>OY728155.1:435361641-440161641 GCA_963277665.1 Viscum album | reverse complement strand
TTAACCCTTATTTTAGCCTTTTTAAACATATCATTATTATGTTATTTACAATCTTTGGGTTAATTTAATTATTGTACCATGTAAAAATAAACACAAATTCCATTTATGAAATATTTGGTCTTATCCTAACAATTATTCTGAATCATATATTTTTAGGAATTTAATAACATTTAATAAAATGTTTTATATTTTAAAAACACCAATTGTGTCAATTTTGACAATATTAATAAGTTTATTTTTTAAAATATCATAACAAAAATATATGTTCAAACCAACTCCTTTAAATCATCAAAAAAATTGAAAAGTATCTATAAAATTCAGGTATATCAAAAAATATATAAAATCATATTTATTTTAATATTTATAATACCTTTTATTTTGTTCTTTCATTAATAAGTCTATTATTTCCTCATCATTGTGTCATGGTTAAATTTAATTATTTAATATCTAAAAATTATAAATAAAATACCATGATTTAGGTAATATTTTTATTTTTTATAGTTCAATATATCACTTATATAACCCCATATTGATATTGGTTTATTAATAAGAGTCATGTTTCTGATAGTTTTTCCTTCACTTTAAAATAAAATGTTATAAATGTCATTATCACACCCATGTGGCTTCCAAAGGCCAAAATTTAGTCATAAGGGTTTTCTTGGTCATCCATAACACATCCAATAAAATTAGAACATGTGTTAGGGTAGTTTTATGTCATATAATAATATTTTTACCATTATTTACCAGATTTAGCCTTTAAATAAGGTAAATAAAATACAAATGTTTTTATTCACAAGAACAATTGAACCTATTAAACCACTATTTTCATAATTATTAAAACCAAGTATTATATGTTTGGAAAATTTAATTCATAGAAATGTTAAAATTAAATTTAAATGTTGTCAGAATGAGAAAATGGGGTTTTAAAAAATTAATAACCATCAAAATATTGACATGTGTTTAAATCAAATTTCAATGAGGTAATACTTCCAATGAACAAAATTTTATTAAATAATAAAAACATAATATAAATATACTTTAAATCCAATTAAAATTATAGTCTAACAATACAAATAAATTAGATGAAAAGGCAGTTTTGAATTAAAATGCAGTATTTTTCACTATTCATTAAAATATGAATTTTATTATAAAATACCAAAATTTCAACCAAAGTAAATGTTGATGTCCCTCATCCAAATAACAATTTTATTTTGTTAAATATAACTTATTAAATTTCAAAAAAAATATTTAAAATGGGTTCACTATTAAAAGGCAGTAAAACTACCTTCAGAAAAATATTAGAGTATTTTATGCTTAAAATTAGATTTATTATCATTTTAAGCATCTAAAACTTGTTATATAAACGTAAAACATTAAATAAACATGTTTAATAATATAATATTTAGTTGTGTTCATTAATAACAATGCAATATCTTGAAAACAACTACCATTTAAAATAATAATAAAAATGATATATTATTTTTAAGTATAACTCGGTCTTATGTGAAACATAAGATTTTGAAGAAACCTATTATTTTGTGTTGATTACACTAAAGTAAATAGAACCTGATTTTACATGAAGATAATATATAAGTCATAAATATTAAAAAAAAAAGAAAATTTATGATTTTATAATTTCCAGGTATTTTATGATATACTACCATAATGAACTTTTTCCTTTCATTACTTCTCAATGCCAGGAATATATTTGTGATAGATTAAATACATTATTCAACTACCAATATATTATTCGTTAAATTAAAATATGGATTATTCTGCCACATTAATTGATCCAACATAGGTTAATCATGATGTAAAAACATTTTTCTCCATACTTTCATGGTTATTCATCATAACCTGAGTTAGCTAGCTGAATATGGGTTTGATATTCTTTTTTCAAACTCCAGTTGTATTGGGTTTCTCAGTACGTAAATCCTTATATTGACTAAAGGTGTTGAGTACCTATTTTCTGCTATTCAATATCTCTAAAAACTTGTATACACTAAGTATTCTCATAATAATCATGAATACTGGTATATTAAAAAGACATCTTTATAAGGGTAAATGTCCTCAAACATCTTAAGAGATTATAATAGTCTTTATGTTTCATATGGTAATTTTAAAATTAGATTCAAAGGTTCTTAAAAAACATTCTTTGAAGAAAACTATATCAACCCAACTCCAATAACCCAAATTCATTTTTTTACTTTATTACATCTGTATATGATATATGGGATCTCACCACGTATGATAGATCAATTTATAAGTCTTTATAAACTAGATATATACATGATTACCATATTAAATTATAAATATAAAAACACAAGAATATGAAACATTATTTCATCTGTGATATAATTCATAATATACTTCTTCATATCATAGGTAAAGGAAAAGAAATAAAAGGTGATCAATGTTCTCTTAATGGTTACATATAGTAGAAGCTATTGATAATCAATTAAGATTAATTAATGTGGTAGATTTTATAATAAAAACATAGTCCATTCAAAAAAAAAATTATTTTAATAAAAATGCATGGATTATATCAACATAGTAAACACATTGATAATAAAAATAAATTATTAATGAATGAAATTATTTATTCTCTATATTCATGATATATGCCTCTAAACCAGGACATAATTATTAAGAAATAGATGAGTGTAAACCAGATATATATCTAATATAAAATTCCTTTTGTTTTTTCTCCTGATAACCATCGATGTATCAAAGGTCTTTTTATAACCAAGATCTACAGGTTGCTTGAAAGTCCAATACATTCCTCATATTTTTAATGATTAATATAATTCAATCTCAAAATAGATTATGAGTAAAAAATTATTTGTATTGAATTAAGAATATAGAAAATTAATATTTCATCACAACAATAATAAGTATTCCAAATAAATAATTAATATGATATCAATGTATTATATCCCTACTAATATTAATTTGGGTTTCTATAGATGGGAAGCAGATTAAAATACCACTCAAATATTTATTGAGGAAAATTACCTTTTTAATTTTTAAAATAAATAATTTAATATTAAAACAAAAAATCCAAAATATTTGGTGAATGCACTATTTGAAAATAAAATAAAAAATAAACATGTATTGTAAGATTCATATAAAATAGTAGTAATTATTGTGGGAAAATAAATTCATGTATTTTACGTTAACACTAATATTATGTTTGCCCCTTTCGTAAAAAGTACCTTGTTTTGAAAATTAAAAGTGGATTCATTTCGAAAAAAAATTAGAAATTCAAACATGTGTAAAAATTAATTTAATAAATCTTTTTATAATAAGAAATACATTCTTTAAAATGATTCAAAGAAGATATGTACATAGAAGAAATGTAGTTGGAAGGAAAACTACAAAAAATAGTTTTAAAATAATGTCCTTTATATGTAACATACATATTGAAATTTTATCCAAAAATAGAATAAATGGAAAATAAATAAGAAAAATTGAATCATAAACAGAGTAGAATAAAATATATGGGGATTAATATATTAGGATCATATAATTTTACAAAGTAAATATGAACGTAAGTAATCCAAAAATAAAATATGATCGTAACAGAAAGCTCTTACCTCGGGTCTGACTTGTTTCATAAGTGATTTTAAAATACTTTATAATAAATTTAAATTTATTATTATTCATTAACAAACTTATATACATCCATATAATATAATATATTATCCACTAATAATATTTAAAATTCAACGTATGAAAATCATGCTTTCTGAGGGTTAACTATTTCATTTTTCATATATATTACAGTTTGGGTGTTTTTTATGAGAAACATTCATAATTTTAAATATTATATATAATGAATATAATTATATAAACATAATACATATATTCATTAAATACCTATTTAGAATCATTCTTGAATGGAGGACATCAAAAATAAATCGCATTGTTTCAAGGAGGTGATAGTCCACACATACGAATGAGTGATGTTGTCATTTTTTAAACGGTGGATGGGTAAGAATATAAATGAGAAATTATATTTATAGAATAACTATTATTTTATAATTATCATATATATTCATTATTTCTAAATTTATAAACATCAATGTAATGTAGCAATGAAAAATAAACCACTACGGAGAGATAGTCAGTCACATATACTCATGAGAAACTTTTTTATTTTCTATAGATGAAAAGGAGATAATCAATCATTATGATACTATCATAATTATGCTTCCCTATATTGATTATACAAATTTTATTATATGATCATGGTTATAAAATATTTAATTTGGTATAAGTGGAGATAAAATGTGAACACTCAGTTAAGAACAATACCTCTTCATTAGAAAAACTCTATAGGTTTATACCTAAAGCCTTTATAGGATGGTATTATGTCAAAATAAGTACCTATATTACATGGGTAAATATGTATTTGAATAATTTTATTATCTATTTTTTGAAATAATTATCTCTTGAAGTGTGAAGAAAAGAAGATTTGTGGTTTTATTTTATAAGTGGGGGAGATAACACATTTTAAATGTTTCCAAAGATTAAAATATATTAATGTAATAATTAAGAAACATCTATAAAAAATGAAATAGATTAAAATATTATAAGTTTAAAGTATACATACACTTATAAAATTTGGATTAAGAAAGTTCTTTTTATTTTCTTTATGCCTTATCCCATTATTTTTAACCCATTTCAAACATAACTAAAGAGATAAATATTTACAACTATGATTATTCATTTCTAATAAAAAAAAGTTAAAATTATTATAAGATATTAACTATGATAATTCTAAATATTAAGTACATTTTATATAATTCAAAAACAATAATTGGTAGAAATTAATTTTAACTGATGTTCATAAAATGAGATAAAAAAGGTTTTCCCAAAAAATAATTTTTATGTATAAAAATATACTTATACCAAAATTATCCACAATTTTTATTCCAATCATATAAATAGTATTACTTTTAATAAAAAACTAATTAAATTTTAAAATCAATTAAAAATTGAGACATTTTTGTTACTTGAATGGAAAAGAAATTGTTTTATAAAATTGGTATTTTTTCATTATTCCCTAAAAAATTAATTAGTTTAGAAGAATACTAAAATTACAACCAAAGATAATTTTGATATGATGATTTCAAAAATGATATAATTTCTATACATTAAAATATATAAAATTTGGAAATATTTCTTTTGACCACATTCTTGGATAATTCTATGTGCTTATAATATTGTTTCTTTAAAAAGAAAATCATACTTTTTATAATTGAATCTCATTTATATTATGTATAACCCATATTTTGGTAGGGCTCATAGATGGATCAATCTCTAGTTTAAGAAAACTACCGTATACAAAGTTGGATACACTAAAAAAATAAGGTAATATGGGATTTAGTATACATTATGTTTAATTTAATGTTATATAGCTAGGATGAAACCTCATGCAGCTTAACATTACACAATAAGGGCATCACATAAAAAAATTAGTTTCATTAGATAATTAAATTTATTTTATTTATTATGTATCTCAATTTAAGTAATTAATTTTATCAAATAATAACTGTAAGATCATATAAGTAATACTTGTTGTAAGAAAAAAGAGTCTGTTGGATGACTTATTATACCGCAAAATAACGAAGAACCTGTATTGGGATTAACCATGAAATCTAATGGCATACAATAATATAAAATAAAGGATTAAACATGAATGAGTGATGTTTATACACCAAGACATGGTGGAGGAATTTAAAAATTATTATTGCTGAACCTGGTTTGGTAATTCAATCCATCACTATATATATTATGAAAATAAGAATAAAGACAAATATAGTTATTACAAAAAGGTTCCCACATAGATCTAGTTCATATGTAAGGAGAGTAAATTTTATTATTTTAATGTTGAAAAAAATAAGGATAGGGGAATATATTTTTATCCAAGAATATATCATTAAGTTGAAACTAAAATTTATGTATGGAGGTTTTTTAATTTATTATCCATGAAAATATATATATTCTATAGAGTGTGGTATATGAAATATTGAGATTAAATAAACCATGATATAAAATAGAAATATTATTTGAAAAATATGGCCACTATAAAAAAACATTTTCTGGTGGGTACGAATTAGAATATCGATATAATGTAATATATATAGAAACAAATTTCCTAATAAAATGACTAATCAATCTCACATTGGTTATCAATTTTTTGGAAATGAAGATGAAATCTTTTGAAGGAAAAACAAGATATTTTCCATAAAACTCTTTTTATGTGTTGAGTGGATTTTTATCCCAATAAATTAATTTAATCCCTATCTATAAATAATTATAAAGAAAAAATAATATTATAAATTTTATTTATTTAATTTTATTTATTTTAATTATTTTTATTAGTAAAGGATTAAGAATAAACTCATTTTAAGAATTAAAAATTGTATTAAATGAATTCTCTATGTGGCTATTATAATTAATTTCATTAATTTGAAAATTATTTGAAAAAAAGATCATAATTTTTAAATCATTATTTAAAAATATTCTTAAGAGATTTTTTTATTTCTGTATAAAATATTGATTTTAGAGTAAATAGTGAAAAATGATGGTTTTGGTAAAATGGTAATTTCATTTCCTTAAATCGGTTAATTAAAATTTGTCATTATATCTTAAATTTAATTATAATGAAACGTAATATCTATTAGATTAAATATTATAAAAATAATTCCATAGGAAACAACATTAATTTTTTTATAAGTTGATTTTTAAGCTTAAAACGTAATTTAATAAAAAAATTGTGTTTTGTATTTTACGCACTTATACTTTTTTTAATTTATTTCCCATATAAAAATTGAATATTGAATAATTTTTCATATTTTTAATTATTAGTTTCAAATTATATAAATATGTCATTTTTATTATTATTCATAATCAATAATAACCATGGTAAAAGTTTTTCACCTTTATAATTGGTCAAACGGGTAAATTAAGATTAAAACACTGGGATAAGGACACAAAAATTAACCCAACTGTGGATTTTTTTTTCAATGAATGATTTTAATTATACATTGACCATAATAAATATGAAAATATTTCAATTTTGTGCCATATGACTTTGATTTTGAACATTATATTATTTCATGTTAAGAAAATTTACAAAATGTCACTCTCTCTCTCTTTTAATATCACTAATATTTTCTCATTATGACAAAAAGAATACATGAAGGATTATTAATTTGGATTTTGAGAATAAATATTTTATTTTAATTTTTTTTAATTTATTTTAAATTTTGAGATATATTATAAATTCATTGAATGCTTATGAAACGTCAATGCAATGCTTCTCTAAATAGTAGAAAATTTAAATAAATGATTTTAAAATAATTAAAAGTTTTATAATTTGGATTAAATATTGTGTAATAGTAATTTAATTGATAATTATAATATATAATTTAGGTTTAATCATTTTATATTCAAATATCATTCTTAAATAGATGCCTTTAAAATCTATGATATATGAATTGTATAAAAATGACCTTAAATGGTGTTTAATGTTTAAATATTATCGTTAAATAATTATAAAAATATAAAAATACAATATTGAATCAAGTATATTGAAAATTCTAAATCCTATCATTCAGTTTCTGTTTAAATTCCAATTGAATTTTTTTAAAGTTTCTTTCATGTCCCCTAAAGAGTGGAAAATGTGTCTCAATGGTTAAGGTTAAATAATGTTAAGGAGGGGTAAAACCATAATATATGGATTAACATGACATCTAAACCTATATAAAACTGATTATTTTACTATTTTATGACATTATGTTACTTATAATATAATATAGGTATTTTTTATCAATATTTTCATGAGTTTTAGACAAATTATATATTAATATTTCAAGTATTTACTAGTTTTCCTCCCCTCGGACTTATAGCAGGGTATATCCTATCCTCTATTAAAGTCACCTATTGTTCCATTTTTCATAATCATTTCCAACTAAATAGCCTAAAAATCATAACCATTTCATATAGGTTGTGGTCTCACACAAGGACCAACCTAATAAGGCTTAAGGTGTTATCTAAGGGAGGTTTTTCCAAAGAAGTGGTATAATTCTTAACCGACTATTTCATGTCAATTTCTTCTTATATATCATTAAAATATTCCTGAACCATGATGGAAAAATAATATAGGACTCTAAAATATACTTAAATATTATTGAAAATATTTTAAAACGATTTTTCATCTTCTTTTCCATCCTATGGGATATGAAAACACTAATCTTGCATACGTGTGGATTACAACCTTCATGAAGTAGTGAGTTATTCCTTCCACCACAGCCTCACATTACTGGTTATAAATATATAATTAATAATTATATTTATTATTATTATTATTATTACTGAGGTAAAAATATTAAATACCTTCTTACCCTCTCAGTTCATTGGAAAATAATAACATCGCTCGTGCATATAGGTGGAACACCACCTATATTATGTGATGTCATTAATTTTTCTTTATAGTATCACATGGATTGTCATAAGGATAAAAATAATGAATAAATATTATATTTTTAAACTATTTTTTATACTCTTAAAGAATTATTTTTTCTAATTTTTATCTTGACTACCCAATATAAAAAAAATGACATTCATGAGTATAAATGGATACTACCATCTCTGATAAATGATTTAATCCATTTTTAATGAAAGAATTACAAGGATGATTATAAAAATATGTTAAATTTTTTAAAAATTATAATTATATAGTGATTAATATTTTGGAGATTATGTAACAATCACCCCATTGACCTTGGTCAACCTATCAATTTTGTTTTGGGATTATGAATTGAATGTCCACAAAACGTCTAACATGAGAATAATCAACTTAGTAACTATATAATGAATTGTAATAAATAGAATAAAATGGATTATAATAAATTAATTGACCCAAAACAATTTTTTTAGGAAATTAAATAATTTATATAATCTTATTATATCAGAGTTAAATATTGTATGTGGTGAGTCAAACTTGGGGAACATGATTTCTTGCCTCAATTTTCTTTTCTTGAGTCTTATACTATTCTCCCCACATGTTTTCATTTATTTGTTTTATATACTACCCTTTAAATTAATATTATAATTAATTTACTTATATTTATGTTTTTACAAGTCCTTTTAAAATTATCTTCTTTAATTTCCTTTGGATTCAAAAGTTACCAAAGTAGTGAGATATTTTATTTAAAAGCATGTTTTAAAATTATCTTATAAAAACAATTCTCCTCCATAAAAATTCTTTTAAAATGTCTTAGTAATGTCCTAAATATTTTTTAAAGGGATAATTTAAAAGTCCATTATGCTTCAAAAAGGTTATAAAAATAAATATTAAAAATAGTTTTCGAATGGGTCACTATTGAAAAAGTTTACCGAAGTGAAGAATAATATTTTTTTAATATATATGAAATGAATAAATTTTAATTATCTAATGTTCATTACTTACTATAATTATTATTATACATGTTTACATTATTTTTTAAATATTATTATTTTCTCATTGTTTTTTGAATTTTTTATTTTCAAATTTATTTAATAAAATGGGGTTTTTCACCAAATGTTTATGAGAGAACTGAAAGTTGTATTACTTATATGATGAAATGTCAATTTTATAGTTTTTAAGATAAAAAGATAAATTTATACGAAAAATTAATATATGATTAAAATTTCATGTTTTCAAATGTTTTTATTTCAATATATTACATTTTTTATTTAGAAACATGACACGTAGGCATTTTTTTTGAGAGTGCAAATGGGGATTTAACCCAAACCCTTATAGGACAATATTCATAATATGATAAGTTTTTACATTAAATACCTCTAATTCATTGGACAAACCAAAAGTGTTAACTGAAGTAATTTATTCATATGTGAATATTGATCTGTTTAATTAATATTATGAAGTGGTGCAGTTTATTGATATAAGTTACTCCAAAGGTAATTATCAAATAATTTTGTTAGGTGGTTCTATAATGAATGTATGACACCAAATGTTTCCTCCTTATTTTCATTATTCTTAAAAATGGTATTTTTTGGAAATATTTTTATTTAAAAAGGTAAAAAAATGACATTATGATTTATGGGAATATTTGTGATCCCAAAACGGATTTTTTTATTTTCATGGTAATTCTTACATGAATTATGATTTTTCCATTATGCTTCTTACAATATTTTTTATAAAAACATTATGATTTTAATATTATTTCATGAGTATGTACAAGATTATTTTTATCTAAAAAAATTATGTAAAACTCTAAATCTTTCATATGATTTTCATTAATTTTAAATTGTTTAATGACTTTAATTTTTTTTTCTATCACTTATTGATCATTTTTTAATCATCCTAAGCTCTCAAATTTTTTTCACATGGATTAAGGATTCGTAGGAACTATTATGATTTCATTATCTAAATAATGTAAATTGACCTTAAATAAAGAGAGTGTGTTAGGATTAAAAAAGGATTACGAAACTAAGAATCCTATATTTAAGGGAAAGAATGGATGTTGAGTGGATATTTCCATTTTTATTATTTAATCTTTTTTTATGATTATCTAATACTCTAAAAACCAAAATATTCCATAAATGTATTAAAGTTAAACCCTTGATATAAATCAAGTAATTATGGGTTTTTTAAGTTATTGGGTGCAATAGTTTCAATTAGATGAATGTTTTTGGAAACATTATTGTTCATTATGATTCATATGAGGATATTTTTAGAGTTATAATTATCATTATGCCTTAATAAGACTATGAATGGTCATATATTTATTTATATAGATACCTATTTTGAGGTTTTATATGGTGGGAGTGCATTGAGATACATTTATTAAATTTTAATAAATGTTTGAGTGTATGTAACCCTTATGTTTAACCGGTGTTGTAGTGAAAATTTTACTTAAGGAAAAATGATTTTATATTATAGGGACTTTAGTTGAAATGTGTTGATAACATTTTGGGTTATGATGATCTTAGATGTTGAGTTAATTATGGTTCATTGGGATAAATATGTAATTATATTTTATCAAAATGGTATTAAAAATTTATTTAGTAACTAAATGATTAAATTTATTTTCTATGAAGTTTACCTAATGAAGTCAATTATAAAATTATTGTAAATAGAAATATTTTTTGGATATGATGGGAGTTTATTTGAGGAATATAAAGTCATTTATATTTTAGAAACATATATAATATTATTATGAATTTATGGTGAATCAATGTATTTATGTAAAATATATTCACATTTTATAGATTATATTATTTTTTCTCATAAATCTTTATTATGTGAAATTAAGAGTGATTAATGTTATTTGGAGAATATTTTTTATTTTTATCTAGGTATAATAAGTGATATAATATTTATAAATTTAGGGTTTGGAACTTTTTAGGAACACTTTTAGGAGTTTCATGTTTATTAAGTTATAGAATTATTTTATTTTCAATTCAACTGTTATTATATATGATTTATAGATTAATTGTGTACTTATTATTATGATGTTTTATTTATATTAGATATTATCATACCTTGTGCTAACTATTTTGTTTTCAATTAAAATCTAATACTTGGGGAATGATTTTTTATCCTTTTATGGATTTTCTAAACCATTAAAATTTAGTTTTAGTGGTTCATGCATGAAACTTTTGTCTTCAATATTAATTTCATGGATATGAAATAGAAGTAAAATTTATTTAAGAGCAACCAAATGATTTAATTATACTTATTAACTAGAAATAAATATATTAAGTATATTTTATCATTTCCTCTATCTTAATAGTAAAATAATCATTCAACTATAGGAAAATTATATTGAAATAAGAAAATACCCCTTAACTTAATTTATTATTAATTGATTTCCTTCTTTATCCCTTACTAATTAATTTTTTCAGGGTCATAAAATTTATCATGATCATTTTATCTATTACTCTCTATTTTTTAATGGATGTTATTTTTCTTCACCATGTATATTTTTTCACTTCTTTCCTATATTATCCTTATTTTTTAACATGATTATGTGTTATTCTATATGAAAATCATATTTCCATTAGTCTATTTTCAAAAGTTTTTTTATCAACTCTTTTTATGATATGGTTTTTCAATAAAATTATTTTATAAATATTAAAAAAAATCAGTCATGATCGTATGTTTTATTTTCCACTCTATATAATTGTGTTTATTTATATTTTATACCTTTTATGGTATTTGAGGTAAAATTTTGACATTTTAATTTCATTAATGGGGGTATAATTTAATACCCTAATATTTTAGAAAATATTTTATTCAAAAAAAATATTCATTTTATAACGGGTGGTATATTCAATAACGATATTAAAGAAACCATGACATACTATTAAAAAAATTATTATTTAAATATGACCATTATGGCATAGATATTATTTTATTGAGTATAAATAGGAATAACTTAATAATGAAGTATAAATTTTTTCCCTTAGAAAAAGAATAAGAAATCCTAAATTGATTATCAATTAGTTTTAAATTAAGACAAATTTTTTTATGTAAATGATATATTTTTCATTAAATTGTTTTAATGTGGACTTCATATTTATATCTTATAGATTAAATTAATCAACAATGATAAATTATTCTGATGAAATAAATATATTATATATTCAATTTAATGAATTAAAATTCACTAAATTATGGTTATTGGGAAAGGAATGAGATTAAATTCCTTTTATGATTCCAAAATACATTTTCATCAAAAATGGTTTTCATTAAATTTTGTGCTCAGATATTATTATTACATTATGAAACTTTAAGAAATTATATTTTATATAATGGATTTTTTTTGAAATCATAATTTTATAATATTATTATTATGAATTTTTGTGATTCTTTTATAAATGATTGTTAGTGACTAATAAAAAATGATGATTTTTGTGAAGCTGTTATTTATTTTATTTAAATAAATTAATTAAAAAGTTATATTATATTATGTATTTAGTTTTAAATAAACATTATATAATTTTTATTAAACATAACTTAAATAATTCTATAGGAATCATCATTATGTTTTCTTTTTTTATAAGTTCGTTTTTATTCTTAAAACACAATTTTCTAAAAAATGTTTCATACTGCCTTTTCTGAACTTATATTAAAAGTATTCTCTTCCAATTATAATAATTGAATACTGATCTATGTATTTAATATTTAGAATCATTTAGTTGAAATTATTTTAATAATATGATATCATTTTTATTAATAATCAATAATTAGCATGATAAAAGTTTATCACTACAGTAATGGGTAAAATAGATCAATTAAGGTTAAAACTACTGGATAAGGTCCCTCAATATACCCAATAATTCATTTTAATTCTTTTTATAGTTGTACTTAGACCATAAAAATATTTATTTTAAAAATAATAATTTATTTACTAATTTATGTTGATAATAATGTTTTTATTATTTTATGTTAAGAAAAATTTAAAAATAGAAATTAGTCTCTTTTAATATCTATAATATGTTTTCAATGGATAAAAATAATATATAAAGGACTATTAATAGTTATATTGAAAATTATTAAATTAATTTTATGGTATTAATTTATCTTATATTTTTAGAGATAGTATAATTACAATTAATTCTTACATAGTACCGAAGTAGGGCTTGTGCTAGTAGTAAAAACATTAAATAAATAATTTTAAAAACATTGAAAGTAATATATATTTTATTTAGTTATGGTATCTCATGAATTTATTGGATAATTATAATATATAATTATATTTAATGATTTTATATTCTAATTAAATTTTTATCTTGATTCTTTTAAAGTCGAGATATATAAATAGTCTTGAAAATGACATTAAATGGTATTTAAAATTTTAGAAATATTTTTAAATCATTATAAAATTATGAAAATAAATATTAACTATAGTATATGGTAAATATATATAATATCAAGAATAATTCATTTATGTCCTAATTTAAAGTTTTTAAAATTAATTCCAGGACCCATATAGTGTTAAAATGTGTTACCAGGGTTAACCTAAAATAGGGTTAATGAGGGGTTTAAACAAAAATGTAAGGTTTAAAATGTCACCAATACTATCTAAAATTAATTTATTTATTATATATTTACCTTATACATACTATATTAAAATAAAATGTATTTTGTATCTATTTTGGGTTGAGATAGAAATATATAATATGTTAATATTTCAAGTATTGACAAGTTTCCCACCCATGGCACTTATAAAATGGGTATATCCCCTCCTAAATATCTAACTAAACATGATATATATATCATGAGAAAAAACTTTCTCAAATAGATACCTAAACATCCTTCAAATATCGTTAAATTTATGGTTGTAGAAAAAGACCAACCTAATCAAGATTAAGGTCTAATCAAAAGGTGGATTGCAAAGAAGATTTATAATTCGTAACTAAGAGTTTCATGTGTTATTATTATCCTAACTCATTAAAATAATATATAAACACGATAAAATAATTAAATAAAAATATAAAATATAAAAAAATTAATTATGATTATTTTATAACATTGTTTTATATCTTTTTCCATGCTACGGTAAATGAAAATACTGCATATGTGTATGTGTGGTCTACCGCCTCCACGAAGTGATGTTTTTTATTACCCGTCACTACCTCAAATGGTTGGTTATAAATATGGAATTAAATAATAAATAATATTTTTTATATATTATTATGATTCTATAAATATAATATATAACTTACCTTCTTTCCATTTCTGTCTGTTCTAAAATAATAATGTCGCTTGAGCATACAAGTGGAATACCACCTCCATGAAGAGATGTGATTCTTTTTTCATTAAAATATATCATATATTTACATAAGGGTGTAAATAATGAATAAATTTTATATATATAACTTAATTTTTAATGTTTAAAAAAATATAATATCCACTTATTTCCTTTTCCACCCAATTAGAAAATGAAAATGTTGTTCATGCTTATATATGGACTACCATCTCCATGAAATGATGTAATTTAATTTTCATGACCACGTTACATGGATGGTTATAAAATTTTATTTTATATATAAAACCATAATTAAGACATAATTAATATTTTTATATTATTTAACAATTTCCCCTTTAAAAATGGTTAACCTACCATTGTTCTTTTGGGATTACCCATCGAATGTCCTCAAAATATCTAATATAAACTTAATTGATTTAGTTACCTTATAATACATGGTAATAAATAATATAAAAGGTATGATTTTATTATAATATTCTAGAGAATAGTTCTTAATTAATTAAATAATTAATATATGATTATTATATGTGAATAAAAGTAAGAAAGTTTTGAGTCTCACTTGAGGTATGTAATCTCTCATCTCAATTTACATTCTTTGAGACTTGATCCATTTTCAACATATGATTTATTTTGTGAGGTGTATATAATTTAATATGTAAATATTTTATAATTAAGTTATATATCTTCATTTGATTGAAAAAAATATTTTGAAATTCTCTTCTTCAATATCCTTTTGATTCCAAAGTTAACAAAGTGGTAAGAAAATTATATTAAACCTCATTCTATAATTATCTTGTAAAAATATTTCTCGTACATGTAAATTTTCATTAAAATAATTAAAGAACAGTCTTTACATATTTTTAAATTGAAGTTATTTTTATTCTTTACACTTTAAAATTTTCAAAATGGAATATGTTATATTTTTCAGAACGGTTCACTTTTGACTTTTATACTAATGTGAAAAAGAATACTTTTTACATGTATGGAAATAATGTATATTATTATAATCATGTTATTTATTAGTTATCATGATATATCTAAAATTTTAAATTATTTTTCTAAGAATATTAATTTAACTTTTTTTGGGAATTTTTCGTTTTTAATGCTTTTCAAAAAAAATAATATTTATTTTTTATTATTTTGAGATAAAAAAGTGGCCTTTTTTATAAGATGAAATAAAAACATTATAGTTTTTGGGGAAAAAAGTTAAAGTGATCAAATTTTTTGTTTTCAATATAGGATGAAAATTTCATTATTTCAAATATTTTTATTTCTATATACGATTAAAAATTCATGTTATTAAATGTTTTTATTTAAAAATACAACACTTGGGAATTATTAATGAAATTGTGAATGTGGAGTGAACCAAACACCTGATTGGAATATTTTCATTATATGATGGGTTATTCAATTAAATCCCTCCAATTCATTTGATTATGAAATAGAGTTAACTGATGTAAGTTCATCTTCAGATAATGTTGATGTAGTTAATTAATCATATGGAGTGAAGAGGTTAATAATATAAGTTACTAATAAAGAAATATTAGAACTATAGGGTAATTCCACAATGAATGTATGACACTACAAGCTTCCTCCATGTTTTCTTTTTTTCTTCTTGAAAATGGGGTTTCGTAGAAATATTTTTATTTAGAAAGGTAAATAATTAGTTTATTATTTTAATCAATTCTTATGATATTATAATGGAAAATGGATTTTTTAAATTGTAATGATTTCATGAGGTATTATTTTAAATTTATGCATGATTTCATAATTTTTTGAAAACATTGGTCTTTGAAGTTTATTTCCTGATAAGGTAAATGATTATTTTCTGTCTCAAAATTTTATTATACAAAATGTAATATTTCGTATGTGTTTTAATTAATTACAAATGGATTAAGTGGTTTTCAATATTTTTATGTCCCTTTTTAAATTTTTTTTCTCAAAACATGTTTTAATATACATTACATAGGGCCTAATGATGATTATAAACTATTTGGAATTCTATCTTCAAATAATCGAAAAATCCTTGAATGAAAAATTATTTTCATGAGTGAAATAGTACTATTACCTTAATTTGTGGGAGACATTGATATTGAGTGGAAGTTTACACTTTGTAATGTTAGTATTTTTCTTAATTCTCTAATATATTAAACCAAAACTAACCTTGAAATGTAATAACATTTAACCGTTGTAATAAATTAACTAATTATAGGTTGTATAATTTATGGGGTGTTATATAATTAGTCGTTACACAAACACATAAAATTTAAGCATAAGAATAAATCCATTCATTATTCTTGAAAAATATAGGGACTAATTTATTTTATTTACAGATCTGTCTCACTTATAAGGACTTTCAAATGTAATAGATAGTAATCCTGGTATGAGAATAAAGTAAACTTTATTTTAATAAGGTATTAATTTTAATATTATATGATATAACTACATCGTATTATAGATTTGTTTAAGGAATCTCATCATAATCTGGTAAATCCAAACACATCAAACCTTCTATGTAAATCTATCATATAAATAAAAGGAAGGATAAATCATTTCTCTAAAAAGATTAATTTCTTTCATGATGGACCAATGTGTCTCTTTTATTTAAGTCATTCCACTATGATAGAATCATTCTACAGTTTAAGGTCTTACAATAAATACTTGTATTGATTTATTTAATGATATATGGAATGGAATTTATATAGAGTATTTTAATGTAATTAAATAAAAACATATCCTTGTATTTTACCATCATTTTATTATGAAATTATTCAACAAAACTAAAATTATATAATGTATTTATTGTTGGAATATTTCATGATGTTTAGGTTTGCGTGATGAAGACCATTACTATGTATTTTAAGGTATTTTACAAAGGATTTATTCTGGGTAGTTTAGTTCATGTGGAAATGAATATTTCGAACCCCATGTGTATAGATTAAGAGCATGTACCCCAATATTAAACTAAAAATGATTTTTTAGGACTTGATTATGATTTTTTTAACACTATATATCTCGTGTAACTAGAATAAATCCATACATGTTACTATAAAATTTAATTTTGTAAGTGTGAATTAAGAAAGACCATATGTGAATCAAAAGGACTCAAATTCTAGGATGGGGATTTTTTATGATGGTAGGTTTACATATGAATTTTATTTAGAGGTTACTATATAGATCTATATCATACATATAATTGGAGGAATTTTTTCTTATCACTCTATTAAATTACAGAGAATAATCTGTGAATATTTGTATCCCCCCAACAGATCAAGTTCTCATGTGTTTAAGTTATGTCACAAAGTGTAATCCACTATGAGAACATTAAGGTATTACAGGTTATACCATAATTTATATCATCTATTATCTTACATTTAATATAATACTCTAACTAGTTCACTGTATTGAATATAAGAATTATTTCATGTATTTTAATTTAAACCAATAAGGACATTTCAATTCTATTTAACCTCATGTGGTATGGATGTAAACCAAGCTTGATTCATCCGGTATAATGTTTCACCCGTTGAGTAAGGATAACACACATACATGGTGCATGTGTCTTGGGATTATCTAAATCTATCAGGCCATAACCTATCCACTTCTATAAATATTCATTATTAATGAATAATCGTTCAATTTTATTTCCCAATAACCTATTATTGGGATAGTAATTGGGATTATCCTTCAAGGAATCCTCCTCAAGTCTCTTGATCCATGGATTCTTAGGGAGGTTTCTCTCAAATAAACCTATGAAATATGTGTCCACATGATAAATATCGAAGGAATATAAGTTTCTATGTCTATCTATGAGATATGGATATTCCTGACACTTTGGTACACATTATGTATTCATTTCATGGAGTCCATATGGATAAATTGAAGATGTGCATGTCAGTGGCATCAATATCCCCTCATATATATTATTATGAAACTCATATTTGAAGAAAAATAAAAATTTTATTGCATCCCCTAATAATAAATGGTAGGGTAAATAGTTTGGCTGGTCCCTCAAAAATTTCTCATAAGACCATTTAAAACTTGGGAGCTCAATTTAATCATTCCCCATTGAATTGGAATATTTCTCAAGATATGTTCTAGTTTAAAGGAATACTTATTTACTTACCTATTACTAGGAGACGAATGAAATCACTACATCCCCAGTGTCCCACGTATTCACCTATAAGTATGGGAACAAAGATATATTTTGGATCAGGGACGTGGTGAATAAATCTCAATCAATTTAGGTGAAGATGTTGATGCATGTGATGACTGATAAATCAATAATGCTTTCCCTAGACTGGATGAATCCAATTAACTTATGGGTTGATCTGTAATCACTAATCAATTAATGATTTCAAGAATTATATTGATGAGGGGTGTAAAATATGAATATTTCCCCATCCCTATGGACTATGTACTTTCACTGCATAGAGTAACTCTGAAACAAGATGATAGAATCTCACCATAGAAAAAATAACCCTAAAGAAACTATTAAATCATGTTGTAGAGCTGTGTATTTTTTCATCTGAAACTAAGGGATATGTTATTCAATAGATATTTCTTTATCATACTCAAGGGGTTGATAGGAGGAATAATAATCCAAATCCATAACATTTTGAAGGTATGATGTGTCTTAGATTATGGGGTCCCTAGTATGGATGATGATGACAAGAAATTTTGTTTAATCTCATGACATTATATACCGATATGGAATTCATTGGAAGCAAAATTACTAATATTTCCTTTTTTAGATGTAGTTGAGTTATCAGCAATACCATTTTTCAGAAATTACAGGAATGTAGGAGGGTACATCCTACTGAGGCTCAAATGATCATATAAGTAAAAAATCATCTCTATTGAGATTTTTCTAATTAGAAACATCTGTGAATTCATTGAAAAGTGTTTATCCTGTGTAGATATAAATGAATGTAACTTGGTAATCCTCCATTGAAAAAGATCTTGTTTTTTGGGTCTATTTTCATTCTATTGGGTGGGATATCACTTATTATACTATATGGATGGATGGTTCCCAGGCAAATAAAATGTGGGTCATCACAGATTGATTCCGTCATTTCTTTATGATCACATGTGTGTGATTCACTAATATCTAGATAATTAATTTATAAATCACCTATGTGTAAACACATGTAGAATATTTTCCACTCTCTATCCTCTTATTCATAGATAAGGGAAAACACACATACCATGTAATCCTTAGAATGATACCATGATACTTGATTATCATCTACCTTCTTTTAAAAAAGATTTTTTATGTTGAAGCATTCATGGATCGTGCTCCATAACATTTGATTCTAATGGTAGTAGTTTGAGTGATCATTTGGTACAATCTAATTTCTTTTCTTGGATTCTATAAATTTGATCATGTTTTTCTCTAGGGTTGAGAAAAGGTTCCCAGGAACATGATCATTTTTATGGAATAATTTTTATTCATCACCATTTCAAGTTCACATCTCACAAACCATTTTTACATGAGGGTGATGGTAGTCTCTACTTAATTTCATTTTTTAGTCATATGTGATAGAGGTTATTAATGAGAACTTTATTTGGTTATATGAAAATAATCATGTAGATGTTGTTCTATATTTGTATCATCCTGCCTTAGAAGCCACAAATTAGTTCCCCAAGCCGGTTGTACATAAGACCTCAATCACACCTCCCTATACACTAGAGGCTTCCGACTAGTAGAAAGGGATATGGTGTGTCTTTGGGAAGAAAATTACAAATTTATAATAGTATAGTTTTTTTTTAAAAGGTTGGGGTCGAAGCCTCATTTTTATTAATAAACCAAAGCAAAGACCTCTTTTAACTGGGTAGAGGGAGACCCATTACATAGCCCGAAGGCCCAGTGGGCTTGTAGCCCATTACATAGCCCGTAGGCCCAAATTTTTGGCCAAATTCCTATTCTGTGAATAGTAACCCGGCTGCTACAGTACCCGCACAGTACCTCCGCCGCTACAGTGCCCTGCCGCCGCTACAGTACCCGCCGGTCAACAGTACCGCCGCTGCTACAGTACCCGCTACAGTACTGCTACAGTACCTGCGCCCAATGGGTTTTGAACCCCCATTTTTCATGTAGTATTACGGGGTGCTTACAAGATATAGGGCTACAAGAATATATAACATGCAAAAATCAGGAAATCAATATTAGGTGCAAAAATAATGATCATGTAATGATGCAATAAAAAATAGGAATTTTACAAGATATAGGGCTACAAGAATATATAACATGCAAAAAAAATTTAACCACAAAATCTATCTCTACTAAAATCATGAGCGTAGGTTTGTTCCTATTCTCTCATACTCCACTATAATACTAAAAATCAAACATCAAAATCCTATTGCTTCCCTTTTTATACCCCTAAAATCAGGAAATCTATTTGGGAACCATAGGCGGACTAAAAAGGGTTTGAGATATAATCATTATTCCACCACCATTGTTGTCTATAAATATCCACTCTATGCATATAAAATGAGAATTTTCAATGTAAAACTAAGGGTAGAGTAAAAAAATAAAACACATCGGTATGGGTTCCTCATGGGATACCTAACCAAAACTACCTCCTTTAGCCAAAGAGAGATATCTCTGAACCTATGTTAACCTCTATAGATATAGTATATAATAGAATCTATGTATATATATATACACAAACTATAATTATCTGGTATAGATGCATGGAAACATATATAGTCCTTTATAAGTCAAGTAAAAACATGGACCAAACCTAATCATAATTTTTGGATTCACGGATGTAAGTCCACCCTTAGTTCTTAATAAAAAGGCATGCTCAATTTAAAAAAAAGTGGCATCCTGAGCCTGTACAAGGGGATTTGTAAGGAGGAACCTAATTATAAATACAAAATCACTATAAGTGTCTATCATTGTAAGAAAACCATTCCACATTATTTATAGGATTCAAGACATGTCTTAAATTCATTCCCTGTAAAAAAATCTTGTGGTCTACCACGAAAAATTCATATCATGAAAAAAAATATTTTCAATTGAATTCATGTCATGTATTTAATTAATTTTGTGAATATATTCTAAAATTAGGATGCATCCCTCATACTACAGATCATTCCAAAAATAATTGATCATCATCATGTCATGGTTATTAGGGAATAATACATAATAAAACTTAATGAGGATTGATTTGAATTTGAATAATTTGTACTTCTCTGAAAATTTGGGATTTTAAAACCTCCCCCTTTTAAAGTAACATGTCACTGATTTTTCCTAACGAGGGTGGTAAACCATCATTTGAGAAAAGTAAGGGCCACTAATCATGTACATCAGCCTCTCTCTCCTAGTTCTTGTCATGTACATGGCCATGGTTCCACAACCCCAGAACTAGAGGAACTGACCTTCTTTGGAGAAAATTCATTCTCTAATAAATGATACATATTGGATGATTCTCAAAGAATTCATTTCCCCCTAGCTCTATATGCTCAATGTCAATTGAATGATAAGAGAAAAAATGAAGATAAATCTACAATAAATGGAAAACATTGTTTATGGACTAATACCTTTGAGTAATGTCCAACTAGTTAGCTATCGATCTGAATCACTATAATATCTCAAAAGGCCTAACATAATTATGTGATTTCATTACCTATCCCTGAATCAATATATGACCCAAATAAGGAGAAAATCAATGAAATACCTAATGTCCAACCATGAACTATATTGGTCAGAATCAATGAATTGTATATAACTTTTGTTAATACTGAGTTATAACTCTACAATTTTGAATAAGTTTTAACTTCTTTGAAGCCTTATTCATGAGACGAGGTAACAATAGCACTACCTCACCTACCTCCAACCAGCACAAGGGTGAATGGAAGGGATTACCATATAGGGCCTCATAATGAGACACCTAAATAATTTCTATATATATTTTATTATAATAAAACTTGATGAGAGATAGTATACTCATCCAAGAACCTCTAAAATATAGGACATATTCACAAATAATATTTTCAAACAGACATATTATATGATTGGACTAACCATCTATTTGAGGGTGGTAGTATATTATATCCAAATAATGAATCGTTTAATGATTAATGTTTTATGATCTCCATGGTGACACAGTCAGTTATACCAATCCCAGAAAAGGGTACATATGTGGTTATACTAAGCTTGATGTGGGTAAATAGGTTGTTATCCAAATCCAAACATGTGATGAATGTCTTAGTGGTTATCCTTAAAACATGAATTACATGATAATTATTATGCCTGAAATTTTATGACACTCTCTATTATGTGTTCTTATGCTTATTAAATTATCTCATGGATCATGATATTTGATTCTTACATGACACATTTCTTATGAACTTTAAAATCCATATTCCATGATTAAGATTAATGAATTACTAGGTATGATTTCTAAATGTTAACCCCATATTTTCATACCCTTATGATCATGTTGATATTATATATGAACATTGATTTATATATTCCATGTTTACACATACTAGTAATTTGAGATGGTCCTTTTTTATTTTTTCATTCCCTTTGTTAGGGAAAAAGGATTTATGTATAGTACTTCTAAGAAGTGTACAATTTGAAAAGAACATTATGAGAGATGTTAATGATCTTCCATGAAATGAGATATTTATATATCTAGTCTCTAAAGTCATTAAAACATTATAGTTATAGGGAATATATTTTAATGATTTGTATTTAGTTTTCATCTAAAATGATTTCATATTTAGGTTGGTAATATTTGGATCACCTAAATTCTATTCTAAAACCAAATAAAATATTCACTTCATTGTAAATTTAGAAAAAAACTAAAATAAAAAAAATGGAACAACATTAAAAATAAAATCCAATTAGAGGTGAACCAGTATTTGAAACTAAATTATCAGACCAGTTAGGATTGTATTCAACATAGAGAGGGAGAGTGGATCATTGTTGGTGACTTTTAAAACCATTTATATTTTTTCTCACTTTCATTCTCACCATGATAATTTATTAGGGTTAATGATTATCATTGAATCTCTTATCACTTTAATGCTTTCATGATGCACATCTGACCACATCTACATAAAAGGCATAGCGGTGTATATGTTTCAAATATCAAAACAAAAGGCTAATTATTAATGTGAACTAGTAAAATCTAGGATCTACTGTCCAACTAGTATCATATTTTATGATATAAATGAGTGGGTATTATCATTGAAACACACATTTGGATGTATTCTAATAGTACATTAGTGAATCTCAAACAAAATATCATCTCAAACATACAATGATATAATATTTGGGTAACAACTGAAAATTCCTTCACCAGTTTAAACCTTGGCATGTTTTTATGTGCTTCATTCATTTTCTTCTCTTCTTCTATTACTTGCACAGTATCATTCAAGAACCTATTCATATTTTTTATCCATAGTTTCACATGTAACTATTCCTTTTTATTTATATTATAAAATCAAAAATGATTCTTAATATTCCTCTTTTTCATTGGTTTCAAGACACTTCATCTATCTGGTGAAAATAATGAACACACAAAATCTCTATATTGTTCCCAATTCTTCTCCTCTTCATATAGTTCATTGTATAATAAGATTATACAAGATCTCTCTATATGCTTCATGACTTCGAAAAATAGAAATCTGCTTCAAAATTTGAGTAGTTTTTGGTCTGTTCAACGAAAAAAATATGTATTCATAGAATTGTATCAGATCTCAGTCAACACATATCTTTGATATCAATTGATATTCTTATCATAGAATAGTATCAGGACACTATATCACTCTATATTCTACCTACACAACATATATGTATAAAATATAGCATCATTATATTTTTTTCATTATTTTATTTACAATACCACTTTAATATTTTAAAATCAAATATTCAAAATTATCATCCATTCAAAATAAATAAATATTTTTCCTTTGATTATTTGAAATTCCTGAATAATCAAATATTTAATAAATTCCCATGTTAAGAGATTCCATCATAACTTTATGAGAAAAATTATTCAAATATTTAATAATTTTCACATTATTCTCTTCCTTTTATAAAATATTAATCTTTTCTATCTATATATGAAATTGGATTGAATTTAAATAAAGTGTTAAAAATATTCATGAATAATATATAAAATGGTGGTTGTCATTATTTTGACAATCGTGGCCTGAAATGGACAATTAATTACTCTTATTTATAATAATTCGTCTAAAATCATGAGAACCAATATCATGATATTTAAGTCTCGAAATGATCAAATCACCTAAAATTGAAAAATTTTGTTATGTATTTTGGTACGTTTGTTATTATTTATAACATCATAATAAATTACTATAATATTATATTCTAAGATATATTATGGCCTTAGAAGATTAAATTTAGACAATCATTATAGGTAAGTTGCAAAAAATATTTAAGTGGAAACCTTTTATAAAACAACTTCTTATAAGAAAACATCTTACACAATGAAAATATATAACATGCACCTGATATATTATAATGTTAAGTTATATTACGTAGTTTTCCACATAACATAAAAACTTCCTAAAACTTTTGAGGAGACATTTATCCTTACATACTTCATGTTCTTTTAGTACTAACTTCTTCTTATTCAGTATGAATGATTGTTTGGTTTACAGAGGCTCTTTTTATTTTGATAATCATTATAATACAAATTTAATTCATTAAATTAATCCAATAAACTTTTAATTATCCATAATTATTGTCCCTAGATCTTATTTAATTTAATATAGTAGCATGTATCGACAATATTTTCTCATTTTGTAAGTAGTGATATATAAGGAAGACAACCAAAAAATGTATTAATTTTAATCCTTATAACTTGAATATTTTAATGATTAAAATTTTATTTTGTTTCTTTGAATCCACATTGATTTATTGGTCATAAAATCCACTAGTTAATAAGAAAATGTGTACCTTAAGCACTTTAAAACGTGTTTGGGATTTCCTTGTCCTAATGGGTTGGTCAAGCATCCCTTTATAGTGGTACTTGAATCAATGCTCCTAAATTGACTTGTGTAAGGGAAATGTATCAATTATGGTCATTAAATACTAGCTTCTTCCTTCAACCATTGATGGATGTGATTATAATTTCCTAGATATTTGTGTAGACTTTTTGGCCGATGTTGGTAATTGTTTTCCTTTAACTGCTTGATTTCAATTTTAGAAATATCAAACTCAAGAATAAATTCCATCTTCTATCTAATTATTTTCCTATTTTATTCCAAATTTAGTCCTCATATGACATGTATTGATGGACCTCATTGAATTAATTATTAATATATTTATATAAGACCAATTGTTGTAAATTCTATAGCACCTTTTATCTTTTAAAAAAATGAATCTTCTAGGAGCTTTTAAGGTATGAAATTATTCATTGACATGTGAAATATGATAATAAAATTTCAAAATATGTTTTAAGATGTGACTTCCAATCATTAAGAACAACATATAAAATAATATACTTAGGAACTTCACTTCTTCAACAATATTTCTATCTGATCTTATTTCAACGATTTATTCTTCAGACATCCTTATAATATTTATATTCATTGATAACCATATAAAAATAAATAAAATGCATAGAAATTGAGATCAATGAGTCAAACTAAAACCATATGCCCACCATCGCCCATTCCCTCCTTGTCATAAGGATTTCTATACCAATTGATTTGGGATCGATGTTTCATTCATCAAATTGTATCACTATCAATGATTCCCTCTTACTCTTTCCCTCCAGTTTGAGTTCCCTTTTCTACTATGTGATGATTTTCCCTAATATAACGACCAAATTTTTTATCAATGAAATTTCCTTATTATAATTATTTTATACCGTGTAACCACCCAAAATCAAATTAAAAACACAATATAAACTTTATAGCTGCTGAGCATAAAAATTATTTTTTATTTTATTATCAAATCACTTTTAAGGGGATGTTAGAAACCCAAAGTCCCTCAAAAAGCTAACAGAAACAAAAAAACTCCAAAAAAAAACTGGTCATGCCTCTACCCAGTAGCTCGACATTAAAAGGCCTCCACCAAATCATTGGACTCGGCAAATAGTCTCGTGCAAGGATGCACGGGCATGGTTACAATGGCCAAGAAATACCCTCTCAGTCTTCCAATCCAAATGACATGCAGGGGTGACGGCCTTGTGCTATAAACCTCATCTAAGGAAAGACCATAAACCCTATTGGAAAAAAAAACCTTAAAACACCACGATACACACAAACTGAAGAAGCACTTCCACCTATCCAAACATCCCCAAAAAAAGAGGGCCCCCATCATTAGTCAAATAATGGTAAATCATCATTGTTAAAAAATAACTTAACTATACCTATAACTGTATCTCTGAACAACCTCCAGGATATAGCGGATACCTCAATGTGTGGGTCTCCCCTTACCAGGACTTCAAGCGAAAAGTTCAATTGGTCCCAGACTTGTATGTACTCCTCCAGTCTAATTATCCCCTTGTTGAAGCCCCAAACCAGGATCGTGTCCTGTTTGTCAACCCAAAAATATTGTTCTTCATTAAGCTTCACTTCAATGTCCCGGCCCATCATCTTGGCCGCTTCCTCTTCCGACGCATTGAGGAATAACACCTGCTCTATCACCTCAACATCCAAACATAAAATCAACTCCAAGGGAAGTACAAAATGGCCAGGAGGTTCCAATTTACCCCTGACCTCACTTTTCAACTCCTCATCCAATTTATTTTTCGCTGACCAAGTCTTCATGGGAGGTGGTAAGGATGAGTAATCCTTCCTACCCATCCTCCTCCTATTTCTACTATTTCTCCTTAGACTGGACTCCCCAGCAGATAAACTCTTGCTGTTTTAAATGTGTTCCTCCACCCCAAAGCCATCGAGATTCTTCCTGCTAGTCTCCTCTCCCTCAACCGCAACCAGTGCTACATCTCCCGATCCTACCTCCTCCATACTTTCAAACCTATTACCCAGGATGATTGGGGTCCGAGTTGAGGATCCCGCACCCCCTTTCCTCCCCTTACTGACATCTGCCCCGCCCTTCCCTTCTTGCTCAGTATCCAAACCAAGTAACTCCACTTGCTCGCTGCTAGAGGAGCGGTCCAAGAACTGGACCCCATCCAACATGCCTTCCACCCGGACCTCCATATGCTAGTATTTACCTTCTCTATCCTACGTTAATTCCCCATTCTCATCCTCCTTCAGTGCTGAGAACTAGTTCAAAGAGCATGGATCAACACTGACCAAATCAGTGCTCATCAGTAGGGACTGCTCAGCATCATCTGCATTTGTTACATGGTGAAGACAACGTCCCATGAATAGATGTCCATCATTGCTAGCATTAACTTGAGTCTGCAAGGAGGGATCCATTGACTCCCTACCAACATTAACCCAGAGATCAGCCCTGAGCCCGCTAAAAATACTAGACACAGAGGGGTTTTCACCCTACATTGCAACAGGTGAGGAGTGTTCAGCAATACTGGCCACATTTGTTCTAGGCTCGTGGTCTCCTCCGTTGCTGACTTTCAAAACACCTCGGTCCATCACAGCATCATATTTCTGGTGGCCATCACGTCGGCAGAAATCTATGGTGTGTACCAGTCTATGGAAAACTGAACAATAATCCATCCAATAATCAATGATCACCGGCTTCTTGCATCAGATCTCCCCGGCAGCATCAATCCAAATCATCTCCACCGGTTCTCTCGAGGTATCAACCTCCACGCACATCCTTGGGTTAATCGGGTGGCTCACCGAGGCTGTATGGGAATCAACACACAGAAACTGCCCAACCATGTTCCCCAACACATGCATGATCGCTGGGTTTTGAAAGGAAAGGGGAAGCAGGGGAAAGCTAATCCAGACCGGAATGAGAGGGCAATCTCAGTTCATATGAAAGTCATAGGACCATCTACATAAATGAAACTCATACCTTCCGCACTTCCTGGGAGCGAATGATAGCACATGAACCATGTCCTCCGATGAAGAGCAATGGACCATCAAGCTCCTTTTATCCAGCAAACCAACAACCGGCTAATACTAAAGTCCCCAATATTTGGCGACGAACCTGTCAAAATCGTCCACCGAAGGACGGAACTTCCTGAAACGAGCAATCAAGGTCAGATCAAGGAGACTCTCAGCTTCCGCGATCTCCAGAATCGAAAGAGGGACCACTGGGTCTCCGTTCTGAAAGCCATGAACCTTTGTCCTGATATGAATCTCAGGGAAAGTGGGATACAAATCAGGGTCAGAAAATCAGGTGAATCGATTCCGTCATGAGGCCTCCTTCTCATCCACCCCCCCCCCCCCTACGGCTTGCAGCGGAGGGTAGAGAGCCGCCGACCCCATTAGGGTTAGACGACCATCAACTCAAGCTCAGGCTCCGCCGCCGCCGCCCTCCATCAGGAATTGGTTGGTATTTAGAATATCAAGAAAATTGATAAATTTAAATATGAACTTTATAAATTACAAATTAATGAAATAAAATGCATTTCAAGACATTAATTAACATATACCAATGAAATAGTAAACTAACCATATAAATAGTAATATGAGCCTTATAAATAGTAAACTAAAAATATAAATAGTAACTTCATCCATGAAATTATAAATAATCTTTAGGAATCCTATAAATAAAAGAATGTTATAATTATATCATAGTCTAAGTAAATGAATGTTTTAAAAACTATTAATTATGTGTTGGTATTTTTGAATGTAATAATTTTTTAATTTCAATTTTATTTTTAATTTAATGATTTAAAAGAAAATTTATTTTCCTAAAATATATTCATAGATTAATATTTTGATGTCTTTTTAATTTAAGATAATTTATGAGACCTTAAGTGATTTATCAAACTATTATAAAATCAGTTATAATTTCAAAAACTGTATTTTCCAAGTAAATGAGAATTTTAATTAAAAAAATTAATCTAATTTAATAACATACATTCATAAAATGGAGTTAATTTTTGAATTCATCATGTCAAAAACAATTAGGGTTAATTTTTAATATTTTTCTGAAATACATGAATTTTAGGTGAATAGTAATA
The DNA here is from genome assembly GCA_963277665.1 of Viscum album. Taxonomy (NCBI): domain Eukaryota; kingdom Viridiplantae; phylum Streptophyta; class Magnoliopsida; order Santalales; family Viscaceae; genus Viscum; species Viscum album. The sequence goes on along the minus strand of OY728155.1, from coordinate 440,131,790 downwards.
TATGGTAATTTACAATATATATAATTTATAATATAAATTCAATATTAATTAAGTCATCGCTGATGTAAGAACCCTTCTATCAAACTCTGTTTTCTTATTTTGTTACATTTGATCATAATTCTCAAACTATTTATAGTATGGAGCCAAAATAATATACCAATGATTAAAATATTGAGAAAAAACCCCTCTCCTCCAATATAAATTCCACCCCTTGAACACTCTTCTCCTCAACCCCCAAGAATTCATCCTTCACTAAATTCTACCCAATACGATTCCCTATTACCTTCCACATGTTCAGTAGCTCTTTTCCTCATCAAAAGTCCAAAAACTCTTCCCAAAGGTGGATCCCAAGGAAGAGATATTTAAGAGGTAAAAGACTCTTCCTTTTTATTTTATATTTCTTTTTCATTTCATTTACTTTATTATTATATCATCACCTACCATAATCAAAATATAATGATAACTCTAGTACCATAAATATACATTAATTATATAATTTCAATGGTGATCAATCATTAAAATCCCTCTTCTCCCTCTTTTATTATAAAAATGAAATCGTCACCCGTGATGTGTCAATTTGCCAACATCATTGGGGATGAAATTTAATTTTCTATATATGCCATAAAGGTTGTTAATAAACCATTATAATAGTAGAAACAGATTATAAATTGTATGTGACAACCCTATTCATCGTATGAAACTAGTATTTATACATTATACTAAATGATGAACTAGTATGAGTTTGTTGTGATAAAAAAATGACCAAAATTAACCTGAACGATCATCATTAACTTTTATCTAATAATTCATCATCATTCCATATAACCAAATTATTAATAAAATAATATAATATTAATTAATATCATTAATAAAATTTAAAAACCATTCAGGAAATTTATCTGCATTTTGCATGAACTCCCATTCATGTATACAAGTGAACCAATCATGAAACCCATGAAAATGAATGTTCCCAAATAAAGAAATCAAACTCTATAACTCATTAAAAATCACCTAATAGAACTTAATAAAACCAAAATGAATAATATTCAACTATAAAAGTTTTTATAACTATTTATTAATGAATCTAATGTGATTATATAGGATATTAAAGTGAAGTAAGAATTTAAACACAAGGTAAGTGGAATTCTCAAAACCTACTCTTTTTCTTTGGGATTTATCTATTTCACCCCATTTTATGTATGTATATTCATTAAATATAAATTAATAATCACTATCTTACATTTTCTAAGATATAAAGTTTTTCTACGTGAGTTTATGACAAACATAATGTTTTATAAAAGAAGTCTTCTTTAAAAAAACACACCTTTTACTTCTTGATATTTTTTTAAAGGTTAATGATTCCCTCTTTCATTTGGGAACCTAATGTTTAATAATGTATGATTATGAAATTTAACCCATTCCTTTCCATGGGTTATTATATATTCAATATTGATATATTTTTTATGTGGCATGTTTGGTAATGAAAATTTTATGATGTGATGGGTGACCTTGGAGGTATATAGTGCTCCAATGCATTGAAAAATGTGATGTATCTCATGAGTAAATTGAAATATGCGTGAGTGTGATGCTAGATTTGTTCATAATATGTGTGCTACTAATCCAATAAGACATGATGTTTTATGTTTATTCATTTCCACATCTCAGGCCTTTTCATAATACTTCCTCTCATGTTTATGATCCTATGTATATGTGATCATTAAGCTCACCCAATGTTATATTATTTCGTGTTCTTATCTATCCTCTTACTATTATTTTATATTACCCATTTTTTATTTATATCCTAAGGATATTAAATTTTCTATGAATAATTCAAGGGATAATAAGAAACTATAGAATAAGGAATCAAATATATTTTTATGTTTTATTTTGTTAATTTTACGTATTGTCCTAATTTTCCCAAGACACCAAACAATTGGATCCTTATTGTTTATTCACTTTATGTTGTTTGTATTTGAAATGATGTAATAAGATATTTATAAAAATAAGGGTATCTATAGTTTATATCATTGGGTGGTTAATTTAATTTGTGAAATAGGATTAGTGAACCTTAGTGAAAACCCTTAGTATGAAACAAAGTATCAGAGAGAACCTAAGAAGACTTTTTTAGAAAATTCTAAACATTGTAATCCCACAAGATGTTCCATTAGAATTATATTCACAAATGAAAAAATTATTTATTCAGGGCTTTGTGACTTTTGTTTTATTCTAATCATTTCTATTTTCTAAAATTGCGAGAACCCCAAGAAAACAGGGAAACAACCAATGTAAGGGACAAGGTAGTGATTTCCCAAATGGCATACCCAATGCTTTGGGAGGTGGAGTTAAAAATTTCATGGAGACTATTACCCAGCGATATCAGGTTGTGAAAATAAACCTAAATAATGAGTAATTCCTACCTTCACCTTACAGGGAAAACTGGATATCAAGTGTTTTATGTGGCAAAGACCACCAACGTTTAGTGGATCTTCTGATCCACCAATTATAGAATAGTTGGTCAACTCAATGGAGAAGGTATTTTTTTTCTTCACAGTTTTGAGATGGAGAAGGTGACTCTGTCAATTTATCATCTAGATGGAGAGGTATACCAATGGTGGGTGTTGATTAAGAACACCATGATCAGGGAATAAATTGAAGATATAGAGTGGTAAGACATTAAGATAATTTTTCCTAATAAGTATACCCCTCAATCTCTTCAAACAAAGTTTGAGAGAAAATTTATAGAGTTAAAGAAAATGAAGGAGAATCGGTCACATCCTAAAAAAATGACAAGGAATTCAAGGTATGCTTCGAGGTTTTTTATCAACAATGATAGAAAAAATGATAGATTCTTTAGATTATTTAAACCAAACGTTTGAAAGTATCTTGCGATTTTAGACATTGGTAGTTACAAAGAAGTTGTTCAGTGTGCTCTAAAAGTGGACATGGAGTTTGTGGAATGGTCTCATGGATATGGTGATAAGAAACAAAAGATACAGTTTCACGATGGAGTATATAATGATAATGGTGGAAAGAAAACTAAACCACCCACGTGTTAAAAATTTGGGAATAAGAATCATGGGAGATGCATTAATGGGGTAGGAAAAGTCTTATACTAAGGTAGGGAAGTCCACCAAGATCATGAATTTAGAAAATATATAAGGAAGTACGATAATTTTATATAGGAAAGGATATAACCACCCATGGTCCAATGCTACAATTGTAGGGAGAAAGGGAACCATGCAAGAAAATACACTAAACCATGAGTTCTGGAGGGTAATCAACATCATCAACCACCAAATCCAAATGATAAATGCAATTATTATGTTATTACTAATTAATAAGTGGATCAAAAAAAATGAAGTCATACTAAGTACACTTCTTATTAACTCATGAATGGAAAAAGTATTATTTGATTATGGTTCAATGCATTCCTTTATATCTTGGATATTTTCTACTAGTATTGAATTGAAGCCAAAAAAAACTTAAAGTTGATATATTTATAAAAAAACCAAGTGGTGAAATAATTGCATCCCAAGTGTTGGATTCTTATCAAGTAGGTGTATATAGAAATATTATTTCATTGAATCTCATAATACTTTCCTTGGTGGAATTTTAAGTTGTAATGGGGATTGATTTCCTCTCTTTATATAGAGAACATGTCACTTGTCGAGAAAACGAAATATCTTTTCATATTATAACCCATCCTATGATCCTCTATAAATTCAACAAAGTTCTTGAAACTCATTTTGAACATCCTTCACTGGTGTGGATTTTTATTCCATGTAAAAAAGCATACCTCACTCAAATGGTTGAGTCAGATAAGATATCAACATAAATGGAATTCCAATCATGAGGGAATACAATGATGTAATTCTTGAAGAGTCACCCAAACTCCCCTCAAATCAGGAGGAAGTGATTTCAATAGAACACATAACTAGAGATACTCTTATCTCAAAGTGTCCCTATAGGATGGATCCTATCGAACTTGAGGAGTTAAATAATCAGCTATAAGAGAATTTGGAAAAAGGGTTCGTACACACTAGTTAATCCCCTTGGGTTCCACCAGTGATCTTTTTTAAGAAGAAGGATGTATCAATGTGGTCGTGTATTGATTATCAATAACTAAAAAATATCACCATAAAGAGAAAGTATCCTCTTCCAAGTTTTGATGACTTGTTCGATCAGTTGAGATGAGATTAGTGCTTCTCAAAGGTGAATCTGCATTCTGGATATAATTAGATTAAGGTACAGAATGAACATATTCCAAAGGCCACCTTCCATAAATGTATGGGAACTATTATTTTTTTAGGATTCCCTTAAGAGTTTCTAATTACCTTAAAATCATCATAGATTTGATGAATAGAATCTTTAGAAATTATCATGGAAAATTTGTGGTACAATTTATCAATTATATTCTCATTTACTCTATAAGTAAGGAGGAACATGAATAATAACTAAGTCTTGTGTTGGATACATTATGAAAAGATAATTTATACAACATGATCATCAAGTTTGATTTTTTATGCAGTAAGTCACATTATTGGGACTTGTGATCACAAGTGAGGGAATTTATATGGACCCTTCAAAAAATGGTGATTGAGGAATGGTCCAGACCCTCTAGTGTCATAGAAATCCACAGTTTTCTTATCTTATCAGGGTACTATCAATTTTTTGTGAGATATTTATCCTGATTTTACATCCCACTCACTAAGATAAATAGGAAAGGTGTAAAGTATATCTGGATAGCTGAGTGTGAGGAATGCATCGAGAAGTTAAATAAGAGGATGATCACTACACCAATTCTTATATTACTTAAAACTGGAGAAAGTTTTTTTATATATAGTGATCCTTCAAAGAATGTATTAGACTGAGAACTAATGAAAAATGATTAAGTGATAGACTATGCCTTAAACCAGTTGAAAATCCATGAGAAAAACAATCCTATGTAAGATTTAGAGTTGGAATCTATGATATTTTCATTAAAAATATTGAGGAATTATCTCTCTAGGGAGAATTGTGAAATATATACTAATAATAAGATTTCTAAATATATATTCACACATAAAGAGATTAATATGTGCTAGTAGTGTTAGATATCATCAAGGATTATGACCACTCAATCCACTACCATCCTGGTAAGGAAAATAAGGTCGTGGATTCTCTGAGTAGAAAGGATCATGCATCTTTATCAATGATGAGAATTTATAAGGATCCAATCTTATTATACATACAAAGGATGGATATGGAAATCATTAAGGGAGGAAACTAATCAATATTTTCTCAAATGAACTCTTAATCATCCCTTGTGTAGAAAATAAAGGATGCTCAATGAAATGATGTGAAAATTCAGAAAAGGGTGGAATCTATGTGAAATGGTAAATCATCTGAGTTCATGATCAATGAGGATGGAGTTGTAAGATTTGGTTCATGAATATATGTAAAATACAATACAGATATAAAGAAAGAACTTATGAATAATGCACATAGCTCAACGTTCTCTATTCACCTAGGGATAACAAATATGTATCATGATCTCTGAGATAACATTTGGTTAGACAATATGGAAAATGAGATCACTGAATATACATAAAAGTTCCTAGTATGTGAGTAATTGAAGGATGAAATGTAAATTTATAATTTGATGATTCAAAAATTATCCATACCAAAATGGAAACGGGAAAACATCACTACTGAATTTTTCAACAGACTTCTAAAGACATGCAAAGGAAACATTTCTATGTGGGTTATTTTAGAACATCTTACAAAGACAACTCACTTTATTTCAATTCAAGAGGACTTCTCACTAGATAAAATTTCATGGATATACATAAAATAAATTGTAAGGATATATGAATTACCACTATATATTGTATCCAATCAAGATCTGAGATTCACCTCAATGTTTTGGAAAAGTCTCTATCATGCTCTAATCACTGAGCTTAACTTCAGTACGTCCTATCATCCCAAAACTGATGGCCAATATGAGAAGACTATTTAGACATTAGAATACATGTTTAGAGTGTGTTATATGAACTTCAAAGGAGTATGGGACCAAAATCTTCGACTAGTCAAATTCTCTTATAATAATAGTTTCCACTCCAACATCCAAATGGATCCATATGAAGCCCTTTATGGGGAAAGTTGAAAATCACTGACATGATGGGATGAAGTCAGTGAATGTAAGATTAAAGGACATGAAATGGCTGAAAAAATAATAGAAAAAATTACAATTATTTATTAGCACATCAAGGTAGCCCAAATTCGACAAAAGAGCATTGTAGAAAATCATCGATGGGGCCTTGAGTTTAAAGTTGGAGACATGGTATTCCTCTTAATATCTCCATGGAATAAGGTCATGGGATTTGGGAAGAAAGTAATGATAAGTACCAAGTATACCCTCCCCTTATAGATTCTTGATCGTGTTATAGATGAGTCATATAAACTAGCACTCCACCTACCATGTCTAAAGTACATGATGTGTTCCATGTATCCCTATTAATGAAGTACATATCAGATCCATCACATGTAATAACTACAGAGGTGGTAGAGTTGGATAATTAAATTTCTTATGAGGAGATGTAAGGGAATATATTAGATCGTAGAGATAATGTTCTATGCAACAAGACTACTCACCCGGTCAATTTACTCTGGATGAATCCTCTGTATGAAGAGAAAATATAAGAACTATAGGTAGTGCTTAAAGAAAAGTACCCACATCTTTTTAAACATTATTTTGTAAAACAAAATTTTGAGGGAAAATTTTCATAATGGGGGAAGAATGTAATGACCCCACGTTTTATCATTGAAATTCCCTATTTGTAATTATTTAATATGGTATAACCACACAAAATCACATTAAAAATATAATACAAACTTTATAAATTAATAATTAATTAAATAAAAGGAATTTCAAGAAGTTGAGGATCATATACCAATAAAATGGTAACTTGAACTTAAGAATAGTAATATGACTCTTATGAACAGTCACCATGAAAATGAATAGTATCCTCATCCAATAAATTATAAATAAAATTTATGAATATTATAACTAAAATAATGGTATTATTATATCATATTCAAAGTAAATAGATGTTTTACAAATTATTAATTAAGTGTTAGTATTTTTGTAAGTCATGATTATTTAATTTTAATTTTATATTTCATTTAATAATTAAAATAATTTATTTATAAAATATACCCATAGATTAATATTTTTATGTCTTTTTATTTTATTATAATGTTATAATACCTTAATTAACTTTCAAATGTGTTATAAAATCAGTTATAATTTTAAAATATGTATTTTTTAAGTAAAGGAGGATTTTAATAAAAAAAATTAACTACTCTTATTTAGAAAGTTATTTTCATAAAATGGAGTTAATATTTTAATTATACATGTATCAAAATGGTTTGGGTGAATTTTTTATAGTTTTCTAAAATAATTGAATTTTTTTTTTGAATGGAAAAATATAGTAATTTGCAATATATATACAGTATAAGCTAAATAGACTAGTCATTGAGTCATATCTAATGTAAGCACACGTATCTCAAACACTTATTTATTATTTAAATATATTTTATGATAATTCCCAAACTATTCATAGTACTAATCCAAAATAATAAACTAATGATTAAAACATTGAGAAAACACCCCTCTCCTCTACTCTAAATACCACCCATCACACCCTCTTCTCCTCACACATATCTAGATTTGATCCTTTCCTAAATTAAGCCTAATAATATTCCCTATCTACTTCCCCATGTCTAGTATCTCTTGGTATCATCAAAACACCCACTTGTTTTCCCAAATGAGGATTTCAAGGAGGATAGATTTAAGAGGTAGAATACTATTCCTTTTCCTTTTAAATTCCATTCTAATTTCATTTATTTTATTATTATCTCTTCACCTCACTTTATCCAAATGACATGATAACTCCAAAAAAATACATATAATATAATTATATCATTTTAATGGAGTATCTATCATTAAAATCCCCACTCTACCTCTTTTATTATTAAAACAAAATCGTCGCTCGTGATGTGTCAATTTACCAACAACGTGGGCGATGCACTTTCATTTTCCATAAATTCCCTAAAGGATGTTAATAAAACCATTATAATGGTTTAAAAATATTATAAATTTTATGTTACATCCCTCTTCATCTTATAGAACCAGTATTTATACATAATACTAAATGATAAAACAAAACGAGTTCATTGTGATCGAAAACCAACAAAAATTAACCTAAATGATCATCCTAAAAATTTATCTAATGATTCATCCTCATTTCATATAACCATATTATTTATAAGATCATTTAAAATTATATAATATCATTAATAACATATAAAAAAAATTTGTATGTTTTTTCACATTTTACACATATGTCCATTCATGTATACAAGTGAACTGATCATGAAAACCATGAAAAAAACATTTTCCCAAAAGATGAAATTAAACTCTATAACGAATAAAAAACCAATAAAATAACTTAATAAGAAATAATGAATCATATTAATGTATATAAGGTTATATAATTGTTAATTAATTAATATAATGTGATTGTACATGATATTAAAGTGAAGGAATCATTCAGAAACAAGTTAAGGGGAATTCTCAAACCCAACTCCCTTTCCTTGGGTTTTCCTTCTTTCACCCCACATTCAAAATGGGTATTAATTAAAGATAATGTATTCATAATTTTCATAACTTCTTTAGGATATATATGATTTCTAATTGAGTTTAAGAAAAAAAATGTTTTCCAAAATAACTCTTCTTTCAAAAAAACACAACATTAACTTCTTGAGATTGTTTCTTCAAGGTTGATGATTCCATAAATCATTTAAGAACCAAAAGCTTAATAATTTATATTTATTAACTGAAAATCAGTCCTTTTCATGGGTTATGTTACATTAAATATTGATATATGTTCTATGTAGTGTGAATTATAATGTAAATGTTATGATGTTATGGGTGCACCCATAATTATATAACGCTCCAATGCATTGGGTAATGTGATGTATCTAATGAGTATTGTGAAATATTTGTGAACATGGTGAAATATTTTTTCACAATAATGTGTGTTAGTTAACCAATGTGGAATCATGTTTCATTTTTATACCTTTCCATATTTCGATCATTTTCATAATGCTTCCACTCTTATTTATGATCCAATGTATATGTTATCATCATACTCACCCCATGTTATATTGATTAATATTATTATATATCCTCTTATTGGGATTTTATCTCTCCCCATTTTGATTTATATCCTCTAGTGAATACATATACTAAGAAGAATTCAAGGGCCAATAAGAATCTAGAGAATAATAAATAAGATATCTTTTATGTTTTATTTTGTAAATGTTATAAATAGTCATAATTTTCCCCAGACACTAAAAATTTGGATCCTAATTGTGTAATTATTATATATAGTTTGTATTTAAAATGATGTAATAAGATTTTCATGAAACTTAGGGTCTCTATACGTAGTCTATATAAATTAGGGTATTTTAGAATTCATCTACTTTAAGAAAATGAGTTATGAATGATCAATTATTTTTAATGTACTCAAATGTATTAATAGAGGGGATGTTGTATTTTTTCAATCATGTTTCCCTCATCTATAAAGGAAATTCAATGTGTGTTCAATGTTTCCATTGAACATGGAAAGGAAAAAATATATATTATATTGGAAAAGGAACACGGAATAGATATATTTTTATATGAGTATCCCTAACATCAATTTATTATAGACTTTATCCTCAAGTAAAATATGACTACTAAAATTGTTGTCTAAAACATTTTTGTGAAGGTTTAGTAATATGATGATTGAGGATATTGAAGACATTAGAATATTTCTTGGTGAAGAGTTGGTTGTAGTGTAGAGTATCCATTAAATAATTATTAGATTAAGACTCGAGTGATGAGAAGATTATGGATAATCGATCCTTTTGTAACAAAGCATGTTATATTCTAGATTAAGTGAATAAATACTTTTGTATCAAGGAAATAATTGATTTTGATTGCAGCCGGTATTATATGCAGTGAGATTCTTAAATTACTCTTAATTTAACTGTCATGTTTAAAAGTACATAAAAGAAAGCTAAAGAGGTTTGAATTTTTTTTAAATTCCTAGATTAATTTGAATAATTGTTAGGTGAATGTAAGTTCATTATAATTCATTGAGATGAATTTGTGTTTATCACAATTGATTTGGATATAATATGGAATTTTTAGTTATTACTATGAAAGTAACAATTTTAGGACCAAGGAACAACTATATATGAGTCATTTTTCATACCATATGAGTCATTTGAGAAGAAATTATTAAATTATTATTCATTTTATACTATATTTATGAGTGATTTAGAGTTATCATATGAGTTATACACTCACATGACGACTGTGATGATTAAAATTTGGAAAGGTATAAGCTGCATATAATTAATTTGACTCTATATGGTAGTCATTTCTCTCTTTATATAAATAATTTAATTATAGATTAGAGAGATTTGCATTTTTATGAATCATAATCAATTTATGATTATTTATGTGCATAACTATAGTTTCATAGTTCATATAAAATACTTTAGATGTTTTATAAAAGACTTTGAGTTCATATGAAATGATAATTACTTTCATATTAAAGAGATATTGTCAAATGAAATAAGTTAAAAATCATATAAATGATTAAAAAACACTTATGAGTGAAAATATCTTCATATGATGCAACATTTAGAGAAAATATTTTAATTCTGTAGATTAAAATTATGAGTTTCCATAATTAATTTTCTAAGATAAAATTTCATTTTATAATGTCGAAGTTAGTAATACTAGTTCTAAACCTCACAATTCCAATTTAATGAAGGACTCAGTATTTATTTTAGTGATAATTGATTATTTAATTGTGGTAGAATAACTATTCTGATTATTTGATATTTTCAAATGAGAATATTCAAAAATCTATTTTGGTGATAAAAAATGGAGGAAATTATGGAAAAAAATTAGATTATGCCCAACCAGAACATTGTTGATCTAAAAATGAATTTTTAACTAAGAATTTTTTATGAGAAGTTGATCCTTGATTTTATTGAGAAGAAAATCAAGACATGGTAAATTTTTTCGTCATTTATTAATCCTAAAATGAGGAAATTCTATATTAACTAAATATGGAAATTAAGTAGAGTGTTGAATGTGGTGGATTAAAATGAAATAAAATTCTAAAATTGAGATGTTATTCAACATAAGAATAAGAATAAACATATTGTGTTGAGATGAAATCTATTTACCATATATTCAAGATCAAATCTATGCAAATTTATTGAAATCTCAAAAGAAACTAATGAGATGTGACACACCACATATTGTTTTCATTATATTTTTATATATAAAGGGAATAGTTTTTATATACATTTTATTATGAAAAAATGTTTGAGAAGAATAATTGGATTAGGGATTATAAAAAGAGTTAAGTGATTTCTTATGAGAAATTGTGAAATGAAAAGATAAGGGTATTTCATATATTTTTCTAGGGATAGATATTTAAGTATAAGAGAATAACTGGGATTGTGGGAGAAACTCAGATGCTGTTGTTTAATAAAATAGAAATGATAGAAATCCATGGAGTTGAATTTTAGTGTCATTTTATATATTAATATATAGAGAAAAAATATTAGGGACCTATATTTAAGATGGATTGAGGGAGAGAGAAGTAATTTGATATAGAATAATAGATCTATTGAAAAAGAAGATGGTGAACAAGATACTTAAATATATAGAATAACATGTTCTGTATCTAATAATAATATGATGATGAATAAGAAGAGGAAGAGGAAGAGGAATTTTACCATTAATCATGGTTTAGATCAAGCAGGTAAAATATGAACGAAGTATGAGAATATAATATGTTACATAGTATTGGAAATGATGTAAAAAATAAATAAAATTTGTCTTAGTAAGGAAGGTGACTTTTATTGTAATGTCCTGACCTGGCTCACCCATGAACCGGTAGCCGGAGAAGTCACCACATAACCTCAAGCATGTATCCCCGTACGCTAGAGGCTTTCGAATAGCAGTGAGGTTCTAAGGATAGTTAGTGGTGAGACTATACCCTCTTATCAGATTAAAAATGGTGGACAATATCAAAAAATGGAGAAAGCAATTTGAATAATGATAAAGTTGTGGAAGAAATAATTTTATAAAACTTGAATGAAACAAAATGGACAATGATAATGTTATAAAATGATTGCATGTTATGATGGTACAACTATGAAAGAGATAAAAAAATACATTTGACATTACATACAAATAAATAAATAAATAATGACTCTAATACCTAAATGTGATCTCCTCGAGCATCTAGAGATACCACTCATTCCTCTTCTCCTACCTCCCATGTATACGCAAACAACACAATCCTGCAACAAAATAGAATCTACTCAGTTACCTCATTACAATGGCGGACCGAGTAGGGTGTGAGATATAAATCTCAGAAGTTCGGGACCACCAGTTTCTACCCAAAGTCCAGACATTCAATAAATAATTTGAACAGTGTGAAAGCATGCATAAATAAAGTAGTATAATGTAACTAAATACCAAAATACATGCTTCATCCCTAATCTAGTGTCTGAACCTATATTATACATTTTTAATGCATACACAACAGTCATAAAACATTCATTTTCATTTATCAACTATTCAAACCACATTAAATTATATAAGTCTCAAGATCCAACCTAATCCCTACATCCCCCATATAAATCACTCCCAACATACATCTCTAAATACCATCTAAGAAAAATAAGTAAATACTGAATCCAAGCTTGTGCATTCTCTTGGATAATGTGTCATAAGATATTAAATTTAGTATTTCATATACTATGTCTAATACCATCCACTAAAATAGTGATTCACTCTTGGGTTCTTCCACTAAAAATAGTGATTCACCCAATTCATAAACATGACTAAGTAAGATCCCTTCCACTAAACATAGTGATTCTCCCCTAGATCAATCCACTAAATAGTGATCAGCCCAAATCATTATCAAGTCTGAGTTAGATCCCATCCACTAAACATAGTGATTTTATCTTGGGTCCATCCACTATATAGTGATTCACCAAATTCATTAACAAGTCTAAAACCATCCACTCAAGTAGTGATTCATCTAGGACTTTAACAATAACCATTCACTTCATAAACATATCAAGTAAAACTTTCTAAAGAAGGCTTAGATATTTTCAACCATATCACAAATCATATCATATATTTAAAAAACACCATCCTAAACAACTTTAGGCCTGAAAAAAAACACGCATCAAAAGGAATCCTTGGCCCAATCAGCCTTAAACAGTAAAACTAGGGAAACTGACCCTTGGGGTGTCCCTTAATCAAGGTAAACAACCATTATTATTTAAAGTAATTAATATTCAATTCATGCATAATATGCACCAAATCTAATAATTAATTTATAAAATTAATTATCTCATTCTAATTTGTCTTCCCAAAATTAATTCCCAAAATCAATTATGAAAATTATCATTAAAAATGCATGTCTTTAATCCATCATTAAATATCTCTATTTAGTCAAAAGAACATATCGTAATAAATCTCCAAATAAATTATCTCATTCAACTAAATCAATATATCATAATTAATCCATTGATAAATTAGTTAATATTCCAATCTCAAACCCATAATTAATTCACCCTTAATTTTCGTCATTTATCTCACTTAATAGCTCAAATCATTCTTTATTTAATTTTCTCAATTACAATTCTCAGGGAACATAATTAATATAGACAATTAATTATCTTAACATAGCCAAAAAATCATCATTTAATTATTTAATCATATCACTTTAACCAATTGAACAATAAATTCTTAAAACCAACACATGGTCATGTCTTCATTTATATCATGTGAGCATCATCATTTAATAACATTAAAATACATGCATCAACATATCACATATCACATTTAGTAATTTAATCAAACTTACTAAATTCACATTTGAATGGAATTTAATGTAAATACTTCACTATCTAATTTAAATACCAACAAAAGTGCAGTAAGAATTTTATTAAATGAATTTATTAAAGTTGAAGACCTGAAAAATGATCCTACCACGAGGTGGAACCAATTCAATACTCACTAGCTTGATATACAGCGGAAACCGATCCACAATTTTTCTACAGTCTCACACATTCACACCTTCATATATATATATACATATATTTTTGTGTGTGATTTTTCTACAACATTGATTAACAATGCACCAAATCAATAATAAGACACCACAACAAGTGCAGCAAGGTCTACGCATCAATCTCTATATACAGGGGACTTAGATAAAATATCAGACTCCAAAATAGATGGTGAAAAACCAAACAACAAAATAAATTCTTACCTCAGAAACAATGTCAACAAATTGAATCGGCATGAACCACAATGCCTTCTTTGGTGGTTCCCGGAACACGGACCAACGGGTCCCAAGAACCCTGTTGCACAACCTTATAACTGAATAACACCAGAAAATTGGGTTACCAAAAAACCCAAAAATAGGATGGAAAGAAATCGAACACCAAAAACATGTCAAATCACCAAAGTGATGAAGAAAAAAATGAGATAAGATTATTCCTTGAAGGATCAGACCAAACTCAAGAAGAAAATTGGAGGAATCGATCGGGGATGGAGAACCTGGAAGGGGGTGTAGTGTTGTACAAGATTTATCAGGAGAGTTTCACATGTTTATATAGGACATTTTGGGGTTGTGCGCCTACTGTGAATCACTGCTGGGAGAAGGACACACCATAGGAAGATCTCTAGCCATGAGGAGGTGCGGTTGAGGACTACCATGGAGGAGATGCAGAGCACATTATAGAGTTGCTGAGAGGGGGTGCATGTTGTTGGAGGAGGTATGGCCAATGGAGGTCTTTCACGCCTTAAGGAGGAGGTATGAAGGAGTAAGGTGTGCCATGGAGGGGAAGGGAGGAGAGGCCACATGGAGGATGCTTTTTCACCTTTATGTGCATCACAACTCAAATGGGTAAAAAGGAGGAGATTTATTTTCTCCTTTTAATTTTACACCATCTAAAAAACTAAATACCTCCCATAATTTAATTGCAATTAAAAATAGTCAATTAATATAGTAATAATATTAATAACAGTTTTAAGGAATAAGAATAGTCCTGACATTATTATTATTACACCATTCCATCTATTTATTTTAAATCAAAACCCCCGATTTATTTACCTTTATTAATTATAATTATCACCCTCATCACCCATAATAATAATAATCTCCTTAATATTATTATTGAAACCATTGACAAACCCAACACCTCCATTTTACAAAAAATATTCTTCATAAATTCCTTATTTAATTAAATGATTCTTTGAGATACCAAAAATCCACATTAATTTCATGTAAATGATACACCCCATTAATCAAGAAATTAAAATCATTGAACATAAATGTTACAACCCATTAATCTTGAAACTAAAATCTTTTAATGTCTATGTAATTTATGACACAATAATAATTATAATAACATTATTATTATTATTATTAAAACATTCTTATATTTAAACAAAAATCCCACATTTAATATTATTTAATTAAAATAAATAAAACATTAAACTGGGTATGTGGCATGGGTTGGACCGCAACTGTGTGCAGCCTATACATATCCATTAAATTGGAATTTTCCAGATCAGGCTCTCCCAAGACTTATCGAGACACCTGTAAAAACTATTAGGTATTCACCCAAGTCCAAAAAAATAACTTTAAGTGTTCTGACACTTGTAATAATGTTCTAAAGCACTGTTTAAAAAAAGACATATTGATAAATGGAGAAAATTTTTTGAAAACGATTTCATTTAATCCTGGTTAAAAAACACAAGACATTAAAATATACCCACAATATAAAATCTCATCCCTGAGAAGCCATCTGAAACTATTTCATCATCTACTGAGCTTCCAAGGTCAAGAGATTTTTTTTTTGAACAAACACATTACGTTTCCAAACGTCCAACTTACTTTTAACTATAACATAAGTCCACCCACCTAATTCTTTAAAACCAAATACAAAGCTCATTTTACCATTTAAAAACCAAAATAGAGCTTACATGAGAGGCCATTATGGGGACATCATTGAAGAAAGTGGTTGAATCTCGATCGACCAATAGAAACTGGTTGCACAAGATATCCAGGAAAGACCTTACGGTCCCACAAACCCATAGTAACCCTTAAACTGGTGATGTGCCTTTAAAAAATTATTACATCACCAACTGCATGTACACTAAAGTCCTTAACATACCTCAGGTGACATTACCATGTCAATCAATCACAAGTCTATTAAAAAAACAAGTGTGCCCCAACATGAATGAAGGTGTATCCCAAAGAAACCACGAATCCCATGTACAGCCCAGATAACAACCACTCATCAAGAGCTAAAACATTCAAAACATTAGAGTGGCATAAGAACGATGTTATCTTAGTGTCTCCATAATGAGGTTGTGATAGGGGAAATGCTCATCATATTCAGAAGAATTCACTAAGAGAAAACCAAGGTCACTAAATAGATTAGTCGAACACCTATCAGATTACTATTTTCAAAAATCTTAGCATCACCTACTGACACGTTTACCAAAATCGATGCATCTCTACCCACATTGGGGATTTCCATGATGTCAAAAAAAAAATTATCCGCTTAATAGTGTGTTATTTCTAAAACACATTAAACACATGTGTGACGTTCCTCAAACCCTGATAACTACGTCAAATATTCATGCATGAAAACCAAAATTTAACCCAACCGGCATGTCAAAACACCCAAGTCCCACAGGCTAGTCTCTTATGAAACATAAACGTCAACCCAATCTCTATGTCACGCAAAACCGATATCACTATTCTCAAAAGACTATTTTTTTCTATTTTATCCATTTAAGTAATTCATGAAAACCATTAAAAATTTGAATGAATTTCAACAAACCCACAAGTACTTTTTTATAAAAAGTGACTTGGTTTTCAAAACAACACCCTACGGAAAAATAGGTACGCTATAAAAAACAACCTCTTTAAACATTTAATATTATGTTTCATTTAATTTTTATCTAGTAATTTAGCATCTAAATTCATTTTTCCAAAATAATGTGACCTCCAAGGGTCATATTTATTCAATCTGGATTCTTTAAAAAGAAAACCCACAACAGTTCATTACAGTCAAGACTCAACAGTTTTACATTAATAACCATTTTCAAACATACAATGGTTATATGGTTTAGTTGCATGGATGTCCATCTACGAGTCGATAAGGTTCCCATACACCTTACCTCTAGAATTTTGATCCCATTTAAGATATCCAATTTCATTTAACATTTTAACAATAGCATCCATTTCTAATTATTTCAAAACATGGGTTACCCTTTTTCGCAGTTATAAAAAACACATACAACTTACAACTAAAAACTGGTTCAATTGTAATTTCAACCAAATAAATTTATCTAAAGAAACCAATCATTTATCAGAAAGATAACATGTCCTTATAAGTAGTCGATAAAGATCAACATGCTGAAATTACAAAAACATTATATAACACATAATCATTACATATTATTACTCAATAATGTTAATTATATCACAAAAACATGCCATCTAAAAATGTATGCAAAATAACAACAAGACACAGCATATATTCAAGTCACATAATCCATATTAGCAGGAAATCTACTAATGAATCTACATGACATGAGATAATTACATGGCATGATAATCTAGAAGTTTCTATTACGATTCATGTAATGAAAATTCCATACCATATCGGGCCATGGTAATTTTTTCAAAATTTTCATAATCAATAAGTAGTGGAAAATAGACCAGTCACTAAAGGTGAAATCATATCAACTATAATAGAAAAAACATTAACATAAATCCTAACCTTGGCCACTTGGTCATTTCTCATATGTGGGTTGATCATTCCCAAGAACGACTATTAACCCATGCACCGACACACTACTATTATCCCATCTACTAACCCCAAAACAATAAGACAAATGAAAAGAACCTTTGATACAACATCGTAATGTCCCTACCCAGCTCACCATGGAACCGGTGGCCGGACCGGTTGCCACGTGGCATCAACAATGTCTCCCTATATGCCATTGGTTTCCAACTAACAATGAGGGTTTAAGGTTATTTTGTAGGGATACTACACCCTCTTATAATAGTAAAAATGATGGACAATATCAGAAAATGGTGAAAGTAGTGTGAATAATGATGATGCAGGAGAAGACATAATTTTATAAAACATGAATGATAAAAAATGTCCAAAACCAATGTTATATAATGTATTCATGTTATGATGGTACAACTATGAAAGAGATAAAAAAAATATAGCATGATTTACATTTCAATAAATAAATAAATAAACAATGACTCAAAGCCCCGAAGGTGATCTCTTTAAGCATCCTGAGCTTCGTCTCAGTCCTCTGCTTCTATCTCCTAGTATATCCAAACAACACAATCCTGAAACCAATTAGAATCTACTCGAGTACCCCACTACAATGGAAGCTCGAGTACGGTTTGAGATATAAATATTATTAGGTCGGGACAACTGGTACCTACCACAAATACAAACATACAATAAATAATTTAAACAATGTGAAATCATGCATAAATAACATAAGCAGTACAATATACCTAAATACCAAAATACCTACTTTATCTCTCAACTAGTGTTTGAACCTTCCATTATAAATTTTTTATGAAAACACAACAGTCATCACACATTCATTTTCATTTATCAATTATTCAAACATCATTAAATTATATAAGTCTTGAGATCCGGCCTATTCCCAACATCCCCCATATAAGTCAATCACAATAGATATCTCTAAAGACCATCAAAGCAATCAAAGTAAATAATGAATCCAATCATGTGCTTTTTCATGGATAGAGCATCATAAGATATTCTATTTAGTCTTTCATATACTATGTCTGATCTCATCCACTAAATTACTAATTCTCTCTTAGGTCAGTCCACTAAAAATATTGATTCACTAAATTCATAAACAAGTCTGAATAAGAGTTTTTCCACAAAACATAATGATTCTCCCTTGGGTCCATCCACTAAATAATGATTCACCCAAATCATTATAAAGTTTGAGTAAGATCCCTTCATCTAAACATAGTGATTCACTCCTATGTCCTTCCACTAAAAAGTCATTAACCCAATTAATTAACAAGTTTGAACCCATCCACTCGAGCAGTGATTCTTCTAGGTCTTCAACAATTACCATGAATGTCATAATTATCTCATGTCAACAATGATGAAAAAGGCTCTGATATTTTGAAAACATCTCCCAAGGAATGTCATATATTTAAACAACTCCATCCTAAATGAATTATGGTATGGAAAACAAACACACATCAAAAGGAATCCTAGGCCCAATTGACCTTAAATAGTCATAACAGGGAAACACACCCATGGGGTATCCCTTAATCAAGTGAAGAAACAATTATTAGTTACAGGAACCAATATTAAATTCATTCACAATATGCACCACATCTCATAATTAATTTATATAATTAATTGTCTCATTCTAATTTTACAACACATAATTAATTCCCAAAATTAGTTATCCAAATTATCAATGAAAATGCACATATTTAATCTATCATTAAATATATCTATTTAGTTAAAATAACATATTGCAATAAATTTCCAAATCAATTATCTCATTCACCTAAATCAATATATCATAATTAATCCATTTATTAATTATTTTATATTCCAGTCTCAAGCACATAATTAATTCACCCTTAATTATATCTATTTATCTCACTCAATAGCTCATAATTATTCCCTTAATTAATTGTCTCAGTTACAATTCTAAAGATGCATAATTAATATAAAAAATTAATTATCTTAACTTAGCAGAAAAAAACATCATTTAATTATTTAATTGTATCACATTAACCAATTCAGTAATACATTCTTAAAACCAAAACATGGTAATGTGTTCATTTATCTCACGTAGGGAGCATCATTTGAAAATATCAAAAGTTTTGCATCAACATATCACATTTCACATTTAGCTATTTATTCAAACTTAATAAATTCACATTCAAATGGAATTCAATATAAATACTTCACCACATAATTTAAATACAAAAAAAGTCCAGAAAGCATTTTATTGATGCATTTATTAATGTTGAGGACTTGAAAAATGATCTTACCTCGAGGTGGAACTAATTCAATACACATTAGCTTGACATACGGCAGTAACCAATCCACAACTAGTCTGTAGTCGCTCAAGTTCACACATTCATATATATATATATATATATCAATATATACATACATATATATATATACAAACACACACACACACACACACACACACATATATATATACATATGGTTGTGTGTGTGTGTGTTTATGAGCGCGTTGTCTACAACATTGATTAACAATTCACCAAATTAATAATTAGAGACTGTAACTAGAGCAGCACGGTCTACACACCTACTGCTATATTCTAGAGACTCAAGTAAAATATTAAACTCCAAAATAGTTTGTGCAAAACCAAAAAATGGTATAAATTCTTTCCTCTGAAACAATATCGATGAACTGAATCAGACTGAACTACCTCGCCTTCAGTAGAGGTTGCAAGAACATGGATCAATGAGTCATGAGAACCCTCTTTCACAACCATACAACTGAATAACACAAGAAAACCAGGTTACCAAAAAACCCTTAAATCATTTGAAATGAAATCATACACCAAAAACATGTCAAACCACCAAATAGATGAAGAAAAACACGATAGAAGATTATACCTTGAGGTATTAGACCAAACTCAAGAAGAAAATACAAGGAATAGATCGCAGATGGAAAACCTGAAAGGGGGGTTCGTGCCGTATGGTATCTTCCTGGAGAGTCATGTGCACCTCTACGGGTCGTCCAGGGGTCGCACTCCAGCTATAAATCATGGTCGGGATATGAAAATAGCATCGTAAGAGCTCTAGCCATGAAGCGGTGCAGTTGGGGACTTCCATGGAGGAGATGTGGATCATGACATAGAGTTGCTGAAAGTGGGGTGTGCACTGTTGTAGGAGGTATGGTCGAGGGATGTCTCATTCACCACAAGGAGGAGTTCCAATGGAGTAAGTCGTTCCATTGAGGTGATGTGAGGAGAAGTCCTACGATGGAGGCCAGCACACCTCCATGTGTTTTGTACTTCAAAGGGGGGAGAAGGTGGAGATTTCTTTTCCCCTTTTAATTTTATCCCACCTAAAAAATAAATACCTCCTATAATTTAATTGCAATTAAAACTAGTCAATGAATATAGTAATAATATTAATAACAATTATAAGAAATAATAATCTTCATGACATTATTATTATGGCACCCTTTCATCTATTCCATTAAAACCAAAACCCCCAATTTAATTACCATCAATAATAATAATTAAAACCCTCATCACCTATAATAGTTACAATAGCCTTATTATTATTATTCAAACTTTTTATAAACCCAACACCTCCATGTTAAAAAAATCCTTCTTCATAAATTCCTTATTGATTTTAATGTTTTTCTAAGATACCCAAAAGCCTCATTAATTTCACATAAATTTTACACCCCATTAATCAGGCAATTCAAATCTTGTAAACTAAATGTTACATCCCTTTAATCACGCCAATAAAATATTTTAACATCCTAATAATTTATGACACCTTAATAATACTAATAAAATTATTATTATTAATGAATTATTCCATTTAAACTCAAATATCCCATTTTAAATTATTTAATTAAAATAAATAAAATATTAAATGGGGTAAGCTTCATGGGTTGGACCGCAACTATGCACAACCTGTGCAGGTCCATTGAAGTAGAATTTTCTAGATCTGGTGGTCCCAAGATTTAACAGGACAGCTGTGAAAATTATTGAGTATTCATCCAAGTCTAAAAACTACACCTTTTAGAGTTCCAACACTCAAAATAAAGTTCGAGATCTCAGTTTATAAACCAGCCCATCAATAAATGGAATTTTTTTGAAATCCTTCTAATTTAAACCAGATTAAAAAACACAGGACTTTACAATCTACCCACCTTAAAAACTTGTCGTCCCCAAGAAGCCACCATAAATTATTACAATATCTACTGAGTTACCAAGGTCGAGAAAAAAATATGTTCGAACAACCACATTACGTTTCCAAATGTAAAACTTACTTTTAACTAAAAAATAAGTCCAAATACATTATTCTTTAAAACCCAAGACAAATATCATTTTACTATTTAAACAACAAAAGAGAGCCTTCATCTGATTTCATTATAGGTACCTCATGGATGAAAAAGGTTGAATCTCATTTGCCCAGTAGAAACTAGTTGTGCATGATTTCCTAGAAATACATTACAATCCCAAAAAATCACACTCACACTTGAAATCATGATGTTTCATTAAAAATAATATTATATCACCAACTGCATGTACACCAAAGTCCTTACCTGACCTTAGGTGACATTACCAAGTTAATCGATCGAAATGATATTTAAAATAACTAATGTTCCCCAACATTAATGAAGTCATATCCCAAAGACAGCACACATACCATGTACAACACAGATATGAACCACTCATCAAGACCAAAAATATTAGAAACTATAGCACGGTGTAAGACCGAAGTTATCATAGTGTATCCATGGCAAGGTCGAGATAGGAGACATTATCGTCGTATTCGGAAGAGTGCACTTATAGAAAACCAAGGTCACTAAAAATATCAGTCGAAATGCTATTAGATGACTCTATTCAAAAAGAATACCGAAATCGATACGACACTACCCACCTTAGGATTTTCCATGATGTTGAATAAAAGTTTAGTCTCTTACTAGTATTATATTTCTAAAACACCTTAAACACATGTGTGATGTTCCTCGAACCACGATCACCATGTCAAACATTCTCGCATGAATGCCATAATTTAAACTAACCTGCATGTCAAAACACCTGAGTCCCACAGGCTAGTCTCTTACAAAACATAAACGTTGAACCTCTCTCTTAGTCACACAAAACTGATATCACTATTCTCAAAAGTCCCTTTTTTGTTTTATCCATTTAAGTATTTCATGTCAACCATTAAGCATTTGAATGAATTTAAAATAACCCAAAATCACTTTTTCATAACAAGTCACATGGTATTAAAAACACCTCCATATGGTAATACATTCATGCTATAACAAACATACTCTTTTAACATTTAGTATTCTATGCTATTTAATTTTTATCAGGAAATTTAGCATCTAAATTCTTTTACCAAAAAAATGACCTCCGAGGGTCCCATTTATTCCATTCGAGTTCTTAAAAAGGTAACCCGACAATAGTTCATTACTATCAAAACTCAGTAGTTTGACATTCATAAACATTTTCAAACATACTATGGATATATTGTTCAGTCACATAGATGTCCATATACTAGTTGATAAGGAGCATGTACACCTTACTGTTGGAATTTGGATCTCATTTTAGATATTCAATTTCTTTTAACATTTTAACGTTAACATCACTTTTTAATTTTTTTAAAACACAAGTTACCATTTTTGCAGTAATAAGGCTTCTATACACCATAAAATTGAAAACTGCTTCCATCGTAATTGAAACCAAATAAATAAATCCAAAGAAAACAATAATTTATTAGCAAGCTAACATGTTATAGAAAGTATCTAACAAAAATAAACAAGCTAAAATTACTAAAACATGCTATAACACAAAATCATTGAACATAAGAATTGCATATTATATCTCAATCAATGAAATTATATCACCTAAAAATGATATCTAAAATTAATGATAAATATCTACAAGACCTGGCATATATTCAAGGAACACAATCCAAATTTGCACGCATCTTACTAATGCATCTACATGACATAGCATATATGCATGGAATGTTAATATATAAGTGCCTAATTTGATTCATGTAATGAAACTTCCTTCCCATACCAGTTAAAGGTAATGTTTTCAAAATTTTCTTAATCAATAAGTAGTAGAAAATAAACCAGTCAGTCAAGGTCAAATCATATCAACTGTAACAACAAACAACATGAACAGAAATCCAAACCCTGGCCACTTGGTCATTTCCCATATATGGGGTCATCAGTCCCAAGCGTGGATATTAACCCATGAACCAATATATTCCTATTCTCCTATCTAAAAATACCAAAACTATATGATAATGGAAAAGAACCTCTTATAAAACATTGTAACTTCCTGAACCAACTCACCCCTGAACTGGTCGCCGGACTGGTGGTTGGACCAGTTTCCACAAGACCTCAGGCACATCTCCCCGTATGTCAGAGGCTGCTGAATAGAAGTGAGGGTATAAGGATAGTCATTGGGGAGATTATACCCTATTATCAGAGTAAAAAGTTGACAATATCAGAAAATGGCAGAAGTAGTGGGAATAACGATAAAGCAGCAGAAGACATAATCTTATAAAACATGAATTAAACAAAATGTCCAATGCTAATGTTATACAATTCATGCATGTTATAATGGTACAATTATGAAAGAAAAAAACAAAAAAAAATCTTTATATATCAATAAATAAATAATTAAACAATGACTCAGGTACCAGTGGCCATAACTAGTGCATAAGGACTACGCACCTACCGCTATATACCAGGGACTCAGATAAATATATGACTCCAAAATAAATAGTGAAAAACCAAACAACGGTATAAATTCTTACCTACAAAACAACATTGACGAACAAAATCATCCTGAACCGCCTCTCCTTCAGTGGAGGTTGCCGGAACATGGACCAACGGGTTCCAAGAAACCTATTGCATAACCTTAGAACCGAATAACACAATAAAATCTAGTTACCACAAAACCCTAAAATCGGTTGGAATGAAATCAGACACCAAAAACATGTCAAATCACTAAAGAGGTGAGAAAAAATGAGAAAATATTATACCATGAAGGATCATACCAAACACAAGAAGAAAATTGGAGGAATCAATCATAGATAGATAACCTGGAAGGGGGGGTCGCATTGTATATAATCTGTTAGGAGAGTCGTGTGCATCGCTGCACATCGTACGGGGGTCATGCGCCTACTGTGAATTATGTTAGGGAGATGGACACACCATGGTAAGAGAAACATCGATGAGGTGGTGTGGTTGAGGACTTATATGGAGGAGATGTAGAGCATGATATAGAGTTGTTGAGAGGGGGAGTGTGCTACTACAGGAGGTCCGACCGAGGGAGGTCTTGTGTGCTGCAAGGAGTAGGTCTGAAGGAGGAAGATGCACCATGGAGGAGTAGGGAGGAGAGGTCATGTGTAGTAGGACTTTAGACCACCCTGTGTGTTGCGCCTCAAATGGGGATGATGGATGGGATTTATTTTCCCCTGTTAATTTTATCCCACCTAAAAAACTAATTACCCCCAATAATTTAATTTCAATTAAAATTAGTCAAGTAATATATTAATAATATTAATAACAGATATAAGGAATGAGAATAGTCAAGATATTATTTTTATTACACCCTTTCATATATTCCTTTAAAACCAAATCCTATGATTTAGTTACCATTATTAATAATAATTATAACCCTCATCACCCATTATAATAATAATCTCATTATTATTATGTTATCCTTTTATAAACCCAACACTTCTATTTAAAAAACGATTCTTAATAAATTATTTATTTAATTAAACATTTATTTGAGATATCTAGAAGCCACATTAATTTCACATAAATGTACCACCACATTAATCATGCAATTTAAATCATTTAACATAAATGTTACACCCCATTAATCATGATACTAATATCTTTTAACATCTAAATAATTTATGACTCGATAGTAACAATAATAACCTTATAATTATTAACACATTATTCTATTAAAACAAAAATATACTATATAATATTATTTAATTAAAATAAATAAAATATTAAACAAGGTAAGCTACATGGGTTGGACCGCAACCGCGCGTAGCATGTACAGATCCATTAAAGTGGAATTTTCTGAAGCAAGTGCCCCCAAGACTTATTGGGACACCAGTGAAAATTATTAGGTAATCACCCAAGTCCAAAAACCAGACCTTTAAGTGTTCTAACACTCGTAATAAATTTCTGGATCTCAGTTTAAAAACTGACTCGTCGATAAATTGAAAAAAAATGAAAACCATCATATTTAAACACGGTTCAAAAACATATGAATTTACATTTATATAGTTCTAAAATTCTTCTACTAGCTACTAAAGTCCTTGATATTGAATTGAAAAAGCCTAGAGTTTATATTTTGAATTAGAAATGGAGGTAAGGATATAGTAATAGAGACTAATTTTTAATTTGACTAATGAAATTGGAATACTAAAAGGTGGTTGAAGACTCTCAAAGGAAAAATATTTGATTTTATGTTGATGTGGTAATATAATTTAAAAATGGAATATATAATTCACAATTGGTATAAGACTAAAAACTGGGGGGATGCATGTATAGGGAATATGGGGGGTGTAGCTTAAATCCACATGTGTAATATTATTAATCCTCACCTATGTAATATGGTGATAGGTTATAGGATGATCCTTGCCTAAACCAACTTGTATTAATTATAATATTATAAAAGAAATTATGTAACTTGTTGAAGAACAATCAGAGCAAGGATTGGGATTTTCGTGTCTCGACTAAACCATGTAAAAACAATTGTTCCATACTTTACTACTTTTAATTCCTTAAATTTTGTGTATGTAATATGGTAGAGATAAAAAATACATTGAAAATGTAATAGGTATTAAGAGTTCAAATACCAAATGGGCGTTAAATTTATAAGATTATTTATAATTTAGTAAAATATTAAGAAATACATGATCCCCCAACATGCTCAAGGACATTCACTATTCCACTAGGACTAACAAGTGGTTTTAATGAAAACCAATTTCCATATGGTCATATTTCTTTTAGACACATGGTTTTTCACTTGATTATATGAATTATTGTTTTAAAATAGATGATCCACAAATAGAGGAGTTTATTTCCATCCCAGTCAATATTGTTATAGAGTTTTATGCTAGAAACTAAAAGAAAAGGCAGAAGAAAAATTGTTGAGAATATGTTAAAATGTTCAAAGAAAAAAGTGTGTACTCCTCTATTTAAATGTGTTCATAGTGCAACTACATCTTCAAAATCATAAAAGAATCAACCTTTTGAAATAACTGGTTCTAAAAGTGAAAATGATATATCTAGTGAATTAGTTGAAAACCTATAGTATGAGCATATGTATTATTTGTAAAAAGTTAATAAAGAATTTTTTACCATATTTTTATTTTTATTCATGAACTATATAATGGGCACACACAACTGATATCAAATGAAAAATACATGAAAAATTATTTTCTTATGTGTAGATCCCCATGCTTGGTTGACCAATGAAAGGGAGAGTGAATCATTGGTATAATTTTTTATGAATTATTTACCTTTAGTTCATCCTATTGAACATGTTAAGTTACTATATCCGATCAAACATATCTCGCAATCCCACCTCATATACATAAATTTAAATGAGAGGGAACAATACTTGGTATTTATAAGGTTTCATCCAAGACCTAATCCTTTCCATTTTAGTTAGACCCCGACCAATATGGACTATCCAATATAATTTTATTATTAATTATTATTGTTCACGATGAAACTAGTTATACACCCCAGTGGTTGATCCTATAGTTGATTATAAGGTCTTATGTATTTTTTAATTGTATATTTTCAGACAGATTTTGAATATTCAATTACGCGAGGGGTCAAATATTGATCTGAGATTCAAAATAGGAATTCAAATTTTGGAATTACTATAGATAATTATTTTTTTTATGATGAATGAGGATCAGTTTTTAGATTAGTGTTTTTACGAGTGTATATGAGGTTTGACACCTAAAACTAATGTTTTTAAAAGATGCATCATGGTAGGAATGTGACTGGTGATAAAAGTATGGTCTATCCATGTATACTATTTTTAATGGAAACACAATTTTAAAAACAATGAATGATTCCATATGAAATCATGAGGGGTATGCAATTTTTTTAGACATGTCTTATGTTTGGTGCATGGTTTGACTAATGGTGCACTACAACCATGCGAGATGGAGGTTTATAGAGATAGTATCACTCCATGGTTGGAAAAAGAATTCTAGACCATGAAGATTAACTATGTGGTTCATTTAAGAGGGGTAAAATTGCCATTTTCCCCTCTAAACCTTAAAGGTTTATACCCTATCTTCTTCCTTATTTTCACCTAGGACCTCTATGTGTAGTCATCTCTCTTCTTCCCTTCCCCCATGGGATTTATTTGTTGTTCTTGATAAAAATAAATCATTGTTAGGTGTATTGGAATATTTGAGGTGATTATTTAACTCTATTGAACTTAATTTTAATTTTCTTTAGCTTCCTCTAACTTTGGGTTCCCCGATTAGATATTATAATTCATAATTCTATTAATGCATGATGGAATCGGGTATGTATTTTGGGGGTTTTCTCTCTTCCTAGGAAAAAAATGATCTAAGAGGTAATCTGTACTTTATCACATGTCATTTCATTGAGGTACATTGTTGTGGTGAATTTATATATATTTAAGAACTTAATTAAATATTTTAAATGGGTTTTCATGTTTTTTCTTAGACATTATGTCCACCTTTCGGTTTGGATTTTATTATAGGATGTTAGCGAGAGCTGGGTCAGGTTCTAGTGTGGCATGATCGACTGGTGTGGTTTAAAACATTATTCCCTTATATTTTGATTTTTTTTAAAAATAATAACCTATTATGTTTAAATAATAAATTTTAGTAATTATAATAAATTAAACTATTGGGGGTTTGTAATGATTCAGGATCTCTTGTGAATTAGAAAGCATGGATGGGATTCAAAAACTACTACCAGCCCTTGGGAAAATTAATTTAATGCTTCTAAATGGTAGGTTCTCTTTCATATATGCCCTAGAGTATTTATGAATATGTATGTATTATTTCTATACTTAGTATTTCCCATGAGGCCAATGTCCCCTCTTTATATTTACCCCCAATAAAGAATGAAATTTATTTATTTATTAAATAAATGAACACAAGGGGTTAGTAACAACCCATACGTTCTAGTCTCATACCTAGGCTTATCACTAGGGTAGAGGGTCCCTTGTGTGATGCCTTTATGTATAATTTTACCTAAAGAATCCTATGTAGGATGAAACCTTTTACTAACACATTATGAGGACCCCAAGAGGGATTCATTTACTTACATATTAACTCAAAGGATCCCTAATAGGATACATCTCTAGTATTTTCACATGGGGTGCCAATTGGTTCCCAATGTCGGGCCAACCATGAATTGGTGCAGTGGGGGTTTGGGTAGATTTGGCAGTGGGTGTCACCTAGAATCTATACCAAACTCACAAGCCAAGGAGGTTGTTACTGTAGTGGTGGGTTTATGTGTTCGATCACCCTCACTCTTTTCTTTATGCTTCAGATGGTTAAAATTTATTCATATAAGATTAACAAAGTTACTTTTTGTATTTTTAATGATTAGTATGATCCATTGTGATACTTGATTAGGGATTCCCAATCATACTTATTGAGACTCGGCTTCTTGTCCTTTTATTTGATTTTTTATTTTGTTGGGATTCCTATATATACATCCTAAGATCTTGCTGACAAGAATACCAATTTTATTAAGATGACCAGACACACATCATATGATCAATCTGTTAGACCTACTTATTTTTTAGTATGCTCAAACATAATTCTAGATATCTTGATGTTGATCCTATATGATTGATATTGAAGGGATGTTGAGAGGTGCTTCATGGGATCTGGATTATAGGCCCTACATGGTTGGAGGTTACCACTTTAGGATGTCATTTTTGACATAGGTATTCTTAGCCTAGTGATTATTATAGTGGTAGGTTGTTGAGGAAGAATCATACCCATCTTTGAGAAAATATTAAGCATTATATTATGATCTCCTTGAGTTATTCCAAGGATTCTCCCTATGGTCTGGTTGATTAACTGTTACTAAATTGTCCAGGAATAAAAAGGAGTGGTATATTGGGGTATTTTATTTTAAAATTATACCATGCATGTGCTTCCATCAAATATTAGATATTTATTCATTTTAAGGGAATAAAGGAAAAACAGAAAACCAAAATAAAAACAAAAGCAACACGGGTCTGCAACGCCCCACACAACAAACCTAATATCCATCCCCCCTATGGATTATCTAAGTCGTGATGTCGTCACCACATATGGGCTAGGACCTTGGTATCATATATCAGACATGGTTTACATGGATTTATTGGTATGGAACCTATCTTAGTGACCATTTAAAGTATTTCTATATACTAGCTAGAATCCTAAACTATATTTATTAGAGGTGAGTATAGGTGAACCCTGGTTTATGACATGTATCCCCCTATGTCAGTGTGGCTTGATAAGAGACATTTTTTCATTGGATGAAGTAGGTATCATCGATTAAGAGTATGGACCCATGGATCAACATAGTTGTACATGTGTTGATTGGTACAACATTAAAATCAATGCCTTATTCACAATATGTCTAGAAGATTGGGGTTAAAGATGCAAGGACCCATTGTTCTTTGATTCATGTTACCTGTTGTCTTACTCACATATATATACGTATATATATATATATCTATGTGTGTGTATTGATAGGAATATACTTACACACATATAAATATATATACATGATAGAACCTTTTCAAGTTGTGTCTCAGCTAATTTGATCACTTTCTTATAAAATTCCTTATATGGATTTATCTTTCAACTTTTCTATGAAGTTATTATTATTATTGTTATTCTAATGAGTTTCTCACTTTTACATAAACAATATATTATTTTTTATATAAGAGGATACATTTTCAGTTCTATATTGAGTTTTTTACTCCCACCCTAATCAGGCCTCCATTACACTGGGTACTCGATTAGACATTCACTTGGTTAGAGGCACAAGATGGGACGGGGATCGGTACTAATTGTACAAGATGGATCAGAAGTGTATGTGTAGATTGGGTGTGTGGTGTAACACATTGTATGTATTATATCCTTTTAATGGTATTTTTTTCTTTTATTTACACTTGTATATGAGATCGGCCTAGTGGATGATAAGTGTTGTGTGTATAACATGGTCTCTTAGGCCATTACTATAATCTAAATATTAATATTACTTGATTCTATTTTAATTTATTTATTTCTTCCACACTCTGATTATTACTATTATGGTTGATGTTTCATTACATTCACTATTTTCTTATTTCGATATGAGCGCATACTGTCTCCACTATCGCACCCTAGGACTTTGCTGTTGTTATTCCAGAATAATACAATGATACACAAGAGTGGGGTGAATTTTTTATTTTCAATAATTTTAGATAGATATTGGCTTGTATCTTTATTTATTATTTATGTAGATATTTAGTTTTCTATTATTTATATAAGTTAAGTAATTAATAAACATGGAAGAAGAATAGAGAAATTTTTATAGTGGATCAGGGAAACAAGATCCACTAGTCCACTCTACCGATGCTCTCTTATTGAGCTTGGTGATTTTCAGTAGATAAGCCCTCTTATCAAAAGACCTTAACAACAAAGTATAGATAGTTGAACCATTAAAATAATAATTTTACTGAGCCATACGGTTCTTTTATAGGTAACGGTAAATAAAATACTTAGTATTAGAGTTTATACTCCATAAAAGATTTTTTTGAGTAGCTTGTACTTCAATAAATTAATATAGATTTATTTGATTGAATGAATAGAATCTGGTTCATAGTTAAAGAGTCAAAAAATAAAAAGTGGATCTTCTTCTTCAAATACAAATTTATTCAATAAATAATAGCTTTGATGAGATCTTATTTGCAAATGATCTTATATAAAAACAACATCATCAGTTTTAATTAGTACAATATTGAAGCAAGTAGGTCTCCATAGTGTAGATTCTTCAGAATAATATGAGATATTTGATCTTTTTTTCTGATAATTTGTATCTAAAAATATATCAAAAACATGACACATAATAAAACAAATTTATATTTAGGAAGAGAATCTTTGGCTTTCATTAATTTGAATAGATCCAAAAATATCACTTAAAAATCATAATCACTTGAATTAAATCATTCAAGAGAGTCTTAACTTCCCTCAAAATAAGAACAATTTAATTTGATGAATAAAAGACATTTAATCAATCATAAAATATATTTCAAGAGATGTTTACTTCAGAGATATCATTTCATAAAATTAAAATAATATATTTAGATTTTAGACTCCATCACTGACCATTCAAACATAGGGTTCCTTCACATGATGAAAAACACCGAACATAGGGTTGACAACACATAGTTGTTTACAAAATTATCATTGATGAAACATACATTTATTAATCAAACATAGGGTTTCTTCCAAAAATATGGTTGTTTATCCATACATTTCCAATAGTGTAGGGTACATGATCCATACGTTTCATTCCAAATGCAAGGTTTCTCAACTATACATTATGCTTAC
The DNA here is from genome assembly GCA_963277665.1 of Viscum album. Classification (NCBI taxonomy): domain Eukaryota; kingdom Viridiplantae; phylum Streptophyta; class Magnoliopsida; order Santalales; family Viscaceae; genus Viscum; species Viscum album. The sequence continues at coordinate 440,099,219 of OY728155.1, read as the reverse complement.
AAACATAAGGTTTCAATAGTGTTTCAAGGATACATTCAAACATGAAAAGAATTCATATTAAAGTATTTTAACCTGTAAATAAGATAAAGTTCTCAAAAAATGTATTTCTGAAAATTACATAAAGTAAATTCATTATTAAATCAAACAAGTTTATTCATGAGCATCAAAATCAATAAGCTTCACAAAGTATTTTTGAGACAATAATTGCCCAAAATTATCCCCATTTTTTATAATCACAAAACCCATAAAATATTACTTATATATAATATAGGATTTGTAAACTCAAATGAAATAATGCATTTAAAATGGTATAAAAGAGTTTAGTTTATATAACCCATTATTTAAATATAAATATATATAATAAAAAGATATTGAAATTTTACTAATAAATGTATAGGAATTACTATAAACTCTTAGTTTTCCTGAGTAATAATTAGTAATTTGAGGTCCCCCCAATTTTCTCCCCCTTTTTTGATATCAAAAAAAGAAATTAATATAAAATGACTTAAAGAACACTTAATTTAATACATAACTATGAATTAATGCTAAAATATTCAAAGAAAAAATGATATTGATTCTAGAATAAGAAAAGAATATAAATAACCATTATAAAATAAAAATATTAACTAAAAAATAATTGAAATTAATGTATATTTTGACTGCAATAAAAAATTTACCAATAGGTATCAAATTGTTAGACTACATTAGGATGATATGTATTGCTCAAAAGAAGTTTCAGAATCCTAAAGAGATTAGATAGCCTGATGAACAACCTTTATCTCTACTATTATTTATCTAAATCATTCATTAAATATATTAACCAACTATGTCATTAAAATCATTGAATATTGACCCACAATAAAACATTCAACTGAACAGAATTTTCAAAACTCTGGAACATTCTCTTTAGACTGAAAAATACTGTGAGAGTATTTCACATAATTGATTGGAAATATTTACTATACTAGGAACTCCTAATGTTAATTTCTCAGCTAAATCTCTCAGATTTTCCTACAAAACATTCTGAGGTTCATTATCACATTAAACTGAATTTTGTAAATCATTTAAAGTATAATGAACTATAGTAATTGATTCAAACCTTATGATTAAATTTTGAGAAGTTTGAGGAGTATAAGTATATGCTCTAGTATAATTGGAACTAATTTTGACTGATTCAAATAGACTCCCTAATAATTCCATAAATCCCAAAAAAAAATATTTGATATAGATTATTCTCTCATCATTACTAAATGAACATTCATAACTCTTTTAATTTCATGAAATCTATTCTTGAAAATGAATTTTTCATGAGAGTTTGTAATTAGACTTTGTTTCGCACGGAATCCGGGGATGACCTCCCGGACGGGAGATTCAAACGTTCCGATCGGTTTCTAACGGGTTTGTTCGTAGAACCGGAAACATCCAATGATTCCACATCCGTTTGGACCTACTTTCCAAAGGTAGGCGCTCATTAGCTTGTGGGCTAATGAGGCTTAGGAATTTGCATTGGTCGAGAGGATGGGAGGTCGGACTCATCACACCTTTTTGAGGGGAATTATTGTCTACTCCGGGACTCTCTTTATAGATTTATGTTATGTTCGTGAATCCTTATTACATTACCAAGTATAAAATGAGTTTTCCTTTAATTTTAACAATCAATGATCAAGTATGCAAGAAATTTAGAGAATCTTTTATATGTATTCGAGGTTCTTCATCAATAGAGAATCATCTATATTTGTTTAGAGATTCTTGGTCAATGGTATCCTTCAAAACATTTATATAAAAGTCTCTTGGTCATTATGATGACCAAGCTGGTTTTAAAGCCACTCAGTGGGGCACTTGAAGTTTATCGTCATTCAGAAGGACAGAGATTATTTCAAAGTTGGGATCGAACCCATAAATGGGCTACCTACGTATCCTTTGTTTTTGGAAAAGGAATCAGAACCCACGTAGTTCGAGAAATAGAGTATGATGTTTATGATTGATGGCTCAAAGATGAATGTCATAATTACTTTTACACTCTAAGCTCACGTGAGTCATGCTCGGTGTGAGAAACAAGAGGTATTGGTAAAAATTAGACAATTATGCCATGAAGGATGCAATCATAAGAATTTGTTTGGGGCTTACGTAGGGATGACTGCCCAGATAGATGAAGGTTTAGGATTTACTTTTAGGGAGAAAATCCATGAACAGGGTCCATAAAGTTATATGTGCTTCATGGAGATTTGAATACTCTAATCTTGGGGCTTACTCCTAAGGAGGATGCCCAAGTTAGGAGGGGACTTATGATTAGGTTTTAATCCTGAAAAGGAAACCCAAATCAAAGGTAAATTAGGACTGGTTAAGAGTAGTTTAAGGGGACTTGGGGCTTATTCCTGAAAAGGAAGCCCAAGGTTATGACTGAGTCTTATTCCTGAAAAAGGAGACCCAGGTTAGGGGACTTGGGGCTTACTCCTGAAAAGGAAGCCCAAGGTTATGACTGAGTCTTATTCCTGAAAAGGAGACCCAGGTTAGGGATTAAGGTTTGGGGCTTACTCCTGAGGAGGATGCCCAAGTTTGAGGTTGAGGCTTATTCTTAAGAATGATGCTCAAGATTTAGAGGACTTGATTGGGGCTTACTCCTGAGGAAGATGCCCAAGTTAGGATTCTCTCATCTTAAAGGATGAGGTTGAATGAATGAACTCTCAATTTTTGGTGACATAAAGATGTTTAAATCACTAGGTTTTGAGAGATATTTCACAGAATTCCTTTCAGACAAGGATGTCAAATCAAGAAATCATGCCATAAATGGCTTTGAAGAGTATCTTGAAGACTGAATCTTGAATAGGAAAGGTGAAATGGCTTAAGAGGGGTAAAATGGGCAAGATGGGCACCCAAAAAAGATAGGGGCGCGCAAGTATTAAAAGTCGCGCAAGTCCTGCGGCGGCGCGCAAGTATTGGTCGCGCAAGTATACTTGCGCGACATGAGGGATACTTGCGCGATTTTCAACCAGAGTTGAAATACTTGAGCGACTCTTTTTTAAACCCTTTATCATTCTCTTGAGGTTCTTCCAGAGAGGGGACGTGCAAGTTATATTGAAGGAATTAAGTCGGTGCGCAAGTGTTTGATAAGTTTCAACACTTAGGCCTTCCTTCTTCCCTTTAGATCTTCCATTCTAGGTAAGTAATTACCTTAGAAGTGTTCTGGAAGCTTTGAGAAGAGACTTGGGCGTCGGGAGCTTCAATCCGAGTTTCTGGAAAAAGATCCTCTCGAATGGGGGGCCCACGGGGTCTATTTATAGGCAAAAGAAGACCCCGGGCGGTTACTGGGCGGTTACCAGATATGTCGCGCAAGTCCCTTGCACGACCCTGATGGGTCGCGCAAGTGTTGAGGCGGCGCGCAAGTGTACTTGCGCGACCAAGAGGGAACTTGCGCGACCTATGGGCAATGTTCTCCTTTTCCATCCCTTTGTCGATTTTTGATGTTTCTTCAAAGGATTAATCACTTTGAGCTCAGATATTCCCTTTTCCGATCTTTAGATTCTGTGACGAAAGGAGCGTCAACAAAAGTCCCCCCTCAGAGTTGGATCCGGAGGAAAAATGAGGATGTGACTCTGAGGAAATCGAATCCCTCTAAAGGAAAAGGGCGGCGCGCAAGTCTCCAGTGCACAGAAGTCGGCGCGCAAGTCTTCGTCGCGCAGGCATTGAGCGCTCTGGGTGCGGCGCGCAGATAGGCCCCCTGGCCTATAAATATGTCGCTTCCGGCCGTAGATGGTATCTGACTTTCCGGATTTCTCGAGCTCTCGCCGCGCAAGTCTTAGTCGCCGCGCAAGTATCCTGTTTTCACTGTTTCCTCGCTGCCGCGCTACTCTCAAGGTAATAAGGCTTGCGCGGCACATACTTGCGCGACAAATACTTGCGCGGCACATGTACCACTTGCGCGACATCTCCATACTTGCGCGCCTTAATGCCTTAGCCATTTTTTCAAAAATTCTTTCACAAATTTTATGAAAAAAATAAACCCACTTAAGAATTTAATTTATTCAACTCCTGTGCAGATTCAATGGCTCTTAGACCTGGATTAATTGACGAACTGGCTAGCAAGCGGATAGATGATATGATGAATATCATTGGCCCTGATTACTATACTGTCAAAAACAGTACTCTTCCATATTTGGCTAAGTATCTGAAGAAATATCATCGCGAATTTCCTCACTGCACTTATCTACCTTTGTATGGTCATGGTCATCTGCAAGAAGTCATTATTCCAGAAGTAAAGAATTATCTTCCATTTTCTTGGTTTCAGAATTATACCAATTTTGCTTCAGCAAATATCTCAGGCGGAGGAGTATTTCAAACTGCTGGAACAGTGGAGAAGGCTTATGTGATGCATCATAGCCCTTGCACACCAGATCTGAAAAAACATACACCTGAGCTTCAACCACATTGTCATCCTTCAATCTTCCGAGATGCTCAGATGGATCAGTCCAAAGGCTGGAAGAAAAGTTGGGATTTCCGCCCTGGGGGAGGTGTGAAGCCAACTTGGATGTGGGCATACTGGGTGCGACAGACTTGCGCAGAGTTTATTGAGGATCTGAAGAGAGCTGCAATATATGAAGCTGTTTGGGTTGGGCAGACATATATTTACAGACATGATATCTTCGTGCCAGAGATACTCAGCCACTGGAGTCCAGCGACTAATTCTTTCCACTTGACTCATGGAGAAGTAGGTATCAGTTTGTGGGATGTCCACAAGATTTCAGGAGCTCCAATCTTGGGCGATATGTATGATGAATTCATTCCTCCCAAGGTGACTTGGAATGATCTAGAGAATACTCCTGCTTTGGCTCGAGAATTATTCAAAATCTTTCACAAGCTCAAGAGTTCAGAGACCTCATTAACTCATTTCAGAAAAGATATCCATCCGGAAGAATGGATGAATGTGTTTCTTACTGAGAAGAAAGGGATGGAGCCAAAGGAAAAATGATCCAAGAAAAAGAAATCCAAGGATACCCGGCCCAGACGTCCTACCACTTGTCCAAAACCTGAGAAGAGAGGAGCTCCTGGCACATTCTGGCCAACTCTAGAAGCAGGAGAGTTTGAAAAATGGGGCTATGAAGTGAATCAAAGAATTCCAAAGAAAACTCGTCTGGCGGGTTTCTTGGCAATGTGGCTCAGTATTTACCTCTTGCCAGTCAGGGATTCGAAGGGAGGCGTTAGGCCAGGGACCTTCGTCATTGCGGCCAAGTTAGCTGAGGGAAAAATGGTTGGGTTAGCCACCCCCATTTTAGCAAAGATTCACAGGAGTTTACTTCACGTCTTCCAGGGTAAATCTCCTTTAAGAATAGTGGGACCATTCCAGGTTTTGTGGGGATGGATCGCTGCTCACTTCAGGACTTACAATGTACAGAATGGGTTACAAATTCCTGGAAGCTCTTTCAGACCGTCAGTGCAAGCATTCTCTGGAATTGCTCCATTAGATGTCAATGGTTATGACATAAAAGTAAGACTAAGCATGTATAAGGAATTCAACTTCTTTCCTTATGGAAGTCCGCCATCTGGGCGGTTTGTTGATGATGGGAAAGCCCCTTTGGATTTGAGGGCATACATGCTAGCTTGCAGGGATGGCGTGTTAGTAGCCAGGGTTGATGGAGAAATCATATGCGAGGCCTATGCTCCATATAGATTTGCACGCCAATTCAAATGTTTACAACAGATTGTTGTATCCCCTCCAGTACACGTCAGGTTAGAGCAACATCCGATGGTTGCTCGACAACTATGGTTGCTGACATCAAGAGAGAAGACTGGAGCAGTATTTGATCTACCAGTTGAAAAAGCGGCACATTATCTGACTACATTTTATGCCGAACACTGGATAGCATCATACCCTAAAGGGATATTGAATCACCCTGTATATCAAGTGGGAAAGAGGAAGAGGACTGTAGAGAAAGAAACTCTTCCTCATGAAGGTGCTGCTTCTCCTCCTGAAATAGGTTCAACAGACTCCTCCTCTAGAACTGATTCCTTGGATTATCATGATGGGGATGATGAGGCACAACCGGCAGCAAAGCGGTTTCGTGCCCGATATAATCCTCCGGCCAGAGTTAAAAGACCCACTCCATCAGCTCCTGGTGAGTTATTTGATTGTAATAACTTCAATCACTGCTACTTTATAAAGTAATAAGTCTCACTTTCTTATTCTCTATCTGTAGTTGCAGGAGTTGGGAAGAAATTAAAATAAAAAATTGTAGGACCTTCCTCACAGCCTTTATATCTAAGACCAGAGGCTGTTCAGCTATGGCAGAGCTTATACTGTGATACTGAAACCGCCTGGCTGGATTTGTGTGAGGGCCTACAACTTCCTGGGATAGGATATCTTCTAGCTTCCAAAGACCTTCAATACGGAGATAACCCCAATGAAGTGCGGGCTTACATCAGAGAGCTGGAAATGCTCATATATGCCACCGATAATTCAGCTCCTATCACCAGGCGGGTGAAGGAAATGATTGATCGTGGCACCACTGAGGGGGCTGGTGGTTCTGGAGATGAGGAGTGGCAAGAGTACGTGGCTCCTGAAGATGTAAGTTTTCCTTCCTTATTTTCTTTGCAACTTGATTTCAGTTGAAGCTTTGTTACTTAAGGAAGTTATTTTCTTCATCTTGCAGCTTGCAAAGAAAGGGACCGGGGTTCCTTCACCACAATATAGCCCTGGTGGTACCGCTATTGGGGCTGCTGCTGATTCTCCTCGCGAACCAGGCGAGATATCTCCAGGCCAACAGGCCATGAATGAGGCACTGGACATAGCCTTTCATTCGCCAATCCAAGTGCCAATAAAGGAGACAGCTGAAACTCCAAAAAAGCAAAAGAAGCCAAGGCAACGAAGGAGGAAATCCTTAGCTAAACGTTTCATTAGCAGTGGTAAGTCCTTCGAACAATCATGATTTTATACCCATAATCATATGGTTACTCATATTTCTGAGGATTGCAGGGGCTTCTTCAATTTCCCCCTTGAGGGAAGGGACTGATCCTTCTTCAAAGGCCGTGGAGGGTGTTGTAGAACAACCACAGACTCAAGCTGACTTGGTAGCTCCTGGAGAAGAGCTACCATCCATTCCCAGTATCCCTCCCACTACTGAAGATGCTGTCCAGGGTCAGGGGTTGCAGGACATAAGTCAGCAAGAAGACATAGCAAATGCTCCCACTAGTGAGACTAACCAAGATTCTGAAGTATCATTGGATGAAATGATGAATCAAGGAATGACTTTTGAAGAATTTTATGATCATGCTAGATTGTCATGTGATTTAGAAGACCTTGGGCGTGAGTGTTACCCTTCGCCCAAATTTTTCTTTTAAAAGAAAATATTTCTAACCATGATGTAAAATAATATGCAGTTTCTTCCGTAGAAGCTGCTGAACTGCCAATGCCTGAAGAGGGTGTGGACACTGATGTCAACCCTATCATTGCAGAAACATTAGCTCAAGTAGAGCTAAATCCAATAAACTCTCCTGAGACCCATCTTGAAAATCCTGTTGAAATCGGGAAAGATGGGGAGAAGTCTTCTCATGTTGCTGAACCCCCATTGGGTAAGGGATAACAATATTTGTGATTGTACTTTATTTGCAAGACAATCCATTCTTTTGTTATCCTTTAAGATTCAACTAAAATCTATCAATTAATCATGCAGGACCATCAACTGCAATGAATAGACCCGAAGATGAGGCCTCAGCCTCTGTCCCAACGGGAATTGAAAGTGAAGAAGCACAAGTCAGGGGGGAAAGAGCAGAAAGAGGCACTTCCTTAAGCATGTTAATTCCAGATTACATACCCCCTTCTGACGAAGATGTTGAATCAGATCCAGAGATGCTCAAAGCGTTCAGCTTTTCACGACGTAAGGCGTGGAACAATATATGGAACATCATATCGGGGGTGCCCTTAGAAGAGCTACCATCAAAAATTTCCCGATTGTCATCCCAATTTGTTATAATGGGACTTGGTGGTTTTGGGTATGAAAAGATCCATGCTGCAGTGAAACAGATTATCTTCAGGAGGGAGCAAATGCAGACAAGTCGCGAAGATTTGACCAGAGTGAAATTGTCAGTCAACATAGGCGAATTTGAGGCTGCGATATCCCAGGCTGAAGCTGATTATGTTGTCAAGATGAAGGATCTGAAGCAAAAAATCAAAGAAAAGGTCGTCCAGCAGGTGCAACTCTAGCAACAGTTAGATGCTGTTACTGGGGAACTTGATCAGCTTAATGAATCATTGGATGAAACTCATATAAATGGCATGAAAGCCATTGCAGATGCTAAGAAGGAACTTCAGCAAGCTGAAAAGAGTGAAGCTGGTCAAGTGCACGAGCTTCAAGCAACTGTTGATAAGGCTCAGGATGCTATACATCAAATGAAGACTTTTGTTGACAATCTCCTGTAATTTCTTGAAAAAGAGAAGAGATTCCAATCTGTGGATGTCCTTCTAACTCTTGTGTATCAATGAAAAACACTTTTGTCTTCAATCATTTGTACTTGCATTCTTCCATTACCTGCTTCAAATTTACTTAAGCCAATGGGCTTAGTAAGCATAGTTTGATTTTTACTAGGATTATTACAAATAACCCTACAAACTTTGAATCTTTTAACTGCTCAATATTACCTAAATCATACAAAAAATGTATATTTAGTGAGCTGGAACATGACTTTTATTCATAGTTCCTCTGTCTTTTGTATGGGCAGTTTAAAGTCATGCAAGCCGGACATAAAGGGGCTAATGTTTAAGGTCGAAATAGCTTTGACCGAAAAAAGGATTAAGATGGATTCAATTCCTTGATAATTTATCTGAAAACAAATTACCATACTCAAGTATAAGAGAAAATATGTAAACTATGGCTTAAGAATATTTGAATCTGAGGAATGATATGAAAAAGAGCTAAAAGGCATTAGAAAAAGTAGTTTCCAAGAATGAAGTTACTATTATTTAACAAAACCCGTTAGGGGGTTGAAATATGCAGGGCCACCTATGGGCATTGGCTGCATTGTCAAAATAAAATAGCATCTTTTGGCTGACAAGTCTGTTATGTGGACTGTTTATGCAAGGCCACCTATGGGCACATGCTGCATAGTCAGGCAAAAGAACTCTCAGAAATTTACTTTCCTAGTGCTAAAAGCCAGTGAAAGTTTATGGAGATTCAAATTTTCTAAAGCATAGAGTTTGTTGTATGGAAAGAGGTACTTGAATATGGAAAGGATATTTCCGAACAATAATATCGAAGAACTGGATGAATATCACTCCTACGAAGGTCTGACCCAAACGTAGGGAAGACGAATAAACCATAGACTTGAATACTTTCAGATCATGAAAAAGGATATGGGACAAATATGTTAAGGATGGCTATTTTTTGCGGATCCCTACATACTGTCGTTTAAGACAAATAAGGACAAAAGAGGCATTCTTCCCAAGAATTAAGTTACTATTATTTAACAAACCCATTAGGGGGTTGAAATATGCAGGGCCACCTATGGGCATTGGCTGCATGGTCAAATAAATAGCATCTTTTGGCTGACAAGTCTGTTATGTGGACTGTTTATGCAAGGCCACCTATGGGCATGTGCTGCATAGTCAGGCAAAATAATTCTCAGAAGTTTGACATTTTTGTGACTAGAAGTCATGAAAAGGGTTATGAAGATCTGAAAATATTTTAAGGTTAGGATTATAACACATAAAGATGGGTATTGTCCAATGTATATAGAGATACATAGGTCAATGAAAACCATAATCATGTTGTGGCTGGGTCCTGAATTGAAACTTGGACTTCACTACGTATCTCATAAGAATGAGAATCAAGCCATACGTAGTTCTTGAAATGCAGTTTAATGTCGTGCAGGACGAAAGGATGAGTGATCTTAGTTTTTTGGGTCATAGAATTCGGACCATAATAATGAATACACAGTGTGTATTTTCATGAGGACTTTTCAGCCAAGGGACTGAATGTGAAATTTGGGGTTAGGCCCAAAAGACTTGGGACTGGATTCGAGGGACACTCTAATGTTCCTACGTATCCCATAAGGATGGGAATCAAGTCCATGTAGTTCTAGAATTGCCCTTTGTACAAATTTGGTTCGTACATGTGAAGGGTGAAAGGGGACTTTAGTGCAATAATGGGTTAACCTAAGATAAAAAGTTCAGGCATTACCATGTATGCACGTAGTCTTTTGAAAATGAAAAACTATGATTGAAAAATCAATGTCAATAAGAGTTCTTTCTCAAATGAGGAAATCAAAGAATATTGTAGTTTATTGTCGTACCGGACAAAAGTGTTGTATAGTTTAACGTCGTATAACAAGGATGAAAATGAATCAATGTAAAGATATTGATTTCAGGGGCGGTTTCACAAATCAACATCATATGAGATGGTGGTGAACCGATGTGAAGAGATTGTTTTTGGGCTTGAACCTTGGGAGGTTGCCTACATACCCAGCCTGGAGGGCAAGGATCAAAGTCTGTGTAGTTCAATTAAAGAATGAATTAACGATCAAATTGTTTTTGGGGACAATGATCTAAAAAAAATGTTGTTGGGACTTACACATGGTTAGTGTCCCAAAGGGAGTGTTATGGTTGATGTTCGCTCTAAGCTCACGTGAGTCATACTCGGTGTGAGAAACAAGAGGTAATAACAACCTTAACGATGTACAGTTTAATGTCATGTAGGACATAAAAAAGGGACTTTCTGTACAGTTTAGCGTCATGTAGTTAAGACGATGGGGACAATATAGTTTAACGTCATATTGGACGGAAAGGGGGACTGTGCAATTTTAATGTCATGCTGGACTTTTGATGATTATACAGTTTAACGTCTTTCCGGACGTGAGGGACTTTTTACAGTTTATCGTCATGCTGGACGTTGGAAGTGCCACACAGTTTAATGTCATGTTGCTAGGACACAATATAGTTTAATGTCATCTCGGACAAAATATAGGAACTTCTATACGGTTTATTGTCATGTAGGACAAAATCAGGGACTATGCAGTTTAAAGTCTTGCAGTTAGGACTATTGGTGCTGCACAGTTTAGTGTCATGTTGCAGGGACATAAGTGCGAATAGTTTAAGGTCATATGCATGGACCGTACAGTTTATCGTCATGCTGGACGTATTATAGTTTAATGTCATCTCGGACATTGAAGGTGACACAGTTTAACGTCATGTTGGACGAAGTTGTAGTTTAAGGTCATACTGGACCATTGCTGTATGAACCAAATGTTAGAGTCTTGGTTCTGGGAACAATATTTTGTGTTTATACAAAATACTTCTTCAGAAATCTGGCATTAGTTGGAGTTGTGATGTGTTCTCCATCCATTGAAATCAGAGAATACGCTCCATTGGAGTAGACCTTATGTATTGAATAAGGTCCTTCCCATTTTGGTTCAAGCTTGGGAGGTTTCTTTCCTGGTATCATTGGTGCTTTAAGAACCAATACCAATTCTCCCTGAATGAATGAACTAAGACGAACTTTTTTGTTAAACGCTCGTGCTATCCGATTCTGATAGATTTCCAAGTGGTGCAAAGTGCACAATCTCTTCTCATCTAACTGTTCCAATTCATTCAAACGCTTTTGGGATTGCTCATCTGTCGATAACTGATCACAAATGGCTATTCTGAGTGAGGGCAATTGAACTTCAATTGGCAAGACTGCTTCTGTTCCATATACCAATGAATATGGAGTTGACCGCGTTGCATTGCGAGTGGTAGTCCGATAATCCCATAAAGCATGAAAGAGTTTATCAGGCCATGACCTCTTATCTCTATCCACCATCTTTTGCAGTATATTTGAAAGAGTCTTGTTGAAGGCCTCTATCTGGCCATTAGCCGCTGCATGATATCGAGATGAATGGTTAGACTTAATGTTGTATTCTTGATACAATCTCTTTACCTCAGCAGAACAGAAGTTGGTGTCGTTGTCCGTCGATATGGTATGAGGGACACCAAATCTAGTAATGATGTTAGACTTGATGAAGCTAACAATGCATTTAGAACTGACTTCTTTGAGAGGTACTGCCTCTGCCCATTTGGAAAAGAAATCAGTAGCAGTAAGAATGTACTTAAACTGCTTGGCCGTGGCTGAAGGGTAAGGTCCCACCACATCCATTCCCCATGTGGCAAATGGCCATGAGTATTTAGCTGTATGAAGCAACTCTGGAGGTTGATGAATGAAGTTGGCATATACTTGGCACGAATGACACTTCTTCGTGAAATTAACACAATCTTGTATCATTGAAGGCCAAAAGTATCCAAGCCTTCGAATTTGATCAAACAGTCTATGTCCAGACTGGTGGGCACCACAGACTCCTGCATGCACTTCTTTTATGACAGCCATTGTTTCTTCACCATCAATACATCTGAAGAGAACTCCATCAAAACCACGTTTGTAGAGAATTTTCTCGAGGTGGTTTGGACTATCATAAAGAGTAAAATTGACCACACGTCGCCGAATTTGTTCTTTCTCAGCTCTATCAGGTGGAAGTGTTCCATTTTGAAGGTATTCCTTGATAGGTGACATCCATCCTATAGTATGACCATACGGTTCAGGAATGGGACTAATTTCATTAATTTCCTCTGTTCTGACTTGAACATAAGGTGAAATTGCACGACGGTGGGCAATATAGATGGTTGTCTCGCCCCGATTTGGATCTGCTAATGCTGTGGCTATATTAGCCAGTGCATCTGCTTGAGCATTTTGTGATCTTGGGACATAAGAAAATGTCGGTTCTGAAGGGAATTCCGACATTAACTCTCTGACGTAATCATACAAAGTGATTAATTCTTCTTTTCTGATGGCATAATCCCCATTGACTTGTTTGATTACCAGGTCTGAATCACCTTTTACCTTTAAGTGATTCACTTGCGCTTGAAGTGCTAACTCCAAGCCTGTAATGAGAGCTTGGTATTCAGCTTCATTATTGGTACCACCTTCCCATAACAAAAAGGAATAAGGTAACACTGCCTTATCTGGAGAAATGAGCACAATTCCTAAACCAACTTTGTTGAATTTAAGATTTTCCATTTTCTTCCCTGTTGGACTTCTAGAAGCACCATCAAAATACATTTCCCATGTTTGAGGACTTTCTTGAATAGAGAAAACTTCCTCATCAGGGAGTTCGATATCTGAATACGTATCTTCCACTGAAGGATGTTCAGCCAGGAAATCAGCCAGAGCTTGGCCCTTAATTGCCTTTTGAGACACATACTGAATGTCGAACTGCTGTAGAATGACTGCCCACCTTGCCAGACGTCCTGTAAGCATTGGACGACTAAGGATGAATTTGAGCGGATTATTACGAGATATCAATTGGACCTCGTGATGTTGCAGGTAGTGTCTCAGTTTCTGAACTGCAAAGATTAATGCCAGGCAACACTTTTCAATACTTGAATACCGGGTTTCTGCTTCAAGCATAGTTCTACTGAGATAGTAGAGACTATTTTCATTCCCAGCATCATTCTTTTGAGCAAGAAAGGCACCCAATGATCGCTCTAAAGCTGTCACATAGAGGATAAGAGGCCTACCCTCAACAGGTGGCATGAGTACTGGTGGACTCAAGAGATATTTCTTGAGAACATCAAATGCTTCTTGACATTCTTCAGTCCAGTGGTAAGTGACTCCTTTCTTCAATAATTTGGTAAAAGGTAAACTTTTGCCTGCCAAATTGGCGATGAAACGCCGAATATAGGCTAAGTGTCCTTGAAGTCCTCTTAATTCTTTCAAATTCTGAGGAGGTGACATACCAAGGATTGATTTGGTCTTCTCAGGATCGACTTCAATACCACGATGGCGTACAACAAAGCCGAGAAATTTTCCTGAGGTTACCCCAAAAGCACATTTTAAGGGGTTCATCTTCAAATTATGTTGTCGAAGCTTGTGGAATATGACTTCCAAATCAGCTAAGTGATCAAAACGTTGTTTGGATTTAACCACCAGATCATCTACATAGCATTCAACAAATTTCCCTAGAAAAGGTTTGAAGATACGATGCATGGCGCGTTGATATGTTGCACCTACATTCTTTAAACCAAAGGGCATCACCCGGTAACAAAACACACCTTGAGGAGCTCTGAAGGCTGTATATTCCTCATCTTCTGGGGCCATTCGGATCTGATTATATCCAGAATATCCATCCATGAAAGAAAGTACTTCATAGCCAGCCGTCGCATCAATTAAGAGTTCTGTAATCGGAACTGGGAAATCATCTTTAGGACAATACCGATTAAGATCTCTAAAATCGATGCAAAACCCTAATTTGTCCATTCTTCTTCTTTACAGGGACAATATTAGCCAACCACTTGGGATATTGATCTTCTCTGACGAAGTTAGCTTTGATAAGCTTATCCACTTCAGCCTCAATTTTGGAAGCATAGGTCGGGTGTGTTCTTCTCGCGGCTTGCTTGAATCCTCGATGTTCTTTTGGCAAACCCAAATGATGGGTGGCAACATCAGGATCAAGGCCAGGCATCTCTGTATAATTCCAAGAAAAAATATCTTTATTTTGCTTTAGAAAAGAAATATACATTTCTTTCTCTTCAAGGGTCATGGCCGCACTAATTAAAGTGGGGCGTGGATCTTTATCTGTACCCAGATTTACTTCTCTGAGTTCATCCACAGTGGTAGAGATACCCTCTTCAAATGCTGGAGGAGCATCTCTAAGATCTTCCTCTTCCTCTTCATCATGTGTTATTTCTTCCGTTTCTACTTGCAAAGTAGATGAAAAAACGAAATTCTCATGATCATAAGAAATGTCAAAATTTTCACATTTTGAAGAAGAAGCTTCCATTTCTGACCCTATTGATGATAAAGGGTCTTCTTTGGGAATCAAAGAGGAGATGATGGATTGAGAATCGACATCAATATTCACCTCTGGTGTTGCTATAACTTCTTCTGGCCTGATTAGCGAAGTATAGACTTGTTGGATTTCAGCAGACGAAATGAAAACGTCACCACTTATGCTTTCATCACTGCTTGGTAAGTTACCAATTTCTCCCATGTTGTCTGGCTCGATTGTCGTAATTGACATTATGGATCTTTCCATAAGAGTATTTTGATTTGGGCCTATTTTGTCAATTTGACTGATAGGTAACACATAATCTGTACTCACATGTGAAAATGGATTTATTGGAATTTTTTCCAGACCATATGGAGCATTAACTTTGGTAATTTCCTTCATTGTAGATTTTTCTTTTCCCTTCATGTGATAAAATTCCACCTCAATGTATTGAGACTCACATGTCTTCAACGGGGCCTTATCACCATACAATGTTCCAACTTGACCATCAAAACAGTATTTGAGACATTGATGGTATGACTATGGAATAGCTGCATGCTGATGTAGCCAGGGTCTTCCAAGCAAGATATTGAAAGCTGAGTCTTGATCAACAATCATGAAATCCGAATTGGAAACAAGATCTCCAAACTGAGTTCTGAGCGTAACTTCTCCCAGTGGTTCTTGTTCATTTTTATCATATCCTTGCAACATCATGGTAGAAGGAGATAAATCAGATTCCGTGAGGCCCAATCGACGAAGTGTGCGAATGGGCATGAGGTTGACTCCTGAACCATTGTCAATGAAAGCTCTTCGAACATCTATACCATTGACTTTGCCAGATAAGTACAAAGGTTTTATGTTCCCATGCACAACATCATCCTCATCTTTATCAGTAAAAGATATCACTGCATGGCATTCTGCAGGATTATTCTCTATGTGATAAATCTCAGCTGCAGCAATCTCAGCTTCAAACTCTTGAGGACTTGACAAAGTTTCGATGAGTGCTTCCCGAAGATTTCTTGATAGATTCAAAGCATCCAAAATTGATAATTTGGCTGGTACTTGGGCCAAGTGTTTCAATATATCATACTTTTGATCTAGAGGCCTGCGTTTCCCAATAGGAATATGCGGTTTAGCAGGTACCTTGGAAGCAGATGCTTTGGAAGCTGATGCATCTTGTATTGAAGTTGGCAACATCTTTGGTTTTGGAAAATTAGACTGATTAGATCCATTTACTTGCTGAGATGAAGAAGATGGAACCTTTAATCGGTCTTCCAAAATAACTGTGCCGAAGCTGAGTTGGCCATTGGCAGAAGAACATGCTTGTTCTTTTTGAGCTCGTTGAAGGGCTCTACCACGAGTTTCTGCTGCATATACAGTGCTAGCAGGGGTAGAATTAGAGTAGTGGCTTCGGAAATATCCACGTCTTCTCCTATATCCTGAACCTCTAGAACTTCCTTGGGTTCCTTTATTTGATACAGGGAATTCAGGCTCATCAAGACTGGAATATGAATCTGTTAATTGAATCATATTAACAGAACCAAATATTAACTCTTCGTCTGATAAAGACTCTGCCTGGTTAGCCTGTTTAGGCTGTGCCGTTTGGTGGGACGGTGCCCGTTGCTTTGAAGTAGATGGCATGAAATCTGCCAGAGTCAAAGACAATTTAGGCTTTGATACATACTCATCTTCTTCTGATTCCTCTTTCTTCTTTGAATTGCTCTGCCCTTTTGAGGATTTGTCTTTTGATGGAGGCTTTACTGCAGCTTTTGTAGGAGACACAATTGGCTTCTTCAATTGTGTTCGCAAAATGGAATGGGTCCGATTGATTGTCTTTTTGACCATCCAATCATCATATTTTTTCGCAGTTTTGCTTTTGACTTCCTGCCACTCGCCTCCTTCCTCTGGATCTGTAGCGGTAATACACGCTACATGAGCTGAAGAACCCTTCAATTTGACATGTCCCAAATCGACCATCTTTTGCAGGAGGTCTTTAAAGACAAAACACACCTGGATGGGATGTCCCAACATTTGATGAAAGGGACAATAATTGGGACGATCTTCATCTCCTTCCTTGTTTGGTCTCTTCGGCACTGGTAATTGAACCAAATTATTTTCCAGAGCTGAAATGAAGTAACCAGGAACTTGCTCACTTCGGAAAGAGTATGTTTTACTCTTCATATCCTCAAATTGTTTTCGTCATTGATCTTTTTGATCATTTGGACGAAACAGCCTTTGTTGTTGGCGTTCAGGAGGTGGAGCCCTTCGAGAAGATGAAGGGTTTGAAGTAGAAATAGGTACAGGTGCCTGTTTAAGCATAACTGTAGCAGTTTCTGCTTTACACATTCTTCTTCCTGGAGCTGATGGAATTACACGAGATTTAACCTTAGCCTGTATAATGGAATCTTCAATCTGTTGAGCGATTGAAGTAAGGTCTCGAAACCCTCCTGTGTATTTCACAGGGATCAATGGCGTACGTAATTCGTCACGCAAATTTGCCACACAGATTGGCAACAATTCCTCCTGAGGGAGTGCTAAACTCAAGGAATATGTTAATCCCTTCCAACGAGCAATGAAATCAGATACTCTTTCATTCTCTCTTTGCTTACAGTTTGTAAGATCGAAAACTATCGTTTTTGGCAAAGTTGAGCTAAACTGAAGAAGGAATTTTTGATGAAGATCCTCCAATCCGATGACTGACCGGGATTGCAAGCTTGTATACCAGACAAAGGCTGGTCCTTGCAAGGTTCGCACGAAGCATCTGAGTTTCACTGCTTCTTGCTGCTCTGGAGTTCCCATCATAGGATCACAACAAGACACGTAATGCGTCAAATGTTGTTCAGGGTCGCCTGATCCATTGAAAGTAGGGAAAACAGGGTTTCCAAAATTGGATGGAGGAGAAATTGAATCTACTCATTCAGGGTGAACTTTCTTTTCAGGTTGAACTTGCGCCCGTTTCCCTTCCATAGTTTCTAACCGAGCTGTTAATGACTCAATAGTAGTTATTAACATTTGAGAAATGTCAGGTTGAACTTGGTTTTGGGTAGGTGCAATGAATGGAGCTTGGACAGCCGTGGTGGTTGGTGCTGCAACTGATGGTAGTGCTACCAACCGTTGTTGCGTTTGACCCGTAGGATTAGACCTCTGTGGGTGTACTGACAAAGGAAGATATTCTTGATCCATCTCAGTAGTTACAACAAATTCCTTCGGCTGTCGGACTTCATCATTCTTAAGAAGAAGACTACTCTGAAGTAGTTCTGCATTCAACCTTCTTAATTCTTTCATTTCTTCCTCCTGTTGTGCAAATCTTTGCTCTAATGAGAGCGATTGACCTCCTTCAGAGGAAGGGTGAGAAGTAACCTGATTCTTTCCTTTCCCCTTATTGGATCCTTTTCGGAGAGGGGGAAGTGGGTTACTTGAAGGAATACCCAGATTTTGGGTAAGCCTTTGATTACGTGTGCGCACACCTTCTTCATTTAGGTCTGTGTGCGCAACTTCTTGAGCAGGAACCTCTTCGTCTGATCCCTCTGATTGAGCCTCATCTGGTGAATCAGCAGCAACGACAGTGATGACATTAATGGATGCATATTTCATATAATCCTTTCTATCAACATTTCTGTGATATTGTCTTCTTCCATGTCCATGATGAAACATGGAATTCCGTTGACTTGATTCCTCAGGAATTTCTTTGTGAACCGTCACTTGGAGAGAATCTCCTGATAGCTTGGCTCTTCGTTCCTCTTGAGGCTTCTTCCCTAATCGAGAGAATACTGACTTTCTCTGAGGGAAGGATTGAGGATTTGAAAAAGTCCCCAGTCCGGTGGACTGGGGATGTTCCTGCTGCTGCCGCTCAACTCCTCGAATCCCATTTGTTGACTCTGAGGGTTGGGTTAGAGAAGTCCCCAGTCTGGCAAGCTGGGGTGTCTCTTGACATGCTATGTCTGAGATCTTCTTGAAATATCTCTTGATCTTGCGAATCTTAGTTCGGAAATTAGCTGGATGCATTAACCTGTATCCACTTTTATCACCTGGTTCAACAGACCGTTGGATGATTTCCGAAACTTCTGTCATTTGATGACGTGTTTGCTCCAGACGAGAGGCTTGTGCAATATTCTCGCCGGCTTGATGTAGGAGCAATTCAACAACCTGTTCTCTATATACTTGATTTTGAGAGGAACTAGTTGAAGCTTGATCTCGAGCAAGATTTTGATTATGAACAAAGCCCATTGACTGTGGCCGGCCATGGGCAATAACATTGCATGAGACCATTTTCGGCGGGCTTTGCTGACCGGAAAGCACTGTGAAATGTAGTGCTCCGTGAATACCCCATCCTCTGATATGAACATTAAATGGAGCATTGGAAATTAACTGATGCAATCTTCTTAGTGTGCCAAGGCATGAACGTTGAAGGGTTCTCTGTTGCTTTTCAGCCTTCGGATACCGAGAGACTGATAGAGATGCCAAATCAATATGGCGTTGTAACCCTTCTATTATCTTAAGATGGTTTTCATATTCATCGTAAGATAATACCTTCTTCTTTAATTGACAAAGAGTTTTCCATATGTTGAGACGAATATCATGGATTCCATCATCCGTCAACATCTTTGGAATGTCGTACTGGGAGTCAGCCAAAGGCCAAAACATGACTGGTACTTCACCTTTTGCTAGTTTTTTCCTCATGTTCAGCATTTCCTCTTTATCATTAAATGAAGATTCTTTTACCTGTTTGGACCAGAGTTGGTGTTTCCTTGTTGCTTCATCGGATTCAACAAGATTGGTAGGGGAATCACTATTCATGCTGGAAGATGAATGACCCAGGGAAGGTTCGGAGAAAAACCTGAACCCCAGGTTATCTTCTGATGGAGAAAGAGTTTCACCTGCCGATAGTAAAGCATCAGACATGACTGGTTTTACGTTTGCAAGTGCCTCGAGATAGGAGGGGTTTCTCGTCAATACATTGCCTTCTGAACAATTTTCGAGACAATGTGAATCACTACTGCGGAGAGGACTTTCGCAGCGAAGTTCATCACCATGAGGAGGACCATCATGATGGGTTACAGCAAAAGATGAAATCTCTTGCTCCTTGGTCTTCTGACCACACAGAGGGTTCTTGTGGCTCTTATCTGAAGAAGAAACTTCAAGATTGACCGAATTTTCATGAATCAAGTCTTCATGAAAAAGTGTCTGTTGAAGACCTTCGGGATTAATGTTCCTGTTATTGGGAACTGAGGGAGTAGAATCTTGAATTTCGACAGATAAATGTCTGAGGGCTTCAAGAACTCCAGCATCGAGCAAGGCTTGGTTACAAATTGGCCTTTGATCTCCTGACTGTGCTGGGCGGATCTTTTTCTTAGATGCCTTCTTACTCGCTTTAGAAATCACTTGATGACGAAAGTGATTGCTCTGAGCAGGTGTATGTGCCTGATCAGGAAAGATGGTCAGGTTAGGCTGACAATCATCGCTCAAATCAGGTGTATGTGCCTGACTTGGTTGTCCGTATGATATGGGGGAGTATGCCCCATAACCCTCTTGGACTGGAACAGATGTGTGTGTCTGTTCTGGAGTGAATTGTTGATGTGTCACTCCATTGCTAGGGATAGATTTATGTGTCTGTCCCTGAGATGATGCTGAAGCTGTTATGATATCCTGGCAAGCATCCAGAATATGAGCAGGAATTTGCTTCTTCTCTTTCACCATTGACAAAATATGTTTGGTGACTTCAGCCGCCGGAACAGGGATATACGTCCATTCCGGGCTTGGAGTAGGTGTATGTGCCTGCTCATGTCCTCCTTTTCCTGTCAGTGAATCCTGACAGTACTCAAGTGTGGAGGCAGAGAGTTTAGTCTGCCCCCTGTTTGTCGTCGGGACTTTCCGACTGACTTCTCCGTGCGCTACCAAGCGAGACTGTTGGTAGGCTTGATTAGTATTAGCAGGTGTATGTGCCTGCTGATTACACTTCGCCAAACGCGGTTGACGAGATCCATCATATGTAGTCAGACGAGCCTGCTGACTAACTGCTGATGTATAAGCAGGTGTATGTTCCTGCCTATGGTACTCCGCCGGAATTGCCTGGCGGGATCGGCTTGATGCTGCCAGACGAGTCTGCTGGACAGCGGGATTAAAACGGGCAGGTGTGTGTGCCTGTTCGTTGTTTGCCACCAAGTTAGGTTGGTGGACTTCTCCGGAGATGGCAGGGATGACAACCTGCCTATTGTTAACCGGATTCCGTCTCTGGCGGTTCATCTTGCCTGCTCGGGTTCGAGGAACCTGAGCTGAATGCCTGGAGTCGGTACCCTCATCATGTTGAGGGCGCACTACCGCACGAGTCTGGCGGCGATTGTTGATGGGAGCCCTTGAGAAGGACTCCTGTCTTTTTGAATTAAGGTCCTGCGGGACCTTCTCATTCACTTCCTCGGAGTAAGGGAGTGAGTGGAAACTGCGTTCCGGGGATAACGACCCAAAACGGTTAGAGACGGTAGTCAGCACCGCCTGCTTCTTGATTGCTGGTCGCCGTTGTCCGGACGACCAGGTAGAATTGTTAACTTGGAGGGCTTGACGAGAGGCCTCCAGAGTTGGGATAGTACCGTTCTGACGGTACTCCTTAACCAGTGCATTAGAAACACAGCGTTGAAGACGCTGAGTTGGTGATGTCATCCTCAGAGCGGATGACGTTCCAGCAGGAGTAGCAGCATTGGTTTTCACAGCAGCAGACCTCACAGTAGAGGTGTTCCCAGCAGCAGTATTCACAGGGGTGAATTTAAGGAAAGCCATTTTTGTAGAAGATCTTTGAAAAAAGAGTGCATGTTCCATGTAACAGATATAATCAAGATGAATCCAGCTACTGCATCTTTTGGATGATCATATGTCAATGATTGCCTTGTTGGCCCAAAGGGCCTAACAGATAAGAAGAACATCACTTTAACTTGGTTAAGGTTTCACGTCGGGTTCACCATTTTTGTTTCGCACGGAATCCGAGGATGACCTCCCGGACGGGAGATTCAAACGTTCCGATCGGTTTCTAACGGGTTTGTTCGTAGAACCGGAAACATCCAATGATTCCACATCCGTTTGGACCTACTTTCCAAAGGCAGGCGCTCATTAGCTTGTGGGCTAATGAGGCTTAGGAATTTGCATTGGTCGAGAGGATGAGAGGTCGGACTCATCACACCTTTTTGAGGGGAATTATTGTCTACTCCGGGACTCTCTTTATAGATTTAAGTTATGTTCGTGAATCCTTATTACATTACCAAGTATAAAATGAGTTTTCCTTTAATTTTAACAATCAATGATCAAGTATGCAAGAAATTTAGAGAATCTTTTATATGTATTCGAGGTTCTTCATCAATAGAGAATCATCTATATTTGTTTAGAGATTCTTGGTCAATGGTATCCTTCAAAACATTTATATAAAAGTCTCTTGGTCATTATGATGACCAAGCTGGTTTTAAAGCCACTCAGTGGGGCACTTGAAGTTTATCGTCATTCAGAAGGACAGAGATTATTTCAAAGTTGGGATTGAACCCATAAATGGGCTACCTACGTATCCTTTGTTTTTGGAAAAGGAATCAGAACCCACGTAGTTCGAGAAATAGAGTATGATGTTTATGATTGATGGCTCAAAGATGAATGTCATAATTACTTTTACACTCTAAGCTCACGTGAGTCATTCTCGGTGTGAGAAACAAGAGGTATTGGTAAAAATTAGACAATTATGCCATGAAGGATGCAATCATAAGAATTTGTTTGGGGCTTACGTAGGGATGACTGCCCAGATAGATGAAGGTTTAGGATTTACTTTTAGGGAGAAAATCCATGAACAGGGTCCATAAAGTTATATGTGCTTCATGGAGATTTGAATACTCTAATCTTGGGGCTTACTCCTAAGGAGGATGCCCAAGTTAGGAGGGGACTTATGATTAGGTTTTAATCCTGAAAAGGAAACCCAAATCAAAGGTAAATTAGGACTGGTTAAGAGTAGTTTAAGGGGACTTGGGGATTATTCCTGAAAAGGAAGCCCAAGGTTATGACTGAGTCTTATTCCTGAAAAAGGAGACCCAGGTTAGGGGACTTGGGGCTTACTCCTGAAAAGGAAGCCCAAGGTTATGACTGAGTCTTATTCCTGAAAAGGAGACCCAGGTTAGGGATTAAGGTTTGGGGCTTACTCCTGAGGAGGATGCCCAAGTTTGAGGTTGAGGCTTATTCTTAAGAAAGATGATCAAGATTTAGAGGACTTGATTGGGGCTTACTCCTGAGGAAGATGCCCAAGTTAGGATTCTCTCATCTTAAAGGATGAGGTTGAATGAATGAACTCTCAATTTTTGGTGACATAAAGATGTTTAAATCACTAGGTTTTGAGAGATATTTCACAGAATTCCTTTCATACAAGGATGTCAAATCAAGAAATCATGCCATAAATGGCTTTGAAGAGTATCTTGAAGACTGAATCTTGAATAGGAAAGGTGAAATGGCTTAAGAGGGGTAAAATGGGCAAGATGGGCACCCAAAAAAGATAGGGGCGCGCAAGTATTAAAAGTCGCGCAAGTCCTGCGGCGGCGCGCAAGTATTGGTCGCGCAAGTATACTTGCGCGACATGAGGGATACTTGCGCGATTTTCAACCAGAGTTGAAATACTTGAGCGACTTTTTTTTAAACCCTTTATCATTCTCTTGAGGTTCTTCCAGAGAGGGGACGCGCAAGTTATATTGAAGGAATTAAGTCGGCGCGCAAGTGTTTGATAAGTTTCAACACTTAGGCCTTCCTTCTTCCCTTTAGATCTTCCATTCTAGGTAAGTAATTACCTTAGAAGTGTTCTGGAAGCTTTGAGAAGAGACTTGGGCGTCGGGAGCTTCAATCCGAGTTTCTGGAAAAAGATCCTCTCGAATGGGGGGCCCACAGGGTCTATTTATAGGCAAAAGAAGACCCCGGGCGGTTACTGGGCGGTTACCAGATATGTCGCGCAAGTCCCTTGCACGCCCATGATGGGTCGCGCAAGTGTTGAGGCGGCGCGCAAGTGTACTTGCGCGACCAAGAGGGAACTTGCGCGACCTATGGGCAATGTTCTCCTTTTCCATCCCTTTGTCGATTTTTGATGTTTCTTCAAAGGATTAATCACTTTGAGCTCAGATATTCCCTTTTCTGATCTTTAGATTCTGTGACGAAAGGAGCGTCAACAGACTTACATAGATTCTAATTCCACTTTTGGAACAGTTGCGATCCTTAAATCATCCAACGATGTCTTAATGGCCTCAATATCACTTTTCAATATTTAATTCTCCTCATCAATCTTGTTAAATTTGATAAAAAAACTCTTCATTTTGATTATTCATAGAATTAGAATAATATTATTCTTGATTTCTTGATGGTTTTCATCTATCAATCATAGCTATGGATTTATCTTTATCTTTATGACTATAGGAAGAAGATGAATTTTCAAGAACCTCTAATATCTAAGTAGATGAAGATATAGAATTTTCCAAAGAATATACAATAGTAGAGCCTATGGGGTTCTCATTTAACACAGTAGATTCAACTACTAAGGGTTTTTCTTCCTCACCTCATTGATCAGTTACCTCAACATGTTATTTTTCATGTTTATTTTGAAATTGACTTTTATCATGAGACCATTACTCTAGATTTTAATTTTGAATTTTATAATGATCCTCTGGCTCTACTATATTATATGGTTGATTATTGGGTTTTTGTTTCTCCAGAGTTGTTTTTACTCCTAAAACCACTAATTAGTTAACTGCACTAGTAGCAGCACTCCCAAATTCTGGAGCCTGAACATTAGGAGTATGATATATAGGTTCATAACCTTATCTAGGCTATATGAAAAGGGACTCATTGGCGCTTCCTCCAAATATTCATCAAGATATTGATGGAAATATCGTTAATTTTATGGATCAGATACATAATATCTTATTATGCATATAGTTGTTTCAAAATCCTCCTCTCTTGTTGATCCTCCAACTTCTTCTTCACAAATACGAACTTCTTTGGTTAATTTAAGATTAAATTGCTCCCCATAATCGATAGGAATATATTATTATTGGTCTTCTACACCAATAGGTAACAAATTTACATTTATTATACTCCAAAAGAAACCTATAATTATCAAGGTTCTAGTATTAATACTATTATAGTGATGAAACCTAGGGTGCATTTGTATATCTCAAATCCTTTTTTATTTATTCCAAAACGAAAATAAACAATCCTTCCAAAAAGATAAAAGGATATCCTTCCCTCATCATGAAAATTTTGATGCAGGTATCGAAGTATGTACTTTGTGAAATTAATCTTGATATGGATCACCAACAAAAACATAACATAAATATCTTGATAATTAATATTTTTTAACTCATTTATTCTCATAAGTGTTTTTTATTTAATGAACATAACTAGTAACTTATAGTTAGCCTCCACATCCTTTGTGAATAATTTTTGAATCAGGGTTGAATCAAAGAGAAAAAACAAAATATCTCATATTTATGTTCTTGATTTTCAAAGGATTGAAGATCGAGATGAATAACTCCTTCATGGGGATAATGAAAAAAATATATTCAATTTATATAGAAGAAACAGAAAAATATATACCATTTAACTTTGAAATGATAACATCCTCTCTGTTGCCAGTGATGAATAGAACATTTCTATAAAACACCATTACATTTATGCCAAACACCAATAAGTTATTTTCATCATTAAAAAGTAATTATAAACCTTTAAAATATAGATATATCTTGAGTAGAAGATTCATTTGATATACCCATTCTAAATCTACAATTTTTTGTGAAGATTTTTTCTGTTGTTGACACGTTGATGCTTTAATCATCTTGGTTCACCTTCATATATCATCTTCATTATTGTTATTTCTAATAATATAAAGCTTTTTGGTTTTAATTATAGGGTTTTGAATGGAATAAAAGATCTATGTAATTCAAAATGGTTTGAATATGGAGGGTAATAATAAAATAGAGAGGTAGGTTGAAGGTTTTTGGTGAAGTAGATTTTGGTTTATAGATCCAAAAACCCAGTGTAATAATTAAATAATTTTTCAAAAGATTATATATTGAAATTAAATATCATTTCAAGCAATGAGTAAATTAATAAATAATAACCAAATAAAAACAATTGAAATAGTTAATAAAAAAATTAAAGAAAAAAGGTTTCTTAAATTTCAATATTCCTAACACCCCCCCTAATACATTAAAAACCAGCAGTGGGAAGAAGGTTAGTAAAAATATCATCAATTTGATATTTTGTAGTTAAAAATTAAAAAGATATATCCTTTTTAAAAATAATATCTCTTAGAAAATGATTTATTATTTTAATATTTCTGGTTCTTGAGTGAATTAATGAATTTTTTGTAATGTTAATTTCCCTGGTATTTTCACATAAAATATAAATATTATTGAAATTATGTTTCAATTTATGTAATGTGTGTTTCATATAAAACATTTGTGAATAAAAACTAACAAAATATATATATTCATCCTCAATTACTGACAAACTAAAAAAATATTATTTCTTACATGACCATGATACTACGTATTTTTCTAAAAAAGAGACAGGTTCTTGATGAACTTTATCTACCTATTCTAAAACCTCTAAGATCAGCATATTAATATGAAATTAAATTGAAATAAAAATATTTTGGGTGATGTAGATATTGAAAAATAGTTACTTTTAAATATAAAAAAACTCTTATGACGTCAATAATATGGGATTCTTTTGAATTTTATTGAAATTTAGAACATAGACAGATAAAAAACAAAATGTATAGTCTCTAAAAAGTATGATAAAGGAAACTACCAATCATAACTTTGTAAAACATATTTTCAACTAGTTTCCCACTTCATCCAAATCATGTTTTACATTTGTACTTAGGGGTGTTGTATAGGTCATACTGTTTTCAGGTACACAATTTTTCAACAAATCAATAATATATTTACTTTTATTTCAAAAGATTCCATAATGTTTTTATAGATTTTAAAAACAATAATGAAATTTAATTCTCCCATCATTCTAATTTAAAATTATTTTATAATAATATTTGAAAAATCAATAGAGAAATGTTAATTTTTTGAACCAAAAAATTATCTTTATAGATCTATAATAATTTTATATTCGAACAAACATGTTATTATAGATATTTTTATCCACTAACCCTATAGAAAATTCATTTTCTAAGAGGAAAGAGCATAACAATTCATTCCAAGCTGAAGGGTATTGTTAAAGGCCATAAATAAATTTTGTAATTTTGAAAACTGAATATCATAGATGAGTTTTTTAAAACCTAGTTGTTTTCTAATACAAACATCATTGAATATCCATTTCAAAAATATGATTTTACATATATATGAAATAATTTAAAATTAATATGACATTCATAATATAGAAGTAATATAATATATTTTAATCTATCAATAGGTTTAATGGTTTAGTCATAATCTATTCCTTCTTCTTAATTGTCTCCTTTAGCAACTAATTTTCCTTTATTTCTTGTAATTATTCCATGGTCATCTTATTTATTTTTAAAGAATCAATAACTTCCTATTATAGGGTAATTTTATGATCTATCAACTAATTACCAAAATTTATTTCTACTAGACTAATTAATTTATTATTTAATAGATATTAACAATCATGTATCTTATAATACTTTTTCTATAGTTGAATTCTATAATTGAGATAGAATGGTAGATAATTCATCTAAGTTTCCAACATATCTTCTTTTTCTTACTCTAGAACCTAGATCACCTGTTATAGTCTCTAACATATGATCCTTTAAGGTTCAAATTTTTCTATGTAAGATATATTCAACATCATTAATTTCATGTTCTTATAAACTAGACTGAATTTCATGAAGTTTTCTTTCAAAATCAATCTTAGGGGATTCTAGTTTCATGGTGTATAATGAATCAAAAATTTCATCTGTTTGATTTTTTAATTCTATTAGAAGGATAAATTTCATAAAACATCACATACAATATTTCTTCAACTATCCTTGATATTTTATTATACACTCTATAAGCTTTCGTGGTAGAAGAATACCCTATAAATATCCCTTCATTAGCCTTTGGATCAAATTTACCAAGGTTTTACATAGTATTAAAGATATATACCTTTCATCCAAACTCTTTAAAGTATTTGAATTTAGTTTTTTAATTATTCCATAGCTCATTGGGTGTATTTTTAATAAGGTGTATTATTAAAACTCTATTCATGATATAGCCTGATATTTTTATTTCATATTCACAAAATTGGTAGGAATACTATATTCAATTAACAAAGTCCTTTCATTTTCTTGAGTGGTTCTATTTTTTCTATCGATAATTACATTCTGTGGAGTTGTTCCTAGAGTAGATATAATTTGTTGGATTACTAAGGTTGAGAAAAAATAATTAAAGTATTGATTGTTAAAAACTCCACCATGATCACCTCATAAAGATTTTATTTTAAAATCATTTTCAATTTGAACAATTTTACAAAATGTTTCAAAAATAGATAAAATATCACTATGTTATAAAAACTATACACATGTACATCTTGAAAAGAATCAACAAAACATAAACATATAATTTTCTAGTCAAACATTATACTCTTGATGGTCCAAGAAATTACATGTGTTTATTCTCTAGTAGTTTAGATGTAAAAAATTTGTTAATAGAAATGAAGGATGACTTGTGCTTCCTTCTAATTTGACATGCATCATATAATATGTCTTTATCAAATTAAAGATGATTAAAATAAGAAACTAATTTTTTCATAGATAATTTATATAAACTAAATACATTAAATACTCTAAGTCTCAAGTTCTAAATCTAGGATTCATTTTTCCTAGTATTCAAACAATTCAATTTTTGTTTTCATAAGGAATTTCAATCCAAGGTATATACATTTTTAGTTCTAGGTGCCACAAAATTGTCAATTGATATTTAAAAATATTGCATGAATTATAAAGGAACTCAACAAAAAATAAATCATCATAGAGTTTAGAGATACATATCATATTGTGCATTATTCCTTCAATATATATCACATTGTTGATCGAAATTGATTTTGGATCTCCATCTGATCCATCTCCAACTATTTCTCCTTTAGAATTATCTAAAAAGGTAAATATTCCACCATAAAATTTTAATAATGTATGAAAATTAGAAGATTCTCCCCTCATGTTTCTTTAAAAACTAGTGTCCATATAGCATACAATGTTTTCTTCTAGTGATATTTTTATTAAAATACATTTAAACAAAAAAAAATTTTGGTACCCATATTTTCTTGGGTCTATCCATGTCAACAAGAAAGGATCTCGGTAGCCCTATTTTCTTTATTTTTCCAAAACATTCAATACTTACAACATAAATATTTCTGGGAATAAAATTCCTTTTAATTACACTTATCTAGGGATTTCATAAATAATAGTATGTAGAGTAATTTCCATTAATTCCACAATCAAAACAAGTAACTCTTCATATGTTGTTATTTCTATAACAAGGTACATATTAATTCTTATTTAATTTAGATTTTTCTTTTTCTCATCCTATTTTATTTATTCCCTTTTTTATAAAATTATTTCCAATAATCTCATTTAATAAATATTCATATAGAACTTTTGAATGACTCTACTTCATATTGTAGATATTTTTTTTATAATTTCATGATCATTACAATTTTAAGTGGTTTAATTATATTTTTATTTTAATTAATGATATTATTTTAACATAGAATTTTTCTTACATAAAATGACAATAAAAATATTTTTTTTGATTTATGATTTTTCACTAGATATTAATATCATTCTTCAAACATGGAGTAATAAGTAGTTAATTTTTTTTAGTAAAATAGCTTTCAGAATCAGAATAATAATAATAATAGTGTTTTAGCTCATCTATAAAGAATATATTTTCTTTAAGATTTTTTGGATCTTTTTCTTAGACGGACTTAGAAGAGATATTGAAGTCTTCAGATACACTCCAATTATCCAAGATAGATTTCTTTCCATTTCACTCATAATTATTTATCATCTGATTTTTCATTTATTTCTTCTCTATTTTCTTCTTTATTCTTTTGAATGTGGGAAATCTGGTCTGATATATTAGATCTATTTATATTCATAACATAAAATATTTTAAAATATTTTTTACCTTTCATGAATTTATTCTTAAAACCTATTTTATTCTTATAAAACTTGTGAATCACTTGTCTAATTAAGCCATCTCCATTTCAGAATATTAACACTCTAAATAATTTTCATCCTCTATTATTTTATTTTTATAATTTTGTGATGTAAATTTAAGGGGATTAATTTCCCTTTTTTATCATTTTATGATCATTATATTTAGATTTCATCACTAATTCATAAATAATTAAGGTTTTAATTAATTATATCATTTTCAAATATTTTACTAGTGATCAATTTCATATTACAGTGGATATTCAATTCCATTTAAAGGGTTGAACTCTAAGTACATTCAGAACTGAATCTAATAGTGAAATTGAACATCCCTAGTCAAAGTCACAACTTTTATCTCTTTAAATCCCTCATTCATCTGGGTGATTCTTTCACCATTGTATATTATGAAAGTATAAAATTATGAATTTTCAGTAGTGTACCTTAATTTTTCTGAAATTTTCAATTACTTCATATGAAATAGTATAAGTGTTCAACACTTCATAGTTAGTAGTACATTTATATACTTTATTGAATTCTTCGAGACCAAGTCCATATATATTATCATTCATTTCTCATGGATTGATATCATACTAAACTTATTTGGTAGCACCACATTTGTATGGTTTTTTAGGGATTATGTATGGGTGAAAATCATTATGTATACTTTGAATCAAATATTTTCCAGATAGATAATGATACTTAATTTCCAACATTCGTAATTCTCCCCGTTGAAGTATGGATCTCAGACCATTGATATGCTTTATTTTATTTCTATCATTGACATCTATCTTTCAAAATACCTTGTACTTTGAGCTTTGTAGAGATTATCTTCTTTCTTCATAAAGTACTCCTTTGATACCAATTATTAGGTCAGAAAAATTCAAAGACACACAATATGGGTTGAATTTTTTCTTTTCAAAAATATTATTAATATATTTAATTTTATCATTTTTTATTTATAGAGATATTAAGCGTTATCTTCATTTCATAGGTTAGGAAATACATAAAAGGGAAGAAGAACACATCAATTTTTATTGTGTATTGGGGAACCAAAATCCCCTAGTCCACTCTACTAATGATTTCTCAGTGATTTTAGTGACATACACTAGATAGGTTTTATTATCACATGATCTTAACAACTATGTAAAGGAAATTGACACAATTAAAAAAAATCTTTTAGAGAGCCTTCTAGTTCTATTACAGGTAATAATAAATCCACATCTTAGTATGAGATGATAATA
Organism: Viscum album; assembly: GCA_963277665.1. NCBI lineage: Eukaryota > Viridiplantae > Streptophyta > Magnoliopsida > Santalales > Viscaceae > Viscum > Viscum album. Next base: position 440,068,022 of record OY728155.1, on the reverse strand, counting down.
ATCCAACAATAACTAATTATTAGCATATGATGCACTAAAAAATCAATAGAGATTGACTTTATTAAATAAATAATGTCTTCTTCACAATTGTAATAGACAAAAATGGATCTTCTTTGTATCACCCCCTATTTGGAGTAATTAACATTTTTTTATTTATATAAAGAGTTTGGGTGACATTTTGGAGTGTTTGGAAACATTTTTTCATGGTTTTGGTACGTTTCTAAAGTTACACGGTTGGCACATGGTATCTAGAAACTATAAAACATCTATAGGAAACCATTCTTAATGTGAAAGTAGCTAAAACGTAGGTGCATGGGTAGATTCATGGTTTGTCCAAATGGTGTGGCATCCTAGGATATACTCATATTTTGAGATAGTGGGATTGTTCATAGTCCGTTCATAGTTTTCTCATTATAGAATTAAACCATGTGAGTTTTCCACTTGATTCTATATCTGGTGTATGGTTAGAGCATGATTTGTCTAACCATGCAACTAATTATGCTCATTTTAAAAACTAGATCCACAAAAAGTGTATCTTGGTCTGGATTAACCTTTGCCCCCTGCCTTTTACACAAACCAATCCAAACTCATGATTTCTTCCTCTCCTAATCCAAAGAGTATTATCCCATTAATCCAGAGGTCATATCAAGCATTCTCTTGGTGTAATGATGTTGTATCCTTGTTGTAAGTCATTTTTTTGTGGTTTTACTTGGTTTTCCTCATATCTACTTTTCCCTCCCTCTCAGATTCTTTGATATATATCCACTCTGGATATATCTAAGGTATTATATTCCAAATTTGATGAGTTTTGGTTTTTTTTCTATGATAATTGATATAATGTGGGTTTCTTGGAGTTTCAACCTGATTATATGGATGCTTTGGTCCATTTTCCATTTATTAATGTTTTTTGAGGTAGTTGTCTTCACTATAAAAAAATATATTTATAATATTATGGAATGATTTGAAATTAGTAATTTTACTTGAAATTGTTTGTGAAATTTGTGTGAAAATCTTGGCAGAAACCCTCTTTAAAGATGGTTTGTAGTTTTTTGGAAATGGTTGAATTATTGTGTAAAATGATTTGTCATTTGACATTCAAATGACTATTTTAAAATTGATTTCTTGGTTGTATTTAAGAAAAAGGTTATAGAGATCAGTTTTCAAAAAAATTATTGGAATGGATTTCACGCAGTTGGGTTTGGAATGGGTTTGGCATGGTTGTGTGGCATGTGTTTATACGCATTTGGATGGATAATGGCATGAATTACCCCCATTAAAAGGTTATGATAGATATATATGTGAAGTACCACCACCAAAATGGTTCACTATGTGATGGCTTAGTGGATAGATGACTCACCACTCATGAGTATAACTAGGTCTAGGTTGAATGAATGATTGGATGTGTGGCTATGTAGAAAGGAATGGATTATGCCAAAATGGAATTTGTTAAACGGTTTTAAAGAATATTTCAGTTTCTTTCTGGGGAACTTATTATTATTTCATTATAAATTCTTTGTTATAGAACTTGTTTATATTATGATATAAACTATTTTAAATTTTTTTATATAAAATGTTTTTTATAAATCTAATAACATATTCTATTAATGATTCATGAGTAGGGAAATCATTTTGGGAAGGTGTGATGAGTTTCATTACTCATCCCTGATTTGGAACATTGGTTCTTTTTCAGATTTCATTTATTGGGACATCGTAAAAATTAAACTATCAAAATTCTCTAATTTTGATTAGTGATACATTTTATTCATGATGATTTGGAGAATATATCTTGTTGGAACCTTAGAGTTATGGTTTTATTTGATTTTTTTTGGTTTTGTAGCCTTCAATTGCGAATGAGTCTATTTTTCTTCTTCCATTATGGTACTCTTTGGAGTTGGTTTTGATATAAAGGGTATACTTGAGCTTTATTTCTTTTATATCAATCCCTTGACATTTATTTTCATCCCTTGGCATCTTTGGGATGTTTCTTAAGGCCAATTTACATCCTCCCACCTTCTCAAGAAAATGAGGAGGGGTGGGATGTTACAAGTGGTATTAGTTTGTTTGGTCCAAATATATGTTTGTGACAAGTGTTATCAATTTGGTCAGTCTAAATATCTGTAATAGTCAAGTGGTATCAAATTGTTTTATCCTTACCTAACATGTGATCTTTAGTTCTCTCAATCATGGGGTTGATATTCATTTTGGTATATTCCTTGTGTAGGGTTGGTAGAAAGTATTATGATCATCGGGACTTGATGTGTAGCGTATTGAAATGTGTATCCAGCCTTTTTATTTTGAACTTCAAGTTACTAGGGAGTTGGGTACATAAGTGTTTTGGAGACACTTATAAGAGTTGGAATCTCATTTACATGGGTTTAGCCAATGACATGAGCATGACATGAATTATAGAAATAACATCCTTCTAGGATTTTTTATTTCATTTTTAGTAATGATTTATTATTTGGTTAAAGAGTGATTATTTTTTTAAAATGATAAAATTGCTTTCAAATGTCTTTTTTTTTGGAAAAAGATCAGGGTTGTGGTATTTTGGAAATGGTTAAATCTTCAAAAGCAAAATAGAATTTGTCAAATATGGTTTAACATGGTAAAAATTGAATTCCGGAAAGAAATTTGGTGAGGGTATAATGTTGTAGAATTTGAAATTTGGAAATCCTTCAGTTGATATAGACTAGGATATATGGAGTTTTTTGTTCTATATAAATGGAACCCCATAGGCATTATAGAAACCAAGTAGAAGAACTTGTTAATAATGTAGTTTCACTTGAGGCACAGGTGAATCAATAGCGAGTTCAGATTATTGTCTAAGAGTTTCAGGATTTGGACATAGGGAACCGAAAGGATGAACCAAGGAAAGTGGATAATTCTATTCAGTTTAAGATGTAGAATACACCCATCTTTTAGGGTGATTCAGAACTAGAAAAGGAAGAGTTGTGGTTGAAAAATATTAATCAAATCTTGGATTTCATTAGAACACTAGAAGATCTAAATGTCAAGATAGTTATGTATATGTGGGAGGACCTTACATTTCAACAGTGGAATTTTGTTTTTTAGGTTAAATTGGACAAAAGACTTTCATAGTAGGATTTTCAATGAATCTTTTAACAAACAATTATATCATCACATGTTTAGAATTGAAATAATGATGAACTTCTTCAGTTTAATGTAGGAAAATATTTCTTTAATGGATTATGCCACTAAATATACGATTATAGTCTAATTTTCACCTGAATTTGATGTGAGTTCATCCTTGAAGGCATGAATTTTGGAATTGGGGCTGATGGAGGACATTCTCTAGAACATTTTTGTTCTGCATATTAAGGATTATACAGAGGTAGTCAATAGAGAGACAATAGATGAAAGGGACATCTCAAGTGATATGGGAGGAGGATGTATGTTGATACCCGTGGGATATGTTGGTGACTCTAATGGTGGGAGAAAGATGAAGAGGTTCACACTACAAAATATTTCACTTTTTCCAACAGGATCATATCTATTGGTAAAAGTGTATTTTCTATTGGTAAAACGGTTTACCAACATATATATCTATGTCACTGAATTATCGGTAAAAAATCTATCACTAAATGTTTTTACGACAGATAAAATAGTTTGGTTGCAATTATAATAATACCAACAGATAATATATATGTTGGTTACAGTGTTTAGCAACAAGTGTTGGTGACAAATGTTTCTGTTGGTAATAATATTACTGACATATAATATTTTTTTATAAATTACATTAGAATAAAAATTATAAATTTTTATTTTTAGTAAAATATTATATTATATTTATTAGTTTATCATATATGATAAATATGTTATAATTAATAAACCGAAGAATATTTTAACACATGTTCAGTCCTAGAAAAAAATGAATTATATTAATAATGAAATTCATTACCAAACCAATTAATACAATGTTGGACACCCACCCCCACCCCCATGTTGGATCCTCCCAAACATGATCCACCCCCCCCCCCCCCCACCCCCACACACACACACACAATGACCCAACCCACGCTCGAGCGAGTCTGCTCCAACACCAGTAGCTCCTGCGACCCAACCCCAGCCCCAGCAAGTCAGCTCCAACACCAGAAGCTCTAGCGAGTCCAACCCATCATCGCCAGCGATGTACCTCTAGCACATCCATTCCAGTGAGCCAACTCCAGTGTATGTCTCACCCTTCAGATCCAATATCTACATCACAAAGAACCAAAAATAATATTCACAAATTATAGAAAAATATCTACACGAATTGAAGCAAAGATAGAAATAAATAAAATTATAAAAAATTATTTTCATAGTGAGCATTTTTCTTCATCCCTATTGACATCAAAAGGATTGGTAGACCAAATGACTCATATTGAGGCATAATTTCTCCAAAAAAGATACCAACAACACACCAAATACTATGATGTCACATAATATCATTTCCAAATTTTTTGGTAAATATTGTCTGAAAAATTTATTAAAGAAATCAAGAGTTACAAGGCATACATGTGGTGTAATGATCTTAAAAAAGAAATAAATTAAAGATGATTACATAGGATTGTAGAAAAAACACATAAAAAATTAAAAAAATTCACCTCCCAAATGATCAACAACTCCATGCCATTTTCACAGTATCCTAGATTGTAAAAAGAAAATTTTTTACTACTAAAAAAAGAAAATAAACTGGAATAGATCACTACAAGCTTACAAAGGTGGACCATGTAAGGGGATGATTCTTCAGGCTTTTACAAATGATAAATTCATAAATCATGCAAATGTGATGCTTCTATGATACATGGACATCCCAAGTAAGATCCAATTCATGAAGGACTACCATAACAAGATAAATATAATACAATATGTTCAACTAGATCATTAAAACCGAATTTCTCGTGACAAAAACATCCCAATAGGTCCAAAATAGATAAAATATCGATCAAATTTTGTGCCAAAAGAAACTAAATCATCCATGATCAGTAGCCAATAGGTGCATAGATATCAAACCATCTTCAAACTGTTCGAGAAAGCATGCCTTTATCCAAGAAGACATTGGATCTAGTAGCTCCGAAACACCATTATGAAAAATTATACAGACCGAGAAGAAAACCTGACCTAAAACATCATATTCCAAATTAACACAGAGAATTCTAGATTTCCACAAGAAAATTTTTTACTACCAAAAAATGAAAAGAACCTGGAATAGATAACAAGAAACATACAGAGGTGGACCATATAATGGGATGCAGCTTCAGGCTTGAGAAAATGCTAAATTCAAAAATCATTCATGTGTGATGATTCCATAATAGGATCAACAAAATTCAAGATGTAATTTTGTCCTCCAGATCATGAAAACTGAAGCTCTAGTGAGAAAAACATCTCAAATGGTCCAAAACAGATAAAATATCGATCAGATTTTGGGCCAAAAGTATCGTGTTCCTCCATGATCACAAGCCAACAGGTACATGGCTATCATACCTTCTTCAAACATTCTGAGAAAGTGTGCCTTCAGCCAAGAATACACTAGATGTATCTTCTCCAAAACACCATCATGCATAAGTATACAGAACAGAAATAAAAAATGACCTGAAACTTCATATTCAAAATTTACACACAGTCTGCAACTTCATATTAACATCCAAACTTAAGGAAAGTTTCTTACTGGTTTTTTCTTTTCATTCTTTGATGAAGGATAATTGGTGTTTTTATAGTGTAAAACAATTGACATAAAATAATAAACATTTAACATAAATCAAACACATGTAATTCATTACCCTTTTTCGACATATAACACCCATAACTTCATGTTAAAAAACATGGAGGTCATTACCCTTTTTCCACACAGCCTGCAACTTCATATTGAAAATTAACATCCAAACACATGGAAATTTTATTACCATTGTTTTCTTTTCATTCTTTGTTCAAGGATAATTGGTTATTTTCTTGTTTAAAACAATTAACATAAAGTGAAAACATACATAATAACACTAATACATCAAGAACAAACAACTCAAGCATGTGGGTATAGGTCGAGATCACAAAGAAATAAACTGCCTGACAGCTACTCACTAAAATCACAATATAAAATTAAAACAACCAAGTTTATTGACACATCATTTAAAAAGGTAAAAAAAGGTTATATAAAATGTATTCAAGTGTAATCTTCAGAATATATTGGTTTTGATTAAAAAAAGGTGTGAATTCATTACACTTTTTCCACATATAGCACCCACAACTTCACGGTTTATCACTAATTAATAGACCAAATGGTGAAAGATTATCATATTCAGAAACATATGAGTAATGTATATGGGAATGAGCTCTGGAAAGGAAGTACTCCACAAAAAAAGTATCCATGCCTGATGATGGCAGTGGAAAAAATACAATATGCAATTTCAATGTGATCATCCACATATGTCTTCCAGAATATATATGCGTTGTTTTCTTCCTAAGCCCCAATACCTAGATACATAAGGGATGAAATTAGATCAGATGTATGTAATAGGTTGAATCAAACCACTAATAAATACATGATTTATCAATTCTTTTAAAAAACACCACTGGAAATTATATATTCAACCTTTCCAGTTTTTTTGGAAACCATCACTATGTAAACTTCACTAAACATATTCTTATTATAGTGTACATTTTACTCCCACCATATTGTATCACTCTCCATTACTACTCTGATTATGTGGTTTTATTATGGTGAAAAATTACATCTATTTGACAAATCTTTGGATATATAATGGATATTTCTGTAGGTTATTCAGTATTACTTGTAAAATCCATTACAAGTCCAACATTTTTTGGTCATGTTGGATAAATTATGGAATCCCAAATCACCATTTATAGAATAAGTTATTTGAAGTATTTAACAACATATAACATATAATGTACAATACAAAGATACATAGGTAGTGTGCCTTGATTTTCAATATAGTTGGGATGTTGATCTCTTCCAAAGCAAGGATTTCAAAAGTAATAAGTTGAACAACCAACTCTCTTATGAAGAATAGTTGGAACATGAGAAGTCATGCACCCTATAGGTTCAGTAACGGGATAAAAATATTTCATGTATTCATACAAGTATCCAAGAAGGGTGGTTCTTAGGGAACCTCAACTTGAAAATAGATGGATTATTTTCTGATGGATTCAATGGCATACGGCCTATGAAAAAACCTCACACTTAATCTTTTCTTATTGACCCTATGGAATGGTTTAATCCTAGGAGACATAAAATTCTTCAATCTCATCCTCTTATTTATCACTGTTCAAAAAAATTCTAGTCTCAAGGTCATCCTAGATGAATTATTCATTCTAGATGCTATCGAAATCATTATCCAGGATAATTCACTAGGGTTGGATAGATTGCTTATTTCCTTTATTGTTGTGGAATGAGTCATCAAAAAAAGAACATAAATGTTTTCTAAAACTACTAAAGGGTTTGATTATTTCCAAAAGTAAATATTGTTTCCTCCCCTATCCTCATTCCAATGATTAAACTCTTTGTGTCCAAAATTTTGATCGATTTTCATGTCCAACATTGTGTAAACAATCTAGGAAAAAATCCATAATGGAAGACCTGAGCCTCTCCTCCACATCCTAGTCTTGTTAGAACAACGTGGATTAATTAAATGAACATCAATTCAAGGAATAAAATGGAACATTATTCAAAGATAATTGATGTTTAAAAGTATGGAGGTCTGAATCAAAAAACTGGAGTGGATCTGGAGAATCAATCAATTAGAAAACAAAAAACACTAGGAAAATAAATAAAAACAAAACCAGAAAACACATTTCATCTCCATTTCATTGAAACCCTAACTTCTATTCATTTCAAACGCCATAAGCCCATGATTTCAAAGGATAAAAAATTGAAGAAAAAGAGTTTGTACCTGATAAGAGTCTCAATCATTGATTTTGAATAAGAAATGGGTGATACCTAATATTTTTAACTGAAAGTGAAAAAAAACGGAGAATCGATAAACATGGGGTGTAGGTGGTGCTGAATAATCGAGGGGGTGTGGTTGTGGGTGTGGGCGATGGTGATGAACCGCATCTGTGAGTGAAAACAAATATCATTGTTCTAGGATGCAGCGGCGATGGTATACGATATGGTGGGGAGAGGGGAGGCATGAGATGAATGCAAGGACGAGTTTTTTTTTCAGTTTATTTTGATGGATCGATTAATAAAATTTATTTATTTATTTATATATTACATTATATTATTTTGAAATGTATTTAAAATATAATTTTATTTATATGTCAAATATAATATATATTGGATAAAATTTAAAATTTATTCCAAATATTCACAATATTTCAATGTTAATAACAACCTAGTTTTTTGTGATTAAATCTAAAATTAGTCTTATAAGTATGTTTATTTTTGTTGGAAATGTAATTTTTTTAGTAAATGATTAACTAATAGTTGCAAACATTTTTTTTGTTAAATTATTTGTTTGTATTGAATAAATAATGGATCCAAATTTGTATGTTGAAGAAAATTATTGGTAATAATAATTAATAATTACATATTGATTTGTTGGTAAAAAAATGGTTGTTTTAATATGATAATGTAACTAATGTAATTGTTGGTAAAGTGTTTATTGGTATTAAACAATTAATACCAACATATATATATGTGTTTGTAAAGATAAATGTTTGTATTTAAATTTAATAACAATGAAACTTAATATCTGAGGGAATTGTTCATCTTTACCAACATATATGATATATGTCAGTAAATTTATGTTGATAAAAATCACTTTTTTTAGTGATAACCTATTTCCATGGTTGGAGCCTGATTCGAAATTAGATAATTGGATCATTAAACCCTAATTCAAGACCCAAGAGTAAAGTAGGATGTTTTAAATGTGTTTTTATTGACCATAGGAAGTGAGAGTGTATGGTACAACCTATATCATGCCACAACTACAATCATTTGAGGAATAGTAAGATGTATTTTCAAAGTACACCAAGGTTGGGTGTTTATGACACTTCTCAGGTGTCACAGACATTGTATGCTTTGATGGGACAAGGACAACATAACAATCCTCATCAGCAGAATAGAGCTAGGAATGGTGATTCTAAGAAAACCATGACTCTTTACATACTGATATATCAAAAGGGAAAAAATACCAATGTATGCTGAGTAATACATTATATAGAGCTGAGTAGATGATTGTATATGATTAGTTTAGAACATCTATGGTGTGAGGTTTGGTTCTTTTGAATTATACCCTTATGCAATCTTTTTTTAACAATGATCCATCCTATTCATTTATTGCTTCTCATGTTATATATTTTTTGGGTTTAAAAGTTGTGAGGATTCATTCTATGATAAAACATCAAACTCCTCTAGTTTAAATAGAATGTCAATCCTTTTTATGAAGAGCATGTTCTATAACTTTTTGTGGAGCTGAACTTAAATGAGATTTCACTATTCTTGAGATGGATTTCAATGATATAATTGTGGGTATGGATTTGTTGAATGTCATTAAGGAACTCATCTACTATTATATAATAATGGTCAATTATATAACTAAAGACAGTGTCAAGAATCTCTTTCGAGGAGACAAGAATGTAAAGGTAGGTTTAATGGGATAGTTGTCACCAACAGTTGGAATGATCTCATACCAATTGGAAACTTTGACTTCAGAATTGATGAATAAGTTCAAGAATAATATTTTTTATAGTGGTTGATCAGTTTCCAGATGTGCATACTGAAAATATTTCAGGGTTTCCTCCTAGGAGAGAAGTGGTGTTTACAATTGATCTACTTCTGAGGACCAGTCCAATTTCCCAACCATCTTATCAATTGGAACTGAAATAATTTAATGTATTTAAATTGTAGTTGGAAGAGATTTAAGACAAATGGTTCATTTTTTCGAGCATGCCATTGTGGGAAGCACCAATCTTGTTTGTCAAGAAGGTGGACGGAACACTTTAGTTGTGCATAAATTATCATAAGATTAACCAAGTTATGATAAAGAATATGTATCCAAATCCCTGAATTGATAATATGTTCAATAAATTGAGGGTATATAAGTGGTTCTCTAAGATTTAGATTTTATTAGGATATCACCAATAGGGTATTTGGAAGGAGGGTATTCAAAATATAGCTTTCACGAGTAGATATGGCCATTACAAATAAGTGGTAATGCCTTTTAGTCTTAAAAATTCACCGGTAGTTTTTATGGAATTGATAAATTGGATATTTTAGTGATATTAATATTATTTATTGGGGGTGTTTTTGGATAACATATTGGTGTATTGAAGGGAAAGGTTTGATCATGATCAACACATGGAAATGGTGTTGGGAATCGGGAGAGATCATTAGTTGTATGTAAAACAATAAAAGTGTGATTTTTTAAATAAGTGGTGTGTTTCCATGGCCATGTAATCTCTAAAAATGTGTTTTGTGGGCCCAAACAATATTGAAGCTCTTATCTCTTATAATCCACCAATGAATGTATTTGAGATACACAGTTTCCTTGGTTGAGCTAGTTATTTAGGACACTTTGTTCATGACTTATCCCAACTTCCCTAACCACTAATATCTTTAAAAATGAATAATGCTCCTTTCCAATTGAATGAGGAATGACATAAGTCTCCTCAACAGATTAATTTTTGTCTTAGATTAGCACCAATATTTATGTATCCAGAATCAGGACAGGAGTACATGGTGTATATTAATGCTTCGGGATCCATCTTAGGTTGTGTTCTCATGAAAGGATATCATGTTGTTGCTTATGGATCAAGGAAGATACAAGTGAATGAGAAGAACTACTCAACATGTGATTTGAAGTTAGTATATGTAGTCCATGATCTGAAGACTTGATTTCATTAACTCTTTGATAATAAATTTATTATGTTTCCGTATTATAATAGCTTGAAGCATATTTTCTCACAATGGAACTTAAATCTAAGGAAAAGAATGTGGATGGATTCACTCCAAATTTTTTTCTTTTACTTGAAGTATACACATGGTAAAGGAAATACAGTGGTAGATGCATTAAATAGATATTCATGTGCTCTGTTGGAAAAAGAAGTTTTAGATGAGTGGTAGTTGATGTTGGTCATATCCAACATACACCTGAATTTTTAAAAACCAAGGTAGTAAAGTAGTTTTCTTTCCAGTTTTAGTGGTTCCTAATTTAGTGGATATGGATAAAGTGGCACAGACATCTGATTCAGAATGTCTTTCTTTAAGGTAAAAACTCAATGGTGGAGAGACCATTGTGAAATGGAAGATGGATGTTAGTTCGATGTTTTTTTATAAATAGGATGATCATACCTATGGCTTCTCATGAAAAAAAAATTCATTCTTACCACCATTCAATATGGGTTGTTCATCCTAGAATACAAAATATGTATAAGGAATTCATAGAATGGTTTTGGTGTGATGGAATGAAAAGGAAGGTGCTTGATATTGTTTCAAGATACGTAACTTATTAGCATGTCAAGATAGATAATCAGCGACAAGATGGTATGTTATAGTCTTTACTTATTCTAGTTTGGAATTGGGAGAATATATCTATGTATTTTGTAATAGGTATCCCAAGAATGGTTTGAAAACATGATTACATATGGGTGATAGTGGATTAGATAAAAAAGTTGTATCATTTCATTCATATTCATAACTCTCATATGGTGGAGGAAATGACAAAAATATATATTCAAGAAGTGTTAAATAAGAATGGCATTCCAGTTTTAATAGTGTTAGTTACAGATCTGAGGTATATGTCTCATTTTTGGAAATCCTTATAGAAATTAGTTGGGACTCATTTCATAATGAGTACAGCATATCATCCTCAAATGGAGGAAAATTAAAATGTACAGTAAAAATATTGGAAGACATATTGTTGTATTTTTTAATCGTTTTTGGTGGCAGATCAAAAGTGCACATATCATTGGTGGAGTTCCCCTATAAAAAAGTTATCAGGCCTCGATACATATGGCTCATTTTGATGAATTTTGTGGGTATCTTTGTCAATATCCACTTTGTTGGGTGGAAACATGGAACAATTCACTAGTTGGGCAAATAATTGTTGAGGATATATTTTATAATATTTATATTATTAGAAAATTGATAGAGATTACTCAGATTAAGTATAAATCATAAGAAGATCATCATCGATAGTCATTGTCATTTGAGGTGAGTGATCATGTGTTCTTAAGGATCACTCTAAGGATTGGACATATATGTTTTTGGTAAGTAGTTCAAATTATCTCCTTGATACATAGGTCCTTTTTAGATACTTGAATGTGTTGGTGAGGTGGCATATTGGTTGGCACTACCCCCTGGTTTAGTGTTCTGTATAATTTATTTCATGTATCTCTTTTAAAAAATTATCATCCAGATCAATATAATGTGATTAGATGGGATCATATTGACTTAGATATATATGCTTCATTGGTTCACATTCTATTATATATTATAGATAGATAAGAGAAATTCTTTCTAGGAAAAATCATTAGCCTAGTGTAGGTTTTTTGGAAACATGGTTAGATTATCGAGAAGGAAATGAAAGAGTAATAGCCATAACTCTTCCAGAGAAATGATGGTTTTCTACTATCCAGGGATGAAAATGATAATGGTGAAGAGAATATAACACCTACAGGTTTCAAGATAATAATCCTTTAGTTATTCTTTTTATGTATATAATGTGTTTGGTGAAGTGTGGGTGTGTTTGGAAAACTTTTGGTATGATTTTGTGGTTTTTTAAGGTACACGGTTGGTGTACGGTTAGTGGATATCATGAAACTACTATAGGAAATTATGAGTAATGATACAAGGGCTAAGGAGAAGTTACACGGGTAGGCACACGGTTTGTCAAAACTGTGCATCCGCTCAAGAGAAACCATGATTTTGAGACAGTGGCTTTTACACGGTTGGCAGATATCTTTCTAACAGTGTGATCAATCTATGTGAGGTCCCCCCTTGAGGTAGTAGCTGGCGCATGATTAATTCCCAGTTTGTATAACTGTGTGACTAACATTGCACTGTTTAAAAACTATATCCATAAAAAATGGACTAAGGTTGGGATTAGACTTTAACCCCTCCTTTTTTCCAAACCAATCCTATCTCTAGATTTCCTCATCTCAGAGGATAAGGAGGCTTCTCTTTTCAATTCGGAGGTGATCTGAAGGATTATCTTAGTGCATTGAATCTAGATCCTCATGTTTAGTCGTCATTCTTGGTGTTTTAATTGGTTTTCATTAGATCTACTTATACCTATATCTCGGTTTCTTAGATCTACATCCACTATGGATATATATAAGGTATTTGATTACAAATATGATTATTTTAGGATTTTGTGTTTCTTGAGGAATAGATATAAGGTGGGTTTTGATAGTTTCAACTCGATTCCAAGGACTTTTTCATGTTGTTTTACATTTTCATCATGTTTTTTGAAGAGATTAGATTCAATATAGACACTTATAATTAGAATATGAAGTATTGATTTCAAATAGGTTGATTTACTTGAAATATTTGATGAAATTGGTGTTAAAATCATGGTAGAAATCCTCCATATTAATGGTCTGTAGTTTTTTTGGAAATGTGGGAATTGATGTGAAAAAAGCATTATGATTTGGTTTTTCAATGATGATTTTAAAATTTGTTTCTTTTTTGTATTTATGTAAAAGTTTTTATGGAATGTTTTTCAATAAATAATTTGTTTTATTGAATTGTATTTTTCACACCTTTGTTTGGAATGGGTTTGGCATGGTTTTGTGGTGTGTGTTCATATGCATTGGGATAGATATGGGTGTGAATTACCCCCATATAAGGGGAACACTAATTGATGACATAGTGGAAGGATGACCCCCCACTCATCAGTATAGGTAATCCCACATTACATTCATGATTAGATGTGTTTTTATGTGGAAATAATTGGATTATGCCAAAATTCAATTATTGAAATAGTTTTAGAGCACTATTTAAATGCTTTCCTTGGAATTTGTTATTGTTTTCTAAAAACAATGTTGTTATGGAACATGTTTATATTCTAATATAAACTATTTTATAAAAAAATTATATAAACTATTTTGTTTAGAAGTGCTAACATGTTCTATACTAGCAGCATGAGTAGGGAAGTCATTTGGAGAAATTCTACTAAGTTTCATTACTCACCCCTACTTTGGCACTTTTGTGATTTTGTAGATGTCTTTTTTCTAAAAATGGGAAAATGTAAATTGTAATAATTCCCAAAATATTCTTATTAATATTAGGTATGGTTGTGTATTTGTATAATGGATCTTTTTGAGCATTATATTTATGGTTGTCTTTGAGTTTGGTGGGTTTTTTAGTCTTACACTGTGAACTTGGTAGTTTTGTAGTCTTCCGTTTTTTTACTATTTGGAGTTGGTTTTGATATAAATGGTATACTTGAGTTGTCGTTATTTGATATCATTCATCATGTAGTGTTTTATTTCGTTATTTCATATGGGTTGTTTATTTTATTTCCATAGGTAAATTGTCCCCCAATTGTAAATGAAGCCCTTGGTATTTATTTCCAAACATTAGTTTCTTGGAGATGTCACTTAAGGCCATGTAATTTCCTCCTTACATATCAATCCAATGAGGAGGGGTTTTATGTTAGATTATACTTCAAATATTAATGTATTAAATAAATTTTTTAATTTAAGATATCACAATTTCCAATGACATTCAATAAAATTAGAAATATTTGCTTTACTTGGTTCAATATTGAAGCATGTGTGTCTCCAAAGTGTATCTTCTTCAGAATAATTGTATACATTTGATCATTTTTCATAAAATATTTCATTAGAATGATATCACACACATGATATGGAATGAAAATACAATTTCATATTTAACAAGAGAATCATTGGCTTGCTTTCATTTGAAGAGATCGAGGAATATCAATTGACAAATCACATTCATTTGAATTTAAATCATTCACAGGACTTCCCTTTGAATTTAGAATGATTAAATTCAAATAATAAAATCCTTTAAATCGTTCAAAAAATTGATTTTAAGAGTTATTTACATCTTTCAATATCATTGTAGATAATATAGAAAATACTTTTAAATTTGATACTTTTTCACTTACTAGTCGAGCGTGGGATTCCTTCAAGTGAAAACAAAATCCAAATGTAAGGTTGACTATATACGATTGTTTACAAAAGTAATGTCAATGGATAGTATTATTTTTCCTCAAACATAGTGTTTCTTCTAAATTTAGGACTTTTTATCCATGATTTTTTCAATATCATTAGTTACATGATCCATACGTATCATTCAAAACATGGGGTTTCCAAACCATAAATGTTTCTTTCTAATGTTGGTTTTGAACAGTGTTTCCAAAATATATTCAAACACATCCAAACTACTTAATAAAATATTTTATCCCATAAATATGATAAACTTATCAATAAATATATTCTTGATAAATACGTAAAGTAATTTCATTAGTAAATTAAACATGGGTATTTGGGAGCATCAAAATCTATAATATTCATAGATTATTGTTGGAAAAATAAATTCCAAATATATACTAGTAAATAGACTCTAGTGTATTGGGATACATGCTTGAGGCCTTATGTTGATCCATCTTGGGGAACTATATTAGCAGAATATGGGCTAGGATCTTACATTGTTCCTGGTTTTACCCCTATAAATCTAACTCTTCTTCCTTGGTTAGCTAAACCCTAGTTCCATCTACTCTTATTTATGAATATTTAGATTCCCCAGATGTAATCCTCATTAGCTACTAGTTATACCACCTAATAAAAAGATTCCACTTCTTCCTGTTTTATATCATTTGATATAAATATCCCATTCACTTGGTTTCTCATGAACCAACGAATGTTAAACATCTTCTATAAGATAAATGGACAAGCTGACCTTCTTGTGTACACTTCATGAGAATATAAAGTTTGTGATCATGTATGTTGGTCTTTCCCAAGTTCTTCTTATCTTTATTAGATAATAAGGTATTGATTAATTATTAAAAATACTATGGATATAATTATTCACCCAATCTAATGAAGTATTTAACTCAATAAAATGTGTAAAATTTATGTAAAAAATATCTTTAATATTATTTATACAAAAATGGAATTTCATAACTCTAAATGATTCATATTTTATTTCTAAACTTATTCCATGCATGCATGCAATAATTCAATGTTCATGAACATTTCATATAACCCTTTTTTATTCTCTCTATTTTATGTGCCTTCTCTATAACAACCCTAGCCCCTACAACCCAGAGATGGTGGTTACTTTATTACAATGGAATAGATATAAGAGATAACATCATAGAGGATCGATCAGTTTATTTGTATTGAAGAACTATATATATACATCATTCACTTATTACATTGGTAATTAAACATAGAAAATAACAAATAAAAATAAACAGCTTCCTTTACCCCTATTCAAAGATTTCATCATCAGAACCCGGGGAAGGAAAACAAATAATAATGTGTTTTAAAAACCTCAGTAAGGGTTATATACATTAAAAATACAAATAAATAATAGTTAAAGCATAATAAATAATGAATAATCAATGTTTCTATGTAAATAACTAAAAACCATATCCCATTTAATCAAAAAAATGGGAATGAAAGTGAATCCATAGATATTAACATAGTGAAAATCTCATGGATAGTGATAACTATATACTGAATGAAAAAAATTCTTAATTTTTGGATGCCATGTATCTAGAACATGAACCACTACCTTCAAGACCATTTAGAATATTGTTTAATCCTTTGAGTATAAACTCAACTGATTGTTCTTAGAAATATATGTGAAGCGATTATCATTAACTGTTTTGTCTCACGAGACATTTCAATGCATTGAGTGGATATATAATATCTGTCTCCACCCATCACTATAAGTCCAAATCCTTTTTCATACAAATATTTATTTCAAGAATAATATTTTTTAACAAAATATCAATATTGAGTTGAGGTTATAGATTTATGAATACCTCCCTGGTTAAAATAACATTCCAAGTAAACATAATATGTAAAATAGGTATATGGAATAGAAAATAATAACATCCATGATACAAGAAATATTAATATTAATGAAATAATAAATTATTTAAAATAATAAATATAGGGGATAGTATATAAATAAAATATGTGATGAATATGTCATATGTCCCATAGAAATTAAAGAGTGAGAAAAAAACCCATACCTTATGTCCAAAAGAATTATTCACTTGTAGTTAATGTCCAAGAAACACAAATTAGATTAATTAATTACTTAATAGAGAACCTATTAAACATTAATTTTAATTTTTATAATTTTAATATATTTATTCATGGGCTCTCTGATGAGTTATATTGTTTAATTTCATTATTTAGGGAGTGTTTGTTTCAAGGTTTTATGGTCGGTTCAGTTGTGTATAATTATGATAATTCTTTTAAAATGGATGAAAAAATCCAAACGTTAAATTATTTAGTATTAAATAACTTATAAAATTTTAAATGGTCTTATATATAATTTTTATATATGGTAATATGATGATTCATTAGATAAAAAATTTATGAAAATGTTTTGATTTATTTTTGCAGTTTTTACAACCATCGTGAACTTCTTTCATTTTATTTAATATTATGTTTATATTTTGGTTCCATAAAATGATATAACATATAATATGTATATTAAAATATTATTTAACCATAATAATGGTTTTATAACCATCCTAGATGGTGGTAATGGATAATGAAAACCCATAGTCAGTGAAGGTAGTAAAACAACACGTTAGAGATGATGTTTTTATTATAGAATAAACGGAGAAGAGAAGAGACTTGATGATGGATATTCTATTAAAAAATAAAATAAATTTATATATATCATACAATAGTTAACTTGATTCATTGGATAGTGGATTTTAGAGGAGGATAAAAAATAAAAATAAATTGAAAGAGAAAGAAGGAGTATTTTACCACTTTGGGTATCGTCTCATCGAGGACCAAAATAAGACACTTAGATAAGGTATTTTGGTAAGATAGGAAAGTGTTGTACATAAATAAGATAATTGGTATGTTATTTGGGATAAATATAGTAAATCATCAAGTCTTATATGTTGTGAGTAGAAAGGGTGGTGAGGGGTGTTACTTATAGTGGGAGCAGAGGGGTGTTTTTTATTATTTTGTTCATTTATTTATTATTTTGGCTCTAACTATCAATTGTATTTATTCTTGTGAATATTTATAGTAAATAGTAAATTTTAGTTGTAAATAATGGTTTCTTACATCATCAATGACTAAAAAATTCATTTATTTTTCCTCAAATGTTAAATATTGTAAATTATTGTATTTAACTATTCACTCAATGTTCAAAAATTTGAGAAAAATCAGAAAAAAAATCACCCTGACCATTTTTTGATATTTAGATTTAAGAAAGAAACTTCATTTTGTGAAAATAATTTTCTAAATATTATAAATTTAGTTTTTTAGTTAATATCATCATTTATTTTAAAAATATTGATTTTAATATTATTACTGATTTTACAAAACTTGAAAAAATCAATTATGTTATCATTGAATTATCTTATAATTATAATACAAAAAAATATTAATTTATGAATCTATTATATGAAAATAAATTTTCTTTTAAATAATTATATTAATTATAAAATTATAAATAAACATTTATGTTCTACAAAAATAAAAATAATTAATTTATCATTTTTGAAAAATTTATTTACTTATTATATGATATAAATATGTTATATTTTCATTTTAAAGACACCTAAATTTAATTTATAATTTCAAGGGTGATGTTTTTATTCTAATAGCCACACTATTATTCCTAATGGTTATATTACAGTTCCAATAGTCCTGTTAATATTTTATTGTATATCATGGTTCGTTTGTGCAATGTAAACTATTGAATAAATTGAATTTATTTAAGAAGATACACACCATAAAATATTGGGGAGTTATATTCTTACTTTCTACAAAAAATTTCATCATTGTATTTTTTCATGAATTTTTCCTTCTAAAATGTTGATGGCAATTTTTCTTTATAAGATCCTTAGGGTTCCATGTTTCTTCTTCCATTTTATTGTTTATCTAATGACCTTTTACTAGTCAAGTCATCCGAATTCAAAATACTTTATCTATAGTGTCAAGAATATCGATTGGCACTTTGTTGTAAGGAAAGTCGGGTTCTAGTTCTATTTGTTTTTAGCTGATTACATGAATTGGGTTTGGTGTATACATATTTAACAATGTTATGTGGAACACATTATGAACAATGAAGAGACTTGGTAAAATTTCTAATCATTAAGTTATTACTCCAATTATTTTAAAAAAATTAATGTTATGTTTTACCAGGGGATCAGTTTCCCTTTCTTATAGAACCTTATAACTCCCTTCCATGGAGATAATTTTAGAAAGACATGATCTCCCTCTTGAAATTCAAAATCCTTTCTCTAGTTATATTTTTAACTCTTTTTACAACTTTTATATGGTGTAATATGATCTTCAATAGTCTTTACCTTTGTCTTTTTCTCTTCAATAAGTTTTGGGAGTATAAGTTTTATCTCACCAACTTCATCAAAAAAAGTGAGTACAACATATTTTTCCATATAATGCTTCATATGGCACTATTTTAAAACATTAATGGAAAAAATTATTTTAAGATTACTTTATCGAAGTTAAATAATGATCCCATATTCCATGAAAGTAAAGTGAGCATAATCTCAACAGGTATTCCAATATATGAATATTCTTTTCAAAGTATCCATTAGTTTTAGGGTGATAGGAATTACTAAAATGAATCTGTGAATCAAAATTCTTCTAATTAATCTTCCATAATTTTGATGTAAAATGATGATATTGATTTGTAACAATCAATATAGGTTCAACTTGAAGCCCTAAAAATTTAATAATATGGAGTCTTTTTAGATTCTAAACAAGTAAATATTCTCTTATATTAATAAAATGTTCCTATTTTGTATGGTGATCAATAATAATCCATATTGTATCATTATTTATAGGGTTATTTGGTAATCTAGTGATTAATTATAAACTAATTTCATCCCAATTCCATATGAGAATAGGTGCAGGTTGTGTGACACCTCTAGGATTCTATCTCTTAGCCATCACTTGTTGATAAACTAGACATCTTGACACATAGTCATCAATTTCCCACTTCATATTATCCCACCAAATATTTTCCTTTATATATTTATACAACTTGGTACTACCAAGGCATATATAATATTTTGAGCTATGAGCATCATCTAATAGTTCCATTTTTAGCTCAGGTATTTATAGAACACGTAATCTCTTTCCAAATTCCCAAATTCAATCCTCATACACGAAATATTATAATATTCCATTCATAATGGATTTAACTTTCTTTTGAAAATTATCATCATTGAATTGAGAGATTTTTATATATTTTAATAAAGATGGATTCTTAATCATTTGAAAAATGAGTTATTTTTTCCCTTCCTTAATAATTCCCAAGTCCATCTTTACTAAATTCATAAACATAAGACATTTCTCAATCATCAGTTGGTTTATAACTCCCTGATCATTCCTTCATAATTCATCTACTACCATATTTTATTTTCATTGGTGGTATTGTATTGAGAAATCATAATACTTGAGTACTTAAATCCATATTCATTACATCAAGTTGAGTTCTCTCTGTGTAAATATATATTTCAAACTCTAGTGATCCCTATATAACAAATATAATTAACCATAGAGATAGTGTCTATATAACTTCATATCAATGAATATGGATCCAAATTCAAGATCATGAGTTGTAAAATATTTTTCAAGAATCTTAATCTACCTTGATACATATTCAATTACATTATCATTTTTTATAAGGATAAATCACATTTCATTCTTTGATGCATCACTGTATATTTAAAGCGCATCATTTCCTGATGGTAGAGTCAAAATTAGATCATTGAATAATATTCTCTTTAATTATTCAAAACAATTTTGACATTTTTTTTTCAAGTTAACATAACCACTTTATGTGTGATCTTGGTTAAAAGGTCAACCAATGATGAAAAATTATAAATTAAACACTGATGGTAACCTGATAAACCAATAAAAATATATCCCTTGGTTATGTTCATTGGCATGGTCTATTATTGGACTAACTTTTTTATTTACAAGATCAAATTAGATTCAATACTTTGAGAGAATTTGTCCATGAAATGAAATTTCATGAATCTGTAATTCATACTTAATAAATTTACCAAATAAATATTTCCTCATAAGAGTCTCAAGAATGGTGTGACATTTATTTGGTTGGACTCCTCATGTTTTAATCATATTTTAATGATCAAAAATCCTACAAATCCTACAAATCCTAAAAATCCTAAAAATCTTTTAAATAATGTTTTATCCATCTCAAATCATGTGTAGAGATAATTGGATTCATTATGCTTTAAATAAACTTCAACAAAATCATGTTCATCCTAGATATTATATGATTCTTGTAAACAACATTTAACTTTGTTCCGTAATTATTTATTTCAAGAATGACTAAGTCTAATTCATTTTATGAATATTACTGCTTAAGTCTATATATAGATATTTGGCTAAGTCTGAGAAGTCGTGAGTCAGCCATCAGTTATGGTTTTCTGGAAAGAGACCCAGACACCCTGATCCAGATACTAAAATAGTTTTAGATCTCATGAAGTCTGTGACACCAGTTCCTTGCTAGCATCACTAAGACTGCATTCGAAGATTAGAAAAGCACTAGAAACCATAATTGTAACACTGAATTTGTGATATTAGTTCTTGATCTCAATAAAACTATGCCATTATGACTGTATCACCACTCAAAATCAAATAAAAAGACACCAATTCCCGGTGACACCGTTTCCAAGTGATACCATTTCTGAATAGACTGTGACATCGTTATTTAATCCATTTTATTTTTTTCAATTCAATTTCTAAATATCATATTTGAGTCATTTAAATGCACTAATTTAACTAATATTTCTTAGTATACATGTCACGTGATAGTATGAGGTATGAGGTGTAGAATACATGCATCATGTTAGCTCCAACACATGCACTCCAAAAAGTAAAAATAAATTTTAGCACTTTAATGAAGAGGTCGTGCAGAAGTGTGTAGAAAAAGTGTGATCATTTTTAAAAAGACAAATGATACATGAAATAATAAAAAACTAAATAATACGCAAATAACTCTTGATTCCAAATTCTTAACTATCATAGATTAGTTCCAAAAACATCTTTGTGCTACCACCTTCATGAATAACACAAGATATATATTTTACACCATCGAACTGAAAGACTTTTCATACTCTATTTTTCACAAGGGGACTCAATACTTGCATATATTTCATCCTAAAAGTCCAAAGTTCAATAGAATAACACTTAGAGAACTTATAACCTTTTCGCATTATCTTTTCACTGTTGTGTATTTTTTTAGCTTTCGAGCAGTGTGTTTATGTTTATTTTAAAACTCACACTATATTCTTCTCTAAACTAAAGGATATAAGATATCCTTCCTATCATACCTTCTTTTACATATATTTACTCGGACAAATATGTGTGGAATAGTTCCTTGTGTCACCTGGTGGTTTTTCAAAATGAAGAATGGTGGAAGAGGTTGTGTGACCTGGATAGTCATGTGCACTGTTGTTTACTCTAATCTAGGTTGTGGATAAGGTTTATTAACATAAAATTCTTGGTGCTAGGTGATCACCATGTGGAGTGGATTAGGTCTTAGATTACGACTGAACCACTTGTTTTATCCACTATATCTTTTAACTTAGTTTTTCTCTTCTTTACAGTGTATTTTAGAAAAAACTAGATTTTACTTTGATATCTATTTTTGGATAGAAGTTACAATTTTTTTCATTGTTAGAATAACATCAAAAGTTGTATCAATAACTCATTTTGATATTACTGATAATTAATCAATATTATGAGAGGTTATTTGAATAGTCAAACGTTTATAACTGTAACACCCCAAGCTTCTACAGTATGCTTCTCTTTGAATAATGCAATAGCGTGTGTTGTACGCAACATCGAGTTCTAACACACCACAACCAATCAAAATAACTGTTATGAATAGTAATACCCACTTTTTGAAATTTATAAATTATTTTTTTGAAAATGGACTTCATTTTTGGATTTGGAATATCGAAATTAGCCTATGGTGAATTTTTGGTATTTTTATGAAAAACTTCATTTTTTTGATGAAGAGTGAAAACACTAAGTGGTAGTTAAAAAAAACTGAATTTTTCAAAAAACATAATTGTACTGCTTCTGTGAGTGGAATTTCGAAAATCCAAGAGACACAGTTAATATCAAGGAGTAAAATTTTGTTCAATGAGATGAAAATAATTTTTGGTGAATAGTAACTTTTTGCTTTTATTTACCACGGTTAAAAGTAAATAGGGTAATTAAGTGTAAAAATAATATTACTATTACCCTAACTCATGTCCTAATTCTATTTGACAAGTGTATCTCGACCAAAAACTACCTTAGTAATAAAATTTTCTCATTTAGGTCCACTTGGATTAGATTAGGACATTTATTATTATTTAATTCAAAGAAGAGTTAAAAGAGTTAAAATCAATGTTTATTTACTAGAACATTTTTAATATAGGGTTACACATAAGATAAATTCGATTATAAATATTAATTTTAAATATAAAAATATTTCCTACATAATTATATTTTATGTATAATTTTTATACATTAAATTATTAAATTTATTTATGACACAATGATGATGCAGTAATTACCATAATAGTGAAAATTTAAAGTAATTGATATTATAAATACCCAAATAAATATAATTTGAGACTTTTTATGAATTAAAATAATTTTATAGTGTAATATGACATGTTAGGATTTATTTAATTAACATTTTTCTAAGTAATAATTCTGTTATGATTTTCAAAAAAATCAAATTTCCAAATAGTTTCAAAATGGACAAAAAATAGTTTTTAAAAAATATATTATATTATTAATTGATATTAAATTCCAAAAAATATAAGGTTCTGCCAAGAGACTTATATCATGATAGTTGTATCATTAATGGAACACTTGGGGGTCCCTCGGAGGTATATAGTATGTTTATTAACTATATAATATAAAAATACAAAGTGACATAGTAAGTGTCAAACTAATTAACTAAGAGTTAAAACTAAACGATAAGGTTAATATAATGACCCAAACCTATCTAACTTCTATTGGTTGAGTGGTTTTCAAAAAATCCCCACCTTAAACTTTAAATAATCTTCTTCATATCCATTAGAAACCGAATATTAATTTATTATAAAATAATATTTCCAGCTTTTCCAAAGGTGCCCCTCACCCCTCTTATAAAAGGGCACTCCCCCTTCTCATTAATTCACACCTTCAAATCCTTTTGACTAGGCCAAACCCTGCCCAAATACTCTCTCAACTTCCCTCACTTCATCATAGAGGCCTTAGTTTGATCAGAAAAACAACCTAAGGAGACCTTTTGATCAAATAAAAAGAAAGAACCCGAAGAAGAAGTAATGTTTTCACCGCCCTTTTTCAAGTTCATTTCTTCTTCAACTTCTTCTTTATTTGTTATTACCATTCTAAAATAATAAATCCAGTATCTCTTATATACTTTAATATCATTATAAATATGGTACAACCATATTCAGTATTCAATCCTTCCTTTGAATGACATGTCACCATACGTGCGTACGTACGGCTTACCGTCTCCACGTCGTGTTATAATTGTTATTAAGTATATTATTATATGGATGGGTATAATAATGATGTTTAATTCATGTAAATAATAAATATAACATGATAATTATTCTGTTTATATGATATACCATCCAATTATATATTATTTTATTATCAAAAGAATGATATCGTCGCTCGTGCATACGTACGGACTACCGTCTCCACGAACGCGATGAGATTCATTCTCCATCATATCCATTCAAGTCTAATTCTAATTTTAAGATTAATAATAATTTTTAAGGACTCAATATCATTCTGGATATGAATAATATACAACCGATCCATAACAAACACGGCTTACGTAACAAAACATATAAAAGAAAATGAATAAGTTAACACCCGAAACAATGATAATGCTAAGATATTATTAACAAATCAATGATAAAAGATCATATATGATATCATATTAATGTATATGATTCTTTAATAATTTAATAACAATTATTCCACCATTATACAGGAGGTTAACCTACCCTCAACCAAGGAAAAGTACAAGGTAAGGGTTTATTTCGCAATCTCTTCATTATCTGAGTTTGTTTATACGTAATAATCTACTGTGATTTCATTATCATCCAGATCCATTTTTCTTAAAAATGTATTTCAAAACATTTTTACTATTTACAAGAATATGGGTTAAAGTCATTTATACCCTTGTTTGACTTTTTATAAGTGGTTTATAAAGGAATCTTTCTGTCGTTTTCCAAACAAGGTCCTTTTTAACCTTTTCGACAGAATTAAGGTAAGAATGTTTTTTTTAACTTATATGGTGGGTGCGGCTATTTTCCTCTGTTATAAAATCTTCTAAGATTTCCATACATGATTATAAGAATATTTTCAAAGAAAATGTTCTATTTTATAAATATATGACTCTTAAATTATTTCAAAATAGAAAGAGATATTTCTCTAAAAGGAGTTTTGATTTCATCTATGTCAACATCCTTTGATGGATTTTATGCCTATTTGAAGTTGATTTATTATGATACAAAAATTCTATATTGTATTGAAGGTTTTGTGATATGTTTGACTGTTGATGTGTTATTTTTATACCATTCATGGTTTATGGATTAAGTATTTACATTTCGTATGCTAGTTTTAATACGAATGTTTATGTTATGTTTAAACCATTTTATATGGGAATGCATTGGACTTAATATGTGATGTGTGGAGCCCGCTATAGCTCCTCGATGCATCGATAGGTCTCATGAGACAAAAAAGTGTCTTGGAACAAGGCCTTGACAAAATCTTATTTGTAGTCTTGGCACGAGGCCGTAGCAATGTGGTTATGATAGTCTGGCATTTTGAATTCCATCATTATGAAAGTGGTTATTGATATTTCATGTGATTATTCGATTAGTTGAATATCCATGTGAATAAGTAAATGGAATTATTTCATTTTATTTTTTCTATTCGATGTTGAAGTTCAAGTTTAAAAGGATTTTGTTTTAGTTATACATTGCCTTAAATTTTTATTCTTAATTATGAAAGTTTCCTCGATACTGTTATCCTTACTAGGAATTTGAACTCACCTTTTTTCTATGTTGTATTTTTCCCAGGATGTGAAGAAGTAATTTATGATTGACCTACAGGGATAGTATGAGGGGATAAGAGTGTGAACTATGGAGACTATATTGTTGTAGTTTTCAATTTATGATGTAATTTAAACCTTATTAATGTATCTAGTTATTCCAAGGCTACTCAACTAATCGGTCTTTCGAGACTTGATATTTCTTGTGATCATGCCAATGTTATGTAATAATGCACTGACTCTGGGTAACTAGGGTCGGGGCGTTACAGTTGGTATCAGAGGAAGTTTAGTACAAACCTTGAAAGCTAGATTTAGATAAACTCTGATTTGAGCACATAGATTTAAGATGGACTTTGAGGATTAGTATAGATAAACTTCCTAGAATTTTGGTATTTTAGAGATTTTGTATGTTTTTCGATCAATACATCCCTGTCTGGATACGAGAAGGTAGAGGCGGCTCTGGCACAGATGTACCTAGGGGTAAAACCCAAAAACACCGCTTTGACCTGGACTCGAACAAGAACTAGTGCACGACAACGGGCCTTGCTGCAATCTTGGTTACGACACTCCCGAGGGATATGATTAGGATAACAATCATTTTCTTTACAAATCATTATGAAGGGTTTATGATTATATACTTCCTCAAGGAAAACATTTTTTATGATTATGGATTATATACCATAAATAGTTCAATTTATGTTAAGTGTTTTATATGTATGGAATTATGTATTTTGATTCATAAACTGATCTAGTTTATGCCATTGTTTAAAAATGGTGCCTAGTGGAAGAAATGGAAACCGTATCAATGCACGTACTCCATGTAGGGATTTCCCTCTTACTCAAGATAATTATAGTGGAGCTGGTGATACAACTGGTGCTGATCAACTAATCACCATACTGGGACAACTCACTCAGGTTATGAATAATAACCTTAACCGTATGGAGCACCCAGATCCATAGCGTGGAGGATCAATGTTAGATCGCTTCATGAGGCAACAACCACCAATTTTCAATGGGAGTAAAAATCCCTTAGTAGTTGAGAAATGGATAAATTCCCTAGTGAAAATATTTCAGGCTTTGGGAAGTAGTGAAAGGGAAAAAGTTATCATGGCAGTTTACCACCTCTCTGGAGATGTTCATCAATGGTGGTCATTGATTCAAAACCTAAAGGAAGATGATGAAGTATCAAATATGGAATGGAGGGAGTTAAATGATCTGTTTTTATAGAAATACTTTCCTCATGACCATCGAGCAGATATGGAAAGGAAATTTCTGAGTCTGAGACAAAAGGAGGATGAGAATGTCGCAAAGTATGAGGCTAACTTTACAAGGTTAGCAAGGTATGATAGAGATTATATACATAACCCAAGAAGTTTGATTGATCTTTTCTTTGATGGGTTAAAACCATTTCTCCGTCGAGCATTAGTATCACAATCCTTCTCGCCGTACGAATACATTGTCTCATGTGCTATCAAGATAGTGAAATAATTCCCTAATTCATATGCCTTAAAAGCAAAGCAAGAGAAGAAGAGATCTACTGATCAATATGGGAATGGAAATAAGGGGAATAAGGGAAAGGTTGAATATCCATCCTACAGTAAATGTGGGAAGAAACACCCCGGTACTTACTTAAAAGGAACGGGAGTCTATTACAAGTGTGGTGAAAAAGGCCACCAAGCTCGTGATTGTAAGTGGAAGAAGGAAGCCACCGATGTACAATTCTACAATTTCAGGTAGATGGGACATTATGAAAATGAATTTCCTAAGCTTCAGGAGAACATAACTCAGAAAAGGACAAGGGATCAAGGCCAAGCTTATATTATCACTACTGCTGAGGTAGAAGCTCGGAAAGACGTGGTGGAAGGTAATTTAATGGTTTCCTCAAGTTTAGAAAATGCATTATTTTATTCTGGATCGTCGCATTGTTTCATATCTTCCCAGTTTTCTAAGAAAATTAGATATTTCCAATTTGATTTAACAAGGTAGTTGACAGTTAAAACTCATAAGGGAAGTATCATTGCAACAAAGTTTTGTGAATCAGTCCGCATTAGAGGACATAAATGTTCCTTATCTGCTGATATCATCTTCATACCTATGATTGAGTTTGATATAATACTCGGTATGGATTATCTTTCAGAACATGATGTGAAGATTTATTGAAAGAAGAAGGAGGTTACGATTGTGGATGATGATGATAAGGAACACCTTGTCTTTAGAGCAGAATCGTCACCACCTAATTCTTATTTAGATCCACCCCCAGTAGCTCAACTAAATTCAATTATTTGGGGGGAAGATGATGAAATTACAGTGGGTGAGGAAAGGAATGTTCAAATAGAGGATGTACCTATTGGGATAGAATATGTAGATGTGTTTCCGAAAGATTTACCTGGACATCCTCCAAAACGAGAAGTTGAGTTTTCCATTGATTTAATTCCTGGATCAAGGCCTATATCGAAGACCCCTTATAGAATGGCCACTATATAATTAGTTGAACTAAAGAAACAACTAGAGGAATTGAGTAATAAGGTATTTATTCGCCCTAGTGTTTCACCATGGGGAGCCCATATTCTTTTTGTTAAAAAGAAATATGGATCTATGAGGTTATGTATAGACTACAGGGAGATTAATGCTATGACAATAAAGAACAAGTATCCCCTACCTCGCATTGTGATTTATTTGACCAACTACATAAAGCTCAATACTTTTCAATGATTGACCTTCTATCTAGATTCCATCAATTGTGTGTGAAGAAGGAATTCATTCCGAAGACAGCATTTCGAACCAGGTACTGGCATTACGAGTTTACAGTAATGCCTTTTGGATTGACTAATGCACCCTCTGTATTCATGGATATGATGAATAGAGTTTTTATGGAATATCTCGATTAATATGTGGTGGTATTTATTGATGATATCTTGGTATACTCCAAAAGCTATGAAGATCATGAAAATCACTTGCGCATTATCCTGAAGACTCTGAGAAGACATGAATTATATGGGATGTTTAGCAAGTGTGAATTCTGGCTTCAGGAGATTTCTTTTCTTGGCCATATTGTCTCTAAAGATGTAATCTCTGTTTATCCTTCTAATACCAAGGCAATCCAAGAATGGCCAGCACCTACGAGTATAACTGAGGTACACAGTTTTATTGGTTTAGCCGGTTATTATCGATGTTTCGTCCATAATTTTTCCCAGTTGGATAACCCATTAACAAAGCTCACACTTAAAGGGGTTTAATTTGTTTCGAAAAAAGAGTGTGAAGAATGTTTTGAATAACTGAAGAGAATATTAGTCAATGCTCCTATATTGAATCTACCATTGGGGAATGATGGCTTCGTTATTTCTAGTGATGCATCGATGAAAGGACTTGGTTGTGTCCTTATGCAGAATGATATGGTTATTTCTTATGCATCCCGACAGTTGAAAATTCATGAACAAAACTATCCTACTCATGATCTCGAGTTAGCAGCTATGATCTTTGCTTTAAAGATATGGATTCATTACCTCTATGGTGAAAAATGTTAGATTTATATTGGTCACAAGAGTTTGAGGTATATTTTCTCACAAAAAGAACTCAACATGAGGAAAAGGAGATGGATTGAATTAATCAAGGATTATGATTGTACGATAAACTACCACCCTGGGAAAGCAAACAAGGTTGTAGATACCATGAGCAGAAAAGATCATGGAGTTTTGAACAATATGAGAATTGAAAGGGATCCAATTTTCATGGATCTAATGAAGATGGACATGGGAATAACCAGGGAAGGTGAAACATCAATTCTTTTTCAAATGGTTGTCAAGCCATCTTTACTAGAAAGGATTAATAGTTCTCAGACCGATGATGAAGAATTTAAAAATAAGATTAAAGCTGTAAACGATG
This sequence comes from Viscum album, assembly GCA_963277665.1. Lineage (NCBI taxonomy): Eukaryota > Viridiplantae > Streptophyta > Magnoliopsida > Santalales > Viscaceae > Viscum > Viscum album. The sequence goes on along the minus strand of OY728155.1, from coordinate 440,037,868 downwards.
GGAGATTGAGAGACTTTGTGTATGAAGATGGAATTTTCAAATTTGGGAAGAGGCTTTGTGTTCCTGATATAACTGATCTATGGGAATTGATGGATGATGCTCATAGTTCTAATTTCTCTGTACACCATGGGAGCACCAAAATGTATAGAGATTTTAAGGAACATTTTTTGTTGGATAACATGAAGAGGGATATTGCTGATTTTGTGTCAAGATGTATGGTTTTTCAACAAGTGAAAGATGGAAGGCAATAGCCTAGTGGAGTATTGCAACCTCTTCCCATACTGGAGTGGAAATGGTACAATATTATGATGGACTTTTTCATGGGGCTACCAAAGACTCCTAGAAGGAACGATGCATTATGGGTCATTGTTGATCGTCTTACCAATTCAGCACATTTTCTTGCTATAAGGGAAGATTTTCCACTTGAATGACTAGCAAGACTATATATTAATGAATTTGTGAGACTTCATGGAGTACCCCTATCGATTGTTCTTGATCGTGATCCCCGTTTTACTTCATGATTCTGGAAATGTCTTCAGAAAGCCTTGGATAATGAACTTCATTTGAGCACTACCTACCACCCTCAAACAGATGGACAATCAGAACGAACTATTCAAACCTTAGAAGACATGTTGAGATCCTGCTCACTTGGCATTCAGGGTATGTGGGATCAATATTTACCTTTGGTAGAATTTTCGTAAAACAATAGCTTCTATTCGAGTATTCAGATGGCACCATATGAAGCATTATATGGAAAAAGATGTCGCACACCAAACTGTTGGGGTGACGTTGGTGAAAGAAAACTTGTAGGCCCAGAACTGGTGGAGGAAACAATGGAAAAGGTGAAGGTAATCCAAACCCATATCGAATCAGCTCAATGTAGGCAGAAGAGTTATGCCGACAATCGAAGGAAGAATTAGGAATTTCAATTCGGTGATCAAGTTTTCCTGAAGGTATCTCCATGGAAGGGAGTCGTACGTTTTGGTAATAAAGGTAAATTGAGTCCCAGGTACATCAGACCTTTCGAAATTCTAGAACGAATTGGGGCTGTAGCTTACCGATTGGCAATGCCGCCAAGTCTCTCCAAAGTTCACGATCTGTTCCACGTATCTCTGTTGAGGAAATACATTCCTAAACCAACGCATGTACTCACCTATGAGGAATTATAACTGGAACCCGATATTTCTTATTGCGAAGATCTCGTCAAGATTCTTGATATGAGAGAACAAGTACTGAGAAACCGGACGACTCGTCTGGTAAAAATCTTGTGGAGAAACCATAAGATGGAAGAGGCAACGTGGGAACCCAAGGAACTTCTGATGAAGAACCACCCCGAGTCTTTTCATGCGGTAGTATTCTAGAAATTTCGAGGATGAAATTATTTGAAGGAGGGGATAATGTAACACCCCAAGCTTCTACGGTACACTTCTCTCTGAATAATGCAATAGCATGTGTTGTAAGCAACATCGAGTTCTAACACACCACAACCAATCAAAATAGCCGTTATGAATAGTAATACCCACATTTTGAAATTTATAAATTTTATTTTTCAAAATGTACATCATTCTTGGATTCAGAATATCGAAATTAACCTGGGTGAATTTTTGGTATTTTTCTAAAATACTTCATTTTTTTATGAATAGTGAAACCACTAAGTGGTAGTTAAAAAAAATTAATTTTTCATAAAACATAATTTTACCACTTCTGTGAGTGGAATTTCGAAAATCTGAGTGACACGGTTAATATCAAGGAGTAGAATGTGGTTCAATGAGATGAAAATAATTTTTGTTGAATAGTAACTTTTTACTTTTATTTACCACGGTTAAAAGTAAATAGGGTAATTAAGGGTAAAAATAATATTAATATTACCCTAACACATATCCTAATTCTATTGGACAAGTGTATATCGACCAAAAAAACCTTAGGAATAAAATATTATCATTTAGGTCCACTTGTATTATATTAGGACATTTATTATTATTTAATTCAAAGAAGAGTTAAAAGAGTTAAAATCAAAGTTTATTTAATAAAACATATTTAATATAGGGTTAAATATAAGATAAATTCGATTATAAATATTAATTAAAAAGATAAAAATATTTCCTACATAATGATATTTTATTTATAATTTTTAAATATTAAATAATTTTATTTATTTATGACACAATGATGATGCAGTTATTAACATAATAGTGAAAAATTAACATAATTGATATTATAAATACCCAAATAAATATAATTTTAGACTTTTTATGAATTAAACTAATTTTATAGGGTAATATGACATGTTAGTATTGATGTAATTAACCTTTTTTGAAGTAATCATTCTGTTATTATTTTCACAAAAATCAATTTTCCAAATAGTGTCAAAATTGACATAAAAGAGTTTTTAAAACAAATATTATATTATTAATTGATATTAAATTCCTAAAAATATAAGGTTCAGAAAAGAGACTTATATCATGATATTTGTATCATTAATGGGCCACTTGGGGGGTCTCTTGGAGGCATATAGTACGTTTATTAACTATATAATATAAAAATACAAAGTGACAAGGTAAGTGTCAAACTAATTAACTAACAGTTGAAACTAAAAGATAAGGTTAATATAATGACCCAAAACTGTCTAAATTCTATTGGTTGAGTGTTTTTAGACCCATACCCACTTTAAACTTTAAATAATCCAGTTTGGATCCATTAGAAACTGAATATGAATTTATTATAAAATAATATTTCTAGATTTTCCAAAGGTGCCCCTCACCCCACTTATAAAAGGGCACTCCCCCTTCTCATTAATTCACACCATCAAAGCCTTTTGGATCGGCAAAACCCTACCCAAATACTCTCTCAACTTCCCTAACTTCATCCTAGAGGCCTTAGTTTGATCATAAATGCAACCTAAAGATCCATTTGGATCAAATCAAAAGGAATAACCCGAAGAAGAGGTAATGTTTTCACCACCATTTTTCAAGTTCATTTCTTCTTCAACTTCATATTTAAATTTTATTCCCATTTTAAAATAATAAATCCAGTATCTCCTATATACTGTGATATCATTATAAATATGGTACAGCCATATTCATTATTCTACCCATCCCTTGAATGACATGTCACCATACGTGCGTACGTACCGCTTACCGTCTCCACGTCGCGGTGTAATTGTTATTCAATATATTATTATTTTTATGGGTATAATAATGATGTATAATTCATGTAAATAATAAATATAACATGCTAACAATTCTTTATATATGATATACCATCCAATTATATATTATTTTAATATCATAAGAATGATATCGTCGCTCGTGCGTACGTACGGACTACCGTCTCTACGAATGCGATGAGATTCATTCTCCATCGTATCCATTCAAGTGTAATTATAATTTGAATATTAATAATAATGTTTAAGGACTTAATATAATTCTTGATATTAATAATATACAACATATCCATAACAAACACGGCTTCCGTAACAAAACATATAAAATAAAATGAGTAATTTAACACCCGAAATAATTATATTACTAAGATATTATTGACAAATCAATGTTAAAAGATCATATATGATATCATATTAATGTATATGATTATTTTATAATTTAATAGCAATTATTTCCCCATTATACAGGAGGTTAACCTACCCTCAACCAAGTAAAAGTACAAGGTAATGGTTTATTTCGCAATCTCTTCATTATCCGAGGTTGTTTATACGTAATAATCTAATGGGATTTCCTTATAATCCACATCCATGTTTCTTAAAAATGTATTTCAAAACATTTTTACTATTTACAAGAATATGGGTTAAAGTCATTTATACCCTTGTTTGACTTTTTATAAGTGGTTTATAAAGGAATCATTCCGTCATTTTCCAAACAGGGTCCTTTTTAACCTTTTCGACAAAATTAAGGTAACAATGTTTTTTTAACTTATATGGCGGGTGTAGCTATTTTCTTCCATTATAAAATCTTCGAAGCTTCCCTTAGAAGCTTATAAGAATATTTTCAAAGAAAATGTTTTATTTTATAAATATATTACTATTAAATGATTTCAAAATAGAAATAGATATTTCTCTAAAAAGAGTTTTGATTTCATCTATGTCAACATCCATTGATGGATTTTACGCTTATTTGATGTTGATTTATTATGATACAAAACTTCTATATTGTATTGAAGGTTTTGTGATATGTTTGACTATAAATGTTTTATTTTTATACCATTCATGGTTTATGGATGAAGTATTTACATTTCTTATGCTAGTTTTAATACTAATGTTTATGTTATGTTTAAACCTTTTCATATGGGAATGCACTGGACTTAATATGTGACGGGTGGAGCCCAATATAGCTCCTCGATGCATCGGTAGGCTCATGAGACAAACTAGTGTCTTGGAACATGGCCTTGACAAAATCGTATTTGTAGTCTTGGAACGCGGCCTTGGATATGTTGTTATGATAGTCTGGCATTATGCATTCCATCATTATGAAAGTGGTTATTTATATTGCATGTGATTATTCGATTAGTAGAATATCCTTGTGAACAAGTAAATGGAATTATTTAATTTTATTTTTTCCATTATATATTGATGTTCAAGTTTAAAAGGATTTTATATTAGTTATACATTGCCTTAAATGTTTATTCTTCTTTATGAAAGTTTCCTCTATACTGTTATCCTTACAGGGCATTTGAGCTCAGCCCTTTTCAATGTTTTATTTTTCCCAGGATGTGAAGAAGTAATTTATGAATGACCTGTAGGGATAGTATGAGGTTATAAGATTGTGGTCTATGGAGACTATGTTATTGTATTTTTCATTTTATGACGTAATGTAAACCTTATTAGTGTATCTAGTTATTCCAAGGCTACTAAACTAGTAGGTCTTTGAGACTTGATCTTTCTTGTGATCATGCCAATGTTATGTAATAATGCACTGACTCTGGGTAACTGGGGTCGGGGCATTACAATGAACGTATTAACATAATTGACTGGGATTTATGCATTTTTTTTGGGGAACCTTTTAAGAAAACTTTTTAATATAATTTTTAATAGGTACCCAATTCACCCCCACCCCTCCCCCCCTCTTGAGTATTCTACTCTTACCAACATTTGTTATCAAAAAAGGTTATTTCTATGAAGACTCTATTTGTAAACTCTATTCAACTTTGATTTTAGTTGTACTTGAAAGATCTATAAATTTCTGTTAATTCTAAATTTCAAGCTCTTTAAAAGTTTTTTTATTATAGATAATATACTGGAGGGTGCTACAACAAACAGAGCACCATTATTTAATGGAAATAATTATTAACAATGGAAAATTAAAATGAAAATTAATTTAGAAAGTATGGTCTTTGAAATTTTTTCGTCTATTGTAGATGATTATATGATTCCTGCTACTTATAGACTTACATGGGATAACCCAACCAAGACTGCTTACAATAAAAATTGAAAAGTCGTCAATTAATTATAATGATCTTTATGAGCTAATGAATTTAACATAATATCTTCATGTAAAACTACCCATGTAATTTGGGATACCTTGTCTATTTCACATGAAGGAACTTCTAGTGTGAATGAAATGAGACTCAATACTTATACAATTAAATATGATAACTTTAAAATGAATCCTCGTGAGCCTATTTCTGACATGTATCTCAGGTTCAACAAAAATTAAAACACAATGATTTCTCTTGGAAGAGAAGTTATGACCAATGAATAAATCATGAGAATACTCAGATACCCACCAGATAAATAGAGAGGAACCTATGTCTCTATTCGAGAGTCATGTGACATCAAAAAATTTCCTATCAAAGAACTCATTTGGAAACTAATGATGTATGAAGAGGAGCTAAAATTAAACAAGGAATATGAGGATGAACCCAAAATAAAATATGTGGAATTCAATACCACCACCTCTAAACACAAAGAAAATTAGAAACATCAAATATCTATAGAAACTTCCAACAGTGAACAATAATCATCTGATGGGGATGAGGAGATATCTCAATTAGCTAGAAGGTTTAATAAATTTTACAAAAGGAAGAAGTTTTTTAGAAATCCTAACATCGAAGGAGGATATGGTCAAAAGGAAAGCTAGAAGAAATATTTGAAAAGAAATGATATGTCTGATGACATAGTATGTTATGAATGTAAGGGTAAGGGACATATAATGGCTGATTTTCCCAAGATCAAGTATAAAAATAAATATGAGGATAAATATAGACAGTATAAAAAGGAAATGAAAGAAACTTGGAGTTTTTATGAGGACAGATCATGTGACTTAGAATATTCACTTGATGAATATGCTAACAAATCCAATACATTTTTTATCACAAAAACATCTGAGGTAACCATGGAATCTCCTGTAAAAAATTCCAATTATTCTGGAGATAAAAGTTGTTCTAAAAATATGTCAAAATATGAAATGTTTGACTATTAAAATATATTTGAAGAGACATGTAATGAAATAAATGATAAATACATGTCCTTAAAAAATATTATGCTCTTACCTCAACTCTTAAATCTGAAATTACTATAGAAAGAGAGAAAAATGTTCAATTAATCAAAGAAAATAATGAACTGAAGCTATATAATCAGAAATTCAAAAAGTATCTTGAGAGGTTTACTGATGGTAAAGATACCTTAGTTCAAATTCTAGGTAAACATATTGCCTCTAAATTTACTATTGGTATTGGCTATCAACCTGGTAAAAGAAATTTTGGAAAATCTAATTTTGTTTCTATATCTAGAACATACTGCTTTATTCCCAATTCAAAAAAACAATATGCTAGTTCAACTTATGGTACAATCTATACTGTCTCAAGATTTTTGGAACCAAATAGAGTTTATTTTTCAAGTGCTTTACATAATGCTTATAGGAAACCTCTGAGGCAGATATGGGTTCATAAATCGCTAGTTACTAATATTACTAGACCCAAACAAATATGGGTACCAAAGTATGTTTTTATTTGACTATTTTGTAGGGAAATTGTTTAAAGAGTTTCTGTAAAATCATATGGTACTTGTACAATGGGTTTTCAAGACATGTGACAAGAGAATATGCATGCTTTGAGAACTTAATAAAAAATGATAGTGGACATGTCACTTTTGGTGACAATGCCAAAGGAAAAATCATTGGCCTTTACCAAACTAGTAACTCTAACTCAGTTCTAATTTACAATGTTATTTTTTTGATGGACTGACATATAATCATATTAGTATTTCACAAATATGTGATGATGGATTTCATGTTTTAATTGAAAATGATGGTTGCAATGTTTTCAATTCTAAAAATGAACTAGTATTTTCTGTATCGTGAAATGAAAATATATACTCTGTTAACTTAGATTCATTAGTTTCTCAAAATGCATCAGGTTTATGTGTATTTCACAAAGGGTCTTTTCATTGGCCTAGAAGACTAGTACACTACAATATTCACTCCCTTAGAAAGCTAAATAGAAATATTTTACTCAAAGACCTACCCAAACATGAGTTTCCAAATGATAAAGTGTGTAACCCTTATCCAAAAGGAATGAAACACAAAATTTCCTTCAAACCAATGAATGAAGATTCAACTTATCAACATCTCGAGTTAGTTCATAAGGATTTTTTTAGACCATCTAGTGTTCCTAGATTAAATGAGAAGTACTATGTTTATGTTCTTTTAGATGACTATTCTAGATATACATGGACTTTCTTTTTACCTCACAAAAGTGAAGACTTCTCTCATTTTACCAAATATGATAAAACTGTAGAAATGTTTAGTGCACATAAAATTAAATCCATGAGAATTGGTCATGGACATGAGTTTAAAAATCAAGTGTTTGAATCCTTTTTCTCACAAAATGGTAATTGGTCATAATTTCCCTGCCCCTAGAACACCTCAACAAAATAGAGCTATAGAAAGAAGAAATAGGACCTTGTAAGAAATTCTTAGAACCATGCTTAGTGAATACGACTTACCTATTTTTTTGGGCTGAAGCTGTAAATACAAAATGGTTTATAATTAATTGTTTGTTGATTAGAACTATTCTTAAAAGAACTCCAAATGATTTATGGAACAACAGAAAACCCAAATCCTGTTACTTCAATGTTTTTGGTTGAAAGGTATATATTCATAATATTAAGGAAAATATTGATAATTTTTCATCCTTGTGTGATAAATGAATTTTTCTAGGATATTCAGCCTCTAGTAAATCCCATAGAGTGTTTAAAAAAGAACTAAATGTGTAGAAGAATTTATCTATGTCAAGTTTGATGAGATAGATCCACATGACCCTATGACCACTCTAGAGAACCTGGAGGAAGATATTTCAAATATTGATATCAATGTTAAATCCTATAACCATCCTATAATGGAATTTGTGAAAACTTCCAATTCTGAAAATTCTCCATATTCAAGTCATAAAGAACACGAACCTTTTTAAGAACATGAAATCACTAGCCCCTCTTTTTCCTGAGCTATTAAAACCCTTAAAAACCATCCTTTAGATGTTGTTGTAGGAGATTTAGATAAAAAAACTCAAAATAAAGATTCTATTAGAAATCATATTCAACATCAAGATTTCTTATCACATCTTGAACTTAAAAACATTAATTATGCTATCAATGATTAATTTTGGGTGATGGTTATGCAAGAAGAACATATCAGTTTGAGATGAACAATGTTTGGAAACTTATTGACAGACCCAATGAAATATATACCATAATAACTAAGTGGGTGTTTAGGAATAAGGTAGATGAAGCTGGTAATATCGACAGTAATAAGGCTGGATTAGTTGCACAGAGCTATAGTCAAGAAGAAGGAATTGAATATGAGGATACTTTTCACCAGTAACTGGACATAAATCCATCAAAATCATAATTTCTTATATTGCACATCTAAATTTCAAACTATATCAAATGGATGTCAATATTTCATTCCTGAATGGGTATATTGTTGAGGTTGTCTTTTTTGAACATCCCCCTAGTTTCATAAATCCTCACTTTCCAAATCATGTTTTCAAATTATCAAAATCTTTGAATAGTTTAAAACAAGATCCAAGAGCTTGGTAAGATAGATTAAGTACTTTTATTATTTCCAGAGGTTCTACATAAGGTATATTTGATCTTACCCTTTTTATAAAACAAATTTCTAATAATGTTTTATTAGTCCAAATTTATGTAGATGATATTATTTTTGGATCTTTAAAAAAATCCTTATGTGTTGAATTTTATAAAATGATGCAAAATGAATCTGAAATGAGTTTAATGGGTGAAATAAAATTCATTATTGGATTTAAAATCTTTTAAAATAAATATGTTATTATTTTAAATCAAATAAAATATAATAAATATATTCTAAAACATTTTTTCTTGGATAGAACAAAAAGTAGTTATACTCTAATAAGTACTACTTGTATGTTAGATCTTGATAAAGATGGAAAATCTGTTGATCAAACCACTTATAGAGGAATGATTGGAAACTTACTCTACTTAACTACTAGCTAACCTGAAATTATTTTTAGTGTATTTATGTGTCCTTATTTTCAAGAAAACTCAAAGGAACCCCATTTTAATTCTCTTAAAATAATTTTCAAAAACCTCAAACATTCGCCCAATATATGATTGTTCTATCCCCGAGGACAATTATTTGAGTTATTTAGTTATTCTGTTGTTGATTTTTTTGTTGTAAGTTAAATAGAAAAATAACCTTTGGAACATGTCACTTTTTACGCAAGTCTCTATTATCACGGTATAGTATGAAAAAAAAACATTGTTTCATTATCTACTATTGAAGCAGAATACATAGTTTCTGGTAGTTGTTGTGTAGAGATTTTGTGGATGAAACACACATTAATAGATTATGGATTTCAATTCAGGAATGTACCAATAGATTGTGACAATACAAGTTCTATTAACATCTCAAAAATCATGTTTCACACTCTAGGAAAAATCATATTGATGTAAGACATCACTTTTTGAGAGACCATTATCAAAAAAGTGATATAACTTTGGAATTCATTAGAACTGAAAATCATCTTGCTAATATATTCACCAAACAATTAAATTTTTAAAGGATTGATTACATCATATGTGAATTAGGAATGATAAATAATATGCATAAAGTATACTTTTTTCAAAAACATACTGACTCACAACTTACTGTTTCACAGTTTACGATTTCATGAGTCACTGTCGTAGAATTACTGTCTTACTCTCACAGTTATTCAAGTTACTATCTTGAAGTTGTTTTTTCATGTTTATGGTCTCATAGTAACTGTATCTCAGTTACTGTTTTGATCTTATTATTTCAAACAATGTGGTCGCACATATTTGGAGTTACATGGTAGATATGTCACAATGAAAATCTATTCTGATCTCACTGAAATAACAACTTTTAATTTTATTTTTATTTTATTACATGTATCACTGTGATTAATTATTTTATTGTTTTTTATCCCGCACTTTTGAATTTGAAATGCTTGAAATCCCTAAATGGTAAAAAAGAAACATGTTTCACTCTTTTATTCACTCGAGATCTCTTCTCTTAAAACATAAGTCCTCCTTCAACCCTTCATCTCTCTACCACTCTCTCCTCAACCCCTCATTGAATGCCTAGAATGAAGGTCCCATCTTCTTATACTCAAGAGAAGTGTATATTTAATAATAAAATGAGAATATCACTAAAGATAGTTCCTGAATAACCATTGAACCCAAATCCTGTTGATAGAATAGTGGTACCAGAAAAGGAAATATTCCCTAAGGGTTTTCTATGAAGTAAGTATTTAGTTCTAAAATTAATGAATGAGCATGGATGGATAGAGTGGTTCACAAAAGATAAAAGGCTGATTTAACCAAATTTTATTGCTTAGTTATATGAGTTTGTCTAGTTTTCATTCAATGTTGAAGATGGTTTTGTTGTGAGGATCTTCATTAATGGCCAATGTGCACCTTTTCCTCAGGGTTATGGGATGCTTGCCATGGGATACCCCATGAGGGAAGTTTTTAGGACTACCAGAGAGGTCCTCCACCTCCTAGTGATATATTTGTTTTAAAAGAGGCTTTCGGAAGCTTGAATGGAAATACCAAGAAAATAAAAGATATTGATAATTATTTCGATGGAGAAACTAGATTGTTGTTTAAGTTTATCCATAATCTGATTAGTCCTAGAAAATGAGATTTTTTTACCCTCAAATATCAAGATGTATTTTTTATACATCTTATGAATAATGGAAAGAGGATTAACTTTTTCAAGTATGTTATACTTCATATCTATGAGTTGATTAAGACAACCTCAAAGTCTTCCGCCTTGTTCTACATAAATTTAATCTATGTTATGTTGTATGCTAAAGGAATGGTTGGTACAAATGAAGAAGTAATCAAGGACTGTGAATTCTTTATCTAAAAGGTAATATTCAAGAGGATGAAAATTAGTTGGAATCCATGGAAAAAGCCTTGGGTGAGGATAATGAGAGGTTATATAAAACGTTTAGTCAATTTTATCAACCTTCATGACCTAAGAACTTATGTGATCCTGGTTTGGGACCAAATTAAATTGTTGACAATCCTATTAAAGAGGAAGAAGAGGTAGGTGTTGTACCTCTAGAAGAAATTTTCTTGGATAAGGAAGACAGTGGACCTGTTCCACAATATATAGATGAAAAATAATAATGTTTTTCTAAAAGAAGTATTGATTTTGAAGAACCTTCCTCTAAAAAAGAATCTATTGTTAATATAAAAGGAAAAGATGTTTCTGAGGGGCATATAGAAAAAGAAACTTCTCTTGAGAAATAAGTTGTGGTTGAAGAACATTTGAAAGAACAAGCTAATCCGGATTTTATCTTATATGCTAAGGAAAGAATGGAACATGCCTTCCAGTTGGCTTGAAACGAAATGGGTGAGAGTATTAAAGATGATATTTTAGAATTTTATTCAAGGAACTGAATCTCATAGTCCTGTGAGATATGTACTTGTTGATAGAAAGGATCACCCTAATATAGAAAGTGTTTAAGTACCAAATCTGGTTGATCAAAGCATTTTGGATACCTGGTATAAGTTCCCTAGCTACTTTGATATGGGTGATACCCATGAAGCCTTAGTTAAAGGCATCGACCTATCTATTGTGTTTCAATTGAAACTATTCTATACTCTAGAGATAATATCTGTAAAGTATCATAAGCCTGTATCAGCTCCTCTTCTTGAACCTTCTCATGAACCTCCTGCTTTTTTGAGTTAGAGTGATTTGAAAGCCTTTGGAGCTGCATTATTGGCTGGACTTGAAAATCTCATGAACACGCAACCTTCTCCTATAACAAATCTTGGTGAAAGAGATGATTCCTTGCTGTTAGAGAATATCATATGGTATATTCAAACAAAATTTCTTTATGAAATTGAAGAGGTGAGAATTGAGAACAAATAGTTAAGTGATGAAGTGAAGTCTCTCAGAGCTATGGTTGATGATGTGAAAAACGTGATGAAATTAGGACAAGATCATGTTTCTCATCATGTTGAGGATGTTAGTGGTCATATTCCACAGGATTTTGCCTCTCTGATTCAACCTAACTTGACTTAATTAGCTAACAAAGTGGCTGAGAGAAATAAGAAGATAGTTCATGAGAATCTTGAACTTGTTATTGGTCTCAACAAACAGATTAATGAGTACAAGGGATGTCTAAAGAAAGATTTGAATCATCTCAAGTCCCTCACTTCAGATGTTATAGCCTCCCGTGTCTCTAGACAGTCATCTCAACCCTTTGACAGTGATCTGATCAGAAATATAGTCAAGAAGTAACTTCAATAAGTGTTCAAAATTTTTGAAAAAAAGTTTCTATATATTTTTTAAAAAATTAGTGGTAGGGTGCTTAATTTGGTAAGTATTCATTCAAATATTTCAAATGATGATCTGGATGAAATTACTAAGAAATTGGATTTCTACTTTAATAGGATTTTATCTAAGAATGATATGAAAAAGCATTTCAAGTATGTTGTAGAGAATTTAAAAATTCCTCCTGGAACTCAAGCCTTTAAGAATCAAGTTCGAAAAATAAAAGATTTCACTCCCTTGTTGGAAAAATTCATACACAACAAAGATGATTTTGAGAAAGCAATGCAATATGGTGGAGAGATTATTACTGACTTCAATCAGTTTTCAAAGCCTTATCTTCATGTGAAGAGCACTACTATTTTATCCCTTGTAGCTTCACCCTTGTAGCCTAGTTTAACTCATTCCTCATCCACTTCCTTTTCCTCTACCTCAATGTCTATATCTCAATCTCTGAGCCAGATTAGATCTGTTATCCTTGACCAAAAACTTCCTGATTCTTCCAAAAAACCTACTTTGGATCCTTATGTTTTTTGAAATAATTTCTCTTCCTTCTCTGACAGTTGGATCACTCCCTTATTCAACTTCTGCTTCTTCTCATATGGCTTCTTCTGATGCTACATCTAAGGGAAAAGGGAAGATAGTCAGTGCTAATGAAAAGTGAAACATGTATTTTGATAGGTATGTTTTGTATTTTTGTTTCATATTGTTCATAATGAAATCTATTTTCCCATCTAATGAAATGTAAAATTTTGTTGAATATTCTATTATTTACTTTCATTCTTTATTTTACTCTTCTTAATAATCCCAAAAGGGGTAGAAAGATTTTCACACTAAGGCCCTAAGGGAGAGAAAGCACAAAAAGAAAAGGTTTGTATTTCATATGATTTGTGGTCATCAAATAGAGGGAAACTATTGTACTCCTCATGTTTTAATCATGTTTTAATGATAACAAATCCTGAAAATTATATAAGACCTATAAATCTTGTTTTACCTATCTCAAATCATGTGTAGAGATGGTTAGTTTCTTTATGATTTAAATAAACATCAACTAAATCTCGTTAATACAATATCATATGTGATTCTTGTAAACTATATTTAACTTTATTCCATAATGATTTCTTTCATGAATGATTAAGTCTAAATCATTCTATGAATATTACAACTTATTCCTATAAACAGATATTTGGATATGTCCGAGAAGCTGTGAGCCTGCACCAGTTCTAGTTTTCTGGAAAGTGTCCCAAACACTGTGACCCAAACACTATGACCCAAACATCATGACCCATACACTGTTCCCCAGACACTGTAACCAATTTCAGATCTCCTGAACTCTGTGACACCGGTTCCTCGCTACCATCACTAAGTCACCATTTGATGATTGGAAAGCACTAGACGCCATGATTCAAACACCACATCTCTGCTACTGGTTCCTAATATCAATACAACTATGCCATTATGATTGTCTCACCACTCAAAAGTAAAGAAAAATACATCCTTTAACGGTGACACCATTTCTAATTGATACCATTTCTGGACAGACTGTGACACCATTCTGTAATCTATTTTGTCATTTTCAATTCAATTTCTAATGGTCATATTTGATTCATTCAAATTCACTCACATAATTAATATTTCTTTGTAGACATGTCACCTGACTGTATGAGGTATGAGGTGCAGAATACATGCATATTTTCAGCTCCAACACACGCACTCCAAAAATTAAACAAAAATTATGGCACTGGAATGAATAGGTCATGTAGTAGTGCCTATAAAAGTCATGAGAATTTTTGAAAAGAGAACTGATACTTGAAACAAAAAACTACTGAAGAATACATGAATCACTATTGATTCAAAGGCTAGAAGACCGTAGATTAGTTCCAAAAACTTCTTCATAGTACCAACTTCAAGAAGAACACAATCTAGACAATTTACACCATTGAACTGGCAGACTTGTGATACTCTATATTTCAAAAGAGGACTTGATACTTGCATCTGCTTCATCCTACAAATCTATAGTTTCATAAAATAACACTCAAAGCACATCTAAAATTTTCTCATTATATTTTCTATGTTATTTATTGTTTTTAGATTTAGATCAGTGTGTGTATGTATGTATTAAAATACACATTGTCTCCTGCACTAAACTAAACGATACAATATATCTTTCCTCTCATACCTTTTTAAGTCAGTTTAATCCCACGAATAAGTGTGGAAGAGGTCCTTGTGTGACCTGGTAGTTTTTACCCATGAAGAACAGTGGAAGAGGTTGTGTGACTTGTATAGTCTGGTGCACTGTTGTTTCCCCTGATCCAGGGGGTGGTCATGTTTATTAATATAAACTTCTTAGTGGTAGGTGATCACAAAGTGGAGTGGAATTGGTCTCAACTAGAGGCTGAAAAACATGTTTTATCTACTGTTTCTTTAAATTTAGTTTTTATAAAATTTACTGTTTATTTTATAAAACACTAGATTTTACTTTGATAGTTAGTTTTAGACAGAAGTTATAATTGTTTTGCCTTACTAGAATAACATCAAAAGTAGTATCAATAACTCATATTGATATTACTGAGAAATAATAAATCTTATGAGAGTTTATTTGAATATTAAAACTTTTATAACTGTATTATCATAATTTTCTGGGCTATATTCATTTTTATTGGGGAACCTATTAAGAAAACGTTTTAACAGAAATTTTAATTCGTACTCAATTCACCCCCCCCCCCTCTTGATTATTCTACTCTGACCAATAGATTTTAATGGTCTTCATACATTTTAGAATATACCATAATATCATTATGGAATACCAAATAAATCATCAATATATTCCTTGAATATTTTTTCACCATATCCATAAAAACCAAGGATGTATTATTTAATCCAATGGCATTACAATGAACTCATAATATCCATACCTCATCAAAACAGATTCCTTCATAATATCCTCTTTCATTACTCACAACAGATGATAACAAGAAAAAATTTCAATCATTGTAAAATAATAAGATCTAGTCAGTTTATCTAGTAAATAATCAATGTGTAGAATAGGATACATTTTGTTTATTGTAATATAATTAATTTCTCTATATTCATTGCATTTCCCTAGGGGTCTATATTTCTTCTTAACAAAGAGAACAAGGCATCCCCATGGGGAAACACTTAGGTGAATAAATTCATTATTACTCAAATACACTAGTTGTTTCTTCAACTCTACTAATTCCAGAGTGGAAATTATATAATGATTTATTTTTATTTTTATTTCATCGTGGATTAAATCATTAGTAAACTCAAATTTATACTCTAGGGTGTCCGGGAAATTCCTCATGAAATACATCAATGTATTCTTGTAAAATTAGTACATCTTAAATTTAGATATTGCTTTATTTATCTCTAGATGTTATTTTCTATTCATCCATGTTAATTTCATATAGTTGAGATACTAGGGTTGGATCTAGGTAAAAATCATATGATGAATTTTCTTCTCTAATAATAAATAATTCAACATCATACTCACAAATTTTAATTTCCCTCTTGAAATAAACTTTCTCATCTTATTTTTAACATAGTTCTATAATAAGAATTATATAAATGTCAACCACAGTTATGATGAAAATTTTAGTAAATAAATCATGTTTATGTGTCATAATAAGGAATTACCAACATAATTGTTATTATAATGAGACTTCCCTTGGTTTTTTTGACAAGAAAAATACCTTATAAAATCCAAAGGTAAAAATATAATTTTTTGTAAATGATGTGCTGATATCAATTAATGAGATGATACATATTCAGAAAAATGGATAAATTTGATGGAATTATTTATGTAACTACCACCATGTCATTGGGTACTTATACATCAGTTGTGGTGATCACGTAATCTTAGATATCTCCCCTAGGCCTCTTCTATGGTAGATTACATTAGCATTTAAGACATTAGTTTTAATATTGCCCCTTTTATTTATAGTAAAATCATTTAACATCATTGATTTGCTTCTTCCCGTTTCATTCATTACCTTGATGACCCTTTTCTTTGTACTTATAACAATCTCTTGTGCCATCAAAGTATTTCCCAAGATGATTCTTTAAAAAAATTATTATAATGGGAATTTCTTTATTCCACTATTATTCTTTAATGATTTACCTTTTTAATGGGTATTATAATACCTATTCTTTTCTTAATTTCACTTCAACAAATATGATCTTTAAAATTCTTTCTCCATTTTGATGGAACATAATACTATTTTATCATATGATGAAAATGTATGAGAATTCAGTTCCCTTTTGAGAATTAACTTAATAAATTCAAATAAATTATCAATATTGTTTTCCAAATCACGTATATACTCTATAGAGTACCTAAATAGTCTTGTAAAGGTATCTACATACTCTATAACACTCTCTTATTACTTTATCTTTAATCTATGGAATTTTCAATTCATTTCATTTCATTTCTCAAGAAGGAAATATTTGTCAAATAATATTTACTTAAAATCCTTCCATTCCATGAGTTCTATTTCATATTTCTCCCTTGTATTCTCGATCAATGGCCCCCATTGATCAGTAAATCCATTTGGACAATATACTTCTAGTAATAAATTTTCATTTTCATTGCATCTCAATGAAAAGAATATCATTTCATGGGACTTGATCCATTGCTCAGCTACCACTAGATTTGTATACCCACTAAAATATGGGGTCTCCTACTACATGAAATGATCCAATATAGTTTTAGTATGGTTATTCATCATAACCTAAGTAATATTTCCTAATAAGGTCATGATATTCTCAAATCCAACATCATCTATGTCTACTTTCTTAGTAGTGACGTCCTTATATTATTGGAATTTATTAATTCACTTTCTTCCATTAGGTGTTATCACTACATAATGGAACACAATGAGTTAGATTATAATCATCACGAGTATTGATCCAAAAGATATATATATAAATAATTGTTATATTTCTCATATTTATTTAACATACAGTTCCCAAGGTTTTTAGTAAGCCTTCTCTAATACCAATGGTAACAACCTTGACCCTAGTAGCCTAGAATCGGTGGTTATTTTATTATAATGGAATAGATACAAGAGATCACATCACCAGGGAGTGATCGGCTTAGTATTCTCAAATAACTATATACATAAATGGTTTCCTTGATAAATTTTTAATTAAACATGGAATATAACAAAGGAAAATAAACTAATTCCTTGAAAATTATTCAAATATTTCATCAATATAACCTGGGTAAGGGAAACAAAAATAGTGAGATAAAATTATCAATCAGGATTATATATAGTATAAACATCAATAAATAAAATGAAATAAGGAATAATAAATATGGAAAGGAAAAAAACTGAGAAACACATGCCATTTAATTAATAAACTGAGAATGGGAATTCATCTATATATTTTTCCATAGTAAAAATCCCTTAGATAGTAATAATTAAATTATGAGTAAATAAAATGAAAAAAAATATGCACATAATTTATCTAGAAGATGAACCACTATCATAAATACATTTAAAAAGATAGTTTAATCATATTAGTCGAAACTCTTCAAATTCATCATGGAAACAAACGTGAAGGCTTTGTCGCTAACTTTTTTTTCTCATTAGAATTGTCGATGCATTTAGGGGATATAAAATTTCATGACACACCCATCATTGAAATCCTAAATAATTATTCATATTTTCATTTATTTAAATAACAATATTTCTTATCAAAATATTTGTATAGAGTAGAGGATATTGATTTATCAATATCTCCCCAGTTAGAATCATATTTAGAGTAAACATTGTATATAAAACTTGTATATGTCTTATAAAATAATAAAATACATGATACAAGAAATATATATTTAATTAATTATTCAATTATTGATCATCATAAATAAAAAGGGGCAGTAAAAAAATAAATAATTGATGAATATGGCATACATCCCAAAAAATAATGTGATATAAAAAACACTTACCTTAAGTACAAAAGAGTTTTGTTCTTGTAATTAATGTCATGGATAATAAAATTAGATTTAATAATTAATTAATTATTTACCTATTAAAGATAAATTTTATTTATTAGTATTTTGTTAATTTCATTTATGGTTATTTTTGTGAGTTATAATGTTTAATTTCATTCTTCTGGGAGCGTTTGTTTCATGGTTTTATGGTCATATTTGTTGTGTATAATTATGGGACTTCTTGTATAATAGATGAAAAACTACCAAATTGAAATTACTTATTATTAATGAACATATATAAGTTTAAATGGTCTCATATATAATTTTTTTACATGGTATGAGTATGATTCAATATACAAAATATTGATGAAAATGTTTTAAATTAATTTGGTGGTTTTGAGACCATCGTGAACATGTATCCTCTTATTTAATATTATTTTTATATTTTTGATTAATAACATTATATAATTATATCATGTATATTAAAATATAATTTAACCATAATAATGGTTATATGACAATCCTTGAAGGTATTAACAGAAAATGAAAACTCATTATCCATGAAGGTGGTGAATCGACACATCACGGAGGACGTTTTAATTTTTTGAGTAAAAGGATTAGAGAAGAGAATTGATGATGGATATTAAATTAAAATAAAAAAATTATAGTATATATATATTTCTATATTTACCATTCCACTTTGGATAGTGGGTGAGGGTAAGATAATAAAAAGAAAAAAATTAAAAGAGAAAGAAGGGGGTTTTACCTCTTCAAATGTCTTCTCCCTGGAGACCTCCTTGAGATACTTGGATTTGGTATTTTGGTAATACCAATTATTCTTAGACATGGAGAAGAGTATTGGAAAGGTATTTGGGTAGAATTTATAAAATTATCATGTCTTATAATGTGATATGATAAGGGATGGTGAGGTGTGGTATTTATAGGGAGAAGAGAGGGGTGTTTTTGATTTTGTAATTCATTTATTTATTATTTTTTCTCAAGACAATTATTAGGGTGGATTATTATGACTATGTACAATAAATAGTAAATGTGAGTTCGATCTAGTAGTCTAATACATCATCTATGACTCAATAATTCTTCTATTTGGCTTAAAATATTAAATATCATAAATTACTATATTTCCCAATTCACCCAAAAATAAACTATTTTAAAAAAATATCATAACATTACCCTAATTTTTTGATGATTAGGCTCAAAAAATGGACTCCATTTTAAGAAAATAAATTTATAAATATTATAAATTTAATTTTAAATTAAAATGATCATTTATTCAAAAAATACTAATTTTATTATTACAATTAATTTTAGGACACTTCAAAAAACTAATTATTGTATAATAAAATTATATTATAATTATAATAAAAAAATATTAATTTATGAATATATTGTATGAAAATAAATTTTATTTTAGATCATTATATTAATTATAAAATTATAAATGAGCATTTACATTACACAAAAATACCAACACATAATTTAACATTTTTAAAACATTTATTTACTTATTATATGATGTAAATATATCATATTTTAATTTATGAGATATGTAAATTTTATTTATAATTTCATAGGTTATGTTATTATTCTAATGGCCACATTACTATTCCTAATTATTATATTACTATTTCAACAGTCATGTTAATATTTAATAGTATATCATGGTTCTTTTATGAAACATAAACTATCTAATAAATAGAATTTATCTAAGAAGATACATACCATAAAATCGTGGGGTGTAATATAATCCATTCAATATTATTTAAAATCAAAATATCCCAAGAACCATTTAATCTTATATAAGGAATTTCCTAAAGAATTATTTGTTTTTTTTTCATTTTTGACACATAGGGTGCATGGCATGAATGTGCCCCATGTAAATGTTTTGTGTACTCCATTATAAAATAGAACATGTGAGGTCTTCACTACCTTTAAAAAACAGATATGTATATGTGATGTATCATGTATTATTTAAAAAAATTATGTGAACTAGTTCTCTTTAAGAAAACTTATGTAAGAATCTAATTTATGTGGTGTCTCAGCCTTATTCAAAAAAACAGTATATGTGATTCCTCAAGCCTTCATGTTACAAAATGTCTATGAGTACCAAAAGTAGTGTGTTGTGAGAAAACATTCTTCCTTTATAAATTCTAGGTACGGATTGTGGGTTTTTCTACATCCTTCATACAAGCAAATTATGTGATTTTATTCAACTTCATGAAATTAGAAATATTCATGGGATCTTCTCTATATGAAAAAAATTCAGGTTTGTATATTTGTTGTTTTCTTTATGTAAATAGAAGAATGAGAATATAGTATTTTCATTGAGAAAAATGATGTCTCTCAAGAACCACGAGTGATAATAGCAAAAAACATTAAACTCTATCTCTATATTTATAAGAATCTCCTCACCCTCTCTATTTTATATTTTAGGTCTAATTAAGTCAAATTAAATTCTGAGATATATCAAGATCTCATTTAAATTTTAATTATTAAAATTTAAACATTTTTATTCAATATTTAAGTTATCATATGATCACATGATAACATCATGAGATAATATGGTACTATGGTGGAAAAAATATGTTTGTATATGAAAGAGTTTCCATGCATACACTCTTATTCATATGATTTCATGGGTGTTCATTCTATTACTCAATTCTTCCCTTGAAAAATTATTCTTCTCAATGTTTTAAATAATTATACATATCAATATATGAATGCATGATAATTATTTCATTCATGTACTTGGTTTGAACGATCATGTAGATTAATCAATGTATATGTTCATTGTGTACTTCTTTCGAGCACACACAGAAACCCTTCAAAGGACAAAGGTTAAAGAAAATCCTATTTCAAATATATAGTGTGTCATCTACTAGATTATGTAGAGTGATTTGATCATATAACCAATGCAATGACCGTAAATTTTTAATAAAGAGATACAGTGGGAGGTGGAAGAGAATTCCACATTGGTTTTTTGTTTAGACAAGCTCTCCTTAATAATACAACAAGTCCCCTTCACTATTTAACCTAGTACCAGGGTTAGAACCTAGACACATTCACAGACCTGGGCTTCACAGGTCATACCTCCTTACGTAGGACAACTTTTTCACCTCTACGAATGATCAACCATGAAAATCTCTCCTGGTGTTACATGTCCACTTTCCTACCCATAAGAACATGATACAATGTAGGCTTTCTCAGGCGGACTCTCCCTTGTGGTTGAGCTGGATCCAAAAAATAAGGGATTGAGATAGACCTTTTTGTGTGTGTGCTTGGTTATATGTTTTTTACAAAGAACCCCAAAAACAATTAGAATAACTCAAAATATATAATATATTATATTTATGTGGTGTGTACTACCGCAATGGGTGGGTTTTCTTAATGATATTGCACAGATGCGGGTGGAGGTTTCACATGCCTACCGAGAGGCGAATCAGGTGGCGGATGCACTAGAAAAGTGGGTGCTCACGGATGCAGGAGAGATGTGGTCTTTTACGACCTCAGACTATTGTGCTCCACTGGTGGAGGCAGATAGGTGTGCGGTGTTGCACACTCTCTTTTGTAATATTCCCCTGTATACTTGACTCTTTTCAGTCTCTTTCTTTATTTTATTTTATTAGAACCGGCTTACACCGGATCCTGGCTTTTCGGGTAATATAAATTCATTCTCAAATTTCTCTATCAAATATACTCCAGAAAAATTATAAATTTATTTAATTTTTCATGGCCTTCTTTAAATCCTTATTCTCAAAAAATCATCATGAAAAATATTTTTTATGATCATATTTTTCCTTCTTCATTGTTGTAAAACACTTGTTAGTTTTTAAACACAATTGTTACATTTATTTTATCATTAAAACCAATTAAAAAATTGTCACCATTATCATATTATTAATACATATTATTGTTACATATTATCATAACACGGTTTATTTTTCTTCTTAAATCACCACGATCTCATACCATATTGAAAACAATTAAAATAAATCGTCATTAGGATCTATAATTCATCCCTTTGAGTTTTTTGGTAATACCACAAACCAAATTACTATATGTGAATCTTTATATCTTTATTCTCACCCTTATTTACAATAAATTCCAATTTGTATTTATGTTTACCCACTTCAACTTCAACCATCTTCAAAAACTCTATTTTAGATTTATTTCAACTAAAGGAACAAAACCACACTTTTATAAAAGAGATGATCTCTTAGTTAGTCAAATATAATTAAATGTGGTTTAACCTGGTGTATAAAATAGCAGTGATATGACCAAATATTCAAAGATAATAAAATATATTTATTAATGTGATACCATTCTCAATCTCATTCAACTTCTTTATTTCGTGGGTTGTTTGAGAAATATTGTTTGGATATATCCAACTAAAATATTAGAAAATATATCAGAAAAATTCTAGTTCATAAAATATTACTCTCCTTGTATCTCATTTTTATGATGAACCATAACTATCCCTTTAAAAGTATTTTGACATAGTCCAATAATATTTTCAATTTTTATGATCATACCTCATCTTCTAATATTATAAAGTTGTTCAGAAGTTCAACATTCACTATATAGTGAATATTTAAAAAATTTAACTCATAAATTCTCTCCCTCAAGGGATACATTCATATCCATTAATTTCATTTATGTTAGTATAAAGAATATATAAATATAAAACGGAATAATGAGGTACTTTATTTATATTTAGGAGTAGCATTCATGTGGAGAACTTCCTCTCAATGTGAGCTATTATATCATTACAATATCCACATGAGAATATTTTCTTGGGCTATTCTTTCTATTTTGAGTCTCATTTTCTTGATTTTCTTCCTTATTCCCTTTAATTTCTTCTTTTTGTGGAATGTAATTTTCCACCTCAGTCTTCATGATCTTCACGTTTCTAATTGTGGAAAACTTCTCATCAATATTGACCTCATTTTTTCAAGCCTCTTACTTTTGTTTATTTTTTTCAAAGATTTAAGATTCCTCTAATTTTTTTTATCAAATTTAAATTGATTTATCCAAATAACCAGGAACCCTTTCCTAATATTCTTTGTTTACTCATACTTTCCACTAAAATTTCCATGATTTTTCTATTGAATCCTATTTAAAACATTAGGAATATCTCTAAGTAATTTTTTAATTCATACATAATCTCAATGACCCTTTAATTCAAATTTTCCATTTAAATATTCTATGAATTTATAAATGTTTTATATTAAAATCTTGGATGGATTTCTAGTCACTACTTTTCCTATTTAAAAATTGTAATGACGCAACTTTTATTAACAAAAATTCATCTTAATCTAATTAAATGGCTTATTGTGTAAAATGGTTATATAATATATGAACAACCATGGTTATTTGTTTTTGGAATTAAAAATATCATTAATAATTGTTACCTTTTCTAATATAGTTGTTAAATAGTGATTACATGATTAGTATAAATACAGGGCTTTAACAAATCCAATTTACATAGAAAAAGGAAAAAATGGCCTCATCTAGTATAATTTCTCAATAAGAAGCTCATTTTTCAGTGATCGAAAAGGAGGTGGAATCACTGGGCTTCACTCTTGACCAATCCCAAGTCGAGCTTCAACACATTCAGCTTGAACAAAACCTCCTACGAGAGAAGTGGAAGTTAATAGAGATTGCCACCCGAGTGATGTTATCAAAGCCTCTCCAAGAGTATGTCACCATCGCACACCATACCCTTAGTTCTTATAAGGGTTTTATAATGGGTTATGTAACAATACCCTATCACTATGATTATGTGCCTTGTTTCCTGTATAAATAATAAACATTCATTTCATTATTGTTACTTTGTAAATGGGTTTTAAAGAACAAATAGTATAAATAGTTAATATTAAATTAAGAAAACTATTTTAATGAATTCATGTATTTTTGGAATTAAATAATATTTTAATAAAATATTATTATTATTAAATTACTTTTTATTAAATATAAATTATCGTATAATTTTTATGAATACAATTGTAATTTTTATTAAGGTTTGAAAGCTGTTTTTGTGAGAACCCATGAATTTTCAAAAATGTCTGTTTTTATTTTAAAAGTGAAAATTCACATATTTAGAAAAAAATTTAGGTAAAATGAATATTATTTTTTGAATCAGGACGTCGATGTTTTCCAATAGTGAATGTTTCATAATTTTCTGAGACAGTTGAATTTTTGGGTAAAAATTAAATATCGTTTAAATATATAATGTATTTTATAACACCCTAATGGACTTATAGTGATGTAATAAAATACTATAAAATGGATTTTTGGCCAATATATGTTTTAAGTTAAAAATAATGAGATTTTAGATTTGTTTGATTAAATTTATGCCATCTTAGTAGAAGCTCCATGACAAATACAATATTTTAAATTTTAAAAATATTTCCTTTAGAGTGTGACTAACCTCCACATAATCAAGAATGATATTTTATTAAGTTAGGAAATTTTCATTACAAAATAATTTTTCCCACTCCCCTTTGGCAAAAACCATGGGAAAACCCCTAGGGTGGTTTGTGGTTTTGATTAGATTAAGGTGTAGCATTTTTTAACCTAGATATTAAATAATTCTCTCTCTTTTCATATATAAACCCAATCTCCCATTTTTATTCATTCAAACCCCCTGGAGCACGTCCCTACTCTTCCCTCCTCTCTCTATTATCCACCCAAGGAGCCTCAAGAACCTAATAAGTCTCTCTCATACCTCTCCCAAGCCTTTGGATCACACTTCAAAGGGATGTCTTCCTCTCTCATTTTTGTCCAAGTTTCTTTGTGTTGTTATACAATTGTATTATCAATTAAAAATGTCTTTTTATGATTTATAACATCCCACATAATTGTTGCCTTATGTTTTTATTATTAGATACATCTTTCTCTCTCATTAATGCCTCTCATGTACACCTGTTACCATGCTAGAATTCTGAAAGGAATTTCTCTCTTCTCATTTACATTCAAGAGATTATTTTGTATTATGAATATAAATTCCATTATATACATTGGGACACGAATCTATATGAACCAATTACTATCCATTTAATTTAAATATGATTATACACCCCTTTCTCTCTCATCAACCATTTTTTTATGAATTCTTACGTCACGTCGTTATGCTTCCAAAATTGCACCGTGATTTTCCAAGCCAAATTCATTTTGTAGTGAATACCATACCCATTTATCTATCAAGGGTATTCACCTTTATGCACATTTACTTATTGATTATATAGTTACATGTATTAATTCCACATTCCTTTATCGTGGAATAAATGATGATGTTTAATGAATCCATGTTATATGATTCATGTGGAAAATTTATGCATGAAATGAAATGATTAAGAAGGGTGTTCGCTGATATCATTCTAATGAATTGGGTAAAGATTAGTATCATGAAATGTCAAGTGAAATAAGGGTTTAATTATGATAATTAAATTTCAATAAGGTTTTACTCATGCTCTATGTGCAATGAGGCTTGGATCATGCTAATATCATGTTAAATGTTGTTTACACGTTTCCATGTTATGATAATCATGCTATATCGTGATTTTATGTTCATGTTTCTCTTAAGATCCATTGATATTCCTAATTCCTAAAATGTACTGTATTTATCATTTTATGATTTTTTTACTCCCTTACTGGGATTTATAGCTCACCCTTTTCTTATGCATGTCCTCAGGTTATCTCAGACAATTCTAAGTATGAAGGAATGTGTGTGATCATGTAAAAGAGGTTTTAAATAAAGATGTGAATTTCATGTTTTATGTTATTATATAATGTTCCTAATCCCCAAATACACTAGACCTCTCAATATTCAATGTTGTATCAAGTGAATATTTTATGTAATAAATCATGTTTAAATGTGTGATAAAGAGCAGGGATGTTATAGTTTGTATCAGATGATAGGTTTAGTTATTGTTGGGATTAGGATTAGAAAACCCTAGTGAAAGTATTAGGGATAAGACTAAGTATAATAAATACATAACTAAATTTTGGTGAGTATTGAGTAAGTGGTTTATAAATAAAATACATCCCTGTCTCGATACAATCAGGTAGAGGCAGCTCTAGAACAGATGTATCCAGGGGTAAAACCTGAAAACACCGCTTTGAGATAGACTCGAACATGAATTGGTGCATGATAAGGGGACTTGCTACACTCTTGGTTAAGACACTACTAGGGGATATTATTTGGTAAATTTATAATCATAATACAAACCATTATTAAGTTGATTAAAAAATCTATAAGAATATATGATGGAAAGTAGATCATGGATAACATAGATTGAGGCCTATAAATTCATAAGATAAGAAAATAAAAGTAATTTATAAGTCATCCATTTCTGTCATTGGATTACCCTTTATGTTTTACCCCTAAATTTCCTTTTATTCAAGACAATGGCCATTAATTGGAGGACTCAGGCTAACAACTGATGCCACGATCAATGTGACGACTATTCTAATGATATTCTATATCATATGGGACCGGTAATCGCAAAACTTGTCACAATACTCTCTCATTTAACTGATGTTTTGAATGGAAACATGGGTCAATAGGAATGTTCAACCCCCCTAGAAATAATAAGTCGTAATCAATTGCATCATTAGACAAAGTCCTCCTACTTTTAAAGGATCATTTGATCCCTCAATTGAAAGAAAATGGATCAACTCCATTGAAAGGATCTTCTCCATCCTTTAATGTTATGAAAAAAGAGAAGGTTCTTCTGGATGATTATCATATAAATGCTGAATGTGGTTAATGGAGAACATTGATAAAAAATACGAAGCCTAAAGAGGAGATCAAGGAATTGGAATGGAAGGATTACTGAAAAAAAAAATTGAAAAATATTTTCCTCACACCCTCCGACTAAAGATGGAAAGGGAGATCCTCTCCCTCAAGAAAAAAAAGATGAAAAATCCATCAAATTGTACGAGGAATACTTCACAAGCCTTTCATCATACTCCTCTGGATTTTTCATTACTCTTGAATGCACGTTTGACCACTTCTTTAGTGGGATAAAACCAAGCCTATGAAAAGACCTAGCAATCCATGACTTTGAGAGCTATAAAGAAATTGTTTGAGGTTCCTTCAAGGTCAAAATGGAGATTAGTGAATCTTAGGGGCATCATTGGGATAAGAATCATAAGTTGGAATTTAATTCTGGAGGCCCTATTGATAAATTCAATGGTTCTAAGAAAATTTATCACCCCACTTCGCAAATGATCAGAAGGAAGAACCCTGTAAATTGCCTGAAGGGGGAAAAGAAATTCTTTAGTTGTGGAATACAAGGGAACATGTCCATTAACTACTGAAAAGAAAAACCACCATCTAGGATAGGAGAGAGGAATTCTCCATTTAACCATCAATGCATTTTTCATTACTTCAATTGAAAATAATAATGGCACATTAAAAACCAGTTCCCTAAGCCAATGGTTTTTAGAAGAAACCAACAACCTCCAAGGTAGAAAGAGTGATCATTTTTCATCATTACCACCCAAGTGAACCTCTACAATGAATTGGTGAAATGTAAACTAGTTATTCATTCAATAATTTTGAACATTCTTTTTTATTCTAGTTCTACACATTTTTTATATCTTGAAATTTTAGTATACCAATCCCAACACTACTACAAATCATGGAAGTAAAGATGTCAAGGAGTATGGAAAATAGAGAAATCATTGCATCCCATGAATATAACACATCCCATGTTATAATTTATGGATTGAACTTCCTGTAAAACCTCTTCATACTTCTTCTAGTGAAATTTGATTCATTTCTTGTCATGTATAGGATTTCCTTATATAGTACCAACAAAAATTTCCATGAGAGGGAAATCACTCTCTATATAGAGAATCGACCCCCAATTATATATAAGTTCAAGGAGAAGGATGAATCTTCTTTATAAGTATGGATGTTACTACCCTATAAGAATGCGTATCTTGCATAGATTATTGATTCTAAGGAAACAACAATCATTGAATACATTCCTGTTGTGAGGGAATTCGCTGAATTGTTTCATGAGGAATTGTCTGGTCTACCTCATAGAATAGATGTTGAATTATAAATTTATCTTATACCTGGGGCCTTTCAAATATCCAAGACTCTGTACAGAATTGTTGTTGTGGATCTTGCAGAGATGAAGAAATAACTATAGGATAATCTGGATAAAGGTTTTATACGCTCTAGTGCTTCACCATGGGGTAAAATAGTCCTCTTTTTCAAGAAGAAGGATGGGTCGATGTGCCTTTGCATTGATTATCATGAGCTCAAAAAATTTAAAATAAATATCAAGTATCCTCTACCCTGAATTGATGAATTTTTTGATCATCTATATGGAGAAAAATAACATTCCAAGGTGGATTTGTGGACAGGATATTACCAAGTATAGGTGAAGAAGAAGGATATACCCAAGACTGTTTTTTGTACAAGATACAAGCACTAAAATTTCAAAGTAATGCCTTTCAGAGTCACTAATGATCCATCAATATTCATGGACTTGATGAATATAGTTTTTAGAGATTACCTATATCAATTTGTGGTAGTATTTATATATTATATTCTAATATGATCCAAAACCAATGAGGAGAATGAGGAGAATCTAGTCACTATACTAGAGACCTTGAGAAAGGAGATGCTCTATGTAAACTACATCAAGTGTGAGTAATGGTTAAAGGAAGTCTCATTATTGGGTCATTTCATCACAAGCAATGGGATATATATCGATCCATCCAAGATAGTTGCAATTGAGGGATGGAAGAGGCCATCATCGGTGATGTATATCAATAGCTTCTTGGGGTTAGCAGGATATTATCTACTATTTGTGAGAAATTTCTCATGATTTTCCAACCCACTTACCAAACAAACTCGGAATGGTGTAAATATTTCTTGTAGTGATGAATGGGAAGATAGCTTCATAGAGTTGAAAAGGAGGATTATCATTCCACCCATGCTCACACTGCCCACAAGTGGAGAAATTTTTTTGGTATTTAGTGATGCTTCGAAGAAGGGCATGGGATTTCTGTTGAGGAAAAATGAAAAATTAATTTCTGGTGCTTCTATTCAATTTAAATTTCATGAGAAAAACTATCAAACATGTGATCTGGAGTTGGATGTATAAATCATATCTTTAAAATTTTTGTACATAACCACTTTGGGGATAAGTGTGAAATATATACGGATCACAAAATCTTTGAGTATATATTAACACATAAAGAGTTGAACATACACCGATGAAGATGGTTAGAGCTGATCAAAAACTATGACTTCTCAATCTAATACCACCCTGGGAAAGCAAATAAGGTGGTAGATTCTCTAATTAGGAAGGACCCCGAGATTATATAATTTATGAGAATTGAAAAGGATCCACTCTTCTTATATTAGATGAAGATGGACATGGGAATAATTAATAATGAAACATAATCAATCCTTTCACAAATGATTTCTCAACCATCTCTTTTGGAAATGATAAAGGAAGATCAAAAGGATGATGTGGGAATTCCTAAGAAAGTATAAACTATTAGAAATGGGAAATCCTCCAATTTCAATGTTAATGAAGAAGGAATTGTAAGATTTAGTTCAATAATATGTGTTATATCAAATCCAAAGTTTAATAAAGTAATTTTGGATGATGCACATAGTTCAAATTTCTCCATTCACCCAAGAAACACAAACATTTATTGAGATCTCCAGGAGCATTATTTGCGGGAAAACATGGAGAAGGATATCTCTGAGTATATATCAATGTTCTTGGAGTTTCAGCATGTCAAGGTTAATAGGAAGAAGTATAAGGGGATGATGCAACCATTACCCATACTCGAATGGAAATGAGAGAACATATCCATGGAATTTTTCACCAAACATTCAATGATATCCAAAGGAAAAAATGCTATCTGGTTTGTTTTGGATCATCATACAAAGACAGCACACTTTATTACAATTCGAGAGGATTTCTCATTTGATCAACTAGAATGGATATATATTAGAGTAGTGGTAAGGTTTCATGGAATACCACTATCTATTGTATCTGATCGAGATCCAATATTCACCTATATGTTAGGGAAGAGTCTTCAACATGCTCTGAATACTGATTTGAACTTCAGTACGCTTTGTCACGACCCTACCCTACCCGAGCTCGAGCCGCAACTACCCCAAGCCTGCCTCCATAGGCCAGGGGCTGGTGACGAGCGCTGAAGGCACAACAACTCGGGGAGGCCTTTTACTAAGTACTTGTACACACGCACGCAGCCCACTCAATGCAGAAGTGCAGAGTAAAAGAAAAGACAAGCAGAGTAAAGTGAAACTTCTATATATATAACCCACAAAAGTGCATCGACCTCTAATCGGTACAAAGCAGGTGCTGAAAGTAAAATGAAAAGAAAAGGGTCAAAACACTCTCCCAACCAGAAAAGTGCCACAACCCGGCAACAGGTGAACAAAAAGAAAAACAGCTGGAAGGGTCCCCCACCTGGAACCTGACTATGACCACTGCAAGCGGTCCAAAATCCCGAACTCCTAAGCTCCACTGATGTCACAACCAACCTGTCTGTCGTCTTCAAGGGCACACCAAGTGCGGGAAAAGCCCAAGCAGGGGTGAGTATAAAAATACTCAGTAGGATACCCCGAAGGCTCGAGGGAGCAACAAAGGAGGTACCGAAGGGTGAGCAGTAGATCGAACAGGGGAAAGTAAAGGAGTAAAACCGAGAGTGAAGTAGATTAACAGTAAAAAGTCCATCTCATCCCAACAAGAGAAAGGAGATAGACTCTCCCAGACACAAGGAGCGGGAAATGGTGAGAAGATGAACTTCTCATCGAGTCTTTGCTACGTATAGCTGGAGAGTAAACTCGTCCAACCAAGAGAAGCTAGACACGGAAAGCACGTGGCATAACCCATTCGTCTTCACCTCTCCTAGAAGGAGAGTAACCAAAACCCATGAAATGGGTACTGGAAACAAGGTATATACATATATGTATGCTCAACAAGAAACCCAAACAAGATCGTAATGGGATCTTTGTCCCGTAGCTCAGCCCAAGAAAGTGAGTCACCAACAGTTCCAGAAGTAAGCACCATTGATGCCCAGCATCCCACGCGTCTACCCTGAACTTTAATTCATGGGGCTCAAGTCACCGCACCTTGACACTATCCACTTTGTGCGGCACTGACTAGCCCTCATGGTTTTAGGTCACGTCACAAGGACACGTCTCAGTGGGGAAAGTGCCCCTCGTACTTGAGAGTTCCAGGTGAAGTCAAACAACACCTTGTCACTGTCACAATGTCAAGAGGTCTGCTCAAAGTCAAAGTTGTCACATCACTGACCCGTACAAACAAGGGTCCCGATCTGGTAGTAACAGAGTAAAGCCACATAATAGCCTAGTAGAAAGTACTGAGTCTGAAATGTCAACAGGTGACACACTTCCCAGCACTGCTTGTGGGTAAATCATAATAAGATATCGGGTGACCCACTTCCCAGCCCTGCTAGAGTTTAAACCCTAATAAATCATCAGGCATCCCACTTCCCATCCCTGTGGGAGGGTAAACCTGGAATAAGTCATCAGAAGACCCACTGCCCAGCCTTGCTGGAGGGTAGAGCTGGAAGAAGTCGACGGGTGACCCACTACCCAGCCCTGCTGTAGGGTAAACCCTGAGTAGTCGAGGAACCCACTGCCTAGTCTCTACTGGAGGGTAAACCCTGATTAGTCGAGCAACCCACTTCCTAGTCTCTGCTGGAGGGTAAACCCTGAGTAGTCGAGCAACCCACTACCTAGTCTATGCTGGAGGGTAAACCCTGAGTAGTCGAGAAACCCACTACCCAGTCTCTGCTGGAGGGTAAACCTTAAGAGCGACCCACTACCCAGTCTCTACTGGAGGGTAAAACCAGATGAATTCAATGAGCAACCCATTGCCCAGCCCCACTGGAGGGTAAACCCGAAACTATTCTGGCCATCCCTACTGAAAAAAACCTCCTGGGTAGAGGATCAGTGGCCACATAATGTGTTGGTCACACCGAATCCACAAGAACTCTACCAGGAATCACAAAGGAATGGGAGGAACTCCCCAGGCCTCTCAAGGCGATCACACTCCAATCCATTGTGTCACTGTCGAAGCGGACCGAGTCAACTAATCCTAGAAAGTGGGGAAACCACCCACACTGTAGGAATGCCCGTAGTTGTAAACGGTGTCGCAGTCCGGTAAAAGGGAATGGTACAAAAACCCCTCACAGCCGAAGAAACAGAGGAACAAACCATCTCTGCCAGCCAAACCATCAAGAATGAAACCAGGGGGAGACCACTCAACCCTGTTGGTCAAACAAACGAGCACAGAGCCAGGGGAAAACTCCATCCTACTGGTAAAACAAACGAGCATAGAGGGACCCTCTTCATCATGAGAGGTCAAAGTACACAAAGCAGAACACGACACGCACGTGGGTCCCACACGACGTGTGGCCCCATCTCCACCCCAACCATGCGCAAAAATGTTCTCAAGTACAAACATCCACATGTACCTCCTAGTGTTCTCACATACTCCAAGAGTATGCCACGTCTCCAGCCAAAAAGGATAACGTGCACACGACACCCATCGTCAACACGAAGGCGTAAACATAACAACTCCAAATTTCCACCTCAAAGGCTGAGGAACGGCCAACCACATCTCTTTAACACCAATATCACTCTCCTAGGAGTACACGCGGCCACACACAAAGGGTCCTCTACAAACACGGTAGAAGAACTCCCACCGGGGCACCTTTCATATTTCCTCATTTAATAAGATCGCGTAAGATGATCCACCTGCCTGAACATATTACACCGTTTTAATCCTCGCAGAAAAACACGCGATATAGACTACTTACTCACCCGAAACGGTCAACTGGTGAAAAATGTACTATTCACCAAACCAACCTGTGTGGGGCCCACCCCTAGATCCCGAAACTGAACAAACGGATCACACCGCTACGATCCCCTTGGAGAAACACACGGGATTGACTACTCAATTTCCCAAAATGGACACTCGGTGAAAACGGTACTATTCATCGTAGCCAGGTCGGGTGGGACCCACACCACGTCCCTGAAAAAGGTCGGGTGATCTGTGCCATCGCAATGCTCTCTAAAAAACCTGTCAAAAGCACTTATCACTTGAGTGGAACGGATATCCAGATAAGAAGATACATTCCGTCTTACCGCGCACGAGCGGTACCATGCGGAACCCGCACCCCGGTCCCGAAGCGCTGCCAACGGATTGCACTATTGTGATCCTCTTGAAAAAGTACACAAGTTAGACTATTCACTTGTCCAAAATGGTCACCCGGTGATAAAGATGGAAAAATCACCATCAACGCCCAAACGACCCTCATGGGTCCCACACCATCATGCCAAATTAGAGCAGGCGGATTGCACTATTGCAATCCCCTTGGAAAAACATCCCTGATCGACTTCTCTCACACCCCGAACGGACGCCTGATGAGAAAGCCGATAAACGCTGCTCACTGCTCAAAAGACGGGTCGTGGGTCCCACACCTCAACTCCAGCTTTAACGCTCGAAACCACCCTGGAAAGCTTCTCCCAGGTGCCAGGGTCCCAACGCCGCTGACGGTGCTCAAAATGGACGTCAGACGCGTTTGCGCCATCCAAAACAAGATCCCCCAGAAAAACGTCAATTCACTTAAAGATGTGTCGTGCCTCCGAGGCCCCCCATTTTGGGAATTAAGAATTCCCGAAACCATCTCAAAATATTCCTCTCATTTAAAGGCACGCGCTGCCGCAGACGGCTCACGAAACTGACTTCAGTTTATGATTTATTAAAATATAAATCATTTTATAATAATAATAATAATATATTATTATTATTATTATTATTATAACCTTATAATTATTTTATTATTATTATTATTATTATTATTATTATTAATATACAGGGGCCACCGACCGGCCAGCGTCGGT
This sequence comes from Viscum album, assembly GCA_963277665.1. Classification (NCBI taxonomy): domain Eukaryota; kingdom Viridiplantae; phylum Streptophyta; class Magnoliopsida; order Santalales; family Viscaceae; genus Viscum; species Viscum album. Next base: position 440,003,154 of record OY728155.1, on the reverse strand, counting down.
CAACTGTTTTCCACAAGGAGAGTCGCCACTGGAAGGTCTCTATCTCCCGAGCGGGGTCGCGCGCGGCGACCCCGGCTGCCGCGTCAACCGGCCCGCACAGCCGGCCGGTGCTTTGGCTCTGTACCCCCAGCGGCTGACGGCCCTCACCCAGCACCTCCGCAAGCTCGCCGTCGCCCGCAGCCACCTACGCCGCACCGCCTTGTCGTCCGCTGAAGGCCGCTGCCCTGCGCCTTAGCCGCCCCGCCATCTGAGTGCTCCGCCGCCGCCTCCTAGGGACGCCGCACCGCCGCTCAAACCCGCCGGAAACCGAAAACCCGCAAACTTCTGCGGGCGATTGCAGAGGCCTCGGGACTCCAAATTTGAAACCGAAAGATGCGTTGGAAATATCCTAAATTATACTACATGATTATGGGATTATTTCTAGGATCAAACATAAATTAATTCATGAAATCGAACTCAAAGTAGGTGCGAGAATAAAAATTGAAACTGCAATGATCCTACCTCTTGGGCGTTGCCCGGAGCTTCACGAAGAGTCCGCCGCCACGCTGTGCCTTGGCAGAGCTTCCTCGCTGGAGTGGAGGAGGAGAGGGAGGGGCTACCGCCTGCTGATTTCCATGCGATGAAGAAGAAGAAGAATCTGAGGGAGGGGTGGGTTAAGTTTTTAAATAGAAAACACTTAACCACCTGCCCGTCGGCCCGAACCCGAACTCCCGACGGGGTTGGGATTAAGCCTCCCCTAGGCTAAAAACCATGCTCTGAAAGAAACGGCAGTCTCAAAATTTTAATCCTAGACCCCATTCAAATGTTATAAAACTGAACGCCCAAAGACGCCAAATTACAAAAATGCCCCTGGGGCCATTTTCTGCAGACGGGCCGCGCCTGCAAAACTTACACCCCTTCTAGGGTAAACGACACGTTCCGGACACAACGATGCCCTCTTTTTTCCAATACGAGCTACCGTTTATGAAATACTGAGTTTAACCATTAAACGAATAAGTTAATTATTTAATTTATCCGTTTCACATTCTAAAACCGAGCGAGGGGTCCAAACGTCCCGCGCCGACATGCTTTATGTCGTTCATATGGAAAACACCCGGTTCTAGAACCATCCATGTACTCAGATCTCTGATCTGAAGTTCCGTTTAGGAGTTATCCCATTTATTTGGCATGTCCAGTGTGAACGCACTAAAAATTTAATTCCGGCCACCCTGGGGCTCGGAATCGCACGCCGTCTGAAGGCGCTGCTCTGGAATATCATAACAAATATTCCAAAGTATTTAATAGCCAAAACCAGGGTTCTTAAATCATTCCCTCCTTCAATATTTTCATCCCCGAAAAGAAAAACCAGGGAATAACTCATGGTACTAAGCCCACACCTGGCTCTCCCATACCCAGAAGAACTCTTGAACAGTCCCGCGTCACCACAAACAGACCAAAGAATTTGATCTGTTCACGCGAGGTATGCCCTCGCCGATGTCATGCATAGGAGCACGCACATCTCTTCTCGGGTGAGTCACGTGGGAGACGTCATGCACCCAAACCAGCCTCTGGGGTTAGGGCAAGGTGGTAGGTAACCTCACCATCCCTTCGCACGGTCTCAAACGGACTGAAGGCTCTCAGGGGTAGCTCACCTCCCTAACCGAACCCTTACGTCTCTCACCGCGACTGGAATCACCGACCGCACCCGGTAAAAGTCCTGGTGATTCCCTCGTTCAGAACATCCATATGGTGAAACACCCAAGGATATCTGGTCACGCAAGATTTCACCACAGATGTCTCGCAACCAAGACTCTATTACATGATCAGAGAGCGAAGGAGTCAACACCATTGACTAAAGAAAAAGGTCTCACACCTTTTTACCTTACCAACACAGGGTTACACCTACGCCCCGCGCCACCCTGGTAACAACTCAAACAAGGAGCATGGAGAAAAGGAATTCCACACACAGAGTAACAATTATACTGAAAAAAGTAGAAGATTCATAGAGCGTACCTCTTATCACCTCATGCTCTGCAGGATCGTAGACATCCAAAGCTCGCGGCTGTCCGCGGTCCCAACCGTCAGCTCCCGGAGCCTGATGTGGATCACCTAGTGGTGATGGGAAGACCTCGTAAGGTTGTCCTCCACTTCCATCTACTCCCGCTCCTCTACTAGCACCAGCTATCTAGGCTCTAATCCAATCATGGTGCTGCATCCGTCGTGGTGGTACACCTGCTGCCTGCCTGATGCTCTCTACATGCCTGGTCGGGCAGTGTCGTGCCAGGTAACCTCGCCCATCTCAAGTATAGCACTGACTCTCATTGTGCTGCACTGGTGCCCTCCAGCTCCACTGTGGTGTACGACCACGCCCCTGAATCTGGTTGTCAGAAAGCCACCTTTTTCGAGGTTCTGCTTGTCGACGCCCGCTAGCTGCGGCAGACGTCTCAGCGCCAACTTGCCTGCTGCCACTACCAACTCTAGAATGTGACAAGAATCTCTCTATCACCAGTGTCTGCCCTAGCCCCTGACATATGTGGAAATGTCCAAGGGTACTATGATAGAATGAATTTCTCAGTAGAGACCCTGCTCAAGCTTCTGTGCTCAGATGTTGTCGTCATTGACCATGTCCGGTTAAAAGCGTGCACGATCTGCAAAACTAACTGCATACTCGGCCACCGCCATCCCTCCCTACTGAAACTGCAGGAGATCCTGAATCTGAACAGAGTGAAAGCAGGAGGGGGGAAATCCTCACGAAATGACAACATAAAGTCCCCCCTTGAAGGAAACGACTCGTCAAGAAACTGAGTCACCAGACTCCACCAACGTTGAGCTACTCCACGAAAAAGGTTGGCTTCCAAAGCCACTCTGATCTATCGGTGTTTGCACAAGCCTGAAAAGGAGAACCACTATCTCTAGCCAAACCTCTGCTGCCTGAGGGTTTGGCTCACCGCTGAACCTCAGCGTTCTCTGCCGCTGGAACTTGCAGAGCGCACTCAAACTGCGCTCAAACTCATCCTGCTCTGCTGAATATATCTACTTCTCAATAGGTGGGGGTGCTGCTACCAGCCCACCCAGAGAAAGGGGCTTGCATGATGAGTCATGGACTGAGCCCACGTAGCTCACAGGGTCTTCGTCATGAACCCAAGTTGGTATCTTGGCTGGCTGCCTTCACGGAGACATCCTGAATATTATCAAGGAGTTTCACGGTCAAATGAGCATATATGTATATACCAATAACAACAATGGGGAGCTGACTCAAGAAGGACAGTCAAAGACTCAATCCTATGTGATGCACAAACCAAATTTCCCTGCAACAACCTTCTCAGCATGCCGAGTCGGCAAGCGGATTATCAGGGTCCTGGTGAATGGATACATCGGCCACCGCACCATCACTGGACTCCCTGGCCTGAGAGCCGCTCTCAAGACATGTTAACACTATTTCCCTAAATCCCAACCAATTTCTTTTATTTTAGGGACATCCGAACATCATCCCAAGGAACGAACCACCTCTGATACCACTTTTTCATGACCCGACCCTACCTGGGCTCGAGCCGCAACTACCCCAAGCCCACCTCCATAGGCCAGGGGCTGGCGGCCAGCGCCGAAGGCACAACAACTTGGGGAGGCCTTTGCCTAAGTACCTATACACACGCACACAACCCACTCAATGCAGAAGTGCAGAGTAAAAGAAAAGACAAGCAGAGTAAAGTGAAACTGCTATATATATATAACACAAAAGTGTGTCGACCTCTAATCAGTAAAAAGCAGGTGCTGAATGTAAACTAAAAAGAAAAGGGGAAAAACACGTGCCCAACCAAAAAAGTTCCACAACCCAACAACACGTGAACAAAAATAAAAATAGCCGGAAGGGTCCCCCACCTAGAACCCGACTTCGACCACCGCACGCGGTCCAAGCTCCCAAACTCTTAAGCTCCACTAAAGTCACGAACAACCTTTCTATCATCTGCAAGGGCACACCAAGTGTGGGCAAATCCCAAGAATGGGTGAGAATAAAAATACTCAGTAGGATACCCTGAAGGCTCGAGGGAGAAAAAAAGGAGGTACTGAAGGGTGAGAAGTAGATCGAACCGGGGAAAGTAAAGGAGTACAACCGAGAGTGAAGTAGAGTAACAGTAAAGAGTCCAGCTCAACCCAACAAGAGAAAGGAGATAGACTCATCCAGACACAAGGAGATCGAAAAGGTGAGAAGATAAACTTGTTGTCGTGTCTTCTCTACCTATAGTAGAAGAGTAGACTCGTCCAACCACGAGAAGCTAGACACAGAAAGAACGTGGAATACCCCGTGCGTCTTCACCTCTCCTGGAAGGAGAGTAACCAAAACCAATGAAATGGGTACCAGAAACAAGGTATATACATATCTGTATGCTCAATAAGAATCCCAAACAAGATCGTAAGGGGATATCCATCCTGTAGCTCAGCCCAAGAATGTGAGTCAACAACAGTCCCAAAAGTAAGCACCATTGATGCCCAATATCCCATGCATCTACCCTGAATTGCAAGTCAAGGGGCTCAAATCATCGCACCTTGACACTATCTGCTTTAAGCGGCACTGACTCGCCCTCACGTTTTAAGGTCGCGTCCCAAGGACGCGTCTCGGTGGGTAAATTTCCCCTCATACTTTAGAGTTCCAAGTGAAGTCAAACCCACCTCATCACTGTCACATAGTCGAGAGGTCTGCTCAAAGTCAAAGTTGTCACATCATTGACCCGTACAAACAAGGGTCCCGCTCCGGTAGTCACGAAGTAAGCCACAGACTAGCCTAGTAGAAAGGACTGAGTCTGAAATGTCAACGGGTGACACACTACCCAGCCCTGCTGGGGGGTAAATCATAATAAGATATCGGGTGACCCACTGCCCAGCCCTGTTGGAGGGTAAACCAAAATAAATCATCAGGAGACCCACTGCCCAGCCCTGAGGGAGGGTAAACCCGGAATAAGTCGTCAAGCGACCCACTGCCTAGCACTACAGGAGGGTAAACCTGAAGGAATTGGATGGGTGACCCACCGCCCAATCCTGCTGGAGGGTAAACCTTGAGTAGTCAAGAAACCCACTGCCCTGTCTCTGTTGGAGGGTAAACCCTAAGTAGTCGAGCAACCCACTGCCCAGTCTCTCCTTGAGAGTAAACCCTGAGTAGTCGAGCAAACCACTACCTAGTCTTTACTGGAGGGTAAACCCTGAGTAGTCGAGCAACCCACTGCCCAGTCTCTGCTGGAGGGTAAACCCTAAGAGTGACCCACTGCCCAGTCTCTGCTAGAGGGTAAACCCTGAAGAAGTCAATGAGCAACCCACTGACCAGCCCCGCTGTAGGGTAAACCCAGAACTGTTCTGGCCATCCCTTCTGAAAACAACCTCCTGGGTAGAGGATCGGTGCCCGTGTAATGTTTTGGTAACACCGAATCCACAAGAACTCTACTAGGGATCACGAAGGAACGATAGGAACTCCTTAGGCCTCTCAAGGCGATCAGACTCCAATCCGCTGTGTCACTGTCAAAGCAGACTAAGTCAACTCATCCCAGAAAGTGGGGAAACCACCCACACTGTATAAACACCCATAGTCGTAAATAGTGTCGCAGTCCGGTAAAAGAGCACGGTACTGAAACCCCTCACAACCGAAGAAACATAGGAACAAACCGTCTCTGCTGGCCAAACCATCAAGAATGAAATCAGGGGGAGACCACTCAACCCTACTGGTCAAAGAAATGAGCACAGAGCTAGGGGAAAACTCCACCCTGCTGGTCAAACAAACGAGCACAGAGGGACCCTCTACGTCACGAGAGGTCAAAGTACGCAAAGCAGAACACGAAACGAATGTGGGTCCCACACGACATGTGGCCCCATATCCACCCCAATCAAGCGCACAAACATTCTCAAGTACAAACATCCACATCTACCTCCAAGTGTTCTTACATACTCCCAGAGTATTCCATGTCTCCAGTCAAAAAGGCTAACGTGCACACGACACCCATCGTCATTGCGAAGGTGTAAACGTAACAACTACAACTTTCCACCTCAACAGCTGAGGAAAGGCCAACCACATCTCTTTAACCACCAACATCACTCTCCCAGGAGTGCACACGATCACACGCCAAGGGTCCGCTACAAACACGGGAGAAGAACCGCCACTAGGGCACCTCTCATATTTCCACATTTAATAAGATCACATAAGAGGCTCTGATTGCCTGATCAGGTTACACCGTTGTAATCCTCGTGGAAAAACACGTGAGATAGACTACTTACTCACCCGAAACGGTCAACCGGTGAAAAGGGTACCATTCACCGAACCAACCTGTGTGGGGCCCACCCCTAAATCCCGAAACTGAGCAAACAGATCACACCACTATGATCCCCTCAAAGAAACACGTGTCATTGACTACTCAATTGCCCAAAATGGACACCCGGTGAAAAAGGGTACTATTCACCATAGCCAGGTCGAGTGGGACCCACACTACGTCCCTGAAAAAGGTCAGGCAATCTACGCCATCACAATGCTCTCAGAAAAACACGTCAAAATCAATTCTCACTTGAGTTGAACAGATATCTGGAGAAGAAGATACATTCTGTCTTACCGCGCACGAGCGGTACCACGTGGAACCCACACCCCGGTCCTGAAGCGCTGCCACTGGATCACATCGTTGCAATCCTCTCGAAAAAGTACACAAGTTGGACTATTCACTTGTCCAAAATGGTCACCCGGTGATAGAGATGGAAAAATCACCATCAACACCCAAACAAACCTCGTGGGGCCCACACCATCATGCCGAATTAGAGTGGGCAGATTGCACCATTGAAATCCTCGCGGAAAAACATCCAGGATCGACTGCTTGCACGCCTCGAACGGACGCCCGATGAGAATGTAGCTAAACGCTGCTCGCAGCTCAAAAGACAGGTTGTGGGGCCTATACTTCAACTCCGACTTTAATGCCCAAACCCACCCTAGAAAGCTTCGCCCTGGATCTAGGGTCCCAACGCCGCTAACGGTGCTCAAAACAGACGTCAGACGCGTCCACGCCGTTCAAAAAAAGATCCCCTGAAAAAACGTCAATTCGCTTAAAGAAGTGTCGCGCCTCGAGGCCCCTCATTTCTGGAATTAAAAATTTCTGAAACCATCTCAAAACATTACTTTCATTCTGAATCACACGCCACTGCAGATGGCTCACGAAACCGACTCCCGGTTTTTGATTTATTAAAATATAAATCATTTTATAATAATAATAATATTATTATTATTATATTATTATTATTATAACCTAATTATTATTTTTTTCAAAGGGGCCACCGACCGGCCAGCACCGGTCAGCTATTTTCCATGTGGAGACCCACCGTTGGCGGGTCTCTGTCTCCTGAGCGGGGTCGCACACCGTGACCCCGGCTGCCGCGTCAACCGTCCGGCCCAGCCGACTGAAGCTCCCGCTTCGCGCCCCCAGCGGCTGACGACCCCCGCCCAGTGCCTCCGCAGGCTTGTCGTCGCCCGCAGCCACCTACGCCGCACTGCCTCACCATCCGCTGAAGGCCTCCGCCCTGCGCCTTAGCCGCGCCGCCGTCTAAGAGCCCCGCTGCCGCCTCCTAGGGACGTCGCGCCGCTGTTCGAACCCGCCGAAAACCAAAAAACCGCAAACATCGGCGGGCGATTGCGGAGTCCTCGGGACTCCAAATTTGAAATCAAAAGATGCGTTGGAAACCTCATAAATTATACTACACGATTATGGGCTATGTTAGAGGATCAAACAACAAATTGATGCATAAAATTGAACTCAAATTTGGTGCGGGAATAAAAACTGAAACCACAATGATCCTACCTCTTGGGCTTTGCTCGGAGCATCACGAAGAGTCTGTCACCGCGCCGCGCCTCACCGGAGCTTCCAATCTGGAGTAAAGGAGGAGTGTGAGGGGTTGTCGCCTACTGCTGTCCAAGCAAAGAAGAAAGAAGAAGTCGAGGGAGGGGGTGGGGGTGGGTTAAGTGTTTAAATAGAAAACACTTAACCACCCGCCCGTCGGCCCGAACCTGAACTCCCGAAGGGGTCGGAATTAAGCCTCCCCTAGGCTAAAAATCACTCTCTGAACGCAACAATGGTCTCGGAATTTTAATCTTAGGCCCCGTTCAAAATTAATAAAACTAAACGCCTAAAGCTGCCAAATTACGAAAATGCCCCTGGGGCCATGTTTCGCAGACGGGTCGCATCCGCAAAACTTACACCCCTCCTAGGGTAAACGGCATGTTCCGGACTCAACGGTGCCCTCAGTTTTCCAATCCGAGCCACCGTTTAATATATACTGATTTTAACCATTAAACGGATAAATTAATTATTTAATTTGTCTGTTTCACATTCCGAAATCGAGCGAGGGGTCCAAACGTCACTCGCCGACATGTTTTATGTCGTTCCATGGGTAAACACCCAATTGCGGACGCATCCGTGCAATCAGATCTTCAATATGATGCTCCATTTAGGAGTTATCCCATTTATTTGGTGTGTCCAGTGTGAACGCACTGAAAATTTAATTTTGGCCACCCCGAGGCTCGGAATCGCACGCCGTCTGAAGGTGCTACTCTTGAATGAAATCAAGAATATTTCAAAGTCTTTCATAGCCAAAAATCAGGTTCTTGCAGATTTATCATCCTCAAATAGATGGAAAATTTTAGTGGACTATCCAAACACTTGAGTACATGTTGAGAGCATGCTCAGTGGATTATCCAAACACCTAAGGACATGTCAATCATCCAAATGGCTCCTTAGGAATCCTTGTATGGGAAGAGGTGCAGAACACCGGCATGTTGGGATGAAGTTGGGGAGCGAAAACTATTAGGTCTAGAAATGGTTGAAGAAATAATGTAGAAGGTTAAGACCATCCAGCAGCACATTAAAACTGCTCAGATTCGACAAAAGTGCTATTTTAATAATTGTCGATGAGATCTGGAGTATGATGTCGGAGATATGGTATTCCTTCACATATCGTCATAGAATAGATTTTTGAGATTCACGAAGAAGGTAAATCTTATTCCAAGGTACATCAGACCTTTTGATATCCTTGATCACATTGGAGTAGTGGCCTATCGACTAGAACTCCCACCAAACCTATCTCAAGTACATGATGTATTCCATGTATCAATATTGAGGAAGTACAAACCTAACCCATCAGATGTACTCAATCCAGAGGTGGTACCATTAAATAACGGCTTCTCCTATGAAGGGAATATAGTGAAGATCATAGATCATAAGGAAAAATTTCTATGAAATAAGACAATTTCCCTCTCGAAAGTGTTGTGGAGTAACCATGAGTTTGAGGAGACAATGTCAGAATCAGAGGAAGTGATGAAGCAGAGTTACCCGTATCTATTTTAATGTTGGAAAAAGAAATTTTGAGCATGAAATTTCTTAAGGGGGGATGATTTTAATGACCCATAATTTTATTAATGAAAATTTACCTTGATATAATTAAATGTCCTATTATGTAAAATGGTTATATAAAATATTCAATTCCTTGGTTTTATGTATTTGGATTTAAAAATATTTTTAAAAATGGTTATCATTGTAAATATAGTTGTTGAATAGTGATCACATGATTAGTATAAATATATGACGTTATAAAATACAATTTACTCAGACAATGGAAGAGATGGCCTCATCTAGAAGAATTTCTCTATATGAAACTCATTTGTTGGATCTCGGAAATGAGGTGGAATCACTGGGCTTTGATCTTGACTAAGACCAAGCTGAGATTCGACATGTTAAGCTTGAACATATCCTTCTATGGGAGAAGTGAATGTTAATAGATATTAGCACCAGAGCGATGTTATTTGAGCCTCCCCAAGAGTATTTCACCATCGCACACCTTACCGTTAGTTATTATGTAGGTTTTATAAGGGTTTATGTAGCAAGACCCTATCACTATGACTATGTGATTTATTTTTTGTATTAAAAATATACATTTATTTCATTATTGTAACTTTGTAAATGGTTTTTAAAGAAAAAATAGTATTTTTATTTTATATTCAATTAAGAAATATATTTTGATGAATTAATGGATTTTTGTAATTAAAAAATATTTTAATAAAATATTATTATTACTAAATAAATTTCTATTAAAAATAAATGATTGTATAATTTTTATGAATACAATTACAATTTTTATTATTGTTTGAAACATGTTTCTGTCAAAACCCATGAATTTTCTATGAATCTTATTTTTTATTTTAAAAATAAAATTGAAAATATTTAGAAAACTATTTAACTAAAATGAATAGTATATTTGGAATTCGGATGTCGAAATTTTCCAATGGTAAATATTTCATAATTATCTAAGCAATTCGAATTTTTGGGTCAAAAATAAATATTGTTTAAATATATTATGTGTTTTGTGACATCATAATGATGAAATATTGATTTAATAAAATACTATAAAATGGTTTTTCATCAAATATATGTTTTTCATTTTAAATAACGTGATTTTAAATATGTTTGATTAATTTTATGGAGCCTCAGTAGACTCTTGAAAACATATAAAACATTTTAACTTTTAAAATGATTTCCTTGAGAGTGTGACTCTCTTCCACATAATAAATCCTGTTATTTTAATAATTTAGGACATTGGCCTTATAAAATAATTTTTTCCACTCTAATTTGGAAAAAACCATGGAAAAAAACCAAGGGTTGGTTTTTTGTTTTGATTAGTTTAATGTGTAGTGTCCAAACCCTAAATATTAAAGAATTATCACTCTTTTCCTATATTAACCCATCCAAACATTAATTTATCTTCACTAAATACCATAGATAACATCCCTACTATTCTCTCATATCTCTAATGTCCTTCCAAGACTCCCAATGCTCCCAAGAAGCCTCTATAAAGCCTCTCCTAATCCTTTCGATCACACTTCCACGTAAGGGCTTTCTTCCTCTGTCATTTTTTTCTAAGTTTCTTTATGTTTCTATACCCTTTAATTTTAAATTAAAAAAATTGGGGTATTATTTTTCTCCTCTCCAATACTTATGTCCTTATTTTTTAATGATGAGATACCTTTTTTCTCTTTTTAATTCCTCTAATGTACACAGTTTACCATACTAAAATTCCGTAAGGAATTTCTCTCTTCTCATTTACATTCAAGAAATTCATTTTTATTATGAATCTAAATTCAATTAAATATATTTTGAAATATATATATATGACCCCCTTACTTTACATTTCATGTAAATATGATGAAACACCACTTTCTCTCCCATCAACCATTTTTATGAATTCTTATGTCGTATTGTTATGCTGCCGAAATTGCATCACAATTTTCCAAACCAATGTCATTGTGTAGTGGATACCATGACCATTTCTCTATCAAGGGTATTCAACTTTATGCACATTTACTTATTGATTATATAGTTTCATTAATTAATTCCACATTCCTTAATCTTGGAATAAATAATTATGTTTAATGAATCCATGTTATATGATCCATGTGGCACACTTATGCATAAAATGAAATGATTAAGAAGGGTGCTCCCTGATAGCACACCAATGCATGAGGTAAATATTAGTATCATGATACTTTAAGTGAAATGAGGGTTTACTCATGATAATTCAAGTTAAATGAGGGTTTATTCATGATTCTTGTGCAATGCGCCTTGTATCATGCTAATATCATGTTAAATGTTGTTGCCACATTTCCCTGTTATGATAATCATGTTATATCTTGCTTTTATGTTCAGGTTTCTCTTATTATCCATTGATATACCTATTTAATAACTTGTACTATATTATTCATGTTATTCCTTTTTTACTCCCATACTAGGCTTTATAGCTTACCATTTTCTTATGCATGTCCTTAGGTTATCTCATGAAATGATAAGTATGATGGAATGTGTGTGTTTATGTAAAATAAGTTTTCAATAAAGATGTGTATTTAATGTTTTAAAAGATTATGAAATGTTCCTAATCCCCAAACACACTAAACCTCTAAATATTATATGTTGTATCAAGTGAATATTTTATGTGATAAATCATGTTTATGTGTGTAATAAATAGAAGTGTTGTTATAAAAATTATTTCTTGTTTGTTCACTATGAATCCCCCAAGATTCATGCATGTTTTCCTAGAAATGAATAGTTATACCAAAAAGAGTAGCATATGTGCCCATACCTTTCAAATAACTAGAAAAAACAACTATACATAATTCTTCTACCTTGATATGTATTCTATACATGAATGTTTTTTTACTATAATTCTTTATCATGAGACTACATTTTCTAGGGGGTATATTATTTTCATAATATACTTCACTCTCTAATTGATATTGGAAAGGATCTCACATTTAAAATCTTTGTCTAATCAGGTTTAAATTTATTCTTATCACACCTAAAATATTTTCGTTTTCTTTTTTCTTCTAAATATATTCAGATTTTTTTCTAATTTATTTAGATTTTATCCTCCTTCCTTATTGTATTTTATTACTTTCATAAAATGTCATATCATTCCAAAATTCCAATTCCATGTGCCTGAACATCCAACAATTCCAAAAATAGCCTATGAATTTTATTCCGTTCTTTTCTGGTGTAGTATGTTTGGATTTCAGAGGGTGTGTAACTTGATTTTTGAAATTAAGTAAACACACATTTGGAAATTTTTTAAGGAATGTATATTTATACTACTTCTATAATTAACCCTTAATGTGGTGGGTTTATCAGTCTTTTTCACCATCAGTAATTTTCTAAAAAAAGTTTCTAAAACCTACACCAGTATTTGAAATAGCATTAATACAAATGAATGTTTCTAGTTTATGGGATACCTTCTACATTGACAATGTTTCTATTTGGTTAGATTATTATTTCATTATATTCTTGTATTCATGTTACTCACTGAAAATGTGAGGGGTGGAATCTCTTTTTACATAAATTTAGGGTGTTCTAGATTGTGGTGATTTCTAATTCTTCAATCTAAACTCTAGCTCTAAACACTTCATGTTGATGGATTTCTTCTTATCCATAATTTATTTCAAAATATCTTACCAATATTAATTCATATTCTTTATTTTTTTCATCATGAAACATTATTGATTCTTATAAATAAAATTTATGATTCTTTTAATTCTATTATTAAAAAAAATTGAGTATCTTAGTAATCCATAGAAACTTTTGGAAATTTTTTAAGAGTGTGGAAATCTTCTAAAAAATGTCAAATATTTATTTCCCAAAAACATTGCATACTAGTTTTTCAATAAATTTCATATAAATTTCATTTCAATGATAGATTGTTTCATCATTTTCTCTAAATATTTTTATGAGAGTGTTTTATTCACCAAATTGTTTTCCAAAGCCTCTCTCATAGAATTAAACTCTTATTCCTACTATAATTTTTCACTCTAAAGTCCCTTGATACCTCAATAAATAAAACATACAAATTCTTTTTCAAATTTATTAAAATTTTCTTTGAATTTAAAAAGAATATCATTAAGTGGTACATCATCATCACAGCTTGATAAGGTTTTGTTAGAAGAATAATAATCAATAGAATTATTACATGTTATTCCATTCAGATTAACTTTGGTTGTCGCCCTTTGAAAATAATATTATTCTTCATCTTTATTTCATTTATTTTCATCTTATTCTTCTGATTCATGGTAGAAATATCTAGTTTTTTATCCTTAAGAGTAAATTCTTTCCTTCTATCTAAGGTTTCTTAATTATTTCTTAAAATATTCACGTCATAAATTGTTTCTTAAATATATAGAGGTAAACATATCTAATAAAAATTATAGATCCCCATGTTGGATTGACCACTAATATGGGTGAATTGGTGGTTTTTTAATAATTTGTTTATTTTAATACAAACTCATTAACCTTTTAAGTTCCATGATCCACTCCTATATATGTAATAGTCTCAATTTGTATGTATAAATAATATGAAAGTGCACATCACATAGTATTTACAAGGATTGATATAAAGAACCACTCCTTACCATATTGGATAGACCCCCCAATCATGGATTCTTAAGAGTAATATTATTTTAAATTACAATGGTTTAGGAAGAAACAAGTTATGCGCCCCAATAGTTGATCCTCCAGTTGATCCTTCTTATACCCCCAGTAACCCTACTCTTCTACATCTGTTGGTTAGACCACCCAACCATATTATCTTCTTATCAAATATTAATAAACCCAATCCTTATTCTTATTTAGAAACTAGTCGTACCACCTAGTCACAAAATCCTTATTCTTCTTGGTTTTGATATTTTGATTTAAATATCTTCTACACCCAATCATCCATACCCCAATGAATGTTGATTGTCCTCCACAATCTTGTTCAATATTCTAGAATTATTAGGTAATCTTTGTGATCTTCTACATCTAGTGATATGTTATATTTGTCTTTCTAATGTTCTTATAATCTCAAGTAGTTGATCAGGTCATACGCATTGAATCAAAATGCTCAATAAAAAATTCTTCCATCTATCGGATTAAGTCTCGACTTCAATCAGATGTGTGAAATTGATGTACAAAATATCTTCAATATTATTTTATGAAATAGTATACTTTTACTGTATGAAATGATTAATCTTGATGTTATCCTATTAATACATGCATGCATGAAATAATTCATAGTTCATGAACATTTCACATAAATCATTTTCTATTCTAATTATTTTATATCACTCCTTGATTAAATATGTGTTAACATCAAAACATCTCAATAAAACATTATTATTTTTTTGAATTTCGTTCCAAATTAGTAATGTATTTTAATTTTGGAAATTAGGTTCCAGGGAATAGAAGTACTCTAGTAAATTATTTTTTGTATTCTTTCGCATAATATACCATGTGACGTCTTTTCTACCTTCACATAAAAAATATGTATACATTATTTCTCCTATTTCTTCACAAAAAATATGTACACTAGTTATCTTTATCAAAACCAATGTAAGAATATAGTGTACACTATGCCTCAAATTTCTTTCTGTAATGAATATATCATAATCCTCAAATCATCATGTAACAAATTATATATTATTAAAACAAGAAGTGTATCATGATATCACTTTCTTCTTTCAAAAAATCCAGGTAATGAAAGAGGGTTCTTCTCATTCCTTCACACCACAGAAAATTATTCTTCTTCTCACAAGAAGTAAGATTCATGGTATTTTATCTTCATAAAAAATTTTAGGTTTATAGATTACATCTACCCTTCTTGAAAATAGAAGTTATATGATGATCTATTCTCTTGGAGTAAAATGTGATAACTCAAAAATCATAAGTGGAAGCAGTAAGAAACCCTCGAATCTATCACTAAATTTTTAGGCATATCCTCACTATATATCCTCTATATTTAATGATGAGTCAAGAAAACTTAAATCAATAGAGATATCAAGATCTCATTAACCTTTTAATTAAAAAACATTAAGATTTTTCATTCAACATTGAAGTGATCACCTGAACACATTATAGATTCACTTGATCATGTGGTTCCATGTTGGAAAAATATGATGTTGACCTTGATAGATGCTTAATGTGTACATTATTTTTCATATGAGCCCATGGGTGTTCATTTTATGGATCTACTATTCCCCTAATATATATTTCTTTTTATTGTTTTAATTCATTCTATATATCATTGAATGCATGAAAGACAATGATTACATGAATGTACTTTGTTCAATCGAGATTGTGGATTTATCACTAGAGATATATGTTTTTCACTTTGTTTAACGTTTGTATAGATCCCATTTGAAGGAATAAGGTTAAATAAAATTCTTTTTTGAATATGTGGTGAAATATCAATCAAACAATGTGTAGTGATTTGATATGATCAATGATGTAATGTCCATATATTTTTAAAATGGAGAAACAGTGTAAAATGAATGTGAATCTAAATTTTGTTTTTTATCTTCCTTTTCCTTACATAGTAATAAAACACATTCCATTCACTATTTTATTTTTCACCCGTGTTAATACCCATACACACTTCACACACATGAGATTCATGGTTCGCACCTCCCTATATTGGCCCACTCCCCCATCCCCATGAATGCTCACGCATGCACATATCTTTGGGAAATATGCATTCAATTATCTACCCACAGGAGATAACCTATACCACCATCTAGGATTTCATTGGATCGTTCTCCATTATTTCTGATCTCACCACCATAATAATGGATTGATCTATCCCTTTTTGCCTATGTGGTTGTCCGTATTTTATTATAAAGATCCCTAAAAAATACTTAGAATAATTATAAGTATATAATTTTTAATACCAATCCATTATCAAAATTTTAACATGAAATATAATTCAAGAAAAAAATAAAATAAAAATTTAATATCCCTATTTAAAAACATCCCATCAACTAATAAACATGATGAAAATTATTTTCCTTGGTCTTTATATTCCTTATTCATTATTGAAAACAATATGTCAGTTATTTAAAACCATTCGCATATGTCTTTGAGCATTAATATCATTTCAAAAATCATCAAAATTATAATCTTTATAATTATAAATATTATAAAATATAGTTACATGCTTCCTAAATCAGCAATATTTCATTCCTTATTGAAAAAAATGAATATCAACATCATTGGGTTGAACACTAAGAAGTTTCAAGATTGAAATATTATCTCCAAGATAGTGAGAGATTGATATTAGCTTGTATCATCCTTTCAATGAAAGAATATTCAAGATAAAAAATAATTGAAAAATTATATTTATGGTTTATATGAGAAAATTAATTCATTTGACTAAAAATCCTATCCTTATAAGAATAACATAATTTTTTTATGTAGGTCAACAATACAAAATTTGAGATTAAATCCAAAGTCTTGAATGAGATAGATAATAACATGAAATAATGTAGAAATATTTTTGATCAGTTTTGGTTGATGAAGCTATATTGATAAGACAAGTTTTGATCTGTTGAAATTGAAAATAACACACTCATCCTGAGGGGTTTTGAATTTTAAATCAAATAGATAAATATATAATATACACAAGATCAAGGTTCCCATGATATTGATAAGAGAATTGTTTCCACACAAACTCTTAATGGTATTTATAAAAAAAATTATTATTATTTGTGAAAAGAATATCCTTATCAACCCTATTTAAGATCATGGAGGAAGATATCACACTATCCTAAAAAATATGTTTTCACCAATCCTATTTTGTCTGTAAGTACATTTTAAAATGAAAAATTTGGGTGTGGATAAAAAAAATTATCTTAAATTCACTCCAAGTTATGTGGTTGAATGTAATAAAATTTGAGAAGATAATATCCCCAATGAATGTATAAAAAATTGTTGAAACCACTCAAAAATAGAAAAAGTAATACATTGTCCAGACTGCAACTTAGATGAAAAGAATGATATTTATTATCCAGAGATGGTGTTTCTATAAGTTTGGTATTATGATAAAATACTACTAACATAATATTTTAGTGTATACGATCGATATAAGTAATTTATCAAGGGGTAGATATGAATTTCATAGAACTCCTTCTATAAAGAAGCATACTTCACACAAATGGGAAATCTGTCTTTTGAACACATATTTAATTATTTTGATAATTTATATGATTTTTTCAACATATATGGTCACTTTTATGAATATTGTTTTATGTAAAAACCTATCAAAGATAATGCACTAAAAATAATATAATTTTATAATAGTTAGATAAACAGGTGGGAACATAATATAGGTTATGCCTTATGGAGTGTGAAAAAGAAGAAATTTGAATCAACCAATCCCAAGAAGTAGGAAAATAAAGATGAAAAATGATGTAAATACAATAGGGTACATATGATTCTATTGTGGTAAGATAGTTTACATAATTTAAAATTGAAAAATTTCCATGAACATCAATGTTGAAGGTAGTAAAGTAGGATTCAAATGAAAAATAATCAATCTAAGAAAGAGAAGGTGGAATTGGATTCGTGTTTGACACTCAAAAATAAGTTCCTACGAAGATAACCAAGAATGGTTACTCATGATCTATTGAATATTTGTGTGTAAGGTTCAATATTGTTTGAAACATATTGACTACATTAATTAAATATATTCCATAAAAAATAAGTAACTAAAAGCTAAAGTAAAAGAACTAATGACTCCAAGTACCTATAAAATTGTTGTGAAGAAGGAATCTATATTCAAGTGGAATAATTATCATGGGAAAAATATTTACTTGTGATATTTATAGACTACTTGGAAGAGGCTAAAATAACGGAGAATATGAAAAGGATGAATATAACAATAAAGATTATATGAAGAATCCAAACCTATCTAAAGAGAAAGATAAAAGTAAAAAAGAAAAACATACTAACAAAATAGGAATAGGTTTTTAAAGACAAGATTAAAACAATAATTAAGATATATAGAAACATTAGATCCACATATGAAGGATTATATAGGTTTAGAGACATGTCTTATCCCTATTTATCACATTAACAATCTGATGGATGACTTACCTTATTCCCATATCTATATATTAGTGATCCATTAAAGAGGAAATTAGAGGTGAAGGATGAAATATGTTAAATTATTATGGTTGTGATGTATATATATATATATATCTAAATAAATCCATCTAATGTTGTATATTGATATTTTTTCTCTTCTCAATACATCCTTTGAAAAATTTCAAGTGGTATCAAGTTAGAATGGGTATAAAATTCATGTACATTAACATTGAATATGAAAAATCCATGATAAAGATCATTGAAGATCATCCCATCAGGGTGATATAAAATCAAGAGGCTTAAAATGATTTATTAATTTATTTCAAAACTATGATTTTAGGAATACCCTATAAAAATGAGTTTTAAGGTCTGATTCTAACCCCCTTAGTTTTTTTAATTAGTTATCAAGGGTGGTAAATATTTTTTTTGATTCATTCATTTAGTTTTGTGGGTCATACATGGTTCGGGCCCTGTATTCTCTCTTTTGAATGACAAGCTACCTCCACCTCCATGGTCAATGATGTTGTCTCTTTTATCAAAATAGGATAATGTTTTGTGGGGTTCTCCTTCCATAGATTCCTCCTGTGAGATTGTCTCTTAGTTTGAGTCTCCCTCAAATATTTGATCCATGTTTGTGAAATGTATTCCCAATTCCATCTCAAGGTATAAATCAGTTCATTACATTGTTACTATCTCAATAGGTTATAAGCCTTCGGTAATATTTTATAGTAATTTTTGGAATAACTAGGAATCTCTGGATGATAGGAATTTTTTGAATCAATATATTCTTTCTCTTTTCAAGCCGAGATCATATCATGTGTGAGTCCTCATAGGCACAGAGACCAAGGTATACTATGTCATCCACAGGGTAGATGATTCCATGTGAATAAGGCATATGTGACTTTTTACCACTGGCATCCCATGATTATTATATGCGGTACATATTTTGGACAATGACATGGGTTTAATGTGGGGTGGAGACAAGTGGGACATATGTTTAATTTCTTGTATAGAAATTTTTTTAGTTTAGTGTGTCCCTCAAGGGGAATATTTTTCACATGGTATTTGGTTAAGTGTGTCTCTAAGGGGTAAAATTTAACACTTTTTATTTGGTTATATTTTTTCCAAGGAGGAATATTTCAAACTTGATATTTGGTAGAAATTTTTGGGGTATCAGGATTGAAAATATTTGAGGTTTCCTATATAACATATTTAATATATTGGGATAAAAATCCATGAGATTTTCTAATGCAGTTTAAGTTCATGTTGTAGGACTGGTCCATGTAGTTTAATTTTCTTCAGTAAGGATTCTTTTGTCATGGATGGAGAATCATGAGGGATCGTGTGGAGATAATTAATAAAATATTCATAAAGTGTGAGGATCATCCCATAGTTGGGAATGATGATTTGGGGATTATGCATGCAAGATTCCTAAAGCGGGAGGATCATCCCATGGTATGGGAGAAGGTGGAATTCTATAATGATCAGACATGGGGAATCCCAAGCTTATCACATGGGGTAAGGAAAAAATTTATCATCTTGTGTTGAGGACGTTGTCATGCATTTTAACATCATGTTACTTGGATATTGTTAGGGGAATTTTTATGTTATGAAACTCAGACATTGATGAAACTCACACCTAGGTAGATGATTCCCAAGTGATAAGGGAAAATCCAGAAAAATGGCTCGTCATCAGGAAAGTTTGGTAGTTTCTCTTGATGATTCCATCTTTTGGGCGTATATGTATTCAATGCATGCATATCTAGGCAGGGCATGGTATAAACACTTTCATGGACAAGTGGAAATATGGGGTCCTGATGTTAGTGTGACAATTCATAAGAGAAATATGAAATAGGTTGCCTATTATTATGAGAAAAATAAAATTTAATGGTTTAGGATAAACTTGAATAAAAAGAGAAATACACAGGAGTCGGTGACACCGATTTCATGGGATTTTGGGGCGAGGATGAACTAGTTCTAATTGGGTACAGGAGACCTGGGCACTCAACATTAATGAAATTGTGTTACGTGAAAATATTCACCATGGATAGTCTTAATGTATGGGTTTCATGAAATTATAGGTATTTATGAAGGAAAAGAGTCTCTAAAAACTATATCTTTTATGAAACAGGGTTACCCTACCATAGAGTGAAGTATTGGTTCCCATGGGGTTAGTTTCATAGAGGATACATATCTTTAAAAACACTATTATACACAAATGGATTTATTCTTATGTGATGGTTGTGTCTCTTCATAAAATAAATATCCACCGTGGGTTGAAGTTATCAAAAAACAATGGGAGGAGGTTTTGTAAAAGATGGATTCCTTCTTAAATCCATCTCCTCCTTGGTTTGTAAATGTTCGATTTTTGAAAAATTAGATCTTTGGTAATAATTAAATCCCCCCCCAAGTTTGATATGGAAATTTATTTATAGATATAATGGAGTTGGGGGGTATTTATTTAGTAGAATATTGGCGCTAGCATGAAATATTATGTCTTTCATGACAGAAGGGGGTTCCATGAATTGATATACATTGCACAAAGTTTACCATCTCAAAAACTACATGGACTGGTAACTTCCATGGACCAAAAAAATGTGTGGTGGATACTACCTCAAGATATATTTAGAGAGTGAGTTTTTTTATCTACCATCACTCTTGACGGTTTTTACCTTTTTGAGAAAATCCCATTATGTGGGGTTTTGAGCCGTTTTGGCTTTCATTTTCTTAGAACTAATCATTCTATCCTCAATCTGTCTTGCGACACATATATTTCAATGTCAAAAAATACCCCATCCCACATATAATTAGATCTAATGGGGGAGAGGAGGGTCATATTATGAGAGATAAATGACCAAAAAAATAGTGATTCATAAGCTCTATTCGTGACACTCAATCAGACCCTATTCCTATAAATTGGAGTAGGGGTCCCTGATGAACCACAATATTTTCACAAAATATATGTTAGTTATCTATTTTTTATGATCTCAATAAATTAATTAACATTTATACATCAATCATCATCACTTTTAGAAAAAATCCCTTATGAAAACAATAATTCCATGAACATACTTTCACAAACATGTGAACTTTTGCAAACTGACCACCATGAACTAACAACCATGAACTAGATTCTAAAAACATTTAATGTTTTGAATGATGGATTCTGAAGGTGAAAAGGTTTATAAAACTCTATAAAGGGAGATATTTGGGATCCTCATGATTGGGGAGAGATTCGAGAGAGAGTTAAGTCAAGATACACTCACTGCAATGCTGAAAGAAGCATAATAATAATACCAATTGCACAAGAGGATACCACTGAATAGTTTTGGGCTGAGGGATAATGTTTTAAACCCCAGTACCAATTTACATGAACCCACTTATAGGTTCATAATAATTTATGTGTAATACTAATGGCACATGTATATTGTAGGTCACATCATGAAGGATCATGCATCTCTCACCACTCAATCATTGTGAAACCAAGTAAACAATGTCAATTGGGAGGTGTTAGTGGAATTGGAATCACCCCCACAATATGAGATCATTCTATTGGTGTGTTTAAAGGAACCTCTCTAGGGTTGGATCAAGTAATTGTACATGTTCTAGGGTGTAAAATTTATGGATGAGTGGGCCTTGGATTATTGGGTTTTCCAATCCTTCCTTGAATTCAATTTGGAGTTGAAGTGATTCGGGCTTTATGAGCAGCATGGACCTAAAAATTTCATGTTCACCATAACAAGAAAATCATTCCATTTCTATTAAAAAGGTGGTTATCTAGGACTAATATGATTCATTTACATCATGGGGAGGTATACATCAATTTATGGGGACTCTACCGCATTGTTGGGATCTTGATCTAATGATATATGATTTATGAGTTTCTCCCAATTCAGGATGTCTGGGATGACAAGTAGTAAACATCAGTGATCATATGAGATCTTATTTAATTTTCATTGGGGGGAGTGAGAAAAAATCCAGAATTAAGGATATCCCTTTCAAAAAATGGTTTAAATATTTATTGAAGGAGTCATTGGTCATGATTCCTTGGTGGTCACACCAATGTCTAATGAAATTAATGTGAGACAAAGAGAATTCATACTAGAGGATCTTGGAGGTAGGCAAGTAAATGTTTTTCAGGAACATTGTGATGCATGAGAATCTTATATTTAGGATAGTGGGGTTTATTTCCATGTTGAAATATATTTGGATTCTCTTGGTTTCGAATTCTCACATGGGGGGTGGTCAATCAGCCTTGTTATGGAGACAATGTTAGTGATGGGGAAGCACATAAAATTTAGAAATCAAAGTGATGGAAGATTTTTACAAGGTGTTTCACATCATCAGATAATGAATTAACCCCTTTAGTGTGTGTGGGCCATTCCATTTCTTATATGGTTTGGATTCCACACACATAGAAAAATATGAATATCAGAACCCGATCACCCCTCCAAACATGATTTTCTAACTATTGATCGTCATCCTTTATAGGAATCGACCTCTTGAAATGGGATTAGATGTAAGCAAGGATTGAGTTTGGGGTCTACTTTTTTTCTATCCATTTCACCTTATCAGGGGAATTATTATCGATTATTTCATGGGGAACATCAATTATAAGTCTAATTTATTGGACTTTCTAGGAAAGGTATTTGTTGATAGGGTGGACTATAAGGTGTTCTACGATCCACACACCCAACATCACTTTTCACCATAGTCCCATATCATATAATAGAATAACTAAAGGTGTGTGTGGTGGAACATAATGAGAACCACACATTTATTCTTTGACAGATATGGTTCATGTTCACGTGTGAGGATTAGTGTGGGTGAAATTAGATACCTCCCCCTACTACTACTTATGGTCTTATCCATGAATATGTATTGTTCTAAATTATATCTTATCCTTGGGACATGTTGAGGAGACTAGTGACTTAGCTAGATGAGTAAGGGGCACAGAAACCACTAGTTTATATAAAAGTGAAAATAAGGACACACCGTAGGGGTATATCAATACCAATAGGTATGGTAGTGGACTTAACTAAAGAAATTATTGGTTCTACATAGGAATAATATTCATGGTTGGGATTTGAAAAAGGATCAACGCTCCAAGAAAAGTTATAGTTAGAGAAAGGTGGACCCTCTAGAGTAGTTTCAAGGTCACAAGTCCAGCCCCCATGGATGTAATTTTGATTCCTACATATCCCCAATGATTTTTTCTTTACCTATTTATGGGATATATTGGGAATTTTTAGACAAATATACTCTCTCTACGATATATGGAAGTGTTTCCACTATGAGGGAATAGATCTCCCTTGTCTAGGTTATGAAAGAGAACAATTCCTTATTCTTCAGGATGAGACAATGAAATATATCATGTAGAGAGGTGAACTATTTATTTTTTGCAGCATTCAAATCCCCTGGACCAGCCATGTAAAGGAGCTATTGAGAATGAATTCTCCCTTGGGAACTTCTTGTAGAACAATTGTCTATCTGTTCGGCTGGGGGTGAGGAATCAAAAGAGGAGTCTTGGAGAAGTGATGCCTACTTGGATTCCTTGGGAAAGGAGATCCTATTTTTATCAGTTAAATCCACTAATTATGTTTCTTAGATACTAACAATACTTTATGATTTATTCCTAACAAATTTTTCTATTTTTTATAAATCAATGAGAATTGAAAAAGGGGAGGTTCACAATGAACCTTGGGAAAATGATGAGCAGACAACCCTAGGCCATGAAGAATTAGGTACAATGCCTCTCCCCAATGTAATGGTCACAGGTGGTTAAACATAAATTGAACCAGTGCCTATGGGTGATGTGATAGATCAATAATCCCAATTGTTTCCCAGTAACCCCTATTTACTCATATGGGATCAAGGATCTATTATAATTTCATGACGACTCATTTGTTTCACTCTTAAAAAATCCAACATATCCACCAATGAGGAAACTTTTGATAGCTAAGGTGTTAGCTACTAGGGGAATTACATTGCTATGGGGTTCCATTGAACCTTTCTGGGTTATTGGTTGGGTTGTTCCAATCTTGTAAGGATTCTCCACTTTTCAACATTTGTATCATTTTTACAGTCTCTAAGTTATGATCATATAAACCTATATATTAAACGATATTTCAATCTATGTTTCAAACTCAAACATCTATAGAAATTCTTGAGTTAGTGGAGCTTATAGTTGAGGAAGTGATGATGGACATTATGACCAAGGCCTCAATGGAGGGTGTAAAATCTCACAACTAACCGAGATGGTTGATAAGGTCATGATGACCACGCATACCTTATAAAATTCATATGAGGTTACTGGAGCTCCCGTTGTGGATGAATAATCCAACGAGGATGTGTTTCTCTCATGTTTTGGTCTTAGTCCACCTAAGGACTTATCTATAGAAGACCATGCCACCGATGTGTTAGTGGTATTATAATAGTATGATCCTTCACAACCTAAGGATTTTTATGAATCCATATCAGTCATTTCTAATGATAATTGAGTCATCCAATTCAATTATAGGAAGAGTATGTGGAATTTTTTCACTCACACTCCACTTCCTGGTCTATTAACCCATATGTGGTCCCATGTCAATTTTTTAGTTATCCTAGGGAATATGGGTGGGATATATAAGATTATACACACTAACTAAAGATTTTCCCATTGAACATGAACATGTTTGGTTGATTTATATTAATGTTACCAGTTAATAGAATAATTCTTAGGGAACTCAGGTGCTCTAAGAACCTAAGGAGGAAATATCTCATCTACAATAGTGGGTGGGAGAGAATACATTTTTGTCACTTCTCAAGAAGATATCATCAACCAATTAAGGTCTCAGTTAGTGGTGGATGATTCTAGGAGAGTGGAGGAAAAATATTTTGTGGATGAGTTCTAAGCCAAGCAGAATTTGGTGAAACTTTAGGGTAAATATGGTCACCCTTCTACTGATAATGAAGTGGATGATATAGTGGACTAGTAAAAGAATTTTTAGGATACTCTACAGAGGCCTGATAAGGTTGATTTTTTGGTCTCTAGGTTACAATCTTAAAGAAATTTATTTTAATTTGAATTAAAGGAGAGGATATGACATGTGGATATACCCTCCCCAAACTATTGGAATTGTTTTTTTCAATTTCTTATATGCTTAAATTTTCGCTTTTTTTTTGCTTCTTGATCATATTTTTCATACCAAAACCAATAAATTCCTAAGACCATGTGGGTTAGGATTGGTGTGGGAAACAATGTATAAAAATAATATTTCTCATTTGTATGAGATTTTCAGACAAGGTTTGAACCCTCAAGTTTTTAATTTCTTATTAAAAATGGTGAGCATCCGGACCAAAAAATAATTATCTATAAAATGGTGATCTCTATATAGAAAACTTTATTTCTCAGTGTGTGCTAGTTCACAAATGGGGTAACATTAGGGTTGTTAAATTCTACAATAAAATATTGGATGAGGAACCTGAATTAGGATGTACAGGATCTGGAATTCAAAACGATTTATAGGGAGATATGGTCTACTTACCATGTTCAAAATATAGGTTCCACTATCACTTCATTAGGGATAGGGAAACATGAGGGTAAATTTTTTACAATGTTTGAAACAAAAGACCCATAAAAACTTCATTGGAATCCTTTTTGGAATGTTTCTAGGATGGTAGGTGAGCCAGTGTGGGTAGGCACTATTTCCATTAGGGGGATATTCAAACATGAAAGATTATGGGGATCCTAATCGAGGAGGAAATTAATCTAGAGAATAGATTGATATAATGTTTGAATATATTTCAAAAAACATTGAATTACTCAACTATGTTTTTTTGTAGTTGTAGCTGTCTAAAAAAGGTTACACTCAACTTTCAAGGGGATTATCGTCTTAAATGTCAGGTAATGGTCAAAGAACTCGAATGGTGTGGAAGGTAACTAGAAACAGTGAATAAATGGTATTCTCAAGAGAATTCATAAAATTATTCATTATTTTATTACATAATATGAGGATAAATGGTGTTCATTATAACATATTATAGAAAGGAAGTTGAAATTTTATTTTAGCATCTTATGGTGAGGATAATGACTCATATAGCTTAATTTCATGTGATTAGGACTTTTGTTGTATATTTTTTCATCTTGTTATTATGGTGTGTGAATATACATGAATAAATTTCTTTTGGTCAAGGTAGTGGGATTCATGAATAACAAACAGAAAGGGTGGAACCTCATAGAGGAGCTCATGATCCAAAGTGAGATGATATTTGGATCTAACATTTCCTCGAACTGATGGGTTTAGAGATGGATTTTTCTAGGTCCAATGGTGAGTCCTACTAGATTTTCACCTACTTATTTACATCGTTAATTTTTCTCAGGTTTTGTAAGTAACCTAAATCGTTGGGTGACCTTTTATGAGGTTTACTCTATGGGTTATCAACCTGATAAATTTTTGTTCCTCTTTCCTTTCCCATTTTAAGTCATTCTAGTCGGTCCAAGAAGTTGCAAATAGTTTATATTCCTAATTCTTTGAAAGAGCATTAAATAATTTAAATTAATAATTCTTAAACCATGGGTTGTAAATAGATTAAAGTCATAATTCTTATCCCCGGAGGGGAATTCCATAAAGATGTGTGTATAGAATAGATGAGGGGTAAGCTGACATGAATTAAGGGCTAATGAGACCCTATGTCACATGGAATATTTCTGAGACAACATTCACATAGTTTGAGGTCATGATACTTTAAAATGGGAGGAAATTATCAATGGATTTTTTGTGGTATAGAGGAAGGGTAACATTATGTGAATTGAGTTCCAAGGACACCTAATGCAACATAAAACATTTATGGGAAAATTTTGGCATAGTTTAATGTCACCATTCTTGGACTTGGGCTCCATGTTTAAGGTCATAGAGTTCAGCCCAAGGGGTTTCTCTATTTAAGGAGTTCTTGCACATTTCTACCATGATTAGTGAGACTATTCCCTAAATTTTAATCCCACATCATCTATGATCGATTTAAGAAACAAATAATGGTATAGAGTTCCCATTGTTTGTAGTGGAGAACACAATAATTGAAAAACTGACTAACATGGGGAAGTCACAAAAGGATTTATCCTATTTATTCTCCATATGAAAGTTTATAGGGAAATGACACATAGTTTATTGGGATTATCACCTAATAAAATTAGAATGGAAAGGAAGGTAAATCATGATTTCCAATATTTAGATGGTGAAAAGGGGATGACAAATGGATGTGAAACAACTACCGACCATATTAGAAAGACAGGTCCCACACTATCACTCATCAAGGATGTGGAAAACAAATGTGGGATTCACTATTAACCATGTTTGAAACATAGTAACAACCATCAATTACCAAGGATCCTTTGAAGAATTTCCCCATGATGATAGGTGATCTAATGTGTCTATGAAACATTATCATTATGAGGAATATTCTGATTGATGGGATGATGAGGATCCAAATAGATGGAAGAATGAAGTGTAGAGACCCAAATATTGATGTAGATAGACATTAATTTACTTGTGTGAAATACTTAATACATAACAAAAACATACACACAAGGACCATAATAGTTTAGTTTCTTTGAAAAATCTGACCATAATCTTCTAATCGTGGTGAAAGATCTTCAACATCTCCCATAAAGATATTCCCCTTTTGTTTTCTTACCTAAAACCTTTCTTTATATCCTGGGGAAAATAAAAAATATAAATGGTGAGCTCAAATTCTCAATAAGTGTAAACATAGAGAACATAAAACAATCCATAAACTTTTGAATGAAAAAACATGAACATAAAATCTAAACATCAGAATCTTGAGCAAAGACATGAATCTTGGAAGTACTTAAGGCATATATCATAAGGGAACATCAATCATGATAAAATATCATGGGAATAAAACATGTAATTATGTAAAACATTAAGCACATGTTATGATTTCCATAGTAGCCAAGGCATTTCTGTCAAGACCATCTTAGTAGACAAAGTCCCTTTCTGAATCGAGTTCACTCCACGTTTCAGTCCTATTACACTGAACCAGATTAACTTACTGTTTCAGCCATGTCTATCTCATGAGATATAAATTTTTACCCAATAAATTGGAGGGAGATATAGGTCCCACCCATCTCATAATGAAATCATTCTTACTTTTCACACAACATAAACATAAATCATTGATCATAACCCAAAGAATAAATATGGGATCATAAACATCATTCCATCATAACATAATCCATAAACAAATGGATATCATTTCATCATAAGAAAATTGAAACCATTTAAATCATATAGAAATTATACTTGAAACATACACATATGAAATAATTCCATCTCATATGGAAAATGGTTTTGATAAAACACTTGAAATGAATTCTTGAGGAAAAAATCATTTCTTCTTCAAAATCATTTTCCTTTCACAAAATTCCATGAAATATTAAAAGAAAATGATTTTGTTGGAAATACTCATTAAATATTGTAGATTATGCTTTATGAAAATTAGGTGTTATGAAACCTTAAAAATACGTTCATGCCGTATAAGTTAAAAATAACATTCTTCGGGTACTTTTGTCCGAAAAGTCAAAAAGTACCTCATATGGTAAACGAATGAAAGATTCCTTCCATACAATGTGGTAAAAGTAAAAAAAAAAGTAAAAATGACTTTAAACATACATGGAATAAAATTAAACATTTTATGAAAACATTTTGAGAACATATGTACATGGAAAAAAACATAACCCCATAAAATACTTACGAATAAACAATCCCAGATAAGAATTAGATTGGAATAATTATCCCTTACCTTATGTATGATATGCTTAGTATGTATCTGAAACTCCTGAATAATGATTTAAATAATTTCATTGACTTATTACAGAATCATATTCATTGTTATTATATCATATATGGTTCACTTAGGTATTTATATTACCCGTTCATTTTTCAATTCCTTGTTAAAGTAGTGTTTTGGGTAAAATCGTTTCATTTATCGTACGTGTTTGGACTTATTGTTCATGATAATATTATTACTTATATCATGATTTAATTACGTCCAAAATCTAAATCATGATTTATATATCATATATATTCAGTATATATATATATATATATAATAGATAGGTAAATGAAATGAAATACATCGTTCATGGAGACGGTAGGTCGTACGTACCCATGAATGTTGTTTACATTTCCTTATTAACTTTAATGGAAGTAAGTAGATGATATATATATATATATATGTATGTATACATAAATAAACTAGCTTAATTATGTCATATGTTTCATTATTATTCATTATATATACTTTATAATCATTCTTGAATGGTTAATCATTGAAAATGAATCTCATCGCGTTCGTGGAGACGGTAGTCCGTACGTACGTATGAGCGATGATATCATTCCCATTATTATTGAATTGAATTGGAGTGGATGGTATAATATCTTAGAATCCGCATGATGTTATAATAACTATGTATAGTTATTCTTTACACCATTATACCCATCCAAGTAAGGTGGTGGTGGAAAAACAGATTACACCACGGCGTGGAGACGATATTCTGTACGTACAGATGCGTGGTGATTTCATTTTCTGTAGGATGGATAGAAGGTGAAATGGTGTTGTTTCTTATTTATTATAACATATAAGTATATTATTTATACTGATGTTATTACTTTATAATGAAACAACTAAATAAGAAGAAGTTGAAGAAGAAAGAAAACTTGAAAGAATCGGTAGAAGAGATTACCTCTTCCTCGACGCACCTCCTTTAAAAATATTATTAGGGCACTAGAGTTGTTATTTTGAGAAGAAAAGAACCTATATGATATAACTAGAGAGATTGGTAAGATGAATTGGCAGGGTTTGGATGAGATTTAAGGCTCAAAAGGGTGTGAAGAGAAGAGGGAAGGGGTGCCCTTTTTATAAGGGAGGAGAGGGGCACCTTAGGAAAATATAAAATATTATTTTATAATAAAGTCATGTTCGGTTTTTAATAGCTCCAAATTGATTTATTTCGAAGCTAAGGTTGGGAGGGGTCTAAATCCACTCAATAAATAGATTTTAGTCAAGTTTAGGTTACTATTTTAACCTCATCATTTAGATTTAACTCTAAGTTAAATAATTTAACTTTTACCGTGTCTTTTTGTTTTCTTGCACTATATGGTTAATAAACTTAATATCACAAGACAAACAAACCCCAAGTGGTTCATTATTAATATATATATATACTTATCTAATTCATTTGGCCGAACCTTAGATTTTTTGGAATAAAATAACAATTAATAATATAATATTTGTTTT
Source organism: Viscum album (assembly GCA_963277665.1). NCBI lineage: Eukaryota > Viridiplantae > Streptophyta > Magnoliopsida > Santalales > Viscaceae > Viscum > Viscum album. Next base: position 439,972,432 of record OY728155.1, on the reverse strand, counting down.
AAAAACTATTTTATGACAATTTTGACACTATATGGTAATTCATTTTTGTGCAACTAATAACATCATGATTAGTTCTAAAAAAAGTTAATTGAATTAATAATAACATGTCATATTAACCTAAAAATTTATTTGAATATATAAAAAGTCTCAAATTATATTTATTTTGAATTTATAATATTAATTATGTTAATATTTTATTAATAAGGTAATTACTGCATCATCATTGTGTCATAAATAAATTAAATTATTTAATGTCTACAAGTTATAAATAAAATACCTTTATATAGGAAATTTTATTTATCTTTCTAGTGAATATTTATAGTCGAATTTATCTAATGTAAAACCCTATATAAAAAATGTTTTAGTTATTAAACGTTGATTTTAAATATTTTAACTCTTCTTAAAATAAAATAATAATAAGTGTCAAAATCTAATCCAAGTGGACCTAAATGATAATATTATATTCATAAGGTTGATTTTAGTCGAACTAAACTTATCCAATAGAATTATGACATGTGTTAGGGTAATAATAATATCATTTTTACCCTTAATTACCCTATTTACTTTTTACCGTGGTAAATAAAAGTAAACATTTACTATTCACCAAAAATTATTTTTATCTTATTGAACCACATTTTACTCCTTGATATTAACTGTGTCACTCGGATTTTCAAAATTCCACTCACAGAAGGGGTAAAATTAAGTTTTATGTAAATTTTCAAATTCTCATAGGAGGTGGGTAAAAGACGGTGAAAAGTTCAATAAAATTTTTATATATCTAAAGTTATTATAAAATGACTCTAATGAATTAATTTGAACTTATATAGGTATTATGTATCAATTTTTACCTAAAATAAATTTAAATAAAATAAATAATTATTTAAGTAAAAAGTCTGTTTTTAAATAGTAACCCTGTGTTTTCACTATTCATCAAAAATTGAATGTTTTCAGAAAAATACGAAAAATTCACCCTAGGCTAATTTTGTTATTCTAAATCCAAAAATGGAGTCCATTTCGAAGTATAAAATTTATAAAATTTTAAAAAGTGGGTATTACTATTCATAAAGGCTAGTTTATATAATATTTTAACAACATATCGTTTTTTAGTGAAACTCGGTATTGCGTACAACACACGCTATTGTGGAAGGTCGCGATTGCGTGTAATGAAAGCCTACTCAGGGATGCGTGTAGTGCAAGCTCATATTGGTGTGGAGTACAACACAAGACATCAATGAAATTAAAAAGAATATTTTTTATAATATCTCGGAGTGTTACATTCTACCCCCTTAAAATGAATTTCGCCCTCGAAATTCGTCGGGGTTATAAATGGTTTACAACTCAAATGTTTCTTTAATAGAAACCCACATCGTAAAAAGGAATAACAAAACTTATCTTTAAAAAACTAAAGTATGAAACAAAACGGTTACCCAAATTAACTAATCACTAGGTTTCCACATAAGAGAACATAGGTGAAAATATGGATATGGAAGAGAAATATAGCCATCATGTTCTGATGGTGAGTGGTAGAGAACATGGCTATGAAAAAGCCAATAATAACAAATCCATAAATTTGTGATGATCTAAGGTACCATCTGATTCATCAGATATAAGGGAAGAAGGACAACATTTTTGGGTTTCAAGATCATTTCCCTAAAGTTGAAGAATTTGAATTTGAAGAAATACTTACCCTATTTCGGTATAATCTTACCGTTCTCTGTGCCTTAAAACATTTCCACTTCATATCTTAAGGAAATGAAGTTGAATTTGTCATTCGTGAAGTGTTAGCAGATCATGTGATAGAATGATGGGTCATTCCATATGTTTCAAACAAAATGTTAGAAAAATTTATCAAATACACATAAGTCCATCTATGGTGAGGTTAATCGTATATGATTCTAAAAGTGGAATTATACTTCATCTATCATACTGCTTAATATAATAAAACTAGTTTCTACTAACTAGGGACTTCCTGTAGGCCAATGGTAAGCGATAAAGGCCTGTCACACTTCAGTTGTGGGTTCGATTCCCACAACCTTGTCCGACGCGATGGGTTGTATCTCATCCTACAGGTTGTCCCTTTTTCTAAAACTACATTATTATAACATTCCATCAATAATATTGAAAAACGTTCTAGCCATAAACAATACTCACTTATGTCTATCATAATTCATTCTAATTTTTATGCTTATCTAAAATACTTATGTCCAAGCTCATAGTATAAAGAAAACAATTACTAGAAATGTCATCTACCGATCATTTGAATACCATTATTTATCCCCCATATATCATATGATATATCTTGTTAGTCGCATTCCAAACATGTGAATACCTTAAGCATGTATTCTCTTGAACCATAGTGAAAACATGAATTCTGTCACAAGGTAACTCTTTACATATACCAAAATCCCAAAAATTCTATATACTCAAACCATGACATCACTTTTTCCTTAAATTAGTCATGAGATCATTAATACTATCAAATATTTCATTATCTTCTTATCCCTTATTTATGCGCATATCATCTGCTTTCTGAAATATTTGAATCACTTTTCATGGTTACTGGTACCATATAATTTTCAAAAAACACAATAAACCATTACATAGATATTCCAATGTTCCACAATACTATAAATGAGATTCCACAACACTATTTTGGAATCCCTTTACATAAACACATAATCATTCCACCACATCGTTGTCATACTCAAAATTTCTAATAGTGATTGCATATGACTTCCCTTTTTCATTTTCCTTAAGAGGTTTCTCACATTGATCATCATTAACCCTTGGATTAGGGAAATGATTAGCATAATGCCCTATTTCCTTGCACTTGAAGCATTGAAGTGTTGGTAGTGAGTTATCTACAGTCTTTTCATTATTCACATCATTAGTAACCATTTTTCCATTACTTAGACACTGAGCTGCTCGATGACCCTCTTTCCCACACTTAAAACATTTTCTCATCCCATTAAGACAATATCCACCATGCTTCTTTCCACACATTGAGCTTAAAGAAACATTTATCTTCTTTTCACCATTATTATGATATTTTTCCTTGAACTCCATCTTTTTTTTCTTGTCAAAACCATGAGATGGATATATAACACCAACTTCCATTTCTACCTTGATAGCACAATGAACAATTTCTTCATAGCTACTAAAGTATCTTATAGCTAATTCCCTTCGAAGACTTGGTTTAAAGCCACTAAAGAATCGATCAACATTACTTTCAGGTTAGATGATAAAGCCAGATGTATACCTTGCAAGCCTTAAAAAATTTGATTTGTATATACCAACAAATTCGTCATCCTTTTTCTTAATATCAAAAAAATATTTTCCATCTTTGTTCAAAGAATACAAGGGAAGTACTTTTTGAAAAATAATTTCTTGAACTCATCCCATTCCATGGATTCAATTTCATCTCGAGGCCTCGTATTCTTAATTAGAGTCCATCATTGATATGCTTCACCTTCTAAATGATAAATATCCAGAATGAATTTTTCATGTTCTAAACATCGAAGTATGGAAAATATCTTTTCAATGGTACTGATCCATTGTTCAGCAACAGATGGATCAGAAGACCCACTGAAAGAAGGTGGATGTTGCCTCATGAAGGACTCAGTAGAATATTATTCCCTTATCTTCTCATTTGGAAGTCCATAATGATTCATAGCTTGTGTAAGTATAGAAATAATATATTAGACTCCATCTCCCATAATGTTGGTTTGTTCAGGAGGGAAATCATTGCATCGTTCATTACATTGATCAACACGGTTCCTTCAGGTTCCAGCCATTGTCTAAAACCCAAAAAGAATAGTGTGAGAGGCCAAAATCATGCTAGGGAAAACAACATAATAAAGGGGGAGTACCTTCAATATCTAAATTCTTAGGTATATTTCTAAGATCGTTACTGTAATTCTAGGACTATAACCAATACTTATACTTAACCTTAGGGACATCTAGAGATATACCTTAGAAATATCTCTAGGGATCCCACTAAAGTTTTCGCATCCTAGATTCCAAAGGTTAACTAATCCTTTCCTCTGATACCAACTGTAGAGACCCAAATCTTGATGTAGATAGACATTACTTTACTTTTTTGGAATACTTAATACATAACAAAAACAAACACACAAAGACTGTAATAGTTTAGTGTCTTAAGAAACTCAGAACATAATCTTCTTATCGTAGTGGGAGATCTTCAACATCTCCCATAAAGATCTTCCCCTTTTTTTCATACCTAAAACCTTTCTTTATATCCTGGGTAAAAGAAAACATATAAAGGGTGAGATCAAATGCTTAGTAGTGGTAAACATAGATAACATAAAACAATCCATAAACTTTTGAATGCAAAAACTTGAACATAAAATCTAAACATCAGAATCTTGAGCAAAGACATGAATATTGAAAGTACGTAAGGCATATATCATGAGGGAACATCAATCATGATAAAATATCATGGGAAAAAATATTTAATTGTGTAAACCATTAAGCACATGTTATGGTTTCCATAGTAGCCAAGGCATTGCTGCCAAGACCATCTTAGTGGACAAAGTCCCTTTCTGAATCGAGTTCACTCCTCGTTTCAGTCCTGTAACACTGAACCGGATTAACTTACAGTTTCATCCATGTCTATATCATGTGATATAAATCTTTACCCAATGCATTGGAGGGAGATATAGGTCCCACCAATCTCATAAAGAAATCATTCTTACTTGTGCTGCAACATAAACATAAATCATTCATCATAACCCAAAGAATAAAAATTGGTTCATAAACATCATCCCATCATAACATAATACATACAAAAAAATGGATATCATTTCATCATATGAAAATTGAAACCATTTAAATCATAGAGAAATTATACTTGAAACATACACATATGAAATAATTCCATCTTATATGGAAAATGGTTTTGATAAAACATTTTAAATGAATTTTTGAGGAAAATATCCTTTCTTCTTCAAAATCATATTCTTTTCACAAAATTCCATGAAATTTTAAAGGAAACTGATTTTTTTGTAAATAGTAATTAAATCTTGTAGATTAAGCTTCATGAAAATGAGGCGTTATGAAACTGCAAAAATCTATTCATGTCGTATAAGTTAAAAATAACATTCTTCTGTTACTTTTGTCGGAAAAGTCAAAAAGTACCTCGTATGGTAAACAAAAGAAAGATTCCTTCCATAAAATGTGGTAAAAGTAAAAATGAATTAAAAAATACATGGATGAAATGTAAACATTTTATGAAAACATTTTAAGAACATATGGACATGGATAATATACATAACCCCATAAAATACATACGAATAAATAATCTCAGATAAGAATGAGATTGGAATAATTATCCCTTACCTTATGTCTGATATGATTCGTATGTATCCAAACCTCCTGTATAATGATTTAATATTGTCATTGACTTATTAAATAATCATATTCATTGTTATTATATCATATATGGTTCTCTTAGGTATTTATATTACCCGTTCATTTGTCAATTCCATGTTAAAGAAGTGTTTTGGGTAAAATCGTTTCATTTATCGTACATGTTTGGACTTGTTGTTCTTGATATTATTATTAATTATATCATGATTTAATTACTTTCAGAATTTAAATCATGATTTAAATATCATATATATTCAGTATATATATATAATAGATTGGTAAATGAAATGAAATACACTGTTCATGGAGACGGTAGGTCATACGTTCGAATGAACACTGTTTTCTTTTCCTTATTAACATGAATGGAAGTAAGTAGATGATATATATATATATATATATATATATATATATGTGTGTGTGTGTGTGTCTAAATAAATCCAGTAGCTTAATTATGTCATATATTTCATTATTTTTCATTATATATACTTTATAATCATTCTTTAATTGTAAATCATTGAAAATGAATCTCATCGTGTTCGTGGAGACGGTAGTCCGTACGTACGCACGAGCGATGATATCATTCACATAATTATTGAATTGAATTGGAGTGGATGGTATAATATCTTAGAATCACAATGATGTTATAATAACTATATATATTTATTCTTTTCACCATTATACCCATCAAAGTAATGTGGTGGGGGAAAAACAGATTACACCACGGCGTGGAGACGGTATTCTGTACATATGCACGCGCGATGATTTCGTTTTCCGTTGGACGGATAGAAGGTGAAATGGGGTTGTTTAATATTTATATTAACATATAATTATATTATATATACTGATGTTATTAATGTATCATGAAAAAACTAAATAAGAAGAAGTTGAAGAAGAAACAAGACTTGAAAGAATCGGTAGAAGATATTACCTCTTCCTCGACGCACCTCTTTTAGACAACTTATGAGGGCACTAGAGTTGGTATTTTGAGAAGAAACGAACCCCTATGATATAACTAGAGAGGTTTTGAAGATTAATTGTCAGGTTTTGGCTGAGCTTCAAGGCTCAAAAGGGTGTGAAGAGAAGAGGTAAGGGGTGCCCTTTTTATAAGGGAGGAGAGGGGCACCTTAGGAAAACTTAAAATATTATTTTATAATAAAGTCATATTCGGTTTTTAAAAGAAACAAATTGATTTATTTAGAAGCTAAGGTGGGTATGGGTCTAAATCCTCCCAAACAATAGATTTTAGACAAGTTTAGGTTACTATTTTATCCTTATCATTTAGATTTACTCTAAGTTAAATAATTTAACTTTTACCGTGTCTTTTTGTTTTCTTACACTATATGGTTAATAAACTTACTATAACAAGACAAAAGAACCCCAAGTGGTTCATTATTAATATATATATCCTTTTCTAAGTCATTTTTCTGAACGTTAGATTTTTAGGAATAAAATAACAATTAATAATATAATATTTTTTTAAAAACTATTTTATGTCAATTTTGACACGATATGGTAATTGATTTTTGTGAAAATCATAACATCATGATTAGTTCTAAAATAATTAATTTAATTAATAATAACATGTCATAATAACATATAAAATTATTGTAATTTATAAAAAGTCCCAAATTACATTTTTTTTATTCAAACATTAGTTATGTTAATATTTCATTAATAAGTGAATTAGTGCATCATCATTGTGTCATAAATAAATTAAATTATTTAATGTCTAAAAATTATAAATAAAATACCATTATGTAGGAAATAGTTTTGTCTTTCTAATTAATATTTATAGTCTAATTTATCTTATGTATAACCCTATATTATAAATGTTTTAGTTATTAAACTTTGATTTTAACTGTTTTAACTCTTCTTCAAATAAAATAATAATAAGTGTCTTAATATAATCCACGTGGACCTAAATGATAATAATATATTCCTAAGGTTGTTTTTGGTCGAATAAAACTTATCTAATAGAATTAGGACATGTGTTAGGGTAATAATAATATCATTTTTACCCTTAATTACCCTATTTACTTTTTACCGTGGTAAATAAAAGTAAACAGTTACTATTCACAAAAAAAATATTTATCTTATTGAACGACATTTTACTCCTTGATATTAATCATATCTCTGGGATTTTTGAAATTCCACTCACAAAAGGGGTGAAATTATGTTTATGTAAATTTTCAAATTCTCCTAGGAGGTGGGTAAAAGACGGTGACAAGTTCAATTACTTTTTATATATCTAAAATTATTATAAAATGACTCCAATGAATTACATTGAACTTATATAGGTATTATTTATCAATTTTGACCTAAAATAAATTTAAATAAAATAAATAATTATTTAAATAAAAAGTCGGTTTTTAAATAGTAACCTAGTGTTTTCACTATTCATCAAAAATTGAAAGTGTTCAGCAAAATACCAAGAATTCACCCTAGGATAATTTCGATATTAAAAATCCAAAATGGAGTCCATTTAGAAAGATAAAATTTATAAAATTTTATAAAGTGGGTATTACTATTCATAACGACTAGTTCATATAATATTTTAATAACATATCGTTGTTTAGTGATACTCAATATTGCGTATAACACACGCTATCATGGAAGGTCATGATTGCATGTAATTCCAACCAAGTCAGGGATGCATGTAGTGCAAGCTCCTTTTGGTGTGGCGTACAACACAAGACATCAATGAAATTAAAAAGAATATTTTTTATAAAATCTCATGGTGTTACATGAAGCATGAAAATGGAATTGGGGAATATCCTGGGGAAATGTTGATCTCCTTGGGAGATATCAAGCCATGTTCTTGAATTCATCGAATTATAATGTTATTAGGAAAGGATCAACCCATAACTAGAGGGGAAATACCCTGAAATGATTTAGTAGTGGGGATGGACCTCAGATAAAAGATTCAGTCATTACTATGTATCCCATAGAAATGGTAATCAGGCCACACATAATTGTTGAACTTGGATTGGTAGGTGACCAATGCCAAAAAGGTAGTGTCCTTTCTTGGGAGGATGATAGATTATCCCATAATTATCATATTAGGCATCATATGTTTATCACATAGGGAAAGTCTACATTTTAGCATCATGTAATGAGGATGTTTGTTTTGGTCATCCCATATTTTCCATATGAGGAATCCCTACATTATTCAGGAAAAACTATAGTTTAAAATTATTTTTTAAATAAATTGGTGTTTTTTATTTTGGAACATATCATATGAGGTATCATATGTTCATCACATAGGGTAAGTCTACAGTTTAACATCGTGTTCTAAGAAAATTGGTTTTGGGCATCCCATATTTTTCATATGAGGAATCCCAAGTTTATACAGGTTAAGGATATATTTTAGCATCTTATCCTAAGGATGTTGGGATTTTTTTCTTCTCACACATATCATATGAGTAATACTATATTCATCACATAGGTTAAGTATACACTTTAACATTGTGTGCTGAAGAGGTTGGTTTTGGTCATCCCATATTTGTCAAATGAGGAATCTTGGGTTTATATAGGGTACGGATATATTTTAACGTCATGTGCTAAGGACGTTGTTGGTTTTTATTCTCACACTTATAATATGATCCATCATGTGTTTATGAAGGTTAAGGATATAGTTTAACTTCATGTGATAAGGAAATTTGTCTTTTTATTTTAGATCTGTATTTCTATGGAAAGATTTTCTGCTAGTGTATAGTCCTGGAGCTCAATACAAAGGGTTTGGTTTTCCTAAAGAGTCTTGTATGGAATGCAAATGTGATGAAAAACATTAAAGAGGCCCAAGGAGACCCTTTTCTATATAAAAATCTAATAAAAAATTCAAACAAGTTGACATCATGATGCTGTGGAAGGAAATACCTTGCAATGAGTTCATGGTGGGGGATGGACTTGAAATATTGGATCTGGGAATCTCTATGTATCTCATGGAAATGAGAATTAGTCCATACATATTTCATTAATTTTGTGTGTTATAAGACCAGTGTTGGTTGGGTGGCATCCATTTTGGAAAATATGTAATGAAAAAGAAGATGGGGTTAGTTTACTAAAACAATAGGGATAAAGAAAACTATGAAAATGAGGGGTCGTATATATATAGTTTAACATCATAATTTGTAGACCATAAGAGGAATAGGTACTTTTGAGTATGTTTGGGCAGTTAAAATGAGTTAAAACCCAATATTAAGGATCCATGGAGTCCCTCCACCACACAATAAAATCCTAAAAATACTTGCATGCAATTTGGGGTCCTAAGGCTTGCACAGGGGGATGCTTATATAATAAATTAGTGCTGATTAGGGGCCTAGGTTGTTGGATCCATGAATCTCTATGTCTCTTTTATGGAATCGAAATCAACACAAACATAGTTTAAGAATATAGTATGGTAGAATATCGACATCGAGAGGGTTTCATCTTCTCTATAAAGGACATTGAATCATCTCATTTTAGATATATAAGGCATCATATATTCATCACATAAGTTATGGATATATTTTAATGTTGTGTGATGAAGATGTTGGTTTTGGTTATCCCATATATTCCATATAAGAAATATCTTATTTTTCATTTAGGAATAGGGTAATGTTTAATATCTTATGATTAGAATTTTGGTGTTGGTCATCCCATATTTTTTATATAAGGCATCCATTATTTTTATACAGGTATTGTCTATAATTTAACATCACTTTCTGGGGATGTTTTTTTCATCACATATTTTTAATATGAGTCAACCCATTTTCATCACATAGTGTAAGTCTATAGTTTAATGTCATGTGTTGAGGACTTTGGGATTTTTTCAACTCATATTTTTCATATGAGGCATCCCATACAAGTCATACAGGGTAAGGCTACATTTTACAATCATGTTCTAGGGAGATAAGGCATTGTGGTTTATAGTCATATAGTCTGGGATATAGATACTACTACTTTATGATCATAGATCTCAAACCAAAGGTGAACAAGCTATTTTGAGGTCCTTGATATTGGGGCATGATATGTTGTAGTTTGTGGCCATAAATATTTGACCATAAGGCTCGTATAAATTATTTCCTTAGAAATGTGACATTGGTGGGAGGTGTGATATGATCCCTATACATGGTGATTAAAGACTATGTTCTTTTATAATAAAACATGGGGATAATATAAGTCCCTTCTTATTTGGGTTCTAAATTTGGTTGATTTTTATTAAGTGTCATTGTTTCTCTAAGATCTAGTACCATATCACACTAAAGGAAGGAGTGAAGGCATACCATCATGTTGAAATCTCATGATACCATGTTATAGTGTCGATCTATATTTTAAAATGCCTGAATAATTTTTCCTCAAGATATTCCAACTCATATAGATGTACTTTTTCTATTCTATATGTCATCTTTAAGTCATGAACAGTCATTTGGAGCATCCTTAACTGAACCAATATTGTTAAAACCACTTTTGTTTCGTACTCTAAGGAGTATGGGGTCGCCTTGCTGTAATTTCGAGTTGTCATCTAATAGGTCCAGAGGAAATTAAGGATTTTTTTAGGAAAAATCATTTTGGTTTCTCCCACCATACTCCACAAGATATTATAGATGGTTTTGTTGAATGCCTTTATCTACACATTCACCTGCTCATGATAGTGGGGAATATGGTTGGACGAAATGTTGTACTTGGTGACCAATTTCTTCAACTAGGTATCTCAAAAATTATTTTGTTTCTAAGATAATAGTATGAGGAACCCCAAACCAATGAATGATATCAAAGATAAAAAATTTGATCATGGATTAGTCTTAATTTCATTGAGTGGAACTGTTTCTGTCCACTTTGAGAAGATGTATATTGTGGTCTAAATTAAACTACACTATCAAGATATCACCGGTGGGTAGGTACCAATAATGTCAAGTTCCCAAATTGAAAAGGGCCAAAAATATTTAGTGGTGTTGAGAATCTCTGATGTTCGGTGTATGAAATTGGAATAGATCTAACATACAAGATACATATTAGTGATCTCAATGTAGTCTAAAACCGTGGTGGGATAGAAGTAACCCAATCTCTAAATTTGGGGGAGATCTCTAATCATGTATTATGGGATCCAAAAAACCTGTTGTGGACCTCTATAATGACCTAAAGTATCTCATTTCTTTGGATTAAATGAAGGATAATTCCATTAGACCCTCACATGTAGAGGGTGTTTTTCAAGGTTATGGCCACTCTTGAGGGTAAAATAGGTTTCATAGTGGTTGATTAAATGTTTCTCTACTATGTATGGTGGGAGAATTCAGTGATAGAGATACTCAATAAATAGTGTCCTAAAAATCATTCATTTCTTCAAAATGGGGATATTTGAAGTCTCTCATACAGAGGTTCCTAGAGAAAACTAACATATATGTGAGTTTTCATCACTTGAAGTAGTCGGGGAGATGACCCTTTAATGTGCCACATGAATGATCAAGTCATCCTATTCGGGCTCTTCATAGTACATAGATAAGATGTCTATAGTTTCATCTCATCTATTCTATGAAAAGGTCACATGATTCACCTTTGGATGGGAAGTTAATTGGGGCATTAGCTGATGACTCCATTCCACCAGGGGTAGAAGTTCTTGTTTTCTAATGACATAGTCACCCTTGAACTTCTTTATGTCCAACTCATATTCTCCCTCTACATGTAAATAGGGGAAATAAATCATGGGGATAACTCAAGACCAGTAATAAGAGCTTCATAATCTACCTATTTTTTAGTTCAACCTTCTGACAACACGAATGGGTATGTTAAGATGGGCTATGTAGGAGTGATGATGACAATCCCCTGGCATGCCCTATTGAGTTTAGGGTTATTGAGACTCCAATTTGTTAGACTCTGGGAGGCACCATCAAAATGAATCTTCCATTATGGTGTGGCCTGATCCACTGTGATAACATATTTATTTGGGAAATTGACATCTATGGAAAGTTTCTCATGGGTTGGGTATATAACCAAGAATCCTTCCAATGCTTTCCCCATGATGGATTTCTATAGGAGAAACAATTTTCTGAATTTCTATAGGATTTACTACATAATGAAACAATCACCTTGTTATCATGGGGTATTTGAAGATATATTTTAGTGGGTTAATACAAGATACTATCTATATCTCATGTTTTTTCAAATAATATCATAACTCGTGAACATTGAATACCATCACGATAAAACTCTTCTCAATAGGGGATTATCTAGTCTCTATGTTGAGGAGAATACAAATGAGATAATATAATGTGTTTTACCTACCCTCGTGGGTTTTTTGAGTTAGAATGGCACCATGGGATCCTTCTAGGGTGGTTACATAAAGGACTAGAGGCCTTCCCGAGATGAGTGGCATAAAAACTAGAGGGTGTAACAGTTATTACTTGATATTCACAAAATTTTTCTTGAAGTCTTCATCCCATTGGTAAATGGAAACTCTTCATAAGCCTAGAGAAGGTATTAAACATTTCAGGCATATTTGTAATCAATCAGTGAATAGAGTCTAAGTTTCCTTGGAGGCCTCACAACTTATAAAGGCTTCATGGAAGAGGATTTTGGTTGATGGAATTAATTTCCTCTAGGTATATATCTATGACTTTATATCTGATAAATAATCTAAGATTTTTTTCTTAGGTGACCCCAAATAAACCAATCAAGGGTTTTATATTCAAATGGTTGGAATAGAGGAAGTTAAAAAATTTCTCACAATCTCTGAGGTAGTCCTAGAATTCGAAGAATTTTACCACAAAACTATCAATGTAACATTCCCACAATTTTTTTAGGATTAATTTGATGATATGTTACATAGAATGCTGTAAATTGGTTCCAACATTTTTCAGGCTCAAATAATTTAGACTATAAAAAAAAGGTTCCTTTGGCTACACTGAAGGAAATATCTTCTTAATCTTCAGGGTCCATCTATATCTCATTGTACTTGGAGTATCCATCCATGAATAATATTGTTTAGAACCCATACATAGCATTAATCTAGTTCAATCATCAGAATGGTAGTTTAATCGTTCAAAAAATGGATTTTAAGGTCCCAGAAGATGATTCAAACACTGACTTTTATATTATTATTCCTTAATGGGAAAATTTTGTACAGACACCAAGGGTACTCAATCTGATTGGTGAATTTGTTCTTAATAATCCAGTAAACGTTTTCCTTGACCATGAAAACTTGGCATGGGTTCATTTTTATGGGAGGCTACTTGAACCCACGGTCACCCACTTGGAGGCTAACGAAGTGGACAATAATATGGGGATTGAGGCCAAGATTCCCACAATATCTCTAGGAAAACATGTCATGGTGCTATTTAGAGAAGGCCATATACTATTTTCAATTTTTTGATTATATCTTTATACTGATCAATGTCATCCTCAAATATTATTTATTGCAAAGGTCTACCTAGTCATATCATCAATAGTGGTGGATACACTCTCTTCAAACATAGGAAGTCCATCTTCCAGATCCTATTTATTTTTTGATAAATGATATTATTATGGAGAATATACATATCCCAACATTGTAGTTTTGGGTGAATAATCAGAACCTAATATGTTTAGAGAATATATATCAATTAGGAACTCATTCACTAGAATACAATAAAAATGTAAACAAGCCAATCCAATGTGGTTTCTAACAACAAGATAAAATCCTAATATTGAATCAATGATAAAGAGTCAACCTCCTTCAAGTCATACCTTGCTTGTAAAATATGTGGGAGTATCACAGATTGGTGTCAATGGGGTGAACAAATCAATACTTTAAAGGGGTAGGGTCTTAATATATTGGATGTTCCTACTCTAGGTATCATTATGAGTTAATTTGTGAGCACTCCTTAGAGACAATAACAAAATTTCTTGGGTCTAGTGTCATGGGTTAAAAATAATGAATTATGAGAACAAAACTATCATTTAATTCTTCTTAAGGATCTATTTTAGTGGTTTTCAAAACATTGGCAGAATTTATATACTCAACCTCATCAATATGGGGTTTTTTACTTCCCTTTTTTATTATTTGACATCTAGATAATGGGACTCAAAATAGTTTAAAGGAGGAGAATTGCCTTCGAGTACCCCTACTCGACCATCAATAGAGTACATAAGGCACCAGTGTTATAAATATATGACCACTTTGTATAGATAGAGATAGGTATTTTTCAATAAAGAATTGTAGGTTGTGTCTTCTAAGACTACAAAAAATTTAGTGCTTCCCACCAGCCCACTGAATTTATTATTCATCCTAATCATTCCATGTGGCTATGGTTTACTCTTATCATATCCCTAAATAATAGGTTTAGAGGGGATTAGATCCTCTTCCATGATCCCAATATTAAAGAGTTCTCATTTCATGATGAGACTCATCCCAGATCTAGTATCCACTAGGTTGTAGTATACCACCACAATGTTGAACCATCTAGTGATATTCAGTGGTCGTATGTTCCCTTTAATAGTAGCACCCTAATCTTATTTAAAACATAAACTAATGGCCCAAAATTCATCCAACATGGACTACTCTACGTAAGTGGACCCAACGACACCTACTTTAGAATCAAACTAAATGGGCCTCATAAAGTATTTTTTATGGGCTTCACACATTGCCTTTGATAAGTGAAGATCCTTGGGGATTGAGATCCTCACTAGAAGTTTAGTAAGGTTCCATAATACATCATAATTCAAGATGAGTGGCATGTTTTTTCCAATAAGGTAGTTATTTAGTAGGGGATAGTAGGTGTTATTGGATGAGGTACTGCGGCTTGGACAATTATTAAGATTTTTATTTATTGGTGAGCTAGTTTTATCTGAAGGTCTAACGGTTGGGCACCAGACATATGTGTTTGGTCCATGACAAGATATTGCAAATCATAATGTGGTCATCATTGAGTCTCATTGTCAACTAATACAGGTGAATGTGGATTTCCACCTAATGGGGAAGCTTTGGAATTTTGTTCTTACATTCCCTATGCCAGGCCTGATACCAAGATTGAATAGAATTATTATCCCAGTTCAAAGTGCTAGCTTGTATATTCTTCCTTCCTAAAACACCATCTTAGAAAATTAGTCTATTGGTGTGTCATATACCTCCCCTTTTATAGTTTGATTGGAAGTTCTTAAAGGGTTCTAGTAGTATTCCTTAATATTGACCAATGTGTAGTGATCCCCTAGTTCAACATCATTCATAGAGGTGAATTATTGATACTCTTTAGTGGAATAGTCTAGTTATCGATGTTCCTAGGGTGAATCTTCCAATTCAGAAGGTATGAAGTCACTAATGGTGTTATCTAGTTTTGGAACAACTAGGGGACTCAGATTTCTATTGTTTTAACATAATCTGCTACTTTTTGACTTCGAAGACTATGAAACTGATGTAGATATGGTGTTTGGGGGATTCATGGTAACCGCATTAGGATCTTGTTTTCTTAAGATATCATATATAATTCTATGGGATTGAGTGACTATCTTTCAATCCTACCAGTCATTGTACTTCTGTGTTCCATAGAGGGAGCCTATTTCCACTCATTGAAGTATTTGTTTTCAATATCTATGTATGTGGAGACATGTTCTATCTATATTAAGATGTCTGCAAATTTGACTAAGCCAAGATCCAATTGTTCCTATATCTAATATTCTGAGATAAATAATTTTTTAATGGTGTTTCCATGGATCTTATGGTATGGGAATTGATTTGAATGATCGGTAATGTTTTCCTCATAGGGTCTCTTACACTCTAGTAGCTTCAGGATCCACTTTACTAGGGTTAAGATAAAAGAAGCTGGGACTTTTGATTCCATTAAAGAGTAAGTATTGTTTCTTGTTTATATTAATAGAACCCTGGGTTCCTCACAATAAAGAGGTTTTGCAGAAATTTTCACTTTACGAGGCTACACCAAGTGAAATTGTTCTTGGATGGTCTCTACTTGGTTGGGATCATATTGTAAAGGGGCCAATATGCGTATCGGCTCAAGGCCCTCTTCATGAATAGTGGTTCATGTCTCTTTTTTTACTGTCCTTATCACATGAGATGGATGGGGGAATGGGTGAGATAGTTCATTGTTCTAATTCAATCATAGTTCCAAAAGATGAGCCTTTTGGTTAACAGGAGTAATCTACCAAGATAATTCTAGGAAATGAGGGTAGGGATTGGCTCATCTTTGACATTTTCCACAGACACATTATAGGAAACTATTCCTAAGAAATATTCATGTCAAGTGAGTATGTGATTCCCTTTCAATGATAAATGAAGTAATCAACTCACTCACCATGTATCTATTTACATTTTGAGGGTTTGGTAATACTGGTCATACGCAAGGTAGAGCTGAATAGGTAGAGGAATTGTATGTCGAAATCCTCTTAGCTAGAAATGGATACTAGAGACAGCTATTTTTACCACATGATTGTGGGTCTTTCCAATGATTGTTCATAACATTTGATATTAGTAGCTTCTTATTATTCTAGAGTCCCCACAATCAGGCATCGCCTTGTGGTGAAGTGGGACATATGTTGCAGTGGAACTCCCATATCATTGATTGGGGTAAACATGGATTTCCAAATTATGGTGGTGAGCACGTCTAGTCAAACCATGTCAGAAATAAATTTTCCTCAGGAATATTTGAAACATGTATTGACACTAGATACTGAAGGAATGTTGTGGGAGCATTTATCACATAATCCTAGTGAGTATTTTTTTTTTCTCACTAGTTCTCTAACTAGATCTTTAGCTTAGGAGGTTACATTGCCTCGATCTCTAGGAGGATAGGTTCATTGATCAGATGGACTGGAAAACTCATATCTTTTTAATTTTCCATATCCCCCTTCTTCTTACCCATTTTGGTATATGGGTCTACCTAGTTCAAATCTGGGAATCTAGACAAGAAGGAAAAAGTTCCCAACTTGGGGATAGACGTGATCTCTTTTGACATTGTCATGGCCTAGAAACTACTCTGACATAATATATGCGGGAATACACTTGTATCCCTCTGGATCCTAGAGTACATTGTCCGTCTTGTTGTCTAACTCAACCTATATTGAATCCTTAGATAGACTTATAAGCTCAACATGTCCCTTTCCCTTTTTGATATATCATCGGGTATGCAATAATGTCTCATTGGTGGGACTGCTAAGGCCTAATTCCAACCTTTGTTGATGGTTGAGAGAACCATCCTGAGGATATTCATGGTATTGTGTCGCTCCTTCATGAGGTTTCTCCTTTTCATTCCCCATGTCAGTGTCCTATTTCTACTCATCCTTGGGAGTGACAATAATGACTATGTTCACCATAGTGATGGTCTGAGAGAAACATTCACTATCAATGGGTGGGTTGTATTGATGGTCTCATTATTTTCATGGTATAGGGATAAAAAAGAGGCAATAATACTACCCCTAGCCTCTAATATACACATGTTGAGATACCTCTTCCATGACCCGAATGTTCATGGTGATACTCCTAACAAAAGTCTGATAGAGAGTTTATAGATAACCACATGATTCATGGAATTGATCCACAATGATCATTGTAATATTAACCCTCATACATTGTTGATTAATGGAATTGAAGTTCTCTTGTATTATTGGGTTGGATATCTAATGATCCTGAAGGTAGTTGAATGTCACCTAGATATTCTAGAATACAAAACTCTCTAGTCCTTAGTGAGGGACTCTGAGATGACAATGTTTAGGTTTGCAGGTGTCCAAAATGTAAATGGCACCTAGTCGGTTTCTAAGAGTCATCCCAAGTCCTCTTGTCTATCACTGGGAGAGTGATCCTTCTCTTAGTTATCCCCATCCCTAAGCAGCTAAGGTTAAGAAACCAACAGTGTCACTCACACTAATCTATTCTTATGATTATTTACTTGTCGAGGTGATCTACATGGACAAAACATATACTACATATTATAATTTCTCTTGGAGTTGGATCCAACATCAAGACCGTATCCAAGTATAATAGGGTGTCTAATACCTCCTCATATGCGAGCGAAGAAGCATATCTTTGGGGCTCATCAGAGTTATCACCATCATTTGATAGCATCAACCCAAACCTTGTAATCTCTCCAACTTCTAGTTTGGAGGGTGATATTAGGGAAACTAATAGATATGAGTAAGTATTCACTATAAGTACCTAGTATTATTCCAGAACGCCCTTGACCTATAGGAACTTTTCGAGGAATTTGGGGATGGTGTGGACCTCACCATAATGGATTGAAAGTCTTAATTGATATGATTATTCCATCATATTTGGCAGTGGGTATGAAGGTTCCCTCATAAAGACTCTAGTCTTATCGAAGTTTAAGAGGTCATTCATGACATGATGCTTCCTAGGGTCCCACCATTGATGGGGTGGGATATCCCCAAGTATAATTTTTTCCTTTCATGTGTTTTGTGACCGACATCATGGCCATGGCCCCGATGGATGTTTTTCCCTCTATCCCATGATGTATCTTCAGAGAGGGTAATATCTTTAGCATGGGGAGGAAATTCATAATTATTAGTGATATTTAGGGGAGGATAGCTACTCTATTATACGTTATCATGGGAAGGCTCGTAAGGGTTTCTGGTGGAATCAATGACTACGATAGTCAGCCTGGCCTTCCTGAGAGGCGTCTAGGGTGTCAATACCAAGTAAGTGAATGAAGAACCTTTATCATTAGTTGTTTTAATTTGATGGGCCACATTAGTGGGGGGGACGTAGGAGCTTCATAATATGCCTCTTTTCAGTTAATGTTAAGGTTCATCCTCTATATTGGTGTCTAGTGTTATGAACTAGGGTTAGTGCAGTGGGTATGGGGTAAACCCGCTAGTTGACCTATGGGGTCGATTAGTGTTGGAATGTATGCAGATGGGTTGGATACCACCTAGGTAACTCTTGGTTAGTGAATTTTTCATGTAAAACTAAAACATCCCCTACCTCCTGGGCATATGGTAGTGAGATATTAGAAAAATCTTAGGAGAGAAACCCACATCCTTTGTTCATTAGAATGAGGGGTGGTTTCCCACTATGTGTCCCCCAATGGTGGAAATGTTGTAGAGGTTCGGATGCTTCAAGGTCATATTATGCTATATTCCTAGTGAGAATGATACCTTCTTGTTATTATTGATGAACAAGTGTGTTGATTACCCTCCACTGAATGATCTCAGATGGTGAGATGTGGCATGGGATCCTATTATCTAAAGATGTGGTGGTTATAGTCGTAGGATTATAGGCATGTAGGATAGATACAACAAGATTTACCCTATACCTATACATATTGGTGTTATATCATCAATCTCCTTTAGCTTGAATCCCATAATGTCTATGGAATTGTCCATTAGTACAGATTTGATGAATTTGTTTCCCAATGCCCCAACATTGTACATTACTTATAAAGTAGATAAAGGATCCACATAAGTGATTTCACAAACTAAGGATTCACAATGATATCTACCCCAATTCATAGGATAGTTTCATTTTGGACCCACTATTTTTTCTATGGGACCAGGTGCTAAATATCAAAAACTAGTGACATGTAAATCTGATGATTCTCCAACATTACTAGTTATTATATTGTTTGGAGAATATATTCACATTGGGTTCACCATTTCTATTTTTGAAGATTTCTGTTGGGGTCACACATCATGTATGATTCATTCCCAATATTCCTATTTTCCAAAGGCAAGGGGCCTCCACTTACATGATTTTTGATGTCAGAACCTTGATAAAAATAGGATAATCTAATGTTGGTTCCTCCTTCTATGAATTACTCTAGGATCTCATCACCTAGTCTATGCCTCCCAAATATATTTTAGTCAGGTTCATGAAACTCCTTCCCATCACCAAATTGGGGTGGTCTCCAGTTAATTATGTTTGTTAATGTCTTTTCAGGGTAGCAACTTTTATTTCGAGTAGATAGTAACATTGGGCATGTCTGGGTATCTCAGGATATTGGGAATTTTTGGAATCTATAAAGTATTCTTCTTTTAATGTCAAGGGAGTATCATATATGTATAATATAAGATATAGAACCCATGGAATACTATATCATCCAAAAGGTATTGTATTCCATGGGAGTAAGTAATCTAAGGCTTTTTACCATAGGAATTGAATGTTTATTATATAGGGAGCATATTTTGTACCATGTGAATGGTATAATGTCTTCTGAAGATGGGTGGGTCATAATTGTAATGTCTTGTAGGGGTAGGTTAATGGTTAAGTGTGCACCAAAGGGAATATCACACAAGGGATTTTGTTAATTATGTCCTCGATGGGTGGATATTTTTCACTTGGTATTTTGTTTTAATGTTTGGGGTGTTAGGATTAAACATTGTGGTGGTATACTACATACAATGTTTAAGTGGAACTGATCAAAAATCACATAGTACTATGTTGAAGTTTAAGGTCATGTGATAGGAGAAGTAAATGTATTTTAACATCTTATTGTAAGGTTTATTGCATATCAAAAGGAGAGATAATGAGGGATGGTGTAGGGATTACACATGGAAGATTCTCAAAGGAGGAGGATCATGAAATGATGGGGAATGATGATGTGGGTATTAAGCATATAGAATGATAGAAGATAGAGGATCATCCCATGGTGAGGGATAAGATGGTATCCTATGATGATCATACATGGGTCATCACATTATCATCAATTAGGGTAAGGATACAGTTTAATTTCATGGGCTAAGGAAATTTTCCTGCATTTTAACATCACATGATTAGGATATCATGCTAGGAATTTTTACACTAGGAAATTAGAATGTTGGAAGGACTGACACCCTGGGATATGATTCCCATGTGAGAGAGGAAGATCTGGTAAAAGGTATATATTCCAATAAAGGTTAGCAGTTTACCTTGGTGATTCCACTATTTACGATTAAATTTCTATTTTTCATACACATCTATTTGGGGAATGGTTTAAACACTGCCATGGAGGAGTGGAAATATGGGGCCCCTATGTTAGGGTAAAAATGCTTAGGATCAAGAGAAATTAGGGTTCCTATACATCGTAGAAAAAGTTAATGTAATGGTTCAGTACATTCTTTAACAGAAAGGGGTGGACATAAGGGTATTTGATATCGTCCACATGGAAATTTGTGGGGCAGATGAAGAAAATGTGAATGGGTACAGGGGCCTTGGGCACACCAATTTCATGAAATGGTGTTGGTTTAAAGGAGGAACCATGGTGAGGCTTAATGTGTGGGATTCTTCAAATTTGGGGTTTCACAAAATTTAGGGATTCACAAAGGATAGTTATCTCATTAAGGATCATGTTTCTTGAAATAGTTTGACCATGCCTCGGAGTGAATTCTTAGTTCTCATAGGTTTGGTTTCACTAAGTATAATTTTCTCATGAAACCCCAAGATCTAAAAAGTTATTTATTCTTATGAAAATTCTATAGTCCTTCATTAAATTAATCTCCACCATGGATTGATGTTCTAAATAACTTATAGGTGTTAGTTTTGATAAATATAGCTACACTGGGAAATATGTATCCTCTTTGGTTCACAATGGTTTGACTTCCGTAAATTTAGAGCTTGGGATAGAATTCCAAAGGTTTATCCCCCCAAATTCGGATATGGGGAGGTATATATTGTCCTAGTGGAGACTTAGAAATTGATTTCATGGAATATTTGGGCCTACGTGAGATATTATGACCTTCTACCTGGAAGGGGGTTCCATGAAGAGAGATACAATGCACGAAGCTTACTCCCTCAACCTCTGCACGATCGAGTGACTTCCCTAAACTGAACATATGTTTCATGAAGGTTACCACCTCATGATCTATGTGTATAGTGAGTTTTTTGATCTACCATCATTATCAAAAGTTTGTAACTTTGCATGAACAGACCCTTTATGTGGTTCTTTGAGTCGCTTTGGCCTGGATTTTATTCAAACAAATCGGGATTTCCTTAACCTCTCCCATGACACATATATTTTCGCGTAAAAAACTATCATACAAAAAGGGGTAATAATTAACATGAAAATAAAATTTTTTAATGTTTTTTATCAATTGAATAATAGGTTGATAACATTATCTAAAAAAATTGATCAACCCCATAAAAATTAATGAAATAGTTTGTATCGCATTATGTTTTGAATATGTATTTTTTTCTTAAATTGATCATGATATTTTATAAACTAGGTTATCCCCCATAGACATAGATATGGTTAATTGATGTCAAATTACTAAGAGGAAATGTGGTATCACACTTCTCCCATGGAATATAAAAAATATATCAAGAAAGAGGGATAACAATGAAAGAGTGAGTATAAAATGGGAGGATATGGTTTTTGAAAATATGAGAGGGTCGTAGGATAAATTTTTTTATATAAATAAGGGGTAAAATAGAAATGATAACACATCACTAATGTATAAATAATTGGGAGAATAACTCCCCTTATTTTCATTTGTTGTCAATAAGGGGGATAAGAGAAACAATTACCCATGGAGTTAAATTGGTATTTATAAGAACTCGGGTGATGAAAAATGTGGAAATACCAGTAGTTTCAAAAAAAAATTGAATTAATTTCATAAAATATAATCTAGTATGTGAGTTATCATATTCACCAATTGATTATGTGAAATATAATTTAGGTACGAAGAATAGAAAAAATAAAACAACAAATGCTACCTTATTCATTTATTTAATCCAAATTGATCTAATAATTTTCAGTGTGTAGTATATTGATGGAACCAAGTGAGGAATCCTCTAGATCATTCACACATGAAAAAAAATTTCAAATATGTATTTATTTGATTATAGGTTGATATTATGATATATTGAATATGCTTATGATATACCTTTGATTATAGGAATAACTTGTGATCAATTTGGTCAACAAAATCGATCAGTTCATGTTATTTATTTTAGCCTCTCTCTCTAGAATATTGACAAAGATATTTGGATATCTTAAATTCATTAAAATTGAATGATACACTATTAATTATTCTAAAATTAATTTATTTACATATGTTATACATTCCAAAATTTCACATTGGTCTCTGAAAATTTATAACATTAATTTTAGACCCTTCTATAAACTTATGACTTAATTAAACATGTAATAAATGTCACAAATATTTTATCACTCACTTTAAAAAGTTATGTTTTTTCATGATAAAATTAGTGCCATTTACTCATCTTTTATTTTCTCATAGGTTAAAAACCCATTAATAAGTTTTATTAATTTGAATAATAATATTTTCTCATATTCCTTTGTATTTTGACTGCTTTAGGATATACTCAACACTAATAGGGGGTGAGTCATTGTTGGTATTATTTTATATAAATTTATACCTTTTGAACCCTTTACCTCTTTAACAAGTTATTATATTGATTATATCATTATTTTATGTCTCTTTAGTTCATTGGTATATCTAAAAATTGGATAGGATATTAACATGGTTCACCATTCAATAAGAAAAGAAAATACTTGGTGTAACTGAGAAACAATAGATGGCCACACAACCCACTAGAAACAATTAGTTAATAAGGAACACTCTACATATATCCTTGAAATTTTTGTTACACTATTATCTATTGGATAGTAATTTGGTTCTCATTTTCACACAGGTTCCTCTTTTACCTTATGATGATTATTGTTGTGTTTCATGGGTCTTATCCTTTCTCTATTATTTTCACAGGAATATAAAAGAAATAATTATTCTACTTTTGTATGAACAATAGTACACATTTTCTTCACAACATCACATATGAGTATTGATTATTACCTAAATTGTTTTTATACATACCAAACCACATTAAATACTTCTTCTTATGAACTACATAGAAAACTTGGCCAATTATTCATTTTCTTACTTCTGTGCAACATAAAAAAAAACATAACTCTTATTTTCTCCACTCTTCATATTTAATAATCTCAAGAATATAGATTAAATATAGTGTTGATTATATCTCTTAGAATTGGAGAAATATTATAACACCCAAAGACATTACAATATTTTCCTTTTATAATAATTTTTTTGGCATGTTTTATACATAAAGTTAAAAATATTCTACACACAACACTGAATTAGCTTGTGTTACAAACATGACCATGTTCTGTAACCATTGAATGGAATGCCTATTTTAAAACAAATTTTGACACTTTTATAAAATTTATTTTTCAAAATAAGCATTTGTTGGGAATTTATAAGGTCAAAAAAAATTAGGGTAAACATTTGGGATTTTTTTGAGAAACTTCATTTTTTGATAACTAGTAACAATTGTTGCAATTTAGTAAAAAATAACCTATACTATAAATAATGATTAGTGTGAAATTATATTTTAATTTTTTAGAGTTACATTAGATTAATTATACATATATTAATACAATTTATTTCATTAGATTAAATTTTACTTTTTAATTGAATATATAAACCTAAAAAATGTTTGAACGTTTTTCAACCTTAAAATCTCGTTATTTTGAACCCTCTATGGAACTAGCATTAGTGTAATTTTTCCCACATATATGATTTGAATTTTTAAAATCATACATTAAAGATCTTATTAAACATGATTTTTTTTTCTAATAATATAAAATTAATTTTTGAAAAAAAAATATGAGTGGAAGTGATTAAAAATAATTACGTTATTAAGGTAAAATTAAGATTAATAAGGAACAAAACCATAATATTAAGGACCAAAATGACCTGGAAACTAGTCTAAAATCCATTGGATGATAATAATTCGAGCTTATACCCTCTTGGATTAATGTTTTTGGGTTATTGGGATATTATTAAATGGAATTTCTCAATATAAAAGATTATGTATGAAAAAAAACAAAAAAGGGAACTTTACTTTACATAAGCATTTATGAAAATTTGAGATATGTAAAAAACATCATAATTTCAATTATACAAAATATTTTGGAAGGATAAATTGGTTAATGTTGTCATAATAAATTATCATTAATTTTTAATCATGATTTTGTTACTTAAAATGCTTAAAAATGCCAATGTAATGATTATTTAGTTAATAGTTAACTATAATAAATGATACTATAAATATTAAAATTTAAGTGAATTGATTGAATTATTGTATTTATTTATTCTTTTAGAGAAATATTTCATGTTAAAAATATGTAAACAAAATATATTTTTATTCTAATAATATATTGATATTTTAAATATGAAATTAAATAAATAATGTTAGAATTGAAGTTATTGTTATTTTACAATAAATAATATTTTATTAAATTATTTTAAATTAATACAAAATATATATTCTGAAAATTTATTCGTAGTTGTTGATATATATTATATATGGTCTATTAATGGATTAATTTATCTTTTATAATTAACATATTGACTCACTGATTTTAAAGACATTGTTAACATGGTTCAGGATGAAGCAGTATTTTAGCAAATCACATGCCCTTGTTTTAAAATTAATGTTGGGAAAAAAATCCCCCAGGGTTTCATTGAATCATTTTTGAGGTTATTGTGTTTATTGACAAAACAACCCTCTATGTTTTGTTTGTTTAAAAATAAGACCACGATGTTAATTTTGTTGACAAAGGGGGTTTCCATGGTGATTTGTTGAGTTCCAAAGAATTTGTTGACAACATTTATTGACAAAGAACGATGAAAAAGGAATGGATGATCCAGAGGAAATACAAAAGTAACAGATCTAAGGATGCGCCATTTTCTAGTGTTTTCCAAATTTTTGGGCCTCAAAATTGGAAAATGGGGAAACATGTTTTTGGAAAAGGAAATTGTGTGCAAGATCTAGGGAGGTTTGGAAACATGCACAGAAGGCATGTTTCAGGGTCAGAATGTTGAAAAATGGAAAAGGCATATTGCATGTGAATGATTTGAAGATGTGTGAAAAAGATGGAGTTGCGTGAAGGAATATTACACACAAGGCATGTTTCAGGAGAAAATTGTAGAAAAATGGAAAAGGCATGATGTGTGAAAAATATTTGGAAATTGGTGCAAAATTTGATGTTGTGCGAATGAAACTGGCACGCCCAATGTGACGTCAAATGGGGTTTTTCATGCTCGAATAGTAACTTTCACAGCAAAAGTTGAATCTTCTGTGAAAGGTTAAAGAACACATATAAATACAAGGTGATGCCCAACATTCAATATTACTCAAAACTTAGAGAAAATTGAAGCCCTAGATCGCAAAAGAATTTCACGCAAAGGGGATTTCATGAAGTATTTTGAGTTGCACACAAGATAAGGAAGAGGTATGTAAGATTTGGGTTTTTTAAAATATTGAAGTTGCGTGAAAAGGGTATTTCACGACAAAAGTGGAATCTTTCGTGTAAGGAAATAAAGTTATATGCAAGATGCAGTAGGGGTTGTGCAAAATATTTTTGGTTTCCTGGTACACCTGGTGCAAATAGATATTAATATGCATGTGAAAGTGGGTCATCAATAGAGCATCTGTTAACAGTTAAGGATTCAAATATCATTAGAGATAATGTAGAGACCTACAGGTCTATAAACTGTGAGTGGATCTTCTTAAGAAGAAGTGAGCACAATTCAGTTGAGAGATTAGTGAGCTTTCATATTGTTATTGTTTGTAAACTAGAAGTTACTTTGAATTTTCTTCAAACCTTGTAAACAATAGTGTGCTTTTAGTAAAGTTGGTACATCGGCACATCGTCAGTGTATGCTCCTTGGATGTAGCCCAGTGAGGGTGAACCAAGTAAAAATTGTTGTGTTCTTCTCATGATTTGGTTTATGTTTAGACTTTTCTATGGGAAACAAAAAGAAGTGAGTTTTTCTTAACATCAAAACAAGATCAATAGGGGCAATTGTTTTAATATATCTTAACCTGAGTCACCCCCCCTTAGGGTATCTAACCTAGTGGACCTAAAAATTAATTTACAAAAAAATGGGATTTATTTTTATAAATTACATATAATATTA
Source organism: Viscum album (assembly GCA_963277665.1). Taxonomy (NCBI): domain Eukaryota; kingdom Viridiplantae; phylum Streptophyta; class Magnoliopsida; order Santalales; family Viscaceae; genus Viscum; species Viscum album. The sequence goes on along the minus strand of OY728155.1, from coordinate 439,945,189 downwards.
ATAATTTAGTGTGTCTATTTTATTAAATAAATAAAACTTTATTTTAGTCTTAATGGTCAAGTTACCAAGCTCAGAAATCTAGATGCTTTAATAAAAATTGAAATCATAAAATTAGGTAATTCCTAGAAGTGAAGGAACCAAATTATTAAAATGAACATATTTTTGTGTGGTAGAGGTTTTTATTAGCCATTGTCCTCTTTTAATCAATTTGTTTTCCATTTTTAATCACTTTAGGTATGGTATACCTCCCATTAATGAATACCTTTTCGTATTTACAAGAGTTCCACTCCCCCCCCACCACTATAAAAAGCCTCTTATCCTTCCACTTAATTAAACTGTTAAATCCACTTAGGCTTAGTCAATACCTTCCTATATAGTATCCCAACATCCCTCCCCTACTTCTAGAATCATCCCTTTGTGCAAAAATAAATCTGAAGAATCCCTTTGGTGAAAACCAAAAGGAGTTACACAATTAAGAGGCAACGTCTTCTCTCAATTTCTTTAGTTTCATTCCCATTATCCACCTCATTCAATATAATTATTATGTTTTTATATAAAAAAGTGTCCTAAATATACTAGTATGTTTTTATGTAAATGGTTTTACCTAGACTTTCACACACCTCCATCTAATGGGTAACGAACATATTTTTTCTGTGTACGGTGAACTACAACCTCACGAAATAATGATTGTTCATTTTGTCATTACTACCAATAATGGTGGACATTATGATAAATCAATATATATTATATATATATATATATAATATTTATAATTTCTTTATGATTCATTAATTTTTATTTTTAACATACCTTTATGAATTCCATCTCGAGTAATTACGATAATTTTGTTTGAGGAAGTGTGGACTAGCACCCCCTCAAAATGATATGACTCATCCATGCCATACATAAAACAAATAAAGTATGGTTTTAATATTCCTATTTAACATATATAAAATATATATGATTCATTAATTATAATATACATATGTATAATTTATTTTTCATTCTTTTAAGAAAACCAAGAAATGAAAGTAGTATTCATGCGTACATACGATATACCATCTCCATGAACGGTGCACTTCATTTCTAATCACCAAACAATATATATTATTCTAAAAATATATATAAAGACTATATATGATTATTAAGTAATGTTTTAAATTATTTATATGACTATTCCATGATTTAATTAATGATAACAACAAGTAACAAGTTAAAACATAACTGAGAAAATTTGTCAATTAACACCCGAAATAGTGAGATTAATGAAAGAGTGTTAACAAAAGGGTAATAAAATATTGTAAGAAGTAAATATATGATATTATAAACATTATTATGGTTATTTTATAAGTTATTAACATATTTTAAACCACTATACATGAGAATAAATACCACTCAACAAAATCGAAGATAAGGTAAGGGAATATTTTCTTGCTTTTCTTTTCATAAGGAACACACCATATACACCACACAATTCTTTTTTATAGTGTATATACTGCCCCTTTTATAAATTATATCATGAATATTTTTTCTTCATGGTATGAAAAAACATCCTTTGTGTTGATTCTTAATTAGATGTTTTATGTGGTGTGGGATACTATGGGATGTTTAATGATTAATTTCCTAAAACATATTATTAATGACGACCATTGAAATCTCACTTATTTTTGTGATTGTTAACATTTTTTAGAAAAAATTACTTTATTGTATTCATTTTTCATTGGAAATTATCTTAAATATGACTATACTCACACAATAGATAATATTATTTCCTAAACCATATATCATTTTATATACGGTGTTCACATGGAAAGTTATTTGATTTACTATGGAATTATTGATAAATTTTTATCCTTTATTCAATAAGGATACATTTTGATAAGGAAATTTATTCATGAATATGAGAAATGATTTGGACTGGTACAACATGGGTGGGTCTAATTAATAGATATCCCCTCGAAGCATCTATAGTCTTAAGAGATGAATCATTCAGCCAATCAAATGGGTTTATATCCTACATTTTGTAAACTATCATGTGAATGGTTATAATGGTAATAGTATCATGTACCTAGGAAACATGGAATCCAATAATTAATAATTTCCATCATTTTTATTTATTTATTATTCATCCCTGATATTTTGTGATAACATATATATGGATACATTTCCTTTTCAGTTTATTGAAATAAATGGCATGATTTTCTGTTTCTTACATTTCCAGATTGATATTTCATTATGTAGTCATTTGAATGGAATGTATTTTCAGTTATTTACCTCTCCATGTAAATTTATTTCTATTGATTCACTATTACTCATACTTTACCTACACTTACTGATCTTTTGATCTCATCCTTATTATGTTTCATTTCCCCGGGTTATGAATAATAATTTATTGAATAAGAATTCATGGATGTAATTTATTTATTTTTAATATTTATCAAGATTGTATTTCTTATTTCATATTGTATTATGGGTATCATGTATGTCATTTTTCTTTGCAATACTACTAAACTGAATGGTCCTTCATGATTTGACTCCTTTTAATCAGGCCAAGGTAATGTAATAATTCACCATCTCTGGGCTTCTGGGGTCGAGGCATTACAGTTGGTATCATAGGAAGGTTTAGCAACAACATTTGAAAATAGATTTAGAAAACATATATTTTGGAGCACAACCCTAATAAAGAAATTTAGAATTAAAAACAATACCATCCTATAATTTTGGTAAGGTATATATTATATGGGTTTTCTTATCAATACATCCCTGTCAAGATACTACAAGTGGATGTGTTTCAGGCACATATGTACCTAGGAGTAAAAAATCCGCCAGTGTTCCATGCCTGACTTGGGGTAACCCGGTACATGAAAATGTGACTTACTACGAACCTAGTTTGACACTCCTAGGGGATAATCTTTGGATAATATATATTTTCATTACCTACCATTAAGAAAGATTTAAGAGTAATGATATCCCATAAGAATCACTATTATAAATCCTACCTATACCAACACACCAATACCAATGGTTTTTAAAAACCATTGTTATTGGTCTCCTTTCCCAATAGTTTTCCAAAACCGTTGGGATATTCCACTTTGACACAACTTTTCCCAACATTTTTATAAAATTATTGGGAAAGGGTATGACTATCCCAATGGTTTTTCAAAATCATAGGGATAAACCCGTTTGAGAACAACTTTCCCATTGGTTTTGAAAAATAGTTGTGAAAGGGTATGACTATCCCAATGGTTTTCCAAAACCATTGGGATAGACCAGTTTTAGATTACTTATCCCAACACTTTTTGAAACTCATTGGCATAGGGTAAGGCTATCCTAATAGTTTTTCAAAACTGTTGGAATATACCATTTTTTACAATGTCACGTATCTCAACGGTTTTCAAAACCATTAGGATATGTGCCTTTATTTTTTATGAATTATTTTTTTGAATATCATCAAATAAATAAATATATAAATTACACACACATATATATATACAAATATATTCCAAAAGGTAATTAGAAGATAGTGGTAATGTCTTTGATATATAATGTACAGGTTGTGGGTTCAATCCACTACTATAACTTTTTTTTAGATTTACCTATCCCAAAATTTTGGGGGAAACTGTTGGGATATAAATATCCTAACCGTTTTCCCCAAACCATTGGTATAGGTCTATACACACTCCAAATTACCCAAAAACTTCCCAAACCCTTGGTATAGGCTATACCAAGTTTTGGGGACCTATACTAAGGGATGAAAACCGTTGGTATAGGCTATTTTCCATTATTGTATCCATGTGTACTATTTTGATATTAGCTATGAATAAATTTATTAATTTTTGTTACGCCATATTTAGAGTTATAAAGAGTTCCTAATTTTATGAGATAATAAAGTACATTTGATAATTTAGAAATAGAACCTATTAGAAGTATTGACGCACACCTGTCATTGGGCTTGGCAGAACAATTATTTCCTAAGTGAAAATTTAGTAAAGTTTTTGACCTGGGATGTCTCATGAAGAGGAGTGAACACAAAACAAGTTTTCACTTTAAAACGAGGGTAAAAATGTTGTGTTTTTGAAATGAAATTTGAAATTAAAATGATTGAAAAACTATGATATTAAAAATGGTGATTAGGTTGGGGTCGGTTTCCTAATTGTAATGCTATCATTGTTCAATTTAATTAAAACCTTTTCTTATTAGTTGATTAAAGTGAGTTTCCACAATCGTTTCCTCTCACTTCCTTGGTGAAATTATTATTGTGAAAGAAAACCTTACCAAGATCTTGGTTTGGTCAACTCTCCTTCCATGTGTAAAATAGTTTTATTGAATATCCTTAATTAAAATAGGCAATACCCGATCGGGTTTTGTTTATCCCAAACAATCATGAACATTCACTACACCTTTTACACATACTGATGATCGTCGAGTACTTCACGACTAATTCTTGGGTTATTCCATCATATATAAACCAGAAATTAGTGGAAGGAGATTATGATTATTTTACCAAGGAAAAAATCAATAACGGAATTAATATTCAAGAAAGATCACACTTGATAATAAAATCCGCTATAATAAAATGAAAACAACTTTGAAGAAGAAAGAAATTTATTCAATTGCGTCCAAGAACTCAAGAATTACAATGTAGAAAACCAACCCTTCCCCAATCACTCCAAAAATTTACCCCACCATGGTAAGGGTAATAGATATGAATGGGGAATTATAAGGAATTATAAAACTATGAAAAAGAAAAGAAATAAAAAATAGAGCCAAAAAGATCTTCTTCTTCTTTTCCTGGAAGGAATGAGATGGAGAATGGGATGCATTGAGAGGGTGGAGCTCTCCTCCTTTTATAGCCAGAATTTTTTCCCCGGATGTTGACCCATTGTATCCCAAATAAATGACATCTTAATATGTTGAGCCCTTCTTGAATGTTGTTCATGATTCCCTTGGACGTGTCCCCTAAACATTGTAGCGGATTTGGACATGTATTCCAAGAGTTATGTATGTTTCTCTCTGATCATTTATTCTGTCCAGTTAGACTCTCCAAAACAAAATCCTCCAGATTAGGCTGATTTAATGACCCCATAAAAGGCCAATTCACTTGATGCTTCTTTCATAAAAGCTGCTCTAAAACTCCTTGCGCGTCCACCCACCGAATTGGACAACATTTAGGCCCACCATGGATGGGTTATGGATCCAACACTAAAACTAGGTAGAAGATAAAATAGTTTTCTTTCTCCCACTTGTGAGCTTCTTTTGAGCTTCCATATGGCCGATTCAGATTTTAGTCCAGAAATAGTAAATGAAGCCCTGGATACTTAAAATAAGTAAAAGAAAGAATTTTGAAATTGGGATGAGCCTAGATAATGTTATGGACAAACTACAGAAATACTTTAAAACTGTTAAAAAACCAAAATAGCCAATTTTTACTATTCAGCTCAAAATAACACCATTATCATAAAAATGAAACTATTAATCTTAGAGGAAAACTTTGGTGGGTTTAAAATAATGATATTCAATATAAATTAATTAAAAATATTTTCTCTATCAATTCCCCAACACTTAGAACTTGGACTCCTGGTGTAACATGCCAGGTAAATAAAGAATAAAGAATTTTCATATTTATTAATATTTTACGAATTAAATATTAATTTTATTTTAAAGGGGTTGCTATTTTCGATAGCGTACCCGATACGCAATGATGAGTTTCTTTGAAACTTACGTAGCACACTAGTAATAAAATAATATTATTTTAAATGTTAGTTAACAAGTAGCCGTTGTACTGGCGGGAATGGATAGAAATAACTAAAATATGATTAGATATGTTTTTAAATGTTTATACACTTACCCAATAAAAGATAAAGGCTTAAAATACGGAAAGAGTTCAATTTTAGGGCATATATACTCTAATTTTCACTAAAGGTTCACTTATCACCTTTTAATGGTGAACCATCATTAAATATAGTTTTGATCACTCTTATACTTTATTTTGGACCAAATATAACTCTTCTTTAGAATCGGGACATCAAAATTTACTTTGTGTAAATTTTTGGTACCTTTCTGATAAAGTTCATTTTTTTATGAATAGTGTAAAATGTTGTATTTTAATTCAAAACCTCTTTTTAATCTAAATTATTTATATGATTATATTGTTATTTTAATTGGTTTTAAAGTGAAATTAGAAAATATTTTTACCAGTTAATCCAATAGTGGTCATTGGAATCAATTTCACTTTGAAATTGGACTTAAACTGGTGTCAATCTTTTGATACTTATTGTTTCACAAAAACACGCTATTTGTCATGACAACGGGAATTAATTATTAAATTAATTAATTTGACTTATATGTTTTTAATTTTGTAAAATGGACTTCATTTTTGAATTCGGAATATCAAATATAGCTTAGGGTGAATTTTTGGTAATTTTCTGAAAAACTTCAATTTTTGATGAATAGTGAAACCACTAAGTGGTAATCAAGCAAACTGATTTTTCAGTTAAATGAAAGTTTACCACTAATGTGTATTGAATTTTGAAAATCCCACATACATGGTTGTCATTAAGAAGTAAAATGTGGTTCAATTAGATTAAAATAATTTTTTGGTGAATAGTAACTTATTAAGTTCTTAATCGCGATTAGTGTTAATTAGGGTAGTTTAAGGTCTAAATAAGGCTTTAATAATATGAAATGACCTAGAAACATGTCTCAACCTCATTGGTTGTGTCATGGCCGACCATGAAATTCCATGGGTCAACTTGGGGACCCCATGGATCCACCTTTGTTGGGAAATGACATAAATTACTTTTTATTTAATGTTAAAGTGAAAATGACACAAACATAATATGTTTTACGAAAACAATTTTTAAGTGGGGTTATACAAGTCCAAATTTTGATTATAAATAGTAATTGGAAATCTAAAAAGATTTCCTATCGCATAGTATTTTGTTTATAATTTGTAGACATTAAATAAATTAAATTATTTATGACATAATAATGATGCAGCGATGACATCATTATTTGACGATTAAAATAAAATGGAAAGATAATGAAAAATATATAAACTAAACATGTCCAAAACCAATTGGATGAGTGGATTTCGAACCCTTATCACCTTATCCACTAATTATATCAATTTGGGACCTTTTAAAACCGAAACACATTTTCAAATAAAGTAATGTTTTTTTACTTTCCAAAAGTGCCCCTCCTCTCCTCTTATAAAAGGCCCCCACCTCTACCTCATTTCACACACTCTTCAAGCCTTTGGCTCGGCCAACCCCTGCCCATTTGCTCTCTCCACATCCCTATACTCATCCTAGAGGATTCCCTTTGGGCAGAATCCTTTCAAAGGAAGCCTTTAGGCTCAAATCAAAAGGAGTTACACTTTTTAAGGTAATTCGTTCTCTCATGTTCATTTGTTTTATTTTTCTTTTACAACCCCCTAAACTCTTTTTATTTACTTATTTTGTAACAAAACCAGTATCTTCAATATACTAGGATGTTGTTATATGATTTATTTGAGCTACACTCTCACAAAACTACATCAAATGGTTAAAGAACATACGGTTTCCGTGGATGGCGAAATTCTGCCTCCCGAAACGATGATTGTTCAACACTCATTTAACACCTTCAAAGGTGGCCATTATTATGTCACTATTTTTATATATGATATATAATATGTTTATGTTTTCCTTAAGCTTCTGTTTATTCATTTTGGGCATACCTTTATGGTTTCCATTATGGGTAAACACGATATCTTCATTTTAGGAAGTGCGGACTACCGCCCCCTAAAAGTGATTTGATTCGTTAATACCATATGTGGGATGTGTAAAGGATAAAGTTAATGATATTATATATGTTATTATACTGGAATTATAATACACTCTTATATCTTTATGATTCCATTCCAGAAAATATGAAATATAAATGGAAGTAGCGTTCATGCGTAGGTACGGCTTACCGTCTCCATGAACGGTGCATTTCATTTCTTACCTCTAAATTATGTAATATTATAAATGCATGTATGTACTAGATATATATGACATATATGATATCTACATCATGAATACCATTCTGGATATAATGAACCTTTGACCAAATTAACAACATGTAAGTGTAAGAAGTCTATTTTTGACTTAAGAACCAAATACCGACAAAATGAACATTATTAACTTAACTGATTACATGATGTTCATAACATGGTATAAAAGGAATAATGAACTTGAAAAAAGATTCTTAAGCAAGTAGAGATTAACTCAAGTTTATTATTCAGGAGAATAAAGAACGGTCGGGTCAAGTCGGATACGAGGTATGGGACTTCGTCTCAATCTCCTTTCGTTGAGGCATATTTTATTTTATACACAACTTTCTTTTATACGGTGTATAAACCCCTTTGACTTTTACGTTTATTCAAAAGGAATATTTTTTATATGAATCGTTTACTAAACGACAAAAGGGAATGTTTTTGTCGTACGTATGCGGGGACAACGACTTCTCCGCCGTCGTGACCGTTATTTGAGTTTCGGCTTCCTCTACAAGCCATACCTTCTTTTTAAAAGAAAAATAAATACCATGTTTTACTTTTCTTTTATTTTAGTATTGAAAATGGTTTTCATAATGTTTTTATATCAATGTGTTGTATTGATATCTCATGATTGAAATGTGGAAATTTTATGTTTCCTTTATTCATGTTTTATGTGATATGATTATGTTATGGTTCTTGGGCATTATTATGAAGACGGGTGGTTCCGTGATAAACTAAGGGCGGGTGAGCCCGTTATAGCTCTCCAATGCATTGGGTAACGCGAAGGAGTGAAATGTTAAGGTTTCTCCGAAGAGATTTTAGGGAATATACTGTGATGGGTATTCCAAACGTAACCAAGAGGGTTACTCCCTACGTAAGAATGTTATGAATGCCTCAAGTTACCTTTATGTCTTATGATTTCTATGATTTATTCATGATTTGATGAGGTATGTTAAGGTGATTATGTTTTTTGGGTAAATTATGATTTCACTCTTATGTATGTATGTACCCATGTTTCATTTCCATGTTTTTATAACCCATGCTGAGTTTTTATGCTCATCCCAAGTTTTTGAAATGTTTTTCACAGGTCAAGGGAAAGGTACATGATAAGATGATAGAGTCAAGGATGTGTCAAGAAATAATCCATGTTTTATTTTAAACGTGTTTCCATTGATGGGAATGAAGAATACTATCTTTCTGTAACCACTTTGTTTATATGTGGAATGTAATGCATGTTTTATGATCTAATTCTCTAAAACTCTAAACCTGAAAAGATCCTCAACGAGTAATCTTGTAATAACTCAAGATTAAGTATGGTTTAAGGATGGGGCCTTATAGTTGGTATCAGAGGTCTGTTTAGACAACTTTAGGATTTAGAAAAGTGTTAAATTATAATATGATTGAAATGATATAGCATTTACGGATTACCATGTTGCTTCGCCTAAGATATTTCTGTGTTCAGAATGGTTTTCCGCAGAGGAAACAAAGCAGCTATGTTGGGACGACATCAGGAGGAAGATAACCTTCCAAATCAGCAACCTGAGATGGTCAGAATCGGAACTGAACAGTTTGTTGCAGTGATGGCACAGTTGACTCAGGCTATAAATCGTGGTGGTATTCATGCACGAGATCAGCCAGATCAACCGCAGAGGACCATGTCAGTGGTGGAACATTTCATGAGGCAACATCCCCCAACATTTAGAGGATCATATGACCCTGTGCAAGCTGAAGGGTGGATTAAAGCACTGGAGAAGATTTTTGATGTCATGGGGTGTTCAGAACATCAAAAGGTTAGTCTTTCTGCTTACCGTTATGAAGGTGAAGCTGATCAGTGGTGGTCGATGGTGAAAAATATAAGGGATAGTGATGAGATTGAGGATCTTCACTGGGACGAATTCAAAGGTATGTTTCTTGAGAAATATTTTCCTAAGGTGGTTCGTCTTAGGATGGAAAAATAGTTCCTAGAATTGAGGCAGGAGGATGATTCAGTGGCTGCTTAAGAAGAAAAGTTCACTCGATTGGCAAGGTATGCTCCAAACTTCATACGAGATCTTGATAGTAAAATAAACCGTTTTTACTCAGGGTTAAATCCAAAGTATCGAAGGGCTTTAGCTTCTCGTGAGTTCAAAAGTTATGAAAAACTTGTTCGATGTATGGAGAATGTGGAAATGGAGTTTGCCGATGATCAGGTGTTCTATAACAAACAACAGAATAAGAGATCTAGTTGGCAGGAAAAGGGGAAGAATTCATCAAAGAAGCAAGGAGGTAAGAAAACCAAATATCCATCCTGTGAGAAGTGTGGTAAAATGCATCCTGGAGAATGTTTATCCAAGTCTGGTAAGGGCTTTCGGTGTGGTAAGTCTGGTCATATTGCTCGTAACTGTAAGGAAGATGATCAAGTAGGAAATGAAAAGCCAACAGTAAGATGTTTTAAGTGTAATGAAATGGGTCATTGTGAAGACGAGTGTCCGACAAGGAGCTTGAGTGATGGGAAGCAGTTAGACTACAAGCAGAAAGGGGTGGTAAAATCCTTTGCAAAAACTTCAGCAGATGTTGGGCCATCGAATGAAGTGGTATCAGCTCCAGGGAGCTCAGTATTTTTCTAAGTTTGACTCGAGGTCGGGGTACCATTAGTTGAAAGTAAAAGAAGCAGATGTTCTGAAGACTGCGTTCCGTACTAGGTATGGCCATTATGAATTTTTAGTTATGTCTTTTGGGTTAACCAATGTACCTGCTGTATTCATGGTCCTTATGAATAAAATTTTCAATGAGTTCTTGGATAAGTTTGTGTTTGTATTTTGAGGTTTGTGAAGAGGTTATGTGTGCCTTGTGATTCACAGTTGAAGAATGAGTTGTTATGTGAGGCTCATAGTTCCCCGTTTTCAGTTCATCCTGGCAGTACTAAGATGTACAGTGATCTGCGGGAGTATTACTGGGGGGATGGAATGAAAAGAGACATTGCTGATTTTACTGTGAAGTGTTTGACATGTCAACAGGTTAAAGCAGAGCGGCAGTTACCGAAAGGGATGCTTCAGCCTTTACCAGTGCCAGAGTAGAAATGGGAAAACATATCCATGGACTTTGTTGTGGGATTACCGAGGACATCTCGAGGTAATAATGCAATCTGGGTTATTGTTGATCGCTTGACCAAATCTGCTCATTTCCTTTCTATACGAGATACTTTCTCTCTTGATCGACTTTCCCGTCTGTATCTTAAAGAGATAGTCAGGTTACATGGAGTTCCTCTCTCCATTGTATCGGATCATGATCCCAGGTTTACTTTTAAATTTTGGAAAGGCCTTCAGAAGTCGTTGGGTACTGAATTAAATTTTAGTACAGCTTTTCATCCTCAATCAGATGGGCAGTCAGAACAAACAATCCAGACATTGGAGGATATGCTACAAGATTGTTCTATGGATTATCAGGGATGTTGGGACCAACATCTTTCTTTGGTTGAGTTTTCTTATAATAACAGTTTTTATTCCAGTATACAGATGGAACCATTTCAGGTATTATATGGGAAGCGGTGTCAAACTCCAGCATTTCTGGGATGAAGTTGGTGAAAGGAAGTTGATGGGATGAGAATTGGTAGAAGAGTTGGCAGAAAAAGTTCAGCTGATTCAGAAGCACATGAGAACAGCTCAGAGCAGGCAGAAGAGTTATGCGGATAACCGGAGGAAGGATGTATCTTTCAAGGTAGGTGATCATGTTTTTATCAAGGTTTCTCCTTGAAAAATGTGTGATGAGATTTGGTAAGAAAGGAAAGTTGAGTCCATGGTTGGTTGGACCATACAAAATTCTGGAAAGAGTTGGATAAGTTGCATACCGAGTGGCTTTACCTCCGAGTTTATCTCAGGTACACAATGTTTTTCACGTTTCTATGTTGAGAAAGTACATGCCAGATCCATCTCATGTTTTGAGCCCAGAGGCAGTTCAACTGGAAGAGAACCTATCTTTTGAGGAACAACCGGTCCATATTCTTGACCACAGAGAGCAAGTGTTACGGAATAAGGTGATTCATCAGGTAAAGGTTTTGTGGAAAAACCATGTGATTGAAGAGGCAACGTGGGAATCTGAAAATGCTATGAGGGATAAATACCCCCACTTATTTTGATAAGTGAATAAAATTGCGAGGACGCAATTCCCAAAAGGGGGGAAGGATGTAACAACCCAGGTAAATAAAGAATAAAGAATTTTCGTATTTATTAATATTTTACGAATTAAATATTAATTTTATTTTAAAGGGGTTGCTATGTTCGATAGCGTACCCGATACTCAATGATGAGTTTCTTTGAAACTTACGTAGCACACTAGTAATAAAATAATATTATTTTAAATGTTAGTTAACAAGTAGTCGTTGTACTGGCGGGAATGGATAGAAATAACTAAAATATGATTAGAAATGTTTTTAAATGTTTATACACTTACCCAATAAAAGATAAAGGCTTAAAATACGGAAGGAGGTCAATTTTAGGGCATATATACTCTAATTTTCACTAAAGGTTCACTTATCACCTTTTAATGGTGAACCATCATTAAATATAGTTTTGATCACTCTTATACTTTATTTTGGACCAAATATAACTCTTCTTTAGAATCAGGACATCAAAATTTACTTTGTGTAAATTTTTGGTACCTTTCTGATAAAGTTCATTTTTTTATGAATAGTGTAAAATGTTGTATTTTAATTCAAAACCTCTTTTTAATATAAATTATTTATATGATTAGATTATTATTTTAATTGGTTTTAAAGTGAAATTAGAAAATATTTTGACCAGTTAATCCAATAGTGGTCATTGGAATCAATTTCACTTTGAAATTGGACTTAAACTGGTGTCAATCTTTTGATACTTATTGTTTCACAAAAACACGCTATTTGTCATGACAGCGGGAATTAATTATTAAATTAATTAATTTGACTTATATGTTTTGAATTTTGTAAAATGGACTTCATTTTTGAATTCGGAATATCAAATATAGCTTAGGGTGAATTTTTGGTAATTTTCTGAAAAACTTCAATTTTTGATGAATAGTGAAACCACTAAGTGGTAATCAAGCAAACTGATTTTTCAGTTAAATGAAAGTTTACCACTAATGTGTATTTAATTTTGAAAATCCTACATACATGGTTGTCATTAAGAAGTAAAATGTGGTTCAATGAGATTAAAATAACTTTTTGGTGAATAGTAACTTATTAAGTTCTTAATCGCGATTAGTGTTAATTAGGGTAGTTTAAGGTCTAAATAAGGATTTAATAATATGAAATGACCTAGACACATGTCTCAACCTCATTGGTTGTGTCATGTCCGACCATTACATACCATGGGTCAACTTGGGGACCCCATGGATCCACTTTTGTTGGGAAATGACATAAATTACTTTTTATTTAATGTTAAAGAGAAAATGACACAAACATAATATGTTTTACGAAAACAATTTTTAAGTGGGGGTATACAAGTAAACATTTTGATTATAAATAGTCATTGGAAAGCTAAAACGATTTCCTATATCATAGTATTTTTTTTATAATTTTAGACATTATATAAATTAAATTATTTATGACATAATAATGATGCAGCGATGACATCACTATTTGACTATTAAAATAAAATGGAAAGATAATGAAAAATCTATAAACTACACATGTAGAAAACCAATTGGATGAGTGGATTTTGAACCCTTATTACCTTATCCACGAATTATATCAATGTGGGACCTTTTAAAACAGAAACACATTTTCAAATAAAGTAATGTTTCTTTACTTTCCAAAAGTGCCCCTCCTCTCCTCTTATAAAAGGCCCCCACCTCTACCTCATTTCACACACTCTTCAAGCCTTTGGCTCGGCCAACCCCTGCCCATTTGCTCTCTCCACATCCCTCTCCTCATCCTAGAGGATTCCCTTTGGGAATAATCCTTTCAAAGGAAGCCTTTAGGCTCAAATCAAAAGGAGTTACACTTTTTAAGGTAATTCGTTCTCTCATGTTCATTTGTTTTATTTTGCTTCTCCAACCCCCTAAACTCTTTTTATTTAATTCTTTTGTAACAACACCAGTATCTTAAATATACTAGGATGTTGTTATATGATTTATTTGAGCTACACTCTCACACAACTACATCAAATGGTTAAATAACATACGGTTTCTGTGGATGGTGAAATTCTGCCTCCCGAAACGATGATTGTTCAACACTCATTTAACACCTTCAAAGGTGGCCATTATGATGTCACTATTTTTATATATTATATATAATATGTTTATGTTTTCCTTATGCTTATGTTTTTTTCATTTTGGGCATACCTTTATGGTTTCCATTATGGGTAAACACGATATCTTCATTTTAGGAAGTGCGGACTACCGCCCCCTAAAAGTGATTTGATTCGTTAATACCATATGTGGGATGTGTAAAGGATAAAGTTAATGATATTATGTATGTTATTATACTGGAATTATAATACACTCTTATATCATTATGATTCCATTCCAGAAAATATGAAATAGAAATGGAAGTAGCGTTCATGCGTACATACGACTTACCGTCTCCATGAACGGTGCATTTCATTTCTTACCTCTAAATTATGTAATATTATAAATGCATGTATGTACTGGATATATATGACATATATGATATCTACATCATGAATACCATTCTGGATATAATGAAACTTTGACCAAATTAACAACATGTAAGTGTAAGAAGTCTATTTTTGACTTAAGAACCAAATACCGACAAAATGAACATTATTAACTTAACTGATTACATGATGTTCATAACATGGTATAAAAGGAATAATGAACTTGAAAAAAGATTCTTAAGCAAGTAGAGATTAACTCAAGTTTATTATTCAGGAGAATAAAGAACGGTCGGGTCAAGTCGGATACGAGGTATGGGACTTCGTCTCAATTTCCTTTCGTTGAGGCATATTTTATTTTATACACAACTTTCTTTTATACGGTGTATAAACCCCTTTGACTTTTACGTTTATTCAAAAGGAATCTTTTTTATATGAAGTGTTTACTAAACGACAAAAGGGAATGTTTTTGTCGTACGTATGCGGCGACAATGACTTCTTCGCCGTCGTGACCGTTATTTGAGTTTCGGCTTCCTCTACAAGCCATACCTTCTTTTTAAAAGAAAAATAAATACCATGTTTTACTTTTCTTTTATTTTAGTATTGAAAATGGTTTTCATAATGTTTTTATATCAATGTGTTGTATTGATATCTCATGATTGAAATGTGGAAATTTTATGTTTCCTTTATTCATGTTTTATGTGATATGATTATGTTATGTTTCTTGGGCATTATTATGAAGATGGGTGGTTCCGTGATAAACTAAGGGCGGGTGAGCCTGTTATAGCTCTCCAATGCATTGGGTAACGCGAAGGAGTGAAACGTTAAGGTTTCTCCGAAGAGATTTTAGGGAATATACTGTGATGGGTATTCCAAACGTAACCAAGAGGGTTACTCCCTACGTAAGAATGTTATGAATGCCTCAAGTTACCTTTATGTCTTATGATTTCTATGATTTATTCATGATTTGATGAGGTATGTTAAAGTGATTATGTTTTTTGGGTAAAGTATGATTTCACTCTTATGTATGTATGTACCCATGTTTCATTTCCATGTTTTTATAACCCATACTGAGTTTTTATGCTCATCCCAAGTTTTTGAAATGTTTTTCACAGGTCCAGGGAAAGGTACATGATAAGATGATAGAGTCAAGGATGTGTCAAGAAATAATCCATGTTTTATTTTAAACGTGTTTCCATTGATGGGAATGAAGAATACTATCTTTCTGTAACCACTTTGTTTATATGTGGAATGTAATGCAAGTTTTATGATCTAATTCTCTAAAACTCTAAACCTGAAAAGATCCTCAACGAGTAATCTTGTAATAACTCAAGATTAAGTATGGTTTAAGGCTGGGGCCTTATACCTGGACAAGTAAAAATCAAATCAAATCAAATCCAAAACACATATCAATGAGATCTATCAAATAAATTCCAAGAAATAAAAAGAAATCATGCCTCATCAAAAACAATTATTTGAAGTTATCCATTTTAGATTTTAATATATTTCCACTTCATTTCTTATCCAATGCACACAAAACACTTACCTCAAATTAATTTTCTCTCATCTCACAAATGTAAATGCTGAACAATGATTTTCCCATCCAAACTCACACAAGAGTCACCATAGGCTTGATAAATTCTACTTCTCCACCCGATGTGTGTCAAGGACATGTGTTTCTCACGAGGACTTTTCAGGGTTGTTCTGTGGCTTCCAGTTGGTAGGATTTAGATGATAAAAGTTCTGAGGTCGAAAAAGTAAGGCTTGGCTCTTATTGAAGAAAAATTGAAAGATTATAACTTTCACTCAAATATGGTCTCCTTCACTTCCCCTTTGTTTAAAATAGGCTCCATCATCATTCAATCAGCTCAGCAGCAAAAATTTCAATCTTTTCAAACATGATTTTTTTTTAAAGCTCCAGATAGGAACATCTTTCATTTTACATTGGAAGCTCCAGAAAGGCACAACTTCTCTTATCATGAAAGCTCTAGAAAAGGCACAACTTTCAACAAAATAATTTATCAGCATCATACGCATCTCTTCCACAATTTATTTTCCACCCAAAGTATCACCAAATGAGGTAGTACTCCACAGGACATCTTCCCCCACACTTAAGTTCAACTAGATCATACAATTTCACTTCAAGAGCAGGTGGGATAGGGAAAATTGGCTTGTATTGTGGCTAACCTAAAAGGAAATTCATGGATACAAGGGGCTACAATGAAGAATAAATGTAATGGTGGGCCATAATGAAAAGAATTATTTTGAAAAGGGGATTTCAAACCAAATAAATGCCTCAATCATTTAAAAAACACGTACCCCAAACCCTCGAGTTTTGAAAGGAATAAATCAAATTCTGGTTAAAGCAAGCATGGTCTAGTTCTCTCAAGAAATGAGGTGAATGAAAATAATATGAAAAAAATGGTTCAGAAGCCTCACAAGAAAGTGATTTTAAAGATATAGACAGTGAAATACGGCGTGGGTTTCAAAAATCAGTGTACTTTTCATGAAATTCCAAAATATTTGAACTTGAAACAAAAGTAATATTAACATTCATTTAAGCTCAGTTTCAGGGAATATATTTTTTTACTCATTGACATGGGTTTCAAAAATGGAAATGATAATCATTTCAGCTCAAAAGATTCAAAAACACACAAAATAATTAACACAAAAAATTTGAAAACACGCAATTTTTTTATTTTTCTGTAAAGACAAACATCAAATGAAAATATTATACTACAAAGGTTCCCTCCCCCACACTTAAATGTTGCAGTGTCCTCAATTCTTTCAAGTGGATTTAACATGTAATCCAATTTTCAAATGAATCACAACATCAAACAAGTGTGAAGGAGAGGTACAACTTGACTTATTGGCAACGCAACATTGAGTTTGACTCCTAAGTGTTGCTCTTTGAAAACCTAAATAAATAAAAACATAACATAAGAAATTTACTAAAAGAAATGAAATTGAAATTGAATAAGAAAAAAAAGATAAATCTTGGTTTAATCCCCCAAGTGGGCCCTGGGTTTTGACTGCTTCTAGAGGGGCAGTTCTAATCAGTTATCCCCAATCTAATGGTGGGTGAGGTTTCTTGCTGATGAAGCAACAAAATTTCTTCTTTGCAGCATGTACTTGTTCCTTTCTGAGGATAATTCCATGTATAGAGTACACCAGATCTTCCCCCTTCACAATTATATACCTCTTGCATGGTGGGGGTAGGATTAAGTATGGAACCTCCTCCTCTTCAGTCGCTACTTGTGCAACTTCTTATTCAAAATATAGTGGTTTCTCCAGATGTGCAACATGAAAAAAATAATCAAATTGAGATTCAAAATTTTATTTGAAATATTAATTTCAAAATATTCCCTTTAAAGGTAGGCGGCTTTTAGATTTGGTTCTTCAGGAATAGCCACTTGTATCTCTTCATGGACTTCCTCAAGTAGATGATCAATATCTTCAGGGAGCCCCAGGTGTTCCTCAACAGGTGCATATTCTTTTTTCATATTCTTTTAAGGCAATGTAAGGATTGACCAAATATAAAAATTCAAAATTATAAGGAGTGATGCTCAAATCGGATTGAATGAAATCAAAAAAGGTAGGGTTCATGGAAGGATCATCTCCATGAGTTGGCTCGACATTAATATCCTCTTCAATTGAGAGTTCCTCTTGGATTCGATCATCAATGGATAGAGGTAGGTACTCAGGCTCCTCCACCTCAAGTTTGGCTTCAACTTCATGGATGTTTTCAGTAAAATCTGGGAAGACCAGTGGCACTTCCTTCTTGGCCTTGAATATTTTTAAGTCAACTTGTTGTTCATTGACCATGGCCATCAAATCTTATGGTGAGATCCATGTTTCTATGCCTCTTTCCAACTGTATGAACATTATCATCAGTGCATCAGCTCTTCGTTGGAGGGCCTCCTCAGTGTAGTCTTGTTTTTGCACCTGTGAGTAATTTTCATTCCATGTAGAATAATAATCATTTGAATTCATTATGGAAAGATTTATTTTTGTTTTTTTTAAGAAAAAAAATGTCAAAAATTTTAAAAAAAAATTGTGGCACTACCTCCCCAGCAATAGCGCCACGTTTGATGCACACCTGTGCTAGGGCGTGGAAAAAAATTATTTCCTAAGTGAAAATATAGTAATGTGTTTGACCTAGGATGTCTCAAGAAGAGGAGTGCACACAAAACGAGTTGTCACATTAAAACGAGGGTAAAAATGTTGTGTTTTTAAAATGAAATTTGAAATTAAAATGATTGAAAAACTATGATATTAAAAAATGTGATTAGGTCAGGGCCGGTTTCCTAATTTTAATGCTATCCTTGTTCAATTTAATTCAAACCTCTTCTTATTAGTTTATTAAAGTGATTTTCCACAATCGTTTCCTCTCACTTCCTCAGTGAAATTATTTTTGTGAAAGAAAACCTTACCAAGATCTTGGTTTGATCAACTCTCCTTCCATTTGTAAAATAGTTGTATTGAATATCCTTAATTGAAATAGGAAATACCCGATTGGGTTTTGTTTATCCCAAACAATCATGAACATTCACAACACCTTTTACATGTACTGACTATCGTTGAGTACTTCACCACTAATTCCTGATTTATTCCATTGTATATAAACCATAAATTAGTGGAGGGAGATTATGATTATTTTACCAAGGCAAAAATCAATAACAGAATTAATATTCAAGAACGATCGGACTTGATAATAAAATCCTCTATAATAATTTGAAAACAACTTTGAAGAAGATAGAAATTTATTCAATTGCGTCCAAGAACTCAAGAATTACAATGTAGAAAACCAACCCTTCGCCAATCACTCCAAAAATTTACCCCATAATGGTAAGGGTAATCGAGATGAATGGGGAAGAAGAAGACATTTAAAAACTATGAAAAAGAAAATAAATAAAAAATAAAGCCTAAAAGATCTTCTTCTTGCTGTCCCAGAAGGAATGGGAGGGAGAATGGGATGCTTTGAGAGGGTGGAGCTCTCCTCCTTTTATATCCAGAATTTGCCCCCTGGTGTTGATGAGTTTTAGCCCCATTAAATGACATCTTCACACGTTGAGCCCTTCTTGAATGTTGTTCATAATTCTCTTGGACGTGTCCCCTAAAATTCGCAGCAGATTTGGACATGTATTCCAAGAATTATATCCGTTTTACTCTAAGCATTTATTCTATCCAGTCAGACTCTCCAAAACGAAATCCTCCAAATTAGGGTGATTTAATATCCCTATAAACGGCCAATTCACTCGGTTCTTCCTTCATAAAAGCTACTCCAAAACCCCATTCACGTCCACCCACTGAATTTCACAAAATTTGGGCCCACCATGGATGAGTTATGGATCCAACACCAAAACTAGGAAGAACTTAAAACATGTTTCTATATCCCACTTGTGAGCTTCTTTTGAGATTACATATGGCCGATTAATCTTTTATTTCAAAAATAGTAAATGAAGCCCTAGATGTTTAGAATATGGAAAAGAAATAATATTGCAATTTTGATCAGTGTAGATATTGTTATGTCCAAAATACAGAAATAATTTAAAACTGTTAAAAATCCAAAAATGGCCAATTTTTACTATTCAGATAAAAAATAACACCATTATCCTAAAAATGAAACAATTCAACTTAGAGGAACAATTTTGTGGGTTTAAAACAATGATATTCAATATAAATTAATTGAAAATATTTTCTCTATCAATTCCCTCAAACATAGAACTTGGACTCCTGGACAAGTAAAAATCAAATGAAATCAAATCCAAAACACATATCAATGAGATCTATCAAATCAATTCCAAGAAACAAAAAGATATCATGCCTCATCAAAAACAATTATTTCAAGTTCTCCATTTTAGATTTTACTATATTTCCACTTCATTTCTTACCCCATGCACACAAAACACTTACCTCAAATTAATTTTCACTCATCTCACAAATGTAAATGTTGAACAAGGCTTTTCTCATCCAAACTCACACAAGAGTCACCATAGGCTTTATACATTCCTACTTCTCCACCCAATGCGATTCAAGGACATGTATTTCTCATGAGAAATTTTTAGGGTTGTTCTGTGGCTTCCAGTTGGTAGGATTTAGATGTTAAAATTTCTGAGGCCGAAAAAGGAAAGCTTGGCTCTTATTGAATCAAAATTGAAAGATTATAATTTTCACTCAAATATGGTCTCCTTCACTTCCCCTTTGTTGGAAATAGGCTCCATCATCTTTCAATCAGCTCAGCAGAAAAAATTTCGATCTTTTCAAACATGATTTTTTTTAAGGCTCCAGATAGGCACATCTTTCTTTTTACATTAGAAGCTCCAGAAAGGCACAGCTTCTCTTATCATGAAAGCTCTAGAAAAGGAACAACTTTCAACAGAATAATTTTTCAGCATCACACGCATCTCTTCAATAATTTATTTTTCACCCAAAGTATCACCAAATGAGGTAGTACACCACAGGACATCTTCCCCAACACTTAAGTTCAACTAGATCATGCAATTCCACTTCAAGAGCAGGTAGGATGGAGAAAATTGGCTTGTAATGTGGCTAACCTAACAGGAAATTCATGGCTACTAGGGGCTAAAATGTAGGATAAATTTAAAGGTGGGCCATAATGAAAAGGGTTATTTTTAAAAGGGGGATTCAAACCAAATAAGTGCCTCAATCATTTAAAAAACACGTACCCCAAACCCTCAAGTTTTTAAAGGAATAAATAAAATTCTGGTTAAAGTAAGCATGGTCTGGTTCTCTTAAGAAATGAGGTGAATGAAAATAATATGACAAAAATGGTTCAGAAGCCTCACAAGAAAGTGATTTCAAAGATATAGACAGTGAAATGCGGCATGGGTTTCAAAAATTAGTTTACTTTTCATGAAATTTCATAAGATTTTAACTTGAAACAAAAGTAATTTTAACATTCATTTAAGCTCAGTTTCAGGTAATATATTTTTTTACTCATTGACATGGGTTTCAAAAATTGAAATGATAATCATTTCAGCTCAAAAGTTTCAAAAACACACCAAAAAAAATAAACACACAAAAAATTGAAAACACACAATTTTTTATTTTTCTGTGAAAACAAACATCAAATGAAAATCTTATACTACAAAGGTTCCCTCCCCCACACTTAAATGTTTCAGTGTCCTCAATGCTTTCAAGTGGATTTAATATGTAATCCAATTTTCAAATGAATCACAACATCAAGAAAGTTTGAAGGAGAGTAACAACCTGACTTATTGGCAATGCAATGTTGAGTTTGACTCCTAAGTGTTTCTCTTTGAAAACATAAAAAAAATTAGAAACATAACATAAGAAATTTATTAAAAGAAATGAAATAGAAATTGAATAAGAATAAAAAAGATAAATCTTGGTTTAATCCCCCAAGTGGGACATAGGTTTTGACTGCCTCCAGAGGGGAAGTTCTAATCAGGTGTCCCCAATCTGATGGTGGGTGGTGTTTCCTGCTCATGAACCAACAAAATTTCTTCGTTCCAACATGTACTTGTTCCTTTCTGAGGATAATTCCATGTATAGAGTACACCAAATCTATCCCCTTCATAATTATATACCTCTTGCATGGTGGTGGTAGGATGAAGTATGGAACCTCCTCCTCTTCAGTTGCTACTTGTGCAATGTCTTCTTCAAAATATAGTGGTTTCTCTAAATGTGATGCATGAAAAGAATAATCAAAGGGAGATTAAAATTTTATATTTGAAATATTAATTTCAAAATCATCCCTTTTAATGTAGGAAAATTTTATATTTGGTTCTTCAGGAATATCCACTTGTATCTCTTTATGGACTTCCTCACGTAGATGATCAATATCTTCATGGAGCTCCAGGTGTTCCTCAACAGGTGCATATTCTTTTTCATATTCTTCTAAGGCAATGTAAGTATTGACCAAATCTGAAAATTCAAAATTATAAGGAGTGATGCACAAATCGGATTGAATGAAATCAGAAAAGGTAGAGTTCATGGAAGGATCGTCTCCCTGAGTTGGTTCGACATTAATATCCTCTTCAATTGAAAGTTCCTCTTGGAGTCGATCGTCAATGGATGGAGGTAGGTAGTTAGGCTCCTCCACCTCATGTTTGGCTTCAACTTATGGATGTTTTCAGTGAAATACGGGAAGACCAGTGGAA
Organism: Viscum album; assembly: GCA_963277665.1. NCBI lineage: Eukaryota > Viridiplantae > Streptophyta > Magnoliopsida > Santalales > Viscaceae > Viscum > Viscum album. The sequence continues at coordinate 439,922,456 of OY728155.1, read as the reverse complement.
CTTCATTCTTGGCCTTGAATATTTTTAAGTCAACTTCTAGTTTATTGACCATGGCCATCAAATCTTCCGGTGAGATCCATGTTGATATGCCTCTTTCCAACTACTTGAACATTATCATCAGTGCATCAGCTCTTCATTGGAGGGCCTCCTCAGTGTATTCTTGTTCTTACACCTATGAGTAATTTTCATTCCATGTAAAATAATAATCATTTGAATTCATTATGGAATGATTTATTTGTGTTTTTTTAAAGAAAACAAATGTCAAAAATTTACAAAAATATTGCGACACTACCTCCCCGGCAACGGCGCCAAGTTTGACGCACACCTGTCGTAGGGAAAGGAAAAACAATTATTTCCTAAGTGAAAATGTTGTAAAGTTTTTGACATAGGATGTCTCATGAAGATGAGTGAACACAAAACGAGTTTTCACTTTAAAACGAGGGTAAAAATGTTGTGTTTTTGAAATGAAATTTGAAATTAAAATGATTGAAAAACTATGATATTAAAAAGGGTGATTAGGTCGGGGTTGGTTTCCTAATTTTAATGCTATCCTTGTTCAATTTAATTCAAACCTCTTCTTCTTAGTTGATTAAAGTGAGTTTCCACAATCGTTTCCTCTCACTTCCTTGGTGAAATTATTATTGTGAAAGAAAACCTTACCAAGATCTTGGTTTGGTCAACTCTTCTTCCATGTGTAAAATAGTTGTATTAAATATCCTTAATTGAAATATGCAATACCCGATCAGGTTTTTTTTATCCCAAACAATCATGAACATTCACTACACCTTTTACACGTACTGATGATCGTCAAGTACTTCACCACTAATTCTTGGTTTATTCCATCGTATATAAACCAGAAATTAGTGGAGGGAGATTATGATTATTTTACCAAGGAAAAAATCAATAACAGAATTAATATTCATGAATGATCACACTTGATAATAAAATCGGCTATAATAAATTGAAAACAACTTTGACGAAGAAAGAAATTTATTCAATTACGTCCAAGAACTCAAGCATTACAATATAGAAAACCAACCCTTCCCCAATCACTCCAAAACTTTACCCCACTATGGTAAGGGTAATCGAGATGAATGGGGAAGAAGAAGAAATTATAAAACTATGATAAAGAAAAGAAATAAAAAAATAAATCAGAAAATATCTTCTTCTTGGTGTCCTGGAAGGAATGGGATGGAGAATTGGATGTTTTGAGAGGGGGGAGCTCTCCTCCTTTTATAGCTAGAATTTTTCCCCCATATTTTTACAAGTTTTAGCCCCATTAAATGACATCTTCACGCATTTATCCCTTCTTGAATGTTGTTAATAATTCCATTAGACGTGTCCCCTCAAAAGCTCAGTGGATTTGGACATGTATTCTAAGAGTTATGGTCGTTTTACTTTGAGCATTTATGTTGTCCAGTCAGACTCTCCAAAACGAAATCCTCTGGATTGGGGTGATTTAATGGCCCCAAAAACGGGCAATTAACTCGGTTCTTCCTTCCTAAAATCTGATCCAAAACTCCTTGCGTGTCCACCCACATATTTTCACAACCTTTGGACCCACAATGGATGAGTTATGGATCCAACACCAAAACTAGGCAGAACATAAAACACTTTTCTTTCTCCCACTTGTGAGCTTCTTTTGAGCTTTCATATTGCAGATTAAGCTTTTAGTCCAACAATATAAAATTAAGACCTAGATGTTTAGAATATGTAAAAGAACGAATTTTGCAATTTGGATTAGTTTAGTTAATTTTATGGCCAAACTACAGAAATAATTTAAAACTGTTAAAAATCCAAAATGGCCAATTTTTACTATTCAACTCAAAATAACACCATTATCATAAAAATGAAACAATTAACTTTAGAGGAACACTTTTGTGGGTTTAAAACAATGATATTCAATATAAATTAATTGAAAATATTTTATCTATCAAGTATTGTGAACCTCACCCATGTATGTGATCCAAAGAGCAAGAATGGTCAAATCTTTTATGGTCTGAGTCTAATATATCAAAGGAAAATAGTATCCCAAACATTCTCATCAAATGATTATATAGTATCGTGTTATAATGAGATGGGTAAATAATTCTTCCATTATTCTATCTTTGAAGGAAACCAAGAGAATAAGAGGCCAGCTAAGCACCATGAAAAATAGAATGAGTCAAATAAGATAAAGGGAAAGAAGGCTTTTTCGACATGTAATAATTGTGGAAAGAAACACTCTCATGGTTTCTTGAAGGGAAAGAGAGTTTTTATTATGTGTAGTGAAAAAGTATACTAAGTTCATGATTTTAATGGTATGAAAAAGGATTCCAATGTACAATGACTCAACTGTAAGAAGATGGGGCACTACATGAATTAATGTCCCAAGCGTCAAAAGAATATACCCCAAATGATGCTATTGGATAATGATAATGTTATGATAATACCGAAGATAAAGAGGAATGATTAATATTACTATTCTAGAATTATTGCATTTGATTATTTTATAATGAATGTATTGGTTATAAGAATTATGGAGTATATGACTATTATACTATAGTACTTTTTCTTTAAGGATTTAAGATCATATGTTGAATGGTACTAAGAAAGGTTATTAAATAAAAATTTAATATTTTTGGAAAACACATGATTGAGTGAAATATAACAATTAATTTGTTATTTATTTTGAGATAATTATTATGAAATTATGGATTTGGATAAGTTCTGTCTGCCTTGGAAGTGATTGGTGAATTTTCGACAGTTGGTCTATTCTATCACTGATGTAGTTCACATCACTTTTGGATTTTTGTAATATATCCAATAACATGTTTCATACATAATGAATAAATAACAATTCATGTATCTAATATGTTTTTATAGGGATTCGAGTTATTATCATATTTCATGATCATACATGATGAAGTTATTCACATATTTGGAATGTGAAAATTTGGAGCTCCTCCGTGTTGATTAAAGCCCAATGATAAATTCAGTTTGGAAATTTGGTGGCCTTACTTCCAATGTGTTGGATCATAATAGTTTTGGAAAAGTTAAATATTTAAAAAATGGTAGATCATTGGATAATATTTTAGAGGTAAATGTATTACTTCACCATATAAGGAATCATGTGCTAAGAGATGAAGTATAAATAGTTTAAGGCATAATAAAAGGAAAATATTATGTTTATAGAAATGTATATTTACATATATTCTTATAGTTTTAAATAATTCCATAATTATAGAAAAAAATTAAAACAAAAATGTTTTCCTATTATCATCATTTTTTATGATATTAATGATCTTTATTCACACCTTTGGATTTTGGTTTTCTGGTCTACAACATTAAACTGAACATCTTCTCTATCGCTCCCCATCAGAACATTATTATTAGATTTTTCTTATGTATCTGGGTTTTTATTTCCCACTTATGTTCTACTAATAGGGAACCATGTTATAAGACAATTGTACTGTCCTTTCTCTCTTATTACGAATATATGTTTTTAACACTATTATATTGTGCATATATTAACAATATTATTTTCAAATATCAATCCTCTGATTACAAAGATCAGGTTTAAATTAAAATGATGAAATTAAATTAAGGTTGGTAGAATGTAACATCCTAATACATTAAAATATTTTATTTTTAGAAGAAAATTTTGTGTTATCATGTTTTATACACAAAGTTAATCTTATGCTACACACAATATTTAATTATCTTTAATTACATACATGACCGAGTTTTTCTACCTTTTAATATCACACCTATTTTAAAAATAAATTTTGAGACTTTTATAAATTTTATTTGTAAAAAAACATAATTGTTGAATTTATAAGGTCGAAATTATCTTAGGGTTAAGTTTTGGGAATTTTATGGGAAACATCATTTTTTTATGAAACAATTTAGTTAAAAATAGCCTTCTAATTTAAATAACAATTAATGATAAATTATATTTTCAATTTGTTTTAGAGTCAAATTAGATAAATTATACATCTATTTGTACAATTATTTTCATTAGAATAAATTTCACATTTAAATTTGATATAAAAACATAACAATCCTTTTAATGTTTTTCTACCTTAAAAACATGTTACTTCTCCATGTTTACCAGATTAGCGTAAATATTAATTTTCCCAGTTATGTTATTTTAATTTTTAAAAAAATAAAGGCATGGTTTTAATCAATATGATAGTTTTTAATAATGTCAACTTTATTTTTGAAAAAAGAATTAACGGATGTGATTAAAATTAATTACGGTGATTAAGGTAAATTTAAACTTAATAAGGGACTAAACCATAATCATTAAGACCCAATTGTCTTGGAAACTTTTCAAAAAGACATTGAATGAAAATAATTCAACCATATACCCTCTTGGATAAAATTTTATGTGTTGTTTTGATATTATTGAATGGATGTTTTCTATATAAAAGGTTAATTAAGGAAAAATACAAAAAGGGAACTTTCCATACCTTTAACATTTATGAAACTTTGAGATTTTTACAAAACATTATAATTTAGATTAGACATATTATTTTTTAAATATAAATGTTTTAATGTTATTATAATAAATTATCATTAATTATTATAGATGATTTAGTTACTTAAAATTCATAAGAAACACCAACGTAATGATTATTTAGTTAACAATTAACTAAAATGATTAATACTATAAATATTAAAATTGAAGTGAATTGACAAAATTATTGTCCTTTTTAGATGAATATTTCCTGATACACATATTTAAACATAATATATTTTAATTAAAATTTTAAATTGAAAATTTAAAATTGAAATTAAATAAATAATGTCAAAATTGAATTTATTAATATTTTACAATAAATAATATTTTATTAAATTATTTTAAATTAATAAAAATTATATATTATTTGAAGTGATTTAGAAGTGTCAATATATTGTATATATGGTCTATGAATTTATAAATTTATCTTTTATAATTAGCATATTGACCCACATATTGTAAAGATGTTGTTAACATTATTCGGGTTTAAGAAGCATTTTTAGTACATCACATGCGATTATTTTGAAATTAATTTCCAAAAAGTAGGATTTAAATTTTATAAATTAGATATAATATTAATAATTAATTTTATATATATTATTCAATAAATATCACTTTATTTTAGTCTTAATGGTTAAATTACTATGGTATGAAAACTAGTTTCTTTAATAAAAACCAAAATGATAAAATTAGGGATCTTAGAAGTTAGGGAACCAAATTATTAAAATTCACATATTTTTGTTGTGTGAGAGGTTTCTATAGACTGATGTTATCATTTAAACCATTATATTTCCATTGTTTTTAATCACTTTAGATAAGGTATACATCCAATTAATGAATATGTTTGGGTATTTACATGAGTGCAACTCCCCCTCCACTATAAAAATCATCCTCTCCTACCACTTCATTACTTCTCTCAAACCACTTATGTTAGACCAATACCTTCCCAAATAGTATCCCAACATATGTAAACTCCTTCAATATTCATTATTTTCATAACAAATAAATCCTAATAATCCATTTGGTGCAAACCAAAAGAAGTTTCTTGATTAAGAGGTAACATATTCTCTCAAAATCTCTAGTTTCATTTATTTTCTCCACCCCCTAAAATATCCTTATTCTATGATTATATAAAAACACCAGTATCCAAAATATACTATAATGTTGTTATGTAATGTTTTTTACCCGAACTTACACACACCGTCATCTAATGGGCAATAAACATACTATTTCTGTGTATGGAAAACTACTACCTCACAAAATCATGATTGTTCATTTTTCCATTTCAAACTAAAATAGTGTTCATTATAATGGAAAATATATTTATATATTATATTTATAATTTATATGTGCTTATTTAATTTTTATTTTGAATATAATTTATACTTTCCATTATAGGTAAATATGATAATTTTGTTTGAGGATGTGTAGACTGCTTCCCCCTCAAAGCGATATGACTCGTTCATGCCAAACAAGGAATGTATAAAGGATGGTTTTAATAAAAATATGTATAATATATATAATATATATAATAAATTAATTATAATAAACATATTTATCAGGTATTTTACATTCTTTTAATACTACCTAGAAATGAAATTAATGTTCATGCATGCATATGGCATGCCATCTCCATGAACGGTCCACTTCATTTCTAATCTTCAAAAATTATTTATTATTATAAATATTAATATAATGATTATATATTATAATTTATTTCTTGGTTTAAATTATATATATTATTATACCATGATCTAATTGATGATAGAAACAAGTTACAATTTCAAACTCACTCGAGAAAACTAGGTAATTAACACCCAAAAAGTGTCATTAATGAAAGGGTGTTAACAAACGAGAAATAAAATATTATAAGAAATTAATATATTATATTATTATAATTATTAAGGTTATAGTATAAATTATCAACATATTTTAAACCACTATACATGGGTGAAAATACCACACAATAAAAGTAAGGTTACGGTATGGGGTTTTTTCTTTACTTTTCTTTCTGTAAGGCATATACCATATACACCATGCACTACTTTTGTATAGTGTATCTATTTCCCATTTTATACATTATATCATGAATAATTTTTATTTGTGGTATTAATAACTTTACTTCATCGGGATTATTAATTATATGTTTCAAGTGGTATGAGACCCTTTGTGATTTTTAATGATTAATTTCCTAAAACATACTCTTAATGATTATCTTTGAAATCTCACTTCCTTTTGTGATTGTTACATTTATATTGGAAAAAATAAATTTATTGTAATAATTTTCATTAGATATTAACTTTAACATACATATTCTCACACAATGGTTATTATTATTTCCTAATCCATATATCATTTTACATATAGTGTTCACTATGATAGTTATTTGATTAACTGGGGAATTATTGATAAATTTGTACCTTCTATTCAATACTGATACATTTTGATAAGAAAAATTGTTAATAGATATGAGAAATTTTTTATAATGGTATGATATAGGTGTTTATCGTTTATATATATCCCTTATATGCATCAATAGTCTCATGAGACGAATTATTTGGCCAACTAGATGTGTTTTTACCCTACATGTTGTAAGTCATCTTGTGAAAGGTCCTAATGGTAAAGGTACCCTATAACTAGTAAACATGGAATAAAATAATTAATAATTTCCAACATTTATATTAAATTATTATTCATCCATTAGATTTTACATCGATATATCCATGGATACATTTTATTCTCAGTTTATTGATTTAGATGGCATGTGTTTTAGTTTCTTACCTTGCCATATTGATATTTCCTTTTCTAGTTATTTAAACGGAATGTGTTATAAGTTATTTAACTCACCATATTAATTTATTTCTATTTATTCACAATTTATTCTTCTTTACTTACCATTATTGTGCATTTTATCTCATCCTTATTATGTTTCATTTCCCCAGGTTATGGAGAAGAAATCATTGAATAAGCATTTATGGATATTGTTTATTTATTTTTGTTATGTATTGTGTTCGTATTTCTTATTTACCAATTTATTATGGGTATCATATATGTTATATGGGTTTCTAATACTACTAAACTAAAATTTCCTTTGGGATTTTATTCCTTGTAATCATACCAATGTAATGTAATAATGTACCAGCTTTGAGATTCTAGGGTCAGGGTGTTACATATCCTCTTAGAATAAAATTTCATACTCTCTATGAATTCTCACATTTCCCTGTTGACATGTAGTATATATATATATATAATAATATATTATCATTATATTCTCAGGAATTATTCTCAACTACTCTCTATCTTCCTGAAAAATCATCTGTATTTAAATTTCTTAAATCCCTCAAAATTTATCATCTTTTTTAGAATTTGTAAAAAATATGACATATCAGTACCATTATAAATCCCGTAATACTCTTAATTTGAAAATATCATGATGTTTAAAATTAATACCTGGTCTTCATTCCTTTATATACTCCACAATATATACTTCTTTAAAACATTCATTGTGTATATGAGTATTCATAAAGATATTTATTGTAGTCACATCTCCTATATTTTAGGGTAAATAATTTCCATGTACCATCTTATTTCCATATCTTTAAATAAAATTCATCTTTCATGATTAACCAAATCCTGGTTTTTATAAACCATAGATCATATTATACTTTGCATCATTATATTCTTCATTTTAACCTCAAACTAATTCCTTTAAATCTTATTAATTATTTCTATCTCATATCATTCTTCTTCTTTTAATTATAGTCACTTTATATTTGATTAGTCTGTAAATATATACACGAATTCATACACCTTCTTTAGTTGTGGTACCTCTATTATGGAATGAATATTTTCACAAAACTCTTCCTATTTTTCTTAATTTAAATTATCCTAAATAATGGTATAACTCTGGGTGAATATTATTTCCAATGAATAATAGTGCACCCTATCTTTTACTTTAAACATGAATCATTATCTTAAAATATCCACCATCTATGCATCACACAATTGTAATTTCCTTTTAACTTATATTTCTCCTAATCTTAATTCATATAACATTATGAAAATTTTATGTTATTGGATTCATATTGAGCTTTGGGACTTATATTTTCTTCAACTTAACACCTTCCAGGGGGTTGATCATGTAGTCATTCAACCTATATTACAATCTTGCGGTCACTCAACCTACTATGTGTGCCCATGGTCAATTACCTTCTTCTTGTGGTAGAAGAAAAATCCTTTATGTGGTAGGTCCTCAGTTGGTCATTTGGTTGGTTTCATGGTCTTCATGTGGTAGGTTTACATTTATTCATAAGGTAGGTTTTAGGGTATTAATATGGTATTTTAACATTTCATCATATAGTTAGTTTCATGGCCTTTATGTGTTATGTCTGCATTTCTTCATATCGCATCTCAAAAGGTCTATATGTGGTAGGTCTTTATTTCTTTAAGTGGTATGCCTCTCATGGTATCTTCACCTACTGTGTCACTCATGGTCACTCTACCTATCATGTAAATCTATAGGTAAGTCATCTCCTTCATGAGGTTGGTTGAAAACACTCATGGTCTCTCCATTCTCTTCATGTGGTAGGTTAATTTATCATAGTTTCTTGGAATAACGGATGTCACATAGAGAATATTTGATGTTAAAACCACTATCTTATTTGAATGTTGATGATGATGCATGGACCTTTATCAAATGAGACTAGAGGATCTGATCTAATATTATATAATCTATGATTATAATTTTAATAGGGTAAATAGTTCTCAAATCTCGTCTTGTCCCACATCAATAATTGGTAATCATGAGAAATACTTATTATTAAAAATCAATATATTTTAGGTAATTCATTACTATAAGAGAATTGGAGTTTTTCATTGGCCACTCATGTCACCCCACACATGATAGGATAAAATCTAAAGGTGCATGTATACCTACCCTTATGCTATCTTCATATGTTGTGTATGACTTGTGTGTAACCTAGACCTCAATTTCACATCTAAAACCACTTCTAATTCGGATCCACCTATATGAGGTGGTTGGGATTTATTTTTTCAGGCTATATTGGCTAAGGTATTGAACTATCTTAGGATATGGGAAAAAATTTATAACTCAATTAAAAATTTTATTTGTAAAAAACAATCAATTCAAAAATTTCAAAACACTAATTATTTAAATAGTCTATTACCTTGAAGAAAAATATATATCCCAAGTTATTCAAAGTAAAAACTCTATTTTTCATTTAATATATAATGTGAACCTTCAAATACCAAACCCAAGATCCTCATCCAAGATGTATCTACCAATATTAATTCACTAAATATAAATAGACACACTTTTTAAGAAATTCTAGGTAACTTTTTGATAACCTAAAATATCTTCTTCTTTACATATAACATATTTACTTTTTTTTGAAAATAAATAAAACTCACACAAATTGGGAAGAATAATCTCTTACTTTTGTATTTATTTGGAATACCTTCTAAATTATGTGCCAATATGTGTTGTATTTATTCCTACTCTACCCTTTCTCCACCAATCCATTATTTCAATTTATATTCCCCTTATTAAAAATAAATACAAAGTAATTAGACAAGTGGTTACAGTTTTTATTTTGAAAAGTTAAACAAAAAAATCCACTCTAATTATAATTGATCCATGATCGTTGTAAAAAACCATAAGAGTTGATTTAGAAAACTAATATGTACTTTTTTAATTTAAATCATACCAAATGATGTGGGAACTCACTTCCTTTATTAAAATATATCTAACTATTTTATAGGATGAAATATTCACTTCATACTAATTTTTACACAAATTCAAAATGTAATAAACCTAAAACTTCTACACTCACTTCAATAAAAATTTTATAAACATTCATGTACAATGTAGGATTGAAACTAGGAAACAAAAATGAATCTTCCTCAAATAAATCATTCACTACCATTGATTTTGAATTAATTTTTCCCTTTAAATGAAATTATTGTATTTTATTTACCATGTATGATTTAATTTTAAATACATAAATTTTCAGTGTAACTTCCTCATGTATATTCTAGAATACTTCATATTTGAATTAAATGAAGGTTATGGAAACTAATTATTCATTTTCCCCTCATCTCTCACTCAAAGGGATAATACAACCAATCATAATTATGGTAAGTCACTTCAATGAATATATAATTTTATCTCCAAGTGAGGACTACACCGAAAATCGAACTTCTTCATGTGGTTATCAAGATTTTAAACATTCTAAATTGTTAAACAAGAATGATCTTCTTCAGTATATTCTCTTCAAAATGTTAAATATTATATTATTCCTAGATCATAACTTATTAATCTGGTTATAAATATATTTAAAAATACCCACATTATCATTTTCTCCCCCTGATACCATGATTCACAATTCAATTCCATTCATTTTTTAAAAAAATAAAACATATAAAGATAAGAGAATAAGGTTGACCTTCTTTTATATCTATGTGACTAGAAAGGTCGAGATAATTTTCTCATCCATGTTGATCCAATCATTATACTTCCACATCTATTCATCGAATTTGATTTTATTATAGAAAGTATCTTCTCATATCTTCTATTTCATTGTGTGATACAGTTCTTTTTTCTTTGGTCCTCAAATAATGTGAACGAGATTTTTTATTATTCATTATTTTTATATATTCTTATAGTTTTGTTAATGTTATTAAAAATATAATTGCAAAGTTTCCAACCTTATTTCATCTGTCATATAGAAATTATTAAATATAAGGATTTTAATTTTTTGAAAACCTCTCATGAAATTCAATTTCTTTATGTGGAAATTCTTAACATTATTTTTGAATATCTTTTTTCTTGTGCCTATTCCTACATTCTTGCATTCTACAAGTCTGCAGGTCAAATTATTAGAATATCTTTTAGAGTATTCATACCAGGATTGAATACTCCATCTGACTCATCACATATTATTTTTTTACATCCTACCTCTTTGATGTAGAAATACTCTTGAACTACTTGGTTTTATTACCCAAGTAATAACCATCATCTATCTTTGTAATTTTCTTGAGAGATACCATATTTACCATCCCCTTTAACTTAGTTTACCTGAATAGAACTTTCTTTTCTATATATTCTATGGACTTATTTTTTTCATTTTTCTTATATACATGTTTATTTGAGCATAAATTACTTTTGTGACCACCACCATTAAAAACATCATACATATATTCAGGTTCTTTGAATCGAGTTATAGAACATAGATATATTTTCATAATTTATGGATATTGATTCTCATTCAGATTTCTCCTCTTAGAAATAGGATTTTTTATCCTAAATTAAAATTATTCTTCCAATTATCAATTAAATAGTGACCTAACTTTTTATAGAACCAACAAAGACCCATAAATATATCTTTTCATTAAATAGGTATATTCTCTATAATTTATAGAATTATATTCTTAGGATTTCACCACCACCTTTTGTGATCTGATTGGGGAAACAACATCAATACACTTTCTTATATCCATTGTATACATGGTTATAGAATCCTCTCTATTGGTACACATTCATACTTGTATATTTTTTATTTTTAAACCCACACTCTTCAAGAAAATAGATGTATAAAAATTATAATAGTACCTATCTCTTAAATTATACAGATGAATGATAAATTGATTATCTACTTTTCTTATTATCACTTAATAAAATCCTTTCTTAACATAGAACCTATTTAATACAAGCTATGATAATAGATACACTTTCAGGAATTCTTTTTCAATATAATGATTGGATTTTTTTTAGATCTATTAATATGATCTCAAGTTATAGATTTTTTATTTTTATAACATTCTAGTCATCTCTAATCACCTTCAATATATCTATACATTCCTTCATCATTCTTACAATTTCTTCATCATGTATTTTATTCTTTTCTTGAGACATTATATAATGTTAATATATTTTCTTGGATTCAATATCAAATTTTTCATTCTTTGCATCATTTCTGTTTTTTAATATTTATAATAATTTATGGATATTATTCTCAAATTATTCAGTGGAATCATCAATTTTATGGACTGTGTTGAGTCACTACTCATCAAAACTGGAGTATCTCTCTTAAACATCCCCATTTATCTCTTATTAGAAATCTACTTTTTTAGAGAGCTTCAAGCATTATAGAAATTTTATTTGAAAATATTTCTCTATATTATCTACCAAACCTCAATGTTGGGTGATTTATTCTTACTGTATTTCAAAACAAATTATAGAACCACGATACTACCACGTTTGGAATCCAATATAGTAACTTTTTAAAGAATAAATTGATATATATGGTGAATATAGAGGTATATAATAATGTCCAAAAATATTTGGTTCCACTTTAGAACAATTTAAGAATGAATTTTTACACACCTAGAGATCATTAAAATCAGTAATCCTACTAAGGTGTAGGATTTGTCCATTTATTTTATGGTAATATAAACCACATATTATTAGCTTTCAAATCCTGATTTGTCTTCGTAGTTTTCATTGAATCGAGAAAATAGAATTCATTCTTACTTAATAAAGAGATAAATCTACTATAACATTCTATTTCCATTCATTATCATGTTCATAATGGTCTTGGTATAGATTAAATTCTAATATGATACAAAATAATATTCATCAAAACTGATCTTCATTGTTAACATTGGAAAGAAACTAAAATCTTCAAAAGTGAACAAGATCAATGTATAGAATCCATTATAGGTGAACTATGTATCTAATACAACTTTCTAGTACCGCTTTGGAATATAATCAACACTGATAGGGTTTTTAATCATTTTTAATGTCATTTTATATCAATTTATAACTTTTATCCATTATACAACATTGATTGGTTAAGATATCGATTATCTCATTATATTATCTATATTGTGTTCATCAACATGCATAAAAAGTGTAAATAAAATTTGAAAGGTTCACTATTAAGTAAGAATGTATAATATATGGTGAAATAAATAAACAATCAATTATTTTATAACCCAGGCAAAATAGTTTGGGAGATATAAACATGTAGGGTGTATACTAGAATAATGGGTTTCACTATAGTTTCTTTTATAGTGATTTGGTTATCCTTTATTCATAGGTACCTCCTACACCTTAAAATTATTATTCATGTGTTTAATGGGTCTTAACCTTCTTCTTTTACATTCACAATAGCATGTAAACAACATTTCTTCTTATTTTTCAGGCATGTAGTACACACACTTTTCACACCAACAAGTATGAGAAATGATTCTTTATTTCATTATTACTATGTAAACCAAACTACATAGACTAATTATTTTTATTAACTACATTGACAAATTTTCCAATTCTTTTTCTATTTATTTTTGGGAAATGGAACTTTAGAGTACTCGTATCTACTGTACTATTCTTCTTTGATACTCTCAACATTAGATATTTAATGTAGTATCTCTTATTATATCTTTGAATATGAAATATCTTCTCATAATAATTGTTCTATAAATTCTCACATTTATTTATTAACATGAAGAGTATATATATGTAAATAAAAATACATTTTCATCAAATTCTAAAAAATTATTCCTTCCTATTCATGGTATTCCTAAAATTTCATTTTTATTGGAAATTATTGAATACTCGGAAATTATCCTTATTTCTTTTAATAATTTTAAATCATTTTGACCTTATTCTAATCACACGTCGTTACCATAATAAACCCCTAAATTCTCATAATTTAAAAAAATCATGATATATAGAACTATCGCATGGTCTTAATTTCTCTCTGCTCCACAAATCTCCATTTTCAAAACATTACCTTTCTTTACAATGATTTGTACATATATCCATTGCAGTCAAAGCTCCTATATTTTTTGGGAAATAATCTTTAAAGATCATATTTTTTATATATATTTAAAAAAATTATATAAATTAAGAGTAACCAAATCAGGATTTTTTTAGACCACATATCACAATATACATGGTATCATCGTCTTCTTCATTTCAATATCAAATATATTCCTTGAAATTTTCTCCATTCCTTTAATCTTAGTTATTCCTTCTTATCTCCATGATAATCTATTTATATTTGATTATCATGTAAATATATAAATGAATTCAAAAACCTGATTTGGTTGTGGCACCTTTATAATCGCATAAAGAATTCCCTGAAAATTTTCATCATTGTATTTATTTAAATCAACATAAATTATAGTATTACTCCTTATGATTATTATTTACATTAAGAAAAAACACACTTGGAATATTTTGGTTTAAACCAGATTATTAATCATAAAATTTCCACCATCAATGAGTCACACCATGGGAATTTTTTTCAACTTCAATTTTTCCTCATATTTATTTATATAATATAGTAACAATTACATGTCACTATCTTCATATTGTGTTTTGAGACATATCATTTCTTCCACTACTTGACCATCCATATGGTTAGTCATGTAGTTGATCAACCTACCATTTTATCCCATGGTCACTCAATCTACTCTATCTACCCAAAATCAATTACCTTATTTAAAAAGTAGATCAATTATCCATCATACAATAGTTCTACAATTCATCATTTGGTTGGCCGCATGGTTTTCATATGGTAGGTCCACATTTCTTAATGTGGTAGGTTGCATGGTCATTATGTGTTATATCTATATTCCTTCATGTTTTTGGTTTCATTTACTTTATGCGATAAGTCAACATTTCTTCATGTGGTATGTCACATGGTATTTAGGTGGTAGGCCTGAATTTTTTTATATGGTAGGTCACTCATGGAAGCTTCACCTACTATGTGACTCATGGTCACTTCAAATATCTTGTGAAGCTCAAAGTAAATCATCGTCTTCATGTGGTAAGTTGAACACACAACCTAGAGTGACATGCTATTCATTTGGTATGATGAGTTGGCACGGTCACATGGCATGAAGGATATCACATAAAAAAATACCCAATGTGAAAATACATATATATTATAAATGTTAAGGATAACATGCATCCCTCGTTTGAATGGCACCATATTATCTCATATGATGGACCACAGTCAATGCATATGTATTTCAGTGGGTGAATATTTCCTACATATCAACTTTTTCCACATCAATGTTTGTTAAGAGTTATAATTGCATAAAATTACAACACATTCCATCGTATAACATTTAGTATCATAAGGAATCTGGAGTTCAAACTTGAACTCCCATTTCATGACCCATGTGAGAGAAACAATTCACACATGAATTTACATCTACTCGTCCACACTCTGTGTGTGATCTTGAAGACATATGTGCACCATGTCCCTTATAACTCTCCTTTGAAGCTAATTCTATGATGGATTTTCCTATTTTATCTGTCTAGGAATCCCATGTAGAGTCCTGTATAGTTTGAGTGTTTAACTAGATTAGGAGTTGAAAAAAATCAACTCTTTTACCTATTTTATTTGTAAAAAAAGATATATCTTGAATTTTCAAAACACCAATTCTTCAAATAATATATTACCTATAATAGTAAATATGTCCACCAAGTTCATCTAAGGAAAAGATTCCATTTATCATATAATATATGATAAGAAAAATTAAATACCAGATCCAAAATTAACATAAAATAATTATATACCAATATCAAGTTACTAAATATAATGATACACGCATCTTGAGAACTTATTGGGATGTAATAACCTCCATGACCCTCATCTTCACTTCCACTATATTGAAATTATTTGGAATAAAAATACAACTCATATAAAGTGATCATAAATAAATAGAATAATTAAATAATTTTTGAATAACTTGATAAATAAATTCAATTAATATTATAAAGAGAAATAATATAATCGAATTAATTTTATTTCAACCATTAATACTTTGACATTAACTGGCCCCCACACATGAGGCCCACTTCATCTTAAATTCATATACATCTGAGTATGTGGAAATTATGGATACACTTTTTGTGTGGATCTCTAGGACAATGTATTGATAGTATTGAGTCATAGCTACATACCATGACTGGTATCTAGAAACACATCAAGTACCTAATGGATATTAGGATAAGTCATATATATGAGTACCTCTAAAAAACCTAATCCATATAATATAATCTATTTATCTCTGGAAATATAATAAAAAAAGATCCACACATTTTTCATAATTATTATATGATTTATCCATTATTTTAATGACCATTCTAGATAGACATACCTTGTTCTACCATGAACATGTTTTTAATAAAGATAATACCATTATTTTCTATTGGTATCAAGATATATCTTCCTTTAAAGGGTAAAAATCTTGTCTTATCCATTAAAAATCAAATTGCACTAATGACAAACACAATAGAAGACAGATTTCCACAACATAATTGTAATTGTTTTAATATTGTATCAAAATATGTAATCAAATGTTATACATTGATAACTATCTCAATTTGATACACCAATACACATTTTTGTAAATCGTAAAACCCAATGACATAGGAAATATGTGGTGTTCTTATTGGAAGTCCAATCCTTAAGATCTTCACTATCTGAGACCACCAAGTGAGAACATCATGGGGGAAAGTATCAATGCTTTTGAACCTCCAACACCTGATAATCAAACATCATTTGTGTCCCATTAGTATGATATATTGATACCATATGAAATATGTTTTATGATTACTCTCATAGTATATTGAGGTTGTCATTATAAATGGTAATGGTTATAACCTTTTAATATGACAAATAATGTAAGGACATTACCATGTAAATATTATGTGAAATTTTATCAAAACTATTCGGGTAAGAATACATCATGTGTAACACTCTTTATACATGATACATTAATCTAAAAGTAATACTCAATTTGGGTCTAGAGTACTCACTTTTACCAAACTTCCACATTAACTAGAGATAATTTTCTAGTAGTCTTGTTGTTTTCACTCACATTAGAAGATCATTCTTCTACTAAGTTATGGATTTAGTTATTGGGTCTTCTAAGATTTCAAAAATAGTTATTTTATTATCTATGACTTCACCAACATGAGTAGAACTCCTCAATTGAAGATATCCCCATGTATATCCTATTTTGTCATTTTTAATAATGTTTAATTCCTAAAAAGTACCATTATTTTAAATTTATCTTATCTTATATTATGATAATACTTTCTATGTATTATTTTAATAACCGAGGAAATTCAAGGAAAATCTTCAGGGCGAACCTGCTCTTTATTACACATTAAATACTTGATTAATTTCATAAAATACACATTATACAACCAGAATGATCGATAAGTCTAGTGTCTTTGGGAAATATATAGAAAATACGACATATTGAACATGGTATAAAACAAAAATATTGAAAACTTCTTTGACATGATCATAATATTCCACAAAACTTAAAACTGTATGAGATATCCTCGGAAAAAACATAAGAAAGGGGTGTGCTATAAATCCGAGTAAGGAAGATAAACATGTAATAACATGAAGATGATTATATATGTTAGACAATATGAATATCACTAGATAATAAAATGAACATGAAAAATAAGGCATGATATAGCATGATAATTATAATATGGGAAATGTGGAAACACGATACAACAAGACATAAGCTTGATTCAAGGCTCATTGCACATGGAGGAGCATGAGACAAAGCTCATTGCAAATATAGAATAATGTTTCAAGGATAATTTCACATGGAGTATCATGATTCAAGTATATCTTATAAGAAAATTTCACTTTTCATATCATGATACTAAACATTACCCAATGCATTGGAGTTCTTACAGGGTGCACCTTTATAAGAATTTCATTCTCATGCTTAAGTGTTCCATATAGATCATATAACATGGATTCATTAAACATCATAATTTATTCTAATATCAAGGAATGTGTAATATATACATTTAAATATCTAATAAATAATTATATTTTCATAAATTTTAATAACCTTAATAGAAATATTTGTATGGTATTCACGACACATTTTTTTTGGAATGGGAAATTTCCGTGTAATTTCGGCAGCATAACAACATAACATAAAATTTCATTACATGGGTTTATTAGATATAAATGGTTATATCATCATTTTTACATGAAATTTAATGTTATGGGGAAATTTATATACATTTTCCAACATAATTCATTGAATATATAAGCTGTAACATAATAAAGAAACATGGAGAAAGAGGAGAAGGGGAAGAACCCTTACAAAATTTCAGCAAGGTAATGGGTGTACGTAAATGTTCATTGGAGGAATAAATGAGAGTGCAATGGGATCAAATAATTTATAAATAAAAGTTAAAATAATGGGGATATGAAATAACATATCATAACATAATAAAATGTAAATTAAAAGATATAATATTTAAAGGAGTGCTTGATAAAATAGGAGACTAGAAGATCCCTTATAGAACTTCAGCATAGTAACAGCTTATGTAAGGGTCCAAATAGGGAAGTATAAATGATAACTCATTCAAATTACATAAAATTTATTTTAAATTAATTATAATAAATTAATTAA
Source organism: Viscum album (assembly GCA_963277665.1). Classification (NCBI taxonomy): domain Eukaryota; kingdom Viridiplantae; phylum Streptophyta; class Magnoliopsida; order Santalales; family Viscaceae; genus Viscum; species Viscum album. The sequence goes on along the minus strand of OY728155.1, from coordinate 439,903,453 downwards.
AATATAACTATTTGAAATTACAAAACTAATTTTAAAGAAGTTACTTGAATTTGAAAGGAGGAGAAGAAAGTGAGGATCCCTTACTTGAGTGTGTGACTCCAAAGGATTGGGAGGGGATTCTTGAAATCTTGGGGGAACATTTGGAGGAATCTAAGGAGTAGTGGCTAGAGTTTTTTCATTCTAAAAAGAGTTTTAGTTAAGATAAATGGGATCTTGGGTGGGTTTATATAGGAATAAAAAGTTGATATCTTTATTATTTAGGTTTTGGACTCTACATAAATAAATATCCAAAACCACAAACCGTACCATGGTTTTTTCCAATAGTTTCTTACAAATGGGAGTGTTATACATTATTTTATAATAAAAATGGACAAACTTATTAAAATATAACCCTTGGTGATGTGGATGTGAGTCACACTCTTAAAGAAATGATTTTAAAATCTTAAAATATATTATATTTCGTGGAAGATTCATTAATGATTTAAAAAATAAATCAAATAAACCTAAAACAAAAATATTTTAAAGGGAAAACATATATTTGGTCTTGGATCCCATTTTTATTACTTGTTACTTCTCATTTGGATCATTATGATGTCATAAAAGACAAATTATGTTTATACGATATTTACGTTTTACCAAAAAATTCAACTTTCTCATAAAATTTTGAATAAGAACACTATCAGATAATTTAAATGTATTGATTAAAAAATAATATTAATTTTATCAAAATAATTTTATAAATATGTAAATTTTTATATTTAAAATAAAAAATAATATTTATTAAAATTTATTGGTTTTTTAAAATAACATTTTTTAAACACGTATAAAAATTACATTTGACTTCGTAAAAATTATTTGAACATTTATATTTAATAAATTTTATGTAATTTTATTAAAATATTATTTAATTCAAAAACACATTAATTCATCAATGAATATTTCTTAATTGAATTGAATATTAACCAAAAAATTAATTTGTGCTTTCAAAATCATTTACAAAGTAAATAATAATAGGATAAAAATATAGTCATTATTTTATAAAAAATAAATTAAATATTCAAAATGTTAGGTTCTTGATACATATCCATTCCATACACTATCATGATCCTTAAGAGTAAGGTTTATGATGGTGGGACTTTCATGGGGTGGTTCTGTGAACATGGTTCGAGTCACAAACTCAATGAGCTTGAACTTCTCCCCTAAATGGTTTATCTCATGCTTAAGTTGTTGGATATAATCTCGATATTTGTATGGGGAAAATAATATAAGTTTTATATCCCCTGGAATCTCTGATAAATGGGCTTTATAGTGTACAATCTTACCGTTTGAAGCCATCACTTCCTTTCTATGTTTCAAATGGATTTCTTAAAACCCCATATTTATACTAGTCATGTGATAATTATTAAAAGGATATATTATAAAGGTTAAATATACTTAAAAATAATTAAAATACAATTGGATATAATAAAAAATATAATTTCATTTGTTTTCTATAACCATATTATATTTTAAAACATTTAATTGAATAAAAAGGGGGATTTTATTTATAACAATTCAATTTGTTAAAGTATACCCCCCCTTAATAAATTTCACCATCAAAGTATTATTTTACAACACTAAAATAGATGAGGGTAACTCTACTTCATCATCTCCTCTTGTTCCCATGTTTCTTCTTCCTACTTGGGGTTTCTACACAACACTTTGATGAGGGGCCCAGTCTTACTTTGTAAAACTTTTTCTCTACGATCTAAGATCTTCACTGGATTCTCTTCATAAGAAATATCATTCTCCAATGGTACCAACACTAAATTTAGTACATGTAATGGGTATGGTATGTAATTTCTTAAGAGGGATACATAGAATAAATCATGTTCTTGAGGCAGTTTTGGTGGGAGTGTTAGTCGATAGGCCACCGCTCTGATGCGATCAAGGATCTCAAACGGGTCGATGTACCTTGGACTATGCTTTCCTTTCAATCCGAATCTTATAACTATATTCCAAGGAGATATCCATAGGAATACCATGTCTCTAACATCAAACTCTATGTCTCATCAAAAATTTTCTACATAGCTCTTTTATTGAATCTAAGTAGCTTTAAGGTTTTATTGAATGGCCCTAACATTCTCTTACATTTCATGGACCATGTGAGTACCTATAAGTTTTCATTCCCAAAATTCATCCCAACATGTTGGTGTTATTCAAATCTTACCCTAAATAGATTCATTAGGATCAATTTGGATGCTCGATTGGAAATTGTTGTTGTAAGAGAAATTGACCACAGAAAGATGTTGGTCTTATCCAACTTTGAATTACATCGAGTAAGCTATCAACATTTACATAAGTGTTTGGATAGTCCACTAATATTGTCCATTAGTTTGAGGGTGAGAAGACATAATAAAGTTCATATCAGGGTTCAGAGAATGTTGGATACTTCTTCAAAACATAGAGGTGAATGTTGGATCTTGATCACACACAATCGATAGTGGTACTCTATACAGCCTTACCACTTCTCTGATGTATATTCGTGAAAGTTGATCCATTGAGAAATCCTATCAATTTTCAATGAATTGTGTAGTCTTTTTAAGACAATACACAATAACTGAGATAGAAATTTTTTCCTTTGGATGTCTACAGAATTATGATGACAAAGCCTATAGTGATGTTTTCCCATTTCCATGTTTGAATGGGTAATGGTTACATCATCCCCTTATAATTCTACCTTCCATCCGTTACTAGCTTACATACCTAGAAATTTGATGTATATTCAATGATATCCTTCTTCATGTTTTACCACCAATAGTTATCTCAAAGATCCTGAGATATATTTATGTTTTATGGGTGAATGGAGAAAGTCTAACTATGTGCATCATACAATAGTTCCTTCTTAAACTCATGATTTTATGGAACGCATAGTCTTGACCAAATTATCCCAATTCCTTCCTTATATAAAATGAACTTTTAGGATTTTCCTTTCCCTATATTTTCCACATTCCTATGAATTATCATAACATCTTTTTGAGTATCTTTTAACCTTTCCCAAATAGATGATTGAGAAATAATTTGTGAAGGCATTGATTATGTTCCTTTATTTATGATTACCATGTCCATCCTCTTAAAATCTAAGAATATGGGGTCCTTATCAATTCTCATTGATCATTGAATTGATGGATCCTTTTTACATAGAGCATTGCCCAAATATTTTTATTTCCCAGGATGGTAGTGTATTGATCAGTTATAAACCTTGATGAGATCTAACCCTCATATTTGGTATATATTCATCTATTTATGTGTGAATATATATTTAAGATTTTTTTGATCCATATGTATTTCCCACTTCCCCCCAAATATATAATTCCACCAAATTTTCAAAGAAAATATCACCACTTCCAACACCAGATCATGTGTGGGATATTTTTTCCAATGAATTTTCAACTGCCCTTAAGTGTATGCTATGATTTTGTCATTTTTCCTCAACACATATCCTAATCCCTTCTTCTAGGCCATGCTAAAAATAATGAAATTTCCCACTTGTGGGTTGTGTAAACATAGGGGTAGTGATAAGAATCTTTTTCAACTCTATAAAGATTTTATAACACTAATCATTCCATGAAAATATGACTCCCTTCTGAGTTATCATGGTATGAGGGTTTGGAAATATTCAGAAATTTATCAAAAAAATGGTGATAATATCTAGCTAACCCAAGGAAGCTACAAGTATATTTCATGGATGTTGACTTTGTCCACACTTCAATTTCTTTTTTCTTTTAAGGATCTATAGATATCTCATTGCTTGTGATGATATTCCCCATGAGTGATACCTCCTTTAACCATACCTCACACTTTTTGTACTTTTCATAGATATTATCCTTTCACAATGTATTTATCATAGATATTATATGTTCCTTATGCTCCTCCTTGGTTTTTCAATATATTATAATAGCATCTTTAAATACTACCAAAAACATATTGAAGACCTCTAAAGACTCTATTCATTAAATCCCTGAAGACTATTGGAGCATGAGTGGGTCAAAATGAAATTACTATGAACTGATATTTCTCATACCTTCTAAAAAAAGTAGTCTTGGGGATATCCTACTTCTTCATCCTTACTCGGTAATATCCCAAACTCTGATCAACCTTGGAGAAGTATTGTGCTCCATGTAGCTGATCGAAAAAATCATAAATTCATGGAAAATGATACATGTTCTTTATCATGATCTTTTTGAGCTCATAATAATCAATGAAAAGGTAAAATGAACAATTCTTATTCTTGATGAAGAGGACTAGTGCACCACATGGTGAAGCACTTGGTCAAATGAATCCTTTATCCAGATTCTCCTAAAGTTGTTTCTTCAGTTCCTTAAGTTCCATAACATCCATCTTATATGGAGTCTTGGATATTGGTAATTCCATGGGTATGGGATTGATCGAAAATTGTACCACTTAACTATGATGAAGACAAAAAATCATTCAGGAACAATTTAATGTATTCCCTCAATAGAGGCATGTCTTTGAGGATGGACCTTTCCTTATAATAAATCATTTGAGCTAGATACACTTTCTCATAGGGTAATAATATCCATTCTTGAGTAGATGGTTCTGAAGAAGATTCATCCTCTATCACATCCATTATATCATTTATAATTATTCTTCTATTTTATTTTAGTTATATCTTTTTCCCTTGGTTTCCCCTTTTTAATTTTAGAAAAAAATAGATTTTTTGGGTGAGCAGACCCATGTGCACGGTTGGCGCATGGTTAGTTGTAACTGTGCACCCACCAAGGAAATTGTACACTAGGAGATAGAACCTACCACAGGGCCCTTTAATAGTCATACACCTCAACCTAGGTAACCATGTTCCTATTTTCTTTCAGAAAGAGCACTCGGCATAGTTACTTCATGGTTTACCCAATTATACAGACTAACCATGCAGCTCTTCCAGCAAATTAAAATTTTTGGGATTTTTATCTATCCTCTCTGGTTTAACCCCTAAAACAACCCATTTATCCCCTCCTTCAAGATTTCATATCATATTAGTTCCCCAACCTCCTCCCACTTCTCTCGAATCTTCAATTTCTTTCAAGATTTGGTGTTATTCTTCCTTAAATCATCAAGTATGCCTTCTTTATTCTCCCAATCTCCCTCTATTATAGGTTTTCCTATATTATTTTTGGGTTTTTCTCTTGTCCTTCCCAAGGGATACTATTTTATAGTTTTATTCTGACATTAATGGTTTGATCCCTTGGATTAGGGTTTGATATTTCCTTCTTATGGTGCGGTTGAGGTACAGTTGGAGTTTTGTGCCGATTTCTAGATCCTTCCCCACCTGAGGTAGGTGATTCCATTCTTAAAAATTTATTTATTAATTCATTAGGAATTATAGTATTTTTATCCTCATTTATGATTTATAAATGTTTTTTTAAAGTATTTTTTAGAGTTATTTCATATTCCATTGATTTTAAAATGGGCATTGCATGTAAAAATGGTTTGTTATTGATGTTTTCCGATGTTTGTTATTTTGAAATATTTTATTAATTGAGTAAATAATTTATTAAATATTTATTTAAATGTAAAGAGAAGGTGGAAATTTTTTTGTGTGAGTCTGATTCTTGAAAAACTATTTTGGTGTTAAACATGTGGATTTTGGTTTTTAGTGCCTTTTTTGGATTGTGTGCATGAATTTATTGTATTTTGTGGAAAATGAAACTTGAATGAGCACTCTAAGGGAAGCGTGGGTAGCTAGGATTGTGGAAAAGTATTGGCTTTATAGTGATTCAGATGTGTCCAAGGCCCAGTTTCGATTATCAGGATTAACGATGACAACAATAACTAAATATTGACGATGATCAGAGACCACTAGAATAATGGATACATCTCCTCTCTAGTGGATCTTGAATAGGAAAATATATTATTGTGATTTCTATACCACTTTTCACAGAGATGTAATGTTCTAGGGTCCCATTTACTAGCTTTTTCTCATATGGACTCTCCCATTATTAGTGTTCTAGACTACATTTCCCTCAACTTCAGCATATGGTGTGGTTTTTAGATTAATTCAATAGTAAAGGTGTTTATATTTAATGTTTAATTCCTTTAAAAAAAAATCAATAAATTTTTTTCTCTTTTAAAGTATTATATCGTTTCCTTTCATTTATTAAACTTGCAAGTTTATTTTTTATTCAACATTTAGAGCATGGAATCCATTATGGTGGCATCCTATTGGGAAATTGCTCACACCATGCTTACACATTTGGGTGTAAGTTTAATTTTTCATGTTTTATATAGGAAGGATTAAATATTTTGGTGATGGTGGTTTTGGATTATAGTGATCCTCTTGGGTGGTGTTATGGTGATGGCTTGAGGGATATGTTCCCCTTGCCTGGAGGTGGTTTTTTAGAGATGGTTTTTGGATCCCTTTTTATAATATCTCTATTTTAGTGTTGTATAAACCTATAAAAATAAATATAAAACCTTCTAAATTCTTGTTTGGTTTAGTTTTTTAGTTTTTTTTATTTTTTGGTTTTTGTTTTTTTTTCTAGGGTATATTCGGTTAAACTGTTTCCACTTTCTTGTGTTGATACCCATGCACTTGTTCCACCCCGTGGGGTTCAGAAATTACCTTTGGGCCTACCCATGGACTGGATCGGGCCCCACTAGAGATGACAACCCAGATTAGTTTGTAAAAAAATGGTATTAGAGTAGGTTTAGCTCTTCGGTTCATATTATTTGGGATGATTCTGGATAGATAGGTGCTAGGACTATTAGGTATTAGAGTTCTATTTGTGATTAGGTTTCTTGTCCAACTCACCTTGTGAAAGACCTTGAGTTTCCATGGGATGTTAGGATGGTGGTTCGGTGTCTCCTCTAGGTGGGGATGTACAGGCTGCAGACTATACATGAACAATGGGTGGGGTGATGTGGGTTGTTCATTTTGTTTCTTTTCCAAGTTTTATTTATTTATTTTTCATTTATAGAATTAACTTTTCAAGTCTATTATGCTAATGATTATCTCATGTGACTATTTCTGTTTGTAGAAACATTCCTCCACATAGAGTTCCATTGCAACCATGGGAAGAATTTGGAGGTTGTTCTCCCTCACCTCTTGATCATAGGCTAATAGATGATGTGTTTTAATCCATTTAGGCTCTAGGATAGGGAGTGCTTCGTCCTCCTACTCTGGTTAGGGAAACTGAGCCTAGATCTTGGAAGGTTTAAGCTTATGAATTTTTGAAGAATAAACCTTCTTTCTAAAGTAACATGGATCCTCGGGAATAGAAGGTGTGGCTTAAGAAGATAGTTAACATGTTCGAGTTCCTAGACAATCCTAAAGAGGTTAGAGGGAAGTATGATTCATTTTTTCTAGAGGGTCCCAGTCAAAGGTGGTGGGAATCTATGATTCAAACTAGAAAGCATGTGAAGATTATCTAGAAGGACTTCAAGGTGGTCTTCAATGACCAATACTGCCTCGAATTCATGGAATATGTGAGGTTCCCAGGATATTATAGATCTTCTCTAGTGGGACCAGCAGGTGGTGGATTATGCCATCTATTTTACTGAGTTGGTTTGGTATGCCCTTGAAATAATATCTAATGAGATGGTAAAGGCTCAAAGGTTTGAGAAAAGACTATATCTAGAGATCTATTCCCATGTCTTCTTGTTCAATTCGAAGACTTATGTTGAAGTTGTGGACCGAGCTTGTAGGGTGGAGATTGATAGTAAGGGATGGTCAGGAACCTCTAGGACTATGTCAATAATGGGTAGTGGAAGTGAGTTAGAGAAGAAGAAGTAGCATGGGGATTAAGGTAAGAAGGGAGGTGGATGCTCAAGACAACCTTCCAGGAAGCCTTCGTATGTAGCTTCTAATGTAGGGTCTGTTGTGTGCCACTAGTGCAGGAAGGTGGGACACACTCCACCCACTTGTACGTCTACTCCTGAAACCTATCACTAATGTGGAGTGTTAGGGCACTTGCAGCAATTTGGAAGAGCTATGCATTCTTATCCAGGAGGTGTGGGATCAGAGGCTACTAGGGGACTGAAAACTCAGTTAGAATTTTCTAGGATGATAGGATCTTGGTTTGGTGGTTGAGACTATAGGATCAGATCTTCTTCTGATAAAAGTCATATTAAAGAAAATCCACAGGCCAGTGGTCGTGTTCATACACAGATAGATACTAGGAATCTTGATGTAGTGGATCAAGTAGTAGTGGGATATAATGCAGAGAATTTTATGGCACAAGGTACTATTCTGATTTCATCTTCCTTAGCTGCTATTATATTTGATATTGGTGTATCTATGCCTTTTATATCTTCCCATATAGTAAACCTTTTGAATTTGAAAACAGATCTCTTATCTTTTACAATGGATTTGGTGACGTCGTTGGGAAAGAGGAAGGATCAGGGTCTCAGGTTCCCATCATGTGCACTTTCTATGTCAGGGGAAAAGATAGAATGGTATTTCTTATTCTATGATATGGGCCTATTTTATGTGTTCTTTTCATAGACTAGATGGTTTATTTCTAGGAGCACATTGATTGTTATCGGTGGTGAGTTAGTTTCATGGAACCTAATGGAAGTGCTCAGATTTTCCTTGGAGAATGGGATCCTTGGTTAGGTCATGTTGGACCTTTACTCCTGGAGTTGGGTAATACTTCTTTTCAATTATCATCACTCATGTTGAAGGATGATGGTTATTATTTTGAGGAAAGATTACATCATGTGGTGGATGAGTTCCCAAAGATATTTCCATGTCACGACCCATCCCCCATGGCACGTGTCGTGACTACCCCAATCCCACCACCCATAGGATAGGGGTTTGTGACTAGCACTGAGTATAAATTTTCCACAAAGCGGAGGCATTTGACTATAAACCTACACACAAACACCTATCCCCAAGAAAATTACCAAAACTGAAAAGTAAATGGGCCAGACTACAAGCCAAACAGGAATAGAAAAGTACAAGCTCCTAGGTCTCGTCCATAGAAAACCCTACCTAAAGGGTAGGTATGGTAAGTTGTCTGGTCCTCTCTGAAGCATACCACGTCTTTCGGGTCACCCTGAAGAACCCCTATTTTCGGTCCACCAAGGACTCCATCAAAGATATCGGTCGTCTTCACAAGACATGATGCGTGTGGGAAAAGCCCGTGTAGGTTTGAGTAAAAAAATACTCAATAAGGACCCCAACCTGAAAAGGAATTACACAAATTAAACCATAAAGAATCACATGAAGTATACCAGGAGGAATATTACTAAAAAATTCCAAAAAGCAACACCACTAAAGAACAACATAAAGAAACAAAACTAAGGAACACCACTAAGGAATACCATGAAGGAACACCACAAAGGAATACTATAAAGGAAATCCACAAAGGAACACCACTAAGGAACACCACAAAGGAGAGCCACTAGGGAACACCACTGAGGAACACCACATAGGAACACCAAAAAGGAACACCACTATGGAATACCACGAAGGAACACCACTAAGGAACACCATGAAGGAACACAACTAAGTAACACCACAAAGGAACACCATGAAGGAACACCACTAAGGAATACCACGAAAGAAAACCATGAAGGAAAACCACTAATGAACACCATGAGTGAACACCACTAATGAACACTATTGAAGAAGACCATGAAGGAAACCCACTAAGGAATAACATTAAGGAACACCGCAAAGGAATGCCACTAAGGTAAACCAAAGAGGCATGTGAAGTGTAGCCTCTATGAGGTACAGTAAATAGAATCACCAAATTCAGCTCATATAGGTATAAATATAACATATGAATACAAATAATATTATACGTAACCACATAATGCCTAGTATTATTGAGTCACTTAGACCCGCTAAGTCACTTAGACCCTCTAATTCATATAGACCCGCTAAGTCACTTTGACCCACTAAGTCTCTTAGGTCCATTGATTCACTTAGACATGGTGAGTCACTTATACCAACTCCTTCATTTTGACCCGCTGAGTCACTTAGACTCGCTGAGTCACTTAGACTCATAGTCATAGTAATCTTGTCATAGTCAACCACAGGATTCCCACTCATAACATGCTTGTTTCGAGAGAAAATACTCCTCAATCCAAAGGTCGTATGTTGACTTCCATGAAAAATTACTTATAGTATATCAAAATGACAGTCTCATCATGTGAGTCTTAATGCCTCAAGTGGATTACCAATCATACATTTGTTTTGAAAGTTGCAGGACTTTTTGTAAAAAGGGGTTGGTTGGGTCCAAGCCCGGTCTGGCCAAGTCAGACAGACCCGACCCAACCCGACACAGTCCAGGGTCTACTGGACCTGACCCAACCTGCCAATTTGACCTGGGGTGGCCAATTTTCCCCAGCCCAGCCTGCCGCAAGAGGGTCGGCTCATCTTGCCTTGACACGGTGGCTACCGCGTTCTCTCCTGGTCAATGTGGTCGGCAATTGTTGGCCGCCCTCCCCGCATGCGGTCCCACAAACTGCATGCTAGCGCACACCCATGGATAATCTGTGGGTATTTCAGCCTGATGTGGCACCCCACTGACATCACTGATCCACATCGTCATGGATCACTTGGTCACAACCTCCACTCGCCTCCCATGTTTTTTGTCACGGGTTCCTATACCATTGGCACTGCCCCGCACCAGTGCTCCTTCTATGGGCTCTTGATCCTTCACTGCCGATTGAAAAGTTCATCTGGACATAGATCTATGATCCCCAGGTCCCGATCTACACTTTTCCAGTCTCTGAAGTTGGAATTCCTTTGTTCCAGGGGTCAGATCGCATACAGAACAAATCAGCAATCACCGATCCTCGACCACGAGGATTCAATAGTGAAGCACGAAGAACAGGGAAGGAAGAAGCATCATGATCATCCAATATGAAAAAATCATGTCCTTCTTCATGTTGGCCTCAATCTATTCATGTTAGATGAAGAACAAAGTGGGATAATAATCAAATTTATAAATTTATTTAACCTGATTCAATCCCTGTAATTGAAATTCATCCTTCCCACCAGAAGGATTGAGCCACGGATCAAACTGTTTGTTGTTTGATCCACATTCATCATTGGATTATAAAATGGTAAGAGAAAATAAGGAAGAATAACAACCCCTACCTTATGTTTGGATCACTTCAGGATGTATATTTAATTCATGTCTTCACATCAATCCTTTCTTAGTCGGCATTTATCGATTCGTCGTCGCTTGATCAAATCTCTACCTTCGATCTGTCATTGATGGCGAGAGAGCCTCATCCTCCTTGCCTTAGGGAAACTCCATGGTTACGATGACATCATTTTATTTTTTACAAGTATTATTAAAAAAATAAAACACTACTTCATCAACACATAACGTTCAAATAATATATTTTTATTAAATATTTTAATGACGTTCACGTCTAAAAAATAACTGTCACCCCTCAAATGTGTCAGTTGAGATTAGGACATGTCTAAGGAAAACAACCCATGACTCAATAGTGGTCTTAGATTTTTTATTTGATTCATCATTCATGAGTTATAATTATTTGAAAAATAAAACAATTTTATTTAATTATTTTATTTATGGTTATGCCATTTTAGGGTTTTCTCATTGGAGACCCACGTTGACTAAAGTTAAGTCATCCCTAGGATAAACCCGCTATCTCGACCATAATGGTTCACTCATATTTATGATTTTTCAACTATTTAATAGTTATTAAACTTTTCAGGAAAACCTCTAACACATGCTATTTAAAAACTTAACATTTTTTGACGGATCATTCTAGGGACTTCGGGCCCCGGAATCTCACTCCGTCTTAGTGCCTGGTCTCATTATTTTTGCAATAATTTTCTAAAAATAGTATCAGTTAAATCTGAGTCCTTGCATTCGTATTTATTTTTGAGGTTTTCCCTCGGAGTGGTATGTGAAGATCTCAAGGGATTTGATGCTAGAAACACAACTGATATCTCTTCCCTCATATCGTATGGACCCCGCCGAATTGAGGGAATTAAAGATATATCTAGAATATTTGTATTACAAAGGGTTCATTCATCTAAGCATATCCCCTTAGTTTGATCTTATTTTTTGTCAAATAAGGCTGATGGATTTCTATGGTTGTGTGTCGACTACCGGAATTTAGATAATGTAACCATTAAGAATAAGTACCCTTTTCCCTAAATTGATGATTTATTTGACCATATGAAAGGGTCAAAGTGGTTCTCCAAGATTGATTTGTGTTTTGTTTACCACCATGTTATGGTAAAAGAGGAGGATATCCTAAAAATGGATTTCTGAAGTATGTACAGACACTACTAGTATTTGGTCATGTAACGACCCAAACATTCTTTAATGGAAATTACTCTTGATCTAATTAAATGTATTATTATGGTTATATAAAATGCAAAATTCATTAGTTTTATGTTTTTGGATTTTAAAATATCATTATGAATTGTTACATTTTTTAATATATTCGTTGAATAGTGATCACTTGATTAGTATAAATATAGGGCTTTAACAAATCCAATTTACTCAGACAAAGGAAGCGATGACCACATCCAGTAGACTTGCCCCATACAAAACCCATTTTTCAGAGAACAGAAAGGAGATGGCATCATTGGGCTTCACTCTTGACCAAGACCAAGCTGATATTGAACCTGTTAAGATTGGGCAGAACTGACTATGGGAGAAGTGGAAATAAATAGATATTTCCACTTGAGCGATGTTATCTGAGCCTCCCCAAGAGTCTATCACCATCGCACACCTTACCATTCGGTCTAATGCGGGTGTTATAAGGGGTTATGTAACAATACCCTAGAACTATAACTATGTACATTATTTTTGTTTAAATAATGTGCATTCATTTTATTATTGTTACATTGTAAATAGTTTTTAAAAAACAAATAGTATTTTTAGTTAATATTCAACTATGAAATCTATTTTGATGAAATAATGGATTTTTTAATTAAATAATATTTTAATAAAATATTATTATTATTAAATTTCTTTTTATTAAATATAAATGATCATATAATTTTATGAATGAAATTATAATTTTTATTAAGGTTTGAAAGCTATTTTTCTCATAACCCATGAATTTTCGATAAATGTAGGTTTTATTTTAAAAGTAAAAATTCACATATTTATAAAATTATTTAGATAAATCTAATATTATTTTTAGAATCAAGACATCGAAATTATGCAATGATAAAATTTTCATAATTTTCTGAGACAGTCGAATTTTTGGGTAAAAATTAAATACCATTTAAATATATAATGTGTTTTATGACATGATAATAACCACATAGTGATGTAATAAAATAATATAAACATTATTTTCATACAATATATGTTTTACCACTAATATTATGTGATTTTGGCTTTGTTTTATTTATTTTAAAAAGCTTTAGTTGACCCATTAAGGCTTATAAAATATTTTTCCTTTTTAAATTGTTTTCATTGAGAGTGTGACTCACCTCCCCATAATCAACCCTATTATTTTAAGAATTTAGGCCACTGGATTCATAAAATATTGTTTTCCACTCCCCTTTTCCAAAAACCATGGGCAAAAACCATGGGTAGGTTAGTGGTTTTGATTAGTTTAATGTGTGGTGTCCCAAACCTAAATAATAAAGAATTCCCCTCTTTCCTATATAAACCCACCCAAGCTCCCACTTCCTCTTCACTCAAATCCTTTGGAGTTTTTCCAACTCCAACCCTAATCTCTCTATAATCCTCTTAGGGTTCCCCAAGCTCCCAATAAGCCTCTCTCAAGCCTCTCCCAAGCCATTGGGATCACACTTCCAAGTAGGGGATTTCTTTCTTTCTCTTTTTTGTCCAATTTTCTTTATGTTGTTATGCCATTTTGTTTTCAATTAAAAATGTTGGGGAATGATTTCTCACCTTACCCATAGTGACCTATTTATTTTTGGATGATTGGAGACCCCTTTCTCTCTCATTAATTCTACCCATGTACACCTGTCGCCATGCCGAAATTCCGTGAGGGATTTATCTCTCCTATTTTACATCCAAGTAATTATTTTGAATTATGCATCTAAATTCCATTACGTTTGTTGAGAAATGTATCTATATGACCCCTTTACTATATATTTCATGTAAATATGATGAGACACCCCTTTCTCTCTCATCAACCATTTTTATGAGTTCTTATTTCACATCGTTATGCTGCCGAAATGGCACTATGATTTTCCAAGACAATATCATTATGTAGTGAATACCATTACCATTTCTCTATCAAGGGTATTCTCCATTATGAAAACTTACTTATCGATTATAAATCTTAATGTATGTATTCTACATCTATTTACTGTGTAATAAATGATGATTATTGATTCCATGTCGTATGATCCATGTGGCACACTTATGCATGAAATGAAATATTTAAGAAGGGCGCGCCCTGATAGCACTCCAATGCATTGGGTAAACTATAGTATCAGGATACGTCATGTGCAATGGGTTTTGACTCATGCTAATTAATGTGAAATTAGTTTTTACTCGTTCTTCATGTGTAATGAGGCTTTACTCATGCTCCATGTCCAATGAGTCTTGGCTCATGCTAATTCCATGTTAAGTGTAGTTTCCACATTTCCATGTTATGATTATCATGCTTTATCGTGATTTTATGTTCATGTTTATCTTGTGATCCATTGATATGCCTATATTCTAACATGTATTGTATTCCTCATGTTATTTAATGTTTATTCCCTTATTGGGCTTTATAGATCCCCCTTTTCGTGTGCATGTCCTCAGGTTATCCTATGCAATGCTAAGTACGAGGGAATGTAGTGGTCATGTGTAGGATGTTTTCAATAAAGATGTTATGTTTCATGTTTTAAGTTACTATGTAATGTTCCTAAGCCCCAAAGACACTAGACCTCTCGATCTTCCATGTTGTATCAAGTGAAGTTTAGGTAACAAATCAGGATTTTGTTTTTAAAAAAAACAGGGTTGTTACAATTGGTATTAGAGGATAGGTTTACTTATTTTTGGGATTCGTATTAGAACACCCTAGAGAAGAATTAGAGTCAAGAATAAGTATAATAAAAACAGCCCTAAGTATTGGTGAGTATTTAATAAGTGGTTTATCACGAAAATACATACATGTCTAGATACGAGCAGGTAGAGGCTATAAGGCCCCAGCCTTAAACCTTACTTAATATTGAGTTATTACAAGATTACACATTGAGGATCTTTTCGGGTTTAGAGTTTTAGAGAATTAGATCATAAAACTTGCATTACATTCCACCTATAAACAAAGTGGTTACATAAAGATAGTATTCTTTATTCCCATCAATGGAAACACATTTAAAATAAAACATGGATTATTTCTTGACACATCCTTGACTCTATCATCTTATCATGTACCTTTCCCTTGACCTGTGAAAAACATTTCAAAAACTTGGGATGAGCATAAAAACTCAGTATGGGTTATAAAAAAAACATGGAAAGGAAACATGAGTTCATATATACATAAGAATGAAATCATACTTTACCCATAAAACATAGGCACTTTAACATACCTCATAAAATCATGAATAAATCATAGAAATCATAAGACATAAAGGTAACTTGAGGAATTCATAACATTCTTACGTAGGGAGTAACCCTCTTGGTTACGTTTCGAATACCCATCACAGTATATTCCCTAAAATCTCTTCGGAGAAACCTTAACATTTCACTCCTTCGCGTTACCCAATGCATTGGAGAGCTATAACAGGCTCACCCGCCCTTAGTTTATCACGAAACCACCCGTCTTCATAATAATTCCCAAGAACCATAACATAATCATATCACATAAAACATGCATAAAGGAAACATAAAATTTCCACATTTCAATCACGAGATATCAATACAACACATTAATATAAAAACATTATGAAAACCATTTTCAATACTAAAATAAAAGAAAAGTAAAACATGGTATTTATTGTTCTTTTAAAAAGAAGGTATGGCTTGTAGAGGAAGCCGAAACTCAAATAACGGTCACGACGGCGGAGAAGTCGTTGTCGCCGCATACGTACGACAAAAACATTCCCTTTTGTCGTTTAGTAAACGCTTCGTATAAAAAAGATTCCTTTTGAATAAACGTAAAAGTCAAAGTGGTTTATACACCCTATAAAAGAAAGTTGTGTATAAAATAAAATATGCCTCAACGAAAGGAGATTGAGACGAAGTCCCATACCTCGTATCCGACTTGACCCAACCGTTCTTTAATCTACTGAATAATAAAATTGAGTTAATCTCTACTTGCTTATGAATCTTTTTCAAGTTCATTATTCCTTTTATACCATGTTATGAACATCATGTAATCAGTTATGTTAATAATGTTCATTTTGTCGGTATTTGGTTCTTAAGTCAAAAATAGACTTCTTACACTTACATGTTGTTGATTTGGTCAAAGGTTCATTATATCCAGAATGGTATTCATGATTTAGATATCATATATGTAATATATATCCAGTACATACATTCATTTATAATATTACATAATCATTTAGAGGTAAGAAATGAAATGCACCGTTCATGGAGACGGTAAGTCGTACGTACGCATGAACGCTACTTCCATTTCTATTTCATATTTTCTGGAATGGAATCATAATGATATAAGAGTATATTATAATTCCAGTATAATAACATATATAATATCATTAACTTTATCCTTTACACATCCCACATATGGTATTAACGAATCAAATCACTTTCAGGGGGCGGTAGTCCGCACTTCCTAAAATGAAGATATCGTGTTTACCCATAATGGAAACCATAAAGGTATGACGAAAATGAAAAAAAACAGAAGATTAAGGAAAACATAAACATATTATATATCATATATAAAAATAGTGACATCATAATGGCCACCTTTGAAGGTGTTAAATGAGTATTGAACAATCATCGTTTCGGGAGGCAGAATTTCTCCATCCACGGAAACTGTATGTTCTTTAACCATTTGATGTAGTTGTGTGAGAGTGTAGCTCAAATATATATTATAACAACATCCTAGTATATTGAAGATACTGGTTTTGTTACAAAAGAAGTAAATATAAAGAGTTTAGGGGGTTGGAGAAGCAAAATAAAACAAATGAACATGAGAGAATGAATTACCTTAAAAAGTGTAACTCCTTTTGATTTGAGCCTAAAGGCTTCCTTTGAAAGGATTCTGCCCAAAGGGAATCCTCTAGGATGAGTATAGGGATGTGGAGAGGGTAAATGGGCAGGGTTTGGCCGAGCCAAAGGCTTGATAAGTGTGTGAAATGAGGTAGAGGTGGGGGCCTTTTATAAGAGGAGAGGAGGGGCACTTTTGGAAAGTAAAGAAATATTACTTTATTTGAAAATGTGTTTCGGTTTTAAAAGGTCCCACATTGATATAATTCGTGGCTAAGGTGATAAGGCTTCGAAATCCACTCATCCAATAAGTTTTGGACATGTGTAGTTCATAGATTTTACATTATCTTTCCATTTTATTTAAATCATCAAATAATGATGTCATCGCTGTATCATTATTATGTCATAAATAATTTATTTTATTTAATGTCTAAAAATTATAAAAAAATACTATGATGTAGGAAATCGTTTTATATTTCCAATTACTATTTATAATAAAAAATCTTATCTTTATAACCCCATGTAAAAATTGTTTTCGTAAAACATCTCTTGTTTGTGTCATTTTTACTTTAACATTTAATAAATTGTTATTTATGTCATTTCCAAACCAAAGTGTCTCCATGGGGTCCCCAAGTTGACCCATGGCTTGTCTTGGTCGGCCATGACACAACCAATAAGGTTGGGACATGTGTCTAGGTCATTTCCTATTATTAAAGCATTATTTATACCTTAAACTACCCTAATTACCACTAATCGCGATTAAGAACTTAATAAGTTATTATTCACCAAAAAAATATTATAATCTCATTGAACCACATTTTACTTCTTAATGACAACCTTGTATGTCGGATTTTCAAAATTCAATACACATTAGTGGTAAACTTTTATTTAACTGAAAAATCAGTTTTCTTGATTACCACTTAGTGGTTTTACTATTCATCAAAAATTGAAGTTTTTCAGAAAATTACCAAAAATTCACCCTAAGCTATATTTGATATTTCGAATTCAAAAATGAAGTCTATTTTAAAAAATTCAAATAATATAAGTCACATTAATTAATTTAATAATTAATTCCCACTGCCAGAGCAAATAGCGTGTTTTTACAAAACAGTAAGTATCAAAAGATTGACACCAGTTTAAGTCTAATTTCAAAGTGAAATTGATTCCAATGACCACCATTGGATAAAATGGTAAACATATATTCTAATTTTACTTCAAAACCAATTCAAAACATAATCTAATCATATAAATAAATTAGATTAAAAATCAGTTTTGATCTAAAATGCAGTATTTTTCACTATTCATTAAAAAATGAACATTGTCAGAAAAATACCAAAAATTCACACAAGGTAAATTTTGATGTCCCAATCATAAAGAATAAGTTTATTTTGACAAACATAGTTTATAAAATTGTCAAAATATAGATTCAAAAATGGTTTTCCATTAAAAGGCAGTAAAACAATCTTTTAAGAATATTAGTGTATTCCATGCATAAGATTGTATTTATTTTCATCTTAAGCCTCTAAAACACTATCTTAATCATTAATAGACATAGATAAAAATATCTATTATTCATTACTTACTTGGGATGTTACATCCTTCCCCCTTTAGAAAATTGCATCCCCGCAATTTATTTACTTATCGAATAAATGGGGGTACTTATCCCTCATTGCATTTTTAGATTCCCATGTTGCCTCTTCAATCATGTGGTTTTTCCACCAAACCTTTACCTGATGAATCACCTTATTCCGTAACACTTGCTCCCTATGGTCAAGAATCTGGACCAGTTGTTCCTCATAAGATAGGTTCTCTTCCAGCTGAACTACCTCTGGACTCAAAACATGAGATGGATCTGGAATATACTTTCTCAACATTGAAACGTGAAAAACATTGTGTACCTGAGATAAACTCAGAGGTAAAGCCACTCGGTATGCAACTGATCCAACTCTCTCCAGAATTTCGTATGGTCCGATGAACCTTGGACTCAACTTTCCTTTCTTACCAAATCTCATCACACTTTTCGAAGGAGAAACCTTGAGAAAAACATGATCACCTACCTCGAAAGATAGATCCTTCCTCCGGTTATCCGCATAACTCTTCTGCCTGCTCTGAGCTGTTCTCATGTGTTTCTGAATCAGCTGAACTTTTTCTGCCATCTCTTCTACCAATTCTGGTCCCATCAACTTTCTTTCACCCACTTCATCCCAGAAAGCTGGAGTTCGACACCGCTTCCCATATAATGCCTAAAATGGTGCCATCTGTATACTGGAATGAAAACTGTTATTATATGAAAACTCAACCAAAGAAAGATGTTGGTCCCAACTTCCCTGATAATCCATAGAACAAGCTCGTATCATATCCTCCAATGTCTGAATTGTTCGTTCTGACTGCCCATCTGATTGAGGATGAAAATATGTACTAAAATTCAATTCAGTACCCAACGACTTCTGAAGGCCTTTCCAAAAGTTAGAAGTAAACCTGGGATCACGATCTGATACAATGGAGAGAGGAACTCCATGTAACCTGACTATCTCTTTAAGATACAAACGGGAAAGTTGATCAAGAGAGAAAGTATCTCGTATAGCAAGGAAATGAGCAGATTTGGTCAAGCGATCAACAATAACCCAGATTTCATTATTACCTCGAGATGTCTTCAGTAATCCAACAACAAAGTCCATGGATATATTCTCCCATTTCCACTCTGGCACTGGTAAAGGCTGAAGCATCCCTTTCGGTAACTGCCACTCTGCTCTAACCTGCTGACAAGTCAAACACTTCACAGTAAAATCAGCAATATCTCTTTTCATTCCATCCCACCAGTAATACTCCCGCAGATCTCTATACATCTTAGTACTACCCGGATGAACTGAAAACGGAGAACTATGAGCTTCACATAACAACTCTCTCTTCAACTGTGAATCACAAGGCACACACAATCTCTTCCCAAATCTCAAAACACAATCATTATCAATGTTGAATTCAGGAAACTTACCTTTCTGAACCAGCTCTACCTTTTTTTCAACTCACTATCTTGCTTCTGTGCTTGCTTGATTTTATCTGATAGAGATGATCTCACTGATACCTAAAACAAAACAGAAGGACTTCCTGCACCAACAAATTATATGCCAAAGTTCATCAAATCGTTAACCAAAGGATCACGTTCCAAACGCAACATTGTTAATGAAGCATTACTTTTTCGACTCAAAGCATCAGCCACTTTATTTGCTTTTCCCGGATGGTAATGAATTGTACAATCATAATCCTTGATTAATTCCAGCCATCTCCTTTGTCTCATGTTTAACTCTTTCTGAGTGAATATATACTTTAAACTTTTGTGATCGGTATATATTTCACACTTTACTCCATACAAATGATGCCTCCAAATTTTTAAAGCAAAAACAACAGCAGCTAGTTCCAAATCATGTGTAGGGTAATTTACCTCATGAGTTTTCAACTGTCGTGAAGCATAATCAATTACCTGATCATTCTGCATTAGGACACAACCAAGTCCTTTCAATGAAGCATCATTGTATATAACAAACTCACCATTCCTGGAAGGTAGTGCCAAAACTGAAGCATTCACCAATCTTCTTTTCAATTCCTGAAAACAATCATCACATTCTTTTGTACAGATAAACTTAACACCCTTCCGAGTTAGCTTAGTCATTGGACTAGATAACCATGAAAAATTTCTAACAAACCTTCGGTAATAGCCCGCCAAACCAAGGAAGCTACGAATCTCAGTTACATTTGTGGGTCTTCCCAATTGTTCCACAAATTTTGTTTTTGCAGGATCAACAGTTATTCCATCTTTAGAAACAATGTGACCAAGGAAAGATGTTTGTTGCAACCAAAACTCACACTTGCTGAATTTCCCATACAGTTTCTTTTCTTTTAAGGTCTGCAAGATAACCCTTAAATGTCTTTCATGCTCTTCTTTACTTTTAGAAAACACCAAAATATCATCAATGAAAACCACCACAAACTTATCCAAGAACTCATGGAAAATTCAATTCATTAAGTCCATGAATACAGCAGGTGCATTGGTTAGCCCAAAAGGCATTACTACAAATTCATAATGGCCATATCTCGTACGGAACGCGGTCTTTGGAATATCTTCCTCCTTTGCCTTCAGCTGATGGTACCCCGATCTCAAGTCAATCTTTGAAAAAAACTGAGCTCCCTGAAGCTGATCAAACAAATCATCCATATGAGGCAAAGGATATTTTTTCTTAACAGTGATATTATTCAAGGCTCTATAATCAATGCAAAGTCTCATAGAACCATCTTTCTTTTTAACAAATAAAACAGGAGCACCCCATGGTGATGTGCTAGGTCTAATGAAACCTTTCTCTAATAAATCTTGCAATTGCTCCTTCAACTCTAAAAGTTCAATTTGTGCGATTCGATAAGGGGGTTTTGAAATTGGCTTAGCATCAGGAACTAAGTCAACAGTAAACTCAACTTCCCGATCTGGTATTATTCCAGGCAACTCATCAGGAAAAACATCAGGATACTCATTTACCACTGGCACATCATTAATCTTAACAGTTCCTTTATTTTCAACGACGTGTGCAAGGTAACATTCATTTCTATCTTTCACAAGTTTCTCGGCCTCTTGATATGTTATCAAAATTAAGGGTTCATTATTGTAAACAAACTGAAAGTATTTCTGAAAAGAAACTTCTTTAGCTCTACAGTCAATCTTAGCATGGTAAATAGAGAGCCAATCCATACCCAAGATAACATCAAACTCTACTAGAGGTAGAACAATAAGGTTTTCAAGTAGGTTCTTTCCACAGATAAGGATAGGAAGATTCTTATAAATTCTTTTTGCCTCGACATTTCCCCCAGGTGTTTTTACCAAAAGTTCAGGAGTCATTTCTTGAGATGGTATTCCCATTTTACTAGAAAAGGTTTCAGAGATGAAAGAATGTGTACACCCCGAATCAAACAACACACTGGCATAATCTGAAAAAACAAACAAAGTACCTGATACAACTTCATTTGATGGCCCGACATCTGCTGAAGTAGTTGCAAAGGATTTCACCACCCCTTTCTGCTTGTAGTCTAACTTCTTCCCATCACTCAAGCTCCTTGTCGGACACTCGTTTTCATAGTGACCCATCTCATTGCACTTATAACATTTCAATAACTGTAAATAAAATTTGTTCTTACCTTCACCTTGATCCTTTTTAGTGCAATCACGAGCCTTATGTCCCATCTTAGCACATCGGTAGAACTTCCCAGAATTCAGAAGACATTCCCCAGCATGCCTTTTGGCACATTTATCACAAACTGGAAACTTAGTTCTCTTACCATCAGACTTTTTTGAAGAATTCTTACCTTTCTCCTGCCACCTCGGTCTCTTCTTTTGCTGGTTGTTATAGAAAACTTGGTCATCGGCAAACTCCATTTCCACCTTCTCAGCACATCGAACAAGCTTTTCATAACTTTTAAACTCACGAGAAGCTAATTCCCTTCGATATTTTGGCTGTAATCCTGAGTAAAAACGATTGATTTTACTATCAAGGTCTCGGATAAAATTTGGAGTATACCTTGCCAATCGAGTGAACCTTTCTTCATAGGCAGCCACTGAGTCTTCCTCTTGCCTCAATTCCAAGAATTGCTTTTCCATCCTATGTCGAACAGCCTTAGGAAAATACTTCTCAAGAAACATACCTTTGAATTTATCCCAGTCAAGAGCATCAATCTCATCGGCATCCCTGATATTTTTAACCATAGACCACCACTGATCTGCTTCACCCTCCAAACGGTAAATAGCAAGACTAACCTTTTGATTGTCTGAACACCCCATGACATCAAAAATATTCTCCAGTTCTTTAATCCACCCTTCATCTAGCACAGGGTCAGATGATCCTCTGAATGATGGTGGATGTTGCCTCATGAAATGTTCCACCACTGACATGTTCCTCTACGGTTGTTCTGGCTGATCTCGTGCATGGATACCACTGCCATTTATCGCTTGAGTCAACTGCGCCATTACTGCAACAAACTATTCAGTTCTAATTCCGACCATTTCTGGATGCTGATTCGGAAAGTTATTTCCTTCTGTATGCCTTCCTAGCACTGCTTCCCTCTTTCCTCTGTGGAAAACCATTCTAAACAAACATGTCTTAGATGAAGCAACATGGTAGTCTTTAAATGCTATATCATTTCGAAAAAAAATATTTTTGGATAATCATTTAATATAATTCTAACTCCTAAAGTTATCTAAACCGACCTCTGATACCAACTATAAGGCCCCATCCTTAAACCTTACTTAATCTTGAGTTATTACAAGATTACACATTGAGGATCTTTTCGGGTTTAGAGTTTTAGAGAATTAGATCATAAAACTTGCATTACATTCCACATATAAACAAAGTGGTTAAATAAAGATAGTATTCTTCATTCCCATCAATGGAAACACATTTAAAATAAAACATAGATTATTTCTTGACACGTCCATGACTCTATCATCTTATCATGTACCTTTCCCTTGACCTGTGAAAAACATTTCAAAAACTTGGGATGAGCATAAAAACTCAGTATGGGTTATAAAAAAAACATGGAAAGGAAACATGAGTTCATATACACATAAGAATGAAATCATACTTTACCCATAAAACACAGGCACTTTAACATACCTCATAAAATCATGAATAAATCATAGAAATCATAAGACATAAAGGTAACTTGAGGCAATCATAACATTCTTACGTAGGGAGTAACCCTCTTGGTTACGTTTTGAATACCCATCATAGTATATTCCCTAAAATCTCTTCGGATAAACCTTAACATTTCACTCCTTTGCGTTACCCAATGCATTGGAGAGCTATAACGGGCTCACCCGCCTTTAGTTTATCACGGAACCACCCGTCTTCATAATAATTCCCAAGAACCATAACATAATCATATCACATAAAACATGCATAAAAGAAAACATAAAATTTCCACATTTCAATCACGACATATCAATACAACACATTGATATAAAAACATTATGAAAACCATTTTCAATACTAAAATAAAAGAAAAGTAAAACATGGTATTTATTTTTCTTTTAAAAAGAAGATATGGCTTGTAGAGGAAGCCGAAACTCAAATAACGGTCACGACGGCGGAGAAGTCGTTATCGCCGCATACGTACGACAAAAACATTCCCTTTTGTCGTTTAGTAAACGCTTCGTATAAAAAAGATTCCTTTTGAATAAACGTAAAAGTCAAAGTGGTTTATACACCGTATAAAAGAAAGTTGTGTATAAAATAAAATATGCCTCAACGAAAGGAGATTGAGACGAAGCCACATACCTCGTATCCGACTTGACCCGACTGTTCTTTAATCTCCTGAATAATAAAATTGAGTTAATCTCTACTTTCTTATGAATCTTTTTCAAGTTCATTATTCCTTTTATACCATGTTATGAACATCATGTAATCAGTTAAGTTAATAATGTTCATTTTGTCGGTATTTGGTTCTTAAGTCAAAAATAGACTTCTTACACTTACATGTTGTTGATTTGGTCAAAGTTTCATTATATCCAGAATGGTATTCATTATGTATATATCATATATTTCATATATATCCAGTACATACATGAATTTATAATATTACATAATCATTTAGAGGTAAGAATGAAATGCACCGTTCATGGAGACGGTAAGCCGTACGTACGCATGAACGCTACTTCCATTTCTATTTCATATTTTCTGGAATGGAATCATAATGATATAAGAGTATATTATAATTCCAGTATAATAACATATATAATATCATTAACGTTATCCTTTACACATCCCACATATGGTATTAACGAATCAAATCACTTTCAGGGGGCGGTAGTCCGCACTTCCTAAAATGAAGATATCGTGTTTACCCATAATGGAAACCATAAAGGTATGCCGAAAATGAAAAAAAAAACAGAATCTTAAGGAAAACATAAACATATTATATATCATATATAAAAATAGTGACATCATAATGGCCACCTTTGAAGGTATTAAATGAGTATTGAACAATCATCGTTTCGGGAGGCAGAATTTTGCCATCCACGGAAACTGTATGTTCTTTAACCATTTGATGTAGTTTTGTGAGATTTTAGCTCAAATATATCTTATAACAACATCCTAGTATATTGAAGATACTGGTTTTGTTACAAAAGAAGTAAATAAAAAGAGTTTAGGGGGTTGGAGAAGCTAAATAAAACAAATGAACATGAGAGAATGAATTACCTTAAAAAGTGTAACTCCTTTTGATTTGAGCCTAAAGGATTCCTTTGAAAGGATTATTCCCAAAGGGAATCCTCTAGGATGAGGAGAGGTATGTGGAGAGAGTAAATGGGCAGGGGTTGGCCGAGTCAAAGGCTTGAGAAGTGTGTGAAATGAGGTAGAGGTGGGGGCCTTTTATAAGAGGAGAGGAGGGGCACTTTTGGAAAGTAAAGAAATATTACTTTATTTGAAAATGTGTTTCGGTTTTAAAAGGTCCCACATTGATATAATTCGTGGATAAGGTGATAATTCTTCGAAATCCACTCATCCAATAAGTTCTGGACATGTTTAGTTTATAGATTTTACATTATCTTTCCATTTTATTTAAATCGTCAAATAATGATGTCATCGCTGCATCATTATTATGTCATAAATAATTTAATTTATTTAATGTCTAAAA
Source organism: Viscum album (assembly GCA_963277665.1). Classification (NCBI taxonomy): domain Eukaryota; kingdom Viridiplantae; phylum Streptophyta; class Magnoliopsida; order Santalales; family Viscaceae; genus Viscum; species Viscum album. The sequence goes on along the minus strand of OY728155.1, from coordinate 439,877,696 downwards.
ATTATAAAAAAAATACTATGATGTATGAAATCTTTTTATCTTTCCAATGACCATTTATAATAAAAAATCTGATCTTTATAACCCCATGTAAAAATTGTTTTCGTAAAACATCTCTTGTTTGTGTCATTTTTACTTTAACATTTAATAAAAAGTTATTTGTGTCATTTCCAAACCAATGTGTCTCCATGGGGTCCCCAAGTTGACCCATGGCTTGTCTTGGTCGGCCATGACACAACCAATAAGGTTGGGACATGTGTCTAGGTCATTTCCTATTATTAAAGCATTATTTATACCTTAAACTGCCCTAATTACCACTAATCGCGATTAAGAACTTAATAAGTTACTATTCACCAAAAAAATATTATAATCTCATTGAACCACATTTTACTTCTTAATGACAACCATGTATGTCGGATTTTCAAAATTCAATACACATTAGTGGTAAACTTTTATTTAACTGAAAAATCAGTTTTCTTGATTACCACTTAGTGGTTTTACTATTCATCAAAAATTGATGTTTTTCAGAAAATTACCAAAAAATCACCCTAAGCTATATTTGATATTCCGAATTCAAAAATTAAGTCTATTTTACAAAATTCAAATCATATAAGTCACATTAATTAATTTAATAATTAATTCCCGCTGCCAGAGCAAATAGCGTGTTTTTACAAAACAATAAGTATCAAAAGATTGACACCAGTTTAAGTCTAATTTCAAAGTGAAATTGATTCCAATGACCACCATTGGATAAAATGGTAAAAATATATTCTAATTTTACTTCAAAACCAATTCAAAACATAATCTAATCATATAAATAAATTAGATTAAAAAGCAGTTTTGATCTAAAATGCAGTATTTTTCACTATTCATTAAAAAATGAACATTGTCAGAAAAATACCAAAATTCACACAAGGTAAATTTTGATGTCCCAATCATAAATAATAAGTTTATTTTGACAAACATAGTTTATAAAATTGTCAAAAGATAGATTCAAAAATGGTTTGCCATTAAAAGGCAGTAAAACAATCTCTTAAGAATATTAGTGTATTCCATGCATAAGATTGTATTTATTTTCATTTTATGCCTATAAAACACTATTTTAATCATTAATAGACATAGATAAAAAATATCTATTATTAATTACTTACTTGGGATGTTATAGAGGAAGCTCTGGCACAAATTCATCCTAGGGGTAAAACACGAAAACACCACTTTGAGCTAGACTTGAACAGGAAATGGTGCACAACAATGGGCCTTTCTTCACTCTTCATTACGAAACTTCCAGAGGATATGCATTGGTAAATTCATAAGCTTGGTATGAACCATTATTAAGGGAATTAAAAAACCCTAAGAATATATGTTCAATAGCATAGACTGATGACTATGGATTCATAAGTTAAGGAAATAAAATCTATTTATAAGTTATCTGTTTTGTCCTTGGATTCCCCTTTATGTGTTTAATAGGTTATGGTACTTACCGCTTGTCTATATCAGATAGGGTAGAACCAGAATCAAAAATGTGAAAGGTAGGGTTATCGTTCATTGTTCTATGCATTCTTTTATATCCCAAACGTTTAGTAGAACAATCCCAGCACCACCACAAATCATGGAAGTGAAAATTTCGGTGAATACGGAAAATGGGCCAATCATTTTATCCCATGAATATAACTCCTCCCCTGTCATAATTTGTGGATTTAATTTCCCAGCGAACCTAATCATACTCCCTATGGTGGAATTTGATGCAATTATTGGCATGGATTTATTTTCCTTATATAGAGAAAACATAAATTGTCATGAGAGGGAAATCACTCTCCATGTGGAGAATCGATCCCCGATTCAATACAAGTGCAAGGAGGAAGATGAATCTTCTTTATCTCCATCATCTCAAGCATGGATATTACTACCCTATGAGCATGCATATCTGGGTCAGATGATTGATTCTAAGGAAGCAACCATCCTTGAAGACATGCCTATTATGAGGGAATTCAGTGAAGTGTTTCTTGAGGAATTTCCTGGTCTTCCTCCTAGAAGAGATGTTGAATTCTCAATTGATCTTATACCTGGGGCGTTTCCAATATCCAAGACTCTATATATAGTAGCTATTTTGGATCTTGAGGAGCTGAATAAATAACTACAGGAGAATCTAGATAAATGGTTTATACACCCAAGTGCTTCACCATGGGGTGAACCAGTCCTCTTTATCAAGAAGAATGATGGGTCAATGAACCTTTGCATCAATTATCATGAGCTTAACTAAATCATGATAAAGAACAAGTTTCCTCTCCCATGAATTGATTACTTTTTCAATCAGTTGTGTGGAGAAAAATACTTCTCTAAGGTGGATTTGCGGTTGGGATATTATCAAGTAAGGTTGAAGAAGGAAGATATCCCCAATAATTCTTTTCGTACAATATAAAGGAACTATGGATTCATAGTAATGACTTCCGGACTCACTAATGCTCTAGCAATCTTCATGGACTTGATGAATTGAGTCTTTAGATATTACTTCGACTAATTTTTGGTAGTATTTATAGATGATATTCTAATATACTTCAAAACACATCAGGATCATGAAGAACATCTAGGAACTATACTAGAGACCTTGCAAAAGGATAAGATCTATGAAAAGTAAATAAAGTATGAGTTCTAGTTGAAGGAGGTCTCATTCTTGGGCCATATCATCATAAGCAATGGGATATCATTGGATCCATCCAAAACAGAAGCAATTGAGGGATGGTTGAGGCCAACATTGGTAATGGATATCTATAGCTTCTTGGGGTTATCTGGATGTTATCAACAATTTGTGAGAAATTTATCTTGATTTTCCAACCCTCTTACCAAGCTAACTTCGAAGGGAGTAAAGTTTTCTTGGAGTGATGAATGTGAAGAAAGCATCAAGGAGTTGAAAAAGAGGCTTATCACTGCGCCCATGCTCACTTTACCCACAAGTGGAGAATTTTTTGTTGTATTTAGTGGTGCTTCGAAGAAGGGAATGGGCTGTTTGTTGAAAAAAAATGACAAAGTCGTTACCTATGCTTCAAGGAAATTGAAAGTTCATGAGCAGAATTATCCAACAAATGATTTGGAGTTGGTGGTGTTTATCTTCACATTAAAAATTTGGTGGCATTATCTCTTTGGGGAGAAGTGTGAAATATAAACGGACCACAAAATCCCCAAGTATATATTCACATAGAAATAGTTCAACATGCGCCAACAAAGATGGTTAGAGCTAATCAAAGACTATAACATATCAATCCATTACTACCCTGGGAAAGCGAACAAGGTGGAATATGCTCTAAGTTGAAAGGACCTAGTGATTCTATCATTTATGAGAATTAGGATCCAATATTCTTATATTTGATGAAGATGGTCATGGGAATCATAATGAAGGGACATCATAAATTTTTTCAAAAATGATTGCTCAACAGTCTCTTTTGGAAAGGTTAAAGGATGCTCAAAATGATGATGTGGGAATTCAGAAGAAAGAGGAAGCTATCATAAAAGGGAAATCCTTGGATTTCATTTCTAATGAAGAATGAATTGTTATATTTGGGAAAATAATACGTGTTCCATCATGTCTAGAGTTGAAGAAGTAACTTTTGGATGATACAAAAAGTTCAAATTTCTCTATTCAATCAGGAAACACAATGTTGTATCAAGATCTATGAGATCATTATTGGTCGGATAATATGAATAAGGAGATATATAAGTATACATCAATGTGCTTAGTGTGTTAGCAAATGAAGGTAGAGAGGAAAAAGTCTAAGGGAATGATGCAACCATTGCCCATAACAACATGTAAATGGGAGAACATCACCATGGACATTGTCACCAAACATCCAAAGACATCCAAAGGCAACACTGAAATATGGGTTGTTGTTCATCACCTTAAAAAGTCTGTACACTTCATTTCAATTCAAGAGGATTTCTCATTGGATCAACTGGAACAGATATATATCAGGGAAGTGGTAAGGCTTCTTAGAGTACCACTATCTATTGTCTCCAATCGAGATCTAAGATTCACCACTATGTTTTGGAAGAGTCTTCAACATGATCTGGATAAAAAACTGAACTTCAGTACTACCTATCATCCTCAAACAGATGGACATTCTGATCGAACTATTCTGACATTGGAGGATATGTTATGGTCATGTTCTATGGACTTCAAAGGCAGATGGGATCGACATCTTCCTCTGTTTGAATTATCCTATTATAATATTTTCCACTATAGCTTCTAAATGGAACCTTATGAAGCCATGTATGGGAAGATGTGCATAATACTAGCATGTTGGGATGAAGTCAGTGAATGTAAGCTGTTAGGACTAGAAATGGTCGATGAAATGGTTGAGAAGGTGAAAACCATTCAGCAGCATATCAAAGAAGCCCAGAGTCGACATGATAGTTATGTAGATAACCATCGACAATACATTGAGTTTATATTTGGATAGTTGGTATTTCTACACATATCTCCATGGAATAAGGTCATGAGGTTTGGAAAGAAAGGGAAGTTAAGTCCTAGGTACATCAGCCCCTTTGAGATTCTTGATTGTGTTGGGGTTGTGGCCTATCGACTTGAACTTCCACCTACCATGGACAAATTAAATGATGTCTTTCAGGTATCCCTATTAAGGAAGTATATACTAGACCCTTCACATGTACTCTCTTCAGAGGTAGTATAGCTAGAGGGTGATCATTCTTATGAGGAGAAACCAGTGAAGATCTTTGATTGTAGAGAAAAAGTTCTATGAAATAAGACAATGCCCCTCGAAAAGGTGTTCTGGAAAAACCACAAGTTTGAATAAGTGACATGGGAATCAGAGGAAGTGATGAAGCAAAGTTACATGCATTTGTTTTAGTGTGGGAAAAGGAAATTTCTAGGGTGAAATTTCTTAAGGGGGGATGATTGTAACGACCCAAACTTTCATTAATGGGAATTCCTCTTGATCTAATTAAATTTATTATTATGGTTATATAAAATGTGAAGTACATTGGTTTTATGTTTCTGGATTTTAAAATATCATTATGAATTGTGATAGTTTCTAATATAGCCTTTGATCAGTGATCACATGATTAGTATAAACATAGGGCTTTAACAAATCCAATTTACCCAGACAATAGAAGCGATGGCCTCATCCATTAGACTTGCCCGGTATGAAGACCATTTTTTGGAGCTCAGAAAGGAGGTGGCATCATTGGGATTCACTCTTGATGAATCCCAAGCCGATCATGAACGTTTTATGCTTGATATGAACCCACTATGGGAGAAGTTGGAGTTAATAGACATTACCACCCAAGCGATGTAATCTGAGCCACCCCAAGAGTCTGTCACCATCGCAGACCTTACCTTTCGGTCTTATGAGGGTTTTATAATGGGTTATGTAAAAAGACCCTATCACCATGACTATGTAAATTTCTTTGTATAAATAATGTGCATTCATTTTATTATTGTAACTTTGTAAATAGTTTTTAAATCACAAATAGTATTTTTAGGTAATATTCAACTAAGAAATATATTTTGATGAATTAATGGATTTTTAAATTAAATAATATTTTAATAAAATATTATTATTATTATTAAATTACTTTTTATTAAATATAAATGATCATATAATTTTATGAATGCAATTGTAATTTTTATTAAGGTTTGAAATTTATTTTTCTCAAAACCCATGAATTTTCGATAAATGTCGGTTTTATTTTGAAATAAAAAAATCACATATTTAGAAAATTATTTAGATAAATTGAATATAATTTTTGGAATCAAGACATCGAAATTATGCAATGGTGAATTTTTCATAATTTTCTGAGACAGTCGATTTTTTTGGGTAAAAATTATATACCATTTAAATATATAATGTGTTTTATGACATCATAATGACCCAATAGTGATGTAATAAAATACCATAAACATTATGTTCATCCAATATATGTTTCACCATTAAAATTAGGTTATTTTTTGTTTTTTTTATTTATTTTACAAAGCTTTAGTGGACCCATTAAGGATTCTATAACATTTTGCCTTTTGAAATTGTTTTCCTTGATAGTGTGACTCACCTCCACATAAGAAACCCAGTTATTTTAAGAATTTTGTCCTATGGCCTCATAAAATATTGTTTTCCACTCCCCTTTGGAAAAAACTATGGGAAAAACCCATGGTATGGTTTGTGGTTTTGATTAGTTTAATGTGTGGTGTCCCAAACCCAAATAATAAAGAATTCCCTCTCCTTTCCTATATAAACCCACCCAAGCTCTCACTTCCTCATCACTCAAAGCCTTTGGAGTTCGTCCAACCCCTTCCGTACTATCTCTATAATTCTACTAAGGTGCCTCAATCTCCCAAGAATCCTCTCTCAAGCCTCTCCCAAGCCTTTGGGATCACACTTCCAAGTAAGGGATTTCTTACTTTCTCATTTTTGTCCAATTTTCCTTAAGTTGTTATGCTCTTTTTTCAATTACAAATGTTTGGGTATGATTTCTAACCTTCCCCATACTACCATCTCTATGTTTTTATGATGGTATACCCCTTTATCATTCATTAATGTTGCCAATTTAAACCTGTTACCATGCCCAAACTCCATGATGGATTTCTCTCTCCTATTTTACATCCAAGTAATTGTTTTGAATTATGCATCTAAATTCCATTACGTTTGTTGAGACATGTATCTATATGACCCTCTTACTGTCCATTTCCTATAAATATTATGAGACACCTATTTATCTCTCATAAACTATTTTTTATGTGTTCTTATTTCATACTGTTATGCTTCCGAAATTGCACTATGATTTTCCAAGACAATGTTATTGGGTAGTGAATACCATGCCCATTTCTCTATCAAGGGTATTAAACTTTATGAACACTTACTTATTGATTATAATGATTCACATATTTATTCCAAATACATTTATAATCTAATAAATGATGATGATTAATTCCATGTCGTATTATCCATGTGGCACACTTATGCATGAAATGAAATGTTTAAGAAGTGTGTGCCCTGATAGCACTCCAATGCATTGGTTAATGTATAGTATCATGTTAAATCATCTAAAATGGGTGGTTACTCATGCTCATTCAAGTGAAATGAGGTTTTAATCGTGCTTCATGTGAAATTAGGGTTTACTCATGCTCTATGTGCATTGAGACTTGGCTCATGCTAATTACATGTTAAGTGTTGTTGCCACATTTCCATGTTATGATTAGCATTCCTTTATGTTCATGTTTTTCTTGTACTCTATTGATGTTCCTATTTTCCAACATGTATTGTATTCTTCATGTTATTCAATGTTTATTCCCTTACTAGGCGTTATATCTCACCCTTTTCTTATGCGTGTCCTCATGTTATCATTTGCAATGCTATGTACGAGGGAATGTAGTGGCCATGTAAATGATGCCCTCACTAAAGATGTTTTGTTTATTGTTTTAATTTGTTATGTAATGTTCCTAATCCCAAAAGATATTATACCTCTCGATCTTCCATGTCATATCAATTGATGTTTATGTAATAAATCATGTTTACGTTTTTAATAAATGCAGGGTTGTTATAGGTCATGCCTTTCAGATTAATAAATGCTCCAATGGTCTTTATGGTGCTCATGAATAGGTAGTTCCACTAGTATCTGGACTCCTTCATTCTAGTATTTAGGGATGACATCCTTCTCTACTCCAGACTCCAATAAGAGCATGAGCATTATCTGTTTATTCTTCTAGTAACATTGTGGGATCACCGTCTTGATGATAAATTCTCAAAGTGCACCTTTGGGATCAGGAAGTTGAATTTTATAGCCCATTTCATCTCAGAGCAAGGGGTATCAGCAGATCTCAATAAGATCAATGCATTTTTTGTGGTAAAAGATAGAGAATTTGTTCGGGATCAAGAGTTTTATTGGCCTGGAAGGTTATTATAGGTGGTTCATTCGTAATTTCATGTGGATTTCTTCCTCTATGACTGCACTCATCTGGAAGGGGTGAAGTTTTAATAGAGAATATAATTTCAAGAATATTATTAGGATTTGAAATGGTGGTTGACTATTGCACTTCTGTAGATCATTCTCGAGCCAGGATAGGGGTATGTGGTTTATTTCAATGCTTGAGGTATGGGTATCGAGTGTGTTCTTATGCAGATGATCACGTGGTGGCTTATGGTTATCTCTAACTCTGAACACATGAGAAGAATTACCCGACCCACTACTTGGATTTGGTAGGAGTGATGGATGCTTTGATTTAATGGTGTCACTACTTATTTGGGGAGAAGTTTTTGGTATACTCTTATCATAATATCTTAGCCTACATCTTCTCCCAGAAGGATATCAATCTGAAGTAGTGATGTTGGATCGAATATCTATAGGGGTTTGACTTTGATATTTTCTATACCCCAATAAATGGTAATGTGGGGATGACATCTTGAGTATGAATGTGATGGTGAAAGCATTGAAGAATTACAGCGATGAGTGGGTATTGATGGGCCTCTTTGCCCAAATTTTCTTAAATACCAAGGAGCACAGTAGAGGTGCATTCATGGTGAGTGTGTAGTTAGCTCTGTCTCTTCTAGAGCTATTTTAGTGGGAGTAGCTAGGTGATGAGTTTTTTCAATGTTATATGCAGTTTCATCATGATAGGGAGTTTTCCTCCAATTGGTTGTTATCTCCCGAGGGAACTCTATGTTTCAAGGGTGGTTGTGTGGTTCTGTTATCTATAAGGAAGGTGGTGATGTAGGATATCCACCAGTCTAAGTGGACCATCCATCATGATGCTACCAAGATGTATTATGATGTTCGTTGAAAATTCTGGTGGCCATGAATGAGACAGGCGATAGCTGACGTCGTATCGAGATACTATACTTGTCATCAGGTGAATGTAGAGCATCAAAGGCCCTCTGGTTTTCTCCAACCATTACCCATTCTTACCTAGAAGTGGGACAATGTCTCCATGGATTTAATCATGGGTTTTTCTCAAAGACCTTTTAGAAGGAATTCTATTTAGGTAGTGATTGACCAATTGACCAAAACATCCCACTTTATCTAGATCAATGATTTAGTGAAGGTGGATGAGTTGGGATAGTTGTATGTTTAGGAAGTGTTTTGTCTTCATGGTGTGCCTTCAGCAATTGTTTTTTACCAAGACCCCTACTTCACCTCTCAGTTTTTGGAAGCCCTTTAAAGGGCATTGGGGTCACAGATCAAAATGAGTACGGCATACCACCCTCAAATTAATGGTCAGACAGAGCAGGAAATTCCGATTTTGGAAGACATGCTCCATGCATGTGTTTTGGATTTCATAGGTTCATGGTGTAGACATTTGGGATTCTTTTAATATTCTTATAATAATATTTACCAATATTCCATTTGAATTGTTCCTTTTGAGGTGCTTTATGGTCGGCCTTGTCGGTATCCCCTTATATGGGCTTAGGTTGGTGATACCTCACTTTTAGGATTGAGCCTTATGCAAGAGAGGATTGACAAAGTAGAGCTGATCAAATAGTGGTTATTGACACCTCTTAGATTCCACAAATCTTATGATGACCAAAGATGTTGGGATCTTGAGTTATCCATGGGTGGATAGGGGTTCTTGAAAGTGTCACCATGCTTGGGTCATCATCGCTTGGGGAAGAAGGGAAAACTAATGTTGAGGTATTTCAGACCTTTCGAGATCTCTAAGAAGATTGGAAACATACCATACAAGTTAGTTTTTCCTTCTCAGTTGATGTTGATTCATGATGTGTTCCACATCTCCCAATTTAATAAGTATAATCCAGACCCATATCATGTGTCGAATTGGGAAGAATTAGAGTTGGAGATAGATTTATCTTTGTATGAACAACCAATACGGATAGTGTATTCCTAAGATAAGGTGATTCATGGGATGTAAATCATGTTAATATGTGTCCTTTGGCAGCATGGTATTGATACACATGAGACTTTGGAGAAAAAATCTTGTGTTGAGCACGATTAAATATTACATTTTCTGATATTGTTTTGGGTTGACCTTGTGAGGGTATAAAGTTATCATGGTGGGGAATATTTTCACATCCATGATCACATTTTTAGTTATTCTTCAATTTTACTTTTGATCTATCTTTTTCCTTTGGTTTCCCCTTAGAATTTTGGAGAAAAATGGAGTTTTTTGGTGAGCAGGCTCATGGACACAGTTGCTGCACGATTATTCATAACTGTGCGTCCACCCCAAAAATTTTACGGTAGGAGACAAAAACTACCACACAGTCCCCGCACAAGTATGATCCTTGGTCAAGGTAAATGTGTGCCTATTTTACTACAGATAGATTGATCCACAAGGATGTCATATGGTTCACCAAATCATGCAGACTAACTGTGTGGATATTCAATCTCATTAATTTTTTTGGGTGTTTTCTCTCTCTGCTCTGGTTTAACCCCCAAAACACCCCATTTCTCCCCTCCTTTGGGATTTTCTACCCTAGGCATGCCTCGCCCTCATACATCCTCTCCCAGATCTTCGATTTCTTGCTATATTTGGTGTGGTTCTTCCATGAATCATCAAGTAATCCATATTTCTTATCCCAATATCCCTCAATTATAAGGTTTTCCCTTTTTTTAGGTTTCCACTTTTATAACACTAGGGTTTTGATTTTAGGGTTTTATTTTAAAAGTATCAGTTTGATCCTTGGATTAGGTTTCAATCTTCCCTTCTTGTGGGGTATTCGAGGTACGGTTGGAGTTTCACACTGATTTCTAGAACCTTCCTCACCCAAGGTAGGGGATTATGTTCTTAAATGTTTCTTGGTGAATTTATTAGGATTTATTTATTTCTTTAGTGTGTTTTATGAATTATAAATGTGATGAGAATTAGTTTTTGAATTGATTTTATATACCATTGATTTTAAAATGGAATTTTCATGTTAAAATGGTGTATTCTTGATGGCTTCCCATGTTTGTTCTTTTGAAATGTTTTATTAATTTAGTAAACGATTTATAAAATGGTTTTTGTGATGCGAACCATGGTTGGAAAGGTTTTGGTGTGCGTTTGATTCTTGAAAGAGGATTTTGGTGTGAAAAATGGTGTCTTTTGGTGTGTGGTTCCTCGTTTGGATTATGTGCATTAATGTGGTGTATTTTGTGGAAAATAAAACTTGAATGAGCACTCTAAGGTAAGCCTAGGTATCTAGGAGGGAGGACTAGGACTAGAGTGATAGAGATACAAAAGTGGGAATGGCCCAATTTCACTTGTCTAGATTAAAGATGAAAACACTAACTAAATATTGATGTTGATCAGAGACCACTAGAATATTGGTTGTTTATCCTATCTAGTGGATCATACATGGGAACGTAGATGATTATGGTTGATATACCACTTTACACTAATATTCGAGGTTCTAGGGTCCCATTTACTAGCAGGTACCCATTAGGGATCTCCCATAATTGGTGCTATAGACAACATTTCCCTCACTTTCATCATATGGTGAAGTTTTTTAAGTTACTTCAATGGTAAAGGTGTTTTTAATTAAATCTTAATTACTTTAAAAGGTATTTTCATTAAAACTATTTTCTATTAAATTATTATATCTTTTTCATTCACATATTATACCTTCAAGTTTATTTGTCATTCAACATTTTGAGCATTGAATTATTTTGGGGTGGAATCCTACTAGGAAATACCTCATACCCTACTTACACCTTTGGGTGTAAGACGACTTATTCATATTTGATATAGGTAAGGGTAAAGCTTTTGGTGATGGTGGTTTTGGATTCTAGTGATCATCTTGAGAAGTTTTGTGGCAATGGCTTGAGGGAGATGTTCCCCTTTCCTTATGGTGGTTTTTTTGTAGATGGTTTTTGGTTACCTTTTAGTAGTAGCTCTCTTTTGGTTTTGTATAAACCTGGAGACATAAATATGAATCCTTGTAAAGGATTTTTTTGTTTGCTCTTCCAGATTTGGATTATTTTATAATATTGGTTTTTTTGCAATGGAATGTCCAATTAAATCACACCCACTTGTTGTTGTTGATACCTGAGCACTTGTGCTAGCCTATGAGGATTGGGAATTCCCTTCAGGTATTTCCATGGACTGGGTTAGGTGTTAGTTCGGATGAAGATCCTTCTTTGTTCGTGACATCCTCTTCCTTGAACTTGTATAGAATTGGGGGTCTATTCTTAATATGGATGTTGATTTTCCTCTAATATAAATTTATGCTATATTTATATAGGAAAATACAATCCATTCCTAGAATTGCATCAAACTCTACCAAAACTTGTATGATAAGGTTCTCTGGGAAGTTCATCCCTCAAATTGTGACATGGGAGGAGTTATATATTTGGGATGCGATAATTGTCCCATATTCCGTTTTCCCTGACATCTATACATCCATGCTTTTTGGTGGTATTTGGATACTTCTACTAAACTTTGATCATATGAAGGAATGTGTAGAACTATAATCAAAATATATTTTTTCTATTCTTGAATGAATAACTACTGTACCTATCACCACATCATTGTCGATATTCACATTAGTGGTAGTGATGGAAAAATATCACCCTTTATACCTTAGAGTTTGTTTGTTTCCTCTAAAACCCCTTGGCTTATCGAATTAATTTATAAAGATCCCTAGTTCTTTTACATTTTAGCCATGAATAATTCCCTGAGGGTTGACTGGAGTGTTCCTTTCCTCCATCACAATTGCAGGTTTATCATGTAAGAAATTGTTAGATTGGTGTCCATCCTCCCGATACCTAAATTATTTCCTTGTTCCCTTTAAGAAATTTCTATATTCATTCTTCCCACACCCTTGACAAGTGGGATGTTGAAATTTCTTAACAGTGTTAGATCTATCTATTGAACCTATAGAATAAAACATCACTTTCCACTTCTTATCTACATAATACCTTTTGGATTCTTTGATCTCCATTTCAACTTTGAGGGAACATCAGACAATTCCTTTATAGTTATCAAAGTCATATATTGTCAGGTATTTTCATAGACTAGGTTTTAGCCGACCAAAGAAGTGGTCAACCTTGAATTTGGGGGTAACCACAAAACCATAGGTGTATCATGCATGTCTTGTGAATTTTGCCCCATATACCCTAATAGATTAATTATCTTTTTGAATAATGTATAGAAAATACCTTTCCATTTTAATACATAGAGTGTGAGGTAAATATTTATTGAAAAACATTTTCTAGAATTCCTTACACTCCATTGTTTTTATATCTTCCCCATGCTTAGTATTATAGACCAATGTCCACCACTGATGAGATTCTCCCTCCATATGATAGATAGCCAACAAAACCTTCTCTTGCTCTAGACATTGAAGGATGGTTAAGATATTCTCAATTTAGTCAATCCATTGTTCTGCGATTAAGGTATCAGTTAATCCATTGAAAGTATGAGTCCTTTAGAACTTGATTCTCTCAATTGCGGGTTTTTTTCTATTAGGGGGGTTTGGGAACATCCCTTGATATAGGTTTTCATTCAGAACATGAGTTATTTGAGAGGGTATCATAAAAAAAAGTTCTTGATTATTGCTCCCATCTGGTTGGTCATCTCATTGAGGAAATCATCACACTACCATCTGTATTGGTTGTTAACATGATTCCTCCTATTTTGTAGAATTTTCTAGAAAAAGAAGGAAAATTAAGGATGAGTATCTTAACCAATTTAGAAACATAAAGGGGAATCCTATGATATTAAAGGGGTAACTTCTAAATTACATTTATATCCTTAATATATGAGTTTCTAGGATTAAATATATGCTATCCATGATCATATATTTTTATCAGAATTTTTTTTCCTTAATAATTGTTCATAATGATATTATGAATTTACCAAAGAATATATTTAGGTATTTTCAAACCAGGTGCATAGTAAGGCCCATTTTCGTGTACCAGATTACCCAAAGTCAGTCTCAGAACATCTTTTCGGAGTTGTTTCCCCTAGGTATATCTATTCTAGAACCATGTCCACTTGTAGTATCTAAGAAGGGATGCACTTTTCTTAACAAACCACTTTCTATGTACTTACAAAAATTTAGGGACGTTTTCTTATAAATAGTCTTATCCCTAAGTCATTTTATATATTTCTCTAATCCTAAGGCTTTCCCTAGAGTTTTCTAATCCTAATACGAAAAATAAATAAACCTGTCCTTTTATACCAACTATAATGACCCTGCTCTTTATTACACATAAAATACTTGATTTATAACATAAAAGTACAAATTATATAACCTAAAAGATCTATAATACTATTGTAATTGTTAATTAGGTACAAAACATAACATATTAAACATGGGATACAAAAACATTATTGAAAACTTCCTTGACATGGTCATAATATTCCAACGAACTTTAAACTACATGGGATATCCTAGGGACAAACATAAGCAAGGGGTGATCTATAAATACCAGTAAGGGAAATAAACAAGGTATAACATGAAGAAGATAATACATGTTAAACAATTGGAATATGACTAGATAATAAAAGAACCTGAAAAAAAAGTCATGATATAGCTTGATATTTATAATATGGGAAATATGGAAACACCATACAACATTACATAAGCATGAGTCAAGGCTCATTGCACAAGGTGGAGTACGAGTCAATTCCCATCTCATGTGGAGGAGCATTATTTAAGGCTCATTTAACATGGAGTAGAATGAGCCAAGGGTAGCTTACAAGAAAATTTCACATGGAGTATCATGATAATAAACATTACCCAATGAATTGGAGAGCTATCAGGGCACACCTTTCATAATCATTTCATTCCCAGGCTTAAGTGTTTTACATATATCATATAACATGGATTCCTTCAACATTATAATGTCTCAAATGATAAAGGAATTTGGAATATATATATATGTAAGTCTATAATCAATAATTATATGTGTATAATGGTTAATACCCTTGATAGAAAAATGGGTATGGTATTCACTAGACTAATTTTTGGAATGAAAAATCACAGTTCAATTTCGGCAGCATAATGGCATCACATAAAAATTAATAAAATGGTTGATGAAAGAGAAAGGGGTATATAATAATTTATACAAGAAATTTATAGTAATGGGGAATATAAATAAATGTACAATCATATGTAATTGAATATATATGGTGTAACATAATAAGGAAATGAGAAGAAAGAGGAGAAAGGAAAGAACCCTTACAAATTTTGGCATGGTAACGGGTGTGTATAAAGGTTCATAGGAGAGATAAATGAGAGTGAAAGGGGATGTCATAATTTATAAATAAAATGGATAGTAAGGGGGTATGGAATAACCTATACCAAAATATTAAAATATAAATTAAAAATCATAACATTAAAAGGATTGCTTGATAAAATATGAGAGTGGAAGACCCGTTACGGAATTTAGGCATAGTTACAGATTTCATAAGGGTCCAAATGGGGGAGGATAAATGATCCCTCAATGAAAAAAATTAAAATTTACTATAAATAAATGATTATAAATGAATTAAAATATAACCAAATGAAATTATAAGAACTAATTTCAAATAATTTTCTTGAATTTGAAAAGGAGGAGAGGAAAGTGAGGATCCATTACTTGAGTGTGTGACTCCAAAAGCTCGGGAGGGGCTTCTTGATAGCTTGGTTGCACCCTAATAGGACTCTAGTGAGTATAGTGCATATTAGTTTCTTGATAAAAATATTTTTAGTGAAGATAACTGGGATATTTGGTGGGTTTATATAGGAAAGGAGGAGTATTTCTTTATTATTTAGGTTTTGGACACCACATAATAAAATATCCAAAACACTACGGGAAAAATCACTATTTGCGACGGGTTATTTGCGACAGGATTTCTTCCCGTCATAAATAACCTGTCCAGGAAGCTATTTGTGACGGGCAAATTTGCCCGTCACAAATAATTGGTTATTTGCGATGGGATTTCGTCTCCCGTTGCAAATAGTTTCGCGTGACTTGCGTGTCAAACCGCGCGAATATTATTTGCGACGGGAAGATGTCTCCCGTCGCAAATAGTTTGGCGCGGCTTGCGAGCCAAACCGCGCGAATATTATTTGCGATGGGAAGATGTCTCCCGTTGCAAATAGTTTGGCGCGGCTTTCGAGCCAAACCGCGCGGTTTGCGCGCCAAATCGTGCAGGGGTAGTTGCGATGGGACCCGTCGCAAATACTAGGCGGCGGTTAATAACTTTTAGCGACGGCATGTCGTCCCGTCGCAAAAAGACTGTCGGCAAGTACAATTTGCGACGGGACCCGTCGCAAATAACCTTTTAACTGCCGACTGTAATTAATGCGATTGAGGGTATTTACGACGGGCACCGTCGCAAATAGTACCAGTTGCGACGGGAACCCCGTCGCTAATAACCCTGTCGCAACTAATCTAACCTATATATACCCCCATTTGATTTTTTCCCAAATCATTCAGATCTAGCTCTCTCTCTTTTTCTTCATTCATCACTTTCAAAGAAAAAATTTCTTTTAGTAGAAATTTTTAATACGAGAGCAATCGAAGGGCGTCAATATCTTCAAAATATCAAAGTTTAAGGTATTTATATTTTATATTTTTTTATATTTAATTTATTTTTTATATTAATTTTAATTGTTGTTTATTAGTTGAAATTTAATTAAATTTCAATTGATTTTTATTTATATTTATTTTTACTAAGAAATTAATTTTGTTAGTTATAATTATAAATAATTAGTAATAATTAATATTAATTAGATATAATTAGATATAATTACGAATAAATAGATATAATTAGAAATAAATAGATACAATTAGGAATAAATAGATATAATTAGCAATTAATAAATATAATTAGCAATAAGTAGATATAATTAGCAATAAGTAGATATAATTAGGATTGACTAGATATAATTAGGATTAAATAGATATAATTTGGATTAAATAGATATAATTAGGATTTAATAGATATAATTAGATATAATTTGTAATGAATAGTAATAATTAGTAATAATTAGTAATACATAGTAATAAATAGTAATAATTAGTAATAATTAGTAATAAATTGTAATAATTAGTAATAAATAGTAATAAATAGATATAATTGGTAATAATTAGTAATAAATAGTTATAAATAGTAATAATTAGTAATAATTAGTAATAATTAGTAATATTTAGTAATAATTAGTAATAAATAGATATAATTAGTAATAATTAGTAATAAATAGATATAATTAGTAATAAATAGATATAATTCGTAATAATTAGTAATAAATAGATATAATTAGTAATAATTAGTAATAAATAGATATAATTAGTAATAATTAGTAACAATTAGTAATAAATAGATATAATTAGTAACAATTAGTAATAATTTGTAATAATTAGTAATAAATAGATTTAAGTAGTAATAATTTGTAATAAAGAGATATAATTTGTAATAAATAGATATATTAGTAATAAATAGATATAATTAGTAATAAATAGATATAATTAGTAATAAATAGATATAATTAGTAATAATTATAAATAAATCGATATAATTAGTAATAATTAGTAATAAATAGATATAATTTGTAATAATTTGTAATAATTTGTAATAAATAGATATAATTTGTAATAATTAGTAATAGTTAGTAATAATTGGGAATAATTAGTAACAAATAGATATAATTAGTAATAATTAGTAATTAATAGATATAATTAGTAATAATTGGTAATATATACATATAATTAGTAAAAAATATTAATAATTAGTAATAATTAGTAATAATTAGTAATAAATAGTAATAAAGAGTGATAATTAGTAATAATTAGTAATAAATAGATATAATTAGTAATAATTAGTAATAAATAGAAATAATTAGTAATAATTAGCAATAAATAGATATAATTTGTAATAATTTGTAATAAATAGATATAATTAGTAATAATTTGTAATAATTTGTAATAAATAGACATAATTAGTAATAATTAGTAATAATTAGTAATAATTTGCATTAATTAGTAATAATTAGTAATAGTTAGTAATAAATAGATATAATTAGTAATAATTAGTAATAAATAGATATAATTAGTAATAATTAGTAATAAATAGATATAATTAGTAATAATTAGTAATAAATAGATATAATTAGTAATAATTAGTAATAAATAGATATAATTAGTAACAATTAGTAATAAATAGATATAATTAGTAATAATTAGTAATAATTTGTAATAATTACATATAATTCATAATAAATAGATATAATTAGTAATAAATAGATATAATTAGTAATAATTAGTAACAAATAGATATAATTAGTAATAATTAGTAATAATTTGTAATAAATCAATATAATTAGTAATAATTAGTAATAATTAGCAATAAATAGATATAATTAGAAATAATTAGTAATAAATAGATATAATTAGTAATAAATAGATATAATTAGTAACAGTTAGTAATAAAGAGATATAATTAGTAATAATTAGTAATAAATAGATATAATTAGTAATAATTAGTAATAAATAGGCATAATTTGTAATAATTTGTAATAATTTTTAATAATTAGTAATAAATAAATATAATTAGTAATAATTAGATATAATTAGTAATAAATAGATGTAATTAGTAATAATTAGTAATAATTTGTAATAATTAGTAATAAATAGATATAATTAGTAACAATTAGTAATAACTTGTAATAATTAGTAATAATTAGTAATAAATAGATATAATTAGTAATAATTAGTAATAAATAGATATAATTAGTAATTGACTAATTATAAATGATTATTCATAATTATAAATAATTAGTCATAATTAGTAATTATTACTAATAATTAGTAATTATTACTAATAATTACTAATTATAAGGAATAATTAGAAATAATTAGGAATAATTAGGAATAATTAGTAATAATTAGGTATAATTAACAATAATTAGGAATAACTAGGAATAATTGGGAATAA
The DNA here is from genome assembly GCA_963277665.1 of Viscum album. Lineage (NCBI taxonomy): Eukaryota > Viridiplantae > Streptophyta > Magnoliopsida > Santalales > Viscaceae > Viscum > Viscum album. The sequence goes on along the minus strand of OY728155.1, from coordinate 439,858,837 downwards.
TTAAGAATCACTAGGAATAACTAGCTATAACTAGAAATATCTAGCAATAACTAGAAATAACTAGCAATAACTAGAAATAACTAGAAATAACTAGCAGTAACTAGTAATAAAAAAATTATATTATCAATAATTACGAAAAAACTATATTAATATTATTAAAATAATAAAATATTTATAAAATATTTAAATTATCAATATTTGCAACAGGCTTTGCTCTATTCTTAACATGTTTAAATCTCAAAGGGTCTCCAATTGTTAGGTCATGCGTAATAAAATGTTTGTGCCAGCCATGTCTAATGTAAACTCTATAATTGTCCTTGCATGGTTGATCATCTCGCAAGTAGTTTTGCAATAGGATAAACCAAGTCATTCCCTTCTTATCTATAAGAATTATCTCACATGAAACTTTACATAGACTATTCTTCCTTGAAAATTTAAGAAAAAGATAATGATATCCCATCAAATTTTAAATGAAGAATGATCTATGTAAAGTCTCACGTGAGATGATTCTTAGAGATGAGAACGTCATTACTTTGGTCGCCCTATTGCAACTCTACTTGTGAGGTGATCAACCATGCAAGGACAATTACAGAGTTTACATTGGACATGACTGACACAAACTTTTTTGGGCGCATGACTTGACAATTGACGACCCTTTGAGATTTGAACACGTTATGAATAGAGCAACGTCTGTTGTGAATACTGATAATTTTAATATATTTTTATTTTTTTATTATTTTAATAATATTAATATTGTTTTCTTAAATATTGATAATATAATTTTTTTATTACTAATAAATAGTAAACGAAATCTGCTTGGATAATGAAGGGAAAATTAGTAATCATCTCCACAATGATGATTACCAAATTTCCTTTCATTATTCAAGTAGTTATAATTTTTCTATGTATTGATAAGTATTGCTAAATAAGTAATAAATAGTAATAATTTGAAATAATTAGAAATAAATTGTAATAATTAGTAATAAATTGTAATAATTTGTAATAATTAGAAATAATTATGAATAATTAAGAATAATTAGAAATAATTAGCAATAATAAGTGTGAGGAAGATGCAATTAAATGAGCTGTCGGACAAAAGAGTAACCGAAAATCCACTGGAAATTGTGTCATCATTAATTAATGGTAATTATTAAGTAGTTGTAATTATTTATCTTATTTTTTCAGATAGTGTTTTTATAATTTCAAATTATTCAAAAACAGTGATGATTTTATATTTTATGTAGAAAAATATGGAACAAGGAAGTCGACATCAGTCATTATTAGATGATCAATCTTGGTTAAATCAACACAATAATCCAAATGGTTCTGGTTTAAATCATGTATATATTGAGGGTGTTGAATCTTTCTTAGCATTTGTATCATCAAAACCAGAATATGTTTCAGAAGGCACAATTAAGTGTCCTTGTAAAAAATGTTCTCTGAGAACGGTTGACAAATTTGACAAGGTTGGGGGACATCTCTTGCGGTTTGGTTTTCAACCAGATTATGATTTTTGGTATCAACACGGTGAACGCATTTCCAAAGAAGATCCTAATAACTTGATTCTGGATCCATCACAGTTTCAAATTTTAGTTCATGATGTTGTAGATCTATCTTTGCAACAAACTGAAACTCACGATGATATTGATTTAACTCCTGAGTTGGCACCATCCGAATTTTATGAGTTGTTGAGGTAAACTGAGGATGCATTATATCCTGGTTACAAAATAAAAAAATTAGAAGCGGTTTCAAAATTTATGGCTATTAAATCAGATACTGAAATTTCAAACAACTATTTTTATCAGATATTTTGTTTGCTTAAAACACCGTTACCTGAGGGAAATGTGTTGCCTGCAAAGTACTATGAGAACAAGAGGTAGATTCGTAATCTGGGCCTTATTTATCCGAAGATTCATCCATGTCCAAATGATTTCATCTTATATTCTGGTGAAAATGAGTCATTGGAGAGTTGTCTCGCATGTGGACAATCGAGATATAAAGAAGCTCAACCAGGGAAGTCTAGATCGATTCTAGTAAAACAGTTGAGATATTTCCCCCTTACACCCAGGTTGCAGCATTTATTTATTTCTCAGAACATAGCGTCAATGATGTCATGGATCAAAACCAAGATTTCAACTGATAAAATCTTGAATCATCCATCTGATGGAGATTCATGGAAACCTTTTGACCGTCTGCATCTGTCTTTTTCTATAGAATCATGAAACGTGTGATTGGGTCTTTCTATTGACGATTTCTGTCCGTTTGGTTCTTATGGTAGTCAGCATTCATGTTGGCATGTCTTTATAACTCCATAAAATTTTCCTCCATGGATGTTGATGAAGGAGCCTTATATATTTTTGACTCTATTAATCCTAGGACATCTGAAAAAGAATATTGATCTTTATTTGAAACCATTGATTGATAAGTTAAATGCATTGTGGAGTGATGGTGTTAATACATATGATGTTGCTGTGAAACGAAATTTCATATTAAAATCTGCATTGATGTGGATGATTAGTGACTTTCGGGCATATGGAATGTTATCTGGTTGGAGTACACATGGTCCGAAATCATGTCCTTACTGTATGAAAGAAAAGAAATCCTTTATGCTCATAAATGGAAAAAAAACCTTGCTATTTTGATTGTCATCATATATTTCTTCCAAAAAATCATCCTTTTCGAAGGAACAAATCTCATTTTAGACAAGGTACAATTGAAAGGGATGAACCTCAAAAGATGATCTCAGGTACAGAGATAAAATCAGTTGTATTTTCATTACCCCTCGTCACATTTGGACCAACAGTAAACCAACAGAAAATTCATGGCTTTGGGAAAGAACATAATTGGATAAAATGGATCCTTTTTTGGGATCTTCCATATTGGTCTGATTTGTTGGTCCGCCACATGTTGGATGTTATGCATATTGAGAAGAAATATTTTGATAATTTATTTCATACAGTTTTAGATACACCAGGTAAGACCAAAGATACTGTAAAGTCCCGATTATATCTTACCCAAATTTGTAGGCGACCAGAACTTGAACTATTTGAAAATTTCAGAACACAGATGTTAATGAATCCAAAAGCAGATTATACATTGTCCAAAGAGAGTCGCTTATTATTTTTTCATTGGATTGTAGATTTGAGACTTCCAGATGGCTATGATTCCAATTTGGGCAAATGTGTTAATATTGGTTATATTACTGGATTAAAAAGTCATGATTGTCATGTTATAATGGAAATACATATGCCAATTGGATTCAGAGGTTAGTTAAATTATATGATTTGGGATTCGATAACAGACATATCATTTTTTTTCGAGACATTTGTGTGGTGACAACAGACTATGATGCACTAAGAAAACTGGAAGAAGATGTAGCTGTAATTATATGTAAATTGGAAAAAATCTTTCTTCCGGCTTTCTTTTACTCAACAGAACATTTGATATTACATTTTCCACATGAAGCTAAATGTGGAGGTCCAGTACAGTTTCGATGGATAAACCCATTCGAGAGATTCATGTAGAAATTAAAGAAAGAAATACGTAACAAAGCATTAGTTGAAAGCTCAATTTCTGAAGCTTATTTGCAAGAGGAAATTGCTTTTTTTTTCTCTCATTATTTTTCATCTCAATATCCCTCAAAACACAATCGCATGGGATGAAATGAGGGGAATGTTAATGAAGAAATGGAAAATCAATTAACAGTTTTTAATCAGCCAAATCTTGGTTTCAGTTGAGTTCATGAATGATGATTTTCAGATGATGAACATCACTGAGCTCATACATACATTCTGCTCAACTGTGATGAAATGACATCATTTTTCCTATGAGTGCTTATATCACTTATTCTATAATTTATGTTATAGTATTTAAACTTATTTTATTTTTAGGTTATATGATAATCATATCAAGAAACAACTTCCACAAATTATAGCAGCTGCTCTTGAAGAACACAGACAAAACAATTTCTCAATGGTTTCAAAAACTGGTAACATAAATTATTTATGGTTTAATATCAATTCCATTTATTATTTATTATATTGATAATTGTTCTACAAATTTTCAGGTGTCTCAATATGCTGATAAAATTGATAAGCGACTGTGTATATTGAGTGACCCACAATCCAAAATGGTTAAATCTTATAATGCATATGTGCTGAATGGTTTTCAATTTCATACACATGCATATGGGGATTAAAAAAAACAATGAACAATGCAGTTGTCTTGAGAGGATCACATAATAGAGAAACTGAAGTTGACTTTTATGGAATTTTGGATGAAATTATTGAGTTGTGTTATCTAGGACATAATTACATAACAATGTTTAAATGTTAGTGGTTGGATACTGAGAGAGGATTTCATGGTCATCTGACTCATGGAATCATCGATATTAAATATAAAAGTCTTCTTTCAGTAAATGAACCATTTTTAATGGCTCAATAGGAACATCAAATTTATTATGCAAATTATTGTGTTACTTCAAGAGACTTGATCGATTGGTGGAGCATAATAAAAATGAAATCTTGGGAAAATCAGTTAACTCAAAATGAATGTGGTTCTGCTGAAGTGGAAGGAATTGAAAATTTTCAAGAGACTGTTCAAAATCCATCTGATTCACAAAGATATATTAATATCGATGATGACACCCCACAATTAAGGATCGATGGTGATAAAGATATTAATGATGTTACAAATGAATTTGAAATGACAAGAGATGCTGAAACTGAAACTCATATGGATATTGATGATGCATAGGAGGAATATGAAGACATTAACATTGACAACTATGGAGAAGAGGATGAAGATCAACATTGACAGAGTTAAATGTTGATTATAATCATAACTAAGATATATCTATATATAATAGTTATTTTCAACTATCTGCTAACAATAATCATTTTTTTTTCAGATGGACCCTGAGCTATTTCTCGAGTTGCCGGAGGCTGACCTTCCATTGGATGAGGGGGATTTTGGATCATCTATCCCTCATCCTACTGGTGGTTCAGGGGGTACGCAGAGGGGGCACGGTCTTGCACAAATGATGATTCCTGACCCTATCCCCGAATGACGTCCACATCTTGGTTTCGATCCACGCACACGAAGGTATGGTAACCTATATATTTTAGTTAGATTTCATTAATTTATTTATATATATACTAATTGTTTGATTATTTAATCATTTTTCATAGTTTTGATCATCTAGCTATTGGACAGAGGAGCGCTATCTTGCACAATTATTTTTCTCAGCCATGGATCACATGGGAACATATTCTTGTTGATGTGCGACGCGACATGTTCCATCATTAGCTGGTACGTAAATAAATAATATTTATTTTGAAATTTTTTTTATTAACTGGATATTATAACTTATTTTTAGAGTTTATGGTATCCTATCAATGATAGCATGCACGACGCTATCCACACGACATCGTAGGTTTCTATGCGTGACCATTTCTGTCAGTTTTTGCACAATTTGAGAAGGAAACCCATTAAGAAAGCAGGGGTGATAGAATTTGATGAGTCATGTAGATCCCACTAACCAAAGTACATTTCATATCACGTTTGGGATGAATTATGTTTACTCTAGTTGGGTGGTCGATTTCAGAGGAGATCTTTAGTGGGACGACAGAACCAGGGGAGACAGGAGGTGATGCATTGAGCTGGTAGTTGTGCATTCAGTTCACATATAGAGCATCTGGTAAGTATATTTTTTAAATATTTTATATAACTTTAAATATAAACATTTTATTTTATATTTTTGTAGGCAGTCGAGAATCCCGATATTACGGAGTTCGACGTTTATCAGAGGATGTATAGTGATCCTGCCACTGGTGAGATTAGAGTTGATCGCCAATGTCAGATTGTGGTTAGTATTATTTTTTCAGTTTGACAATTAACTACATATAATATTTTTACAATTTTAAATTTAAATTGGAATTGAAGGAGTCATATGAGGCTGCAACCTCTCAGACACAGGCTGAGGGTTAGGACGAGATGACTGAGCAGACCAGTGCTCACCATTTTGACGATACAACATGGATGCAGGCGACTCAGTTTGCCTTTGAGAAGGGCAGAGTAGTTGGCATCATCTCTCATTTGACTCCTGGTACTTATTATGGTACTGCTGGGATGTCGGCATCCAGCTCGAGAGGAGATCGTGGAGAGGCATCATCTTCTGGCTCACAGTATCATGAGTAGTTGTGATCTCATGTTGAGCATATAAAGACATTGCAGAAGCAGTAAGAAGAGTTGTGTTGGTGGCAGTAGAAGCAGGAGCAGCATTATGAAGAGCAGATGCGTCGATGGCAGCAGCAGAATCACGAGTAGATGGAGTACATGCGTCGTCTGACTCGTAGTTTAGGGATGGATTTTACTCCACCATCCCCTTCTGCTCCTCCACCACCTCCAGAAGGTGACCCCCCAGTGATTTTTTATGTTACAAACATTTGAATTTAACATTTTAATATGAATTATTTACATTTTATGTCTTTTATATCGTTGCAAATATTACATAGTTTAATTTTTAAATTTTTTATTGTGAGAATATTGAGAATTTTAATATTTTTTATTTTTTTATATTTTTTGTGAATATTGATTATTGTAATATTTTTTGCTTTTTTATTGTTTTAATAATAGTAATATTATTTTTTTATTAATTGTAATTTTATTAAATTTTATTTTTAAAAAAAATTAATTTATTATTTGCGACGGGACTGTTTGCGACGGGGTCCCGTTACAAATAGTCTAACTATATATTTTTAAAAACATATTTTTGATGGGACTACATTCCCGTTGCAAATAATTTATTGTGACGGGACCATCGTAGAAATATATATATATATATATATATATATATATTTGCGACGGGACAAGAGCTCATCGCAAATAGTTTTTGTGACGGGCCCGTCGTGAAAACGTTTATATATATATATAATATATATAATCATAAGCTTATTTGCGACGGCGACGTTTCCCATCGCAAATAAGATTTTTTGCGACAGGCCCGTCGCAAATAATGATATTTGTGATGACTTTTTCTGCAATGGGCTATTTGCGATGGGATCCCGTCGGAAATAGGTCATCATGATTACCAAGAATTCCAGTAGTGAAACCACAACTACCCCATGGTTTTTCACAATGGTTTCTACCAAATGGTAGTGGAATAAATTATTTTATAAGTCCAAGGGGATAAATTGTTAAACTATTACTCTTGGTGATTTGAAGGTGAGTCACACTATTAAAGAAATGATTTTAAAATATTTAAATATATTATAAGCGTTGGAAGATTCATAATGAATATTAATAATACATAAAATAAACTTAAAAAAACTATTTTAAAGTTAAAACATATATTTTGTCGTGGTTCCCATTTATATTACATATTATATCACATTTAGGTCATTATTATGTCATAAAACACAAAGTATATTTATATGGTATTTAATTTTTAGTCAAAAATTGAACTGTCTCAGAAAAATATTGAAAAATAACCATAGGATAATTTCCTCACCCTAATTATAAAAAATCTTTTATTTTTATCCAAATAATTTTCTAAATATGTGATTTCAAACTTTAAAAAAACCTACATTTATTGAAAATGATGGGTTTTTAACAATAACATTTTTTTGAACTCTTATAAAAAATTAAATTTGACTTCATAAAAGTCATATGATCATTTTTACATAATAAAATTTATTTAATAATAATATTTTATCAAAAGAATTATTTATTTAAAAAATAAGCTAATTCTTCAAAATATTTTTCTTAATTTAATTTGAATATTAACCAAAAATACTATTTGTTTTTTTAAAATAATCTACAAAGTAACAATACTAGGATGATAATATATTCATTATTTTATAAAAAATAAATTACATATTACTAATAATAGGGTCTCAATACATTTCTCTTAAATACACCAACCTACTCCCTAAGAGAAATGTCTGTGATGGTGGGGATTTCATGAGGTTGTTTGGTGATCATGGTTTGATTTGTGATCTCGATGAGCTTGAATTTCTCCCGTAAATGATTTCTCTCATGCTTATGATATTGGATCTCATCTTGTGATTGGTCTAGATAAAATCCTTGAAATGCTACCTCCCTTGGAATCTCTGATAAATAGGCCTCATAGGGTATAATTCTACATGTTTAGGTTATCAATTCCTTTGTCTGTGTCAAATGGATTTGTTAAAACCCTATATTTATATAGGTCATGTGATCACTGTTTAGAAGCTATATTATCAATGCTAAGGATACTTAATAGTCATTAAAATCCAATTGGATATAATAAAACTAAATAAGTGCATATGTTTTCTATAACCATATTATATAATAAGACTGTTAATTGAATAAAAAGGGGAATTTTATTTATACCAGTTCGGGTTATTACAATTTCACACTTCTTATATAGCTGCATTAGAAGAAACAACCTACTTGGTATATATTGATATGGATTTCACTGGTTTTAATGATTTATATGTGCTCATTTTATTACCCTAACTATGATATTATATCACATTTATCTATAAGATGTCTAGTTTTTCAACTATATAACTAGTGTTACTTCCTCTTCAGGTACAAGGTACATATCCCTTGTACTTTCTCAAGTACTATTGGATAGTTTTAACGGGTCTCTATTTAGTTCTCCAATATTTATCTAATTTTTTCAAACCATATTAAATGTGTTGGAAATATCATATCTATTACAATGCATGTTATATATTATAAATACGTTTTTGAATCATATAGTTTCCAACCCATCATTACAATCTCCTCCTATATCATATAGATTTCTTAGTGGAGAGATTTATACTATGTGACATTAGAAACAATTCTATCTTGAACTATTCCAACAAGTATTTTTAAATACCTCATTAGTATATGTACTCTAACTTGATCCAAGAATCTCTCTTTTCTACCTTATAACATATTTTTCCCTATAAATTAAGTTACTAATTTACATAAATCTTTCAAAAGTTTCTTTTAATATATTATTAACCAACTATAAGACTAAAACCCACATTCCACATGTTATCGATGTATTTTTCTTGGAAAATAGTGATGATCCCACCCTATTTTAGACACATGGAAAACATTTATCCCAAAAAATTATTATATGTTCTCAATTACATAACTAATCCATAAATGGATCACTATAATTTACATTATGTGTTGGAAAATAATGGTGTCACCAACCCTTTCTGGTTGTTCCATATAGTGATTATCCATAATTCTTCCCTCAATAAAGGTGGTATTGACTGTTAGAGTTGGTTCCCTAGAACCAACCACTATGTACTTAATATTACATGTATATATAAAATAATCTAATATTAATTAAAATATATTATAATATATAACTAATATTTCTATGTGAATTTAATGTAATGATAACCTAGAGAATCTGACACATTGAAAAAGGGCATATAATTTCCCCACTCTTATGAGAATCTTTAAATTCCATGAAAATATTCTTTAACCCAGTTCTATGATCAAGAAAAATTCTATGATGCGGAACATTGTGTGTTTATTTTCACATATAAATACTTATAAGCAGATGATACTTTATCACCTGAAGTTTGTACTTGGTAATTTTCAAGATATGATATTATGATAACAGACCAACTTGTAGTGATTATGTGTGATTATGTGACATCATATATTCCTATATATGAGCATGTTTAATGATCCTTAGACTTTAATATTATAATTATTATTAATTCATGTCATGAATCACAATCTTTTATGTATTATCGTAAAACATGACAGAAATAGTTCATGGTGAAGTTGGGTGTGTTGGGTGCATCACAAATGATATATTATTAATAATTTTGTCGAGGAAGGATTTGTCCCTTATATCTTAACAAAAGTTGATATCTAGTATATTTTATTTAAATAGAACAGTCACATTAAATTTCTTGGTTATGGTTTAGTGGAGTGATTATTTTAGATAGTCAAAGAAATATGTGTCAAGTGTATCATTGTATGATATGAGTGTGAAACCTGTTTGATGAGATATCATGATAAAGAGATTATATTACACATCAAGTATTTGTATTTGGTTTTTATAACTATGACATATCTTCATTTTCTATGGTTTTTTTAACCCATTTCAAGATAGTAATATTAGACTTTAGGCGATACAACAAAATTACATAAAGGAAGATGCATAGAGGGTCACACACAAAGTGTTCCTATTAATTTCAGTTAAATGTTATTTATATGTTAAAATTGGAATAAATATTATTATCCAAACAAAGATTTTATATCTATTCAATATTTTTTAAATGATCACAAATATTAAATAAATTTTAATTCACACACTACAGTAAAATAGTAATTTCTCCATGGTTATTTTTGGATATGGTGGCGGTTTAAACCGTAGCCATATGCTTCTGCGGAAGTATCTGAAAACCACCGCTAAATTGTGTGTCGGGAAACTATTGGTAGTAGTTAAGGAAGTTTAGTGGCGGTTTATGGGAACCATCATAGTTGGCATATTTTTGCGGTGGTTATATCGTTTTTCGCAGTAGTTTTTTTGGGATGGGGTTACTTTTTTAAGCAACGGTTAAAACCGCCGCGAAAAAAGTGTTGAAGATGGGCCACTGTATCAGTTTTTAAAACCACCACCAAATTTAAGATCGTAGTAGTAGTTAAAACCTCTGATAATAGAAAAATATCGAAATTTATTGGTGGTTAAAATCACCACTAAATGTACCTGTTACAATTAGCGGTGGATAAAACCGCTGCTAAAGAGCAGATTTACAAAAAAATGAACCAGTTTCTGGAGCCCCTGTACCAGTGCACTAAAAAAACCATTCCAATAATACAAAACACCAATAGAATACATACTACAGTCAATATAAAAATTGATGCTTAACTAAGCACAACCAAATGCATCATTCAGTGAGTAAAGCAACGAAGATAAACATATAACATGGCTATTAGACCATTAAAAAAAATTATAAACCAGCATGTATGTCATATTTCATGAAAACAGTGCCAAGCCTAGGTTCAACCTATTACATCTATACCAGTTCAAACCCTGACATAACCATTCATATCAACATATATCCCACTATCATTGGTGCTAACTATTCTAATAAATTAGGCCTCCCTACCCAAATCTCATCAACCAATAGACATCCCAATATCACATAACATTATATATAAAGACCTACATCTAGACAAATAAAAAGATGAAAAACATAAAATAGAGTCAATATGGAATCTAGTCTGTAAAATAACCATCCATCCATTCTACCATTCTTTAATTGTTTCTGAGATATTTTTTTACTGGATGAATTTTTAGGTTGTTTGTTTTTGGGTTTTACGCTTTATAGAGGTGACTAAATAGTTTCATGATAGGAACATGGTCATGGGAAACCATATGGTTCTCCCTAGAAAACTATGTGGCTTGGTCGAAGAAGGATACTAGGTGGGTCATGGTTAGAACATAGTTAGAGATGATCATGAATCATTTACCTTGAAATATATGTGTCTAGGAATAGTGGAAAAATTATTGTTTTCACACAATTTACCTAATGAGAATATTCATTCATTAACGATGTGCTAGAATCTCATATTCAAAGAAGGATTAATGGAGAGAAATGAGTATCTGGGAAAATAGAAAAGACCAATTGTATCATGAATACTAGGGAAAGTAGAAAATTTTGATGTTCAATATTTTTAAATGTTAGAAATGGAAATGTAGCGGTAAATTCATTGGTCTAGAAAATGTAGGATAAGTTATTATGATGGAAAAATGAATTTAGGAAAAATGAATCATCACTATAAAGAGTCAACATATATGGTGCATACTACACCTGAGAAATCAAGATATAGATGGAAACATCAGAAATAAATAAAATACATAAAAGGAAACATCATAAATCAAGAAAATGTTATGTCATGAAAATGTTTGGAGGAAAATATGTTCCACACATGATACATATAAAAACCGACTATTATAATATTTTTCCACATATCAACAATACTACTAATCAATGTCTGATGATGAACAGATATCATCACCCTCTCCACCTCCATATCCACTTCCTGTTACCACCTGAAAGAACATTATATTGAAAATTAAATAGTGTTTCATATTTATATTTAAACTTAATACCAATAAAAGTTTAAAAACTAAATTATTTTTCATTTTTATTATTTACCTGGTCACCACTAGTCGATGCAATACCACTGGGGGATATCTACTAATCTGCTGATGTATATCAGTTAATTCTTTCTGCAAAGTGGATATCTGAGCCCCCTAGTCTTGAACTGTGTTTTGTAGAGAAACAATCCCTCTCTAAGAATCTCTTGGTATGGACTGACTACAATCATAAGTATATGTAGCCGAAATCCCTGATGGCATGCTAAAGACCTCAAATGGTACGGATCCTAAACCCATCTCGCGCACTCTACTTGAATGCCTCTTCCCATGGACTTTAGCAACCAAGTCATTCTGGGTGACTGAGTAGGACTGGCTATGATTGGTATCCCATATTACTTTAATTTTTACCTATAAATCAAATATCAATATATATTAACATAGTGAAAACTGATAATAAGTTATTATAATGAAAAAATGAGTTCATGCACCAACTTCTTTGGCAAGCTCATTAAGAAAACTTCCATTAAAGTTTTTGTGAACATCCAACCACACTTTAGTTCGGGATGCTTCATGCCCTAAACTCTGTGAATGCATTAAACAAATATAAATCAACAATTTAAAATATTAAACAAATAATTTTTTCTTATAAATATTTAAACTAATGAAAATATTACCAGAGTCAATCGGCTTATAGAAAATCTTTTTGAACCCACAGTGTGAGAGATGACTTGCTTATCCCATCTTGATGCATTATTTCTTGAGAGATCTGAAAATAAATAAAATTTAATTTAATAGTAATGTATTCAATTTCATTTCCTCTTAATATGCATATATAAATGTAAAAATGAGGTTAATATAATAATATATATTTAAATTCCATCTACTTTTCATCATGATGTCTGTTAAAAAAATGTTCCACTGTTCTTTGGGTACCCCATTGGGTAGCTTCCCATACTTTTTTTGGAGGGTCAATGAAGTATCATTTACATCGTTACACAATCTCCATTTTAAGTCTATCCATTTCTTACCAATATTTTTCATCATCCACTTTCATGCTATCACATCAACTAATGTAAAGTGGAAAAAAAATCTGTATAAGAAATTCATTTTGAACTTATTAATAGCATGAAATTCAATTAAACCATAATGTATTAAAATTACCTATATTTTGGAATAAAAAACATCATTTTTCCAACATGGAGGAATATGTCTCTAATCATCATAAGAAATATGAAGGGAAATGGACCCCACAGCCATATAGCCTATAATTTGGCCAATTAATCTCCCGGAGTCATCTGTAGGGACCACATATGAGTCAAATGGGATAACTATCTTCTCTCCATTCATATTCCACACATCTATATTTTTTATATTTATCTCCAGAGTTTCATTTTTTCGTCTATAATGAACAAATAATTATTATAAAAAAAGTGAAATAAATTTATTTATATTAAAATTTGTACCTATAATAGTGACCCTCCAGTATGCTTGTGATGAACTAGAAGTGGTGCATCGCCACACTGCTATTGAGGCTACTGGAGGGGGAGTCAATGACTCAGCTTCTAAAGGGATGCTCATAGAGGGTTTGAGATATGGTGCAGGGGGAGATGGTGCTAGGGGCAGGCAGCTGGTGGCTCAGATGCCGTATGGAGGGAGACAGATGGATCGTCATTTGTCGCAGTAGATAGATGAAATAGTGTATTGCTTCTTACTTGGAATTCCTGTCATTTAATCAAATAAAATTAAGTTCAGAACATATATTTCAAAAAAAATATGCAGAAAAAAAAATTTAAATCATAATATATGCCCAGTACTATCAAATAAAATATACCTAACAATGATAATGAATGACTGCACAAATGAAATAAGTGGTTGTTTAATGAATAAATAATTGTACATAAAATCATTTTCCCCTTCAATCATGTTGATTTCCTTCTCTATTACTTTATCCACTTCATTTATCCTTTCTAGACCAATATTTTCAATATCATAATAGACAAATAATTATGATTCTTATTGTTGATGAGATTCAATTTCAAAGGTCAAATCTTCCACTTCATCACCCATATCATACAAATATCTTTGTATCATGTGAAAAACTACACTCCACCCTTTATCCACAACATCATTCACATAATATACCATTTTTTGTGATGATAAGATATATGGATCATGCAGTTCATGATCACCAACATCCATCAAGTGAGAGAAGTTCACAGAAGTAAATTGCAAGGAATCTCTTTTAACACCTCTGATAATATCGACCCAATTAAATTTAAATAAAACAAATGAAAAATGCATTTGGTAGTTTAATTCAATAATATCAGTCAGCTTTCCATAGTATCCCACTTCAAAAAATGTAAATACACCACTATTCTGTGTTTTCAAACCCATTTCTCGATCTACTGTACGAAATCTAAAGCCTTTCACATTGTAAGCATCAAACTTTTTAACTTGTTTTAGAGGACCTTGATAAAGAAATTTCAAATACTCTGACAACTCTACTTGTGTATCAGTTTTCATGATATAAAAAGAGAAATATATTTATTTGATTTACAAAATATATGGGTCAAACTAATATTCATATTTATTAAAATATTTATGAACTTACACATTGTGCAAACCATTCTACAAGCTCTTTATTTACAGCTTTCGTTATATATTTCTCATTTCGTGTTCAGCCTCTCATTTGTCTCTTTGTTTGTATCCTCAACTATTCAATAAATGGATCTTCAATTTCACTATTCAGCAACACATATCTGTGTGCCTGTAATAATTCCAATTCTGTCAGTGTCACATTTGAGGTCCTCCCACCTGATCGACCAATATTAGGAAATAATTTTGATTTATGATGTATTTGAGATTGATTTGATGTGTTTTTAACACTTCCAACTCGATTAAATCTTGTCTCAGTATCATCCAAGTATCTAGAACAAAAGTTAAGACACTCCTCATCCAAAGAGCCTTCAGCAATAGAGCCTTCTGGTTGAGCTTTATTTCTCACACATGATTTCAAATTCCCATGATATATGTGAAAGAAAATAATCATAATTATACATTAAATTAAGTTCCAAAAACTTTTTACTTAAATAAAAAACATATAAATAAAGTTCCTATCAATTGGATATATCCATCAATAATGAACGAATCCTCCTAATTTAGCTTCCTCAACCAAATTCATAGCTAAATGCATTATGACAATAAAAAACGAAGGAAGAAAGATCATCTCCATTACACAAAGGGTCAATACAAACCTATCCAGGAGGTTGTCAAGATAAAATGGGTGTAGAGATTTCTCACATAGTTGTCTGAAAAATGTGTTGAATTGGCATACAATAGAAGTAACTTTTTCGGGTAAAAATGTACGCAATTCCAATGGTAGTAACTGTTGTAACAAAATACGTGAATCGTGAATTCCCAATACATGTAACTTATGATTCTTCAAGTAAACACACCTTGATATGTTACTTGAATACCCATTAGATAGCATCACATTATTTAAAAATAGAAGGAATGTATCTTTATCCCTATTTTTCATTGAAAAAATTGTCAGAGCATAATTTTCATTCTCATCTGGCCAGAGATCATGTTTTTTGTTCATTACATGTAAGTCTTTGTGAGCATTGAGGTGATCCTTAGACTTTC
The DNA here is from genome assembly GCA_963277665.1 of Viscum album. Classification (NCBI taxonomy): domain Eukaryota; kingdom Viridiplantae; phylum Streptophyta; class Magnoliopsida; order Santalales; family Viscaceae; genus Viscum; species Viscum album. Next base: position 439,843,080 of record OY728155.1, on the reverse strand, counting down.
CATGCTCATTAAGAAATGTGAAAATAAAATTTTCACAGACATTCTTCTCAATATGCATCACATCAAGATTATTCTGCAACAAATTAAATTCCCAAAATGAAAATTTGAAGAATATACTTTTTTTCTTCCATTGTTGCGTTCGAATTTCACTTGAAAATGCACTTCGAACCCGTTTCCCACTATTATTCAAATTATAAACCTTCGCAAATTATATTTCAACATTTTCATGTTATGTCAATATTTAATAACCATTTAACAACTTTGGAGTTAGTCTATGATCAATGAAATTGTTAAATTTTGATCTGTTCTACCGAAATATATGAGATGCATCAAAAAATCTTCGATGGAACAAGAAGCACCATTTTCTACTGTGAGGTAGCCATTTGGGCTCAAAATCAATGTTACAAATACGACAATCCAAACCCATGTAAATGTTCCAACCAAATAAATTCCCAAGCCTAGATAAGTCACTAATGGTCCATATTAAATCATCATTCATTTTGAACATTGTTATAGAAGAAGCATCAAATGTATCAACATCTTTGCTCCATAAATCCTGTAATTCTTCAATCAAAGGTTGCAAGTATACATTAATATCATTTCCAGGAATTTCTTTTCCAGGAATAATCATCAAAATGATAAAATGTGTTTGTTTCATACACATCCACAGAGGGAGATTGTAAGGGATCAAAACAAATGTCCAAATGCTATAATTGGTACTCAATGTCCCAATTGGGTTGAATCCATTGGCAGCCAATCCCAATCAAAGATTCCTAGGATTAGCTGAGAAATCTGGATTTAATGAATCAAATGTCTTCCACAATTTTGAATCTCATGGATGTCTCATTAACTCATCCTTGTTATTAACTAAAGAATGCCACTTCATGTGTTCAGAGGTTTTTGATGACATGAATAATCTTTGAAATCGAGGCTTTTAAAGAAAAGTAACGCATAACCTTTGCAGGTGTGTTCCCTTTCTTCTAATTCATGAAAGTATGCTGACTCAAACTTCCAACATAACCCATTGACTGCCATCTAGAAGAAGAAATTTTTTTGCAATTATATCTACTTAAATCCTCTCTCTAATAAAGCATAAAATCATTGGGACATGCATGTATTTCTGTATAATTTAGACCAAGACTGTTAACAAATTTTTTCATATCATAAAAATACTCAGGGTTTTTTTCATTAGGAAATGGATCACGCAACAATTCCAATATCATGAAAATTTTCATATTTTTAATTCCACATAAACATTTGATATGGTACAGCTTAATCAGAAAGGAAATATTTGAATATTTCAAACATCCACTATACAACTCTTTATTTCCAACGTCAACCAAATCATGAAACATATTTTCCCTACTGAATTTTTCTCTAAAATATGTCTCCAAAGAATCAAGAGGAGGACCTAATGATATGTTACTATCTTGATCTGGTTGTGTTATAGTCTCAAAAACATAACTTGTCACATTTCAATTTGTAGCACCCTCATTTGGTTGTTCTGTTATGTTTTGATGTTGATAGTGGTGTCTTGTAGTGCCAAATGCATCATTTATGAGGTTTTTGCATTTCATTTTCCATTGTCGATAATGTTTAAAGGATTAACATCAGTGCTCAACAATTCTGTAATGTTTGATTCTCCATGACAAATCCAACACAAATATTTACTAAGGAATTACTTTAGTATTAAATGTTCATAAACTTCATCTCTCTTAAACCATCTTCAAAATTTACATTTAGGACATCGACATCTTATTCTCCCTTCAATAGATCGATTGAAAATTTCAAAATCTAAAAACTCCTTCAAACCCTTAACAAACTGAGGTGTGTTCCTAGGTAATGTGATCCAACTTTTATCCATGTATATTACAATGTGGCTACACAATATTAAAAAAATTAAAAAACACATTTACTACTAAATAGGGAAAGATATTCAAATATACTAGTTGAAAAAATATATAAATATGTTACATATGGTTTTCCTATATAAATACATATGGTAAATCACCCACTAGAATACTAAAGTACATATGTGCATGCATTTGTATTCTTATACACATGTGATTACAAAATCACTTGATGAAACAAAATGATAGTGAGTATTTTCTTAGGAAATATACATTTTAAGAATATAGTGAGTATTTTCAGATATATTTGAGAAAGTTCATCATTAATAAAAAAGTTAAGAGTTAAGCTAAAACATTTTATTAGAAGTAGACTTGCAGATAATTGGGATATTTTCAAGTTGATCATTCTGATATAGAAGTTAGTTTAATTGGAAGTTGTATCTTCTAAAATTCATGAGAGTATAATAAACCAACTTTCATGAAACGTTATTAATTATATTCAGTATAAGTCATTGAATTTAATTTCTTTTATAATAGGAACTATAATTTCTAGTTTGAGAATAGTATTGAAAAATAGGTTTTTTTGATTTACATGATATATAAATAAATAAAATATAAAATATTCACTTTATCAATGCACAACATTTATAAAACATGGTATAAATATGTTTTTCCTGAAATAATTCCAATTCAAAACTCATTCATTTATCCTTTAAAACAACACCGCTTTTATAAAAAAAACCCTTACATGGTTTAAAAACATATCAAAGGAATTTTTAATAATGGCTAGAAAATTTAAAGAAACTCCCCTCACTTGAAAGCTTTATCACAACAAACTCAATGTAAGTAAGGAAAAAAGGATAAATATAAAGAAAAATTCCCTACATAAGGTCGTAAATTATGCCAATAAACATGTGGAACAACACTAATCAATATCAGTACTAAATCATTGGAGGATCAATGCTTCAATGAAATTCCATCCATGTAAAAGAGCAATACACAAGGTAATAAATAATTAAAGGCATAACACATGAAAAATATCATGGGGAAACACATTAGGAACTAATGGGATAAGTATAATACATGAAAAGTTGGACCTAATTCCATCAGGTTAACAGTCACACATCCATCAAAATGATCACTCTAAACCCAATCACATATGTGACACCCCACTAGCTCTGTATTTTGTACAACTAGTGGTAACTAAAAAGTTTTTAATATCAATTTTCCTAGAAACATCCCATGGCTTCCCACTTAGTATCCTAGGGTATCCTATAAAATAAGTAAATGAGGTGATACAATTTTAAACTGAATATCATACAATGAAAATAATAATAGCCTTAGGCTATCATAATAATGAAATCCTTCACATATCCCACATTTAGCTTATAATGAGCCCCTACCCATAAGAAAATCATGAATCACATCACAAACAACCATCACATTGATACACATTATATTATAAATAAATGAAAAGGGGCTCAACAAGGGAACAATGAACCAATCAACTCAAATATCACATCACAAAGTGAAATCCAAGACTTTAAATTATCTCATATAATATATACATTGGTAAATCCCTTTTGAAAATGTTTAGGAATCCAAACACCAATATAAGGGAAATCATAATAATTTCCAAAACACAACCAATATAACCCAAATGAATCACAATTCCATTTCATAAAACAACATGTCACTAAGAAACATGGAAACCATTTAACCCACAAAGGGTAACACACTTTGAAAAATAAATTTCCTATAAAATCAAATGACCATTTTTTTCTTATATAAAACCATTCTATTTATTTTATCAAACATGTCGAATGTATAAAATACAAATTTATAGAAAAATGCTTTTTAAACATGATATTAAAACCATTAAGCCACATGAAATCAGAGTGAAGTTATATAAAACCATTATAAACCAAACCTAGATAACCCACACCCTTATTATATGGATTAGAAATTAATTTATAAATCCAAGCACACATAAATCTCTTAAATAAAATTCAATGAAATGGAAACACTAACCTCATGTGGTGAAAAGATGTCACCTTCAAAGAAAAACATTAATTTATGCCATAATAAATGAATCAAAACATTTGGTTACCAAAAACCCCAATCTTCAACTTCCATAACAAAGAAAATATGCCATCCATGGCCATTAGGGTTAGATAAGAAAGGTTAAAATAGGTAAAACAAGAGTGTGAGAGAGGGTAAGATCATACCTATTAATCTGAATGATGAACCACCCAAAAATCACTTCAAATCCACTTAGAGGACCTTAGGGAAGGAAAGAGAGCCCATGGATAAGCACTGATGATTTGAGGGTTTAAGGGGGTGGCTTAGTGGGGAAGCCCCAATTAAATATAAGGAGAAAAGAATATATAAATATATATATATATATAGTAGAGAAGGCCACATGGTTGTCTGAAATGGTTTACCAAACAGTGTATCAACTATTTATTTGACATCACCTCATCCCCCATAAGAGAAATGGTTTCCTCACATGGTTTCACTAACCATGCAGAGATCATATGATCCCCTATTTCTATTATACCATAGGGATTAATTTTTTGACAGCACAATTTCCTAAATGGTATGCCTAACCATATACCCCTAGAAAAACCTCCAAAACTAAAATTAATAACCACAAGACACCTCAATCTTAGGGGAGGAAAAACCACATGATCAAGAGTAAGAAAGTGAAATATTATGGTGTCAAAAACTCCCCATCATTCCACTTTCCATCCCGAGAAAGTTTACAAGAACAAAGGATAAGTGAGAATGTCGAGGCTACCTTCCCTATAACGAGGGCTCATCCACTAACCAACTTTCAAAACCTCAAAAAAAGGACACATGTCATAATAAAACCATTCCTTGAGATAAAAAATTCTGAAAAATTAGAATTATCTGAAAAAATTCACTAGGAGCCTTAAAAAGTAGGTTCCTCACTGAATGAAATTGAAGATACAACAAATATTTTGTTGGGATAGCGACTCCTATGATATTATTAGAAATTAGGAATATAAAAATTTACAATACTACTCCGAAGATCCTCATGAATTAAAAACTAACCCAAATGAAAAAACATAAAAACTAAATCTAGATTAACTAAGGTCACAATAGCCAAACTATAGCACATCCCAACAAAAATAATCCAAAATAATCACCACATAATAATGGGAAGAAAACACACAGAGACTGATCATGGGTATCCCAACCATTTATAATTTCTCTATAATGGTGAAACATTAGATAGGAAGACCCAATAGGAAAATCATCACCAAAGTGACATGATTCTACTAACCATGAAAACCACATTAAATCAACAAAAGAGAACACATCCTAGAGAACAATTTATAATTCATTAGATCTCATCACTAAGACAAGGCACTCCATGAAATAAATTATACACCCTTATATGCATATTCCTCAACATGGAATGGCATGGCTCTATAACCCTGTTCAAAAAACTACATGAATGTTAATTTAAGGCTTAACACATGCACACCACTACTTGAAATACTGGGGAAAACATTTAGCTTATAAATTTTACAAAATAATACCACAACCAAACTATAATGGTATACAAAAATGTGTGGAGGGGAGGAAAAGTTATTCAACAGTGGAGATGGGCGATGAGGCGCATAGATGGGTGGCGATAACCATCACTGGCAGTAGGGAGGTGAGATAGGGTTTGGGTCTCATGGGGGTCGAGGGAAGAAGGTTGGGTGGTAGGGGTCGTGGGGAGAAGGGGGTTTGGGGTTTGGTATTCGGGGGAAGTGGCGCTGATGGCAGGCAAGAAACGTCACCGGTGGCGGGGAGGCGAGGTGGGGTTTGGGGATCGCGGGGATCAGGGGAACAAGGTAGGGTCATGGGGGTTTGAGGGAGAAGGGGGTTTGTGGTTGGGGGGAAGTTTCGCCGCTGGAAAAAAAATAGGGTTTAGTGGTAGTTTACAAAACCGCCGCTAAAAGACCACTGCTAAAGGTGATTTATGTTATAATGACAAGTTAATTGTTTGGTTATTAGAATATATAATATTTTTTAATCTATTGTTATTTTATCCGTAATAAAATAATATTTATTTTTTTAATAACATATTTATTTATGATAATTTTAAATAATTATTTTTTCACTATTATATGAATAAAATATTTATTTATTTATTGAATGAATAAATATTTAATAAAAATATATTTATTAGGGCATTAAATAAATAGATAGGAGTACGAGAATATAAATATTAGGTCTAGTAGTGAATATTAATTTTTAGGACCATAAAATAATATTTATCATTGCACCAGTTAGCACACCTCTTGGAATAAAATATTATTATTATTTTATTACATGGAATGGGGTGAGAAATGGGTTTAATATTTTATCAAGAAAACTTGTGCAATTAAGTAAATATCAAACACTACCGTTGGGCCTATATATTTATCGATATCACATTATTTTGAATGTTAATTGAGAATATATTATCATTATACACAATTGATTCCTCTCAAGATCATCCTCCCCCTCTCATTCTCTTAAGAATGAGAAGAATATTATATATTCTTTCAATCCCAATGGAACATGAGCATATTAGATCCTAATAACAAAAGATGGGAAATAATCTATGATATCACCTAATGACTGATTAGTGTTTTTTTATATCAATAGATGATTTTTGGATTAATCCTATATTGGATTTATTTTGGGTCCTTACAATGAAACAATTCTACACTGATTAGGTTAGAATGAACAACATCCGCAATGAAGAAAGATCTCAAGATCAAGGTAACATTTCATCTTGTGCTTATATTAATTTTCAAATTGATGTGAAATGTCCTTCCCTTTGTTATGATGTATTTTTTTCAATATTATTTGTAAAAAATGTTGGTCAATACATTTACATACTGTACATTTAGAATGATCCATTTAATCCAATAATTTATGTGTTGTCCATTACCTAACACAGGATTTTTCTACATCTAGAAGAATAAATTAATATCAAATGGTTAAAATTAAAAATTTAAAATATTTATTTTATTGATGATAATTATGTATTTAAAAGGTAAAATTCATTTCAAGATTTATTCATTATTTATCCAATCATTGAGACCTCTTCATCTACTATTCATTACTCATTTACATAACCATGATCAGTTAATAATTAATGATGATTTCATTAAAAGAACCCATTCATAGTATTTGTAAACTCTATCTTGATAACATAGGGTTACAAATTGTGTACTCCTTTGTTATACACAAAGAATCCTTGTTCGTTACACTAGGATAACTATGTGGACATTGAGTATTCATGTGATGAATATACGATGCATGTAGGAAATGAACCATGTGTTGATATGATAGGGTGGAACACGGTTTTTTCGAACTACAGACCATATAGATTTCATACATGCCCCAAAGTATATATTTTTTCATGGTGGAAAACACAGGGTTAAGACATGTCATGTAATTAATATGTCATTTTTATTTTGTACCTAAATTTTATCACGCCCACCATTATTATTCTAGACCTTTACATCCATAATTTTATAATATAATTCCACTTAACCAATACTTTGGTTCCCCTCACCAACATTTGAGTTATAGAACATATGTTATTAAAGTAATATCAGAAAGGAACATTGAGTAAGTTCAATAAGAAACTAATATAGAGCCAATTAAATATAAAACCAATATGAAACCAACCCAAGAAACACATGGGTGGATAGGTGGGATGATTAACTCATTTAAAGACCAAAAAAAGGAGATCTACCTTAGGATCATTGGTTTATTTATTTTTTTTCTTAATAAATCAACCATTAGGTAAATCTTATGACCATTTTATTTAATTATTATTTTTATTTCTATCTTATTCGTGATTTATGTTTTGGATGCATGATAAAAATCACATAAATAAGCTGTCATGTATGAAAATAAGAAATTAAAAAAAAATGTATTATGAGTAATTTTTGATCAAAACATGGTTAATCCCTTTAGTAAAATACAAATAATATTAAAAACACATGTAAAAGATAATATAATATAATTTATACATAAGAAACAATATTATTCCAGTTAATATTAAGTTATTTTACATTCAATTATAAAATTAAGATAAACCTACAGTTAAAGTGTTAGTTTGGCCTCTATCGAGGAAACTTGTAATTATTTGGAAGTCTTGACTAAGATAGTGGGTCAACTTAACAAAATCTATATTGGCTGTAATGGCCTCCTTCTATCCAACAACGATTGGGAGGTATGTGTTGAGGAAAACTGAGTAAGGATTTCTGGATTGTGGAATCCACTCAACTATTCAAGGAGCTTCTGGTTTCTAATTGGAAATACCACCTACCTAAATACTTTCTTACAATTTTCATAGCCTCCATGTTGATTATAAGAAGGTAAATAGGAATACTTTACACTAGAATTTATAAACTGATAATAAATTTTTATTTAAATTTCAAGATCCATTGGGAGTTAATAAAAGAGTTAGAGACTTAATAAAATAAAAAATATTATCTCACATAGTTGGTAATAAAGATAAATAAAAATATTTTTTTTATTTTAGGGAAAATGGAAATAAAACCCACAAAAACAATTTGAATATTCATTAACTCAGGGTATTTCCTTAAAAATAAATTGTTTTTGGATATTGTATAATTGTTTACGTGATACATTATTATCATAAAATTTGATTTATGTATTGGAATATTCTATTCCTATTCCACCACCCTAGAAAGTGATTGAAGGTAAAAAAATATGTCAACCATAGATATTTTGATGATACATCATATGTATGTTCTATTATATTATCAACTATTTCTGGAGAGTTAATTATACAACATATGTTCATATATTTTTACATCATAAAATCTCAGATTATTTTTATTGAGAAATATAAGGAAATTATGGAGATAAATAATATTTTTAATGCACTATATCATTGTTAAGTGGAATAAGGGGATCCAACTGCTGATCATGTTTTAAAAATTCTAGGGTATATTGATTAATTAGAGAAATTGGGACTACACATGGATAAGAAATTTTCCATTACTCTTATTTTACTATCTTTACCACTATGGTTAATTTTTTTAAGAATTTGGTTCTTTTGTAAAAGACCAAAGAACAAATTACTATACAAAGAAAAATGGGTTACATGAGTCTAAAAGACAGAATATGTTTACAATACTTATCATAAAGAAGATGTAAATCAATAGGGAGGCCATCTAAATAGGTTAGGTCAGGGTTAAATCTCTTACTAGAAAGACTATATAGAAACATATTTTCATCAATAAAGGTATGGGTGAAAATGTAACTGATATCTAGAAACAAAATGAGGTAGTTTATCTGACATGTTTTAAGAGGTCAGGCAAGATGCACCACACCAATCCAAACAGACTGGACAATAGTGGTTGAATCACTTTCAATCCAAATATTGTTCCAACCCTATTGCTTAGAAAATGAAATAGAATGAATCACACTAATAATTTCAGATTACATATATGAATCAATTATACATAATCCAAAGAATCATCTGAGATACTTCCCAAGGTGGTTTCTGAAAATATCACCACTACATGAGGATCCCAGATTTCCTTTAGAAGCACCATCAACATTCACTTTAATCCAACTTGGGAGCGGGGATTTCTAGAACTATTAAAAAGTGAATCTATGTTGATGATAGATTCCGTCAATATGAATTTTTAAGAGAATCCCAAATTCTTTAATATTGTTGTCATAGTTAGCCTTTTGAATCAAGGTAGCTTCTCGAATGGAAATGAGAATCTACATCCAACTTGCACTTAGACTGGATGATAAATTCTTATGAAGAATAGAATTTATATCATACCAGATCACATAGAGAAGCTCAGAAATAGTAGTTAAGAAAAGATTCTTGATTTACTAAGATGTTTCTATATCCACACAATTCTTTAGTTTAGAGATAATTGAATCAATAATTAACCATCTACAGTCAAAAATGTCAAAAATATAGTTCCAAAGAGATGAAGTCTTAGCATAAGATAGAAAAAGATAGTTAGTATCTTTTATATGTTGGTTACCAAGATGACACTTATATAAAAGTTGAATCCCAAAAGATTGCTGAAAAACATCAGTGGGTGCTCTGTTGTGAGCAATATGCCAAACAAAAGTAAGCCTCAAGGGATTAATCTATAACTTTTTTAAAAAATAACCAACATAAATTATTATCATAATTTTGAAAGTTGTGGTTGTAAAAAATTTTGGAATCTAGGATTCCATTATGAGCAGGTTACATTATTAGTTAATCTTCATAATTATAATAGGAATAATTTTCAATAACATGAATATTTTTATCTGGAAGACTGAAGTTATGAGAATTTAAAACATCCCTGATAGTCTAGTTGGTGTGTTCCAGTACATTATTGGGAGGTAGAATGGATGTTAAAGGAACACCAGTCTAGTTGTTCAACCAAAAGTCTGTGGAACAATTATTACTAACCATCCATCTAGAGTAAGTCATTATGTTGGTAAAGTCTTGCCTAATGGATGGCCAAATGGAAGAGCTATTATAATTTATATTGACATTCATTAAATTTTTAGGGAATATCTTTATGAGAATGGTAATGGAATCAGATTTATTATGAAGTTGGTTGAAAATGAGTATATCTTTTAAAGAATCATTAAAGAGTATAAGGTTTTTAATTCCAATACCACCCTTATCTAAAGTCTTTCAAAAAATAGTCGAAGGAATGGTCACAAGTTTCCTTTCAAGAGTGATACCAATCTAAACAATATTTTTGATTAAAATGTTTATTTTCATAATGATACCATCATGTCATTTGTAAACCATCAACAACTAGACTATTTTATAGAAAATTAGACATTTCACAAGATACATTTTTCTATATATAGAGAGGGATTTACCTTTCAAAGAGGAAATTTTATTGAGGATTTGGTCAACAATGTTTGAAATGTAACTATATTTAGGACATCCCCAAAAATGGATACACTGAGATAAGTAAAAGGGAAGGATGCTTCATTGATACCCAATTCCTTGATAATATTACATTTTCTATTAGAAGGAAAAATGTCCCCTAATAAGAAAAATGATATTTTCCATCTAATGATTTGACTATAGATTTCTTCATAATGTGAGAGGGCACTTTTGACACTTTGAATATTCTTTTTATCTCCTTATAAGAAATGGATGATTTCATCGTCATATAAAAGATGTGTGGGAACATTTAAGTTCATGAAATCCTAAATAGTTTTAATCTTGTTCTAATCGATAAGGCAAGTGAGAAATCTTATTAAATAATCTTCTGAAATTAAAAAAATAATGGTAGAGAGGGAATCTTCTTGTCTAACTCCCTTGGTAAATTTAAAGTAACCCTTATGGGATCTATTGAAAAGGATGGAGGTGGTAGCTAATTTAAATAAAGAATTTATTATACTAATAAAGGAATCATTAAAACCAAAACTCTATATATCCTTTAAAAAAATTCCAATCAACAGTATCAAAGGCTTTCCTGATATCATGTTTTATAGAAATGTTTCCTCCCCTTATGGATTTTTTAAAGTGTTATTTCATTAAAAGTCAAGGTAAATGCAATCTTGTATAGAACTACCCTTGATAAAGCCAAATTGATTTCATGAGGAAATTTTATTTCTTATAGTAGTAAGTCTTTTATCAAGAAGTTTCATGATGATTTTTTAAAGAGTGTTAATAAATGCAATAGGTCTAAAGATATGAATCTCATAATCATTGTACATTGTAAGAATTAAAGAAATAAATTTAGAATTAAACCCATGAGGAATAACACCATTAAAAAATATCTGAAAAGTTTGCATACATCTGTTTTAATAACCTCCCAAAAGTGCTCTATCCAATTTGATAGCAACTACCCTATTATAGTTCCTTCTATGATAAGTGAACTTTGCACCAATAAGGTTTATTTACACAAGATTATTATCCTCAATAGAGTCTTTAAATTATCTTGAGTGTATTAAAGAATAAAACAAATACCCCTTTGGATCTTGTTTCATCATTAAACAAAACACTCTTCTCTCTTCTACCCAAATAAATATATGAACAAAAGTGAAATCATTCACAAGATAAATGATTTTTACTTGGTTCACCGTTACTATGATAAATCTAACGAGAATATTAAGGAAATATGCCAATTTTACCAAATTAATTAAGGATCGCTTCCAAAACTGATGTTAAGGATAGAACACTTCTATTCCCAAGCTCATTACCTTTAAAATATTTGTGGTCTACTCAATGCATTCCCAACGGTCACTCTTTATGTCCCTTTCTTTGTCACACTAATAGTGGAAAGGATCATCGTCTTCCTTTCCCATTGCTCACTCCTCTTGGAAGGGATCCACTTATAGTTTATAGATAATTATGTCCCTTAATTTTCATGAAATAATGAATCCTCAACTATAGATAGATACTCTATTGAAGTCTCATTTTCACCCATATATGAAATCCACTTTTCCGAGAAATGTTATTTTGCATAAATTGCTTTTGCGAACTATTTTGAGTCCTTCTCATACAACCTACTTCCTCCACAGACTATGTTGTACCACATAACATGTATGATTCGTAGATAACATCTTATGTAGACTACCTCCACTTTCACTACTACATATCGCCTCTGCACACCGCCTCCTTGAACTACCTTCATGCACCAACTCCACATACCGCCTCCGCGTACAACCTCTGCATACCTCCTTCACAAATTTCCTTCCCTTCTGTAGACAAATTATACTTCCATGAACCATTTCCATTTCATGAACAAATATCCTTTGTGAAACTCAGAGCCTAAAAAACCCCAACACGAACTGTTCCCATTAACTCCTTCTCCTTTTGCGGAATCCTCCTCGCAAACCTCTTCTCCTTAATGGACTCCCTGTGAACTCTTTTCAGACATAGCTGAATTTATTCCTAAAGAGAAGGTATATTATAAGTAAACATTATCTATCATTAATTTTGTGATTAGCAGTCCTTTTGTGGGCAATTATATCTAAAAATCCTTTAATTCATTTTACTTAAATCTTCGATGCGGCACAGAATTCATCGTGCATTGAGCTCCTCCGTGAATTGTTTTCCCTACACAGCCTGCATAGCTTATTTTCCTATATTCAGAGGCTGATAGATTTTGAAAATGAATCCCTATATGGATACAAAAATCACCACCTTACTTTTAAAATAAAAATTTATCCCGTGTACTTTAGGCCTTCAGCAAACTCCTTGCCTCCCGTGAACTGCAATCCTTCCCATGAACCATTTTCCCTACACGGCATGCATACCATGGTTCATAGTCCGCATAGAGATGGTATATGGAAATATTCTCTTTTCCAATATTCATCATCATTCTGTGTACACATATGTGGTCCACAAACTATGCTTCGCAGTCTGCATATTTTTTTCTCCTACGCATAAATCCTTCCTTTTCCAAAAACAATCTCTCGATTTTGAGAACCAAAAATTTGGAAAACATTAGGAAACTACACCACCTTAAATAATTGTTTTAAAAACACCATCCATACCGATTCACTATGATCTAGTTTTTTCAACAAACACAATATCACCAAAAATGATCGATATAATTTTTTTAGAGATTTTTTCCCAACAATCTCCCCCTTTGGGTTTGTTGAGAATAATTATCAGTTCGATACATCATTAAATCTCCTTCCATCTTCTACCAATATATGCTTATTTTGATTAAAAAACAATCTAATATTTACTCAACACATACTCTAATCTCAAATGATCCATTATCGGCCTGAGAAACAAGATTATAATGCAAAGTTCATCCCTGAATCACTATATTTCATTCCAAAACCTCTTTTCTACTTTCATCACGAACCTCAGGTGTCATGATATGTATCATTTGAGTGATCAATTATAGTATCATCATATTTAATACTACCCTTATGTCAGTGCTCCCCCTAATAGCTTCAACTACCCCTATATCATCATTTTAGTTAACAACTTCTCCACATGTCTTGTTTAAGACATTTTCCTACCTTTTACGGCTACAATTCATCCCCCTTTATCAACATACCTGAACGACATTCTTTTTTAGGTCTCTATAAGGTTAAATGACAAAAATTAGCACATTAGGGGAAAACACACCATAAATTAGGAGGGAGTGGGTTCTGAATCCACAGATTTTCAAGTGAGGGGAGTCGAATGGACTCCAAGAGCTAGTCAATTTCTTTCAAATGCTTCTTTGGGTAAGGCCTTTTTTAGAATATCAGCAACCATTAGTTCTGTATGCCTATACTCTAACTTCAAAATCCCTTTCTCCACCTCCTCCATTATAAAATAATACTTTATTTCAATTTTCTTTGTCCTTGAGTGATGTACTCTGTTTTTTCTAGGATTTATAGAACTTGAATTATTACAATAGATTTCAATCAGAGACTTAACTTGAACTCCCATATCATCAAGATGTTGCTTCATCCACAAGAGTTTTGTATACACTTGATTTTACAAAATGTAGTCAGATTCTATGGTGCTTAATGAAATACAATCATGTTTCTTACTTAGATAAGAAATACACAATCCAAAAAGATAGAATGCACCTCCTGATGTTGATTTTCTATAATCTGTTGATCTGAACCAATTTGCATTTTTATAGCCCAATAACTCTTTATGAGAATTTACATTTTATAGAAATTGGAAATCCATTGAGCCCTTGATATACTAAATTATTATTTTCATTGTAATCATGTGATTTTACTTGGGATTTATTTGATATCTTGCTACTCTGTATGTCAAAAAAACAATACCAGGTTTTTTCACTATCAAGTACAGTAGATTGCAAATTATTTCCCTATATTATGTGATATGGATGGCATTACCTTCATTATCCCATGAAAGTTTCATCAAAGTATCCATTGGAGTGTCTATCCCCTTATAATTATCCATTAAAAATATTTCCATAACCTTCATAGTATATTGGGATTGAGAAATGAATGTGTCATTCTTTCCATGTGTCACCTATAAACCAAGGAAAACATCAATTCAACGATCATCGAAATTTCAAATTCACATTTAATGAATTATAAGAATTTCTTGAATTCAGCTATATCTAATCCACTAGAGATTATTTCATTAACATATACTAGCACCATCTTAATTTGATCACTATCTTGGTGGACATATAGATTGTAATCAACTCCACCAAGCTAAAAACTAATATATTTCATAAACTAATCAAGCATTCAATACCTTGCACTTGGTTCTTGCTTCAAACCATATAAATACTTCTTTAGTTGAAAAACCTATGTTCTCATCTTCATGAATGATAAAATCATTTGGATACTCAATGTAAACTTCTTCTTCCAGAACCCCATTTTGAAATGATGACATGATATCCATTTGGAAAAGATTGAACTTTCTTTGTACTTGTATGTAAAATAATAATCTGATTTTATCTAGCCTTTTAATAGGTGAAAATTCTTCATCAACGTCAAAACTCTCTATTTGGGAGTACCCTTTGCACACTAGCCATTCATTTTTTTTGAATAACTGCACCATATTCATTCATTTCGTTGCGAAGTATCCACTTAATCCTAATGAAATTATTATCTACACTAACTGATCTTTGAGACAAGCATATGACTAGTGGAAGGATCAACCATGTAGGATCACCAACAACATCTGCATTGTTTGAGGTATGACTGAGCTGACCACTCAGACCCCAACACAAGCCCAAACCATCATCCCGAACATTCAATTCCATTCAATTAGTTTGTCCTTTGTACATGCACAACCTGATCTTTGAGACAAGCATATGACTAATGATAAGTAAGATGCTTGTTGTAGATTCTAAATCCTCCTTATTTTCACTAGCATTGTTTGTTCACCGATTATGCCATGTCTATCAATTTCATCTCTGCTCTTCTATATTTGTGAAGAAAATGAATTATGCTAATCCTTTTCATTATCTAAATCTTCTTTTTAATTAGCCTATGGAACTGGAACATCCCCTGATCATCTAATATCTTCATTACTACCCTCCTAAGACTGATCATTTATCTGGTGAAGATTTTTCTCATTCCCTATTATAGATACATCATGTATTTCTATAACTTTTCCCAGTCACTTATTAATGGAGTTATATGGTTTTATTTTCTTTGAGTGTCCAAGAAATATCCCTTCATATCCATGAGATTAAAACTTTTTATGATTCTCATTATTGAGAATGAAAAACTTACTTCTGAAGACTCGAAAGTACATCAATGTTAGCTTCTTTCCATACCATAGCTCATATGGAGTCTTCTCTTATTTTGGACACAATAAAGATCCTTCGATATATAGACAGTTGTCACCACTGCTTCTTTTCAAAAGTTATCTAGTAGGTATTTATCAATGAGAAATGTTATAGACATGTTGTTGATAATTCTATTTCTTCTCTCAACTAATCCTTTCTTCTCTAGAATTATCACTACTGAAACATGGTTACTTATCCATTATTTCTCGATATAATCCTACACTTATCTATTCATGAACTTGGTCCCATTATCTATTCTGATCTTCTAGATTCTCTGACCAATCATCTTTTCAACTTCTCTTTGATATCTTGTAATGAAACTAAACACCTCATACATGAGGGTGATGATTGACACCCATGTCATTCTGCTAAAATCCTTAATGAATAGAACATATTATCTAATCCTATCAATAGATCTTGGTGAAACATGTCCACACACATCAATATGCATCATCTCAATAACACTTTTTGATCTTTTCTCTTTATCCTTATATCATTTTTGAATGATATTCCCTTGTTCACAGGCATCGCATATATGAGTACGATCATGTGATAACCTAGGGAGGTCACAACCATCATCATATTTCACCAGATCTTCCAAGGATATTTGTATTAATTAGAAAAGACATTTATTCCATAACTTGTTTTCTTCTTCCTTTGATAGAAAGAACATATCTTCTTCCCCGCTCACAAGATAGAGATTTCCTTTTGTACATTTTCCCAAAAAAGAAAATTAATCGTATTATTCCATGATGACACATAATTTCAATAAAGATATTCTGGAATTTCATGAGTCACATAGTTTATTAACTCTAACCAAGTTTTGATGGATACCTTAAACAACTAATACATTAGAATATCTCATGTATTTTCTCCCAAACTTGGATTTTCTAGATCTAACAATCTTCAAGTCTTCATCATTACCAAATCATACTATACCTTCTTTATCGTACATAATTCTGGTCACCAGCACTTTATTTTCTATCATATGAGATGTTTATCCACTTTAAATAATATGTGTTCAATTGTGATTTGACTCTTTAAAAGCAATCTCTGTAACCACTACTTGTTCAACTATCTATTTCTTTTTCATCTATGTTTTTACTTCATACCTAGTAAAGATTGATAATATTGACATTCCTCTAAGTATGGTTGACTGGATTAATCTTGTAAATATGAAAATTGACTTTGTATTTTCATCTCATTGTATGATACCTCCATATAATTCTTATGAATACATTTATTCTTATTTGGAATATTTATTTTCATTGTCGATTATATGTATCTTTCCATGTGATCAAATCCTCCACACCTGAAATAGTATCCATCAAATAATGTACTAAAATATTTATACCTATATTTCTTCTTTTGTTGGTCTTGTTCTCTTTTATGCTTCTTTACTATGGAACAAACATTTTGTGAGTGTCATATCATTACACAACAATAGCATCTTATGAGAGATGAATTCTTCTGTGGTAATACAACACTACTAGTTCTCTCATAGGATCTCTAGGTCTTGTAATTCTAATTTATACCCAAATTGATCTCCAACCTTAGAGTGGGAGCTTTTGGTCTAACATCAACCATTACTAGTTTCTTTTTATGATCAATCCTCATACCAGTTGTGTCATTCTGGACAATAATTTTCCTTTCCTAACACTCCTTTTTCTACTTCATTTTGACTCTAAATTCTAATTTTACTTTTTCTATTGCTTTTATGTCCTACTTTTTTAGAATCAATAGTTTCTATTGATCATTCACGTTTTTTCATAGATAAACAACTTCCACCTCATGTTCTCTGATTTGTTTTGTTTTATATTTTCTAGTATTAGTGAAACTATAAATAACCTTTTTTTGTTATTCATTTTTTAGTTTGTACTTAACTACCTTTTTTTAACTTTTTTGGAGTTGAAGACTTCGGTTTTTCAATCTATTCATTCGCCTAATAATTATCTTCTTCCTACAACTACATATAAAGGATGGCATCACAAACCTGTAGAGACCCGAAGCTTGACGTACATAGATATTACATTACTTTTGTGGAATACTTAATTCATAACAAAAACATACACACAAGGACTGTAATAGTTTAGTGTCTTTGGAAACTTGGAACGTAATCTTCTAATCGTGGTGAAAGATCTTCAACATCTCCCATAAAGATCTTCCACTTTTTGTTTCCTTACCTAAAACCTTTATTTTAATCCTGGGGGAAAATAAAACATAAAAAGGGTGAGCTCAAATTCTCAGTAAGGGTAAGCATGGATAAAATAAAACATACCGTATACATTTTAACTTAAAAACATGAACATAATGTTTAAACATCAAAAGCTTGAGAAATGACATAAAACATGGAAGTACGTAAGGCATAGATCATAATGAAAAATTAAGAATGATAAAATAGAATGGGAATAAAACATGTAATTGTGGTATCCATTAAGCACATATAATGATTTCTATAGTAGCCAAGGCATTGCTGCCAAGACCATCTTAGTGGACAAAGTCCCTTTCTGAATCGAGTTCACTCCTCGTTCCAGTCCTGTATTACTAAACCGGTTGTACCTATCATTCCAGCCATGTCTATCTCATAAGATATAAATCTTTACCCAATTAATTATAGGGAGATATAGGTCCCACCCATCTCATAATGAAATCATTCTTACTTGTGCCACAAAATAAACATACATCATTCATAATAACCCAACGAATAAAATGGGTTTCATAAACATCTTCCCATCATAAAATAATACATATAAAAGAAATGGATATCCTTTCCTAATAAGAAAAGTGAAACCATGTAAATCATAGAGACATTATACTTAATACATACACATATGAAATAATTTCATTTTAGATGGAAAATGGTTTTGATAAAACACTTGAAATGAATTCTTGAGAAAAATATCCTTTCTTCTTTAAAATCATTTTATTTTCAAAAAATGTCATGCATTTTTAAAAGAAAAGGATTTTCTTGAAAATAGTCATGAAATATTTTGGAGGAAGCTTCATGAAAACAAATCTTTATAAAACAGTAAAAATCCTTTCATGCCGTATAAGTTAAAAAAACATTCTTCTCTTACTCTGGCCTGAAAAGTCAAAAAGTACCTCGTACGAAAAATGACAAACAATTCCTTTCATATCTATTACTAAAAACTCACCGAAAGGTAAAATTGGATTTAAACAATTTTAGGAGGATATAAATAATATTACATATTGAGGACACATGTATGTGGATGATAAAATAAACCCCAGTAAATACCAAAGTATAAACAATCTTGGATAGAAATGAGATTGTGATATTTTCCCTTACCTTAGGTCTGATTTGCTTCGTAAGTGTCCGAACCTCCTGTATAATGATTTAAATAATGTTATTGACATATTACAGAATCATAATTATTTTTATGATATCATATATGGTCATATTCTTAGCTTCTTATTACTAATATTTCATTACTACTTGTTATTCAGGTGTTTATTACTTTTTGTTCTTATGCGTGTTTTGTCGAATAAATTAATATTTTTCTTTTTAGGTTATAGATACCTCATTTCCATAATGGTATTAGTGTAATATATATCATATTAATTCATTAAATTCATTAAATTCATTTTTATAATCATTATTCAATGAAGATCATGTAGAACAAGTCGCATCACATCGTGGAGACGGTATTCCGTACGTACGCACGAGTGATGATATCATTTCCATGATCATGAAATTGTATTGGAGTGTATGTATACTATTTAAGAATAAATATAAATTTACAATAATCATATATAGTTATTATTTACACCATTATACCCATCCAAGTAAGGTGGTGGTGGAAAATAGATTACACCATGGCGTGGAGACGGTATTCCGTACGTATGCACGTGCGATGATTTCGTTTTCCGTAGGATGGATAGATGGTGAAATAGGGTTGTTTCATAGTTATAATAACATATCAGTATATGAGTGATACTAATGTTATTACTTCATAATGAAACAACTAAATAAGAAGAAGTGGAAGAAGAAATAAAGTTGAAAGAATCGGTAACGGACATTACCTCTTCTTTGAAGCGCCTCTTTGAGACCTCCTATTAGGGTAATAAAATTGGTCTTTCAAGAAGACCAGGACCTCTAGGATGTTTCTAGGGAAGTGGAGATGAGAAATTGGCAGGGTTTGGCCGATCTTGAAGGCTCAAAGTGGTTTGAGGAAGAGAGGGAGGAGGTTCCCTTTTATAAGGGATGAGAGGGGTACCTTTGGAATAACTAAATATATTATTTTATTATAAAGTCATATTCGGTTTTTAATAGCTCCAAATTGATTTATATAGAAGATAAGGTGGGGATGGGTCTAAATCCTCTCATTCAATAGAATTTAGACAAGTTTAGGTCATTATATTAACCTTAACTTTTAGTTTTAACTCTTACTTAATTAGATTTACATTTATCAGGTCACTTTGTATTTTTAAATTATATAGTTAATAAACTTACCATATACATCCAAGAGACCCAAAAGTGGTCAATTAATGATACACCTATCAAGATATAAGTATCTTGGCCGAACCATATATTTTTAGGAATATAATAACAATTAATAATATAATATTTGTTTTAAAAACTATTTTATGTCAATTTTGACACTATTTGGTAATTGATTTTTTTGAAAATCATAACAGAATTATTAGTTCTAAAAAAGTTAATTAAATGAATATTAACATGTCATATTAACATAGAAAATTATTGTAATTAATAAAAAGTCTCAAATTACATTTATTTGGGTATTTATAATATCAATTATGTCAATATTTCATTAATAAGAAAATTACTACATCATCCTTGTGTCATAAATAAATTAAACTATTTTAAGTCTAAAATTTACAAATAAAATACCATTATGTAGGAAATTGTTTTAGATTTCTAATAAATATTTATAGTCTAATTTATCTTATGTATAACCCTATATTAAAAATTATTTAGTTATTAAACATTGATTTTAACTATTTTAACACTTCTTTAAATAAATTAATAATAAATGTCCTAATCTAATCCAAGTGGGCCTAAATGGTCATATTTTATTCCTACGGTAGTTTTTGGGCGAATTACACTTATCCAATAGAATTCGGACATGTGTTTGGGCAATAATAATATCATATTTACCCTTAATTACCCTATTTACTTTTAACCGTGGTAAAAAAAGTAAAAAGCTACTATTCACCAAAAATTATTTTCATCTCATTGAACCACATTTTAGTTCTTGAAACTAACTGTGTCTCTCAGATTTTCGAAATTCCACTCACAGAAGCGGTAAAATTAAGTTTTATGAAAAATTCAGTTTTTTTAACTACCACTTAGTGGTTTCACTATTCATCAAAAAATAAAAGTTTCTAGAAAAATACCAAAAATTAGGCCTAAGATATATTTGATATTATGAATTCAAAAATGATTTCTGTTTTACCAAATTCAAAACATATCAGTTGCATTAATTAATTTAAGAATTAATTCCCATCGTCAAAAGAAGTAGCGTGTTCTTAAGAGATAATAACTATCAAAAGATTGACACGTGTTTATGTCTGGTTTAAATGTGAAATTACATCCAATGACCAACATTTTATTAAATTGTAAAAATATATTCTAAATATACTTTAAAACCACTCAAATTAATAATTTATCACTATTAATTATTTCGATTAAAAAATTTTTTTTAATTAAAATTTAGTAATTTTCACTATTCATCAGAATATGAAAGTTATTCGAAAAGTACCAAATTTTTACCCTAAGCTAATTTTGATATTCCGAATCCAAAAATGAAGTTCATTTTTAAAGATAAAATTTATAATATTTCAAAAGGTGGGTATTACTATTCATAACGGTTAGTTCATAATAATATTATAATAATATCTCGTTTAGTGAAACTCGGTATTGCGTACTACACACGCTATCGAGGAAGGACGCGATTGCGTGTAATGCAAGGCAGGTCAGGGCTACATGTTTTGAAAGCTCCTTTTGGTGTAGCGTACAACACAAGACATCAATGAAATTAAAAGAATATTTTTCATAAAATCTCGAGGTGTTACATTCTACCCCCCTTAAAATAAATTTCACCCTCATAATTTGTTAGAGTTATAAATAGTTTACTATTGAAAAGTTACATTAATACAAACCCACATCATAAAAAGGAATAATAAAAAAACTTTTCTTTAAAAACTAATGTATGAAACGTAATGGTTACCCAAATTAACTCATCACTAGGTTCCCACGTAGTAGAACATAGGTGAAAATATGGATATAGAAGAAAAATCTAACCATCAAGTTATGATGGAGGGTGGTAGAGAACATGGATATTAAAAGGCCATCAATCAAAAATCCATAGATTTGTGATGATCTAAGGTACCATCTGGTTCATCGGATATAAGAGCACTAGGACAACATTTTTGGTTTTCAAGATCATTTCCCTAAAGTTGATGAAATTGGAATTAGAAGAAATACTTTCGTGATTTTGGTACAGTCTCACCATTGGTCGTTCTTTGGACAATTTCCACTTCATCTATTAAATAAATGAAGTTGAATTTGTCATTTGTGAAGTGGTAGCAGATAGAATGATGGGTCATTCCATATGTCTCAAACCAAAGGTTAGAAAAGTTATTAAAAATACATAAGTCCATCTATGGGGAGGTTAATCATATACGATTCCAAAAATGAACTTATACTTCATATATCATACTGCGTAATAAAATAAAACTAGTTTCTACTAACCAGGGAATTCCTGTAGGCCATTGGTAGGCGATAAAGGCCAGTCATACTTTGGTTGTGGGTTCGATTCCTACAGCCTTGTCCGATGCGATGGGTTGTCGCCCGTCATGCAGGTTGTCCTTTTTTCTAAAACTACATTACTATAACATCCCATCAATAATATCGAAAAAAGTTATATCCTTAAACAATACTAACTTATTTCCAACATAATCCATTCCAATATTTAGGCTTATCGAAAATACTTCGGTCCAAGCTCATAGTATAAATAAAATGATTACTTGAAATTTCACATAACAATCATTCCGATGAGGATTTTTCTTGTCCTCTTAAATTAAAATATCTCAAACGCAAGCTCAAATATTGGTGCAGCACTAAAGAAATTCAAATTGACAATGACATCCTCTCTCTTGAGAATGAACTGCATCAAATTCAAAACAACAACACTCACTTAGACTTCACCTCTGATCACAATCCAGAAGCCCAAATTAATATGAACCTAAATATGCTTCTTTCCTTCAAAGACAACATCCGCAAGAATACTTTTAGAATCAAATGGATCACTGATGGTGATCATAACACCAAGTTATACAACTCTTTACAAAGAATTTGGAAAGCTAGTAGGCCTCTTGCCTCCCTTAAAGATGGAGATAACCTTTTGGATAAAGAAGAAGACATTGTTCAGCATGTTGTTTCTTACTTTGAATCTTTATTCAATGGGCCTTGTATGAACAAGGACCTCATTAATGACATCATTCCTACACTTGTTACTGATGTTGATAACAGTTTTCTCCTGGGTGTTCCTCTTGATCATGAAATTAGAGACACCGTCTTTGGTTTGAACCCTGACAGTGCCCCAGGACCTGATGGATTCACTAATGGTTTCTATCAAAATTATTGGGAAATCATCCATGATGATGTTTGCAAGCTCGTTAAATCTTTCTTTGCTAATGGTTTCTTACCTCATGGCTTAAATTCCCAATTCCTTTCTTTGATCCCCAAAGTTGATTATGCCGCTGAAATCCATCTTTTTCGCCCTATAGCTCTAATCAACACCCTCTATAAAATTATTACCAAGATTATAGCTAACAGACTCAACACTATTACTGACAAAATTATCTCCTACAATCAATTTGGTTTTATCAAGGGGCGATCAATCCAAGACTGCATTTGTCGTGCTTGGGAATGCACTAACATGTTAAATAATAAAAATAGAGGTGGAAACATCGCCATTCAACTAGACATTCGTAAAGCTTTTGACACTATGGACTGGAATTTCATTTTCAAAGTTCTTCATGGTTTTGGCTTCAATGATAACTTCATATCCAGAATTAAAATCCTCTTTCATTCTACTCATGTTTCCATTTTGGTCAATGGATCGCCTAGAGGGTTTTTCAAATGTTCTAAAGGAGTCAGACAAGGAGATCCCTTATCTGCTATTCTTTTTTCCATTGCAGAAGACTATTTTAGTTGTCTGCTTACCCATATGGTTGACCATAACAAGCTCAAACCAATTCAGGCTTACAGAAATGTGAATGCCCCTACTCACCTCCTTTATGTTGATGACATCATTCTTTTTCTAAAGGGGGATCTTAAAAACATCAGAACTCTTAAAGCTTCTATCAACCATTACGAGGAGGTCTCGGGTCAAGTCATTAGTTGGAATAAATCTTTCATTTACTTTGGAAAAAACTTCCCTTCTGCTAGAAAAAATAGTATTATCAATGAGATTAACATCAAAGAAGGTACTATCCCTTTCAAGTACCTTGGGGTTCCCATCTTCTGGGGTAGACCCAAAGCCTTCTACTTTTCAAGCATTGTTGGATAGGTTCTTCATCAACTTTACTCTTGGAAAGGAAAATCCCTCTCCATGGCGGGGAGAGTTTGCCTTGTTAAGTCTGTTATTGTTTCCAAACTTGTCTACTCAATGATGGTCTATAAATGGCCTACTAGTCTCATTAAAAATCTAAATGTTCACATTAAAAACTTTGTCTGGTCTGGAAGCACTTTGGACAGAAAACTTGTGACTATTCCTTGGGCTAAGTGTTGTAAGCCTATAGCCATGGGTGGTCTTGGTATTAAAAACATTAAGTTCTTCAATGAAGCTCTTCAAGCCAGATTAACTTGGAACCTGATTCACAATGACACCCCTCCTATTGCTTTTATAAAAAACAGGTTCATTGATAGATTGAAAAGATCTAATAGAAGTTTCATAACCTCTTCCATTTGGCCCTCTGTTAGAGACACTTATGACAATATTATGCACAATGCTAGATGGATGGTTTCGAGAAACTCTTCCATGAGATTCTGGTTGGACAATTGGACTGGTTCTCCTCTTATCTCTGTGACTCCCCTTGACCATATCCCTGTTGACATCAACTCCACTGTCAATAATATGATTAATTCTCACATTGATTCCCTTCCCAAAAACATTACTCAAATT
The DNA here is from genome assembly GCA_963277665.1 of Viscum album. NCBI lineage: Eukaryota > Viridiplantae > Streptophyta > Magnoliopsida > Santalales > Viscaceae > Viscum > Viscum album. Next base: position 439,817,790 of record OY728155.1, on the reverse strand, counting down.
ATTGATTCCTACCATTTTTCTACCTCGTGTGATTTCTTGATTTGGGAGCCTTCTCATAATGGGATCCTTAATTCCAAAAACTTTTATAATCACTCCTTACACAACGCTGATAATGATATGAAATGGATAAATTTTTTTGACAAACCTTAGATCAAACCTTCTAGATTCACTCTTATTTGGCGTCTCGCCCATAATAGGGTTCCCACTAATGTTTGTCTTCAAAGTTTTGGTATCCAACTTTGTTCAAAATGTCGCCTTTGCAATCAACATAGAGAAGATGCTAACCACTTATTTATATCTTGTGCTACTGCCACCTCTCTTTGGAACTATATTTTTGACACTTTTGATTGCAGATGGCTGGTTCATAACTCAATTGATGAGTAGCTTAAGCGTTGTGTTTCTAAGGATAACTCTCAAAAAATCAGAAACTTGTTCCTTGCTGGGGTCTCAGAGCTGATACATGTGATATGGTATGATAGAAACTCAATTCTTCACAATAATTGATCACACAAAATTAATGCAGGTAAAACACGAATTCTTATTGCTATTCGGGAAGCTGCGCTGATTCAGAATGGTTCCTGCAACAATTCGGTGGATGATTTTATGATCCTTAGACGTCTTCGAGTTGAGGCCATTTTCTCGAAACCGTTTCTCACTTTTGAGGTTTTATGGAGACCTCCCTTTCCAGGTTGGATTAAAATCAATGTGGATGGAGCCTCTAAAGGAAATCCAGGTCCTGCGGGTTGTGGAGCCATCTTCAGAAATCATCATGGTAATATTATGGGGTGCTTTTTTGGAGGTTGCGGTACTGCAACCTCTCTGGAAGCGGAGATGCTAAGTGTTATTCATGCCACTGCTTTTGCTCTTCAACATGGGTGGAACAACTTATGGATTGAAAGTGATTCTACTACTATTGTTCAAGCCATTTGGAAGGGAGATATTCATCTTGCTTGGCCGATTACTACATGCTAGATGAATTGTCTTCAATCTCTCCATGACGTCAGTTTCATTGCAACACATACTTACCGCAAAGCTAATATGGTTGCGGATGCTCTAGCTAATAAAGGCATTGATCAGACTTTAACATGGCTAGAGGAGCTCCCAGATAATCTCATGCCTTTGCAATTTAAAGATTTTAATTTGATCCCGTCTTTTAGACTCTTGTAATCCTTGTTTTCTTTTTGCTAATAAATTTTCTTTGGTCCTTTGACCAAAAAAAACATAACAATCACATGAAATCCATCATTTATCCCCTATATATAATAAGATATATCTTGTTGGTCAAATTTCAAACATGTGAATACCTTAATCATGTATTCTCTTAAAGGATGAATACCCATTGATCCTTCGTGAAAACATGAATGCAGTTAAAAGTTAACACTTTCCACATACCAAAATCCTCAAAATTCTATATACTCAAACCATGATATCACTTAGTCCTTATATCAATCATGAGCTCATGAATACTTTCAAACATTTCATTTTATTCTTATCCCTTCATTATGCGCATATCATCTACTTTCCAAAATATTTGAATCACTTTTCATGGTTACTGGTACCATACTATTATTGAAAACCACAATAGACTAATACAAAACAAATATTCTAATACACCATAAAAGTACCTCAACAACATTATTCCTGAATACCAATACATAAACACTTCATTCCATGCTCTTCAATGATTGTCTTGCAATAAGTCCTTCCTTGATTTAGAAGTAACTTTTTAGGTCAGGGCATTGAGTTGGGTAAAGCCCATGTTCTCCACAAATAAGACATTGAACTCCATAATAGTCTGTCAGTCTATGAACCTTTTCTCCACAAAGATAACATCTTCCCATCCATTTGAGGTATTCCTCAAGGTTCTTCTTCCCTTATTTAGAAATCTCAATCTTCCTTTATTTATGCTCCTCAACATGCGAACATGCATAAAAGTCTACCTTCCTCTTATTTGATGAATTAGGCATACCACTAAATTTCACCTTGTTAATCATATATCGTGATGACTGATTTGGCATAATCACAATATCTTTCTCTCTAGGCATTACACAATTTTGTTTCTCATAGTCACCATTTTGTCCATTAGATTCAATGTTAACCAAATTCCTTCTGGTTCCCTCAATTTGACTAAAACACAAAAAAAAATTTGTGAGAGGAAAAAATCATGCTAGGGAAAACAACATAGTAAAGGGGGAGTACCGTCAATATCTAAAATCTTAGGTTAAATTCAATGATCGTTACCGTAGTTCTAGGACTATATCCTATACGTATACTTATCCTTAGGGACATCCCTAGACATACCTTAGAAATATATCTAGGGATCTCGCTAACGTTTTCACATCCTAGTTTCCAGAGGTTAACTAAAACTTTCCTCTGATACCAATTGTAGAGACACGAATCTTGACGTACATAGATATTACATTACTTTTGCGGAATACTTAATACATAACAAAAACAGACACACAAGGACCGTAATAGTTTAGTGTCTGAGGAAACTTGGAACGTAATCTTCTAATCGTGGTTAAAGATCTTCAACATCTCCGATAAAGATCTTCCACTTTTTGTTTCCTTACCTAAAACCTTTCTTTTAATCCTAGGGGAAAATAAAACATAAAAAGGGTGAGCTCAAATGCTCAGTAAGGGTAAGCATGGATAAAATAAAACATACCATATACATTTGAACTTAAAAACATGAACATAATGTTTAAACATCAAAAGCTTGAGAAATGACATAAAACATGGAAGTACGTAAGGCATAGATCATAAAGAAACATTAAGAATGATAAAATAGCATGGGAATAAAACATGTAATTTTGGAATCCATTAAGAACATGTAATGATTTTCATAGTAGCCAAGGCATTGCTGCCAAGACTATCTTAGTGGACAAAGCCCCTTTCTGAATCAAGTTCACACCTCGTTCCAGTCCTGTATTACTGAACCGGTTTAACTTGCCGTTCCAGCCATGTCTATTTCATGAGATATAAATATTTACCCAATGAATTGGAGGGAGATATAGGTCCCACCCATCTCATAATGAAATCATTCTTAATTGTGCCACAAAATAAACATACATCATTCATAATAACCCAACGAATAAAATGGGTTTCATAAACATCATCCCATCATAACATAATACATATAAAAGAAATGGATATCATTTCATAATAAGAAAAGTGAAACCATGTAAATCATAGAGACATTATAATTAATACATACACATATGAAATAATTTAATTTTAGATGGAAAATGGTTTTGATAAAACACTTGAAATGAATTCTTGAGGAAAATATCCTTTCTTCTTTAAAATCATTTTCTTTTCACAAAATGTCATGAATTTTTAAAAGAAAAGGATTTTCTTGAAAATAGTCATAAAATATTTTGGATGAAGCTTCATGAAAACAAGTCTTTATAAAATTTTAAAAATCCTTTCATGCCATATAAGTTAAAAAAACATTCTTCTCGTACTTTGGCCGGAAAAGTCAAAAAGTACCTTGTACGAAAAACGACAAAAGATTCCTTTCATATCTTTTACTAAAAACTCACCGAAATGTAAAATTGGATTTAAACAATTTTAGGAGGATATAAATAATATTACATATTGTGGACACATGGATGTGGATGATAAAATACACCCCAGTAAATACCAAAGTATAAACAATCTCGGATAAAAATGAGATTTTGATATTTTCCCTTACCTTAGGTCCGATTTGCTTCGTAAGTGTCTGAACCTCCTGTATAATGATTTAAATAATGTTATTGACTTATTCCAGAATCATAATTATTTTTATGATATCATATATGATCATATTATTAGCTTCTTATTAGTAATATTTCATTACTACTTGTTATTCAGGTGTTTATTACTTTTTGTTCTTATGCGTGTTTTGTCGAATAAATTCTTATTTTTATTTTTAGGTTATATATACCTCATTTACAGAATTTTATTAGTGTAATATATATCATATTCATTCATTCAATTCATTTATATAATCATTATGCAATGAAGATCATGTTGAACGAGTCGCATCACATCGTGGAGACGGTATTCCGTACGTACGCATGAGCGATGATATGATTTCCATGATCGTGAAATTGTATTGGAGTGTATGTATACTATTTCAGAATCAATATCACTTTGAAATAATCATATATATTTATTATTTACACCATTATACCCTTCCAGGTAAGGTGGTGGTGGAAAATAGATTACACCATGGCGTGGAGACGGTATTCCGTACGTACGCACGCGCAGTGATTTCATTTTCTGTAGGATGGATAGATGGTGAAATAGGGTTGTTTGATACTTATAATGACATATGATTATATGAGTGATACTGATGTTATTACTTCATAATGAAACAACTAAAGAAGAAGAAGTGGAAGAAGAAATAAAGTTGAAAGAATCGGTAACGGACATTACCTCTTCTTTGAAGCGCCTCTTTGAGACCTCCTCTTAGGGCAATAAAATTGGTCTTTGAAGATAACCAGGACCTCTAGGATGTTTCTAGGGAAGTGTATAAGAGAAATGGGCAGGGTTTGGCCGAGCATGAAGTCTCAAAGTGGTGTGAGGAAGAGACGGAGGAGGTGCCCTTTTGTAAGGGAGGAGAGGGGCACCTTTGGAATAACGAAAAATGTTATTTTATTATAAAGTCATATTCGGTTTTTAATAGATCCAAACTGATTTATTTAGAATCTAAGGTGGGGATGGGTCTAAATACTCTCATACAATATAATTTAGACAAGTTTAGTTCATTATATTAACCTTAACCTTTAGTTTTAACTCTTAGTTAATTAGATTGACATTTACCATGTCACTTTGTGTTTTTATATTATATAGTTAATAAACTTACCATATACATCCAAGAGACCCCCAAATGGTCCATTAATGATACACCTATCATGATATAACTATCTTGGCTGAACCGTAGATTTTTAGTAATATAATAACAATTAATAATATAATATTTCTTTTAAAAACTATTTTATGTCAATTTTGACACTATTTGGTAATTGATTTTTTGTGAAAATCATAACAGAATTATTAGTTCGCAAAAAAGTTAATTAAATCAATACTAACATGTCATATTGACATATAAAATTATTGTAATTCATAAAAAGTCTCAAATTACATTTATTTGGGTATTTATAATATCAATTATGTCAATATTTCATTAATAAGATAATTACTGCATCATAATTGTGTCATAAATAATTTAAATTATTTTAAGTCTAAAAATTACAAATAAAATACCATTATGTATGAAATATTTTTAGATTTATAATGAATATTTATAGTCTAATTTATCTTATGTATAACCCTAAATTAAAAATGATTTAGTTATTAAACATTGATTTTAACTATTTTAACCCTTCTTTACATAAATTAATAATAAATGTCCTAATCTAATCCAAGTGGGCATAAATGGTCATATTTTATTCCGAAGGTTGTTTTTGGCCGAATTAAACTTATCCAGTAGAATTAGGACATGTGTTAGGGTAATAAAAATATCATATTTACCCTTAATTACCCTCTTTACTTTTAACCGTGGTAAAATAAAAAATAAAGGTTACTATTCACCAAAAATTATTTTCATCTCATTGAACCACATTTTAGTCCCTCATATTAACCGTGTCTCTTGGATTTTCGAAATTCCACTCACAGAAGCAGTAAAATTAAGTTTTATGAAAAATTCAGTTTTTTTAACTACCACTTAGTGGTTTCACAATTCATCAAAAAATAAAAGTTTCCAGAAAAATACCAAAAATTAGGCCTAAGATATATTTGATATTATGAATTCAAAAATGATTTCTATTTTACAAAATTCAAAACATATCAGTTGCATTAATTAATTTAAGAATTAATTCCCGTCGTCAAAACAAATAGTGTGTTCTTAAGAGATAATAACTATCAAAAGATTGACAATTGTTTATGTCTGGTTTAAATGTGAAATTACATCCAATGACCAACATTGTATTAAATTGTAAAAATATATTCTAAATATACTTTAAAACCACTCAAATTAATAATTTATCACTATTATTTATTTCGATTAAAAAAGTTGTTTTTAATTAAAATTTAGTAATTTTCACTATTCATCAGAATATGAAAGTTATCTGAAAAGTACCAAAATTTCACCATAAGCTAATTTTGATATTCCTAATCCAAAAATGAAGTCCATTTTGAAAGTTAAAATTTATAAAATTTCAAAAAGTGTGTATTACTATTCATAACGGCTAGTTCATAATAATATTATAATAATATCTCATTTAGTGAAACTCGGTATTGCGTACTACACACGCAATCTAGGAAGGTCGTGATTGCGTGTAATGCAAGGAAAGTAAAAGATGCATGTTGTACAAGCTCCTTTTGGTGTAGATTACAACACAATACATCAATGAAATTAAAACAATATTTTTCATAAAATCTCGGGGTGTTACATTCTACCCCCCTTAAAATAAATTTTGTCCTCGAAATTCATTGGGGTTATAAATCGTTTACTATTCGAAAGTTTCTTTAATAGAAACCCACGTTGTAAAAAGAAATACCAATACTTGGCTTTAAAAACTAATGCATGAAACGTAACGATTACCCAAATTAACTCATCACTGCGTTTCCACGTAGGAGAACATAGGTGGAAATATGGATATGGAAGAAAAATCTAACCATCAAGTTATGATGGAGAGTGGTAGAGAACATGGCTATGAAAAATCCATCAATAACAAATCCATAGATTTGTGATGATCTAAGGTACCATCTGATTCATCGGATATAAGAGCACTATGACAACATCTTTGGTTTTCAAGATCATTTCCCTAAAGTTGATGAAATTGGAATTAGAAGAAATTCTTTCGTGATTTTGGTACAGTCTCACCATTGGTTGTTCTTTGGACAATTTCCACTTCATCTCTTAAATAAATGAAGTTGAATTTGTCATTCGTGAAGTGTTATAAGATAGAATGATGGGTCATTCCATCTTTCTCAAACAAAAGGTTAGAAAAGTTATCAAAAATACATAAGTCCATCTATGGTGAGGTTAATCATATACGATTCCAAAAATGAACTTATACTTCATATATCATACCGCATAATAAAATAAAACTAGTTTCTACTAACCAGGGACTTCCTGTAGGCTAGTGGTAGGAGATAAAGGCCAGTCGCACTTTGGGTGTGGGTTCGATTCCCACAGCCTTGTCCGACGTGATGGGCTGTCGCCTGTCCTACAGGTTATCCTTTTTTTCTAAAACTACATTACTATAACATCCCATCAATAATATCAAAAAATGTTCTATCCTTAAGCAATAATAACTTATGTCCAACATAATCCATTCCAATATTTAGGCTTATCTAAAATACTTCGGTCCAAGCTCATAGTATAAAGAAAATGATTACTTTAAATTTCACATAACAATCACGTGAATGCCATCATTAATCCCCCATATATCATAAGATATATCTCGTTGTTCAAATTTCAAACATGTGAATACCTTAATCATGTATTCTCTTGAAGGATGAATACCCATTGAACCTTAGTGAAAACATGAATGCAGTTAAAAGTTAACACTTTCCACATACCAAAATCCTCAAAATTCTATATACTCAAACCATGATATCACTTAGTCCTTATATCAATCATGAGCTCATGAATACTGTCAAACATTTCATTTTCTCCTTATCCCTTCATTATGTGCATATCATCTACTTTCCAAAATATTTGAATCACTTTTCATGGTTACTGGTACAATAAAATTATTGAAAACCACAATATTCTAATACAAAAAAATATCTAATACATCATAAAAGTACCTCAAAAACATTATTCTTGAATACCAATACATAAACACTTCACTCCATCCTCTTCAATTATTGTCCTTCAATAAGTCCTTCCTTGATTTAGAAGTAAATTTTTAGGTTAGGGCATTGAGTTGGGTAATGCCCATGTTCTCCACAAATAAGACATTGAATTCCATAACAGTCTGTCACTCTATAACCCTTTTCTCCACACAGATAACATCTTCCCCTCCATTTGAGGTATTCCTCAAGGTTCTTCTTCCCTTATTTAGAAATCTCAATCTTCCTTTCTTTATGCTCCTCAACATGCGAACATGCATAAAAGTCTTTCTTCCTCTTATTTGATGAATTAGGCGTAACACTAAATTTTACCTTGTAAATCATATATCGCGATGACTGATTCGGTGTAACCACAATATCTTTCTCTCTAGGAATTATGAAATTTTGATGCTCATAGTCACCATTTTGTCTATTGGATTAAATGTTAACTGAATTCCTTCTGGTTCCCTCCATTTGACTAAAACACAAAAAAAAATTAGTGAGAGGAAAAAATCATGCTAGAGAAAACAACATAGTAAAGGGGGAGTACCGTCAATATCTATAATCTTAGGTTAAATTCTATGATCGTTACCATAGTTCTAGGACTATATCATATACGTATACTTATCCTTAGGGACATCCCTAGACATACCTTAGAAATATATCTAGGGATCTCACTAACTTTTTTGCATCCTAGTTTCCAAAGGTTAACTAAACCTTTCCTCTGGTACCAATTGTAGAGACCTTAAGCTTGATGTACATAGATATTACATTAATTTTGTGGAATACTTAATACATAACAAAAATAGTCACACAAGGACCATAATAGTTTAGTGTCTTTGGAAACATGGAACGAAATCTTCTAATCGTGGTGAAAGATCTTCAACATCTCCCAAAAAGATCTTCTACTTTTTGTTTCCTTACCTAAAACCTTTCTTCTAATACTGGAGGAAAATAAAACATAAAAAGGGTGAGCTCAAATGCTCATTAAGGGTAAGCATGGGTAAAATAAAACATACCACATACATTTGAACTTAAAAACATGAACATAATGTTTAAACATCCAAAGCTTGAGAAATGACAAAAAACATGGAAGTACATAAGGCATAGATCATAAAGAAACATTAAGAATAATAAAATAGCATGGGAATAAAACATGTAATTGTGGAATCCAGTAAGCACATGTAATGATTTCTATAGTAGCAAAGGAATTGCTTCCAAGACCACCTTAGTGGACAAAGTCCCTTTCTGAATTGAGTTCACTCCTCGTTCCAGTCCTGTTTTACTGAACCCGTTTAACTTGCCGTTCCAGCCATGTCTATCTCATGAGATATAAATCTTTACCCAATGTATTGGTGGGAGATATAGGTCCCACCCATCTCATAATGAAATCATTCTTACTTATGCCACAAAATAAACATACCTCATTCATAATAACCCAACGAATAAAATGGGTTTCATAAACATCACCCCATAATAACATAATACATATAAAAGAAATGGATATCATTTCCTAATAAGAAAAGTGAAACCATGTAAATCATAGAGACATTATACTTAATACATACACATATGAAATAATTTCATTTTAGATGGAAAATGGTTTTGATAAAACACTTGAAATTAATTCTTGAGGAAAATATCCTTTCTTCTTGAAAATCATTTTATTTTCACAAAATGTAATGCATTTTTAAAAGAAAAGGATTTTCTTGAAAATAGTCAAGAAATATTTTGGAGGAAGCTTAATGAAAACAAGGCTTTATAAAACTGTAAAAATCCTTTCATTCCGTATAAGTTAAAAAATCATTATTCTCGTACTTTGGCCGGAAAATTCAAAAAGTACATCGTACGAAAAACGACAAAAGATTCCTTTCATATATTTTACTAAAAACTCACTGAAAGGTAAAATTGGATATAAAAAGTTTTAGGAGGATATAAATAATATTACATATTGAGGACACATGGATGTGGATGATAAAATACACCCCAGTAAATACCAAAGTATAAACAATCTCAGATAAAAATGAGATTGTGATATTTTCCCTTACCTTAGGTCCGATTTGCTTTGTAAGTGTCCGAACCTCCTGTATAATGATTTAAATAATGTTATTGAATTATTCCAAAATCATACTTATTTTTATGATATCATATATGGTCATATTCTTAGCTTCGTATTAGTAATATTTCATTACTAATTGTTATTTGGGTGTTTATTACTTTTTGTTCTTTTGCGTGTTTTGTCAAATAAATTCTTATTTTTATTTTTAGGTTATAGATACCTCATTTAAATAATGGTATTATTGTAATATATATCATATTCATTCATTCAATTCATTTATATAATCATTATTCAATGAAGATCATGTAGAACGAGTCGCATCACATCGTGGAGACGGTATTCCGTACGTACGCACGAGCGATGATACCGTTTCCATGATCGTGAAATAGTATTTGAGTGTATGTAAACTATTTAATAATCAATATCACTTTACAATAATCATATATATTTATTATTCACACCATTATACCCATCCATGTATGGTGGTGGTGGATAATAGATTACACCATGGCGTGGAGATGGTATTCTGTATGTACGCACGCGCGGTGATTTCGTTTTTTGTAGGATAGATAGATGGTGAAATAGGGTTGTTTCATACTTATAATAACATATCTGTATATGATTTATACTTATGTTATTACTTCATAATGAAACAACTAAAGAAGAAGAAGTGGAATAAGAAATAAAGTTGAAAGAATCGGTAACGGACATTACCTCTTCTTTGAAGTGCCTCTTTGAGACATCCTCTTACGGCAATAAAATTGGTCTTTGAAGAAGACCAGGACCTCTAGGATGTTTCTAGGGAAGTGGAGAAAAGAAATTGTCAGGTTTTGGCCGAGCTTGAAGGCTCAAAGTGGTGTGAGGAAGAGAGGGAGGAGGTGCCCTTTTATAAGGGAGGAGAGGGGCACCTTTGGAATAACTAAAAATATTATTTTATTATAAAGTCATATTCGGTTTTTAATAGCTCAAAATTGATTTATTTAGAAGCTAAGGTGGGTATGGGTCGAAATACTCTCATAAAATATAATTTAGACAAGTTTAGGTCATTATATTAACCTTAACCTTTAGTTTTAACTCTTAGTTAATTAGTTTGACATTTACCATGTCACTTTGTATTTTTATATTATATAGTTAATAAACTTACCATATACATCCAAGAGACCACCAAGTGATCCATTAATGATACACCTATCATGATATAAGTATCTTGGCCGAACCTTAGATTTTTAGGAACAAAATAACAATTAATAATATAATATTTGTTTTAAAAACTATTTTATGTCAATTTTGAAACTATTTGGTAATTGATTTTTGTGTAACTCATAACAGAATTATAATTTCTAAAAAAGTTAATTAAATCAATACTAACATGTCATATTAACATATAAAATTAATGTAATTCATAAAAAGTCTCAAATTACATTTATTTGGGTATTTATAATGTCAATTATGTCAATATTTCATTAATAAGATAATTACTGCATCATCATTGTGTCATAAATAAATTAATTTATTTTAAGTCTAATAATTACAAATAAAATACCATTATGTAGGAAATATTTTTATCTTTCTAATGAATATTTATAGTCGAATATATCTTATGTATAACCCTATATTAAAAATGATTTAGTTATTAAACATTGATTTTAACTATTTTAACCCTTCTTTAAATAAATTAATAATAAATGTCCTAATCTAATCCAAGTGGGCCTAAATGGTCATATTGTATTCCTAAGGTTGTTTTTGGCCGAATTAAACTTATCCAATAGAATTAAGACATTTTTTAGGGTAATAATAATATCATATTTACCCTTAATTACCTTATTTACTTTTAACCGTGGTAAAAAAAAAGTAAAAAGTTACTATTCACCAAAAATTATTTTCATCTAATTGAACCACATTTTAGTCCTTGATATTAACCGTGTCTCTATGATTTTAGAAATTCCACTCATAGAAGCGGTAAAAGTAAGTTTTATGAAAAATTCAGTTTTTTTAACTACCACTTAGTGGTTTCACTATTCATCAAAAAATAAAAGTTTCCAGAAAAATACCAAAAATTAGGGCTAAGCTATATTTGATATTATGAATTAAAAAATTATTTCTATTTTACCAAATTCAAAACATATCAGTTTCATTAATTAATTTAAGAATTAATTCTCATCGTCAAAACAAATAGCGTGTTCTTAAGAGATGATAACTATCAAAAGATTGACACTTGTTTATGTCTGGTTTAAATGTAAAATTACATCCAATGACCAACATTGTATTAAATTGTAAAAATATATTCTAAATATAATTTAAAACCACTCAAATTAATAATTAATCACTATTAATTATTTCAATTAAAAAAGTTGTTTTTAATTAAAATTTAGCAATTTTCACTATTCATCAGAATATGAAAGTTATCCAAAAAGTACCAAAATTTCACCCTATGCTAATTTTGATATTACGAATCCAAAAATGAAGTCCATTTTGAAAGATAAAATTTATAAAATTTTAAAAAGTGGGTATTAATATTGATAACGGCTAGTTCATAATAATATTATAATAATATCTCGTTTAGTGAAACTCGGTATTGCGTACTACACACGCTATCGAGGAAGGTCGTGATTGCATGTATTGCAATGCAATTCAGGGATGCGTGTTGTGCAAGATCCTTTTGGTGTAGCGTACAACACAAGACATCAATGAAATTAAAAGAATAGTTTTCATAAAATCTCGGGGTGTTACAAAACCACTTTGTTGGATTTATTTGTTTTGTCTCTCAAAACATCAATCTCTTCAAGAGAAGCTTCTAATTCTGCCTGAAGGTCAAATATTCCTTCTAATTCTCCCTAATTACTATCACTTTCTTCCTTTTTGTTGAATTTACCACAACTTCCATTGTATCATGTGCTTTATCATCCTTGTACCATTCCAACCGTTTTGTCTCATATTATTCTGAACATTAATCTTCCTTTGAAAGTAGATTGTTCTTTTTTAATAAATTTATATTTTCACCCCTCCTACCTTTGACATTGGATGAATACTTATTATGGGGAATTTCATCATTTTCTTCATTATCATCTTCAAACTTATTAGGAAACATTTCTTCCAAATTTCCAATCTTTCTACATTATAATCATGCGAGTGGAATTTTACCTTCAAAATTTTCTCTTCCTCTTTTCATATTGGAAGAGAAAAATGACATGACATCATCATAATTTTCTTCCTCTTAAATATCTTCAATAGAGTGATTTTTCATGTCCTTGAATGACACTTCTTTGGACTTCCCCTTTTGATATAATCTTTATCATCATTTATCATTTCATATGAAACAATATTACTATACAAGTTATCCAATGTCAGATCCTTTGGATCATTATCCTCTAATACAAAAACATTCATATTAAACCTAGGTGGATGTTTTCTCAAGATGCGCTTGAAAATATTTATATCTTTAATAATTTCTTTCATACTGCACATTTCCTTCACAATAATATTCACTTGATCAAATAATGTATCAACAAACTCATTAGGTTTATTGTTAAATCATCGCATTTGTTCAACAGAACTTGCAACTCTTCTTCTCTGACGTTTGACTTACCCTCATAGATGTTCAACAGTTTTCCCACATAGCATGTGATGTTTTATATGACATAAATTTTTTATAAATTTCATTGGATAGGGATCCCCCTATAGAATTGATCCCTTTAGCATCACCATAAAATTACATTTTATCATCTTCTGGTAATTTTCTATAATCGATATTGGCTGATATTTCATGAAAATCTGTAATAAAGTCATCAATTCCCAAAGATTCGAAGTAATACTGCATCTGATTCTTCCATAGTTAAAAATTGTATCCATAAAATATCATAATATCTTTGTGATTGACCACCTCTATTTATTCTACTAAGATAGAACCAATATCTTTCAACCTTTCCTATGATACCAATTGTTAGCTCGATCAGGTTAAATACCCTGAGAGGAGGGGTGAATCAGGATATGATAGATTAAAAAAATTCCCCTTCGGATATTTTTTTCTTTAAAAAAACACTATTCCTCCTTCTTCTAATAGAAATATATAAATAGAAATGAAATAATACATGAGGAACAATGATTTTTAATTGGTTCACCCTCACTGGGCTATGTCCAAGAAGCATACGATGACAATATGCCAATTGACCAAATTCACTAAGGCTCACTACTAATAATTATGTTCAAGATAGATAAATTCTATGTCAGTCTCACTACCTTTATAATATTTAGGGTCTACTCACTGCATTCTCAAGGGTCACTCTTAATGTCATTTTCTTTGGCTCATTGCTAGTGGAAAGGAGCATCGTCTTACTCCTCCTTTGCTCACTATTCATGGAAGGGATCCAGTCACAGTTTTTAAACATCTAGTTCCCTTAATTTGCATGAAATAATGAATCCTAAATTTTAGATAGATTCTGTTTTGATATCCACTATCTCCCATATATGAAATTCACATTTCTGTGAACTTTTAGTATTTGGAAATTTTTTTCGTGAACTGTTTTGAGTCCTTCATGAAAAACCTAATTCCTCTGTAAACTGTGTTTCACCACGTAGTGTGTATTCATTGAAGATCGCCTCTTCTATGGACTACCACTAATTTTTATTCCATGTAACACCTCTACATACCACCTCCGTGAACCACATCTGTGTACCACCTTTGTGTACCACTTCCAAAAACCGGCTTCTCTTACCACCTTTGCTTATTCCGACTGCTTCTCCTTGTGAACTGCTTCTTATTCCGTGAATCATTACCCTTTCTTGGAAACTTATCATTTGGGAGTTTTAAAGCATAAAAAACCCTTTTTTAATTGTTCCAATGAAATCCTTCTTTCCCAGAATCCTCCTTAGGAACTTATTCTCATTCAAGAACTCCCCATGAACTCTTTTTAGACTTAGCTGATTTTCTTCCCAGAGTGAAGATGTTTTCTAATTAAAAATGCTCTCTATTTAATAATGTGATAAGTGGTCCTTATATAGGTAAATAGATCCAAAAAAATCTACTATTCTATTTTACTTAAATTTTTGATGTGATATAGCCTTAATAGTGTATGGAGCTCCTCCACCAACCATTTTTTCCTATACGGACAACATAGTGTCTTTTCTCCTCTATAGTGGTCGATCTCTTCTATGAAAAAAATCCTTTTGCAGAACCAAAAATAACTACCTTACATCCATAAACGATAATCCATACTATATACCATAATCCTTCTATGAACTAATTTTCTCCCATTAACTTCAAGACTTCCCATGAACCATTTTCTATATGTGATCTATGTATCGCAGTTTGTGGTCCGTATAGCGCTACTATGAAAAGATCTTCCCTTTAACAATTTTCATCATCATTCCATGTACCTTTTATACGGTCTGTAAACTATTCTTCGTAGTCTATGTATTATTCACTCTTATGTATAAATACATCCTATTCCAAAAATAAACTCCTGATTTTGAGGCCTAAAAATTTGTCAAATATAGGGAAACTACGCCACATTAAACACCTGCTTTGGCAACCACCATTCATACCGATTCGTGATCATCTAGCTTTTTTGACAAAAACAATCACACCCAAAAACATCAAGAGGACGTGTTGAGAGGTTTTACCCAAAAATAACTCAAATTCCATGGTCAATAATGATGAATATAAATATAAGACTCAAACCCTATTATGTTAAGCTAATTATTAGTCAAACTATAATTATTGATATAACTAGTGTGATATTGTGAATCTTTAGAGATAAATATTTTAAATATATGACCCACTTAAGTTTCTTACTAAGAAACATTTAGATATAAAGGTATTCCATAATATTTCATTTGTTAATTTTTCTAGGTAGCATGAAATATCCCAAGGTGAAACTAAATTTATCTTTATATACTTCATTATATTCCTTTTAATAAATTTTAGAAACGCTCAGTGATGTAAATGAGTTCACTTGTTAAATATAGTGGAATATCTGGTCTTTCCTATTGAGGAAGATCTTATTTATGTAATCACTAATCATATATATAGTGCAAAGGTATTCCCAAACCCACATTTCCTAATATACATCAATATCATGATAGTAGTAAAAGTATGATCAATGATAATTCTTCTATATATTGAAAATCAACAATAATTTCATTCATAGAATGTTTTTAAACAAAAATGAAATTACTAATCATTTTCTAACTATTTTGAATAATGGATATCATACCAATTGAGATATAATAAAAATATATTAGGTCATAAATTTAAGTGTTTGCTGAAAACCATTTGTTAAAATCTTGTTTAAGCTATAAATGAACTTGAAACACTTAGTAAATATCATTTAATAATTCTATATCCACTAAGGATAATAAATTCTAGTCAATAATAGAAATATATACATAAAGTAAGCCTATATCTTTAAATATAGTGGGATAAGACTTAACTTCTTTGGATTAAGGATTTGGATGCACATGAGTTTGGAGAGGAATGCTAGTCTGCACTGATCATGGTGGGAGGAGTATTATAGAGACATATACTACATAATAAGTCATAAAAAAAGATTTTTTTTATATTCACCAAGGTGGATGATACATATTTTAATATTTCAGAATAAATATTATTATAAGGAAACTGTAAATGGAAATATGATAAGGTTAAAAAGTATGTATGAATTTAAGTAATTTATTACATGTATCGAGATTTAGGGGATCTATATTTTGAATTTTTCTAAGACATGATTCTAGTGGTGAGTACTCAAGAAAAACAGAACATGGATTGTATAATTCATTACTAATAAAGTATGATTGGTTATTCAATGATTTAGAAAATAACAAAAAAAATACACTAGTCATTATGACTAAAATCCTTTTGAATTATACATTCAAAATATACTTTTACATCATTTAAATCAATAAATTTCAATAATAAATGTAGATTATATAAATTCATATTTGGATAAATCATCATATTGTTCACATATTGTTCATTTTGAAATAGCATAGTATGAGTTCTATAAGTTATAAAGAAAGATATGTTGATAAAATATGAAAAAAAAAAAATTATGTCTTACACGTTTGTTAATACTAAGGAATGAATTTCTCCAAGTATTACTTACAGTATAAACTGTGTTCTAGGGAACAAGTTCTACAAAAATGAGTCATGAGTTTTCTAAATTTATTCATAGTACATATATTGACAATGTACTGAAAAATACATGATGAAAAAATTCAAAGAAATTTTTTTGTGTCATATAATCCTTCTAGTATAACTTACATCGTCATAGAAATAGATTATATATTTTAAAATACTTTCACAATCTTCATTTATAGGAATTTGTCTCATGTTCCATGCTATGGGATAAAATTTCATATTATTGATGAATGATGCATAATAGGTGAATATAAAATATATTCAATATAACTAAATCAAATTACTAATAGAACTATATGATAGTATTTGGAAAATTAAAACTAGATGAGTTCCTGGTTTCTGGAGTAGTGGGAATTTTATTGATTAATGGAATTAAACACTTTTCTTCATTTAGTTCGATTTTGTCTAGTATTGTTGTATGGATAAGGTAATATTTAAGAAAAATTTATTACAACAAGTGGTTTCCTTATCTATAATGTCTTATTATGGTGAATATTTTGGTAAAGCTTAAGAATCATATTAAAAACATCTTATTCTTTTTAGGGTTATACCAAAAATATGATTTTTATTGATATTAAGATAATATTTTAATATATGCATAATCAAGATGTTAATTTTCAAACATTCAAAACAAGAGGTGGATATTAGGTAATATCATAACATTACTGATTTACTCAAGGTAGTGAATTCATGGTAAGAGGAATCTCCACACAAACAAGTGACTTTTCCTAACTTAGTCACAGAAATACGATAGGTCCAGTAGTGGTATATATACTCAAAAAAATCATGTTTAATATAGGAGAACTAACAATTCATTAGAAGATATCTCTAGTGAAAGTGGCATTCTATTGAAGTTGGTCACCAGAACCAGATATTTTTTACTTTAGATTATATTTATATTCAAAAAAAGTGATTATTAATTAAAATATCTTCTAATATATCATTCATATTTCTTTGTTACATTAATGAAACAATGTCTCAAATTATTTGATGCATTGAAAAAGTTCACAGCCATTTTTCCCTATAATGAAACCTTGAAATTCCATGATGATATTATTAAACCTATTTATATGGACAAAAATATCTATTATAGGGCACAAAGTATATTGACTTTTTGGTATGCATACTCATAAATATGATGAGACTTTATCTCATTATGTTCTTACTTAAAAAATTTCAAGATATTAGATTATGAGTACAGACCCTCCTCTGTGAATTAAACATTTTTATGTGTCATCAGATTAACCTATATCTAAAAATGTGTAATGATATTTAGACTTTATGATTATTATTAATTCAAATTAAGAATCATTCACTTTGATGTATTATCGTAAACCATTATAAAAATCATTTATACAGACATTACATACATTGGTGGTGTCATGAATAATATGTTATTAACGATTATGTTAAACAAGGATTTTTCCCATCTATCTTTATAGAATTTAATATCTACACCCTTTGATTGAAATAGAACCATCACATTAAATTCCATAGCCATGGGTTAATAATGAGTTTATTTTTTATATTAAAAAAAGTTGTTTCAGTCATAAAGGTTGAGGACATGAGTGCGAAACTTATTTGATGAGATACCATGATAAAGAGATTATATTACACCACAAGTGTTCATATGTGGTTGTTTTCATTTCATCATACCTTTTTTCTCTATGGGTTCCTTGTCCCATTATTAGGCATCAATCTTAGACTTTAGGCAAGCCTAACTAATGCTACTGAGGAAGAGGCCTAGAGGGTCACACATGAAGTGTTTCTATTTTTCTCAGTTAAATATTTTTTATATTTAAAAATTTGAATAATTATTATTTAATATATAGAGAGTTAATATTTATTCAATATTTATAAATTATCATAAATATTAGAAAAAATATTCTCAAGGTAATTGTTTCTACATGTGAATATATAATGTATATTTATCTCTTGTTATTTTCAAATTAATAAATAAATATAGATTTATTAAATATATAATTTATTTAGTTATATGAATATTAAATAAATATGTATTCACCGGTTTGTGAATAAAATATTTATTTATTTTTTTAACGAATATATATTCAATAATAATATCTATTTAGATATTTAATAAGTTGCGAGGTGGATGAGCAGACCAGGATTAGGTTAGTAAACAAATATTAATTTGAAATACCATAAAATAATATTTACCATAACTCTATTTAGTTAAGGACTTTGGATAAAATAATATTATTATTTTATTACATGGAACGGGGTTAGACATGGGTTTTATATTTTATTAATTTCACATGTGAAATTAATAAAATATCAAACATGTAATGCCCATACCCCAGTTACCCAAAGTCGGTGCATTATTTTAATAAATTTCCCTGATTACCAGAACTCAAGTCCCGAAGGACTAATCAATTTAGCAGTCTTGGAAAATAGATTACATATATGAACATTACATTACAATTTCTAAAATAAAACACAAAATAAATAATCCATTGACAATTTTATTATTCCCATAGCTTAACCCTTCATATCAATCATGAAACACTTCTTCGCATCCTTGGAAAAATAAATCATAAGAAAGGGGTGAGCTTAGATTCTTAGTAAGGATAACAATATAATGGAAACTATCATAAATAAGCATAAAAATTTAAGACAATGTATAAGGCTAAAACAAAATACTTTTAAACTTAAACATCAGCATAATATAGAAATGATAAATCAAATAATTCCATTTACTTATTCACATGTGAAATTAATAAAATATCAAACCTGTAATGCCCATACCCTAGTTACCCAAAGTCGGTGCATTATTTTAATAAATTTCCCTAATTACCAGAAATCAAGTCCCGAAGTACTAATCAATTTAGCGGTCTTGGAAAAATAGATTACATATATGAACATTACATTACAATTTCTAAAATAAAACACAAAATAAATAATCCATTGACAATTTTATTATTCCCATAGCTTAACCCTTCATATCAATCATGAAACACTTCTTCGCATCCTTGGAAAAATAAATCATAAGAAAGGGGTGAGCTTAGATTCTTAGTAAGGATAACAATATAATGGAAACTATCATAAATAAGCATAAACATTTAAGACAATGTATAAGGCTAAAACAAAATACTTTTAATCTTAAACATCAGCATAATATAGAAATGATAAATCAAATAATTCCATTTACTTATTCACATGATTATTCTACTATTTGAATAATCACATGTAATATCAATGGTTAATTTCATAATGAGGGAATGTACAATGTTGGACATCATAACCACGTAGTCAAGACCTCATGCCAAGACTGCAAATAATATTTTATCAATGCCTCGTTCCAAGACACTTGTTCATATCATGAGACATACTAATTCATCTAGGAGTTATAGAGGGCTCCACCCGTCACTTACTAAGTCCAATTCATTCCTCATTTGAAAAGGTTGAAACATAACATAAACATTATTATTAAAATAGGCATAAGAAATGTTATTACTTTAACTATAAACCATTAATGGTATAAAAATAGCACATCCATAGTCAAACATATCATAACTCTTTCAACTCAATATTGAATATTTTATTATAGTAAATCAACCTCAATCAAGAATAATATCCAATAAAGGATGTTGACATAGTTGAAAATAATCAATAAAACCCTTTGAGAGAAATACCCCTTTTCAAGAAATCATTTAAAACTCACACAATTTATAAGGGAATTTATTTAAAATAGGATTTTGAATCAAAGTGTCTAATACCACTTTGAAACTTTTGAATGAAATTGACACTTTAAAGAAATCATGTCTACATAAATAAATCCTTAAAATCATTTTGAAAACATGGAAATTAATTAAAATATTTAGAAAAATAAATCTTTAAAAACATTTAAATTGTTGATCTAGTTAAAGATTCCATTCCATAAAAACATAAAATATTTATTTTTAAATTTTTTTAATGAAACATGGACATATATTATAAATATTTCCTAGTAGATACTTAGAGATAAACTATCTCGGATACTAATGAGATTGTTAAAATAACACTTAACTTGTACTTTCCTTTGGTTGAGGGTATGATTAACCTCCAATATAATGACCATAGTATGTTTTTAAATTATAATAGAACCATATTCATATTTACAATGTCATAATTTATTCATTTATGTCTTTATACCACCCATTTAATAATAATTTCTATGTTAAAATAATATTTCGGGTAATAATCGCTTTCTCCATCATACATGTTTTAACTTCTTATTCTTGATCGTATCACTTTTATAATGATTTAATTGCTTCCATAATATAAAACATTATTTATGTATTATATATATTCATAATATAAATATGTATAATAGATAGATACAAGAAATGGAAAACACTGTTTATGGAGAAGGTAGGTCGTACGTACGCATAAACGTTGTTTCTGTTTTCATATTGTATTGAACGGAAGTAAGTGAATGAGATATATGTGAATAAATATACATATATATATATATATTTATATATATATATATATTAGCATTATTATTTCATATATTACATAATTATTAATAATATATATTTTTATAATCATTGTTGAATGGTGAGCGTGGAAAATAATCTCATGGCATTGTAGAGACGGTAAGCTGTACGTATGCACGAGCGACGATATCATTCTATTGATGGTGAAATCATTTGTAATTGGATGGTATATTATATATATATAATAATTAACATTTTATATTTATTATTTACATAAATTATACTCATTATTATACCCAACCAAATAATTAAGTGTTAAATAACAAACTACACCATGACGTGGAGAAGGTAAGCCGTACGTACGCACATATGGTGACTTTTTCATTGATAGGATGAATAAAAAAATAAATATGGTTGTACCGTATTTATAATAACATATCAATATGTATAAGTGACTAGAGTTATTATATTATTATGGAAAAAATCAAATAAAGTGTAAGTAGAATAAAAAAATAACTTTGAAAGAGGTGATGAATTAATTACCTATTCTTTGGGTTTTCCTTTTGATTTGATCAAAAGGGACCCTTAGGTTGGATTATGGTCAAATTAATGCCTATATGTTAAATTGAGAGTAGTTTGGATGATATTTGAGTATGGTTTGGCCGATCCAAGTGGCTTTTGAGTTATGATTTTGAGAGAAGGGGAAGTACCCTTTTATAAGAGAGGTGAGGGTCACTTTAGGAAAAGCTTGAAATATTATTTAATTATAAAATATTTTTCGGTTAATAATTGCTCCAAATGGATTTATTTATAGTCTAAGGTTGGGATGGGTCTAAATTATCTCAACAAATAGTTTTTATAGAAGTTCAGGTCACCATGATAGCCTTATCTTTTAGATTTAACTCTTAGTTAAATAGTTTAACTTTTACAATGTCTTCTTGTATTTTTATATTACATGATTAATAAAAATAATATAAAATTAAATAGAACCTCAGTTGGTTAATTAATGAAGTATATATCATTATATAATTCCTTTTTCCATGCTTTAGATTTTTAGGAATATTATATCATTTAATAATATATTATTATTTTTTAAACTAATTTATGTCAATTTTTACACTATTTAGCATTTGGTTTTTGTGAAAGTCAACAAAACATTATTTATTAGAATAAAAATACATTAAATCAAAACTAACATGTCATATTTACCTATAAAATTCTTGGAATTCATCAAATGTCTCAATTTACAATTATTTTGATATTTATAATATCAATTATTTTACTCTTTCATTAATTAGGTAATTATTGCATCATCATTGTGTCATAAATAAATTTAATTATTTAATATCTATACATTATAAATAAAATACCATGATGTTTTAAATATTTTTATCTTTATAATGAATATTGATAGTCTAATTTATCCTATGTATAACCCTGTATTAAAAATGGTTTAGTTATTAATCTTTGAATTTAACACTTTTAACTCTTCTTTAACTAAAATAATAATAAATGTCTTAATCTAATCCAAGTGAACCAAAAGGATCATATTTTACTCCTAAGGTTGATTTTTATCGAAATAAACTAATCCAATAGAATTAGGAAACGTGTTAGGGTAATTATAATATCATTTTTACCTTTAATTAACTTATTTAATTTTAACTATGGTAAATAAAATTCCAAAGTTACTATTCCCAATAAAATTATTTTCATCCTATTGAACAAAATTTTACTTTCTGATTTAAATTGTGTCTCTCAGATTTTTTATATTCTATTCACAGAAGCGGTAAAATTTCATTTTATGCAAATTTTCAAATGTGCCTAGAAGGTGGGTAAAAGACGTTAAAAATTTAATAATTTTTTTTACATCTAATCTTATTATAAAATGACTCAACTGAATTACATTTAACTAATATAGATATTATGTATCTATTTTTACATCAAAAAAATTAAAATAAAAAAAATAATTATTTAAATAAAAGTCGGTTTTAAACAATAACGTAGTGTTTTTCACTATTCATCAAAAAATTGAATGTTTTCACCAAAATACCAAAAATTAACCCAAAGATAATTTTTAAATTCTGAATCCAAAAATGATGTCTATTTTACAAAATTAAAAACATATTTGTTGCATTATTTAGTTTAAAATTAATTCTCATTGTCAAAACCAGAAAGCAGATTTTTAAGAAGTAAAAACTATCAAATGATTAAAATATGTTTCTGTACAATTTTAATGGGTAATTACATCCAATGACCTATATTATATTAAATAATAAAAATATAATCTAATTATTCCTTAAAATCACTAAAATTCATAACATAACACTATAAATTATTTCTATTAAATAGTTTTTTGAATTAAAATTTAGTATTTTTCACTATTCATCAAAATATGAAAGTTATCAAAAAAGTACAAAAAAATTATCCATAAAAAATTTTATTCCCCACTTATAAATAAGAATTTAATTTCATTAAATTGAATATATAAAAGTTTCAAATATTGGATTTTAAAAAAAATCACCATTAAAAAGCGGTAAAAATGCATTTTTGGAAAAAAATACTTCTTTTATGTAAAAAATTAATTTGTTCTTATATTATATATAAGAAACACATAATATGAATTTTAAAATTATATTTAGTATATAAAATTCAAAAATGCAGTTAATATTATTCCTAACCACTTTTTGAATGGTTAGTTTGGTAATTCGTGGTGCGCTCGAACTCGGTGTTGCGTGTAACACAAGCTATTGAATTACTTTATAGAGATAAAGTACTTTGAAATCTTGGGGTGTTACATTCTCCCCTCCTTCAATAAATTTCATCCTTGCAATTTGACGTTGTTATTTGAAATTAAAAGGTTTAAAATAGAAAATACCTTTGTGGCAAACCCACATCGGAAATAGGGTTAATAAAATTTTGACTTAATAAGAGGGAAAGGTAATTGAAAACATCACCACAAAATTAGGGTTTCGAAGAGAAGAAAGTTGGTGGAAATTTTAGGCACATAATTAGATTAAAATGTAAATATTTATTGAGATTTTTTGAGGTCACCAATCATAAAAAAAGTGTTCAATAAATGGAAAATTGATGGCTTCAAAGCCATAAATTTATGATGGGTTAAAATATTATTAGTTCAAAAAAACATAAGGTATTAGGATGACACATTTTTTGTTTTTAGATCCTTTCCCTAATTTTTAATAATTAATTTTTTCATAGAGTAAAAATATAGAATACTTGACAAGTAGAGTTCTATCCTTTAACTAATTTCTACCACAAACTCATCTTTCACTTCCAAAGACAAAAATATTCTATTTATCCTAATCATATAGGGTTCCAAAAAAATGAATTTATAATTAATCTATCAGGGATTTTTTTAGAAAAACTAAATTTTACAATCTATTAAATCATGTAGGATAGTGGTAGGTGATTTACCCTTGTCTCCCTTCAGTTTCGGGTTCAATTATCACGTCCTTTCCGGACATGATAGGTTGTCGCCCGACCTCCAGGTTGTCCTTTTTATAACAATCCAAAAATAATCTTAATAAATGATTTAACCTTAACAATAATATCTAATTTCAAACTTAATCCATTCCAACCTTTAGAATTATCCACAATACTTATGTCTAAACTCACAATCCATAATTTATAAGGAAGGACACATAATATACATGTGAATACCTTCATCGTGTATTCTCTTAAAATGTGGTAATGAAATAAATTATCAGAAAACCATATTTGAATAGTTATGTACTTCCTTATTCCTTTTGTAAAACATAGAATAATGGATATATTCCTTAAATCCAAAAGTGTTGTGTTCTCCATCCATGATGGAATAAAAAACCATTAATTAGTTCCAAGGTAGTCAATAATATCCAGTATAATTTACCCAAAAAAATCATCTTTTGTTCCAAAATCAATACCTTTGTATCAGGACCATATTAAGGTTTGTCCTTCCTTCAACCAAGTATTTTCCAAAAAATTTAACTTTATATTGAGTCACATTTCTTGGTACCACACAATCTCAAATCCTTAATGAAATTGTATTATATTACAATCCTTATATACTTTAAAATTCCTATAACCAGTACATCATTGATATAATAATCTAATGACATATTTCTTTAATAACAACATTAGAACAATAGTCATTCCTCTTAATCTACAGTTGTATCATAACGTTATTATTATCCAACAACATCATTTGTGGTATACTCTGATGATTGTGACATTTATTTGTGTAGTATCCCAACTCCTTGAAGATGAAGCATTGTACATTTGAAACCTTTTTCTTACCCTTGCAATCACATACTTGGTGTCATTTTTCTCAAAACTTATAAAAAACTCTCATTCCTTTCAAGCATTTACCAATGTGATTATTTCCAAAATTATCACATATAGGAAAATCCTCTTTTCCCTTCTTCCCTTTATCCATCTTTCTCTCTACCATCCTTATCTTCTTTGGCTTCCATTAAAATCCATAGGACTCAGATAATTCTTTACATAACTTATTAACATATGATATTATTTCTTCATATGATGAGACTATGTGAGAGACTATTTCCCTTCCAAATTTTGGCTTAAGAACATGAAATATATTATCCTTATTACTATTCGGATCATGCGTATTGCTGGAATTCTCATTCTTTCTACTGGGAACCATTTCTAAATAATGGCATACACTAGGTTTGTCTATGAATCTCAATGCATAATTCCATACTTGTAAAATACCTATCATAAATTGAATAGTTTATGCATATAATCCAAAATCATAAAAAAATGGTTTCTTTGAGGAGTTATTTACTCATTATTACATCAAAATGGTTTGAAAAGAAAATGTGAATTATCCTAAGAATATCCCCCAGAAGTGGTGTAACCAAGAGTGCAGCAAGGCCCATTTTCGTGTACCAGGATACCCTGAGTCAAGCCCAAAACTCCTTGTTGGAGTATTCACTCCTAGTTACTTCTATGCAAGATCCGCCTCTACCTTCTCATATACATACAGGGATGTATTGCTTGGAAAATTCAAAAATCTATACATTACCAAAATTCTCAGAAGTTATTCTATACTAATCCTCAAAGTCTATCTTAGGGTAATGTTTCAAAATTAGAGTTTATAAAAATATATTTCCAAGGTTGTTTCTAAACTTCCTCTGATACCAACTGTAGTTCCCCGACCCCAGTTACCCAAAGTCGGTGCATTATTTTAATACACTGGCATGATTACAAGGAATCATGTCCTGAAGGACAGATCAGTTTAGCAGTCCTGGAAAATAGATTATATATATAAATGTTTCATTATAATTTCTAAAATAAAACACAACATAAATAATCCTTTGAGAATGACATTATTCTCCTACCTTAACCCCACATATCAATCATGATACACTTCTTTTCATCCTGTGAAAAATAAAACATAAGAAAGGGGTGAGATCTAATTCTCTGTAAAGATAAAAATATAGCAGAAACTATCATAATAAGAATAATCATTTAAAGAAATTTATAAGACTAAAAAAAATCATTTTAAACATAACATTTAATATAATATTTAAATGATAAATCAAATAATTCAATTTACTTATTCATGTGTACATTTTACTAGTCAAATAATCACATGTAATATCAATAACTAATTTCATAATGATGGAATTCATAATGTCGAACATCATAACCACATAGTCAAGTCCTCATGACATGAATACAATTAATATTTTTTCAAGACCTTGTTCCAAGACACTATTTTGTCTCATGATACCAACTAATGCATCGAGGGGCTATAGTGGGATCAACCCGTCACTTTCTAAGTCCAATGCATTCCTCATATGAAAAGTTTGAAACCTAACATAAACATTCGTATTAAAACTAGCATAAGAAAATTTAATAATTTAACTATAAACCATTAATGGTATAAAAATAGAACATTAATAGTCAAACATATCATAACTCATTTAATACAATATGGAAGATTTTATTGTAGAAAATCAACCTCAATCAAGAATAATATCCAATAAAGTATGTTGACATAGTTGAAAATAATCAATTAAACACTTTGAGAGAAATATCCCTTTTCATGAAATCATTTAAATGTCTCAAAATTCATAAAGGAAGACATTTAAAAGATATTTTTGAATAAAAGTGTATCATAACACTTTGAAACTTTTTAAAGAAATTAACACTTTAAAACAATCATGTCTACATAAATAAATCCTTAAAATTATTTAGAAAACATGGACATTAATTGATAAATTTAGAAAAATAAATCTTTAAAAACATTTAAACCAATGATATAGTTAAATATTCCCTTCTATATAAACATAAAATATTCCTTTATAAAATAATTTAATGAATCATGGTCATAGAAGATAAATATGTCCTTGTAGATACTTACAAATAAACAATCTCAGATAATAATTAGATTGAGGAAATAACCCTTACCATGTACTTTCCTTTGGTTGTGGGTACCATTAACCTCTTGTATAATAACCATAGTATGTTATTAAAATATACCAGAACCATATTCATGTTTATAAAGTCATTATTTATTCATTTATGACTTTATACTACCCATTTAATAATAATTTCTATGTTAAAATAATATTTCGGGTAATAATCGCTTTCTCTATCGTACATGTTTTAACTTGTTGTTTTTAATCTTATATCGTATATCATGATTTAATTGATTCCAGAATATAAAAAATTATTTGTGTATCACATATATTCAGAATATAAATATTTATAATAGATAGATATATGAAATGGAAAAACCGTTTATGGAGACGGTAGGCCGTACGTACGCATAAACATTGTTTCTGTTTTCATATCGTATTGAATGGAAGTAAGTCAATGAGATATATGTAAATATATATATATATATATATATCTAGTATCATTATTATTTCATAAATTATATACTTATTAATAGTATATATTTTTTTAATCATCATTGAATGGTGTATGTAGAAATTAATCTCATCGCGTCCTGGAAACGGTAAGTCGTACGTATGCATGAGCGATGATATCATTATATTGATGGTCAAATCATATTTAATTGGATGGTATATTATATATACAGAATAATTAACATGTTTTATTTATTATTTACATCAATTATACTCATTATTATACTCATTATTATACTTATCTAAATAATGAAGTGTAGAATAACAAACTACACCACGACGTGGAGACGGTAAACCGTACGTACACACGTATGGTGAATTTTTCATTCATAGGATGAATACAATAATAAATATGTTTGTAAAATATTTATAATAACATCTCAGAATATAGAAGGTACTAGATTTATTATTTTAGTATGGAAAAAATCAAAGAAATAGGAAGTGGAAGAAGAAAAGAACGTTGAAAGAGGTGATGAAGTAATTACCTCTTTTTTGGGTTCTTCCATTTGATTTGATAAAAACATAACCTTAGGGTACTTATAAACAAATTAAGGCCTCAATGTTGAATTTAGGGTAGTTTTTAAGATATTTGAGAAGGGGTTGGCTGAGATAAATGGCTTTGGAGGTGTGATTTCGAGAGAAGGGAAGTACCCTTTTATAAGATAGGTGAGGGTCACTTTAGGAAAAGCTTGAAATATTCTTTTATTATAAAATCAATTTTAGTTTATAATGGCTCAAAATGGATTTATTTATAGTCTAAGGTGGTTATGGGTCTAAATCCACTCAACCAATAGGTTTTAGATAATTTTAAGTCTCCATATTAACCTTATCTTTTAGATTTAACTCTTAGTTAAATAGTTTAACTTTAGAATGTATTCTTTTATTTTTATATTACATGGTTAATATACTTTTATAAAATTATGGTAAAACCTCAAGATGTTAATTAATGATATATATATCATTATATAAGTTTTTTGGCTGAACATTATATTTTTAAAAATATTATATCATTTAATAATATAGTATTTGTTTTAAAAACTCATTTATGTAAATTTTGACACTATTTATTATTTGGTTTTTGTGAAATTCCAAAAAAACTTGATTACTTCAAAAAAATACCTTAAATCATCCCTAAAATTTCATATTAACCTAAAAAAAAATTGGAATCCAACAAAATTCTCAATTTACATTTATTTGGGTATTTATAATATCAATTATTATAATATTTCTTTAATAAGGTAATTATTGAATCTTCATTCTATCATAAATAAATTTAATTATTAATTTTATAAAATTTATAAATAAAATACCATGATTTATAAAATATGATTAGATTTGTAATTAATATTTATAGTCAAATTTATCCTATGTATAACTCTATATTAAAAATGGTTTAGTTATTAAACTTTCAATTTAACACTTTTAGCTCTTCTTTAAATAAAATAATAATAAATGTACTAATCTAATAAAATTGGACCAAAAGGATCATATTTTATTCCTAAATATTATTTTGGTCCAAATACACTTATCCAATATAATTAGGATACGTTTTAGGATACTTTTAATATCATTTTTACCTTTAATTACCCTATTTACTTTTAAGTGTGGTAAATAAAATTCAAAATTTACTATTCACAAAAAATTATTTTCATCCCATTGAACCAAATTTTACTTATTGATTTCACCCGGTTATCTAAATATTTTGAAATTTTATTCAGAGAGGCGGTAAAATTACATTTTATACATATTTGCAAATGTGCCCAGAAGGTGGGTAAAAGACGTTAAAACTTTCAATAAAATTTTATACATCAAATATTATTATAAAATGACTCCAATGAATTAAATTGAAATAATATAGGTATTATATAGCTATTTTTATTTTTAAGATAAATTTATATAAAAATAATAATTATTTAAATAAAAGTCACTTTTAAACAATAATGCAATGTTTTTCACTATTCATCAAAAATTGAATGTTTTCAGGAAAATATGAAAAAATAACACTAAGATAATTTTGATATTCTGAATCCAAAAATTATTTCTATATTACCAAATTCAAAACATAGGAGTTGAATTAATTAGCTTAAAATTAATTCCTGTTGTCAAAACCAAAAAGCGGGTTTTTAAGAAGTAAAAATTATCAAAAGATTAACATGTGTTTATGTACAATTTAAATGTGAAATTACATCCAATGACCTAAATTATATTAAATGTTAAAAATATAATCTAATTTTACTTTAAAACCACTAAAATTCATAATTTAACACTATAAATTATTTCAATTAAAAAAGTTGTTTTCAATGAAAATTTAGTATTTTCCACTATTCATCAAAATATGAAAGTTATCAGAAAAGTACCAAAAAATTATCCAACCTAAATTTTTATGTCACTATTATAAATAAGAATTTAATTTCATTAAAAAATAATATTTAAATGTGTCAAATATTGTATTTAAAACAATTTCACCATTAAAAGGTAGTAAAATTACATTTTTTTTAAAATACTTCTTTTATATGAAAAATGAATTTGTTTTTATATTATGTCTATGAAACACAAAATATAGATTCTAAAATTATATGGAGTATATAAAATTCAAAATTCCGTTAATACTATTCATAAAATATTTTTGAACAAGAAGTTTGGTGATTCGTGGTGTGCTCAAACTCAGTGTTGCATGTAGCGCAAGCTATTGAATTACTTTAAAGAGATTACATACTATGAAATCTTGGGGTGTTACAAAACCCTAACCTTATGTTTATATATAGAATTTGATTAAATTGTTTAGAAAATTAATCAAGAATTGATAATCAATATACATAATGGATTCCTCCCAATATATTCTCCCCCCTCTCATCCTCTCATGAACGAGAAGAAAAATGGAGATTCCTTCAAGCCTGAAAGAACATAAGTTGATATAAGGTGAATAATGCAAGATGATCAATCAGTCATGATAGCAATAAATGATTCATTGGTGTTATTCAAATATCAAAATAACATGTATAGACTATCTTTAGATGGCCTCTACTTTTGTTCCAAACAACACAATGATGCTACACTGATCTGTTTAAAATGATCCACATCCTCAATGAAGAAAGATCACAAGATCGAGGTAACCCTTATTTTTTACTTATATTAATTAAAAAATTGAAAATGTCCTCTCTTTATCCAGAAATTTTCATTTTGAATATTATTTGGATAAAAATTCATTGGTTATGGAATTTATGTCTTGTACATTAGGAATGATCCATTGAATATGAAACAAATTCAGTTATCTATTTCCCCAACACACACTTCCACTTCATATGGAACCATCATTGACATCCTATGCGAAATATAATGAATACAGAATGTTGTTGTGACAAGTATTGATTTATCATGATGACATTTTATAACTAATAAATCTTTATTGGTACCACCAGTGTATTGTTTCTCTTAAATACCCATCAATGGATTTATTTCAATTAAATAAAATAAGAAAATTAAAACATTATTTTAGTACTTCAAATCTATTTTAGAACTCATATGAAGTATTAATCACAACATTTTTTCATATATTTCTTCCTTGTAGTATTTCTTATTCTTAATTCATAATATATCACCCGCTACAGTGATAATAAAACCAAACTATTGGTTCTAATCATCCTATGCATTGTGTGTCCTTAAAATAACTCATCTTCCATGATATCTTATGGAACTTTTTTATATTCCAACTACTTTCACATCTCAAGACATGACTTTTATCTAATCAAATATTTCTCCCATTATCTCAAATAGAGATTTAAATCCACGTATAGAAATATATTCTTTAACATGACCATATATTTTCTACCTTAGGTATTTATGTAATATCATTGGAAACTTTAAAAATAATTGTTTGAGATGCAATTATTGTTTTTATTTGTCCATTTTTTCCATTGAATTAGGTTTAACCAACTCTTTGCATCGAAAACCCTTTTTGTAACAAAATATATTTATTTCAAATTAAAACTCATATGATATTCATTTTTCATTATATTTTCCATGTGGTTATGGATTAAGACTCTTTTTGAAAATAATTTCATGAATATATAATGGAATACTTTCAAGATTGATAAGACTCTTCATTGATCCTCTATCTGCTCACATTAACTCTATAATGGGTTTAAAGAAATGTGATTTTACAAATAAGTCCATTGATCATTGAATGCATGCCATACATTTCATCAATCCACTATTTACAAACATTATGACTCTAATTTTTTATAAATAAATGTGTGTTTATGAATAAATACATTCTATATTTCCATTGCCAATGAATACATAGTTATGATGTACTTATACTTATGGGACCAAATCAATATATATCATCTAACCATACATGTTCCTTAATTCTATTTTACATTCCATAAATTTATTAAAGTAATATTATAAATAATATGAATTTATCACTAAATTATCCTTATAAGAGATTATATGGTCATGTGGAACTAACCATAAATTCTTTTTGGATCACCTTTATTTTTATACATTTCTTTTTCTCAAACTTGATAAGTATGTGTGTTAATAATACTCAAAGATATTATATCAAAAGATTTTAAACACCATACTAGGTATATCCTTGATAACTAATTTTAAATTTAATTCACATATAATTATATTTCTATAACTGGGTATGAGCCTTATATTTTATATTAATCATTTATTTTCAAGGATTCAAGTATTACTGAAACATGGGTTGGTTATGAGACACCATAAAAAATATTCATTCTATAGTGAAATAATGATTCATTGTGTCTAATAGAAACATGAGATAATTTTTTGGTAATAAAATATAAAAAATAAAAGTTAAACTTGAATCAATCAACTTGAAAAAATAGAATCAGTTTACTTCTCTTTGCTAACATATGAATCACCCTTAATTATCTATTTAGATAATTCATCTTGCTTCTTATAATGTTTCTAAACTTACTTCATTATGTTATTTGAACAAAATTGGGTGACACACATATAGAAATTTAAGTAAAACGGAAATATCACATACAATGATGAACATACATGATGTTCAAGCCTTTGTTTTCTTATTCTTCTTCAAATCATTACAGTTTCTCTTCTAGTGACCTACCTTTTCACATGTGAAACAAATAGACTCTTATTTTATGTAATCTCACATTACCATTTGTTTCTTATAAAGATATTGTAAAGTCTTCATTTACATATAAATATTCATGAGTCTTTCATAATTGTATTTTAGTTTTTTCACAATATAAACTATATATTAAACTTTTATTGAGTTTTTATCAACTTGGAGAAGCTTACCCAAAAATTATTGAAGTTCTTCCACCATAATATTCATTTTATATTACTAAAAAAATATGAATTAATTGGGTGATAAGTATAAGAAATAGTATTTATTGAAATATTGTGATTCATATTTCAATTTACAAATTTTATTTTCAATCATAATTTCATTCATTTATCTCTTTACTTTCTCCTCAAAAAATTATCATAGATTAGACAACATGGTATAATTATCCATGGCCTAATGTTTCTTTCACAACTCACTAAATATGTATGATATAATTATTATATAAATATAAAATGAATCATCTATGAGTCCCCTATAATATTTATTTTCACCCTTATTTTCTTCCTAGGATGGATCAACTGGTATTGTGGCATTAGCACACATAATTTCTTTTCATATCATAGTATTATGAATAAGTTCTTATACCACTCACATAAATCTATGTGTGTTATGGCATGTTATTTTCCCAGAACATATCTCAGTGAATTAATTGTAATAATTTCATTTTTCTACAAAATATAACATTATCATATTTTACTTTTATCTTGATTACTGATTATTATGAATTAATGATTTATTAATATAAAATATATCAAACCATTTAATCAATTATTAGTATCCCTCAATGTCTAGATTCAAAATATAGATTCACTTTAGTATTCTAGTGGAAAATATCATTAAAAAATATCCTCATATTATAAGTTATTTCTACAACACTACTTGGAGAGTTTCAAGGTAGGATTTTGGTTTGCCATCCAAATAAGCATATTGTTCCATGATCCTTAGATTGGAGTCTAATCTCTAAAGAAGTATAAATTTTATTTAATCACTATATATAAAGAATAAATATGATATCTATGGAATTTTTTTATTCAAACATTATTTATGTTAACCCACAGCTTTCATAATAATACCCCAGTAGTGGGAGGAACCCTCATCTAGGGCTAATGATCCCCTAAAGAATACATTTTTTTTTCAAACTAAAGAAATGGAAGGAGTTATATCGTGAATTGTAGGTTATCGACTCCTGGATCTCAGCAGCGATGCCCTAACAACAATAGATATGGCCTTGGCCTCCCCCCTTCTTGTCATCATGAGGGGGGAGGATCTCACCCATCCATCTTCGAATCCCCGCTCCTTCCTCCCTTTATCCAACCCTGATGCTCGCCCTAATTTTTCAGCTATTTCACCTTACCCAAAGGTTCCTAAGCTATTTGAAGGCGCGCCTTAAATTATTTTATCGCTTTTGGAGTTCACAGAAGCTTCAAGCCTCTTGGATCTGACCCTAGTGGCTCATTTGACGCATCGACGTCCTTTAGTAGATGAATTTGACCTCTTCGTCTTCAAATCTTGTGGGTTACAAGGGTGCGTGATTGTTGGTCTTCTTAACAAATGCCACCTGATGGTTCATTTCGCCTCGATGGAAGATATGGTTCATGTGTGGTCTAGTGCTTCTCGTAAGTTCATCGGTCTCAAATTCTTCATATTTCACTGGTATTATGATTTTCATATGAATCAAGACTCCTCTTCAGTCACAATCTAGGTTTATTTCCCTAAACTTCTATTTCTGTTCCAAAACCTTGCAATACTTCGGATGTTATGGAACATGGTTGGACTTTTTCTATGCTCCGACAACTGAACTATGTCTGTCAGCCATCTGATTAACTCGTAGATATGTGTAGAGGCTGATGTTTCCAAGGAACCGGTGGAGTGGGTATGGGTTTCTATTGGTGAAGAATTTAGGTGCAAGCAATCTTTCTTCTTTGAATCCTAGGTGGAGTATTATAAGATGTGTAGGTGTATGGGGCCTCTAGATTCCAGTTTCTGGAGAAGATATTGGTGTGGTAGTGTTGATCCAATGATTGAAAGAGTTGAGGCAATGGATTTGGTGGGAGGTAATTCTATTGTAGATGTAGTAAGACCGGCAGACAAGGTTGTGGATATTTTGTCCACCTGAATAAAGATTTAGGTGATCGCAAGAAGAAAGAGCATGATCTGATGGATTCAGAGAAGGCTATGGAGGCTCATGTTGATGATTCCTTAGACATTAGGTCGATTTCACCTCATCCATAGGAAGCCACTGATCAAGTGGTTATGTCCTTTGTAGTAGTGGAGAAAAATAGAGGTGACAAGGGTTTTCCTGTGGGTGATTATAGAAAGGAGGTCGAGCCACCTGTAATGTGGCAGGGGAAGTCCTTCTTGATTACTGCTACAAATCCTTATCATGGACAAGGAAGGCAGGATGGGGCTAGTGTATTGGGACCCTTGGACCCAAACATTCCCATTTCTATGTCCATTTCCTTTCATAAGACTGGGAGTGAGGTGAAGAAGAATAATAGTATGGAGGTTAAAGTAGGTAGGTTGGAATCTCTGTGCAGGCTGAGGCCTCTCAATGAAGGCCCAATGGTTGAGTTGAAAAATCGTTTTGAAGGTCTGGTAGTTCAAGAACAAACATTTACTCATGAGGAAGATGATTCAGGTGATGATAGTTATATCCAACCTTTAGGGGACAGTTTGGACCATTTCCAAGGGAAAGGTCCCCACAACCCAAGGCGGGGAAAGTGGAGATCAAAGTAGAGAACCAAGAGTGATGGAAGAAGAGGTAGGGGAGTGCCTAAGGCTCATATTCTACTCC
This sequence comes from Viscum album, assembly GCA_963277665.1. NCBI lineage: Eukaryota > Viridiplantae > Streptophyta > Magnoliopsida > Santalales > Viscaceae > Viscum > Viscum album. The sequence continues at coordinate 439,781,512 of OY728155.1, read as the reverse complement.
AATAAAGAAATGAATGAAACAGTCCTTCGGCCCAATGCTTAAAATGAGGATATTTTGAGGATTTATAAAAGAAGGTTGGATGTTGAGGCCACTGAGGAGCTAGAGGTGTGGATAGACAAGCAGGACCGAATAATCTCCTGGGGATTCAACCAAGGAAAAATCACCCTAGAGGAATTAATCCATACAATGGAAATATTGTTTTCTCACCTCAAATAACTTATCAAGGATAATCTAGACACATAATTTAGTACTCTGAATAGGGAATTATATAGATTATATAACTCAAATAATCTTAGTCCTGTGTTTAATTATTTTGTGAGATCTATCAGCACATAGTGGTCCTTGTTTTGTGAACTATGGTTTCCCATGTTCCCTTAAAGTGGATTAATAAAAATTTATATTTGGATGGAAAAATGGAAGGAATTAAATGGATTAATATTTATTTTTAAGGATTTAAAGTTTTTTATCAACAAAAATATAATTTCACATATATTTCTTATTATTGTGTGATCACAATCACATGTTTTACTACGAATAAATAGAATGCATTCATTATACATGTTAATTTATTTTATAAATCCATGCTTATTATCTATTTTATATGATCACATATCATTGAAACATTCACTAATAATCAACCATGAAAAATAAAATAAACAAATAGTTTCATGGAAATGAGATGTTTATACTAGTTGATCTATTGAGTAGATGATAGATCAACGGATACCCTTGGGGAGAGACTTGATCCATGAACTAGATTGAGTTTCCGTGCATGTCCAACTCCCATGTGATTATATTTATTGGTCCCATAGTGGATCTTGAATTTAACCACATCATCACACACTCTTCTTTTTTACAACTAGTCTCATGTAATTTAATGAGTAATCATGCTATAGGAATACATTTTTAACATTAAAAATATGGATATGCATTACCACATGAATTTATTAATGAATATAGGATAATAAGTCTATTTAGAAAGATATTTAATAAATAATTATTTAATTTTAAAAACATAAATGAAATAATTAGATTAAATAAATAGAAACAAACACGCATGAGTCTAGTATTTTATCATGATTAGTAAAAATGAAATTATATAATATAGTAAAGTTAACATTATATTTAATTTAACTAGATGGTATTACGTATAGATTAAAATAATTAAAAATAATTTTAATTCACTAAATAAAAATTTCATGGTCCCATTAATAGTTTTATTTCAATACAAATATTTTCAAAAATAATAATTTTTTTTATAAATTTTCATCTTCCAAGGTTTTTATTTTAGCACCTGGAGGGGTTCTAGACCCAAATTGTGCCCATATTTTCTATTAAAGATTGTGTAGGTTCCAACTCAACATAGCTCCGGTAAACAGCGTGTCATGCCCCCCATGGGTACATGGGGTCGGGGGTCCATTTGCGCACTGATATATATATATAATAATTTTTTTTTCATTCCATGCTTATATGAAGGATTTTTTTCATAGGATTGTTTTCTATTTACTATCCTACTATACGTCATAACCCCCCAAACTTTTTTCCATTTTTTTCAATGCCTTTATGGATTTTAATTTTTTATTTTTTGTTGTGTTTATAGACCAATACCCTCATTGGTCGTTATTGTTCATGCCCAAATTTGTTGCATCCCATGGAGAGTTCTTTCTATAACATATAGTGATTATATATATATATATATATACTAAATCCCGAAAATATTTCTCTTATCTTTGAATTGTCATAACTCGGTTATGTGACCTCAAATTGATGCATCATTCATGGTTTCTAGACCATTACAATTCCCTATATTTGAATTTATAAAAAACTAATTTTATTTTGACTAAAATAAAAACATGACCACTTTTAAACAACTTATAAGAACTCATGCACTTTGGAAGGGTTGAAAACCAATATTAGAAAAAATCAACCATATTATTGTCCTAATATCTAAACTGGTATATTGGTTCCCAAATTCACTAATGGATCATGAGAAACATAATTTAAGCATGAATGATATAATTTGAATGAATATATTTTTTGTATAAAAAATAAAGACATTAATTGGTTACCCAATTCATGTTCATAAAAACTACTAAAATAAAAATAAACAAGCCCAGTAAAAATACAAGGTGCAAAAACCTCAAACCATCATGCAATTGAGGGAAATAAAAAATTGAGAGACAAAAAAAACTTATGAAAGCAAAAAAACCTATTTGTTATATTTCCTCATCCTGGAAGAAACCCAACTCCCAGAAAATAGGTCCTCAAAATCTGTACACATAAGGAGACAAAAAGAATAATAAGGTCACTTAATGCCATCAAAAGCGATAAAAATATAGAATAATTCCTACCATTGAGAAACCAGGACAATAATAAAAATTAAAACAGAAAAATTAACCACTTGATAGAATGCCAAGTACCTCACGATTCCAAAAACACTATAACATGGATATTAGTCTGCTGTGAAAAACAAGCTATTGGAGAAAATCTAAACATGAGATATCAGACTTAACAAATTTAGACTCATCAAAGGCAGAAAAGAAAACATGTAATCCAAACTGTATTTTTGGAACTCATTATAGCCTTACATCACCCATATCCATAAATAACGGCTTATATAACAGGATACTTCTCAAAACATAGAAAGAAACCCATTTCGAGTAGGTGAGTCACTAAGTAAGACACACTCAAAAATTGCAAGAATTCTGATACCAAATTGAAGAAAACTCAAGATTTAGCTGCAATGCAAAGAGAAATAGAATCTATATACTACCAACATGAGAAAGAATAGAAAATAACATATCCCACACATAGAAAAAATATCTCTTCTCTAGTAAGGTCAACACAATGTTCAAAAAGATCAAAATGGAGAAAACAATTCACCTTCAAATGGGAATAGAAAGACAACTACTGCCAAATCCAAGAAAGCAACCACAGAAAGTACTGAGTAGTATAATCAATAAAAAAATCTTGATATTGAATGATTTTAATGATGGAATAATTCATTCCCATGGAATATTTTGGAAATTTAAGTCAATATTCTTTTTATATTCATCCAACATCCTTATGAACATACGCTTCCTGATTTAAAGATATTTCTCTCAAGTACTAGACTTATTCGTATATTTCTATAATATGATCTCGTTATTCTCCTCCATCCAATCTTGGACGTTTCCCCCCACATGCTTCTCGTTAAAATAAGAATATCACTACACATGGTTCCATTTTCCTTATCATCATCCTCATTAGTCGAGTGATCCACCACAGTTTGGGATTTGGGGGGTTCAGTGATTTCCTTTCTAGAGGAATCAAAGGATCATGTAACAATGGATCTTTCAAGGTGAGAGTAATCTCTATGATCTTTTGTTTTCCAAGAATTTCGAGTAATGAATCCATCAACATCCACTATTTATTGTTTCCCCTTACTAGTTTTTGATTTTAAATATATTTCCTCAATTTTATTAGTTTGGTCATCATCCTTGGGTTAGGACTCACTATAATTAGAGAGTTCACCTTGTTCATTAGCTTGAGTTTCCTACGACAAGCACTTTACCGGATCCTCTACTAGTGTAACAGGGACAGTGATGGAACATATGTTAGTAGGCAAAGAAACCACTAATCCTATCATTCCCTTAGTTTCAGAAGGCTGATAAATTTTTCCCATCTTGTTCACATTAGTTTTGTACCTATTAATTGGTAACTTAGATTGTTCAACTTGAACCACCTAACTAACATTGTCAATATGTTTATTACATTTCCTAACCCAAGAAACTTTCTTGGCCTCATGATGTGAAAAATGTTTCCCACAATCCTTTGGAGCATGCCCAAGCTTAAGGCATGAATAACAATAATCAGGTATCCTTTCATAAACAACCTTTTGAAGGAATCTACGTTCTCCATTCTAAATCCAAATTTTAGAATGTGGGTCCTAAGAAACATCAATTTCAATGCAAATCCTAGTAACTGGTGGTCTTTAAAGACTCCTCATTTATGAATCTAGATTCAATGGATTACCAATGAGCATAGAGATCTGGTACAGGGAAGATTTCACTAATAAATTCAATGGAATCCCAAGGAAGCCAATCCAAACCAGGATGATTGGGGGCTCAACATGGTGGTCAAAATCTATGTTTTATTTAATAACATTCATATAATAACCACTAAAAACCAATTTTCATCTCGCCCATAACCTAGAGTACTCATCCTCATAAGAAATATGAAAGATGGTGTTGGAGGGGTTCAAGAGGTCTATGTGAAATCCCAAAAATCGGATTGTTTCAAGAGTGTTTCTTAATTATTTCAATGATGACCTGTGATAAGAAAGCTTCCCAATAAGAAAAAAAATTAGTGAAATAAATCATTGGTTTTCCGTTATGACGAAAATGTTTAGGGTTAACGCAGAGATCAAGAGTCATGACATCATTTGAGCAAGGATCGTTGTTCATAACCGTTCTTCTAGAAACTACATTAATGAAAGATCGTGGAACTGAAGTATGGATTCGGTCCAGGAATGGCCTTCTCACTTTTTCACCCAGTGGAAGACTCTCCATTTGATGAATGAATCCATAAATTGTATAATTTTTATTTTTTAATTCAAATTTTATTCTCTCATTATCGGTGTGTCATAACACAAAGGTGCCAAGTAAAGCGTCCATAATATTTTCTATATGTTCACTATAGATATAAAAATTTCATTCTTTAATTCATAATTTATATCATGGGAAACCGAATACGCATAATACATACCTTCAATTAGAGAAATAACATGTAATTGATTATATTAATGAAATCAATTAGGTCGCATTCTTCTTTTTTGTATCTCTCTCTAGAATCATGAGAGATAGTATCATAGCACAAACATTAATTAAAACAGAATTATAAAATATTAATTAGTCCTAAATTCATTTATATACTTATATTATACCTTCCAAAATTTCACTATGGAACCTAGAAAGTTATAACCTTAATTTTAGACACTTCGGCACACATATGACTTAATTAAACTTTTCATAAATTTCATGAATACTTTATTACTCACCTATAAGTTTTTAATGTGTTATATGAAAAAATAAAAACCATTTAATCATCTCATTATCTCCGGTTAATTAACTAATAGACCTTTAATGTGTTGTATTCATTCAAATAATAATATTTTCTTACATTCAATTATATAAATCAATAATGTTATAATACCTTGAGAAATCAATTCAAATACAATTATAAACTCAAATAATGTAATTGAATTAATTTTCTTGTGATAATTCACACATAGATGTTCAGCAACCTCTACACATGTGACCCAATTCATTCTAAACTCATCATACAAATATATGGTAATATTGGATACACATTGTCTCTGAACCTCTAGTCCCTTATATCACAAATAGTGATTCATACCCAATTACCAAGAGTGGTATTTAGTAACACATCATGTTACCTAATGAGATAAGGATACTTCATAGCTACAACTACCTCTGATGAACACGCCCTAGGTAAAATAATCTATTTTTTCTAAGATATCTCAAAAAGAAGGATGCACACTTTTTGTCATAATCATGACATGGTATATTTATTAATTTAATATCTATTTTAGATATATATACCTTCTTATACCATGAATATGTATTTAATAAATTTACCACCATCTTATTTAATTGGGAATAATATATTTTTTTCTTTAAAAGAGGAAAAATATAACTTGACCATTCACTCAATTTTTTATCACAAATTATGTACCTAGTGCAAGATACCCTTCCACAACATATATGTCATGGTTTTTATCTTGAATCAAAGTACACAATCAAATGGTACATATTGATAACTATCTAAATTATAGATACCAGTACATGTGATTATAAATATGAATAAGCAATGACACTAGAATTATGTGGTCTTCCTATCGGTGGATCATTCCTCATGGTATCTACTACATTAGATCACCAAGTGAGAACTTCATGAAGGGAAGTATCAATTATTATGATCCTACAAAAACTAATAGTTATAAATCATTTATTTATTATTATAATGATGTATCAAGGACATATTAAATATTTTTTAAAATTAGTATCATAGGATCTCATAGTTATCAATGTAGTTTAAAACTACTCTAACATTTTATACAACAAATAATATAACGGTGTTACCATGTAAATAGTGGACATATAGGTATCAAAACTATTATGGTAACAATATATCATACATAGATATATATATATACACATGATATGGTAATCGAAAAGTATTATTCAATTTGGATCTCGGGAACCCACATTTAAAACAATATTGAAGATAAATCTATAGGGGGGTATTAATATACCCAAAATTATAAATATAGATGAAGTTGTATTTTATTTCAATTCATTGGCACTATATTTGTGAAGGAAACTAGATGTATGTTATAAAATTTCATTTAACATGAAAAGGAAGAAAATTTATTATGTTTTAAAAGGAACTTGGAAGATATGGTTGCAACATGAGAATCCCTCAAATTAGATGATTACATAGCTAGTCCTTAGGTCAAAGATAGGTACTTTAAGTTGTGTAAAGTATTATCTAAGATGGTTTTTTATAGCTTGAGAATATTAATGACTAGGATATTAAATACATAATATTATTATATTATCAAGAGCTAGTGTGGTTTATATAATAAATCAAATTATTTGTGGATAAACATTGGAATACGATAAAGTTCTTAGATAATTCATCCAAGAGTAACCAAGAGTGTTGGAAACTGAAATAAATAAAGAATTACATTTGGATAAAGGATATAATTGTTTGATATTTTAGATATAATTATAATTTCAATGAGACTCTTTAAATACTCTTAACTTAGTATACATATTGAAAATTACTTGGAAGTAATATGAAGAGAATTGGAATTATTTTGATAATTCCAAGAAAATTTTAAAATAATTATGAGGTGATTGGAAGTTCTTGAAAAATCCTTGATATAATTTAGAGGTTATATGATTTTTTTAAAATAATATAGTATTTAGATTTATTGAAATATAATTTAAAAAATCTTGACTAAGGAACCACTATATATTAGTTATTATCCATATATTATGAGTCATTTTAAAGGTAAAATTGTTCATGTATGAGTCATTTTTTACACTGTGTATGAGTGATTTTTAGTTACTATATGATTCCTTCACACATATGATGATGATACTAATTAATATTTACAAAGTAATAAGTTTTATATGGGTCATTTTTTTCATCATATGAGTCATTTATCTCTATGTATGAATCATTTCATTCTGTATAAGAGTCATTTTCATTTGATTATAAAGCATTCAGATCTATGTAAAATTCCCTCTGATGTGCAAAATTATTATTTTAGATTTCATATGAAAGAATAAGATATCATATAAAATACTATAATAATATATAAAAGGATCTTGGATTTCATATAAAATGATCGATTGTGTATAAAAGAAGTTATAATTCATATAAAAGAGTTTGGGAGTTTTATAGTTTGGAGTTAATATTTTACATATGAAGAGCATGGAGGGACTAGGTCTTGTTAGAGGTTTTTTGGAGTTTGTGGTTGTTGATGGTTAGAAAAAGGTGCAATTTTATAGATACATAGAGCTAGTGGTTCCCATTTAAAAAGGTATTTGTTAGAGGATGTATGATCCAAAATTAGTGTATGTGTTTAGCATGATGAAAAACAACCTCACAGTTTTAGTAGTAAAGATCATTCCCATGTCAAGTGGGGGTTTGATGGTATGGGAGAATAAGGTCCTTTGTTTTCATCCAAGACATATTTATATGTAGAGGTTGTGATATTAGCAAATGGGTGAATCAATAAGGATGGGTTCCAGGAGATAGGTGTAGTGTTCATTGTCTTTGGATCTACTCCTTATGTGGCACCCCAGATACCATTTGAAAAAGTTACATTGGATGTTTTTTCTCATGGAATGTAGGACACATCGGTTTTTGAGGTTACAACCAATTGGATTGGATCTAGGGAGTTTAGACCAAGCATTAATCTAGGAAATCGATTTTAAGGTATGGCCATTGAAGGGTCAGTTCAGGATAAACCAGAAATAATATAGGATGAGGTTTCTTATAAAGGTCAAGGTTTCTATGGGTTTGGGGAAAGTGATGAGATCTCTAGCATATTTTTAGATAATATTTCTAAGGGGTTTTATGGTAAAGGTCCCCTCAATACAAGGAATAATATGGAGTGTAAAGACCACAAGGATTCAGGAAGATATATTCTTCTGAAAAAACACAAACACAAATGTCCCAAGGACTACTCCTACCTATCTAAACCAATGGTGACAAGATCTACTAAGAAAACGATGCCTAAGGAGATAAACCATGAACATAATAATGATCTGGATCAGGTGAAGGTCTAGTGTAGAAGCCAAATTACCATTAGAGAAGATAATATGGATGGTGTGATGGTAGAAATAAATAGGTTACAGTATGCCTCTATGCGGGTTGAAGACATGGAGAATTCCACTGATTGGGTCAATCCCAATATGGGAGAGTCCACCAACTAGTAGCAGGAGGCTTTCAATGAGGTTACAACTAATGTTCCAATACTATGACCTCATTATACACACTAATAAAGATAAGTTGTAAGATTATATCTATATTAATTCCTTGTAATAGGAGTTTGATTGTTTAGTTGAGATACTTCTACTTTTAGAAACCAATAAATAGAACAAGGAGTGTATAAACAATAAATAATGCATTATTGTAAGTGTTTTTAAGATAGGGAAAATAAAAAATAGAGGAATACATCCAAACATGGGATATAATGGATTAATACTTCAAAAATCTTATCAAAGATGATATGATAATAGTGGTAAGTAATCTCCACTAGAAATTATTTTAGGATAATGAGTCATATATTTTATAATTACACTTTAATGGCATGACTATGATGAATGGTACTTGATGATTGTATCCTATACTCATGGGTTCTCACTTTTCCATTAAAGATTTTACAAAAAAGAGTATTTTTCAGTCATATAATTCAACATTTTTTGAAAATTTCATAATTCTAAAAACTGAAATTATGAGTTTCTAAAATTAATTTTCTGATGAGAAAATTACATTTGATATGGTTGGAGTAGGTTTTTCTAGTTATAAGAATAATTATTATTATTTAATCTATGATTAAAACTTAATTTGAGTAATATTGAATGAGATGAAGATGATATAATCATTATTTTATTTATATTAGATTTTCTAGTTGAGGATATTAAAAAAATGGTGATTAGAATAGAGGAAATTGTGGTAAAAAATTATTGGATGCATTCACTGAACATAATTGATACAAGCATAAGAAAATAAATTATGATTCAAGATTTTTTAATATAGAAAAAGACCCATTAGTTGAGTGACAATAACATTAAGGTAGGATGAATCTATGAGACATTTATTAAGCCTAAAATGAGGAAAATTATATTTAATAAATTTGGAAATAAAATGGAATGATACATGTGATATACCTCAAATGAATTCAATATCACAAAGTGATATCAGATTATAGCTTAGAATAAGAAGGAAAATAATGTGATGAGATGAAATTTGAGTACTATAGATTCAATAACAAATGTTTTCATTATTTTTTAAAGGTATCTTCCCAATAATTATATGTGCAACACTAAATATCTCTAATTTTGTATTTTTAATTGAAAGGGGATAATTTTTTAAGTGCATATTATTGTAAAAAAATATTTGAGAAGATAAAGATAATCGATCCTCCTAGAAACAAATTAGTTTATAGATGTGATACAATGTGAAAATGAAAAAGGATAATATAAGGGTAATCTTCAAATTTTTCTAGGGATAGTAGTTTGATACATAGGTAATAATTACAATCATGGGAGACACCAATGATATAATGTATAGAAAAATAAATATGATAGGAGTTCAGGGGACTATATTTGTTATATATTTTCTATATTCAAATATAGAAAACAAATGTCGATGACATGTTTATAAAAGTGAAAAATAAATAAATAGATATAAGTAATCTAAGAGAGAATAATGGAGATCTCAAAGAATAATAAGAATAATTTGATATTATTATTTGAACAATAAAAAAATTCATTAATTATAAGAAGAAAAAAAGAAACTTGACTATCAATATGTGATTGGATCATGTGATATGGAGTTGAAATAAGATTAATAATATCTTGTGATAGACATTATTATAGATGTAAAGATATATATAAAAGAAGAAATTTGGATGAGGAAGGCCAAACTGCATCCACAATCTATCAAAGACCTTGATTTAGAGTTAAGAAAGCCTAGTACAAAAATTTTAAATAATATTTGGATGTGAGGTTGAGATAAGAGAGACGGATTTGAATATTTTGTGAAGTGTTTAGAATTTTAAAAGTCAATTAGAGGATCTAAGAGAAAGTAGATCTGATTTTATATGGATGAAGTAAAATTTTTTGTATATTGAATATCTACTTCACAAGTGGTTAAATCTTGAAAACTTATGAGATACCAATATAAAGAACATGTGGATGTAGCTTTCATTTATATGTGTAATATTATAAAATATGACATGTGTAATATGGTGATACCAAATATAATAATCCCTACCCAAACCCACTTTAATTTAATCTAATATTATAGTGGAAAATTTATAATTCCATTAAATATTATCATAATATGGAATAACTTTCTCACATTGGGGTTGAACCTTATAAAAATATATATGAAACCCTTTACTGCTTTTTTAAATTACCAATTGTGTATTTGATTAGGTAGATAAAAATAGATGAATTCATATCTTAATAGGTAATATGGTTTGAAATAAAAAATAAATTTAAATATTTAAGAATATTTGGAATTTGGTAAAATAATTAGAAACACCTGATTCACCCCCCCCCCCCAAGTATCAGAACTAGTCCAATGGGACTAACAAGTGGTTTCAGATAAAACCAAGTTCCCTTTGTTTTAAATTATTTTAGACCCAAGTGTGTTTTTACTTGATTATATAAAGTTCATATTTGAAATGGATCAACCACATATGGATATATTTGTCTCCATTCCTATAAAGAGTGATATATTGGTTTTTTATAAAACCCTAAATAATAAATAGAATAAAGTGGTAAAGTGGTTGAGGAAAAAATAAGGAATAAATAGAAGACACCATTATTTCAATTTTTTACAATTGGTAATACTTCTGGTAAATCTGATAAGAATCATACTCTTGAATAAAATAGTTTAGACAGTGAACATGATGGATTTAGTAAATCAGTTGAAAAACTCTTATATTGAGGAATGTTCCTATTTAAGTTTCCACAAATTTTTTTGACATTATTCATGGAATAAATGATCAGAAGACCCAACTGATATTAGATGAGAAATACATGAATAAATATCAATCTAAGAATTTAAAAAAAATGTTAAATTTTATCCAAGATAGTGAAATATTGAGATCATCTTGTATAATTAATTCAATAGAAACATCCTCTAGTAGAATAATAATTAAAAAATATATTAATGGGAGTTTTTAGATAAGTAAATCATATAAATAAAATATCTATTCATTGAAAAAATTAAATAAATATTCCATGAAGGTTAAGAAAACCAATTATATATTAAATAAAAAAAGATTGAATGAGTTAGGAAATATCTTATAAGAATGAATCATGTTTTATTACGATTATACTGTGAATATAATGAAAGAGTTAGAAAATAATATGACCATATTTTATGATAAAAAGAACACATTAAACTGGGAGTGTTCTGAATTTGAAATCAAATTGAGAAATATAAAATCAACACAAGGTAGAACTTCCCAATATACTGATAAGATAAGTGTTACCAAAAAAACTCTTTAAGGGTGTAATTATTCAAATGAGACTCCTAAATTTAAAATAATATCTTTTCAAAACCTCTTAATCAACCCTAAACAATATAATGGAATAAAATATCCCGATATTCTAAAAAATATATGTACGATAAATATTTTTATCTACAAGTGTATTTTTAAATTTAAAATCGCAGAAAATTTAGTTAAAAATGATGTTAAATCTACCAACATGTTAATGGTTGATATAATAAAGCGTGATAAGATAATATCCCAAAATAAAGACTAAAATAGTGGTCAACCCACTCAAAAAATAATGATAAAAATATATCTAGACTTAAACTAAGGGGAAAAAATAAATCATTAAAAACTACAAGTATTTATAGAGGTTTGGGAATATGGTTGTAATCTTATCGAATAACATATCAGTGTGTATAAGTGATAGAAGGTACAAATCAAGGGGGATTAGAGATAAAGTTTAGAGAAAACCTAATATGAAAAATCCAAATTCATAGAGAACGTGAAATATATCTTGTAAAAAACATATTTTATTGATTTGATAATTTCTATTATTTTTTCAACATATATGGTCACTATTATGAAGAGTATTTTTACGTGCCAACCCAAAAAACTTTTGTACTAAAAATACTACAATGACCTCAAATAGAATTAATTATGTGAAGAAATAAGATAAATATTCCTTAAGGAGTTTACTCCTAAGAAGAAAAAAAGACAGTTAAAAAGGATTTCAAACCAAATAGAAAAATTCCTCTAATGTGGTAAGATGGGTCGCATCTAGTACAATTGAAAATTTTATATGAACATCACAGTTAAATGACTTCTGTAATAATTAACAAGGAAAAAAATATCTATGAAAGTGATAGTGAAATTGGATTATTGGTTGACACTCCTAAAGAATAATATAAGAAGTTCCATAAGAATAGAAACTTATGAGTTATTTAATATGTGTGTAGATTGTGTAATCTGGTTGGGCACATAGCCACTATGTTCATGAAGTGGATTCTACAATAATAGGTGTTATTTAAAGATAAAGTAAAAGAACATATGACACTAAGTTCTAAGAGAGTTGTTATAAAGGTGGATTTTACACCCAAAAGTAGGAATGGACATGGGCTAAGAGATTACTGAATAATATGTCCAGCCTAGTTGGAAGAGGATAGGATAATACAATAATCTAAAAAATATGAATGTGTCATTCTATATCAAGTAAATAAAACCAATAAAGATAATGAGAAAGCTAATAGAAAGATAAACATCATATTTTTCAAAGAGGAAAAGTTTTGTATAGTCAATAGTGGAAAAATAATGAAGAGAACCAAACACATTAGGTCCTCAATGGAAAGATTATATGGTTTGAGAGATAAGTATCATCATTTTATCTCTTATTAAGTAGTTGATATAAGTATAACCTTGTTCTCATTTGTTTCATTAAGTTCTACTTAGAAGAGGTAATTTTATATAAAGGATAAAATATATTAAAAGATAAATTTTTTAATTTCTATATAGCTAAAAAATCCATTTATCTCGGTGTATTGAGATTTTATTCCTCTTTGAAACACATCCTTTATAAATTATCAATTGGTATCAAGTCACAACAAATATCAAAATTATTTGAGTTTATCCTTATTGAAGAAACAACCATGATGAACATTATTGATGAGTATTCCATTAGGTGGAGATAATAAGAAGAACGATTTCATATAATTGTTCTTGTGTATTAAATATAAAATTATAGACAACCCCTATAAAAATAAGTTTTAGGTATGAATATCACTCTCCAATTTCTATTTTATTTATGTGTAAACTGGTTATCAAGGGGTAGTGACTATATAAAAAAATAAAGGATAAGAATTACCTTTCACTTGAGAAAATTTTATGGCTATTTTCATGTTGAGTTTGAGTTCAGAAAATTTATTAAAAATCTATTTGATAATCCCTTCAGAAAGTAAAGACGGGGTTTTTATCACATAATTTATTATATATATACATATTTTTTCTCAAAATTGATCACTATATTTTTCTACACTGAGTTATCCTATATAGACTTAGAGCTGGTTAATTGAGGAAACATTACTAAAATAAATTTTTTTGTCATCCCTCTCCCATAGGCTATCCAAAATTTCCCAAGAAATGAGGAGAACATGGAATGAGGAAGAAAAAAATGAGGGGATATTGTTTTTGAAAATATGATAAGACCTATATAATTTTATATATCAATAAGGGATATTATATAAATGTTAACCTATACCTATAGTTTAATTAAGGGGGAGAATAAAATTCATTCTTTTCAATTTTTTCTAGTAAGGTGGATAAATGGATCTGAAGTCATATTTTTTAAAATTGGTTGTCACAAGAGTTTTGAAAGAATATAAATGTATGTTATAATATTTAATTTAACATTAAATGGAATAAAGTGTCTTATACTTGAAATGTAATGTAGTATTTATGGATGTTGTATAAGCATCCCACAAAAAAATTACTATAAAGATAGTCCTCAAGATTATTAAAAATTCTGAAGTTGTGTAAAATGTTGTCTAAAATAGTATTGTGAAGTTTGATCAGTTGTTTAACTAGGTATTATTAATTATTATGATTATTATCTTATATAGAGATGGATATAGTGTAGATATTCCATCCTTAAATTTGTGGATGAAGACTTAAGAAAGATGAAGTTATTATAGAATCCACCATGGTATAACCAAGTATGTTGGGAAATGGAATCAGTGAGTAAATACTCTTTGATTAATGATATAATTGTAGGATTTTGGATATAGACTTATAAATGAGTGAGATTATCATGATACTTTTAATTTAGTAGACAAGTCACAAATTCCTAATAATAAATCTAAAGAAGTTTGGAATTTTTGTTATAATTCCAAGAGTAATAAGATTATTTTTTGAGGTGATTGGGAGATACTTAGAATTCCCTAAGAGTATTTAGAGGTTATAAAAATTTATTTAGATACAATCCAATATTTGGAGGCTTCGATGGAAATTTTACATATCCCGGAATAAATTACAACTAAATATGATTCATTCTCCATATCATATCAGTCATTTTATAGTATAAATAATTTAGGTGCGAGTCAATGAGTGATTCAGAGTTACAGTGTGATTCATACACTCAAAAAAAGGAAGTTTTTAATTAAAATAAGCAATGGTAGAAGTTTTATATGATTTATATGACTCTACTTAAGATTCATTACTCTCGGGATATGAATTATTTAATTTTGTGTAATTTTTATTTTCATTTGTGTAAGAATCACCCATATTTACATATGATTTATTCTAATGGGAAGAAGGATTATTTTAGAGTCTATATAAAATACTTTATATCTTATATGAAAGATAATGAGATCATATGAAAGTAATATAAAATATATATTAAAGGACTATTTTAATATGAGAGAATTTTGAGATAATATGAAAGATTATGGATAATGTATGAGTGATTAAAATTTCCATATGATTCCACACTTATTGAAAGTTTTATAATTCTTCCCAAAAAATCATGAGTTACCAAATTAAATTTTCTAACAATAAAGTTACATTTGATGAGAATAGAAAATTCCTTTATAGTTCTAACCATCATGATTATTTTTGAATCAATTTTTCAATATTTATTTTAGGAATATTGAATAAGATGAAGATGAGATTATCATTTTTCTGTTTATTTGAGATTTTCAAATAAGAATATTTGAAAATATCTTTTGGAAATTAAAATGAAGAAAATTGTGAAAATATTCAAATGTTTATTTAATAAAAATTCAATTATCTAAAAATTAAAAAATGAATTTTTATTCAAGAATATTTGATTGAGAATAATATCCTTGAGTTGAGTGAGATTAAAATCAAAGCATCATGAATTTTTGAGACATTTATTAATCATAAAAAGAGTAAATTCCAGATTAACTGAATTTTGAAATTAAATGGAATGATTCATGTGATGTACGTTAAATGATTTAAATATCACAAATTGATATATGATTCAAGCTTGGAATAAGAATAAAATTATTTTTATAAAATTAGATATGATTATTACATATTTAATCTTGAATATTTGTAGATTTACTATAATTACTCATGACAACATTGATATGTTCCAGAACACTTATTATTGATGTTTTATTTTTACACATAAATAGTAGAATTTTTAAATATATATTTTTATGTAAAAATGATTAAAAATATGAATAGGATTGATAATTATATAAATAAATAAGTGGTTAGCTATGATAAAATGAAAAAAATCAAAAATTATAATAGAAATTTATTCTTGGTATTTTACTAGGGATAAATATTTTTGAAAAATAAAATAATTGAGATCATTTAAGACACCCATATACTTGTGTTGAGAAAATGAGAAATGAGAGGAGGTGAGGGAATTAAATTTTTGGGGTATTTTATGTATTCTAATAAAGAAAAAAAATAGTCACTAACATATAAAAGATAAAAATAGAAATATCTTGAGAAAATTAATTTGAGAGAGAAAAACAAATCTCTTGAAGAAGAACAAGAAGAACATGAATAACCTGATACTTATATTTCAAGAACAGCCTATTGTGTATGAAGATACAGAATAAAAAAGTGGAATTTGAACATCAATATGAGTTTAGATCAAGTGATTCAAACCTGAAATAATTTAAAGAATATCATACGACACATAATATTTCATATGTTATGATAAAATAAAAAAAATACATTTAAGGAAGTATGACTTTTATATTGTTCTATAATTCATCTACTGGTTGTCTAAGTCCATGAGTTTTCACAACTAGTGGAAGTTTGAAAAATAGTGGGATTCCAATATAAATAACCTAGGTTATGTAGCTTATATTCACATGTTTAATATTTTAAATGCTCACCAGTGTATTATATTGATAGGTTATAAGTTTATCCCTCTCCAAACCCACATCTATTGTTGACAATATTATAGTGGAAATGTTTGAATCAGTGAAATAAAAACAAAACAAGAAGTAGGTTTTCCACATTATGGTTGAACATTGTAAAAACATGTTTTATACATTAGTACTTTCCTATATTGCATGTGATGTATGTGATTAGGTAGAGATAAACGGACCCATTTATATATTAATATGTAATAAGGGTTAAAATACAAAATGTGTTAAAATATATTTATAGATTTGATGTTTGGAAAATATTTCACAACACCTTGTTCACCCCCACCCCCACCCCCAAGGTTTCTACATTGGTCCACTGGGAATAACTGTTTTTGATGTGTTAACTACTAGAAGTATGATTTTGGTATTACCTATTGTTTTCCCTTGTTTTATATCTATTTTATTGGATTGTATAATTAAAATTTGTTTTAATTAGTGAGACATATTGAATAGTATACATATTGGTATTGGTTTTTCATAAAAGGGTAAGTGAGTCTCACTATAACCATGGGAAACATCTCAAACATGGTATATCTAGATTTTAGCATCATCCATTGTGAATGTCTATATGGGAGTGTTAACCATAATTTATAATGGATCACATTTATTATTATAACCTTGAATGTTTACATAGAGGCCTTTTAGGCTCATTGAATTGATATTTAGCATTCCATTAAGTGGAGGGAGTCAGCTTTGGTAAATGATAATGCATAGGTTGAATTGTTTAATTAAATTGATTTCACAAAGGTGGGTGATGGTTATGATTAGGTGAGAAGATTTTGAGGGGATCCATATTACCTTATTTTTTCATGATATCAATCAATGGTGTAATGAGTCAATATTTTTCAAGAAAGGGTTTTACATGGGAGTCTTGGGAATATAAAAAGACTACTACTAATTTTGAAGGTACTAGTAATAATTAAGAAGGGATATTCAATGATTTGAAAGGTTAATTATTAGTGGACCATTATTATATTGTTAGACCAAGGCTGGTCTTGAAAGATTAGAAGAGAGTCTACCAAGGATAGGAGTCATGTAAATTAATCAAACATGAGTATAAGGTGTGTCAATATGAGTTAGGAACTAATGAGTAGTATCTTAGGTTCCTACATCGTCAATGAGATATAATTTTTGAGGTTTGAACCGAGCATGGTAAGTTGAGATCTATGTTAAAGGTTAGGGTATGGGAAGCCCTAGTAAGATAGTCTTATACAAGGGATAAATTTTGTTGGTAAATGAATCTTGATTGTGTTTCTACAATGGTAATTTCTGTTAATAATTGCGTTATATATTTTTCTATGTAATTAAAGTGATAGTATATTTCATTCCTACTATCAGAAATATACCACTTAGGAAAAATTATGCCCAATATTTTTAACCTATTATAATGAGGGGATATATTAGGGAAATATGTGAATAGTAAATTAATTCTAGTTTAATAAAGGGATATTTTAGTTCTTGATAGAAGTAATATATTATGATTTCTATTAGGGTGGTTTCATATGGGTCTATAGGTGAATAATTATATGAGTCTGCAATAAGAAATGGATCTCCTGAGGCTACTGGAGACTATAATTTTGCGCCTATAATCTAGTGGGGATTTATTGGGGCTATATGTGACTATTATTTTATTCCTTATATCATTAGGGGATCTCTTGGGCCCATACTAGAGTAGTATATTTAGACTTCTATTAGAAGGGGATCTCTTAGGGCTAGATGGGAGGAATATAGGTCATTTTTTTAGGTGTAAATCCTTGATTCGTTACATAAATTATATTATAACTATGATGTAAATAGTTTTTTCTTGGTGGTCCTATTTTTACTCACAGTTTATGGATAGGTTTGTTGATATGATAGTCTAGTTCTAGTATTTATTTAGACTGTTGGGAACATCATACCATTACCATCACTGGCCAAAGTGGGTACTAATGCATCATTTGATTGTCTTATTTTGACATCTAATGATGTGTTGATAATTTAATTTATTAGTTATTTCTCGTTACTTATATTATATTATTCATAAACATCTATATATAATAAATTTTATCGTGGACACCATTTTTTGTATCATGTTTAATTTTATACATGCACCCTACATGTACACATTAGTGAACATATAGACTTCATATTAACAATCGAGTTAATGTGATAGACCTACTACAAGCGGATGAGAGTGAGTTAGAATAATGAAGATTAATACACAACACTAAGGCTATATAAAGGTCCTTATTAGTAGTGTCCCCAATTGCTTTATTATTTTTTATTGGTCTTGTATATGATCCGATGATAGGGTGATATTGTATCATTATTTAGGATTGTATAACTTTTATATTGGGTTTGTATTTTATTATATCTTGCGATATGTTTATATGGTTGGATTGTTTACCTAATACGCATAATATTATGTTATTATATATTTAATTAATACAATAATAAAATAAATTCAGTAAGAAGGGATTGAATCAGGGAATCATTTTCTTATTTTTATATTCTATCAAGAAATAAAATTCATCACTTATTTAAGTGAGTAATTATACATTTTTCACATGCCTCCATACAATTAAAACTATACAAACAAAAAGGTTATATAAAATTTAAAATGTTCAACAATCAAAATGAATGGATACATGATCCACTAGTTTCTATATATTGGATACAATGACCATGGTTTATCCTTGAACTCATGGTACACAATGTTTCTTCTATACTTTTTAAATGTTATCTCATATAAAAAATAAAAGGATAACATAAAATGAAAACAATAATATTGTCTTTAACTATAGTATACTTCCATCATGTTGTAATTATTCTTCTTCCTCTTCAATTCCCACACTCATAATAAATATTCCTTGATATGGTGAGTGACTTATGACATATTCCTCTCAATATTTTTTAATATTATATTTTTTATTATACATTAAAACCATATTATATCTCATTATGGTACACTTAATCTCATTTTAATTCATACTAATACTCACACCATTATCTAACACAATTTCCCTTAATGGATTTTAAATGTCAAAATCAAGATCTCAACATGCATTTTTTCGGTTACTTCCATAAATTTTGATCCATTATAAATCATAAGGTATTAAAATAAAATTAATATGTGATTTCGGGTTTTTTTTCAAATTTTAGTTGTCCCATGTTGTACCAATCAATCCATATAATCAAATCACTTCAAAAAATTAAAATTTGAAACTCATTATAACATGTTGTACATCACCAAGGCATATAGGAAACCATTTTAGTTCAATCACTTTGAACTATTTTAAAACCAATATTTAAATTGGAATCACTTCTCTCACTATAATATTTTATCATCCCATTTTGGTTCAATATTAATAATACCATTTCTTGTGTCATGGTAAATATTCCCTTAGCATTTTGGATAGGTATTTCACATGTACAACATGAAATGTTAATGTTTTTTCCATGGCATAGTTGATCCCATTTCTATTACTAGATATGTACCGCACTTCCAACCAATACATTTCAATTATTTTAGTATAAATCCCTCAATTTTTCTATCACATCTCAAAATTATATGTACGAAAGACCATGAAATATGTGATTATATTTTGGTTTACAGTCAATCACCTTTAGAACCTCCCTATTTTCACTCAATGTTTCAACTATACTAATAATTTTTCACTTAAAACCCTTCATTTTATCCAATGAAGACACCCATTATCCATATAATAGAGAGATTTCTTATTTTGGAAATAGAATTTAGTCAAATAAAACACCTTCTGTAATACTTATTTTAAATTTGATCTCCCCAATGTCAACTGTGAGAATCACAATGGAGTGTTCAGTATTTCACTATGAAATAGTTGTTAATAATTTCTTACCACACTACATACAACCAAAACACTCATTTCCAATTCACTCAAGTCATTTTTATCCTTATCCAACACCATGAAAATTTTGGAACTGGCTCGAGCATGGTGAATCCTATCTTCACTTATTATTACTTTCTATTAAAGATGATGTTATAGAAATATCTTTCTAGTTAATTTTAGTATGTTTATATTATTAAATATTTATCACTTATTTTAATTCAAATTATTTAATTATTTATTTTTAAATCCACAATATTCAATATGTTCCATTCACTGATGGTTAAAGAAAATTCAATCATTATTGGATAAATACCTTGAGAGGTAGTAGTTCATGAGTATAATAATGTGTAATTCTTAATCTAAATCATTCATGAATATTTTTATTAATGAATATTATCTAGATTCATAAATAATATTTTATAAAAAGTAATTTTGATTTATCTTTTTCATAAGAAGTTCATAAATTAATACACATTATTTGATTTGATTCTTTAAATGAATGAATTTAATTAATTAAAATAGTTCATCAATATTTTACAATATTGAAATTGATTACAAATTATATCCATGCAACTAGTTGATTTAATATAATTATTGAGTGAATAAGAATAAAATTTTAAAAAAAACTATCCCTTGAAATTGATTTCTTTGTTCTTATTTTTATAAATAAATCTTGGACACTTTTAATCTTATTTTTAATAATTTAAATCAATATCATTTAAAGGTTTTTCTTGGTTTAACAATTTCAGAAGGATTGAGAAAAATAACAAACCCCTACACCACGACCTTAAGATCAAGTAACTCTAAGGATATTCAAGAACATAGATGGAATTACGTATGAGAGAGAAATAATTGATTGGGAAGTACCCCGATCAAATTCCACCAAATATAGAGTAATCTAAACTAAGGAAAAAAATAATTATGGACTATGTTTTTTTCATTCATTGATGGAACTTACCCTAAACTTTTTCAAACACTAATTTATGTTAACAACTTTTATATAAATTTTATTGTATTAAAATGATCTAAAATAAAGGAAAATTTAGTATAGTTAAAAATTAAGATCTGCATAGACACGTGTCCAAAATTATAAATATAATTGATATATTCAAGCACAAAAGAGTCTCAAATGATTTAATATAGTTATGGGTTCTCCCGTTTTCATTAAAAAATCAAGAAAAAGATTACCTGTAGGGTATATTTTCTAGTTCAATAGCTACATGGGAAATGTTCTTGATAAGAAATGGCCACCTTAAAAGAAGTGAAAAATGTAAAATGATATTTCAAATTTCATCCAATAAGATTAAAATTCATGTTCTGGTGTTTGGTAATGATTTAAGAATATTCTATGAAGATTTCAATATTATGTCTCGAATTTTTTGATCCAAATGTAAATGTTTTATTATGGATTCAATCAATTTCAAGAGTTGTGATTATTGCCTTCATAGATTTAATATTATTATTAAGGACACTAGTAGTCACAAGACACATTTTTGATGATATTTAATGTATTAAAATTTTATATAAAAGTGAAAAAGGCCTATCTTTAAGAGGTATACATCAAGTATAGGGGTAAACATTCTTGGTCACCCAAGGGGAATAAATATTTAGTATGTTTGATAACATTAAAGTATTCAATAAAACACCTCTTAAACCCAATTCTACACCATAGTCCTATGAGTTTTATGTAGGGAAACATATTCCTCAAGAGTTTATATCATTAACAGAGGAGAACCGACCACTTCATGTGAAATTTGTGAGATACAAACATCCTCAATTTCAATATAAATATAATTACAATCAATAAATGGTGAAATAAAATCAAAATATAGGCTAGAATCAATAAAAATATGAAAAATTTAAATTTAAATCTTGGTCCACCTAGGTATAATCCTCAAAAAGGTCTAATACCTTTATAATAGAATTTATATCTTTCAAGACTTAATAAAATAAACATTCATAGAAAAATTAGTAACTAAAACAAAGAGTAAACCCTCTTATATAAGATATAATTACATATTATATAGAGAAGACTAAAAAATAGGTGAAATTTCAATAAAATATTATATTAAATCATAAATGCAATATATCATATCTTGAAATTTAGGTAAGACAAATGGATACTATATAATTGGATATATTACTCAGCACACTATCATGTAACACATAGAAAAACCCATGAAAATAAGTAAATGTGATGAACCTTTGAATAAAAAGAGATCTATTGGATATTGTTTAAAAGAAAGTAAAACAATTCCATTAATGATGATAAATTATAGGAAGAATAAATTGAAAAAAAAAAAGAAAAAATAAAGCGAAAGGGAGAATCATATAAGGTATACAAAAAATATTAATAAGTATGAAAAATATCCAAAAACGTATAAGATATAAAAAATTTACAGACCCCCTTTCACGTTATCAATGATTATGAGGTAATAAAATGTTGAATATTGGTATAAAAGTTATTATAGATATTTAAGTATCTCTAAATAAATATCTTATTTATCGAATCCATGTCTCAAATGTTCATTTATGCTAAATTATTGAAGGTTATCTTATTAAATAAAATAATATTGGGGATTTAATAGTAACTTCCCATAGTTACAAGTGTTTCATAATCATTTAAAGAAAAATTCACTAAAATATTAAAAAAATTAAAATTTACCTCAACTTATGAACCATTAGAAAATTAACCTTTGTTAATGTAATTGTTAACATGGAAGTAAGAATCAACATGATACCCCTATGTATATTCAAGAAGCTGGGATTGAATGAGTCAAAAAAACATGAGTTTCACCCTAACTCGTAGATTGATCAATGAATTTTACACTTGGTATTCTTGAATATGTTCATTTCAAGGTGCGAAATTCAAATTTCTATTTATTACCAACTAATCAAGAAAGAAGAATAAAAATATAAGTATCAATCATTCTTTAAAGATTCTTCCTTACTATGGGTAAAGTATTTATTGGTGTTATCCAAGGGTAATATATTTTATGAGTGGTTGATTAAAAAGTAACACGTAACATGATGAATGTTTTGAGGAATAAAGTAGACATTGATAAATTACATTCCATTTTTTATTTTAAATATTACTAAAAAATCATGAGTTTGAACAAAAAATAAGAGTATAACATGGGATTTCTCCTAGATAACATATTAGAAAATAAATAAGATCATCGTAGCTAAAAATAGAATTAATAATTACTTTATATATAGTTTATTAATAAGAAATTTATAAAATACTACCTAGATTTTATCCTTGTACTTGTAAATAAACATAAATTTGAGTTAACAAAACTCCATACAACTTTAAGGTGCTGATATTTTAGGAGAAGATGAGAAACTTTCAATTTTTATAAATAAATATTTTTAATGGAAATTAGAATAGAAACATTATATTTGTAGAAAAAATGAAAGAATTATAAATAACATGGGGGTATATTACATCATGGGAATTAATCCCACTATATTCATGTATAAATGTTTCTAAAAGTAAGATCATGCGTAGGTGACATCCATAAATATGATTAAACACTCATGTGAATGAGATTGTAAATAAAAATGTGTTATAAATACTCAATATAAGGATAATATTATTTATATTTGATATAACATGGGTAAACCCTCTTAAATACTTGCCTAATAAAGGAGGCAATATAGTGGTCAAAATAAAGATAATAATTTAATTCCAATAAGGAATGTTACAAAACAGAGAATATATGTACAATAAATGGAATTGAATGAAGTGATGTGGAAGGAGAAATTATTAATTATCATTATGGATATGATTATTTAAGTTTTATAAAAACATGAATATTATTGTTTTCTTAATATATATTCTAGTTATAATAAAATTCCAGTGGATCTGGAAGGCTAATAAAATATGAATTTCACATACCAAAAATTTGGGCCTATGGGCCATGTAATGGGATAAATGCCCACTGGCCCTTCCTTCTATGTAATGTGTCTCCCTCTACCTAGTTAAAAGAGTTATTTTATTTACTTTAAATAATAAATGAGGCTTTGGCCACAACCTTTTAAAAAAGGTTGTATTTTTGGGGGAAAACTATTTAAATGAAAATAAGTGAGTCCATAAAATACTAAAATCATTATTTATGGATTTTATTAATGAGGTAAAAATTTAATATAATATATTTAATGTTTAAAATGATAGTAATATGTTTTATAGAAATTATTTAAGAACAAATTCAATTTTTTATATAAAATAAGTATTTTTTTTAAAAATGTTGTTTCATCAGCCTTTGGTGAAGAACCCCTTTTAAATATGGTTTTTATCACTTTTATATGTTATATTTGACAAAATATACTTATTATTTAAAATCGGGACATCAAAATTTACTTATTATTGATTTTTTTGTATTTTTATAATTAAATTAATATTTTAATGAATAATAAAAAATACTACATTTTTAATTCAAACTACCATTTCATCTAATTTATTTATATTAATAGATTATCTTTTTAATTTGTTTTAAAGTATAATTAGATTTTGTTTTTATAATTTAATCCACTTTTTTTCATTATAAGTAATTTCACATTGAAATTAGATATGAAATCATTTCAAACTTTTGAACGTTTCACTTTAAAAACATACTTTTTAGTTTTGTTTGCAGAATTAATTTTAAATGACATTTTCCCAATTATGTGAATTGAATTTGATAAAATGTATTCCTTATTTGGAATCAGAATGTCCAAATTAGGTTTTAAGGTAAATTTTATTTTTAGGTATAAAAAAGTTTCTCGGGTAAAAAAATTATTAACCGTAGTAAAAGTAAAATTTTGACAAGGGTTAATGTTAAAAGTTAAATGCATAACATATCTAAAAAATATATTTAATGGTTGTTTGAGGTTTTTATAGACCTTAAAAATCCTATAAAACATTAATTACATTCCAAATTCATTTAATTTACTCCCACCTCTATATGGTTGTCTTTCAATATAAAGTAATCAACAAATTAATCACTTGAACCCACCTCTAATCAAGTATATATACCAACTCTCCACCACCCTATTTTGACCCAAAAGCCTTTTATATCCTAAAATATCTGCCCAAACCTCTCCTCCTCACTCTCCTTATATCTGAGTTCTTCTATACTCACCAAAAGTCCAAATCCAAAGTCCTCAAGGGTCTTTTAAGGAGGGGATATTCAAGAGGTAGATTTCTCAAACTACCTCTCTTAATTTCTTTTCTTTTTCTACTTTCTCTTCAACTACATCATCCATCAATTTATTATTACTCCATAATAATGTATATAATTTATTTTTATGATTATAATGTAATATATCATATCCATTTCATTTCTCACCTCCTCTAAATAAAATAAATGAATTGTTGTTCAAGTTATGCTAGTTAATTGCCTCTATGAATAATGTGGTTGTTCGTTTTCCTTTACAGCCTTAGTGGCTAGTATTAAAACAATTATTATGGTAAAATAATATTTTAATATTTATATTATATCATTTTTCATATTCTAGATATGTTATATTAAACAAACCTTCATTATTTCCCTATTGTTCTTATATGATAACTTCGTTTGGGGATATGTGGACTACCGCCTCCTCAAAATGATGTGATTCATTCACAAATCACATGGAATGTATTAAGGATATACGATATAAATGATATATTCATTCTACTGTAATTATATTATATATTGATACATATTTATATACATTTTATTTAATTTCACTCTTTCAATGCGACATGAAAAAAAAATAGCGTTCATGCATACGTATGGCCTACCATCTCCATGAACGGTGTTTTTAGTTTATCTTCAAAGATTATTATAAATAATTATAAAATTAAGATATAAGAAATTTATATCATGATTTATATTCTGTAGATGTTAGAATTATGACCATATGGACAATTTACATCATAAACAAGTTCATTTTCGTCTCAAGTACCAAATATCAATAAAACGTCTGATAAGAACTTAAATAATTATTTTTTTATTATAAAATAAAAATAACTGATATAAAAAATAATTAATATGAAAAATTTTCTCAAGAAAGTATAAATTAACCTATTTTTATTATTCTAGAATACAAAGAACGTATGAGTTGTTTCGGACTCTAGGTAAGGGATTTCATCTCCACCTCCTTTCATTGAGTAATTTCTAGATAATATGCATCTTTATTCATTTATAAGGTGTATATACAGACACTATGACATTTAATAACCATATTTTTTCTATAATAATGTTATTTATTATTTTGTAAATGTATTAATTCATAGAGATTAATATTTAAATGTTCATAGTGGTATGAGACACCTTGAACATTTAATGATTTAATTATAAAATATTTTATTCATGATATTAATTTAAATATTTATTTATTTGGGTATAAAATGATTATACAGGACATTATATTCTTATCTTGAATTTCATTAAAAGTTTTCAAAAGTAATCTTTTTGTAAAAATCATTTTACTTTCCTTACAGAATGACAAAAGGAAAGTTTTTCTTGTATACAACGGCAACCGTTATTTGATACTTGGCTTCCCCTAAAAGACTTACTTATTTTAATAGAAAAATAAATCCATTTTTTCTTTTTATTGTTTTGTATCTTGGTATTGAAAATAGTTTCTTAATTGAAAATGGTTTTTTCATATGGAAATTTTTTTCATATGGGATGAGAAGATGTTTTCAAAAGAGTTTTGTGATAAAAGTATTTTATTTATGAAATTGTAATTGAGCATTATATGAAACGGGTGAGCCTGGTATAGCTTATATAATGGGTTTATCCCCATTATAGCTCATGGGTGAGCCTAAAATAGCTTATATGAAGGGTTGAACCCCATTGTAGCTCACATGTGATCCTATTGTAGTTTATAGTAAGGTGTGAGCCCCATTATAGCTCATGGGTGAGCCCGATATAGCTTATACGAAGGGTGATCCCCATTATAGATCTATAATTCATTGAGTAATAATAATATTATATTTCATCCATGTAGTTATTATAATTGAAAGGGGTTTCAAAAGGTTTTATGTATATAATACTCTAAGTCAACTAAAGTAGTTTTAATTGCTTGATTTTTGGTTTTTGTGTTTTTCTTTTAAAAACAAATATGATTATTATTCATGTGAAACTATTTTTTCCATACACTCTACAAACATTAAATGGGTTACCATGTTTTAACTAGAATAATGGTCTTCTTTATTTTTATGTCCCTTACTGATCCTTTTGTGCTTTTCCCATGTTTTTAAATATTTTCATTGTATTTAAGGAAGAATATAGTCAAGTATGGAATCAAGTAAAAGTTATGATGATTAAAAATGAAAATAAACCGTGTTTTTTAAAAAAATTATGTTATAGAAGAAATGGATATTGTTGGAAGTGCTCGCCTTTTATTTCTATGATTTTTTATGAAATAGTTGTGGTCTAATTTTCTAAATATTTAAACCTAAAAATATCCTTAATGTGAATTATTCACTTAACTCAAGATTATGTAATGTTTATGTATTGAGACTTATAGTTGGTATCATAGGTCAGTTTAGATAACTTTAGAGGTTCGGATGGTGTTAATTTCTTTCTGTTAGTGTATTTTTCTTTTTGGTTAAGTTGAAATCATGTATTATTTTAATATTTCCATGTTGCTTCATCTAAAATATTTCTATTCATAATGTTTTCACATAGAGTAAATAGGAAAGATATAATGGGAAGGCATCAAGAGAAAAAAATTCAAACCAACATCAAGAGGCGGTCAGAATCAGAACTGAATAGTTTGTGGAAATGATGGTGAAGTTGACTCAGGCTATAAATGGTGGTGTTATTCATGCATGAGATCATCCTGATCAAGCACATAGGAATATAATATTAGTTTAAAATTTTATGAGGTAATATCCCCCATCATTCAATGGATTATATAACCCAATGTTAGCTAAAGGAGGGATCAATACCCTGGAGAATATATTTGAAGTCATGGGATGTTAGGAATGTCAAAAGGTAACTATTTCCATCTATCTATTTGAAGTAGAAGTTGATCAAATTTGGTCATTGATTAATAATAATAGGGATAAAAATGATCTTGATGCCAAGTAATGGTAATAATTCAAGGATATTTTCTTTGATAAATATTTCCCTAAGTTTGTTTGACTTAGGATAAAGAAACAATTCATGGAATCAAAGAAAAAGGATTATGATTTTGTTGCTGAATTTGAAGCAAACTTCACAAGATTGGATAGGTATGTTCTGTATTTTATTCGATACATTGATAGTAAAATTAATAGATTTTACTTTGGATTGAAACCATGAATACAAAGATCTTTGGCCTCCCGAGAATTTATAAGTTATGAAAATGTGGTTTATTGTGCTGAGAAATTTGAAATGATGTTTTCCAACACATACGTTTCATGAGATGATAAGAGTAAGAAACATTCAAGGTGGCAGGAAATGGATAAGCAACCAATTAATAATTCTAGAGGTAAGCCTAAAACTTGTTCCAAGTGTGGTAAAATAAATTTTGGGTAATCTATTCCAAGATCTAGAAATTGTTACCATTTTAGTGAGTTTGGTTAGAAGGTTTGTGACAACAAGAAGAAGGGTCCTGAACATTCCAATAATGAGATAACAGATATCTAATATACAGTAAGATTGTTTAGATTCAATGAGTTTGGACATTATGAAAGTAAATGTCTGAAGTTAATTATCTTGGGATTAAATCATTATGATTGGAAACAAAAAGGTTTGGGAAAATCATTTGTCAGTACTACAACTGATGTTGAGACATCTAGTGAAGTTATGGAAGCACCTGAGAGACTGGTATTTTTTGAAGGATAAATATAATTTCAAGGTTTTATACACACCTAATTAGGTTTTATGTGATGTGATAAAAAGTTATTAAGGACCTTTTTGGGAGATTTTTTATGTGTTTATGTTTATGTAAGGATTTTTTTTTAATTTGGAAGAATGCCTTTACTTTTGGACATCAGTTTTAAGATATTGATATACTTTATGGTTTGTGTGATATTTTATGATTAATGTTATTCTTAGGTATGAACATCATAATTCTGGAAATATTATTAGGATTAAATTGTTCTTATAAAATATAAATACATCAACTAAGTAAGTTTATAGGTTTTCTTATTTAAATAAGTAAATTAACTCCTCAACTATTTCAAAAGTATCTTAAAACAAAAATGTTATTCATTTACATTTCTCAATGGTATTTTGACCCATCACATATTTATGGTTTTTTATGGATAAAATTCCAATTAATATGTTCTCTATCACTCTCTATTAGTCTTTGATAGTTTGTTTTATCATCCATGCCCATGTTTTCCTACATGTAACCCTAGTATATGATATCCTGGGTGACCTTTGTAATTCAATTTATTTCCTTTGATGTAGAGGTTTTATTGACTGTTTTCCAATGTGGGACTTCAGTGATGTAATTTTCAAAATTAAAACCTTAGTTTCCAAGCCCAAAATTAAAATTGTGAGGAAGAAATTTCCAAAATGGGGGAAGGATGTAACATCCCCAGTGATTATAGAATAATATATTATTAATATTATTATTTTAAGTTATAGTTATCGTATAACTTTTAGAATGGAGGGAATGAATAATATTAACTAAATTATGGAAATGGGGTTTAAACATGTTTATATATTGATTTATTGGTTATAAAGTTAATTATAAATGAAAATAAAAACCCAATTGAATATAAAGGATGTTTTTTATGAAAATAACTATTTAAATGAAAATAAGTGAGTTCATAAAATAAAAAAATCATTCTTGATTGATTTTATTAATGAAATATATATATGTAATATATTAAATTTAATTTTTAAAATTCATCTTATATTTTTTCTAGAAATTATATAAGAACAAATTCAATTTTTTGGAAAAAATAAGTATTTTTCAAAAAAATGTCGTTTTACCACCTTTTGATGGAGAAACCCTTTTAAATCTAGTTTTTTTCACTTTTATATATATATTTTAACAAAATAAAATTATTATTTAAAATTGATACATCAAAATTTACTTTGGTTGAATTTTTTCTATTTTCCTAATTAAATTCATATTTTAATGAATAATGAAAAATAATGCATTGTTAATTCAAACTGCATTTTCATCTAATTTATTTATATTGTTATATTATCTTAGTAATTAGTTTTAAATGATAATAAGATTATTTTTTATAATTTAATACAATTTTGGTCATTTTAAGTAACTTCACAATGAAATTAGACAAAAAACATTTCTAACTTTTGAACTTTTCACTTTAAAAACCCACTTTTTAGTATAGTATGCAGAATTACTTTTAAATTATATTTTCCTAATTATGTGAATTGAATTTTTTAAAATGGATTTCATTTTAGTAATCCTAAGTTCCAAATTATTTTTTAAGTTCAATTTAATTTTTAGGTTTAAAAATGTTACCCTGGTAAAAAAATATTTACCGTATTAAAAGTAAAATTTTGACAAGCGTTAAAGTTAAAAGTTAAAACCTTAACATACATAAAAACTACAACATTTAAATTATTTTGGAGGTGTTTCTCAACCATAACCTCCTATAAAACATTATTTACAATACAATTTCATGTAATTTAATTACACCTCTATATGGTTGGATTTTAATATAAAATAATCAATACATTAATCACTTAAACCCAACTCTCCTAAAGTATAAATACTACCTCTCCACCACCCTATTTCAAATGAAAAGCCTTATAGTTACTAAAATCTATTCTAAAAACTCTCATACTCTCTCTACCAATGTATATGTGCTGTTGGTCTCAACAAAAGTCCAAATCCAAGGTTCTCAAGGGTCTTTTAGGGAGGGGATATTCAAGAGGTACTTTTCTCAAAGTACATCTCTTAATTTCTTTTCTTTTTCTAATTTCTCCTTAACTCATTCATACATAAGTGCATTATTGCTCCAAAAAATGTATATATTTTTGTTTTATGTTTCTTATGGAATATCTTATATCCATTTCATGTATCACTTCCTCTTATTAAAAAAATTCCAAGTTATGCTGGTTAATCGCCTCCGTGAATAATATTTTTGTTCTTTTCACTTTACCGCCTTAATGGATGGTATTAAAACCATTATTATGGTCATATAATATTATAATATTTATATTATAACCTATTTCATATTTTTTATATGTTATATTAAGAATACCTTCATGATTTCTAAATTGTTGTTATATGATAACTTCATGGAAACAGAAATATTTATTAATGAAAGGTCTCATCTGCCTTGTCAAACATGTTCTGATATCAAAGCTTGTATTCTCATTCATGGTTTATCTTTGTCCAATATCACTCCTCAAAAAACTCAATAAAAATGTTTAAAAACATTGTATGGAGTGGAAGCATCCTGGAAAAGAGAATCATCATGGATCCTTGGAAAAAATGTTGTCTGCATTACAAATTTGGAGGCTTGGGTATTTAAAACCTAGAATTTTTCAATCAGTCATTACAGGACAATTATATATAGAATCTCATTATAAATAACTCTACTAAAATTGGACTTCCCAAGAGTCAAATTCTAGATAGACTTCTTTCTAGAATCAAAGGATTTCTTAAATCCTCGATATGGCCTCGACTCAAACTAGTTTTTTAAAATATTATAAGTCACTCCCAATAGATTTCTAGCTCTCATTAATCTTTCAAATTAAGGTATGAAAACTGGATAGGTGTCCCTCTAATATATAGGGTCAATGGGTAAAGAAGCGGTCTTAATAACAACATAGGGATCATGGTTCATCTTGAAGACATGTGTACAGTCCAGGAAAATATTGTCTCAATTGTGAAAAATTATGACTTCATTAATCAAAAGGACCTTCTCTTATGGAATGGGTCTTAAAATGGAACTCTTGACTGAAAAAGTTTTCCTATGCATTTGATTCAAGTATACATGCAGTGGATTAGTATCTAGAACAAGATGTGGATGATCTTTTATAGATACACTTTTATCTGGGGGATAATTTCAAACAAACTATTGGTGGACTTGAATCTTCAAAAAGTCTTAATTTCCTTAAGTTCTAAATGTGTTCTATGAAAACATCATAAATATGATATCAATCACTTATTTCTGGGCTATAAAAAAGCCTCTGCATTATGGAAGAATGTCCTCCAAATTTTTAATATGCCACTGAAATGGACAGATTCCATATTAGGCCTTCTTGCAGACATACATAATGCTCCACACTCAATGAAGGTCACTATTCTCCTGCGAACTGCATGTGATGAACTGCTTCATTTCATCTGTAAAAGGTGGAATGACATCCTACACAATAAGGTGCATTTTAGTGCTGTTCTGGACATCAAAATCATTATTGTGGCTGCCTAATTCTCTAACTCATTGCACGTTGAAAAATGAAGCCACATGGTAGTAGACCTCTTGGTGTTCCTATGTCTTCAAATCCAAGGTAATTTCCCTATCCCCCATGTCACCTTGGAAGTCTTCTAGATCCTCTCTTTTGTGGGTTGGATTAAATGTAACAGAGAAGGATCCTCCAGACGAAATCTTGTCCCCTCAGGGTATGGTGCAATAGTTTTAGATCACAATGGAGATATGCTTGAATGTCTGTACGGCTCATGTGGCCACTCCACTACGTTGGAGGTAGAAATGATGGCCATTATCACAGTAGTTAATCTTGAAAATAAAATCGGATGGAACTCCCTCCGGTTAGAAAGTGATTCCCCAACTATTGTGCAAGCAATAAGAAGAGGACATGTACACCTTTCTTGGAAGATGATGGAAAAGTGGATTAATTTTGGGTAAAATCTATCTCGAATGAACTAATTCATTACTCACTACTACAGGGAGGCCAACTACATTGCTGATGGTCTTGAAAATAAAGGGGTCAATGCAGGTGGATGTTTCTATTTAATAACTTTTCCAGATGACTTGCTATCCCTTCTAAACCCTGACAAATGTAAAATACCATCTTTTAGACTTGTGTAACTTTGTTTTGTTCCTATCCAAGCGCCTCAATGGTCACTTTTCTCAAAAACAAATTACATCATAAAGAAGTTCATTTTCGACACAAGTACTGAATATCGATAAAATGTCTCATATAAATGTAAATAATTATGTAATTGTCATAACATGGCAATAAGTAATACAGAAAGAATAATGTTGGTTGGAGTAGAATAATCAAGAGGGGAGGGGTGAATTTAGTAACTATAAAAATTTATGTAAGAAGTATTTCTAAAAATGTTTCCCCAAAGATTAAATGAAACCCATTAAATCAAGGTTATACTTCTATAAGATTTTGATTGTTAAACTAACTTATTAGAAGATTGATTAATTCCTAGTAATCTTAATTTTTGTTATTAATATTACTTTTGAAGTTATTCAACTAAGAAAAGCTAGTTATAACTTTTTTCCAAGACTAACTATCAAAGTGAAATTAGAGATTTCTGGATTATACAATAAAGAAATAAAACAGCGAAAACTAAATTAAGTAGCACAACATATGTGAAACAAGTGGTTAAGTCTCAAGTGGAGACCTAATCCACTCCACTTGGTGATCACCTGCCACCAAGCAGTTTATATAAATAAATTTTGACCCACACCCTAGATTGGGGTTAACAACAGTACACAAACTATCTATGTCAAATAGGGACCTCTTTTACAGTTTTCATGGGAACAAAATACCATCCAATAGAAATACCTCTTCCATACTTATCCATGGGTATACACAAGAGTAAATAGAGTTTTTGAGGAAGGATATCTTGTATCCTTCAGTTTAATGCAGGAGACAGAGTGTTTTGTTCTACAGGTACACACTCTACTTGAAAGGTAATAAACAGATACACAATCGATCAGAAATATGGATACATGTTTAGAAGTGCTCTTATTTTTATTATTTGCATCTTTGGACTTATTGAGATGAAGAAGATGCAGATCTTGAGTCCTCGTCTGTAAAACAGAGTGTTGCGATTCATCTTGTGTTCTTCGTGAGGTTCAACCGAGAAAATATGTTCTCTAAGCTTCAAATATGCTTCCTGAGTTCTTCAGTAGTGTCGAGTTGCATGCAGTAGGCCTTTATTTTGAAACCTTATCTTAGTTTTCTTAGTTATCATGCTCACAGCCTTGTTTTTCGTTCAGTATCATGCCCCATTTGATTCTTGGCCACACATCTCTTTTATCTTGGAATTCATGTGTTGGAGCTAATAGGTTGCATGTATTCTGCACCTTGTACCTCATATTGTCCGATGATATGTCTAAAAAGAAACATTAATTATGTCAGTGAATTAAAATCATCAAATATTACCATTAGAAATTAAATTTAAAGGTGAAAAAATATTTTAAGAAATAGTGTCACAGTAATTCATGGAAACGGTGTCTCCTTCGCATGATGTCTGGATTGGTCATAGTGTCTGAATGTCACGGTGTCTCATGGTCATGGTGTCTCACTCATGGTGTCTGCTTCATGGTGTCTTGCTTCACAATGTCTACTTTATGGTGTCTGCATCATGGTGTCTTGCTTCATGGTGTCTGCTTCATGGTGTCTTGCTTCACAGTTTCTACTTCACGGTGTCTTGCTTCACGGTGTCTATTTCACGGTGTCTTGCTTCATGGTGTCTGCTTCACAATGTCTTGCTTCACGGTGTCCGAAAGACATAACTAGTGACAGACTCACGGTGTCTCAGACTTCTCAAAGTAACTGTGTTCAGACCTAAGCAATGATGATAATAGAATGGATCAGACTTAATCATTTGTCAAAGAAGGTATTATGAGAGTAGATCAAATATAGTATAAAGTAATTAAACTAGATTTAGAGAAATTAAAATCTTGATTGGATCTTCTTAAAGCATGAGAATAATTTAAACATTAATACACCTGATTTGATATAATTTACAGGAGTTAACTAGGTTGAATAATATTTTTGATCATTAAAACATGACTAATACCTGAAGAGTCCAACAATATCCCCCTTTTTAATGATCAAAAATCATGTAAAGTTAAAGTGTATATTGGATTCAACTATAGAGATAGATGGATAACATATAAAAATTTCTCCCCCTTTTGGGATTATAAAAAAATGGAATAAGAGAAGTCAAAAATTCACATTCCATTAATAGAAAATAAGGTTCAGTACAAAACGAAATAGTAATACAAAATAAATAGCATCCCTATCAAAAAAGAGTAATCATTGTTCTTATTCATGGGATGGACTTATCTTTGCCTTTAGCTACAATGGCAGAAGAGGAAGCCATAGGGGCAGAGGTCGAGGTAGAAGAAGGCAGTGAGGTGTTTGATAAGGAGGGTAAAGGAAGGACATCAAAGACTGATGGATCCAAAGTAGGAGCAGTAGAGGATCTAGGCAGTTTTTGATCGATAATCACAGGCCTGATCTGACTTAGTGCTTGGCCGACAGACATAGTGGTTGAGGCTAGGGTAGAGGTGAAGGTAGGCAGCCTAGGTCTGAGAGGTTCAGCCGCTGGAGCAACAATGGTTGTACTCTGAACATGAATATAGGGCATCGTAAGTTTGATGAAATCTGTAATGATCTTTCCATCATAATACATTTCTTTCTCAAAATTATCCTTGTTCTCTATAAACTTTTCCAACAATCGAGTAAACTTTGTGAGCTTTTGGACTTGGATCTTGAAATCTTGTGTCACATGTGGAATACACACATTTTATACAATATACTTGAAATGGTTTCTTATATTATTCTTGGATAAGATTCTATTGAATTAGAATTACACCTTCTTGGCAATATCTTGCAGATCATCATTAGAAATTTTGGAGTGTATTTTCACTATGTCAAGAAATCTATCACTGTTCTTGACAACTTCAGAAAGAGAAGTCATATTGAAACCACTGAGTACATTCTAATGCTCTTATTTGACTACATCCCTAAGTGGATCACTGTCTAAGGAGGGTTTAAAGGATTGACCAGATTCTTTAGAGGCATTGATAGCTATGGTTAGATATTTGATTTGATTCATTGCCTTTTGAAGACACCCAGTATACTCATCAGTGAGTTTATTAAGATTGGCAATAAGCTCTCTCATTTCCTTCACAATTTATTTGTTCCTTTTAGTGACCTTTTCATCCAAGGAAGCTAGATATGGTTGAATCTAATACATGAAAACTTATGGGATTTGAGGAGCAACAGGTTCTACAGGAGGAACCATAGGCTCATATCTCGAATGCAGCTCTCTCTGCATGTCTTCAACCATAATTCTTAGGTTCTTCACTTCATTACTGAGAACCTTATTTTCAACTCTTACTTCCTAAATCTCATGAAGAATCTTAGGTTGTATTTTCGAAATAATTTTTCCCAAAAATAGTGAGGAATATCTCTCACTTAAACTGGTCACAGGAATAGGTTGGGTATTTCTGAGTTTCTCAATTGCAGATAAGAGGGTAGCACCAAATTCCTTATAATCATCTATACTCACAAAATATGGTTATTCAGATAAAGGTTCAGGAGTAGGGACTAGAACAGGCTCATGTTCCTTCTCAGGTGTGATATTTGAGACTGATTTCAACTAGAATATAGAGAAAAGATCTATTCTGGCTACTGTAACCTGATGAGAGTCATCCACATCATAGAAACTGGGTAATTTATATTGAGTGTCTATAGTACTTGAGTCAGTTGGATGTGAAGCTTCAATAGACTCAAGATTTGGGGTTTGATCCCCCTTAATAGGTACCTCCTTCTCAAGACTGAGAGGCTTAGGATCTCAGTCTAATTCCACAGACTCAGCTCTAAGTTCCTCACTCATTTCCTGTCTAGCGAGCTGAAAATCGAGATCCATCCATTCTTCAGCTGAACGGATGATTTCAGGAACAGATTGTTCCACTGGGAGTTCCTAAATATTGACTTCTTTCAAAATATGTTTCTCTTCCACTACAGGCTCTTCTACTGTAGGCTCTTCCATGGCATGCTTTTTAGGCTCTTTGGAAACTGATTCTGTTACAGCTTCAGGTTGAGTTTCTAGATTAATTTCTTATTTAAGAGTAGGGAATTGTTCTTCAAGAACTACATGAGGAATAGTGGCCTTGTCTTCCTCAACAATAACAGCTTCCCTAGGTGGCACTTTATCCTCTTCTTCCTCTTCTTCAGGATACTCAAAAATATCATCTGGTTACAAAACCAGAATCAGGAATGTTTCTTGGTCGTGATGGATAATCCACCGGATTCAATTTCTCATAAATTCTATTATTTTCTTCCATTTATTCCTTTTTACAAGGATTCCAATTTATTTTCATATTTTTGATAGTGGCTTTTGAGAGGCAGAATTCACAATCCTTAATCACTTCCTCATTTGGTCCAGCCATACCTTTGGAAAGAAGAATGGTTGAGATTAATTAAGAGTAAAATATTGATGTTGACTTGGATGTGACTTTGATTAGGTCACACATATAGTGTATGATATACTTGAACATGTTGATCTTATGCCCATTTTTGATAAGGTGGATCAGAAACACATCTTGATATTTTGAAACAGCAAAATCAACTTTTTTGGGACTAACCAAATTCTATATAAACTTGAACAACAGCCTTGATTCTCCATCTAATTCAGCAGCAATGTCTCTCCTCTAGGTGCCATTTCCAGTTAAGTTTTTCCGGGCATCTTCTAAATCAAAGAATTCAGTTGAAGGTGGAGGTCCTCTCTGATAATCCTCATAAATTCCTTCATGAGGTATCCTAAGGCATGCAACCCATAACCTAGAAGAGAATGAGCATCTGTGGCCATTGACCCAGCTTCTTAAAACATTGCTATCACCAGAATCAAAAGACAACTATATGTACTAGTAAAATTGAGCCACTAACTTAGGGTAGATGGGTCTATCTTCCTTCGAGAACCACTCTAACCATCCTTTCCATTCTAGAACTTTCAATACCAGATACTTACTAGTCATAAGCCATTTGGGGAAATCTCTTTCTCAGGTACAACAATGCGGTTTACCATATTTGGATTCAAAGGTCCTTCAGGTG
Organism: Viscum album; assembly: GCA_963277665.1. Taxonomy (NCBI): domain Eukaryota; kingdom Viridiplantae; phylum Streptophyta; class Magnoliopsida; order Santalales; family Viscaceae; genus Viscum; species Viscum album. The sequence continues at coordinate 439,743,003 of OY728155.1, read as the reverse complement.
TTAGCTTAGGTGAAATCTTCTTCTTCATCGAGTTGCACTTCTTAGGTGTCGATGATGACGGTCATTTCATTCTTGGAATTCACTAAAGGTTCGAGCGAGAGAAGGGTAGTAGGGATGAAGAAGGTTTTGAAATGAGTATGTAGAAGAAATCCTGAGTGAATAATTGAGTGGTACTATCTTTATTTTATCATTTAGGAATACCAAATTTCACAAAAATAAAAATGCGGGAAAATAAGAAAGGGAAAATAATAATTACCATGATACATGATTTTAAAAAAAATATAAAGAATTTTTACAGTGAGACCGTGTCTGGTCATTATAGTGAGACTGTAGATGCATGTTACAGTGAGACTATGAATGAACTTCATGGTGAGCGTTACGGGGAGACAGTAACTGTCATACAGTAATCACAAAATACTAACTACGAGACCATAAACTTGAAATTTACAGTGAGATAGAAAACATGAGAGACAGTAACTGAGTATTACAGTGAGACAGTAAGCTGAGCAACTGTAATCATGAGATATTAAAGTATAAAATAGTAAGATATCGAACAGTAAGACCTAAAATAGTAATAAGTAAGGTATCTATTTGACATTTATCATGCCTAGTTCATGTATGATGTAGTCTATTCTCTTAGAATTTAATGGTTTGGTGAATATATTAGCAAGCTAATATTCAATACTAATGAATTCCATAGTGATATCACCTTTTTGATAATGATCTCTCAAAAAGTGATGCCTTACATCAATGTTCATTGTCCTAGAATGTGAAACCGGATTTTTTGAGATTTTAATAGCACTTGTGCTGTCACAATTTATAGTTACATGTCTAAATTGATATCCATAATCTAGTAATGTGTATTAAATCCACAGAATTTGTGCACAATAACTGCCGGCAGTTATGTATTCAACCTCTATAGTAGATAACAAAATAGAATTTTTTTTCTTACTGCACCATGATACTAGTGACATTCCTAAAAGGTGACATGTTCTCAAGGTACTTTTTCTATCAAAATTACAGCCAATGAAGTCATCATCAAGATAACTAACTAATTCAAAAGATTGTCCTTTAGGATAAAACAATCTTATATTGGGTGAATTCTTGAGGTATTTAAAAATTCTCTTTACAGCATTTAAATGAGATTCCTTAGGATTTTCTTGAAAATGACCACACATACACACACTAAATATAATGTCAGGACGACTAGAAGTTATGTAGAGTAAATGAACAATCATTCCTCTATAAGTGGTTTTATCAACAAATTTTACATCTTCATCAAGATCCAATTTACAAGTGGTACTCATGGGAGTGTCACTACTTTTAGTGCTATCCAATCCAAAACATTTTATAAGTTCTCTAGTATATTTATTTTGGGTTAAAACAATTCCATCATTATTTTGAAAGATTTGAAATCCTGGAAAGAATTTTATTTCACCCATTAAACTCATTTCAAATTCATTTTGTATTATTTTTTAAAAATCAACACATAAATAATTCATTGAAGATCCAAAAATAATTCAATCTATATAGATTTGAACAACTAAAACATCAATAGAAATTCATTTTATAAAAAGGTGAGTATCAGCTATTCCTTTTTTAAAACCTTTGGAAATAAGAAAAGTACAAAATATATCATACTAAGATCTTGGAGCATGCTTTAAACCATATAAATCTTTTGATAGTTTAAAAATATGATTTGGAAAATGGGGGTTTTGAAATCCAATAGGTTGTTCAACAAGAACATCCTCAACTATATACCCATTTATGAATGCACTCTTAACATCCATTTGATATAGTTTGAAATTCAGATGTGCTACATAGGCAAGCTGGATTCTGATGGCTTTAAGTTTGGCTACTGGTGTAAAGGTATCCTCACAATGAATTCCATATTCTTGAATATAGCCATGTGAAACTATTCTATACTTGTTTCTAATTATTTTACCAGCTTCATCTACCTTATTTCTGAACACCCATTTAGTTCCTATGGTGAATGTTCCTTGGGTCTTTCAACAAGTTTCCAAACATTGTCTCTTTCAAACTGATTACGTTCTTCTTGCATAGCCATCACCCATAATTCATCATTGATAACATCAACAATGTTTTTAGGTTTATGTTATTACAAGAAGACTGGATGTTCAACCTGATTTCTAAGAGAAGATCTAGTTTGAGTTCCTTTGTCTAAGTCTCCTACAAAAGTATCTAAAGGATGGTTCTTAAGGGTTCTAATAGTTATAAAAAAAGATGGACTAGTGATTTCAGGTTCATCAACAGATGCAGGTTCATTGTGACTTGATTCTATGGAATTTCTAGAGATGGAAGTTTTCACAGATTCCTTCACATAAGAATTTGAGGATTTTGAATTGATGTTCAGATTTGAGGAATCGTCCTCTTGATTCTCTAGGATGATTTTAATCTCCTGTGGATCTGTTTCATCAAATTTGACATGAAAAGGTTCTTCCACACATTTATTTATTTTATTGAACACTCTATAGGATTTACTAGACATGGAATATCCTAAAAAGATACCTTCATCACTTTTGGATGAAAATTTTTCAAGATTGTCTTTGTTATTAAGAATATAGAATTTCCAACCAAAAACATTGAAGTAGCTAACCTTTTGTTTTCTATTGTTCTATAATTCGTAAGGAGTCCTCTTAAGAATGGGTCTAATGAACACTCTATTGATTATGTATCACTCTATACTGACAGCTTCAGCCCAAAAATAAATAGGTAGGTCATATTCACTAAGCATTGTTCTAGAAATCTCTTACAGGGTTCTATTTCTTCTCTCTACAACTCCATTTTGTTGAGGTGTTCTAGGGGCAGAGAAATTGTGATTGTAACCGTATTATAAGAAAAAGGATTCAAACTCTTGATTTTCAAACTCATGGCCATGATCGCTTCATAATTATTTAATTCTAAGTCTACTATGATTTTCTACAGACTTGGCATATTTGGTAAAATAAGAGAAGGATTCACTTTTGTGAGTCATAAAGAAGTTCCAAGAATATCTAGAAAAGTCATCTATAAGAACATAAACATAGTGCTTCCCATTTAAACTAGAAACTCTTGATGGTCCAAACAAATCTATGTTAACTAGTTCGATAGGTTAAGAATTTAACACTTCTTTCTTTGGTTTGAAAGAATCTTTGTGTTGTTTTCCCTTTTGACAAGGATTACACACTTTTTCATTTAGAAACTCCAGTTTGGGTAAGTCTTTAACTAGGATTTTTCTAGTTAGTTTTCTAAGGGAGTGAACATTATATTTTCCTACTCTCCTATACCAGAGCCATGATTCTTTATGAAATAGACTAAATCATGAAGAATTTTGAGAAGCTAAAGAATCTAAATTAATAGAATAAAAATTTTCATTTCATAATGCATAAAATACTAATTAATTTTTAGAATTAAAGACATTACAAGCATTATTTTCAAATCTAAAATGAAATACATCATCACATAATTGTGTGATGTCGAGCAGATTATATTTTAAACCATCAACAAACAGTACTTTGAAAATCAAAACTGATTTAGAGTTACTGATTTGGCCAAGGTCAATAATCTTTCCCTTAGCATTGTCACCAAATGTGAAATTTCCTCTATCTACTTTTATTATATTATTAAAACATCAGTAGTCTCCTGTCATGTTCCTTGAACATCCACTATCCAAGTAGCATAGTCTTTTGCAGGATCTCATTAAGTAGATTTCCTTCAAAAAGATTAAGAAAAAATAGATTTTGGTACCCATACTTTTTGGGGTCTATTAATATTAGTAATAAGGGCTTTAGGAACTCATATTTGCCTCATATGTTTCCTATAAGCATTATGTAAAGTATTTCAAAAATAGAATCTATTCGGTCCACAAAAACATGAAACAATATAGAATGTATCATGAATTGAATTGGTTGATTTAAGTCCAGAATTGGGAGTAAAACTGTATGTCCAAGATTTTGAAATAAAATTTGTTCTACTAAGGTTTCTTTTAACAGGTTGATAACCAATTCCAGTGTTGTATTTAGGGGAAATTTTTTTTCCTAGAATTTGAGTAAGGGTATTTTTTCTATTGGTAAACTTTTCTAAGTCACTCTTTAATTTATCATTATACATTTTTAATTTAGTGTTTTCTTTGAGGAGTTGATAATTTTTATCCTTTTTAGTTGTGAGTTCTTATTTTACAGTTATGGTAAGAGAATTATTTTTCTTTAATGATTTATATTTTTCCTTTAGTTCATTGCATGTTTCCTCAATAATGTTACAGTATTCAAACATTTCTTCATTAGTCATTTTTTCAGAGTCACTTTTATCTTTAGAATAGTATGAATTATGTACAGAAGAGTCCAGTGTTACCTCAGATGTTTTTTTTATAAAACACATATTGGCTTTGTTATCCTTTTCATCATGTGATGTCTCTAAGTCTCTTGAACTATCCTCATAAGCACTCCAAGTTGCTTTCATTGCCTTTTTGTACTTTATGTCCTTGTCCTCGTATTTCTTTTTGTACTTGAGCATTGGACAATCAGCCTTTATATATCCTTTGCGCTTACATTCATAGTAGAAAATTTCATCTGTCTTGTCACTTCTTTTCCAGTCCTTCTTCTAGTTTCCTTTTTGGTCATATTTTCCCTTGAAGTTAGACTTTCTGAAAAACTTATTCTTTTTATAAAATCATTTGAATCTTCAGGCTAGTTAAGCCATCTCCTCATCACTGTCAGGTGATGATTGTTCACTGGTGGATACTTATATAGAAGATTCCAATTTCCCTTTGTCTTTGTACTTAGAGGTGGTGGTATTGAATGCAACAGACTTCCTCTTTGGTTAATCCTCCTCTTCCTTTTTGACTTTCAGGTCTTCCTCATACATCATCAGTTTCCAAATGAGTTCTTTTACAAGTAGTTTGTTGATGTCGCATGATTCTCTCATAGCGATAGAGGTTCCCCTCCACCTGTTAGGCAGGAATCTAAGGATTCTCATGATCTGTTCCTTGGTAGAGACTTCTCTTCTAAGAGAAATCATTGTGTTGACAATCTCATTGAACCAAAGATACATGTCAGAAATAGGCTCATCAGGTTTCATTTTAAAATTATCATATTTAATAGTATAAGTATTAAGTCTCATTTCTTTTACACTAGATGTTCCTTCATGTGATACAGACAGGGTATCCCAAATTTCATCAGCAATTTTACAAGTATAAATTCTATTAAACTCTTCAACTCCTAAGGAGAAGTATAAAGCATTCATTGCTTCGCAATTATTATTATATCCAGTTTTGGTAGTTTCATCCAGTGTGATTCTATCAATAGTAAGAATTTTGTATTCGTCTATAATGGATGACCAAATTTCAAAACTCATACTCTCTAAATGAATTTTCATTTAAATTTTCAATTCAGTATAATTGGTTTCATTAAAGAATGGTGGTCTATTAGTTGCATCACCTTCCAATCTGTTATCCATAAAAAGTATTACTTTAAAAGGGATAGAAATTTAAAATTAACAGAAATTTATAGATCTTTAAAGTATAACTATAATCACAGTTGAATAAGATTACACATAGTCCTAATAAACCGCCTCTGATACCAAATGTTGGTCAGAGTAGATTACTTAAGAGGGGAGGGATGAATTGAGTAAATATAAAAATTTCTGTAAAAAATATTTCTAAAAAGGTTTCCCCAAATATTAAATACAGCCCATTTAATCAATTTTTTACTATTATAAGAGTTTGACTTTTAAATTAACTTCTTAGAAGATTGATTAATTCTCAGTAATCTTAATTTGTGTTATTAATATTACTTTTGAAGTTATTCAACTAAGACAATCTAGTTATAACTTCTTTCCAAGACTAACTATAAAAGTGAAATTAGAGATTTTGGGATTATACAATAAAGAAATAAAATAGAGAAAACTAAATTAAGCAGCATAGAGGATATGAAACTAGTGGTTCAGTCTCAATCTGAGACCTAATCCACTCCACTTGGTGATCACCTACCACCAAGCAATTTATATAAATAAAATTTGATCCACACCCTAGATCAAGGTTAACACTTGTACACAGACTATCTAGGTCACACATGGACCTCTTTCACAGTATTCATGGGAACAAAATACCAGGCCACATAAGGACCTCTTCCACACTTATCTGTGGGTATACACAAGAGTAAATAGATTTTTTGAATAAGGATATCTTGTATCATTTAGTTTAATAAAGGAGATAGATTTTATTGTTCTATAGGTACACACTCTACTCGAAAGGTAATAAATAGATACAAAATAGAGCAGAAATATGGAGATGGTTTTATTAGTTCTCTGAGTGTTAGTATTTTTATATTTGGACATCTTAAGATGAAGCAGATGCAGATATTTCTTCGTTATCATGCTCACAGCCTTGTTTTTTGTTTAGTATCACACCCCATTTTATTCATGGCCACACTTCGCTTTTATCTTAGAAAGCATGTTTTGGAGGCAACAAGTTTCATGTATTCTGCACCTCGTACCTCATATTGTCCGATGATATGTCTACAAAGAAACATTAATTATGTCAGTGCATTAAAATCTTCAAATATGACCATTAGAAATTAAACTGAAAGATGAAAAATAGGTTAATAAACGGTGTCACAGTAAGTCATGGAAACGGTGTCTCTTTCACACGGTGTTTGGATTGGTTACAGTATCTGAATGTCACGGTGTATCATGGTCATGGTGTCTTGCTCACGGTGTATGCTTCACAGTGTCTTAATTCAGGGTGTCTGCTTCATGGTGTCTCCTTCATGGTGTCTTTCTTCACGGTGTCTGGTTCATGGTGTCTTGCTTCACGGTGTATGCTTCACGGTGTCTGCTTCACGGTGTCTTGGTTCACGGTGTCTGCTTCACAGTGTCTTTCTTCATAGTGTCTTCTTCACGGTGTCTTGCTTCATGGTGTCAGAAATTCATAACCAGTGACAGACTCACAGTGTCTCAGAATTTTCAAAGTAACTGTGTTCATACCTAAGAAATGATGATAATAGAATGGATCAGACTTAAGCATTTGTCAAATAAGTAATTATGAGAGTAGATCAAAGATAGTATAAAGTAATTAAACTTAATGTAGAGAAGTTAAAATCTTGAATGGCTCTTCTTAAAGAGTGAGACTACTTTAAACATTAATACACATGATTTGATATAATTTATAGGAGTTAACTAAGTTGAATAAGATTTTTTATAGTTAAAACATGACTAATACATGAGGTGTCCAAAAAATAATTAATATTATATGTTTCTCAGGAAATTATAAATTAACCTTTGTTTATTATTCAAGAATATAAATAACAAACGAGACGTTTCAGACTCAATGTAAAGGATTTCATCTCAATCTCTTTTCATTGAGAAATTTCTTGATACTATACACCTTTATTATTTTATAAGGTGTATATACAGTCACTACGACATTTCATATAAATATTTTATCTATAATAATGTTATTTATTATTTTGTTAAATATATTAATTAATTGAGATTAATATTTAAATGTTAAAATTCATAAGGGACACCTTGAACATTTAAATATTTAATTATCAAATCTTTTCTAAATGATATTAATTTACATATTTATTTATATGGATATAAAAGAATTTTATAGGACCTTTTATATCTATATTGAATTTCATTCAATGTTCTCAAAAGGAACTGTTTAATTCAATGTGTTTTACTTTCTTTATAAAATGGAAAAAGGAAGGTTATTCTTCTATATGGCAACAACTGTTATTTGATACTTGTATTCCTCTAAAAGCCTTAATGATTTTAAAAGTAAAAGAAATCAATTTTATTTTTTTAGGTATCTTGGTATTTTAAATGGGTTCTTAATTGAAAATGGTATATTTATATGGAAATATTTTTCTTATGGGATTAGAAGAATTCTTCAAAATGGGTTTTCTGATGAATGTATTTTATTCATGAAATTGTACTTGAGAATTATATTAAATGGATGAGCCTGATATAGATTATATTAAGGTTTTATCCCCATTTTACCACATGTGTGAGCCCTAAATAACTTATACGAAGGGTTGATCCCCATTTTAGCTCATTGGGGATCCTGTTAGAGCTTATATGAAGGGATGATCCCCATTATATCTTACATGTGTGCCCGATATAGCTTATATAAAGGGTGATACCCATTATAGATCCTTAATTCATTGGGTAATATTAATATTTGATGTAATAAATATGGTTATTCCAATTTAAATGGTTTTGAAAGGGTTTTATGTATACTATTCTCTAAGTCACCTAATGGATTTTTAATTGCTTTATTTTTGGTTTTAGTGTTTTTCTTTGAGAAAAAAGAATGAGTTTTATTCATGTAAAAATTCTTTGTTTCATCAACTCAAATAATATTAAGTGGGTTACCATGTTTTAACTAGACTAAGGATATTGTTCATTTTTATGTCCCTTACTGAGCTTTTTGTGCACATCCCATGTTTTTAAATATTTTCACCGGATATAAGGGAGAATAGAGTCAAGGAAGAAATCAAGGAAATGTTATGATGAATAAACTTGAAAAGAAACCATGTTTATTTTTAAAAGTTATTATGTTATGGAATAAATGGATACTATTGTAATTGTACAGTTTTTTCTATGGGTTTTCTATGTAATAGTTATGGTGTAATTCTCTAAATCTATAAACCAAAAAAATATCATCAATGTAAATTATTGACCTAACGCATGATTTTTCAAGGTTTAAGGCAAGGGACTTATATTCAAGGTGTGAATTGGAAATCTTGACATGGTTCTTATAAAATTTGAAAAACATTTAATTGAAAAATTAGAAGAAAAAAATCACTTCATGTTCAAGGAAAGACTTCTAATTGACCACTACATGTATAAGGAGGGAATAAAATTTAATCAATAAAAATTAAATTCCTACAAGAGTTACCCAAAATCACTGTATCAAAGGATATAAAAACTTTTTATGACATGTAGGATTTTATAAAAGTTTAATGAAGGCTTTTTTATATGATAGTTCTGTCAATAACTCATCTATTATCTTTAAGAAAATCCATTATAACATGATGGTTATTCGGGAACTTATTTAAATTATTCAATAGGAATTTAGTCTTCTAACTGATCAAGATATATTCAGATTGGGATAATATATTTTACAATATATATAATGTAATTGATTATTTTGGGGTATAAGATCTTAGGATTTTGTTCGAATAGATATTTCGACCAATATATTATTCAAGTTGAATTCTAATGGAATCACAAATCACCAAAATTAATACAAAGAATGTATTTCTTATGATATTTATTTTCTTTTATAGCTTCATATAATGTCTTATTCTCTCTAAGATGATGGTTTTTATAGATCATGCAACCTTATTTTATTTATTGAATTTAATTAATGTTATAATAGAGTTGGTATGATTGATACTTCTATTTTCAGAGTTAAACATATAAATCAACAACAAGAAAGGATCAAATAATGAAGAATCTTGATACTTATTGAGGATGGAGCTGAAAAATATAGAATATGAATCATAAATAGAGATTCATGATGAGTTTATATTCAGTAAATTCTTCCATGTTAACATTAATCATTCCCAAGGTTCATTAATAGATTCAATTACTTTGAGAATGACATAGTTTATCCCTTATTCAATATCAATAAAGGAAAATTCCATTGGCTGAAATAGAATATTATTAATTGGATGGTCCTTTTCGCTTCAAATTCTATAGGTGCTATAATTTGATGGTGTGTGCCTGAATCTAAAGTAAATGGAATGATTGATTTTTTTATTAATCATCTATAAGATTAAACCAAGTTCCAAATCAAATAGTGACCAACATATTAAAAAATATGATCTTTTGGGAAACTCAATATAGTGATTAAATTTTAAATGATATGGTCCCTACAGATTAATTGATAACATTAGAAAGATGAATGAAATTTCACAACACTCTATCCAAGATGTCAAAGTATTTAATGTATAAGAATTAAAATTCATGGACCCCTTTATGAACTCCTTAAATAATACATGAATTATTATATGTGGAATATGACTCAAAATGAGTAGAATATGAGAAAATATCAATGAACACTTTTATAATTGTAATGAAATTATTAATGAAAAATGTATTAAATTGATTTATAATTATAGGAAATAAATTAGATATTGGGTAACCTACTTCAATAATAAAATGTTATGAGGATTAATTAAAAATTATTAAATATAAAACAACACTAACACCCTATATCACTCACAAAAAATAAATTGCATTATAAAAATAGAAGAATAAAAAATTATAGTATATAGTAAGATCAAACTGGAAGGACTGGTGAAAAAAATATTTATGATACACTCTTGGGTTATTGATAAGTGTTCAAAAACATCAATAGGTACCTAAAATTTATCTCTAGGGTATGGGAAACCATATAACCTATCATTTGAGTTGAATAAAAATTCTTATTATACTGTCAAGAAGGTAAACATAGACCTATGGTATCTTAGGAAAATAATATTAATGTATATGGATGAACATAAATATATAAGAAGGGAAACATACGATAATATAAATATATATAGAGAGAGAAAACCAAGATATGACATTAATGAAGGATAATCCAAAGAGAATTCACATTGAGAGATATGGTGGTATTTTATAATTCATATTTGTGAATATTTACAACTAAATTAATTACATTTTAGTAATAACCCTTCACAGTGATATGATTTTCCCCAATAGGGTAATTCAAATACAAAGGTTGTAATAAGTATCATTTAAAGTCAATAAATATTTACTGAATCTCTACTTGAAAATCACAGAAGTGCGGTGCATCTTTATACCTTATAGATTCTAAAAAAAATTTAAACATAACAATATAATGATCAAGGGAAATGTATAAAAGTTATGAATCCAAGATGTTTGTGTGAGGAAACAATCGTTTATGTGAGGCACACAACTCAACTTACATCTACAACAGCCTATAAAATTTTCATGGTCATTTTTCTAGAGTCACCATAAAAGTCTATGATTTTTGTTCCATGATACATTTCTTATAAATAATCTAGTTTTCTTAAAAAATAGGACATGTAGAGAGATTCTTGAGAAGAAACTTATATAATTCAAAAATTAATTTATTTACATGATTTGATACCCTATAAAACCTTAAGAGTGAAAAATGTACCACATGTGAATTTCTTTTTCAAAAATAGTAAGGACCCCCTATGAAAAAAATCACTCAAAATTATAATTACTTAGTATTATGCCTGATGCCCTTTCTTGAAAATTTAACCATCATACTTTCATAAGGGTCTCCCTAATGGAATAAATTTACAAGGGATGAACATTGTAGAAAACTCTAATAGTTATCCCTTTAACTTTATGTTTCAACATTATGATTTTTCACATGTTCATGACACACTTCACTCACAAAACCTAGAAGTTTAGTGCAATGTGATAGTTTTTTCAGAAATCATTTTTATGCCAAATGTGTCTTCTTGTATAAATATTAGTAATACTGGGACATTTTGTATAATTATTTTCTTCTTTACTCTCACTCAAGTCCTCCGACACATATATTTACCTTCTCAACTAAGGACTCCTCTATTGGGTTCCTCTTCTAACCCATATTTAACTCAGGTGGGTTGATGTATATTATGTAATTCCCTAATGATGTTCATATAATTTCACCAAACTCATGTAAAAACCCTAAAACTAAGGTATTCTTTGGTATAAGTCTTATCTTAATATACTTCTCATGTGCCTTTATCTATCTTTTATAGATTCAAGAGTTTTCTAGTATTATCTTGTAATTCCTACACCACGTTAATCTCTTATAACCTAAAACTACACTATATAGGTCCTTATTACATTAACTTGAGTTATATGGTATAGGTTCTTCTTACATGGCCCTAAACTACAAGGCATGATTCATTTCATGTATTAAAACAAAAAAAAAGTAATGTTTATAAAGGTTGAGTGTCATTCCTTTTTACATGGATTTAAACTATACATGTTCTCCTTCACACGACATGATTTTTCATTCCTATAATTGGAATACATAGGAACCCTCCTTGAGGTTTAATCCCAATATAATTACAATCCATTTTACCATTATGATGACCCAAATGATGTTTCTTAGATCATGTAATCCCCAAATGATATCTTATTTACATACAAGATGGAACTGAATCTAGAAATTCTATTGGGACACATAATTAGTATTCTTTTATGGGGTGGTCCACATCCTTATACTAGTCATGGTCCCTCTGTTTGGTTTACTTGCATTTCTTCTTTCCAATGACGAGTGGCCTCTACCACCATGGTCAATTAAGTCATCTCCTTGATAAAAATGGGATTATGTGATATAGAGTCATATTTACTTGGATTTCTCCTTGGAGTTAATTTCTTAGTTTGGGCCTCTCTCATAGATCTAAAACATTTTTTTGAATATCTTTCTTGGAAAAATCACAAATTAAACACTAGTTAATTATGCTACTTATTGTCATGACAGGCTAGTTACTTACTATGTGGGGATGATGAGGACATTGGGTATGTCTAGAATATATGGATGTTGGGTGTTTTGGGAATCTATAAAATTATTCCTCTTTAAAATTTAATGTATTCTAATGTATGAGGATTCAGGTATGAAATCAAAGGAATCATGTGTCTATTAGAGGAAAAATCACATGAGGAGCGTAAGGAATTCAAGAATTGTTGCCTCAAGAATCATGTACTTATTTGATAGGGAGACTCTCATTTATTCTATATTACCTGAGGCATCCAATTATCATATTTCTAGGAAACTTATTCCCATAATATAAGGATACTTAGGCTCATCACCTAAGTCTTCTCATGTTATTCACATGAGGTTGAGATTCTGATGCAATATGTGGTGTCACAAGTTTAAAGTTGAATGTGGGTATTTCACATATTTAAAGTATATTGTAGACTATATCACACACACTCATTATTTATTGGATGATCGTGGGTTTAAATCCTTGTGGGGATGTTTTCCATATACCCTGACCACATACTAGGATGAACATAGGTTAGTGTCACATAGTGGCATTGATGTTTGGTGAGGGCCTTATATTTGTATGGTGAGATTTTTTGATGTGCATATAGAATGTCTAAATATGTCACCTCTTGAGGGAAACTGAATTTGTGGTGGTATTGGGTATCGAGATTGAAACTTGGGTATTCTTCCTATGTACCATGATAGGAGATAGGGAAACAAACACATGTAGTTTAACTATATAGTTTAAGTTTGTGAGAAAGTATTGATCCTTGTTGTTTATCATCATGTGATAAGGATTATTTTGTAATAAAAGTGGTAAAAATAAGGGATGTTGTGGGTATTATTCATATAATCATCCAAAATGGTGGATTTTTCATTCCATTATTATTAAATAAGGCATCTCATGTTTATCACATAAAGAATCATGTGTTGATCACATAACACATCTCATATTCGTTGTATGGATTGAACCGAATAGTTTAACATCATGTGGAAAAAATTTTGGTGTTCATTAAATCATCATGTGACTAAGACATTATGATGTAATGTTTAAACTCTTGTAGGTCAGATGTTGTTTTGGGGTTTATACACATGGAGCTACTGAGGTGCTGCTAATGAGAAGAGAAGGTAAGTGTGGGGTTTACACGATTGTGTTTCCTGGAGGATGTTTAGGATTAGTGATGATTTTTTAGGTGCTTATGTATAGAATATAGGTGGGTACTAATATTTATTAGTTATTCTATGAGTGGGGATTACATAAGGAAGCTTTCCTGGTGTTGTTAAGGAGAAATGATGGTATGTTTAGGGCTTAAATGAATGTGTTGTGTAACACCTGAGCTTCAATTATATTAAGTGAACATTATATTTTAAAAAACTATAATAAAATTCACATTTTAATATTCTTGTCAAAGAAATTATAATTTGATAAGATGAATATTTATTTTGAACTTTCATGGTCAAAATAACCATAGAATGTGTTTTAGACATTTTTCCTTAGAAATAAGGTTTTATGAATAATTGAAAATATAGTATTTAACTATTCCTCATTTTATTTATAATAATGTGTTATATTATTTATAATTAAAAATGTATATAAGATAAATTTAATTGAAAAAAATAATATTATTTGAGGGTTAAAAGGATATTTTTTAGAAAATAATTTTTTAAAGCATAGTGTATATCCATTTTAATTAATTAAAATAATCTTAAATGATGAATGATTTAAATTAATTTTATATATTATATATCTATACATATTAATTTAAATGTGTATAATTATTATTATGAGTAATATAGTTAAAGTAATATCATTTTATGCTTGAAAAATGTATTTCTTGAAAAATAGTTTTCTCGATATGCTTTTATGATTATTTTTAAATTTAATAATTCTATTTATGTGAATTAAATTTGATAAAATGGATTCCATATTTTCGATAATCAAAATTAATACTATATAATATGGTCAAATTAATTTTTCATTATAATTAATATTAAAAACAATAAAAATTAATTACTCCAGTTAAGGTCAAAACAGGTTTACCGGGGGTTAATATATAAATATAAGGGTTAAAATGACCAAAAAATTTCTAAAACACCTTTTCTTGGTTTTATTTTAACCTTAAACTTTTAATATTTGAATATTATCCATTTTTGGAGACATTTTTCATGAAAGTGACTTGACATTATTTTAAAACGTCGAAAAATTACAAGTTTGAAATTCATGAAAAAAGTCTCAATGATTATAACCCCCCAACACCTGATGGTAAGACATCAACTGTGTCTATTTAGAATGATGTATCTATACCATATGATATTTGTTAATGATTAAATTCATTTTTTCTTGAAGTTCTCATTATAAACTAGGAACTAAAATTACCTTTAGATATGATAAATAATATATGGACCTTAACATTTAAATAGTCGATTCATAAATATCAACAATATTGTGTTAAGAGTAAATCATACAAAACTTTATGTGTGAATGATATGGTAATTGAAAAATACTGTTAAAATTGGTTCTATGGGACAAAATAATGATGATGATCACAATATCATGTTTTTGAACAAAAATGAAGGAAATGAGATATCGTTGATCAGGCATATACCATATGATACAAAAAAATACAAAAAGGACAAAAACATATACTACGAGAATTGTGAGCATAGGATTAGTCCTATACTTTTGTACTCCATCCTAGTATTGGTATTAAATAATCATAATCTGGTTGATTCCCTTTATCTATACATGCAATCATGATGTATCTTGGGTACCAAGGGCATCCGAAGCATAGTGTGAGATATACTCAGTAGGCCACCACAAAATATGTCTAGATCAAACAATATAATGAAATATAAAATTAAGTATGTCCCAATAACTAATAGATTCAAGGAAATTAATAAATAATATATAGAAAAATGGGTTCCACTTAGGACACTCGTCCAATCACTATTAGCTTCAGCCTAAGTCAGATGTCTCTAAACTGAGGTAACCTACACAAGTTTGAAATATGGTAAGATATTCAATAAGTAAAGTTTCAAAGAAAGTCCCTCCCCCAAGTTTGTAATCTTTCTTGTAGGGAATTTCTTAATATTTTCAAGTCCACATTCTTACTCATAAATTTAATTAACATATTTATAAATTATTAAGAAGAACCATGAGATAATACAAGGAAATCCCTATGGAATACCATGTATCACTCTAGGGGATCTAAATATGTCCAATGTGGTGGGAGTCTATCCAAGGATACCCATGAATGAGATCCCAAGTGTCACTTCAGAAATGGTGTGAAGACAACAATAACTAGCCTCTAAGTCTTTCCCAAGTATCATACATAGGGGTATGAGTCTCTTGTGAGGAATGGTACAATAATCACATCACCAAGACCATACACGGGGTCTCCCCTAGGTAAATGGTGTCACTCTTCTTGAGGTAAATTATAAAATGCATAAAGATCCCATCCTAGGAATAACTAGTGCATCCCCTACATATTTACAAGTTTTTAACAAAATAATTATATGGTATGATGAGCCTGTCCAAGAGGTCCTTAAATTGGAATCCCTTATTTCTCCCTCAGCATGTGATGATTGTATGGTTTGGTAAGCAAAACAATCCCATTTATAAAAACATCATTCTCAGATTCTAAACCATTTAACCATTTTATTTAGTTCACAATTCCAATTATGTAATAAAGTGTAGGAGCCTAACTCATGGCCTTCCACTATAACAAATTCAATTTATTTTTTCAAGGAACTTATTATAAGTGCAACACACCTCATGTTTTGTTTAATAATTCAGAACAGTGGAAGTTAGGGTATCATGGAAATGGAACACCCAATGGGATATATTAGGATAAATTGATCAACAAAAGGGTTTATTATCCACTCTTTGGGGTTGAATTAGGCATTCTAAGGATCTCAATTTAATTTATTTAACAATTTTTACGTGTCACTAGAATGTTCCATCATGTGTTACAATAGCTCATGATATATAATTAAATGAAACATAGGGAATGAATCTAGACCACCTAATATAGGTTCGTAGCTATCTCATTGTCTAGCATCATCCCTTGAATTGAGTTAAAAAATATCAGAAAAAACATCCAATACCCTGAAAATTGGGAAAATGAAGTCATACATAAATACTGCAACTTATAATAAGATCAATTAAGAGGGGAATGAATCATATTGTAGAGCTTACCTTAAGATTTCAAAACCATCTGATGGTGAAATTTTTGGAGACCATGTAAAAGAGATATCAAAACCCCTATAAAGGATAGGAAAGGGATATTTGGGCAGCCATGATTGGATAAAAACAAAGGAAGAAGAGGAAAGGGGACTAGAAACATAATATGAAAAAGAAGTAATTTTCTCCTCATTTAATAGGCGACATAGTTTAGTCGCAGGATTGTCTAACCCATTTTCAAATCATTCACCTTATTTCACTTAAGTAGGGGCCTTAGATGGGCCAGGTGCATGGTTTGGCTAACCATGTGCTAGCTATGTGAAAGGACACTATATTCAAGGACCTAAAATCTACAAGGGTGTTTCCCCTGTTCCTCATGTTTATGGGGGGACCATGCAGTCCCTGCTCACTTCTATCACAATCACA
Organism: Viscum album; assembly: GCA_963277665.1. Lineage (NCBI taxonomy): Eukaryota > Viridiplantae > Streptophyta > Magnoliopsida > Santalales > Viscaceae > Viscum > Viscum album. The sequence continues at coordinate 439,725,901 of OY728155.1, read as the reverse complement.
CATGGTTATGGAAATATTTCAGGCTAGGATACATGGTTTCTCCAAAACGTGCGGCCTAGTATACTTATCAAATTTTCAGGGATCCAGGATCAAAATAAGCCCCAAACACCCTCATTATTCCCATGACTTTATTAGATAACCTTTTATGGTCCAAACCAAGTAATTAAAGTTGATAGACAATGGTTCATACCTTTGATAAAATACAAGATGTTATGCTATCTTATTATATCAGGTTTACTCCCCATTACATCCTTGTCTTACTATAAAAGATCCACTCCCCATTCGGGCCATTTCTATATCATGAGATTTATAAACCATTATCCAATTCATTGGAGGGAGATATAGGTCCCCCCCTCACATAATGAAAACTATAATTATGTTTTTTGTAATATCATAAAAATTCATCATATCATAACCCCTAAAATGAAATGGGTATCATAAAAATTTCATCATATCATAACCAATAGTAAATATATAGGTTTTAAAATTATTTTTTCATATAATAACCCATGAAAAGAAAGGGGTTTCATAATTATTTCATCATGGTATAACCCATGGAAGATAAATGGGTTTTATATACATCATTACATCAAAACATAAACCATTCCTAGAAATAATTTTTTTGGAATCCTGGGATCATATACCCTTTAAGTCATATGTAACACCAAAATATTTCATCATAGTTAGAATTAATTTTGAAAAATAATTTAAAACATTTCTTCAGGAAAATATTCTTTTCACTTTGAAAAACACTTTAAAAACATAAAACATTCTCAAATTATTTTTCTTTGAAAATGACTCTTGAAAAAAATAAAGGAATATTTGAAAAAAATTAAAAAAAATTAAAACAAAAAACATTTTCAATATAATTTTCTTTGATAATATCCTTTTAAACTTATAAAAGAAGTTTCTAAAATCATTTAAAACACTTTTTAAAACATAAAAAATTCTCCAAATACTTTTATTTGAAAATAACCTTCAAATATTATAAAGGAAACTTCTAAAATAATTTAAAAAACTTTTAAAAACATAAAACATTTTTAATTTACTTTTATTTTAAAATAACATTCGAAACTAATAAATTAATATTTGAAAAGAAATTAAACACTTTTTAAAACATAAAACATTTTCAAAATCCTTTTCTTTCAAAATATCCTTTGAAACTTATAAAAGAAGATTTAGAAATCATTTAAAACACCTTTTAAAACTTAAAAAAATTTCAAAATCATTTTACATTAAGATTATATTAAAATATCATTTAATAAAATTGAAAACATTTTTAAAAGATATTATTTTGGAAGAAAACCAATTTCTGAATTAGGAGAGAAATAACATCATATTTTCTTAAAAATATTTTCTTAATTATCTTAAGTACCAAAGAGTGAAAAATGGTACCATTAATTTAATATTTTATGAATAAAAATAGGATAATTTTTTTTTGATAATTCATGAGAGTAAGAACATGAGATTTCATCATTAGTTACTTAATCATAAATAATCCCAATAACTAATGAGACTCTAACATAAACTTTCTACCTCTTTGGTAACATTCAATCATAAGCCCCACGAAGGAATAAAAAATGAAAATTTAAATATAATTAGGATGAATACAATCATGATATTAGTTGTCAAAGGGGATGTATATACAAATAATGAAAGAATATAGGTTCATAACATAACTTATATCTCAAGGAAGTAAAATTAAGAAAAAACTATCTTGCTGATTTGATAACTCTTGAACCGTAAACCCCATGAAATAGATATCATAAAATAGATATGTAAATACAACAACAAATATGTATAATAATAATAATATACATTAATGTGAATTATATACACCAAATAAACTATATAGGTGGTTAACATGGCATGCGTCTCACAAAAGTAAAAAGTGAGATGAAAATTATTTACCTTAATTCTTGACTTCCGTCATACTCATTCAAACCTCCTACATAATAAATATAAATTTATTATATATATATTAAAGAAAAATATTCATATACATCATAGCATATATGATTTTTATTATGAAATTTTATTACCCATTTATTAACAATTTCATGTTAACTTCATTTTTCGGGTAATAACCTCTTTGTTTTTTTATGTATGTTTTGACTTATTATTTTTTATCCTCTTAATCTGACTATGATTTTATCATTTAAAGATTTTAAACCATGATATAAATATAATATATATCTATTATATATTTATTTATATTAATCCATAAAATTTAGTGATAGGAAATGAATTAAACTGTTCATGGAGATGGTAGGTTGTACGTATTCATGAACGATGTTTCCATTTTCTTGTCATATTGAAAGAAGGAAAGGTAAATGACACACACACACTTATATATATATATATATATATATATATATATTATCATTAAATTAGAATTTCTATTTCATATATATCACGTATATTTATTAAACTCATCCTTAATACATTAAATGTAAAGCATGAATGAATCACATCCCTTCATGAGTCGATAGTCCACCGTATGCATGAATGACATTATCATATTCCAAAAAATAGAAAAAAAGAATGTATGTGTGATATAAAAATTAAAAAGAAATAATATATTAATAAATATCATATATATCCTATATAAACTATAAATCCATCATTATTCCAAACAATTAAAGATGGTAATGGAAAGACAAACGACATCGGTTAGCGAGGTGGTAGTTCATCGTACACATGAATAGTGATTTTGTAAACAATTGGATGGAAGAGTGTGTGGTTGTAGGTCATACCTTTAACATAAAAACATATCATTATATGGAAACTAATTGTGTTATTATATCATCATTTTATAATTATAATTTAATTAGGTGGAGAAAGAAATAAAATTAAAACGCTCTTTGAACAAAATTATATCTCATTTGGGTATCCTCCTTAGGTTTTCACCAAATCTTTCATAGGTTGGATTTATACCCAAAATAAGGATTATAGGATAATTTTAGTGAATTTTGGAAGTGATTTTGGTGGTTTTGTTTTGTCCAAATGGATTAATAGGTGTGAATAATGGAGGAGAGTGAGTTCCCATTTATAATTGAGGAGTGGTGGCATTATTGTAAATACCCAAAAATTATTCACTATTGGGAGGTATCCCTTACCTCATGTGGATCTAAAATTGATTAACTATGGATGGAAGATATTAATTCTTCAATACACACATCCACTACACAAAATAAACACTTTTTTTATCAATTTATTCCTTAGTGATTAAGTTTATTCAATTTTATCCTTATAGTTTTTACTAAGTTTACTTGTATGTATTTGTTTACCTACATGATTTATCATTTCAGAATAAAATTAAAAAAATATATATTAGATGATTTATACCAAATTTTTCTGAATATTTAATCAAATTAATTAAATAAAAATCATATGTGTGTGTATAATTAATTTTAAAACAAACTCTTGTAATAGAAAAAACATTATGTTAACCTTAATGATGATAATTAATTTTAATTGTTTTCACTAATAATTAGGGTAAAACAATATGTTAATCTTACTAGATAATATAAATTTTTATGATTCAAAATATGTAATCCATTTTTCCAAATTTAACTTATATAAGTGGAAGAATTTAATTTAAAATTAATCTCATCAACACGATGAGAAAGTGGGGATTTTAAGTGAAAATGTTCATAAGTTTATAAATTTTTTCTATATAATTTAAATATTTAATTGATTAAAATGACCTAAATTAGATTGATATATGTATAATTTTACTAATTATACTTTAAATCCCATTTAAAATATAATTTCACTTTGTAAATAATTTAGAATAAAAGATTGTTTGTAATTAAAATTTGGTATTTTTTCACCTTTCATCAAAAAAATGAAACTTTTCAAAAAAACACACAAAAATCCAACTAATATATTTTTTATTTTCCAATTTCAAAAAATATTTTTTATTTTATCAAATTAATTTTCCTTAAGTGGGTAAAAGCTAAATAATTCTGCCATAAAAAGGTGTCAAAACTACGTTTTTTGAAAACAATATGCGTTTTAAGTGCAAAATTAAATTTATTCTTATTTAATGTCTAGAAAACAAAAAATATGAATTTTAAACATTTATTGGAATATATATTATATATAAATTTAATTAAAATCATTAGGTAAAAATTATTTGGTTAATTTATAGATATAAAATACACTTCTATGCATTAAATTAATTTTCTATAAAAGGTTTCCCCTTTATTTTCAAAAGAGTTTTACATTCATTTATAATTAATTGGTCGCCAAATAATTCATTATATAAACATGTGTAAACAATATTTTCATAATTTAGTTAATCCTATGAATACCCTTTATTCCAATTTCTAGCTCATGACTTTCATATTAAATAATAATATTTAAATAGTATGGCATGTTTGGTTTGAACTTAATATTGTTTGTAATGAAAGTTAAACATAGAATTGTGTCTAACATAATTAAAAATTAATATTTTATAAAACACAAGTTAAATTTATTTTTTCAAGTAAAGTAAAATTTCAATAATATTAAATATATTTTTTTAAAATATAAAATTATCAATGTTTTACAAGAATAACTAAAGGTTATAATTTATTTAAGTTATTATTTATCTTGACGAACCTTTCATAAAAGATAATGAATATTTTTATCCATACTAATCAATTTATAATATTAATTGATACTTCAGTAAATGGTTGAAAAATATATAATAATGGGATGTATTTAAATAATGTTATCCTTCTTTCAAATTTACACATATACAATATAATCATCATCCCATTCGAATTTCGCTTCACTTTATACATGAAAGCTTCTTAGAGATGAGACAACATGTGAAATCATCCATGATTGATGTTGTATCCATAATTCACATAATACATTGATGATATTATTATTACATAACCATTATATACATTATACATGAGCCTCTTGTAAGAATATTTCTCACCCTCATTTCCTAAGGAGCAACAATGGGTATTGGGGTTACCAGCACCTTGAATTTCTAATATCGTATTACTTTACACAAGCGCATGTACTACTCTTGGAAATTCATGACATTATCATCATGTTATTTATCTAATAATTATTTAAGTGTACTATGGTATTTCTTACCATTTTCTAAAACAACAAAATCTATCATATTAGTACTTTTGTCTTAATTACTAATTTAACATTGGTGATTAATTTAATTATCAAATGTATCCCACTATTTTAATGAACTCTAGTATCCTACACTACTAGACAAGGAATAATCTGTCACTTGATTATTCTAGTGGAAATCATCCCCTCATATACTAAAATATTTTTTATGCCACCTCTTAGAGAGTTTCAAGGTGATAACTAGACTACCCAACTATATAAACTCATGACTCCTTGATCTTTTGAGTGAATTCCCATGATTTAAAATCATAAAAATGATTTACTCAATGTTTTCCTCTAATTTTTTAACAAACTATATCTGACTACTCAATTAAAAACAACATTAGTTTAGTCAAATCACAACAATCAGAGTAACTCCTTCTTAATGTGAGGCACCCCCAACTTTTCCTAATAAGAACCTCGTACACTCATCTTTGTTCAAATTTTAGTGATGAAAGGCATTTATGACATGTTTTTTATTTGAGGGGTTTTTTAATATATTTGAAAAATGTAATCCATTTAAATTTAATATATTTATAATATGTTTTCATAATCACAACTAAACATGCATCAATATAAAAACATACATCACATCTTAATACATTTTTTATTATTTTATGTGTTTCACATTGACATGAAAATGAATAAAATAATAAACAACTCATAATGTAAATAAATTACACTAATTTTATTGAGATTCAAATATTTTTTAATACAATTAATCTTAACAGTTCAATAATTTCCTAGGTAAATCATACCTAATTTGGATCTTGAATTGTATTGCAGTTCCCCCCTTTCCAGTGTTTTCACTCCTCGTCTGGTTTGTTGGGACCTATTTGGATGGAATTTGCCTTTGGAATTTGGAAGAAGTTTGGGAAGAATTTATTGTCTTTTTCTATTAAGGAAATTTCAAATGTAAAATAAATCACCTCACTTTTAAAACTTTGGTGATCAGACTCACATTAATATTCAAAATATCATACCTAAAATTTTCTAGAAATCCCATTGTATTGGGAAGATATTTATAAGAAAAAATGGTTCATCGAACTCACGATGAATCTAATATTAAAGATCTAATATCAATGGGGAATGGTATCAGATTCTGAATGGATCCATTGTAAATCTATTGATTCCCTTCAATTTTTAATTTCACAAATATCTTGTGTTATGAGGAAAAAAGTTTATGTTATACCTATGAAGAAAAGAACGAGAAAAGGTGATTCGAATTGTAAAGAGGTTTTTTTGGAAAGAAAGAAGTGATGGAAGGATAAAAAGTTATAATACTTACCAATTTAAGATAGATGGTTCTTAAGAAAATCTTAAATATTCTTAAATTTAATAGGGTGTCATTATATAAGCATAAGTGTGTGAAAGGAGGAAGTTATTAAAGTAAAAGCTTTATAGTGTCTGTCCATTAGTGGGAGATCACGAAACAAAGAAATTTTCTATGTCTGGGATGGTTTATTGGAATCATAACAACATGAAGATACTAGTCTTCATTCAGACCAGTAATCCATAAGATACAAATATTTTAAGAAATAATTTTATGAGTATTGTATTCAAAAAATATAAGAAGTTTTTGAAGTCGAAGTTGATTGGACCAATGCGAGTGAATTAAGTTAGAGAGCTATAAGCAATGTATCCAACAATTTTTTTCAAGATGAATTTCTGGTTATTTTCATTTGGTTCTAGAGAAAAGAAATACCTGGTTTATTTTAATTAAAGATAGGGCCAAGAGAAAAATTAAATATGTTGAATTGCTTTTATATCAATGGTTTAGGAGCCTTCAAACAAAATAAGGATATGACCATCGTACTAAAGGTGACACCGATCTAACAGAGTAAATCCATGACCGGTTCATTAAGAATAGATTGACACTGATTACTACATCATATGTAGAATCATCATTTTAATAAAAATAATAAATTCATAAATTAATAATTCTTTTCAAAATCATTATCAAGGGGAGTATAATTATTAAAGAAATAAATGTTTTTAAAAGATATTTGAAGTCAGTTATGAAGTGTTTCTAGAGAATTATAGACATATATAGAAGTTTACACTATATTTTTAATAGAAGGGTTTAAATTATTTATAGTTATCAGTTGGTATGGAGCATCGGATTGGGTTGTGTGTTCTCAGTTTGTTCCTAGGATCATAATGATAAGTCATATATTTTTAATATGTTTCAATTAGTGCATATAAACATAATAAGGAATCTATTTTCTTCATCATAATGGGAAAATCAAAATGATAATCGAAATTATACAGAATATTTTGAAAAAATTATGAAGTAATCCCAAGTTGTGAGAAGATTCAAGTAGGTTAGAGAATAGTTAATAAGTGTTAAATAATTAAATGATGTAGCTGAGATTTATGGGAGATTTTATCATTCTAGAAATTTTATTGAGAGGTAAAGTTTTTCAAAATATCATCCAAAACACATTTAGAACACCTATAAAAAGGAGAAAGTACTTTTGTACTTCCTAACACAAGTACTATTTATGAGGTGTATAGAGAAGGTGGAGTGTTAAAGTTTTGTATAGAGAAAGTGTTTTTGTATTGGGAATTCGTGAGGAGGTTCTCCAGAAATAATGGGAGGATATAAGATCATAATCATGGTTTTCAAATTAGATTGATCGATCATATTGGGATTTCTGGACTGAGATAGAATTTTTTCTGATTTTTTCAGTGGTATTATGACTGAATTATATTATCGTATATAGAAATAGTCCTAGGAATCATATTACGAATTGGATTGAGTTTCATTATGAAGTCCACATAAATTATTACTTGATACTAGATAAGAATGTGAATAATTTTTTTGAAGATCATTTTTTTGAAATTTGATAAGGCATCACAGTAACATGTTTTGAAGAAACTGGTGAAGGTTTCGTAACTTGTTACAAAAAAATGTATTACATCATTTCATGCTACTTGAAGAACATGCACCATTGTATTGATCATATTTCTATAAAAGTGTAAGGTAATATCCTTCTTGTTGTATCCATAAAAAATAATTTTTTCTAGTGGATTGAACGGAATTAGATTGTTTCCAAACCGTACCAAGGATAAAGATACTCTTATTGAGTAGTGAACCTCGTAAATTCTTGTGTTCTTGTGGATGTTTGACAGTTTTTTTCATAAAATTCATAACTATATAATTTGAGGATAATTTTTCTTTAAAATAAATGAAACTTAAAATAAATAAAAATATATCATTGATTCACCGCCTCCCCCTCTCAGTGATACTTAGATCTTGGTTGGGTAATCTCAATTCCTATTAGAGGGAAGGTTCCCTTAATTTACACTTTACAAAATTTTTTGAAAGAGAAGTTGTGATGGAGAATCTAAATTGTGTGAATAGTAATAGGATTCCAGTCTTTGATGTTAAGTATTATTATATATGGAAAGATATAATGTTTCCTTGTCTTATATCTCTTGGGTTTAATGTTCTTGAAGCAATAACAGATGGATTTCCACAAATTCATAAAAATGTTCCTCTTACATTTTTTGGCAATAAGAATCTTGAGAATGATGAAATAGATAATAATTATTTACTCTCATAAATTTATAAAAGATATTTTTTAAAATTAAAGGGTGTTACCACCACTTAATATATATGGGTATTTCCCCCAGAATGTGTGTTCTACTTAGGAATCACTACTTTTAGATGGTTTCCATCAGAAGTATTTATGGTATCGGAAACACCCAATGGTTTTTTATCTAAGGGGACTTGCTTTCCAAAGGGAGGTGTTCTTTAGGTTTGTTGACCTATGATACTTAAGAACTCACTTTTGTCTAGAGGGTGGAAATTTACGCTCATTTCCCCCTTTTGGGGGGAATTATTGCTTACTTTGGGACTCTCTTAAAGAGTTAAGATATGTTCATGAATCTTTATTAATTTACAAAGAATAATGTAGGTTTCCCTTGAAATTTAAAATGGATTATTATAATGTGTGGAATTCAGAATAATTTGTAATTATTCGAGGTTCTTCATCAATGGATATATTTGTATATATTCAAGGTTCTCCATTAATGGTATCCTCTCATATAGTTATTAGATATTATTTAGTATTTTATATGATGATGTTGGTTTTTAAGCCACTCAATGAGGAAATCTGGAATTTATAGTCATCTAGGTTGAAAAAAAAATTGTTATGATGTTCGGATCATACCCCTAAATTGGATACCTATGTATCCTCATGAAAGGAATCAGAACCTTCATATTTCGGTTCCACTTAATAGGACATGTCATTCCTTTTAGGGTCATGTGATAAGGATCTAACCATATATTTTAATGTCATCTGGTAAAGACATCTAGGTATAAGGTTCCTAGACAAAGCTTGGTGTGGGACTTATGCCTAATAATCCCAAGGAACTTGGAAAGTATATGAGTTTTCATGTTGGATTAGACCATGTTGGGAATGTTTCCTAGAATGAACTGGGATGATTTGGAGTATTGGGTATGAACCTCATGAAGGCTTCCTACATATCCCATTCAGATGGGAATAAAAGTCAGCATAGTTCAGTAAGTCTCACAGGAGAGTATGTCCCTTTGAGGAAAATAGGTTGGGGATTACTCCTAATGAGGATGCCCTTGTAACATGGTCCATGAGAGATGTCTTAACTCATAGAGATTCAATGGGGACTTAATTCGGAGCATATTTCTAAAAAGGATACATGAACTAAGATAATTAAGGTTGTACTTCTAAGGAGGATGCCCATTGAGCTTGGGCTCTATATTAAGGCTTCCTACATATCCAAATTATGGTGGGAATTAGAGTTCTTGTAGTTCAAGATATGAGGTGGATTTTCTGTATGTGGGATCATCACAAATCTCTAATCCCACGTGAATCCGGCTCGGTGTGAGAAACAAGAGGATGTGAAAGATTCAATAAACCACACACTTTCTTCTCAACTGATGGAAGGGGTTGGACCTATGGTGAAAGAAGTCAGGGCGATGGTGGAAGAGGGTGCAGAGAAATTAATCTTTTAATGTGAAAGGAATGTGAAGGTCATTGGGTATAGTCTGAAAGGCTAGAGGATTACACCAGGAGGGATTCTCTAAAAATTTTCTAGTAGTGGAAGTAGGATATCATTCCCTCTATAAAAATGAAATGAAAGTGTGAACAATACCTTACCTACCAAGGATCATAGATTCTAGGTCTTAGAGACAAGGAGGGGGGACATGGCCCAAACCCTAATCCTCCAAACTGGGAACTTCCAAACATTGTCTCTGGGGTAAGGATTTGTGTGACTATCGATATACAGACCTATAGACACCCCAAGGACCCTATCTCTCTTATAAGACAAATGTGTGAAACCTATGACTATAGAAATACAAACCGAAATGGGAGATGTGTTGATATTTCTTTCCCATAGGTTTATTAAGTTGTTATGTTTGGGAAGAGGTTTAAAATTGGTTCCCTTCAAATAAGGGATCCAAGGAAATAGAGTCCATGCCATGAGTGAGTTTAAAGAGGCAATCAAGGATGGCTTGCATAGGTGTTCAACATAGGTATGCCTCATAGGTATTCCATGTAGGTATTCCATGTAGGTGTAATGCACAAGTCCTAAGAGGAACTGAAAAATGATTAAAGCATGAAGGATAAGCCTATGAAAGCTTGATATTCCATGGGAAATGTACTATATGGACAAAAAACATGGGATATATTTTATCTTAAGAACCTTGGGTGTCCATTTATGTCCTTGGAATCATCCCATGAAGGTCCTTGCTTAAGGAAATTACGTTGCGTAGATGACTTATTACTATGGAAGGAGCTTCCTTAACAAGATGTTTTGTATTTAAAACTCTAAAATAACCTTTATATCGCTTATCCCATCTAATTATCTATTATCTCATGTTTTATATAGCTACATTAGCAACTTTGGGGGACCTGGGTGAAGGAGATACACAATGGTATCTTTAGGAGTTCTTTTAACTTTTTTAGTTGTTAAAATGGGGAGCCCAAGGGTCCTAATTATAGCAAATGAGGGGACCTGGTCGAATGAAGTTTATTCGTGTATGTCTTCAGCATAGATTTATATCATGGATATTTCATGTTGGGGTGGAAAAATTATACTTCTGTGTAGGAATGCAGTTTAGGTCCTCATTATAGGGGGTTGTGCATTGGGTCACACAGGCAGGACTTGCACTGGCCGCTTGATGCGTAGGTGTGTCATGTAGGTCCCTCTGCCTTTATGCTAAAAAATATAGGACCTGCATTGGACTTCTTATTTGTAGGTATGTTTTTCAGATACCTTGAACTATATTTCTTTACTTCCTTTAAATTTATATGATACTTTAAGATATACAAAGTGATTCTTCATAATTGTTCTTCCTTTCTTTATTATAAAAGGAATGTCAACAAAATCCACCCCTTAGGATTGGATCTGACTATAAAGTCAAACTAGTCTTGAGGAAATATTATGGGGAAAATATTAAAGAGAATTAATTCTAGACTGCACAAGTCTGTTGTGTAGTTATGTCATGTAGGTCAGTGGCATAGTCCAATGGAACCTATAAATACCCTCATTCCATTTTCATTTTCTTCACCTGCGTTCTCGGATTTCTACTCTCATTTCATAGCTCATTCGTCTATCTCTACCATGTTGTGCTCTCACACACTTCCCTTAAAAATATCTCAAGGTATAGATATTTGAGAAATGGATCTATGTTAAGTTACATTATTGAAGGACCTACTCAGAATCACTTTGTCTAAGGACCTATGTTGGGTACCTTATCGAAGGACCTACATGGGTGACCTCATCAAATGAGTTGTGCGAAAATTTTCCTTGGCCAAATTATTGAATTACTTTAAGTTAAAATTTTAACTTTCCTAAGATAATATTGAGATTTAATGTGGAACATTTGGTAATTCTATTATAGTAAATGGCTCAGTTGATGACTTCAACTGAAGAAGCTAGAGTTTACCAAGACAAAATGATGAAAATCGTTATACCAGACTATTATGAATTTGTCGAGAGTAACCATCCTAAGTTTGTGAAAGGCTTGATTCCATACCAATGTGAATATCCGTGAAGCCACTATCGACTTCTATACAAGCATGGTATTTTTCAAGATTCCCACATTATGGATTACAAGAAATATTTTCCAAAGACATGTTTTGTTAAAAACCTCAACTGTCATTGTATGAATATTACTTTGAAGGGTATTATTATTTATGAGGTAATATTCTATATTAGATACATCCTATATCATAGTGGTTGTACTCTTGATATTAAGGATCATGTTATGGATCCAAGGTTACATTGGAATGATTCAACCTTTTATGCTTCAAAAACCGATCAATCAAAAGGTTGGAAGGAAGATTGGGACCTTCGTTCTGGAGTATGAGTCAAGCCTGAATGGATATGGGCCTTTTGTGTATGTCGGACTTGAGAAGAGTTCAAGAAAGAGATGATGGATGTTAATATTTATGCATCTGTTTAGATAGTACAAACATAAGTTTTCAAAAAATGACTTCATTCCTAAATTACTAAGTTTATATTGTCCTAAAACAAATTCTTTCCACTTGATGCAAGGTGAGTTTGGCATCATTTTATGGGATATCTAACAAATATATGGGGCTCCCATTATTAGGGAGATGTATGATGAATTCATTCCACCAATAACAACATGGGGTGATGCTAAGAGGATTCCACCATTGGCTCAAGAACTATTTAAAATAGAAAATAAATTTCTGAAAGACAAGAAAGATTCTCTCACTAGGGTTGATATTAATGCAAGAGTAAGGATGGAATATTTTTTAGAACCAACGAAAGAGAAGGGTACCACTTGTGGACATCATACCATTTTCCCAACTAGGTATAATCAGGGTGCTTCATGTATGTATTGGCTCACATTGGAGAGGGGTGATTATAAGCAGCGGGGTTACAAGATTAAGCCCAAGATTGATGAAAAGGTACGCTTAACTGGCTTATTTTCCATATGGATAAGAATTTATTTGCTTTCAATCCATGAGTTCGGTGATGGTGTAAGACCAGGGAAATTTTTTATTGCATCCAATTTGGTAGAGTAGAAATATATTGGGTTGGATACCCCTATATTAGCAAGAGTATATAACTCTCTATTGCATTTGTACAATGGGAAGGATCTATTTAGATTTGAAGAACCATTTTAAGTATTGTGGGGTTGTATTGTAGCACATTTTAGTTCATATTTGGTGTTGAATTTGGTTACATTCCCCAATGGTCATTTTAATCCATTTTCTATAAAGTTTCTCAGATTCTACCTTTGAACCTGAAACCTGGTGTAGTGATGAGGGCACTGAATGCATCCAGAGAATTCATTTTATTTCATTTTGATAACCCACCAACTAAAACATTTTTTATGATGGTAAGGAGGAAAATTAGGAGCTGGGGGCTTATATGATGGCATTCAGGGATAGCATACTATCAACCAGGACTCATGGTGAAATCATCTGTGAGGATTATTTCCATTATAGGATTGATCTATAGTTAAAATGTTTTCAACAATCAAACACTTTTCCTCCTACATATGTTATGCATGGGAATCACCCAATGGTAGCCTCAAAAATATAGATTCTGATGGATTTAGAGACATCCAAAATTTCAATTACTCTACCTCTATCAGTTGCATCAATTGGATTGGAGGTTGGATATGATAAAGCTTGGCTTTGTTCATACCCTCAGGGGGATTTAACAAAAGAAATACATCAAGTAGATGCCAAAAAAACAATTGTTCATGCTAATCATGGTAAAAAAATATAAAACCAGAGATGATGTATAAAATTGAGAATATTCAAAACCTTCAAAACATTCCCACATAAAATCCTCCAAGAAGACCAAGGCCAAGAAAAGAACACCTCCAGCACCGAGGAGATCTAGTCATCATCATAAAAAAACTTTACCATCCTATCTACTGATTCTTTTGAAGATGATTATAGGCTTGAAGAGGCTTTCCAATCATAGGGTGTTGAGTTTTCTCCGTAACCACCCATATCAAAGACTAATTATGTGAAGACATTATCAATCCAATACTAGGAAATCTTTAATAATGAACTCAAGGATACATGGGAGTTTCTCCAATATGGCTTTGAATACCGAATGTGGGTGATATTAGATCACCATATTATTATCATCCAGACCGTAATTTGAATAAAATATAGGATCATATCATAGAGCTAGATTCCTTCATATATGAAACCAATGACAAATTCCTATCCTCAAAATTAGTATCTGACATGATTGATCAAGGGATATGTGAAGGGGTAATTGATTACCTTGAAGAGGAATGAGAAATTTAAGTTAATATTGAGAATGTATTTCCATTTTCTTTGGTTTCAATTATGCCTCCTCATACACCATTATTAATCTCAATGGGATTTTATTTTACATCTTGAAATCAGAGAAGTAACATCAATAAATGTGCCAGATTCACCAAAATAAGGGCCTACGGGTACCCCCATCGATACACTGGATGAAACCCATGGGTCTCCAAAACATTCTCCATGAAGGAAAACCGTGATGGAGGTAATGGAGGAAATTAATCTGTCATTACCTCAGGTTTCTATTGGAAAGAGAAGTGGTAAAATCTCTCAATTTTCTTATGAAAAGAAACTCATGAGAGCATTTATGTTGGTCGGGAATTTATTCTAAGTTGAGTATTTTCATTGTAAACTGGTATTACAACTTGATTGGCACACCTTGTTGACCATGTACATATTTTTTTAGGATATACATCCCTTTATTCTCTTAAGGAATTAAAAACTAGACCTTTAAGGAATGAGGAGAAAACCCCAGGAGAAGTAAAAATTCTTGCTGATGAATTTGTTACCATAAAAGATGACATGTCAAGGGATGTGGCTACATCTTCTCATGTTTCTATATATAGAGAAGAGGGTCACAGTAATATCAGATTCATTTCTTCTGGGTATCAAATTTTGTTTCTAAAATTCTTTTTTTTTTCATAATATTTCAGATATGTTGAATATACTGAAGGATCCTACGATAATCAATGTTGATATTCTTGTTACTCCAGAAGGAAGGAGTAGGGATCCTAGGCAATTTGAGGTTGGTATTGGTGCTGATCTAGATTCAAAAATGCATGATGACATTGAACCAGTTGAAGGAATGATGAAATAAAATGTTATTGGTTCCAATTTGGGCATTGATTAACATTTTTTGGGTACCTTAAATGGCGAGTATGATATAAAATACAAATCCTTATACACTAAAATGATGGATTCTCATAATCCAGACATTGATATTCCAGGATACATCAAGGATTTTGGGGAATTCAATGAGGAACTAAAAGGACATAAGTTCTCATTCTTGAATTTATTATACATAATTATTCTTTTATTAGATATTTCATATCAAATATCAATTTATGCAGCTTTTTATACATAGAACATTTTGAAGGCCCTTTAAGAATGGGGTATTCCACTCTATCTTGCTTCCATTGATGTTTAAGAGATACCAATTGAAAATCAATTGTTGGGAGATTCCCCAGAGCCTATGGTTGTGGTGACTGGTAAAGCTCAGTTGAATGATCCTCCCTAAGAAGTACTTACCCAAACTATTGAATTTTAGAATACTGGGGAGAAATATACTCAAGAAACAGAATTATTACTCAGTAAATTTCATTGACTATATTAATCATGATTTTTTTTCTCTACACTTTGGAAGCTAAAAATAATTCTAATTCACCATTTAGGGCTATTTGTTCCTACATATAGGTTTGAAGGCCAGGCCCTTGCATTGGGTCAACCATGAACAGAAGATGAATCATTTGATGCTTTGAAAGGAGAAGAGCTAAGAACCTCTTTGAGTGATCTGATTTCCAAATATGTTCTGCCTCATGGTAGTGATTCCAATTTGGATTTAGAGCTGCAGTTTTCTCTCCGTATTGCATGTAAAAAAAATACATGGTGAACCATTTTGGATCTTATATATACGAAACCTTTGGATGAGGTACCCTCAAATTTTGGTTGACTTCCATAATTATTTAACATAATGGGATTTTTTGGATTTCATTATCACCTAGTTTACAATGTGGTGAAAGATATTGTTCACCAGCAGAAGTAAGAACACAAAATACAGTAGGATCTTGTAAATTCCAAATTCCTCATCAACATTGAAGATTTTTGAGCTACAGTATCTGAGGCAGAATCCAAAAATTGAAAAAATTGATGAAATTAAATCAATAAATTAAGGATACAATAAAGTAAATGGAACATATTCAGAAAAAAATGGATCTTTTTCAAAATAGTCTTGAGAAACTAAAACAATCATTGGTATAAGCATAATTATAACGGGTAAATAGCATTTCAACAACTAAAGACACACTTTGTTAGGACTATGAGGCTGAATCTGCTTAACTGACTGAACTTTAACAAGAATTTGATAGGGCATGGGAGGCTTTTCATCAAATAAAGAGTAATTCTCATAATGTTTTGTAATATATGATAGAGATACTCCATTTTTGGATGTTCTTCCAATTTTACCATATAAATGACAAGGAGTTTATCTCCAATCATATATATATATATATCTTCATCTATTATTTCTTTCTGTAATTGTAATATCAAAGATGGTTTTCATATCATGGAATATTTATGTCAAATAATCATAATTACACTAACATAGATAGGGGAAATTTAACTTTACCTAAGCCAAGGGGCCTAGTGAGTGAAGTTTGAATTTTACTTGGGTCATATGAACAACCCTATAAACTTTTCTTATTTTGTGTCATCACCTAATATTAAGGGGACTTAGCGGGAGATATTTGTATTTTTTAGGCTTTCCCTTTTGGGTTTTCATTCGAATAAGTTTTTCCTTTTAACTATTTATCACTCCTATAATGACTAAACCGTATAAAGTGTAGGTCTAACGAGCTGAGATTTGACTTTTTTCCAAATTTCCCTTTTTTTTAATCTGGTAAGTATTATATCTCTTTTTATTTAAAGTTTAAAGTCATTCATGTCGAATAATAAGGCTAATGTTTAAGGTCAAATAGATTTGACAATGAATTTTGAGCTTATGACCCAAATAAGCCTTAATGGTTGAGAAATTTCCTAATATTCTTTAGATACATCCAAGTGGAATCTTGATTCATGATTGTTTTTTTATGATCATAAAATCTAAGACATGAAATGTAGGAATAGAGGGGGTCTTTCTCAAGAACAAAGTTATCACTGCTTGAGAAACCCATTATGGGGACTGTATTATACAAAGCCAACTAGGTTATGTGATGAATATTCAATAGTGGTATCCTTAGGTAGACATTCCCATTATGTAGGAATATTTTATGCAAGACCAATTGGAGCATGTAATGAAGAGTCGGGTAAAAGGATATCTCAATAATTCTTACATTCTATTGCTAATAAACAAAGGGATTCAAGATTTGGATGTCTCAAGACCATAATGTGTGTCTTTTCCAAGAAAAGATATCTAATAATAAAATAATACATTTGTGATGACATAGGCCATGAATGGTAAACAAATCCTACAAAAATTTGGTATGTTAATGAGGGTACATTTTGTCAAAAAGAAGATTTATGATATTATGTTCTGCTATTTAAATTCATGTAGAAAGGAAATTATGGGGACTATTCAATTTCAATTCATTTAGTAAGGACATTAGAGGGATTTATTATAAGGACTTTATCTTTGACCAAAGATTTATGAATCTCTAATTTCTTGATAATTTTTTTGGAAACATGATACCATATTCAAGTATAGAAAAGAATAATTATAAACTTAATTTGGGAATTTCAAGATCCATAGAATTACATTGGAAAATAGATAAAGTCATTAGAGGAAGTCTTTTACAAGAAACAATTTACCCATTTTTGACAAACCTGTTATGGGGGCTATATTATGCAGCGCCAAATAGGGCATGTGTTTCATAGAAAAATAGTGGAATCTTTTGGATGGTAGTCCTATTATGCGGGAGACTTATGAAATTCCACCTAGGTTCATGTACTGCATATTCAAGAAAAATTGCTCTCAATAATTCTGACATTCTATTGCTAAAAGCCGAAGAAAGTTTATGGGGATTCAGATTTTCCAAAACACAGAGTTTGGTGTATGGAGAAAAGTACATGAACACAAAAATAATATTTCCAATCATGATTTACAAAGAAATAGATGAATAAACAGTCTATGAAGGTTTGATCCAAGTGTAGAAAATATGGTGTTTTTAGTTTTTAGGTCATACGAATAGGACTAAAATATTATGGAAATAATGGATGAAATGTGGCCAAATAATCCAAGGTAATTTTAGTATGCTTTGAAAAAGTGAATGGAAAAAATATAAACCACAGTCTTGGAGACTTTCAGGTTGTGAGAAAGGATATGTGAAAAATATGCAACATATGATCACTTTAAAATACTATTTCCTCCATACCGCCATCAAATATTTAAGGGTATAGAAGAGGCTTCTCCAAAGAACAAAGTTACTATTGTTTGAAAAAACACATTATGGGGGACGTGTTATGCAGGGCCAACTAGGGAATATGTTTCATAGCCAAATAGAGGAATATTTTGGATAGTATTACAATTATATGGGTGACTTATGAAAGGACACCTAAGAGTATGTACTTCATAGTCAAGAAAAATAGCTCTCAAGTATCAGATATTCTACTACTAGAAATAAAAGAAAGATTATGAAGATCTGAAATTATTCCAGATTAGAAGTATGAAATGTGAAACGTGTGAATTCCAATGCATAATAGAAATATTTGGATAAATATTGACCATTAATTTTTTTGTCCCTTATATATATATGACTCATATGTATAATGGAGGTATCTTTTGTTTCCTTAGTGGGATATCTAAGGAGAGGGCCCAAAATAAAGGTATATTACATAGATTTTTAATTGTATCTAGGAGGTTGGGAATTTTATTTTATCATATGGTTGGGACTTAGATTTAAGTTCTAGTTTTTACTACGTATCTCAATGGGATGAGAATCAATCCACACATAGTTCTTGTAGGTCCATGTAGTTTATCATCATGTGGTGAGGACATGAAGTGATTCCAACGTGAAAAGAAATATTGTAGCTGGACTAGGGGATAGGACCCAGGTGTCACTATGTATCTTGTTGGGGAAATAATCAAACCACACATAGTTCATAACTAAAGGTTCCCTAACCCTAATTGAATTCAAAGGTGGTGGATAATAGGGGAGTCTTAAATAAGGGTTCATACATAAGATGAGAACTAGTATTGATCTCCTCATGTAGATTTGTCTTATACATGGGTGACATAGCATTAATTGAATGATGTTGCAGCAGGGTCCAATATTGAAAGTCTGAAAGTCACTACATATCTCATATGGATGATAATCAAGACACACATAGTTCTTGATAGTGTTTATCATGTAGGTCTGATCTATACACAGGGAGTGTGGAATTTTAACGATACCACTAAACCCAAGATAGAAGATCCAGGTGTCACTACATATCTCAATAAAATGATAATCAATCCACATGTAGTTCTTGAACATTCATGCAATTTAATGTCATGCGATACAAAAAAGGTAAACTAATGTGAAATGACTACATATCCTATGAAAAAATAATTGAATCACACATAGTTTTTTAGGAGATCGTGTAGTTTATCGTAATTATTTGAGGACATATGTTGTTTCTTTTAAGGTCTTACTTCTAGAACCCTTGATAACCCCAAATAGGAATTGAGATACCTTATCTATGCAAAGAATCTCTTTTCTCAATTCCAAAGTCTATGTGAGTTGTGCTTGGTGTGAGAAATGAGGGGTGGTAAAATATTCTTTTGTAACAAAAAGGTATAATGAGTAAAAGATGAGGGTATAATGATTTAATGGTGTCTGATATAGGATATATGGTCTGGGAATCACTATATATCTTTCAAGGTATAAGAATCAATCTACACGTAGTTCTTGAATTTTTCTATATATCATAAAGTTTTGAAATGGGTAATATAGTTTTTATGATTTCTAGGTTTATTGTTGGACTTAAATCATGAATACTAGTAATCACTATGTATCTCATTTAAATGAGAATAAACTTATAAGTCCTGGAAGAGTTCCTTAAAAAATTTGATTTAAGAATGGGTAAAAGAAAGAGGGTTTTCTTTTATGAAATTATGGTTGGGCCTAAGATTGGAGATCTAGGCATCTCTACGTATCCCATTGGAATGAGAATCAAGCCATACAAAGTTCTAGAAGAACCGTGCAGTTTAACATCTTATGGTGAGGATGTAAGTCCCATTATCTGAAAGAAACATTACGACCTAACTAGGGGATAAGACCCAGGTGTCACAATGTATTTTACTAGGGGAAAGAATCAATCCACATGTAGTTCTTGGAAAGGGTTCTCTATGAAGATCTGATTTAAACATAGGGATAAGTGGGGATCATGTTTCACTAGGGAGTAGAAATGATGTGAGTAATGCTTTCCCATGGAAGCTACCCATTTTTTAAATAACCACAACGAATAAAAATATTTGTTATCTTGGGGGATTTCATAATGTCAAGTGAAGGAGTCATTAACCATAGAGTTTAATGTCATGTGGTGAGGATTAATGATGTTGTGCATTTTAACATCATGCATTCTATGAATTTTATTGTCATGCATCATGGACGTATATGGTTTCTATGAAGTTTAATGTCTTGAAACTAGGACATAACTCTGTGTGACTAAACAAAGTACTTATTCAATAATCTTGTATTTGTTGGAGTTGTAATAAGTTCTCTGTCCATTTATATTAGGGAATAAGCTCCATTAGAGTGTACCTTATGTATGGAATAAGGTCCTTCCCACTTTGTCTCAAGATTTGGAGGCTTATTTCTTGGTATCATTGGGATCGTGAAGACTAATACCAATTCTCCTTGAAGAAATGATCAAAGGAGAACTTTTTGAAAATCTCATGATATTCTGTTCTGATAAACTTCTAAGTGATTCAAGGTATGCAATATATTTTTGCCTAATCATTATATCTCATCAAATCAATTTTGATATTGTTCATCTATAGAAAACTGATCACATATGGAAACTCAGAGTGAAGGCAATTACATTTCAATAGGCATAACTACTTATGCCCCATACACCAATGAGTAAAGGGTTGACTGTGTTGCGATATGAGTATTATTATGATAATCCCACAAATCATGCAAGATCTTATCAATCCAAGACTTTTTATCTTTATCCACCATCTTTTAGAGTATATTTGACAGGGTCTTATTGAAAGCCTCTATATGTCCTTCGTTCGTCATATAGTTGCGAGATGAATGGTTAGATTTGGAATTGTTCTCCTGATATAGCTTCTTTGACTTAGTAGAAATGAAATTGGGTTTTTTCATCAATATGATATTATTAACATGAAACCTGGTAGTAATATTATCTTTGACAAAGATAACAATGTGATTGGAATTTATAATGGGAAAATTCCTGAGAAATGCTTTGAATGTAGAGTCTTTGGGAACTTTGTGGATATTTTTCCTCAAATACCGAATGAAGAACATAGTGATTAAGATAAAATAATCCCAATAAGATCTTGGAAGAAACATGGTAATAAGGCTAAATATTATTTCATATGGAAATATATAAAGTTCTCCAAATCCAAAAGGATGATATTTTGTTCTAATAATGATGATAAAGAATATAGTGAAGCTGAATCTGAAAAGTATACTGAAAAGTATGGAGAGAACGCTTTAATTTCAAAAGTTAATAATTAAAAATTTTGAATTAGTAGTTTTGAATAAATATAAATTCAATTATATTTTTATCTAAAATAAGAATTCAAATAATTTCTGAGAAATATTTGGATGCTTGAAAAAGAAACCATGAAGTTTAAAAATGAATATTTTCCAATAAAAAATCTATAATGTTTTCTAGATAAGAAAGGGAAGATGGTGGAATATATTGATGATTTGATTAAATCAGTTTAGAAATAAAAGAATAATAATGGAATATGGAAGTTAAGTTGATAGAAAAAGAATAAAAGTTAGAATATTTCCAACAAAAACTTTATAAATATGGATAGAGACTTGCAAGTTTCAATAATTATATCTCTAATGTCGGTGAAATATCTAGAAATGGTAAACCTAGTGAGTATCAAAAGTTACCTTCAAAGTTTTAGAATAAAGTTGAAATTTTTCTTAAGAAAAAGAAAGTTGTGAAAGTTATGTATGTGGACAATACCAACAAAGTGAATAAGTTATAATTGTTTAAAAGAAATGAGTCTGAAAAAGTTTCTATTATTTTGATTCTGATAAGTATAATAAAGAAACTGAGTTTCAAAGGAATATTTTGGTTGATAAAAGAAATGTTATTGGTCAATAATTTTCTGATAAGAAAGATAAGATGGTTGTTGAGAAAAATTATCACAACTCTGTACATTTTGGATGTTTTAGAGAAAAATATTTATTCTATATATACTACTAGTATTGTATTGGATTTGGATATATAGAAAATATTTTTTGTTTTAATAAAAAATATTACAAATATTCTACATATTAAAAAAGTCAAAGTTTGAGGGGGAGTCAATCCTTTCAAAAGAAGAAGTCTGAGAAGGATGTTTTGAAGAAACATAAGAAGGTGTGTGTAAAAGTTAAAAATATATTCCATCCTTTAGAAATTATTTTTTAAATATTTTAACAACTTGGAAATCTTGAAAAAAGGTTTTATTTTGTTGTTACTGACACAAAAAAATATTCTTAACAATTATCATAAGCTAGATATGAATAAATATAAAGGGGAAAAAAGAATCTTGTTGTATAAATTTCTCTCAAAGATAAAAAAAGGAGAATGGCCTTCGATTTTGGATAGTGGGTTTTCTTCACATATGATATGATATTTTAAATTTGTGAAGAATGTGAAAGATTTCAAAGAATAAACAGTGACATTGTGCAAAGATGAATCTCTCAAATTCAAAGGTGTTGGATCATCCATCATTGGGGAAGAAAAGTATAAATCCAAGAAATCATTTTTTATATGCTTTGAAATAAAAAATATCTCAGGGTTTCATAAATTTTTGATGAAGGTAACAATTTTATTTTCAGATAATATGACATTTTTTTGAAAATAGAGGAAGATAGAAAAATATTTATAAGAGTCCAGCATATAAAAGGAAACTTGTTCCAAGTTGGTGAGGTTTAAAACTCTTGTTATATAGGCATGGTGGAAGAAAATAAATTTTGGTATAAAAGTTTTGAGAACATGTGTCAAAGAAACATGAGTAAGTTATCAAAGTAAGATAGTATTAATGGAATTCCTTATATGTTAATAAGAAGAGATTGGTGTTTCACTATTTGTCATAAAGGAAAGACTATGAACTCCATGCATAAGAAATTTTATATTTTTTCAAAAAAAACCCTTATAACTAATTCATTATGATATGTTTGTTCCAATGAGAAAATAATCAAATCATGGTGATAAGTACTTCATTACTTTCATTGATTACTTTACTTACAATAATTTTTTTAGGTATATGAGACATGAGTAAAATGATCTGATGATGTATAATATCGTTTAGAGGAAATATGAGAAGTAATGTGAGTATTCAGTGAAGAAGTTGAGAATAGAAAATAGTGGTGAATACAAGAATAAATAATTTAAAATCTATCTTAAGAAACATAGAATTCGGCTTGAGTTCAGTACATTATAAAATCCTCAACAAAATAGTTTTTCTGAATGGAATAATTTATTTTTCATGGAAATGGGATGAGATATGTTACTTAAACATGGTCTCTCTCATTAATTTTGTAGGAAATCCATGATCACTACAGTTTATATTCAAAACTAATGTTTCTACAAGACAAGTTTAGATATGACACCATGTGAAAAACTTTATGGTAAAAATTTTATTTTGAAACACTTGGGAGTATTTTAGGATCCCATGTATCATTAATAAGAAATATAGAAACCATGGGAAGTTTGAATAGAGATGTGAAGATGTAATTTTTCTTGGTTGTGCTCTAAAAATGAGAGGATACATATGTTTCAAAAAAGTGATAAAACTATTAGTTGACTCTGTTGATGTGATAGTTACTGAAAAGGTTAAGGATAATATCCATCAATATTGTGATAATAATGAAGTTGAATAGTATGAAAGTACTTATATTAACAATTCTGATAAGGATACTGACAATAGTAATCCAACATAAGAAGAAGAATTGGACACAGTTATCTTAGGTTATGATGAAGAGACTGAAAAATCACAACCAAGGATGAGGAAGAAAGTTGAATATTAAAACATAATTGGTATTAAACATAAAAAGGTTAAAACAAAAAGAACATAAAATTTATTACACATACTTATTTGCATTCAAAATTTGATTCAAAATATGTGAATGAATACTTTGAGCATCCAGAATGGGTTCAGGCTATGAATGAAGAGATGGATCAGATAGAAAAAATATATATTTGGAAAATCATAAATAAAAAATGATAAAAATGTTATTAGTAAAAATTGGATTGTATTAAACAATATTAATGAATATGGTTAATTTATAAGAAACAATTAAATATTAGTGTGAAAAGGATAATCACAAATTGAAGGCATTGATTTTAATGAGACTTTTTCTCTAGTGGAAAGGTTAGAAACAATCATAATATTTGTTTCTATTACTGCAAAAAGAATTGACAAAATATTTCAGATGGATTTGAAGTCTTTATTTATGAATGGGGATCTAGATGAAGAATTTTATATTTAATAACCATGCAGATTTATTGTTGGGAAGGATGAAAATAATTTGTGAAAGTTGAATAAGTAATTGCATGGGATAAAACAAACACTAGGGGCATGGTGTTCCAAATTGGATACTTTCTTAAGGAAGATGAGTTTTAAGAAAGTAATAGTTTATAGTAATCTTTACATCAAAAAATAAATAGGTTTCCGTCATTGTAATTGATTATTTTGATTGAATTGTCTTTGCTAGGAATAATGAAATAACTTATGAATTATTTTATAAAGAGATGAAAATGTTTTTTGAAGTGTACATTCTAGGTGAAATGAAATACTTTATCATATTGAAAATATCACAAAAGAATAAAAAAAAATTATTTCTCAAGAAAAGTATGCTAATAAACTTTTTAAGAAGTTCATAATAAAAAAATTAACCACCCTCCATGCCAATTTTAATGGGAACTGAGTTGAAAAAATACTGTGATGGCATGGAAAATGATCCTAAATAGTTTCAATAGGTTAATTGAAGTTTTTTATATTTGAAAAACTCAAGACCTTACATTTTTATGTTGTTTCCTTATATGTAAGATTTTATATTTCCCCAAAATAATCACATCTATTTTTTGGAAAAAATAATTCTCGAAAATTTTAAAGGCACAAAAAATTTCTGAATCGGGTATAATAGCTTAAAAATTATTCACTTGTTTAGGTATTCATATACTAATAGGTCAGGATATGTTGATAATAGAATCTTTTCATATGGCAAATTTTTCTTTTTGGAAACATTTTTTCTTGGTTGGCATACAAAGAAACAAAATTTAGTAAATATTAGCACTGATGCAGTTGAGTATGTTACTTCCACTAAAGATACTGCCTAACTTATGTGGATGAAGACTCATATAGGAGACTTACTTGTTGAAGTAAAGTTAACCATACTCTTGGTTTTTGATAATCAAAGTTTCATCATACCTTACCAGAAATCTGGTGCAATAATCATGTTCAAAACATATTGATATCAAATATCATTTCATAAAATTTTATGTGGAAAAGAATGAATTAATGCAAGAGTATGTTCCTACATTGGAGAAACTTGCATAAATTTTCACAAAAACAATTACTAAAGGATGATTTTTATAAATTGAGGTTGAACATGGATGACTAACCACTTTCTCATTTCAATTTAGGTATGTGTTTTTATACCCTATATAATCTCATCATTGGATAGTGTTTTCAAGTGGGATAATTATTTCATAAATCTATCCATTGAATATGTGATAAAAATTTTAACGAAGCATGTATATAGAAGGAGTTTTGGGTAAGCTGTGAATCTATTATATAAATGTTTAAACTAATATAATAGTTTTTTTGAGTGGTTTTAGGAAGAATTTTTTGATAGGAAATTTGAGGATGTTAAGAATTTTGTGATATAAAGATGAAGATGTTTAAGGATTCACTACTTTTGGACATATTTTAGACTCCATGGTTTTAATTTTAAGGATTTTTGTTTCCTACAGTGAGTTAGATCATGTAGGATTATAATTATTGATAATAAATACATACCTTGAGGTTACAAAGTTTGGTGACTTATGAGTCTTGGTTGATAACAAAATTCAAAGGGGTATTTTTGGGACCTAGTTAGCTGGAAGTTGTTTTTGGAAGCTATAATAATTTTTTGATGAAATTATTGTATTTTTTTCAAACAAATGTAAAAGAGAAAAGAAATAAATTCACTTTTTAAAACATTACAATCATATTCAGGATACCAGACTATAAAAATTAAGAAATTCCATTAGATTGGGAAGATGTTTTCTATAAGAAATGGTTCATCGGACTCACCTAGGGTCTGACATGAAATCTTCAATCATAATGAGGAACTGTATCAAAGTCTGTTTGGATCCAATGAAAATATGTGAAATATTTTCTATTTTTATTTCAAAAATATTATCAGTTATCTGGAAAAATTTTGATGTTATCCTTTTGAAGAAAAGAAGGAGAAAATGTGTTTTTAATCATAATGAGGTTTTATGGGAATGGAAGAAATAGTGGAAGGATGGGAAGTTACAATACTTCTCAATGTAATTCAGATGATGATAAAACTCGTATTAATAGTTATTAAAGTCATGATGAAGTTTTTATACAAGCATAAGTGTGTGAAAGGATGGATTTGTTGAAGTCAAATATTTCTAGTCTCAGTCCATCGGTGTGAGATAACCGGATGTGGAATTGTTTGAAGGCTGGGAAGGTTTTTTGGAAATAAAACATGATGAAGATGTAGGTTTTCAGTCAAACCATTAATCCACAAGATAAAAATCTTTAAATAAAGAAATTTATGAGTATCAGATTCAGAAAAAGATAATAATTTTTTGAATTTGAAGCTACTGACATCGGTCCATCAGATGAGGTGTGTCACTGATCATCCGTGGTAGAATTGTTTTCATTGGGGTGTTTTTAGTACCAATGAATAGGATATAGAATTTTTTAGTTATTGGGGCTGATGTGGATGAATAAATTCAAAGTATGATCAATAATATATTCAACCATATTAATTAAGATGAATTGTTGGTTGTTTTCAATTGGGTCAAGAGAAAAGAAATTCCAAATTTGTTTTCCTTAACAAGTGAATCAAGAGAAATAAGAAAATATTTAATTGGTTTTATATAAATAGGTCATGTGTAATGTCCTAGAACTCTATGGTCTATTACTTTGTGAAAATATGGTCTTTGAGGTGTTTTGGGAGGTCAATCTGACTTATTTCAACACTTTTCTAAAATTTCTAGTTTTGTGAATAGTGTTTCCAGAATGGTGAGTCACGAACGGTGGGTCATCCAATGGTAGGTTGTGAATAGTGTTTCCAGAATGGTGAGTCAGGAATGGTGAGTCATCCAATGGTATGTTGTGAACAATGTTTCTATAATGGTGAGTCAGGAATTGGGTGTCGTCCAATGGTATGTTTTGAATAGTGTTTCTAGAATGGTGAGTTAGGAATGGTGAGTCATCCCATGGTAGTTTTGGAATAGTGCTTCTATAATAGTGGGTTAGGAATGGTGAGTCTTTAGAGACCCAAAACTTGATGTAGATAGACATTACTTTACTTTTTCAGAATAATTAATACATAACAAAAACAAACACACAAGGACCGTAATAGTTTAGTGTCTTTGGAAACTCAGAACATAATCTTCTAATCATGGTGAAAGATCTTAAACATCTCCCATAAAGATCTTCCCCTTTTTTTCTTACCTAAAACATTCTTTATATCTTGTGGAAAAGAAAACATATAAAGGGTGAGCTCAAATTCTCAGTAAGGGTAAACATAGAGAACATAAAACAATCCATAAACGTTTGAATGAAAAAACATGAACATAAAATCTAAAAATCTGAATCTTGAGCAAAGACATGATTCTTGGAAGTACGTAAGGTATATATCATAAGGGAACATCAATCATGAAAAAATATAATGGGAATAAAATCTGTAATTGTGACAACCATTAATCACATGTTATTATTTCCATGGTAGCCAAGACATTGCTTCCAAGACCATCTTAGTGGACAAAGTCCCTTTTTGAATCAAGTTCACTCCTCGTTTCAGTCCTGTAACACTGAACCAGATTAACTTACCATTTTAACCATGTCTGTCTCATGAGATATAAATCTTTACCCAATTCATTGGAGGGAGATACAGGTCTCACCCATCTCATAATGAAATCATTCTTACTTGTGGCACAACATAAACATAAATCATTCATCATAACCCAAAGAATAAAAATGGGTTCATAAACATCATCCCATCATAACATAATACATACAAAAATAATGGATATCATTTCATCATAAGAAAATTGAAACCATGTAAATCATAGAGAAATTATACTTGAAACATACACATATGAAATAATTCCATCTTATATGGAAAATGGTTTTGATAAAACACTTGAAATGAATTCTTGAGGAAAATATCCTTTCTTCTTCAAAATCATTTTCCTTTCACAAAATGCCAAGCAATTTTAAAAGAAAAGGACTTTTTTGGAAATGGTCATTAAATCTTGTAGATTAAGCTTCATGAAAATGAGGTGTTATGAAACCGTAAAAATCCGTTCACACCATATAAGTTAAAAATAACATTCTTCTGGTACTTTTGTCAGAAAAGTCAAAAAGTACCTCATATGGTAAACAAAAGAAAGATTCCTTCCATACGATGTGGTAAAAGTAAAAAAAAAAGTAAAAATGACTTTAAACATACATGGAAGAAAAGTAAACATTTTATGAAAACATTTTGAGAACATATGGACATGGATAATAAATATAACCCCAGAAAATACTTACGAATAAACAATCTTGGATAAGAATGAGATTGGAATAATTATCCCTTACCTTATGTCTGATATTCTTAATATGTATCTAAACCTCCTGTATAATGATTTAAATAATTTCATTGACTTATTACAGAATCATATTCATTGTTATTATATCATATATGGTTCACTTAGGTATTTATATTACCCATTTATTTGTCAATTCCATGTTAAAGTAGTGTTTTGGGTAAAATAGTTTCATTTATCGTACATGTTTGGACTTATTGTTATTGATATTATTATTACTTATATCATGATTTAATTACTTCCAAAATATAAATCATGATTTATATATCATATAAATTCAGTATATATATATATAATAGATAGGTAAATGAAATGAAATACACCGTTCTTGGAGACGGTAGGCCGTACGTACGCATGAACGTTGTTTTCTGTTCCTTATTAACTTGAATGGAAGTAAGTAGATGATATATATATATATACATAAATCCAGTAGCTTAATTATGTCATATATTTCATTATTATTTATTATATATACTTTATAATCATTCTTGAATGGTTAATAATGGAAAATGAATCTCATCGCGTTCGTGGAGACGGTACTCCGTACGTACGCACGAGCAATGATATCATTACAATAATTATTGAATTTAATTGGAGTGGATGATATAATATCTTAGAATAATTACTATGTTTTAATAACTATATATAGTTATTCTTTACACCATTATACCCATCCAAGTAAAGTGGTGATGGAAAAATAGATTAGACCATGGCGTGGAGATGTTATTTCGTACGTACGCACGCGCGGTGATTTCGTTTTCCGTAGGATGGATAGAAGGTGAAATGGGGTTGTTTCATATTTATAATAACATATAAATATATTATTTATACTGATGTTATTACTTTATCATTAAACAACTAAATAAGAAGAAGTTGAAGAAGAAACAAAACTTGAAAGAATCGGTAGAAGAGATTACCTCTTCCTCGACGCACATCCTTTAAACTTCTTATTAGGGCACTAGAGTTGGTCTTTTTAGAAGAAATAAACCACTATTATATAACTAGAGAGGTAGGGAAGATGAATTGGCAGGTTTTTTCCGAGCTTCAAGGCTCAAAAGGGTGTGAAGAGAAGAGGGAAGGGGTCCCCTTTTTATAAGGGGGGAGAGGGGTACCTTAGGAAAACTTGAAATATTATTTTATAATAAAGTCATATTAGGTTTTTAATATCTCCAAATTGATTTAGTTTTAAGCTACGGTGAGTATGGGTCGAAATACTCTCAACTAATATATTTTATACCAGTTTAGGTTACTATTTTATCCTTATAATTTAGATTTAACTCTAAGTTAAATAATTTAACTTTTACCGTGTCTTTTTGTTTTCTTACACTATATGGTTAATAAACTTACTATAACAAGAAAAACTAACCCCAAGTGGTTCAGTATTAATATATATCCTTATCTAAGTCATTTGGATGAACCTAAAATTTTTATTAATAAAATAACAATTAATAATATTATATTTGTTTTAAAAACTATTTTATGTCAATTTTGACACTCTTTGGTAATTTATTTTTGTGAAAATCATAACATCATGATTAGTTAGAAAAACGTTAATTGAATTAATACTAACATGTCATATTAACCTAAAAAATTATTGTAATTTATAAAAAGTCTAAAATTACATTTATTTGGGTATTTATAACATTAATTATGTTAATATTTCATTAATAAGGTAATTACTGCATCATCATTGTGTCATAAATAAATTAAATTATTTAGTGTCTAAAAATTAAAAAAAATACCATTATTTTTAAATAATTTTATCATTCTAATTAATATTTATAGTTGAATTTATCTCATGTATAACCCTATATTAAAAATGTTTTAGTTATTAAACTTTGATTTTAACTATTTTAACTCTTCTTTAAATAAAAAAATAATAAGTGTCCTAATCTAATCCAAGTGGACCTAAATGATAATATTATATTCCTAATGTTTTTTTGGTAGAATTAAACTTATCCAATAGAATTAGGACATGTGTTAGGATAATAATAATATCATTTTTACCCTTAATTACCCTATTTACTTTTTACCGTGGTAAATAAAAGTAAAAAGTTACTATTCACCAAAAAATATTTTTATCTTATTGAACCACATTTTACTCCTTGATATTAACCGTGTTTCTCGGATTTTCTAAATTCCACTCACAAAAGGGGTAAAATTATGTTTTATGTAAATTTTCAAATTCTCCTAGGAGGTGGGTAAAAGACGGAGAAAAGTTCAATAAAATTTATATATATCTAAAATTATTATAAAATGTCTCCAATGAATTACATTGAACTTATCTAGGTATTATGTATCAATTTTTACCTAAAATAAATTTAAATAAAATAAATAATTATTTAAATAAAAAGTCAGTTTTTAAATAGTAACCTAGTGTTTTCACTATTCATCAAAAAATGAAAGTTTTCATAAAAATACCAAAAATTCACCCTAGGATAATTTCGTTATTCCGAATCCAAAACTAGAGTCCATTTCGAAACATAAAATTTATAAAATTTTAAAAAGTGGGTATTACTATTCATAATGGCTAGTTTATATAATATTTTAATAACATATCGTTGTTTAGTGAAACTCGGTATTGCGTACAACACACGCAATCGTGGAAGGTCGTGATTGCGTGTAATGCAAACCAAGTCAGGGATGTGTGTAGTGAAAGCTCCTTTTGGTGTGGCGTACAACACAAGACATCAATGAAATTAAAACGAATATTTTTTATAAAATCTCGGGGTGTTACTTTCTACCCCCCTTAAAATGAATTTCGCCCTCGAAATTCATCAGGGTTATAAATGGTTTACTACTCGAAAGTTTCCTTAATAGAAACCCACATCGTAAAAAGTAATACCAAAACTTATCTTTAAAAAAATAAATTATGAAACGTAATGGTTACCCAAATTAACTAATCATTGGGTTTCCACATAGCAGAACATAGGTGAAAATATGGATATGGAAGATAAATCTAACCACCATGTTCTGATGGTGAGTGGTAGAGAACATGGCTATGAAAAAACCAACAATCACAAAGCCATAAATTTGTGATGATCTAAGGTACCATCTGATTCATTGGATATAAGGGCACTAGGACAACATTTTTGGTTTTCAAGATCATTTCCCTAAAGTTGAAGAATTTGAATTAGAAGAATTACTTACATTGTTTCGGTATAATCTCACCGTTGTTCATGCCTTAAACAATTTCCACATCATATATTAAAGAAATGAAGTTGAATTTGTCATTCGTGAAGTGTTAGTAGATCATGTGATAGAATGATTGGTCATTCCATATGTTTTAAACAAAAGGTTAGCAAAAGTTATCAAATATACATAAGTCCATCTATGGTGAGGTTAATCGTATATGATTCCAAAAATGGACTTATACTTCCTCTATCATACTGCTTCACATAATAAAACTAGTTTCTACTAACCAAGGACTTCCTGTAGGCCAGTGGTAGGTGATAAAGGTTTGTCACACTTCAGTTGTGGGTTCGATTCCCACAACCTTGTCCGACGCGATGGGTTGTCTCTTGTCCTGCATGTTGTCCCTTTTTCTAAAACTACATTATTATAACATTCCATCAATAGTATTGAAAAAAGTTCTAGAATTAAAAAATACTAACTTATTTCCAACATAATTCATTCTAATCTTTAGGGTTATCTAAAATACTTATGTCCAAGCTCATAGTATAAAGAAAAGAATTACTAGAAATGTCATCTACTGATCATGTGAATACCATCATTTATCCCCCATATATCATACGATATATCTTGTTGGTCACATTCCAAACATGTGAATACCTTAATCATGTATTCTCTTAAACCATAGTGAAAACATGAATGATGTCACAAGGTAAATCTTTCCATATACCAAAATCCCAAAAATTATATATACTCAAACCATGATATCACTTTTTCTTTATATTATTCATGAGCTCATTAATACTATCAAACATTTCATTATCTCTTTATCCCTTATTTATGCGCATATCATCTGCTTTCCAAAATATTTGAATCACTTTTCATGGTTACCGGTACCATATAATTATCGAAAACCACAATAAACCCTTACATAGATATTCCAATGTTCCACAATACTATAAATGAGATTCCACAACACTATTTTAGAATCCCTTTACATAAACACATAATCATTCCACCACATTGTTGTCAAACTCAAAATTTCTAATAGTGATCACATGTGACTTCCCTTTGTCCTTTTCCTTAATAAGTTTCTCATGTTGATCATCATTAACCCTTGGATTAGGGCATTGATTAGAATAATTCTCCATTTCTTTGCACTTGAAGCATTGAAGTGTTGGTGTTGCGTTCTCTATAGTATTTTATTTATTCACATCATTAGCAACCCTTTTTTCCATTACTTTGACACTCAGCTGCTCGATGACCTTCTTTTCCACACTTAAAGAATTTTCTAGTCCCTTTAAGACAATCTCCACTATGCTTCTTTCTACACTTTGAGCATAAAGAAACATTTATCTTCTTTTCACCATTATTCTGAGATTTCTCCTTGAACTCCATCTTTCGTTTCTTGTCAAAACCATGATATGGATATGTAACACCAACTTCCATTTTTACCTTGATAGCACAACGCACAATTTCTTCATAGCTACTAAAGTCTATTATAGCTAATGCCCTTCAAATACTTGGTTTTATGCCATTGAAGAATCGTTCAACTTTAATTTCAGGTTGGATGATAAAGCCAGATGCATACCTTGAAAGCCTTGTAAAATTCACTTCGTATATACCAACAGATTCATAATCCTTTATCTTAAGATCAAGGAAATCCTTTTCCATCTTTTTTCTAAGAATACGAGGGAAGTACTTATTGAAAAATAAGTTCTTGAACTCATCCCATTACAAGGATTCAATTTCATCTCGGGGACTCATATTCTTAATTAGATTCCAACATTGATCTACTTCACCTTCTAAACGGTAAATAGCCAGAATGACATTTTCATGTTCGAAACAGAGAAGTATGGAAAATATATTTTCAATAGTACTGATCCATTGTTCAGCAACAAGTGGATCAGAAGACCCATTGAAAGAAGGTGTATGTTTCCTCATGAAGGAATCAGTAGAATATTGTTCCCTTCTCTATTCATTTGGAAGTCTAGAATGATTCATATATTGTGTAAGTATAGCAATAAGATTTTGCACTCCATCTCCCATAACGTTGGTTTTTTTAGGAGTACAATCATTGCATCGTCCATTACATTGATCAACATGGTTCCTTCGGGTTCTAGCCATCATCTAAAACCCAAAAAGAATAGTGTGAGAGGCCAAAATCATGCTAGGGAAAACAACATAACAAAGGGGGATTACCTTCAATATATAACATCTTAGGTATATTTATAATATCGTTACCAAAATTCTAGGACTATAACCAATACTTATACTAAACCTTAGGGACATCCCTAGACATACCTTAGAAATATCTTTAGGGATCTCACTAAATTTTTCGCATCCTTGTTTCTAAAGGTTATCTAAACCTTTCCTCTGATACCAACTGTAGAGACCCAAAGATTGACGTAGATAGACATTAATTTACTTTTTCTGAATACTTAATACATAACAAAAAAAACACATAAGGACCGTAATAGTTTAGTGTCTTTGGAAACTTAGAACATAATATTCTAATCGTGGTGAAAGATCTTCAACATCTCACATAAAGATCTTCCCCTTTTGTTTTCTTCCCTAAAACCTTTCTTTATAACCGGGGGAAAAGAAAACATATAAAGGGTGTGCTCAAATGCTCAGTAAGGGTAATCATAGAGAACATAAAACAATCCATAAACGTTTGAATGCAAAAACATGAACATAAAATCTAAACATCAGAATCCTGAGCAAAGAAATGAATCTTGGAAGTATGTAAGGAATATATCATAAGGGAACATCAATCATGATAAATTAGCATGGGAATAAAACATGTAATTGTGGAAACCATTAATCACATGTTATGATTTCAATATTATCCAAGGAATTTCTTCCAAGACCATCTTAGTGGACAAAGTCCCTTTCTGAATCGAGTTCACTCCTCGTTTCAGTCCTGTAACACGGAACCGGATTAACTTACCGTTTCATCCATGTTTATCTCATGATATATAAATCTTTAACCAATGAATTGGAGGGATATATAGGTCCCACCCATCTCATAATGAAATCATTTATACTTGTTCCACAACATGAACATAAATCATTCATCATAACCCAAAGAATAAAAATGGGTTCATAAACATAATCCCATCATAACATAATCCATACAAAAAAATGGATATCATTTCATCATAAGAAAATTGAAACCATGTAAATCATAGAGAAATTATACTTGAAACATAAACATATGAAATAATGCCATCTTATATGGAAAATTGTTTTGATAAAACACTTGAAATGAATTCTTGAGGAAAATATCATTTCTTCTTCAAAATCATTTTCTTTTCACAAAATGCCATGCAATTTTAAAAGAAAAGGATTTTGTTTGAAATAGTCATTAAATCTTGTAGATTAAGCTTCATGAAAATGAGGCGTTATGAAACCGTAAAAATCCATTCATGCCGTATAAGTTAAAAATAACATTCTTCTAGTACTTTTTGTCAGAAAAGTCAAAAAGTACCTCGTATGGTAAACAAAAGAAATATTCCTTCCATACGATGTGGTAAAAGTAAGAAAAAGTAAAAATGACTTTAAAAATACATGGAAGAAAATTAAACATTTTATGAAAACATTTTGAGAACATATGGACATGGATAATAAACATAACCCCAGA
This sequence comes from Viscum album, assembly GCA_963277665.1. Taxonomy (NCBI): domain Eukaryota; kingdom Viridiplantae; phylum Streptophyta; class Magnoliopsida; order Santalales; family Viscaceae; genus Viscum; species Viscum album. Next base: position 439,689,958 of record OY728155.1, on the reverse strand, counting down.
AAATACTTACAAATAAACAATCTCAGATAAGAATGAGATTGGAATAATTATCCCTTACATTATGTCCAATATGCTTCCTATGTATCTAAACCTCCTATATAATGATTTAAATAAATTCATTGACTTATTAAATCATCATATTAATTGTTATTATATCATATATGGTTTACTTAGGTATTTATATTACCTGTTCAATTGTCAATTCCATGTTAAAGTAGTGTTTTTGGGTAAAATCGTTTCATTTATCGTACATGTTTGGACTTGTTATTCTTGGTATTATTATTACATATATCATTATTTAATTACTTACAGAATCTAAATCATGATTTATATATCATATATATTTAGTATATATATATATATATAATAGATAGGCAAATGAAATGAAATACACCGTTCATGGAGATGGTAGGTCGTACGTACACATGAACGATGTTTTCTTTTCCTTATTAAATTGAATGGAAGTAAGTATATGACATATATATATATATGTATAAATAAATCCAGTAGCTTAATTATGTCATATATTTCATTATTATTCATTATATATACTTTATTATCATTCTTGAATGGTTAATCATGGAAAATGAATCTCATCGCATTCGTGGAGACGGTAGTCCGTACGTACGCACAAGCGTTGATATCATTCTCATAATTATTTAATTGAATTGGAGTGAATGATATAATATCATAGAATCCGTATGATGTTATAATAACAATATATAGTTATTCTTTACACCATTATACCAATCCAAGTAAAGTGGTGGTGGAAAAATAGATTACACCATGGCATGGAGACGGTATTCCGTACGTACACACGCGCGGTGATTTCGTTTTCCGTAGGATGGATAGAAGGTGAAATAGGGTTGTTTCATATTTATAATAACATATCAGTATATTATTTATACTGATTTTATTAATTTATAATGAAAAAAATAAATAAGAATAAGTTTAAGAAGAAATAAAACTTGAAAGAATCGGTAGAAGAGATTACCTCTTCCTCGACGCACCTCCTTTAAAATTATTATTAGGGCACTAGAGTTGGTCTTTTGAGAAGACAAGAACCTCTATGATATAACTATATAGGTTGGGAAGATTAATTTTCAGGTTTTGTCTGAGCTTTAAGGCTGAAAAGGTTGTGAAGAGAAGAGGGAAGGGGTGCCCTTTTTATAAGGGAGGAGAGGGGCACCTTAGAAAAACTTAAAATATTATTTTATAATAAAGTCATATCCGGTTTTTAATAGCTCCAAATTGATTTATTTCGAAGATAAGGTGGGTATGGGTCGAAATAATCTCAAAACATATATTTTAGACAAGTTTAGGTTACTATTTTATCCTTATCATTTAGATTTAACTCTAAGTTAAATAATTTAACTTTTACCGTGTCTTTTTGTTTTCTTACACTATATGGTTAATAAACATTCTATAACAAGCCAAAAGAACCCCAAGTGGTTCATTATTAATATATATATCCTTATATAAGTCATTTGGCCTAACCTTAGTTTTTTAGGAATAAAATAACAATTAATAAAATAATATTTGTTATAAAAACTATTTTATTTCAATTTTGACACTATTTAGTAATTGATTTTTTTGAAAATCATAACATCATGATTAGTTCGAAAAAAGTTAATTTAATTAATAATAACATTTTATATTAACCTAAAAATTATTTTAATTTATTAAATGTCTCAAATTACATTTATTTGGGTATTTATAACATTAATTATGTTAATATTTCATTAATAAGGTAATTACTGCATCATCATTGTGTCATAAATAAATTAACTTATTTAATGTATAAAAATTATAAATAAAAAACCATTATTTATGAAATATTTTTATATTTATAATGAATAATTATAGTCAAATATATATTATGTATAAACCTATATTAAAAATGTTTTAGTTATTAAACTTTGATTTTAACTATTTTAACTCTTCTTTAAATAAAATAATAATAAGTGTCCTAATCTAATCCAAGTAGACCTAAATGATAATATTATATTCGTAAGGTTGTTTTTTGTCGAATTAAACTTATACAATAGAATTAGGACATTTGTTAGGGTATTAATAATATCATTTTTACCCTTAATTACCCTATTTACTTTTTACCGTGGTAAATAAAAGTAAAAAAGTTACTATTCACCAAAAATTATTTTTATCTTATTAAACCACATTTTACACCTTGATATTAATCGTGCCTCTCGGAGTTTTGAAATTACACTCACAGAAGGGGTAAAATCATGTTTTATGTAAATTTTCAAATTCTCCTAAGAGGTGGGTAAAAGACGGTGAAAAGTTCCATAAAATTTTTATATATCTAAAATTATTATAAAATGACTCCAATGAATTACATTGAACTTATATAGGTATTATTTATCAATTTTGACGTAAAATAAATTTAAATAAAAAAATTAATTATTTAAATAAAAAGGCGATTTTTGAATAGTAGCCTAGTGTTTTCACTATTCATCAAAAATAGAAAGTTTTCAAAAAAATACCAAAATTTCACCCTAGGCTAATTTCGATATTCCGAATCCAAAAATGGAGTCCATTTTGAAAGATAAAATTTATAAAATTTTAAAAATTGGGTATTCTATTCATAATGGCTAGTTTATATAATATTTTAATAACATATCGTTGTTTAGTGAAACTCTGTATTGTGTACAACACACGCTATCGTGGAAGGTCATGATTGCATGTAACGCAAGCCAAGTCAGGGATTCATGTAGTGAAATCTCGTTTTGGTGTGGCGTACAACACAAGACATCAATAAAATTAAAAAGAATATTTTTTATAAAATCTCGGGGTGTTACATTCTACCCCCCTTAAAATGAATTTCGCCCTCGAAATTCATTTGGGTTATAAATGGTTTACTACTCGAAAGTTTCTTTAATATAAACCCACATCATAAAAATGAATACCAAAACATATCTTTAAAAAACTAAAGTATAAAACATAATGGTTACCCAAATTAACTAATCACTGGGTTTCCACATAGGAGAACATAGGTGAAAATATGGATATAGAAGAAAAATCTAATCATCATGTTCTAATGGTGAGTGGTAGAGAGCATGGCTATGAAAAATAAAACAATAAGAAACCCATAAATTTGTGATGATCTAAGGTACCATATGATTCATCAGATATAAGGGCACTAGGACAACATTTTTGGTTTTCAAGATCATTTCCCTAAATTTTAAGAATTTGAATTAGAAGAAATACTTACTTTATTTCGGTATAATCTCACCGTTGTTCATGCCTTAAACAATTTCCACTTCATCTCTTAAATAAATGAAGTTGAATTTGTCATTTGTGAGGTGTTATCAGATCATGTGATAGAATAATGGGTCATTCCATATGTTTCAAACAAAAGGTTAGCAAAAGTTATAAAATATACATAAGTCCATCTATGGTGAGGTTAATCGTATATGATTCCAAAAATGGACTTATACTTCATCTATAATACTGCTTAAAATAATAAAACTAGTTTCTACTATCCAGGGACTTCCTGTAGGCCAGTGGTAGGTGATAAAGGCCTGTTGCACTTCAGTTGTGGGTTCGATTCCCACAACCTTGTCCGACGCGACGGGTTGTCTCCCATCCTGCAGGTTTTTCCTTTTTCTAAAACTACATTATTATAACATTTCATCATTAATATTGAAAAAATTTCTATCCTTAAACAATACTAACTTATTTCCAACATAATTCATGCCAATATTTATTCTTATCAAAAATACTTCTGCCCAAGCTCATAGTATAAAGAAAACAATTACTAGAAATGTCATCTACCGATCATGTGAATACCATCATTTATCCCAATATATCATATGATATATCTTGTTGGTCACATTCCAAACATGTGAATACCTTAATCATGTATTCTCTTGAACCATAGTGAAAACATGAATGTTGTCACAAGGTAACTCTTTACATATACCAAAATCCCAAAAATTCTATATACTCAAACCATGATACCACCTTTTCCTTATATTAGTCATGAGCTCATTAATACTATCAAACATTTCATTATCTCTTTATCCCTTCTTTATGTTCATATCATCTGCTTTCCAAAATATTTGAATCACTTTTCATGGTTACCGATAACATATAATTATCAAAAGCCACAATAAACCATTACATAGATATTTTAATATTCCACAATACTATAAATGAGATTCCACAACACTATTTTGAAATCCATTTACATAAACACATAATCATTCCTCCACATCGTTTTCATACTCAGCATTGCTAATAGTGATCGTATGTGACTTCCCTTTGTCCTTTTCCTTAATAGGTTGCTCGCATTGATCATCATTAACCCTTGGATTAGGGCATTGATTAGCATAATGCCCCATTTCCTTGAACTTGAAGCATTGAAGTGTTTGTGGTGTGTTCTCTATAGTCTTTTCTTTATTCACATCATTAGCAACCCTTTTTCCATTACTTTGACACTCAGCTGCTCGATGACCTTCTTTTCCATACTTAAAAAAATTTCTAGTCCCTTTAAGACAATCTCCACCATGCTTCTTTCCACACTTTGAGCATAAAGAAACATTTATCTTCTTTTCACCATTATTCTAAGATTTCTCCTTGAACACCATCTTTCGTTTCTTGTCAAAACCATGAGATGGATATATAACACCAACTTCCATTTCTACCTTGATATCACAAGGAAAGATTTTTTCATAGCTACTGAATTCCCTTATAGATAATTCCCTTCTAAGACTTGGTTTTAAGCCACTGAAGAATCGATCAACTTTACTTTCAGGTTGGATGATATAGCCAGATGCATACCTTGCAAGCCTTGTAAAATTCGCTTCGTATATACCAACAGATTCATCATCTTTTTGCTTAATCTCAAAAAAATCCTTTTCCATCTCTGTTCGAAGAATACGAGGGAATTACTTATTGAAAAATAATTTCTTGAACTCATCCCATTCCATGGATTCAATTTCATCTCGGGGCCTCATATTCTTAATTAGAGTCCAAAATTGATCTGATTCACCTTCTAAATGGTAAATAGCCAGAATGACTTTTTCATGTTCCGGACAGCGAAGTATGGAAAATATCTTTTCAGTGGTACCGATCCATTGTTTAGCAACAAGTGGATCAGAAGACCCACTAAAAGAAGGTGGGCGTTTCCTCATGAAGGACTCAATAGAATATTATTCCCTTCTCTGCTCATTTGGAAGTCCAGAATGAGTCATAGCTTTTGTAAGTATAGCAATAAGATTTTTCACTCCATCTCCCATAATGTTGGTTTGTTTAGGAGGACAATCATTGCATCGTCCCTTACATTGATCAACACGGTTCCTTCGGGTTCCAGCCATCGTCTAAAACCTAAAAAGAATAGTGTGAGAGGCCAAAATCATGCTTGGGAAAACAACATAATAAAGGGGGAGTACCTTCAATATCTAACATCTTAGGTATATTTATAATATCTTTACCGTAATTCTAGGACTATAACCTATACTTATACTTAACCTTAGGTACATCCCTAAACATACCTTAGAAATATCTCTAGGGATCTCACTAAAGTTTTCAAATCCTAGATTCCAGAGGTTAACTAATCCTTTCCTCTAATACCAACTGTAGAGACCCAAAGCTTGGCATAGATAGACATTACTTTACTTTTTCGGAATACTTAATACATAAAAAAAACAAACACACAAGGACTGTAATAGTTTAGTGTCTTTGGAAACTCGGAACATAATCTTCTAATCATGGTGAAAGATCTTAAACATCTCCCATAAAGATCTTCCCCTTTTGTTTTCTTACCTAAAAGATTTCTTTATATCCTATGGAAAAGAAAACATATAAATGGTGAGCTCAAATGCTCAGTAAGGGTAAACATAGAGAACATAAAATCATCCAAAAACTTTTGAATGCAAAAACTTGAACATAAAATCTAAACATCAGAATCTTGAGCAAAGACATGAATCTTGGAAGTACGTAACGCATATATCATAAGGGAACATCAATCAAGATAAAATATCATGGGAATAAAATATGTAATTGTGGAAACCATTAAGCATATTTTATTATTTCCATAGTATCCAAGGCATTGCTGCCAAGACCATCTTAGTGGACAAAGTCCCTTTCTAAATCGATTTCACTCCTTGTTTCAATCCTACCGTTTCTGCCATGTCTATCTCATGAGATATAAATCTTTACCTAATGAATTGGAGGGAGATATTTGTCCCACCCATCTCATAATGAAATCATTATTACTTGTGCCACAACATAAACATAAATCATTCATCATAACCCAAAGAATAAAAATGGGTTCATAAACATCATCCTGTCATAACTGTAACACCCCAAGATTCTATTGTACGCTTCTCTTTGAATAATAGAGCAGCGTGTATTGTATGCAACCTCGAGTTCTAACACACCATGACCAATCAAATTAGCTGTTATGAATGGTAATACCCACTTTTTGAAATAATATAAATTTTATATTTCAAAATGGAATTCATTTTTGGATTCGGAATATCAAAATTAGCCTATGTTGAAATTTTGGTATTTTTCTGAAAAACTTCAATTTTTGATAAATAGTGAAACCACTAAGTGGTAGTTAAAAAACTAGTTTTTCATTTAAATGAAACTTTACCACTTTTTTGAATTTAATTTCAAAAATCCGACATACATGGTTGTCATTAGTAAGTAAAATGTGGTTCAATGGGATGAAAATAATTTTTGGTGAATAGTAACTTTTAAGATTTATTAATCGTGATTAAAGGTAATTAGTGTAATTTAAGGTAAATATAATGTTATAATAATATTAAATTACCTTTACACTTGTCCTACCCTTATTGGACGAGTCATGGCCGACCAAGAAAATCCATGGGTCAACTTGGGGACCCCATGAAGCCACTTGGGTAAGAAAATGACATTAATAACTTTTTATTTAAAGTAAAAATAAAATTTTCACAAACATGTGTTGTTTTACTAAAACAATTATTACATGGGGTTATATAAGATAACATTTAGACTATAAATATTCATTGGAAATATAAAAATATTTCTTACAACATGGTAATTTTTTATAATTTTTAGGCATTAAATAAATAAATTTATTTATCACACCATGATGATGGAGCGATTACCTCATTAATTGACGATTTAAATAAAATGAAAATATAATGTAAACTCTAAGACTTACACTTGTAAAAAACCTATTGGATGAGTAGATTTAGAACCCTTATCACCTTATCCTCTAAATATATAATTGGTGGACATTCAAAATCTGAAACCCATTATATAATAAAGTAACATTTCTTGACTTTCCATGAGTTCCCCTACTCTCCTCTTATAAAAGGCCCCCACCTCTACCACCTTATTCACAGCATCAAGCCATTTGGATCAGCCAACCTCTTCCCAAATACTATCTCAAATTACCTCTCTTACTCTTAGATGACTCAATTTGGGCAGAAGTCTTCCCAAGGAATCCATTGGCTCAAATAAAAAGAGTTACCTGATTTTAAGGTAATGTCTTCTCTTATGGTCTTTTGTTTTATTTTGCTTCTACAACCCCTTAAACTATTTTTATTCCTTTATTTTGTAAAAAAACTCTATATTAAATATAATAGTATGTTTTTATGAGAATTATTTGATTTACACTTACACACACCTTCATCTAATGGTTAAAGAACATACTGTTTCTGTGGGTGGCGAATTACTGTCTCATGAAATGATGATTGTTCAATCTTATTTTAACACCTCTCAGGGTGGCCATTAAGATGTCAATATATTTATATATGATATATATTATGTTTATGTTTTCCTTATTATTATGTATTTTTCATTTATGTCATACCTTTATTATTTCCATTATGGGTAAACGCGATAATTTTATTTTAGGAAGTGCGGACTACCGCCCCCTCAAAGTGATTTGAATCGTTAATGCCATATGTGGGACGTATAAAGGATGGAGTAAATTATATTATATAATATATTATACTGGAATTATAATATAACTTTATATAATTATGATTTCATTCCATTAAATATGAAATAGAAATGAAAGTAGTGTTCATGCGTACGTACGGCTTACCGTCTCCATGAACGGTGCATTTCATTTCATACCTCTAAATGTTATATAATATTATAAATGAATGTATATACTGGATATATATGATATATATGATATCTACATCATAAATATAATTCTGTATATAATGTATATTTTACCACATGAACAACTTGTAATTATAAGAAGTTTATTTTTGACTCAAGTACCAATGATCGACAAAACGATCGTTATTAACATAAATTATTACATAATGTTCATAACATGGTAATAGGTGATATAAAAAGAATAATGAATATGAAAAAGGTTCTTAATCAATTATAAATTAACTCTAGTTTATTATTCAGGAGGTTAAAGAACGATCGAGTCAAGTCGGACACGAGGTAAGGGACTTCATCTCAATCTCCTTTCATTGAGGAATATTTTGTTTTATACACAACTTTATTTTATACAGTGTATAAACCACTTTGACTTTTACGTTTATTCCAAAATAATCTTTTTTATATGAAGAGTTTTTCTAAATGACAAAAGGGAATGTTTTTTTGTCGTACTTATGTGGTGACAATGACTTCTCTGCCGCTGTGACCATTATTTGAGTTTCTCCTTCCTCTATAAGCCATAACTTTTTTTAAAATAAAAAATAAATACCAAGTTTTAATTTTCTTTTATTTTGGTATTGAAAATGGTTTTGATAATGTTTTTATTATATCAATGGGTTTTATTGATATCTTGTGATTGAAATGTGGAAATGTTATTATTCCTTTATGCATGCATTATGTGATACAATTATGTTATGGTTTATGATATGTTTAAACCTTTTCATATAAGGAATGCATTTGACTTAATAAGTGACGGGTTGAGCCCGCTATAGCTTCTTGATGCAACGGCAGGTCTCATGAGAAAAACTAGTGTCTTAACACGAGGCCTGTACAAAATCTTATTTGTAGTCTTGGCACGAGGACTTGGCTACGTGGTTATGATAGTCTAGAATTATGAATTCCATCATTATGAAAGTGGTTATTGATATTTCTTGTGATTATTCGACTAGTAGAATATCCATGTGAATAAGTAAATGGCATTATTTCATTTTATTTTTTCCATATTACGATGAATTTCAAGTTTAAAAGGATTTTGTTTTAGTTATACATTACCTTAAATGTTTATGTTTATTTATGAATGTTTCTGCTGTATTGTTATCCTTACTGAGCATCTGAGCTCACCCCTTTCTATGTTTTATTTTTCCCAGGATGTGAAGAAATACATTATGACTAACCTATAGGGATAGTATAAAGGGGATATGGGTGTAGACTATGGAGACTATGTTATTGTAGTTTTTCACTTTATGATGTAATGTAACATTTATGAATGTATCTAGTGTTTCCAAGGCTACTAAACTAATCGGTCTTTCGAGACTTGATCTTTTCACAAAATGAAATGCAATTTTAAAAGAAAATGATTTTTTGGAAATAGTCATTAAATCTTGTAGATTAAGCTTCATTAAAATGAGGCGTTATGAAACTGTAAAAATCCATTCACGCTGTATAAGTTAAAAATAACATTCTTCTGGTACTTTTATTGGAAAATTCAAAAAGTACCTCGTATGGTAAACAAAATAAATATTCCTTCCATACGATGTGTTAAAAGTAAAAAAAATAAACATGACTTTAAACATACATGGAATAAAATTAAACATTTTATGAAAAAAATTTGAGAACATATGGACATGGATAATAAACATAACCCCAGAAAATACTTATGAATAAACAATCTCGAATAAGAATGAGATTGGAATAATTATCCCTTACCTTATGTCTGATATGATTAGTATGTATTTGAACCTCCTGTATAATGATTTAAATAAAGTCATTGACTTATTATAGAATCATATTAATTATTATTATATAATATATGGTTCACTTAGGTATTTATATTACCCGTTCATTTGTCAATTCCATGTTAAAGTAGTGTTTTGGGTAAAATCGTTTCATTTATCGTGTGTGTTTGGACTTGTTGTTATTGATATTATTATTACTTATATAATGATTTAATTACTTCCAGAATCTAAATCATGATTTATATATCATATATATTCAGTATATATATATATATAATATAGGTAAATGAAATGAAATACACTGTTCATGGAGACGGTAGGCCATATGTACGCATGAACGCTATTTTATTTTCCTTATTAACTTGAATGGAAGTAAGTAGATGATATATATATATATGTATACATAAATATAGTAGCTTAATTATGTCATATATTTCATTATTATTCATTATATATACTTTATAGTCATTCTTGAATGGTTAATCATGGAAAATGAATCTCATCGTGTTCATGGAGACAATAGTCCATACGTACGCACGAGCGATGATATCATTCCCATAATTATTTATTTTAATTAGAGTGGATTATATAATACATTAGAATAAGTATGATGTTTTAATAACTATATATAGTTATTATTTACACCATTATACCCATCCAAGTAAGGTGGTGGTTGAAAAACAGATTACACCACGGCCTGGAGACGGTATTCCGTATGTACGCACGCGCGGTGATTTCATTTTCCGTAAGATGGATAGAAGGTGAAATGGGGTTGTTTCATATTTATAATAACATATCATTATATTAGTTATGCTGATGTTATTACTTTATAATTAAACAACTAAATAAGAAAAAGTTGAAGAAGAAAGAAAACTTGAAAGAATCGGTAGAAGAGATTACCTCTTCCTCGACGCACCTCCTTTAAAATTCTTATTAGGGCACTAGAGTTGGTATTTTGAGAAGACAAGAACCTCTATGATATAACTATAGAGGTTTTGAAGATTAATTTTTATGTTTTGGACGAGATTCAAGGCCCAAAAGGGTGTGAAAAGAAGAGGGAAGGGGTGCCCTTTTTATAAGGGAGGAGATGGGCACCTAAAAAAACGTAAATTATTATTTTATAATAAAATCATATTCGGTTTTTAATAGATAAAAATTGATTTATTTAGAATATAAGGTGGTTATGTTCTTAAATCCTCTCATCCAATAGATTTTAGACAAGTTTAGGTTACTATTTTATCCTTATCATTTAGATTTAACTCTATGTTAAATAATTTAACTTTTACCATGTCTTTTTGTTTTCTTACACTATATGGTTAATAAACATACTGTAACAAGACAAAAGAACCCAAAGTGTTTCATTATTAATATATATATCTTTATCTAAGTCATTTTGCCGAACCTTATATTTTTAGGAATAAAATAACAATTAATAATATAATATTTGTTTTAAAAACTATTTTATGTCAATTTTGACACTATTTGGTAATTGATTTTTTACGAAACTCATAACATCATTATTAGTTCCAAAAAATTTAATTTAATTAATACTAACATGTCATATTATCCTAAAAAATATTTTAATTTATAAAAAGTCTCAAATTTAATTTATTTGGGTATTTATAACATTAATTATGTTAATATTTCATTAATAAGGTAATTACTGCATCATCATTGTGTCAAAAATAAATTACATTATTTTATGTCTAAAAATTATAAATAAAATACCCTTATGTAGGAAATATTTTTATCTTTCTAATTAATATTTATAGTCTAATTTATCTTATGTATAACTCTATATTAAAAATGTTTTACTTATTAAACATTGATTTTAACTATTTTAACTCCTCTTTAAATAAAATAATAATAAGTGTCCTAATCTAATCCAAGTGGACCTAAATGATAATATTATATTCCTAAGGTTGTTTTTGGTGGAATTAAACTTATAAAATATAATTAGGAGATGTTTTAGGGTAATAATAATATCATTTTTACCCTTAATTACCCTATTTACTTTTTACCGTGGTAAATAAAAGTAAAAAGTTACTATTCACCAAAAATTATTTTTATCTTATTGAACCAAATTTTACTCCTTGATATTAACAGTGTCTCTCAGATTTTCTAAATTCCACTCAAAAAAGGGGTAAAATTATGTTTTATGTAAATTTTCAAATTCTCGTAGGAGGTGGATAAAAGACAATAAAAAGTTCAATAAAATTTTTATATATCTAAAATTATTATAAAATGACTCCAATAAATTACATTGAACTTATATAGGTATTATGTATCAATTTTGACCTAAAATAAATTTAAATAAAATAAATAATTATTTAAATAAAATGTTGGGTTTTAAATAGTAACCTAGTGTTTTCTCTATTCATCAAAAATTGAAAGTTTTCAGAAAAATACCAAAAAATCACCATAGGATAATTTCGATATTCCAAATCCAAAAATGGTGTCCATTTCGAAAGATAAAGTTTATAAAATTTTAAAAAGTGGGTATTACTATTCATAATGGCTAGTTTATATAATATTTTAATAACATATCATTGTTTAGTGAAACTCGGTATTGCGTACAACACACGCTATCGTGGAAGGTCGCGATTGTGTGTAATGCAAGCCACATCAAGTATGCATGTAGTACAAGATCCTTTTGGTGTGGAGTACAACACAAGACATCAATGAAATTAAAAATAATATTTTTAATAAATTCTAAGGGTGTTACAGAGTCATCTAATGGTAGGTTGTGAATAGTGTTTCTAGAATTGAGATTCAGAAACAATGATTTGTCTAACGGTCGGTTATGAATAGTGCTTTCTGAATAATGAGTCTGGAATGGTGGGTCATCCAATTGTAGGTTTTGAATAATGTTTACAGAATGGTGAGTCATCCAATGGTCGGTAGTAAATAGTGTTTCCAAAATAGTGATTTGGGAATGATGAGTCGCCAATGGTTGGTTGTGAACAGTGTTTTAAGAATGGTGAGTCAAAAATAGTGAGTAGTCCATTGTTGATTCATACAATGGTGACTCATCAAAAAGTGAGTCCTATAATGGTGACTCATCCAATAGTGACTCATCCAATGGTGATTCGTCCAATGGTGACTCATCCAATGTTGACTCATCCAATGGTGACTCGTTCAATGGTAAGTTGTGAACAGTGTTTCCAACTTCTTATAGTTTATCCCCTTGGATGTTATATTTGATATAAAATGCATCAAATCCTTGTTTTAAGGTTTTTAAGGCTGATTCAAACCCCCTAACTCTAATCTAAATGTTTTTAAGGGTTTGGGTGCCTTTACTCAGTCAAAACACTTAATCTTGACTAGATCCTCCTTTAATGAAATTTCTCAATCGTATCTAAACTTGTGCTTCATTTAGATTTTCAAAAGGCTGAGATACCTTCCAGCCTTGTTCTTATTATTTTTCCTTGGTACAAGAGGCCTCTAGTTTTTTCTCCCATTAGATTCATGTGATCGAACTACAATCCTTGTATTTTTTTCCCCTTGGATTTTTTCCTACTGTATGTACACCCCCTATTTTGGTGTAACCAGATAGTGTTTATCAGTCTTCAATATAAGGTATGTTCTACCTCTGTTATTATGGGTTCTTTGATCCGTTACCTCCCATTTCTCCTTTCCATTTGATGGCATGTGATCTCCATATTTCTAATTGAGGTTTTTTGGTTGTTGGTTAGGTAAGTGGTGTCGTGGAACCCTCAGGTGGATATAGTTGTTGTGGGAGAGGTGATCATGATCCCTTGTATTGGTCGTTCTCATGAAAAGAACGTCATAAACCTTTTGAGGTAGGGGATTCATTTATTCTCTATATATTTATGTCAAATCATAGATTTATCATGATTTATCCCTTTGGATCATGATGAAATTGAAATAACAAATATTTGAATCAGATTAAATAATTGGTGTCGATCGCGTAGTGGGGTTGTTGCTTTGTCTCATGACAACGGTTTGACTCTTGTTTTGATAGATAGTGTTATATCTATGGATTTCTTATTTATCATGTCGTTCTTGATGGAATTTGGTAAATAACAAAAAGTATAGAATAATTTTAAATTGATTGGCTAAAGGATTAAAGAGGCATGTTAATGAATCTGGTTATTGTTATAGTGATTTGATGATAATCAGATGGATGTAGTTATGCATGATTAATTGAATTAATTAATTCATGATGGAATAAATAACCAGTCGTGTGTTAAATATAATGCCTTTGTGGGACCCGATTTACCAATTTTTTGTAAGGTTTAGTGCCTTGTGCTCTGGATCCATGAGAGCTCGTGGTGTGAAGGACGAATGCCTTGTTTAGGGCCAAGAGCCCAATTGCTATGTTTGTTTGTTTCATGATTCTTGTGATATGATGTGAACCTGGGATGGATAATCTTGGATGGCTGTTGTGGTATGTGGGGTGGTGAGGACTAATTTTGGTGGCATCATTTGATGCCTAGAGTGGCAAGATTCATCATTTTATGAATATGGGTGTCAGGGAGGACACTCGAGGTGATAGAATGGGTTGAAGTTGGACTTACCCATTGATATGAAAGTTTGATGTTGTTGAATATATAATTTCTTTACTTTTATTACTCTCTCCGCTTCCTGAGGAATATGGTATTTCTTATCCTCCTTCCAAAATTGGTGACAATGCACGAGGTATACCATGTGCTTTTCGTGTTTAGCTTCTAGAGGATGGATGGGTATATGTTTCTTCTATATGTGGCAAAGACTCAACATGTAGTTCATCTACTCACCAAGTTGAGACCCCTGTGTTTGGTATCTTAGAATGTGTACTTATAATACTTGGAATTATGGAAAGTGATGATGTTGTTAATAAATGAATAAATGTTTAACCTTTTGGGTTTGAACATTCTGGGATGCAATGCTAAGGTTGTATTTCCAAGAAGTCATGGACTCGGTTTGGTTATGCCTGGGGGAATAGATCTTGGTTGGAATGGTAATGGAATTTAATGTGGAATTGATAATGGTTTATAATGGTTTAACTATTTAATTAACATAATTTGAAACTAATAAAAAGTTATAAGTAACTTAATGTATCTCTTTAAATTGTTGTCTACTTATAAGATATCTTGTCTTAGCAGTGGCAGTCGAGAGTCTGAGGGACGTTAGCTGTAGTTAATTCTAAGACTAGTTTTCTCCCATAGTTTGGTTTTGATCTCTATTATATCATTTAATTTTGAGTTTCTATATGCTACTCCACCCTTTAGGTTAGGGAGACTGACACCCCGAAGATTCTAATCCCTGGGGGTGTTTATCCCATCATCTTGGTGGGAGGATAGATGGATGACTACACCCTTTGGCCTCACACTATTCCTTTGGTAGTTACTTGTGATGTTATGCATGGAGTTTATTTTTTCCAATATATTTTCATGGAGGGTAATAAGGTCTTGGGGTCATTTCACACAAATATATCCTGGATATAGTTTCTTATAGACTACTATATGTGTAACGTGTATAGGTTATGATGGCCTGAGGATCCTTACATAGTGTATGGGATGTAATGGATTGAGGTATAATATCTTATGTATAATACACTCTATACGAGCTATGGTGGCTCCCAGAAACTACCTGGTTACTTTTGGTTATGTGGATGTGGTAGTGAGTTTCATGGGGTACATGTTGTGGTGCTTCGCCCAGATGTCTTCGGGACACCCTTTTTTGAGATATATGCTATGTACATGAGACATTGGGAAAAAGAAGAAAACTAGTGGGAAAGTAGTAGTATGGTACCCTTGATATCATTTATTTTATTATATAATATTTTATGCGATACATGGTTATAGTATCCATGGTGAGGTTGGGAACTTAGTTTACCTATTTATGTGATGAGTTAGTTTCACTTGTTGTTCACTATGCTTTAGAATTCTTTCTTTACTTTTGAATGAGAGGATATGGGGAGGATCTTATTTAGTGTACTATTATACTCTCCCTATATTATATAAACTATTTTTTAAGTCACTTAGATAAGGTTGGATATCATGCTGGTTACTACTAGATCAAGGTTTTGTAGGAGTTTTTTGGGCTTCGTGGTCACAATCGTTTTTCTTTCTTTTGGTACTTAATGTTTTCCCTTTCAATTGTAGTAGTTATTGCATGACATTGCATATGTTCACTTCGGTATCTTTTACTTTTTGGTTTTATAAAGAGTTCTTTGGTATCTATCTTATCTCTATATTTATCATGTGTTCTCTTAGAGGGTAATGTCTCCCATCTGTGTTTTTACTATACCCTCAGATCTAATCACTAACTTGGGACCTACTGGAGGTGGGACTCATGTTTCATTATCTCTCTTCTCCCATTTTCATCCCAATAGGGGTACACATTGTGCGGATGGGGGAATGAAATAGTGGTATCAGAGACTCTGGTTAAGGGATAGGATGGAGTTGGGAGTCAGGCACAGGTGAGGTTACTTGGTTTTGTAGGGTAACGATGTCAGATAATTTTATAAAGTGTTGTAAAAACAGGATACTAATTGAGACATAGGTATTTAGGTCCCCCTGTGATCTGATGCATAGACCTTTAAGCTTATAGTGGCTACTAAATGAGGTGATACTTGTTTCAAAGTAGATAACTAGTAAAAGATCATGCATCATTCGTATTTATGAATATTTTTGAATGGGTGGACCTTGAGATATGTTATCCTAAAATGAATAAAAGAAAAAAAATCATTAATTTTAAAGTCTTCCATATTCCAGGATTATGAGATCTAACTTTTTTCCATTTTTGTAGGTATGGCTATAGGTCAGCATCCTCATTAGTTTCATGTAGAAGATGTTCAAAAGGTTGCGCCAACATATCATCATAGATTATATGTTGATGACGACGACACATGGAGGAGGACACTCCAAAAATTTCAGCGCCATAGTTTATATAAGTACAAGGGTTCCATTTCAGATGCAGTCACAGAAGACTAGTAAGAAGAGGTTGAGATAGCTTTCAATTTGATGTCTACTCATAAGGAACACTGGTTATCATTGGTTGTGAAAATGAGGTGTGGGAAAGAGAGGAAGTGGTGGTTTTATTCTTCAGAGATTGTGAGGAGTCTTTAGTATCATGGGAGAGGTTCTGGGAGATGTTTAGAGATGAGTTTCTTTTTTTGAACGTGAAAGAATCTAGTTGCCAGGAGATGCTTACACTTCAGTATCAGAGCTTTATTGTGAGAGAGTTTGGGATCTGTTTTAATAACCTTTTTTGATATTCTTTAAATTTTTATCTATATGAGGAGTTTAGGGTGAGGAATTTTGAGGATGCTTTGCATCCATATATCCATCGTCAGGTCACCCTATTTATGCTGATAAAATATCTTGAGGTGCTGGAAAGGGTGGAGGTCATCGAGAGGACATTATCCAGAACTAGATTTTCACAAGAAGGGAGTCATCAGGATTCCTCGATAAGTATATTTTTGGTCCAGGGTTCTCGGTTTTAAAGGAAGAAGAATTTATGTTCAGATGGGGGTAGGTCCTAGCTCTTAATGTCTAGTTTCATTGGGTTAAGTAGCTCTCAGGACTATATTAAGGGATCAGGAACTTTTTTTCTTATATAGGTTGAGGTAATAAGAATCATGAGTTCCTGACCTTTCTGAGAAGTCAGTGTGTGCTAGGTGTCCCACTCCATGTTCCTCCATTGAGGCAGTTCCAGTTGAGGCATCATCAGAAGGTTGCACCAGCTTTAGATCGGCAGAGAGAAGATGGGGTAGGTAGAGGATATCCTCAGGATTCTCCCCATCCTTCAAGATCAGAGTGAAGCTATGGATGTGGACATCAATAGGGTCAGATAGGTCATCGAGAAATTCTTGGTCAGCTTCATGCATTATCATTTCTAGAACTAGGTGAGACAAAGTCATTTGAGGTACCCTTTTCTTGCTTTCTACTTGGGTGTATAGCTTGTTTGATTCATGATCTAAATACTCCTTTATATCACCTATCCTTTTCCATTCCTTGGGACTTGAGGTAGAGAGGCTTCTAGTTCCCTTAGCATTGACTTTTCCAGTTGGAGGTTGAGCTGACTTATTTGAAGTGTGTAGAGACTTTGAGATAGTGTTGGGGTAGCACCGCTCTTGGGGTAATTTCATATGTTTATGGACACAACCTTATGATTTCATCATTGTAATGGATTGGTTGTATTTGGTGTAGGCTATCATGGATTTCTTCAATAAGTAGGTTGTGGTCATCAATGTTGATGGAGATCCAGTAGTGTTTCTTGGCGAACAAAACCCTTATATGGGTCAGAGGTGTGTTCTATCATTATCATCATTGATGGATAAGATGATGTTGATCTCGTTGAAGGTTCAGCAGTTGGTGTTTCTCAGGGCCGTTGAAGTGTACCTTGATGTCTTTCTATAATAGGTTGTAGCATTACCCCCTCGATGGGAGATTGAGTTAGGGATCGAGTTATAGTTAGGGATGTCTCCTTTCTCGATGTCTCCACAAAGGATATCACCTTTTGAGTTGTGAGAGCTACATATAATGCTCGATGGTTTATTTTTGTGTTGTTTTATTAGGAAAAGTGTGTCACAGTGGGGTGAACCCATTTTTTTCGTGAAGAAGGATGATAGAAGTTTGTGGTTGTGTGTTGATTATCATCACTTTAACCGAGTTACAGTGAAGAAATGTAATCGTATTCCATGGATTGATGATTTATTAAATCAATTGAAGGGTTCAAGTTGGTTCTTGAAAATTGATTTGTATTTAGGATATCATCATATGTGTGTGAAGGATGAGAATATCCCGAAGACTACTTTCTATTGTTGTCATAGGAATTACGAGTTCATTGTTATGTAATTTGGTGTGAAAAATTCTCTTGTTGTGGTGATGGTGTTGATGAACATTGTGTTACGTTAGTTTCGAGATATGTTCATGGTGGGTTTTATCAATGACATCCTCTTGTACTCTACATCTGAGGAGGATCATACAGAGCCTCTTCGTGTCATTTTGGGAGTCCTTCATTGACAAAATCCTTTTAGAAAGTTGTCAAAGTGTAATTTTTGGGCTCACGAAGTCCCTTTATTAGGGAATTTTGTATCCCAGAAGGGATAGTTGTGGATCTGTTAATGATAGAAGTAGTTATGTATTGGGAATCCCCCAAGATAGTGGTAGAGGAATGAAGTTTACATGGTCTTTCAGGATATTATATGAGGTTCGTAGACAATTTATTTTATGTTGTGACTCCTCTGGAAACATTGATAAGAAAGGATCAGGCATTCATGTGGACTGATCAGGGTCAGACATCTTTTGAGTATCTGAAAGAGAAGTTGGTTAGTTCTCTGGTTCTTGGTCTTCTAGTAGAAGGAGTTCGGTTTGAGTTTTTTTATGATGCTTCACATATGGGGTTAGGCTATGTTTTGATGCAGCAGAGATTAGTCATTTCATATGGGTCTCTGTAGTTGCATCCCCACTAATGTAACTATGGCTCCCACAATCTCGATTTGGTAGAATTGTTGTTTTCCATAAATTTTTGGAGACATTACATCATTAGTGATCATTTTTTAGTTTTCATCGATCATAAGATCCTGAGGTATGTTTTTCTCCCAACATGACATGAACTTGTGATAATATCAATGGATGGAGTTCTTATTGGATTATAACATCAAAATTTCATATACTCCAGTAAAGGTAATTTTGTAGAAATACACCGAGTAGGAAGTCGTTTAGTGATGAAGTGAATGAATCAGGTGATTCCTATATTGTAATGGAATAAATTTCAGTATTACAATTGGATATGGGAAAATTTGGGGCCATAGGTTTTCTTTTCCATATGATGGTGTAGTCATATTTATTGTAGTAGTTAAAATAGTCACAGTTGGTGGATCTTGAGTTTGAGGACTAGAGAGACTGAGTTGTTGTGGCGATGACCATGATGGTTGGTCTGAGGATAAACAACATTGGGTTTTGTTTTAGGGAATTATATTCTTCCCTTTGGTGATGCATGATATGGTTCTCATAGAGTTCCATAGTTCGCCCTTAGCTATACATCCTAGGGTGAAAAAGATGTACTAATCTTTTAGAGGCCATTTTTGGTGGCCTGGGTTGACATGTGCAGTTGTAGAGTTTGTGTCTTGATAATTGGTCTTCTATAAGGTGATGGTTGGGCACTGCCTTCCTGGTGGGTTTCTCTAGTCATTATATATTCCTCAATAGAAGTGGGAGGACATATCAATAGACTTTGTTACCAGTTTACCTTGAACTCTTGGAGGCTATGATGATATATGATTGGTATTGAATCATTTGAAAAAATCATACCACTTCATAGTAATTAAGGAATCGATCTTAATAGAGGTTTTCTCAAGGAAATATCTAGAGGAGGTGGTGAGACTCTATGAAGTCCTGAGGATGATCATTTCTGATTGAGATCCTAGTTTTACCTCCAAGGTGTGGAGAGGTTTCCAGCATGCTTTTGGTTCTCAACTTGGCCTTATCACTTCTTTTCATCCACTTATTGACAGTCATATATAATGGTACATCCATAATTTTGAAGTCATGTTGTTCTCTTATGTCCAAGATTTTGGAAGTTCATGGATGAGGCAATTTTCCTTGGTATAGTTCTCATAAAACAATAGTTTCCACTCCACCATCAGTATGGTGCTGAATGAATCCTTATATTACAAACCTTACCATTATCCATTGTGTTGTACTGGGTTCATAGAGTTAGAAATTCTCAGGTTGAAACCGGTATAAAGTACAATAGAGATGGTTCAGGTGATTCATGAGTGGATGAAGGCAGCACAAGATCGTCAAATGACCTGTATTGATCATAATAGGAGACATCGGGAGTCTTAAGTTGGCGATCACATGTTTATGAAGGTGACTTACCATCGTGGGTAGCGAATTTTTGGTTATGTGAG
The DNA here is from genome assembly GCA_963277665.1 of Viscum album. Taxonomy (NCBI): domain Eukaryota; kingdom Viridiplantae; phylum Streptophyta; class Magnoliopsida; order Santalales; family Viscaceae; genus Viscum; species Viscum album. The sequence goes on along the minus strand of OY728155.1, from coordinate 439,669,216 downwards.
TAATCTTTATCCCTGTTTTGTTGGGACTTTGGAGGTGTTGGCTCGTGTCAGAGTCATGGCATATTGGGTAACACTTCCCCCATATATGAAATGGATAGATGAGGTTCTCCACGTGTCACATCTCCATTTTTATCTTCATGATGACTCTCACGTCATGGATTTGGGTGAGATCGATATTTCAGATGATGAAACCTTTGAGGAGTGGTCTATAGAGATCCCTGACGACAAGGGGAAGGTGTTGTGAAGGTTTATTTTCCTCTTGGTTCATGTCTTATGGCGGAACGATGGCATGGAGGACAGTACTTGGGAATGTGATTTGTAGATACGTGGATAGTATCCTGGGCTATTTGATATTTATATTATCTCTTGTAATGTTGTTCATTCGATGGTTGTAGACCCTTTCTATTTATGAGATGGATTTCTATTTTTTATTGGTGTGGCTTGATCTATTTTGAGAGGTATCTCCCCCAGGAGAGTGTTTAGGAGCTGGTTTTGTATTTCGTGTGGTTTTGCTTTGTTCCTTATATGAAGTGGTTGATCTCCTATGGTGGAAAGATCTTTGAGAGTTATCTCGCAGGGTGGTTGTTTAGACCCCTTATTTTATTTCCTCTATAGGTTATTTTTGGATTCTCAAGCATGATAATAGATTGGAAGGTACTTGATGTAATCACTCAGAACTCCCATGTCCATTAGGTTTTAAAAATATGGTGTTTTAGGTGTTCTAAGAGGTCTAGGAAATTTATTTCAACACTTTTCCCAAATTTCCAATATTGTGAACAGTGTTTCCAGAATAGTGAGTCATCCAATGGTAGGTTGTCAACAGTGTTTTCAGAATGATGAGTCAGCAACGGTGAGTCATCCAATAGTTGGTTGTGAACATTGTTTCTAGAATAGTGAGTCATCAAATAGTAGGTTTTGAATAGTGTTACCAAAACGGTGAGTCAGAAATGGTGATTCTTCCAATAGTAGGTTGTGAATATTTTTTTCAGAATGGCAAGTCAGGAACGGTGATTCATCTAATGGTAGGTTGTGAATAGTATTTCCATAATGGTTAATCAGGAATGATGAGTCATCCAACATTAGGTTTTTAACAATGTTTCCAGAATAGTGATTCAGGAATAGTGAGTGGTCCATTGGTATGTTGTGAACAATGTTTCTAGAATGGTGAGTCTTCTAACGGTGAGTCATACAATAGTGAATTTTCCAATGGTGAGTCATACAATAGTGAATTTTCCAATAGTGACTCATCCAATAGTGAGTCATCCAATAGGGACTCATCCAATGGTGAGTTTTCCAATGGAGACACATCTAATGATGACTCTTCCAACAAGGACACATCCAATAATGAGTCATAAAAATTGTTTCTATCTTCCTACAGTTTCACCCCTATGACATTAGCTTTAACATAAAATTCACTCAAAGACTTATTTTCATGTATTTAAGGTCGATTCAAAGTCTATAACTCTTATAGAAATTTTACTAAAGGTATGGGTGCCTTTACTTAGTTAAAAAGTGTAATCCTGATCAGATCCACCTTTAATTGAAAATATAAACTCTATCTAGACCACTACTCCCTTTAGATTTTAAAAAGGTCGAGATATGTTCCTCCCTTGTTCTTCCTTCCCGTTTTTCCTTGGTATGGGATGCCTATAGTTATTTCTACCATATTATTTTTAAGATCGAACTACAGGCCATTGATCATGTTCCCCATGGATTTTTTCCTGTTGCATGTGCACCCCATGTTTTGGTAAAACCAGGAAGTTTCTAACCATATTCAATATAAGGTATTTTTTACCTCCGTTCTTATGGGATCCTTGTCCTATTTCCTCATTTTCTCTTTTCTATGTCATTTTAAGTGATCTATATGTTTTAAATAGAGCTTTCTCGGTTGTTGGTTGGCGCGGTGGTGTAGTGGCATCCTTGGGTGGATGCAATCATTGCAGGAGAGATGATTGTGATCCATTTTATTGGTTATTCTTATGAAAATAATATAAGTTTTGTGTTAAATATAATTCCTTTGTGGGACCTAAGTTTCCCATTTTCTTATAAGGTTGTGTGCCTTGTTTTCTAGATCCATGAGAGCTCGTAGTGTGAAGGCTAGATGCCTTGGTTAGATCCAAGAGCCCAGTTTCTATGTTTTTTTGTTTCCTACTACTTATGACGTGATGTGAGCCTGGGATGGCTGGTCCTAGAGGGATATTTTGGTATGTGGGGTGGGTAGGTATAGTTTTTTTGGAATTAGTTGATTCTTATAGTGGTGAGATGCATTTTTCTATTCATATGGGTGTCAGGGATGACATTAGAGGTGATGGAATGGTTTGAAGTTGGTCTTACCCATTGATATGAAAGTCAGATACTTGTTGAATTTATTATTTATTTAACTACTTTACACTCCCCACTTCTTGGGGAAGATATTCTTGCTTAACCTCTTTCCAAAATAGGTGAGGACACGTAGGGTATTACCTGTGCATTCCATGTTTAGCTTCTCAATGATGGATGGTTTTATGCTCCTAATATGGGTGGAAAAGACTTGATGGGTAGTTTATCTACACACCGTGTTGATCCCCTCGTGTTTTGTAGATTATAATGTGTGCTTAGAATACCATGAATTATATGAAGTAATGATTTAGTTAATAAATGAATAAATGTTTAACCCATGGGGTTGGAGCTTGTTGGTATGCAATACTCGGGTTGTATTTCTAAGAAGTCATGGAATCGGTTTAGTTATGCTGGGGGGGACATGGATCTTGGTTGTACTGATAATGGAATGTCGTGTGGAAGTGATAATGGTTAATTAATGGTTAAATAATTAATTAACTCAAACTGTAACTAATAAAAAGGGATATGTAACATAATTTATCTCTTTAAATGGTTATCTGCTTATAAGATATCTAGTCTTAGAAGTGGAAGTCGGGAGTCTGAGGGACATTAGCTAGAGTTGAGTCTCATACTAGGTTTTTCACATAGTGTGGTTGTGAACTATAGTATATCATGTACTTATGTGTTTCTATATGCTACTCCACCCTGTCTATTAGGGAGACTAACACATAAGAGATTCTGAGCCCTAGGGGGTATTTTCCTTAACATCCCGATGAGAGGATGGATGGCTAACTACCACCTTTGGACCCACACTCTTCTATTAGTAATTAGTTTTGTTGGTATAAAAGGTGGTTAGTTTTTCCTATATGTGAGTTTAGAGGGCTATAATGGACTGTGGTTATTTCACACACATAAATTCTGGATATAGTTTCTTATGGACTACTATAGGTGTAGCATGTATAGGCTATGATGGCTTGAGGATCCTTACTCAATGTACGGGATGTAATGGATTGAGTTATAATACTTGATGTATGATACATGTTATGTGAGTTGTGGTGGTTCCAATAAACTACTTGGTTACTTTTGGTTATGTGGATGTGGTGGTTAGTTTCATGAGCTGCATGTTGTGGTGCTTCAGCCAGGTGTCTTCAAGCTACCCTTTTTGGAGGGAGATTCTCAGGATGTGCGTCATTAGTGAAAAGTGGCAAACTAGTGGTTAAGTGGTAGTGTAGTTCCCTGGATATTATTTATTATATTATAAAATCTTAAATTTGATACTTGGTGAGAGTATCCATAGTGAGTTTTTAAAATTAGTGTACCTATTTAGGTGACGAGTTAGTTTCACCTATTGATCATTGAACTTTAGCATGCTTTCCTTACTTGTGCATGAGAGGCTCTAGAGAGGATCTTACTAAGTATAATATTATACACACCCTACATTATATAAAAAAATTAAGGTCACTTGGAGAAGGTTATAGATCAGGTTGGTTACAACTAGCTCAAGGTTTTAGAGGATTTGTTTAGGCTTTGTGGTCACTACCGTTTTTCATTCATTTTGTACTTACAGTCTTCCCTTTATGTTGTATTAGTTCTTGCATTGTATTAAAATGTGCACTTGGGATTATTTTACTTTATGATTTGATTAGGAGTTGTTTGGTTCCTATCTTATCTCTCTGTTTAGCATGTATTCTCTTAGAGGGTAATGCCTCCCATCTGTGTGTTTATTATACCCTCAGTGTTTGTCACCAACTTGGGGCCTAATAGAGGTGGGACTCATGTGTCATTATCTCTATTCTTCTATTTTCTTCCATAAGGGTTACACATTGTGGGGTGGGGGTCCTGACATCAAGAGTTTTCAGACTAAATGAGGAGTCGACCATCATATGGAAGGGGATGTTAATTCAACAGAGTAAAATTGAGGTCAATTCATCATGCATAGGATGACACAAATTACTATATCAGACACAAGATGATCATTATAAGACAAAAAATAATAACTTATTAAAGCTTTTTAAAAAACATTTTCAAAAGGGATATTAAATATTAAATAAGAAAAAATAATTCAAAGAAGTTTGAAACTAGTATTGAAGTGTTTCTAGAGAAGTAAAAACATCTTTATAAGTTTCCATTATGTTTATGGAAGAAGGGTTTTAATGATTTATTATTATTAGTGGGTATGGAGAATCATATTTGACTATGTGTGCTCAGTTGATTCTGAGGATCATAATGAGAAGTGATATTTTTCCATATTTTTCTTATTGTTGTGGATAAATGTAATAAAAAATATTTTATCTTCATTATAATCGGAAAATCAGAATGATAATCATAATCATACTAAATATTGTGAAGAAATCATGAAGAGATCCTAAGTTGTGAGAATATTCAAGAAGGTTTGAGAATAGTTAATAATCATGGAGGAATTCAAATATGAATTTGAGAATTAAGGTAAATTTGAAGAATTGAGAAATTTGGTTGAGTGGGAAAGTTTTTTAGAATCCCACCTAAACCACATTTAGAATTATTATAAATAAGAGGAAGTAATTTGTAATTTCCTAACACAATTACTTTTGATGGGCAGTAGAGAGAAGGCAGAGCAATGAAAGTTTGTAGAGAGAAGATGTTTTTGGATCAATCATTCTTGTGGAAGTTTTTTAGATAGAAGGATAAGAGAGAAAATCGTAATCAGGGTTTCCAGATTAGATTGATCAATTTTATTGGGATTTATAGACTAATATAAATGTTTTTCTGATTTGTTTCAACAGTATTCTGATAGAATTATATTATCATATTGAGAAATCGTACTGAGAATTAGATTAGTAATAAGACTGATTATTATTATCAAATCTAGGTAATTTCTTGTCTATTGTTGGGTATGAAAGTGGAGAATTGTTTTTAATATGATATTATTTAATGTTTACAATGCATCACGGTAATATGTTTTGAATTAAATGATTAATGTTTCTTATATTGTTACACAAATTGTATTGCATCATTTTTTACTAATTTAAGCACAATAACTATTATATTGATCATGTTTTTACACAATTTTAAGGTAATATTCTAAATGTTTTATCCACAAAAAATGATTTCTTTTTAGTGGAATTTGTGGTATTAGGTTATTTCAAAACCATAAAAAAGACGTAGCTACTCTTATTGAGTAGTGAACCTTGTAAATTCTTGTGTTCTTATGGATTTTTTATTATTATATTATCAGAAAATTCAAAACTCTTTAACAGGAGGAAAAAGGTGTTTTAAAAGGAAGGAAACATAAAATAAAAAGATATCAATAATTCACCCATCCTCCTCTTAGAGATTCTTAGATCCTAGCTAGTTAATCTCATGGTATACCACCTCATCTTGGAATGGTCCACATCTTATACCATCATCATCAATAGTATAAATGTAATCACCAGAAGGATAGGGGGTCTTTGGAGGGGAAATATATATAGAGACATAAATGGATATATAAGACCTCATACATATTGAATGATAAGATATTATGTGTAGGCCATCAATAAATAAATAATTATTATGGACATTTCATGTAGTTGTAATAAATATTTAAATAAATAAACTCATCCATGAAAGAGGTTGATCACTACTCAAGACCTAACTATATGTTAAATAAATTCCCAATGAAATTAAAATTAAATAAATTTAAAGTCATTGACTATTAAATAAATTAATTTAACTTAAATAATTTATTTTTTTGTTTGGTCTAAAAAATAATTTTATTAAATTCCAAAATTTAATTAATTTCCTTAAGAATAAAATTATTTCAATTTTTAAACTAAAATTAATAAATTAATTTTTGAATGTACTAAAAAAATTAGCCTCTGAATCCTCACTTAGCCCGCTATGGGTTTGGTGAAACCCATACGCCCTTCTTGAGCTAGGTAGACCCCATTAATACTGTTTTGGGCCAAAAAACCTGCCTTGATAGGTTCTGAGATGGAAAGACCTACACAGTACAATTATAGGGAAATTTGGGTCAAATAGGACCTATAAAATCTGGGTAGAATCCCAATTTCATAGTGTCCCATGGATAGGGTAGGTCGCTTGGTCAGGATCGGCGCATGAACCGATTTCCTTGTGTGGTGGTGGTTTCTGAAGGCGGTGGTGGTGAGGTTCATCCCATGATGGAGGTGGTGTCTCGAGTTGGTTGGATTATGTTAGCAGCTGATGGGATATTGGTTGAGATAGGAAGGCAGTATAATGTCTACAGTGATGGATAGTGGGGAGATATCAATTTATATGGGGTTTTTCATCTGAAGATGAAAATACAGGGTAGTGGAGTTCGATTCCATAGATGTTCTTGATGAGGGTTGTCAAATAGAATATGAGAGGGGTAATGGTGGCCGGATGGGTGGTACGGTGAGGCTATGTATGGAGAAATGGTCGCTGGCGTGGGAACCTACCTCGGGTGGGATGGCTTACTAGCTCAGTGACTAAGGAGGAGGAGTTGTGGCAAGATCAGGCATGTAATGGTCATGGGTTGGTTCTCACCGAAACCCAGCCTCTTGTAATTATTTTTTCTTCCAGGGATGATCGAGCCCCCCCCCCCCATAACCATTTGCTATTTTTTTCATAGATCATAGAAAATCATATTTTGTAAAAGGTATGTTTTTTAATAAATCTTCCAGGGTAAGAATTAATTTACACATACTTTTTTTAACAAAGATTATATGGGAATAAAAACAAATTACTGGGAAAAATTGTTTTGGCCAAAACATGATCATAACTAGATCACCAGGATACAATACCATGAACCAATATAGATTTATATTTTTCTTTAATTTTAACTCATAATAATCATATTTATTTATTTATACTAAAAAAATTGGATGGTAATAACTTGGAGATCCATAATGGGATTGAAATGAAGTTTATTCAATTAATGATGAATTAAATCCCTCTACTTAATTTAATGAAAATTAATTTTTTTGTGGCTTAGAAAATTTATATGATTCCTCAAATTCAAATTGAAGGAACATAAGAATACAGGGAAGCCAGTAGGATGAGGATTCAAAAAATCTCATTGTCAGAGTGGCCTAACTTCTTCATCTCTATAAATATGATCCCAATTAGAGGTATGAGTATATCACATGAATTTAATAAGAAAAATATTAAAAGAACAAATACTTCATTTGGTTTGAAGTTGTGTTCATCTAGTGCACATCCCTAGTGATCAGTTTTTGAAGAATCTAATTACAAATTCCTCTAGATCAGTCACACATTCTTCAAGAATCCTTATAAACATCGATCATCGAATTTTGGTTGTTAGTGTGGAGGTCTAATAACTCATTTGGTATCTAGTCAATCACCATGATATCTCCCCTTGGATTTGTGAAGAAGCTCAAAGATCAGAAGATTGGATGTGATATTTCTCTCTCTTGGATGTGGGGAAGAAGGGAGAGGATCTATGAAATTCGTGGGTATGAATAGTCCTTATGAAAATATTCTAGTCCTACTTATATAGTGAAATTTAATTATCCAAAAATGGTTCCCTAACCCCCGTATAAGTAACACCCTCTAAATAAGAAATAAATGGAAAGTTATGAAGAATTAACTTTGTTATATTGTCATTCTTATTTCAATCACATACTTATAATATATAATAAATATATTACATGATAACCCAGATTCATTAACTCAACTAATTATTCCTAAAATATTAAAAGAACCTTGAATATTAAAATAACATTCATTCATAAAATATTTTTCCTTGTTTTTACTTAAATACATGTAAAAGGTTATAATAAATAAATTCAGCCCAATTATTATGTACTCAAATAATAATGTATTTACTTATTCTTTGGTGATCTCTAATACTTGGACAACACTCAGACCCCATGGTGGGGCCCACTATATCCCACCACATATTCACCAAAATAGGGAAGACTCTTGAATATTCTATTATGTGTCACCCTCTAGGACCATTTCCCAACAGTATTAAATATCATCATAGATCAATATTGTATTCTAGAAACCCATCAAATCATCTAAAGATTTAAGGAATAGTAATAGAAAAAATTACCATCCTATTAAAAACATATGTATGAGGTAGTCTCTCATATGGAGGTGGCTAAAATAGTTTCTCCTAGGGTTTTCTAGGTCCTAGATCGGGTTGGATCTCCCTTGGTATGGTGGTTCTAAGGTGATGGTGACACCTCACCAGTGTGGTAGTTCTTCTCCTGTATGGTGGTCTTGTGGTGGCAGTGTAGATCATATCTCCCTCGGAGTGGATCTACTTATAGGGTGTCTAAGGGTTTCTAGGCCTCTCGGTGTTCTTTCAGCTGTGGCGGCCTTCTCAGCAGTCCTACACCGGTAACGACCCTCCCGTTTCTTCCCTAACTACAGATCTATATCTACTTCTGGGATATCATTTCCTTTCATCCTCCACCCTTTCCTCTAGTGATTCACTTTACCATTGGAGGCTCGCAAAGGGTGGAATCATTAAGGGTGGGCTCGTGAAGGGTGGGTGAATAAAGAATTGAGATTTGGTTCACCATTGCAGCTCACAATGAGTAGGATCATTTGGGTAGGCTCATTGGGCATGACTGCGAGGAGTGATTTTTGTGGAGAGCTGGTTCATGATGTTTTTATGTGCTGGTATGATTTTCAACGTGATATATTGGGAAGGGGATTGCGTGTTTGTGTCGGGAGTGCTTGCAATAGGCTGGTTCTTGGTGTAAATCACGATTGTGCAGGGATGTTGTGCTCGGAGAGTCTATGATTGTGTAGGAAGTGGCCATGAAGAGCTAGTTTGCGAAGGTAGTGTCTAGTTTATGAAGGGGGGTCTTTTTTTCGAAGGGGGGTTTTTTTATTCTTGTTGAATTATGGTTCACACTGGGACTTTAGTTCGCGCAGTGGATCTTTGTTTGTGAGTGGGGAGTTTTGATGGCACAAGATTCTCGGTTCTCAATGGGGGATTATTTTGGTTCGTACAAGGAATTTTTGGTCATGTAGGGGAATTTTGTATGAAAAAGGGGTGTCCTCATAAAGGTCTATGTTCAGAAGCTGACCCATAAGAACATAAAAAAAGAAGAAAAAAGAAATAACTATAGTTTTTTTACCATGTAATCAGACCTGGTGAATCGATGGAAGAATCTATCATTGACTTATAAAGATAAAGCTTCTATTTCCACACTAAAAGATGAAGACACATTTTTATAACATCGCATGCCACTCCTGGGGGGTGGTAAATTTTAGGAAAAACATTCATTCAATCAGGGGGACCTTAAAAACACTCTGAAAATTTTATTGAGATTGGAGGATGTCATAGCCATACGGGAAGTGGGAGAGGGATTTCATACCTTAAAATTCTTTAATAATAGAGATAAAGAAATGGTTATCAAATATAGGCCATTTTATTTTGATAACTAGCACATTCTCATAAATAACTTTAAAGGTGGGGATTATATTAAGAAAATTAACCTAACTTGCTCACCTTTCTGGATATGAATTAAAGGAAACCTATTTCATGGTAGAACGGAACGTGTTATGTGGGAATTTGGAGAACACATTGGTAAATTTATGGACTAGGGTAGATTTGATCCAATTCACTAGGGACCCGTGGTGTGGATCAGATCCTTGGTCGATGTGACATAGCCACTAATGAGGGGTTTTTTCCTATCAATTAATGATTCTAACTCCTTGATATCTTTTGAGTTTGAAAAGATTATAATTTTCTGTTTTTTTGTGGGTGTATTGGAAACCTAGAGAAAGTTTGTGACTTGAAAAAGGATAATGAACATGCCACCATCATTCTGCAATATGGCCACTGGCTTTACACAAAAACTACAGGACCTACATTTATTTATGAAGTGGAAAAACAAAAGGATCAAGAAGGACTTGTGAAAGATTTATCTAAGTAGGCTAAACTAGAACATAATAATTTCATCTTTCTTGGACCACCAGATTTTTTGGGGGGAAATGAAGTAAACTAGCGGGTGGAAGGAGGGCCTTTCTATAGTGTAATGGTCATGGTCAAAATTGGGGAAAATCATGTGAGTCATAGTACAAACTCGGCTATCATATTAAACTGGGTTCCTGCTTCTAAGAAAGATAGTGTCTTACCACCATTTGGACCGATGTAAAAATGTAAGGAACCATCATACCCAGGTTCTGAGCTGTAGAAACTGTGTATCGAACCACCAGAGCATGATCTTGGTCCAGATTCTGTTTCTCTTGGTATCACCTCCTAGGATGAAACTGATATGGTTCAGATAACATCATATGGTCCTTTAAAAAATTAGAGGTGTAAAAGGATGAGTTATGGAGATATCTGTGGTGATCTTATTAATGTGAATCCCTGTAAGCATAAACGACTATTGGTGGCTTGTATGTTGACCAAAATCCTTCCAAAAAGGATGAAATTGGTGGGTGACAGACAGTTCATTGAAGTTATAGTGGTGAATGTGGGTATGTCCCAACCTCTCTTAGAGTAATAAAAATCCTATGTTGGAACTGTCAGGGCTTGGTAACCTACAAAATGTTCAAATGCTCCAGTGCCATTGTGAAAAAAGTCACCCTAATATGGTTTTTTTGTCTGAAACCATTTTGAAAAAACAAGGAAAACACTGGTATTGCATTCAAATGTGGCTTTCAAGGCTTTTTTATGATCCCCCTCCAAGGCCACTCAGGGGGATTGTGTCTCCTTTAGAAGGATAATGATGACATTAGAATCATCTCTTACACTTCAAACCATATGGATTCATCCATCCATGATGACCTCTCTCTACCATAGTTATTTGTGGGTTTCTAAAAATGGCCATCACAAAAATGACAAATGGAAATCTTGGGACCTTCTCTATTCATTGTGATGAGGAATTCCTAGCCTTATCCTCTTTGGTTGGGATTTCAATGAGATTTTGTTCCAGATTGAATAAAATGGAGGAGGATGTTGGTACTTTGCCTTGATGTCAGGCTTCAGGGATTCCATTTCTAGAGAGGATTTTTCTGATCTTGGTTATGCACGTAGTCCCTTCACCTAGTTTCTTAGGAACACAGAATGAACACGTATTGGAGAGCGTCTGGAAAGATTTCCAGGATCGACGGAATAGAACAACATGTTCAAGATGTTTAATATCTCCCACCAAGCACCGAATTTTTTAGACCACTTCCCTATTGTTATTTAATTCTCTCATAGTGGATGCAACCCAAGATATGGGAAACCCTTCAGGTTTGAAAGCTTCTGAGTAAAATACAATGAGTGTAAAGAAGTTATCTGATCTTGTTGGAAGGATGGAAATGAAAAAATTGGTTTTAACCTCCAGTAGGTGGATACTAATCTGTGGTCTTGGAGAAATAAAAATTTTCGTCAACCCAACAACCACTACGACTCCTTAGAGAGATAGCTTAATGCCCTACTTTTATGATCCCCAACTAATTTTATTCTCTCCAGAATTGGAGTTATCCAAAGAGAACTAGATGCGGCACTTCGCATTAAGGAATGCTTCTGGGAAATGTGCACATGTGAAACCCACATTAAATAAGGGGATTAAAACACCCATTACATTCATCAAAAGGCTTCTACTAGACATCACATAAACAATATTTCAGTCCTCACTCACCCTGATGGAGGAACTGTATCTTATATTGAAGGTATCCACAATATTATTTCATATTATTTTCGTAAACTCTATACTGCAAGATATTCCACCATTTCTTCTAATGTTGAGTTGTTCATCAAACATGTTATCAACGATGATATGGAACAACATATCGCAAAAGATTTTTTTGATGAGGAGATTATTCAAGATCTTAAGCATGTACATTCCACAAAATCCCAAGGTCCTGATGGATTCCAATCTCTTTTATTCAAGAAATACTAGCATATTCTCATCCCTGAAATTTTCACTCTTATGAATGGAATTTAGGTTGGGGAAATCAATATATTCTCTATTAAAGAGACAATTCTTACCCTCATCCCAAATATTAAGAAACCCTCTTGGCTTCGGACATTATTCCAATTAGTCTTTGAAATGTATTATATAAGATCTTCTCAAAGATTTTGGTCAATCGTTTGTGCATGTGATTACCTACCATTAACTTTGTAAATAAAAGTACCTTTGTATAAAAGATTCTTTTCATAGATAATGCCATTGTGCCCCATGAAGTTTTTCATTCTAGGAAAATAGGATCTTCTAAAAAAAGAGGTATTATAGCCTGAAAACTGGATATGACCAAGGATTTCGACATAGTGGAATGGCACTTACTCCAGTTCGTCATGAAAAAAATGGGTTTATGCTCAAAATGGACATATATGATCATATAATGTGTTTTTTCTATCTCTTTTTTTATTAATTTTAATGGTGGACATAAACAAGTCCTTCAGTAGGGAGATCCACTATCCCCCTTTCTCTTCATCTTGGTGGATGATGTTTTTTATAACCTCATTTCCTTGGTAGATTCCTCTAATTTTATTCATGGGGAAAAGGATTTCTAGGATAGCCCACCTTTTTCGCATGTTTTATTTGTAGATGACTACCTTTTATTCTCTAGATCTACCCATAATGAATGTCTTTCTATCTTTCGTGTGATCTTCCTTTATGAGAGGGCCTCGAGACAAGTGATGAATTAGGGAAATTTGGAAATATCTTTCATTACTGGTGTCCAACTGACCAAGAGAGAAGAGATTTGTCTCACTTTTGGTATTCAAATAGTTGATAAGCATAACAAATACCTTGGTCTTCCCATTCTAGTCAGCTGATCAAAAAAATAAATTTTCTCATATTTGGTGGATAGAATCAAGAAAAAAAACCTTGTTTGGACTCAAAAAAGAATTTCTAAATATGGTGAGGAAACTCTCATCAAAGAAGATCTTCAGTCTATCCCTACCTCTATCATGCACTTATTTAAGATTCCTGGTGTGATTATTGACCAAATTCACTTCCTCATTGAAAACTTCTAGTGGGGTTATAATAATGGAATAAACAAAATACACTAGATTGCCTGGAAGTCGCTATTCACCCCTAAAACAGGGGGTGGAATAGGATTTTGGGACCTCCATCTTTTTAATAATTACCTTTTGGATAAACAAGTTTGGAACCTCATGATTCATCCATCTTCTCTCAATGTTTGGATTCTTTGTGTAAATTATTTCCCCCACTTAGATTTCCAGAACTCCTCTCTTGGCCCTCACCCCAGCTTTTTAGGAAAAAGTATTTAGGGATCAAAAAATTTACTTAATAAAGGGTTAGGTTTGAGGATTGGGGATGATAATAAAGTTAACATTTTTAATGATCCCTAGTTGATTGATAAATATGTTATATGGGATAATTCCCTAGCCTTTTCTAGCTAGGAGAATGCCTTTGTTCGTTGCTTGTTTGAAAATCATAGGACATGGTGGTGTATGGATAAAATCAATTATTGGTTCAATGAAAGGGACAAAAGGATTATTCTTAGCATCCCCTATGTTATAGATGCAGGTAAATACTATTTCTTTGGGAGAAATAAAATTTATAGATCCTATATGGTGAATTCAGGATATAGGCTCGCTCTTGATGCTCGATCTGAGGAAATGGAGTGGATTTGGAAAAATCTTTGGAATCTAAACGTCCCCTTGAAAATACTCTATTTCCAATGGCAGGTTTGCACTGGTATTCTCTCCATTATGGGCTTCCTTTCTTTATTCCATGTTACGAATGACAAGATATGTCCCCTTTTCATGGGTGTTATAGAAACTCATCTTCATGTGATCATCCAATTCCTGGGGGTGGAGGAGATCTAGACTTCTTGGGGATATGTTATGAATATTATATTGGATACGACATTGAGACTTATAACACTGCTAATGTTATAGTCTTATTCATTCACTTCTGATATAGTTGCCTCAATGTGCATCATGATTTGGATCATCAGGGTTCAATGAATTGACTTCATCTTTAATCACATAGAAAATCCTTCTAGGTTTTGGACTAAACGGGCTACATCTTGGATTGAGGGGTGGAATCAGGACTCTAATCAGCATGGTCTTTTTGGCACTCACATAGCTATTTCACGATGGTGCCCTCCCCCGAAAGGGATCCTTAATATTAATGTTGTTGTGTATCTCTCCAAGGATGGATTTTTTGGAATTGGAATCTTGGCCCGGGACCATCATGGACAAATTATTGCTTCCAAACATGAATAAAACCATGCTATTTGGGAGCCCGTTATTGCTGAAGACATTGTGGTCCTTACCGGGCTGAATTTTGCAAAAGATTTTGGATGGGAACCTATTCAAATTGAATCAGATTGTCTCTTCATCATCAATGATATCAGGTTTAATGATGGTGGACTCCAATATTTTGGCTTCCTCATCATGAAAATCCAGTCTCTCAGCCAAAACATCATATCCTTCTCCTTCTCTTTCATCAAATGGGAAGGAAATGAAGTAGGCCACCATATAGCCTTTTTTGGCCTTTCAGGCGTGAATCATCTCTCACTTGATCATTTTCGTCCATGTTTATATGACTTTGTTACTACTGATCTCAGTTATTAATATATAATCTTCCTTTTTCAGAAAAATCCATCTTATTAACACACACTATGTAATATAATATATTTATCTTGAAAAATCAAATAAAGTACAATTCCCAACTTGTATCATCATCCATTCTATAATTATTATTTATTGATCTAACTGGATGGATTTACCTTTGACTACATTGGTCAGGGATTTAATGAATGTTCAACCATATTGATCAACTAAGACTAATATATCACTTCCTCAACTTGAAGGAAACAAATTCTATCTTGACAATTTAACCAATGCCATACCACTAAAGACATACCCTACACAAGCTACCTCACTACAAATTCAATTTCATGGTTTTTTCCTTATATCAAAGTACACAATCAAATGAAACACAATGATAATGATTTCATGGTAGGAGACCAATTAAAAATTATATAGATAGGAACAACCAATGATACTTGAAACCTGCAGTGTTCCTAATAGTGGGTCTATCCTCATGATCTCATTTTATCAGGATCACAAAGGGCGAAATTTATGAGAACATTTTCAATGCTTATGAGCCCCCGGTAACTGATGGTCAGATATCAACTGTGTCCAATAAGTATGACATAATTAGACCATATGAAATATGTTAAAGATTAATGCCATTGTATCTCAATGTTCCCATTATACCTTGGGAACTACTATAACCTTTTATGAAGAAAATAATCTATGGACATTACCATTTAAACAATGGGTGTATAAATATCAAAACTTTTATGGTAAGAGTATATCAAACATAACTCACTGTATGGATGATACGGTAATCAAAAATTACTATTAAAGTTGGGTCTATAACCCCCACTATTACAAAACTTTGACCATCCCATACATCTCTAACTCTAGATAAAATCCTTTCACCATATGGATGAATTTAAACTCAAGAGTAACCTCGTTAGCTTTTTATATGGAATTAAATTTCAAAGAAACATTCATAAAAATGGAATATTTACTCACCAAAGTGATCTTTACTGTCCCATCATAAAATTTTAAAAAATGTATAATATTCCATATATTTATTTAAATTATTGTTACTTTAGAGAAAAAATTCATTAAATTTTATATGAGTATTTTCCTATAAGTTTTTGAACCATAGAGTGTATCCCCATGACCTAAAACAATATATATTCTTTATTTATGGATTTAAAATATTTATTATCTTTGAGATACATAATATAATAGAAAGGAATATAAAATGGATTTTAACTGAAAAGTGTCTTCTAAATATTTAAAATTCTATAGTTCTTTACTATAAGGATTTAAATAACAAAGTGTCTCTTTTGGATATAAATTGCATAGTATTTAATTACCCTTTATATAAATAGAATTATATTCCTTGTGTAATAAACATTGGAAAATTTATTAATTTATATCATTCAAAGAACATGAATACCATTTTATTATTTAATCAAAGTTATTTGATTTATCAATTGATATAATTAATCGATTTTTATAAAGATGGAACCAGAAATGAATTTTTATACATGTATTAAATCTATAATAGATTCCTTGTGTGACACCCCCCATGTCATTTATTTATCTTATTTTTAAAATTTCTAGACATAGAAGATTTTAGAGTTTAAAAAATAGGGAAAACATGATGTTTCAAATGATTATCACATAGTTAGTGCTAATCGTACACCCAGACCGTGTATAGAGGGTTAAAATGTTGTGCTTTTATTTGGATCATGTTTATCCAAACCTTTTGGCCTTTTTTGATACATAAGAGTAAGGTGTAGGGTTAGTGCATAATTAGGGGAAACTATTCATCCAAACCATGTGATTTAACCTTAGGTATGGGGGGTTACACCTAATGATAACTATACATTTTACACATGGTTTTACAAACCATGTGACATGCCTAGGATTTTAAAAAGTAAAATTTACTTTTTTTCCTTAGGATATTTAGCATGATTTTTCCTCTCCATTTTCATGACATAGTATCTCTTCCCAACTGTGATACTTTTCCTCTTATCTCCCTTGGTTATTCTCCATTGATTCTAGTGTAATCATTGAAGGTAAAATCTTGGATTATTTTGGATTCCTTCACCTCTCGAATTTTTTCATCTCATTATTCGATTTTCTCTATTTTATTTTTCACTAGTTCTCTATGGTGAACATGTATATGAATAGGTATGAGGTTTAAAGTGGAATCTATTTGTTTCAAGTATTTTGAGGATCTCTCTTTATCTTTACATGTGGTATTAAAATAAATCAAGGAATTTGAATCAGATTCCAGGTGGGTGACTCTATATAATAGACCTTTCCCTTCATATATATTTAATTCTTTAGTTTTCTATGAATTATATTAGAATATTATGACTGAAATGAATTATTATAGATTAGTTTATATATGTTTTATGGTATTCCTGATGTTATGTTTGTTAATGTGAGTTTTTTCCATGTCTTTATCTTATAATCTCTTTCTAAAAATTGTTTCACACCCCAAGGTATTTTATAAAAAAAATTAAGGTACTTGGGTTTCCAAATAGAGTTTAAAAGGTAATTTTAAATTGAAATTGTTTTATAAATGATGTTTCCTTTATTTCTAAATACTTTTATGGTAAAAAAGACTTCTTTTATTATGAATTTAATGTTTTTATTGAGATCTTTACATGATTTTTATTATGTTATGATACTTGAGTGTTGATTATTTTAACATATAAACTTTGGTTACGTTTTTTAGTAATTAGAATGAGTTTTAAGAAATTTTAGATTGTTCTCTAAGTAGTTTCTAGTTTATATTGTGCTCTAGCTAGGGGTTTGCACCCGATGAGACCAAGAAGTTAAGTTAAGGTTGGTTCTGTCAGGTTCACATAGTCTCCCAATGATCCATGGGAGAGGTACTATTTATGCTATTTATATTATTATTTACTTGACCCAGAGGTTAAATACCATGTGTAGTAATGATTTGATGTATTTTTGGTACATATATTTATACTCATGTTGATGCTTAATATTTGTATTGTTCTACTACCAATTATGTTTCAGACATTCCATGTTCATGTTTATTTATAATATTTTGTTTTATTTATAAAAATAAAAGATATGATAAATGGATTATTAATTTTTTTAGTAAAAAAAATATATTTTCTTAAAAGTGTTCTAAAATAATATTTTCCAACTAGTACAAAAAAACGATTAATTAGAAATATATTATGGGGATTGATGGTGGTATTCTACTGGTATTTTCCTCATATCCCACATATTTAAATTGGGTTTATGTGGAGTTTATTATATCTAACATTGGTAAAGGTAAAGGGTCTATATCTTATGGTGGTTCTTCTTTATTCCTCTTCATCCTTCTTGGTACAGTGATCGGTAGTGACCATGGGTCTCCAATATTTTCCTCATGTAGAGTATTTTGTGGTTCCTTGATTGGTGATTTTTGGATGTTTATATTGTGAGAAATTTTTTTAACACACTAAAATTTTATTTATATTCTTTAAAATGAATATTTTGTTCTATTATGTGCACCACACACAATACCAAACTTAAAAAACTGTGATATTCTATTAAAATATTATTATCTAAATATAAACTTTATGTCCTAATCATTGGTTTGGTGGGTATGAATAGTAATAACCATATAGTGATATATATAGGGAGATTTTTTGCATAATAAAATAAATAATCAATAATATATTGATTATCAATTGGTTGGAAATGAAGATAAAATATTTGGAGGTTAAAGAGATATTTTTTATAAAACTGCTTTTATGTGTGCATTGTATTTTTATCTTAATATATATGAAATTAATAACTACTGATAATTTAATTTAATAAGTATATTATATATATAATTTAATGGATTAAAAATCATTTAAATTTTTTTATTACGCATAGAATGATAATAAAGTCATTCTATTCTTCAAAAATACATTTTCTTCAAAATAGTGTTTATTGCATTTTGTGTATTAATATTATAATTAATTTCTACCAATTTTAGAAATTTTACTTGAAAAATTGGAAATAATTATTTAAATCACCATTTCATAATAATATTAGGATTAATTTTTTGTATTTTTACAAAAAATATTTATTTTCTAGTGGATAGTGAAAATACGAAAAAATTAAAAATGTCATTGATTTTGTTTAAATAATGTAATTAAAAAAAGACTCATTATATTTTGTATTTTTTTAATGTAAAATAATATCCATTTTATTAAAAATTATATAATTAAATACATAGTAATAATAATTATATTTTTTTGGTATAAGTTCATTTTTATTCTTAAAATGCATTTTTCTATAACCTGTTTTTCATTGCATTTTTCTCACTTATATTTAACTTTATTTAAACCACATATAAAAATTTAATATTTTAAAATTAATTTCAAAATTGTAACCATTATTTTAAAAAAAATATAAGTTAAATATTATTTTTTCACAATAATAAGTTACCAATCTAAAAAATTAGTTACCACAATAAGTGTAAATTAAGGTAAATTTTGAAATTAAGTATAAAAGGAAGAAAAAAACCCAAAATATTATTATTTATTTGTTTTTATGAGAGTTTTATATACTTATCCTACTTCCTATTCTATTTTTGGTGGCTTCCCTTGAAATCTTGGTTGGCTTCCCTAAGAAGGAAGTGTTATATTTAATAAAATGTCATTTTCTCTATTTTTATATCTTAAATATGTTTTAATGATTATGATAAGAGTAAATATACATTATGAAAGAAAATATATGAACATAATGATGGATAATAATTTAATTTTATATTGATAATTTATTATTATTTTTAAATATATTATAATTATTTAAAAGGATTATGCAGTGTCGATACAACATTTGTATAAGAATGGAAAAATAAAATAAATGGTGTTAAAAATATTAATGCTGATAATATTTAGATTTTTTATAGTATTAAATAAATTTTATATATAATTATTAAGTATTATTTATGATTTAAGTGTTTTAATTTGAATTTTAATTTTAACAACCCAAAATTTTCAAATGATATGTATTTCCTAAAAATATGTGTTATATTATATTGTACAAGACAAAAAAAATCTCCTTAATAAGGAAGTGAATATAAAGGTAAATGTGACCATCTATATTTGACCATATATGATCATTGGGAACTATACTCTTGGTAATAATTTTAATGTTATAATTAGTGTTTATAAATTAAAAATTAAAAGGGGTAATTAATAAAAAAAGAGAAGTGATGGCCCCAACCAGTAGATTTATGTCATATAAATCCCATTTATCAAAACATAGGGGGTAGCATCACTAGGGTTCACCCTTGATCAATCCCAATCTGAGATTCAACAAGTGAATCTATAATAACATTTCCTAGAGGATAAGTTCAAGTTAGTTGAAATTACCACTCGAGTGATGTTAGCCGAGACACCTCATGGATCTATCATTATCACACACCTTACCCTTATGTCATACTCGAGTGTTATAAGGGGTTACATGTTTAGTCTTTTCTTACTTAAACTATAATTCCATTTTATAAATAAATTTTTTATTCCATAAATATTTTTTCTTTATAAAACTATATAATTAATTAAGATAGAATTTGATAAATTGACTTTTCACACATAACTTGTACTTTTCATAAAAGATATGAATATTTATAATAAACTAATGTATTATGAATAATACTTATTTTAATTAAATAATATTATAAAAACAAATTTAATTAAATATTAATGATAAAATAATTTTATAATTTACTTAAATAAAATTTAAGCATCAGAAATTTTATTATGCATATTCAACATAATATTATTTTTAAAAAAGAAGTATTTTTATAGATAAAATTTAAAATTATCATATTTAGTGAATCATTATGATAAAATAAACATCATTTTTTAAATTATCACATTTAAATTATGTTAGGGTGAATTTATGAGAATTTTCTAAAATTATTTGTTTTCCCCTGAATAATAAAAATATAGTTTGGGTTTTTTAGTATGCTTAATGACTTCATAATTATTTCATAATGATGTAATAATTAATTAATCAGAATCCAAAACCTAAAATATTTTATTTTATTAATATCATGTATTTTAATAGATTTTAATCAATTTACAAACCTATAATTTACTTTGTGAAGTCTAAAATAAAAACTTTGACTTTAAAAAACATTATTTTGTGGAAAATTTACTTTTCCATGCCAAAATATGTAATATAATATAATTCTCAGTTATTTTTGTTTAAAATAACATAAATATTTTTACAAAACCATGGGTAAAAATCATGGTTAATCCAATGGTTTATTTTCCACAACCATGATTTCCAAGGCCTATATTTGTAAATTATTAAACAAATCCTCCACTTTTTCTATAAATACCCTACCATTTCACCAATCATTTTCACTATAAATCCATCCTATAAGAATTTATATTAGTTTTTTCTCCCACTTATCCCTCCAAGGTGTACTCAAGACCCCAAGGTTCCATTTCTCAATATCTAGGAGTAACACTTCATGGTATGGGAACTATCCTTCTTTTCCCATCAATTCAAGAACCACTTTTTGTATATGCCTTATAAATGATATGGATCCTCTATTATATTACCCTTTTGATCATACCCTTATTTCAAAATTATTTTTTATCAATGGGAGACCCTTTTCCCCTCTCCTTTTACCCTTTTTCAAAACCATGTTTTATACTCGTTATGCTATGGAATTTACTTCTCATAATTTTCCACTTCACATTAAAAATTCAATCTTATTTTCTTCTAGTGAATACCCAAGACTATTTATTTTCCAAGGTTATTAAAATATAAGTAAAAATTATTTAATTTATTTTATATTAACATTAATGATACCCACATTCCATTTCTTTTGGTTGAAAATGACATAATGTTCATGTTTTTAAGAATTGTTTTGAAATGCAATGATTTTAATAAAAAATCATGTTTTTTATTCTCCATGGGATAGTTATGAAATGTTTTATTATAATATATGTGACTCACATTATTTAATAAATATTAATGGTTATCCCTGATATTTATTCAATACATTGGGTAAAGATTTAATATCTAGTGATTGCATGTTTTATGATACCTTGGTGAATAACCTTGGTAATTTTCTTTTATGACACCACAGTTACAACCCTTGGTGATATGATTATGAATGTATCTTTTAAATATTGTATCCAAATTTACATGTTAAGATTAATATTCTTTTTATTATTATATAAAATATTTTCCTTTTCTTTTTTTCTAAATGACATTCCCCATGTTCATAATGATATTCATCTTGATCTCATGTAAATTGTTTTCCCTTACTGGGCCACATGCTCACCCCTTTCCTTTGATGTATTTCCCCAAGAAATGAGATGTAGTAAATATACTAAGTATGAAATCATAATTCTTTGATCAAGTGTATTTATAAGAAATTTTTAATTTTTCATATATTATGTACCTTATTTCCAAGAAATTAAACTTTTAAAAGATCCTCTGTTTTGTACCATGTGATGAAAAGTTTATGTAATAAAAAGACAGGATGTCATAGTTGGTATCAAAGTATGGTTCAGTTTTTTGTGTGAATTAGGATTTTAAACTTCAATAATAACACTTTACAAATGTTTAAATATAGGACCCCATCCTAGTATTTTGGTAAAATATTAAGTAATTGGTTTTTGAGCAACGAAATCCCTACCTAGATTTGAATAGGTGGATGTGGCTCTATCACAGATGTATCTAGGGGTAACAACCAAAAACACTTATTTGTGACAGACTCTAATGAGAACTAGTGAATTAAATTGGGCCTTGATACACTCTTGGTTCAACACTTCCAAGGGATATTTTTGGTTAATCACAAGATTTTTATAAACCATTATGAAGGATTTATAGAAAATGCATTTGTTGTTAAGAATAACATATTTAAGAATGATATTTTAAGACATAAAATACCTTTATAATTTTAATATTATTAAAATAAACACATTTATTAATAAATTTTTATTCTTTTATAAAATTTAAAGAGATGGTAGGAACCATATAAATTATAAGTTCAATAGACCATGCACTAACAACCCTCCGATGGAAGTCAGAATGAAAAACTTCATGAGAAAAATGAATCAACTAACTTGAGTTATGAATAATAACTTAAATCAATATAAGATACCAAGTTCACCCTGAAGGGAACAATTTTATTTTGTGTCCCTTATGAATTAATTATCACCTTCTCATAGATTTATAAATAATGGATAAGGTCTATAGAAAATATATTTTTTGTACTTTTTTTAGAATAAGATAAAGTCACCCTGGTTATATACCACTTTAAGGGAGAAGTTAATCCCTAGTGTAAACTTATTAAAAACAATATCCCAAGAATGTAGGTTAATTTTAGGTATTGTAAATAGTTTAGGGTTTCCTTTTTCAATAAATATTCCCCCCATTTGATGTAAATAAAAATGGAGAAAAAATTACTAGAGCTGAAGCAGAAGTAAAATGAATCCTTGGGAAGCTATGAGAAGAACATTACAAGTATTTATCATTACACCACTAGCAGTTTTATGGATCCTAATAGAGGGTTTTATAGATTCTTTGCTAGAATAAGACCCTGTGTATGGAGGAATCTATCCAAATAAGACTATGATAGATATGAGGAGATAGTGCGGAGTGCTATGAAGGTTGAACTAGAATTCAGAGAGATGCAATGGTCACCCAAATCGAATGAAAAGAAGATATATTTGGATCAAAACGTAGAGAGGAACTTTTATCATATAAGAATAGAAAAGCAAGTGAAACTTACCACATTCATAAAATGTGCGAATAATCATTTAGGGAAAAAATTTATTAGGAGTGTAAAATGTTACAAGTGTGGAATATGTGGCCATATATCTTAGAACTATTATAGTGAGGTGAAGCCTCAACTTCTCAACACTAATAACAAAGGCAATATGGTCCAATACAGGCCTAAAGTCCAATTATATAACTCTGTATAGCTTGGTAAATTTTCAAATCATAGTTAAAATTAGAAGGTAATGGAGGGGAATAATTGTCAAACTAATCTTAGGATAAGGGAGTGAGGTAGAGAATTTTCTATCACAAAGGATAAAGTAGAGGCTCCAAATGATGTAGTGGTAGGTACTCTCATTATTCTCTCAAAGCTAGTAAGTACCTTGTTTGATTCTGATTCTATGAATTCCTTTATTACCTTCAAGTTTTCTAAGAATATTTAATCAATACTTGAATTTATAGAAGTAGGTTTATAAGTCAAGACTCCTAGAGGGATTATCCAGGCATCAATGGTGTATATAAACTCTAGTATTGAAATTGGAAGGCACAATATCATCAAAAATATAGTAGTCATTCTCATTATAGAATTTGACATTATACTTGGTTTGGGATGATATCAAAGTGTAATGCAAAGATAAACTAAAAAATCAATGAAATCTTTGTAGCCTTGAATAGAAAATCTACAGTTAATTTCAATGGAGAGATATCACGACTAGATCTTTGTCAAGATGCACTTCCTATAGACTTATGTTAAGATATTATTGGTAAAAAACAAGAAGGAAATGAAAGTAAAAGAATAGAAAATGCCGTAATAATTTAGGAATACATTGTAACATTTTCTGAGGAGTTACCTGGACCTCCCCTAAAATGATAGGTAGAGTTCTCCATTGAACTCATACATGGATCCAAGTCGATATCAATGACCCTGTATATAATGGAAAATATGGAGCAATAGGAATTAAAGAAACAACTTCAATATATTTTGGAGAAGGGATTTATCCAACTAAGTGTGTCTCCTTGGGGATTACATGTTCTTTTTGTGAATAATAAGAATGGATCAATGTGGTTATTTAATGATTATAGAGAAATTAATGAGATCACAATGAAGAAAAAGTACCCTCTCCTAAGGATTGATTATTTGTTTGAATAGATTTGTGGGGATCAATTCTTCTCTAAGATTTTTCTTTGATCTGGTTATCATCAATTGAGGGAAAATAAAGAATATATTCCAAATACCTCCTTCTGATCAAGATATATACATTATGAGTTTGTTGTTAGGCCCTTCAGCTTGACTAATTTTTCCGTTATATATTTGGATTTTGTGAATAGAGTCTTTAAGTACTACATTAATAAATTTTTGGTAGTTTTTTATGATATTCTAATATATTATAAATGTAGCGAGGAGTATGAGGATAATCTAAGGGTTATTTTTCAAACTCTAGTTAAGGATAGGCTATTTTTAAAATTCATCAAATTTGAATTTTAGTTAAAGAAAGATTCTTACTTAGGGAACATTTTAACCAATGAAGGAATATTAGTTAACCCTAATAAGAAAAAGGTTGTGGAGGAGTGGTAAAATCCTATATCAGTGACTGATATTGTTAGTTTCTTTGGTTTAATGAGGTATTATAAGAGTTTTGTGAAAAAAATTAAAGTCTTTCTAATACACTATCCAATTTAACTCCAAAAGGGGATAAGTTCATCTTGAATAAGTAGTGTAAAGAAATATTCCAAGAACTTAAGAATATTTTGGTTACTACATCAGTGTGAAATCTACCCTCTATCAGAGAAGGATTCGTTATTTTTAGTGATGCACCTATAAAGGTGATTTGGTGCATCCATATGAAAAATGAAAAAGTGGTTGATTATGAATCTTGATAGTTAAATCGTCATGACCAGAATTATCCAACACATGACCTGGAGTTAGTTGCGCTATTTTTTTCTCTAGAAATATAGAGGAACTATCTTTATGGTGAGAAATATGATATATACATAGCCTAAAAAAGTTTTCAGTATACATTCACAAAAAAATAATTGATCATGATACAAATAATATGGTTGGAACTTCTTAAAGACTGTGACTATTCAATTCATTATCACCCTAGAAGAGAAAACTTATTTCTAGATGAATTAAGTTTGAAAGACCCTTTTGTTCTAGAAATAATGAGGATTCAAGGAAATACTTTGATCAAAGACATAGAAAAACTGGACATGGGAATTGTAATGGAAGGGAAACCATCAGCCTTATCTTAAATGATTTCCCTACCATAATTAACAGAGAATATAAATATATCTCAAAGTGAATATTATTTTTTACAAAATAAGATATAGGATGTGAAGAATGAGAAGTTTCATAAGTTCAATATTTGATCAAGAAGGTGTAATAAAATTTCATACAAGGCTATGTGTTCCATATATTCCATATATAAAAAAATAACTGATGGATGAAGCTCATAGATCTATATTCTATATACATCCTAGAAGCACTAAAATGCATAGGGACCTTCGGGATCATTATTTGTGGGATAATATAAAAAAATAGATTTCTGACTAAACTAAAACGTTTATGGTGTGTCAAAAAAATGAAGGCGAAGTGAAAACTTTAGAAAGGGGTATTAAAACCACTGCCCATACATACATGGAAGTGGTACAATATCACTATGGACTTTTTCAATGGACTCCCAAGAGTATTCGAAGGAAACAATGCGTTATGGGTTATAGTGGACCAACTCATCACGACTTCCCATTTCATTGCTATTTTGGAAGATTTCTCTCCTGATAAAATTTCCAAAATATATTTAAAGGAAGTGGTTAGGTTGAATGGAGATCCAATTTCTATTGTTTATGATCATGGTCCATGTTTCACATCAAAATTTTGGAGAAATATTCACAATGCTTTGAGTACCAAATTGAGTTTCAGTATGGCCTATCACCCCAAACTGATGGCCAATCTAAACAAATATTCAAACACTCACGGACATACATATAACATTGTAAATTTAATTTAAAGGCATATGGGATCAAAATATCCCATTATATTAGTTCTCATACAACAATATCTTCCATTTGAGTATTCAAACGGAACCCTATAAATCTTTATATTGGAAGTGATGTAGAATTCCAACTTGTTGGGATGAAGTTTGTGAGAGAAATCTACTTGGGACTAATCTTGGGAAATAGATGATATAAATGGTTCATGTTATCCAACAAAACATAAATAGTGATCATATTCGGCTGAAGAGCTATGTTGACAACCATCTTAGGGACTTGGATTTTGATTTTGGTGATAAAATTTTCTTTCAAATATCACCATTGAAGAGAGTCATATAGTTTGGTAGGAAAGGTAAGCGTATCCCTAATTACATTTTTCCCTATTAAATCCTTGATCACATAGGATAAGTTCCCTATCAGGTAGAACTTCCAACAAATATAGCTCATGTTTATGATTTATTCCAAATATCTCTCTTGAGGAAGTATATACCTGACCATTTACATGTACTGAAACCAGAGGTGGTACGACTAGAACATGAACTATCTTATAAGGAGCATCTAGTGGATATCTTGGACTATAGAGAACATGTTCTATATAAAAATACTACCCACATCATCAAATTGTTGTGAAGGAACCATAAATATGAAGAAGTGATGTGGGAACGAAGGAAATAAATGAGACAGAAGTACCCACACCTTTTCTTAAATGAGAGAATAAGTTGAAATTTAAAAGATGAAATTTCTATATGGGGTGGAATTTAATGACCTATACTTTTTAAATGATATTTTTCTCCTGAATTTTTTTTTTATATTATATTGTACACAATAAAACCATATTTATTTAATAATAAAGTGAAAATAATGGGAAATGTGACCATCTAGATTTGAATGTTATATGATCATTTTTCAATTATGACTATTTTTCAACATAATCATTGGTAACTATACTCTTGGTAATAATTTTAATGTTATAATGAGTGTTTATAAGTAAAATAACCAAGGATAATTAATGAAGAAATGAGAAGTGATGAACTAAACCAATAGATTTATGTAGTATGAAGCCCATTTTTCAGAACATGGAGGGTATCATCACTGGGTTTCACCATTTACCAATCCTAAGATTAGTTTCAATAAGTGAACGTAGAATTAAATTTCCTATAGGAGATGTTAAATTTAGTGGAAATTACCACTGGGGTGATGTTAGTCGAGCCACCCCATGAATCTTTCACTATATCACACATTAAATTTAGGTTTTACATTGGTTTTATAAGGGGTTATGTGTCTAGGACTTAGTTTCATAAATTTTTGTTCCATTTTATAAATAAAATTATTATTTCATCAATAGTTTTCTTAATAAAAATATGTGTGTATTTGAGATGGACTTTGATAAATTGAATTTTCAGACACAAATTTTACTTTTCAAAAAAGTTATAAATCTTTATAATAAACTAAAGTATTATTAATAATACTTATTTTAGTGAAATATTATGATAAAAACAAATTTATTTAAGTATAAATGATAAAATAATTCTATTATGTCCTTAAAAAATTTTAAATTTCATAAATTTAACTAAGCATATTCAACCCTCTATTTTTTAATAAAAAAATCTTTTTATAGTTAAAAGTTAAAATTATAAAATTTAAAGATTTATTATGATAAAATAAACATGATTTTTGAAATTATCATTTTTAAATTATATTAGAGTGAATTCATGATAATTTTCTAAAATAATTTTTTTCAACGAATAGTAAAAATTAGGTTTGGGTTTATTAATATGTTTAATGAAATTATAATTATGTAATAATTCTTTAATAATTAATTAATAATAATAAAAAATATATAATATATTATTATTATTAGTATTATGTATTTTAATCAATTTCAAAACCTATAATTTATTTTCTAAAGTTTGAAATGGAAACTTTGACTTTAAAAAACATTATTTTGTAAAAAAAATTGCTTTTCCATACAAAAATAAGTAATATAATATAATTATTAGTTATTGTGGGTTAAAATAACCTAATTTATTTCCCAAATTTCCAAAACCATGGGTAAACCAATTTTTTTCTTTTTCCATAACCTATATTTCCAAGGCCTATATTTGGAAATTATTAATCGAATCCACCACTTTTGCTATAAATATCCACCCATTTCACCTATCCTCTTAACTCAAAATAAATCATTCATGAAGTTAGGATAGTTTTTCATTCAAAGTAGTCCAAACAAGATGTCTTCAATCTCCTAAGTTTTCATTTCTCAATAACTAGGAGTAACTCTTAAAGGTAAGGTAATTATCCTTCTTTTCTCCTCGATTCAAGAACCACTTTTCGTATAATTCTTCTAAATGATATGGTTAATATTTTATATTACCCTATTTATATTACCCTTAATTCGAAATTAGTTTTTATAAATGGGATACAATTTTCCCATCTCATTTTACCCTATTTCAAAACCATGTTTTATACCCGTTATATTAACGAATTTACTACTCAAAATTTCTCTATTCTCTTCAAGAAATTCTCTTTTATTTTCTTCTTTTGAATACCCAATTCTCTTAAATTTCTAAGGGTATTCCACAAATTATAAAAGTGATTTATTTTATTCTGTTATTAAGATACATGAAACCTACATTCCCATTCTATGGGTTGAAAATGACCAAATGGTCATGTTTTTAAGCATTTTTGAAATTCCATGATTTTTATATGAATCCCATTTTTTTATTCTAGTTGGGTTATTTATGAAATGTTTTATTATGATATATGTAGATCACATTAATTAATAAATATGATGGTTATTCTCTGATAGAGCTCCAATTCATTGGGTAAAGAATTTAATCTCTATATATGACATTTTTTGTGATACCTTGGTGAATAACCTTGGTAATTTTTATTTATGAGATCTCAGTGGAAAACGTGAGTGATATGCTTGTGAATATATCGTTTAAATGTTGTATCCACATTTCCATGTTATTATTCATGTTATTTTTATTATGATATTCTTTATTTTTCTTTTCTCATGCCTTAATGACATTCCTCATGTTATTATTGATATTTCTCTTGATCACATGTAAATTGTATTCCCTTGATGGGTCTTATGATCACCCCTTTAATTTGATGTATGTCCCTAGGATATGAGATTTAGTAAATTTACTTATGATAAACCCATGATGATGTATTCAAGTGGATTTAGAAAAAAAAAATTAGTTTTCATGTATTATGTACATTATTTCCAAGAAACTAAACTTTAAATGATCCTTTATTTTATACCATATAATGAAAAGCTTATGTAATAAAAAGTTAGGATGTCATAACATTGTTATCATAAGTCCTTTAAAGACAAATTTTATGAATAGTTCTATAAATTACTTTAAATAATATTTAATGTTTAAAAATCATTTTAAAATCATCATAAATTCATAAAAATAATATAATAACTCAATTGAATGAGAAATTTTTTATGATATCATGAATGTTCCATGTATTTTAACCTTTTAATTTTTAAAATTACTTTCATTACCCTTAATAATTGAAACATTTATTACAATGGTTAAGGTTAAACAGGTTTAATAAGTTCATTAAACAAAAATATAATTTTAAAAATGAAACATATTCCTATATAAATTGGACTATTTGATTATCTTTTGAACTTATACTCATTATCAAATCCATATTTATTTTTATCAATTTTTCATGAGTTAGACACATATTATATATTGATATTTCATTTATTTACAAGATGGACACCCACCTCACTTATTAAAGGGGATATCTTGTCCTCTCTTACTCACACCTCTTTGTCCATTTATCTCAACCAAAACCTAACCAACTACCTTCCCAATATACCTCCCTAGTTCCTTGAGTTTATTTTCACACTAAAATTCAAGCCTTTAAAGTCTTAAGGTGAAATCTAATTGAAGTTTTTAAAGAAGTGGTACAATTATTAACTAAGTGATTCATGTTTATTTCTTATTATATCTCCTTAAAATTTACTTTAACCATGAATAAATAATAACATCAGAATATTACATATCCTTAAATTTTATTATGATTATGGTAAAATCCATTTTCATCTTCTTTTTTATCCTATGGGAAATTAATACATCACTTATGCATACGTGTGGGCTATCGCCTCCATGAAGTGATGTGTTTGTTTTTTATCACCAAATCATATGTTTGGATAAAATTATAGATAAAATGAATATATATATGATATTTATGAAATAATTAATTTTTAATAACTATAATATATTATTTACTTTCTTATCATATCATCCATCAGAAAATGATAGTGTTTCTCGTGTGTACTTGTGGATTACCACCTCCAAGAAGAAATGTAATTCGTTTTTCATTTACTACTTATTGGGTTGG
Source organism: Viscum album (assembly GCA_963277665.1). Classification (NCBI taxonomy): domain Eukaryota; kingdom Viridiplantae; phylum Streptophyta; class Magnoliopsida; order Santalales; family Viscaceae; genus Viscum; species Viscum album. The sequence continues at coordinate 439,638,327 of OY728155.1, read as the reverse complement.
TAAAAAGGATGGAAATAATGAATAAATATGCAATTTATGAAAAAAAAAATTAATGGTAAAATATCATCTATATTATTTATTTTCTTTACAACATCATTCATGCATACATAAGGACTATCATCTCCATGAAATGATGTGGTTCATTTTTTATGGTTACCTAACATGGTTGGTTTTAAAAGTGAATCTAATGTATAAATATTATAATTATAACTCATTTAATATTATATAGGTAGTTTAACCATACTTTCATGACCCTATTCCCCAAAACTAATCCACTTTGGATGAAAATGAGAGAAGGGTGATAATGATGCCTGAATCCCACCTTCAATAAGCCATAAGTTAGTGAAAAGAACTGAGAGTATATCATAAAAATAAATTAGATGTATTAACCTATAAGATAACATGGGGAATGATAGATAAGATAAAAACACCAAAAAACTCCTTCTCAAGATAAAATAAAATATCCCAGCATACTTGAATAAAATGTCACACTGACTAAAACAATAGAAAAAGAAACAATAAGAATTAAAAGGAAAACCTCATAAACAAACATGAAGCCCAAAAAATGATTCCACAACTCTACAAGAAATTAATGTCCAACCCAATCACCAAACATCTATTATGGATCTAGAAATAGTTTATAAAATGTAGGTTAATCATAATAGTTATACTTAGTAAGATCTTCCCCAAATCCTCTCATATAAAAGGTAAAGGAAGCATACTAAATACTTGTGAACAATAATTGAAGTTAACTCGTCACCTAAATAGGTATACTACATTCCTAAACTCACCATGGATATCTCACTATGTATCGCATACAAGTGATCATATAATATAATATCAAAAAAGGTACTCTACTACCACTTCCCCAAAGTTTTTCCACTCTTCCCCAATATTGAACATCCCGGTTTATCTCTCTCTAAAAACCACATCTTCCAAAGACACCTAGGAAACTATATAATATCATGGATCACATAAATCTAATCACAAATTCACATACCATGAACCCTATTTCTCACATCATCTCATTATTAGTATCTACATCTCCACATAGTAACTGAGTAGGTTTCAAGAGCCACCACAGTCTATCTGTCGAGTATCATACCTCAAGACATCACATCCCATACCTGATATACCAATAATAATATTTATGATACTATATATAAAGTTACAAGTGTGTTAAATAACCACAATACATTATACAAATATATTTTGTAAATAAAACCATCATAAAAACTAACAAAAAATACTACCTGGTGAAGAGACTAGGGTAAGAGGGGGTAGTCATCCATCCATTCCTCACCAGCCTTGATTATGGTGAATACACTAGACCATAGTCCATTGGGATTCAATAACCCTATATAAATGGGTGGTGGTAAAATATAAAATTACATAACATATATGATGTATATATATATATAATAATCACATTATGGGTATAAACCTAGTATTAGGCTCAACTGTAGTTATCGTCACACAAACACCTCATTTCCACTACTAAGGACTAGATATCCTATATTCACACAAGCATTTATAAAGGCATACATTTAATTATTTCTATTAAACATTAAAAAGTTACATTAATTAATTCAATATCCATTAATTAATGTCCAATTTCATCAACATTTCGTTAGTTATCAACCAAATTCCATTCCCTCCATGCATAATCCCGATAAAATACAAGCCCTCTAGAAATAAACCAACTAATTCTATGGTTCCTCAAGAGTTAACATCATCCATAATTATATTCAATTACAAACCCCATGGGTCAATCCATTTAGTAATCATTATCATTTCATAATTCTACTTACTGTAGGAATCATCCTAAGATACCATAAAAGTGATGCATAAACTATGCACAAACAACTACTTCAAACGGTTTGGAAATGAATGTGGAAATAATCAAACTAGAAATTTGACTTTAAATAGATTCATAATCAATAAATAATCCTATATTTTAAAAAAATAAATCCCAACTTTAACCCATTCCATCCGTCACGGTGTCATCCTCGACATTGTCATGCATATCACCATGCATCCCATCATCTCAAGCACCAACTACATCCAAAAACCAAGGACTACTCACCCATATATCATAAACTATCATCTATATCATGATAACATAAAATTTCATATAAATAAACACATGTAGATATATCAAATAATGAACCAAGTACACAATAAATTAAATAGGCCATCAAGTCCCTAAAAACCAAGGCAAACAACCTTCATAATAAAATGGGCTCACTCATTCCTAAAAATTTATCTTTATCTAACAAATGGTTAATTACCATATCATATTAAATGATTCATTTATCATAGGTTACAACCAAAGGTATCCTAATTCATCGTTTATCAATAGTTATAAATTATTTAGACATGATTTATGCATAAATTCTAGTTTCATCAAACTATAAGTAATAAAATTTCTAATTAGACATGCCAAGTTATTATTTATATAATAGTAATTACCATATTTAAATTCTTTATTGAATTTCCATTAACATAATTACTGAAAATACAATTAAACATGCATTAAAAATCAATTTTATTTCCATCAAATTATAAGAAACGTTTTCATCTAAAAATTACACATTAATTATTTAATCAACAAGTAATTTTATATTTATATTCTTTAACCATTTTCACTATAACAAACATGTTAAACCAAAGAATAAAAAATATTTTAACCATATCATGAACATGGATTTCACACTATATAATTTACAAATAGGAAAACAATTATCATAGGGTAAAATGTATGTGATCACTAACAACCAAAGAACACTATTTTATTAATCTAGTTTCATCTTCCTTGAGATTAAACCCACTATTATCCAAAGATATAAAGTATGATAAATTAATGATTGCACATAAAAAATAGGGATAATAAATGAATCCACAACATCATATCTTTCAACATTCGTTAAATGATAATGTATTAATAACATTGATCTCCAATCGCCTCTCCCATAAGGAAATTATATCCCTCCAAGGACATTTCTCCACAACTACCACAACAAACATAAAAATTGGTCCATAAGAACAAAGGATATAAATAGTCTTTGAATAGAAATATATAATAAGATATAAATGAAACAAAATGAAGTAGATAAATAATTGAAAGATGAAAAAATCACCTTAGGTCCCAATGGATTAAACACAACAATCTAGTGACCAATCCCTTTTCAAATGGATTTAAAACAGCCTGAAGAAGAGTATATGGATGCTGAGAGTTGGGAGAGAATAAAAGGTTTTTTGAAAATTATAATTGTGTTATTTAATCTATAGAACATTGTTAGAAATATATTCATGGAGTTAATTATTAATTAACATCATGAATGGACTGAATTTCAAGAATCACTAAAAAAATATGTTGCCTCGATCAAATAAACCTAGATCAATTCATGGACTGGACTCCTTGTTAATTTCATAATTTTATGATGATAGATTCATTGAATCGAAACATTTTCCTTTCACATCATGAACCCATGGTTCACATCCTAAATAACACACAATTAACCACCCTTCTCAGGCTATGAATAACCTATTCAAGCCATGAATTTCTCTCTCACCTTATGAACTCCTCCTCCTAGATTATATCTATAATTATCTACTAAAACTAATATAATATTCCCTCAATAACATCAGACCTTGGAAACTTTTAAAGGAAAAATATAAATATATTCATGCCCTTACATCATATACCTCTCAAAAAATTGACATCTACTAGAATTTAAAACCAACCCTAGAGAAAGGGAAAGTAAAATATGGTTCATCTAAAACAACCACCTCATGATGTATCTCTAAATAATATCACCATCATAGGATCTCAACCAAATAAATTAGAGGAACAATATGTAAAGTAATGAAACAATAAAACCCATCTATTAAACACTCACTTCGGGATATACCTCTCAAACAATAGAAAGAACTCAAATAAGGAATCAGAGAAGAGAAACTCTTCTCATAATACATTTAAAGGAAAACATCAACAAATAATTGATAAAAAAATAATATCTAAGAAAGAATATCTTGGGATACTAATCATGTACCTATGACTCACATTCCCATATTCCCTCCTCAATACCATTGTGGGTCCAAAGGACATAATATAAGGTAATGGAATGCCTTTTCAACACCTTAACCTAGAGATATTGAATATCTAAATGCTACTCCTCAAAGGTCATTTCATCATCAATGTTAATATCTCCCCAATTAATGATGTTAGAATTATTATGAATATAGTAGAAAAAATGTGATATATGAAAGATGTTATGAATTCATCTCAACTTTAGGGTATGTGTTATCTAACATGAAATGGCTCCAACATGATCCAGTAAATCAAAAGGCTTAATAAATTGGGGGGAATGCTTACTCCCACATCCAAACCTCTTCCTACGTTGATAAGGAGTCACCTTTATAAATGCATAATATCTAATTTTGAACTCCTAGGTTCTCCTTTGATAGTTATCATAGGACTTATAATAATTTTTCACTAACATTTCCCTCTTAAAAATATCATGAACCACATCTATAATTCTATATGCTAGTTATGGACTAAGAATGTTTTACTCTTGGACCACAATCCATTATAACGGATAATTGAAAGGTTTTCCATATAAATATTCAAAAGGTAACATACTAATGGTGGAGTGAAAACTGTTTTCATAAGAAAACTTAACCAAATATAGGTGCCTCATCCACAAACCTCCAAAATTTAGGAAATTAGTGTGAAACATGTCTTTAATAGTCTAGATGGTTTGATCTATCTGATTTTCCATCTATAGATTAAAAGCATTTTTAAGTCACAAATAGGCACTAAAATAGTGTTAAAGATCACTCTATATCCAATTGTTAAAACAAGGATCATAATTGGATATGATCTTTATCTGGACTCCATGGAGCCTCACCACCTCCTCTAGATACTTCCTTAAAAATATCCACGGGGATCGACTCCTTGATCGTTAAAAGTGTGGAGACTTTTCCTATGGTCCAATATCACCCATATAACATCATAGCCTCTCCAATATCGATCTTATCTAGTAATTGAATTAATCTAGATGTCAACCCACTTATACTGAGGAATATATAATGTATAGAGAAAATAATTGGGAACAAAATTTTGAGCATTAATCTAATGTAAGACTAAACATTGAGACATAAACAATGTTATTAAACACTTGAACGATAGCCACCAAAACTAACCTTGAAGATAACGGTATATATTGGAAACACCAAGATGTTCCACCAAGGGTAAGATGTAAAATTCCGGGAGAACCACCTCATTAATTACTCAATAAATGAAAATACTCCCATGGAACAACACCTAGTGTTAATCATATTCAAACCATCCATCAGAGTAATCACCACATACAACTAAATCGCTCCATACCACCACCTTGGAATCCCCCAGCTGATACTCCTCCACCTATTACACTAAAGACAACTACACTTTCCTCTAAAAAAGGAATCCTCTTCCACTAACCTCTACCATATCAAGATTTAGGGCGTAGATCTCTTCTATCACTCTCTAAATATATTCAAATTCATTCATGGAATTAATACGTGACTTCCTTCTCAGTATATCATCCACAAAATTATCCTTTCCCAAGGCATAGAAAATATCAAATTCATAATCCTATAATAATTATATCCACCATCAATATCATAAGTTCAGGTCACACATGGATAAGACATACCTCATGATTTTAAGATTGGTAAATACCACAAAATTCTCACCGGTGAGGCAATGTCACCATAACATTAAGGAAAAAAATAATTCTAATAAATCAAGATCATGATTGGAATAGATATGTTCATGGGAAATTAACTACCAAGACCCATAAGCAACAACTAAACTCTAATAAATCAAGACACTACCTAATCCAAGATGCAAAGAATCATCAAAAACCACAAACCAAACTCCCTTATCTGGAAAATGAAGAACTAGAGAACTGATCAACTTCTCATTTATATTCCTAAAAGATGCATGGAATTGTTCAGTCAAAAAACACTTGTCCCTTTCTAGTAAAGTTTTTCATAGGAGTTTAAACCCAATATAAATACGCTATGAACCTTCTATAATATCCAGCAATACTAAGGAAAATCAACGCTTATACAATATTCTTGGGGGATTCATAATAAAAAATTTCCACAATATTCTAAGGTTAAATAACTACTATAAATTGAAACACAACATTCCCTAAACATAAAACATCTTGCTCCCAAAAATCAAACTTTTATAGCTTTATGAAAATCTTATAAAGATGAATAAATCCCAAAAATTCCCAGAAAATTTCTATGTGTTACTCCAATGACATGGAGTATACAATGATTTCAATGATGAAAACCACCATGAAATGATATAGGAACTCTCATAATAATACATTCATAAACCCCATGAACACTATTATAGTTTTCATCACATTTAATAACATCAAAATGAACTCATAATGAATATAATGACATTAGAAATTAGTCTTCATTGTATCCTCATCCTTTAACAGCATCTGATGATATACTGACCATTGATCGATCTTTAAGAACCAACTAGATCATTTCATTTGATAAAATAAATAATCAATCCATGTATGAGAATAATTGTTATTTACTATCACCTAATTCAAGTTAAGGTAATAAATACTTAGATAAATAGATCCTTTGTCCTTCTTCACAAATAGAATCTGTGCACCCCAAGGTGACACACTCAGCTGAACAAAACAATACTAAAAAAGATCATTGATCTTTACCCACAACTCTCTTAACTCATAATTAATCATACTATATAGAGACATCAAAATTTTAGAATCACCATACTGTAACTATATCACAAACAAACTCACTCATCGAAGGAGTAATACAATAACCCCCTCGGAAATGATATCATCGTACTCTTATATAACCTTGAAAAACACCATTGGATAAACCTCTGATAAACTCTACATCAAATATTCCATTAAGTAAGATATGGATAGAACATGCCTCCAACCTATCTGAAGGTCTCAATTTCTAATGAATATGGAAAACACTCATTTAGAATCATTGAATAGAATATACCTCTTAGAAAAATCCATGATAGCCTACACAAATACACCCAATATATGTCGAGGATGATGTTTTATAGATATTTATAAAAACACAATAAGTCCCCCAAAGAGTGGTACTATCTCAAAACTAACTCACAATATCTACATATTTTACACAGATAAGCTCGGCCTCTAACTATAATTTTAAACACCAAGGACTTTGGAAATATCTCTAACTCATGTCCCAAAGCACAAAGTTGGGTGGGTGATATGAAGGAGTGTGTAGATCCTATATCAAACAAAGCATACAACAAATTATAATATAAGAAAAGGGTACCTTGAAAACATTATATGTTTCCTGGTGCTAGTAACTCTAGAGAATATTGATATCCACAGCCTACTCTATGGCATCTCTGAACTTAATTAAGATCACATACTTGGTCATGATATACTCTCTAAGGATGAAAAGAATCGCATGGTTGTGTTATACCTACCTTTTATCCACTCTATTGATCTAAATAAAGATTTAAAAGATATTTGTTCCTCAGTTGAAAATTCCACAATGGTGAAACCTGAAGTAGAATACCTGATGTAAAATAACTTTTTAGAAAGTTTGATAACCCTCACCAATTATGACCATTTCAACCACATTAAAAAAAATTGTGATCCCTTGGTAAGGTATTGAGATCCACCACCCCTAGATAAATGAGATAATTAGGGCTAGGACCTACCCCCATATATTCAAAAACTCTTTTGTACATGAAGATGGGAACCCCATACCATAGATCTACTATGTGTGGAATCATGGAGACTCCCCTATCATGATGATATGATCATGTAAAGTGTCCTCTCAATGGCCTCTATGTTTGCCAACATATCAAGATACATAGATAGTATAAATTGGGTGACCTGGCCTCTATATCTAGATGTAAAACCTCCTTGAAATGCCTCACTCTAGCCTTCTCAAATGGAAAAAAGTCTAACGTATATTGGATAAGGGTCTTGAAATAGATCATGAACTCCGGAATGATGGATCTTACCTATTGAATGGTAAGTTTCTCAGGGAGATTAACCTCCCTTATGGTCAAAGAAAGAAACCCAACTAAAAATTGGTCTCATAATTTCTCTCATTAGACTATTGACTCATCATTATCCCCGTAGAATAATAACCACCAACACCTAGCTTCCCCATGAAACATAATTACTGCCATTAAAACCCAAGGCTCCTTTTAAGCATCGATCGAAATAATGGTTATCTATATATCCTCTAACCAAACCTCTGTCACTGAGTATGAAACATATCTCTCATAATTTTATAGACCCTGGAACTAAAACTCTCAGAGTCTCCTCCTCCATGTTTCTTCATCATCAATCTCAACTCTTTGGTGATCTAATGACATGTCCTAAAAAACATATTCAATGAAAACTTGGATAGAAAATTAATCTAGATCCATAAAATCAAAAGAATAAATGGTTAGGGACTCCAAAAACTAGAATATAGAATATTTAAAATTAATTTATTATTTTTCAATATAATCACAAGGTCTATCCATTTCAAACACAGATGTAAAGATAAATGGTGTATGATCCATTCCTATGTTTCTAACCTACAACTATTATCACTTCACTTAGTAGGCTCAGTAAACTTGAAGTTCCATGCATCAGATCATTTGAGAACTTAAATACCCATGTATTAGCTAGTTTCCTTATTTACATCACATGTTAGTCTTGGCTGAAACTATTTCCATACAAACCCATGTAGTCTCCACAAGTGCCTACCTTCAAAGTTCATCATATCCCTCAACCAAAGCCTTTGATACAACTCTATCATGACCCCATCCCTCAAAAGGTACCCCTCGTGGTCCAATAATGAGATAAGGGAGATAATGATTCATGAATCCCACTTCCAATATACCATGGGTTGGAGACAATAGTATAGGGTATATTATACACACAAATGGGAGTCATTTCCCTCTAAGAGAACATGAGGAATGCTAGATAAGATAAAACCACAAAAAAATCATGGTCAACATAAAATATAAAATCTAAACATAAATTCATGTAATTTCATACAGATTGAAACAACTATAAATAAAACTATAAGAATAAAAAATAAAACATCAATAGAGACCTTAAATTCCAAATACATCATATACATCATCATGAGAAAGTAATGTCCAGCCTGATCACAAACCAACACCAGTGGACCTAAAAAACTGTTTACATATATATAGGGTGATCATAATAGGTATACTTAGTAGGATTCCACCTAGATCCTCTCATGAAAAAGATAAATAAATCATACTAAATCCCAAGAAAAAATAAGTGAAGCTAACATGTCATGTAAATAGGTATAATAAGTTACCAGACTCGCCATGTCTCTCTCACCAAGTTTCACATACAAGTGATCATATGATATAATATCAATATATTGTACCATTCTACAACCCCCTATTGTTTTTTCTCTATTCTACAAAATCTAAAATCCTAATCTATCTCTCTCCAAAAATCATGTCTTCCTAAATACACCTTGTAAACAATATTATATCATGCATTATGTGTATCACATAATCTCATCACATCCATGCACCTCATGCATCACATCATCTCATCATCAGAATCTAAATCTCTAGATAATAACTAAGTAGGTTATGGGAGTCACCACAGTCCATATGTTGAGTATTATACTTTAGGTCAGTGTGGTACATACACAATATACCTATAATAATCCTTGGGATACTATATCTCGAGATACATATGTGTAAAGTAACAACAATCCATTACATCCCTCTATACACACACACATATATATATATATGGAAATGATAACTATCATGCATACTTGCATATAATACTAGAAATATAAGAGATTGGGGTAAGAGGGGCTAGTGAACCATCTGTTCTTCACCAACCTAGATTTTGTGTAAAACACTATCCTAGAGTCTACTAGGTTTCAGTTGACCTACCAACATCAGTGGGGTAGTGTGTGAAATCAAATAACATACAGGATATATATATATATAGCTCACAAGCACACTATGGACATCAAGCTAATATTAGGCTCAACTACTGTTATCATCACATCGACACTCGCCTACCACTACTAAGGACAAGATATCCTATAAGAAAAAAATAATTCAAGAAAACTTCCATTTAATTCTTTCCTTTAAACATTACAAAGTTAAATTAATTAATTAATTACCCATTAATTAATGTCAAACCATTTCAACTTTTAATTAGTTACCAACCAAATTCCATACCCTCTAGGCATAATCCAAAAAACATTTATGCCCTACAGGCATAAACCAACAAGTTACATGGTTCCTCAAGAGTTAAAATCATCAATAATTATATTCAATCACCAATTTCATAGGTTAAAACATTTATTAATAATTATAATTCCATAATTATAGGTAATTTATGACTCATTATAAGCTATCATAAAAGAGATTTATAAACTATGAACAATCAGTCACATCAAATAGTGGGTAAAGGAATGTAGAAATAAGTATCCCATCCATCTATAAATTAAATAGATTTGTTATCAAGAAATAATCATGTTTTTAAAACACCAATACTAATCCCAACTTCAACCCATTCTATTAATCCTAATTTCATCCACAAAACCTTATTACATATCACCATGCATCCATCCATTTCAGGTGTGAACTGTTGAAACAATCATGGGCCTCATCATATATATATTCTTAACCATCTTCCATCCCAGGATCATATCACTTCTCATAGAAATATTCACATATAGAGAAATATAACAAGGAAGTGAGAAAAAAAATGAATTCAATAAGGGATATAGACCCTAAATTCTATGGTTTCTAGGCTTCAAAAGAGAATGGCCTCTCTCTCCTCAAAAAAGTTTAATTTATCAAACAACTAGTTCATTATTATATTATATTAACCAATTAGTTTATCATAGGTTAAACCCATATGTAACCTAATGGATCGTCTATAAATAGTTGTAAATTATTGAAAAACAATTTAAACATAACTTATAGTTTCATCAAACTATAAGGAATAAAATTTCTAATTAATCATTCCTATTTATTATTTTATCAAAAATCATTACCATATTTAAATTTTTTAGACAATTTCCATTAACATAAAGAAGAATTATTTAATTAAATTTGTATCAAACATCAATTTTATTTTATATAAATTATAATAAATTGTTTCATTTAAACATGAATCTTTAACTATTTAATCAATAAGAAATTATAGCTTTATGTTATTTAACCATTTTCATTATAAAAACCATGTTCAACCATTTAATAAAGAAAAATTATGACCACAACATTAACCCAGATAGAATACTATCTATAAAAAAATAGTAAAATTATTATCATGGTGAAGTACACAAGTAATAACTAACAACCAAATCCAATTCTTTCATTAATATAGTTTCACCTTTAGTAGGGTTAATTAAACGATTATCCAAAAAGATAAATCATGATAACATTATGATTACACAAAAAATAAAGAGAATAAATTAATCCTCTATTTCAAGGATTTCAACATTACTCAAAAAAAGAACATAATAATAATGTGGATCTCCAATCACTTATACCACAAGGAAACTATTACCCTCCAAGGACATCACACTACAATGCTTTAAAGAAATATCAAAATATACATAAGAACAAAGACGATAAATTGTTTAGACATGGTAATATAAAACATGATAGAAAATACATAAAATGGATAAGAACCATAATATAAAGAGGGAAAACTCACCTAAGATCATCAAATATTGAACTTAGGGATTCATGGATCAATCTCATTAAAAAGGGATTCAAAACACCCTGAAGAAGAACCTATGGCCACCTAGAGTTGGGAGAGAATTGAAGGTTTTGGGGAAAATCTGAGGGTGCAATTTAATTTATAGGTACACTTCCAGAAATAGATCCATGGAATAAATTAGTTATTCACATTATAAATGGAACATGTTTTTTGACTCTCTAAAAAACATTCCACTCGATCTAATAATCCTCGATCAATTCATATCATGAAATACATGTTCATGTCATGATTGTTTAGGGAAAATTTCATCAAATACAAACCTCATCCATTCATATTGTGAAACAATTATCCATATCCTAAATCACACCCTATAAACCACCCTTCTCGAGCCATGAATAACCTATTCAGTCTGCAAACTTCTATCTCACATCATAAAGTTTGATTCACATAATGAGATCCTCCTATTTGAAAATTTAATCTCCTAAATTCTACTGAACCTACTCCAATATTACCACAAGCACCATAACCCTTATAAACACGAAAAAGGATAGGATAGAATGATCTAGTCCCTTAAACATAAAACATTTCATCATAGTCAATGCATTGATGTTATTTTGAGGTTATAAACCAAATTTTCAACATAAACATTACCATTTTAGTAACTATATAAAACATGATAAAAATGAAATAAAGGGAATAATGATAATGGTATGAACATGAAAAAGGTTATTAATCAAGTATAAAACTAATAGAATTTAATTACATGGTAGGTTAGAAATATGAATGAAGAAATTTAAGACTCAAGGTAAGGGACTTTCTTTTAAAAATCTTATTTTAATGTTTTCCATCCAACTATTTTTCTTCTATGTGGATGCTCTTTTAAATATTTCAAGAAATTTATTATTTATGATTAAAAGTCTTCTAAATTTTATTTTCTTCTATATTTCACTTTATTTACAAACGTTTAAAAATTAATCTTTTGAATGTTTTTTATATGGGTTAATTTCAAATTTTAATAAATTTCAAAAATAATGTTTTTATTCCATATATATCTTGAAAAAAATTTCCCATAATTATTCATTATAAAGTTAAATCTAAAATTTATAATGGTATTTCAAGGTATATCATATTCCCACTATTCTAGGAATTTTAAATTTTTAGGTGTTTTCTAAGAAAAATGATATTTCTCTTTGTGATTATATCAAAATGAAAAGTATTTTTCTTATGAGTTTAAATGAGTTTATCAAGGGTTTTATGATGAAAACGTAAAAGCATACAAATTTTTTGTTCATGATATGGTACTTGACAATTATAGATGATGATGGGGGATCCTGGTGTATCTCATGAATATGGGTGTGCCCAATATTGATCTTCAATGTATTGGGTAATGACTTAGTCATTGTAATTGGAAATGAGGGATATTTTAATGCCCCAACTGAATCATTAGGTTTTGATGGTGTGTCACATGTCCTCATGTTCATCTCCTTGTATCCAATAGGATTCAAACTAATAGTGAGTTTCTAAATGGTGCCATAGGGAAACTATATCTTCAATAATAATCTCTATACATCAGTATCATAATAATTAAATCCAAAATCCCATAATAACCCAACTGTAATCATCATGATTAAAATAAAATGGGATTTATTTCATACAAAATAAACCAAAATAATCGTAATATATAAAGTTAACCAACGTAATATAACCATGGAAAAATAAAATAAATCACTAGAGTAATAATCTGGAGTTTTTCTTGGTTGACCTCCATCCTCTAATCTATACCTACTTAACTCCCTGATATAAGTCATTTTCCCTTAACTGGATCCCTGAATGTGAAATCATCATGCGCGTCAAGATGAACATGTAAGGTGTGAATAAAAACTTAGTAGGAAACCATAAATGTGTCCTTAATGTAATTTCATAATATATTTATAAGTTTATTCCATGAAAAAGGGATAAACCCTAAATAAACAATCAACTGTTGAGTCATTGTACACTAACCAAGCTTCCATAAACCCTAGCTCTGCCTGATTTTGCACCACACTATAAGGAAGGTATAATATAACCACTATATGAATTAGATCATTCCATTTAATCTTTATAAAAACTCAAAAAATTCTTGCAACTATCCTACATCTATGTTCCGCCTTTAGGAAATACACCCACCTTTAAGGGACAGTCTTGATGTCTGCATGCCTACTCAATTCATGGATCTAGAGAAATCTATATTCATGTGTGTCGACCTAATATTCAGATTTATTGAAAGGCAAATCCACACATGTGGACCCAATATCTTGCTCTAGGTATAGCCACAATCCACATATCATCTCTCAAGGTGAAATAATAATGCTAACACTCCCCCTCTAAGGGGAACACTAGTTAAGTTATACAAACCTAGTACCTTGAAATCAATAAAAAATTAATTATACATGCATTCATATGAAATACATAATATATAAAGAAATATTTATGTCATAGAAAGGAAGGTCTCATTGGCCACACACACACACATGCATGTCAGACAAGCAAGGGTATCATAGGTTACCCACACCTTCATGAGAATAATATTAATAAAGAGTCTCATGAGTACACACACACACAATATCATGTCATAGAATACAATTAATATATAATCCCATCAAATGGTATAAAATTACCACCTTAATATTATCAATGCCCAAATTTTAGAATCACCACCCAACTTAAGCTCTCCTAAGGAATTCCCTATAACCCATCCTAATTGATCTAATAAGGATTTATAAAATCAAGGTTCAAGAAGAAGAATGTAACATGGGATTGGAGATAAACCAACTTACCCAACAATATATTTTTTTAATGGTATCTCTAAATTCATTCAAGGAAAGGATAGAAATTCCCTAGATTCGATGTATATCCATTAAACAAGCATCACCCTATAAAAAAGAAGTGATGTTGTTAATACTCTATCCCAAATCCTATATGGATTGTTCTACAATTAAGTGGGACTAAAAATATACCCCTCAACATATTCTATAAGGATATGAAGCTTCCCCTTCCCTCTAACACCAATGTATGGTACCTTCCAGGGATATCCCTCCACCAAAATAATATCTGCTTTATAACTCCTCTTATATGATTATGCTTTTAACAGGGATCACTACCCATAACCCTATAAAAAGGTCATTTTATGGGGAATAAGATTTATGGGACTTATATTCCATTCATAAAACACCCCCAAAATCAATGTGGGACTCAAGGTTTAGGTACCATGATATAGCTTAACTAGACGCACCACAAGACAAAGAATTATGGTGTAACCTCACTAGACACACCATGTCACCCTAGAAATGATAAGTGGGGATTTTAATCACATAGAGACACTAGTTTCTCTATTCTAGTTACTCTGTGTCACACCAGTAGTTCCAAGTTGCAGGTTGGTGCCACAAGTTCCTTCACTTTTGATTCTTATCCCCCATACACCTCTATACAACCTCAAAAACATAACCAAGGTATATAAAAAATTAAATTATAATACCTTGTAATTTTTATGATGGCACAAATCTACCTCTATAATCACTTCTTATACTTGAGAAGTATTTGTAGCAGTCCCTCTTGAACAAATCAGGCCATTACACCTGAATATTATACTATCTATCACAAGTCTCCTCTTGGATTTATCTATGCTTCCAAAAAACTCAAAAAATTGGTACCATAATCCCACTTAACACTTTATCACTCTGGTCTCTGATCCATATCATTTTATCTACAAATGATACATATGTTTATAACTAAATTTCCTCACTATTTATCACATGCACATGATTAGGTTCCTAACTATGAATCAAATACACATAGAACACATTATATATACCTCAATACCATGGAGGAATATTAAATCATTAGGATGTTATTTTAATATGATCGATGATATAAAATATTCCCACAATCCACAACACCAATTTTCCCTGGTTCTATAATAATCAATAGCCCAATTGAGGTGACACCTGTAAGAAAACCCAGGAACACATGGAAAAATCCAATGGTCATCTAATCTAATTGACATATAATTATTTCCTACTCAAACTAGTAACAAAACACTACTAAATAAACTTTAACTAATCAAATTTCTTTGACTTAATGGTCAACCTCATAACAGCTACCTCACCCACCTCATTCCAACAGAGTGGTGAGAAATAGAGCTGACCATAAAGATCCTTGAACAGTGATTTCTAAATCGAAGACTAGTAACTGCTATTTTACACATACTCTACCAAGTATAGATGATCTTCCCATGATCCATAAAGATCATGTAAACATACTTGAATCATATCTTATAAGATCTATATTTTCCTCTCTGACTTCTCATCTGTATATGGATGAAAGGTTGTACTCAACTTCAAATGATTCCCCATATCCTTCTACAAGATTTACTAAAATCAAGGTGTGAAATAGGTGTTCTAATAAGATACTATGTCCATAGGCACTCTATTCCTCCCTAATATATCAAACATAGATTTTTCCCAACTCATATATGCAATGGTATCTTGGATCAAAAATAAATGTTCCACCTGTCTACTGATCTACCATAATCCATAAAACATTTCAACCTCTCAGGGTTCTAGGAGACCTTATAACAAAGTTCATTGTCACCTCATCCCCCTTCTACATGGTCTTAGGAAAATTATGAAGAAACCCACATGGTCACTAATGCTCAGCCTCAATCCTCTGAAAGGTAAGATAATGAAATACAAAATCAACAATGTCCTTATTTATACATGTCCATGAGAACCTTCATCTAATATTATTATACATCTATGTCGATCCTGGGTGACCTACCTATTATAAATATTGAGATTACCCTATCAACTCTTCCATTATAGAATCAAGAACTACTATATTCCCATGAATATAGATCACCTCGTCTCTATCTAAATAATATCTTGGAACTAGTTTTCTCCCCACCAACCATTCTCACATCACTAATCCCTTAAAATCCAACTCCAGATTGGATTTTACCTAGTTCACCAAGGAATATGTGATAAATGAGGGGTAACATGTCATCACCCCTTGATCCTTAGATAAACCCATGAACCATTCATCCAAAAAACTCATCAATATTCATTTATACTCTTAAGGTCTCTCTATAATCTCTTATATATTTCTACTAAGATCATATGCAATAATATTATCCTTTATAGGAACATAATCCATCTCAAAATTAAAGTTTTATAGTTAATCAACCCAACACCTCTTCCAAATATTAAAATCCCACTGAGAGAGGATATTTTTCAATATATTTTGGTTTGTGTATATGAAAAACCTCTTAATAATGAGATAATTTCACCAATATTTCTAGGAATAAGCCATTGTACCCAACCTAAGATCATAAGTAGGGTAATTCCTCCTATAAGGTCATAGATGATGAAGATTATACGAAAATATATGACTTATCTACATTAAAACAACTCCCAAACCAACACCTGAGTCATTACAATACACTGCATATCCAATCTGAGACTCAAGTGAGATCAAAATCAAAACTGATGTCAATACCCCCTTAATCTCTCAGAATTCCTCTTCTGTGACACCACTAGTTTGAGGTATCCCCTTTTTTATGTCTTGTCTTTAAGTTTTTTGTTGGGTTTTTTAGTTTTTAGTAATATTTAGTAGTTTTTGGTGCCTTAAAGAAGGTTTTTCGATTTTTCTAGGCATGCCACGGGAAGAAAAGTGTCATGTTAGTCACTGTGTTGTGTCTGGTATTCCCTTATGCAAGATAGAAATTTGTAGGGAATTGTGTTATTGATGAAAACTTCATAGAGTTTGTGCATGATTAAACTTTGTGAACCACTAGAAGCTCTAAATCATGGTGTTTGGCATGTTTCATGGAAATCCCACCAGTGACATGGAAGATACAAATAGCTAGTGTTGGGTGTGGTCATGGTCATGGGGTATGGGTAGTTTTCATATACACTATGGGGAGTATATCATCATTATTCCATAGAGGAATCCATGGTCATAAAAAAATGGATTAGGTGTTTTTAACATGTCATAGTGGGATCTTTGTGGGGGTCTTGGATTGAAGTATATCATGGGTGTAGTGGACACACTACTCTATGGTTTTAGTCAAAATAGTTTTTCTTAAATGGATGATTTAAGCATAGAGTATTTAAGAGGAACTATGACACTGAATGAGGACACATGATATCTTTATGGGAGAGATTTTATTTCATTATTTAGACTAGAAACCACAACTCATCTCATTATATCATATTATCCTCTTTATCGATTTCATTTTAGAAGAATATAGGATTCTCTTTTAGGGGTTATTTGACTCAGATTGAGGAACCATTTCTTAGTTCTACTGGTATGGTTCCTCTCTTTTATTTTAATGTGTGAATGTATGAGGTGGGTTTCTTCTCCACCTATCAACTTTGTTTGTAATTAAAAGGATTTATATTTCTAAATTAATTTCTTTAAAGGATGAATCATGTTAGATTTGGTTTGGAAAATCCCCTTGTTTTTTGGTTTAATTGATGAGTATGGAGTGTGTTGGTCAGAGTAGATTACTTAAGAGGGGAAGGGTGAATTGAGTAACTATAAAAATTTCTGTAAAAATTATTTCCCCAAAAGATTAGATACAACCCCGTTAATCAAGTTTATACGGTTATTGGAGTTTGACTATTTGAATAACTTCTTAGAAGATTGATTAGTTCTCAGTAATCCTAAAATCAGTTATTCATATTACTTTTGAAGCTATTATACTAAGACAAAATAGGTATAACTTCTTTCCAAGACTAACTATCAAAGTGAATTTAGAAATTTATGAATTATACAATAGAGAAGTAAAATAGAGAAGACTAAATTAAGCAGCACAGCGGATATGAAACAAGTGGTTCAGTCTTAAGTCGAGACCTAATCCACTCCACTTGGTGATCACCTGCCACCAAGAAGTTTTTATAACTAAACATTATCCACACACTGGATTAGGGTTAACAACAGTACGTAAGACTGTCCAGGCCACATAGGGACCTCATCCATAGTTCTTCGTTGGTACAAACTACCAAGCCACATAGGGACCTCTACACACTTATTTGTGGGTATACGTAAGAGTAAATAAGTGTTTGAGTAAGGATATATTGTATCCTTCAGTTTAATGCAGGAGATAGAGTGTGTTATTATATAGAAACACACACCTCTTTAAAGTTAATAAAAATATACACAATAGAGTAGAAATAATGAGATAGGTTTATAATTTCTCTTAGTTTTAGTCTTTGTAGCTCTGGACTTTTGAGATGAAGCAGATGCAGAATTCGAGTCCTCTTCTGGAAAATAGAGTGTCGTAAGTCAGACATATTTTGCTTTTGTTCTTCGTGATGTTTGATAGTGTGAATATTTTATCAGTATTTTAGTATAATTTGTGTGTTCTTCAGTAGAATCGAGTTGCATGATCCAATTCTCCAAAATGTATATTGGTCTCATGTTCATGCCCACCAACTTGTTCTTTGTGTCGTGCTACCACTATTTTTCACCCTTCATTTGTTTCTTAGTCGCACTACTCTTTTAAATTCAAGGTCATGTGTTGGGTCCAACAGGTAGCATGTACCATGCACCTCGTACCTCATACTGTCCGATGATACATGTACAAATAAACGTTAATTATGTCAGTGCATTAAAATCTTCAAATTTGACCATTAGAGATTAAATTGAAAGACAAAAAAATATATTAGGAAATAGTGTCACAGTATTCCATGGAAATTGTGTCTCCTTCACACGGTGTCTGGATTGATCACATTGTATGAATTTCATGGTGTCTCATGGTCACAATGTCTAAATGTTCACAGTGTCTCAATGTTCACGGTATCTCAATGTTCACAGTGTCTACTTTTTTATGGTTTCTGCTTCACGGTGTCTGTTTCACTGTGTCTCGGACTTAGGAAAATATTTGTATTCAGACTTAAGAATTAATACTTATAGAAAGAATTAAACGTAATCATTTGTCAGATAAATCATTATAAAGTGGGTCAAAATATAGTATAAAGTAATTAAACTAAATATAGGGAAATTAAGATCTTGAATGGATCTTCTTAAATCATGAGAATACTTAAACAACAATACACGTGATTTGATATATTTTACAGGATTTAACCAGGTTTAATAGGATTTTTGATCATCAAAACATTATTAGTATATGAGGAGTCTAACAGAGTGTTTGATAAATATTGTGTGTTCAATGAAAACCTTCCCAAATCCTTTCTAAAAACACCTTGTTATAATTTTTTATGATTATGGTTTTGTAATAAAAAAAAATTGGATTTTCTATTTATTGAACACTTATTTTATATGGTTTCTAAATTATGAATTCAAAAATTTGTTTTCTAAGTGTTTTTATTTAAAATATTTAAAAGTAATTTTAATTGGGAAAGAATGATAGAATGGGAAATTTTTTTACATGGTTTGTGTGTATTCCTTTGCATTTTAATATACCTTATTGTGTTTGGAAAAGATTTCATTTTTGGATAAGGTCACCTTGGATTCATGACCAAGTGTTGACATGTCTGGTAATATAGGATTCAACATGTGAGTTAGGACTACTATTTTTTGGATACATGTCTGGTAAGTAGAATGGAATATTTTTCTACTTAAAAAAAGACTTGTTTTAAGAAGTGGTTGACATAATAAAACTTGTTAAATTTTTCTTTTGATTATAAACTATTTGATATTCCGTCTCCCACTGTTTTATAAAACTCTAATGCAAACTATTTTCCTTACTTTTTCTTATTTTATTTAAATTTTTATAAATTATTCTTGGCTCAGTGGAATGTGTGAGAATCTTTTAGTAGATTTCCTACTGGGTTTTTATTCTCACCCCTACATATGAAACTTAGTGCATAATTAGTCATTTTTGAAATACTACATATTATGGGATATCTATCGCCTTTCTAGGGGATCATGGGGGATAAATTGGTATTTGGTTATGGAGCTTAGATGTTGGTGGTCATGTTCATGTGGAGCTCAGGGAAGTTCCATGTTTGGAACTATTTTTTCTTTTGGGTCTTTCATTTTTTATTCTCTTTAGTACTATCATTATATTTTTTTAATGTGGTTATTATTCTTGGTTTTTTTCATTAGTGTTTTTTATTATATTGATTCACACATAATATGTGTGATCATTTTTCTTGAGTTTTATTTTTTAGGTGATTTTATATAAGTTTAAATCATCCCCCAGTGGTTACATATACCCTTGGAATTTATTTTCAAACTTTTTTTCCTATAGGATGTAACCTAAGGTCAGTGGTAACTTTACCTCTTCCTAAGATAATTGGTGAGGCTGGGGTGTTAAAAATGGTATTATTTTGGTCAATATAATATTTAGTATGGTATCAAGGGGATAAGACAAGTTATATAATGAAATGTACATCATAAAAAGATGTAGTTATCCTGTTTTTGATCAAATTCAAGTAACTAGGGTGGTTTGGGTATAAAAATTGTTCTAAAACACATCTAGGTTGAAATCACCCCATCATCTTGGGTTTAGCCGATGAGATTTATATACCATAAAATAGTAAAGAGACTTCTCACTAGGTTGAAATCATGCATGTGATATTTGTCTTGTTTTTATTTGAAAATAGTTATGTGATTACCTTGTTTTCAAAAATGGGTAGTTGTGTTTTGGTTGAAACTGGAAGTTTCAAAGTAATGGTTTTTAGAACATAGTAAATATGATTTGGCTTTGTGATTTATGTTGATTCTTATTAGCATTGTTTTCTATTTAGTCCTTCCTGGTATTTTATTTTTTAAATAAATGTGAAATTGGTATGCAACTTGATCTTCAACAAGTGATAAATTTAATTGGAAATAATTAACTAAATAGTATTTAGAATCCATTATAATTTAAGATAATTTAAATAATTTTAGAATGTATACTTAAATTCATAATTTCATGTTTAATTTTTTCTTATGAAAATTATTTTTTTCCAGGTCATCACAATAGATAATAGTTACACATGTTTGATTAACATTTTTTAGCTTAGAATTTCAATATTTTCATAGCACGTCAAGTGATAATATAATTTAATGATTTAAAAGTTGGTTCATATTGAATAGTATTAAACAAAGAGCATGTCAAAACTTTGAGTTATGATTTATTTGGTTAATTTCATGATAGTATGAAAATAATATCATGACATTGTTATTTCATGTTTTATTAGTAATTAGTAAAGAATTCATGGTATGATGAATAGTGTAGTAAGTATAATTATTTTATTTTAAACTTAATATCCTGTTTTCATGTTTTTGTTTTATAAATTTATGATTATATAATTATAATACATGAAATCATGCTAAAATGTAGGTTTTTATTGATTTGGAAACTTAAAAAATTGCAAGTTATAGTCGTTTCTTATGATATATGTAGTAATGTTGAACAACCGATAAGTTTTTACTATGTTAATAGGGATATAATGGTATAATTTTTTAAGTTTTTTTAAACCTTTTAATAAATAGTTAATTGGTTTTTGAAACATGTGAAATTTTTTATATGTAAATTTTTGGTTGTTTAATTCCTTTGTTAATTAATATTTTTTTATAGTTAAATAAATGTTTCCAATAAAAATTTTAACCTTTGAACACAATAGCCTGAAATATGGTTGCATAGTAGTTCTCACATAATGTTGTAATTTATAATGGTTAATATTTTGTCACATAAAGTAACATGTATTTACCGTAAACTAGTTGATTAATCATGAGTAAATAATAAATTTAGTCATATTTTCATGCATAAGAGATGATTGGTTCGTATTTTGTTACATATTAGTGGTTAGATGATTTGGTTTCTCATTTTTATATGATAAGAGTTAATCATCCATGTTTTGATAACAAAGAGGTTTTAAAATTATAGAATTCTATTAGTAGGATTTATTTTACAAATGAATTCTAAAAATAATTAACATTTTACAAAATTGATTTTATGGAAAGTCTTATGAAAATATTTTGATATTTTTTATTTGGTAAAATATTTAAAAACCCTTCTGTATGTGGATTTTGGGACAAATAGTTGAAAAAAGTAAGCCTTTTATAGTTTTCAAATGTATAATTTTCTTGTTTTCTAGAAATATTTAATTTATAAAGTTGGTATCATTGCGTGATGGGTTTTAAACATCTTTTATAAAATGAATTTCAAAATGGTTTTTCTAGAATTTGGATTTTACAAAAGATTTAAATAATTTATTTAATTAGGTTTTAGGTAATATCATCTTTATCGAAAACCTTATTATCATATGTAACTTAAAATTATTTTTTCATGTGTTTTTTGGTGTAGTTGAAACATGGTGAACACCTTGATGGCATCCTAGAATTTGTGGTAGTGATTTACTTCACCAAGAAAAATACAGGTGGATATTTCCATAAAAAATTGTGTTGTTGGATATGTTTTTTTGGAAGTTATTTTTTTGTTCATGATATTGGTTGTATTTTAATGCTACTATACTTATTGTTCTTATTTTCCTAATCCTAATTTCATGTTTCTTATCATCATTATATTAGTTTTTCTGATTGTAATTGTTTAATGATAGATGTAATATATAGAAAGGGGATCAGGATTTATGGTAAATTATTCCTCCTAGTATGAGAATCAATACATCTTGAGGGTAGGAGGATTTTGGGGATTTAAATTGTCCACCATGTTTAATTATCATTGGCATGGTCTATATCAGGTCAAATTCTTTTTTGTATAATTATTGTTGTTTTAATCTATGTAATTAAATTAGTCTCATAATTAATGATCTATTGGGTAGTGGTTTCCTCTTCTCTATGGTCTCTAGGTGTTCGGATATTAAACATGTGATCATGGATGATTAATGGGTTAAATTACTCATATGAAATTGATTTATACATACCAATATGACATCATGATTTTCTATTAGTTAGCTCTCAATCCTAAATTAGGTGACAAATTCTAATAAATTTCAGTAGTATAATCCTCATATACTTAACATTAGGTTAAACCTTAATAGTGTGGATCCATCAAGGGGAGTATAGAGGGTAAAAATTCTCTTGGGGTATCAAATCCAATTCGGGTTGCTCCTTGTATCATGACTATCTCAAGTAAATTGTTCATTCAAATATAGGGGTGGTAAAAATAATTATTGAACATTTAACACTAACCAATGTGAATTTTATGATGTTTATCTATACCTCTCTAGTAATATGGATAAATTCTCATAGTCATTGGCATCATTTTTCCTCAAAATAATGATCTCATTTAAGTACATTTTGATCTACTCATTAAGTTAGTGTTTTTATTCCTATTCGGGGAAAGTTTTCTATGATGATCTAGTAATGATGTATATTTGGGAAGTGTTAACCTTCACTGTCTTTATATCCTTCTATTTCACTATGACCTAGTTCCATTTATGTTTAATTATAAATGTATTAGACTTTAGAAACTATATTTTTATTAGTACAGGATACCACCTTCAATCAAAGGAGTGGACAAGAGAAATATTTAGTCTACTAGAAAGTGTGTGATAAACCTCCTTAGATCTTGGTAGGAAATTTCCTTTCATATAGATTTTATAGTCTTTTGGATATCCATGGATGTTATATATTTCCATATTAGTATAATCTTACCTTGTGTTTTTTCATTTTATATTCTTTAAAATTGTAAGTTCATTGTAACATAATGTAATTAGTGAATAATCATGGGTTCTTAATCTATTATTGGTGTTAAAGGGTTGTCACCTAGATTAGTTATTGAAATTAGTTTTCTAGAGGGGTATTTTTTCATGTGTAATAACTTTATTAGTTAAGTAAAATACATGTAATTCTCTCCTCCCCTTACGGTTAGAGTGTTAGTCAAAATTTTCCTGCATATCGGTTGTTATCATGTTAATCTTAAGTTGATTGTTCCTTTGGGTTTTTGTAGTCTTTCATATCTTAGGATGGGCATGATATGATCATGTTATTTTGATACATACCATTTTTATATCTATAGTTATATAATATATAAATTTCCACAAAATACTAGGTTTGGTAACCAATTATGTTAGACAAGTGGTTTGACATTATGTCTCATCACCACTAGCCTCTAGCTTTCCAATGACATAAATCCTTATGGTGGAGAGAATTAACTCCCCTGGTTTGAATTTTTTCCTTATTTTATGGATTATATTTACTTTTTCTGGTTTTTTGGGTTTCGAGAAGATATGTTGGTGTATAGTTTCTTAATTAAGGTTTTCAGCTTGTGTAGTTGTCCTATGAGAAGAACTACATCATGGTGGTCACCATATTGTATCTAGAGTTCCCTTGTGTGAAATGGTGAGTTTTTGGGAATAGTAGAATAGATGGAAAATATAATTAATATTTTTCATGACTAATATTCATGCACCATGGGTATCACTATACTATGGTGGTCGATGTACTTCATAGGGGGTCTATTTGGGTGAAACAGAAAGGCTAAAATAGCTAGCATTGGGTGTGGTATTGTTCATGGAGACTGTAGAGTCTTCATGTGTTCCACAAGGAACATGAATTAAATATTACATAATAGAATCTATGGATAAATAAAAATGTATTGGGTGTTTTTAACATATTGTTGTGTGGTCTCCATGGTGATTATGGATTTGAGAGTACCACGTAATGTCTAACACACCACACCATGGCTTTAGTCAAACCCATTTTATAATAGACGATTCAAGATCTGAGACTTCAAGAATCGTTACATATTTCAATGAGATTTTTTGAGATCTTATTGGGAGGGATTTTAGTTTTTTATTTGGGCTATAAATCACTTCCCATATCCTCATTCCATATTATCCCCATTATGTATTTCATTTTATATTAATCCAAGTTTTTCTTTTAAGGATTCATTGACTTCTCTTGAGGACCTGATTTCTTTGTGTTGTTGGGATTTTTTCTCTCTTATTTTCAATATGAATGTATCTGGTAAGTAGATTCTCTTTCTCAACTCTAAAAATTTCAGGCTTTAAATTTATAAATAAATTTATTTCAAGGATAAATCTTGCAGTACTTGGTTATAAAAATACCTTTTTTTATTTAATAAATGTTTATAGAATGTTTGGTTAATGTTTTATTTTTAAAGAAAACCTTACTGATTTTTTTATGAAAACCCATTATTTTAATAGTTTATGATTTTATTTTTTTAATGACAATCTTTAATTATTTTCTATGAATGAACACATGTTTTAGATGGTTATCAAATTATGAATTAACAAAGTCTTTTTCAAAGTGTTTGCATTTAAAATATTGGAAAGTAATTTGAATTGGGATAGAATGATATAATTGGATCTTATTATACATGGTTGGTGTGTGTTCATTTTCATTGTAATTCACCTTATTGGTGTTGAAAAAGGGGTCATTACTGGATAAGGTAACCATTTATTCATAAGAACATAGTGGCATGACTCGTAAGACATGATTCTACTTTTGAGTTAGGAATTTTTATTGGTTGGATGCATGCATAGGTGTCTATGTGTGCACGAATGTGGATTGAGTACCAAAATTGAAATGGAATATTTTTATACTTATAAAATAAAATAATTCTTTTAAGAACCAGTTTTTATTGGAGAACTTATTAAATTATGATTTTGATTATAAACTATTCGATATACCCCCTCCCACTCTTTTATGAAACACTCATGAAAACTATTTTTATTACTTATAATTATTGTATTCAAATGGTGCTAGATTTTTCTTAACCTATTGGAAATTGTGGGATTATTTTTGATAGATTTACTCAAGTCTTTTTATACTCACCTCCTATAAATACACCTTGGTGTATGTGCAGTCATTTTCAATATGTTACTAATTAAAAGAGATATGTCTCTTTTCTAGCAGAGCATGGTGAATTTTTTGTCTTTGGTTATAGATATTAGAGCTCAGTGGTCAAGTTCATTTAGATATTATAGAAGTTTGATGTTTGTAACATTGTTTTTCTTTTAGATATGCCATTTTTTTAGTCTCTTTAGTCCTTTCATTGGCTGCTATACCCTAATTTGTATTCTTGGTTTTATTAATTTGTGTTTTATCTTGTTTTTATTCATGAATCATATGTGTAACTATTATTATTTATTTTCCTTTTACATTAAATTTTATGTAAGGGTAAATTTTCCCTAAATGGTTATGTATACTCTCGGAATTTAATTATTTCCTTCAGGTTCCAAGGGATGTCACCTAAGGTTAGTATCACCTTCACCTCTTCTCAAGCCAATGGGTTTGGTGTGTGGTCTTACATATTCACATTGATCATTCCACTCAAATTGTACCCCCTCTTGGTAAGACCAATCATAGGTGCTTCCATATGGAGTAAATATTTAATGAACCATCTTTATTACTCAACCAAACTGAGGAAAATCATGATCAAAAACAACTTCTAAGGGATTTCCCAATATATCAATGCCTTTACCATCTTCGGATCAACTAAGATTAATACTTTATAAATCACATTCCCAATGAATCTACCTAATGAATCCCAAAGTGAAACTTTGAAATCATATCATAAAATTGATAGTATATAAGCATACTCAACATGATATCAAGGTTTCTATCATTATAATGTCCATGATTTTATCTAAATATTATGAAAGAATATAATGACAAAAGAGTAAAGATATGGATGGAATATCATATTAATGAGATCCATGAACACTATCGGAGAATTATTTTAACTAAAAATTCATGAAAATATTCTAATATAGTTCATACATTATCTTAAATTCTTCCATAGGTATATTTTATTCTCTGGACCAAATCTGGATGTAGCTTGATCACAAGTCAATCTTATAGAACCATTGGGATCCCCTCAACTAATAAAAAAAGTTGGTGATCCTAAATAATAGGTAATTTTTCATCACTATGACCAGATCTGAAATTATATAGTCCATGAACAATTGAAGTCTCCTATCCACCTTCTTAGAGAAAAATATTGGATCACCCTAAGGATAAGTTCTTTGTCTGATAAATCCCTTCACCTCAAAATACTCATGTCCTACCTTGAGTCCCTTCAACCCAATCGGTGCCAAATGATATGGATTAATTGATATGGTAACTGATCCTAGAATGAGTTTGATCTTAAAATAAATTCATCTATTGTGAGGAAGTTTTGTGAAATTTTTTGGGAAGAGATCCTGGCAATGGTCCACTACTAGAGGAAATGAGGAGGAAGCTATTACTTGATCATCTATGAGAACCATGCCTTCTACCTATGTTGAAATTATAGAAACCCAATATTTTAAAACACAAATATTACATATTTTTAGACAAATATTCAATAAATTTCACAAATACACACCTAAGTACCATAAAGGTTTAGTGTATTTGGAGACTAGATACACAATCTTCAAATTTCGTGAAATATATTCAACATCTCCTATAAAGATATTCCCATATAGAACTCTTTATAGGCATACCATATTGAAACCTTTATTTGTGACCTAGGTAAAGTAAACATAAGTAATTTTGATCTCAGATTCTCAGTAAGTGTAAACATTGGATATATCAATTAATGGTCATGTGAAATCATATGATAATTATAAGGGTATGATATAATGAACATAATATAAAAAGTTCATACTCAATATATCATGGATCAAAACCATAATTCATGGAATAAAAACTTATCATATTGAAATAAATGAATCACAATAGTGATAAATCATTATAAATCAATAATGAACCATAATTTCTTCTCATAAAAGTGTGGTTCCATCATAAGTATAGAAACAATTTCATATGACAGTTCCACTATCAAGACTGTAAAATCATAATGGATTGGGCATCAACACATATTTCCCCTATAATTATGGATTAAGAGTCACAACCTTTTTACCATATTGGATTAAGAAATTAGAATTTTTTCCCATAGTGGATCAAGAACATTGACTTTTTTCCAATAGTAAATGAAACACAGTGACTTGTTTCCCATATATTATCTCTTGAGAAATAAAAATTACCCAATGTTTTAGAGGACTATATAATTACGGGACCACACTTTGGAAAATAAAAACAATACATATGTGTGACAAAATTTTATAAAATAACCCATGGAAAATATACAGGTTTCATAAACATTTCATTAATTTATCATGGATTTATCCAAGAAAGAGGAAGAAGTTACATAATAATATTTTCATCATATAATAAATACACTAGAGAAATAATAAGAATGGTATTATTTTATCAAATCCCCAGAAAACACTAGTCAATATCAAAGGATGTCATATTAGATGAAATTTTTTTAAAAATATTATTTAGAACATTTATTGAGGAAAATACCCTTTTCACTTTGAAATAACTTATTTAAAATCAAAAAAATTACCAAATATTAAGTAATACAATTTATTTGAAAGGAACCTTGAAATATTATAAAGTAATATTGAAATTAATTTTTTGTCATGGTTGTGAGAAATTTCATTCATGTCGTATAATTTAAAAGAAAACATTACTTTCTCACTTTTATAAAAATTAAAAAAGTACCTCATTTGGAAAATGATAGGAAAATTCCTTTGAAATTTTTTTTAAAAAATTAAAACTTTTCTAGAAATGAATTTAAACAATTTTATTATAATAGTACAACATTTTTTAAAATATTTTAGATAAAACATGGACATATAAGGAAAAAAATTTGGACTGAATATTAAAACATAGTCGATTTTCAGTAAAATCATTATTTAGATATCTTGAGTACTTAAAGTAATAAAAATGAAAGGAAAACTTGTATTATTCAGAAATAATTTATGGAGAATAATATTAAATGGATTTTTCATA
This sequence comes from Viscum album, assembly GCA_963277665.1. Taxonomy (NCBI): domain Eukaryota; kingdom Viridiplantae; phylum Streptophyta; class Magnoliopsida; order Santalales; family Viscaceae; genus Viscum; species Viscum album. Next base: position 439,608,784 of record OY728155.1, on the reverse strand, counting down.
TTAGTATCATATAATTTCCTCAATGTAAATTCAATCATAAACAACTAAGATTAAAAATAGAATTGAAACATAAACCCCTTACCATGTTTTTATCTTTTGAATCGAAAACCTCATGAAAGAATAACTTCAAATGAAACATTAAGAGCCATGATCATAATTATATTTATTATATAACATAAAAAATGTCAATTATAAACACCTCATAAAATAATATAGGTTCATAGATTAACATATTTCTCAAAGAAGATAATTTGAGACAATAAACATTTACCGCTTTAGTAATATCTCAATAAAAACCTCATTAAAGTTAAAAACTTATAAGGATTTGTATATCCCAATAATTTTCATTATAATAATCATAAAATTCATTTATTTTTAGTATAAAAATGATACAAAAAGATACATGCAGTGAATATGGCATGTGTCTCATAGAAATAAAAGTGAGATGAAAATCCCTTACCTCAAGTCATGTATTTATTCATATGTGTTTGAAAATAATATATAATAAATATATATTTATTATAAATTTATTATAGATCCATATTAATATATATCAAACCATATATTATTTTCTTATACCATCTTATCCCTATTTTGTTAACAATTGTCTAAAAAATCGTTGTTCAGTGTGACAATTGCTTCATTTTTTATACATGTTTTTGTTTGGTAATGTTGGTATTTATAATTTGATCATGGTTTCATAATATACAGAATTTTAACCATGATATTGATATCATATAAATTCATTATATGTATATTTATATTCATCTATAAAAGTTTGATATAGAAAAATGACTTACATTGTGTATGGAGATGGTAGGCAATACGTACAGATAAAAGTTGTTTACATTTTTTGACAGATGGAATGAGAGAAAGATAAATAATAATTAAAATTTAAATAATTATTATTATATCATATATATCATATATAATAATTAAATATATTATTATTACCATCCAATTAAGTAGGAATCTAAAATGAATTGCATCACTTTGTGGAGGTGTTAGTCCACACGTACGCACGAGTAACGTTATCGTTTTCCAAAAGATTTGAAGGTAAGAAGGTGGATATGATATTATCATTTAAGAATAATAATTATGTACTAAATAAAATATATAGACATTAAAACCATCATAATACTCATCCATAAAATATGGTGATGAAAAATGAATTGTATCTCTATGTGGAGACTATAAGTCGTACATACACACGAGTGATATGTTCACTTCACATTTTATGGGAAATATAGTGAATAATTATGGTTTAATAATTATAATAACATTTAATAATATTTGTGATACTTAATTTACTATTTTGTGATGAATATTATAGATTTATATGATGTATAAGAATAAAAAAATTGAAAGAGTTTGGGAAATATGATTACCAATTCTTTAGTAGACCTCCTTTAGATACATTATTAAAAACCCTTGGAACAGTCTTCTAAGAATATAGCCACATAAAATTAATGTATAAGGAAGTTTATAAGATAGGTGTTTAGGTTTTGGTTAATATTGAATGCTCTAAGTGGTGTAAATAAGTGAAAGGATGGGTTCCCATTTATAAGTCAGGGGAGGGGCACACTTAGAATTTCATAAATGATTGAAATAAAATTATTTCATTATCAATATAAATGATTCAAAGTTATAATGAATTATAAAAAAGGATTCTAGAGTCTAATTAACCCATAAAATGAAATTTAGACTAATTTTGGTGCCATTTTAAACATTATCTTTTTTATTAACCCCTCCATTAATCATTTTTTACCATAATTATAGTAACAACTATTTCAATCTTAAAGGGTAAATAATTTTAGAATAAATGAAAAAAATTAATCATAAATAGACAATGGTTTATATTATAAAACATATTACATTCATTTGGCTGAAGATAATATATTTATGAATATTAAAACATTTAACAAAATAATATTTATTATATAATATCCTTAATGTCAATTTTGGAACTATTCATTTAATTTGACTTTAAAGATAAAAAGAAAAATATGTAATATGAATATAAACTATTAAAACATCCCTAAAATGTCATATTTATCTAAAAATCATGTAACATAATAATTAACTTAAAGTTTATTACTTTAAATATTTTTAAATCCATTTATTTTATTTTTTTATTAATTGAATAAATATTGTGTCGATGTTTCATAAGTTCTTATGGTAATTGTTCAATCATGAAAAATAGAAATAAATTAATATGATAAAAAAAATATTTAATATAAACATTTATAACCTAACTTTTTCTCTTTCTATCCTTATGTAAAAAATTTGTAGATACTAAAGTCAAGAGAGTTACATTATTTTTTTAAAAAATAATATAAAGGTCATATTCAAATAAATATGAACAAAAGTGTAAATATATTAGATTATTATAAATAAATGGATGAAATAATCTCATCCAGTATGATAAAGATATGTTTTATAGAAAATTTAAAGCCTCATACCAAATTTTTATCCTAATTTTAACCATTTTACCCTTACTGAGGTGACAAAAATTTATTATGGTTACTATTAATATTAAACAAAAATAAAAGGAAGATATATAAAAAATTATAAACTAATTATTCCAAATATAGTATCTATTTTTCATGATTCAGTATCTATAAGTGGAAGAAAATAATTTAAGATAAAAACACAAAATGCAACGAAAAACAGTTTTAAGAAAAATACCTTTTTAAGTATAAAATAATTTTTATAAAAACTTCAATCATAAAATAAATTATAATGAACTTAATTGGATTATTAATAATATAATATAATTAATTTTACTTTTAAACCATTTTAAATAAAAATTTAAATTTTGACATGGTTGTAATAAAAATATTGTTTTCATTAAAAATTAATATTTTTCACTATTCACTAGAAAATCAATCTTTTCATAAAAATATCAGAACTTAATCCTAAGTAAATTTTGATATGATAATTTCAAAAATTAAGTTCATTTTATCAAATAATTTTCCTATATTTGGAAAAACATAAATATAATTTTTCCCAGAAAAATAAATTAAATTTATTTTTTAAGGACATGTATTTTTTAAGAATAATATAACTTTACTAAGTATTGAATTTTAATTTCCTAAGAATTACAAAAAACATTTTTATTTATTATGAAATTTAGATATATTTTATGATGTTTACTAGTGTAAAACTAGCATATACCAATGGACCTATACCAATGGTTTTCAAAAACCATTGGTATAGGTGGTCTTATTTATACGGTTCAACATAACCATTGGTATGTACCTTTTATCTCAAGGAAATCATGACCATTTTTTCAAACCATTGGGATATATATATATATATATATAAATGATTTTAAAAACCCATTTATATAGATCTACCTCTACCAACTATTTTAAAAATCAATTGGTATAGCCTTTTTATATTATGTAGTTCATGTGGGCTCCCCACCTCCCATCTCATTCACATCCAGAATACCCTAGCAGCATTCAACGTTCCATTTTCTTCCCCATATGCAATGATATCTCTTATATTAATATTTTTATTCCATTATTATTAAATATTAAATAATTGATATCCAAAATATTAATCTATTCTTTATACCGTCATTTTTATTTTAATTCTAGGTCAAAAACACCATAATATATTCTTTTTCTTGTCCGCATTTAATTTATTTTGATATGTCTAAATATGCATTTATGTTATTGAAACTAGGTTTTTACATACATATATAGAAGTATAATTTGTTAATTTTATGGTTTTTCATTATTTATTTCTATTTTTTCAACATGGACTACTATGATCTATGTAATTTTAGTTTTTCAGTGGATTATTTTCTTATCTTGGTACCTATATGGGACTTATTTAGTTATGGGTTTCTCACTACAATTATAAGACTAAAGTTTTTGATATGTGGAACCTAATTTTACTAGATTGGGAATTTTTTTCACTTATCATTTATTATATCCAGATTTTCATAGACTTGTGTAGTGTGATAAAATCAATCTTTCAAAATATCTATATTTTTTCTTCTTGAGTAATAAATTGACAATTTTACCAACAGTGTACTACTGAGTTTAACTATAGTAATTTTAAATGATAATATAGAATTGTGTTGGGATTTTCAAATAAATTAAAATCCTAGTACTATTTGGTCTTGTTTTTTAAAAGATTTTGGATAATTATTGATTGGTTGAAGACTCTTGATGGATATCCCTAACACATTAGAAAAGGATCAGTTATCCTATAATAAAAACTTATGTCTGGAAAAACATTTCAAGAAATGAAAATAAAATGTATCCCCCTTAGAGTAATTTTATTTATTTAAATCCTATTTTTATTACTGGTTTCACTTGCTCACTATTTTATCTCATAAACCCATTGTTCACACTTTCCCATTCCATCCCATCCTTTGCGTCACACACAATTTTTATAAACTTTTTCTATTATTTTTTACTTTACATCTGTTTTATCACCTATATCACACTTTCACTCATCTTCATACACTTCCACTAATATTTTGTGTTACCATACTTATCCTGAATCCCACATCCACTATAAATTTTTAAAATTATGTTATATAAAAGCATGTGATACAGCATGGTAAAACATCACAGTTAAATGTAATCATATTCAAACTAAACATTAAAAATCCTAATGATTGAATACTATAAAGAATAGAGAATATTCAAACTTCATATTCAAACTATGATAGTTTTTATTAACTATAACATAATAGTATGTCTAACTATTAATTTTGTACAGAAATTTTTTGTTAAAATACCATAGAACCAGTGGAAGTAATGAAAAAGGCTACTGAATTTAACATAAAGGGGGTTTATACCAAATTATAGATATCCAAAACTACATTCATGGAGGATGATTATTAAATCTTAGAAGGAATAAATTTAACATTCCTCAATATGAGATACCACTAATTATGGAATTATCTAACCTAACTTCAGGATTTATGTGTTTTACAAAAGATTCTTACCTAGAAATAATAATACTTTATACATGAATTTTTATAATAAGAATTACATAAGTTCAAAAGTGAATATAATAATAGAAAAAATAAAAATAACAATTATAAACACAATTTTTTATAGTATTATTTATAGTTATTACTCATTGATAAAATGGAATTAAATATCATGGTTTTGTATTTATAATATTTTGTTATATATATAGTATTTTTTTTCTTTTATATTATGATTCTCATATAGACTAGTGTGTTAGTTATGGTTTTATTTTAAGTGAACAATTCTAGTTTACTAAAATATATTCTAAATTTATCTGAAATATTATTTTATTTTATTTATGACATGACATATAACATTTTTTTATAGAATTGATAGAAGTTGGATGTATGAAGATAATTAGATCATAAGAAATTTTCTAAACAAGTTTAGGATCTTTTTAAATTTTTCATTTAATAATACTTCAGATAGTAATCATATACACTTTACATGTTATAATTTTGTTGGAATACCTTGGTTAAGTTGTAAATAAGTAAGCTACCATATAACCAAATATGGTTTTCAAACAAACTACTATGTATGGTATCACAATGGGATAAAATAAAATCTCAAAAAATTTATGATCTAAATGAGAGGACTAGATTGAAGAATTTATTAGATGACTAGTTTCTATTTATTTTTAATTATAATAAGAAAGTATTCCTACCCAAGAAGGCTTTGATATCGTCACACATGATTTGGGTAATTAAAATGATGTTGTTAAAATGTTGAAAAAATTGAATGATTCTTACATGACTCTATTATATCAGCAATGTGGTAAAATAAAAAATCTAGAATTTTTAATCCCACTATATCATGGTAAAAACATGAATGGGATTTCTAATACTTATATCGATTATATTCTTAACTTTTTGTAGGAATTACTTCCAAAATATGTATATATTCCCTCAATCTATTATATGTAAAGTTAGTTGAAAACTTGTATTTTCTTAAACAAATTGTGCATACCTAAACTATTGTAGCTTATTATTAGAGAAAATTTATAAATGAAAATATTGTATAAAATTTTGAACATCCTGATGGAATTAAAATGCTAATTAATCACCATATAGTCTAACATAGAAAGTAATGTGGTACTTTCCATTGATTCCCAGACTCCAGAATCTTTTCAGGTATGATAAAATATAAATAAATATGTAATGGCCTTATTTCAAGAGAAATAAGGATAATGATGAGTTTTTTTAACCTGTGGATGGATTATCATGGTGGAAATTTGATGATCAATATTTGAATTTTTTAGTTGACATGCATAATGTGAGTTTGGGTCTATCATGTGATAGTTTTAATCTATTTGGGAATATTCCTACATCGCACAACATATGGATGGTTTTCATACACATTTATAACCTTCCCCAATGGATGTTTATGAAAAAACATTTCACCTTAATGACTATACTCATATATGGACTTTTTTATCCTAATAATTTTATAGATGTATACATTAAACCTTTAATAAAATATTTGAACCATATTTGGAATGTGGGTGTGCACACATATAATTCTTATTTAAAAGATATATTTCATAAGCATGTTAGGTATATGTGGAAAATAAATTATTTTCCTTCTTATTAAATTATTTTTATTTAGAGAATTAAGGTAAAATTTTCATGTCCTATTTTTATAAAGAATACACAATCCATAAGACTTATATTTTAAGGTTCTGGCCTTAGACATTACATATTCTAATTATTTTAATATATAATTCACATTATTAAAATCTAGAGGATATTTTTTCGGATTTTTAGATAATTAAGAATAAGTCTTACCTAGTAAAACCATACATTACAATTGGAAATATATACATAGTATCCATAAAATAAAAGTTTAAAATAAAAAACGGTTTCTCTTCATGAAAAATAATCACAAAATTTCTTCTTAATATCATAATTGTCTTGACTCTTCCTTAAATCCCATGAATAACATTTAAATACATGGTATGAGCACAACAATATCATTAAGGGACATAAAAGAAAGTAAAACATTAGTCTAGTGAAAAACTATAAAAACATTTTCTTAAAAACATACCTTTTTACCTAGAAAATGGAATCATCTTTTCAAAAAGATCATTATCATTACTTTTTAAAATCAATTTATTTTCATTAAAACTAATTATTAAGAATATAAATTTTAAATGGTTATATTGGGATATCATTTTCTATATCACTCTTAAAATGGAGTAACCAATGTGTTTAACCTCTAACTCCAGAGAACCCAATTCTTTAGAGGTTAAAATGTAACCACTCCTCATTGGTTTATCACAGAACCACTCGCCATTGGTTAATAATGTAACCAACTAAATTTGGTTTATCATGTAACCACCCATAATTAGTTAATAACATAACTACTCAAAAAAAATTTAACATAGAACCACCTTTCATCAAAAAAAATATCCAAGATTTATATTATAAAAATAAATCATGAAAACTTTAATCATAAAAACATTATTAAGGAAAATAATAATTTTCATTTTAAAATTACATATTTTTTTAATAATACAACACACATAAAATATAAAAACATTATTTGAAAATAATAATTTAAACATGTAAAGGATTATTTAAGGAAATAAGTATTTGTGAAAATGCAAAAATCTGCTCATGTCGTATAAGTAAAAAAACATTTCTTCAGTATTAAAAAAAGTCACAAAGAAACTCTTTTAGAAAATGAAAAAAACAATCCTTTAAAAACATTATATAAAAATTAAAACATGAATATAAATTTTGTTAAAAATTATAATATAATATTAATAAAATTTTTGTAAGAAAATTTAGAAAACAAAAACATGAAATAAAAATATATTTTTAAGGGAAACTTTAAAAAAATAATTTTTAAAAGAAATTCCATTATAAATATCATATCCTTAGAGAGAAAATTAATAAAATTAACCATTTATATGTATCATATATAAATCCATATAAAATAAGTGGAAATAAAACATAATTTATTAAAAATTCATCTCATGCATAATCTTAACATGTTATAATCAATGAAGTATAAGTTTAACCTAATGAAGGGAAATTCAATTAGGAAATCCCTTTCCACTATGTAATATGTCGATTCACATGCCCCATGATTGAATAACATTTAAAAAAATGTTAAATATCATGATAATAAAATAAATTCATGATATAACATTCCAAATTGGAATTATATATACCTCCTTAAGGAATATAGGTTTATAATATAAAAATATGCCTTAACGAATGGAAATTAAGATGAATTTTGTTACTAAATTTTGGAAGCAAAACGACACTACTTAATGATTCATAAAATATTTTAAGGAGAAGGAAAAATGTATCTAATAATTTTAACATCAAAATTAAATTAATAGGGATGTTTAAAATCATATCCTATTATTTTTAATTTTTAATTAAATGCACAAAATAAAAAGGGTTCTTGAATGGAAAAGAATAGAGAGAGTGAGGTGTCTCTTACCTTGTGTCTGAAAGTTATTCACTTACTATTAATATCTTGGATAATAAAATTATATTAATTAATTTTTTAATTAATTACTTTTTACACATATATTTTATTTATTATAATTTTATTACATCCATTTTGGTGATTTATGATGTTCAATTCCGTTGTCCCGGGAGCGTTCATTTCATGGTTTCATGGACGGTTCACTTGAGTATATTTATGGATGTTATTTTAAAAAGCAAATAACACTAAATAAGTAGAATAAAATTTTATCAATTCACTTATATAAATATAAATGGTCCCATATATCATTTTTTTTACCATTAGGATAATTCATTTGATAAAATGTTAATGGTAAATGTTTAGTTTATTTTGACAGTTTTTTCTGACCATCACGAACTAATTTCATTTTATTTAATATTATGTCTATATATTAGTTCTAAAACATGAAATAAGTGATATAATACTAACTAAAATATTATTTAACCATAATAATAATTTTATGATCATATTTGAAGGAGGTAATGGACATCGAATTATCATTATCCATGAAGAAAATTATCCACCATAATTTATAAAATGGTTTCATTTCTTTTGATAAGAGGAGATGAGAAAATAAATTCATTTAAGATATTACTTAAGAAATATAACATTAAAAATATAAATTATATTATAATTATTATTACTTGATTGATGAATTAGGCGAGTAAAAGGTAAAATAATAAAATAAATTAAGAGAGGTGGTTTGAGAAAGTTAAATCTTGAATATCAAATCCTTGAAGGATCCCTTAAAAACATGGAATTGGTCACTGGGTGAGACCAGCATACCTTGTACTTGGGTAGGGTTAGGAGGAGATGGTTTGGAATATATTTAAAAATATCCAATTTCTTTTAGAATAAACGGGGTGGTGAGGAGTGTTATTTATACTTGAGGTGGGGTGATTTTAAAGTGATTAAATAATGATCATTTTATATGTAAATCCAACCACATTTGGGTGGAATTAATTCTAAAGAATTTGTTTTAGAATTAATGTGTTAAAGGATTTTTAATGTTGAAAAAAATATTAAACACCGATTTAATGTTTTATTTTTTAGGTATTTTAAGCTTTTATCTTTTAACATTAACCTGCAACATTGTTTTACTTATACTATGGTAAATCTTTTTTACCATAGTAAATTTTTTATGCTTAAAAATAAAAATAATCTTATTAAATAATTTTAAACTTATAATTAAAAATATTTAATCCATTTTACCAAATTCAATTCACATAATTTTAAAAATTAAATTTAAAACAAAACCCGTAGACGTAATGAAAAAATGAGTTTTTTAAGAAGTATATTCTTTAAGAAAAAGAAAATATTATATTAACTATATGACTAATAATAATAATTGTATGAAACTAAATTAATATTTATTTTCATATAATATATTTATTTAATTTAAAATATTTACCATTAAATATTATTTTAATTAATTAAAAAAACATTATGTACTTTCAAACAATTTTCGGAAAAATATCTTTTTTAAACCCAAAAATAGAATTATTTTAAAATAAAATATAAAGTTCATTAAAAATAATTTAATTGGATTAAATATAACTAAATAATAAATATTTTACTTTAAATCAAATTCAAAACACAATACGAATTTTAAATTTTTTAATTTAATGAAAGTAAATTATATTTTTACAAAAATCAATATTTTTAACTATTCCCTAGAAACCCAATATTTTCCAAAAAAAGAAAAATTTTTCCCAAAGTAAAGCATGATATTATAATTTTAGAAAGAAATATAATTTTATGAAATTCATTTTCTAAATTTCTGAAAAATTAATTATAATATTCACTCATAAAAAGTAATAAAACCCATTTTTGTAGAAAATGTATTTTTCGAAAAATAAAAGAACTTTACTAAAATTTTGAGTGATTATTAAAAATGAATAAATTAATAAATTATAAATGATTATTAACATTATATATTTCATAATTATGTTAATTATATTCATTATAAATAATTTAATGGCTCGGTTATAAAGGTAAAATTTTAATAATATGATTTTTTTTGTTTGTTTAAACTCAGCGTTACATATCTTGTACACTATTGAACATAGTATTTTTATTTTAAAAATATCAAGATGTTACTTTATACCCACCCCCTTTAATAAATTTCATCCTTAAAATTTGAACTTGGGATCAAAAACTATGGGTTTGACTTTTCAAAATACATATGTTGAAATACCACATCATAATGGATCAAGAAAAGTTCCACTTGAAAAGTGAGAAGGGAAAGAATAAAGGTCACTTGAGATAAAATAAACTAGGTTTCAATATATAAAAACATAGACAATAAAGATAAAATAGGACCCCAGTGGACTGATAGAGAGTTATATAGAACATGTTTATGAGAAAGTTTACCATCGTAAGTCTGTGATAGGATAAAAGGAAATTGATTTCTTGGTAAGAAAAGTAAATGAATAACATTTTTGTTTCAAAAATCTTTTTTTTAGAGTTATGGAATTTTTTTAATACCTATAATAATAACATATAAAAATATAATTACCTTAAAATTATAATTTCATCCTCGTATTTTCTCAAAAGGATGAGTACTCGGGCTGAATTATTCATACTTGAAGCATCAGTATCAGCTTTTACCAATCACAAATTTACAAAAGTATATCTATATATTATTTTGGTCATTAAGAATTAACTAAAAACAAAATGGTTATTATAATATAATGTAATTATCTAAAAAATAAACATTTATATGATTAATAACTACATTAATACCAAAAAATCAATATTAGTACCCAAATTTCACTATAAACCATTCAAAAATAACTATCCTTAAAATTTCTCAAAATATTCTAATAAAAAATTTGAAACAGAAAAATAAGTAGGATTTTATCACATAATATTCCAAGATAAATTTAATATTTATCCTAAAATAATATCAATCACTCTTTAATTCTCATATCAAAATATAATTTCCATAATCACACAATATTTAAGATATACTAATAATTTTTTAAATCACCACAAAGATACATTCTGATCATATATGCTTCCAAAATATAATTCAAACCTTATTCCTTATATAAAATATTGTAGTATTTTTTTACCTAATCATATAGGATTTACCATAATAATGAACGTCTTCTGAAATTATATTAATTACTTATTGACCAAATCATTTTCCAATCCCATTGTTATCTATATGATAAAACATATACTTCCAAAATAAATATATTTTTCAACAATAAAATTTTTCAACTAAAAATAAAATATCATACTAATCAGGACTCCACATAGGATGGTGGTAAATGATGCACACCTGTAACCCTTCGATTGTGGGTTCAATTCCTATGACCTTGTAGGATGTGACGGGTTATCCCCCATATTGTATATTTTTATTAATCTAAACCTGTATTAATATAATAATTATAAAATTATCTAAATGTCAAAAAAAATCCTCAAAAATAATCACAATATATTTAACCTCCAAGGTAATCTCATACCATTCATTTTTTATCCTAAAAAATTTGAGAACCCATAATTACCTCAAATTTATATATCATATAAACCAAAAATACTACAAATACCTTTAAACTTATTTCCACCAAAAGTAATGGATTTTAACCAAAAAAAACTTTTTCAAATCAAAAAATTAAGGGTCAAATTTACCATAAAAATTATCACCTTTTTACAACTTTTCAAAGGTATAAATTCCATCTAACATATATTTCCAAATTTATGAAAACAAAACTTACTATTAAAAATAATTATTTATTCCATGATTTCTATAATATTTATAAAATAACATTGTATCATAAATTTTAAAACAAAATACTTAAAAAAATCCTTCATTAAACTTCCTTCTAAAACCCTAAACCGTGATTTTTTTTCTTATCCCTTAATACTTCATTCTTACAATCAAAGATGTGAATTATATCCTTTTAATTCATCAATATCAATCTAAAAATGTTTCATAAATATAACATAATAAAAAATCATATCTTATATCTGGATATCGTGATTTCTTTGATGTCCCCTTTATCTTTAACTTCCAGAAAGTAAATTATCATGTCCTTTATGGAAGTGCCCTTTTTTAGAGAGTTGGTAATGCTACGATTTTTAAATCTAATGAAAAATATACCATGAGCCATAGATTTTTTGGAGAAAATAAATGGTGTTAGATAAGTCAAATAGTTTATTACAGTTTATTTGAATACTCATAAAGCTATAAAAATCATATGAAAAAATATTTTAAATAATAGTGATAATTAAATCACCTTGAAGGGATAAAAAGGTTGTGAAATATCTATTTCCTTCTATATTGATAAATGATCCTTAATCTATATAAAAGAACATTATTAAAATGAGAAATGAATTATAACATTTTAAAATTAAAATGGTCCTTTTAAAGATAATACCCTTAAAAACTCTATAATACTTTAACTTTAAAATGATTTCACTAAAAATAAAATGACTTATAATAATAGAAAATTACTAGAATATAATATTTCTGTTGGTATAAATAAGTAATTACAAAAAAATATTAAATTATTATGGTATTGATTATAGGTACCAATATTTTTTTTACCAATAGATATATCTATTTATATTAGTAGCTCAATACCAAAATATATTTTTCTAAAATTTTTATTTCTTTATTTATAATATTAATACCAACAATTGATTTATCAAAAAATGTAAGTGTTATTATTAATTATTTTTAAAAATAAATATTTTATAATTATAAAAAAGTCAATATATTATACAATAATGTCAAATATTTTATTTCAAACATATCATTTGTCAGTAAAACATACTATTATATGCTTAATTAACTTATTTATTGAAATTAATATCCATACACACACACACACACATATGAGATAAAATTGTTGTTAAATGATTTAAAAAAAGTATTGTTTTTTTTTCAATTAGGGTCTTGTAAATACATAAAAGATAAATTCATTTGTATATATTTGTTATATGTATATAATAACTTTTTATTGAAAAATGTATATAAATGTATATATATATATATTATTTTTCATAAATAATATAATTTCTATGTTTAATTATTAATTCACAACAAACAATAGAACAATCCACAATTCCTAAATCAATTACATTTTACACACACCTCAATTCTCCACATCCAATTAATTTCTTTTCCCTTGATGGTACCCTAAAAAACCTAAAATCCATCCCTTTTAATTTTCATCATTTCTTCAACCACTCGTTCATCACTACCCATTTCTTTATTTTTGATTCTCTACCATCCCATTCGGTTCATATTCATTGCCACCTCTTTACATTATATTTGTCATTTTCTCTATCTTGTGTTCCCCTCACTCCCCATGTCTATCCTCGTCACCCGCCCCTTCACTGATGATTCACTTCTTGCCCCCACACATCATGTTTGTCATCATTTCCATTAGTACCCCCTCACCAAATTCATCCAAGGTGCTTGATCTGGATTTTTGTTGAGGTGAAAATCCATAGATCGACGGTACTCAAAACGTTTCATATTCATGATGCATAAAGTCAACTAACAATTATGGATCACTTTTGAAGACTTTGTATCCAAATATGATGAATTCATTTTAGAATCATGTGATAGAAGGTTCTTGAATAAATAAGAGTTGAAAAGGATAGTTACTATCTATATTCAATGAATGACTCATGTCTGATCTGTTAGAGTCGTTTGTTTAGTTACAGTGATCATTAAAGAATCATGGAGAAAGTGAGTTTGGTTGATTTGATAGTGAGTAATATTATAGAGATACTATTATCATCAACGTAAAGAAACAAGATTCGAGCAGTAGTCTTGTGGTTTGGTTATGGTAATTGTAGTCATTTCTTGGTTGGGTAGAATAGTTTTCATTTGAGGTAAAGTAGTAGTAGGTCTTCTTTTCCCATATTTTTATCTATTTGAGTAGTTAGTTTGCAGTAGTCAGATTGCAGTAGGTGTTGTCTCATTAGTGAAGTTACAATACGAAATATCAGTACCTCATATAGATTTTCTTGTTCTTATTTATTTCTCTGTCCATGAAGCTGTATGTTTTCAACAGTATATTATGTAGTGTGGTCATTTTTAGCAGCAATTATAGTAATATTTCACCCTATCTAATAGATTTTTTTCACTATCTATAGTTTTTTATCTCTCTTTCTATGAATAGCATAAAATTTAGATTTAGTATAGTTTTCTACATTATATTTCTCTATTCTAGTAGACAAAGAATGAATTCATATCCTACATCCACTGTAAGTATAATATATTATCTTAAAGATATCATATTCTCTATCCACTAGAAGTATAATCTATTATCCTATTTTAATTCATATATGTTTGTGTCTTCATTGTAAATTCCATCAATTTTTATTATATATTTAATTTCTTAGTTCACCTTTGAATTATTACCAATCAGATTATTTCAATAAATTACTTGTCCTTTGATCTTAATCATGGAAGATTTAATTGATTTCATGGATTATTGAAAATGATTCAAAATTATACTCTTGTATTATGGAGATATTATTGAATTAAGTTGAAAATAGTGTGATGAAGTTGTCTAAATATATATTATAGATGTCTTAGTTGAGCATTTTGGTCTTTTAGGTTTGATAATTTTGATTTTTATTGATTTATATATACTTGGATCTTGATAAGTCATATTTATAATTCTTTAAAGATGAATCAAAGTTTTTTATTTTCAGTTTAGTTTAATTTCATTTGTTCTTTTAAATAACTCATTTTTATAGGATTTACATTGTTAGAACCATAAATCCATATAGAAAACATAGTAAAAGTCAATAAATTGAATTCCTTTAGATAATTGACCCGAGGTGGACACTAATATTGAATTTTTAAGGCTGGTAAAATATTTTTTGTGTCATGTTACATTTTCAGGCTAGACTAGACATGCTTGTGATCACACACACAACACTTGAAAAGTTTTTTGATAAAAATTTGATGATAGAACCTTTTCTATGAGCTCCCATAGGTATTTTAACAATTTATATAATTGTATTTAACCTTTAAAATTAAATAATAATTCATATAATAATGTATCTTGAAAAGAACATATAGTTCAATATTCATATACTTGATGAACTTATTTTTTATAGGGTTTTTTATGCTTTCTATATTATTATATTGAATGAAGAAATCCCACAATTCATTCTCCTAACTAGGAATTCCCACACCACATATAAATGGACTTACAAAGCCCGCAGGGTGTAGCTCAGTTAGTAGTTGCTTCTGTGGGTCTCGGCAAGGTCTCGAGTTCGAGTCTCGCTGAGTTCATCTCTGTACTCCTTGTTGCATGATTTTCTTTGTATTGTAGCCCCTTCCCCGAATAAACTATGGCTTCAACCTCAAATTTTTATAGATGGACCTAAAAATAAGGAGAAATAGATAGAAAAGTCATAGGGTAATTTCCTTTTTCTCTAATTCTTTTTTGTTACCATTGTCTCTTTTTATAATGGGAAATAGTTCATGGTTCTTTAATGGGTGTATAATTTATATGATTTCAAGTAAGGGTTTTGATAAAGAATTATCATTGCAACCTATATGGGATCTCATATCTTTACACATTCTCTATATAGTCATAAACCTAATAAAATTATTTTCAAACAATAATTTATTTATTTTATCCTCAAATTTTTCCTTTCTATAATTCATGTCTATTTTTCTATTTTATCATAGATAAAAGTTGTTGTTGATAAAGATGTGATTTTCAATTTTTTATTTGGATTTTGTTTTAGATTTCCCTTTATTTATATCTCACTAAGTTCAAAGTTTGTAAGGTTTTTATTGGAATGTTTCTAAGCTTATGTGGGTAACTCACAAACCTTTCATTTAAGTTATAAAATTGACAATGTTTTTTACATTCTTTTGAGAATGAATTTATTTATTCTTTAGACAATACATTTTTTTATTTCTGTCTGATTTATAGTATTAATTCCACTAACATATTTATATTCCTATAAAAATATAGTGAAAGTGTTGTTATATAAAAGTACATAATAAGGTAATTGTTTTAAATTTATTTTCTTAACACCATAATTATATCAATTAACGTAAAATAAATAAATGAATGTTCTATGACACAACACACAGAAATATCTAACTTCATATTCCATGAGAAGTCATGTCCTGATTGTAATTATCTTTACAGATTATGAAATATTTGTAACTATTGTATTTTGTTAATGTAAAGGTAGTCATGGTCATTAATATATAATGAAAATAAAATAACATAATAAATCATTATTTGTTTCAAGTGATCAGGATCTAAATGATGCAAATTATACAGTAAATTCTTTAATTATATGATGATAGAAAATTGAGAGATATTGGTTATTGTCTGTGACTATGAAGAAAAATTGTTTATCCCAGACATTACAACATTGTATGTTCAAAATGGTTGGGGTTTAGATGATGTTTTGAAATAGTTTATAGAATTTGAGATGATTACACTATGTTTTAACATTCCAATTTCATAACTAGTGAACAAATATGGATATATGTATTTTGGATCACTATGTTTTCACATTCCAATGCCATGTTTAGTGAAAAAATTTAGATATATGTATTTTACATTATATCTCGAATAATTTTGGATGCATATTTACACTTTTATTAAAAGTTTTGACATACTAATGGCTTTATGGTTTTGGTTTCTTATTCATTTCTTTTGGGATGTATGTTGAAATTTTGATGAGTAAAAATAATAACTTTTTATGGTTTATGGTAAATTAATTCATTGAATAATTTTAATTTTTGATGGTTGGTATTTTTTTTCGCTACATATTTAGTTTGAATTTTTCAAGAGTAAATAAATAATGATATTTGTGTTGTATATTGATAGTTTTAGGGATTTATTTTCTTTGATGGTTAGTTGATATTTGTTTTAGATGCATATTTAATTAATTTGTTTTAATAGACTTCTTGTTTCTTTGGACATCTTTGTTTGGTTTCCAGGTGTTTTCAAGTGTGTGTGGGTCTAGGTACATGATGCAGAGGTGACAAGAGTGTTCCTTCTACTTTTGGTTGATTTTATGATATTGGTGTGTTATATTAAATTGGTATTCTTATATTAAGATGACTTTACTCTATTACATAATGTATTATTCACTTATTTATTTTACATTTACTGTATTATTCACTACATTTTATGATGGGGGAGTCATTTGCAGGGAATTGTTTTTACCAGAGTTTTAATTCATGGATCTATGTTCAGTTTATTATGAATCTGTATAGCAGTTTCATAACCTATTCGATC
The DNA here is from genome assembly GCA_963277665.1 of Viscum album. Taxonomy (NCBI): domain Eukaryota; kingdom Viridiplantae; phylum Streptophyta; class Magnoliopsida; order Santalales; family Viscaceae; genus Viscum; species Viscum album. The sequence continues at coordinate 439,591,050 of OY728155.1, read as the reverse complement.
CATTCCATTACGGTTTGGATTAGTTCCCTTGGGCATACAACATGTTACCCAACCCGACCTATCCTTTTTTTATCAGTTTGTGTCCAAAATTCCCACAAACACGACCTGAACTGACCTGACCTATAGACACCCCTAATCAAGAGTGCCCCATTTATTTGGAATAGTTAATTTTAACTATAGGATCTCAAATGAAAAATTATATGGTCTCTTATTTTCTTTTGAATATGTCCATTGTCTTAGATATACTCATAGTGGTATTCCATAATGCTTTCAAATTAGACTAATTCCCTTATAATAGAGTATCGTTGTGGTGGAAATTTAGGGATGGTATGGTTACTTAATACCTAAGACACATATTAATTCATGATTTTTTTATTGGGATCACTCATCTTATTTTTCATTTTTTGTACCTCTATACTTTTATACAAAAAAATGTTATTTTGGAGAAGGTATGGTTATTTTAAGGCTCATGCACATCTGATCAGTATAGCTGAGCATGGATTTTATTCTATAATGTTTTAAAAATTTATATTATTAAATTAATGATAATAATTATACATTTTAATTAAATTATATCACTAATCAGTTAAGTTGGAAATGATATTTCGAGACAATATAGTGTTTGGGATCTTGTTGGCATCTTTTTGGAGAAACGATGCCTAGATTTGAGTCATTTTTACAACAAATCCTTGAGTTGTCAACATGAAAGATGAAAAATTCCCATTATATATATTCTTTTAAATAATTTAATTTATTTATATTTTGGTTTCAATTCATGTAGATATTTTCCACTGACATGTGGACATGCTCTTTGGTTGTGTGTGTTGTAGATCTTGGATTTGAAAGGTGTGGAATACTGGCGACTTGAGCTTCCTCACTGGTACTAAAGTAGGCATGATATTTTAATTCTAGTGTCCTTATTGAGGTGGTGATAAAATAGATCTTTAACATCAAGCTATCAGGAGTAATATTTCCTCTACCATGGTAGAAAATGTTTTAGAGTTAGAGGATTGCTGTCAATAGACATATTAGAAGATTGTGAAATACCCTTTTTTCATGTGGGGTTATGGGGAACAAATGAATCATAGTTTTTTGTGTTTTTGTGTTATTTTTAGGTATCAACCAACTTCAACTATGTATTTATTCATATTATATTAAATATCATTATTAATATAGTTAATAATTTTATTATGTTTTACCTTGTGTGAAAATCATCTTTATTTTAATAATTTAAACTCGTGTATTATATATTATGATAGATCAATAAATATAATGAGAAATTTTATTAGAAATTAATATTTATAGTTTTTATTTAAATGTAATTTACATATATATATTGTATATTGGTAATATTATTACCAACAGATAAATTTTTCATGTGAATATGTTGTTAAACACTATAACAAATATATATATTATCTATTGTTGTTGTCGTTGTTGTAGTAGAACTATTTTGTATTTCATAATAACATTTAGTGATATATTTTTTACTATCAATTTAGTGATTGGGATATATGTGTTGGTAAAATGTTTTACCAACAAAAAAATGTAACTTTACCAACAGATATGTCCCTATTAGAAAAATTGAAATATTTTGTTGTGTTTATACCAAAATCAATTACGTTTCCAAATCCAATATCCAAAAATATCATTAATATTCTAGAAATTCATTACTTAAACCTACAAAAGGGGTGTCTAAGACTTAGAAATTATAATAATATTTAAAATTTTAAACCCTATGATTATATCCATAACTCTTACCAAAACATTCAAATATCTAAAGTTATTTAAACCCTCCTTTAATACCAACTATAGGAATATAGCCTTGAACATTACATATTTTAGTGATTTTGAACTATAATTCACATTATTACAATCCTAATGATCTTTTGGATTATAGTTTTAGAGAATTTGGACTAAGTGTTAACTTTTAAACCCATACATTACAATTGTAAATATATACAAAGTATCTATAAAACATTATTTAAAATACAACATGGTTTCTCTTCCTGAAAAATATTTAAAAAATTTCCCTTGATCTCATACTTGTCCCTACTCTTCCTTAAACCCTGTGAAAAATATTTTAATACTTGGGATGAGTACAAAAATCTAAGTATGGGACATAAATTAAAGGATAATGTTAGTCTAGTGAAAAATATAAAAATATTCCTTTCTACTATGAAAAAAGAATCATATTTTCAAAAAGATCACAATCTTAACTTTTTAAAATCAATTTATTTCTATGAAAACTCATTATAAATAATATATATGTTAAATAGGTATCTTGGTATATCATTTTCCATATAACTCTTAAAAATGGAGTAACCAATATGGTCAACCTCTAACTCTAGAGTACCCAATTAATTAGAGGTTATAATGTAACCAGTCATCATTGGTTTATCATGAAACCACCCATCATTGGTAAATAACATAACCATCCATCTTTGTTTTATCACAAAACCACATATCATCGGTTAATAATGTAACCACCCATCCTTGGTTTATCCTAAAACCACCCATCATCATAAACAATATCCAAGAACCATATCATAAACATAACTCATGAAAACATTCATTATAAAAACATTATTAAGGAAAATAATCCTTTTCATTTTGAAATAACTTCTTTTTTAGAAATTATATGCACGTAAAATAGAAAAAATATTTGTAAATAATCATGTATACATGTAAATGAATCTGAAAAACATTAAGTATTCATGAATTATTGAAAAAAGGTCATACTGTATAAGTAAAAAAATGTTCCTTTCATATTTATGTCGAAAAAGTCACAAAGAACCTTGTTTAGAAAATGAAAAAAAAAAGAATCTTTTCAAACCATATTGTAAAAATTAAAAAGTTAGTATAAATTAATTTAAAAAATAATAAGAAAATATTAAAAATAGTTGTACAAATTGTTTTATAAAAAACAAACATGGAAGAAAAAGAGAGATATATGGGAAACTTTTAAAAGATAATTTTTAAAATAAAGTCCATTATAAATATCATATCATTAAAGTGAGAATTAATCAAATGAATGCATTATTTTTTATAAGAATTGAGTCAACATAAAAAAAATTAAATACAATATAATAGTGTAAAAACTCATATCACATATAATTTTAACATGGAATAACCAATGAAGTAAAAGTTTAACCCAACGAATAGAAATTGAGTTAGCAAATACCTTACCACTTTGTAATCAGTCGATTCTTATGCCCCATGAATAAATAACATTTAACAACACTTTAAATATAATGATAATAAAATTAATAAATGATATAACATTTAAAATTGTAATTATATATACCTCATTAAATAATATAGGTTCATAACATCAAAATATACCTCAACTAAAGGAAATTGAGATGAAGTTAATGATTCATAAAATTTTTTAATGAAATGGAAATATTTCTATCATAATTTTAACATAAAAATTATAGTAATAGGGATTTTTTAAATCATATCCATTAATTATTAATTTTAAATCAAATTCATAAAATAAATAAGGTGCTTTAAAGGAAAAGAATAGATAGAGTTTTCCCTTACCTTGTGTTTGAAAGTTCTGCACTTACTCTTAATATACTAGATAATGAAATTTTATTTATTAAATAATTAATTCAGAACTTTTTCCACATATATTTGATTTATTTTAATTTTATTAAATTCATTAATGTACATTTTGGTGAGTTATGATGTTTAATTTCGTTGTTCCGGGAGCGTTCGTTTCATGGTTTCATTTTCGATTCACTTGAGTATAATTATGGATGTCCTTGTAAAATGGAAATAATAATACACAAGTAAAATTAAAAAGTATTAATAAAAATCCAAAAGTATAAATGTTCCCATATATATTTTTTTTAGCATTAGTATGATTAATTTTATAAAATATTAATGATAAATGTTTAGTTTATTTTGGTGGTTTTTCTGACCATCAAGAACTAGTTTCATTTTATTTAATATTATGCCTATATATTCATTCCAGAACATGAAATAAGTTATAATGTAATTATTAAAATATTATTTGACCATAATAATACTTTTATGACCATACTTGAAGGTGGTAATGGGAAACTAATAATCATTATCCACCGAGACGGTTAACCACCATAATTTGGAAAATAGTTTTGTTTCATTGTATAATAAGAGATGAGGAAAGGAATTGATATAAGATATTAAATTAGAAACATAAAATTACATTACATAAATGATAATGGAGTTATTATTATTTTATGGATGAATGATATGAGGAGAAGTTATAATAAGGAAATAAATTAAGAGAGGTCATTTGAGAAAGTTACCTCTTGAATTTACCTCATTGAATGATCCCTTAAAGAAATAATAATTGGTATTTGGTTTAGACAAGAAGCAATTGTACATGGGTAAAGTGGGTATTATAATTTTTCCATATATTTTAAAATATTAAAGGATTTTGGGTATAAATGGGGTAGTGAGTAGTGATATTTATACTTGAGGAGGGGTGGTTTTAAATGACTAAATAATGATTATTTTATATTTAAATCCAACCACATTTTGGTGGAATTAATTACAAAGAATTTGATTTATAATTAATGTTTTAATTTATATTTAAGGTCTATAAACACATCTACCACCCATTTAATGTTTTATTTTTTAGGCACTTTAAGCCTTTACCTTCTAACATTAACCCGCTATATTGTTTTACTTATACTCCATTAAATTTTTTTTACCCTGATAACTTTTTTATTCCTAAAAATGAAAATTAAATTATTTATCATTTTTTAACTTGTGATTGTAGATATTTAATCCATTTTACCAAATTTAATTCACATAATTGGTAAAATTAAATTTAAAATAAAACCTGCATATGTGATGAAAAAGTGGGTTTTTAAGAAGGATGTTCTTCAACCAGAAGATGATTTTATATTAACTCTATGAATAATAATAATCATTGTATGAAAATAAATTAATATTTAATAAAATATAATATATAAATTTAATTTAAAATATTCTTCATTATGTATTATTTTAATTAATTAAAAAGAAGAAACATTATATACTTTAAAACAGTTTTAAAAAAAACATGTTTTTAAACCCTAAAATAAACTTATTCTAAAATAAAAATATAGATTTGATTCAAAATAATTTAAGTGGATGAAATATAAATAAATAATACTTATGTTACTTAAAATAAAATTCAAAACATAATGGTTCTTTTAGATTTTTTAATTTATTGAAAATAGGTGATGTTTTTACAAAAATAAGTATTTTTCTCTATTCACTAAAAACTATGTATTTTCTGACAAATACTAGAAATTAAACAAAATGAAAACATGATATTAAGATTTTAGAAATTAATTTTATTTTATGAAATTAATTTTCTATAATTTCCAAAAAAAAATAATTATAATATTCACTCATTAAATATAATGAAACCCATTTTTTGATAAAAATGTATTTATTGACAAATAAAATAACTTTATTAAAAAAATATGTGATTAATTAAAAATAATTAATTAATAAATTTTCAATGATTATTACCATTATATATTTCACAATTTTATTAATACTATTAATTCTTACTAATTTAACATCAATTTTATAATGGTCACATTTAAATAACAAGATCTTATTGTTTTTTTAAGCTTGGAGTTACATATCTTGTATGTTGTTGAACATAGTATTTTTTAAAAAAAAATAAAAATATTAAATAAATATCTCCTTAGTTTTAGTTTTATGGTACATTGAAAATTATTTCAAATTGATTGTATATATATTAATAATCTTTAAAGGTTAGACAATACCATAGAGACCGAAAATCCACCTCGGTGTCTGTATGGAACTGATGTGCCTAATGAATTGCACGATCTCAGTTATTTATTCTAGAAGGGTCGGATGAAATCTAGAAAGAGGAAGAATTTTTCCATTTAAACCAATTAAAATTTTAATAAAAAATTAACTTCTTGGAGTTTTCTTATTTGTTTAGAAATTTGTTACATCATTTCTTATATGTAATTCACATTAAAAAAATATATGTGAAATGTTTCTTTTAATTATTCTAAATATCAAGGTAAAGACAAAAAATGATTTACGATCTTTATGTGACTTTTTTGATTAGGTTATCATACTAGAATTACATCCTATGTGTATCAATGAAAATAAATGTAAAGTTTTTTTCACTTCTTATGTGATTACATCTATAGAAAAAAATCAATTTTTGGAAGTACTAGAAACTTTTAAAGTTCATGATGTTCATTCAAGAAAAATATAAAAATTGTTCAATAGAAAAGATTTGAAGCTGAAATATTTAAAGAATCGTGATTATCACATCTTTTTACATGATTTTATTCCAATAACAATCCATCGTCTACTATCCAATAATGTAAGGGTGTTAGTTATTCAATTGTTCCATTTTTATAGAGATCTTTGTGCTAATAAGTTGTCCAAGTATTTCTTGAAAAAAAATATTGGAAGAGGAACCCTTATTTTGTGTGAGTTATAGAAATGTTTTCCTCCATAATGTTCATATTAATGTTGTAACTAACTATCCATATTCCAACCAAAATAATTCTTGGAGGACCTTTTGCTTTTATTTGTATGTATCCAACTAAAAGAAATATGTACACATTAATGTTTTATGTCCAAAATAGAAATTATACAAAATTTTCTATCTTGAAAGGTTACTTTGATCAAGAATGTATGGATTTCTATTAAATATATTTTTCTTATGTGACAAGAAGATGGAACTTACCAATAATAAATGAATAAGATTAGTATAAGAAAATTGAACTATCTTTTCCATAACTTCCCCAAATAGAAGGAATTTTTTGATCATATACATTGACTACATTAATCCTTAAAGAGTGAGAGATGGAAAAATTCATAGTTTTGTTTAATTGTTATTTGTTATATAAATATATCAAGTAAGTAAATTGAACATTTATATGTTATCTCATGTCATGTAATTCTACATATCTGTTAAATTGTTTCAATTTTTTCTATAGGGAAAATTGAGAAATTATAAATAGAAATCATAATTCTTTATCTTTGGTAAGGATAGATACTTTTCATAGAAAATATTTTTCATCTTGTTTTAAATTTAAGGAATAAATATTACTATGACAAATTAATAAAATTAATATTTAGTTAATTTTAATATTCAATTATATTTCAGGTATTTAGTTTTCCTACTAACTCTGTCGCTGAGAAAATAAGATCTTTGTCTTTCAGTCCTAATTTTATGGTTCATTAATGAAGATAAATCATGATCAATGGGTATAAATTTATTTTTACTAAATTAATGAATATGAAAACACATCATGATGGTGTTATGGTAAATACCACAAAAGAATATAATGCTAGTGCATCATATATTATACCATTATTTGAAAATGTATATTACTATGGATTTATTATTAAAATACTAATACTGGATTATTACTCTCATGGTTGTGTCTCTATGAAGAAATTAAAGTGATTTTATTCAATGATGAGGCATAGAAAATTTATTTATGATTGTGTATTTATATTTATAGACATGACTCACACTCTTTAAACTTATGATCCATATATATTGTCATTAATAGAGAAACAAGTTTTTTATGTAAAAGATCATATGAAACCTAAATGTTTCCCCATTATTGAAGTAATAACAATACATATTTTTTATAATAGTGATGATGAAATTAACACCATCACTTCCCACATTATCTTTGATCAATTTCTTACTTATGATGATCCCAATAGTTTAATTTTCAAAGTTGATCATGAACCTGATGTTGTGGTGATAAATATATATAATCATCCATATTTGTTCTCGGTTCTTTTGGTTTATCTCAACTTGGGTTTTCTAGGTTTGTATTATTCAAATATAATTAATATTAATTATAAATATATTGTATCCAAGTTTACCTTCATGTGAATTTTCAATATATAAAAGTTGTAGTTTTCTTTGAGTTATATTTTATAATATTGATTTGAACTACATTATAACCTATCAGAAAAAAAAAACTAAACCAACTCAATTAGAACAAAAAAACAAGATGAATTCAATTGAAAAATATTAAAGTAATTATAATGAAAATAATTACCTAACCAAAAAATGGAAAAATGGCTTAACTATTGTGTGAGACACACTATAAGCCCATATACTAAAATAAAGTAAATTAAAATGAATAAAATAGAAGAATTAGACCTGTCACAGATGTATGTTTATTAATCTCTAGAAATACAAAAAATATATTTTTATAAACAATTAATATTTAAAAACATTATATCCCAATAGTTTTGTGTAATGATTTGTGTATATGACATTAATACCCATACTTAATCACTATATTCACACAAAAACAACCACTTTGAAATTCCAACCTTCTGAAATTTTTGTATCATATCATAGATTATTAGTTATAGAATACGATGTATAATCATACTTTAATCATTGATAAATAATTCTATATGAAAAACTATAATTAAAAATAAAATTATTTAACTTCAAAAACCATATCTTCTTTAACTTTTACAGTTATAGATTACTTCTTCTCATCATTTGACCCACATAGACACTTATTCTTCTTGTTCCAATCAAAGATATTTTAGATAATTTATATAAAGTGTAATCATTGTTTTTATTTTTCTATCATATGTCACTCCAAGAACATGACTATACAGATTACAATATATATCATTCCCTAGCAGCAAAAAAAATATTTTGAATTTGAAAATGAAATAAAAATTCCACTAATATAAAATTTTTTATTTATTTCTAAAATTATTCTTCTTAATACTTATAATTATTCTTTCCAAACTCTATTCCATTTATACATTATAGCATAATTTTATACAGAATTATTTGTTGATTAACTTATAACTAATCCTACTTCATTCAAAGTAACTGATACACCTCTAGACTTAGTAAATTATTAACTTGGCTCCAAATTCCAAAACATATCAAAATACTTCTATATTTTATCTAAACTATTCAAAAATGATTCTAATCATCTTCAAACACTTCATAAATAAATTAATGAACATAATCTCAAATTTATCATCAAATATAACTTCATTTTGAACCTTATTTTTATATTTACAACAAAAGAAAACACAAGAATCACATCCATGTAAAACTTCCCCAAAACATATTCTCTTGATAATTTCATCTTTTAAAGTTATCAAATAAAACTCAAATTTTTAAAAAAATGATTAATAGAAAGACTTTAACTTTATTAATAAATAAGTTATTCACTTTAATAAATTATTTAATATTTACTTAACCTCATACCAAACACTTATTAAAGCCCAAAAAACTAATCATACTTTATAACCCACTACCCAAACACTCCACTCTTGGACCCATCTCTTGAGTTTATTAATTAATAATTTAATCATAAATTTTAAACCATATAAATAGTCCTTAACCCTAATTAATTTCAATCAATACCCATTCAATTATGTATAAAAACTCCCTAAATATTTAACAAAACATATGTGTAACACGAAGGTGGACCTAAGGAATGTGTCGAAGATTATAATATGAAATTACTTACATTTAAGCATTGAACATTCTGTAAATTTCCATATTAAACCCTTATCTAAACCAATTATTATAAACATTTAATAACACACTATCTCCCTTAAAACTTACACATGATTTAGTCACTTATTCCACTCTTAATATAAAGTTTTAATTAAATTCCAATAGCACACAAAAGTTTTTCAACCCAAACAAGAGATTAAATCATGTAAAAATCTTTTACATGTCAAAATTCCACATGATGACTTAAAAAATAATTATATATCATTAATGATCACTCACCACACAAAAAACAATATTAAAAAAATTCCAACACATCAACATGATTTAGTGTTTGTCTCGCAGTGCACGACTGGATCGTGGGGGAGAAACGTGCGATACCCGATAGTTGATTGGAGAAGATTGGGTTCTGATTAATCACTCATATCAAGTGCACCATTTTCACCTCAAAACGCCCAACGGTTCCATATACATAAATATGTGGACCTTCTTTCCAAAGGCAGGTGTTTGCTAGGTGATTTGGCCAGTGATTCTTAAGAACTCACATTGGTCGAGAGGATGGGAAGTTGGGCTCATCACACCCTTTTGGGGGGAAATTATTGCCTGTTTCGGGACTCTCTTACAGATTTAAGACGTTTTCATATGTTTATGAATATTTGGTTTATACCCAAGCATAGTATCCACAGATTACACATGGTTGGAAATGGTCAGCTGGACGCAAGGTTTTGGAGTCATTTGTGCCCAAGGTTTACCATACCTCATTGGATTAATGACCCTGAGGAGTCTGGAATCATTGAGAGGACACTGGTTTAAAGCCTCGTAACCAGTCACTCTAAAGTTTATTGTCATCCATGGGGGACAGATAATGACTTGAATGTTTGAATCGAACCCGTGGTATGGGCCTCCTACGTATCCCTGTGATAGGAATTAGAATTCATGTAGTTCGGTTTAGTATGGGGATTACGCTCTAGGCTGCCCAGGGTTGGTGCGGTGAACCGATGTGAAGATGGTCAGATCGACCGGGTGTTGGGTTTGAACCTTAGGGAGGCTTCTTATGTACCATTCCTAGGAGACGAGGATCAAATTCCACGAAGTTTGGATTGGGATGGGTCTTATACTCTGAGGCATACCAAGGTGTGGGTAAACCGACGTAAAGGGTGGTCAAAATGACCGATCGTTGGGCTTGAACCTAGAGGAGGCTTCCTACGTACCCTGCCTAGAAGATAGGGATCAATTTCCATGTAGTTCGAATAGGTGTGTCGGAGAACCGATGTGAATGTGGACTCGGGGGTCCGATAGTGATCGGGCTTGAACTTCTTGGTGGCTTCCTACGTATCCCTGCAGTGGGGAATCAAAGTCCACATAGTTCGAATTGGCATGGGGATTACGCTCTAAGGTATCCCAGGGTAATGGATTGGGGATTACACTCTAAGGAGGCCCAGGAGAGGATGTCATGGTCAATGCTTACTCTAAGCCCACGTGAGTCATGTTAGTTGTGAGAAACAAGAGGCAGCAGGGACCAGACAATCACGTCACGAAAGGTGCATCTGTGGAAAGTGTGATGGGGCTTACGCGTGGGGGAAGCCCATAAAAAGTCGGGGCTTACTCTGAGATAGATTCCCATGGTGATAAATCCTAGTGGGAAAGGGACTTGGCTCCAAAGAATAATGGAGCATCACCCTTCCCCACTACGCCCTTCCTTGGACATGGTCGTGGGGAAGTACGGAGGTGCATGGGTGCTTCCTTCTGATGGGCAGTCTTTCACTCCCCGTGGAGGGGAGAAGTGCCCTAGTCATAACAAGAGGAGGGGCAGAAAGAGGACTCACGGACTTGTACTCTGCACTACCATAGGTATGTGGACCCAGGAGTGACTCGGGAACCCACTCAAGGGTCGGGGCAACCCCTTCGCCCTCACCTACCATGGGTATATGAACTCAAAACGGTGTGCTGATGTACCTAAAGATTACATCACACAGGTCCGGTGGCTCTGTTGGAGGCCTCGACTCAGGGCCGATGAATGGGCCAATTACGGGGTTGCGAAGGATCAGGCCCGATTGGAAAGATTTTATCTGGCTCGTGGAATGGGAACTCTGAAGGATTTGGCGGGCCACACTGGTGTATGAGGGGTGGCGCCCTTCGCGTAGGGAGGTTCTACATAGCTGGAGAGGTCGTCCGCGAACCAAGGTGGTCCATGGATTGATGGGAATCCCACAAACCAGGGTGGTTCGCGGCTTCGGGTTCGGCTGGTGTACCATGTTGGTACGCAGAGGGGTCCACACGAGCAGTGGCGGCCAAGGGCGACGCTGGTCGAAGGTTCGTCGGTCGGGGCTTCACCCGCGTAGGAGGGTGTTACACAGTGAGATGGATTGGAAAAGGGGCATAAACTCTCTGGTCCGTGGGGAGTGCATCTGGGGAGGGGTCTGGTTCGCGGTCTCCTTTTCTTTGTTATTTTAAGCTCACGGTTCACCAAGTTGTTATGTGTTTTTGGTTCCTTATTAATTATTTTCCATCTTTATACCTGTTCTGGTTCGCGAACTGGAACTTCACTGATTGCGAAATCCTAAGCTCCTTCTTTCAAAATCCTTCCACCTGAATCTGATCGATCTCTCCTCTCCTCTTCCCCCTCCATCTCCTTTTATAGAGTGGGGAAAAGGAGGTATCTGTGGTCATGCGACACCTTTTGCAGAGGCCCATGACCGGAAACCCGGTTTGCGGATGACTTGGTCAATCTGCAACTCACAAGGGGCATTGAACGCACCTCCCTCGTGTACCAAACTAGATCAGGGAGTGCTTCATGGCCGCGTAGGGTTCCGCCTCCATTCCACGAACGACAGCGGATACGTCCCAGGCTAGTTGACGTGGTTCACAGCGGGGGTGGTTTGTGATAGTGGATTGGGTTGGCGCCCATCCTGCTTTGCACCCACAGAGGATCCCCACCTCTGTTCTATGAACGACAGCGGTCCACGGAGGGGGGTGCTTCACGGAACTGGCAGCGTACCATTATCATTGGACCGGTCTACGAACCGGTTTTCCTTGTGCCATCCTTTGAGTATTCTCTACACTTTTCCCTAGTTCTTTGGGGGCGAATTGGGTAGAATCTCCCTCTCCCTTGGATTAAAGGGAATTCTCATTCTCCTTTGCGGATTTTTCAGGACCCTACAAATTCCCCCCATCGGAATGGGGTCCGATCGGAACGAAGAGATGGCCATTCCGATGTAGAGTGGTCCTGAAAATTGAATGGTTTGCAGTAGGGGAGTGGACCTGGTAGGGGGCCACGCCTATAAATATGGGGGGACTTCCTTTTTCTTTTACCGAATTCTTCACGAAACCAGATCTCTCTGCGTGCGTGCTCCTTCACGAAATTCCTCATCCACAAACCATTCTCCATTTCTGCGAACCATTATTCATTCGCATCGGCCTTCATTCGTGGACCAATCTCCCATCCATGAACTAACAATTTAAATTATTTAAAAATTAAGTCACGACGGGCCGCGTAGGAACTCGCTCCATGGTTTTGATGGTCCGCAGATCAAAATCTTCTGGACATTGAAAATTTCTTTAGTCTTCTGAACCTAAATATTTAAATCTGGGATTGAGATTCCGCTGAGCAACTTGGTTCACGGTTTTCTGGCCAATGCTCCGGGGGCCAGAGTACCGCGGACCTCTTCCGCGTAAAGTTGGTTCGTAGGATACAACTGTCATGAACCACATTTTGAGGCCTGCTCGCAGACCTCGTCATGAAGGCTCCTAGACTCCTTTTCCATATTCTTGGTATTTTTTTCCAAATTTTATAATTTTGAACTAACCATTTGCCTATTTTTTATAATGAAGGGAGAAAATATGGTTACCCCTTGCCCTGCACCCAGTCCTGCTGCCGAGCCTCTTCCGATTGGTTCATGGAGACGTCTAGCTATGATTCATAGAGAGGAGAGCATCAAATAGGACCCTAGTTGATCCATCATTCCCGACGATGGTGTCTTGAAGGACTTTCTCCCTCCTGGGCTCATGGGTTATCCACTATCAAATCGACTTCTGCTTTACGGATTCAGTCTTCAAGATGATGTCCCTATCCCCCTTACTTTCTCAGGTCTTCTGTCTCCTTTCTTGGAAGTGTCGCCAAAGTGCATTTAGGAAAACCTTTCCTCATTGGGGAAGATGATCTCTGATTCTGATCCAAAAGAAACTTTCATTTTGAGGGGCTTTCTTTGGACCCAAATTGATCAGTGCACTCAAGACTTATATCAAGAAACTGTCTTCAAGAATTACCCCTCTATTATCAACCTTGCTCGAGTGGATCCTGACGCGGGGTGTATTCCTAAGTGGGATCTTCGGTCTGGTAGGATTTTCTCAAATGACTGGGCCTAGGCCTTCTGGGTCCATCATCATTGCCAGGAATCTCTCGAGTCACTGGAAGCATTCAATCTGTACTCCAAAGTGTGGGCCTCCCAGTTTGATGTTTACCCACCATCTTTGATCCTTCCTGACCTACTCATTCACTGGTTTTCAAGCAATAATACTTTCCACCTTTCCCATGGTGAAGTTGGAATTATTTTATGGGACATATACCAATTGGGAGGGCTTCCGATCATTGGTGAGATGTATGATGAGTTTCTTCCCACTCCTGATGCATGGGACGTCGTCAAACAAGTGCCTTCGTTGGAAAGGGATCTCTGGTTATGGTGGAGCGGTCACTAAGTCAGGCCTTGCGTTCCCGCTCTCTAATTCCCTTTAGCACCAGGATAGGGTTATTTCTGAACACCACTGGTCCTGTTCCAAAGATCAAGCGCCCCAGGACTCATCCTTCTCAACAGTCACGAACCATCCCAGGTTCCTACTAGGTGGTTCTGGAGGCAGGTGACTACCTTTCATGGGGTTATGAGGTGTGCCCCAATGTGTCTCCTATGCTCAGGCTGGCAGGTCTGTTTGCTATGTTTTTGAGTGGGTGGCTATTCCCTTCTCAGTATATCACCCCAGGCGTCAGAGATTGCACCTTGTTCATGGTAGTTGAGTTGGCATAGGTTCACCCGGTGAATTTGGTCGTTCCCACTTTGGCTAATATTTACGAACTATTGAGTTACATGTAGGAGGGAAGGCCACCCTACCATATGAGAGGTCCATTTCAATTCTTATACGGCTGGATAGTGAATCATTTCCACCGTTATGAGTATTTTCATAACACAGTCATCCTTCTTCCTACCTTTTGGCCTACCCTTCTCGATATAGATGGGGTTCGCTTAAAGTCCCTCAGTTCTAATGAATTCATCAATATTTTGAGTGAATTCTCCCAGTTTTATTTCACTCCCTCCCCCACCCCTTCCGGTGTCATGGTTGACAACCGCAGGGGGAGCCTAGAGGAGCGTTCTTACGTGATTTCACTACGGGATGGTTTTTTGTCTGCACGGATTGACGGGGTTTCTCTGTGCAAGTTTAATGCCCCCCATCATTTTTCCCACCAGTTTGGGTGTATGCAACTCCAAGTTTCCCTTACCCCTCCTCAGGCTCAAGGACTTCACCCGACCATTCTCCATCAATGGTGGTTGATTCTGATGCAGGAGGGATCTGACACAAGCATTCCCTTTCTTGGCATAAGAGTGGCTGCCAGCCTATCTTTGGAGTACGCAAGAATGTGGGTAAAACATTATCCCGATGGGATCCTAGGGAAGGTTGTCTGAAAGGTTCCCAAATCAGGAGTCATTGCGGATGTTGTGCCCACCGCACCATCCTCGTCGGCTCTGAGGGAGGACTGACTGATGGCTCATCGGTCAAAGAAACTCAGGGGATTTTCCTCTCCCATCCCCTCTGCGACCGAAGTTTAGACGGACCCAACCTTCTTGGACGTGGGTGAGGATGACCCTGTGGCTTTGGATCCCAGCGAGACAACTCATGAAGCTTTTCCAGCCGATACCGGACTTAGAAACTTGACTCCCAAGCCCGAACTGGGGTTATAAGCTTCAGACCTTCCAGATTCTAAACCATCTTCTAGTGTGCACATGTCTGCTCTGATCACAATTCCAGACTTTGTTCCCGTGATATCTAGAAAGGATACCAAAGATCCTCATGTCATGGAGGACCACCAAGTAGTGTGCAGGTGGGAATGGCCCCAAATTTGAGGGATTGTTGCCGAAAATCCTCTGGATGAGATGGAAACTAAAACTGACGCTCTCCGACAAATATTCATGGGTTTGGGGTCAGGTGGCTTTGACTATTGGCAGTTTCATTTTCTTGCTTTCCAGGTTTTCATAGCCTGTGAGGAAGTTTCCACTAATGAATGAAAACTTTCTCACCTCGCTGCCTCTCATTGTGGGACTCGAGCCTTGGAGGAATTTTTGATAAAGCTCTATCAACCAATAGTAGAGGAGGAGATCTCTCAAGATCAGGCGGCCTCCCTATCTACCGAGTTTCATGAATATGAATTACAGGCAGCGATGATGAGGGATAAGTTGTCAACTCTGACTGGTAACCTTGAAGCCACTAGGAAAGGGATCAACGATCTCCAAACAACAGTGGGGCATACTTGTTCGGTGGCTGAGGTTGAGTCCAGGGAAAAGGACATGATAGAGCAGACTCGCAGCAACCTCCACCACACGGTTGCCGATCTGATGGAGAGAGCGAGCCAGGATCCTTTGTAACGGTCAGATCCATTCCTGTAAACTCTATTTTTTTTTACCCTATTCTCTTTTTTTCGTTTTTGCAAGGGAGAGGCCCCAGCTTTTGGACATCCCCCCTTTTTGTCCAAACGGAATACAATCTATGTCAATATTTCCTTTCTGTAAAATTAGATTGTTACTGGAACAATTTTTTCATAAATAACAACTCACTGAATCAGAATTAATCATAATTCAGGAAAATAAAAACAAAATCTAACTTTTTCCTAGACCATGGGATCCAGCAAGCATAGTTTGACTATTGCTAGGGTTTTGTAGAAAAACCCCACAAACTTTTTTTTTCTTTTCTGTTAACACCCAAATTTTTTCTGGGCCCATTTGGTGTGGACCCAGCGGGTATGTCCCGACTTTTTCTTAGGTCTCCCTTTTCGGGTTTTCGGACAAACAGTATTTGTGCCTCTTTTTGTGAGTGGTTTAAAGTCTCACAGACAAGACTATCGTTACTGATGTTTAAGGTCGAACATCTTTGACCATATATGGTGGGGAGAGGGCCCCAATGAGGTTTGGTTGATTAAAATATGTCTTGATATCCTTCAGACACATGTGAGGGGAGCATGTTTAGATTTGAACGACATGCAGGGCATGTCTCAAGGCATGGGAGCCATATCAGCGTGAAGAGGTATGAAGACCATCACCTAAGGAAATATTGCCTTTGGTAGATGGTCCTGGGCTGATCAATATGCAGAGCCGCTGAGGGCATGGTATGCATATTCGTGCAAAGATTTCCTTAAGTCAATGACTCTCCATTTCTGATGGCCTGAGGACTTCATGGAAGTCTGGATTATGGAAAACACCATGGGTGGCTTGAGGAATTATGAAAACCACTAGTGTTGGCTCAGAAAAGGTGTGTGACGTCTGAAATGGTTTGAGAACATCTATATCAATCAGGAGTGTGGGAGCAAGGTCCATGTCCTATGCATTTATCTAGCGTAAAGGATGGTTGGAGCTTGGTGTAGTTTAAATTCATGCAGTTGGGACATCATTTAAAATGGAAGGGCTTCTTCTGGTTCTTGGTAATCTCATCAGAGACGTTTCGCCATATTCAGGAAGGGTCGTGAAAGAGGCTGGTAAACTATAGCTCAGGGGGTTTCCGAATCTCGAGATGGACATGGGGTCTTAGGGGACAAGAGGTGTACAGAGATAAGCATTGCCTAAGGAAATATTTCCTTTGGTAGACGGGCCAGGGGCGATCAATATATAGAGACTCTAAGGGTATGGTATGCAGAGTCATGAAAAGGTGTCCTTGGTTCAATGATTACATTCTCCCGATAGTCGAGAAACTTCAAGGAAGTTGAGATTTGAGACCACCAGGGGTGGATTATGAGAGTTTGGATTTTTATGAGTACAGAGTATGGTTTATGAGTAGAGGGTGCCTGGATTTGAGAGGAACATCTAGGCTAAATCTCCCAAGAATGGGTGAAGTCATCCCTTCTCATGCTGGTGTGTGATGGTGTTTTGTGCAGGTCTGACCCGTGCACTGAGGGACAGAGAAAAGCCTATGTTCCTTACTGAACCCATGACAGGTTTGACCATGTAGTTTAATGTCATGTGGAAAGGATGGATTCCATGTAGTTTAACATCATGTGGTAAATATGAGGGGCATTATTAAAGGATGTTGTGCAGTTTAACGTAATGCAGCGAGGACGGGGGCATTTTTGAACCGGTGAAAATGCTTTTAGTTAGAGGCATTTCCATAGATGATTAATGCTTGGTCTTTTCAGCTTTATTCTAGGCAGCCAAGATGTTCTGTACAGTTTAATTTCATGAGTTAAGGACTTAGTTTCAAAGGCTGCTCTCGATTATAATTTAACTGGGCTTGAATATCTCGGCATGTCCAAAGTGTGGAAAGGGGTTGATGATGTAAATCGTGGTTCTGGGGCTTCTTGAATCAGGAGAGATGATATGGGGGCTCTGACGCCGGTAAGCGTGCAGGGCAAGGAAGAGTATCGCCTGAGAAAATCTTGCCTTTAGTAGACGGGCCAGGAGCTATCAATATGTAGAGCCGATGAGGGCATGGTATGTATAGTCATGAAAAGGTGTCCATGGGTCGATAACTTTCCACTTCTGATGCCCATGAATAGTTATGAGGATCCGCGATTTTTTGGGCCACGAAGTCTATCATTTGGTAAGAAAATATCTGGACATGTCGGGCATATTCATCCCTAGTTTCTGTTAAATATTAGAGAGCTCCATGTGCTGATTTATCTTGTGCGCGGGGGTGTACCTTCACTCCATACAGTTTAATGTTGTGTGGTAAGGACGAAGTACTCATAGTTTAGAAGTCATAGAGTTCGGACCATTGGGTGACTATTTCTGCAGTCACTCGAAGGATAACTGAGTTACCATGCTCTGATATCCTTTGAACAGGGTGGGGGATGGAGGTTGTAAATTGTAACTCTGAGGTTTCCTGGATCAGGAGATGTGGTGTAGAGACTATGAGGTCGGTAAGCGTATGGATCTAGGAGGAGTACCGCCTGAGGAAATCTTGTCTTTGGTAGATAGGACAGGGGCTATCAATATGAAGAGCTGTTGAGGGCATGGTATGCATAGTCATGAAAAGGTGTCCCCTGGTCGATGACTTTCCACTTCCGATGGCCATGAATGATTATGAAAATTCTAGAATGATCACAGTACAGTGTTTGGCATGCAGGGATAATGGTGTTCAAGCATACAAGAAACATCTTCAATGTAATTGTCCATTGAGTCAAAGTATCCTAGCCTTATCCTGATGTCAGTAGATGTAGGCCGTCATGTGAACCATGGGAAGATACATAGGCTAACCGGGTAAGGATACCCTGGGAATGTTTGGATGTGAAAAGGGGGACGAACTTGTAAACCATTAGGCCATAAATTTCTGGATCATGAGATACTATATGGGGGTTTTGAGGCTGGTAAGCATATGGATCTAGGAAGAGTATCGCCTGAGGAAATACTTACTTTGGTAGACGGGCCGGAGGCTATTAATGTGTAGAGCCGCTGAGGGCATGGTATGCATATTCATGAAAAGGTGGCCCCGGGTCGATGACTTTCCACTTCCGATAGCCGTGAATGGTTATGAAGATCCATAATTATCCAGGTCGTGGAGTCTAATGTATGTAGAGGATGCATTCAAATGTGCAAGGATTATTTCCATCTCATTTATCCAAATATCTTGGGTGGGTCACAATGAATTCCATTTAGTTTTAACATTGTGCGGTGAGGATGAAGTCCGTGCAATTTTAACGTCACGCGGTGAGGATGATTTCCATTCAGTTTTAACGTCGTGTGGTGAGACGAATTCCATGCATTTTTAACATTGTGTGGTGAGGACTAAGTTCGTGTAGTTTTAACATCTTGCGGTGAGGACGAAGTTCATGCAGTTTTAACGACGTGCGGTGAGGATGAAGAATACACCTCGTGCAGATCTGGTCCGTGCATGGGGGAAGAGGGTTTTTTTTTAATCTTCACTCGAGAATGGTTGGGCCAGGATGGGAAACCCTAATGTCACTACGCATCCTGTGAGGTAAATAATCAAGCCACGCGTAGTTCCCTTAAAGAGGTACACCCCGCACAGGTTTAGTCCGTACACGGGGGAAAAGGTAATTTTTTACTTTCATTTGGGGACGGCTGGGATAGGGTGAGGGGCCCTAGTGTCACTACGTATCCTGCGAGGGCAGGAATCAAGCCTCACATAGTTCTTTGAAATTCTTGCAGTTTAACGTCATGTGGTGAGGATGAAGAATACACCCCATGCAGGTCTGGTCCGTACACTGGGGGAGAGAGCAGCATTTCTTTTTTAAATGGATGGGATAGGATTGGTAACCTTGGCATCACTAAGTATCCTGCAAGGGTATTAATAAAGCCTCATGTAGTTCTTTTGGGGAATACACCATGTGCGGGTCTGGTCCGTACGGGGGAAGGGGGTATTTTTGGCTTCATTTGAGGTGGTTGGGCCAGGGCGTGGAATTATGGCATCACTACGTATCCTGCGACGGCAGGAATCAAGCCTCATGTAGTTTTCTGAAAGAAAATACACCATGTGCATGTTTAGTCCATACATGGGGGAGAAGAGGCATTGTTTTCTTTTATCCTTATCTGTGAAGTTTAACGTCGTGCGGTAAGGATGAGGAATACACCCCGTGTAGGGCTGGTCCATACACGGGGAGAGAGGGAATTTTTAACTTTTATTTGGGGGTGGCTGGGCCAGGATGGGAAACCTCGGCATCACTATGTGTCATGCGAATGCAAGAATCAAGTCGTACGTAGTTCTATGAAAGATGTACACCTCGTGCAGGGCTGGTTTGTACACGGGGTAAGGAGACATTTTTTTTAATTTTCTTTTATTTGGGAGTGGCTGGGCTAGGATAGGTGATCCCAGCATCGCTACGTATCCTGCGAGGTCAAGAATAAAGTCGTACATAGTTCTCTGAAATCCATACAGTTTAACGTCGTGCGGTGAGGATGAAATACTCTTCATTTAGGGTCATAGAGTTTGGATCATTGGGTGCATGGCAGTTTAACGTTTTTCATCTTGGACGATAACTACTCTTAGTTACAATGCGAAATACTTCTTTATAAATCTTGCATTTGTGGGAGCGGTAGTGAACTTCCCATCCATGGAGATTAGGGCATATTCTCTGTTAGAGTAGAACTTGTGTATAACATATGGTCCCTCCCACTTGGGCTCTATCTTTGGAGGTTTATTTCCAGGTATAATTGGGGTCCGGAGGACCAATACCAATTCTCCTTCCAGGAAAGACTAAAGACGAACCTTTTTATTGAAGGTTCATGCGATCCGATTCTGATATAATTCCAGATGGTGAAAAGTGTGCAACCGCTTCTCATCTAGCTACTCCAATTCACCTAGCCGCTTTTTTGATTTCTCATCGATGGATAATTGATCACAAATGGAAACACAGAGCGACTACAATTGGTGATCAATGGGCAGGATTGCTTCTATTCCATATACTAATGAGTACGGAGTAGCCCGAGTAGCGGTGCGGATTGTGGTTCGATAATCCCACAATGCATGGAGGAGTTTATCCGGCCATGAATTCTTGTCTTTTTCCACCATTTTCTGGAGAATGTTGGACAGGGTCTTGTTAAAAGCCTCTATCTATCTGTTGGATGCTATGTGGTAGCGGGATGATTGGTTAACCTTGATACCATATTCTTGGTATAATTTCTCCAATTTAGCAGAGAATAATTTGGTGTCGTTATCCGTC
Source organism: Viscum album (assembly GCA_963277665.1). Lineage (NCBI taxonomy): Eukaryota > Viridiplantae > Streptophyta > Magnoliopsida > Santalales > Viscaceae > Viscum > Viscum album. The sequence continues at coordinate 439,569,673 of OY728155.1, read as the reverse complement.
AGTATGGTATGAGGGACACCGAATACGGTGATGATATTGGTTTTCACAAAGTTGAGAATGTTTCTTTCCCTTACTTCCTTAAGGGGTACAACTTCTACCCGTTTGGAAAAGAAGTCGATTGCTGTGAGGATATACTTCAGCTGTTTGGCTGTGGCGGGAGGGTATGGTCCCATGATGTCCATTCCCCAGACAGCAAATGGCCAGGAGTACTTGTCCTGATGAAGTAACTCTGGGGGTTGGAGTATGAATTTGGCATGAATTTGGCATGAGTGACATTTTTTGGTAAAGCGCTCGCAATCTCGTGCCACTGTGGGCTAATAGTACCCAATTCTTTGAACCTGATGGGAAAGCTTAAACCCTAGCTGGTGTGATCCACATACCCCAACATGTACTTCAGTCATGATAGTAGCGGTTTCTTCTCTATCAATGCATCTGAGGAGGATTCCGTCGAGGCCTCATTTGTAGAGGACCTCTTGCTGACTCACGCCACCATAAAGGACAATGTTGGTTGCACTTCTCCGTATTTTCTCTCGTTCAGCCCTTTCTAATGGAAGTTCTCCCCGTTGAAGGTAGTTTGCAATGGGGGTCATCTAATCGGTGGTAGAATCATATAGTTCAGGGAAATTACTAACTTTGTAGATTTCTTCTGTCTTAGTTTTAACAAACGACAAGACCATTCGATGGTGAGAAATACTGATAACGGTTTCATCCCGGTCTAGGTCGGCTAGGGCTGTGTCTGCATTAGCTAATGTGTCGGCCTAGAAATTCTGAGACTGGGGAATATATGTCAATGTTGGTTCTGTGGAGAATTCCTCCATTAACCCTCAGACATGTTCAAACAGGGGAATCAACTCCTCCTTTTTAATATCATAGTCACCATTGACTTTCTTTATGACCAGTTCCGAGTCACCTTTTACCTTAAGGTGTTGTACTTGTGCCTGGAGTGTGAGATCTAGGCCTGCAATGAGGGCTTGATAATCTACTTCATTGTTCATACATCCTTCTAACAGGAGGAAGTAATATGGCAAGACTTCCTTTCCTGGGGACATGAGTATTATCCCCAAGCCCACCTTGTTAAATTTGGGATCTTCCATCTTCTTCCCAGTTGGGCTTCGGGGTGTGCTGTCGAAGTACATTTCCCATGCTGGGAACTCCTCTTGAACCGAGAAGATGTCTTCATCAAGTAGCTCAGCATCCGGTGTGGTGGTCCCCGTTGAAGGGTATTCCACTAGAAAATCTGCTAATGCTTGTCCCTTAAAAGCTTTCTAAGGCACAAACCGGATGTCGAACTGTTGCAGGATGATTGCCCATCGAGACAGGTGCCCGGTCAGCATTGGGCGGCTAAATATGTACTTGAGTGGGTTACTACGCGAGACCAAATGGAATTCATAATGCTTCAGATAATGTCACAACTTTTGAACTATGAATACCAAGGCCAAACAACTCTTCTTGATGTTTGAGTATCGAGTCTCAGGATCAATCATGGTTCGGCTGAGGTAATAGAGACTGTTTTCACTGTCGGCATCATTCTTTTGTGCGAGGAAGGCTCCTAGTGACTACTCTAGGGCCGTTATGTATAAAATGAGAGTTCTTCCTTCAACTGGGGTCATGAGAACCGGTGGGCTTAAGAGGTACTTATTTAGGCTGTAGAACGCCTCTTGGCAGTCATCTTTCCATTGGTACGTGAATCCCTTCTTCATTAACTTGGTAAAGGGAAAACATTTTCCTACCAAGTTGGCTATGAACCATCTGATATAGGCCAGGTGTCCTTGGAATCCCCTCAACTCTGTGAGATTGTGGGGAGGTGGTAGGCCGAGGATCACCTTTTTCTTTTCGGGGTCGACTTCGATGCCATTATGGCGTATGACGAAGCTAAGGAATTTCCCTAAGGTAACCCCGAAGGCACATTTCAAGGGATTCATCTTCAGGCTATGTTGTCGAAGTTTGTTGAAGATGGCTTTGAGGTCTGACAGGTGATCTGAGCACTGTCTGGACTTAACCACCATGTCATCCATGTAGTATTCAATGAATCTTCCCAGGAATGGTTTAAAGATATGATGCATGGCACACTGATATGTGGCACCAGCGTTCTTGAGACCAAAGTTCATAACCCTGTAACAAAATACACTTTGAGGGGCCCTGAAGGCAGTGGCTTCTTCGTCTTCTCAAGCCATTCGGATCTGATTATACCCAGAATAACCTTCCATGAAGGATAGACCCTAATACTTGGCCATTGCATCGACTAATAACTCGATGATCGGGACCGGGAAATATTCTTTTAGAAAATGCCGATTGAGATCTCTGAAATCAATGCAAACACAGATTTGTCCATTCTTTTTCTTGACAGGGGTGATGTTGGCCAACCATATGGGGTACTGGACCTCCCGAATGAAGCCTGATTTAATGAGCTTATCGAATTCAGCCTCTATTTTGGTAGCATGTGAGGGGTGTGTCCTTCTGGCAGCCTTTTTATAGCCTCGGTGGTCTTTTAGAAGACCTAGGTGATGCGTTGCCACTTCGGGATCAAGTCCCGGCATTTCTGTGTAATTCCAGACAAATACATCCCGGTGTTGCTTCAGGAAAGAGGTATACACCTTGTGCTCCTTGGGGGACAAAGATGCATTAACAAGAGTGGTCCTCGGGTCTTCCTCAATACCCAGTTTTATTTCCCTGAGATTGTCCACCATGGTGGAGATACCTTCCTCAAATGCGGGAGGTGCATCACTAAGATCTTCCTCCTCTTCTTCTCCAAAATACTCATCTTCTTGATCTGACAGGGGGAGAGCTCCCAGCACGGGTTATTGGGAGTCCGGAGGCGAGGCATTGTGGGTGTCCTCACTCAAGTATTCGCCCTCAAATTGAGGGTTGGCGGACATTCCCACATTTTCACACTCGGATGTTATGGATGAAGTCATGAGGACAGCTGAGTGCTTGTCTGAACTTGAACCCATGCTCTCAACATGGTTGATGGGCAGTACATAGTCTCTGCCGAGCTATCTAAGGGGGTCATCAGGAACCATTTCTAGACCATTTGGAGTGGGGATCCATTCTACACCATCTACCGAAGTCTTCTTCTTCTTTTTCTCATAGAACTCGGCATCAATATAGTGTGACTCAGAGAGCTCGAAAGGGGAATTGTCGTCATGCAATGTCCCACTTTTCCCATTGACGCATTACTTAATACATTAGTGGGAAGATTAAGGAACATCCATGTGCTTATGGAGCCATGGCCTTACCTGTAGGGCATTGAATGATGTGTTCTGTCGGACCACCAGAAATTCCGAGTAGGCCACAAGGTTTCCAAAATTGTTCTTTAGCTTAATTTGCCCCATTGGCTTCTGTTCACTCTTATCGTAACCTAGCAGAGTTGTGGCCGAGGGTATTAAATCACCCTCACTGTAGCCCAACTTACAGAGTGTCTGTAGAGGAAGGAGGTTAACCCAACAGCCTTTGTCAGTAAAGACTTTCCGGATCACGACATCATCTAGCGTATTGGACACATATAGTGGTTTGATTTTTCCTTGCATGATGACATCTTCATCGTGATCGGTGAAGGAGATCACCGCATTGCATTCAGTTGGGCCATTCTCTGTCCAGTAAATCTCGGTGGCAGCTACCTCGGCTTGAAACTCCTGGAGGCTGAGACAGGCTTCTATAAGCACCTCCCTGAGGTCTGCTGACAAACTCAGGGCATCCAAGATTGAAATTTTGGCTGGTACGGATGCTATCTATTTGAGGATATCATATTTCTGCTCCAGTGGCCGATGCTTCTCCATTGGTGGGAGAGTCTTAGCAGGCACTTTGGGAGTTGGAGTATGTGACGAGGAGGGACCATCTGCGGGGTCGGATGTCAATGGTGCTCCCACATTTTGGGGACTCATCCTGGCCAGTCTGTTTGTGCGCACTAGGCGGCAAGACGCTTCTTCCTCCTCTGATGGGTACCGTAGAATAACGGGGCCCGGGTGGCTGCTTGTGGAGGTAGAGGGACATTCTTTCTCCTTCTGAGTTTGTTTAAGGGCTCTCCCATGGGTTTCTGCGATATTGACGGTTTGGGCCGAGGTCCAACCATAGGGTTGATTTCATCCGCGACTGTGCCTCCCCTGGTATCCCTTGCCTCTGTGATTCCTTCTCCCAACTCCTTGTGTCAGGAACTCGGGTTCATAACCATACCCTTCATTGGGGAACGATTCCATGAGATGGATGACGTTTATAGAACCAAATTTTGGCTCCTCATCCTCTAACAAGTCAACTCGGTCTGTTGTCCTTGATAGTACTGTTTGGTGGGTCTATGTCTGTGGCGCTAAGTTTGAGGGCATAAAATCCGCCAGTGTCAGGGCTAACTTTGGCCTCGTTGCGGACTGCTCCTCTTGCACTTGTTCCCTCCCTTTTCGATTACGCCTGGATGACTGTATCATGGAGGGTTTTGAGGCCGATATTGTCGGTTGTGCAGCATTAGGGGTTGTTGGTGGCAACACTGGCTACTGTAGTTGAGCTCGGAGTATGCCCTGGGCTCGGTTGATAGTCTTCCGAGTCATCTAATTATCAAATTTCTGCCTCTTTTTGCTGGTGACTTCCTGCCACCCCTCCCCTTTGTCGGAGTCGGTGGTAGAAATATATGTCACATGTGTTGGGGGTGGTCCCAGCTCGACCTGCCTAGAGTCTACCATCTTTTGCAGGAGGTCCTTGAAGACAAAGCATTTTCGAATATTGTGCTCCAACATTCGATGGTAGGGACAGTAATCTGGATTGTCATCGTGGCCAACTTCTTCGATCTTCCTTGGATCTGATAGGCAGAGAAAATTGCAATTCATGGCGGTGATGAAATGGTCGCGGACTTGGTCCTCCTGGAATGAGTAAACCTTGTGTCTTCATTCCTCAAACTAGTTCTGATTCAATCCTTTCTGATTGTCCCACTTATGCGGGGGAGGCCGCTGATATACAGGGGGCCCTTGATGATTGGGTGGGGTCCTGAATGGTGGAGTAGGTGTAAAGGATGTCTTGAGCATGACAGTGGACGCTTCAACTCTAGTAGACCTCTTTGCAGGAGCCTGTGAGGCTATTCAGGACTTCAGATTAGTCTGCTTCAGGGAGTTATCAATTCTCTGGGAAATGGCCAAGAGATGGTGGAATCTAGTGGTACACTCCACTGGTATGAGCGGCGTTTTCAACTCATCTCAAAGATTATCGATGCATATGGCAAGCATATCATCTTGAGGCATTGGCCTGTTCAGAGAGTAGGTCAAACCCTTCCATCTGGCGATGAAGTCTGAGACCCTCGTGTTCTCCCTCTACTTTCAATTCATGAGGTCGTTGACTATTGTTTTAGGCAACATTGAGCTAAAGTGGAATAAGAACTATTGTCGAAGGTCTTCCCAGCTTTTTATTGACTGGGATGGAAAACTCGTATACCAGATGAAGGAAAATCCTTGCAAGGTCCTTACGAAGCATCTGAGTTTCACTGCTTCTTGTTGTTCCAGAGTTCCCACCATAGGGTCGCAATATGACGTTTAGTGCATCAAATGTTTTTCTGGATTTCCCGATCCATTGAAAATAGGTAATACAGGGCTCCCAAAATTTGGTGGAGGTGGTTTGTTGCTCACCCAATCCGGGTTGGGCTTCCGCTCTGGCTGTATCGGAGTTCGTCAACCTTCCATTGCTTCTAATTGAGTTTTTAGTGCCTCGATGGTGTTGGTGAGACCCTGGTTTACATCCTTTTGGTCCTGGTCCTGGGCAGGTGTAGCCTAAGACGTTGCTTGAGGATCCATCTCGGTTGGCACCAGGGGTGTGTGTGCCGTTTGTGACACTTTCAGAGGGTTCAGACGTACTCTCTTCAGTTTCTTCCTGAGTGGAGGGAAGACTTGGTATTCATCCAAATCCACATTTAGGTAGTTGTACGGGTCGAGCACCTCATTTGGCGGGAGCCCTGACCGTGCTTCATTTGCCGGGGAAAACCTTGGTCTTTGATGTGCACTTACTAGGAGTGCAAGGTGTAGTCCTTCTTGGGAAGCACTTTCAATAAGACGGTTCCTCTGGAGTAGCTCGACATCAAGCCGCTCAATTATTTCATTTCCTCTTCATGTCGATCGAACCTCTCTTCGAGTGTAAGTGGTCCGTTTTTATCGAGAGAATGAGGCGAGTTAAGGGTAACCAATCCTTTGTTATTATCCTTATTGGGATATCGTAGGGTGAGCAGAAAAAGGTTAGCCAAAGGGGTGGCCATATTTATAGCATCTATATGATTCCAAGTGTGCACACCTGGTGGTTCTTTGTGAGTCACATCCTGACCGGAACCATCGTCTCTTGATCCATCTGGATTTGCACCATCTTCGGTGTTACCCATGGGGTTAACCTCTATGATGTTGATGGATGAATATCGCGGGGTGTAGAAGATGTCATCTTCCAAATAGGAAGAGGATCTCCCTCATCTTTTACTGGTCTTCCCTTTCATGTATTGGGATCTCTTTTGGACTCCTTGACGAAGGGTGACACAAAGTGTCCTTTGATGAGACCTTACGGTACGCCTCCCTTTTGGAGGGGATGATGATTCAAAGGACGGGATAGGGCAGGAACCGCCTCTTCTGAATGTCCTCCCTAGATGAGATAATACTGATTCTCATGGGGGAGGTTGTTGTTAAGGAGGTAAAAAATGCCTCCAGCCCTGAGGGCTCGTATAGAATCCCTCCTTTTTATAACATAACTTTTCATTACATTTTATCAAACCAATGATCTTTAAGGTTTAGTGTCTTGGAAACCGAGAAATTAAAACATCAAAACATAAAATATTCTTCTTAAACACTTGAAAGGATTATCCGTATGTTCATCCTAGGTTCATTACTACATCTCATAACCTGGGGACATACATCAAAAGAAGGGGTGAGCAGAATGCCTAGTAAGGTAAACACGGGGAAACATTTAACATGGGAACCTGAGATACATCAATAAAGTCATGAAAAAAAGAACTTTAAGGCATGAGAAAGAAATCATGAGGCATATCATAATAAAAATAATGTATTTAATAACATGAAGATGTGGCTACAATATTTAACATAGACAATCATGAACATATCACCAAGGTCCATCCCCAAGGTGTCATTTGAAATTACCAAGGTTATTCACCAAGGTATTGTTAAAATTGTAATCTCTAGTGGTTACATCATTACCCAATGCATTGGAGCGCTATCAGGGAACACCCTTAAATTTGTCTTTATAATCATGTTATCCACATATACCATCATTAAAAATTTCATAAATAACCCATATATCATAAAATAAATGGGTTTCATTTCATAATCAGAACGTTTTAAAAACTGCTTTTAAGACATGATCTTTATGTCATTTTAAACCCACAGAAAAAGGAAAGCGGGTTTTTTGTATGTAAGTCCCAGAATTAAAATAGAACATTTTAATATATATGTGAATACCCATATAGAATAATGAACTTTGAGTATTCACTTAATAAAATAAAATAATTTGAGAAAACGAGAGTGATATTTTGAGATGAAAATTCTGCAGCATAACAGCTATGTTATGGGGTTTTAGAAAATATTGAAAAGAAAGATGACATGGGTAACACACTCATAAAAGATCCATAAAACAATAGAGGGACATAATATAAAGCATATAATAACATGGTACTGAAATTTTAAGGACATACCATATTAAATGAAAAACTTGAAAGGAAGACAAAAATACGATTTCTCTTATAAAAATTCGGCAGCCTAACGACATCACTTAAAACTTCAAAAAAATGAATTGATGAGATAAAATAGGGTTTCTCATAATATTAAAATAAAATATAAGTATGATAGATATATATATATCATACCCCAACATAATAAAAAGGAACTTGAAAGACTTGACATGAAATAGAACTTGAAAATGAGAAGGGTGAAAGAATCCCTTAAAAATTCGGCAGCCTAACGGGTCCACTAAAACATTCTTAAAATGAATTGATGAGAGAAAGAGGGGGTCTCTCATAATATGAACATGAAAAGTATAGTAGTATGAATATAAAAGAACATCCTCCAACATAAAAACATAGAGAATGAAAAGAAATGACATAAAAGAGAGTACTTGGAAAGAAAGAGAGAGGTAGGATCCCTTACCTTAAAATGTAACTTTTAAAACTCAAAGGATGGGATCTTGAGGTATTAGGGGAACCTTGGGAGGACTCCTTAGGAGGTAAGGAGACCAGAACTTTGTTTAGAATTATTTTTTAGTCGAAATTATGAGATAATGTCTTGGTATTTATAGGGAAAGTGAGGGGACAAGGCATTAATGGCTAAGGGACACCTCATTAGTGGTATTGGAAAAACCATGGGCTTTCACATGGTATTGGCCACTTGGGACACCTCATACCTTATATTACTATTCATAAGTCTACCATAATTATTACATAATTATTACATCCTTAATTATGTCATTAAACACCCGAAACTCTAAACTGAAAATGCATTATTCACCGAAAATTCAACTTTCTCAGAAAAATCCCAAAATTTCACCTTAACCAAATATCGATGCTCTGATTTCAAAAATGAAATCCATTTTATAAAAATAATTTTCTAATTCTTTTTAATTTAATTTTTAAATAAAGACACTATTCACTGAAAATTCATTTTTTTCAGAAAAATACCCAAAAATTACCTTAACATAATATCGATGATCTGAGTTCAAAAATGAACTCCATTTTATAAAATTAATTTTATAAATATTTTTAATTTAATTTTTAATTAAAAAACATTATTCACTCAAAAAAACTAATGCTTGACTAATAATTTCTAAAACAGTTATTTACCTATTTTATTGAATCGCATTACTTAATCAAGGAGCCCAGATTATATTTATACTTTCTTTAAGTGACATTACTAATCCATTTGGTCACATTACTAATCCTAAGCGTAAAATCACTATTCTTAATTTACTATTGATCAAAAATTAATTCGATCTTATTATACTCTAAATCTTTTACTAAACATAATTGTAGAAGACCATTTTTTGAAAATCATTACACATAATTAATTATTTAAGGTTTACATAAATATTTTCAAATATCCTTTTTCTAGAATTCATCAAAAATATGCATACTATATTTATCCGAACATTTGAAAATTCACAAACTTCATCATAAAGAGAAATCACAATATTTATTTAAATCAAAGGATTACACAAGGTAGTTACGGTCTCCATACATAGCCCCTTATAACCCCAGCATAGGACCTAAGTATAAGATGTGCTAAGGTAAGAGAATCTGAGGGAGGCTCGGCCAACATCGCACGAGTAGTAATTTCTATTAGTTTGAACTTCTCATGAAGGCGATTCCATTCTAGCTTCACACGATGAAGTTCGGCTTGGGTTTGATCCAGAGCAAAGCCCAGTGATGCTACCTCCTTCCCATGTTATGTTAGATGGGCTTCAATTGGCCTGAGACTACTGGATGAGGCCATCGAATCTTCTTTCTATATTAATTAACCAAGATCACCTATATTTAGAGACAATAGTCGCAACATTTAGTTTCCAATGTTCATACTGACTAATGGTCGTATAATAGTCAAAACCCAACAGTCTCATTTTAATTATACTCATGTTATCAAATAAAACAGTTTTGTTGAGTATAAAAATAAAATAACACACAAAATTAGGAAACAAGATTTATTCAAAATTTCGGGTCGTTATATTCTTCCCCCCTTAAGAAATTGCATCCTCACAATTTTTAATATCGGGCTTGGAAATTTCATTTAAAGTCCCACATAGAAAAAGGATTCAGTAAAACTATTACTTTAAAAGAAAGAAAAGGAAGTAAAAAGGTCACCCGAGTTAACCCATACTAGGATTCCATGTAGGGAAACATGGATAAGGAAGAGAAAAAAAGGGTCATGTTCTGATGGAGAGTGATAGAAAACATGATTAGGAGAGATTTAACCACAAGAAAATAACAAACTTATTATGTGTGTAAATGGTCTTTGATTACCCAGTAAGAAACTTAAACCAACAACGTTTTTGTTTTACGTTCCTTTTAAAAATTTTGAGGAATTTATTTACTACATAGAATAATAACACAAGGATATATACCTACCTTCAAGTAGAGTTTCATCCATAAAAAGTTTCTACTAAGACTAATCTTTTCTCCAAGCGATGAGCATTCAAAAACACTTGGTCTCATCAAAAGCAAAAGAATCATCTTCTAGAGAATCTCATAATCCACAAAATATTAACTATCTATTTCTTATATCTTTAAACATTATCCCAAAAATAGACTGTGTAAGATAAAACAACTCTTCAAAAAGAAAGAACCCCATAGGAAGGGAAACTACTTTTAAATCTTCAAAATTCCATGGTGCCACCCAAAGTTCATCATAGACCATTCCATAAATAACTGTCCTTAAAATTCCTCAAAAAACCAAACTAAGATTGAAACCCAAATATAAGAAGGATTTGATAACATAGTCTTCCAAGATAAATTTTATCATTCATCTCCAAACAACATCAACCACTCCTAACATCTTATAACAAAAGTAACTAACCTAAACATATTTTCCCCAAGATAGGTTAATCATTTCCATAAGTAACCTAAATTACTATAATTTCACCTTAAATTTGTTTATTCTTCAAAATATTAGTCAACCTTTACTCCTCAAAGAAAATAATGTAGTAATATATTTACCTCGATCATATAGGGTTCCCAAAATAGTGAACGTCTTCCAAAATAATAATCATCTTTTAATCCCCAAATCATTTTTTTTCAAGAATAACATCTTCACAACATCAACATGTGATACATAACAATATATGTTTTCCTTAATGATATAAAACCATCATAGGTAGTGACTCGATGTTCTTAGATAACATTAAGGATATTCTCATAGAGAAAAAACTAAAATACAACATGACATAGACAATTATTGAGAAGAAGTTACATGTACTTTAGTCATCATGATCTGTCTCAACATAGGACTTTCATTATTCCCTTGTCCTTGAATATTGTTGATGCTCATCAGGCTTCTCATCCCTTCCAAGAGAGCATTGCCTTGGATAATGTCCAACATCTCCACATTTAAGACATTGAAAAGTATAAGTTACATTAGATCGAACCTTATCTCTATTCATCACATTATCCATTTTTTTGAAGCAATAGGCTACTTTATTCCCTATCACCCCACACATAAAAAATATCCCAGTTACTTTGTGACATTATCCTTGGTTCCCCTTTCCACACTTTTTTCACAAAGGAAATTGGGTCTTCTTTCCCTTATCAACTTTATCAGATGAACATCCTTGAGACTTCGTCTTCTTCTTCCTTGATGAATTTGGGAATTCAACTAGGTACCAATTATTAATAGTGATTTTTGATAGCTGGTTTGGTATAATCACCACATGTTCAGCTTGATCTCTCATAATCTCTGTCACATTAATAGTGTAATCATCACATTTCCTATCACATTGATTGTTGGGATATGTGGCATCCCTCCTTTCTATAACATAAACATTCATTACATTACACAAAACTGAGGATCTTTAAAGTTTAATGTCTTGGAATCCAGGAACATAATACATGAAAACAACATAAAACATTTTTCTTAACACTTGAAATGCTTCTCCTTAAGTTAATCCTAGGTTCATTACTGCATCTCATAACCTAGGGACATACATCAAAATAAAGGGTGAGCAGAAGGCCAAATAAGGGAAATAAGAGAAACATTTTACATGTGAACTTGAGATACTTCAATAAGGTCATGAAAAGAACTTTAAGGCATGAGAAAGAAATCATGAGGTATATCATAATAAAAATAAAATTTTTAATAACTTGAAGATGTGTCTAAAACATTTTAAAAGGACAATAATTTCCATTTCACCAAATCCCATCCCCAAGGTGTCAATAAAAATTACCAAGGTTATTCACCAAGGTATCAGTCTAAATGGTCGTCTCTAGAGATTAAGTCTTTACCCAATGCATTGGAGCGCTATCAGGGAGCACCCTTAAATTTGTCTTTATCATCATGTGAGCCACATATATCATCATAAATCATTTCATAAACAACCCATATATCATAAAAGATATGAGTTTCATTTCATAATCACAACGTTTTAAAAACTTCTTTAAAGACATGATATTTATGTCACTTTAAACCCACGGAAAGGGAAAGAGGGTCTCATGTATATAAATCCCAGAATTTAAAATAGAACAACATGGTATATATTTTAATACCCATATAGAAGAGATATCTTTGAGTATTCACTTAATAAAATAAAAGAACTTTAGGAAAAGAGAGAGACATTTTGAGACGGGAATTCTGCAGCATAACGGCTATGTTTTGGGGTTTTAGAAAACATTGAAAAGAGAGGGGACATGGGTCAAAAATTCCTAAATGACCCATAAAAAGTAGAGGGAAAGAATATGAAGGATATATGAACATGGTAATCAAATTTTAAGTACATACCATTTGAAATGAAAAACATGGAAGGAAGACAAAAATTAGATTTCTCTTATGAAAATTCGGCAGCCTAATGGTGTCACTTAAACTTCAACAAAAATGATTTGACAAGATCAAATAGGGTATCTCATAATATGAACATAAAAGTTCAGTATGATTGATATAGAGATAATACCCCATCATAATAAAAAGGAACTTGAAATACTTGACATGAAAGTAGAACTTTGAAAAATGAGAAAGGTGAAAGAATCCCTTAAAAAATTCAGCAGCCTAATGGTGCCACTTAAACATTATTAAAATGAATTGATGAGTGCAAGAGGGGGTATCTAATCACATGAAAACTAAAAGGGCAGTAAGATGAATATAAAAGAACATCCTCCAACATAAGAACATGGAGCATAAAAGAAATGACATAAAAGAGATTTCTTGAAAAGAAAGAGAGAGGTTGGATCCCTTACCTTAAACGTAACTCTTAAAACTCAAAGGTTGGGACCTTGAGAGGCCTTAGGGAACCTTGGGAGGACTCCTTTGGAGGTAAGGAGACCAGAACTTCGTTGAGGATGATTTTGGAGTCGAATGGATGAGATAATGGCTTGGTATTTATAGGGAAAGTGAGGGGACAAGGCATTAATGGCCAAGGGACACCTCATTGGTGGTTTTGGCAAAACCCCGGGCTTGCCCATGGTATTTTCCCATGGTATTGGCCACTTGGGACACTTCATACAATAATTCATCCCCTTTGGTCGACCATCCCTTAAAATATCTCATGACATCATCATGACACAGTTATGATGTCATTTAACATACCGAAACCCTAAAACTGCATTTTTACTATTCACTGAAAATTCATCTTTCTCAGAAAAATCCCAAAATTTCACCTTAACCAAATATCGATGCTTGGATTAAAAATATGAACTCCATTTTATAAAAAAAAATTCTAAATATTTTTAATTTAATTTTTAAATAAAAACACTATTCACCGAGAATTCATTTTTTCCAGAAAAATCCCTAAAAATTACCATAACATAATATTGATGCTCTGAGTTCAAAATTAAAGTCCATTTTATAAAAATAATTTTCTAATTATTTTTAATTTAATTTTTAATTAAAAAACACTATTCACCTGAAAAAACTAATACTTGACTAATAATTTATGAAACCGTTATTTACCCATTTTATTGAATCACATTACTTAATCAAGGTGTCTAAATTATATTAAAACTTTCTTTAAGTGAGATTACTAATCCATTTGGTCACATTAATAATCCAAAGCATAAAATCACTATTCATAATTAACTATTCATCAAAAATCAAGTTGATCTTATTAGACTCCAAATTCCTTACTGAACACTTTTTCAGAAGACCATTTTTTGAAAATAATTACACATCATTAATTATTTAAGGTTTACATAAATATTTTAAAATTTCTCTTTTTCAAAATTCAACAATAAAATACATCCTAAAATTATCCTGACATTTGAAATTTCACAAACATCACTAAAGGAATAAATCTCAATTTATTCATCCCAAAGGATTACACAAAGAAGCTACGGTCTCATCACATATCCCCTTATAACACCAGCATATGACCTAAGTGTAAGGTGCGCTATGGTGAGAGAATCTGAGGGAGGCTCAGATAAATTTACCCTAGTAGTAATCTCTACTAACTTGAACTTCTCCCGCAGGCGTTTCCATTCAAGCTTGACACGCTAGAGTTCGGCTTGGGCTTGGTCCAAAGCGAAGCCCAAAGATGCCACCTCCTTCCCAAGCTCTGATAAGTGGGCTTCATAAGGTTCAAGTCTACCGGATGAAGCCATTGACTCCTCTTTCTGCATTAACCATAAACATTTCTATTTAATCACTAAGAGTAAGTTAATATACTATTCCAAAAGTTTGGTTCATTGCATTCTTCCCCCATTAAGAAATTTCATCCCCGAAATTTTATACTTGAGGCCTAGTCGAAAAGGTGAGGGTACTTTTTCTTCATTGTTTCCTCTAGCTCCCAAGTTGCTTCTTCATACTTATGATTCCTCCACAACAATTTCACAAGGTGGGTAGTCTTTTTTCTTAGAACCTTGTCTCTACAATCTAAGATCTCCACTGGCTGATCCTCATAAGAGAGGTCATGTTCCAATTGTACCACCTCTGGGTTCAGTAAATGCGAAGGGTCGGGTATGTACTTCCTTAAGAGAGATACATGGAAGACATCATGAACTAGAGCTAGGTTTGGTGGAAGTGTTGGATGATAGGCCACTGCTTCTATTCGATCAAGGATTTCATAGAGGCCAATGTACCTAGGGCTGAGCTTCCCTTTCTTCCCAAACTGCATGACTCTCTTCCATGGAGAAATTCGAAGGAAGACTTTGTCGCCGACACTAAACTCCAAGTCCCTTCAACGGTTGTCAGCATAGCTCTTCTACCGACTCTGATCAGCCTTTATGTGTTGTTGGATGGCATGAACCTGTTCTGCCATCTCTTGCACAAGATCAGGCCCAAGAAGCTTTCTCTCACCAGTTTTATCCCAACAAGTAGGAGTTCCACATCACTATCTATACAGAGCTTCATAGGGTGCCATCTAAATACTCGAATGGAAGCTGTTGTTATAGGAGAACTCAACTAATGGGAGGTGTTGATCACATCCACCTTTAAATTACATTGAGAATAATCTCAGCATGTCTTCAAGTGTCTAAATAGTCCTTTAAGATTGGCCATCAGTTTGAGGATGATAGGCCGTACTAAAATTCAATTCAGTATTCAGAGCATGTTGAAGACTTCTACAGAATTTTGATGTGAATCTTGGATCACGATCAGACGTGATGGATATTGGTACCCCATGCAGCCTTACCACTTCCTTTACGTATATCTTGGCAAGTTGATCCAGAGAGAAATCCTCCCGAATATAGATAAAATGGGTGGTTTTGGTGAGACGGTCCACAATAACCCATATCACATTATTTCCTTTGGATGTTTTCGGGAGACCAGTTACAAATTCCATAGTGATATTATCCCACTTCCATACTGGTATGGGTAGAGGTTGTAATACCCCCTTAGGAAGTTGTCGTTCTGCCTTTACTTGTTGACACACTAGGCACCTTGTAGTGTAATCAGCAATATCCCTCTTCATGTTATCCCACCAATAATGATCTTGAAGGTCTCTATACATTTTAGTGCTTCCCGGATGTATAGAGAAAGTAGAGCTATGAGCTTCATCCATCAGTTCTTTCTTTATCTCTGGAATAGATGGAACACATAGTCTTGTACGAAATTTCAATACACCTTCTTGATCAATATTGAAATCAGGTAACTTCCCATCCTTTATAGCCTCAAACTTCTCCTGCAGTAAAGGATCTTCTTTTTGAGCCTTCTTGATCTTCTCTAGTAGTGAAGGTTGTGGAATCATTTGGGATAAGGTTGATGATGTCCCTTCCCTTACAATTCCCATGTCCAGTTTTACTAGATCTTTAATCAAGGGATCTCCTAGGATCCTCATCGTTGTCAGAACAATAGGATCTTTTCTGCTTAATGCATATGAGACTTTGTTTTCTCTTCCAGGGTGATAATGAATTGAACAATCATAGTATTTTATAAGTTCGAACCATCTCCTTTGTCTCATGTTCAATTATTTCTGCATGAAAATATAATTTAAACTTTGGTGGTCGGTGTATATATCACGTTTCTCCCCATAAAGATAGTGCCTCCATATCTTTAGAGAAAAAACAATTGCCTCTAGCTCTAGATCATGCGTAGGATAATTCTTCTCATGAATCTTCAACTGTCAATATGCATAAGCAATTACCTTGTCATTTTGCATGAGGACACACCCAAGACCTTTCATAGATGCATCGCTAAAAATAATTAATCCTTCTCCGATAGAGGGTAGTGTTAACACAGGTGCAGTAACCAATCTCTTCTTCAGCTCTTGGAAAATTTCCTCGCATTCCTTTATCTAGATAAACTTAACCCCTTTTGAGTCAACTTGGTTAGCGGATTAGAAAGCTATGAAATTTTTTTCACAAACCTCATATAATATCCCGCTAAACCAAGTAAACTACAAATCTCAGTTACTGTTGTGGGTTGAGGCCACTCCTTCACAACCATTATCTTTGCAGGGTCAACTAAGATCCCTTCATTAGTTACGATGTGTCCCAATAAAGCCACTTGTTATAACCAAAACTCACACTTTCTGAACTTTCCAAAGAGCCTTTCCTTCCACAGAGTTTTCAAAATAACCCTCAGATGATCTTCATGCTCCTCAGGACTTTTTTAATATATCAAAATATCATCAATTAAAACTACCACAAAGTTATCAAGGTAGTATTTAAAGACTCTATTCATCAAATCTATGAAAATAGCAGGAGAATTAGTCAAGCCAAAGGGCATAACAGTAAACTCATAATGCCCATATCTTTATCGGAAGGCAGTCTTTGGAATATCTTCCTTCTTCACCCTCAGTTGATGATAACCAGATCGAATATCAATCTTGGAGAAGAATTTAGCTCCATGAAGTTGGTCAAATAAATCATCAATTCTTGGAAGAGGGTATATGTTCTTCACTGTGATCTCGTTCAGTTCTCTATAATCAATGCATAGCTGCATTGATCCATCCTTCTTCTTTACAAAGAGAACTGGTGCTCCCCAAGGAGACACACTCGGTCGGATAAACCCCTTCTCCAACAAGTCTTGGAGTTATTTCTTTAACTCTTCTAGCTCCACATTTTCCATTCTATACGGGGTCTTTGATATCGGTTGAGATCCAGTTATGAGTTCAATGGAGAACTCTACCTCTCTTTCTAGGGGAGGTCCAGGTAACTCCTCAGGAAATACATCCATGTATTCCTGAATAATCAGAACATCTTCTATTTGTATACTCCCTTTTCCTTCTGCATCATCACTGATTAACTCCATAAAGAAAACTATAGGAGGTGCTTCTAGATAGGGATCAGTTCGGGATATCTCTCCTTGGAAGATAATTGTAGGTATTTCATTCTAGACTACTGAGATTTCCTTACTTCTTCATTTGATCTTATCATTATACTTTGAGAGCCAGTCCATCCCTAGTATAACGTCAAATTCCAACATGGGAATGACTACTAGATTTGAGATAATATTGTGCCCACTGAAGTAAACACTAGAGTCTCTAAACACTGTTGATGCATAGATAATCCCACTTGGAGTCTTGAAAGAAAATTCTACCTCAAGAAGTTTGGGGATTGATTCTATATTCTTTGCAAACTTGGAATAAATAAAGGAATGCGTAGAACCATAATCAAACAAAGTACTTGCTAATATTGAGAGGACAACAAGAGTACATGCGACCACGTCGTTTGGAACTTCAACTTTAGTTGTTGTGATAGCAAAAGAACGACCTTGCTCCCTTGGCCTTTGCTGAGGTTAATGGTGATTCCCCTCCACTACCCTCAGATTTGGACAGTGATTAGTAAAGTACCCAAGTTGTCCACACTTGAAGAATTTGACTTCGGGTAGGGTCAGAACCATCTTTCCTCTGTCGTTAGTGTTGGGAAGTTGAGGCTTCACCTCACTATGACAATTCCGCACAATATGGACTTCTCTTCCACACTTGTAGCACTTTCCACTTCCGATCAAATAGTGCCCTGGATGCTTCTTCCCACATTTATTGCATGTGGTAAGTTGCATTTTCTTTCCATCTCTTCCTTGATCAAAAGTCTTCCCTAGACTGGGCTCCAATGATCTTTTCTTGTCATTTGATTTATGAGACCACTGTGTCTCACCAAACTCTAGCACGACTTTCATTTCACTCCACATGATCTCCTCATAGCTATCGTAGTCTCGGTTGGATAGATTCTTCCATAGATGAGGTATCATTCCACCGAAAAATTTGTCAACCTTCCCACTTGGATCCATGAAAATGCTAGAGGTATATCGTGAAAGTCGGGTGAAGTTCATCTCATAGATTCTGACAGATTTGTTCTCCTTCTGCTTCATCTCAAGAAACTCTTTCTCCATTCTCATTCTCATGGAACGAGGGAAATACTTATTAAAAAATATTCCCCGGAACTCTTCCCACTCCATAGCTTCCATATCTCCTCGTGGCTTCGTGTTTTTGATCAGTGACCACCACTAATCAGCTTCTCCCTCTAGGCGGTAAACAGCAAGGGTGACTTTTTCTTGTTTCGAACAATGAAGTACAGAAAAGATCTTTTCAATGGAGCTTATCCATTATTCCGCAACCAATGGGTCAGTAGATCCACTGAATGTTGGTGGTCATTGACGCATGAAGGACTCAACAAAATGTTGTTCCCTTCGTGGTGAGATCGGACTCTCAGTTTGATTCAAGTTATTACTCATAACTTGAGTCATTTGGTTCATCATTCGCAAGAATGTTTCCATTCCGGCTTCCATTGGAGGGCCTTCAGCACATGGTGCATTGCAGTCACCATCTGCACGGTTCCTCCTATTGCCCGCCATTTTCTAAAAGAATAAAACCTTAGTGAGAAACTTATTTCATTTATGAATCTTTTAACTAAGACTTCATACTTAAACAATTACATTTATCTATACTTCCTTCGTAATGATTCATAAAAAGCTTTTGATTAACCAAACATATCCCCTGGGAGTGTCGTAACCAAGAGTGCAGCAAGGCTCCTTATCGTGCACCAGTTCTTGTTCGAGTCTAGCTCAAAGCGGTGTTTTCAGGTTTTACCCCTATGTACATCTGTGCCAGAGCCGCCTCTACCTGCTCGTATCCAGATAGGGATATATTTGTTTGATAAACCAATTACTCAATACTTACCAAAATACTAGGAAGTTTTCCTATATTTAAACTTTTCTATAGGGTTCTTCCTAAAGATTTTATATCCTAATATCCATAAATAACTAAACCATCCTTTGATACCAACTGCGGAATCCTGCCTTTTTATAACATAAACTTTCATTACATTACAAAAAACTAAGGATCTTTAAAGTTTAGTGTCTTGGAAACCAGGAAAATAATACATTACAACAACATAAAACATTCTTCTTAACACTTGAAATACTTCTCCTTAAGTTCTTCCTAGGTTCATTACTGCATCTCATAACCTGGGGACATACATCAAAATAAAGGGTGAGCAGAAGGCCTAGTAAGGGAAACAAGAGAAACATTTTACATGTGAACTTGAGATACTTCAATAAGGTCATGAAAAGAACTTTAAGGAATGAGAAAGAAATCATGAGGCATATCATAATAAAAATAACTTTTTTCATAACTTGAAGATGTGGCTACAACATTTTACAAAGACAATAATTTCAGTTTCACCAAGTTCCATCCCCAAGGTGTCAATAAAAATTACCAAGGTTATTCACCAAGGTATCAGTCTAAATGGCCATCTCTAGAGATTAAGTCTTTACCCAATGCATTGGAGCGCTATCAGGGCGCACCCTTAAATTTGTCTTTATCATCATGTGAGACACATATATCATCATAAATCATTTAATAAACAACCCATATAGCATAAAAGAAATGGGTTTCATTTCATAATCATAATGTTTTAAAAACTGCTTTAAAGACATGATCTTTATGTCACTTTAAACCCACGGAAAGGGAAAGCGGGTCTCATGTATGTAAATACAAGAATTTAAAATAGAAAAAATTGGTATATATGTGAATACCCATATAGAAGAAAGATATTTGAGTATTCACTTAATAAAATAAAAGAACTTTAGAAAAATAGAGATACATTTTGAGACGGAAATTCTGCAGCATAACGGCTATGTTTCGGGGTTTTAGAAAAAATTGAAAAGAGAGGGGACATGGGTCAAACATTCATAAATGACCCATAAAATAGTAGAGGGACATAATATAAAGGATATCTAAAAATGGTAATGAAATTTTAAGGACATACCATTTCAAATGAAAAACATGGAAGGAAGACAAAATTTAGATTTCTCTTATGAAAATTCGGCAGCCTAACGGTGTCACTTAAACTTCAACAAAAATGATTTGATGAGATAAAATAGGGTCCCTCATCATATGAACATAAAATTTCATTATGATAGATATAGAGATCATACCCCAACATAATAAAAATTAAATGAAAGACTTGACATGAAATTAGAACTTTGAAAAATGAGAAAGGTGAAAGAATCTCTTAAACAATTCGGCAGCCTAATGGCGCCACTTAAAAATTCTTAAAATGAATTGATGAGAGAAAGAGGGGCTATATCATCACATGAACATGAAAAGGGCAGTAATATGAATATAAAATAACATCCTACAACATAAGAACATGGAGCATAAAATAAATGACATAAGAGAGATAGCTTGAAAAGAAAGAGAGAGGTCGGATCCCTTACCTTAAACGTAACTCTTAAAACTCAAAGGTTGGGACCTTGAGAGGCTTGAGGGAACCTTGGGAGGACTCCTTGGGAGGTAAGGAGACCAGAACTTCATTGAGTATGATTTTGGAGTCGAATGGATGAGATAATTTCTTAGTATTTATAGGGAAAGTGAGGGGACAAGGCATTAATGGCCAAGGGACACCTCATTGGTGGTTTTGGAAAAACCATGGGCTTGGCCACGGTATTTGCCCATGGTATTGGCCACTTGGGACACCTCATACAATAATTCATCCCCTTTAGTCCACCATCCCTTAAAATATCTCATGACATCATCATGACACAGTTATGATGTCATTTAACATACTGAAACCCTAAAACTGCATTTTTACTATTCACTGAAAATTCATCTTTCTCAGAAAAATCCCAAAATTTCACCTTAACCAAATATCGATGCTTGGATTACAAATATGAACTCCATTTTATAAAAATAATTTTCTAAATATTTTTAATTTAATTTTTAAATAAAAATACTATTCACCGAGAATTCATTTTTTCCAGAAAAATCCCCAAAAATTACCATAACATAATATCGATGCTCTGAGTTCAAAAATTAAGTCCATTTTATAAAAATAATTTTCTAATTATTTTTAATTTAATTTTTAATTAAAAAACACTATTCACCCGAAAAAACTAATACTTGACTAATAATTTATGAAATCGTTATTTACCCATTTTATTGAATCACATTACTTAATCAAGGTGACTAAATTATATTAAAACTTTCTTTAAGTGAGATTACTAATCCATTTGGTCACATTACTAATCCTAAGCATAAAATCACTATTCGTAATTTACTATTCATCAAAAATTAAGTTGATCTTATTAGACTCCAAATTCCTTGCTGAATACTTTTGCAGAAGACCATTTTTTGAAAATCATTACACATCATTAATTATTTAAGGTTTACATAAATATTTTAAAATATCCCTTTTTCAAAATTCATCTATAAAATACATCCTAAAATTATCCTGACATTTGAAATTTCACAAACATCACTAAAGGAAGAAATCTCAATTTATTCATCCCAAAGGATTACACAAAGAATTTACGGTCTCGTCACATAGCCCCTTATAACACCAGCATATGACCTAAGTGTAAGGTGTGCTATGGTGAGAGAATCTGAGGGAGGCTCAGATAACATTTCCCTAGTAGTAATCTCTACTAACTTGAACTTCTCCTGCAGGCGTCTCTGTTCAAGCTTGACACGTTGGAGTTCGGCTTGGTCTTGGTCCAAAGCGAAGCCCAAATATGCCACCTCCTTCCCAAGCTCTGATAAGTGGGTTTCATAAGGTTCGAGTCTACCGGATGAAGCCATCGACTCCTCTTTCCAAATTAACCATAAACATCTCTATTAAATCGCTAAGAGTAAGTTAATATACTATTCAAAAAATTTGGGTCGTTACAGGACATGTTCTTTTATTTCCCACCATTAACTAAGAAAAAAAGTATAATTAGGGGCTTAAATACTTAGACAATAATCATGAAAAGGAATCTTTAAGCATAGAAGGATAAACTTGTAAAAGAAAAGTATATCCTAACTTGTTATCCCCTAGGTTCCAATCTAGGTTATCCATGATCATATATTCTTATGTGAATCTTTATTTTATTTTATCTTTGTTCCTTTAATAATGGTTCATACTAAGCTTATGAATTTACCAAAGCATATCCCCCGGGAGTGTCATAACCAAGAGTGCAGCAAGGCTCGTTGTCATGTACTAGTTCTCATTTGAGTCTAGCTCAAGCGGTGTTTTCAGGTGTTACCCCTATGTACATCTGTTCCAGAGCCACCTCTACCTGCTCGTATCTAGATAGGGATGTATTTGCTTGATAAACCACTTACTCAATACTCACCTAAATACTAGGAATATTTCCTATATTTAAACTTTTCTATAGGGTTCTTAATAAAGTTTTCATATCCTAATTTCTATAAATAACTAAACTATCCTTTGGTACCAACTATAGAATCCTGCCTTTTTATAACATAACTTTTCATTACATTTTACCAAACCGAGGATCTTTAAGATTTAGTGTCTTGGAAACCAAGAAATTAAAACATGAAAACATAAAACATTCTTCTTAAACACTTGAAAGGCTTCTTCTTATGTTCATCCTAGGTTCATTACTGCATCTCATAACCTGGGGACATACATCAAAAGAAAGGGTGAGAAGAAGGCCCAGTAAGGGAAACAAGGGGGAACATTTAACATGTGAACTTGAGATACATCAATAAAGTCATGAAAAAAAGAACTTTAAGGAATGATAAATAAATCATGAGGCATATCATAATAAAAATAACATATTTCATAACATGAAGATGTGGCTACAACATTTAACTTATACAATCATGAATGTATCAACAAGGTCCATCCCCAAGGTTTCATTTGAATTTACCAAGGTTATTCACCAAGGTATAATTAAAATTGTAATCTCTAGTGGTTACATCATTACCCAATGCATTAGAGAGCTATCAGGGAGCACCCTTAAATTTGTCTTTATCATCATGTGAGCCACATATAACATCATAAAACATTTCATAAATAACCCATATAGAATAAAAGAAATGGGTTTCATTTCATAATCAGAACGTTTTAAAAACTGCTTTTAAGACATGATCTTTATGTCATTTCAAACCCACGGAAAAAGGAAAGCGGGTTTCATGTATGTAAGTCCCAGAATTAAAATAGAAAATTTTGATATATACGTGAATACCCATATAGAATAATGAACTTTGATTATTCACTTAATAAAATAAATGAATTTGAGAAAAAGATCGTGATATTTTGAGATGAAAATTCTGCAGCATAATGGCTATGTTATAAGGTTTTAGAAAATATTGAAAAGAAAGGGGACATGAGTCACACACTCATAAATGATCCATAACAAATATAGAGATATAATATAAATGATATAAGAACATGGTAATGAAATTTTAAGGACATACCATATGAAATGAAATACTTGAAAGGAAGAAAAAAATAAGATTTCTCTTATGAAAATTCGGCAGCCTAACGGCGTCATTTAAAACTTCAAAAAAATGAATTGACGAGATAAAATAGGGTCTCTCATAATATGAACATAAAAGATAAGTATGATAGATATATATATCATACCCCAACATAATAAAAAGGAACTTGAAATACTTGACATGAAATAGAACTTGAAAATGAGAAGGGTGAAAGAATCCCTTAAAAATTTGGCAGCCTAACGACGCCACTTAAACATTCTTAAAATGAATTGATGAGATCAAGAGGGGGTATCTAATCATATTAACATTAAAATTAAATTATGATGAATATAAAAGAACATACTCCAACATAAGAACATGGAGCATAAAAGAAATGACATAAAAGAGAGTACTTGGAAAGAAAGAGAGAGGTAGGATCCCTTACCTTAAAATGTAACTCTTAAAACTCAAAGGTTGGGACCTTGAGGGCTTGGGGGAACCTTGGGAGGACTCCTTGGGAGGTAAGGAGACCAAAACTTCGTTGAGGGTGATTTTGGAGTCGAAAGGATGAGATAATGGCTTGGTATTTATAGGGAAAGTGAGGGGACAAGGCATTAATGGCCAAGGGACACCTCATTGGTGGTATTGGCAAAACCATGGGCTTGACCATGGTATTGTCCACTTAGGAAACCTCATACCTTATATTACTATTCATAAGTCGACCATAATTTTTACATAATTATTTCATCCTTAATGATGTCATTAAACACCCGAAACTCTAAACTGAAAATTCACTATTCACCGAAAATTCAACTTTCTCAGAAAAATCCCAAAATTTCACCTTTACCAAATATCAATGATATGATTTCAAATATGAACTCAATTTTATAAAAATAATTTTATAAATATTTTTAATTTAATTTTTAAATAAATACACTATTCACCAAAAAATTTATTTTTTCAGAAAAATCCACAAAAATTACCTTAACATAATATTGATGCTTTGAGTTCAAAAATGAACTCCATTTTATGAAAATAATTTTCTAAATATTTTTAATTTAATTTTTAATAAAAAACACTATTCACCCAAAAAAACTAATACTTGACTAATAATTTCCGAAACAGTTATTTACCTATTTTATTGAATCACATTACTTAATCAAGGTGCCTAGATTATATTAATACTTACTTTAAGTGATATTACTAATCTATTTCGTCACATTACTAATCCTAAGCGTAAAATCACTGTTCATATTTTTCTATTCATCAAAAATTAATTTGATTTTATTAGACTCTAAATTTCTTACTGAACATAATTGTAGAAGACCATTTTTTGAAAATCATTACAAATAATTAATTATTTAAAGTTTACATAAATATTTTCAAATATCCTTTTTCTAGAATTCATCAAAAATATGCATACTATATTTATCTGAACATTTGAAAATTCACAAACTTCATCATAAGGAGAAATAAAAAATTTTATTTAAATCAAAGGATTACAAAAGGTAGTTACAGTCTTCTTACATAGCCCCTTATAACCCCAGCATAAGACCTAAGTGTAAGGTGTGTTAAGGTGAGAGAATCTGAGGGCGGCTCAGCCAACATCGCACGAGTAGTAATTTCTATCAGTTTGAACTTCTCGCAAAGGAAATTCCGTTCTAGCTTCAAATGATGAAGTTCGACTTGGGTTTGGTCTAGAGCAATGCCCATTGGTGCTACCTCCTTCCCAAGTTCTGTTAGATGGGATTCGATTGGCCCAAGACTACTGGATGAGGCCATCGAATCTTCTTTCTATATTAATTAACCAAGATCACTTGTATTTAGAGACAATAGCCGCAACATTTAGTTTCCAACGGTCATACTGACTAATGGTCATATAATAGTCAAAACCCAACAGTCTCATTTTAATTATACTCATGTTATCAAATGAAACAGTTTTGTTGAGTATAAAAATAAAATAACACACAAAATTAGGAAACAAGATTTATTCAAAATTTTGGGTCGTTACAGCTGGGGTTGGCTCCGTTCCTTGGACATTGAGTCTCTTCCCATTTTTATTGGTCTTACGGGGGAATTTGTCGTTAAAAATTCCCTCATCCCTATAGGCTGGGGTTGAACCTGGATTGCGGCAGTGGTTGCTGCTATCGCTACCTTCCTGATCTTACGTGCCCCTATTCGGGGGTGAACTGGGTTTGGTGCCGAGTTCTTCTGTGAATCAATCCCTTCTGGGGAGGCAAGCAATGACCACTGATCGGCCTCTCTTAGGCGAGAGGCATGTTGTATGCTTTCAGTGGCCTGATTTAGGAGTTCATGAATGGCTTGTTCCCGTCGGGCCTGATGCTCCTGGGACTTACTCAAGGCCCTTTTTTGTTGGGTGTGTCGCCTTTGGATAATAGGGAGACCACTCGATTATTGTCTTGACGTGATGGAATTGCAAGATATTACGCCGAACGGGTTCCTCTGGGCGAGGAGTGGAGTGAAATGCAGAGCTCCATGTTCTCCCCATCCTCTGATATGGACTCCCGTCGGAGTGTCACCAATGAGGCGGTGCAGCTGGTGTAGCGCACGGAGGCAGGCTATCTCCATGTTTCCTTTACACCTATCAGGTCACCATTTCCGCGCTGAAGGAAGAGCTTCCAGGTCGATGTGACGTAGGAGGTCTCATGTTGTCTTGACATGGTCTACATACCCGTCGTAGGGCAGGAAGCTTGATTTCAGCTGGCAGAGGGTTGTCCATATATTGTAGCAGATGTCATGCACGCATTCTTTTGACAACCTTCTGGGTATGTCATATTGAGAGGTGGTTGTGGGCCAAAACATAAATGGTATATCATCCCTGGCCAGTCATTTCCTCAGGTGCAACATGTCGGCATACTCTTCCATCAATGATTCCTTTACCAGGTCAGCCCAACTGACATGCTCACTGATAGTGTGGTCAGAGGCAGTGGGACTGGTAGGTATAGAATTATCATGTGGGTGATTCCGATGTGGTTCAGAAGATGAACGTGGCCCCAGAATGTTTCCCAATTGAAGAAGGGTGTCGTTGGAAACTAGCTGAGAATCTGACATGATTGATCCCATCCTTCTGAGTGCCTCGGAATACGAGGGCTTTTCTAGTTTTGATTCGGCAGGGGGAGGACCTTCTTGTCGATATGATATGTCATTGTGGGGAGGACCTTCGCCATGGCGGCCGCAATAGCGAGGACTACCATTACTACCTGACGCCTCCCTGCATAGAGGACTTTTGCAGTGCATACCCTGGGGAGGACCTCCAAGGCGTTTCACTGCAAGGGGAGGACCTTCTGACTATGTATCATTGTTACAGGGAGGGCCTTCGCAACAACTACCATCATGGTGGGATGACCACCATGGTTTGACGTTCGATGTGCATCTTGGGGAGGACCTTCAAGACACACTGTGATAAGGGGAGGACCTTCTTGTTGATTGGGGCCACTGTGGGGAGGACCTTCTCAATGGAAGTCGTGGTGGTGAGGACTACCATCACAACTACTGAAATGGGGAGGAATACCATTACAGCTGGACGCCTCACTGCATAGAGGACTTTTGCAGTGCATACCCTGGGGAGGACCTCCAAGTAGTTTTGCATCAAGGGGAGGACCTTCTGGCTGCGTAGCGTTGTTATGGGGAGGGCCTTCGCAACAACTGCCATCATGGTGAGGATGACCATCATGGTTTGACGTTCAATGTGCATCCTGGGGAGGACCTTCAAGACACACTGTGACAAGGGGAGGAACTTCTTATTGCTTGGGGCCACTGTGGGGAGGACCTTCGCAATGGAGGTCGTGGTGGTGAGGAATACCATCACAGTTGGACGCCTCACTACATAGAGGACTTTTGCAGTGCATACCCTGGGGAGGACCTCCAAGGCATATCGCAGCAAGGGGAGGACCTTCTGGCTACGTAGCGTTGTTATGGGGAGGGCCTTCGCAACAACTTCCATCATGGTGAGGATGACCGTCATGGTTTGACGTTCGATGTGCATCCTGGGGAGGACCTTCAAGACACACTACGACAAGGGGAGGACTTTCTTGTTACTTGGGGTCACTATGGGGATGAACATTGCAATGGCGGTCGTGGTGGAGAGGACTACCATCACAGATGCTTCAATGGTGAGGACTACCATCACAGCTGCCGTAGAGAGAATATATGCAGGGTACACCCTAGGGAGGGCCTTCAGAATGTACCACAATGAGGGGAGGTCCTTCTTGTTGCTTGACATCTCTACGAGGAGGACCTCCGTTATCAGGGTGGTGAGGACTACCACCGTGATCTGATGCCCGGCTATGCGGAGTGTCATTGCAGCGTAACCCCTAGGGAGGACCTTCAAGGTAGGCCACGACAAGGGGAGGGCCTTCTTGTCGTGATGAGACGTCAATTCGGGGAGGGCCTCCGCAATTAGGACCATGATAGCGAGGACTACTATCATAATTTGTGGTCCCATTGCATGGAGAGTGCTTGTAGTGTATACCCTGGGGAGAACCTTCACGGTGGACCGCAGTAAGTGGAGGGCCTTCTTGCTGCTCAATCTTCTGGTCATGCGGAGGACTGCCATGACTCGCATCAAAAGAGAATCTCTTTCGATCGATCGTTATATGCCTATGGGGGAGGCCCCCGTAGGTGCTCTTGGGAGGACCTTTAGAGCTGCTGGTAGCGATAATGCGGGGAGGACCTTCGCAAATACTACTGCCACTCCCATAATATGGTAATGGGTGGGCAGGGTTCTAAGACTTCTGCATGTTCTTAGTGGCATCGGGAACCTCAGCTTCCAGTAGAGCAGAGTCATGGACCTGCTCTTTATTTTTCTGATGCCTTCGGCGCATTCGGGGCGCTTTCTTGCGGGCAGCAGAGACTGTCTACTATTGAAAACAGCCTTCACCTTTGGTTCCCTGTCTAATTGGGTCCCGTGATGTTTCTGGGATACGCCGACGAACATATTTACTTTTAGCAGGAATATATTCCTACTCTGGAGCATCCACCATGATGGACGGGTGTCCCCCAGTTGGAACAAGTGAAGCTGCTCGATCTGGTTTCCCTTGTATCGCGGAATATAGCCGACGAACCTCCTGGACAGAAGCAGGGATGCATATTTGCTCCGAGGCGGCTATCTCATCTCTTAGATGAGTCGCCTCAATTGGGGATATGGGCTCACGGGCCTGAGTCCTTGCTGTTTCCACTGATGCAATTACATTCTAGCAAGTCTACAAGATATGATCTGGGATCGATACCTGCTCCTACATCATTTCAAGGATATGCAGAGAGACATCTTTGGCTGAAACGGGTATGAAGGCCCATTCCGGTATCAAAATAGGAATATCCTACTCCGGTCCTCCTATGGTCAGTGGGTACTGACAATTCTCCTGTGTCAGGGCTGGTGAACGAATCTGCACCTAGGCCAGGATATGCCCGTTTATCAATCCATTTTCTACAATATCGGGATGGATGACTTTACTTGCATCCTCAGGGAGTTGGCTGTGAATATATTGGTTTCCCACCATATCAAGTCGGTGGCCTTTGTTGGCAGGGATACGTGTCTTCCTATTAATTGCCGCCACATCTGGATGGTAGGATTTGTTGATCGCCACCATGCCGGGATGGTAGGCATCAAGATCATCTACTAGGAGTTGGTCCTGCAGGTGATGGGTCGCTACCACGTCTGGTTGGTGGGCTTCACGACCCTGGGCAGGGAAAGGTGTCTACCAGGTAGGTGTCGTCCTATGTGAGTGACGGGCTTGACAGAGCTCGGTAGGGATGCACGCCTGCTCGTATGATGCCACTATGTCTGTATAGTAGACTTTGGAGGAGCGGGCAGGTGCATGTTCCTGCTCGCAATACGTCTCTGTGACTGGGCAGCGGAGCTCCTCCTCAGGGACAAGAGTGATGGACAGTCCCTGGTTGTAAGTTTTCCTCCCTCGTCGGGCATTCCGAGGGGTCAGATCTCAGGGAGTGTGGGCCTAGATCCTCGGGGCTATATCCTCCTTAGTGTGAAGATACTGAGTAGTGGCGTATCCATGATGACGTCTCCCGGCGGGGGCCTTAGATCGGAACCCCCGTTCAGTGGGGATGAAGTCCTCAGCGTTGACCTCATCTGCCTCCCTAAGATAAGGGAGGTACGCGTTGTCCCATTCCAGGGATAGACTCCCGAAATAGTTTGAGATAGCAACAACAGCTGTCTGGATCTGCCTTCGCGGCCGCTGCTGGGCGGGTGACTGGCGGGTCTTGGTGGATTGGAGGGCGTGCATGGCCACCTCCACCGTCGGGAGAGTACCGTTCACGTGGTACTCTCAGATCAGCACATCCGAGACCCAGCATTGAAGATGCTGAGTCAGTGACGAGGTCCTTTTTTGGTGAGGAAGTCCGGCCATTGCGTACCTTGAAGCACACACCTACGATTTTCTCCGTGACACCATTGTATCGAAGGGAGTTCTGGGTGGTACCTATAAAATATTTTAACAAATACAAACAGCAAACCCGTCAAAGCAGCTTCTCGTGACCCCATTCTTAATTAATAACCTTTCTTGGCCCTTTTTGTGAGTATAAAGGGGGCATAGGGTGGGATTAGGTTAATTATATCATGCTTGGTTAAAGATTCACGTCGGGTTCACCATTTTTTGTCTCGCGGTGCATGATGGGATCATGGGGGAGAAACATGCGCTACCGGACAGTTGATTAGAGAAGATTGGGTTCTTCTTAATCACTCATATCAGGTGCACCGTTTTCACCTTGAAATGCCCAACGGTTCTATATCTGGAAATACGTGGACCTGCTTTCCAAAGGCAGGCGTTCCCTAGGTGATTTGTCTAGTGATGCTTGAGAACTCACATTGGTCACGAGGATGGGAAGTCGGGCTCATCGCACCCTTTTGTGGGGAAATTATTCCATGTTTCAGGACTCTCTTATAGATTTAAGATGTATTCATATGATAGAGAATCTTTGGTTTATACCCAAGAATAGTATCCATAGATTACTCCTGGTTGGCAATGGTAAGCTGGACGCAGGGGTTCGGAGTCATTTATGCCCAAGGATTACCATCCCTCATTGAATTAATGACCCCAAGGAGTCTGGACTCATTGAGACGGCACTGGTTTAAATCCTCGTAACCAGGAACTCTGGAATTTATCATCATCCAGGGGGGACAGATAATGACTTGAGCATTTGAATCGAACCCGTGGTATGATCCTCCTATGTATCCCTATCAGAGGAATCAGAATTCACGTAGTTCGGTTTGGTATGGGGCTTAAGCTCTAGGCTGCCCAGGGTTGGTGTGGTGAACCAAAGTGAAGATGGTCGGATCGACCGGGTGTTGGGCATGAACCTTAGGGAGGCTTCCTACGTACCCTGCCTAGGAGATGGGGATCAAAGTCCACATAGTTCGGATTGGGATGGGGCTTAAACTCTGAGGCGGCCCAAGTTGTGGGTAAACCGACATAAAGGGGGTCGGAATGACTGATTATTGGGATTGAACCTCGGGGAGGCTTCCTATGTACCCTACCTAAGAGACAGGGATCAAAGTCCACATAGTTCGAATAGGGGTGTCGGAGAACCGACGTGAAGGTGGACCTGGGGGTCCGATGGTGATCAGCCTTGAACCTCTTGGAGGCTTCCTACGTATCCCTGTGGTGGGGAATCAAAGTCCACGTAGTTCGAGTTGGCATGGGTATTACGCTCTGAGGAAACCCAGGGTAATGGATTGGGACTTACACTCTGAGGATAACCAAGATAGGATTTCATGGTCGATGCTTACTCTAAGCCCACGTGAGTCATGCTCGGTGTGAGAAACAAGAGGCAGCAGGGACCAGACGATCACATCGCGAAAGGTGCGTCCGCGGGAAGTGTGATGGGGCTTACGCATGGGGGTGGCCCAAAAAAATTCGGTCTTACTCTGAGATGGATGCCCATGGTGATAAAGCCCAGCGGGAAAGGTACTTGGCTCCAAAAAAGAATAGAGAAGCACCCTTCCCCACTATGCCCTTCCTTGGCCATGGCCATGGGGAAGTACGGAGGTGCATGGGTGCTTCCTTATGATGGGTAGTCTACCACTCCCCATGGAGGGGAGAAGTTCCCCAGTCCTAACAAGTGGAGGGGCAGAAAGGGGACTCCTGACATGGACTCTACACTACCATGGGTATGTGGACCCAGGAGTGACTCGGGAACCCGCTCAAGGGCCAGGGCAACCCCTTCACCCTCACCTACCGTGGGTATGTGAACTCAAAACGGTGCGTTGATGCGCCTGAAGGTTACATCACATGGGTCCGGTGGCTCTGGTGGAGGCCTCGGCTCGGGGCTGATGAATGGGCCAATGAGGGGGTCGCGAAGGATTAGGTCGGATTGGAAATATTTTATCTGGATCAGGGAATGGGAGCTCCGAAGGATTTGGCAAACCACACAGGTGTATGAGGGGTGGCGCCCTTCCCGTAGGAAGGTGCTACATGGCTGGAGAGGTCGTCCGCGAACCAAGGTGGTCTGCGGACTAATGGGAATCCCGTGAACCAAGGTGGTTCACGGCTTCGGGTTCGGCCCGTGTACCAGGTTGGTACGCAGAGGGGTCCACGCGAGCAGCGGTGGCCGAGGGCGACACCATTTGGAGGTTCGTCAGTCGGGGTTTCACCTGCATAGGAGGGTGTTACGCGGTGCGACGGATCAGAAAAGGGGCATAAACTCCTTGGTCTGTGGGGAGTGCATCCGTGGAGGGGCCATGGTTCACGTTCTCCTTTTCTTTGTTATTTTAAGTTCGCAGTTCACCAAGTTGTTATGCATTTTCGGTTCCTTATTAATTTGTTTCTTGCTTCATACCTGTTCTGGTTCGCGAACCGGAACTTCACTGTTTGCGAAATCCTAAGCTCCTTCCTTTGAAATCCTTCCACCCGAATCTAATCGATCTCTCCTCCCCTATTCCCCCTCTAACTATTTTTATAGAGTGGGGAAAGAGATGTATTTGTGGTCATGCGACACCTTTTGCATAGGCCCATGACCGGAAACCCGGTTTACAGATGACTTGGTCAATCCGCAACTTGCGGGGGGAATTGAACGCACCTCCCCTGCGAACCAAACTAGCTCGGGGAGTGCTTCGTGACCGCACAAGGTTCCGCCTCCATTCCACGAACGAAAGTGGATATGGCCCGGGCAGGTTGACACGGTTCACAGCGGGGGCGGTTCGTGATAGTGGATCAAGTTGGCGCCCATCCTGCTTTGCGCTCTCGGAGGATCCCCTCCTCTGTTCTGCGAATGACAGCGGTCCGCGGAGGGGGGTGCTTCGTGGAACTGGCCTCGTACCATTATCATTAGACCGGTCTACGGACCGGTTTGTCATGTTCCATCCTCTGAGTATTCTCTACACTTTTCCCCAATTATTTGGGGAGGAAATTGGGTAAAATCTCCCTCTCCCTTGGATTAAAGGGGATTCTCATTCACCTTTGCATATTTTTTAGGACCCTACAGTGTTATTAATTAAAAAATCAGCACCTTTAAACTGTATTCCATCAATTTACCCCTTTAAATCACAAGGAATGATTATTAAATACCAGATAATCAAATTTATATAGAATAAATTCAATAAAATAAAACATTAACAAACATTTAAGTCCACTTAAGGTCTCTATTAAATCACACAACTCATTTTTTCTTTAGCATACAAAATTTTCTACAATATTCTGAGATAAACATAATATAATTTAACATGTGTTCTCATTATTAGTCTATAAAAAATCATGTTAACACATCCAAAATTGAATTATTATCCAATTTCATAGAAAAAAATTATAAAATAATTAAATTCAATTATCATATTATCAATAATACACTATAGTTGTGAATTATAAGCTCAAAAAAGTTCAAAAACACTTACCTCAATGTATTTTACCATTCCTCACAAGGATTAGAAGCCTAATTCCCACTCAGATTACCAAATATCATGAATCCACTATGAACTAAAAGAAAAAATATAATTAAGATGTTAAAAAAAACTAAACCACTTATCATTTTACCTAAACCATAAGGAAAACAATATACACATCATCCCAATTTCAACACAACAAACAGATTGTTAATATTCCTATAACATAAAATCTTAATTTTACATACTCTCATTCTAACTAAACATTAACATGATTTAATCAAATAAAAAACCAATACAATTTATTTATGTGTATTTTTAACAAAAAAACACTAATAAGTTTTATCATATTGCTCAAAACAATAATTAAATATTTGATCATGTAAATAAAACTTTTTACACAAACCATAGTTCCCATTATGCCTTTTTTATGCACAATAAACAGAAAGTTCTATATAAATAAATTTCATTTGATTTATTCCAATTCTCATTTAAATGTGACTGAAACATTCATTAATCACCTCAATTATAAAACTAATCATTAAAATACTATTTTTTTACCTAAAAAAAGATAAATGGAATTAAAATTGAACTATCTCAAAATATACACATAAAACCCATATTGACTATATAATTTCATTAATATCTATCAATGAAAAAATTACCATGTTTTTTCATATTTTTTCCCCATTTAAATTAAATCATTAAAACATATAAACAACCAAACATGAACGCATTTAGCATACATTTTACCTTTAAATTTTACTATATTATACATGTATATAATCTTTTATAGTTTTTTAAATAAATAAATACATTTCCATTATTAAATAATTACATTTCTATTATATTCATGGAAAAAATATATACAAACAAGAATCCATAAATTCAACTTTAAGTTAATTTATAAAATCATTATTTAATCATATTCTCAAATTTTCCAATTTGTTATATAAAATTTCTTTTGGTAACTAACTCATATCATATTAGCAATAAGTAATCAATCCTTAAAATAAATTATATTGAAACATCAAGTATATCCATGTGATTTTATTTATGAAATTAATTATTAATAACCTATTTTGAATAATTGTTTTTTATATTCAATGTCATTGAAAACGGTCATTTTGAATATTAAAGGATGTGTTCCTCGAGAAATTTTTTTTTACTAAATAAGAAAGAAGAAAGATTGAAGAGTGGTAAATGAATATATAGAACAATAGATTATAAGTTTTTAATTTATTGATTTTAAATTTTAATATCTATTTTGTAACTAAATTTTTCATTTATATTTGTAATAGTGTCCTTTAGAGGCCCTTGATGAGAAGGAAGCTGAACAATTTGGTCCAAACTATCATTTACAACATGTATTAGGAGATAAGAAACATGGGAGAGTATGTTTTTGACCATGTAATATTATTTTTCCACTACATATTTGCCCATTTAAGGTGTGAGTTTTGGTAGCATCAAGTTATAAATAGATCATGCAGAGGTAGAAGAGCCTCATGCCATGGTAGAAGATGCCAAAAAATAGTCATGTAGGAGTGTGAATGGAATCAAATGTCCAATGATGAATTTATAAAAATTATGGAAGTATTATTTACATCACTTATACTAGATACTATCATGAATTGTGATATATATATTTCAGTGGCGCATATAGTGTATGGTTCACTAGGTGATGGTCCTAGTGGTGGTTGGGACAATGACGTCCCTGACGATGGTGATAGAAATAGAGATGTTGAGGATGATGGTGAGGATGATGGTGAGGAGGATAGTGAGGAGGAGTATGACGATGATGACTATGGGGATGATGTTGGTGGTGATGAGATAGATATTGATTCTTTACAATTTTATTGATATTAATGACATGTGATTTTGACGATTAGTTTTGAATGAATATATGTGATGTTTTAAATGTGTGTTATCATTGATTGAATTTGTTAATTTTTTTCTTGGGTTATCATTGTTTGTATATTAGTTGGATATGTTTGCTAAAAGTTTTTGGTTATCTTTGTAGATAACTGGTGAAGGTGGGGGTGATACTCCATATTTGGTGATTTCTATAGGCAATTATCCATGGTAGGGGTGGTATTTCCAGTGAAGGTATTACTGGTCTATACCAACCGTTTCAAACCATTGGTATAGGTATATACTAATGGTTTCATACAACCATTCGTATAGCTTGAAGATAGGAAATTTTATTAAAAATTTTTACAAAAAATGGTATAGGGATTTAGCAATAGTTATTTAGACCATTTGTAATGACCTATACCAATGGTTTCATCAAAACTGTTGGTAAAGTGAAACCCCGTGATGCATATACCAATGGTTTACTCTAAACTATTAGAATAGGACTATAGACATGGTATTATAACCAAAATTTTGAAGAATCGGCGTTATAGGCTATACTAATGATTCTCCAACCTATACCAATGGTTTTGAACCATTGGTATAGTCCTATTTTCTAGCTGTGGGTGTTATTCCTATTCATAACCACTAATTCAATGGCTATGTTATAATGATCATATTTAAATAATAATATTTCATTGTCCATTTAATCTTAGTGTTTCATGTCATATACACCATTAAACATAATTTTGTTATTTTAAAATCATAGGGTTTTATATTTTTAGCTCCAAATTGAATCAGGGGTGGTCCAGTTCTACAAATCCGAACAACTCATTCATTAGTAAAAATAAGCTTACCCCCTTGGTAATAGTAAAGGATAAACATCTCCTATAAAAGTATATGTGCACCCCATAAGTAGTCAACCAGTCCATGCTAAAAAATGAATCTACTCATCTCAAATATCATAAAATCCCATAAAAGTCCATAACCAAAAAATACTATAGGACACTCTAGAAATCTCTAGAGATGGTATACATTCTTCCCCAAGGGTATATCTAGAGAAATAAATTCAGAAGATATTTTAACTAGTAAGTATAATAAAGTAATGACTTGAATATAAATAAAATAAAAGGAAGCTCATGTATCAAAAAAATTATTAGAGAGCATAGAGGTAATTATAATCATAGATCATACAGTTGAAGGTCCCTCTCCAACATCAATTGGAACTTGGTCTACCACATAACCTTGTATGTGTTTGATATATGGAAATGTGCCTTGGTTTAATGAATCAATTGGGAAATAGAATTATACAATGTATTCATTTTATACTAAGGTCCTAAGACTTCCCCTTGGCCTAATAATAATGAAACCAACTATGATTACTTCAAAAAAAGTTCTATAGATGACTCATCTTTCTAAATCGATGGAAATGTTTAAGAGGATTGGGATATAACTTGAGATAATACCCTTTCTATCCATAATTATAACATCTTACAGAACCTCATTCTATAAAGGGATCTGGAGAACCTATGCTCTTCTCTGGATTCCTACTACCACCCTAGCGCATGTCTTCTAACTTCCTCTTCCTAAAGCTAGAAAATTCACCCGCAACACCATTAGTGATGCCACTCACAGTTCCACTGAGATATGGAATAAGACCTATTGACTTTTCCTCCACTATTACCTTATCAATTATATATCCCTTATGAATCACCTTAGAGTATGTCAATAGGTAGAAATTTATGACTTGGAACCTCAGATCTGGTCGAATCCCAATCTCAAACATACGTGCCTTCTTCACCTCATTTTTATCTAAAATAGGAATGAAGTGGAGAAACTCCATGACATGACAAGAATATGAAGATATCAACATAGTCCCTTAATGAAGCTCTATAAACTCTTGATCTTGACCCATATTCAGTGTATCTAATAAAAACTCTTCAAGGAAAATATTCTTTAATGTCTCCTAAGTAAAGCCATCACATATTCCCACCTAATTCATAACACCCCACCATCTCTTCATGGGTCCCTCAATAATAAAATCAACTAGCATAACCCATCGATCCTCTAACGTCTCCACAAAATCAAATTTTTCCTCGATGATTTTAATCCAATCCTCAACATTATGGGATCCTCCAGTACCCTATAAGGATGGAGATGCTAAATATAGAAGTCACAGGTATAATCGACCATCAACCTATGATGTCTTCCACCTTGAATAGGAACTGTAAAATAATACTCTAGTTTGAAGTGGTTATTTTTCCTATACCACTAGATCAAGTATTAAAGCATGCTCGGCTACACCCTCTTCAACATCTGGAGGAACTACAATATCTACCTCCTATGTAGGAGCATCCTATACCATTTATCTAGGTGTTCCTATAAGATGAAATCAAGGAGAAATTATGTAAAACTTCAAATGAACTCTTCTAAACACCTATAATATATCACTTGACATAACAATTCAATAAGTTTATAAGTTCACACAAGGTATTTCTATATGAAGATCTATCTAGGAGGCTACCCACATCCACAAGTCATAACCCTCTTTAGCACTACCTATGTCCTAACCCAAATTTACAGTACTTAAACATTAGTCACGGTCATATAAATATACAAATAATATCATTCCCAGTTCAATTAATTAAAATTTGATCATATATGTACCATAGAAGCACAGATCACATATTACCAATGACATTTAAAAAATTGAATTATAATATATAACAATAAAACATATTAATGACATGTGAACTTATATTTCCTTTCATGATGCATGAATTGAACCAAATCCCATAAATTATAATAGAAAAATAGTACTTGGGATTAACATGAAACTGTAATAAAAAATAGTAAAAATAATCCCAACACTGGTAACTCATATGTTTATTATGTTAGAGTTTTCCATGAACTTACGTGACTCTCCTACCCAAGATCCACATAGCCTATCTATCACGAACCAGACCGGGTACCCTAGTAACCCAATAACTAATCTGGCCTTGAAATATCTCTAAGGTAATTCTTAAACCCCACAAGTTGGTTACTATCACTTGGCATCATATAATATTCAAGTGGGAATGAATTTTCCACAAAACATAGTGGAAGCAAGACAAGCAAGTCGATATGTATACAAAAGAAACTCCTTTGGGAGTAATTTACTAGAAGTCAACATAATATTAAAGCCCAAAGTACTACAAACCAAGTTCCAAAATAAGGAAAAACAACCCAGGTCCCTAAGGACACAACTCACCATTTCCAAGGTTCAACAATTGGATCCACCTCCAACAGATCCTTTTCCCCTTGTTCGATCCTAAAAGGAGATATTAAAAAATATTATATAAAATAGTTCATATAAATATAGAAAAAATGTAAATAAGTTTTACAACAATGTAATACATTTATATCTCAAATATAAATAATAAGAGAGGAACGTGGTCATTTTACTAATAGTTACAAAAGTTCCAGGCTATATGACTATGCACTCTCTAAGTGATCATGAAAATATGTGCATACACACATCCCTCTGACACTGGTCAAATGTGACTCATCATTATTCCATTAGTTATGTGACCTGCTGCATTTATGTTTTAGAACATTGTATAAGTATAGAGTGTGTCAAAATAACTCAAAAACTACCTAAGGCCTTCATGTTCTCTTACACAATAAATGATTATCAATTTATTTTAAGACTACTTAAAATAAAATTAAATCCCATTTTACCCATTTCAAATGCCAATTTTCCATTTAAAAACCTAAATAGGTTTCTAATCAAAAATATGCCTCTTTAAAAAGATAAATTTGTTGGGTTTCTATGAAAACACTTTAATCTATTTTCACAAGTTTAAAATCAATTCAAAACTAATTCCATAAATTTCACAATTAAATTTCCATAATTAAATTAAATAATTTAATTGAAATAGCTTCCATAAAATTTATAATTTAAAGTAAAAAAATTTAATCAATTAATTTCCACAACTCTCCCCAATTCAACGAAATTGGGGGGTTTTCCCAATTTTCATGCCAAACCCATTTCAAATATCCCAATTCACTGAAATTGAGTTTTATAAAATCAATTGAAATAAGGTTTGAAAAATTGAATTTAAATCAATAATTGAAATAGATCAATAAATTCAAGGTTAATTAATATGGCCAAATAGGAAGGAATCACCTACCTTTTTTTCAAAACTCAACACTGGCAATAGAAACCGTCAATAAGAATAAAGGTGTTAAATACCTCAAAACACAACCTAAAAACAAGATCTAACATCATAGAGCATAGATCCATCAATTTCAGGATGATCTATTGAAATACCAAAGGATGAGAAAGGGATAAATATGATAAATAACTTATAAAGCTTGCCCAGGAATCACACTGTAACGACCCGAGAAACCGTGTTTTGGGTAATGACAAGTTTCTTTTACAATGCCACCCATTAAGTGAACAAAAAATCATCTTA
Source organism: Viscum album (assembly GCA_963277665.1). Classification (NCBI taxonomy): domain Eukaryota; kingdom Viridiplantae; phylum Streptophyta; class Magnoliopsida; order Santalales; family Viscaceae; genus Viscum; species Viscum album. The sequence goes on along the minus strand of OY728155.1, from coordinate 439,529,782 downwards.
TAAGATAATAATAATAATAAAATAGAAAAAACTCATCAAATGAATGAAAGGCCCATTTATTCAAATGAGTAACATCACGGTGGCTACAACTCACACTGATCGAACAAGAAAATAAGCTAACCAAAAATCCCAATTAAAAACTCTATTACAATAATAGGGAGACCGCTTAAAACCACCAGGACACCAAGAAGGCGGTAAGGGTTTCTGGCATCCATCAGAATAAACATGAGGATGGCTGAAGCCACTGCAACCGTGCTGAGCACCAAGGGAATCACACGAACCATCTCCTCCTTTCTCCTTCAGTCACCTTGAATGAGGGATACCCCAAGACCATACTCTTTATAAGAACACTAATTCGACCGTTGAACCCTAACAGCTATAAATATTAATGTTGGCTCCCCCATGATTCTCCTATCCACTAATGTTTTATTTTGGACCGTTGGAGATAAGAATGGTTTACCCCGAAAGGTTCTAAAATCTATTTGTGTTATTTGCTTTAATATTTAAATAATTATATCAATAATAGTTTAATTAATTTATTGCTTGTTTTACAAAAAGGTGAATTATATTTTTCAAAACTGTGAGAATTAATATTATTATTTTTTCACTATTTACTACATGTTTTTAACTTGAGCAATTAATCAATTATTTTGTAATTATATTAAATCTGATGGGTTTTTATTTTGTTTAAGAAAATATGAACTCAAACTCTTGAGTTATATATGTTGCGTCAAACATTAAATTAAATGTATTATACTTATCTCTAAATTAAATATAAGTAATAATAATAATGTAAATATTTATAATTTGACCTTTTTATTAATAGTTTTGAAACTATGTTAAGTTATGGTTTTATTTACATTACAAATTTTGCATCTTTATTTTAATGCTTACACAAATATTCTTGTTACTTTAAAAACAATGAAGATAATAGAATGATTGTAAAAATTTAAAATAATAAATAATGTTATATGAATATGTGTTTTTGAAATTATGTTAAATGTGGAATTAAGTAACCAAATTTTTATAAAAAATTTATTCAAATCTTTCCATGTAATTATAAAATTAAGATAATTGTTTGTTTAAGGAAAATAATAATATATTTTATGGCTTAAATAGGGGTTTAATAGTTTAATATATTGGTGTATTTATAACCCTTGACTTAGGATAATAATAGTCTATTAATAAGGTTATATTAATGATTTTATAATAGGTTTAATAAAATAATAAAACAATAGTTTTTATATGTTAAAAACGTTGAAAAAAAATCAGGGGCCGCGTGTTTTAAAATGCCGCATCAAGCTGGATCGTCTGATCCAGAACCCCTCTGATCGCACCATCCATTCTTTTTAATGCCGCTTTGACTCTGGGTCGACCGATCGTTTTCCATCTAATCCTGGTCGTCCTTTTTTCACGTCTCTCTCTCTCTCGCAGTTCTTTCTTCTTCCTCGCGCCCGCAGTACCAGTATAGGCAGCATTTTCTTCTTCTTAGGCCGGCGAGTGGACCCATTTTCTCTCCTCCTTTCCACGAGTTTGGCATAATCTATTTAATGCTCGGCCTTCCTCTCAACACCTCTTAACTCTAGGTCAGCTGTTTTTTTTTTCTCCTACTTATAAGTCTTGTGGTGCACTGGAAGTGTGGCGGCTCCTTGGTGTTTTCCTCCCCAGAGTTTCTAGTCGCGACGACCCCACCAGTCCAATGCTTCTTCTTTCATCTCCTCCTCTTCAAACCGGTAAGGGACAAGCCATGTTTTGTTTATTTTTTTTAACTTTGGTATATATATTTATATAGATGTTTATATATAAACTTATACATATATACACCTTTTTCATACACATATGCTTGAATTTGAGGAATGTTCTAGTCCGCTTCAGTTTGGAGTCCCAAAACCGGGGCCTTTATAGTGAAGGGAAATCCCTTTGTTCCATTTCCCTTCACTTAGATGGTTATATGTACGTATATACACTTTTTATATAAAAATGTATAATTCCATAAACCATATTTTTTTCTATAATCCTTTTTTCTTATAAGGAATATTCTAAAATTAGTAACTGGCTCCTTTTATATAAGTAAATGGATTTTAGCGTTTTACATAGTTTTAGTTTCAAGTAGACTATATATATATATTTTGGTATTTATATGTGTACATAAGTATATAAATACCTATAAATGCATACACCTATTTAATTACGTACAAATAATTTTAGAATACATAATGGAAGAGTATGATTATTATGTTTTTTTAATACATTTTGGTATAACATGATGAGTTTCTAAAATTATATATACCCTTTAAAAATATTACATCAAGAGCGATACCAAAACTATTTATATACATGGTTATATATATGATGAAGTTTAAGGATTGGTTTAATATCAAAATGACTCTTCTAATTGAAAATTTTCATTTATTAGTGCTTTGACAATTCATGCACTTTTTGTAAAAATGTGTGGCGTGAACCCCCTTAAGAATTTATATGTGTCCAGGTGAATGTGTTTTCATAAGTTCAGTTTCCAAAACCCTTTTTCAATTAATTATTATCAGGACTTGGTTTATAATTTTGATTCATATAAGTTTTTAATAAATTTAGTGGGTGCTAAGCCAACATGTATATCGCACCAGTGGACCAGCTTAACCTACAAAGTTATGTAACCTCGATGAAATTTTATACTTGTAAAGAATGAGTTTCTGCATGTTTTGAAGAGATGAACTATTAAATTTATGGGTTTTATTCAATGAACATGATGTAATTTTACATGAAAATCCATTATGTTCAGTGTTCCAGTTATTTTTGCATGTACAAGAGTAAGTTGATTTAGTTTATTTACGTCACTGATTAATCTGAAGCCAAAAGCATAGTTCTTTTTACATTTATGATATGATCCATCTCAAGTTATGAGTATGTATGCAAAAGGGGGGTTTTGATTAAGGATGTATGAATGAAACCCTTTTAATGAAAGACTATGTCATGATATGTGATGGGTGTCTGGAACATAAATGTTTATGGACAGGTGCGCCCGGATTTACAGTGCTCCAATGCATTGGGTAAAGTAAGAGTCTCATGAGACGTTATGTGCGATGGTCTTGGCGGTTAGCCTTAGCTTGTGCTTTCATGTGCGACGGTCTTGACGGTTAGCCTTGGCTTTTGCTTTTATGTGCGACGGTCTTGGCGGTTAGCCTTGGCTTTTGCTTTCATGTGCGACGGTCTTAGCGGTTGGCCTTGGCTTATGCTACTATGGGAAACAGGATTGGCAGTGTGCTTTGACCCGTACTAAGTTATGTTTTAAGATCATGACACAAGGTCCTGACAAGTCTAGGCATTATACATTCCCTCTACATGTAATGATAAATGGTCAACTAGGGGATAGTCCAACTAACAAGACATCCCCTAGTTGAAAATTCCCTTGACTATGAGAATAAAATCATGAGATAAGAATTGTAATTCATGTGGTAAGTTGTTATAAGACCTTTATGTGGCCATGAATCATGTTATGAATATTTTCCCTGCTTACTCACAAATTTTTAGAACTGAAGTAATCTTGGTTGTAAATTATGCATCATTTATTATTCACATGCTTGTGCTCTCTGATTTATGTCTTCTTTAAAGTTTCCTTTAAGTATGTACTTCTTCACCATGCATGTGGTTTTCAAAAATGTAGGATTTACATGTTTTAAGAAAATATAATGCTTTATTTTAGTAAAGTGTTTTTTTATTCAAAATGACTACTTTGAGCAAGAATATTCTTAAAATGTTTATAAAACCCTTTACTGGACATATTTTCTCACACTACGTTTTTGTTTAAAAAAAAATTTCAGGCGTGGTTTATACTAATAAAATTTATCAAAAGCAACTGGTTTCCCAGAATCCTGATCATCGCGATCTTCTGTAGTAATGGGACATGATATATTATTTGTAAATGTTGTAGTAAAATGCTGGTATATCATGTCTCATGAGGCACCTGGGGATCGGGGTCTCTACAGTTGGTATCAGAGGATAGGTTCAAGCAACTCTGGAAAACCAGGTATTATGAATATACAACTACGTTTGACTGAGTAAAAATGTTATAACATTCAGATGGCTGATGAAAATGTACTTACCGACCTACTGTCACTTCCCACGGAGGCTCTAGAGAACATTGTATCTTTAGCTAGCTGTGAGGACTTTCTAAATTACGCCCAAATCCGCATGACATGTAAGCACCTGTATGACGTGTCAAACTCTCCTAGGGTGCTTAGTCTTCACCGGGGATTGGGGATGGATTATCTTCTAATGATGATGACCCAATTTCCCTCTTATGCAATTCGGGGAAAGTATCATGAGGGACTCTTATGAGTGTTCACGACTGGAGAAGAATTTGGCATGATGCTTGATAACCCCTTTCAAGAAGCTGCTGCTTCCGAGGACCTCCGAGCAGCTTACCTATGCCAGATTTTGCACTGCGGCTTCTGGGGACAGTTAATGGACCTTGGAGTGTTGGAAGATGAGTCCACCCGATTGTCTCTTAGGCAAGAGGTGTATACTGATGTTTCCCAACTTCATACCCCTCACGCTAAACTCAGGAGGCGTCATAGATGTTACCATGAGTTTAGTCCTATCTGTTCAGCCTGTGTGTGGTTTGAAGAGTTAGGAAGTTTTTCCACTCTTTGTGGTGTACGTCTAGTAAACTCAGGCTTTGTCATGTAAACTTTTGCATAAATGGAAGTTTCATGTATCCTTTCATGTCTCTACCTTATCAATGTTGTTAAGAGTTTCCTTTCGAATGTTTTTTTTCAGATGTCTGGTTAAACGAACTTCTCATCACTACCCGATGAGTTAGTAGAAGTTATCTTGAACAGGGAATGCATGGTGCATTATCCATCCTTTCTCCACCAGCGAGGGTCCTGCCAGCGTCTGCTCAATCTAGAAAACGGTCCTGAGATTCTTCAGTTGTGTCAAGAGGATGATCGTGTTTTTCACCTCATCGCCACTGCTCAACTCCCCTACTATAGGCGAAGGGGAAGGTACTATGAAGGCCTATTCTAGTGTTTTACACTGGCACAAAACTTCTCTTCCAGAGCGTGCTTCCTCATAGCTGCCCAGGATGGCCAGCTTAGTGCAGCCTATATGTTCCAGGTCTTAAATTTCAGTCTCCTCAATCATATCATTCCTCTCGATTACCTCGAGGGTGATGTTTCCCGGAGAGTTATCAGGGAATTCATCTACTCGGACGTTTCCGAGCTTTTCACTGCACGAGCCTCCCTTTGGAATCCTGTGTGCTGTATGCACGAGCAGGAGTTCAAGACCTACTGCTCAAAGTACATATGGGCTAGGGAAATAGAAGAACTATGTGTCAACTTTGGTATTCCGTTAACCAAGCCAGATCCCCTGTTTCGGTAATGTTGTACATGTGGGGTTTCAGTTTTTTTTTCATTTTATGAATATAATTGTGAGGGCTCAATTATTTGAAGGGGGAAGTAATGTAACGACCCGAGAAACCGTGTTTTGGGTAATGACAAGTTTCTTTTACAATGCCACCTGTTAAGTGAAAAAACAATCATCTTATAAGATAATAATAATAATAAAATAGAAAAAATGCATCAAATGAATAAAAGACCCTTTTATTCAAATGAGTAACATCGCGGTGGCTACAACTCACACTGATCGAACAAGAAGATAAGCTAACCAAAAATCCCAATTAAAAACTCGATTACAATAATAGGGATACCGCTTAAAACCTCCAGGACACCAAGAAGGCGGTAAGGGTTTCTGGCATCAGAATAAACATGAGGATGGCTGAAGCCACTGCAACCGTGTTGAGCACCAAGGGAATCACACGAACCAACTCCTCCTTTCTCCTTCAGTCACCTTGAATAAGGGATACCCCAAGACCAGACTCTTTATAAGAACACTAATTCGACCGTTGAACCTTAACGGCTATAAATATGACCATCGGCTCCCCCATGATTCTCCTATCCACTAATGTTTTATTTTGGACCATTGGAGATAAGAATGGTTTACCCCAAAAGGTTCTAAAAGCTATTTGTGTTATTTGCTTTAATATTTAAAGAATGACATCAATAATAGTATAATTAATTTATTGCTTGTTTTCCCAAAAGGTGAATTATATTTTTTTAAACGGTGAGAATTAATATTATTATTCGTCCACTATTTACTACATGTTTTTAACTTGAGCAATTAATCAATTATTTTGTAATTATATTAAATCTGATGGGTTTTTATTTTGTTTAAGAAAATATGCACTCAAACTCTTGAGTTATATATGTTGCGTCAAACTTTAAATTAAAGGTATTATACTTATCTCTAAATTAAATATAAGTAATAATAATAATTTAAATATTTATAATTTGACCTTTTTATTAACAGTTTTGAAACTATGTTAAATTATGGTTTTATTTACATTACAAATTTTGCATCTTTAGGTTAATGCTTACACAAATACTCTTATTACTTTAGAAACAATGAAGATAAAATAATGATTGTAAAATTTTAAAATAATTGGTAATTTTATATGAATATGTGTTTTTGAAATTATGTTAAATGTGGAATTAAGAAACCAAATTTTTATAACAAATGTATTCAAATCTTTCCATGTAATTATAAAATTAAGATAATTGTTTTTTTAAGGAAAATTATAATATATTTTATGGCTTAAATAGGGGTTTAATAGTTTAATATATTGGTGTATTTATAACCCTTGACTTACGATAATAATAGTTTATTAATAAGGTTATATTAATGATTTTATAATAGGTTTAATAAAATAATAAAACAACATTTTTTATATGTCAAAAACGTTGAAAAAAAATCAGGGGCTGCGTGTTTTAAAACGCCGCATCAAGTTGGACCGTCCGATCCAGCACCCCTCCAATCGCGTTGTCCATTCTTTTTAATGTCGCTTTGCTTCTGGGCTGCCCGATCATTTTCCCTCTAATCATGGCCGTCCTTTTTTTCGTGTCTCTCTCTCCCGCGGTTCTTTCTTCTTCCTCGCGCCTGCAGTACCAGTATAGGTAGTGTTTTCTTCTTCTTAGGCCGGTGAGTGGACCTGTTTTCTCTACTCCTTTCCACGAGTTTGGCACCGTCTATTTAATGCTCGTCCTTCCTTTTGACGCCTCTTAACTCTAGGTCAGCTGTTTTTTTCTCCTCCTTATAAGTCTCGTGTTGCATCGGAAGTGCGGTGGCTCCGTGGTGTTTTCCTCCCCAGAGTTTCTAGTCGCGACGACCCCACCAGTCCGACGCTTCTTCTTCCATCTCCTCCTCTTCGAATCGGTAAGGGACAAGCCATGTTTTGTTTATTTTTTTTATCTTCTGTATATATATTTATGTAGATGTTTATATATAAACTTATACATATATACACCTTTTTCATACACATATGCTTGACTTTGAGGAATGTTCTAGTCCGCTTTAGTTTGGAGTCCCAAAACTAGGGTCTTTACAGTGAAGGGAAATCCCTTTGTTTCGTTTCCCTTCACTTCGATGGTTATATGTACGTATATAAACTTTTTATATAAATATGTATAATTCCATAAACCATATTTTTTTCTATAATCCTTTTTTTCTTATAAGGAATATTCTGAAATTTGTAACCGGTTCCTTTTATATAAATAAAGGGATTTTAGCGTTTTACATTGTTTTAGTTTCAAGTAGACTATATATATATATTTAGGTATGTATATGTGTAAATAAGTATATAAATACCTATAAATGCATACCCCTATTTAATTACGTACAAATAATTTCAGAATACATAATGGATGAGTATGATTATTATGTTTTTTTAATACATTTTGGTATAACATGATGAGTTGCTAAAATTATATATACCCTTTAAAACTATTACTTCAAGAGAGATACCAAAACTATTTATATACATGGTTATATATATGATGAAGTTTGAGGATTGGTTTAATATCAAAAGGACTCTTCTAATTGAAAATTTTCATTTATCAGTGTTTTGACAATTCATGCACTTTTTATAAAAATGTGTGGTGTGAACCCCCTTAAGCATTTATATGTGTCCAGGTGAATGTGTTTTCATAAGTTCAGTTTCTAAAACCCTTTTTCAATTAATTATTATCAGGACTTGGTTTATATTTTTGACTCGTATAAGTTTCTAATAAATTTAGTGGGTGCTAAGCCAACATGTATATCGCACCAGTGGACCAGCTTAACCTACAAAGTTATGTACCCTCGATGAAATTTTATACTTGTAAAGAATGAGTTTCTGCATGTTTTAAAGAGATGAACTATAAAATTTATGGGTTTTATTCAATGAACATGATGTAATTTTACATGACAATCCATTATGTTCAGTGTTCCAGTTATTTTTGCAAGTAAAAGAGTAAGTTGATTTAGTTTATTTACATCACTGCTTAATCTGAAGCCAAAAGCCTAGTTCTTTTTACATTTACGATATGATCCATCTCAAGTTATGAGTATGTATGCAAAAATGGGGTTTTGATTAAGGATGTATGAATGAAACCCTTTGAATGAAATACCATGTCATGATATGTGAGGGATGTCTGGAACTTAAATGTTTATAGACAGGTGCGCCCAGATTTACAGCGCTCCAATGCATTGGGTAAAGTGAGAGTCTCATGAGACATTATGTGCGACGCTCTTGGCAGTTAGCCTTGGCTTGTGCTTTTATGTGTGACGGTCTTGGAGGTTAGCCTTGTCTTGTGCTTTTATGTGCGACGGTCTTGGCAGTTAGCCTTGGCTTGTTCTTTCATGTGCGACGGTCTTGGTGGTTGGCCTTGGCTTATGCTACTATGGGAAACAGGATTGGCGGTGTGCCTTGACCCATACTAAGTTATGTATTAAGATCATGACACAAGGTCCTGACAAGTCTAGGCATTATACATTCCCTCTACATGTAATGATAAATGGTCAACCAGGGGATAGTCCAACTAACAAGACATCCCCTAGTTGAAAATTCCCTTGACTATGAGAATAAAATCATGAGATAAGAATTGTAATTCATGTGGTAAGTTGTTATAAGGCCTTTATGTGCCCATTAATCATGTTATGAATATTTTCCCTGCTTACTCACAGATTTTTAGAACTGAAGTAATCTTGGTTGTAAATTATGCATCATTTATTCTTCACATGTTTTCTCTCTCTGATTTATGTCTTCTTTAAAGTTTCCTTTAAGTATGTACTTCTTCACCATGCATGTGGTTTTCAAAAATGTAGGATTTACATGTTTTAAGAAAATATAATGCTTTGTTTTAGTAAATTGTTTTGTTTTATTCAAAGTGACTTCTTTTAGTAAGAGTATTCTTAAAATGTTTTTAAAACCCCTTACTATGCATATTTTCTCACCCTACGTTTTTGTTTAAAAAAAAATTTCTGGAATGGTTTGTACTAATGAAGTTTATCCGAAGCGGCTGGTTTCCCAGAATCCTGAGCCTTGTGATCTACTGTAGTAATGGGACATGATATATTATTTGTAAATGTTGTAGTAAAATGCTGGTATATCATGTATCATGAGGCACCTGGGGATCAGGGTCTCTACACACACCACCAACGCAACAATGATTGAATGTTGAATGAGAGGATCCAAAAGGGTTGGAGAGATTCAACATCGCCTGGGGAAGGCTTTGGGTTGAGGGAGAAGAAACTAGAATGGAGAAAATAGAGGATCTTATCCACACTATCTTCTTAAAAACCAAAATCGGGATATTACACGACATGTAATACCATTTCCCATTATGAAATGGCTAATATCTGAAACCACTGAAAAACATGTCACCTAGAATTAAAAAATGATGATCTAAATTAAAAAAAAATCTTTAATTAATTCACAATTTGTAAAATATATTCACGTCATGTACCCTTCACAGCATGAATACTTTCATGACCTACATCCGGAAACCATTACACATCATGTAGCCTAGTTACATGGTGTGTAACCCTCCAAAAGCCTGTAAAAAAATCCATTTAAAGGTGAGAGTCCAAAAAATATTTTAATTCACCATTATAGGTATCCTCCCAATTCATTCTCAACCCTGCCATGTCAAAAAAAATTAAAAACCATGACAAGGTTAAATGTGTACCTTTCAGATTGGTAACAGGATGTTACAACCTTCCAACCATAAAAACTATCTATCCCCAGAAAGCCTATGAAGAAGCTTCCATGACAAAAAGATGAGTCCACTACTCTCTTATTAGTTCCTCAAATTCCAACATATCATGAATATTAGAACCATGATGCCATAGCACACAAACCAAAGGTTTCATCCTCCAAATAAGTACTTTGTTCTCAGAATCAACTATCCAGACTAGCCACTTAGTCGGAGATAAATCAGGTTCAATCTCAAGATCACTCTAGATAAAAACATGAGATAAATCAGATAAACACTTTATTAGATACTATACATGGAATATGTTATGTATCAAAATCAGTTATGGTGGAATTGCTAAATGGTATGCAACTTTCTCTGCCTATTCAACAACCTCAAAATGTCCCAAAAAATGAGAAGCAAGCTTCCCTTGCCTCCCAAGACATTGATGACCTAGTCGGGGTGAAACTTTCAAGAACACCTGGTCACCAATTGAAAACTCCAAAGGTCTACGATGACTATCATCATAAGACTTATATCATCCCTATTATTTCAACATTCTCTAATGAATTAACTAAATCTTTTTTGTCATCTCTTTTCACCAAGTTTGGTCCAAATAAGGAACTTTCCCCAATCTCTGATCAACATAATGGAGATTTAAAAGGTCATCTATACAAGGCCTAAAAAGATTCCATTCTAATCATTTCTTTATAACTACTATTTTAAGAAAACTCAACCATACCCAAATGATCATCCCATGCTCCACAAAAGTCAATAACACATGCAGGGAGCATATCCTCTAGAATCTGTATACCTCTCTATTTGGCTATCCGACTGTTGATTACAGGAAGAGCTCAAATAGAACTAAGATCCTAGTGCCTCTTGAATTCATATCCAAAAGAAAGAAGTGATCTGAGGATCCCTATCAGAAACTATAACAGATGGAACTCCATGCGAATGTACAATCTCTTTCACATAAAAACTTCCCAACTTGTCAACGTTTGTTGTATCAGGGATGGGTATGAAGTGAGCAGACTTGGTCAGTCTATTGATCACAACTCATATCGCATTCTTCCTTATCTAGGTTTGTGGTAGCTCAAACACAATGTCTATAGATATCTCATCCCACTTCCAAGTAGGGAATGGAAGCGGCTGAAGCAAACCTAAAGGTTTATGGTGCTCAGCCTTAACCTTCTGGCGTGTATAGAAATATGAGACACACTCAGCAATGCCTTGTCTCATACCTGGATACTAGAACTACCACCACATATCATAAAACATATTAGTGGTTCTTGGGTTCATATCCAATTGGGAATTATGACAACCCCCCATTACATCCTTCCTTTATGTAAACCTTTCTTCAAAAAGGTAGTGTCACCAACACTTAAGAACGTGAATCACAGTTGAAAGTTCAAGGTCCTGGGTAGGATAATTCTTCTCATGTGTCATAAGCTAACAAGACCCATAAGCTACTACATGATCACCCCTCATAATAATGCAGCCTAAGCCTGAACCCTATGAATCACAAAATACCACATAGCCATGCCCGACCTCTAGAAGAGTCAATACCAGTGCAGTAGTAAAAAGAGTTTTAGACTAAAAAAAATAAATCTAAAATTTATCTTTCCAAGAAAACTTCACCCCCTTCTAATTTAGAGCAGTCTTCTAAAAATAAAACTTTGATAATTACTTCACAAATCAATGATAATATCTGGCTAAGACCAAGAAGCTATGAATCTCAAATATATTATGTGGTAGTTCCCAATTCATAACATCCTTTAAATTATCAGGATCAACTGATATACCCTATTCAGAAACCATGTGTCCCAATAATTTTACTTCCAGAATCCAAAAATCACACTTTGAAAGCTTGGAGTAAAGCTAGGGATTTCTCAGCAAACTCAAAACTGTTCTCAGATGATGTAGATGATCCTCCTAGGTCTTAGAGTAAATGATGATGTCATCTACAAAGACTACCCCAATAGTATATAAATGCTCATGGAAAATCTTGTTTATAAAATCCATGAAAACTTTAAGAGGATTTTTTAGACCAAATAGAATAACAAGTTACTCATAATGGTCAAACCTTATCCAAGAGGCGGTTTTCTGAATGTTAGATTATTTTATCCTCAAATGTTGGTAACAGGATCGGAGGTCAATATTTGAAACCCACTTATCCCCTTTAAACAAATCAAACATATCATCAATTAGTGGAAATAGATACTTTTTCTTCACCATAACTTGATTTTTCTTTTGGTATTCAACACATAGGTGAAGAGAACCATCATATTTCTTAGTGAAGTAAACTGGCGCCACCCAAGGTGACACACTCGAGAATATAAAGCCTTTATCAATAAGATCATCCAAAAGGGACTTTAGCCCTTTCATGTTAGCTGAATCCATGTAGTAATAGGGAATAAAAACTATTTTCATGCCAGACATTAAGTCAATGGAAAACTCGACCTACCATACTAGTGTAAAACCAAATATGTCAGAAGGAAACATGTCAGGGAACTTGATGAAAACTATAGGGAGATCACCACTCAAATATTCTCAATCTAGATAAATAGAAAATACTTATATTACTTTTCCCAACTCCAAATAAGAATGTCCAGCCCTTCTTGACCTTGGGTCCCATTCTACTTTAAAGACAAGATACACACCACTAGGTGTAGTAACATAGACCCATCGAAGATAAAAATAAATTCAGGATTTATTGGAAATAATCAATAGTATTCCGAAAATGAATTCAAGAGGTTTCATGTTAAGGACTAGAAAATTCCAAGATAGCTCAACATCTGACAAAGAGCAGATACAAACGAAACTATAGAGACCCTTCTCTCTCTTCATACAAAGTAGTGTAGTAATATCCATTGAAGAAGATAAAATATATATAGTAATATTAATCATATTAACAATACGAGTTGAAATAAATGAGTGAGATGCACCAATATAGGATAGCGTAGTCACTAACGGCAAAGCTATAGCAATAGTACCTCTCACAGTTATTGGGCCCGTGTTTGTTTCCTCTGGAGACTCTTCCACTATGTGAAGTAGCTTTTTTCTGGATGTTTGTGGCTAAAACCCTTTTATATTTGAAGAATCTAATTTCCCTTCATTTTTATGAGGATTTGATGATATTTTTCCACTACGAGGAGTATAAAAGATTTGGAAAAATCTATGTAAGTGTTCTGAATGTTCTCAAGAGATACAGTTCTTAGGTACCTTAGGGAAAATCCTCTTATAATATCTTGTCTTTCCACACTGATAGAAAATCAAATGACTTCCTCCTTAATCTATAAGAGATCTATAATGACCATGTTGTTGAGAACTACTACAAGAATCATCACGCTTCTACTTTACCTTTATGGAACTGATTCTTCTAATAGAAAAAAATGAACTCCCATCAACCCTGATTTTCCATCTAGTTCCATCTTATCCATTATCACTCTATCTAACACATTAGAATAATTAGTTTACTTTATCAAGAAAACCTGATAATGTATATCTGATTGAAGTCCCAACTCAAATCGTAGAGCATTCATCCTCTCATTAGATAAAATCTCAGGTGAAAACTATACTATCTCAGCAAAGTAATTTGAATACTCAATCACGGTTCTATCGGAATTCTCAAGCTTGAAAAAATCCACAGCCTTGGACAACACCACTAACTATGGATAGAACTGGTCAGTGAAAAGAACCTTGAGGTATTTCCACTCTAAGACTACATGTTAATTTTTCATCATCATCATGTCCCACCATCTTCTTCTCAGTCCTTCTAACATGAAGGTGACACACTTCCCCTTCATCTTGTCTAGTGTTTCTAAGAACTCAAATAGATGTTCTATATTTCCCAACCATTCCTCAACATGTTGAGGCTAAGCAGATCCTTTAAAAATGGGTGGTTTCTGGTGAAGAAACACTTAAGAATGATTTCAAATAGAATCCCCCTGAGGATCCACAAGTGGAGCCTAAACGGGAACTGGAGGTGGTGCCTTTCCAATAACTAGGATAGTGCGTGCAATCAACTCAACTAGATTTGGGTCCACTAGAGGATTCGATCACTATGGTTCAGTAGTATCTTCATCGCGTATCTGATTTTCACATCTTCTTATATGAATGATACTACCCAACATCAGAAGACAATAAGGAATACATCAGTCTAACACTCTAACTGAGCAATAGGGGAAATTATTCCCAACAGATGGGACAACCAGATTTGGGTTTCACTCTATCCAAATAATAATAGGTAAAATACTAGAAAAAATCCACAAGGCATCTTTCCCTAACCACCCCCGATGACTTAAGGTTCATTGTATAGAGGTTTTTACATACACTTAATCGCAACTACCTCTTAATTCAGGATAATATTTCAAAAATCCATACTAACTTCAAGACAAAAGCTCAACAACCTCCTTTGATACCACTTTGTCCTGAACCAGCCTGGGTACCCTGGTAACATAAAAACCAAGCCAATCCTGAAATTTCCTGAAGGGTTCTCCGGATCCCCATGGGTCGGTGACTAGCACCTGGCATCATACAACATGAAAGTGCAAATGAATTTTCCACAAAACATAGTGGAATCAAGATAAGCAAGTTAATATGCCTAATACATAAACTTCATTGGGAGTAATGTACCATAAGTCAACATGGAATTAAATCCCAATGTACTACTAACCCAAGTTCCAAAATAGGTAAAAACAACCCAAGTCCCTAAATACGCAACTCACCATATCCAAGGTTCAACATCTGGATCAACCTCCAAGAGATCATTTCCCCTTACTCGAACCTAGAAGGAGATAATATACAAACACTAAAAGGAACAAGTTGGGTGTGAGATAAAAATACTAGTAGGGTATCCCCATGGATTCCATATCAGATTCAAACAATAGATTAACCAAATTAATTATTTCAGTTTTAGAATAAATAGGTTTGTAATTTTAAATCATATTTAAAGAAATCATTCTATACAATTAAAATGATGGAAAAATAATTTAAGAAACAGCTTCACAGGTGATGGAATATTTATAAAAAATAATGGATTAAATAAAACATTTATATATAACATTTTATATAAATATAGAAGTAATTTAAGGAAGTTTTACAACATTGGAATAAATTTATATCTCAAATATAAATAACAAATGACCAACATGGTCATATGCCAAATAGGTACGAAGGTTTTAGTATATAAGACTCTACACCATCTAAGTGATCATGGAAATATGTGTATACACATGTCCCTCTAACATTGGTCAAAATAGACTCATCACATTGGGTATGTGACCTAGTACATTTATGTTTTAAAACGTTTTATAAGCATAGAGTGTGTCCAAATAACTCACAAAATACCTCAATCTTGCATGTTCTTTTACACAATCAATAATAAGAAATTTATTGTAAGACTGATTAAAATACAATTAAATAGCATTCCTCCTATTAAAAACTCCAATTTTCCATTTAAAACCCAAAAATGGCTTTTTAATTAAAAACATGCCTCTTTAATAAGATAAAACCACTAGGTTTCTATAAAAACACTTTTATCCATTTTTACAAGTTCGAAATCACTTCAAAACTAATTCCATCAATTTTCAATCCATTTCCATAATTAAATTCAAAATTTTAATCGAAATACCATTCATCAAATTTAAAATTTAAGTTAAACAATTTAAATCAACCAATTTCAACAATGCTCCCCAATTCAATGGAATTGGGGGATTTTCCCAATTTTCATGCCAAAACCATTTCAAATCCCCCATTTCACTAGAATTTGGTTTTATAAAATCAATTTAAATCAATTTTTAGAAATTTAATTTAAATAAATAATTGAAATAATTCAAGAAATTCAAGGTTAATCACTTTGTCCAAATGGGAAGGAATCACCTACCTTTTTCTAAAAACTCAACACTCACAACGGCACCAATAAACAAGAATGAAGGAGTAGAAGACCTCAAAACACAACCTAGAGATTTTATTCAACATCACAGATCATAGATCCTTAAATTTTAAGATGATATATTGAAATCTCAAAGTAGTATAAAGATATAAAGACAAAGAATTGGGGAAAAATCTTACCTGAGAATCACACTACCAACACAATGATGATCGAATGCCGAACAAGAGGGTTTGGAAGGGTTTTAGAGCTTAAAGATTGTATGGGGAATGCTTTAGGTCAAGGTAGAAGAAACTGGAGTGAAGGTAAATGAGGATCTCAGCTGTTCTTCCTATTTAAAAACCACAGTTAGGATATTTCATGTTGTGTAATACAAATTCACATCATGAAATAGTTAATATTTGAAACCACTGAAAAATTTGTTTCCTCAAATTAAAAATCAATACTCTGAATTAAAAACCAATCTTTAATTCATTTATGATGTGTAAAATATCTTCACATTGTGTACCCTTCATAGCATGAAGCCTTTCATGACTTGAATCCAGAGACCATTACACATTGTGTAACCTAATTACACAGTGTGTAACCCTCTGGAATCCTATAGAAAATGTCAATTAAAGTTGAGAGTCCAAAAAATATTTTAATTCACCATTTTAGGTATCCTCATAATTCAATCTAAACCCTACCCAGATAATGAAAAGGAAAACCTATGACAAGGTTAAAGATGTACAAGTTAGATCGGAAATGGGATGTTACACTATCAACTTTCTACCATGACCTAAACACAATTAATAAGAAAATAAAATAAAATAAAGTAAAACCTCATCAGATACCACTTTGTAACACCCTAATTGAATTGTAAGGTCTAGTCAGTGTGTCACATGACCTCATTCATGTCTCCTTGTATACTACTGGTTGTTGACTATTGGAGAGGTCCAAATAGTGTAATGGGTAGAATATACCCTCGGTAATAATAGTCATTCACTAGTATCATAATAAGTAAATATAAACATCCTAAACTAATTAATTGATAATCATCATGCTATAATAAAATGTAATATAGGTCATACAAAATAAAAAAAATGAATCCCAATGTGTCAAGTCAACAAAAGTATGATAACCAAGGAAAAATAAATAAACTACATAAATAATATGGATTCTATCTTGACATTTCCTCCATCATCCAAGATCCACCTTCTCAACTTCCAAATCCAAATCTCTTTCCCTTAGCTAGATCTATGACCAAAAAATATTCACCTCCATCAATATTCTTGGTGCAAGGTGTGAGTATAACCCAAATAGGATACCTATAATGTGTCCTTAACATAAGTTCAATATATATATAAGTGTATTCCATTAAAATAATGTAAAATATGAAATAAAAAACCATGTTTCAAGTCATCATGCACTAACCATGTAGCCATGAACCTTGTCTATACCTACTTTGGCACCCTATTGTAAGAAAGGTCAAATTTAATAGTTGTACGACTTAGATAATTCTATATAATCCACATGTCATCTCAAAAATCTCATCTAACTCTCATGAATCCACATTCAAACTTTATGGAATGATTTTATAACAACCTTTAAGGGAAATTCATGGTATCCTGATGTCGACCCAATTCACAGAACTAAGGAAAGCCACATTCAGACATGTAACAAAATATCCATATTTAGGTTAAGAAAAATCTACACATATCGAACCAATATCTAGATATAGGGTAATTAACATTCAAAATTTCATCTATAAATGTAAAATCACAATATTTCAATCATAATGACTACACTCCCCCTCTAAGGGGTCAAATTTTGGAGTTAGACTAATCTGGTACATTGAAAAAAACATAGAATAACCTTTCATGTTTCCATATGCAATATATA
Organism: Viscum album; assembly: GCA_963277665.1. Lineage (NCBI taxonomy): Eukaryota > Viridiplantae > Streptophyta > Magnoliopsida > Santalales > Viscaceae > Viscum > Viscum album. Next base: position 439,511,941 of record OY728155.1, on the reverse strand, counting down.
ATATATATAAATTAATAATCATGTTGTAATAATAAATGTCTCATAGTCCACACCACCCATATGCATATCACACAATAAAGGGTCACATGGGCCACACACACCCACCCTCATATGAATCATATCAAGCAAGGGTCACCTAAATACACAAATATACATAATCATTTCATAGCATACAATTAATATATAAGGCCATAAAATGGTAAATAGTTCCTACCTCAAGATTATTGATGCCCAAAGTTAAGAATCACTACCTGGATCAAGTATATTCAAGTAATTCCTTATAACCCATCCCAATTCATCTCATAAGTGAACCTAGAATAAACTTTCAAGAAGATTAATATAACATGGGCTTGGAGATATACCAATTTACCAAATGAAATCCTCTATTTATGATGTATCTAAATACATTTAAGGGGATGATTTAGATTCCCTAGATAAAATATCTATCCTTCAAATACCCAATAATTATTCATTATATTATGATATAATCCATATATATAGACAAAATAGATTATACCTATAATTTATTTCAATAGAAAAAGAGGATTTGGGATAGAATGGATGAAATTTTCTATTTGAGAATAAATGGATTGATCCAAGATTGAAACGCCAATAAGAGGGGAAAGAGAGATCCAATTCCATCGAAAGAGATATCCAATGGTCATTTGGAATTAATGAGGGTTAAACCTAGGGAGGATAATATCAAAAAGTAATGTTGGAGAATGTTTAAGGGAACGTGATTAATGATCAGGAAATCTAGTCGCCACTGGCCAACCAGTGGTCCCTCATCGGTAGTCTGGTAGCTCAATGAATAATCTTGGGATAAATTCCTCTATAACACCCTAATATTTTAATATTTATTTCTCTTCAAATAAAAAAAATCATAACTTGTGATACATGAAACTCCAAGTCTAAATGAACCTTAATATAATATACCTTTATAACACAGCCATTAAACTGGTGCGTATGAATAGTAATAAAAAATTATAATACATTTATTTATAAAAAAAATTCACTAATTATCAATTGATTATAAATGGAAATGAAAATCTATTGAAAGTAAAAGAGAGTTTTTTCTGAAAAAAATTGCTTTTATGCATAAAACATGTTTTTTTATTAATAAATTAAATTAGTGAATGATTTTAAGGAAATTTATATGTTATATATTCAATAAAAAAATTTAACATTCATCTAATGTTTTTATTAGGAATAATATAGTAATAAATCTTGTTTTATTATTAAAAATGTATTTTTCTAAAAAGTGATTTTTATCGTGTTTTACGTACTTATTGTAAAATCAATTTATTTCACTTATAGGTATTGAATTTGATAAAATGTATTCCATATTTTTAATCAAGAGGTTCAAATTTTTAAAATATGTCCATTTTATTTTTAAGCATTATGAATAGTAATCATGGTAAAAAATTTCAACTCGACAAAGGATAAATCAGGCTAATATAGGATAATACTAAGTGTCAAGGTCACAATTTTTCATCTAAATTTCTATTAGATGAATTTAATTTTACCCCTTCACCATTTTCTTGAAAATTAATTATTTATGGGAAACTTTTCCATGAAAACTACCTACATAATATTTAAAACAAATAAAAATACAAAATTTCACTCTCTTATATTTAAATATATATTATTTATTAATATACGAACAAAATAAAGTGGTGAATGGACTTTTATTTTGAGAATAATAAAATTGTTTTCATTATGTTAATTTATTTATAATTTTTAACTATTATATAATTTCTTTAAATACTTATTCAATGATGAGGTTGTATTTATTCAATTAAATTAGAAATAAAATAAATTATTTTAAAAACAATAAAATGAAAAAAAAAATTGGTGAGTTATTGGGATAAAAGAATTTTTTAGATAAATATAACATATTATGGATATTTTAAAGTTTCATATTATAATTATAACTTTTTCATCATGTATTTGAATTCAAATTAAATGAAAAGTTTCAAAATTGAAAATAATGATATTTTGTGAAAATAATATTTTATTAAATTATTTAAAATTTATTAAAATATTGAAATAGGATAATAGTGATAATGTATGGTCTAAAAATTCATCAATTGTCCATTTATGATCCAATTTTCACCATATAAGTAAAATTAAAACCACTTAAAAAGGGTACCATAGTTATGGTTAAAATAGGCTAACTAAGGGGTTAAACCAAAATATAAGGTTTAAAATACCATTTAAACCTATAAAATTTTTATTTTTTATGATATTTAAACCATATGATACCTTATATTATAATATATGTTCATTTTAAATCATTTTTCTTGATAATAACTTAGTTATATTTTAACCTTTTATATAATTCTAAGTGTGACATTTCCCTCCCTTATAAAAGGACGCCCCTCCCTTCTCTTATTTTCACCACATTTATCAACCTATCTTTCCCAATACCTACCCATTTATCTCATAAAAATACTTATACATGGTCTATAGTTTCTTTTATCCTCAAAATACCATCCCTAGTTTCCATAATAAATTATCTAAATGTGGTCTCTCAAAGAAAAAGAAATCATTTTACCTGAAATCTATGAATTCATTTCTTCTTTTACACATACAAATCTATGATATTTAACATAAAATAATATATTAATTATACTCAATATACTACAATTTTATTATTAATATGAAACCACATTATCCACCATCTTTTTCATTAAATGGAAAGTGAAAGTATCACTCGATCATACGTATAGCTTACCGACTCCACTTAGTGATATAATCCATTTTTCATCACCATATTTTATGGATTTCCATTATGATGGGTTTAATTTTTATATATGATATTTATAAAATATTTATACTTCTTGAATTGTAATTTCATACCTTTTTAACTTCTAATCTGTTTGAAAATGATAACATCGCTCGTGCGTACGTGTGGACTACCACCTCTGCGAAACGATGTGACCTGTTTTTGTTTCCATTTTATATATATGGTAATAATGATAGATTTAATTAATATATATGATTTATATTATCTAATAATTATTCTATAAAAGTTAATTATTATTTAATTTTTTTTACATCCCTAAAATAGTGAAGATAGTGTTCATGCGTGTGTACGACATACCATCTCTGTGAACGGTGTAATTCATTTTTATAGGTATATCTTTTATTGATTACTATAAATACATATATAATGAATATATATGATATTTATATCATGGTTAAAAAATTTTATATGATGTAAGCATGATTAATGTCAATGGACTGAAATTACAAAACCAAAACATACATGAAAAATGAAGCAATTGTCACTCAAAACAGTGATTTTGAAAAAGAATTATTAATAAATGGGTGAAAAATATTATAAATAAACCATATATGGTATGATTTAAATGAGTATATTTTTTATTATATTTATAATAAATCTATCTTTTTTATAAAATAGTTTTAGTCACATACAAAGGAAGTAGAACCTGAGCTAAGGGTTTATTTCACAATCTCGTCATTATTAGGGTTTGTTTATATTTAAGTATCTTTTTAGAGAATTATTTAATCCTATATCTTAAAACCAATATATTTTCTTATCCTAGGGTTATTTCTATAAATTAAAAGTTTTCCTTTCATTTCCCTCTCTTTAAGTACTCAAGATACTGAAATAATGTTTTTAAGGAAAACTTACCTTGTTTTTCTACTCAGATAGGAATATTTATCTTCCATGTCCATATTTTATTTAAAATGTGTAAATTAATATTTTTAAAATTATATAATTATTTATTAAATAAATTTTTACCCATTATTACTGTTTTACAAAATTTTTTAAAATGGATCTTCCTATTGTTTTTCAAATGAGGTACTTTTTGACCTTTTTACAAAAGTATAAAAGGAATGTTTCCTTCACTTATATGGAATGAATTAAATTTCCTATAATACAAACCACTATTTTATTATAATATTTCCTTATAATTTTATATGATTCTTTTCAAACAAAATTTTTTCTTTAGTATTTATGAAATTTTTATATTTTAAATAAGTGTTTTCAAAGTGTAAAATGGTATTTTCCTAAAGAAATTTTATAGTGATATTTTGAAAGTATTTCCATATATGTCAATATCCTTTATTGAATATTATTATTTAATGAGTTTATACTCTTATGATACCATCCAACATATTTGTATTGATTTTTTATGATCAATTTGACTAGGGGAACGTATTGATATATTGTATGTTATTTCTTCCAACATGGATTATTATTGATTTTTAAGGCATTTTGATTAAGTTGTATTATTTATTAATATGATGAATTCATTGGAATTTTTAAGTGATAAGTGGGGATTGGAATTACATATCCCCTTGATGCATCAGTAGGTCTTATAAGACAAAATTTATTAGGTTCTTGGATGATTCCTTACCCATTTATACTGATTTATTACTGTGAGGAATTGATAGTATTTTTAGATTTCTTAGCACAAGGACTCAAAAATATGTTTAGATTTATAGTGTTATGCATTCCATAGCTCAATATTAGTTACCCGTGTAGGTGTCGGCTTTCTTCTTCGCGGGGAGCGATGCCCTAGGATTCATGGCGGTGGTGACGGCCCCTCATCCTCATGGGGAGGGGTAGGATCTCTCGCATGGGGGTTTTCCTTTAGTGAGATTCCCTTTCTTCCCCAGCATAGAGGTTTCTCCGAAGGTCCTAGGAATCGTCAATGGACATCCAGTGGTCCCAGTTTCTTCTCAGTAATTTTCCGAAGCTTCGTCACTTCTTTCAACAGCTCTGATTACAAAGTTCATTCGTCGACGACCTTCGGTGGAATTTTTCGAAAGGTACTTTAACGAGGCATGGGGGTTAGGTCATCGTGCGGTTGTCAGTCTTCTTGGGCCGTGACAATTTCTAATTTGCCTCGCTGAAGAGGACGACTTGGCTATGGCGTGGTCTCGTGCAAGCAGATCCTTTCGAGGGTTTTAGTTCCACCTACATAGTTGGACATTCGACGTTCTCATGAATCGCGACTCCTCTTCTTCAGAAATCTGGATACATCTTCTAGGCTTACCACTTCCATTCCAAAATCTAGATCTCCTACATTAAATAGGTAATTCAATTGGCTGATTCCTTTGTGCTGATCGGCGAACTGATTCCATGTTGAACCCGATTGTGGCATGTATTTGCATCGAAATGGATCTATCCCGGTCTCCTACCGATAGGGTTTGGATCATGGTTGAAGGACAATACAGTTATGCTCAAAATATTCTCTATGAATCGTGGTCGTTGTTCTTTTCCTTCTGCAATAGATAGGGTCACTGTTTTGAGGAGTGTCGCAAGAGGTCAATGGCGATGGCTTTGGTGGAAATTCCAGCGGCAGATGAAAGTGTCTTAGTCCAGATTGAGGGTGGCGGTGCTTGCCCCGTCAAAGGCACAGGCTCTGTTATGTGGAAACAGGAGCCCAAGGAGGTTTCGTCTGCTGCTCCTATCCAGGATGAGGAGCTCAGTGTCATGCAGGAGCATGAGTCTCCTGTTCAACCGGGGGTGGAGATGATGCGGCTTTCTACCCCCTCTGCAGAGGCCCCTTCTGATTCGGGGAGTGGGAATCTTTCAGGATCAGTCTTGGGAACTGCTTGTAAGGGACTTGAGGCTGAGGTGCCAGTGGCCCTATCCAGTGTTTCATCCAAGGATTGGGAGGACCATTACCCTTAGTATCAATTCATGGTTCGAGTTTCTAAGCAGTCTATGCCTTTAGAGAATCTAGGGAAGGCCTCGAAGGTTGTCATGTCTTATGCCGAGATGGTCAAGGATGGAGGAATGTATTCCCTCTCTCCTAACCGCTTTTCAGTATTGGAAGATGAAGAGAATCCTGAGGGTGGGGTAGGGGATGAGGAAGAGGTCGACCTGGTTAGGGATTCTGATTCGGAGTCCACGGAGGAGCCAATTGAAGTGGAACTGGCAGAGGATTATATCAGATTATCTACTACGAAAGGGAAAAACACCATAGTTGACCCGGAGGGGTTTATAAATCACTCTCAGAAGGAAAGGAAGAGGAAAGATTATTCCTTCTTGCATATCCCTCTTGTCACTAGATCCTCAAGCAAAATCCAATTTCCTCAGCAAGTTGGTGTCCTTGGTGGTATAGATAATTCCAAGGAGAACAATAATGAGGGGGCTCGATTGGCCATTATGGAAAATCCTCAGGGGGATGATACGATGAGTTTTACGGCTTCGATAGAGGAATGATGGGATGTTATCACTCATTCCGAGGAGGAAATTTTGGAGACAGTGGTTCCTTTCAATGCCTCATAAGAAGATTGTGGGAATTTGTATGATAGAGTTCTTCGGGTGGCTACCAGCGAGGTGCAAATGGCATGGATCAACAAGCAAGATAGAATCATGGCAAGAGGGTTTAATGTAGGGAAGATAAACATGGAGTAATTCTTACAGGAATGGGATAAGTTTCTAACCTAGTTTGAGGATATCATTACAGAAGACCCAGACAAAGAGGTAACAAGGCTTTTATGGAAGCTTTTGCAGAGCAATACTTCTAATATGCTTAAACTTGATTTCAATGCCTCGTCTATCTCTTTTTTTGTTTGATGTTGTGTTTCCTAGTTGGTCGTGGACTCTTTTTTTCTAAGGTTTCCACTCTCCTATAAAGTGGTTTTTTGAAAATAGTAAAAAAAAATATGATTATGGCCTAGTGTTATGCATTCCATCATTATGAAATTATTTATTTACTTCCATGAGTTTATTTGAATATTTTTTATATCCAAGGATAATTTTCATACTCATGTGATAATTTTTATGGAATTATTTTACCATTATTTATTCTTGTCATATTATTCATGCCTTATTCAGTTTCTTCTATATGAATTCCCTTACTTAGAATATGAGATCACCACTTTCTTATATTTTCTTTCTTCGGGATTTTGTCACAAACCAACCCAGATATACTTTGAACCGGTCACCTGAGTTGATATGCGGCAAGGCCTGAAGGGCGTTCCTGATCCCCACAAGCTGGAAACTAGTGATGAGCATCAAAATAAGATAGTTGGGAATGGTTTGGACCATAAAAAATAAAAAAAATGAATATAAACTGAAAATAAAATGATAAACACTATCATCAAGAATAAAATAAAGTTTCAAAAGTAAACATACCTCTAAGTGACCTCATAGGTCACCACCAAAAACAGAACCATGCTCACTCCAAGAGAAATCCAAAACTAGAAATACCTAAAACTAAAAGATAGGCGTGAGCACTGAGATGCTCAATAAGAATTACAAGGTAGAAAAATGTTATATCATTTAAGGAATAAAAATTATTTATGACATTACCTTTAAAAAGAAATTCAAATCATACTAGTTTAAAAATAATTCATAATAAAATAATGTTCTTCATTATTTTCAAATTCAAGTAACAAATTTTCAATTTCAGGAAAAGCATTTCTCTTCCATGACTTTATTAAAATATATTCTAAGCATGCATTAAAATTTCAAAATAAAATCAAAGTAATTTGTATTAAAATATGGTTTTCAAAAAATAGAGGACAAACATGAAACAATTGAAATGGAAATCATATCGCAAGCACCATGTGTAGCCTCTAAGTAGCCACTATTAGTGGGGACCTAGGATCGTCGTACCTCAATGAAACGTGGTATAGAAACCACAACTAATAGTGTTCTTGTGCATGATCCACTAGGAGGGGAAGCCCCATGGTCCCATTGGTCACTAGTCATCTCAAATGTTTAGTTAGTATTGTAGCGTCAATCCTTTTAGATGAAACCAAGATGAACCACTTTCAAATCATCTAGTGTACTAGTCCTAGTTTTCTCACCTAGGTACCTAGGGTTACCCATGTGCTCTATTCTAAATAGTTGTGAGATTTTATCAAGGAAACATATATGAACATATAAATTTCTTTATCCAAAAACCCATTCAACATCCAACCACTAATATCCCTCCTTAAGTGCATTCCCCTATTTACATTACACAACAATGCACAAGACTCAATACTAGTCACATATCACAAATCACATATTAACACTTACATCACATTTCTCAAACTATGGGGAATGATTCAAGAGGGGTTTTACAATTTTTAAAAACATTCCCAAAGTAACAAATAGGAGTCATCACTTTACAAGGAATATTATCATTTTAGAAAACATTATTGCTTAACACCTTTAAGTTCCAAAACCATTTAAATGCACAATTTCACAACCATGTCACCACACATTTAAAAGTAATCTAGAAAACTTGATTAAATATAATAAACCCATTGGAAATACTCATTAAACACTAAAACTATTAAGGAAACCACTTTCAATGATTTAACATTAAATATAAATTGATCATTAGAAAGAAATCACTTTTTTTAACAAAGTAAAAGAAATTTTTTAATATTAAAAACTTGCAATGGAGGCTTAGATAAAGTATTTAAACCAAATAAATAACTATTTATAACAACCATAGATAGACCACATAGCATGTAAATACTATATAAATATAAAAAATATTTTTAGAACAATCATTCAATCAAATATTTCAAATTAAAGGGCTAGGCATAGAAAACTTACCTTAGGAAGAAGAAGGTCATGTCGGAATGCCTCAGTACTTAACGAATTTGACCATGGAAGCAAATTCTTAACCCTCTCACACACATACATTCCTATATATATATACCTTTTAAACCCATTTACATATTCCCCTCTCCATGAGGGAGCATGTACATGGGGGTATATATATCTGTGTGTGTGTGTGTGTCTACGTACCTATGTGTGTGTGCACAAGACTTCCCATAGTCGTCAAACACATTAACAAAGAAACTATAAACTCAAAACATTGTAGATGGATCCATGTACTCAAAGTAAATTACTACTAACCCATAAACCACAAAATTTACAATTTTAAAAGGAGCAACGATAAGAACAGAGGAAAAAATATTACCCCAAAACAATGATGGTGGATCAAATTGACCCGAACTACCTCGCCTTTGGTGGAAGTTTCCAAAACACATCTGAATCTGACTTGAGACACCTATTTCACACCCTAAAAACAAGATAAAATCAAAAATAGTATTACCCTAAACCCTAGGGTTCGGCCAAACTGAATGGGATAATGTGGAAGAGAAAATCATCCAAAATGAGGGGGAGGAGAGCTTACCTCGACGAGCTGACCACAAAACCAGCGAGAATCCAATGGAATCTCTAGATAGAGAGGGGCTCACAAGGGGGGAACTATCCGTAGGGATCAGTGGGGAGGAGGTAGGTCGTACGGTAGAGAGGGAATGAAAATGGATAATAAAAGAAGTAAAAAAAAGAAAAAAACTAAAAAACCTAAATATAATTATAATAAAATTAATAATAATAATATTATTATTACTATTATCATTATTATTATTATTAAAACTTTTTTTAAATTTTATTTCATTTTTCTTATTTAATTTTATTTTTCATTTAATTTTATTTTATTTTAGAAAATAGGAAGGTCACATGATTTGGCCACACGGTCATCCAGACCATGCGTCAACTATGCGTACCCTACTAGAGATAAGGGGTACATGCATGGTCTAGCCGCATGGTTACCAAACCATACGCCAACCATGCTGAATTCTTCTTTCTGGTTCCAGAACCGAACTGCACAATTGTAGCATGGTTTCTCAAACTGTGTCCAACCTGTGCGCCTCACCATTAGACACAAAACATAAATCACACAATTACCTAGTAAAATTCATATAGTTTCCCCAAACCATGCTCTACCTAGGCTCTAGATGAGGCTAAGCCCAAAATATTTTTTTCTCAATAAAAACTCAAAAATTCAAACCGGGACTCAACCCAAACCTCAACAATAATATCCAAAGCCAAAAAATGTATAAAATAAAATAATTTCAAAGGTCATGTGTGATAATTACCCCCCCCCCCCCCCCAAACACTTTATGTCCCTATAAATTCACCAAAATGATTAATAAACAAATCTCAACCTGGAACAGAACAAATCTAGATAAAAATATGAACCTCAGGGTGAATTTTCAACTCCAAAAGTCACACTCGACCACCTTTAAGAAAAACTTCAACAAGAGGTACTACGGCTAAAAAGGTGAGGGTTCTCCCCACCATGAGAACCTAACTAACACGACCCACATTGAGACTCTCATCCTAAGATAACTCTATAACTAATAACTTGGATCAAAATGGAAACCACTAATACAGACCAAAAACTCCCACACAGACCAACCAGCACTGCTACTGGGAATTCCCATCCCAAACTAAATACCCTTAGTATAAGGGAAACTAGACAAAAGGAACTTGAACCAAAATCTGAACAACCCAAAAAAGGAGAACTCACTCAACGAAGAGGGGAGAAAGGTATCCCCACCATTAAAAAGTGAACCCACTCAATGTAACAGACACGGAAACTCCAACACAAAGAAACAAAGAAACTTTCCCTATAGACCAATCCCCACCACAAAAGGGGCCTAGTGGAAGAAACTCCAAATCAAGCGACAAAACAAAACACTATTCATTACTTCCTAATACACATACATCTCTAAGATGGGTACAAACCAAAGACCAAACATGTCCACAAAGGCTAACCACATAAGGAAAACCATTCAAAGACTCACTTTTTAGAAGTCACAAGAACCAGAATTGCAAGAATACAAGATCAGGATGCCTCTTATAACAAAATATAACCTTCAAAGATGATGAATCTATAATAGAAAAACATAAACTATCCCTATTCCATCATTGGAGGCAAAATCCAGACCAGGGTTCTCTACACCCAATGATTTCTTAACTATGTGAAAAGTTTCACTCCAAGACATATGGATAGAGTTTTGATGTCTTGAAGCATCTATTTCCCCACAATCAAGACATAACAATCTCAACTAAAACTTCTCTTTCGGTAGTGTGACTCACAGAACCCATTTAAATAACCCAATAGAGCATGTCAAATAGAACATATTTTCATCTATGAATGATACATTTTGTTGTTTTTAAACTAATGAAGATAGGCAACAAACCAATAAGGATTGGGTGTGGACCAACGTCAGGGAAGGATTTGACTTAACCACTCAAAATAGAGTTTGAATAGAGTCTTCAAAGATAATACACAGAGAAACACTCATTGAGAATTTCCCCAAAAACCCTAACCACCTCAGTTTTAAAAAGTTCAAACCACTAAACGATGATACACTTATTCCCAAAATCGACCATCACCTTAACAATATGGAAGGAATCCTAGTGTCTGAATGTCCATTCCTTACTAGGGATTTTCTAGGGAATACTCAAAAATAAGAGGTGTAAAGCCAAATCAAAACGCATCATAAACCAAAAAATTTCAAACTTCAGTCACAAACCAAAATCCAAACTCAAATCACTATTTTAACCCCATTTTCATCATGTAAAAACCAAGATCCCATGAATATAGATTCTAAACATGGAAAGAAACCACTAAACAATTGATCACTCACTTTTTGAAAACCATTTTTCAGTAAATGAAACAATTTAAACTCCCACCATTGGTATTCCATAAAATATCACATATGTGCATCCTTGTTCTAGATCAAGCACCTATACACACATACCACCAACTATCCACTCGCCACATATATACATCCATATATGTGATCATCCATAGAAATACCAAGGGTCGATTCAAATCATTTCTCATTTCTAAAATAGATTATTCAACTTAAAGCTCAAATTCCCAAGTAACTTTCATATCACCTTCCAACAATTATTTCCAAAACCCCAAAATTATTTCCAAAACACTTTCCATTTTTCCTTCAAAACCACACATTCCATTAAAAGAAAACAAATCCATTTTAAAAACCATTTTTCCACTCCAAAAACCAAACTCCCTTTTGAAAATACCTTTTTTAAAAACCATTTTAATTTTTGAAATCCACTCAAGCCAACCAAAATTAAGCCCAAACATAACTCACATAAAAACATCCAAGAATAAGGAACTAGTGGATATTCCTAACCCAGTAACATAGTTTAGCAGACCATGCTCCGAGTAAGAATCAACCACATGAAGTATCTTGAACCATTAACTTGGGATATACATGGGTTGCTACACTACGAAATATCATCACATAACACTGGATCACTCCCATTGTAATCCCTTATCCACACAGACCAAACAAAATAAAAACTCAAATCCTAGACTACCATAAGAAACTATAGGATCACGACGGGAAAGGGTTCATGATGTCTTTACTACACCTACCTCTTGAGTCCTGATAGTCCTAATCTCCAATCCTTCTAACACCCAAAATAAAAAGGGTCTCCTTTGATACCATTTTATCGAGAACCAAACTGATTCGAACCTGAACTAGTCACCTGAGCTAATCCATGGAAAGGCCTGAAGGGCATTCCCAATCCCCACAGGCATCAAAATAAGATAGTTAGGAATGGTTTGAACCATAAACAAAAGACAAATAAATTAAGATAAACTGAACAAAAGATATAAACACTATAGAAGTGGAAATAAAATAACGTTTCACATCTAAACATACCTCCAAGTGACCTCGTGGGTCACCAACAAACATATAACCAAGCTCTCTCCAAGAGCAATCAAAAACTATAAGAATAAAAAACTAAAATATATGCATGATCACCTACATGATCAGTAGGAATACCAAGAAATAACAACACCTTATGACCTTACCTTTAAAAAGAAACTCTAATCATGATAGTTTGAAAATAAGACATAATAAAATAATGTTTTTAATCCTTTTCAAATTCAAGTAACAAATTTTCATTTTCAAGAAAATAATTTCTCTTCCACAAATTTTTCAAAATAGATTTCAAGCATGCATTAACATTACAAAATGAAAAGAAATAAATTTAGATTAAAATCTAGTTTTCACAAAAGAAAGGAGAACCATGAAACAACTGAAATGGAAATCATATCACAAGCATCATGGGCAGTCTCTAAGAATCTAGTGTTAGTGGAGACCTAAGATCATCGTACCTCAGTGAAATATGGTATACTATCCACAAATAACAATGTTCTCATGCATGATCCACCTAAGTACCTAGTGTTAGGTCCACTAGGCTAGATACCCTGAGATGGGGGTGAATCAGGGTATGATAGATTTAAACCTCTTCCCCTTTTGATCTTGTTTCACTATTAAGAGAAACACTCTTCTCTCTATTTCCCATAGTAAAGTATAAACAGAAATTAAATCATGCACAGGACATAGAAATTTTTACTTGGTTCACCCTCACTGGGCTACATCTAAGGATCATACATCAGCGATGTTCTAATGTACCAAATCCACTAAAATTGCGCTTATATTTACAAAGTTCATAGTGGACTCATGGTCTCTCCTGATTTACAACCACTCACAATATGAAAGCTTACTACTCTCTCAACTGAAGTGTTCACAATGCTTCTTCAAAAGATCTACTCACAGTTTAAAGATTTGTAGGTCCCTTCATTATCACAAATGAATGCATCTTTCTCTATATTTTGATGCTCTGTTGACATCCAACTTTCACCTGTAGACGAATCTCACTTTGCACTAGAGGTACCAAGCAATCTTCCAACTTTTTCATAGCCCTAGAATGACTGCCGCGCTTCTCTAAGACTAGCACGCTTATCTATTCCTATAGTGAAAGTGTCACATAACTACTTGTGTGAAACTCCCTTATCCAACTCAGAACATGGTAAAATCACACCCTTTCACACCCAAACCAATAATGGCACGCAACTATCAAATGGTGTGCAACTTCTAAATATCTTTATACTTGCGCGGTCAAACCACCAGTTGCGCAACCAAACCACCTCTGTGACTAGAGCTCAAATTTTCTATAAGTGTTGATCTTCACACAAAATGAGGAGGGTTATCCCTTTATTTATAGGCATTTTGGTCACCTTGAGCGTCATGTGCAAGTCTCCTCCTGGCATGCAAGTCCACCACCTAAGCCTCTATCTCTCTAGTCACCTTGCGCACTCAAACCAAAACTTGGGTGCCCCAATTTCCTTTTCCATATTTTGATATTATGATCTTGAAAAACATATAGCGTGCAACTTTCCAAGCCTCCAAGACACTGCTGAACAAGTCCCTTTTCTAAAAATATTTTTCTCTATTTGTTAGTTTTGAGGCCCAAAAATTTGGCAAGCACTGAAAAACAGTGCCACCTTTTATCTTCTCTTTTTGTACCGCCTCCAGATTTTCAATTCCTTTGTTGAGGTTCTTCTGTCAATCATGGATTTCCAACAAAATCTCCCAAATTCAACAACTCACCATGTAAATCCCCTTTGTCAACAAATTGAACATCATGGTCTTCTTTTTCAACAAACACAACATGGAGGCCCTCTTTGTCAACAGACACAATCACCTCAAAAATGCTTCAATGATAACTAGAGGTATTTTTTCCCAAAAATATCCCCCTTTAGGTTTGTTGACAACTCTTCTCATAACATGATACATTGTTAATGATTCAGCCACCATTCACCTCTTTTGATTCTAATAGCAATCAAGGATTTACTCAATCGTATACTCTAATCCCACATGATCCATGCTTGGCATGACAAATAAGAGTAAATGAAAAGTTCATCAATCAATCACTTCATTTTTGACACCAATTGTTTATTCCAAACTGATACCAATTATAGGTCGTTGGAAACCTTCTAAAATCATTCCAATGCCACTCTTCTTCTTTTATCATGATCCTCAACTGTCGTGATATCTATTCTTTGATCAATCACTTCTAACATCATCATATTTAATAATATCCTTATTTACTTCTTTGGTTATTTTTTTTTCCAAGCTAAGATCTGGATGATTACTTAGAACATCACATACTCACATCATGGTGATCCCCCTATCAGTTACTTCCCATTTCTTGATAAACTCCCCTATCTTGTTTCACCACCTATCAGCTTGTCCCTGTGTCTTTGAGAAAGACATTTTCTCCCTTATTTAGCCATGGTTTCTCCTCCTTTAAGAGTCACTCTTTCTCCCCCTTTTTCAATAAACCCAAAGGTCACTCTTTTGTGGTCTATAATAGAGTAGAGAGGACAGATTAGTACAGTAAGGAAAACACATCATACCTCAGGGATAGGGGTCCCACATCTACACTTATTCAAGTGTAGAGAGTCGACTAAACTCCCAGAGCCAGTTGATGTCTCTCAAAATCTTCCTTGGGTAAGGCCTTTTTCAGAATGTCTACAACCCTTAGTTATATAGGAACATACTCTAACTTCACGATTCCTTGCTCAACTTTCTCCTTGATAAAATGATACTTTATCTCAATGTTCTTAGTCCTTGAGTGATGGATGGGATTTTTTCTGAGATTTATATCACTTGAGTTATTTCACTAGATTCTAATTGGAGACTTCACTTCAACTACCATACCATCAAGATGCTACTTCATCCACAATAACTATGTACATACTTGAGTGGATGAAATGTACTCAACCTCTATAGTGCTCAATAAAATGCAATATTTCTTCTTACTTAACCAAGAAATAAACAATCTACCAAGATAGAAGGAACCTCCTAACATTGATTTAATGTCATCCACTGAACTGACCCAATCTGCATCTGTATATCCTAATAGCTCTGGTAGAGATTTGTCATTATAAGTCAAATTGAAATCCATAGTTCCCTTAATATACCGAAGTATTCCATTCACTAAAAGCATGTGGATTTCCTTGGGATTTATTTTATATCGCACTACTTGTCATGTAGAAAAAACAATATCAGGTCGCATTGTTTTTAGGTACAGTAAACTTCCAATAATATTCCTGTAATCTATGATATTAACTTCCTTGTTATCATCATCTTTTGATAATTTCATCTGGGTAGCAACCAGAGTCATCATATCATTGTAATTTTCCATTCCAAATATTCTCATAACCTCCTTGGCATATTTTTATTGAGAAATTAAAGTATCATTACTTACTTATGACACCTGTAAACCAAGGAAAAACATTAGCTATACAATCATTGACATTTAGAACTCACTTTTCATGAATTCAGAAAACTGTCTGCACTGAGTTTCATCTGATCTACCAAATATTATGTCATCGACATAAACCAGTACCATCAACCTTTGATTACTATCGTTGTTGAAATAGGTATTGTAATAAACTCCACCATGCTAGAAACCAAGCTTTTTCAAATACTAATCAAGATTTGAGTACCATGCTCTTGGTGCTTATTTAAGATCATATAATGCCTTCTTTAGCAGAAAAACCTTGTTCTCATTCTCATGAATGAGAAAACCATCTGGATGAACAATATACCCTTCTTCCTCCAGAACTCCATTCAAGAATGCATATTTCACATCCATATGGAACAATTTGAAATTCCATTTCACTATAATGTCTAGGAATAATCTGAATGTCTCTAGCATTGCAACTAGTAAAAATGTCTTATCAACATCTATACCCTCTATCTGGCAGTATCCATTACACACTAGTCGTTCTTTGTTTCAAATAATTATTCCATATTCATTCATCTTGTTGTGAAATACCCATTCAGTTCTGATGACATTCTTATTTGTTGTCCTTCAAACAATCTCCCATGTTTGATTTTTCTCAATCTTATCAATCTCTTTATTCATATATTGAACCCAGTTTTTATCTTCAGCTGCATTAACAAAGCATTTAGCCTCTACCTGAGATAGGAAAGATGTCTTCTATAGTGATTTCATTCTTCTTGTCTGAACTGGAGCTGACTGATCACCAATGATATTCTGCCTGTCAATTTTAGCTCGACTTCTTGGCTTCTATGCAAACATGGATTTTACTTCCTCATGCTCGTCATCAGTATCTTCTTCTGAATCAGCCTCGGCCACTTCTGATCCCCCTGTGTTGCTTTCCAGTTCATCACTTTCATCAGTAAATTTTTCATTGTTCTATTGAATGCTCTCTTAATTCTCCACTACAGTGAGATCATTGCTCTCAACTACTTTTCCCAACCTCTTATTAAAATATTTGTATGATTTTCTTTTTCCAAAGTAGCCAAAGAATATCCCCTCATCTCCTCATGACTCAAATTTCCTATGTTTTTCTTTATTGAGAATGAAGCACTTACTTCCAAAGATTAAAAAGTACTTAACTATAGGATTCTTTATGTAACACATCTCATACGGAGTCTTTCCTTCCTTCAGACACAACAGAGCCGTATTATAATGTAGACCGATGTCAAAACCGCTTTCTTCAAAATTTTCTCTAGTAGTTCTTTTTCAATGAGCATCGTTCTTTCCATGTTTTTTATGATTCGATTTCTCCTTTCAACCACCCCATTCTATTGGGGAGTTTTGCCTAAAGAAACTTAATGTCTTATCCTATGTTTCTTGAGATATTCTTCCACCAATATATTTGTGAATTCTATACCATTTTCAGTACGAAACTTCTGAATTTTTTGCCCAAGCATTCTTTTAGATTCCCTCCGATACTAATTTAGGAAAATAAACACATCGGACTTATGGGGAATGAAAAATATCCATGAAATTCTGTTTTAGTCATCAATAAAAAGAATGTAATACCTATTTCCATCAATTTCTCTTGGTGTGATAGGCCCACAAACATCAAAAAGTACCAATTCGAGCACTCTTGTTGATTTCTTTTACTTTTCATTATACGTATTTTTGATAAGCTTCCCTTGTTGGCATGAATAGCATGTGTGAGTAAGGTCTCGTGATAGCTTGGGGAGGTCTCAAGTTGCATCACACTTTACCAAATCTTCCAGGAATGGTTGGCATTGATGACCAAGTCATTTATGCTACAACTTGTTTTCTTCCTCTCTGGATAAAAAACACATATCTCCTTCTCCACTTACTAAGTAGATATTACCCTTTGTTATTTTTCAATATTGGATCCTTGTACCATCTATACCCTTGAAGACACATGTATTATTGGTAAACCTTATTGAATTACCTGAGTCACATAGTTGACTGATGCTGAGAAAATTGTGATTGAGAGATTCTATAACCAAGACATCATCACATATTATTTCTTTTCACCCAAACCTAACCTTTTCTGATCAATTTATGTTCAGTCCTTAATCGTTTACAAACTTGAAAACTCTTTATTTATCATATTTTAGGCTTCTAACTAGATCCTTATTGCCTTTCATGTTAGATGTGAAACCTCTATCAAGGATCTATACACCAGAACGGTCAGATGCTTTAAGAGCAATTTCAGCAACCACTACCTTCTTTTCTCTCTTCTTCTTGGTCCATATTTTTGTCTTCACACTTGACATAGATTGAGTCTCCTGATATTTATTAGAGTATGATGGACCAAATTCATATTTTAAAGTATAAAATCAATTTTTTTTTCAACTCACTTGTTGGTTCATTGATCTACTTCTTGTGAACATTTTGATTTGGTTTTGGCACATTCCTTTATATGTTCAATATGCAGTATCTAGCCATGTACCCAAATACCACACACCAAAAGTAGTGTCCTTTGAAATATGTTCTAGAGAACCATTCTTTATTTGGTTTCCACCTTTTTTCTTGTTCCCTTCAGTATATTTTGGCTATAGAACACACATTTTGTGAGTGTCCCATATTTCCACAGCAATAACACCTGATAAAAGGTGAATTCCTATGTGTCACTTCTGTACTACCAGTTTTTATTTGGGTTCTTTTAATTTTCTGACATAAATTTTCATTTTTTTAATGAGCACTTTCAATCTGAATTCAACCCCAACTTATTTCTATTTCTAATCGAGCCATAAATCAGCCTTAATATCTGAGCTCGATTGCTGCTTCATTCCTGCTAAACTACTAGGCTCCTATTTCATCTTTTCAGTCTTCTAAATGATCTTCTTTCCCAATTTAAAAATGGGGGTCAAGTTTTTTTATTAATCCTTCACTGTTAATCACATACTGATGACTTATTCTTCAAGTTATTAAATAGTCTTGACTTGATCTTTTACCTTTTTATTAAATCCATAAATCTCCCTTTTTCTATTCTTCAATCTTGATGTTATGTCCATCAACCTTTTTTGAGCTCTCTGGCTTGGAAGACTTAATGTTTTTGATTTATTTTACCATATCAAACTTCTCTTCTTCCTACTGATTCATGGAGAGTTTGGTATCAGGTACCACCTTGTTGGATTTCTTTGTTTTTTCTCTTCAAACATCTATCTCTTCAAGATCTACTTCTAATTTAGCTTCCATGTCGACTCTTCCTTCAACTTCTTATTCTTCTTCATTAGCTTTGGTTTCATCCTGTTTTTGAGAACTACTCAAAACTTCCACCATACCATTCTCTCCAATATATTTATAGTTCTCTATATCTTCAACCTCATCATCCTCAGACTCATCTTAACTATCACATTATTATGAAATAAGGTTCTTCTTCTTAAAGAAATTTATCTTGAACTGTTTCTTGGCTTTCACATAGGCTGAAGACTTATTATTGGGAATTTCAACTCCATCAACATCATCATCTTCTTAGAACTTTTTTTATCACCTTTCCACAAGATTTCTAACCTTTCCACATTGAAAACAAGCAAGTGGAAGTCTCCCATTAAACTTTTCTTTCCCTCTTTTAAGGTTTTAGAAGAGGAATGACATCACCTCATCTATTTTTTCTTCTTCTTGAGAGTCTTAAATAGTGATATTATTCATGGATTTTAATGACACCTCTTTGGATTTCCCCTTTTCCACAGCATCAATATCATCATTTTTCATTTCATATGCTACAAGGGTATTGTGAAAGTTATCCAGTGTCATCTATTTTGAATCCTTGTCTTCTAATACTGAAACCTTTGGATTGAAATGAGGTAGAAGTTTCCTCAATATGTGATTCGCAATCTTTATGTCTTCATCAACTTTACCAAGACCTCACATGTCTTCCACTATAACATTTACCCTGTCAAAGAATGCATCGACAGACTCATTCGGGTTCATTCTAAGATCTTTATACTTATTCCACAATAATTACAGCTTTGCTTCTCTAACCTTTGAATATTCTTCATATATGTTCAAAATATTTTCCCACATGGCATGTGATGTTTTTCATTACATCACCTTCATATAGATATCATTGGATAGGGATCCCCCTAAAGAATTGATTCCCTTGGTATCAATATCCAATTATTTTCGCTCAGCATATGATAAAGAACCACTATTAATATAGGTTGTTATACCATGAATTATTGTTGTAAACACATCCATTCCTAAAGATTAGAAGTAGTGTTTCATCTGATTCTTCCATAGGTGAAAACTATTCCCATCAAATATTGGAATCATTTTATGATTGGTGACCTCCATTTGAGAGAGAAACACTGATATCAACCTTTCACTCTAATACCAATTGGTAGGTCTACTAGGCTATATACCCTAAGAGGGGGTGAATCAGGGTATGACAGATTTAAACCTTTCCCCTTTTGATCTTGTTTCGATGTTAAGAAAAACACTATTCTGTCTATTTCTCATAGTAAAGTATAAATAGAAATTAAATCATGTATAGGACACAACAAGTTTTACTTAGTTCACCCTCATTGGTCTATGTCCAAGGAGCATACACCAGTGATGTACTAATGTACCAAATCCACTAAAAGAACACTTCTTTTTACAAAGTTCGGAGTGGACTCACTATCCCTCCTAGTTTACAACCACTCACAATATGAAATCTCACTGATCTATCAACTGAAGTGTGTTGACTACTTCTTTAGAAAATATAATCATAGTTTAAAGACTTGTAGGTCCCTTTATTATCACAAATGAATTCATATTTATTTGTATGTAGATTCAATCTTTACTTCCAACTTTCACCCATAGATGAATCTCACTTTTCACCAGAGGTACCGAGCAATCTTCCAACTTTCGTACAGCCCTGGAATGATTGGCGCACTTCTCTAAGCCTAAAATGCTTCTCTATTCCTAGTGCAAAAGTGTCACCTAACTACTTATGTGAAACTCCCTTATACAACTCATAACTTGGGTGACTCACACCCTTTCACACACAAAACAATAATTGCGTGCAACTATCAACTGGCATGCAACTTCTAAAAATCTTTATACTTGTGCGACCAAACCACCACTTGTGTGACGAAACCACCTGCATGACTAGAGCTAGAATTTTCTCTAAGTGTTGAGATTCACACAAAATTAGGAGGGGTATCCCTCTATTTATAGGCATTTTTGTCACCTTGAGCATCACATGAAAGTCTCCTCCTGGTGCGCAAGTCTAGCCGCCTAAGCCTCTTTCACCCTAGTAACCTTTCACTCCCAAACAAAAACATGGGTGCCCCTATTTCCTTTTCCATATTTTGATGTTCTAATATTGAAAAAGATATTGCATGCAACATTCAAATCCTACAAGACACTGGTGCGCAAGTCCCTTTTCCAAAAACACTTTTCTCTATTTTACGATTTTGAGGCCCAAAAATTTGGAAAACACTGGAAAACGGAATCACCTTTTATCTTCTCTTTTTGTACCACCTCTATATCGTTGATTCCTTTGTCTAGGTTCTTCTATAAATCATGTATTTCCAAAAACATCTCCTAAACTCGACAAATCACCATGTAAAGCCCCTTTGTCAATATATTTAACATCGTGTTCTACTTTGTCAACAAACACAACATGGAGTCCCACTTTTTCAATAGACACAATGACCTAAAAAATGATTCAATGATACCTAGAGGGATTTTTTCCCAACACCCAAGGTTAACCATATGCTCTATTCCAAATAGTGGTGAGATTTTATCAAGGAAACGATATAAACATATCACTTTATTTATTTAAAAACTCATTCAGCATCCCACCACTGATCTCCCTCCTTAAGTTAATTCTCCTTTTTATGTCACATAACAATCCCCAAGCCTCAACACTAGGAACATATCACAAATCACATATTAAGACTTTCATCACATTTCTCAAAATAAGGCAAATACATCAAGAGGGTTTTTCCACTTTCACAAACCATTCTCAAATTACCAAAAGGGCCTCATTACTTTACAAGGAATATTATCATTTTAGAAAACACTATTTCTCAAGACCTTTAAGTTTAAAAATAATTTAAAATCACAATTGCACAATTAAGGCACCACACATTTAAAAGAAATCTAGAAAACATATTTAAATCTAAGTAACCCATTAGAAATAATCATTACCCACTTTAAAATATTTAAAATTAAATATTTATTAAGCATTAAAAATAAATCACTATTTCCAGCAGAGTCAAAGACATGTTTCAATATGAAAAAACTTGTACTAGAGGATTAGATAAATTATGTAAAACAAATAAATTATTGTTTTTAACAACCACAACCAGACCAAAAAACATGTAAACACTATGTAAATATAAAAAATATTTTTAAGAAAATCAATAAATCATAGATTTTAAATTAAAGGGTTATTTATAGGAAACCTACCTCAGGAAGAAGAAGACCAAGTCAGAACACCTCGGCACTTAACAACTTTGATGATGGAAACAAACACTTCACCCTCACACCCACATACATTCTTATATATATAAATTTAAACCCATGTACACATTCTCCTCACCATGAGGTAACATGTACAAGGGGATATATATATATATATATATTTGTGTGTGTACCTATGTGTATGTGCCCAAGCCTTCTAGGAGTCATTAAACGCACTACATACACAATTAGAAATCCAAAATTCCACGGAAAGGACCCACGTACTCAAAGTAAATTACCAAGAACCCATAAACCAAAAAATCCCCAATTTTAAAAGGAGAAACATTAAGAATGGAGGAAAAACATTACCCCAAAATGACGACGGCGGACCAAATCAGCCCAAACTACCTCGCCTTCAGGGGCGATTACTGAAACACATCTGAAGCTAACCCGAGAGACCCATTACACACCCTAAAATAAGAGAAAATTTTAAAAAAGTATTACCCAAAACCTTAGGGTTCGTAAAAACCAAATGGGACAACACGGAGGAGAAAAATTGGACAAAATTAGGAATGTTGAGGTAGAGGAGAGCTTACCTCGACAAGCCGGCTGTAGAATTGGAGAGAATATGATGAAATCGCCAGATAGAGAGGTGATCGTGAGGTAAGGCAGCGTGCGTAGGGAGTAGTTGTGAGGAGGCAGGAAGAATGAGAGAGTATATAGGAAAAGAGATAAGGAAAGAAGGAAAATAAAGAAAAAAAATAAAAAAAAACTAAAATAAACCTAGATATAATAATAATAAACTTAACAATAGTCATCATAATCATAATAATGATATTATTATTATTATTCAAAAATTATTTTAATTCTATTTAATTTGTCTTATTTTATTTTATTTTTCATTTTATTTTATTTTTCATTTTATTTTATTTTTCATTTTATTTTATTTTATTTTACAACATAGGAACACTGCATGGTTTTTTCACATGATCTGCCAAACTGTGTGCCAACCATGTGCACCCTACTAGAGAGAAAGAGAACAAGCATGGGATGGTTGCACGATTACCAAATTATATGCCTACCTTGTTGAACACCTCTGTTCGGTTCCAAAACTGAACCACACGGTTGCAGCACGGTTTCCCAAATTGTGTGCAACCCGTGAACCTCACCACTAGACACCCAACATATATCGCATGGTTACCTAGGTGAAACCACATGGTTTCCCCAAACCATGCTCTGCCCATGTTCCAGATGCTACCAAGCCTAAAACATCTGTTTCTCAATAAAAACTCAAAAATTCAAACTGATACTCAACCAGAACCTTGACAAGAATTTCTAAATCCAAGAAAAGAATAAAATAAAATAATTTAAAAGGTAGAGGTGTGAAAAATGCTATGAAATTTATTTTTATTGATATATAGGGATATTTTATAAAGAGTAAATATTATTCCATTGAAAATATTATGTTGTATTTTATGTTTTCAAATTTAATGTGGTATTCAAGTATCTATTTTACCAAGACAACTAAATTATTTCATCTTTTGGGATGTGATTTATTATATTTGGTAATAATGTAATAAAGTATCCACTGGATCTAAGATAATAGGTTGAAGATATTTATATTTGTTACCAAATCCAATTTTAGTAAAAGCATTGGGAAGTAGATTTTGGAAAATATAGATTATGAAACTTAACCCCATGAAGGAACTTAAGAATATTCCCAAGTAAACCAAACATATGATTTTGGGATTAGTTATAAATAAATTTTAGATTTATGTTAATTGTTTTACTAGTTTTAAAATTACACATTATGATTCATAATGTTATGTTATAATATAGTGTGCTCCATTATTTATAAATGGCACCAAGAAGAAGAAATGGAAACTATAGAAATACATGTAATACATTAAGGGATTTCTATCTTGGGAAAGATAATCATGTTATATCTATAGTTGTAGTTAGATATGAACAAATTATAAATATATTGGGGACACTAGATCAGGTTATGACCAATAACCTTGATCTTATGTAGTAGTATTCTGATCCAAAATGCAGTGTAACGATGTTAGACCACTTTATGTGTCAACAAACTTCATCATTAAATGGGACTAAAAATCCATTTTTAGTTGTGCAATGGATAATTTTCATAGAGAATATATTTCTCACGTTGGGATGTAATTAAAGGGAGAAGGTTCTCATGGATTTTTATTATCTCTATAGGGATATGGATCAGTGGTGGTCATTAATTCAAAACAATAATGATAAGGATTGTTGCGTCCCCAACTTGGGAGCCACCTAAAGGGTACTTTGAGCCAGGTTGGCCACATGACCTCAAGCGCATCCCCCCAAATTCTAGAGGATTATAACTAGAAGTGAGGGCCTTTTAATTTGTATGTGCGGGAGGCTATTCTCTCATAGGTAATAGGTAATACATAGCGTAAGAAACAACATTTTATAACAAATAGAAAAAGCATATAAATAATCAAACTACAGCAAAAGAAAATAAATAATACAAATTGAATAAATAATAAGTTTGGAATCTAATAAATAAAACCAGATACAGAAAGATATCATGATATTATGTATGTACTAAAGTAAAGGTTCAAAAATAAGTAATACAATCATGCAATCAAATACGTAAAGAAAAAAACACAAAGCAACAACTGCATATCAAGAAAAGACTTGATCCTCTACCCCCAATATCCAACATAAGAAGCAAGAAACACTCAAACACTGGAAGCAGAATGCTTCCTGATATCCATACCTACGAGCATAAAGTCTACTCGGCTACCAAAAGGAAACTGATTAGGGAGTGAGATATAATCTTAGTAGGTTGGTACCTCTCACAACTCATCCTAGTGGGGCCCACACTGTGACTCCCCAAGCCCGCCTCCAAAAGGCCAGGGGCTGGTGACTAGCACCGAGTAGGCATATTACTAACATGGGAGCCATTTCTTAAGAACCTATACACACGCACACATCTCCAATCCCACAAATTCTGAAATGTAAAAATCACTCAGGAAGAAAATGCATTCATACAACTAAACCAAATCAATAGAGTACGATGGAAAGTAAAGTGCTGAAAGTAAACTAGGCCAGAATATAAGCCCACCAAAACAAGATTCTGAAAACTACAAAGTCCAACCTATAACACAAAGAGGTGTTGGGACTGCTAGCCGTAGCCGTAGGAACACCTCTTTATGTGAGGAACTCAGAAAGCTCAGTCATGTCCCGGTACGCCCTGGACTCTGTCAAAAGGATGCTCATCTGCACAAGACAAAACACCTGTGGGTAAAGCCCATGTAGGGGTGAGTATAACAATACTCAGTAGAGGACTCTGAAAACCACAAATCAATACACAAAAGAAAGGCACAGTTATCTGTATATAGTATATGTTTACTGAACATATAATAGGAGAACACAATCCAGATATACTCAAAACCCAAACCCATAATCTAGAGACAAGTCATGCAACTACATACCTCCGCTGGGAATTTAGTCTGAAGATCCCAAGAAGCACTTGTTCTGGGAGAACTCACTCCACAAGTCTGGTAGCTCTAATGACGTCCGTCCAAGAAGTACTGTTCATTGGGAAAAGTCATGAGACATAGATTCACTCATTACGGGAGAACACACTCCTGAGTGCAAAGATCATGATACATGGATGAGGATCACTGCCAAGGCCTTGGAAGATACCACAACTCATCTGAATTCACCTGCTAGGTAGAGTATCAACGCTTGGTGGAGTTGGTCACATCGATTCTTGACTCTACCTAGGGTCAAGAATGGATAGAGGATCTCGCTTCGGGCCTCTCGAGGGGATTCCTGACTCTATCACAGAAATTCATGATAAAGGGATCATACTCCTGTAGAAGGAAATGATACCTGACCTTCAGGGGAATGAGAAAAAAGTGGCACTAACCCAAACGAAACATGTCCAAGATACGGTGGACAAAAAGATCAAGCCATGTACAGAAAAGTATGTGGCATGTAGAAATGTCACATGTCATGTCCTCTGACCCTGGGTACTGCCCATGTACAATGGACCATATCGCAAGGTTGGTCATGAAAAATGAAACTACATGGCATGTAAAAGATAACACGATGTGTCAAAGTATCTAGGGTCCACCCCATGTACGCTAGCCATGTGCTCGTACATGGTCTCAACCCTTGTACACCAACCCGTGTAACTGGTACATAGGGTGACTCGCACCACTATCCTCACCTATCTGTGTGGTGGAGTACACGGCCATGTACCCTATCTCGTTTTCATGTATCACCAGAGATACACACTGAGTCCCACATAGACACCTCTTCCATGCTGCATAGAGAGTACATGTCGTGTCGCGAAGCCGTATCATTCTCCTTGTGTCCGTGTATCGCCTGAGATACACACAGAGCTTCAAGGAAGGTCCAACAAGTCATGTGACCGAGGTCACATTTAATGTGATACCTATCTGACCCCTGAAACCCTATCTTCCACCGTAGGTACTACACGGCGTGTTATTTGGAAGTACACGTTGTGTATTCCAGAATTTTCCAGAATCGACACGTCTCGCCGGCGCACCTCCCATGATGCTTTGATCCTTATTCTGACAGTCTGATCACTACGAAACTCTAGATTCTATGTCTTCCCGACATCCCGAAGTCATCTCTGTTGTTTTTGGGCTTCCGATCGGCCTCGAAAACATGTTTCGATACTCTCATGTGAAGAACGCTCGAAGAATGGTCTCTTCTGATCTGATTTGATTCGTCATATTCCATGGTTGTCGCACCTCCTTAGGGTCGTTATGATGTCATATCTTCAGTTTGGGATCATTTCTTTGCAAGACAGGTGCACAACGATCAGTTTTTCATTGTCCCATGAAGAATGTGAAAACGTGTGAGAAAATAAAGGGGGAAGAAACCCAATAGAAAAATGAGGAACGAACCTCCACCTTCATTCGTCACGGCATTGATCCGATACAGTTAGTAGGATCAAACAAAGCAGAATAAAATAATAATTTAACATGGATTAATTCCCTGAGATCAACCCGATGAAACCCTCCTGCAAGAACGCATGAATCCGTGGATCAACTTGTTCGTGGTTGACCCACATTTGTCATTTGAATTCAGAAATGGGGAAAGAAGAATCAAAATAAAAACCCCTACCTTAAGGAGGTATCGATTGATGATGAAGGGGTTGTGTTTCCATCATCTTTGAGATCCTTCAACTTTGTTGGTGCAACGATTCATTGCTTTGATTCGTCGTTGATCATCACTGAAAGTTCTCTCCAAGGTTCCAAGATTCCACCAGAGTTTTCTCTCAACCTTTTCCAATGAGAAACATATTATTAACCCATTAAAAAGGGGAAACGCATTTCATAATTCCATCACGTTATGGAATTAATGAGTCAGTGTTGCTATTTCAGAGTGATTATGGAATGGAATTAATTAATGAAATAGATGCCTCTTCACTGCTCTACAGCGGATGTTTCCAAATAAAATAAAATAAACTTTGCAATTTTATTTTATTTTATTTTACTAAAAATGTTTGAAAATTAAATTTTTCCCTCGACCCACGCTGGTCGAGTTTATACTCATTCTTAGGTAAATTCATCTTCCCGGATGCAATAGTGCCCTTAGATTTTTAATTCGGGCATCTTTTTGGAAACTGACACAACCACGCACATATGTCGACTCACTTAACTTAAAAAAATGTTCAAACCACCATTCCGGGATCACTAGGCCTCAGAATGATGTGCCTTCTCTTCATATGGTCTCGTAATAATTCCATATAATATTTAAAAAATAAAACATGAAAAATCCAAGACATTATTCTCCCAACCTTGCGGATTTGCATCCCTGAAAATAAAAAACAAAGACTACTCAAAAAGATGTGGGTATTGGGCACAGATCTGAGCCTCCCACTCCCACGTTCTCTCCTAAAGATTATCGTGTTGCCACTGAACACGCACTAAGGGAATTTATCACCCACGAAGTATCCTCTCCTACTGATCCTCAATCTCTAACGGGTACTCAGCAAAGGTCACCTTATACTTGATTCCTAGCTCACCCCAGTTGATGATGTGTGATGGGTCATACACGTACCTCCTCAGCTGCGACACATGGAAGAAATTGTGTACCTGATGCAACTGCGGTGGTAGAGCTAGGTAGTACGCCACCTCGCCAACTTTGCACAGTATCTGAAAAGTTCTGATGAACCTCGGAGATAGCTTGTTGCCTCATCCAAACCTTTGTATCCCTCATCGAGGTGAGACCTGAAGAAAGATGTGGTCTCCCTCCTAAAACTCCAGGGGTCTCTATCATCTGTCAGCATAAGAATTCTACCAGCTATGTGCAGTCTTCATCCTCTCCTGGATGACCTGCACCTTCTTGGTGGTAGCTTGCACCAACTCTGGACCCATGAGTGCTGACTCTCTAGGGTCGGTCTAGCAAAGCGGTGACCGGTAGGGTCTCCCATACAAGACCTCAAACGGATCCATACCAATAGTGGAGTGGTAGCTATTATTATACACAAACTCCACCAGTGGTAGGTGGTCCTCCCAACTGTGACCGAAGTCTAAGATATAGGTCCACAACATATGCTCCAGAACCTAAATAGTCCTCTCCATCTGACCATCGGTCTGGGGATGGAACATTGTGCTCAAGTATAGATGAGTCCCAAAAGACTCCTACAATCCCTTCCACAACCAGGATGTGAAGCGGGCATCTCGATTAGAGAATATTGTTGAAGGTATGCCATGAATTCGAACCATCTATTTCATGTAGAGGCGTCACAGTCTCTCTACGGAACTTTACTCCCTGATAGCTTGGAAGTGGGCCGACTTGGTGAGTTGGTCAATGATCACCCAGATGGAATCATGCCCCTTGGACATCTGTGGTAATCCAGTCATGAATTCCATCAATATTCCATCCCACTTCCACTCTGGAACCTCCAAGGGTGAGCAAATACCACTGGAACCTGGTGTCCAGCCTTCACCTACTAGCATGTAAGGAATTGAGAAACGAACTCTGCTACTGCCTTCTTCATGCCAGACCACCATAACTGTCATTGGAGATCTTGGTACATATTTTCCACTCCAGGATGTACCGCCAAGGGGGATGTATGAAACTTCATCAGGACCTCTTCTCGCAACACCACTATTACAACAGTGTGTCCTCTAAATATAAGTATGTGCTTCCCACCTTACGAATATTCATCGGGATCATGTCATGTGGATAACTGGGCACTTAAAGCCTCACAGTCGACATCCCCAAGTTGCACCTCCCTAACTCGTTTTAAGAGTGTAGGGGTGACAACCATCAACTTTAGGTAAGTTTTATCCTCTCCATCCATGAAGGATAACTGCAGCATGGCTAACTACATTTTCGCCTCACTCAACAACTACAAGCTCGGCCTTCTATTAAGAGAATCTGCCACCTTGTTCCCCTTCCCAGGAGTATAGATGATCTTGAAATCATATTCTTGGAGGAACTCTATCCAATGACTCTATCTCATATTCAGATCCTTTTGTGAGAAGATGTTCTTGATGCTCTTGTGGTTAGAGTAGATGATGAACCGCTCGCCCATAAGGTAGTGTCGCCACATCTTCAATGTGAATACTACCGCTGCCAACTCAAGATCATGGGTCGCATAGTTCTGCTCATGTGGCCTAAGTTGGTGTGAACCATAAGCAATCACTACCTATCTCTTCATGAGGACATAGCCAAGCCCAGTCCCTGATGCGTCGTAGAAAACTATGTACTCAATACCCTCCTTCGGTAATCTCAAGATTGGGGTGTTCTTCAAACTCTGTCTCAATTGCATGAAAGCCTACTGGAACTTCTCCTTCCATATGAAGGGTTTCCCCTTGCTGGTTAAGGATATCATCGGTGCTGATATTCCAGAGAAATCAGGAATTAATCTCTGGTAATTTTCGGCCAACCCAAGGAAGCTTCGCACCTCTATCATGCTCTGTGGTGGCTCCCATGCTAACACTGCCTCCACCTTGGCTGGGTCCACAGATACTCCATCTGCTAAGATGAAATTTCCCAGAAATTGGACCTCCTAAATCTAAAACTGGCACTTTGAGATCTTTACATAAATCTGGTGCTCTCAGAGTACATCTAGAACCATCTGCAGGTGTCTCAAGTGCTCCTCCTCTGATGTCGAGTACACGAGGATGTCGTCGATGAACACCACTACGAACCAGTCCAAGTATGGCTGGAAGATCTGGTTCATCAGTACCATGAATATTGTGGGGTGTTCTTTACTCCAAAAGGCATCACCAAGTACTCATAATAACCGTAGTGGCATCTGAAAGTCGTCTTTGGTATATCCTCTCCCTGTAATCATAACTGGTGATAACCTGATTGAAGTTCAACCTTCGGGAACCACTGTGCCCCTCTTAGCTGATTGAAGAGGTCATCGATTCTTGGCAGTGGATACTTGTTCTTCACCATTACCTGATTCAAGCGCCATTAATCCACGCACAACCTCAAACTCCTGCCTGCCTTCTTGTAAAATAAGACTAGGGCCGCCCAGGGTGAAACACTGGGTCTCACGAAACCCTTGTTCTGCAAATCCTCCAACTGCACCCTCAGCTCACGAAGCTCTAAGGGATACATCTGATATGCTAATGAAGAAATTGGTGTCGTCACGGGGTGTAAGTCGATGCAGAAGTCAATTTTCTAGTGGGGAGGTAGTCCTGGAAGATCTTCGAGAAAGACTTCCTTGTACTCTGCCACTACTGATGGGAACTAGGAGCTCATCACATCGATTACTCCAAGGGAAATGCTATCCAACTCATGAGTGACCGGTTGCACCCTCCTATGCATGATCTCCTTTTGTGCTGCATGGGTCTCCTTTTATATGACAAAAGAAAACCTCATCCCATCACGGCGGACACACCACACTCTTCACGTAAAATAATCAATCTGGTCATGGACCGAAGATAACCTATCCATACTGAGAATGACGTCGTAAGGCCTCGATGCTAACACCAAGAGGTTCCAACTGAAACTCTCACCTACAAGGGTAAGATCGCACTGCCTACAAAGGTGTGTGATCATCATGTCTCCTCCTGTAGGTGTCTCCAAGCGTAAGGATCGAAATCAACGGCTCTTCCGGAATCTCAAGGTTTCACACAAGACATG
Organism: Viscum album; assembly: GCA_963277665.1. NCBI lineage: Eukaryota > Viridiplantae > Streptophyta > Magnoliopsida > Santalales > Viscaceae > Viscum > Viscum album. Next base: position 439,480,482 of record OY728155.1, on the reverse strand, counting down.
TGGCGATGAAGGAATGGCTAGAACCTGTGTCTATAAGTATGGAAGCTAAGGTATATAAGACATAGATCATACCTTAGATCATCCCTATATCCCCTAGGTCGTACGCCTCGACCACATGCAGTTGTCCCCACCCTTATCCCCCATATCCCTGAGCCTGGTGCGGACCTTTTGGTGTTGATAGTGGAAGTAAGTTGAAGCGTCTGCCACCACCTACATCTCTTCCTACCCCTCAGCCATGTCTGTCTCCTGGAGGGTCTGTCTGATCCACTCTCTGCCTCTGCCATGGTGGTCCATCTACCGCTTCCCTATCAGCAGCTCGATGGGTCGGACAATCCCTAGTGAGATGTCCCCTTCCATCGCACGAGTAGCACCGCTTCTCCCTAGGATGACTGGATCCAGCCTGAGATCCCTGAACTATTGAATCCCTATCATGGGTCCTCCTCTGACATCTCCCACATCTTGATCCCTATGTATGATGTTGGCTCCTCGCTGCTAAGGTCTCTGGTCCTGTCTACCTGCTACTGACTGTCGTCGATTGTCTCTGCTCTTCCAAGAAGCTCTCGATCACTAAGTCCCACTTGATTACTCAAGCATAAGTCGAAATGCATAAATGCACGACACTAGCTTTTATGTCTCATCATAGACCTCGCTCGAAGGTCCGGGCTCTAAATTACTGATCCCTGACCATATCCATCGAGTACCTGGCGAGGTTGGTGAACCTCGATGAATAGTCAGCTACCGTCATACTACCCTACTGAAGATGAAGAAGCTCCTGGATGCGTATTGCTCTCAGCATAACCAGAGATAACTCCTCCCTGAAGAATCGCTCAAACTTCGTCCACAAAAGATTCTACTCACCGTGAGTCAGTGTGGTTAGACTCCACCATCATCCTGTTGAACCCTAAATAAGGCTCTCTCCTATGATCATCATCTAGTCTGTTGGTGTCCTCACGAGACGGAAAACTCTAGTCACTGACTCAAGTCAGTCCTCAGCCGCCTGAGGGTCGGGCTCACCTCAGAACCTGAGGGGTCTCTATCTTTGGAACTCATAGAGCACACTCAACCTGCACCCCTCATCTGTCGGTACTACAGGTACCACAGTATAATTCACTAGTGGTTGTATAGAAGGTGTACCACCTAGTGGCAACGCCTGGGGAACTGGTCCCTGTATTGAAGCCTCGTCACTGAGGGGGTTATCCTCATGATTGTGCTATTGGATCCTAACGAGTATACATCACAGAGGAATCCTGTAAGGAAACAAGATGCACCTTGGTTAATGAGTATATCTGGATAGTTAACACAAAGGATATGAAAAACACAACCCATTACTATATGATGCATGTGCCATTCTTGTATTTCCCCGCAACTAGTGTTTTCATGTACCGAGTTGAAAAGAAGGTTATCAGAGTCTTGGTGTATGGATATGTCGTTTGCCCGTACCAACACTGAAGTCTATGGCCTGAAAGCCGAGATCAAAACACTTAACACTATTTCCCCAAATCACTCATTCCGGGAGAACTCACTCCATGAGTCTGGTAGCTCTGATGACGTTCGTCTGAGAAGTACTTTTCACTGAGAAAAGTCACAAGAGATAGATACACTCATTACGAGAGAACACACTTCTGAGTGGAAAGATCACGATACATGGATGAGGATCACTGTTAGGGCCGTGGAGGATGCCTCAACTCATCTAGATTCACCTACTAGGTATACTATAAACGCCTGGTGGAGTTGTTCATGTTGATGCCTGACTCTACCTAGGGTCAAGAATGGATATAGTATCTCGCTTCGACCTCTCAGAGGGATGCTTGACTCTGTCACAAAAAGTCCTACTGAAGGGATAAAACTCCTGTAGAAGGAAACAATAACTGACCTTCAAGGGAATGAGAAAAAAGGGGAACTAACCAAAACAAAACATGTCCAAGATACGGTGGACAAGAAGATCAAGCCATGTACAAAAAATTACAAGGCGTGTAGAAAGGTCAAGCATCATGTCCTCTGACCCCGAGTACTGCCCGTGTACAATGGCCCATGTCTCAAGGATGGTCGTGAAAAAAAAACTACACAGCATGTAAAAGATAACACTCCATGTCTAAGTATCTAGGTTCCACCCCATGTACGATGGCCATGTGCTCGTACACGGTCTCAACCCTTGTACGCCAACCCGTGTAACAAGAACACGGGGTGACTCACGCCACTAGCCTCGCCTGGCCATGTGGTGGAGTACACGATCGTGTACCCTATCTTGTGTCCATTTATCACTCAAGATACATGTTGAGTCCCATGTAGCCACCTCTACCATGCTGCATAGAGAGTACACGTCGTATCATGAAGCCATGTCATTATCCATGTGTCCGTGTATCGCCAAAGATACACACCGAGCTTTGGGAAAGGTCCAACATGTCATGTGACTGAGGTTACTCGTTGTGTGATACCTATCTGACCCCTAAAACCCAAGATGCCACCACCGGTACTACATGTCATGTTCTTCGAAAGTACACGCCGTGTATTCTGGAATTTTCCAGAATCAAGGCTTCTCACTGGTGCGCCTCCCGTGATGCTTCGATCTTCGTTCTGACACTCAGATTGCCACAAAACTCTAGATTCTAGGTCACCTCGAGCCCCGAAGTCATCTCCGTTGTTTTTGGGCCTTCGATCGGCCCTGAAAAAATGTTTCAATCCTCCCACATGAAGAATGATTGAAGAACGGTCTCTTCTGATCCGAGCCGATTCGTCATCCGCCATGGCCATCGCACCTCCATAGGGTCATTGCGATGTATGATCTCTAGTTTGGGATCTCTTAATTTCAAGATGGTTGTGCAACGATTCATTGTTCATTTCCCCACAAAGAACGTGAAGAATGCACGAGAAAAGAAAGGGGGAAGAAACCCAATAGCAAAACAAGGAACGAACCTCCACCATCGTTCGTCATGGCATTGATATGCTCCCGTTAGTAGGATCAAACAGAGAAAAATCAAGCAATAATTTAACATGGATTAATTCCCTGAGATCAACCCGGTGAAACCCTCCTGAAATAATACATGAATCCATAGATCAACTTGTTCATGGTTGAACCACATTCTTCGTTTAAATTCAGAAACGGGGAAAGGATAATCGAAATAACAACCCCTACCTCAAGGAGGGATCGATCGCTGACAAAGGGGCCATGATTCTGTTGTCGTCAAGATCCTTCAACTTTGTTGGCGCAGTGATTCACGGCTTCGATTCATCATTGATCATCACCAAGAGTTCACTCTAAGGTTCCAAGATTCCACCAGAGTTTTCTCTTAACCTTTTCCAACAAGCAACATATGATTAACCCATTAAGAAGGGGAAACACATTTCGGAATTCCATCACGCTGTGGAATTAATGAGTCAGCATTGCTGTTTTAGAGTGATTATGGCATGGCATTAATTAATGAAATAGTCTCCCCATCACAGCGTTGCAGGGGAAGTTTCCAAATAAAGTAAAATAAACTTTGTGAATTTATTTTATTTTATTTTAGTAAAAACATCGGAAAATTAACTTTTTCCCTCGACCCGCACTGATCGAGGTTAGACTCATTCTTAGGTAAAGTCGTCATCCCGGATGAAACGGTGCCCTTAGATTTTTAATCGAGGCATCTATTTGGAAACTTCCACAACTGTGCACATATGTCGACTCACTTAACTTAAAAAAAAGTTCAAACCACCATTCTGGGATCACCGGGCCTCGGAATGATGCGTCGTCTCTGCACCTGGTCTTGTAATAATTCTATATAATATTTAAAAAAATAAAACATGGAAAATTTGAGACATTATAGTTCCAATGGTATCTTGGTATTTTTATTTCCTTTTGTAAACAAAATTAGGGTGCCAATGTATGATAAATGTAAGAAATTAAATAAACATAATAAAATAAATATAACTTAGTCCGGGTTCTCAGCGGCACTTGTCCCATATCACTTACTTAGGCCTAAGATGAGAATCAAAATAAGGTACCTCTTATAAGAAGAATGTATATATATATATAAATCATGCTATAAAAATAGAAGTTTTAAAAAAGGAACATACCCCCCAAGCATGTGCTTTAGCTTAGGGTCAAATTTATGTGTTAATAAAGTGTGCTTCAAAACACCAGAAGATATCACAATTCACACTGAACTCAAGAAGTATCAATAATAACCTTCCAAGAATTATCATTATTATTATGTTCAAGTTTAGAGTTTGAGTTTGAGAACGTACCAAAGGTATCACTACGGTAAATCCTTCAATTTTTTCAATACCACCAATCTCATCCAAGGCAATCTTCTGAAAGACCATGTATCACACGAGGCATGGCTTTATCATGAGTCAGTACGGGTATCGCACATGTGGTGTCAAGTATCACCTGAGGCATGGCATAGCCACTTTTCCAATGGTTTAAATTTACCTTTTCAAACCATTATCACTCATGACTATTTAGAAATCCAGGGAAACCCTCATCTGACAAAGCCTAAGACATCACCTCCCTAGTGTATTGTGTAACCGGTTAGGAATGGAGAGTCTTTGTGTAGTCTTTAATATAGAACCCATGTTGTTTCACCACCCTTAATTTAATTATATTTCAAAAACTAGATATCAAAGGGTATGCATTTATAATTACAAAAAAAAATATATGCAACTCAAAGCCTGATACTAATGATCATTCTAGTCAAGCAGTTACAGGCAAAGCAATTTATCAGCGAAAGTAGAAAAAAAACATGCATATCACATTATAATGGAACGGTGGGTAATAATTTAATAATGAAGAAAATAATTAGGCATAGATATTCAAAAAACTCAAGTTTCATGGTTTACAATAATCCCAAATAATTTATTTAATTTAAATCTCAACCAAAAATGAGGTCACGCAATGCTTGCAATTAAATAATTTAATTATTCGGGGCTATCAGAAAATGATAACAAGAATGTTAGAACACCCAAAGGGGTATTCAAAGATGTTTCAACAATTTATATAGGCTATATTATCTCATAAAAGGGTGAAATGGTTAACCAAAGTAGTTTAATTAATTTAAAAAATGTAAAATTATGCATCATCGGTAGGCACTGATGAGCAACACAACATGAGATCTAAAAGATGCAATGAAACGGGGGAAAAGAGAGTGCGTGCCCTACCTCATAACCATAGAGGATCCTATTCTCTGCGAAGATCTTTGACTTGACCTAAAACATATGATTTTTAAAAAACCTCAAATTCAGGTAAAAACCTTTGTAGAAAACTATGAGACGGATATTGGATCAGATTCTAATATTCTTGGTGCAAAACGTTAGCCTCATTAGGATCATTACTTCGCACCTGATGGTGAATAAAATGGATAAGAAATGGAGTCACAACGACCTTCTGAAGGAGGAGAAGAGCATAAGGAGCCCCACATGGGGGTGATACAGGAGGGGCAACATACCAAGGGAGAGGAAGGAGTAAAAAAGAAAAAAATAAAAGAAAAGAAAAAATAAAAAAAGGGAAATAGAAAAAGGAAATAAATAAGTATAAAATAAAATAAAAGGTATGGAAGGAAAATGAATTAAAATAATAAAAATGGGTTAATGCCCATTTTAATTATTTTTACTTTTCTTGTAACCCCCTTCTGGTTTTATTTTTAAAATTTATTTTTATCCTTTTTTACTTTCTTTTAATTTCTTTTAACCCCAACTCCATGATAGGGCACGGTTCAATATTTTACATAAAACTCGTGTAATTATTTAAATAATTTTAATAGTTGTATGGGACCCATAATAGGGTGCGCAGGTGCGCGCCCTGAGTCTCTTTAAGGATTTTTATTAAAACAATTAAATGGTTCGTACCTTGGATTAAGCTGAGACATTACAAGCATTTATACGAGAAAATAATAATGTTTTATTGAACCCAAAAATAATCATCCACCCATATATATATACATGTTATATATATATATATACACATCTATATATATGCATATATTTACAGCCGCATATGTATATATATATATATATATATATATATATTTAACCCACACACACATATATGTATACATTATATATATGTATACACCAAAGTTTTTTTTAAATATAATATTATTAATAATAATTAAAATAATTACTATTTAATACAACCCATCAATGACACCCTTAGTTTTTTGATGAAAAAAACAATTCAAAATAGATAACACCTAATAAATTGATATTGATTGCACATTTATATTTAGTTTTCAAAATTAATAATATCACAATTATTACATTTTCCACTTATTATTTACACCATAATATAATTTATTAATTGTGGAAGTAAATTTTCATTTTTTTTCTTCAACACAAATAATAATATTAATAATAAAATTATTATTATTATTTATAATAGCCAATAAAATATTTTATGAACCAATTAAATTATCTTCGAGTACAATCTAACCAAACATCTAACACTCTCAAAGGTTATACCCCTCCAATGGTAAACCCAGCATTTTAAACCTAATGGTGGTCTCATATTTCTCATACAACTCACTGTTTGTGAGAAAATAATTATTTATTATATAAAAATGGAATAATAAATGAATTAAAAATAAAGAGGGTATTATCATGTGTGAGGTTTCCAAACACCCGGCGTGTATCAAAGATATACTATATCTAGGGTAAACCCAACCTTTAGGACTTAAAGGTGGTCTTAGATTTATCATACAACGCACTGTCTGAGAGTTATTTCGTTTTTTTGAAAATAAACACACACCAGTATGAATAAATATATTTAATATTTTTATTCTATCAACGTTGATGGTTTATTGATCTCAGAATCCTGTGATGACTTAGCATATAACTCTAAAAATATTTCATAGATTATTTCAAAGTACTAAAGAATGTTTTTACCCTTCATTTAATTTATTTCTATTTTAATTTTAATCTAGTTAATTTAATTCAGTTTATTTAAAAGACACATTTCAGTGTCAACTATCGGAAATAAAATGTTTTGATCCTCAATTTTAAAATCATCCTTCCAATCTAATGGAATAATTTAATTTCCTTTTCTTTTTCATTTGGTTCAAAACATGGGATGTTACAGGGATGAAATTGAAAACATAGAATTCAAGGATTTTAAGGAACTTTTTTTTGTAAAAAAAAATTCCTCATGAACAACAAGTGGATATGGAGAGAAAATTATTGATTGTGAGACAAAATGAATATGAAAATTTTGTTTAGTATGAAGCTAACTTTATAAGTTTATCAAGGTATATTGAAGATTATTTATGTAATAGAAAGATTAAGATCGACCGTTTCTTTGATGGTTTTAAGAAAATAATTTAAAGGGAAATAGTCTCTAAAAAATTCTCATCATATGAGGATATAGTATCATGTGCTATCAATATAGAGAAATAATTATCCTAGTCTTATAGATTCAAATTAAATTAAGTGAAGAAGAGGATGGCGGAGAAAAAAATGGATAAGGGTAAGAAGAGAAAGAATAATTTCCCAAAATGTGATACTTGTGGATGGAAACACCATGGTATATTCCTAAAAGGAAAAGGAGTTTCCTTTAAGTGTGGATAAAACGTCCATTTTGATCATGAATGCAAGGGTAAAGGACAAGAAATCAAATTTGAGTGCTTTGACTATAAGGATATGGGTCACTATTCAGAACAATTCCCCAAATTTCAAGGGAATATACTATAAAAGAATCCAAGGGGAGAAGTTCAAGCTTACGCAGTTACTAAAAGCGATGTGGAAGTTCCTATATATATGGTGAATGGTACACTTATCATCTCCTCCAAAATTGAAAATTTTTTATTTAATTTTGGTTTTATACACTCTTTTATATTGGAAGAATTTTATATGGGGATCAGATCACCACCTCAACAATTAGATATTGAGCTGGTGGTAAAAACTTATAATGGTGGGATGATGGTATATCAAGTCTATAAATCCTCTCTAATAGATTATTATGGGGAGGTTCTACCTAAGAATCTTTTTATTCTTCCTCTAGTTGAATTTAATGTAATTTTGGGTATGTATTTTCTCTCCCAGTACATATCCCATAGAAATTTTTAAGGAAGGGAAGTTACATTTGATATTATGAATCAATCTTTGATCATCTATCAGTGTGAGGAAGAACTTTAACACCCAATGGAAATTACTTCCATCATATGGGTTTTTCTACATAATCGTGAGGGATATTTATCTCAAATGGTTGGGGATAAACTCAACATTTAAAATGTGCCTATTGTTTGGGAATGTTCTTATATGTTTTCTGAAGACTTGTTGAGTCTTCCCCTAAATCATGAAGTTGATTTTTCAATATAAATCATAACAAGCACAATGACTATTTCAAAAAAAATAGAATGTACCTTATTGAGTTTCAATAATTGAAGAATAAATTCCAAGAGAATATAGATAAGTTATTAATTCATCCAATTGCTTCATTATGGGGTGTACCTATTCTTTTTGTTAAGAAGAGTGATGGGTCAATTCATCTTTGCATTGATTATCAAGAAATTAAGAAAATTACCATTAAGAAACAATATCCTCTACCCTGAATTGATGATATTTTAGATTAATTATAAGGATAACTATATTTTCCAATATTTTTCTTAAATTTAGATATCATCCACTAAGGAGCATGAAAGTGGATATATCCAATATGGCATTCCATATGAGGTATAGTCATCATTAATTCTTAGTAATTCCAACTGGACTTACCAATTATAACTCTATCATAATGGATTTAATAAATAGAGTTTTTGGAGATTATTTTTATTAGTTTGTGGTTTTCATTATATATGATATTCTTATATATTCAAAGATTAATGAAGAGTATAAAAAATATTTGGTAATTTTTCTAAGTGGGAGGAAAATTCATATGATAAATTTAACAATTGTAAATTTAATCTTTCAAAACTTTCATTATTAGGTTATATAATCTCAAGTGATGGTATATCAATGGATCCTTCAAAGATATAAGTTATTGATAAATGTCTTAGACCAACCATAATAACCAAAATCTACAGTTTTCTTTGTTTATTAGGATAATACCGATGTTTTGTGAGATATTTCTCACAACTATCTAATCCACTCACCAAGTTAACTCAAAAGGGGGTTAAATTATTGTGTACAAATGAATGTGAAGAGATTTTCAAAGAACTGAAGAGATGGTTGGTTAGTGCGCCTATTCTTACACTACCCAGTAGTGGAGAAGGGTTTTTAATCCATAGTGATGAATCAAATAAGGGATCAGGAATCATACTCATGAATAATGATATGGTGATAGATTATACTACATGCTAATTGAAGGTTTATGAGAAAAATTACCCAAATCATGATTTGGAGTTGGCAGTGGTAATTTTTTCATTGAAAACGTGGAGGAATTATTTTTATGTTGAAAGATGTTCTATATAAACTAATTATAAAATATTTATGTATATATTTACACATAAATAGTATAATTTTCTCTAAATAATATGATTGGATTTAATTAAAGATTATTAATTCTCAATACCTTACCACCCTAGGAAGGTGAACAAGGTAGCTAATGTTGTGATTTGGAAAGACCATGAAAGTTTTTCAATGATGGGAATTGATATAGATCCAATATTTATCAATTTTAAGAAGATGGATCTTTAAATATGATGAAAGGGTAAAGACATTATCTTTCCCATATTAATTTATAACCATCTATATACAAGAGATTAATAGGTAATATAAGAAATATATAGAATTATAGAAGAATGTGAGGAATGTTCCTGAGTTCAACCATGACTATACTATAATGATAATGTTAAAGAACTGGGTATGTGTACCATAAATACTAGACTTGAAGAAGGAGCTATTGGTTGAGGCACATAGTTCATTATTATCTATTCATCCTAGAATTATGAAGATGTATAGTGATCTGAAATAGTATTTTTGGTGGTACAACATGAAGAGAGATATTAAAGAGTTTATATCTTGGTACCCGGTTTGTCAGTAAATTAAGTTTTAGAGACTAAAGTCTAAGGGGATGTTACAACCATTACCCATACCAAAATGGAAATTAGAAAATATCTCTATGGATTTTATCATCAAAGTCCCCAAATTTCAAAAAGATATAATATTATTTGGGTTGTATTCAATCACCTTAAAATTCATAAAACTTCATGACTATCATAGAATATTTCTCTCTTGATCAAATTTCCATAATATATATTAAGGGGTGGAAATTTTATATGGAGTACCACTATCTATTGTATTTAATCAAGATATGTGGTTTACCTAAAATTTTTGGCAATATATTCAGTGAGATCTTGATATGAAATTGTTTTTTAGTAATACTTATCATCCTTAGATGGATGGTCAGTATATGAGGACCATTAAAACTCAAGAATAAATGTTGAGATCTTTCTCTATGGATTTCAAAGGTGGTTATTATTAACACATTCCTTAAGTGGAATTTTCCTACAATAATAGCATTCACTCAAGTGTTGAAAATGATGCCTTATGAATCCCTCTATGAAAATATGTATAGTACTCAAATGTGTTGGAATGAAGTTGGTGAAATAAAGTTATTGGGACTAGATATATCTAATAAAATGGCAGAGAAGGTTAAATCCATTCAACAACACATAATTATAGCTCAGACTCAATAAAATAGTTACACTAAAAATAGTTGATGAGATATATAGTTTGATTTTGGTGAGAAGGTATTTCTATAATTTTTTACATGGAATAATGTCATGATAATTGGAAGGATGGAAATCTGAGCCCTATATTTATTATTCCCCTCAAAATTATTGATCACATCGGGATGGTAGCTTATCACTTATTGCTTCCATCAAATATATCTCAATTTCAAGAAATATTCCATGTATCTGACCTGAGGTATTACATAACTGATCCTTCAAATGTATAGTCCTTAGAGGATGTACAGTTGGAAAATGATATTTCCTATGAGGAACAATAGGTAGAAATATTGGATCGTAGAGATAAAATTGTATAGAACAAGACTGCTCACCAAGTTAAAGTTCTACAGAGAAATTAAAATTTTGAAGAAGCTAATTTGGAACCTAGGTATGTAATAAAATATATATATCCTTATTTTTTGTATTATAGTGATGGAATTTAACAGGTAATTTTTTTTAAGGGAGTAGAATATAACACCCTGATGTTTTGATATATATTTATCTTCAAATATTTTTTTTATATATTGTGATACGTGCAACCCTAAGTCTAAATAAACAATAATATAGTATACTATTATAACCTAGACATGAAATTAGTGGGTATTAATAGGAATAACTAAATTATGAAAAAATTATGTATAAAATAAATTCACTAATTATCAATTGATTTTAAATGGAAATAAAAATCATTTGAAATTAAAAGAGTGTTTTTTCTAAAAACAATTATGTGAGAAACATGTTTTTATCTTAATAAATTAAATTAGTGAATTATTTTAATTAAATTTATATGTTACATACTCAATAATTGTTTTTAATATTCATCTAATTTTTTTATTAAGTATAAGATATAAATAAATATAGTTTTATACTTAAAATGTATTTTCCTAAAAATTGGTTTGTGTCATGTTTTGTGCACTTATTATAAAATTAATTTCTGCCACTTATAGTTATTGAATTTTATAAAATGGATTTTATATTTGGAATTGGGAGGTTCAAATTTGGTAAATAAATCCATTTTATTTTTATGAATAGTAATAGTGGTAAAATTTATCTCCTCGGTAAATGGTTAATCAGGTTGATCTAGGTTAAAACTAAGTTTTAATGTCACTATTTTGCATAAAAATTCCTATAAAATGAAGATAATTTTATCCACACCACCTTAGGCTCAAAATTTAATTTTCTAAGGGACACCTTTCTATGAAAATGACCTATATAATATTTAAATCAAATAAAAATAAAAAATGTAACTCTCTTACTTTTAAATATATCTTATGTCTTCACATATGAAAATAATCAACTAGTGAATGAATATAGATTGTTATTTTTAAAATAAAAAAAAATATTTTAATTATGGTAATTTTTTTATAATTTTTTGGTATTATATAATTACCTTAAATACTTACGCAATGGTGACATAGTATTTATTCAATTAATGGAAAAAATAAAATAAATGATTTTAAAAAAAAATTAATATAATTTATGTGAATTATTTATATCCATGAATTTTTAATATAAATATAGCATATTAGGGACATGTGAAAGTTTTATATTATAATTACAAATTTTTCTTGATGTATTTGAAGTCAAACAAAATGAATAATGTCAAAAATGACAATAATGATATTTTGTGAATGAAATATTTTATTAAATTATTTAAAAATAATTAAAATATAGAAATAGTAAAATGGGGATAATATATCATTTAAAATTTCATCTATTTTCCATTTATGATCCAATTTTCACCATATAAGTAAAAGTATAACCCTGTAAGAGTGAAAAAGATGTTATCGTGGTTGAGGTTAAAATAGGTTAACTAAGGGGTTATACCAAAAGATATGGTATAAAATACCACATAAACCTGTACAAATTTTATTTTTTGATGATTTTTATACTAAATCCAACATTATATTGAAATATATGTCAATTTTGAATAATTTTTCATAATAGTAACTTAGTTATATTTTAATATTTTTACTAATTCCAAGTGTGTATTTCCCTACCTTAGAAAAATCACCCCTTCCTTCTCTTATTTACACAAAAAATTTCAACCTATATCAACCAATACATAATAATTTCTCTTAGAAAAATCCTTATCTATGTTCTATAAGTGATTGTATCCTTAAAATACCAACCTTGTATTCCATAGGAAAGGATCTAAAGGAGGTATTCCAAAGAAGAGGTAATTTTGTTACCTGACCTCTTTCAATTTATTTCTTCTTTTAACTATTATGAATATATGGTATTTAACTTAAAATAATTAATTTAGTATCTTCAATATACATAAATTTTATTATTATTATTGTTATTATTATTATTATTATACAATAATTATCCACCCTTTTTCCATTAAATGGAAATTAAAAGTATCTCTCATGTGTATGTATGGCTTATCGTCTCCACGTAAAGAGACAATTCATTTTACATAACCATATTTTATGGATGGGTATTATAATGTTCTTAATTATTGTATTATATATATATATAATAATTACATTACAGAATTATAATATCGTATCTACCTTCTTACCTTCCAATCTTTTGAAAAATGATAATGTTGCTCGTTTATATGTGTGGGCTACCTCCTCCATAAAGCAATGTGATCCGATTTCATTTCTATTTTATATGGATGCTAATAAGGAAATTTAAATGAATATATATTATTTATATGTTATAATAATGATTCTATAAAATTGAATTATTATTTACCTTTCTTTATTTATATTCATCGAAAAGTGAAAACAGAGTTCATGCATATGTATGGCCTACTGTCTCCATGAACAATGTAATTCATTTTTTTATCTTTGTCTTTTATGTATTACTATAAATACATATATAATTAATATATATAATATTTATATAATGGTCAAAATTTTGGGTATGATGGTACCATGATAAAAGTAAAATTACTAAAACTACCAATCCAAAAAATATATGAAAAATGAAGTAGTTATTACCCAAAAGAGCGATTTTAATAAAGAATTATTAATAAATGGGTGATAGCCTAAAATCCATTTTTTATTTATTTTAAAAACCACTTTTGGGAAAAGTGGGAACCCACAAAAACATACAACTATGCATTCAACCATCCAACATCAAATTCAAAATTCAGTAACCAAAAATAAAACAAATTCATCACCGCCTCGGGCCACATCCAGCTTCTAGTTGCGAACTCTAACAGATATCAAACCTATCATCACCAAAGCGTTGTCCCATCATCAAATTTTCGTCACCATCATAACATAAACGACATCAATAGACGACAACTGAAACCCGCACTACCACTAGAAAATTCTTGTTGCCAATCACCACACAAGTCACTGTAAAAAACAACTACTGGATACTAACATTGTCACCATAAACCACCAAACCATCTGAACCACTACTCAAATCCAATCCAAAAATTGACACTATATTCAGATTATCAATTCCGTATCTTAGGAGAAAAACAAACAATATTTTCAACCAGGGAGATCACGAACTAAGAAAACACAATAAATAAAATAAAAACCTGAATATAACCAACCTTAAAAATAGGCTCCACAAGAATTTATACTGATGTTTCCATCGACACCATCCCCAAGCCATAGAAACATAAATGATCCTGACTAAATTGGGACCACCAAAACCCACCAGCACCGTGAGATGATACTCCTGAAACCTCCTGGAAGAACACTAACCAAAAAAACTAGAGTTGTCAAAGAGGCCAGATCAAGGAAGAACTTGTTCATATTGTAACGACCCAAAGTTTCATTAATGGAAAATCCCTCTTGATCCAGTTAAATGTCTCTTTATAAAAAATGTTTTTATAAGATGTCAACTTCTTTGGTTTTATGATAAGAGTTGTGACCGTTACTTTTATAGTCGTTGAACAGTGATCACATGATTAGTATAAATATAAGGCTTTAACGAACCCAATTTTACTCAGACAAAGGAAGCGATGGCCTCATCCAGTAGAATTGCCCCATACGAAGCCCATTTGTCAGATCTCGGAAAAGAGGTGGCATCCTTGGGCTTCGCCCTTTACCAAGCCCAAGCTGAGCTTCATTATGTCAAGCTCGAACGTGACTGTCTACGGGAAAAGTGGAAGTTGATAGAGATTACCACTCGAGCGATGTTATCTGAGTCGCCCCAAGAGTCTGTCACCATCGCACACCTTACCCTTAGGTCTTATGTGGCTATTTTAAGGGGTTATGTAAAAAATAAGTAGTACTATGTTCATATACATTATTTTTGTGTATAATAATGAATATAATTTCCAGTCATTTTTGGATACATTGTAAATAGTTTTTAAAGAACAAATGGTGTTTTTAGTTATTATTTAATTAAGAAATATATTTTATTAAATTAAGGAATTTTTGAATTAAATAATATTTTGATAAAATAATATTATTATTATTATATTAATTTTTATTAAATATAAATGATCTTATAATTTTATGAATGCAATTAAAATTTTATATTAAGGTTTGAAAGCCATTTCTGTCAAAACCCATGAATTTTCGATAAATGTTGGTTTTTATTTTAAAAGTGAAAATTAACATATTTAGAAATTTTTTTAGATAAAATAAATGTCATTTCTAGAATCATGATGTTGAAATTATCCAACGGTGAATTTTTCATAATTTTCTGAGACAGTCAAATTTTTGGGTAAAAATTAAATACCGTTTAAATATATAATGTGTTTTATGACATCATAATGACCCAATAGTGATGTAATAGAATACCATAATCCTTATTTTCGTCCAATATATGTTTTATCATTAAAATAATGTGATTTTGGGTTTGTTTGACTTACTTTTCAAAGCATTAATGGACCCCTCAAGACATATTCAACACTTTGCCTTTTTAAATTAATTTCCATGGGAGTGTGACTCACCTCCACATAAGAAACCTTATTATTTTAAGAAGTTCGGACTTGGGCCTTATAAAATATTTTTTTCCTCTTCCCTTTTCCAAAAACCATGGGCAAAAACCATGGGATGGTTTGTGGTTTGGATTAATTTAATGTAAGGGGGCCCAAACCTAAATAATAAAGAATTCCCTCACCTTTCCTATATAAACCCACCCAATCTCCCACTTCCTCCTCACTAAAATCCCTTGGAGTTCGTCCAACCTCTTCCCTACTCTCTCTATAATCCCCCCAAGGTGCCCCAATCTCCCAATAATCCTCTCACAATCCTCTCTCTAGCCTTTGGAAGCACACTTCCAAGTAAGGGTTTTTTCTTCCTTTCTCTTTTTTGTCAATTTTCTTTAAGTTGTATTGCCCTTTTAATTTAAATTATGGATGTTGGGGTATGGTTTAGAACCTCCCCCATACTGCCCTCTTATTTTTTTAATGATGGGAGACCCCTTTCTCTCTCATTAAATGCCTCCCATGTACACCTGTTACTATGCTGAAATTCTGAAAGGAACTTCTCTCCCTTCTTTTACATTCAAGCAATAATTTTGTATCATGAATCTATATTCCATCACAATTATTGGGACATGTATCTATGTGACCTCCTTACTTTCCATTACATGTAAATATAATGAGGAACCCCTTTCTCTCTCATCAACCATTTTTATTAATTCTTATTTCACGTCGTTACGCTGCCGAAATCGCATCGATTTTCTAAGCCAATGTCACTGTGTAGTGAATACCATGCCCATTTCTCTATCGAGGGTATTCACCTTTATGCACATTTACTTATTGATTTTAAAGTTTCATGTATGAATTCCACATTCCTTTATCGTGGAATAAATTATTATGTTTTATGAATCCATGTTTTATGATCCATGTGGCACACTTATGCATGAAATGAAATGTTTAAGAAGGGTGCGCCCTTATAGCGCTCCAATGCATTGGGTAAAGTATAGTATCATGATATGTCATGTGCAACGAGTATTGACTCATGTTAATTCAAGTGCAACGAGGGTTTACTCGTGCTTCATGTGCAATGAGGGTTTACTCATGCTCCATGTGCAATGAGCCTTGGCTCATGCTAATTCAATGTTAAGTGTTGTTGCCACATTTCCATGTTATGATTATCATGCTTTATCATGCCTTTATGTTCATTTTTCTTTTATTCTCTATTGATATGCCTATTGTCTAACATGTATTTTACTCCTCATGTTATTCCATGTGTACTCCCTTACTGGGCTTTATATCTCACCCTTTTCTTATGCATGTCCTCAGGTTATCCCATGCAATGCTAAGTACGAGGGAATGTAGTGGTCATGTAAAGGAAGTTTTCAATAAAGATGTCGTATTTCATGTTTTAAGTTTTTATGTAATGATCCTAATCCCCAAACACACTAAACCTCTTGATCTTCTTTTTTGTATTAAGTGAAGTTTTATGTAATAAATCATGTTTATGTTGTAATAAAAAGCAGGGTTGTCATAGTTGGTATCAGAGGCTAGGTTTAGTTATTTTTGGGATTAGGAAACCCTGGTAAAGCCTTAGATACAAGACTAAGTATAATAAAAACATCCCTAAGTTCTGTTAAATACTAAGTAAGTGTTTTATCAAACAAATACATCTCTATCTGGATACGAGCAGGTAGAGGCGGCTCTGGTACAGATGTATCCTAGGGGTAAAACCCAAAAACACCGCTTTGAGCTAGACTCGAACGGGAACTGGTGCACGAAAACGGGCCTTGCTGCACTCTTGGTTACGACACTCCCGGGGGATATGTTTTGATAAATTCACAATCTCAGTATGAACCCTTATTAAGGGAAAAATACCCCTAAGAATATATGTTAGAAAGTAGATCCTGAAAAGCCTAGATTGAATCCTATAGAATCATGATTTAAAGAAATAAAAGTTTATTTTTGAGTCATCAACTTTTGTCTTTGGATTACCCTTTATGTGTTACCCCTAACTTTACTTTTATTCCAGCCAATGGCAGGTAATAGGAGTACTCGGGCTAACAACCGTTGGGAAGATCAGTGTGATGATTGTACTAATGAGATGCCAACTCGAATGGGAGCGGGAATCGCGAACTTTGTCACGCTTCTCTATCAGCTAACTCAAGTTTTGAATAGAAGCACGGGTCAAGAGTAACGTTCAACCCCCCCTAAGAAAGAAAAAGTCACTATCGATAGATTCATGAGACAAAGGCCTCTTACATTTAGTGGATCATCCAATCCCATGATCACTGAACAATGGATCAACTCCATTGAAAAGATATTCTCCATCCTCCAATGTTCTGAACAAGAGAAGGTTCTTCTGGCTGATTATTGTATGGAGGGTGAAGCTGATCAATGGTGGAAGTTGATCAAAAATACGAAGCCTAAGGAGGAGATCGAGGCTTTGGAATGGAAGGAATTCTGGAAGATGTTTTTCGATAAATATTTTCCGCACACCCTTCGGCTTAAGATGGAAGGGGACTTCCTTTCCCTCAAGAAAAAAGATGAGGAATCCGTTGGAGCGTACGAGGAAAACTTAACAAGGCTTGCATGATACGCTTCCAGCTTTGTCTTTACCCCCGAATGTAAGTTTGATCGCTTCTTTGGTGGGCTGAAGCCTAGCTTGTGGAAAGCATTAGTGATCCGTGACTTCGACAGCTATGAGGAAATTGTCCTATGTGCCCTCAAGGTCGAAATGGAGATTGGAGAATCACAGGGGTATCATGGGGATAAGAAGCATAAGGTGGAATTCAATGCTGGTGGGCCGATGGATAAATCCAACGGCGCTAAGAAGTTCCAGCACCCCACTTGCCAAAATTGCAGAAAGAAGCACCCTAGAAATTGCCTTAAGGGGACGAGAAAATGCTTCAGGTGTGGAAGAGAAGGGCACCTAGCTGTTAACTATCGGCAAGAAGGACCCACGACTGCGATAGAGGAGATGAATGCTCTGTTCGAACCTCAACGCATTGTTCAATGCTATAAATGCAAAGAACTGGGTCATTTTGCAAATCAGTGCCCTAATCCAAGGGTTTTCGGAGGCAACCAACAACCTCCAAGGCAGCAAGGAAGAGCTTTTACCATCACTTCTGCCGAAGTGAACCCTGACAACGAAGTGGTGACAGGTACGCAAGTTATTCATTCAATAATAGAGAATGTACTTTTTGATTTAGGTTCTACGCATTCTTTTATAACTCGAAAGTTTAGTAGAACAATCCCAGAACCACCACAAATCATGGAAGTAAAGATGTCAGTGAGTACAGAAAATGGGGAAATCATTGCATCCCATGAATATAAGTCCTCCCCTGTTATAATATGTGGATTGAATTTCTCGAAAAACCTCTTCATACTCCCTCTGGTGGAATTTGATGCAATTCTTGGCATGGATTGGCTTTCCTTATATAGAGCCAATATAAATTTCCGGGAGAGGGAAATCACACTCCATATAGAGAATTGACCCCCGATTCTTTACAAGTGTCGGGAGGAAGATGAATCTACTTTATCTCCATCATCTCAAGCATGGATATTACTGCCCTACGAGCATGCTTATCTAGCTCAGATGATTGAGTCCAAGGGATAAACCATCCTTGAAGAAATGCATGTTGTGAGGGAATTTGCGGAAGTGTTTCCTGAGGAACTGCCTGGTCATCCTCCTAGAAGAGATGTTGAGTTCTCAATTGAACTTATACCTGGGGAGTTACCAATATCCAAGACTCCATATAGAATGGCTATTTTTGAGCTTGAAGATCTGAAGAAAAAACTACAGGAGAATCTGGATAAAGGGTTTATACGCCCAAGTGCTTCACCATGGGGTGCACCAGTCCTCTTCGTCAAGAAAAATGATGGGTCAATGCGGATTTGCATCGATTATTGTGAACTTAACAAAATCATGATAAAGAACAAGTATCCTCTCCCATGAATTGATGACTTGTTCGATCAGTTGCGTGGAGCACAATACTTCTCCAAGGTGGAATTGCGGTCGAAATATTATCAAGTAAGGGTAAAGAAGGAAGATATCCCCAAGACTGATTTTCGTACAAGGTATGGGCACTATGAATTCATAGTAATTCCTTTCGAACTCACCAATGCTCCAGCAATATTCATGGACTTGATGAATAGATTCTTTAGAGATTACCTTGACAAATTTGTTGTAGTCTTTATAGATGATATTCTAATATACTCCAAAACCAAGGAGGATCATGAGGAGCATTTAAGAACTGTACTAGAGACTTTGCGCAAGGAGAAGCTCTATGCAAAGTACAGCAAGTGTGAGTTCTAGTTGAAGGAGGTCTCATTCTTGGGCCATATCATTACAAGAAATGGGATATTTGTGGATCCCTCCAAAATAGATGCAATTGAGGGATGGCCGAGGCCAACATCGGTAAACGATATCCGTAGCTTCTTGGGGTTAGCTAGATATTATCGACGATTTGTGAGGAATTTCTCATGATTGTCCAACCCTCTTACCAAGCTAACTCTAAAGTGAGTAAAGTTTTCTTGGAGTGATGAATGCGAAGAAAGCTTCAAGTAGTTGAAAAGGAGGCTTATCACTGCACTCGTGCTCACTTTACCCACAAGTGGGGAGATTTTTGTGGTATTCAGTGATGCTTCGAAGAAGGGATTAGGATGTGTGCTGATGGATAATGATAAAGTGATATCCTATACCTCAAGGCAGTTGAAAATCCATGAGCGAAATTATCCAACGCATGATCTGGAGTTGGCAGCGGTGATCTTTGCCTTGAAAATCTGGCAGCATTATCTCTATGGAGAGAAATGTGAGATATATACTGACCACAAGAGTCTTAAATATATATTCACACAGAAAGAGCTTAATATTGGCTAGAGAATATGTATAAAGCTCATCAAGGATTATGACTGTTAAATACATTACCACCCTGGGAAAGCGAACAAGGTGGCGGATGCCCTAAGTAGAAAGGATCCAGCGATTCTATCAACGATGAGAATTGAGAAGGATCCAATCTTCTTAGACTTGATGAAGATAGACGTGGGAATAATAAAGAAGGGAACATAATCAATACTTTCACAAATGATTGCTCAACTATCTCTTTTGGAAAGGTTAAAGGATGCTCAAAAGGATGATGTGGGAATTCAAGAAAAAGTGGAAGCTATCAAAAAGGGAAAATCATCAGAGTTTAATGTTAATGAATAAGGAACTGTGCGGTTTGGGAAAATACTACGTGTTCCATCAAGTCCGGAGCTGAAGAAGGAACTCTTAAATGATGCACATAGTTCAAATTTCTCTATTCACCCAGGGAGCACAAAGATGTATCGAGATCTATGAGAAAACTTTTGGTGGGATAATATGAAGAAGGAGATCGCCGAATATACATCAAAGTGCCTAGTGTGTCAGCAAGTGAAGGCAGAGAGGCAGAAGTCTAAGGGGATGATTAAACCATTTCCCATACCAGAATGGAAATGGGAAAACATCACCATGAACTTTGTCACTGGAGTTCCAAGGACATCCAAAGGAAACAATGCAATCTGGGTTTTTGTGGATCGTCTTACAAGGACTGCACACTTCATTGCTATTTGGGAGGATTTATCATTGGATAAAATGGCACGGATATATATCAGGGAAGTGGTAAGTTTGCATGGAGTACCACTATCTATTGTGTCTGACCGAGATCTGAGATTCACCTCTAAGTTTTGGAAGAGTCTTCAACATGCTCTGAATACTGAACTGATCTTCAGTACGACCTATCATCCTCAAACTGATGGCCCATCCTAGAGGACTATCCAAACACTTGAGGATATGATGAGAGCATGCTCAATGGAATTTAAAGGAGGATGGGATCAACATCTTCCTCTGGTTGAGTTCTATTATAGTAACAGTTTCCACTCGAGCATCCAAATGGCACCATATGAAGACCTTTATGGGAAAAGGTGCAGAACACCGGCATTTTGGGATGAGGTCGGTGAACGTAAGCTACTTGGACCAAAAATGGTCGAAGAAATAGTGGAGAAGGTGAAAACCATTCAGAAGCATATCAAGGTAGCCCAGAGTCGACATAAGAGTTATGAAGATAATCGTCGACGAGACCTTGAGTTTAAAGTTGGAGACATGGTATTTTACGCATATCTTCGTGGAAGAAGGTCATGATGTTTGGAAAGAAAGGGAAGTTAAGTCCAAGGTACATCGTCCCCTTCGAGATTCTTGATCATGTTGGGGCTATGGCCTATCGACTAACACTTCCACATACTATGGCCAAGGTGCATGATTTATTTCATGTATTCCTCTTAAGGAAGTACATACCGGACCCTTCACATGTACTCTCTTCCGAGGTGGTACAATTAGAATATGGTCTTTCTTATAAGGAGCAACCAGTGAAGATCTTAGATCGTAGAGAAAAAGTTATACGAAATAAGACAATGCCCCTCGTCAAGGTGTTGTGGAGAAACCACAGGTTCGAAGAAGCAAATTGGGAGTCGGAGGATATGATGAAGCTGAGTAACCCACATTTGTTTTAGTATATGAAAAGGAAAATTTCAAGGGTGAAATTTCTTAAGGGGGGAATATTGTAATGACCCAAAGTTTCATTAATGGAAAATCCCTCTAGATCCAGTTAAATGTCTCTTTATAAAAAAAAATTATAAGTTTTCATCTTCTTTGGTTTTATAATAAGAGTTGTTACCATTACTTTTATAGCCGTTGAACAGAGATCACATGATTAGTATAAATATAAGGCTTTAATGACCCCAATTTTACTCAGACAAAGGAAGCGATGGCCTCATCCAGTAGAATTGCCCCATACGAAGCCCATTTGTCAGATCTCGGAAAAGAGGTGGCATCCTTGGGCTTCTCCCTTGACCAAGACCAAGCTGAGCTTCATTATTTCAAGCTCTAATGTGACCGTCTACAGGAAAAGTGGAAGTTTATAGAGATTACCACTCGAGCGATGTTATCCGAGCCGCCCCAAGAGTCTGTCACCATCGCACACCTTACCCTTAGGTCTTATGCGGCTATTTTAAGGGGTTATGTAACAAATAAGTATTACTATGTTCATGTACATTATTTTTTTATATAATAATTAATATAATTTCAAGTCATTTTTGGATACATTATAAATAGTTTTTAAAGTACAAATGGTGTTTTTAGTTATTATTTAATTAAGAAATATATTTTATTAAATTAAGGTATTTTTGAATTAAATAATATTTTTATAAAATAATATTATTATTATTATATTAATTTTTATTAAATATAAATTATCTTATAATTTTATGAATGCAATTAAAATTTTATATTAAGGTTTGAAAGCCATTTCTGTCAAAACCCGTGAATTTTTTATAAATGTTGGTTTTTATTTTAAAAGTGAAAATTAACATATTTAGAAAAAAATTTAGATAAAATAAATGTAATTTCTGGAATCAGGACATCAAAATTATCCAACGGTGAATTTTTCATAATTTTCTGAGACAATCAAATTTTTGGGTAAAAATTAAATACCGTTTAAATATATAATGTGTTTTATGACATCATAATGACCCAATGGTGTTGTAATAAAATACCATAATCCTTATGTTCGGACAATATATGTTTTATCATTAAAATAATGTGATTTTGGGTTTGTTTGACTTACTTTTCAAAGCATTAATGGACCCCTCAAGACATATTCAACACTTTGCCTTTTTAAATTAATTTCCATGGGAGTGTGACTCACCTCCACATAATCAACCTTATTATTTTAAGAAGTTCGGACTTGGGCCTTATAAAATATTTTTTTCCTCTTCCCTTTTCCAAAAACCATGGGCAAAAACCATGGGATGGTTTGTGGGTTGGATTAATTTAATGTAAGGGGACCCAAACCTAAAT
The DNA here is from genome assembly GCA_963277665.1 of Viscum album. Lineage (NCBI taxonomy): Eukaryota > Viridiplantae > Streptophyta > Magnoliopsida > Santalales > Viscaceae > Viscum > Viscum album. The sequence continues at coordinate 439,457,126 of OY728155.1, read as the reverse complement.
AATAAAGAATTCCCTCACCTTTCCTATATAAACCCACCCAATCTCCCACTTCCTCCTCACTAAAATCCCTTGGAGTTAGTCCAAACTCTTCCCTAATCTCTATATAATCCCCCCAAGGTTGCCCAAGCTCCCAAGAATCCTCTCACAAGCCTCTCTCTAGCCTTTGGAAGCACACTTCCAAGTAAGGGTTTTTTCTTCCTTTCTCTTTTTTGTCAATTTTCTTTAAGTTGTATTTCCCTTTTAATTTCAATTATGTATGTTGGGGTATGGTTTCTCACCTCCCCCATACTTCCCTCTTATTGTTTTAATGATTTGAGACCCCTTTCTCTCTCATTAAATGCCTCCCATGTACACCCATTACTATGCCGAAATTCCGGAAGGAACTTCTCTCCCTTCTTTTACATTCAAGCAATAATTTTGTATCATGAATCTATATTCCATAAAAATTGTTGGGAAATGTATCTATATTACCTCCTTACTTTCCATTACATGTAAATATGATGAGGAACCCATTTCTCTCTCATCAACCATTTTTATGAATTCTTATGTCACGTCGTTACGCTGCCGAAATCGCACCGATTTTCTAAGCCAATGTCATTGTGTAGTGAATACCATGCCCATTTCTCCATCGAGGGTATTCACCTTTATGCACATTTACTTATTTATTGTAAAGTTTCATGTATTAATTCCACATTCCTTTATAGTGGAATAAATGATTATGTTTTATTAATCCATGTTTTATGATCCATGTGGCACACTTCTGCATGAAATGAAATGTTTAAGAAGGGTGCGCCCTTATAGCGCTCCAATGCATTGGGTAAAGAATAGAATCATGATACGTCATGTGCAATGAATGTTTACTCATGCTAATTCAAGTGAAACGAGGGTTTACTCATGCTTCATGTGCAATGAGGGTTTACTCGTGCTCCATGTGCAATGAGCCTTGGCTCATGCTAATTCAATGTTAAGTGTTGTTGCCACATTTCCATGTTATAATTATCATGATTTATCATGCCTTTATGTTCATGTTTCTTTTATGCTCTATTGATATGCCAATTTTCTAATATGTATTGTACTCCTCATGTTATTCCATGTGTACTCCCTTACTGGGCTTTATAGCTCACCCTTTTCTTATGCATGTCATCGGGTTATCCCATGCAATGATAAGTACGAGGGAATGTAGTGGTCATGTAAAGTAATTTTTCAATAAAGATGGTGTATTTCATGTTTTAAGTTTTTATGTAATTATTTTAATCCCCAAATACACTAAACCTCTCGATCTTATTTTTTGTATTAAGTGAAGTTTTATGTAATAAATCATGTTTAAGTTGTAATAAAAAGCAGGGTTGTCATACATATGCCATCATATTATCACTTCTTATTTGCCACTGACATCCTCGTCATAACACAAACCCCTCCCAAATTCATCACCACATCTCCAAAAAACACCATCGATGAACCAACAAAATAAGAATAGAACAGAACATCGAAAATCACCTTTATGAGGGGATGAAACCCTAAAACAATCTAGGGTAAAACCCTAAAGGAAGAAAAGATACATCGATAGGACCCTCGACCACCAAACGGCTTTCCCAAAGCCTTGGTGTGTCCATCACTCTAGATCTAACATGGAGAGGAGCGGTGGAACTCAAGGCCAAAGCACAATAATGTGGACGAAGAAAGGACTTCAGTACATTAAGAGAGGAGAAAAATTAAGATAGGACCTAGAACCAGTGAGTGGGAGAGATAGAGGAGAGGACCTAGAGAGAACAAAGCTAGCAAGAGAACTCAAGAGAGAGGATTGTTCCATACATTGGGGAACGAGGAAGCCCTAGGAGGAGGAGGAAGGTGATACGAGAGACCGAGAGTACCCAAGAGCATAGTAGTGTAATAAACAGGTGATATATTATAAGGACCCAACCTTGGTACAATACATATTCTTGAATTAAATGAATAATTCACATTGAGGATATTTTCAGGTTTAGATTTTTAGAGAATTAGGACATAACTATTACATCTCACAAGATAACAAAGTAGACACTTCTACTCAGTTTCCTTCATAAAACAAAAAACTCTTAAAAGAAACATGTCTAGTTCCATGTTTTAGATAGCTTGTCTTTCCTTGATCCCTTCCTTGACCCTATTCATCTTTAAGTCCTGTGGAAAACATTTTAAAAAAACTTGGGATAAGAATAAAAATCTCAATAAGGGTTATAACAATACGGAGAGAAAACATTATTCCATTTATACATAAGAATCAATGAAATCATACTTTACTCATAAAACATAATCAATTTAACATGCCTCATGAAATCATAAGATTTATGCATAACTCAATAGAAATATCGAGACATAAAGGTAACTTGAGGCATTCATAACATTCTTACGTAGGGAGTAACCCTCATGGTTACTTTTGGAATACCCATCACAATATATTCCCTAAATATCTTTGGATAAACCTTAACGTTTAACCCCTTCGCGTTACTCAATGCATTGGAGAGCTATATCGGGCTCACCCGCCCTTGGTTTATCACGGAACCACCCATATTTATAAGAAATTCCCAAAAACCATAACACAATCATAGCACATAACATAATCATAAAGGAAAGATAACATTCCCACATTTCAATAACAATATAACATTTTAAGATATTGAAATAATGAATCCATTCCAAAAAACCATTTTCAAAACCATTTAAAACATTTAATAAAGAGATTTTTGAATCAAAGTGTCACATACCACTTTGAAGCTTTTGGAATTTTAAACCATTAATATCCATATAAATAAATCCTTAAAACCATTTTGAAAACATGGATATTAATGAGAAATATTTATAATAATAAATCATTAAAACATTTAAAATGATATTTTAGTTAAAGGGTTTTTAACAAAATGAGAGACACTTGAATATAATAATTGAGGAATAACATTTAATCAGAACTTTATAATATCATGGGAATAAAGTTATTCATGATATAATATTCCAAAGGATAGTATATACACCATATAATAGTGAATTGGTGCACAACAACAATTAAGTCTCAATAGAAATGTAAAATGAGATGAAATCCCTTATAAAGAAGGTATCCTTAAATTAAGGATAAATCAATCTCATAATTATGTGTGACAAATATAAATACACCCAATATAAGTGTATATTAAGTTTAAAACAATAAAAGGTCATTCAAACATATTCAAATGATGACATATTCAATAACTACATGTTGAACCCAAAGAAATCGAAATTGGGTTAAGAAGTTCCCTTGGTAAAATTCGACAGCCTAATGGTGTCACTTTAAAATTCATAAAATTAGTTGATGAGAGATAAAATGGTATCTCATCACTTGGACATAAAATTTACATCAATAAGGATATATAGTAACATATCCCAAAATAAAAATATGTAAATTAAAAGACATAACAAAATAAGTCTTTTAAAAAGGGAGGGTGAAAGGTTTCCTTACCGATTTGGGTAACTTTCGAAACGTTCACCCCATGAAAGAAGGACCGTACAAAGTTGGTGTAAATACCCATAAAAGAAATTATATTACACAAAGAGTAGAATAATGGTAAGTACATACACCACTCAAAATAAATAGTGGCAAATGTAGCATAAATCTCACGGGAATAAAAGTGAGATGAAAAATCCCTTACGAAAACTCGGTAGCCTAACGGCGCCACTTATTACTTCCAAAAAAATGGATTTATGGAATAAAATATGGTATCTCATCATATTAACATAGAAATTACAGTAATATTAATATAAAATAACATCCCCCAACATAATAAATAGGATCTTAAAATAAGTTACATAAAAAAGTGTACTTAAAAAGAAAGAGAGAGGTAGGATCCCTTACCTCAAGTCTGACTTGTCTTGTTCATTTCTTTATATTCCTGAATAATAAACCTTAGTCAATTTATAATTTCTTAAGGAAATAATTTAAATTTTATTATTCAATTAATATCATATATTATCATGTTATTATAATTAGTTAATTATGTGAGTTCACATCATACGTTTTGTCGATGTTCGGTACATGAGTCAAAAATGATCTTGTTTGAAAAGCATTGTCAATGTAGTTGTAAGTACATCATATCCAAAATAGTATTAATGATTTAAATATCATATATATCCATTATATATTAATTTTATACTTATTCCATAATATTAGGAGATAAAAATAAATGAAACGCACCGTTCATGGAGACGGTAGGCCGTATATACGCATGAATGCTACTTTCATTGCTTTGGCACATTAATGGAATTAAAACTAGATGAGATATATATATATATATATATTATAATTCCAGTATAATATATATGTTATATGGGTCACATAATTTCATTAATTGCATTCTTTATACATTCCATGTATTGCCTGAACGAGTCACATCACTTGAGGGGGCGGTAGTCCACACTTCCTCAAATGAAATTATCGCATTTGCACAACATGAAAAGCATAAAGGTATGTTTTAAATATAAAATACAGAATCATAGAGAGGACATAAATATAATATATATATCATATATAAAAATACTGTCATCATAATGGCCACCATGAGAGGTGGTAGGAGAACATAGAATAATCATCATTTCGTGAGGCAGTAATTCGTCATCCACAGAAATAGTATGTTCGTTAACCATTAGAAGAAGATGTGTGTAAGTGTAGCTTGAATCCTTATCATAACAACATCCTAGTATGTTGAAGATATTTTTTTTATTACAAAAGAAAGGAATAAAAAGAGTTTAGGGGGTTGGAGAAGCAAAATAAAACAAAAGAACAAAAGAGAAGACATTACCTTTAAATCGGGAAACTCCCTTTGGTTTGAACCAAAAGGGTTTCTTGAAGATATTTCTGCCTAAGGTGAGGCTTCAATGATAAATAGAGGGATGTGTAGAGATGAAATGGTAAGGTTTTGGCCGAGCCAAAGGCTTGAGAGGTGTGGGTAAGTAGGTAGAGGTGAGGGCCTTTTATAAGAGGGAGGAGGGGCACTCTTGGAATGTCTTGAAAAGTTACTTTATTATCAAATGAGTTTCAGATTTTAAAGGTTCCACATTGATATATTTCGAGGATAAGGTGATAAGGGTTCGAAATATACTCATAAAATAGGTTTTTTCCAAGTGTAAGTCTTATATTTTACATTATCTTTTCATTTTATTTAAATCGTTCATTAATGAGGTAATCGCTGCATCATCATGGTGTCATAAATTAATTAATTTATTTAATGTCTAAAAATTATAAAAAAAATACTATGACGTAGGAAATATTTTTATATTTCCAATTAATATTTATAGTCAAAAATATGACTTTTATAACCCCATGTAAAAATTGTTTTAGTAAAACAATACATGTTTGTGACATTTTTATTTTAACTTTAAATAAAAAGTTATTAATGTCATTTTCCTACCAAAGTGGATCCATGGGGTCCCCAAGTTGACCCATGGATTATCTTGGTCGTCCATGACTCATCCAATAAGGTTAGGACATGTGTCAAGGTCATTTTATATTATTATAACATTATCTTTACCTTAAATTACACTAATTACCTTTAATCGCAATTAATAAAACTTAAAAGTTACTATTCACAAAAAAATTATTTTAATCCCATTGAACCACATTTTACATCCTAACGAAAACCATGTATGTCAAATTTTTGAAATTCAAATCACATAAGTGGTAAAGTTTCGTTTAAACGAAAAATCAATTTTTTTAACTACCACTTAGTGGCTTCACTGTTCATCAAAAATTGAAGTTTTTCATAAAAATACCAAAAATCCACCCTAAGATATATTTGATATTCTGAATTAAAAAATGATATCTATTTTACCAAATTCAAAACATATAAGTTTTATTAATTAATTTAATAATTAATTCCCGCTGTCAAAACAACTATCGTGTTTTTATGAAATAATATATATCAAAAGATTAACACTAGTTTAAGTCCAATTTCAAAGTGAAATTAATTCCAATGACAACTATTGGATTAAATGGTAAAAATATATTATAATTGGACTTTAAAACCAATTTAAAAGATAATATAATCATATAAATAAATTAGATTAATAATAGGTTTTGAATTAAAATACAACATTTTTCACTATTCATTAAAAGAAAAGAACTTTAACGGAAAAATACCAAAAATTTACAAAAAGTAAATTTTGATGTCCTGATTCTAAAGAAGATTTTTATTTGGTCTAATAGAATATATAAGAGTGAACAAAACTTTATTAAAGAGGTTTCACCATCAAAAGGTGATAAATCAACCTTTTAGTGAATTTTAGAGTATTTATGCTTAAAATTGAATTCTTTTCTTATTTTAAAACTTTATCTTTTATTGGATAAATGTAAAAAAAATTAACAAACATATAAAATCATATTTTAGTTATTTCTATTCATTCCCGCCAATACAACGGCTAGGCGTTAACTACCATTTAAAATAATATTATTTTATTATTAGAATGCAATGTAAGATTTCAAAGAAACTCGTTGTTGTGTATTGGGTACGCCATCGAGCATAGCGTTCCCTTTAAAGTAATATTTATATTTTATTCAAAAATATTAATAAATATGAAAAATTAATATTCTTTATTTACCTGGGATGTTACATCCTTCCCCCCTTTTGGGAATTGCGTCCTCGCAATTTTAAAATTGGGCTTGGAAACTTCATTGAAAGCCACACATCGAAAAAGGAGTAAATTAAACTGTCACTTTAAAATAAAGAAAGGGAAGTAGAAAGGTCACCCGAGTTAACCCATACTAGGATTCCATGTAGGAAAACATGGACATGGAAGAGAAAACAAAGGGTCATGTTCTGATGGAGAGTGATAGAAAACATGATTAGGAGAAAGTTAACCACAAGAAAATCACAAACTTGTGATGGGTTAAATGGTATTTGATTCCCCATTTGGAAAAGTTAACGGACAACATTTTTGTTTTAAGTTAATTTTCATTGAGGAATTTATTTATGAGCTTAAATAAATCATAAGGTAACATACTTACTTGTCGTGTAGACTTTCATCTTTTACTATATTTCTAACACAAACTCATACTTTCTCCAAATGATGAGTATTTAGGATGACTTGTTCACATTAATAGCGCTATAATAAATATCTAGAGAATCACTTAATCCACAAAATAGAACTATATATTTCCCATGTCTTTATACAAAAACCAAAACCAAAATTGTTAGTATGAGATCAGATAATACCCAAAAAGGATAATCCTTTATAAAAATAAATACTACTCTTAATCTCCAAAAAATTTTAAACATTATCCAAAGTTCAACTAAGACCATTCAATAAACATCTATCCATAAAATTATTCAAAGTAATCAAAACTAATATTGAAACCCAAATATCTGAAGTATTTGATCACATATTATTCCAAGTTAAATCTTAGCATTTATCTCCAAATAACATCAGTTTCTCTTAAAGTCTCATATTAAAAAGTAATTAACCTAATCCCATATTCTCCATGATAGGTTAATCATTTTCATAAATAAACCAAAACGTCATATGTCCACAATAAAAACATAGATTCTTCCAAAATAAAATTCCACCATTTCTCCTCAATTGAAATCCCAAAGTATTCTATTTTCTATAGGCATATATTGTTTCCACGAAAGAGAGAACATCATCCAAAATAACCTTTATTACTCAGTCACCAAATCATTTTCCTATGTTAAGGATATCCATTTAATAAAACATAAGTTCCCAAAATCAACTTATTCTTGATCCATAAAATAATTTAACTAAAAAGTATAATTCATACTAACCAGGGACTTCAAATGGGATAGTGGTAGGCCATGCACCCTTGTCTCCCTTCGGTTTTGGGTTCGATTTATGTGGCCTTTCCGGACGCGACAGATTGTCACCCATCTTACGGGTTTTCCTTTTTATAAATCTCAAAAATAACCCTAACATGTTTTAACCTCAATGGTTTCCTTATACCTCTCATTTTCATCCAAATTCATTATGATCTCAACATCTTAATTCCTAAAGTCTTATTCCACCATCATAAGATAAAATAAAATGATCCCCAAAAAATAATAACCCCATACCTTGATCATGGTGTCCATTTGGTTTCATCGTCATCTTGTTCACATAGGTTTAAGGTCCATGCATCACAACAATGACTTAGGGATCCTTCAAAATCATTTGATTCCTCCATCCAAATACACCTTGTATAACATGGGTCATATGGGTGTTCACATAAAAACAGTTTTGGAAAATAATCATGTATGACAAATAATTTCAATACATCTGATAAGACATGATTTCTATAAAATAGTATGACTAAATTTGAGTTGAAACTTTCAATTAATGGTCCTTTTAAAATACCATAGGTATGTGTTGAGAGACTATATTTTAAAAGAAAATATAAATAAGTTTCAAAAGGGTCTCCTTCTTCAGCACCTTCTTTAAAATCATAATATGCTTCAAAATCTTGTGATAAGGTAAAATATTTGAAAATTCCTTGATAATATCTACCTTTCTTGAAAATATGAGAATATTGTGAAAATAGGATTTTTCTAAATACAACCCATGATCCAAGATGATAAAGAGGTATAGTGGATGGGTTTGATATCTCAAACAGCTGCTTGCAAGTGATTTGTATTCTATAAAAAGTTTCACAATCATCCGAACATGACTTTGGAGTAATTATTGCAAGCAAGTCATCAGGAATAGATAAGAATGTCGTTTGAGATCCTCCTCCTTCCATTTCCTTCATCTGAAAAAGTTATAAAACAAGGATTTAACTAAGATAATAAACATAGGGACTAATCATGTGTTTAACAAAAACTCCTAATCCCTAAAGTTGTCTAAACCGACCTTTGATACCAACTATAAGGACCCAGCCTTAGTACAATACATATTCTTGAATTACATGAATATTTCACATTGAGGATATTTTCAGGTTTAGTGTTTTAGAGAATTAGGACATAACTATTACATCTCACAAGATAAAAAAGTAGACACTTCTACTCAGTTCCCATCATAAAACAAAAACTCTTAAAAGAAACATGTCTAGTTCCATGTTTTAGATATATTGTCTTTCCTTGATCCCTTTCTTGACCCTATTTATCTTTAAGTCCTGTGGAAAACATTTTAAAAAAACTTGGGATGAGCATAAAAAGATCAATAATGGTTATAAAAATACAGAGAGAAAACATTAGTCCATGTATACATAAGAATCAATGAAATCATACTTTACTCATAAAATATAAGCAATTTAACGTGCCTCATAAAATCATAAGATTTATGCATAACTCAATAGAAATCATAAGACATAACGGTAACTTGAGGCATTCATAAAATTCTTAAGTAGGGAGTAACCCTCATGGTTACGTTTGGAATACCCATCACAGTATATTCCCTAAATCTCTTCGGAGAAACCTTAAAATTTAACCCCTTCACGTTACCCAATGCATTAGAGAGCTATATCAGGCTCACCCGCCCTTAGTTTATCACGCAACCACCCTTCTTCATAAATAATGCCCAATAACCATAACATAATCATAGCATATAACTTAAGCATAAAATAAAGATAACATTCCCACATTGTAATAATAATATAACATTTTAAGATATTGAAATAATTAATCCATTCCAAAAAAAACCATTTTCAAAACCATTTAAAACATTTAATAAAGAGATTTTTGAATCAAAGTTTCCCATAACACTTTGAAAATTTTAACATTTTAAACCATTAATATCCATATAAATAAATCATTAAAACCATTTGGAAAACATGGATATTAATGAGAAATATTTATAAGAATAAATCATTAAAACATTTAAAATGATATTTTAGTTAAAGGGTTTTTAACAAAATGAGAGACACTTGAATACAATAATTGACAAATAATATTTAATCAGAACTTTATAATATCATCAGAATAAAGGGATTCATGATATAATATTCCAAATGACAGTATATACACCATATAAGAGTGAATTGGTGCATAACAACAATGAAGTCTCAATAGAAATGTAAAATGAGATGAAATCCCTTATAAAGAAGGTATCCTTAAATTAAGGATAAATCAATCTCATAATTATGTGTGAAAAATATAAATACACCCAATATAAGTGGATATTAAGTGAAAAACAATCAAAGGTTATTCACACATATTCAAAGGATTCCATATTCAATAACTACATGTTAAACCCAAATAAATCGAAATTGGGTTAAGAAGTTCCCGTGGTAAAATTCGATAGCCTAACGACGTCACTTTAAAATTCATAAAATTAGTTGATGAGAGAGAAAATGGTATCTCATCACTTGGACATAAAATTTACATCAATAAAGATATATAAGAACATATCCCAAAATAAAAATATGTAAATTAAAAGACATAACAAAATAAGTCTTTTAAAAAGAGGAGGGTGAAAGGTTCACTTACCGATTTGGGTAACTTTCGAAACGTTCACCCCATGAAAGAAGGACCGTACAACATTGGTGTAAATACCCATAAAAGAAATTATATTAAAAAAATATTATAATAATGGGAAGTACATACACCACTCAAAATAAATAGTGGAAAATGTAACATAAATCTCATGGGAATAAAAGTGATATGAAAAATCCCTTACAAAAACTCAGCAGCCTAACGGCGCCGCTTAAAACATCCAAAAAAATGGATTGATGGAATAAAATATGGTCTCTCATCATATGAACATATAAATTACAGTAAAATTAATATAAAAGAACATCCCCCAACATAAGAAAGAGGAGCTTAAAGTAAGTTACATAAAAAAGTGTTCTTAAAAAGAAAGAGAGAGGTAGGATCCCTTACCTCAAGTCCGACTTGTCTTGTTCATTTATTTATATTCCTGAATAATAAAACATGGTAAATTTATAATTTCTTAAGGACATAGTTTAAATTTTATTATTAAATTAATATCATATATTATCATGTTATAATAATTAGTTAATTATGTGATTTCACATCATACGTTTTGTTGATGTTCGGTACATGAGTCAAAAATAATCTTGTTTGAAAAGCATTTTCAATGTAGTTGTAAGTAAATCATATCCAGAATAGTATTAATGATGTAAATATAATATATATCCAGTATATATTCATTTTATACTTATTACATAATATTAGGAGATAAAAATAAATGAAATGCATCGTTCATGGAGACGGTAGGTCGTACGTACACATGAACGCTACTTTCATTGCTTTGGCACATTAATGGAATTAAAACTAGATGATATATATATATATATATATATATATTATAATTCCAGTATAATATATATGTTATATGGGTCACATAAGTTCATTAATTTTATTCTTTATACATTCCATGTATTGCATGAACGAGTCACATCACTTGAGGGGGCGGTAGTCCACACTTCCTCAAATGAAATTATCGCATTTGAACAACATGAAAAGCATAAAAATATGTTTGAATTATAAAATAAATAATCATATATAGTACATAAATATAATATATATCATATATAAAAATAGTTCCATCATAATGGCCACCATGAGAGGTGGTAGGATAAGATAGAACAATCATCGTTTCATGAGGTAGTAATTCATCATCCACGAAAACAGTATGTTCTTTAACCATTAGATGGAGGTGTGTGTAATTTTAGCTCGAATCCTTCTCATAACAACATCCTAGTATGTTTAATATACTGTTTTTGTTATAAAATAAAGGAATAAAAAGAGTTTATGGGGTTGTAGAAGCAAAATAAAACAAAAGAACATAAGAGAATATATTACCTTTAAATCGGGTAACTCCCTTTGGTTTGAACCAAAAAGGTTTCTTGAAGAGCTTTCTTCCTAAGGTGAGGCTTCAATGATGAATATAGGGATGTGGAGAGATGAAATGGTCAGGGTTATTCCAATCCAAAATCTTGATAGGTGTGGGTAAGGAGGTAGAGGTGGGGGCCTTTTATACGAAGGAGGAGGGGCACTCTTGGAATGTCTTGAAAAGTTACTTTATTATAAATTGAGTTTAGGATTTTAAAGGTCCTAAATTGATATATTTCAACGATAAGGAGATAATTGTTCTAAATATACTCATACAATAGGTTTTTTATAAGTTTAAGTCTTAGATTTTACATTATCTTTTCATTTTATTTAAATCGTTCATTAATAAGGTAATCGCTGCATCATCATGGTGTCATAAATAAATTAATTTATTTAATGTCTAAAAATTATAAAAAAATACTATGATGTAGAAAATATTTTTAGATTTAAAATGAATATTTATATTCAAAATATTACTTGTATAACCCCATGTAAATTGTTTTTTAGTAAAACAATACATGTTTGTGACATTTTTATTTTAACTTTAAATAAAAAGTTATTAATGTCATTTTCCTACCAAAGTGGTTCCATGGGGTCCCCAAGTTGACCCATTGATTGTCTTGGTTGGACATGACTCGTCCAATAAGGGTAGTACATGTGTCAAGGTCATTTAATATTATTATAACATTATATTTACCGTAAATTACACTAATTACCTTTAATTGCGATTAATAAAACTTAAAAGTTATTATTCACCAAAAAATTATTTTAATCCCATTAAACCAAATTTTACATCCTAATTAAAATCATGTATGTCAGATTTTTGAAATTCAAATCACAGAAGTGGTAAAGTTTCATTTAAACGAAAAATCAGTTTTTTTAACTACCACTTAGTGGTTTCACTATTCATCAAAAATTGAAGTTTTTCAGAAAAATACCAAAAATTCACCCTAAGATATATTTGATATTCCAATTTCAAAATTGATGTATGTTTTACAAAATTAAAAACATATAAGTTTCATTAATTAATTTAATAATTAATTCCCTCTGTCAAAACAAATAGCGTGTTTTTATGAAACAATATATATCAAAAGATTGACACTAGTTTAAGTCCAATTTCAAAGTGAAATTAATTCCAATGACCACTATTGGATTAAATGTTAAAAATATATTATAATTGTACTTTAAAACCAATTCAAAAGAAAATATAATCATATAAATAAATTAGATTAAAACGTGGTTTTGAATTAAAATACAACATTTTTCAATATTCATTAAAAAAAGAACTTTATAGGAAAAATACCAAAAATTTACACACAGTAAATTTTGATGTCCTGATTCTAAAGAAGAATTTTATTTGGTCCAATAGAATATATAATAGTGACCAAAACTATATTAAATAGTTTTCACCGTCAAAAGGTGATAAATCGACCTTTTATTGAATTTTAGAGTATTTATGCTTAAAATTGAATTCTTTTCTTATTTAAAGACTTTATCTTTTATTTGATAAATGTAAAAACATTTAACAAACATATAAAATCATATTTTAGTTATTTCTATTCATTCCTTCCAATACAACGGCTAGGCATTAACTACCATTTAAAATAATATTATTTTATTATTATAATGCAATGTAAAATTTCAAAGAAACTCATTGTTGCGTATTAGGTACGCCATTGAGCATAGCGTTCCCTTTAAAGTAATATTAATATTTTATTCACAAATATTAATAAATATGAAAAATTAATATTATTTATATACCTGGGATGTTACATATATGGTTATAAGTAAATCATATATGGTATGATATACATATGAATTTGAACTAGAGGTAAGGGTTTATTTGAGAATCTCGCCACTATTTAAGATTTTGTTAGTTTAAGTCTCTATTGGGGGAATTATTTTATTTTTATATCTTAAACAAAATATATTTTTCTTATCCTATGGTTATTTATATAAATTATAATTTTCCCTTTAATTTTATATTCTTTAAGTAATAAAGATACCGAATTAATGTTTTTAAGTAAAACCAACCATATTTTTCTACTCTGTCGAGAATATTTCTCTTACATGTCCATATTTTCCTTAAAATGTATAAAATAATTTTTTAATATTATCTATTAATATATTAAAGAAATTTTTACCCATTTTTTACTTTTTAAAAAATGGTTTAAAAGTAATCTTCTTATCATTTTCCAGATGATGTACTTTTTGACCTTTTTACAAAAGTGTGAAAGGAATGTTTTTTTAACTTATACAGCATGGACAGAATTTCCCACCATCATAGACACTCATTAATTTGAATTTTACTTTTCAATATTACATGTTTATTTTGAAAGAAATTTTTTCCCTTAATATTTGGGGAATTTTAATATTTTAAATAAGTTTTTTTAAAGTGAAAAGGGTATTTTCCTCAAGAAATTTTTCAGAGAGATTTGGAAATTATTTTCATCAATATCAACATACATTATTTAATATTTTTCTTTAATGAGTTTATAATATTATAATACCATTAATCATATTTATTTGGATGGTTTATAGTCAATTTCATAAGGGAAACCATTGATATTTTGAATTTTATTTCTTTCAATATAGAAAATTTTTGGTTTTTAAGGAATGTTGAATAATTTGTATTGTTTATTCATATCATAAATGAATTGGACTTATAAAGTGATGAGAGAGGCTCAGAATTTCATATCCCCTTAATGCAATAGTATGTATCAATTGAAAAAAATATTGGGTTCTTGGTGGAGGCCTTACCCATTTATACAAATGTCTTGGCATGAGGCCTTTATAGTATTTTTAGATATCTTAGGAGAAGTCCATGGTGATAAGTTTATATGTCCTGATTATGAATTACATCATTTTAAAATCAATTATTGTTATACATGAGTTTATTTTAATTGTTTTTATATCCATGGATAAGTTTCAAACTCTTGTTATTATTTATATATAATTATTTTATCATCATTTATTTCTGCCATATTATTCATGTAATATTTAGCTTTTGTTGTATGTATTCTCTTACTAAGAATCTGGGTTCACCCCTTTACAATGTTTCATTTCTCAAGGATTCTAGGAAGTGTTTTATGATTGATATAAAAGGATATTATAGAGGTAATAAATATGATCCTAATGAAAATAATATGTTGTATTTTATGTTTTCAAATGTAATGTGGGATTCAAGTATATATCTAGTTTACCAAGACTACTAAAATATTCTATTCTTTAGGATATGATTACTTGTATTTAGTATCAATGTAATAAATTGTTCATTAGCTCTGGTCTACTAGGGTTAGGGACTTTACATCCTCATCTACTAAGAGGATGGTGGCTTTGTACCAGATTGTTGGTGGCCTTATACCAGCTAGTCGATGGGACACCAGCCGCACCAAGCTCTTAGTTGATACCCCTAGTTTATTCTCTTCCAATTATCATACCCCATACACCTCTATCCAACCTCAAAAACAAAACCAAGGAATTTAAAAAACATAAATTAACATACCTTTTAATTTGAATAATATCATAAAAATAACTATATTGGTCACTCTTATAGAATAAATTAGGATTTAGTTAATCTGGTATAGGTTAAACATGAGTGAACATGGATTATGAGTATGATACTCAAAGATACTTATATTATGATTAAAAAATTAATTTTATGGAAATATTTTTATTTCATGAGGTAAGGAATGTTTATGGAATTTTAAAGGTGAAAAGTTTTTTTCATAGAAATTTCACTATTCCAAATCTAACCTATACCCACGGACATATACTAAGGATTTTGTAGAATTGTTGGTATAGATAAAAATAATTACCTAATACCAATGGTTTTGGACAACCATTGGTATATCTTCAAAAAACATTAACATGCACCAAAGGTTCTGGAGAACCATAGGTATAGCTCCCAAAAAAATTGGGTATCTATACCAACGATTCTCCAAAACCATTTACATATGTACCATTATTTTTTAAGAATTTTTTTATCAAATTAAATTAAATACCATAAAATTTAAATTATTTTAAATATACATATATATATTTATCTAATTACATTTATAAAATTCATTGTATCTGAGTGGTTAGGTCATTTAACTAAAAGTGTGAGGTGTTGGGATCAAAACTCTGAAGAAAAATTACATAACATATACCAAAAGTTTTCCCAAACCATTGGTATAGGTATTTTATATTCATGAACTATAAAAATGGTTTGTGAACTATTAGTATAGACCACATATACCAATTATTTTCCCAAAACAATTGGTATAGTTCTGTGCTAATGGAAAAACTGATAATGAGTCTTCAAATCATTAATACAGGATATACCAATGGTTGTTAGGCCTATACTAAGGATTCCAAACAATTATTATACCCTTTTTTCTAGTAGTTTTTTTTTATATTTTTCATATTCCTAATGATGCCTTTATAGTTTTATTATGTTTTCTAATGGGTTTCAAAGTTTTATTTGATCAATAGTTGATATTAAAATGTGGATATGTTTTATTTCTATGATCAAAGTTTTATTGTGAAAAAGGTAAACATTTTCATGTGTTTTCATGTTTTTAACTAAACTAATGGGTTTTAATTATTTTTTATATCTCTTTATGATATTTTTATGCCCATCCCACATTTTCAAATGTTTTTTATAGGGATTGAGTGTGGGAACAAACCATTATAAAGTCTAGCTATGAATAAAAAAACATTCCTTGAACAAATAAAGTGTTTATTTAATGAAACAGAACTATGAACTTAATAAATATATTTTTTTGGATAAAATAAACATTGTGTTTTAGTGTTCCCTATGCAATGTAATGGTTTTCATAATTCTATAAAACTCTAAACCTAACAGATCATGGGAATGTAAGAATGTATAGACCTTATCATAAATAACATAATTATGGGTTGATTATGATATGGGTAATTATAATTGGTATTAGAGTAAGGGTTTAGATAACTTTAGAAGTTATATTTTTATTTAATAATAAGATCGAATTTTTCTATAACCTTATAGGTTAATATTGTATGGATAATTATGGTTATTTTTTGTTGAATTAAAAGTGTTGAATGAAATATGACATGGTTAAGGAAATATTAGTGTTTATTTACCTTATAAGATGATTTATTATTCTTTTATATGATATACCCGCACTAACCATTTCTTGTTTAAGTAAATGGATAGAACCAATATAAACCAAATTAACAATGAGTGTGAAGGATAATGCAGTGATTTTACAAATGAGAAGTCAAATGTGATAGGATATGGATTGAAAACTATTATGGTTATTCCTAACCATCTATATCAGTATACAATTAACAAAGTAAACCTTTGGTAGTTTCCTAGCACATAAAATAATATAAATATGGAGTTTTAAGGAAGTTTATGTGATAAAGACCATTGGAAAAAAGATTAAATTTCTTACATGTTAAGAATATGGGAAGAAGTACCTAGAGAAATTCCTCAAAGTAAAATGCTGATGTTTTAAATGTTGGGATTATGGTAATTATGAAAATATATATCCTAGGTGTAAAACTAAATAAAGGGATTAGAAACACCATATAGATAAAGGTTTAGTAATGTCTAATTCCATTATAGTTTAAGATGAGGAAACTATAAATGGAATAAAAAATGTGTGAATTATATTTTGGATTATGTTTTGAGATTGATGAATCTTAGGACATCATTCATATTTTTTATTATAGTAATGAATTATTAAGGAATAATATGGTAAATCATGGATAATGGATTATGAATAATGTTGAATGATTAAGTTGTCTGCTTATAGGGTTTCAAGAGTCGTGATGTGGTAGTATTTTATTTAAGGGTTGACAAATTTAAGGATGATCATAAGTTTATAGGTATTAATACTTCTTTGAAGTTTTATGTGATAGGAGTACTTTGGGTGAAATATATTGAGTTTTAATGGATTTTTTAGGAATATGTTACCTTTAAGATTCAATTTTTTTAATGAAAATGATATTTTAGGAATAATTATTTTATATTTTTTGGAAATAATTTGAAAGGTACTGATAACCTTAAGGGTTAATATAATCTTTGATATTGAGGTAATTAAGGTTAATAGAGATAAAAGGGTTATTAATTTTTTGGAAACATTATATGATTAGGGTAAATTGAAATAATTTTTTCTAAAATGGGATGTTATTTTAGGAATAAAGGTTGAGTTATCTTTTAGAAAAATATATAATTTTAATTGTGTATTTATGGAGATTCTGGTTATTTATGGAAAATATTATCATATTTTTCTGATTGTGTGATTAAGGTATATAGATTTAAAATATATGGTTTTATGAGTGGTTAATTTTTTTAGAGATAAATTTTATTTTAATCTTCGTAGAATATATGATAAAATATTTTTTATTTTTCAGTTTTTTTGGAATATTTTGAATATTTTTAAGGTTATTTATTTGTGAAATGATTTAACATTGAATTTTGGTGTTATTTTCTAGGCTTTAGATATTAATTTATTATTTATTTGTATAAATTTTTATTCATATTGAGTGTTATCTTAACTTGTTCTAACCATTTTTTTTATTAATGGATAAAAACATAAGAAATAACTTTTAATCCTTTTTTGGATTTTTTGAATCATTAGAAGTTGATTTTAGATCTTTAATCATTAAAAAAACTTCTTGAATATTCATTTCCTAGAGTAATAGATGAGGTATAAGTGGAAACTAATCATAGAAAAAACAAAGTATTAAATTATGCATAAGAATTAGAAATAAATCGATTATGTATATATCCTTAAATTCTTTATCTTGATGATAAAATAATTTATTAAATCTATAGAGTCTTATAAAGAAAGTAACACTCAATTATCAAGTTAAACTTTTAAAAATCATCTTTAAGTATGATTCAAATATAGGTGTGTGAATTTATGAAATAATAAGTTTACTCATCTTGACCTATAAATTAAATTTCATGATGGGATCTATATCTAATTTTATTATTATGCTATGATAAATTTATTTTGAGAGAATCAAAATTAAAATTTCAAGGGTGAAATTTATTTAAGGGGGTAAAATGTAACACCCTTATATTTTAGTGATATTGTTTTAAATAAATACTATGTTTTATTTTGTGTATCGCATGAAATACATCTTAAAACGAATTGACATATAGTATTATTAAAATAGTATTATCTAAATATGATTTTTATAGCCTATTCATTTTTTTGGAGGGTCTGAATAGGTTTATTATAATTATTAAATAAACATAGAAATTTTTTCCTTAATAAATTTAGTAATCAACCATAAATATATTATCAATTGGTTGGAAATGAATATAAAATATTTTTAAGTTAAAGGAGATATTTTTCATAAAACTTTTTTATGTGTGAAATTTTTTATCTTAAAATATTAAATAAATAATAATTGATAAATTATTCAATTGGAATAATTATATTATATATCTGATTTAAGGAACTAATTTTTTTTAATTATGGTTATTAGGTAAGGAATTATAATAAAGTCATTTTATGCATCAAAAATAATTTTTTTCAAAATAATTGTTATTACATTTTACATGCGGATATTATAATTAATTTATACCAATTTTAGAAATTTTATTTTGAAAAATGAAAATAATTTTTTAAATCATCATTTCATAATATTTTTTGGATAAGTTTTGGGTTTTTTTCTAAAAATATTGATTTTGGAGTGACTGGTGAAAATGATGATTTTAGAAAAACTATCATTTCTTTCCTCTAAATCAAGTAATTTAAAAGTATCATTATATTTTGAATTTTGTTTTAAAGTAAAGTAAGATAATTTTTTTCAATATAATATAATTAATTCCATTTTAATCATAATTATATTTTATTTTAGTATAAGTTTGTTTTTATGCTTAAAATACATTTTTCTAAAAACGGTTTTTCATTTCATTTTATACACTTATATTAAAAATTATTTATTCCAATTATGTAGATCTAATATTGTAAAATGGATTAAAAAATTTGAAAAATAAATTCTAATTTTTTCTGAAAGGTCAAATTTATTTTTTTTCACAAAAATAAGTTATCGAGTTTAAAAATTGAGGCATCATAAAAAATGTAAATTGAGGTAAAAATAGATATTAAGTAGAAAAGGATAAAAATACATAAAAACTTATCATATATTTATGTGGATGAAATTTGGATCGCTGTATCCTTTTTCATAGACTATTTATGTAGGCTTTCTTTGAAATATTGGTTGGATTCTAAAAAAAGGAAGTGTTATATTTAATAAAATGTCATTTTCTCTTTTCTATATCTTAAATACATTTTTATGATTAATAGAATAAAAAATATATATTATGAATAAATAAAGATAAAAATAATTATGTATAATAATTTAATTTCTTGTTAATAATTAATTTTTAATTTTGAAATATAGTATAATTATTTAAATCGGTTATACAGTGTCGATGCAACGATTGTGCAAACATAGGAAAAATAAAAATAAATGGTTTTAAAAATATTAGAAGTGATAATATTGAGATTATTTATGGTATTAAATGAATTATATGCATAATAATTAGAAATAATTGTTTATTTAAGTGTTTTAATTCAAATTAAATTATTATATCGATACCTTTAAATTCAAATTTTTTGAATAGTTTTGAAAATGACGGTAAATGGTATTTAATATTTAAAAATAATTTTTAAATCATTATAAAATCATAAAAAACCTATAATAACTAAAGTTTATATGAAATTTTCTAATATATCATTTATTTTATATGTATAAGCCCCTTTAAATTTTTTATATTACTTTCATGAACATAAAAGATTGAAAATTTTGTTATAATAGTTAAGATTAAAGAGGTTTAATGTGGGGATTAAACCAAAAGATATGGTTTAAAATTACACCTAAACTAATATAAATTTGATTTATTTATTATATATATATCTTAGTCTCATTATATTGACTCTATAGCACTTTGGATCCATTTTAAATGAGTTATATACATATTATATATTAATATTTCATGTAATTACAAGATTACCACTCACCACACTTATAAAAGGAATCTTCTCTCCTCTATTGACCACACCTATTGAACCATTTAGATAGACCAATAACTTCCCAAAATCCCTCATCGTGTCTTAGTGGTATTATTCTCACTAAAATAACAACCTAATAATTCTTAAGGTGTAAGATAATCTTGGTTTTCCAAATAAGATGTATAATTCTTATCCAAGTGTTTCATGTTTATATCTTCTTCTACCTCCTTCAAATCTTATTTAAACATTATAAATTAATAAAATTATCATATTCCATATATTTAAATTATATTATTATTATTGTTCATATCCTTTTACATCATATGGGAATTGAATACATTGCTCATGCGTACATGTGGACTACCACCTCCATAAAGTGATGTGTTTCATTTTTCATCACCAATTCATATGGATGGTTAAAATTATGGATCAAATGAATATATATGATATTTATGAAATAATTATCATTATTTAAAAATAATATATTACTTACCTAATTACCCTATAATCCATTAGAAAACAATAACATTGCTCATGCATATGTGTGGACTACCACCTCCACGAAGCGATGTGATTCATTTTTCATTTACACCTTATAAGGATGGTCATAAGGATGGAAATAATGAATAAATATTAATTTTATAACATATTTATGATTATATAAATGTAAAATATTATATAATTTATTTATTTTCAATCCATTATAAAAATTAAAATTCCATTCATGCATATATTCATACTACTATCTCCGTGAAACGACATGGTTTATTTTTCATGACCTCCTTACATAGTTGGTTTTGAAAATCTATATAATGTATAAATATGATAATATTAACATGTTTAATATTATGGATGTAATGGAACCATAATCCCTTTGACCAAATTCAATAAACTAATGTTATTTTGAGGTTATAAACTGAATGTCCTCAAAACATCTAGTGTGAACTCAACCATTTTAGTAACTAAATAAAACATGGTAACAAATGGAATAATAGGAAAATGATAATTAATTTTTCAAGAATTTTATTATTTATTTTTAAAAGGTTGATAAATTTTATTTTTTATTATATTTTACTTTATTTAAAAAAATTTATGCAACATCCTGATATTTTAAAATATATATAATTTAATTAATAGCTTACGATGCACTCAACGCCAAGCTTAAATTAATTTCTATATACTATTATAACCTACCCATTAAATTATTAGGTGTAAATAATATTAAATATATTATTAAATATATATATATATTTAATATTCAATAAAAAATTATTTATTAATTCTTAGGGAATAAAAATAATATTTTTAGTAAATTCATTTTATTCTTCAAATATAAGTTTTAATCAAAAGATGTTTTTTATTGCTTTCTATGGGAAAATAAAAATAATTAATTTTTAGAAAAAATTATAAAATTTATTTAATAAAAATAGAAATTTCAATATCAAATTTATATTATGGTGAATTTTTGGTATTTTTATGAAAATATTGTTTTTCTGGTGAATGGTGAAAAATACTTTTTTTAAACAGTATTTTTATTTCAAGAATTTAAAAGGTAATATTTTATCTTAAAATATTTAAAATTAAAAATTAGTTGTATTATATAATTAAAAATTTAATTATTTTTATTTGAATCAATTTCATAGTTGAATTTGAAATAATAACATTTTTATACTGAAAATGGAATTTTTTATAAAAAATGTTTTTCATTGTGTTTTTTCTATTTAATTTTAAATTTAAATTATTACTATTATATGTTTTGAATTATAAAAAATAGGATCCAAATTTTTATTTATAATTTCCAAATTTAGTAACTAGGCCCCTTTTATTTTTGTTCAATATGATTAGTAACCTTACTAATTTTTGTTACCACGGTAAAGGGTAAATAAGGTAAGTAAATTTAAAAATAAAATGATAAAGACTAGAATGAGCCTAAGACTTACCCAAATATTATTGAATGATTAATTTTTTTCCATAATCATTAAAGGTTCAGTTTAATGATCATTGATGTCATTTTGGATAAGATTATGAGCTTTATAATATTTTATTTAAAGAAAAGTCAAAGATGCCACATTCATGTTTTTAATAAATTTATCATTTTTAATATGGGGTTATCCCAAGGACATATACAACTATAAATATTATTTTGAAATAGAAAATATTTATTGAAATAATTATAATTTATTTTTAATTTTTAGTGGAGAAATAATTACATTAAATGTTTACACAACGTTGATGAAGTAATTATTCAATTAATGGAAAAATCAAATAAATGATATTAAAAATATTAAAGGTTATATAATTTGAATTAATTAATGTTATAGGATAATTTTATAGATTAATATGAAATATTATTTATGTATTAAAAGTTTTGTTTTGATTTTTTCTTGTTTTATTAATATTATTAAATTCAAAGTAATGAATAGTGTCAAATTTAACAATAATGATATTTCTTGAATATAATAATTTATTAAATTATTTAAAATTCATACAAATTTTAAATAATCACAATTATGGAAAATATATGATCTAAAAATCTATCCCAAGTAAATATATAGGCCATTTGAAATCATTTTTTTCTAGAATATTCTTATTATATTTTAATATTTTGAGACATTCCAAAAGTGCCCCTCATTTCAATTATAAAAGGGAACTCATTCCTTAACTTATTTACACAAAATTGAGCCATATATCTCAACCAAAATCTACCCATTTATCTTCTCAAAATCTTAGTAAATTTCTTGAGGCTTTGGTCCTTCCAAAAGAGCTACTATAGGTCCCTTAAGAGAAGTTATAAAGGAGCTTGTTTGTAAAAGAGGTGATCATATTTGCCGACTCTTTCAAAATTCATTCTTATAATTCTTATTAATATGTTGTACCCATCTTAAAATTTGAAATATATTATAAAAAATATACTAATATGCTTTTATTATTATGAGACAACCAAATTCCACCTTTTGTATATCCTATGAAAACAACATTTTATGTGTGTATGTATGGCTTATCTTCTCTACGTAGTAATGTAATTCGTTTTCCATCACCATTTAACTTGAAAGAGTATAAATATGTAAATAATGGATATATATATATATATAATATATCACATAATAATGATTCTTTAAAGGTTAAATATTTTTTACCAATCTTTCATTTCATCCATCAAAAAATGAATGCAACCTTCATGTGTATGTACGACCAACTATCTCCATAAACAGTGTAATTCATTTTTCTCTATTTATCTTTATGGATGACTATATATATATATATATTTAATATATATTATATTTACACCATAAATAATATTCTTTAAATTATGGTACTATGATAAAATTATAAGGTTTGGGACTACCGAATCAAAAAATACAAGAAAAATGTAGTTACAACCTGAAACAATGATTTTAATAATGAATTGATAATAAATGGGTGATAAATAGTTTTAAGTAAATAATATATGGTATGATATATATGATTATATTACTAGAATATATGTATAATAAATCTATATTTATTATAAATTAGTTTCAAAAATATACTAATGAAATCAAGCCTGAGGTAAGGAACTTCTTCTCAATTTTCTTTCATTGAGGTGTATTTTGATGTTATGAACCTATATTATATTATGAGGTGTATATACTTCCCCTTTGATATATTATATCATGAAACTATTTTACTTCATAATATTTAATGATTTATTTTATTTTATTTCTTTCATGGGGATTATGATTAATAAGATGCCAAAGTGGTGAGGGTTTATTTCACAATCTCTTCATTATTCGGGAATGTTTATCTTTAAGTCTCTGTTGGGGAATATTTCTTCTCCATGTCATTATTTTTGAAACAAAATTTAAAAAAATATTTTACTATTCTCCTAAAATTGTTTAAAGTTATTTATACCCATGTTAAACTTTTTATAAAATGTTTTACAATGTATTTTTTTAATTGTTTTTTGAATGAAGTACTTTGTTCATTTTCCAAAAAAAATTCAAAAGAAATTTTTTTAGCTTATAAATATAGATAATATTTTCCCAACATTATAAAACTTTAATGATTTGATATTTTATTTATAATTTTACAGGGTTATTCTGAAATAAAATTGTTTCCTTCATATTTGTGAAGTTTCTTTTTAAAATTTAATTTCAAACTAAAAAATATATTTTCTTAAAACAAATTATGATATTGTATGGAAATTTTATTCATTAATGAAAAAACACTTTATTTTACTTATTCACTACTAGGTATACATTGAAATTATACAATCATTTTACTCTTTCACTTACTTGTGATTCTTGGATATTTAATTTCTCTTAAATATTCATATTCTTCTATCATGGATATGATTATTTCCTAAAATGTATACCATTTTTACTTATGGGGTTTACATTGAAAGTTATTTGATTAATTGAGAAATATTGATAAATCTTTATCCTTTATTCAATACAGATATTTAATAATGAGGTATATTTTTTATAAATTAAATTGATTATTTGAAATATGATGAATACTTTGGACATGAAAGAATGGGTTGGGACCATTTATAGAAATAAACATGATACATCAATAGTTCTCATGAAACAAATCAGTTGGATAGACCTGATTGGTTTGTAACAATTAGTTTTAAATTTTCTTGTAAAAGGTCTTGACAGTAGAGGTAAATTTGGCCAAAACAAATCAGTTTCTACCAAGTAGTTTTAAATCGTATTGGGAAAGATCTTAAAGGTAGAGTTATAATGTTTTTAAGACATGGAATCCAATAATTAAGCATTTTCTTCTTATAAAATTCATTTTTTACTATTATCTATGGGTTTTTTTATATGATATTATCTCTAGATTCATTTTATACTCATTTATTGATTAAATGGAATTTTTTTCAATTATTTACCATATCATATTGATCATGCCTCATCACATCAATATAGTCAGGTTGTTTAAATGGCATGTGTTTTAAATTATTTACCTTGCCATATTTATTATGAATTATATTATCAATATAGTAAAGTTGTTTAAATGGAATTTTTTTTATTTATTTACCTTTCCATGTTGATTATTCTTATTTATTTAGGATATATTTCGTTGTACTTAACCCTTACTGAGCACTTGATCTCAACCTTATTTTGTTTCCTTACCCTAGGAATCCATAAAGGGTACTATGTTTTTTATGAAAGGTTATTCCATATTTAATAATTTTATTCTCAAAAAAAATATGTTTTAAGTTTTTTTCTTAAATTTAATATGGGAATAATGTATCTATCTAGTTTACCAAGACTACTAAACTATGTGGTCCTTAGAGATGTGATTTCATTTATCTAGTGCTAATATAATAAATTAACTACCAACTATGTGTTATTGGGGTCTAGGTATTTATATTTAGTATCAAAGCAAGTTTAGTAAAAACATTGGGAACTAGATTTAGGAAAATATAGATTATAGAAAAGTGATACTTTAACAAAAATTAAGGATATTTCCAAAAAAACGAGCTTATGATTTTGAGATTAGTTATATATAAATTTTCAATTTATGTTAAGCATTTCACTAGTTATAAAATTATATATTATGATTCATAATCTAGTGAATTCTATTGTTTAGAAATGGTGGTTATCAGAAGTAATGGAAATCAATTCATGTAATCAATGCAGGTATTTCCCTCCTAGGCAAGATAATGATGTTGGAGTTGGAGATAAAGCTATATCTGAACAACTTATAACTATATTAGGAGATTTGAATCAGGTTATGAGCAATAACATTTCCCTTATAGATCATCCTACTAATCCACAATGTAGTGTAACAATGTTAGACCCATTCATGCGTTAGCATCCTCCATCATTCAATGGGATTAAAATTTATTTATAGATGATAATTGGATAAGTTCCTTAGAGAATATATTCCTCACTTTGGGAAGTATTTAAAGGGATAATGTTGTTATGGGTGTTTATCATATCTTAGAATATGTGGGTCAATGGTGGTCATTAATTCAAAACACTATGGAGGAGGAGGAGGAAATAACCCAGATGGAATGGAAGGATTTTAAATAAATTTTATTGGAAAAATATTTTCCTCATGAACAATGAGAAAATATGGAGAGATAATTATTTAGTGTAAAAAAGGAAGATTAAAATTTTTATAAGTATAAATATAACTTTATAATGTTATACATGAATGTTTCATACTATGTACGTAATCCAAAGAGTAAGATTGATAATTTCTTTGATAGCCTTAAACCAATCCTTTGAAGGGAACTAGTCTCCCAAACATTCTCATCATAGGAGGATACAATATCTTGTAATATTAAAAAAGATAAATAATTCTCTAAGTATTATGGTTCTGAATGAAAACAAGAGAATAAGAGGATGGAAGATAAAAAATGGATAAGGGGAATAAAATAAATAAGTGTTTTTCTATAATTGATAATTGTGTAAAGAAATACCTCAGTATTTTCATGAAATGGAATGGGAGTTTACTAAAAATATAGAGAGAAAGGCGACCAGAATTTTGATTTCAATGGAAATAAATAAGATTCAAATTTATAATACTTAAACTATAAGAATATAGAGCACTATACTAATGAATTTACCAAGCATCAAAGAAATATAGCTCAAAAAAGCAAAGGGATCAAGGTCAAGTTTATGCTATTACTATAGTAGAAGTGGAACAGTTAAATTACTTGTGTATTTGGATTCAATAATTATATTATAAAAGTATTTTATCAATTATATTATTTGTATAGGAATCATGATATTTCTAATGATTATACTACAATACTTATTCTTTATATATTTTGAATCATGTGATGAATATTACCTATAACAAGGAGAAGTGATTCTGTTTCAAGTTGATACTTTAGTAAACACGTGATTTGAGGAACATAACCCTAAATATATTCCCAATATTGAGATAATAATGGTAAATAGATTTTAATGGTATAGTATCAGTCACCATGAAATTGGTTAGTGATTTGATGGAGTTTACTATATGTTTGGATTTAAGGAAAATTTCGACAACCTAGTATTTTATTTTTGGACTCATGCATTTTTTAATTATTATTTTAAGGTGATAAATGCATTAATATATTTGTTATGTGACATTAAGAGAAACATTATATTGTTTGGGGAAATCTAATGTTAAGTTGATTTGGTAAATTTAGTGACATTCCTTCAAAAAAATAGACATTATTGTTTGAGGTTAAAGTATGGTTTATCATATTGAATAACTTGTACTATCAATTTTGGTTTTGATAAATATTTATAGGAGGAAGAATAACTTTTGTATCTTTTTATTTGTTAAAATTTCTTCAATAATGAAAGTTTTTTCTTGGATATCCATCTGCTATTGTAATAAATAGAGTGGAAATAGATTGAATCACTACCAAATGATGGGATTGTGCTTATGACATGGAATGAAATCAAGTAATTTTATTTTATAAAGCATTTTATTTAGATAGTAAAATAATCCCTCAAGTCTAGGCAAATTAATTTGGAACAAAAAATTTACCCATTTATTTTTCTTACAGAGAAATCAATGGTCTTTTAACTAATCAAAGATTTATGATTTTGTGATGGTTCACTTTCTCATTATTATATTCTCTATCACTATCAATCAGTCCTTGATAGTTATTTTTCCATTCCATATCCATGTTTTCAATTCCCACTTATGTTTTACTACATGGAAAATTGTTATGTGATGACCTTTGTATTTCCCTTCCAATCTTTTCAAGTGGAAGTTTTATTGACCCTTTTTATGATGTGGGACTTCCAAAAATAAATTTTTAAATATCAACCCTTTATTTTCAAATTGAAATTTAAAATTGTGAGGATGAAATTTATTTAAGGTGTGGAGAATGTAACATACCTATATTTTAGAATATACAATATTTAATTAATGGCTTGTGCTGCACTCAACATCGAGCTTAAATGAACCATGATATAGTATTATTATTACTTAAACATTAAATAGGAAGGTATGAATAAGAATAAATATATTATTAAATATATATATATAAAGGTAATATTAAAAAAAAATTATTTATTAATTATTATTAAATAAACACATAATTTTTAGAATAATCATTTTATTCTTCAAATATAAGTTTTAATCAAAAATTGATTTTTATTACTTTCTATAGTAAAATAAATATAATTAATTTTTACCACTTTTATAAAATGTATTTGATAATATTAACTTCATTTTTTAAATTTTTATATCAAAATTATCTTACGGTGGATTTCTGGTATTTTTCTAAAAATATTGATTTCCAGTGAATAGTGAAAATACTATTTCTGAAAATTGTATTATTATTTCAAGAATTTACAAAGTAATATTTTGTTTTAAAATGGTTAAAAATTAAAATTATTAAAATTTTATTATTAAAAATACAATTAAATTTATTAGAGTCAATTTCATGGTTGAATTAGGAATAAAAACATTTTCAATTTAAAATGGCATTTTTTCTAAAAAACTATTTTTTGTGGTGTTTTTACAGTTTAATTTTAAATTAAAATATTCAAATTATGTATTTGTAATTATGAAAAATGCAATCAATATTTTTATTCATAAGGTCTAAATTTATTAAATCACCTTTATTTTTTTGTCAATAACCTAAGTAATTTTTGTTACCACGGTAAAAGGTAAATTGAGTAAGTAAAGTTAAAAATAAAATGATAAGGACTATACAATGACCATAACTCTTGAAAAAAAATATCTTATGAGTAATTTTCATTCATAATCATTCAATTTTCGGTTATATGATAATTTATGGCCATTTTTATAAGATTTTAATCTATATAACAATTTATTTAAAGAAAAGTCAAAGATGTCACATTCATGTTTTTAATAAATATAAATTTTTTCATATAAAGTTATCAAGAGGATATGTTAAAATATAAATATTATTTAGAAATATAAAATATTTATCTACATCATGGTAATTTATTTTTAACTTTTTTTTTTTTGAAGAAATAATTATCTTAAATGCTTACACAACGGTGATGCGGTAATAATTCAATTATTGTAAAAATCAAATAAATGATATTAAAAATATTAAAAGTAATATAATTTGAATTAATTAAGGTTATAAATAACTTTTATAGAATAATATTACATATTATGTATGTATTAAAAGTTTTTTTCAAAGTTATCTTGTTTTATTAATATTATTAAAGTCAACATAATGAATAGTGTCAAAATAGACAATAATGATATTTCATGAATATAATATTATATTAAATTATTTAAAAACCATTAAAAAATTAAATAATAACAAATGGGATAATATATGGTATAAATATTTATACTTGGTGAATTTATAGTCCATTTTGAAGCATTTGGTTCTAGAATAGTCTTATTAAATTTTAATATTTTGAGAGGTTCCAAAAGTGCCCATTATTTCAATTATAAATGGGAACCCATTTATTCACTTATTTACACCACTTTGAGCAATATATCTCGACCAAAATCTTCATTTTTCTATTATACACATCCCTAGTTAAGTTATTTAGGCTTTAGTCCTTCCAAAATTCCTACTCTAGGTCCCTTAAGAGAAGTTTTAAAGGAGATCCTTTATAGAAGTGGTAATCGTATTAACCGAATCTTTAAAATTTATTTATTCTTCTACTTAATATTAATATGTTATACCCATCCTAAAATAATAAATCCAGTATCATAAATATACTAATATTTTTTATGATTATTAGATAACCATATTCCTCCTTTTATCCATCTTATGAAAAAAATCACTTTACATGTGTACGTACGACTTACCATCTCCACATAGTAGTGTAATTTGTTGTTCATCACCACTTTACATGGATGAGAATAAAAATAGAGATAATGGATATATATGATATATATTTCATAATAATTATTCTTTAAAGTTTAATTATTATTTACCATTATTTCCTTTCATCCATCAAAAAATGAAAATAGTGTTCATGCATACGTACGGCCTACCATCTCCATGAAAAGTATAATTAATTTTTCTATATCTATCTTTATGGATGACTATAAATATATATATTTAATATATATTATTTTTAAACAATAAAACATATTATGGTGATAATTTAACTATGATAAAATTCTATGTATCGAAACTACTGAATCAAAACATACATGAGAAATGAAGTAGTTACCACCCAAAATAGAGATTTTAACAATGAATTGATAATAAACGGGTTATAAAATATTATAATTAAATAATATTTGGTATGATATATATGATTATAGTTATATAATATATATATAATAAAACTATATTTATTATACATGAGTTTTAAAAATGTACAAAGGAAATCGAACCTAAGGTATGGGACTTCGTCTCAATTTTCTTTCATTAAGGAATATTTTGATGTTATGCACCTATATTCTCTTATGAGGTGTATATACTACCCCATTTGACATATTATATCATAAATATATTTTTATAAATTATATTTAATTATTAATTTTTTATGTTATTTCTTTCATGGGGATTATGATTAATGATACATCCAAATGATAAGGGTTTATTTAATAATCTCTTCACTATTTCTGATTGTTTATATTTTAGTATCCAATGGGGAATATTTCTTTTCTATGTACATTTTTTCCAAAAAAAATGCAATTTTTTTACTATTCTCCTAAAAAATTAAATTCATTTTTATCCATGTTAAACATTTTAGAAAATGTTTTATTAGGTATTTTCTAGTTGTTTTCCTAATGTGGTAATTTGTGCCTTTTTCAAAAAACAAAATAAAAAAGGTATGTTTTTTAATTATATAGAATGAGAAAATTTTTCCACCATAATTATGATTTAATTATTTTATGATTTCTTTACAATTTTGAAATGTTATTTTCAAAGAAAATGTTTTCTTTTTTATTTTCACATTTTTTTTTAAATTTAATTTCAAATTGAAAAATATATTTTCCTCAAACAAAATTTAATGATATTTTAATTTTAATTTTATTCATCGATGAAAAAAACCTTTATTTTACTTTCTCACTACTATTTATATATCTAAATGATACCATCCTTTGAATCATTTATTTACTTGTGATCTGTGTATGTTACATTTCTCTTAAATATCCATATTATTATATCCTATCTTGGACTATTTCCTAAAATGTATACAATTTTTACTTACTTTGAAAGTTATTTGATTAACTTGAAAATATTGATAAATAAATATCCTTTATTCAATATAGATATTTTATGTTGATTCATAGTGTTTAGGAATTAAGTCGACTATACGATATACAAGGAATACTTTGGACATGCACTAATGGGTGGGGTCATTTATATAAATCCCCATGATGCATCAATAATTCTCATGAAAAAAATTATTTGGACAAACCTAATTAGTTTTTTTCAGTAGTTTTAAACTATCTTGTGAAAGGTCTTGATATAATAGGTAATGTTTTCCAAACCATATTGGTTTTTACTCGGTAGTTTTAAACTGTCTTGTGAAAGGTCTTCACGGTTGAGGTATTATGTGCCTAAGACATAATGTCTAATAATTAATAATTTAATTATTTTATAATTTAGTTATTATAATTATCCATGAGATGTTTTCTATGATATTATCTCTTGATGCATTTCCTTCTTAGTTATTGATTAAATGGAATGTGTTTTCAGTTATTTACTTTTCCTTATTGATTATGCCTTATCTTATAAAGATAGTGGAGTTGTTTAAATAGAATGTGTTTTCAATTAGTTACCTTTTATATTGATTATTCCTTATCTTATCAATATAGTCAAGTTGTTTAAATGGAATGTGTATTCAGTTATTTACCTTTCAATGTTTATTACGCTTATTGATTTATGATAGCTCCTGTTATACTTAACCCTTACTAAGCATTTGAGTTCACTCTTATTTTTTTTAATTTAACTATGAATCCATGAAGTGTACTATGATTGTTATAAAAGGATATACTAGAGGGGATAATTTTATTCTTAAAAAAAATTATGTTGTAATTTTTTTTTTTCAAATGTAATACGGGAATCATGTATGTATTTAGTTTACTAAGACTACTAAACTATTCAGTCCTTTAGGATTTTATTCCTTTTATTTGGTGCGAATGTAATAAAGTAACCACTGATTTTGGGCTACTGGGATTAGGGTATTTATAGTTTAAAAGGGAGTATTTTCAATATTTTTCATATGCACTACTAAAAACTTGGGTTTATCCAATGCTAGGGATTTAATAGGGCCAGCTAAAATTGCTATTAAAAATCCCCTTTGTTAGCACTAGAAAAAAGTGGGTCTTTAACAGTACTTTTTTTAGCCCTGTTAAAAGGGGTCTTTAACAGTGATAAAAAAAGTTTTGTTAAAGATGAACCTTTATCAGTTCTTATAAAAAATCACTGATAAAGTCCACCCTTTATCATTTCTAGTAAAAAATCATAGATAAAGGGGGTCTTTATCAGTACTTGTAAAAAAGCCTTGATAATGGTGGGTCTTTATCAACACTTTTTTAGAAGCGCGGATAAATAACTCATTTATTATAACTTTTTTACTTGTTCTAATAAAGGGTGTATTTCAAAAAAAATTACAAATAATACATTAATATATAGATATATTTATATTGATATAAATATAATATTTATTTTTTAAATATGTTTTAGATATGACTAAATAGGAATTTACACATAATATATAAGGTATTTAGTGAAAATAGATAATTAAAATAATAATAAAAAATTAATTAAAAATTTGATAATTATTATAGAGTAATAGTTATTTAGTAACAATTTGAAGATAAAAAATCACAAAATTAATAAAAGATCTAAAATAAGTTGAAAACATAAATTGGACTTCAAAATACCATAACATTTGATCCAGTAGTCTGTTTGGACTCTACCACATATCAAATCAAATATTGTGATGATCTCTAAGTCTTAGCATCTAGGGGGACTTTGGTCATGTTTTTTTAGGCCAAAAAAGGCCAAGAAGACCTCCAAATCTGAGTTTTTAGTTGAGTTACCCCAATGTTTTAACATTTGATAGATTTTCAGCCTCGTTTAAGAGGTTATTTCTTTCCTTTTTCAGTGGGGAATGAATTTATTTTTAGGGATTACATTCATATTGATATTATGGATATGAAATTTTATCATTTTTCATAATGTTATATTATTTATAATTAAATATATAACAGTATATATATATATATTATATATATTCACACATAATGAATATAATTTTATAAATAAATACTAAAAAAATTAATATATAATATATGTAAATAAATATAAATATATATAATTATATTTATAGATTCTCATAGATATATAAGTGTGTGTGTGTGTGTGTATTTATACACACACACATACACACACAAAAAACATATTATATATATGTATTTATATATATATATACATATATATAAATATATAGATAAAAAATTCAATTAAATATATATAAATATATAGATATATCATGAAATTAAAAACAAAACAATGTATATTAGTGGAAAATGTGTTGGTATATTAGCTAGAGGTCTCAGGTTCGAAACTCATTGAAGGTAGGGGGTGCACGAGATGGTGGAATTGTCTAAAGCACTGATAAATGGGGGAATTGATAAAAAGGTAGCGGGGAAAAATATTCCCTTTATCAATAAAGCCTTTAATAATTCTAAAAAAGTATTATTAAATACTACCTTCAATAGCACTAAAAATGATGATAAATTTCTACTTTATCAGTGATTTTTTTAGCATTTCTAAAAGGGGACTTTATCAGCACTCTTTATGAGTGATGCTAAATATAACCCTTTAACATCATTCACATTATTGGTGCTTCTATAGCACTGATAAATCACTTTTACTAGCACTATCAAAGCCTTTTTTTGCAATAGTGATGGGTTAATTTCTACTTTTTACAAAATTGAAAAAAGAATGTTTTTTTAATGAATACAGATTGACCACCTTTTCCTATCATCATATCTATTATTCATTATCCAGCATACTCTATAAATTTACATTGTTTTTTAAAGTATATTATATTCACACTCATTTGGAAATTTTTTCATTTTAAGTATTTTTCAATGAAAAATGATATTTCTTCTTATGATTATGAAAAAAATGAAAGTGTTTTTCTTATGGGTTTAAATGATTTTTCTAATAGTTTATGATGAGAAAGTTCAATATTATAAATGTTTCATTCATGATATAGTAATTAATAATTATATATGATGATGGGGGTTCCTGATATAGGTCATTATGATAGGTGAGCCCAATATATATCTACAATGCATTGGGAAATTATTTAGTCTTTAAAGGAGAAAATTAGGGAGATAACCAAGTTTTTTAATATAATTGAATAAATTAGGATTTATTTATTCTAACACAGGTTAAACATGAGTAAACATAGGTTATGAATATGATTATATAAGATAACTATATTATTCTTACAAAAAAATTGTTGAAATAATTTTATTTCATGAGGTAAAAAAAATTTATAAACTTTTAAAGGTGAAAGGTTTGTTTTTCAAAGAATTTTTTCATGAATTATAACATTCCTCGTGACACATTCATTGTTTTATTTTAATTTCTAAATAGTTTCAAAGGTTTTATTTGAGAAAAGTATTATTTTTTAATGTGGATATGATTTATTTTTTTGATCAAAGTTTTACTATGAAAAAGGTAAACACTTTCTTGGGATTAATGTTTTTCACTGGACTAATGGGTTACTATTATTTTTTTTATCTCTTACTAGTATTTTTATTATTATCATATGTTTTCAAATATTTTTCACATGGAATAAGGATGAGTAGGAACTTTAATAAATTCTGTCTTTGAATAAAGGATAATATCCTTGAACAAAGTAAGTGTCTCATGAACGAAACATGACTATGAACTTAGGAATTTTATTTTGTGGGGAAAATTGAAATTGCGTGTCATTGTTCCCTATGTAATGAAATTATTTTCCTAATTCTATAAAAATATTAACCTAAAATATAATGGTAATTTAAGAAAGTTCAAACCTTATTATAAATCGTGTAATTTTTGGTTGATTATGATACGAGGTGTTCTAATTCAGCCTTGTCTTTATTTTAGAATATTTTATATGATTTTTATGTAACACTTTACTTCCATCATATAAAGTGGTGTTGATTATGATTTATTTTTTTTATTCTATTTCATTATACTCTATTTATATTTTTCTTTTTATTTGAGACTGCTTATTTTTATGTATGAATATCCAATGTGTAGTTACGTCAGGCCAAATTTTTGGGTAGAGTCTCTAATGTGGTTTATGGGATTTCGAGGTTGAAATTTATTCCAATGGTTATATTTGATTCCCTTGGAACTTTTCTCCAACCTGTGGTTATTGGAAATGTGCTTCAAGCACTATGGAAGAATGGTCTAGGTGATGTGGCAGGTTGACCAAGGTTGGTTCGTTACACCAAGACAAGACAACAATCTCATTTCTTAATGATCATTCGATCTCTAATCCTATTAAATTTAATACATACATTTCAAAAATACACATTCATTATAAACAAGTATAAATATAGTTTAAGTATTGGAACATCAAAAATATAAAACCAACTATTTTTCAGACTATTTTCTTATCTATGATAATTTTTTAAAACAAAATTTTATTGTTTTTTTCTATAATTGATCCATGGATACTGATAATTTCATGGTAGAGATGTATTATTTTGTATTGTATGAATTTAAAGAAATATATAATTGGATATGGTTGAAACCACATCATTTTTTCCATACCTCATTTCCAAGCTAAATCCAAAATGGATTGAGCACACATCGGTGATGTTGTAGTGAGTAGCCACGACTAACAAAGCCAACCCTAAAAAATAATCCTAAAGCAAATTCCACCCCAATCCATATATCTATTATATATTATTTCCAAACCAAAACCCAAACCCAAAGTGGAGAGGATTGAAGAATCCAAGTTATGGTTCCCCTTCATTGTGGTCCTCATTGATTTTGAAAAATTCATTATAATACCATGATTTTAACCATTTTCTGATCTCATCATCATCTCATTTTTTCTAAATATATAGCTAAAACATATTATAACCTACCCTATTCTGCATAAATTTTAAATAGAGTTGACACCATAACACTAAACAGAAATCATGGTGGGAAACCACATCATAGTAAACCACTTACCTTATTTAGAGTTAATCCTATGCAAATAATGAAACTGACCACACCCTAATGATGCTTGTTTTCCTCAACCATGGTAATTAGAAATTATACAAAAAAAAATAGAAACCATGACTCACACCATATCATGGTGTAACCTTTTTAATTTTTTTCACTAATAAAATATAAAAACCATGATGTTGTTCAATTTATCATGTCATAGAACTTTTTCCAAAACCCAAACTCAATAATTTCCAGGGTATCAACCACATCATTGTTTAATGTTTTCATTAATTAAATTTTAAATTAATAAAATTATCTAAAACCAAACCCTTTCTTGGTTTAATCTATGAAAACATTGTTTTTAGTAAATAAAAATAAAAAATGCAAATCCTAATAAATCGCATCATAAAAACCCTACCCACTCTCAAACCTTCCATGTACCTTATATAACCCCCCCCCCCAATGACAAATTCTCAACCCTTTCCCATTTATTTTTCCTCCCATTCATCCTTCTAAAAACCTTTTCAACTAATTAGACCATTTACTTCCCCAAAACTAAAACCCTATCCCTTAATTTACCCAACCATTCCAAAAAATGCAATTTCCTTGATCTAAACACTAAATAGTTCCTATATTGGAGTACCACAACACCTTAGGCACAAATTCTGATCACTAAAGTCAACTAAAGATATTGAGAGTTAATAAAACTATTCTTAGGAAGTGATTTATCCATGAACTAACTAAATGTTACAAATACCATGTCCTTTGAAAAATTAATCATGATGTATGAAAATGTCGAAAGAAAATAGTATTGAATTGTAAGAGTTTACAATGTCTACAAGAGGGGGTGAATTGTGGTTTAAAAATTTTAAACTAAGATAAAACACAATTCCTCTTATGTAAAAATGATCAAAATCAGTGATCATCTAATGATTAGACTGTATAGATTTCATTTAGTAATCATTTGATAAATTTGTGTTCTTATTGATATCATAGACACAATGATGAAATAGTTTATTAAAAAGATAAGTATAAAATCAACTTTATAATATTAATAAACAATGGAATATTAACTTGTAGACACAAGTAAAAAAATATTATAATAGTAAGAATAACTTACAAGATTAATGAAATAATTTACTCTTTAACCTTAAGAGTTAATGAAATCAGAAATCCAGACTTAAGATATCCATGTTTTTAATACATACTATAATGGTTTGTCTTTCATTACCAGGAAATACATCAATATGATGATCAGAATGGATTTGTTTTACTATCCTTAGAATCCCTCTATCTAATGGATTAGATACATCTATGTCTTTATTAAAGAAGAAATATCTCAATATGATGATTAATATCTATGTCTTCCTATCCCAATAAGCCCCTGATCTAATGGATCAGATTCACCCATATTCCTATCCCCAAAATCTCTCAATCTAACTAGGATTATACATATAAAATATAGAAGTAATGTGTTCTACATAATTTACAATCCTCACATGGATTCCTTAGAACTAAAACTCTAAAAAGAAATTACAAAGGGTTCAGAATGATATGTTCAAGAATATAAAAAACTTATATGACTTTAGGTGTGAATTCATCATCTCTTAACCCTTAAAATAAAATCATATTTATAGGCATTCACTCAACAGACATATTTCTAAGTTAGTTGTAAAAACCTTGGGGATATTTCACTTTGATAGCTCATAATGACCTAGATCATGATTTTTGATAGCTAAGATTGAAATGTATTTCATTTTTCATTCATCATATTATTTAGCACTATTACAATGCTATTTTCGATTTCATCTTATAGATATACTTATAATCACTTTTATTAAAAACTTTAAATAATCCTATGAACTTCATTATTGTTTGTCCATCTGATAAACTAAACAAAGGTTAATCTAATGTATCGGTACCAATTTCAGTCTAATGGTTATAACTTTTGTTAGTCTGATAGATATAACATTAGTCTAACCACTAGTTATTACAATATTTGTTCTATTATATCGAGCTCACCATCAATCTAATGGATCAAATTGAATAATAAAATTTTATATTCCCTTTATATTAGAAATAATTCTATGTTTGGTAAAAAAATATGGTTTCTAAAAAAACAAACTAAAACACTTAGGAAATATAAATATATTAAAAAAGGTTTTAAGAAGGTGTTTTTTAATGCCAAAAATAAGTAAACTAAAATTAGAATGTAAACCTTTTAACTCAACAATCTCCCACTTTTTGGAAGCCACAAAACTAAACACTTAAAAATAAAAATAAAATTAACTTAAAAATACTTACAACCCTTTGAACTTATAATAACTTCAAATATATTCTTAAAAATATATTTCATATTCTCTCATTTGTAAAAAAAACTTTAGAAATATTATCTTATTTAGATAATAAATCCCGCTAGGATTAATCCTTTCTTTTTAATAAACTCTCCCCCTTAATGAAATACTCCCAAAAATTCTCCACAATAATTTTCAAAATTTTATCTAAAAACTTCTCCCACTTTATGATTTAGAAAAATAGTAGGGAAGATATATAACTTCCTAAAATGTTAGAAAATTGCAACATATGAAATAATTGTATGTGAATTAACTATCAATCTAAGACATAAAAGAAAGAACATACATCTAAAAATGAAACTGGAAGACATTCAAACATATTTTATTTGGAAATAAAGTCATTTGCATTAAAAAATCATTCAAAAATGTTTAATTACATCAATATTTCAAAACAATCATTCTTTCTTATAAAGTTTCTTGATGATTGCCTTAAAATTATTTACATCGTTATATCCTTCTCAGATGAATCTATTAATGACTCAAGATTCACAATTTTTTCATCTATAATTTTTTGTTTCCTAAATTTTTCCTTAAATATGTCAACCTCCTCACTGATTTTGTTATTTTCTTACCTCATAAGGAACAACTAATCTTCATGAAAATGGATTCTATTACTTTCTAGTTCCAACTTTTGAACTTTTTCCTTCAACACTTTCACTTCCCAATCCCAATAATCTATCATATCTTTCATCTCTTCAATAAACTTAACTTTTTTAGAAACAACTATATATAACTTATCAAATGAGTAATCAATGTCAAGGGATGCTTTTATTATATCTGTAATTTGATCCTCAAGATCCTTTAGATCATTATCAACCTGTATCGACTATCTAACCATTTGATTGAAACATATCTTTTGATATTTATTCTTTAATTTTAATGATTTTATTTTTTACTCATGTTGAATTATATATTTATTCAAAAACTTCAAGGATTTTTAATTTTCATTCATACAAATTTAAATATTTTTTCATTATGCTTCAATATTTGGAAATTAGCAAATTTGATCAGTAAAAATTTTTAGATATTGGTACATATAATAAATGTTCCATTGTGCTTCTGTATCCAAAGATTATGATGAATCTGATTGAACTTCTAAAACATGTGGTCTTGAAGGTCTGATGTCTATTTTTTCTTTCTTCTTAAATTTATCTTTATCTAATTATTTTATAGAAACTATTTCATATTTTAAAACTTTTTCAATATAAACTTCTTTATCTAATTCAACCTTATGAGATACTATTTTTCAGATTACTGGTCTTCTTCTTTTTCTTTTGAATGTGATTTCACTTCCCCTAAAACTTTTATCTCATAATTCTTTTCTAACTGAGTGTGTAGGACCCCAGGACACCCTGAGAGGGGAGGGGTGAATCAAGGTGTCAAATTTTTCTTTTAAACTGAGAGATCGTGTTCCCACATTGGTAGGAACTAGTTTAACCTGTATGATAGACATGAGAAGAAATCAAACATTCACATGCAAAGAGAAAACACAACACTTTTTACTTGGTTCACCACTAAGGGATGAGCCCAAGGAGCATACGCCGATAGGTTTTCGGTCGTACAAAATTCCACTATTCTTCACCAGTTATGGATTACAAAGGTTCGGGAAGAGTCACTATGTCCCAGGCTCACTGCCTTTACAACTGTTCAGGGATATCCCATTGCGTCCCTCGGGTCACTCCCGTTGACTCCCCCTGGCTCACTGCCTTTGGTGAAGTCCCAATCAGTTTATAGACATGAAGTTCTCTTCAATAGATTTGCATTTAAGTCTTTTCCTCTGCTTAGCACGAAACTCTACTTGCATCGAATTCTGGAAATGATGCACTTGTGCACACTGAACCCCTAAACCAGATAACCAGAATGTGCAAACAAGTTTTACTAACAATTGCACGCAACACCAACCCTTTTCACTCAATACCTTATAATTGCGCATAATATTTTTGTTGGACTCCTCCTGTATTAATCATGTTTTAATGATCACAAATCTTATTACTATTAAAAAATCTTATTATTATTTAAAAATCCCTTTACTAGTTGCAAATATTGTTACTAATCACAAATCTCACTTATCTTATCAATATTTTGTATTTATGTTTCAAGTTATCTCTTATACTTTATACTAGTTAAGTTCCAGTCATATTATGTATATTACTATCTAAGTCTGAATACAG
Source organism: Viscum album (assembly GCA_963277665.1). NCBI lineage: Eukaryota > Viridiplantae > Streptophyta > Magnoliopsida > Santalales > Viscaceae > Viscum > Viscum album. The sequence continues at coordinate 439,415,744 of OY728155.1, read as the reverse complement.
ATATTTTTCTAAGTATAAAGACATCGTGAAACTTGACATAGTAAGACGAACTATGTCCAAGACACAGTCACAGTGAAGCAGACATCATGAAGTCTAAGTCTCAGACACCGTGACCAATGAGACATTGTGACACCGTAAGTCAGACACTCTGATTGCCTAAGTGCTAAGACATAGTTAGCAAGACACAATCATCAAGGCACCATGAATCCAGACACTATGAGCAAGGCACCGGAAGCCAGAAACCGTGAGTCAGACACCGTGACTCAGAAAAAGTGAAGGACACACCATGACACGAAGACACCGTGAAGGTCATACCGTGAAGGACACACCGTGATCCACATACCATGAAGGTCATACCATAAAGGACACACCGTGAGCCATATACTCTGAAGGACACACCATGAAGGAGACACTGTTTGCATAACTACTGTGAAACCATTTCTTAACCTTTTGGAAATATGATTTAAATATTGATAATGGTCATATTTGATGTGTTTAATGAAATTAATGATATTTAATGATAGTTGTTGGCATGTCAGGAAATCGCACCTCGTACCTATGAAAAGGTAATCATTTCTATTACCAGAGCTTGAGGAATATAAAGAGGATTGAGCTACAACTAGAGGAGAGACACACAGATACACATACTAGAACATACTTGAAGCTACAGACAATACATGCGAGCTCTGTACTTAATAGAAGAACAATCCTGAGCATGAAGAAGATATTGCAAGATCTTTCAAGAACTCACATTCATGCAATCTGACACTACTAAAGGAACTAAAATCAAGAGAACATTCTCACTCATTAAGAACACATGATGAACCACGACACTCTATTTTTTCACACAAAACTGGAGAAGGACTCAGAAGCATTTTTGTTGAATCCAAGGAGTCCAGAGTTTCACTGCCAATCACTAGAGCTTTCTAAACTTTCATATACTCTCTCTAAGTGATTCATTATTTACTTCTTCGAGTAGTGTGTTTACTCTGTATATCTTACACACACACTGACTCTTGTGCTGAACTGGAGGATATCACAATCCTCACACCAAAACTCCTTACTCTTGTTTACCCACGACAACTATGGAAGAGGTCCTTGTGTGGCCTGGTCTTTATTTTTGTTTCCCATGAAGAACTGTGGTATAGGTCCCTGCATGGCCTGTATAGTCTTGTACTGTTGTTAACCCTGATCCAGGGTGTGGATCACTTTTATATAAATTGTTTAAGAGGACTAAGTATCGGCTTGAGATCGAACCTCTTGGTTATATCTGTTGTGCTTTTTAGTTTAAGTTTAAAGTATACTATATATATCTTTTATATTCCGTTGCTATTACTTTGAAATACAAAACTATTTTAAATTTACTTTGATAGTTAATCTAGCAAGTGTTTTTAAATAGAGTAAATCAGTAGATTTTTTTCAAAATCCAATTTAATCTTCTGATTAAATTGACTGAGACCTAATCAATCTTGGAGAACCTAATTGAACCTTTACAGTTTTAAAAATTCACTACAGTTTAACTTATTTTATAAATTGGGGGATTTTAATAGAAATTATTTTTACCAGAAATTTTAATTGGAACTCAATTCACACCCCCCCCCCCCTCTTGAGTATCCACTCCGACCAACAATTTTCTTTTCGCGTGGCAAAATATTTTGTGCAACAACACCCTTTTTCGTGCAGCCTAGGATTTTTCGCAAACCTCAGATTTTTTGTGCAAACTGGAATATTTCGCGCAGCATGAAATTTTTCACGCTAGCCCCTTTACGCAAACCTTTTACATGCATCAGACCTCAAATCTTCTCTAAGTCTTAATCCATCCAGAATGAGGAGGGTCACATCTTATTTATAGGCGTCTCAGACCCCCGCACGCAAAATCCCCAGTGGCGTGAAAAAAACTCTCATTTGGCACATAATATTTCACGCAGGTACCGTTTTTCATGCACATCTCCAGATTTTTCGCACAGCCCAGTCCTTTGCCATTTTTCAACTTTCTAATTCGAAAACACTATTTGCACAAAAAAACTCGATCCACTATTTCACGCACCATGCTGTTTTTCACGCCCAACTCAAAAAATATGCGCACAACCCTCCTTTTTCACGCACCACTTCTTCTTTGCGCGCACCTCCTTTTACCAACAATCCATGTCTTCATTTTCTGATTTTGAGGCCCAAAAATTTGGAAAACACTGGGAAACAGTGCCACCTTCAATACTGTTGTCTTCTTGAACTGTATGATCACTTTACTAGAACACATTCTGAACTTCCACTGAGGATTGACAAAAAACACAAACCATACTCCAATTCACGCATAGAATGACCATGGTTCCAACAATCTCCCCCTTTGGGTTTGTTGGAAATCAGTAAATAAATTCAATATAGCACTAGCCATATGCAAACCACAAATGCAAGGATCAACTCATCCAACACTCTAAGTCTACGTGAACAATGATTGGTGTAGAAAACAAGAGAGGAAGCTTGAATTGGGTTCCTGTGTTTTGGAATTCTCAATAATTCCCAAGTAATTATCTTACAGTGTCATAGAAGCATTACATGTCCAATGTATTCCTTATCATCCTTCACATCATTTCACTGACACTGAATTCTCATCATGTCATAGAAGCATTACATGCCTGAACATTCCTGAATTTATTCATTTCTCCCCCATTGACAATAAACCCAAAGACAGGTAATTGTTCATTGTTCAGCTCAAAACACACTCCCCTGGATAGTATCTCCCCCACAAACCTACATCACATCCATAAACAGATTAAAAATAGTTAACATAACTGGGGAGAGGGTTATTTCTTAACCTCCTTATGCACTAGGAGGTGGCTGAACACCGAGGTTCAACCGAAGCTTCTCGAACACAGCCGCTGACAGTGGATTGGTCAGGATATCAGCCACTTACTCATCAGTTACTACATGATCCATTCTAATCACGCCTTGCTCAACTTTTTATTTGATAAAGTGATACCTAATTTCAATATTTTTGTTACGATAATGCTGAATAGGATTCTTTGTAAGATCAATTGCGCTCTTGTTATCACAGTAAATTACCATTGGTTGCTTCACCTCATCACCAATATTTGTTAGTTGTTTCTTCATCCATAGCAGTTGAGTGCATGAATTTGTGGCGGAGATATACTCATCTTCAGTAGTACTAAGAGAAGTACTTTTTTGTTTCTTTCTCAACCAGCCAACACATTTATTCCCAATATAGAATGCTCCACCACTGGTGGACTTTCTGTCAACTATATCTCCAGCCCAATCAGCATCAGAAAACGCTAATAATTCACAGTCTCTGCCTACAGTAAAGTATAACCCAAAGTTATGAGTACCTTGAATGTACCTCAGATTCTTTTTACTACTGCCATATATTGCTCCTTTGGATTAATCTGAAATCGGGCCGCTAGACATGTTCCAAAGACAATATCTGGTCGTGTCGCTATCAGGTACAATAAGCTTCCAATAATCATCCTATACATTGTGGGATCTACAGAGGTCCCATCCTCATGCTTTCCAAGTTTGGTTCTAACTACAATCAGAGTTGACATTGGTTTGGAGTCTTGCATATTAAACTTCTTCAGCAACTCTCTTGCATACTTTTCCTGAGAAATGAAAGTGTTATCCTTCTTTTGAATCACCTAAAGCCCCAAGAAATATGTCAGCTCCCCAATCATATACATTTAAAATTATGATTTCATGTGATTGGAAAATTCATCCACTGATTTTTACCTACTATCACCAAATATAATGTCATTAACATAGACTAGAACCCTGAACTGATCTTTTGGAGAATTATTCACATATAGATTGTGATCTACTCCTCCTCTTTTGAATTCTAGATTATTGATATAAGATTCCAGTCGGGAATACCATGCTCATGGTGCCTACTTCAAACCATATAGAGCTTTCTTTAGTTTTCAAAACTTTGTTTCATTAGTACCAAGAAGAAATCCCACTGGTTGTTCAATGTATACTTCTTCTTCGAGTACACCATTCATGAATGATTTCTTGACATCCATTTGATATACTTTATATCCTCTTTGGAGTTACATGGCAAGGAAAAGCCTGATTGACTCCATTCTAGCCACTGGATAAAAGGTTTCTTCAACATAAACACCTTCAATCTGAGAGTATCCTTTACATACTAGTCATGCCTTGTTTCTAATAACACTTCCATGCTCATCAAACTTGTTCTTGAAGATCCATTTTATACCAATCACATTGTGACCATCGGGTCTCTAGACAAGATCCCATGTCTGATTCTTGTCAATCTGATCTAACTCTTCATTCATGGTTTTCACCCAAGATTCATCCTTTGCATCTTGAAAGGTGGAATATCAAAAATCAATAAAAAATGAAGGACTTCGGGCCATTGGAGGAGTTATTCCTCATTCTCCTTGTTTGTGTGGGTGCACTCCTATCCCCAATTATGTTAAATGGATCAATCTCGGGTCTTCGATTTCTCCTGTGAGGTTCAATTTCATTCTCTCCAGCCAAGGTTTCCTCTTCATATTCCTCTTCTGAGTCAACATCATGATGTGAAAGCTAAGTGTTTTGTACACATTCCTCTATTTCTATATTTTTATTTTCTCCACATTCACTTTCTTCCTCACTTTCTATCACATCAGTATATGAAATCCTTGAATCATTTATGGTTTTCTCTTCAATGATATTAACATCAATGCTTTCCATAATCCTTCCTAATCGCTTGTTGAAACACTTGTAGTCTTTGTTGTTCATTGAGTATCCAAGGAAAATTCCTTCATCTGCATTGTCACCATACTTCCCTTGATTTCCTTCTTTATTCCTGATGAAGCCTTTACTTACAAAAACACAAAAGTATTTCAAAGAGGGCTTCCTTCCATGACACAATTCATATGTTGTCTTCATCTCACCCATATAAAATCCCTGTTTGATTTTGAATATACACTACAGCTTGAAAATCCTCTTTCTAGTAATGTCATAGAATACAACTCTCAATTAGCATAGTTCGTGCCATGTTGTTCACCTGTCGATTCCTACATTCAACAACTCCATATTATTGTGGAGTTCTCATAGCAGTTACCTCATGTTGTATCCCATGCTTCTCCAGGTAATTTTCAAATTCAATGGACGTGTATTCCCCTCCATTGTCATGTCACAACACTTTGATTGTTCGTCCAGTATCATTCTCAGTGATTCAACGATACATTTTCATGCAGCCTAGCACTTTTCATTTCCTATGTATAACCATTACACATTCCATTATACTATATTCATCTATGAAAAGGACAAAGTACCTTTCTCCATGAGTTCCAGAAACATTTATTGGGCCACATACATCTGTATGAATGAGATCAATAAGATGTGATTCCCTTTTCTTCTTTGGCCGATATGAATTGTATACCATCTTCCCACGAATGCAAGCATCACAAGACTTTTCTTGTTCACATTTCAGTATGGGGATATCCATGACTATATCCAGCTTAGATATATTTTCCATGTCTTGTTGGTTAATGTGACCCAGCCTTCGATGCCACAGATTGTTTTCTTCTTTAACAGACAAATAGCATGAGTTCACTTTGTTGTCAACCTGATATAAGTTTCCATCTGTTTTACATCCTTTCATAACATAATTCCTTATTTTTACCTTTATAGTGTATCCTTTTTGATTGAAAGTTACTATGAGCCCTGAGTCACAGAGTTGACTCACACTGAGGAGATTGTGATGTAGACCGTCCACATAAAGAACATCAGTCTTATTTAGCTCTCTATTGAAGAGAGCAGTATTCCCACTACCTTTAATCTTCAAAGCACCATAATTACCAAACTTCATTATTCCATAAACCTTCTTTTTAATGTTATTCAAAAGGTCAGCATTTCTCGTCATATGGGAAGAGCATCCACTATCAAGAATCCATGTGCTGCTGCTCTTTGTAGCTTTGAGGGAAACTTCTGCAAGATTGGATTTCTTGATCTTCTTCTTTTCCTTCCATGAGATATTGGATTGAGTATAGGATACTGATTTCCATCTAATACTTTCCTCCACATAATCAGATTCTTCATTCCCATAATCTTCTTCCAGAGGACAAAAACTATTTGTGAGAATAACACCATCAGGAGGGTGAAAACTGACCCGTCTCTGACAATTGTATGAATTTCTCATGTCGTACCTATGCCTTTAATACATAGCTTTATGGACAATGTTAGAATAATGAAAACAGTAACCATAGAATCTATTTCTTCTATAAGATAGAGGATATGAAATCGGTCTCCTTTTTTGACTTCTCAGATCTTCCCCATTCAAGTATCTCATTGCCTCTTCACAATATGACATGGTATGACCCAGATAGCCACAAAACTGACACTTCATGAGGGGAAATGTCTTCTCACTTAAATTTTTCCTCATTCCTTATTCCTTGGGAGAATGGTTGGATTTCCTGTCATTTCTGAAAGTTTGAGGATAATCTTAAGTTCTTTTTTAGTTTGGATTGAGGGTTTTTTTTCATCACTTCAGGCAACGTTTCAATATGTCCAACTTTCATTTTGTCTTTCTTTTGGCTCTCTTCACTTCCAGTAGTTGATGGCCTATCTTCATAGCCAATTCCACTCTTTCCCATATAAGAGGGTCTTTGATCACTCAATATTTTTCTAACCACATATGAACCACACTTGGCTCTTTCCAGTAACTTTGTATTTGAGAATCTACCAAAATGAATTTTCTTCTTACCCTCATTTTTTGTTGATCGACACTCAAGTTTACTCCTAAGAGTAACAACCTCTTCCTAAAGACCCTCAACGGTCATAGACTTCTCTTCCATTCTGGATGTAAGGTCATTTATGACCTTTGCTTGTTCTTCAATTCTAAGCTTCAATTCCACAATGTCGTCGGTGCTTTCAAGGATTGAATATTTAACTCTCACTAGTTCTTCTAGTCATTCAATTTTAGCTTCAAGCTCATCAACATATTCTGATGATTCTTTCACCATTTCTTTTCTCTTACTATATCTCTTACATTTGTTCTCAAGATTTGAAAAGGAATCCTTAATTTTCAACTTGGGATCACCATTATGAGTCATATGACTGTCTATGTCTTTATCAATCGAGGGTTCTAACTTTTCAATGGTAGCCATCATGGAAGCATGGTTTCCAGTTTTAAATTCAGGTTCTTCTTCTTCACGGAATTCAATATCACCATCTTCCACTTCACAGACAAAACTCTTCTTTTGTACCTTATTTCTAGATTTTAAGTCTCCCTTTTTAAAAAACCTTTTCTGAGGCTTCTTAATGTTTTCTGCTTCACTTTCTTCATCATCGAACTTTCTTTGGCACTGAGAGGCAATGTGCCCAACTCTTCCCTAGTGAAAGCATGCTAGAGGTAACTTACCTTTAAATTTACCTTTTCTCTTCTTCAGCTTCTTGGAAATGATAGAAAAAAATTTATTTTTCCTCATAATATTCACCACCACTATCTTCTGAAATTTTCAGTTTGTTCATGTCTTTGAATTCCATTTCCTTGCTGACACAAGTCGTAGCTTCTTCAGGTTTGACTCTCATCTCATATGCCACTAGACTACTTAGAATATCATCCAGAGATAGTTTAGATATATCTCTTTATTTAGGGGCTGACACCTTTTCATTTTACATAGGAGGAAGACTCGCAAGATTTTCTTTATGATATCAATGTCTTTGATTTCCTCTCCAAGACCTCGAATTTCTCCCACTACTTCAGTGATTTTATTGAAGAATGAATCTTCATTCTCATCAGGATTCATCTTTAGATCGTCAAACCTGTTGTGCAGGACTTGAAGTTTTTTCTCCTTCACTTTGTTGTCTCCTTCATAGATATTTTCAATTTTATCCCACATAGACTTTGCTGAGGTGCACTCATAACCTTTAGATAGATCTGATCAGAAAGAGCTGCAGTGATAGCATTCCGAGCTTTAGCATCTTCATCAAGAAATTTTATGTTTGTATCATTCATAGAAAGACCTGTTGGATCAGTAACATGTATTCCTTGCACAGTAGCAAAGAGGACTTCCATTCCTAGAGATCTTAAATGAGATCTCATTTTGTTCTTCCAAATCTGAAAATTACTTCCATCGAAGAGAGGGATTCCCCTAACATTGACAGCATTCTCCATGACGACAAAGTACAAATCAAACACCAGTAACCTCCCACTGATACCACATGTAGGACCCTAGGACACCCTAAGATGGGAGGGATGAATCATGGTGTCAACTTTTTCTTTTAAACTAACGGATCTTGTTCCCACATTGGTAGAAACTAGTTTAACCTGTATGATGGATATGAAAAGATATAAAACATTCACATGCAAAGAGAAAACACAACACTTTTTACTTGGTTCATCACTAAGGGCTACGTCCAAGAACCATACACCGATAGGTTTTCGGTCATAACAAATTACACTATTCTTCACTAGTTGTGGATTACAAAGGTTCGGGAACAGTAACTCTGTCTCAGGCTCACTACCTTTACAACTATTCATGGATAGCCCAATGTGTCCCTTAGGTCACTCCGGTTGACTCCCCCTGGCTCACTGTATTTGGTGAAGTCCTAATCAGTTTATATACATGAAGGTCTCTTCAATAGATTCTCATTGAAGTCTTTACCTCTTCTTAGCATGAGACTCTGCTTGCATTGAAGTCCGGAAATGATGCACTTGTGCGCACTGAACCACTGAACCAGATAACCAGAACGTGCAAATAAGTTTCACTGACAATTGTGTGCAAGACCTTACAATTGTGTGCAATATTTTCTTTTCGCATGGAAAAATATTTTGCGCAACAACACCATTTTTTGCGCAGCCCAGGATTTTTCACGCACCCCATATTTTTTGTGCAAAATGGAATATTTTTCACAGTGAAAAATTTTTCGTGCTAGCCCTTTTACGCAAACCTTTTACACACATTAGAACTTGGATCTTCTCTAAGTATTCAACCATCCGGAATGAGGGGGGTCACCTCTTATTTATAGGCGTCTTAGACCCCCATGCGCAAAACCCCCTATGGCATAAAAAAATCTCATTTGGCGCGTAATATTTCGTGCAGGTACCATTTTTCAAGCACATCTCCAGATTTTTCGCGCAGCCCATGCCTTTTCCATTTTTCAACGCTCTGATTTCAAAACACTATTTGCGCAAAAAAACTCGATCCACTATTTCGCGCACCACGCTGTTTTTCGCACCCAACTTAAAAATTTTCTCGCACATCCCTCCTTTTTCGCGCACCAATTCCTCTTTACGTGCACCTCCTTTTACTAACAATCCATGTCTTCATTTTCTGATTTTGAGGCCCAAAAATTTGGAAAACACTGCGAAATAGAGCCAACTTCAATACTATTGTCTGCTTAAACTGTATGATCACTTTACTAGAACACATTCTGAACTTCCACTGAGTATTGATGACAAACACAAACCATAATCCAATTCATGCATAGAATGACCATGGTTCCAACAAGATGATAGTTTAGTAGATTTTTAGGATGACTCTGATGAAGTTTTTTCTTTCATTAATTCTTCCTCAATCTCTATTTCTTATTCTTATTCTTTCTATTCTTATTCCTCAAGATCATTTTATACTTTTTCACCTTATTCTTCGTCTTATTCTTATTATTTTAATTACTTTTCTAATTTTCATGCAATTTTAAGAACACATTTTCCAAATTTTTAATAGATTTTGGTTTTTCCTTCTTAACCTTCTTCTCGACTTATACTAGGACCAATTTTGTAATATCTTCTAAAATCACTTTACCTTTTCTTTTTCTCTAACTTATAGAATTAATATATTTTCTACAAACTCTAAGAATGAATCTAGAATAATTGAATCAGTATAAGAAACAATTCTGAACTTTTGATTTAGTTTCACCATTGATAAAGGAGAAATAGATAAAATTGGATTTTCTAAAGATTTTTCAGCATCTTTAATTAGTCTTTATACCATTTTAACCTCTGATAACATTTTATTTTGTTTCTTTGTCTTTTTAGAATCCTTTATCTCATCATCCATAAGAATTTTAACACCAAGGCCTTAGCCTTATCTAAACCAAAAGTAGGATCACCAGGTTTCTTCATATATTTTGATCCATAAATTTCTTGAATTCTTAATCAGACATCTATTTTTGTTTCTTTTTAATTTTGGGTGGTGTTAACTCTACTTTTATTTTTTCACATCTTATTTTCCTTTTGAAAGTCCTGTATCAGACACAGTTTTCTCCACTCTATATAAAAAAATCTTTATCTCAGAATCAAAAACTAACTTCATCCTCGACATGGTCTCTTCACCAATTAAGTAAATCTTTTCCCTTATATAATATGTATTATTAATAATATGGAAAACATTCATGTAATTGACTAAAAATTTGTTTATAAAACAAGGGAACATCAGAATCTTCAATTTAATTAATTCCTTATTAATTTATTCTACTATTAGAAAGACAAAATTTACTAATTTTATCTACCTCATATTCATTAGAAAATATAATAAAAAAATATCCAAAACTTTTAGGGTTTACATATCACCATTTATAAAAATAAAATATCCCTTAATTCATAATGTTACAACCCTTACATCCAGTGTTTGGTGTGAAACCTTTCTAACCTTATAAAAATATGTAAACAAAGTTACTTTTAACTTTGATTTTATGAAACTCCTAAGTTTTTTAGGTAATTTGGGATAATAGAAACATGCTTTACCCTCAAAAGGGGATTCCACTAACTATTTTAATTTTTTATATTAAATTTTATACTTTTTAGAAACCAAAGTAAAATCTACTTTTTCCTTATCATTTTCAAAAATAAACTCAACTGAAGTATAAAATTCTCTAACTATCTCAGGGTGATATAACCCAAAATCATCTGCCTAATTGAAAATATTTTCCCAACACTGAAACTTGATAACTATTTTCAATAAGGAATTGAATTTATCATTTCATTTTTTCTTGATGAGCACTAAAACATGTGATCAGAGTCGGGAGAACAATTCTTGAAAGAAAATGTGGCACACAGGGTGACCCACCTTTTTATAGGCATGGGATGAAATAGTTAACATTACAAAATATTTCAATGATTGAGATTGAATATCATTTTCTTATCTGAAAATAAATATTTAATCTAATAATTTTTTAAATATAAATCTAAACTATTATATTTGTTTAAGAAAAACTTTCATCAAAGTGAGAAATAATTTGATTATAAAAATATTTTAAAAAAATTACTAAATAAAATTTTTTAAAACTAAAATAATCTGTGCAATAACATTTATAAACTAAATTAATGGATAAGTGGAAAAAATAAAATAATAATACATTTCAAAGTATAAATGATTCATCAATATGAGTAATATATACTTCTTGGTTTTTTTAAAAGAAAATTATTATAATAAAGTTTATAACAAAAGTATTGTCCAGAAAATTTTATAAAATGTTTTGAATCTGGAAAAATTTTGACACCAAAGAATTTTTTCATAAAAATATTGACACCAAAAAAATATTTATATAAAATTGATTCTATAAATTTTTTATAAAACATTTGACTCTAAAAAGATTATTACAAAAACAATTATAGAGATAAAAACTTTTAGGAAAAAAGACTTCTAGAAAAATAGAATGTTTTAGAAAAATAAAAAATTTAAAAAACTACAATATTTTTTAAAAAATATGTACTCTCCATTATAGAACGTGTTTATTAAAGAAAGGATATTATTAAACTTGAATTATATATGAATAATAATTTGATATCGATCATTCCTAGATTCTATTTAATATATTCAAATCTATCAAAACTAAGGGGTTTAATAAATATATCAAAAATTTGTTCTTATGTTTTGATGAATTTTAAAATGATATATCCTTTTTTTGTGATCTTGAAGGAAACAACGTCTTATACCTATGTTCCTAGAATTTTAGTGATGTATCATATTTTTACATTAGTAAGTGGAACTTGTGTTGTCACGAAATATTTAAGTTTTAGTAAAACACATTCCATAGTCAGTGAGTGTGTGTTGCATCCACAACACTTGAGCATGACAACTTCCAGATATAACATATTCAGCTTTAGTAGTGGAAAGTGATACTAAGTGTTTTTTCTTTCAAGACAATGAATCTAAAGCTTCTCCTAAGAAATTACATGTTCTATAAATACCTTTCCTATCTGTTATACATCCACCAAAGTCAACATCTGAAAAACTTGTGAACTCAAAATCATTTCCAAAAGATTAAAATAAACCTAAATCTATAGTTCCCTTAATATAATGAAAAAATATTTTAACATCTTTAAGATGAGACTCTTTTGTATTTGATTGATATATAACACATAATAATACTGAAAACATTAAATCTGGATGACTAGATATTATGTAAATTAGGATTCCAATAATACCTCTAAAATTATTTTGATCAACTGGTTTCCTAGTTTCATCAAGATCCAAAGTATTTGAGGTTATAATTAGAGTCCTAATACTTTTAGAGTTTTTATACCTGAATTTTATAAGTAAATATTTTATATACTTATATTGAGATATAAAAATTCTTTCTGGTTTTTTTAAAATTTGAAAACCTAGAAATTATGTTAACTCACCCATTATACTCATTTCAAACTCATATTTCATAAGATTCAAAAAGGAATATTTTCAATACTTTTGATTTGAACCAAATATAATTTCATAAAAATAGATTTGTACAATCATAATATTTTATTAACTTCTTTTATAAAAATATTTGGATCCGTATCTCCCTTAAAAAATTTCTAACAAAAATCTAGTTAACCTATCATACCAGGATCTCGGGGCTTGTTTAAGTCTATAAAGTGTCTTAGTAATTTTAAAAACATGTTCTAGATATTTTTTATTTTCAAAACTAGGTGTTTATTCTATATAAACATCCTCTTAAACATATCCATTAAGAAAATCACACTTCACATCCATTTGAAATAGTTTGAGATTTAAGAATGCTACATATGCTAAGAGTATACAAATAACCTCAATTTTAGCTACTGGAGAATAATTTTCTTCATATTATATTCCTTATTGTTTATTAGAACCCTTAGAAACAATTCTACCCTTATGTATAACTATTATACCATTTTCATCACATTTATTATGAAAACCCTATTTTACTCCAATTATAGAATAATATTTAGGTTGTTCAACTAAAGTCCAGACTTGGTATATTACAAACACATTGAGTTCATCCTTCATTCTTTTATCTATTCATCATAACCTAAATCCTAATCAGTAATCTTATGTTTGAATTGTGATAAAAATGCTAAATGTTCAATTTCATTTCTCAAAGAACTTCTAGATCTAACTGGTTGATGTATATCATCAATGATATTATCACTAGGATGATTCCTAAGAAACAACTGATTTCTTGGATTTTTAAAACTATATTATTTAATAATATTTTAAAAATATTCTTGAGGAAAAAATATAGAATATATTCTTTAGTTGTTTTCTCATGAGAATAACTTTCTAACATAGGTTGAGAATAAGTTTTAGAAATAACATCTGAAGATGTATGTTGGTGTTATTTGAAAACAAAATGATTTATTTCATCAAAACTAATATGTACTATTTGCTCAACAATACTTATATTTTTAAAAAAAACTCTATAAGACTTACTAGTTGTGGAATAACATAAAAATACTCCTTCATCAGATTTTGGAAAAAAAAATATGTAAGTTATCTTTAGTATTCAAGATGAATACATTTCATCCAAAAACTTTGAAGTAAGAAAGTTTTGATTTTATTCCTATCCACAATTCATAAAGAGATGTATTAATAAAAGGTATAATTAAAACTATATTAATAGTATAGTAGGTAGTGATAACTACTTCAGCCCAAAAATGTTTAGTGACTGAGTATTCACTCATCATGGTTCTAATATCATCTTCAAGAACTCTATTTCTTATATCAATTACAACATTTTTTCTGTGGAGTTTTAGGTGCAGAAAATTTATGTATAATGCCATTTTTACTACAAAAATTTTCAAAATAAAAATTTACAAATTCCCCATCATGATCACTATAAATAGTTATAAAGGATATATTTTTATCATTTTTTACTCTTGATGAAAATGTTTTAAAATAACTAAATTCTTTGGATATTCTTAATATAAAATAGACCCATGTGTATCTACTGTAATCATCAATTAAAACATATACATAGTATTTACCACCAATACTTCCAGTTTATGTTGGACTAAATAAGTCCATGTGTACTGATTGTAAATCATAATAATTTGATACTTCACTAATAGATTTAAAAAGTTAGTTAAGTTTCTAACCATATTAACAAGAATCACATACTTTAGAAGTATCAAAACTAAGTTTGAGTTGGTTATTCACTAGTCCTTTCTTAGAAAACTTAGTTAAATTTATCATATTATAGTGTCCTAATATTTTATTTCATAACCAATAATTATCTTCCATAGCACTAATTCAAGGTAGGTCTTGTCTTCTAAGGTATTATAATATTAAAGTGTAAATATTCTCATACCGATTTGAAGAAAGAATATATTCATCTTTTGAACTATGAATAGTATATTTATAATTATTGAATTTTATAAGATAACCCTCATCACATAATGGGATTGTGATGATAAGGTTGATCTTAAGTCCTATAAAAAATAAAACATTTGAAATTGAATATTTTCCAAGAAGAACAATGTTACTTATACCAATAATTTCTTCTTAAGCATTATCTCTAAAAGTGACTTTTATAGCTTTTATCTTTATAATATTCTTAAAGAAATATTTGTTTCCATCCATATTTATAGAGAAATCACTATCCATGTACCAACTATTTTTTTGTACTTTCTTTATTATCCAAAAAACAAATATATTAGTGTTTCAGAACCCAAACCTTTGTGGGTTCGGTATTATCAAAAAATAAAATCCTAGGTAACTACATTTTTCATATTTTATTATTTTAAAAAAATGTTAATTCCTTTGAAAAATAATATTTATGAAAACCTAGATATTGAAATTTATTTTAAGAACATTTTTTATTCCAATTTTTATCACTTTGACATTTAGTGAAAAATATAGCACTATTTGGAACAAAGTAATTATTACTAAAAATTGGTTTTTTATTAGTAAAACCCATTATAGAAATATGAGTATGAGGTCTAATTTTCTTAAACATTTTATCAAAGTTTTCATTCTAATAGGTAAACTTATGAAAAAGTTTCTTCAAACTAGAAATTTTAAATTTTAGTTTTATAACTAATATTATATCCATGATATTAATAGTATTTGAACTATGTTTTATAAAATTAATTTATAAACCATTTTTCTCATAAATAGATTTCTCAAGATCTTTAGAAATATTATTTTTTCTAAATTAGTCTTATCAAGATATTTATACATATATGATATTTTAGTAGTAAGAATAGTAATTCTTGAATTTTTCTTCACAAGTTTTTCTTAGGAATTATCAAGTTTTTTATAAATTTTATAATTTTCATTTTCAAGAATTTTAGAAAACCTAGATACTTCTTCATAACTATGTAAAGTATTATCCTCTTTATTTGAGGAATATTCCTCATCCAAAAATGTATAAACATTTTCTTCAATATTATTAGGGTAATTTTTATTTAATGTATTATTGATAATTGAATCATCATTATGTACCTTATCTATGAGACATTTATTCACTTTAGGTATATCTACAAATAAACCAATATTTATTTTTCTACAGTAAACATTGTCTAAATAATCATCCTAATAACTATTTCATCCACTTGCACTCAAAGTTTCAAAAGATTTAAAACTTTTATTAAACTTATACTTATAGTACTTATTAGAATTTGTATATGAATTTCATTCTTTTTTATCCTTACTTTTAAGCGTAGGACAATCAGGTTTGATGTGTCCTGCCTTTTTCATTCATTATAAGTCACTTTAGTAGATTGT
The DNA here is from genome assembly GCA_963277665.1 of Viscum album. Lineage (NCBI taxonomy): Eukaryota > Viridiplantae > Streptophyta > Magnoliopsida > Santalales > Viscaceae > Viscum > Viscum album. Next base: position 439,399,824 of record OY728155.1, on the reverse strand, counting down.
TTCTTATAACTCTTATCCTTGTAAATTTTCTTATATATTTATTAAAAATACTTCTTTCCAATAGTCTTATTAATTATTCTCACAATATTTGAAAATTCATTCTCATACTTTTATGATGAATTAGTATTGAATTGAATAACAACTTTCTTCTTTCTCAATTATTTCACAACTTTCTCAGCTGATTGAGATTTAATAGAATCATTTGATGTAGTTGAAAAATAAAATCCTCTATTTTTATTTTTCATATTTTAAAAATCCCATTTTAGTCTTCCTTCATATTACATGATGGTACTAATGAGATTGTCAAGGGTAAGATTTTTAATCCTTATCATATCATGAAATGTTTTTATTTTGGATTTCAATTCATTAGGCATTATTTCTATGATCTTCTCAACTAAAATATTATCATCAAGATCTTTCTCTCTAAGATATTTTAAAATATTTATAATAGTCATAAAGCTTTAGCGCATCTTATAAAATGACTATCTAGGTAGAAAATAAAAGTCTTAATTTTCATCATCAATAATAGATCTTCTTGTTTCAATAACTTTAGAAGTTCCAAAATGTGTGACTTCTAACTTCTTCTAAATATAGTTAGAAGCTTCACACAAATAAATATGACTATATATTTTTTGATACATAGAAAATAAAAGAGTGTTCATTACACTATAATTCAGTTGATATTCCAAATTTTCTTGATTTTTAAAGTTAGTAACATCCCTATATAGAATCTTATAATTACCATTATGCATCAAAAAATTATCCATACTGATATTAATGACAAGATTCTTCATCCATTATCTCAAGTATCAATAATTAGAACTATAAAAATAAATGGTCCAATTGGATTCATATTCTATAGGGTTTCAACATTCAAACCTTCCATCTTATCAAAAAGAAACTCTTTTCTTGAAAAACACATTATTGTAAAAGTATTTTATAAAAAAATATTAACAACTTTTAATGTGTAATAAAAGTAAAAACATAGCAAGTATATTAGTAGAACTTTATCTAAAACCAATTATTGGATCATAAGAGTTTATGATGGCTATAATAGGGGGTGAATTGTAGTTTAAAAAATTTAAACTAAGAAAAAACACAAGTCCTCTTAAGTCAAAATGATCAGACTCAAAGATCATTTGATGATCAGAGTGTATAAATCATATTCAATACGCATCTGATAAATCAAATTTCTTATCATTATCATAGACACACTGATAAAATATTTTATTAGAAATATAAGTATAGAACCAACTTTATAATATTAATTCATAGTGTAATATTAACTTATAAATATAAGTAAAAAATATTATAACAGTAAGAATAACTTACAAACTTAATAAAAGAATTTACTCCTTAACCTTAAGAGTTGAGGAAATTAGAAATCCAGATTTAAGATGTCCATTGTTTTAATACCTACTGTAAATTTCTATATTTCCTTACATGGAAATCCCTCGATATGATGATTGGTATGGATTTGTGTTTCTATCCTCAGAATCCCTTGATCCAATGGATCATATTCATCTTTATATTTATTAAACAAGAGATCCCTTGATATAATGATCAGTGACTCTATCTTCCTAGCCCTCGGAATCCCTTGATCTGATGGATCAGATTCACCCATCACCATATCCCTAGAATCACTTGATCTAACCATGATCATACACATAGAATAAAAATGACAATTATTCTAAGGAATTTACAATCCTCACACAGATTCCTTAGAACTTCAACTCTCTAAGAAATTACAAAACATTTATAATGAGATGTTCAGGAAGAGAAAAATATTATATGACTTGAGTTTTAAATGAATAAACTCCTAGATCTTTAAATGAACTCCCATTTATAGTAATTCCTCTAATGATCATATTTTTTAGTTAGTTTCAATTTCCTCAGATAGATTTCACTTTAAAAGCTCATAATGATCTAGATCTTGATTCTTGACAGTTAAGTATGAACTATATTTTATTTGTTCGATGTTGTTGTTTTTTAGCACCATTAAAATTCTATTTTGGATTTTTTCTGATAGATATAATTCTAATAACTCCAATTATAAACTTTGGATAGTCTGATGAAATTAACTATTTTTTAGTCTGATAAACTAAATAAATCTTATTCAAATGTATCAGTACCAATATCATTCTAATGGTTATAAGATTTTTTAGTCTTATAGATAGGACATTAGTCTAACCACTAGTTAGTACAATAGTTGTTCTGTTATATCAAACTCACCTTTATTTTAATGAATCGTATTGAATAATAAAAGTTTCTATTCATTTTACATTAGAAAAAAAAAATTCAGTATAAAAATATGTTTTCTACAAAAACATACTAAAACACTTAGGAAATATAAAATTAGTAAAATAGAGTTTTAAGAATTTTTTTTTGATTTCCAAAACTAAGGAAATAAAAAGTTTAAATTAAAATATTCAACTAAAAAAATAGATAATATAACCTATCTTCTATGGAGGTACCTATCTGACAAGATACCTATATATTTGAGTAGTTTTATATATAAAAAACTATATAAACTTACATCCCATATAGATATAATTCAAACACCAATAAATGATAATATTATCTAGTGAGACTCATCATACATTTCATATATGTAACCTACATAGACTAAATACTTTAACTAAAAGGATAAGAATATAATATAAGGTGGAATATTCCATCATAGAAATCCATAGAAAACCCTGATATAGTCACCCAAACTGTCCATCGACATGCTAGAAATTAGTATCCAACTCCATGCTCTTAATCCTACAAAATCCATAATCATATGATTTTCCGTTTCTTGAATAAAAAAATATCTAAACATATTCTATTAGTACATGTATAGGGTGTTATTACACTATACATAGTAGGTAGTCACCATTTACCCCTATATCCTATCATAAAATTAGGTTCATACAGTAGAATCATAAAGTAAATAGTGAAGGTGGATTATGGATAAAATAATTATTTATATTTTAATTGTTCAAATACTCATGATCACAAAAATATAAAAGTAAAATCTTGATTCTTGAAAATACACAAAAAAACAAAATAATACCTATCTTAATACTCATTTAGTAACCATAAGGAATAACCTATACATTAATGAACCTTACTGAATATCTATATGAATTCTCAAGGCATATCCATAGAATTAGGAATTATCCATAATCTATTTTCAAAGGTTGGTTCATGTCATGGAATAAACCATAAATACTTATCTCATATAAACATTCAATACAATACTCTATGTATCATACCAAAATTCCATGTCTAATATTAAAATATATAAGATCGATTACATTCACCACAATGGAACACAATGCAAGGAAGAAAACTATAGTAAATACACAGGCCCAGGGACTTGACCAAATGAAATTCCCCTCACCCCCCAAAAAAAACTTAACACCATATCCTAATATAATACATAAGTATAACATGTATCTAGAGTGAAAGTGAATGTGGGAAGCTAGATTTCCCATGCCTAACTGTTTCTCCTCACCAAATACCATTAAGGAAATATAAGACCACTTCCAAAATACAATCTTCAATTTATTATATTATTCTGATCATTAACCAACCACATGTAATTCATATTTAACATTCTTTATCAACCAAATACATCACATTCATATCCAAAATTCCATATAATAATATATAATCCCATATTAAGTAAATATTCTAAAAAAATAGGCATAAAGAGTACAGAATCATGTGATAAAAATAAAAAATAAAAAATAATAACATATAAATAAAAGTTAAAACAATTTATCAAATTAATTTAAATAAAAATATTTATTATTCCGATAAAAATGGTTTAATTTCATTCTCACACTGCCCAATTTCATTGTTTCTCTATACACTTTGATAAAATGAGAGTGTGGAATGGGTCACATACCAAAACTATGCTACTATATATTCTTAAACTTAGAGGAGAAGTATGATCCCACTAATTTTATAATCCTTATAACCAAGATGAGAGATATTTAGAAATCTCATAACATCTCACTAATTATAATATGTATAAAAATCAAAAAATGGTGTCACCTTAGATCAGAAAAGGAATAAATTTTTTTAAAGGCTATCCTAAGAATATCTCAAATAATTTTATGATTTCTGAAGACCTAGAAAGAATAATATTGGAGATTTATTCACTACCATAGTGGTTTTAGTAAATATGGATAAATATGAGTACCCATAAATTAGTTTTGTTTAAGAGGATACTTAGTGATAATAAAGATTCAACCTGGATCAATCTAAATGTTTGAATCACTTAGAAGAATGTGAAGAGTAAATGACATTAAGGATGAGAAATTGAGGTTAGATGAGATATAAATTAGGAAATATTGGTTTAATAGGGTTAATCATAGGGTGTGAAAAGTAATTTTTTCCTTTATTTGAAAAAACATACAGTTTTTCTACCAAATACTCGTTGTTGCTAATAGAGGAAACTATAGAAATACCCAAACCATTAGGTACCCAATACCACTCCACCAGGTAACTAATGTTTTCACTACACCAACACCCAAATCTTTCCCTTCCCCCTTTATTACATTAACCATCCTTCTTCATCAAACAAAATTTAAAAAAATAACACATAAAGAAATGAAAATTAAAAAAATACTAACTAGAATGATGGATGTCATTACAAAATACCACTTTAAACCCATTCCCATATATACCCAAAGTCTATTTAGCTTATATAATGACCAAAACAAAGGATACTCAGAAGTAAAGGGTATCTTCTTGAATATCCCAACACCAAAAAAATACCCCTCCAATTAAAATATCTTAATGCTCTAATTAACCCTTGTCTAGTAAATCCCAAACCCAAGACACTTAACAAGTCCCTCCACTAACCATATTTCCTAACCACGCTAAAATTTAAAAATCATGTGAGTTGAAGGAATCCAAGACTATATATATTTATCCATGCTTAAAGATTAATGATTCAATATACCAACATGATCTTTACATATTAGAGACCCAAAAAATAAAAAGGTATAAAATATTAGATCTCACAATCTTTATTATATTGAGATTATAGGAAGAAGTGAAATAATATTTGAGAATACTCCATATGAAGAACATTATTTCAAAGATAGAGGATGAATATAGAGACTTATATTTAATTTCCTCACCTAACAAGGATTATATCCCTGAATGGTTTATTTTTTATTAATAGGATTACCATGGAGTGTAAGTCATACAAAAAAATTCTTATAGGAATACATATTGATAAGTTTTAGTCTCCAACATAAGGGAAGTTATTTATGGGTACCCAAAGTAAAATACTATTCAAAAATAGAAATCCATAGTTGATGACTCATTTTTAAACCAAGATCATGATAAATCAAACAAATTTATTTTAAAGGATTCAGCTTTAAAAATTATTTATTGGTCAATCAAAACATCATGGATGACTAAGGTTGAGATTCAAGGATCAATTAACCAATTGTATATATACATTTTATACACCATTAAATAGATAATTCTCCTAAATAATTCTAAATTACTAATACAACACTTCATATAGATAAGATAAAAAAATAAATTAACCATTATGGGTGGCAATTTTATTACACTACTTAAAAATGGGAATGAAATTATTGTTCTGGATCAGCCACTCACCACTCTTGGAAAAAATCATTTTATTAATTTCCATACCCTGTAAATGATAAGAATATGTATAAAAGTGGGGAATAAATAATTTTTTATAGAAATATTAGAAATACCATAGAATGGTTATGAGGAATAAACCTATGAGAGGATGTTAAATATATAAGATCATTCACATAGATGGTATATATCTCCACCACTGAGGGAAGCATTAACATCTTTATAATTCCCCACTACCACATACCAATAGATAGTGTGTGGATTAATGGTGTACCACATGACTTTAAGTGCACCTCCCTATATAACAAAGGCTTCCAACTAATAGTGAGGGTATATGGGATAATAATTCAGATATGATAAACTCTATAGTTAATAATAATAATAATAACACAAAAAAATGGAAATAAAAATAATAATAAACAAAAACAATTCTAATTATATATACATCTAGTTTGATAAACATTTAACATGTTATGTATTCATAAAAAATTAAAAAAATATCTCTCATTGTCCAATTATATATGCACATATATAAAATAACCAAAATAAATTGTCTTTCTAACACTGAGGAACCACTTTACCCATCTACAAAATCTTTCATCTAGTCGTGAACCTTACGTACATCCTTATCCACTGGGTTATAAAATTTGAACCATTTACATTACATATACCAAAAACTATAAAGTTTTAAGTTTTCCTTAAGGGCCCATATATGGTGTTAGTATGAACTCAGTAGTCCATTTTCAATGGTGTTCCTAGCTTACATCTATGCATATATCATTGTATGAGAAAACCTAAATAAACAATAGTCAACTATATATCATATAGCCCACTTCCCTTATGCTCATCATCCACAAGTGAGCCTTTACCTCCATCATCCATTGTGGGAGTGGAATGATACACCCATGTTCTATCACACTAAAAGAACCCTTTTCCTTCCAGTAAAGTCTATACTACATGGAATCACTTTCCAACCTAACCATGTAACCATCCTGGGTCATCCTGATTCCCCAAAGGCATGTCCAGAAACCATATCACAAGACCCAAGGACTTCCACATCAATTTCCTAAAAACCATCTCAATATCCTAATAAACCCAATACATGGTGATAACAATACTTATACAATACCAAACAATGTTCCCTAACATAAATTAAAATACTCAAGCCCCAAATTGGTGATCTCAACTACCAATAATTGTGGCCTTATATAGTGATCAACTCCTCCATACCAATGGTCAACATCTTCCCCTATTCTGTTTAATCAACAAAGTCCTCTTCCTATAACTATTGGTTAAAAACACCTCATGAATATTATCCTATATACACGTGACCCCAACATACCCATATTCTAAGAATGATGAGAAAAATCACCAAAATCTAAGGCCACACCTCTAGAAAACCACTATCACCAATTGTGAAACATGTAACCCTACCAAATAAATGGTAATCATCACCCGCTTCATCTTGGAGAACCACATTTCCTCACTTATGGTGATCAATATCACCCAATTTCACTTGGGACATGTCCATCTCATTCCCAAAAAACCACATTAATCATCACATTTCACATAATGTCCATAATTTGTGTCATCACACCCAACTAACTGAGTAAAAATATATATCACAATCCTTTCCATACAAGTCTTAACCATACCATTTCACACATGATAATTCCCTTTAATATCTTCTAGGAATGGAAAAAACTGTAAGCATTACATAACTGGTCTCACATGAACCATCCCACTCACACCTATTTACCACACATCACAAAACACATGTATAATTTAGAAATAAGTTTGGAACCACCTACATATATTTTTTAGGACTCCACTCATTAATAATTACTATCTAGTTTATCTTTAATTATAATATTGACAAAAATATGAAAAAGGTCCGAAAAATACTGTATTTTGGCATTGGATGAAGAAATAGTGATAAATTTTAGCATTAGTCGCATGTGGATAGTTAGCCATACCTATATCTCCCCCCCCAATATTCAGATGGAACACAATTATGAAAAGAAAAAAAGTAAAAATCCCTCAAAAAATAAAAGGAAAACATTAAGGGGGTGTTGGATGATTTTAGGTGATGATTTTTCAGTACAAGGGAGCCATAATTTCCATTAAATATGTGTTTTAATAATTTATTTAATATTTGGAAAGGTATGGAAAAACTGTTTATATAATCCATCATTTCTCAAATGAGTAATCATAAATGATCCTTCATAAAATGAGTAATGATAAATAACCCTTAATCATAATAGTAAGGGTCCTAGAAGCACTATGCATATGAGATGATCCTTACTCAAATGAGTAAGGATAAACAATCCCTAATTAATATAGTAAGGAGAAAATTACTCTTACTCATGTTAGTAAGGATTTTGGAAACATTTTTCATTTTATTTGATCCTTACTCAAATGATTAAGTATAAATCATCCTTACTCCAATGGTTAAGGATCAATCAAACTTTCTCAAATGAGTAAGGACAAATAATCCTTACACAATATATTAATATAAAATGATCCTTACTAAAAATATAATAATATAGAAACATTATTCATATTAATTGATCCTTACTCAAACTAGTAAGGATAAAATGACCCTTACTCAAAATAGTAAGGATAAAATAATCCTTACTCAAAATCTACTTCAACTCCCAATAACCCCTAATAAATCTAAAAAATTATTTTTAATCCATTAAAAAATCTCAAAATCCTTAAATAACTAATAATTCATTGTAGAATACCCACAACAAAATTTATGAAAATTAAACCCATGAGCTCGACCAAACTCCCAAGGATCACTCCTCGACATATACTGACACTTCCAACACCTCTATCAGGTCCCAACACACTTGGTTGATCCAAGAATCAACATAAATCTCTACTCTAAATACATGGGACCTTAAAACCTCCCCGCTATACAATATCTCATCCCTGGTAAATCCCATCCACTTTATAACTAAGTCTTATCTAAAACTCGAGCATATTTTTCTCTCATTCCCAAAATGATAATATGATGTTAAAGGCATCCATCTCCTTCCCAAATACTCATACTACCCTGGTTGCCTAACTCAATATACAAATTCCTTCTATGGGAACTCCCCATCATATATCACAATCCCACATAATATCTTATGATCATTTCTCATATGTATCATTCACTATTCCTATAAAATCATGCATTTATCCATATTCCCATACAAATATTGTATCACTCTTGATGCCCATATAGATATCTCATCACACCAAATACCCACAGATGTGCCTCGTTCCACCCAAGTCCCACATAATTCATGCATCATAATCGATGCCCATATAAATCATGTATCCTACCTAATGTCAACATAAATACCATATCTCACCTAATTACCACATAAATATTACATCATACCCAATACCCACATAAATCCTACACTACACCCAATGCCCACATAAATCTCACATCACACAAAATTCCCACCTTTATACCTAATGCCACACATCCCATATTTATCATGAATCACACTCAATTATCACATATTAACCATTGTCAGATTGATTTATTGACCACATAGGTAACTCATTAACTAGTATCCACTATATAAAAACCAAATCACACACTCATGGTGTAATTATTACTATCATTAGCTCTTCTAAATACTATGAATATACTGACTTAACTAGATGTAGTTATCCTGAAGCTAGACCATCTAATTTAAGTCCTCCCTATAAATATATACTCCCCACCAGCCATTATCCCTGCCACTAGGTATCCCTCCCACTGCTTCATCCCACACATATAGATAAATTCATAATACTATATTTTATTCTCTCTTCTGATCCTACTTAAGATCCCTGAGTCAAACCTAGTACATAACCCACAGCTTCTCATGAGGTCCTCCAAAAAAATCTTTCAAAATACCTCATATAGTTGTATTCCTTACACTCTTTTTGTGGTTGATCACATTAAGACTAAAATTTTCATTTCTTCCCACACTATAAGAGCATCATTTATGATCCACTTTATAGTGGAATTTCAAGCCTCTACTCTATCTATCATGCAATGTCTCCTCACATACTCGTTTTTTGAATACCTAGAGCTCCACCACCTACCTAACCTAACCCAAATTTCTAACTCCATATGGTTTCATCTATCAAGTTATGCTTATCAATCAACACCTGGTTCACTATCTCTAATAACGAGTTCAACTTAAATATGTTTACCTAAACCCTGATAGCATGTCATAAACCATACTCAAACCGCCTCACTTTAGTGACCTCATCACATGATATCATTTTTGAAAACCATAACAAATTGTGAATATCATATCATAGTTCATAACCAAAGTTTTTCTTTTCACCTGGGTCCATAACTAATTTATTGTACATGAATTTCCATATTAATTGTGTTATACTTATCTCATATCCTTGATATTTTCAATCCATACCCAGAATAACTCATACCAAGCTCACCCTGAGTTGCTCATCCATACCTATACCAACTATTAAAGCCTCTATGGTTTTCCTTCCTACCTTGATACCACTACACTAACTCTTTATTAAAATATATATAATATACTAAATATCACAAATAATGAAATTTATAATAGGTTATGTGATCCATTATCCCTTAAAATTCTCTACCACATCCATATCACATACCATATGGAATCATGCCCCCCTTCCATCCCATATCATGGACAGTCTCCACACAAACCATACACACATAATATCATATAACCATTCTCATCAGGAACCACGTACAAAGTATGGATTAGTAGAATGTTAAGGGAAAACATTGTGTAGGTTGTTACTAAAACTTTAAACTATCTTTCCCCTTTTACCTTCTAAAACCACTACCCTTTTTTGGTCAGCTTAGTAGAATTACACCAAGATATTATAATAGAAATCAATGTTTATATTATTGTTAACACTTTAAACGATTAAACCCTTCCTTTAATTTCTAGTTTTTTATAACAACCATAAGAAACACACATTGGTCATGTAATCCCTACATGCCTAATATGATTCATGATTACTACATTTCTAAATAAAATAACCCATCTATAACCATGAACACCATAGAAACAATCCTATATTTCTTGGTAAATTTTATTTTAGCTCATGAAGGTATTGTCCATACACATAACATGACATATGTTCCAAGTTTTAACGCATTCCTAAACCTCCAATCTACCACAAACCAAATAAAAAACCACTTTTAATAATATATTTATAATACTTCTTAGTGATGCTACTTTGGAAACACCCTTATTAGGTACAACCATTGAATAATCAAGATCTAATACCACTTTGTAATTCCTCACCACCCTATGCCACTTGATAGTTTCTAGACCTGTGATGTACCACATGACCTTAGGCATGCCTCCCAATACAAAAAAGGTTACTTATTAGCAATGACGGTATATGGGTTGATAATGGATATACTATAACCTATGGATTTAATTATAATAATAATAATAACATTGACACAATACAGTAAGATAAAAATAATAATAATCAATAGAAATTCTGAATATAAATAAACCAGATTGATAACAATTTACCATGATATGTATTCATAAAAAAGTAAACAGGATCTCATATGCTCTTCTCATATATGTATATGTACAAAATAACCAAAATAAACCATCTTCTTGATAGTAAATAACCACCCAGTCAATTTGAAAAAACCTAAATCTATTTTTGCACTATCTAAACATCCATGTCCACTAGGTTATAAACATCGATTATTTTCCATTACCTACACCAAGAACTATAAAGTATGCATGTGTCCTATAGATCATATATAGTGTGTGAGTATAAACTCAGTAGGTCACCACCAATGGTGTTGATAGTTCATATTCATACATATAGCGGTTTATGAAAAAATGTAAATAAACAACATTCAAACATTTATCATACAACCTACTCTCCATATTATCATTATCCATAAGTGATCCTTTACCTACCTTGACCAATGTCAAAGTGGAGTGATACATCCAAGGTCTATCACACTAGAAGATCCCTTAGCCTTCCAACCAAGTCCATATTTCATGGAATCATATTCCATCTTAACCATGTAACCATCTTGAGTTATTCAAATTCCAAAAAGGCACATCCACAAATCATATCACAAGTCTCAAGGACATCTAGATTCATTTTCAAACCATAATCTCAACATCTCAATGAACCCAAGGCATAATGATATCTATACTTCTATAATCCAAATCCATTATCCCAAACATCAATAGAGAAGTTCAGTCCCCTAATGTTGGTTTCAAATATAACCATTTATATCCTTTTACAATGACAACCTCCTCCATACTAATGGCCAACACCATCCCCTATTTTATGTAATCTATAGAGGCCTCCACCCATAATGAGTGGTCAACACCACCTCATGGGTCCACCCTGTGTACACACAACCCCATCATCAAACCATGTGGAGTAGTATAACCAACATCCTATGATACAACTTTTATGAACCTCTATCACCATCTACGAACCACATTGCCTAACCATATCAATGGAAAACACCATATGCTTGATCCTGGTGAATCATGTCACCTCACTTTCAGTGATCAACATCACTCACAATAACTCAGGTTATCCCAACCCATTCCCATGAAACCACATTAATCATCATATTTCACATAATATAAATAATTATCATCATAATTCTTAGCTAAATAAGGAACCATAAATAACATAAGTTATTCCATACTACTCCCAAATGTATTATTTCACACATGATTCTACCCTTTGATATCTCCTTGTAATAATAAAAACTCTAATCAGTGCATAAACAGTCTCACCCAAACCACCCCAATCTTGTCTATTTACTACAAATTACATAACACATGTATAATTTAGGAATAATATAGGAACAATATACCTAGAATTTATAATAATCCACTCACTAAGAATATTTTGATAGTTTCTCCTTAATAAGAAGATTTATCAAAATCTAACAAAATCCCTAAAAATAGTATTTTTTTTAGAGTGGGATGAATAAATGGTGAGAAATATAAAAATTATTTATATGAAAACTATTAGCCTTACCCATAGATTTATCATGCTTTAGATGAATCACAATTCTATAAGGAAATGGAGGAGATCTCCCTCAAAGGAGAATAGGAAAACATAAGGGGTCTTTGATTATTTTTGGTGTTTAGTTTTATTCATAAGGGATCCCCAATTCCCTTTAAATAGTTTTTTTAATAATTTATTTGATATTTGGTGCGTTTTAGAAACATTTTGCATCTGACCCATCATTACTCAAATGAGTAAGGATAAATGATCCATTCTCAAATGAGTAAGGATAAATGATCCTTATTCAAATTAGTAAGGATAAATGATCATTACTCAAATGAGTAAGGATAAATGATCCTTACTCACAATAGTAAGGATAAAATTACCCTTTTCTCAATATTAAGGATCCCAAAAACAATGATCATCTGATATAGTACTTACTTAAATGATTAAGGATAAATTATACTTACTCAAGTTAGTAAGGATAGATGTTCCTTAATCAATATATAAAGGATAAAATAACCCTTAATCATAATATAAATGATTCTATAAACACTGTTAATTCAAACTAATCCTTACTCAAATGAGAAATGATAAATAATCCTTACTCAAACGAGTAAGAACAAATGGTCCGTACTCAATATAAAAAGGGTAAAATGATCCTTACTAAAATAGAATAATCTAGAAACATTTCTCAACTTAATTAATCCTTAATCAAAATAGTAAGGATAAAATGATCCTTACTCAAACTATTAATTATAAATGGCCCTTACTCAAACTAGAAAGGATAAAATGATCCTTACTCAAAATCTACTATAACTCACAAAAAATCCTAAAAACTCAAAAAATAAATTTTTAATCCTTCAAAACATCTTCAATCCCTTAAATAACTAAAAATATATGGTATAAAATCCACAAAAAAATTTATAAAAATTAAACCTTTAAGTCGGATCCAACTCCAAAGGCTTATTCATCGGCTTATACTGAAACTTCCAACAGCTCTACTGGGTCCCAAAACACTTGGCTGAGTAAAGACCCAACATGAATATATAATCCAAAAACATAATACCTCACAATATGAATCGATATCCTTATCCAAGATTTAGTCCAATTTTTATTACTTGATTAAGACTTAGGAGTACATTCTAGATATATTGATAGCTATATAAGAGAATATGGGAATCCTTTTGTGAGAATGGCCAATAAAACCAAGATCATAAAAAAATAATATGCAACCTTCACCCAAATATAGTGATTATATGATTATAATAAAGGATCTATTTAGGTAAAATATTCTCAAGGAGGAAAAATTATCTTTTATTCCCCCTCTGGTTTAGGTATAATGTACTTCTGGACAAGTTGGTATCCCTTCTCCACCCACTACTGATGCTTCACTAGTTGGGTAAGTAAATTCCATAAAACATATTTGTAAGAAGAAAAAATCATAGTTAAAAATTTTAAAAAAATATATATGGAGAGGATAAAAAAGAAAAAAATGAGTGTAATAAAAAAAAGGATAAAGGGGTGAGAAGAAATTCATTTCTTTGAAGAAAAATCTTAAAAAGTGTGCTATTTATAAATCCCAAGATGATGAAAAGGTGTATGTTTCTTTTATAAAACTTACTTTATCTAATTAAATACATAAATTATAATGATTTCTCATGTACCCCAATCATATAGCCTCTATAAGAGAAACTAGCTCCATTTTTGATTACACATCCTAAAAATGAATTTCATGCACAACTAGATAAGAAAGTTTTAAAATAACCAAAATAATTTTGATTGATAATCCCCTCATTTCACACAATGATGAGTGTGATTATAAGGGTGTATATAAGGGTAAGGAGGATACCTAATAAAATCCTATAAATAATTCATATTTTTTTAGTTTTTAAATCATTTTCATTGATGTATTTTTCTTATTTCCTTGGATATATGCTAGATGTTTTTATCTTAAATGTAAAACAATACATGTATTATTTCATTACTTGATATTATAGTTTAACTTATTATTGTTATATACTTTTTAATTTCACTGATAATGAAATTATTTTTTAAATAAAACTTAAAACAAAGTATGGTACTTCGATTTTTCATAATAAAATAACCTAAATAAAATAATGGATCAAGGAAAAAAGAGACATGAAAATTAGGAAAATTTGTTCTAATCTTATTTGTCTCTATACTTTACTTAATAAATTTATTGATTAAATTATATGTTCTCTCTTGTATTTATTCAATCATTAATGTCAATGTTCTATTTTAAGTGTGGGGGTCCTACAGAATCCACACCAATTTTTTTAAATCATTAGTCTATGATATATATTTTCTTAAAAATAATGTCTTGTCTTATAAAAATTTTAACTATCATAAGGATAAAATAATTTATTCTATAGGTGGTGTTTTTTGGAAAAAAAATATATTATTAATTTATTAATGAAGTAAATCTCGGGTGATTAAGTGAATAAAAAATAGAAAAAAAATTAGATTTTATTTTTTAAATTTGAAACTAGATAAATAATAATTTTTTAATATAGTTTGAATGTAGATTAAATAAATAATGTTTTGATTTATGTTCATTCATTTTAGTGAAAATAAATGTTGAAAAAGAAAACAAATATTAAAATATGGGGTTAAAAATGGTGGAATTACCTTATATTGACATATAGCTAAAAAGCATTATCTTTTCTTGTCTTAATAATCACAAATAGTATTGGGAAGATTGATTGTAGGGATTGAGGTGTTATTATTTTTTTAACTTATAATGAGGTTTTTAATTCTAATTATCATTCACATTTTTCCTATAATCATTCCTAAATAATTATAATTAGTTTCAAAAGGTGATTGAATAAAGGAAAATTGGTGAGTATGAAAATCAATCTATGCATCAATTTGACTAAAAAACATAGTGTGAAAATAAAAGAAAAAATATTTAAAAAAATTAGTATAGATATATGTATGTACTAGAATGGAAATATATAAAAAATAAAATTCAAATGAATAATTAAGGTTGTTTTTATCATAAATTATATTAAATATGATATAAAAGTTATTTATATTGCATAATTTTCTTTATTACTTCATATTTAGGGAAGTAAGAGAATATACATATGTGGATTTGAAAATTTTCAGCTATAAAAATTTAACCATTTGCATGATATTTTTATTTAGGTTAGGAAAATGTTTAAGTATTGGAGAATTTGATATGTATTTTTTGAAGATACTTTTAATGTGAAATTTTAATGTAAAAATAGATTAATACTACCTAATTTTTAATTATTTCAAGATAGTTTTATCAAAATATATTATCTATAGAAGTTTAGTAAAATTTTAAAAGAGAACTAAAAAGTCACATCATATAAGGACTCTAACTACATCATGATTTTTTAAGAAATAAAACAAGAAGTCCATGAAAACTTAAAATTGATAGATTGGAAAATATCAAAGGAAAAAAAAATTATGGAATTTATTTAAGACCAATATATTTTTTTCTAGTTAGTGGAGTCATTTTTATCATGTCATAGTGAGAATATAAAAGAAATAAATGTTGTCACATTTTTCTATCAAAATGACAAAACATTTCATGGTGATGTAGAGAAAATGGTGAAGATATAGAAACCACAACATAGTAATACATCATCACAAGTGGATATGGATTCAACCATATTAGATTTCACTATTTTATTTAGATCATGGTAAAATAAAAATTCTTATTTCTAGATAAAAATAATTACCATGGTGCGGTGACTAACTGTACATCATAGTTTTTTTAGTTCTATAAATAAATAAATGTGTTTAAAAAATTCTTATTTAGTTATATAAATAAATTTTTTTTGTGTCAATTTTATATTGAATTTATATTCTATGTTTTTTTATTAGTGTTTTCCATTTCATAGGTAATATTTGAATCATTTATTCCATTAATTTTTATGAGTTAATATTTCTATATATTCCTTTCTTGTTTTATTCAATTCATTTAATTCTTTCTTTCTAAATCCCAAATTTTCAATTTGATTCCTCCATTAATAGTTGAGGAACATTTAATAATAAATGGATAAGTCTCTAGAGAGATAAATGGTCATTAGTATAAGGATGTGTACATAACTCTTAATCAAAATCATTTATTAATAATTTTTTATATGTTATCTTTAATATTAAATAAAATTTTATTATTTAGTAATTATTTTAAAAATAGAGTTATTAAAGGAATAAATTCTAGATGATAATGTAAATTAAATTATGAAAAATAATTTGGGTGTTCCTTTTCTTAAAAATTTTATAGTTTAATACACTATTTTATTATATTCTTCAAAAAATGAATTAAATGAATTAAATTACTATTTGTGGATTTGACTATATTGAGACTTATTAGAATTTATAGTTTCATAACCAATCGATTCAAAATAATTCATAAGTAAATGAGATTATACTTTTAAAAAATCATTTTTAATTTATTTGTTACGTCTTCTTTTCATAAATATTTTTTAACACTTTGATTTTGTAAAACCATTTTCAGATCAAAAAAAGAAAACACCAAATATTTTTAAAATAAATACCAATATATAACTATATTAAAATTCACATATATATATATCAAAAAATCAAAGATAAAAAAAATTCAATAAAACATATTTATAAAAAAATTAATACATCTCATATCAAGGTTCCACATTCCATGAGTTTTAGAAAAATATACACTATAGAAATAAATTTTAAATTTAAACATAATTGAAATTTAAATAAAAAATCCATTGATAAAAAAAATACTTTCTTCTCAAACCAATTTTTTAAAACTACCTTAAAGAAAAGGGAATTCATCCCAATAATTTCATCTAAAATCATTAAACATTGAATTATTAACTCTAAAAAAATTCATAGTCTACACAAAATTATGTAAATCGTTAGAAAATTCCTTTATCCAAAAGTTCTCATTTAAAAAAGTCACACATACCAAATAATTATATTTAAATAAATATTGCTTCCATTGTTATTTTATAAAACAAGATAAACACTCAACATAATCAAATGAATAAATTAAAATAAGTCCAAATCCTTTCAAACCATATTTTTTATGGAGTATAAAATTTTTATGGCCCCTAATTTGTGTTTATTTCTGTGATGGAGGTGTTTAAAGTGATTTTGGAGGTAAATAATAGAATATTTGTAAAGTTTAAGTAGATATTTTACTTGAAAAACAAATTAGGTTGTAATAAGTTACCATTGTACCATGATTTATTGTCTAGTGGTGTGTATAAGTAGTTTTTCCTCCTAAAATTATGGTATATTATTTATTTAATTATTTACTTCATTGTCTCATGATGTGCTAAGTCCTGCCATGATTCCTTGAGTGGAATGATTTGATTGAGCTTCTAGTTTGAGTGTTTCACTATGATTTTTTATCATTATATTATGATATTTTTTGGAGGTTTTTTAGTCTAAAGGATGAGTTAGTTATGAAATTAAAGGTATGTGAAGTTTATACTATGAAAATTGGTAGTTAAGACATTATAGGATAATAGGTATAATTACACTGTAATGTGATTTTTGATAATTGGAATTGATGTTTCATTAAACCTAATATATGGGGGGATTTAAGAAAGTTTGTATTGGGTTTTTTGGAGGTCATATTGACCAACCACAATTGTTCCATAACATGGAGCATTACGGAGTGATTCTTGTGTTTTTATTTTAATTATAAATTCAAGAGGTTTTATTAATTCCAATAATTTTATCTTATTTCATTTACAATTTTAGTGACCCTGGGTATTTATTAGGCATTGTGGAATGAACATCTTACCACCTTCAATTTCCTCTTCCCCTTTAGTTGGATCTATGAATAAAAGAGTAAACATCCCTTTATTCTTCTTATTTTTATTCTTCTTTTCTATTCTCTTGAGGTTCCTAGGTCATAATTAATGGGTTGAGTTGATGGAAGGTTTATGTTTGGGTGATATATTATATTTTAATTGGAGGATTATTAAGAATATTTTATCATTAGATCTTGGTTTCCTTCTCTTATTGTATTTGGGATCATTTAAACATTAATTTGGGGTAAAAGATTAAGAGTATCTCCTTATAATTACTTTATTGATTTGTAGTTTTTATGATTTAGTATTCAATGGGTAAAGATATGAAATTGACCTAATCAAAGACAATTAATTTAATTTTAATTGGTATAAGTATGATGTATATACTTTATATGATTTTCTTTTTATTGTTATATTACTAATGTTGATGTTTTTGGTTGAGAAAGATGATATGATTTAAAAAATTTATTTTTGATATGTTGAATTATATTTAAAACTAGTTAATGAGGATTGATAAAGAAAAGATGATGAAATTGGATTTTTTTTTTTTTGAATTTTTTTTGTTGCTGAATTGTTATGATAATGATGGAGGACTGGATATGGTATATTATTGTGGTTAAAGGAGGGGTGTTGATGTGTGTTTTTATTATGGTGGTTTAGTATGATTGGTGTGGTTAGTGTGTTGTTGATTCTTATGATATAGAGATAATGATATAATGATTTTTAAGAATTCCAAAATAAATGAAAAAATTGAATAATGTGTAATGTGAATGGGTTTTGTTCAAATAATGCAATGTTGGGAACTTGAATTAAAGTGGTATAAATGATGTGTACTAATTGAGTTGTATAATCTGAAAGTGGAAGTAAGCTCCTATAAAAACATAGTTTATATAAATTAATGATTATAAAAAATAAATATATTTAATAAATGCTTAAATATTGAATTATTAATGAAATGTGAAGGGGGATAATTTATTTAATTTTGATGGGTTTGTTTCATAGTTTCAGTGTTGTTCATATGTGTGTTTAGAGGTGGTAGTGGTTGTTATTTTCTGGCAGTGATGGTGGGGAGATGGGATGTGGTTGTAGAGGTTTTATAAATATGGATTTTATTCTAATTTTGGATTTTGTTATATATACATTATAATTTATGTTATTTTTTACATAGTATTATCATATTTGAGTAACCAAGTTAATGCTTATACAAGGGTTTATGTATTGGGTGAACTGCCAATATCTAGGATATGGGTTATATGAATGGTTAGCTACTCCCTCAACCTCACTCTCCCTTTATGATGTTGTGTTGAAATTATTTAATAATTTTGTAACACCCAAGTATTTTTTGTTATATTTTTTTCAATTATTTTAATCTCTTTGATAGGTTACAATACATGCAACTCTGAGTCTAAATGAATCGTAATATAGTATATTGTTATAACCTAAATATTAAATTGGATGATATGAATAGGGATAACTAAATTATAAAAATTATATGGTTTACACATTTATAAAATAAATTAATTTTTTATCAATTTCTTGTAATTTAAAGTAAAAATCAGTTTAAAATAAAAGTAAGGTTTTTTTGAAAAAGTTGTATTTTTCTAAAAAGAGATTTTATCATGTTTTTCATATTTATTTTAAAATTATTTTTTTCCAATTTTATAAAATTTATTTGAAAAAATGAGCATCATTTTTAAATAAACATTCCAAATTTTTCTATAAGTGAATTTTTAATAATTTTCTGAAAAGATTAATTTTTCAATGAATAGTAAAAATACTAATTTTTAATAAAATTTGTATTTTCAATTAAAGAATTTAAAAAGTGAAATTTTTATTTCAAAATGGTTTTAAAAGTAAAATTAGTTAAAATATATTGTTTCTAATCCAATTTTTTTCATTTGAATTAATTTTATGTTGAATTTTTATATAAAAAAAATTATACATAAGAAAACTTTTTCTTTACAAAACCGCTTTTTATCACGTTTGCGAGTTTAATTTAAAATTAAATTATTCCACTTAAATGAATTAAATTTTATAAAATTAATTTCTATATATTGAATAAAAATAATTGACATTAGGTAATAAGTTCAACTTAATTTTTCATCATAATGAATAGTAAGGATAGTAAAAATTAATTATCACGGTTAAGGCCAAAACGAGGTTTTACGCATTACATTTGATTGTGTTAAAATTTATTTCTCACACATATGAGATTTTTATTTGATAAGTTGGATTTAATATTTAAAATCAGTGGTTTAAATTATATTATAAGGATCATTTTATTTTTAGGCTTAAAGTATAAATTACCTAGCTAAAAAACTAGTTATTGTGGTGAAAATTAAAATGGTAAAAGTGAGTAACCTTATAGGTTACGGGAATAACATGTTTAAAATGTTTCTTTTTCAGTTTTGGAGTTTTTTATCAACCTTATATTCCCTCCAATTCATTACTTATCTATTTTTTAGTCACTAGTATTGAAAATTACTTCCCATTATTGAATAGTTTTGTGTATTTACAAAACTGTCACTCCTTCTCACTTATAAAAGGGAAACCCCTCTCATCTACTATCCACACTTCAAGAGTATTTTTATTCATACAATTCCTAATAAAATACATTACTTAAATCTCTCCATATGACCTAGATTAACTAGTTTTATCATAAAACCATCCTATAAATGTTTTAGGTACAAACATAAAGAGATTGTCTGAAGAAGAGGTATAGTTTGTAACAATACATTTTCATTTTATTTCTTATTATAATTCATTAAAATATTCTTAAACCATGATTAAATATTAACACAATTATATTACATATACTAAGATTATATTATGTTAATTTCATAACCTATATCCATCTTCTCTTCCATCAAATGGGAAACGAAGTTGTTGATCATGTGTACGGTGGACTACCACCTCATGAACTGATTTAATTCATTTTCCATCATCGGCTCTCATGGATGGATTTAATGATGTATTTAATTTGTATAATTATATTTATTAAATAATTATACTTATATAATTATAATATCATATCTATCATCTTACCTTCTAACTCATTGTAAAACGATAACATTGCTCGTGCATACTTGTGGACAAACACCTCCACGAAGTGATCTGATACGTTTTCCATTTTATTTTTTTATGGATGTTAATAAAGATATATGTAATTAATATATATGATATAAAAATTATTATTTAAATTTTAATTATTATTTACCTTTTTTCCATCTATAGAAAAATAAAAATAGTGCTTATGCTTATGTGCAGACTACCGTCTTCATGAACGGTGTAATTTATTTTTATATCTATAATTTTTATGGATTACTATAGATATATATATAATTAATATATATGATATTTATATCATTATTAAAATTATATATATTATGGAACTATGATTAATTTATAAGGATCAAAACTACCAAACCAAAACATACATAAAGAATGAAGCAGTTATTACCTAAAACATTGATTTTAACAAAAAATTGTTAATAAATGGGTGCTAAAAGATTATAAGTGAATAATATATGGTGTAATATATATAATTATTGATCTAGAATATATCTATAATAAATATATATTTATTATACAGGATTTTCATACACATTTTAAAGAATTTTAACCTATGATAAGTGTTTATGTAAAGACTCATAATTTTCTATGTAAATTTTTTTTAATTATATGCGAATATTACGAGTCCATGAAAATTGATGGCACGTGATTCCGAGGTCTGGTGTTCCCGGAATGAATTTCTGAACTTTTTTTAGCTACGTACAGTAAATGTGTGAGTGGGTTTTTTTAACTTTTGAACCGATGCTTGGAATTGAAATTTGAGGACACCGTTGAACTCACAGCACCGATATTCACTTAGGTAGACCTTTGCCTCGACCGCAGTAGGTCAAGGGTAGAAGATAGTTTTCAAAAATTTCATGGGAGAGTTAAAATAATAATAAAATAAAACAAACAAATTTTATTTTATTTTAATGAAACCCCCCATTTGAATTTTGGTGGTGGGGACCACTTGACTTGAACTTCCCCTTTAATGTGTGGAAACTCTTGGTTTTACCCCAATTAAATGTACCAACAATTAATTGTTTTAATTTACTTAATTTAATAAGTTTGGCTCCCCATCTCCTGGGGGGAGGATTTTTGTTGGCAAAGGGGGGGTTTTGGGAGAGCTTTGATGGAGAACTCTCAAAGGATGAATGTCCTTCAATGAAGAACGCCCTCCGAATCAAGAATGTGGAACCAACTTTGGAGCGTGTTGTGGGAGCAACGGACATCAGCATCTTTAACGCCTTCATCTCCTTACTCACGACATCTCCAACAAAAGTCAAGGTAGGGATTTGTTTATATTTCTTTGTGGTTTTTACGTCGAATTGAATCACTTGAACCACCTTCTATCAGTCTAATGCAGAGGGTGCAGGCCAAACAAACACGGCCCATCGGCCGCGACGGTGGAAGGACGGCGTCTGGAACACCGGTCAGCCACGTGAAAGTGGGGTGGCGCACCTCTGCACTGCCAGTGGAGGAGAAGGTCATGGCCCGTCGGCCGTGACGGCACACCAAAGTAGCTGGAAACTGGCCTACCATGGGAGGAGCAGCACACGTCCGCACCGCTGAAAGAAGGTTCAACCGTTCCGGCCAACCACGTCATGCTGAGTGGGACCGCTCCAGCGGGTCCCATACGCCAACTGAATGGTCTGTTGGACCGTTCTGGTAAACTGGGGGCGCCTTCCCCCCGAGTGTCGGTTAGGGCAGACCCTTCCATGGCATCCCACCCAACCGTAGGCCACTCCAAGCGGTTCATACCGTAGCAGGCCACGCCCAGAGGGAAACACCGTAGCGGGCTGCACCAAGTGGGTCATGCCCAGCGCAGGCTGGGTCGCGCCCAGTGTGCGGAGCCACCCCCTTTGCAGGCCAAACCGCGATCCAGCGGGCCTGACCCAGACCGGTTCAGGTCGACCCGAACTGGATCGGATCAGCCCAGGCCAAGTCGGTCCAACTGAGTTGGACCGGACTCAGGCCCATTTGAACCTAGATATGCTTTTATAGCCATATCTTGAGAATTGAGCATCCATTTGACGAACCGTCTACTACACTGGGATACTTGAATCAATACGGTCCTTTTGGTATAATCATATAAATTTTTGGATAAATTTGGAGTATGGTCGGGTTGGATCAAACTTTAATCCAATCGGGCCCTCGGAACAGAAACTTTAATAACATACAGACTGAGTGTCTGATTGACGTGCAGTCTATCATGTTGGTTCCCTTATGATGTGGTGTAAATTTGGAATACTTATTCATGGTACTTTATGGTATTTTAAGTATATATTGATGGCTTTATGCGAGGAACCTCTCGGAATCAAGCACGCTTAGTGCAGGAACCCTACGGCAGGCTGTACTTGAAGAATCTTCAGATCCTATGTGGGTCATCTTCAGATCTTATGTCGATCATCTTCAAATCCTATGTGGGTTAGTGCTCAGCGATCTTTTCTGGGTCAGTGCATACCGATCCTATGTGGGTCAGCGCTCAGTGATCCTATGTGGGTCAGCGCATACCAATCATATTTGGGTCAGATCCTGTGTGGGTCAGCAGGGGTTAGTTACCTATCGATCCTCTGTGGGTCAGATCCTGTGTGGGTCAGCAGGGGTTAGTTACCTATCAATCCTATGTGGGTCAGCAGCATGCTTCTTAACCAAATAAGATGGTCTAGTTTATGACTAATCATTTGTACTTTTATACTTAAGTTATACCTAGTGTGAGCTGAGTCTTTACCTTTGTGGTGATACCTGTGTGGTATTCTTCTGTATGGAATTAACTTTGTGGTACTTACCTTTGTGGTGTTACCTTTGTGGTAATCATTCCTTCGTGGAATAGTTGTGCATTGGATAAAGAGTTAGTCCTTGTATTCCTTATAAACGTTATGGGTATACTTGATAACTTAGGTATATGTATAGGCATATACATAAGTAGAGATGACTATTGTTTCCATGCTTTTGGTGTATACTTTATGGATTTGATAGACCTTTGGGGGTCTCGGGGTCCCTACTAAGTGTTTTTATACTCACCCATGCACAGGCTATGTCCGCACCTTGTTGTGTCTTGTGCTGACGATGGACAGCGCTGACTGAGGATGAGGGTACCAGGACTGGAGACTACTTAGAGGTGGGACTTAGATGAGGCATATCGTAGAGAAGACCATTTGAGAGTTGTACCTACCCTTTAGGTAGGATCCTTGGTAGGTGTTCATAGGAGATGTTTTCAGTTTTACTTGTACTTTCCAGTTTTACTTGTACTTTCCATTTGGTCTTGTATTCTGGCCCCTTTACTTACTGTACTCACTCTGTTTACTATTTAGTTTACTTTGTGCTTGTATCCTACTGTGTGCTTGGATTGTGTGAGTTTGCAGGTTTCAAGGAAATGCCTTCCAAGATTTAGGGATACACCTTTTTGGTTCTAGTCTCCATCCCCTAGCCTAAGGAAGGTGGACTTTGGGTAGTCACGGCACGGGCCCCAGGGGACGGGTCATGACAAATTGGTATCAAATGAGTTGGTTCTACCGAAGAACTCAGACTCTGATCTTTTAATTGGCAATAGTGTTAAGTGTTATGATTGTGGTTATCAGTTTGGGGAATCTAGTTTTGGTGCGGCAACTGACGTATCCATACACCAGGACATGACTTCTGATTTTCGACTCAGTGCATGAAAACACTGATTGTGTGCATGTTTTTGAAAAGTTTTCTTTGTGATCACTTTGAGTCATCTCATCGAGTATAACTTAATGACTTTATTGCACCTATTTCTTTTCAGGATGCCTCCACACAGACAGCCACCCAGGGTTCCAGGTAGAGTACGTGATGATAGCCCACCGAGTAGTGAGGCTTCGGCGTAGGGCCCCCTTTCGGCAGTTGTACCATTGGGTGGTGTACCAGCAGCACCACTACCTATTGGGAATCCAATGCCACTAGCCCCAATAGAAGAGGGTACATGCTTCTTGAGCGCATTGCATGAGTTCCAGCGCCAGAGGCCACCAAGGTTCTGGGGTGAGACAGAGCCACAGGTGGCTGAGTATTGGCTGGAGGTCCTAGTTAGAGTTTTTTGACTAGTAGGGACCCCAGCTGATCTCATGGTGATCCTTGACCCCAGTCTTCTCTAGGAATCACTGATAATATGATGGATCTTGATTCTCTAGGTTCACGATGACATGAATCTTGTTTTGGTGGACTTCGAGAGCCTTTTCAGGGCAGAGTTTGTCCCAGTGATCCTACGTATAGTGCGTATACAGGAGCTTCTCCACTTACAGCAGGGTAGCATGATCGTGGCTCAGTATTCAACGAGGTTCATCGACCTCTCTCGCTACTCCACTGACATGGTGAAGGACCATTTCTTCAGGGTCTGGACCTTCGAGCAAGGGATCAGACGGGAGACTAGAGCTTCGATGATTTTTATCAGTATCCTGACTTAGGCAGGGGTGTTGGATCGATCACTCTTAGTGGAGAGCTTCCTTGTTGAGCAGTCACCAGAAGTGAGACCCACCACTGGAAGACATGTAGTAGAGTCATCAGCAGCTGACAGCAGACAGATGACACAGATGTCCAAGAAGACCATACCTACAGGTGGACGACCGCTGGATACGGGGTCGGTTGTGCAGGGCTCTCGAGACAGAGCAGGATCGATGAGGAACAAGTAGTGTTATTTGAAGGTTTCGGGTGTAGCGGAATCGCATGGGTGGATGTGACCACTTGGATTTTTGTTATTAACAATGACCAATCCAGGATCAATATGACGATAAATGCCTATCTCCACTGATCAAATCACAGAAATGGACAAAGAAAAGGAAAGTCATGGAACCACAAAGTAGGATCGTTACAGGTTGATTATAATTAATTAAATCAATTGAAAAGAAATACCTTTTGGGTGTTCTTTCTTCATTTATGTTCTTGATTACGTTTCGATGTGATTCGTTGTTGCATCGCAGAAGCCAAGTGTAGACTTCCTCTAGCGGTGATCTACACGTGTACCTCATATCTCGGGATGTCGCCAAAGGAGTCTCCGAGTGCTAGCGTGGAGAAACATTTTCTTGCATTGTCCGCCTTAGATCGTCTTGATCCGATGGAAGAGGATATCTCTCGGTCTTGAGAGCGTTCTTGGAGGAAGTGGTTCTTTCAGCCTTGAAAGAATTCTCCAGAGTTGTTGCGCACAACAATTCTCTTGTGTGTAGAAAAAGAGTTGGGGTTGTGAGGATATTTATAATCAGGTTTGAGGTTGTAGAGTTATGACAATAAATAAACGCGTTACGTGTTTTATTTATTTCATTGACTCTTATTTAAAACCCCATGTCGAATAATTAATTCCTTGACATGTGCCCACGCTGATTATAATAAATATCATTTAAAACAATATTATATCCTCAAAATCCTGACTAGAAAAACTACACGGCGTGTATTAATAAATACACAGCGTATACTTGTTTTTCAATGAAAACTACACGGTGTGTACATTCAATGTACACGGCATGCATATTTATTCATTTCCTTTCCATAAAGAAAACTACACGGTGTGTAATAATTAATACACAGCGTGTACTTGTTTTCCATGAAAAACTACACGGCGTGTAATCTTTAATACACGGCGTGTATATCTTGTTTTTCATTTCCTTATTCCTCCATCATTAAAATTATTTAGGATTCCTTGAATAATTATTAAACCACGTACAGGAATAATCTTTATTCCACTTGAGATACTTGAATACACTTAGTGTGTGACCCTCTAGGCCTCTTTCTCGTTGGCATTAGGCGAGCTTGCCTAAAGTTCAAGATTACTGTCTAGCAACGGGTCAAGGCACCCAAGAGAAAGAAGTTGACGCCGCATTGACGTATCACCTCATACGAATGATTACTATGTAATTTAATCCCTTTGTCTCGATATATCATCAAGAAGGTTTCATGGCAGTGTCATAAAATTATATGCTTGATCCGTCATTCTTTGACTACCTGAAATAAACTCGTCGTTCACACCATGTCCATGGAATTTAATGCGACAGTTCTATTTCAATCAAAGGTCCGAGATATCAACTTCCATAAATGGAAGTTACAAATTCTTCCTCAACTTATCCATTAACAACATGTCACTCGTGATGCACCCAACGTACCCTACTTCCCGCCAACTGTCTGCGTGACGGTTTTTGTCAGTAAATCTAAGTGCGCGAGTCATTACATGACTTAATGATAATATTCCAGTCTAAGAACCATTAAACATGCTTGTAGATAGCAATGTCCTATGACACCAATACATGCGGAATTGTTACTGGTGGGTTTGTTCTCATAATCTCCCATCTTGGAGATTACCAAGTGCAAACTCCATGAGAGAGAGTCTCATCTTCTTATGAGTACTCGCACATGATGGTCTATATACTATGTGTCCTATCATATTATGTCATCCAACCATAGAACATTATTTAAGAATATTTTTATAGCATTTCAAGGTTCTCATCATAGCGGGGATCTTCCATGACCTTATCAATGCAACAAATATTCCAGGACATTATTATATTATAGTCATGTAGAACAATGAACAATATATAATAAGTGAACATTCATGTAATCAAAGTACAAAACAGTTGGTTCTTAGGAAACCAACCCTTACAAACTCCCACTTATACTAGAGCCAACTGCCTACGACTTTTAGTCCGCTAGACCTTACATGATGATCATGTTTCTGCTGAGTCAAGGCTTTAGTCAAGGGCTCTGCCACGTTGTCTTCCATGGAAATGCTGCTCACTGCAACTTCACCTCTCTGAGAAAAATCCCTCAAGAGATGATACTTTCGAAGTATGTGCTTTGTCCACTGATGTGACCTTGGCTCTTTTACAAGTTCCACCACTGCATTATTATCACAATAGAGTGTGATAGGATCTTTACTGCTCGGTACTAAATCTAACTCTTGGACGAAGCTTTGCATCCATACTGCTTCTTTAGCTGCCTCAGAAGATGCGATATACTCGGACTCCATTGTAGAATCTGCCACCACACTTTTCTTTGAGCTTTTCCAGCTCACTACACCTCCATTTAAACTAAGGATGTATCCAGTCTGCGATTTCATGTCATCTTGATCAGTCTGGAAACTAGCATCTACATGTCCTCTGATGACTAGTTTCTCATCTCCTCCATAAACCAAAAACATATCCTTAGTACACCTCAGATACTTAAGGATGGTCTTGACTGCCATCCAATGGCGGTCTCCTGGATCAGCTTGATATCTTCCTACCTCACTTAATGCGTAAGCAAAATCTAGCCTCGTACATAGCATAGCATACATGACTGACCCAATCGCGGATGCATAAGGGATCCTTTCCATTCTATTTCTTTCCTCATGTGTCTGAGGACACATTTTTTTAGAACGATGAATGCCATGTGACACTGGAAACAATCCCCTCTTGGATTGTTCCATACTGAATCTCTTCAGTATCTTGTCAATGTATGTACTTTGACTCAGGCCCAGCATTCTCTTGGATCTATCATGATGGATCTTGATCCCAAGAATATATGTTGCCTCGCCCAAGTCTTTCATGGAGAATCATTTATGAAACCATGCCTTAACTGACTGTAAGACAGGTACTTCGTTTCCAATTAGTAATATTTCATCAACATATACTATTAGGAAAATGACTGAACTTCCACTAAACCTCTTGTAGACACAAGGCTCACATTCATTCTTAACAAAGCCAAATTCCATTACAGCTTCATCAAAAAAATGTTCCATGACCTTGATTCTTTCTTTAATCCATAAATGTATTTCTGCAACTTGCATACCTTTTTGGCATCCTTTGGAGTCACAAACCCTTCAGGTTGTGTCATGTAGACATCTTCTTGGAGTTTCCCGTTAAGGAATGTTGTTTTGAAATCCATTTTCCAAATTTCAAAGTCATGGTAAGCGGTAATGGCCAATAGGATTTTGATGGATTTCAGCATCGTAACTGGTGAAAAAATTTCATCATAGTCAATTACTTGATGTTGTCTAAAACCTTTTGCAACCAGTAGTGCCTTATAGGTACTGACTTTCCCCTCCATGTCCAGTTTCTTCTTGAATACCCATTTATTACCAATAGGCTTTACATTAACTGGAGGATCTGCCAAAATCTAGACTTGGTTTTGGTACATGGAATCCATTTCAGAATTCGTTGCTTCTTGCCACTTGGAAATGTTTGTGCCTTCAACTGCTTCCTTGTAGGTAAGAGGATCATCATTGTCAACCAATAATGAGTCACCATCCTTGGTGACATGAAAACCGTATCGTTCTGGTTCTATCACCTCTCTTGTGCTCCTACGCAGTTCTTGTGTCTCTAGAACAGATTGTTCTTCCATGGGGATTTGTGGAATATGTTCTTGTACCAACTCTTGTGTATCTTGAGCCTCGACTTCATCGAAGTCTATCTCTCTCCCACTATCTCTTTTGGAGATGTGCTCCCTCTCAAGGAATATGGTGTGTCTTGCCACTGTAACCTTTTTGTCTGAGGGGTTGTATAGTTAATATCCCTTTGCTTCCTTGGGATATCCTATAAAGATACACTTTGTGCCTTAGGGTGAAAGTTTGTTACCTAAAGAGGCCTTGACAAATGCTTCGCTACCCCACACATGTAAATTCGATAACATGGCTTTGCGTCTACTCCATAACTCATATGGAATACCATTTATCGATTTAGTTGGTACTTGGTTTAGTATGTGTGTTGTTGTTTGTAATGCATATCCCCAAAAGAATAATGTAAGACTCACATGACTCATCATTGATCTCACCATGTCCAATAGGGTGCGGTTCCTCCTTTCACTTACACCATTCCACTGAGGTGTGTAAGGAGGAGTGAGTTGAGATAGAATCCCAAACTCCCATAAGAAATCAATGAAGTCATGATTAAGATATTCTCCTCCTCTGTCTGAGCAAAGTTTCTTAATCTTCTTACCAAGCTGGTTCTCAACTTCATTCTTGTATTCTTTGAACCGATCAAAAGAATCTGACTTATGCCTCATTAAGTATATATATCCACATCTACTAAAATCATCAGTAAAAGTTATGAAGTACAAGAACCCACCCCTTGCTTCAACTGGAAATGGTCCACACACATATGTGTGACATAATTCTAGAAGCTCTTTAGCTCTTTCACCTTTCCCACTAAATGGGGCTTTGGTCATTTTTCCTTGTAGACACGCATGACATACACCAAGTGATTTTAGTTCGAAAGAATCTAAATACCCATCTTGATGTAATTTTTTCAAACGTTTCTCATTGACATGACCTAGCTGGTGATGCCAAAGTTGGGTGTGGTATGAGTCATGTGAATTAACTTTGTCATCGATTTCCATTACTTGGTTTGTGTAGTCTAACACATAAAGGTTGTTATATAAATGTGCCCTACCAAAACAAATGTTATCTTTATAAAAGTAGCAACATCCACTTCCAAACTTAAAGATGAATCCATTAGTATCTAATCTGGATACTGAAATAATGTTTTTGGTTACAGAGGGTACATAATAACATCCTTTAAAAACTAAGACCATCCCAGTAGGCAATGTGAGATGGTAGTCTCCGACAGCTACAGCAGCCAGTCTGGATCTGTTGGCTGCTTGTAGATCCACCTCACCTCGGTCAATCTTTCTGAATCTACTTGGTTCCTATATTTGGATATAGATGTGAGAACCACAAGCAGTATCTAATACTCAATTAGTAGAAATAGATAGATTGCATTTGATAACAAACACACCTGAAGCTTCCCCTTTCTTCCTTGGTTGGGTGCAGTTTTTCTTCCAGTGGCCCTTCTTGCCACATGCGAAACAAACAGCATCATGTTGCTTTGCCTCCCCTTTGATCTTCCTTTTCTTGGAAGGCCTTGAAGAAGCTTTGGGCTTAAATCTCTTAGCCTTCCCTTTCCTTTTATTCACCATGAGGACAGAAGGCTTTTCACGCTTCATGTCATTATCCACTTGGTGAATAAGGATAAGAAGATCAGACAGAGACTTCTCAATGGTTTTCATGTTGAAGTTCACAAAAAAGTTTGAGAAGCTCTTGGGGAGTGATGCGAGAATGAGATCAGTACCCAGTTCTTCAGGGAGTTTAAACCCTAGAACCTCCAAGCACTCAATGTAGCCAATGAGATTGACTAAATGAGGCCCAGCTGGGGCACCCTCTCCAAGATTTCTCTATAATAGAGCCTTGGAGATCTCAAACCTTTCATGTCTTGCTCTCTCCAGATATAGACCACGGAGGTGCTCGAGCATGCTATAGGCATCCATGTCTTCATGAGACTTCATGAGCTCACTAGACATTGATGATATCATCAAACATTGAACGTCGAGAGCGTCATTCAAATGTTGATCATATACCAGGAAATATTCATCACTTGCCCCTTGGGCGGGCAAATTAGGAATTGAGGACTCCAACACGTAAAACTTTCGTTCATGGCGTAGGATAACCCGAAGGTGCCTAAACCATTCCTGAAAGTTACTGCCGGTGAGGATGTTGTCTTTATCCAGAATTGATCGCAGAGAAAATGTGGTTGATGTGTTTGTCATTTTTATTCTACAAATTAAAAGAGCAGATTTATCAGTACTTTCTTGATTACATTTTATGAGAAATAATAAATTTTATTAAGTCTCCAACTATTTTATCAAGTCCTAATGGCCCCCACCATTGAACTTGGAATGTCCAGTTGCTTTGAAATTCTAGTGGAAAGGATCCATATTCCCCTTTGCATAACCCCAACAAGGGTTGGTCAAGTTATTTGAAGGTATTTAGGTAGGCAGGTATTTTCTAACTGTGAGCTTACAGTTCCTTGATCTGTTGAGTGGACTCCCCAATCCTGAAATCCTGACTTAGATTTCCTCAACTCTTGCCTCCAATATTACATCAAGTCTAGCAAGGGATACTCCTCTTGATGTAATATGGTTAAGTCAACCTGAAACCTTTCATAAGGGCTTCCTTTATAAAAGTAAGTGTCCCAACAAGGGTTGGTCAAACACATAGTTTTATTGAGTCTTTCCCTTAATTAGGTAACGGAAGGCTAAGTCTGACTTAATATGGTATTGAGGGATTTTAATCCTTTATGCATAGTTTTTCATTATCACATGCTTTTTAATATTAAGTGATGCTTGACTAAGTGATTAACCATGTTCTGATAATGTTTACGCATAGTCCAGTTTTTTATTTTATTCCATCTTTGCATGCTTGTTCATTTTATTAACTATGTGATCACGACAACACATACATAACAAATAAACCATAAAATTTAGACAGAAATAAAATAAGATGGCATGATCATGAGCTTCTATTGGTTAGCTTATCTAGAGGTTTTGATAAGCTAACCCTGGCCTAGGGAAAAACACCTTGAACCCAATGGTTCATGTTTTGCAGCTCCCACCTATCCACATTTGTATCTTCTTACGTCGGTTTCGCCTCGGCTTCGGTATTTGAACCGTCTCCTCTGGCTTGGGAGATCCTCCATTACATGGGTTTACATTAAAGAAACCATGGACACGCAGGCCCTATATTTTATTGGATGAAGACTCGCAGGCCAACAAATTTAAATTAAATAAATTTAAATGAAACCATACACATACAAAGGGTCTTTGGTCTAGCTCATGATCATCCATAGCATGCAACAACATTTATGCAAATTTAGAATTCAAATTCTTTTAATCGTTCTTTCATTTAAGATAAGTCGCGCTTGAATTCAATTAATTATGATCTTATAATTAATGAATTATTTATCTTAAATTCATTTCTAAATTTCCTTGAGATTCTTCTCATCCATATTCCTTGTACGGGTCTTTTTAAATTGGAGGAAACTTGGTGAAATTCCATTTCTGTAAAGTACACGGTGTGTAGTTTATAATTACACAGCGTGTATTTCTTTTCACTCTTTATCCAAAGTACACGCCGGGGGATTTGGTGTGTTTTATGTACTTTGGAAATTTTGGAGTACACGACGTGTAGATAAATCATACACGGCGTGTACTTCCTTGTTACGCGGTAACCAGCCTGGCAATCCCGTGTACACGGTACGTGGCTTATCCTTGTACACAGTTTCACCTGGTCCGGAACGGACTACACGGCGTGTTGCTCTAACATACACGCCATGTATTCTGGTTCCACGCACCGTTCAATTCTAGTCAACACGGTATGATTAATACTTAGGCATATTCAATTTAAACGGCGTGGTTTGGAGGACCAGTGTTGGTTCATTAAACCTAAGTACATGGTTTTTAGTTTTAATTACACGCCGTGGAATCTCGTGTTGTACAGACAGAAAGAGCAGCTCCTCCGGATGAGTTCCTCATTTTTATTTTAATCAAAAATTAAAATTAAAAGGTCATTTCTGTGATATCAATCAATAAACTAAGGAGGAAGAATAGATCTTGTTTATTCAGATTAATAGAATGATATATTTCGACTTGAATCAAATATAAATGCATAAATTATCAATGAAAATTAAATAACTATAATCAACGTTGTAACCTCCCTCTGATACCATTTGAAGGTTCCGGGGGCAGTGGAAGCGTGTAGGTGGATGTGTCCACTTGGATTTTTGTCATTAACAATGATCAATCCGGGATCAATACGACGATAAACGCCAGTCTCCACGGATCGAATCACAGAAATGGATAAAGAAAAGGAAAGTCCTGAAACCATAAAGTAGGATCATTACAGGTTGATTATAATTAATTTAATCAATTGAAAAGAAATACCTTTTGGGTGTTCTTTCTTCATTGATGTTCTTGATCACGTTCCGATGTGATTCGTCATTGCGTCGCAGAATCCAAGTGTAGACTTCCTCTAGCAGTGATCCACATGTGTACCTCGTATCTCGGGACGTCGCCAAAGGAGTCTCCGGGTGCTAGCGTGGAGAAATCTTTGCTTGCGTTGTCCGACTTAGATCATCTTGATCTGATGGAAGAGGATCTCTCTCGGTCTTGAGAGCGTTCTTAGAGGAAGAGGTTCTTTCGGCCTTGAAATAATTCTCCAGAGTTGTTGTGCACAATTATTCTCTTATGTGTAGGAAAAGAGTTGGGGTTTTGCGGATATTTATAATCAGGTTTGAGGTTGTAGAGTTATGACAATAAATAAATGTGTTACACGTTTTATTTATTTCATTGACTCTTATTTAAAACCTCATGTAGAATAATTAATTCCTTGAAATGTGCCCACGCTGATTATAATAAATATCATTTAAAACAATATTATATCCTCAAAATCCCGACTGGAAAAACTACAGGGCGTGTATTAATAAATACACGGCGTGTACTTGTTTTTCATTGAAAACTACATGGCATGTACATTCAATGTACACATCATGTATATTTATTCATTTCCTTTCCATAAAGAAAACTACACGGCGTGTAATAATTAATACACTGTGTGTACTTGTTTTCCATGAAAAACTACACAGCATGTAATCTGTAATACACGGTGTGTATATCTTGTTTTTCATTTCCTTATTCCTCCATCATTAAAATGATTTAGGCTTCATTGAATAATTATTAAACCATGTATGGGAATAATCTTTATTCTACTTGAGATACTTGAATACACTTAGTGTGTGACCCTCTAGGACTCTTTCTCGTTGGCATTAGGCAAGCTTGCCTAAAGTACAAGATTACTGTCTAGAAATAGGTCAAGGCACCCAAGAGAAAGAAGTTGACGTCGCATTGACATATCACCTCATACGAACGCTTACTGTGTAATTTAATCCATTTGTCTTGATATCTCATCAAGCAGGTTTCATGGCAGTGTCATAAACCTATATTCTTGATTCATCGTTCTTTGAATACCTGAAATAAACTCGTCGATCACACCATGGCCATGGAATTTAATACCACAGTTCTATTTCAATCAAAGGGATGAGATATCAAATTCCATAAATGGAAGGGACAAATCCTTCCTCAACTTATCCATTAACAACATGTCACTCGTGACGCACCCAACGTACCCTACTTCCTGCCAACTGTCTGCGTGATGGTTTTCGTCAATAAATCTAATTGCGCGAGTCATGACATGAGTTAATGATAATATTATAGTCTAAGGACCATTACACACGCTCGTAGATAGCAATGTCCGATGACACCAAGACATGCGGAATTGCTACTGGTGGGTTTGTTCTCATAATCTCCCATCTTGGAGATTACCAAGTGAAAACTCCATGAGAGATAGTCTCTTCTTCTTATGATTACTCGCATATGACGGTTTGTATACTATGTGTCATATCATAGTGTGTCATCCAACCGTAGAACTTTATTTAAGAATATTGTTATAGCATTTCAAGGTTCTCATCATAGCGGAGATCTTCCATGACCTTATCAATGCAGCAAATATTCCAGGACATTATTATATTATAGTCATGCAGAACAATGAACAATATATAATAAGTGAACATTCATGTAATCAAAGTAAAAAACAGTTGGTTCTCAAAACACCAACCCTTACATTATTCGTGCAGCTGGTAGGGTCACATGGCTCGTGACTGCCCGACCCTTCGTACGGATGACCAGCAGATGGTCGAAGGACCGCCTGGGCAGAGGTGATGATTCAATCAAGGAGGTCTGAAAGTAGCAGGTAGATGTGGTAGAGGATCTGGTCATGTAGCAGGCGGTGGGCGGCAATTCGAGGTTCTACCGCCACCACCTCCAGGTGGTCCACCCCGACTACAAGGAGCAAGTGGACAGGGATGAACTCAGCTCCAGGAAGATGAGACCTATGACCAAAGCACTCCAGAGATGATACAAGGTATGATCTGTGTCTACTCCACCCAAACTACGGTACTTATAGACACAGGTGTAAATCACTCTTTTATTTCCACGGCTCTCATTCGGAGCTCAGAGATTCTGGTGGAGTTGTTGGATCGATCCTTATGGATAGAGACTTTTGCAGGAGAGGATTTGACTATTACACACTGGTACCGGCAGTGTGAGCTTACTCTAAGAGGAAAGAGTTTCGGATGGGATCTTCTAGTAGTGGTTTTAGGGCCTTACGATGAAATCTTGGGTATGGATTGGTTATCTACAGTCCATGCTCAGATCGACTGTATTAGACGCAAAGTGTGGTGTGTCTGCACAGATGGGAATAGGTTTTCCTTCACTGGTGAGAAGGAACCTTTGCAGCACAAGATGGACTTACCCAGAGGAGGGTGCATCTGATTACACATCTATTGGCTAGCCTTACCCTCAGAGAGGTTGATGTTGAGAGTCCGAGTTATCCTATAATGGTGGATCAGTACGCTGATGTTTTCCCTGATGATATTCTGGGTCTACCTCCTCATAGAGAGGTGGAATTTTATATAAACTTATACCCTGGGACAACACTGATATCTACACCAGTATATCGGATGGCTCCCGCGGTGCTTCGAGAGCTGCGAGTATAGCTAGAGGACTTTCATATCAAGGGGTTCATTAGGATGAGTGTTTCTCCTTGGGCAGCCCTGATTTTGTTCACCAAAAAGGCGGATGGGAGTTTGAGACTTTGTGTGGATTATCAGCACCTGAACCAAGTGACCATGAAGAACAAGTATCCACTCTTGAGGATTGATGATATCTTTGATCAGCTTAAGGGAGAACGGTGGTTTTTGAAGATAGACCTTAGATCAGGCTATCACCAGCTCAGGGTACGAGATGAGGATGTGCAGAATATGACCTTCAGATGTCAGTATGGCCACTATGAGTTCTTGTTTATGCCATTAGGTATGACCAACACCCCAGTAGTGTTCATGGGACTCATGAACAGGATATTCCAGCCATAACTCAATCTCTTTTTGGTATTCTTCATCGACTAAATCCTAATATACTCAACAAAGGAGGAGGAGCACGCCTATCATCTGCAGGTAGTTATAGACACATTTTGAAAGCACTAGCTTTATGGTATGCTCTTGAAGTGTCAGTTTTGGATCTGAGAGGTCCATTTTCTGGGACACGGCATCTGGGAGGCTGGAGTTGCGATAGATCTAGTGAATATTGAGGTTGTTCTTGCTTGGGAGCTACCAAGGAGTGTGACGGAGGTGCGGAGTTTCCTGGGTTTAGCTGGTTACTACCAGAGGTTTGTACCTGAATTTTCCAGAGTTGTGCCACCCTTATCAGTGTTGACGAAGAAGGTTAAACTCTTTGTGTTGTCGGAGATATTCCAATGGGGTTTCTAGGAGCTGAGGTAGAGACTGACGATTGCCCCCATCTTGAGGCTACTAGAGGTGGTCGTTGGGTATGTAGTCTACTACGACACATCATGGACCGAGCTTGGATGTGTCCTGATGCAAGATAAAGTAGTGACCGTGTATGGTTCTCAATAATTGATAAAACATGATCATAACTACGCCAATTATGACCTAGAGTTAGCAGCAGTGGTCTTTTCCTTGAAGATGTGGCAACATTACTTGATGGGTGAACATTTTACAGTTTAATCTAATCACAAGTGTCTCAGGTATATCTTCTCTTAGAAGGACCTGAACCTGAGATAGTGTTGTTGGCTTGAGTTCTTCCATGACTATGACTTTGAGATAGTCTATACTCCTAGGAATGGGAATGTAGTAGCAGAAGCACTCAGTAGGAAATTTGGTATATAGTTACTGAGTTAGGTAACAGAGCAGCTAGCCGCTTTACGGATATCCTACATGGATCGAGATGGAGCATCTGATCTTCAATCACTGACAGTCACTCCCCTGCTCCTTCAGCGAGTCAGGGAGGCACAACTTAGGGACACTGACTGCAAGGCTCAATATGCTCAGATATCCACAGGACAGGCACCTGATGGATTTTCTGAAGGTGGGGAGCAAGGAATCCTCTTCAGAGGATGTACTATGGTATCGGTGGTGCTACGAGAGGAATTGTTAAGGGAGTTCCATACGCCCCCTCTAGTGGTACATCCAAGAGTGGCAAAGATGTACCAGGACCTCCGGAATCAGCACCGGTGGCTGGGAATGAAGAAAGTTGTAGCAGAGTTTGTTTCACAATTCCTCACTTTTCAGTAAGTGACGGCATAGTATTAGGTTCTATCAGGGTTAGTTCAGCCACTAGAGGTTCCATAGTAGAGGTCGTATATAATATCCATGGACTTTGTGATAGGGCTTCCAGACATGTCCAAGTGGCATGATTCCATATGAGTGATCATTGACCAACTCACCAAGTCGGACCACTTCCTATCTATTAGAGAGTAGGGACCATTAGAGGGCTTGGGGTGCCTCTACCTACAGAAGATTGTGCGGCTTCATGGGGTTCCATCTATGATTGTCTCTGACCATGATGCAAGTTTTACTTCCCATCTATGGAAGGGGTTGTAGGAGGCGTTCGGGGATCAACTTAGATTGAGCACTTCCTTCCATCCTCAGATGACTGGTCAGATAGAACAGACCATTCAAACCCTCAAGGACCATCTACGTGCTTGGGAGGATCACTTGACCTTGGTGGAGTTCGCGTACAAAAATATCTACCACTTCACCATTGGTATGGAACCATTCTAGGGGTTGTAAGGTTGACCTTGAAGATCACCTATGTGCTGGACTAACCCAGGGGAGTCAGCACTCATGGGACCAGAGATGGTACGGGCTACCACAGAGAAGGTGCATATCATCTAGGAGTGAATGAAGACTGCACAGAGCAGACAGAAGTCCTATGCTGATAGGAGATGGAGACCTCTTGAGTTCAAGGATGGTGACCATGTCTTTCTATGGGTCTCACCTCGATGAGGTTTTTAGGTATTTGGCTAGGGCGACAAGTTATCTCTGAGGTTCATCGGACCCTTTCAGGTCCTCAGCATAGTTGGTGAGGTGGCGTACCGCCAAGCTCATCCCCCTCAGCTACATCAGGTGCATGACGTTTTCCACATATCCCAGCTGAGGAGATACGTGCACGACCCATCTCACGTCATCAACCACGGTGAACTGGAATTAGATGATGGGGAGACATTTTTTGAGGTTCCAATAAAGATTGAGGATCAACATGAGAGAGTCCTACGTGGGCAATCAATACCTCTGGTGCGCGTTCATTAGTAGCATGGGAACCTCCAAGAGAGCACTTGGGAGTGGTAGGATCAGATTCATGCTCATTACCCCCACTTTTTTCTCAAGTTTGTGTTGTGGATTTCGGGGACACAAATCCCTAAGGTGGGGAGAATGTAAAGACTCATAATTTTCTATGTAATTTTTTTTAATTATATGGGAATATTAAGAGTCCACGAAAATTGATGGCGCATGATTCTGAGGCCTAGTGTGCCCGGAATAAATTTATAAACTTTTTTAGGTACGTTCAGTAAACGTGCGAGCGGTTTTTTATAACTTTTGAACCGATGCTCGAAATTGAAATCTGAGGACACCGTGGAACTCACAGTACTAATATTCTCTTAAATAGACCTTCACCTCGACCGCAGTCGGTCGAGGGTGGAAGATAGTTTTCCATAATTTCATGGGAGAGTTAAAAATAATAATAAAATAAAACAAACAAATTTTATTTTATTTTAATGAAACCCCCCCATTTGAATTTTGGTGGTGGGGACCACCAGAATTGAACTCCCCCTTTAATGTGTAGAAACTATTGGTTTTCCTCCAATTAAATGTGCCAATAATTAATTTTTTAATTTAATTAATTTAATAAATTTGGATCCTCATCTCTTGGGGGAGGATTTTTGTTGGAAAAGGGGAGGTTTTGGGAGATCTTTGGTGGAGAACCCTCGAAGTAAGAACGTCCTCAAATGAAGAATGTCTTAGAGATCAAGACTAAGGAACCAACTTTGAAACGTCTTGTGGGAACAACTGACATCGGTGTATTCAACATCTTTATCTCCTCTCTCATTACATATCCAATGAACATCAAGGTAGGGATTTGATTATATTTCTTTGTGGTTTTTATATCTAATTGAATGACTTGAACCACCTTCTATCAGTCTAACGCAGAAGGTGCAGGCCAAAAAAACACGGCATGATCCCTCCATAATCCTCCTTATTTGACGCGTTCTTTGCAGGCCACGATGATAGAGGCAGCACAACCATGCTACCAAAGGAGTCCACGGTTCATCGACCATGGCGGAAGAAGGTGGCGGCTGGCACCCCGGCCGGCAGAGTGGAATCGGGACAATGCGCGTCCGCGCCACCAGTAGTGAAAGAGGTCGCAGCCCATCGGTCGCGACGGTGGGAGGACGGTGGCCGATACACCGGTCGACCACATGAAGGTGGGGCAATGCGTGTCCCCACTTCCAGTGGAGGATAAGGTCGTGGACCGTTGTCCATGGCGGTGCACCAAAGCGGTCGGAAACTGGCCGGCCGCGAAAGGAGCAGCACGCGTCCGCACCGATGGAAGGAGGGTTGGTCATTCCGGTCGGCCACGTCGTGCCAAGCGGGACCACTCTGGTGGGTATCGCACACCATCAGAATGGTCTGTTGGACTGTTCCGGTAAACTGGGGGGCACCTTCTCCCTGGGTGTCGGTTAGGGAGGACCCCGCCACAGCAGGCCACCCGACCGCGGGCCGCACCACAGCAGGCCATGCCATAGCGGGCCACACCCAGCGGGTTGCGCCCAGTGGGCCGGACTGCCCCCTTCACGGGCTAGACTGCGACCCAGTGGGCCAGACCTAGACTGAATTGGGTCGAGTCGGTCCGACTGGGTCAGTCCAAACCTGGGCCCATCTGGACCCAGATACGCTTTTATAGCCATATCTTGAGAATCGGGTGTCTGTTTGACATATCGTCTACGGCACTGGGATCCTTGGATCGAGATGGTACTTTTGGTATACTCCTATAAAGTTTTGGATAAATTTGGAGTACGTCTGGGTTGGATAGAACCCAAATCCAATTGGACCCTCGAAACGGAAATGCTAAAAACTTACAGACCGAGCGTCCGATTGACGTGTCGTCTGTCGCGTTGGGTCCCTTATGACATGGCGGACCTTTAGAATAATTATTCATGGTACTTCATGGAATTTTAAGTATCGACTGATGGCTTGAGGAGTTGAACCTCCCGGAATCAATCATGCTTAGTACGGGAACCCTGCAGCTGGCTGTACTTGAAGAATCTTCAGATCCTATGTGGGTCAGCACTTAGCGATCCTGTGTGGGTCAGCACATACCAATCCTGTGTGGGTTAGTTCCTGTGTCGGTCAGTGGAGGTTAGTTACCTATCGATCCTGTGTGGGTCAGATCCTGTGTGGGTTAGTGGGGTTAGTTACCTATCTATCATGTGCGGGTCAACAACAGTGCTTCTTAACAGAATAAGATGATCTAGTTCATGACTAATCATATGTACTTCTGTACTTAAGTTATACCTGGTTTGAGATGAGTCTTTACCTTCGTGGTGATACCTATGTGGTATTATTATATGTGGCATTAACTTTGTGGTACTTACCTTTGTGGTACTTACCTTTGTGGTGTTACCTTTGTGGTAATCATTCCTTCATGGAATAATTGTGCTTTGGCTAAAGAATTGGGCCTTGTATTCCTCATGAATGTGATGGGTATACTTGATAACTTAGGAATATGTTTGGGAATATACCTAAGTAGGGTTGAATTTTGTTTCCATGCTTTGTGATTTATCCTTTGTAGATTTGAGAGACCTTCGTGGGTCTTGGGGTCCCTACTGAGTATTGTTATACTCACCCCTACACAGGCTACGCCTGCACCTTGTTGTGTCTTGTGCAGACGACAGATAGTGCTGAATGAGGACGAGGGTACCAGGATTGGAGAATGCTCATAGGTAGACCTTAGACGAGGCATATAATAGAGACGACCATTTGAGATTTGTACCTACCCTTCAGGTAGGATCCTTGGAAGGTGTTCACATGAGATTTTTTCAGTTTTAGTTGTATTTTCCAGTTGGTCATGTATTCTGGCCCCTTTACTTACTGTACTCACTCTGTTTACTATTTAGTTTACTTTGTGCTAGTATCCTGTTGTGTGCTTGGATTATTTGAGTTCGTAGGTTTAAATTCAATGCCTTCCCAAATTTAGGGATACACCTTTCTAATGCTATTCTCCAGCCCTTGGCCTAAGGAAGGCGGGCTTGGGGTAGTCATGGCATGGGCCCCGGGGGACTGGTTGTGACAGTTTATTTCATAATCTCACCATTATTCGAGATTGTTTATGTTTATGTCTCCACTGAGGAAATTATTTTATATTTATATCTTAAACTTAATATATTTTCTTATAATATAGTTATTTATAATAATTAAAAAAAATATTTAAATTTACTCACTTTAAGTACTCAAAATACTGAAATAATATTTTAAGGAAAACTGATTTTTTACTACTTAGTCAAGAATCTTTTTCTTCCATGTCAAAATTTTCCTTAAAATGTTTTAGAAAATATTTTTACTATTCTATATTGATTTATTAAAGAATTTTTTCCCATATTTTACTTTTTTACAAAAAAAATTAAAAGTGATATTCTTGTCATTTTATGAATGAGGTACTTTTTGAATTTTTACTAAAGTGTGAAAGGGATGGTTTTTAGCTTATACGGCCTGGATGGAATTTCCCAACATCATGACTGCTCAATGATTTGAATCTTCCCTTACAATTTTACCATTTTATTTTCAAACAAATTTTTTTGCTTAATATTTGGGAATTTTTTAGATTTTATATAAGTGATTTCAAAGTGAAAAAGGGGTATTTTCCTCAATAAATTATCCAGTGTCCATTTAAAAGTGTTTTCATTTATATCAACAACCTTTTTTGAATCTTATTTTTTACTAAATAAATAATCCAAAGATACCATTAACTATATTTTTATGGATGATTTATGTTGGGATTTTGTTAGGAAAGTATTAAAATTTTGTATGATGTTTCTTTCAAAATGGACAATTATTTATTTTCAAGACATATTGATTAAATTGTATTGTTTATTCATATGATAAATACAATGGACATATTAAGTGATGGGTGGGTCTTAGAATTATATAGACCCCTGATGCATTGGTAGGTCTCATGAGACAAACTAGATTAGGTATTTGGATGAGTCATTATACATTTATATTATATTTCTTGGCATGAGGCCTTGATGGTAAGTTTTAGATGTCCTGCATTATGTATTCCATCATTATGAAATCAGTTTTTGATGTCCATGTGATTATTTTAATACTTATGATATACATGGATAATTTTATATCTCATGATATTATCTATATGAAATTATTTTATCATCATTTATTATTTTCATATTATTCATGTCTTATTAACTTCTAAAATATGCATACCCTTACTCAACATTTGAGCTCACCCATTTCTTATGTTTCTTTTTCTCATGATACTAAGAAGTGTATTTATGATTAATATTAAGGGATGTGCTAAACTAAAGAATGGTTTTTGTAACACCCCAAGATTTTTTGAAATATATTTTTTCAAATAAATTTAATATTTTCAATATTTTTCATTACATGTAACGCAAATTTTATCTTGTGTTACATTCAACACTGAGTTCAGCTTGTGTTACATGCAACATAGAGTTTAAACTAAACATGACATACTATAAAAGTATTATTATTTAAAATGAGAGTTATCTCCAAGCCTTTGGAAAGGTGTGTATGAATAGGATTAACTAAATTATTAAAATATATTTTTACACACGTATAAAAAATGTGTTCTTTGGTGACCAATTAATTAAAAAAATAAAAAATTACTTGAAA
This sequence comes from Viscum album, assembly GCA_963277665.1. Taxonomy (NCBI): domain Eukaryota; kingdom Viridiplantae; phylum Streptophyta; class Magnoliopsida; order Santalales; family Viscaceae; genus Viscum; species Viscum album. Next base: position 439,355,741 of record OY728155.1, on the reverse strand, counting down.
ATAATGGAAATCTTTTTCTGAAAAACTATTTTTATGCAAAAAAAAAGAGTTTTGACTCATTAAATTAAATAAATCAATTTTTTTGAATTATTTTAATGGAATTTATATAGTATATATTTACTCAACTATTTAAAATTTATCTTATGTGTTTTATATACAGGAGATAAGAATAAATCCAATTTTACACTTAAAAACTGTATTTTTTTTAAAAACAGTTTTGTCACCTTTTTACACACTTATTTTTAAAATAATTTTTGACACTTTTAGAAATTTTATTTGAAAATTTATATTTAATTTTTAAAATCATCATTTCAATATTATGTTATGTTGAAGTATTGGTAATTTTTAGAAAAGGTATAATTTTTTAATGAATAGTGAAAAAACTAAATTTTAATTAAAAACTGTCTTTTTGTTTAAATTATTTATAATTTTAAATTATATTTTAAATTGGTTTTAAATTAAAATTTGTTAAATTATATATATATTAATCCAGTAAAGGTTATTTTAATCATTTTCATATTAAATTTTGATATAAAAACCTTGAGAAATTTTAAACATTTTCCCTTTGAAACCCCACTTTCTCATCGCGTCAGTGAGATTAATTTAAAATTTAATTGGCCAATTGTATAAATTGAATTTCAATAAATGGATTTCGTATTTTTAATCATATTAATTTATATTATCTAATAAGTTCTATTTAATTTTTTACCATAATTAATAGTAAAAATAGTAAAAATTATTTACCACGGTTAAGTTAAAAATGGGTTTATCAGAAGGTTAAACTAAAAGTATAAGGGTTCAAATAAATTAAACACTTGTATAAAATATGTTTTATGGACATATTTTGACCCTATAATTCCTAATTCTTGATAATACTATATTTTTTATCCTTTTTTCATGTGAAAAACACGGTTACACCTTTTTCTTTTCAAAAATTACAAGTATACCACTCACCTCACTTTTAAAAAGCCACCCCCACTCCTCAATCTTTACACCTTCAAACAATTTTGGTTCAAACAAGACCTAACAAAATCACTACCCAACTTCCTTTATCATATACTATAATCCTTAGTTTCTATATAAGTCTAACATAGAAATACTTTTGGTTTAAATCTATGGAGGTTACCCATAGAATAGGTGACGTTCTTCAATGAGAATTTTTATTTTATTTCTTCCTCTACCTCCTTCAATTATTATTAAACCATGTTGATATAATAACCTAATTATCTTCCATATATTGATATATATATATATCTATAATACTTATTATAGGATCATAATAATTCTATTATGATGGAAATACATACAATAGGAGGTGAATTGTAGTTTAAAAACTTAGTTTAAAATATTTTAACTAACCAACACAAAAACCTCTTTAAGTAAAGTTATTGGACTTGGACTTAGTCTGGTGAAAAAAGTTATATAATCATAATCACAAAGGTATGATTAAATCAAAGAGAAATATTTATATCACAATGGATATAATTAATCAGAGTCTATTTATCATAATCAGAATTATATAGATAAAACAAAACAATATAGAAAGATGAATACAATGAATCACTTTCTATTAAATATACAGTGGAATAAACATCTATAGAAACAATAAATAAAATATAAATGTAATATTATTAATGACTTACAAGATATTATTAAAAAGTTAAATCTTTTCTCCTTAAGATAAAGTTAGTCAATATCCTTGACTAAAGTTATCCAATATTTTATACTTATAATAAATTTTGTCTTTCCTTACTAGGAAATCCCTTGATATGAAGATTGGATTTTCTTTGTCTTCCTATTCTCAGAATTCCTCAATATAATGATTGACTCTATATTACTATCCCCATAATCCATCAATCCAAAGATCATATTCTTCATCTTCCAATCCCTAGAATACCTCGATCATAACAATGATCAAACACAAGTTACAATCACAAAATTTATTAAGGAGACCACCTAACAAGGTTTCCTAAGAACAAAAAATCTAAAAAGAATTACATTAAATAAGAATGAACAATTAATGTAGAGAAATATTTGAGAGATAATTGAATCAACTTAATTAAAACTCTTCAAATGTATTGTTATTTATATACATTTCTCTAATTTTCGTATTTCAAAATTTGTTGCAATGGCCTTAGACACCTAAAACTTGACAGCTTATCATATCTGAATTTCCAGCATCGTATTAGTTAACACCATTACAATGTTAAAATTTTTCCTTACATTAAAATCAATACTTATATATTATTATTATAAACATAGTTCAATTTTATGTACTTCCTTACGATTGTCATTAAAATTATCCATATGAGTGTTAGTCTAATTGTATCGGTACTAGTATCAGTCTAATTCTTAATAATTTTTGGCAATATGATAGTTATGGATAAAGTATAACATCTAGTCTAATAAATGTGAGTCTAATTTATCAAACACATACTCTTTACAATAATCACAATTAATAATGTAAATTTTATTTTTATAATACTTTAGAACTTTTTCTAATTATGTTAAAAAGTAATGTTTTCAACAAAAACATGTTGAAACACTTAGGACATAAAAATTTATTAAATATGTTTTAATTAAGTGTTTGTGATTTCCAAAACTAAAGGAATAGAAAATTGATAGGTAGAACTTTTGACTCAATAATCTTCCCCTTTAAATAAATAAGAAACCCCAAAACTTAAATGAAAAATAATTTAAAAAAATTATAGCCCATTTCTTTTAAGAACTTAATATTTAGAGTTTATCATTAAACCATAACTTCCCCAGAGTTTATAACTCATATGAATATGATGGAGAGTATGATGTCTAATTTGATGATCTCCCCCTTAGGATAGTCTCTTTCCCTAAGAATCGTATTCTCCCCATTAATATAAAATTCTCCCCCTTTGTATTACAGCTCCCCCTTTATTAAGAAATCTCCCTTTGATAATACTTTCTCCCCCTTTAAAAAAACTTCTCCACATTTAAGAATTTATCCCACTTTGTGATTTTTAAAAAGGAATGGCGAATTTAGAATAAATCCAAAATTTTCTGAAAATTTAGAAAATAAAACATCTGAAACAATGTAATGAACTAACTAATCATCCAAAAAAAGTATGAAATAAAATTCATCCAATAAAAATTGGAAAACATTTTAGAAAATAAAAATTAGATAAAAAATATAATTTCATTCAAGAAATTTCATATGTTTTACAAAAAAAAATACTTCTAGAGTGAAAAAGAAAAAATTATTATTTCTTCATGGGGGTATTGAAAAAATATTTCATCTTCTTAAACTCCCTTAGGTCTTTCTCCATATTTTATACTTTTTCTTTATGAGTAAAACTTTTCTCAGAAAACTCTTTATTTTCTTATCTCAAAATTTTAATCTCATTTTCATATGATCAGAATCTAGACATCCCTCTCTATATATCTCTAATATTTTGTTTCAAAAAAAATACATATCTAGTCTGTTCATCGGTTTTATCCCTAAACTCTTCAACAAAATTAAATATTTCATTAATATCTTTTGATAACTAATTGAAAAATATTTCTGAATCTATAATAATATTTTTCTTCTTGAAAAACTATTCATAAAGAATTTTAATATCATCATGAATCTAATGAGACCATTTAACCATCCAATTGCAAGACTTTTTATGAGTTTGTGAACTTTCTTGAAAAATTTTCAAATCAACTTCAATATGAATCACAGATTCTTTTAAAAGCATTACTGGATCTAGATTTTTATAAAGACTTTCCTAAATTAACTATATACATAATCTAATCCTTGTAAAGTAAATAATTTTCCCTTTTAGTCTCTTCAACACATGAACAATATAATCAATTCCTTCTAGAGATATTGTTCCTACTAAATCTGATTAATCTTGTTGAACCTAAGGAGGTTTTATTTTGTTATTACCAACATCAGCTTCATTAGATTTATTCTTATCTTTCTTTGAAACAAATTTTTAAACTTCCCTTGAAACTTTATTTTCATTTGATAATTACATAATGTTAATGTATTTATCATACTCGGCCTTATCATCAATTTTTTTTTTTGAATTCTGATCATCTTCTTGCTTTGACGAGGGTTATGTTTCTTCATCTGATGAGGATCCTTCTTCTTGATAAATTCTAGATTTATTTTCTTTATCATCATTGGAGGGAAAGTTAGATCAGTATGATTATGATGAATCGGATGAATTCTTATTGGATTGAGTTTCTTCATGATCATCTGCATATTCATTTTCATCTTTTTCTTTCTCTACGTCATCCACTTATTCTTATATCTCTATTTCAAATTATTCATATTCTACTTCTTATTATTATTTCTCATCACCTTCTTTTTATTTCTTATCTTTCCCTTCAACCTCTTCATCAACAACCTTATTAATTTCATCCTCTATTTTCCTTATTATTCTCAAAGTGAATTTCACCATAAGTTCCAGTGTCGGTTATTTTTATTGAATGACCGATACTGATTCTTAATCAAGAATGTTTTCTTTACCTTTATTAGTAACAAACTGGACATTAGAATGAAATAAAATAGTTTCTTAAAAAGATAATTTGGATCTCATATTAACATGATTGGTGTGATAAGTTGTTATAATAACCTTATCATATTCATTTTTAACTCCTTTCAATAGACTTTCAAAAATTATTGCATCTTGAAATATCTTATTTTGTTTTATTTTCCTTTATTATTATTCTAATACTTCTGAATCCTGAATTATTTATGCCTTAACTTTAGTAGTATTGAGTCCAAACTCTATATCCCCTTGTATATTTATGGCTTTCTTTTTCATCATTTCATCAAAAACGTCATCTGTTATCTTCCTCTTCTTCTTCTGTTTCTTTAGAGGAGATATTTCAACCTTTATCTTCTTCTTATTTGAAATATCTTCAAACTTCCTTAATGGTTGTGCTTCTAAAATAGATTCATCAATATTCTCAACAAAATTCTTATATTTTTCATCAAAAACAAACCACATTTTTTTATCATATTTTCATTGATAAAATATGTATTTTCCCTCATCGGATACATTTTATTTTAAAACATAAAATACTTAAAGCATTCAACAACCATTTTACTTATAAATGAGTAAAACATGATAATCTTGTATTTAGTTGTTATTTTTTTTATGTTTTCCATGGTAATAAAAACAAACTTGATTAGGTCTAACTTCCTAATATTTACAAAAAAAATCCAATATGAAAACATCATATACCTTTAAAGTATCTTTATCTCCCTTATTTGGTATTAAAAATCCTTGCATTCATAAAGAAACTATACAATTATCTAAAGTGATATGGGAAACTTTTCTAACATTTTGATATTAAAAATACAATAATTTCTTAGATTTTCTCTTGTCAACCATACTAAGTTTGTTTGGAAACTTGTGTGAAGTAAAATACACTTCACCTTATGCAAGTAATCCTACCAAATCCACATCTTTCTAATATGAGAAATTATATCTATTTCCATATACTGAAAATGATACTTTTTCTTTTCTATATTACTTAAAAACAGAATAGATGTGTAAAATTCATGAACTTGATCCAGAAAGTACAATTCAAATTCCTTATATGGTTTTTCTATGTAGACTAACTCTCATCCTTGAAAGGAAAAAATATTTTTTTATGGTGGCGTAGTAATTTTCATACCATGATGTTTTTATCAATATCTCCCTAAACGCATACCACTTTGTAAAATCCTCCTTTGTCACCATTGGAATTAAAAATGATACCGAGGATCAGATGAAAAATAAACTTATCGAACTCAGGACTTTGATAGGTGTAGAAACTCAGGAGCAGAAACTTCTGAAGAACCGATGTGGGATAACAAGGGTGGTTCTCCTTATATATGTGTTAGAGAGACAGTTAAAATTCTATAAAAAAATCAATGGTTGAGATTGAAAGCATTATGATCCGATGGTTTATACGGATTCAAATAAAGTTTTTAAAATATTTTTGAACTCCTAAAATTTTTAATATTTTTATCACATTAATAATGAATCTGTTTCAGAAAAAAATTTAAAAACTTCACAATAAAAATTTTTTTATAAAAACAAAAAGGATCATTACATCAATTATAGAACTAACATAATAAAATTGTGTAAAAACAAAAATAATATAAGATTATATTTTAGAGTATAAAAATTTATTTGTATGATAAACCCATTCTTCTTGGTTGTTTAAACTAAATAGATTACAATATTATTGAAAATAAAATATTAAGTACAATATTTTCAGTAAGAAAACTAATTTTAATATATTTTATTAATAAAAATTAATATGATAGTTTTTATTAAGAAAATTATTAAGAAATTTTTAAACAAAATACTAAATATGATAGTTTTTAAGCATAAAACTAAATAAAAAAATTTTGAATCCGAAAAAATTGTAACAAAAATTTGAGTCCAGAAATTTGTAAAATAATTTCTATGTATAGAAATATTTTTAGTAATTTTAACTATGAAATTTTTATAAAAAATTTTTAGTCCTATAAACTCATTGTGATAAAATTTTTAGAAAAACTAACATTTTTAGAAAACAAAAAGATTTAAGAAAAACAAAAAGTTTATGAAAAAAATAAAACATATGTACTCTCCCTATGAAAATGAGTAACTTAATGTAGGGTATGGGTAAATAAGAAGAAGATATGAATTATTACTTTACATTGATCATCCTAGCTTCTATTTAATGTATTCAAATCTATGAGAAGAAAGTGGTTTTTTAAAAATATCAGCATGTTGATCTTGAATTCTAATGAATTGTAAAATGATATCTCCTTTAAGTATGTGATCCATAAGGAAACAGTGTCTTATATCTATGTGATTAGAATTTGAGTGATTTTTTGGGTTTTTAATTAAATAAATGGCACTCATATTGTCAAAAAGTATTTGATTTTTAGTAAAAATCATGCCATAGTTAGTGAGTGTGTGTTCCATCCACAACACTTGAGCACAACAACTTTAAACTGCCACATATTTAGCTTTAGTAGAGGAAAGAGCTGATAAGTGTTTTTTCTTACAAGAAAAAGAAACTAAAGAATCTCCTAAGAAATTAAAAGTTCTTGATGTACTTTTTCTATCCATTCTATAACCACTAAAGTCAGCATCAAAAATAAACTTTAACTCCAAAAAATTTCTAGAAGAATAGAAATGAACTAAATCCATGGTTCCCTTAAGATAAAAAAATCATTTTACATATTTTAAATGGGATTATTTTGTATTTGTTTGATATCTTTCACATAATCATACAGAAAAAATTAAATCTGGATGACTAATAGTTAAGTAAAGTAAACTTCTAATAATGCCTCTAAAATTCTTTTGATCAACTGGTTGCTCAGCCTCATCAAGATCTAAAGTATTTGAGGTACTGATGGGAGTAATAATTCTTTTATTATTTTTATATCCAAATATATTAAGAATATATTTTATATACTTGTGTTGAGATATAAAAGTTCCTTCTGGTTTTGTGAAATTTGAAAACCAATGAAATATGTTAACTCACTCATCATAATCATTTCAAACTTATATTTCATAAGATCTATAAAGGAATTGATTAAAGATTATTTATTTGAACCAAATATAATTTAATCAACATAAATGTGTATAATCATAATATTTTTTGTTAACTTGTTTTTTTAAAAGGTTAGGATATTTAGCTCCCTTAACAAAATTATTTTGTAAGAAAAATCCTATTAACCTATCATACCAGGCTCTACGGGCTTGTTTAAGTCCATATAGAGCTTTGATAAGTTTATAAACATATTCAAGATGTTTTTTATTTTCAAAAATAGGTGGGTTTTCAACATAAACTTCCTTCTAAACACATATTTTATGAAAAGAACACTTCACGTTGAAGAACATTTGTGATAAATTCTTTTAAAAATATTTTATTTGTTGAAAACTAACCTTTTTTGTGTATAATAATGTTTTTGTTAGCCAGGAATCGTTTTCATATTCATCATAATGAGGTTTTTGTAAAGAATTATGAAATTTTGAATCCAAAAAAAGTGAGAAAGTTGTTTTTCATACTCAGAGAATCAGACTTAGGTCCATCAGATTCAGATCATTAGATTCATCTTCATCGAATTCAGATAATCAGATCTAAAATAATCAGAGGCAGAATTTTTTTTTGATGGAAGTTTTATTTTTTTGTATTTAGAGAAATAAATAAGTTGCTAAGTTATAAATAAAGAATTTTTTGTTTGAAAAAGTCATTTTTTTTTGAAGATTTTTCTTTAAGAAAGTGAATTCAAGAGTTAGAAAGTTTACATACTTTCTACAAAAAATCAGACGATGATTTTCTGATCAATAAGTTCTCACAAATCATGAAAACTTTTATGATAAAATCTTTTGCTAAAATTGTGTAGATGTTTAAAGAAATTCAAAATTGTAGAGTGAAGAAATCCATCATAATGAGAAATTCTATCGTAATGAGAATTTCATCGTAATGGGGTTTCCATCATTATGAATAAATCCATAGAAAGTAGAATGTTTTAGAAGATTGGATCCAGAAGTTAGAATGTGTGAAGCTGATGAAGTTTGAAGAATTTCAATGTTGAATTATAGAGATTACATCATAATGGGAATTCTATTATAATGTGAATTCCATTGTAATGAGAATTTGGATTCACTAAGAAGGATACAGAATTTTTATTCAGTGAGAAGGAAATATAAATTGGGATGAATTTAAAAAGGAAATATATTCATAATAATATGATTATAAAGAAAACTCAAAAAGAAAATTCTTGAAGTTTTATGAAGTTTTTGAGATATCAAACATGAATTTCAATTTTGTGTAAATCTGAGAGAAATCTAAGTAGGTTTTAAGAATTCAATGTTGAAGTTTTAAATGTGAGATATTTTCATAGATTTTGAGATTTGAGGAAGCAGGGAAAAGTTTTTAGTTTTCCCACCTTTGTTTTCTGAGTTGAATATAAATACTTACTTATATCATTCATTCAGTGTGGACTATACACGTAAGAGGGAAAGGTCGATCACTAAATAAATCAAGTGAGACTCATAGTCAACCATATATCTCATGAGTAGGATCAGAAAATTGAATGTTTTTTTACTATATTGAGAAAAATCATATTAATAATATCTTATTTAGTAAATCAAATTGATTCGATTGGACTGAGGTACATCATATTGAATATTTGAGCAGAGTTTGAGTTTTGAATATTGAGAATGAGTTCATTGTATTGAGTCCATCATATTGAGAGAATTAGATCCAGACTCATCATATTGAGAGAAACGGATCCAAACTAATTGTATTAAGAAAATAAATTCAAGACTCATCTTGTTGAGAGAATCAAATCCAGACTGGTTGTATTGAGAAAATCGGATCTAGACTCATCAGATAGAGAAAATAAAATCTATCCAAATCGAACTAAGGATTCGAACTAGGAAATTGTGGGGCAGTTTCAAAAACTACTTTATTCTTTTTTTGGCTTAATTGTTTTATAAGAAAACATTATAAACTAATGATAGTTAGTATAATCTTTACTATCAGGATATAGAAGGTGTCTAATGGTAGTTAGAACAATTTGTATTCACTTCTTCATAATAGTATATTTCCCTAAACCCAAGGGAGTGGCTATGAAAAAGATATATGTTCTCACACTGAGTTCAAACCTTGTAAATATCATATTCTTTAATTGCTTTCCTAATTTTTCATGCATGAGTATTTACTAAAATTTGATAAGGAAATAAATCTTAATAGGTTACAGGGGTTAAGTTTTGAAAATCATTAAAACTTATAAAAAGTGAACAATTAATTCACCCCCCCCCCCTCTCAGTTGTTATTTGATCCTTTAGAACTTTAATTAGTATCAGAGGTAAGGTTCTCTTATTGAATCATTGTCATGGATAATATCAATTTTTTCCATAGTATAGGAATTACTATGTTTTATGGAAAAATTATTATGGATGGAAAAATAGTATGATTCCTTATCTTCTATCACTTTGATTGGAAGTTATTAATGTTTCTACTGTTGGGTTTCCACCTATTGAGAAAGAATCCCTAATGACCTTTACTGATAAGAGAAATATAAAAGTTCATGGAAAGGCTAGAAATTTTATTCTCATGCCCTTATCAAAAAATGTTTATCAGATGGTGATGGGTCTCAAAACTTCAAAAAGTATGTGGGACAAGCTGAAAACTATTTTCAAAGGGAATACAAAAGTTAAGTAAGAAAAGCTAAAAATATAATGTAGTAAGTATGAATACATTAGAATGAGAGATGAAGAAATAATTGATAAATACTTCCCTAGATTAAATGAAATTATTTGCAACATTAGAGTATTCAGAGATTTCATGGAAGATTCTACAATTGTGAAGAAACTTATGAGAAACTTTTCAGACATGTTTGATTCTAAAATATTTTATTTATAATATAAAGATGATTTATCTCTTGATGAATTGAATTAGTTTCTTATTTCTTATGAAATGAGGAATTATACAAAGTTTAAAAATAAGATGAAATGTGAAATGGATTTTGAAGCTATGATAAAGTTGAAAATTCAAGATGTTTAAGATGTTGATCCTTGTGAATCCAAATATAAAGAGGATGATGAGTTGAATGAAAAAATCATGTCTCTTATATCCAAGAACTATTGAAGAGGAAGAGGAAAGTGTGGAGGTAAACTTCCTCTAAAATGTTTTGAGTGTGGTAGAAACAGACACTTTTCTAGGAATTTCCCCAAGTAGAAAGTTAGAGAATATTGAGATGATTCTGATGTAAAACCTCAATGGAAAAAGTGAAACAAAAATGATAAATAATAAAAGTCTTTAAACAAATAAAAAAATAAGTTTACTAGGAAAAAAATAAGTATTTTGAGTAAGAAAGTTGAATCAGACTCAACCGAAAACAATTCTTATAAAGATGAAAGTTCAGAACAATTCAGAACCTTCATTGAAAAAGTTTAGAAAACAAAAGATTCCTCATTGAATGAAGAAGGTGGTGAAGAATATTATAGAGAGTATCATCTCATAACAGAACTTGTTTCATGTATTTAGAAAAACAAAACTCTCAAGAAAGAAATTAGAGTAATGAAGAAATGTTATGAATAAGTTTTTTATGGGAGAAAAGATGTCATCAAGAAGAAGGTTGAATACATTTAAGAGATTTTAAGTTACAAACTTAGAATTTCTGAATAGGGAAATATGGTTGAAGATCTTAGTAAGAAGCTGGAAGCAAAGGAAGAAGAGGTTAACAAGTTTCAATCAAAACTTCCTAAGTCTAAAAATACATTGATAAAGATGAATGAAAATTTCAACAAATATTTGGAAGTAAAATATGAGACTTATAAAGTTTCTAATAAAGATCAATATGAGAATCAGGTGAAATCTTATCTTACCAAAAATAATGTTTCATCTAATTATTTTAACATTTCAGGTTCCAAAAAAGTATTAAGAAATATTTGTTCAATAAAGGATTTGATGAACCTATCAAATCTACAAAAGTAGAAAACTCACTCAAAATAAAAGATGGTCCATTTCCTGAGTATATTAGATCTGAAAGAAGTTATCAACCTCAATAAAGTTTTAATAGATAAAGATATTATTTCAATATAAAATTAAGATTTGATGGTTATTGTTGGTGTTGTGGAATCTATGGTAATAGGGATTATAATTTTTTTCCCAACTTATCCTTACCCAGAATAAGTTTTGAGAAAACTGTAAGAAATAGTGAAAGTAGAATGAGAAACTTTTTTAACTTACAGAAATTTGAAAAAGTGAATTATCAAGATGTTAGAAACTTTCCAACAAGAAATCAATTTGAATGCCTATAAAAGTTTGTGGAATAGGTGATCAAGTTGTTCATCATGCCGAAATATGTATGACACTCCTTCTAGAATAAGTTTATTATGATAGAAATGAAAAGAAAGCTGAAAAGAATAAAGTTGAGGAAAGAGATTTTGTTATTTAAATGGATTTAAAAGTAAGTAAAAGGATCAAACCGTGGATACTTGATATTGGTTTCTCCTTACATATGACATGTGATATAAAAATCTTGAAACATGTTGAAATTCCTGATGGAGGAGTAATTACCTTCAGTAATGATAGTTCCTTAAAATCATAGGAGTTGAATGGCTAAGATTGAAGCTAAAAATTTGAAATCTAAGGAATTTTTATTTGTTGATGGGATAAAAAAAACTTACTTAGTATAATTCAACTTTTTTATGTTGGAAAAGAAGCTATTTTTAGAAAATATTTTTGTATCATCAAAATTGTGAAAGATAGAAAAGTCATTAGAAAAGGAAAAAAAAGAACCAGTGGGAATCTCTTTCAAATAGAAGAATTCCATAACTCATGTTACTTGAGTGCTGAAGATAAAAACAAATTGTAGAATTGAAGACTTGGATACCTTGGGAATAAAAAATATGAATAAAATTTCTAAATTTGATGTTGTTTAGAATTATCTATAATTGAAAATAAGAGAAGAAGATGTTTTTATTACTTTCTAGAAAGAAAATATGACTAACAAAAGTCATAAGAGAGTTGAGATTCAATCTACCAGACCACTTGAACTTATTCATTCCTATTTATGTGGGTCGATGATATATCAATAAATAAAAGAAGATTTATAATTTATCCTTTTATTAATTATTTCACTCGTATGAAAAACATCATTCTTATATAGAAAAATCCAGAGGCTATTGAAATGTTCAAATTATTTAGAAAATATATTCAGAAATAGATGGGGGTTTCAATAAAGAAGTTGAGAACAGATAATGGTACTAAATTCACAAGAAATACATTTGAAGCTTATCTAAGAAATAATAGTATCAAACATCAGTATAATGCTCTCTATACACTACAATAAAATAGAGTTGTAGAAATAAAGAATAGAATTTTGGTGGAAATGGGAAGAAGTATGTTAGAAAAATACAAACTTTTAAAAGTATATTGGAGAGAAATTGTTATTACTACTGTACATGTTCAAAATAGATGGTCGTTGAGACTAGAAACTATCATAACTCCTTATGAAATGTGGTATAACAAAAAACCTTCATTGAAATACATCAAAGTTTTTAGAAGTCCATGTTTGCTCATAATCAAAAATTCAAATTTGAGAAAGTTTGATGAGAAAGATGAGGAAGAAACTTTTATGGGTTATTGACCAAATGGAGGAAGTTAAAAATGTTGGAACAAATGTTTACTAAAGATGGTAGACTCATATTATGCGAATTTAATTTAAAATCAAATCTCCTTAACAAAAGTTTTTGAGAATGTTGAGGAGGATAAACTGGAGAATTACAACAATGATAAAAGTAATTCAAAACATCCTTAGTAAGACTCAGAAGAATCATGTGATGAGGAAATCTCATCTAGGAAAGAAACTTTGAAATTTCCTACCTTAAAAAAACATGTTAAATTTGAAAACATTATTGGAAATTAGAAGGATCCAGTCCAGACAAGAAGAAAGTTTAAATTATATAATCAAACATTACTTATCTCAAAAGTTTAACTGGAATTAGTTTCAGAAGTTATTAAACACAAATAATTGGTGGATTCTATGAATGAAGAGTTGGATCAAATTGAGAATAATAAAACATGGGAACTGGTTTTATAAACATCAAATAAAAATGTTATCAGAACCAAGTGGGTTTATAGAAAAAAATTGAATTATAATATAGAAGCTTCAAGTAACAAATAAATACTTGTTTGTAAAGGATATGTATAGGTGGAAGGTGTGGATTTTGATGAAACATTTCCCTCATTACAAGGATAGAAACTATTCGAATGTTTCTTGTAGTGGCTACACATTGGAATTACAAAGTTTATCAGCTGGATGTAAATTCATATTTCTTAAATGATGAGATTGAGGAATAAGTTTACATTGAAAAACCTTGTGGTTTTCTATTTGATATGGATGAAAACAAAGTTTTTAAATTGAATAAATATTTTTATGGCCTAAAAAAAGAACCATGTGCATGGTATTATAATATTGACAATTTCTTGAGAATGTTGAAATTTTATAAAGGAAAATTTCATAGAAACATGTATTTAAAAGATTTTGACACTAGAAATATAATTGTAATTGTTTATGTGGATGATATATTTTTTTCTGGGGATGAAGAAAATGTTTGTAAAGAATGTTCTGAGGAAATGAAGAAGAATTTTTAAATGTCAATGTTGGATAATTAACTTTATTCCTTAGTTTACAAGTTCAAAAAAAATAAAATTCATTTTTTAATCCCAAGAAAAGTACATTAGGGAATTGTTAAAGAATTTTTGAATAGAATAATCCAAATAAGTTTCAACTCCTATTTCTATTATCACAAAGTTGAGCAAAGATGAATCTGGAATAAGTGTGAATTAGAAATAATTTTGAAATCTGATAGGATGTATTCTTTAATCTATATCCTTAAGGCCTGATATTTTTTATGTTGTGACTTTGTGTGCTAGATATCAAATTAATCTGAAATAATCACATATGTTGGAAGAAAAAATAATTCTAAGATGTGTCAAAGGAACAAATTCACATGGGTTTTTATACAAAATAATTTTTTAGATGAGTTTCATGGTTATATTGATGCTGATTAGGTTGGAGATTGTAATTATATAAAATAAACCTTAGGAGGAACAATTTTATTAGGTGAATGTTGTGTAATTTGGCATAGTAAGAAACAAAGTTTAGTAAATTTGAGCATAGCTAAATCTGAATATGTTGCAGCTACTCAAGCTTGTACTAAAATGTTGTGGATGAAAGTTTAGCTAGAATATTTTAAAGTAAAATTTTCTAAACCATTGAAGTTACTTTGTGATAATTAAAGTTCAATTGATCTTTCTAAGAATCTTATCTAATATTCAAGATTGAAACACATTGATATAAAGTTTAACTTTATAATAGATAAAGTTGATGTTGGAGATGTTTTGTTCTAATACATTTCAAAAAAGTATCAGATTGCTGATATATTTAAAAAATAAATGTTGAAAGAAAGTTTTGGGGAATTGTGGCTGAAAATTCATGTTCAGTCTCCTCCCATGTCTTCCTAAACCTCAAAAGGAAATTCCCCACCATGATTTGGATTATGTTTAAATAGGGGGAGAGAAAGTAAAAACTTTGTAAGAAGTTTTTTACTTATATTTATTTTATGAATCAGAATCTATGGTTATCATATAATGGGGGAAAGGAAAATGAAAATTAAGAGAAAAAGAAAAGTGGGAATGGGGGGAAAGTGAGAATTGGGGAGAGAAAAGGAAATTCAAAAAAGAATAGAGGGGTGATTTTATCTTTATCATGCTGCAAAATTTTCTTGTCATTTAGGGATGTAATTATTTCAAAAACATTACTTTATCTAGTAGTGTGGTGTTATGAAACTCTCTTTTAATAAATGATATTTTTTTATAAAAGTTAAAAAAACATGATTTGATTTCAAAAGTTGAGTTCTGAGAAAATTTATGAGAGTTGAAAAAGTTGTTAATGATAGTTGTAAATAAATCCAAAGGGGAATATTGGAGAACCTTTGTGATAAATTGTTTTAACAAAGTTTTTATATTTGTTGACAAATAACCTTTTTGTTTGTATAATAATGTTTTTTTATCCTATAATATTATTCAGATACATCATAATAAGGTTTTTGTAAATAATTTTAAAAGTTCAGATCCAAATAAAAAAGGGGGAAATTTTGTTTTCTATACTCAGATAATCAGACTTAAGTCCACCAAATTCAGATCATTGGATCCATCTACATTAGATTCAGATAATAGGATCCAAAATAATTTGTGGAAAATTTTTTTGTTTCTTGGAATTTTTCCTTTTTGGTATTCATAGAAACAAAATACATTTATGAGTTAGAAAGAAATAAGTTATTGTTTGAAGAAGTTTTATTTTTACTAAAGAGTTTTGTTGAATCAAGTGAAGTCACGAGTTAAAAAGTTTACATACTTTCTAAAACAATTCATATGATGCTTTGTTGATTAAGATGTTCTCACAAATCATGAAAACTTTCATGAAAAAAACTTTTGAAGAAATGGTGGAGAGGTTTAAAGAAATTCAAAATTCCAAAGTGAAGAAATCCATCATAATGAGAAATTATATCATAATGAGGATTTCATCATAATAGGGATTCCATCATTATGAATAAATCCATTAAAGGTAGAATGTTTCAAAAGATTAGATCTAGAAGTCAAAATGTCTGAAGTGTGAAATTGATGAAATTTAAATAATTTCAAAGTTGAAGTATGGAGATTCCATTGTAATGGGAATTCCAATATAATGGGAATTCTATTATAAGGAGAATTCGGATTCACAAAGAAGGATATATAATTCAGATTCAATGAGAAGGAAACAGGAATCATTCTAACTCTGAGAAGCAAATAGATTCATAATAAACTGATTATGAAGAAGAATCCAAAAGAAAATTCTATAATTTTTATGAAGAGTTGAAGAGGTTAAACTTGAATTTAAATTTTTTATAAATCTCAAAGAAATATAATGAGGTTTGAAGAAGTCAAATATAAAGTTTTAAATTTGATTGATTTTGATATTTGAGGATGCGGGGAAAATTTTCAAGTTTCTTTCCTTTGTTTTCTAAGTTTACTATAAATACTTCCTCAGATCATTCGTTCAATGTAGACTTTTCATGCAAGCAAAAAAGATGGAGCACTGAATAAATCAATTTAGATTCATTTCCAGCCAGATATCTCATGATGAGGATCAAACAAATGAATATTTTTTTACTGGATTGAGCAAGATCATATTGATAAGATTTTATTCATTCAATCAGATTGAGTCAATGGGACTAAGGTACATTATATTGAGTATTTGAGCAGATTTTGAGTTTTGAAGATTGAGAATGGGTTCTTTGTATTGATTCCATCGTATTGAGAGAATCATATCAAGACTTATCTTATTGAGAGAATAAGATCTAGACTGATTGTATTGAGAAAATTAGATCCAGACTCACCATATTGAGAGAATCAGATCTAGACTGATTGTATTGAGAAAATTAGAACTAGACTCGTCTGATTGAGAAAATCGGATCCAACCAAATCGGACTGAGAATTATGACTGAGTAATTGTGGAGTAGTTTCAACAAAATATTTATTCTTTTTTTGGATTAATTTTTTTATAAGAAAACATTTTAAACTAATAAGAGTCATTATATTCTTTCCTATAGGGAGATAGAATGTGTCTAATGGGAGTTGGAACAAGTTGTATTCACTTCTTCATAATAGTGGATTTCCATAGACCCACAGGAGTGGCTATAGCAAGGATGTAGGTTCTCACACTAAGGATGAACCTTGTAAATATTGTGCTATTTACTTTCTTTCCTACTTTTTTATGCATTAGTATTTACTAAAAGTTGATAAGGAAATAGATATTAATAGGTTGTAGGGGTTAAGTTTTAAAAAACATTTAAACTTATAAAAAGTGAACACCTGATTCAACCCCCCATTCTCATTTTTTATTATATCCTTTGGAACTTCACACATCCATTTTAAAAGTTTGAAATTAAAGAAATCAGAAAAGGATAAAGGTATTTGGATAGTTTCAAGTCTTTATACCAGAGCATAACTTTCTTCATAATCAATCCCATATTTTTTATTACATCCCTTATTAACATGTTTAGCTTTATTTATAACAATTATGTCATTATCATCACACTTATTTTGAAAAACCCATATTACTACAATTATAGAAGTATCTTTAGGTTGTTTAACTAAATTCCATAATTGTTTCCTCTAAAACTCATTGATTTAATCTTGCATTTTCTTAATCCAATCATCATCCCTTAAAGGCTCATCATGATTCTTTAGTTTAAATTGGGATAAAAAATCTAAATGTTCAATTTACTTTATAAGGGAACTTCTAGTCCTAACTTGTTGATCTATATCACCAATGATATTATCACTAAGATGGTTTCTAATAAACAATATACTTCTTGGGTTTTTTAAATTCTGTTTTTCAACAATGGGTATAAAATATTCCTAAGTAAAAACATCAAAATATAATTCTTGCGATGTTTCTTTATGAGAACAGCTTTTTAAAAAAGGTTGAAAATCATTTTTAGAAATAACATCCAAATATATAGGTTGAGGTTCTTTGAGAATAAAAGGATCGGTTTAATCAAACTTAATGTGTACTGTTTTCTCAATAGTACAAGAATTTTTAATAAAAACTCTATATTCCTTAGAAGTAGTAGAATAAGTTAAAAAAATATTACTTCATAGGATTTGAATGTGAATTTATGTAAATTATATTTTATATTCAGAATGAATACTTTGCAACCAAAAACCTTGAAGTAAGAAACTTGGGATTTTATTTTTGTCCAAAACTTATAAGAAATTTTATTAAGAGAAGTTATAATTAAAACTCAATTTATAGTATAGTAGGAATTACTAACCGCTTCAGACCAAAAAAAATTAGCAATTGAGTATTCACTCAACATGGTTCTAGTTATTTTTTAAATAATTCTATTTATTCTTTTAATTAGACCATTTTTCTGGAGGATTCTAGGTGCTGAAAAGTTATGCTTAATACCTTTCTTACTACAAAAAAATTAAAAATCAGAATTTAAAAATTCTCAATCATGATCACTATGAATAGTTATCAAGGGAAATTTTTTCTCATTTTTAAATTTGGCTACAAAATTTTTAAAAAAAAGTATTTATATTTATTTGTGAAAAAATAGACCCATGTATATCTAGTGTAATCATAAAATAAGACATATACATAGTATTTTCCACAAATACTTCTAGATTTTTTAGAACCAAATAAATCCATGTGCACTAACTGTAAAGAATCAAAAGTTGAGACTTCACTGATAAATTTAAAAATTGACTTATGTTTCTTACTGTATTGACAAGGGTTACAAACTTTTAATGTATCAAACCTATGTTCTGGTAGATCCTTGACAAGTCCTTTCTCAGTTAAATTAGATAAGTTTTTATGGTTACAATGTCCTAACATTCTATGTCATAACCAATATTAACCTTCCATTTCACTAAGGTAGGGTAAGTCTTGGATCCTAAGGTATTCTAATTTAAGTGTATAAACATTCTCATACTAATAAAAAAGAAAGAATAAATTCATCCTTGGAACTATATACTAAACATTTATCATTACAAAAGCTCACAAGGTAACCTTTATCACATAACTAACTTATTCTTATAAGGTTGTTATTAAGACATTTAATAAAAACATTTGAAATAAGAGATTTACCAAGAAGAACAATGTGAACTATTCAGATAATATCTACTTGAGCATTATCTCTAAAAGTGACTTTTCCACCTCTCATTTTGATTATCTTATTGAAGAAGGATTTGTTTCCAGTCATATGTCTAGAACACCCAATATCCATGTACCATGTATTATTTTTGTTAGTACTATCTTTGTTTTCCTAAAAACAAAAACATTAGGATTTTGTAACCCAAACCTTCTTGGGTTCGGTAATGTTAAAAAACAAAACATTAGGAATCCAAATTCTTTTTGAAAAATAATATTTGTGAAAACCTAGGGATTGAACTTTAATTAATGAATAATTCTTTTTCCAATTTCTGCCACTCTAACACTTGATGCAAAAGGGTGGACTTTTTGGAACAAAATAATTATTGGTAAAAATATGTTTTTACTTATAAAATCCATTCTAGAAGTATTACTGTGAGGTTTTATTTTATTTTTTTTACATTTTATCAAAAAATTTCTTACCAATATTAAATTTTGATAAAAAAATTATCAAACTAGAGATTTTAGATTTTAGTTTTACATCTAAATTTTTATCCTCACTAGTACTAGTTTTAGAACTTAGTTTTGTTTCTAAAAAATTTTTCTCATAAAAAACTATTTCAAGATATTTTGAAATATTTTCTTTTTTGAATTATTTTTATCAATATCTTTAGAAAGATATGATATTTCATTTTTTAATAAATATATCCTTGAATCGGAATTATCTATTTTATCTTTATAATTATCAATATTTTTAAAAAAATTAAAATTCTCATTTTCTAAAAGTTTGAAAAATGAGAAAATTTATCATAACTAAGTAAAGAATTATATTCTACTGAGGATGATTATTTATCAGAAAATGTAAAAATTTTCTCATTGTGATAATTAGAATTTAAATACATGTTTATAAGGTATTCATTTTTTCATACCTTAACCATTAAACATTGATTTACAAGGGGTACATTAGAAAATAGACCTATGTTCCTCTGACCAGAACCTTCATTCTTAGATGAATTATCAGAATAATCACATCCACTAGCACTCCTTATGTCAACATCTTTCAAGACTTTATTTCCTTTGGATTATAATACATCTTGGCATTAAATTTTGAATTTATTTCTTTTTTTTTCTTTCCTCTTCAGCTTTAGACAATATTATCAGATATTTTCAGCTTTCTTGCATTCATAACATGTGACTTTATCTTTCTTATCAATTATTTCATTATAACATTTCTTGTATTGATACTAAAAATATTTTTTCCCAAAAATCTTATTTATCCTTCTGGATAAATTAGATAATTCATTCTCATAATGCTTAGAATTGATATAATATAATTGAATATAAAATTTAATCTTCCTCAAATATTTAACAACTTTCTTAGAAGTTTGAGATTTAGTAGGAATATTATTAGTAGAAAAAGAAACACCTCTATTTTTCTTCTTAGATTAATCAGAATCTCTTTTGAGTCTACCTTTACATTGCATAATAGTTCCAATAACATCAAAAATAGTAAGATTTTTCATCTTTATTATCTCATACATATTTTTTCTCTTTAGAACCCCGCTCACTGGGAATAATATCAATAATATTTTCCAAAAAGGATCTCATTATCAAGACCTTTCTCACCAATAGATTGAAAACTATTAATGATGGTCATGAACCTATGGTGCATTTTTTTAACTAATTCTATGGGTAAAAAATAAAAATCCCAGTTGTCTTCTCTAATAATATCTCTCTTAGTATCAACAACCTTATAAGTTTCAAAGTGTGTAACTTAAATATTTTTCTATATATTATTAGTTGCTCCACATAAAGATATCTGAATGTAAATAATTATTTTCATAGAACATAACAAAGTGTTCCTTACTCTATAATTTAACTAATAATCTTGTTTTTATTGATGTGTAAAAGTATTAACTTCCTTATCATAAATCTTGTAGTCTCCAGTAATCATAACAAAATTATCAACTCCAATGTTGATAAAAAAATTCTTCATCTTATCCCTCCAGTTCTCATAATCATCACCATTAAATATAGAAGGTCTATTAGGAATTATATTGTCTATAGAACCAAAATTAAGACTTTCCATATTAAAAATAATATAAATTATTTTCCATAGATACACGTTAGTGTAAAAAAGTTTATAAACAAAAAAATTATATCAAAACTTTAAAGAACTTGAAAGTAAGTAAAAGAAGTAAAAAACTCAACAAGATATATAAGAAGTAGAAACCTAATTTAATACCAATTCTAGGATCATTATATCTTTAATATTGATTTTAGGATCATAATAATTCTCTTATGATGGAAATAATTACAATAGGTGGGTAAATTTTAGTTTAAAAACTTAGTTTATGAGATTTAAACTAACCAACACACAAACCTATTAAAGTAAAGTTATTAGACTTTTACTCGGTCTGATGAACAAAGTTACAGAATCATAATCAAAAATAGTATAATTAAATCAGAGTAAAATAATGGTATCATAATGGATCTGATTTATCAGAGTCTGATTATCATAATCATAATTATATTAATAAAACAAAACAATATAGAAATATGAATATGATGTCTAGCTTTCAATTAAATGTGCAGAAGAATAAACACTTGTAAAAACAAGTAATATAATATCAATATAATAGTAAGAATGACTTATAAGATATTATTAAAAAGATAGATCTTTTAACCTTAATATAAAGGTAGTCAATAACCTTGACTAAAGGTATCCCCTATTTTATACTTATAGTAATGTATTTATTTACTTACCAAGAAATACCATGATACGAAGATCAAACTTGCTTTGTCTTCTTATCCCCGAAAGACCTCGATGCGATGATAGGATCTGTCTTATTATCCCTATAATCCCTCAATCTAAAGATTAGAATATCCATATTCCTATCCCTAAAATCCCTTTATTTTAATAATGATTGGATGATATTTACAATTACAAAATTTCTTAAGGAGATAACCTGACAAGGTTTCCTAAGAATGAAAACTCTAAAAATAATTACATTGGCTAAGAATGAGCGGTTCATAAAGAGTAATATTCAAGAGATGATGTAATAAACCAACTCCAAACTCTTCAAATTACTCATAATTTATAGACATTTATCCAATGGTAATATTTCTAAGTTTTTTTCAATGACCTCAGACACCTGGAACTTGATAACTCATCGTAACTGAATGTCTGACATCGTATTGGTTAACAACATTACAGTGTTAAAATATTTCCTTACATTAGAAAAAAATCTTCCATATTCCAATTATAAACATAGGTCATTAATATTGTATTCCTTATGATTTCCATTATTATAATCCATATGAGTGTTAGTATGATTGTATTAGTGCCATTATCAGTGATTGTTAATACTTTATTTCAGCATGATAGTCATGACTAAAGTCTAACTTCTGGTCTGATAAAGGTGGGTCTGATTTATCAGACACATACTCATTATGATAATTGTAATTAATAATTTTAAGTTTGTTTTTTAATACTTTAGAACTTTTTTTATGTATGGTAAAAAGTGATGTTTTCTATAAAAACATGCTAAAACACTTGGGACAAAAAAGTTAGTGAATATGTTTTAAGTAAGTGTTTGTGATTTCCAAAACTAAAGGAATGGAAACGTGAGAATTCAAACTTATGGATCAACATTTTTTATGTTTAGGTTATTACCTACAACCCTCTCCACTTCCATTTAATTGTCTATAAAATCATAATTCATGTGTACAGCAGACTACCACCTCACGAACTGATGTCATTCATTTTTCCATTATTACCTCTCATGGTTGGGTATGATGATGGATATAAAGTATATATATGATATTTATAACTTATTTATACTTTTAGAGTCATTATATCATATATACCTTTTTATTTTCCATTCTATAGGGCATACAATAATGTATCTCATGTGTATTGCAGACTATCGCCTCATGAAGCGATGTGATCATTTTTCACTAATGCTTTACATGGAAGATAATAAGGATAAATTTAATGAATATATATGATTTAAATATTATAATTATGATATTAATTACATATTTATCATTATAAAAAGATAATATATCATTTTATTTCTTAAATATTCACTCACTGAAATATTATAACATTGTTCGTGTATGTGTGGATTATCGCCTTTACGAAGCAATGTGACTCTCTATTTTCATCACCATATCACATGGATGGTAAGTAAAAGTATATTTGAAGAAATAATATTTTATTTATGATATTATGATAATTTTGAAAATATAAAATATTATTTATCTCATTTCTATAATGTTCATTGAAAAATGGAAATGTTACTTATGTGTATGGACAGTCAACCGTCTCTATGATCATAACGTACTTCATTTCTCAAAACCATCTTTCATGATTTATCTTAAAAGTATAATTAATGTATATATATGATAATTATTTCCTTATTATTATTATTATTTAGATTATGGAATAATGATCAAAGTAATATGACTGAAAACAATAAATCAAAACATATACAAAAAACAAAGCGAATATTACCTGAAACGTAATTTTAAAAAAGGAATTGATAATAAATAGCTAATAAATGGTAATAAGTAAATAATATATGGTATAATATATATAATTATGATTCTATAATATATTTATAATAAAATTATATTTATTTTATAGTAGGTTTGAATTTGTATGAAGTAATTTGAGACTTAAAGTAAGGGATTTATGTCTCACTTTTTACTTCCATGAGACACATGTAATATTCACCGCCTATTTCTTTTATATAGTATAAATAATTCCCATTACTGTATTTTATTATTATAATAATGAAAATTATTTTCATTTACATATCCATTTGAGAACCTCTCTTTCAATAGTTTTAAGATTCAAAAGATACCAAAACGATAAAGGATTTTTCTCTCTTTTTTCCTTCTTTGTGACATATGTCATGTTATGCACCTATCTTATTTTATAAGGTATATATACATACCTTTTGACATGTAATATCATGAATTTATTTTTTCTCATGATATTATATGTTTCATTTAATTTTATTCTTTCATGGGGCTTACGTTTCAATATTACCAAAGTGTTAATGGTTTTATGATACAATATCATCATTTATCGGGATTATTTATGATTATGATTGTAATTATGAAATATAATAATATATATCTCAATAGAATCATGAATTTTATTAAATTATTGTTATTTCGTGATTATACATTTTTTCTCTTCATTTTCCTCTCTTTATGTTCTCAAGAGTTCAAAATAATGTTTTTAATAAAAAATGTCTTTATTTATCTAATCAGTTGAAACCCCTTTTTCTTACAAAACCATGATTTCTAAAAAAATTCAAAAAAGTTTTTAACATTATTAAAATTATTTATTAAATTCATTTTTACCCATGTTTTACTTTTTACAAAAAAAATTAAATGAATCTTCATGTCTTTTTCCAAACAATGCCCGTTTGGATTTTACAAAAAATGTGAAAGGAGTATTTGTTTTAACATTTATAGTAAGAGTGGAATTATCCACCATCCTGAACATTATTTTCATTGTAAAATTTTTAAATATTATTTTAAAACAAAAAATAATTTCAAAATGTTTTATGATTTTTTAGTTTTAAAAAGTTTTTTTTCAAAGAAAAGTTATTTTCCATAAGAAATGTTCCAAGTGATATTTCAAAAACATTCTCCATCTAAGATGATATCCTTGGATGTAACTTATGATTTTCTAGGGATATGAACCCAGGATACCATTACTATTCTTTTTATGAATGGTTTATGATGACAAGATGTTTATGAAACCATTTTCTCTTCAATAGGTTATACCATGATAAAATTCTTATGAAACCCGCTTCTTTTTTAGCTGGTTATGCTATGATGAAATGATGAAATGATTATGAAACATGTATCTTTTCCATAGGTTATGATATGATGAAATTTAAGACCATTTCATTTCATGGGTTATGATATGATGAATGTTTTATGATCTTCTGGTACACATATGTATTATTTTCATAATGTGATGGGTGGGACCTATATCTCCCTCCAATGCATTGGGTATAGATGGATAACTCATGAGTAAATATATCACATGTGAACTTGATTAAAAGTTCACAATGTTATATGTGAACCTAATTATATTTTCACAATTTAATGCATGAGAATAATTACTTGTTCACAGTGTTATGCATGAACCTAATTACATGTTCATAATGTTATATGTTGACCTATATTTCATTTCCATAATGTTATTTGTGGACATAGTTGCATGTCTGTAAGTTTATGCAAGGTCCTGATTTCATGTCCTTAACTTAATAAGTTAACCCAACTCTATTTATACATGTTCACAATTTTATAATTTTATGTGTATGCCACAAATCTATGTCTTATTCCAATTTTATTCTTTCATGGATCATGTTCTTTCATCCCCTTATTATTCATGTCTTATAAAATTTTAATATTTATGCCATGACTCAATATTATGATCTTTGATATGCAAGGTATGATTTTCAAATGTTTTTCTCATGTTATCATACCCTTATGTTCATTTTATTCTTATATATCTCCCTTGTTTACCCTTACTGAGCATCTAATCTCACCCTTTCTTATGTTTCTTTTCCCCAAGAAATGAAAAAAATGTTTTAAGTAGGGTATGTTTGTAAAGAGTAATAAAGGGGAATATATTTTTGAGAGATGTTAAAGATATTTCACCAAATTATAATATGTTATACCTAGACTCCAAATACAATAAACTATTATAGTCCTTAGACATTTTTGTATGTAATTTATTGAATATTCATCTAAAAATATGTAATATCTATGTATGAAAATCCTAGATCACTATAGTTGGTATTGGAGGAAAGGTTTGGTTAATATTTAGAAACTAGGATTAGAAAACATTAGTGAGATCCCTATGGATATTTATAAGTATATGCCTTGGGATATATCTAGGGAAAACTCTAAGTATGAGTCAAAGTATAATAAAATGTCCTAGAATTTTGGTAAAGGATAGAGCGAGTGGTTTCTAATAAATTTCATCCATGTTTGGATAATACAAGTGGATGAGTCTCTAGAATAGAGGTACTTAGGGATAATAACTCAAAAAAGGGTGCATTGATCTAGACTAAATGGTCATCAATGCATGACAATGGGTCTTGCTCGACACTTGGTTCGACACTCCTGGGGGATTTTATTTGGAAATTTACAAACTCTTTATGAATAAACATGAAGGATTTAAATAGATGATAACTATGAATTACCTAGGATAAACTAAAGGTTTTATAGATTAAAAAGAAGGTGTCATGATTTTGACACCCTATAAGTGATTTATCATGATTATGTGGTTCCCCACTATTATTATTATTTATCACACTTTGATTTTTGGTTTTATTAAATGGTCAGAACCCAAAGGAACAGTGTTAATTCTGTATTAAATGGAAAATGAAATGATTTTCATCTTGAATAACTGAATTTTATGGGATCTAAAATGAGAAACCTTGTTTTTATGATCACAAAACTTTCTCAAGCTATGACTCATTCTAAACTTCCAAACGAACAAAGTTCTATTAAGTCCTTCATAAGGAAACTCTAACCTTCTTTCAGTGGTACCACTCATCTATTAGTTGTTGAGAAATGGATTAGTACCAATGAAATGATATTTTTCATTCCCTGGTGTTTAGAGAATGTAAAAGTCATTTTGGTTATCTAATGTTTGGAAGGTGTGGTGGATCAATGGTGGAAACTTAATAAGAATATGAGGCAATGAGAATAAATTAACTCCACGAAGTGGGATGATTTTAAAAGATTATTTTTAAAAATTAATTTCCTTATATTCTTCATACAAAAATAGAGAAGAGATTACTCGATCTTAAGTAGAAGGATAATGAATCTTTTAGTACCTATGAAATTAATTTAAAAGACTTGTGGGGTACTTTTCAAGTATTATCATTCATCCTAAAAGTAATATTGACCAATTATTATATGGAATAAAATAAAATCTCTGAAGGGATTTAGAAAAAAGGGAATTTGGATGCTATAAAGAAATCATTTTATGTGCACTAAAAGTGGAAATAAAATCTAGAAACCCTCTTGGTTCTGGTGATAAAAAATTAATATGGGGTCCCATAGAAATTCTAGTGATATTTCACATGGAGTGGAGAAACTTTTTCAAAATACTACTTTCTAAAACTATGGTAAGGACCACTTAGGTGAGTTTCTGAAAGGAACAAGAATGTGTTTCATGTGTGGGAAGACTATACATCAAGAAAATGAATGTATAATTGGTTTGAAAAGGAAAATCAATGAAATGAATGGATAGAGAGCTCAACAAAATGCACTACCCACACTCTAGTGTTTAAAGTTCAAGGATTTTGGTCATTATGTGAATCAATTCCCCAATACAATGGATAATGTGGATGATAAGACACAACAACCTCTAAAGAAAAATGAAAAAGGGAATTATTATGCAATCATAATAGATGAATTGAATCATGATAATTAGGGAACACTTACCCTTCCATACTTAGTTGGTAATTTTGTGTTTTATTTTATATGAATGAGCCCTATGAAAATCTTATTGTTCATACTTTAATGAAATTTCATGTGATTATATTACTCTACATGGATTTTATAATAATGAAATCACATTTTATATTATATTGGTACAATGATAAACCCAATATTCTAATGAAAATGTTTTTGTAGAATATAAGAGCTTATATAAGGAATAAAGGATGAATTAACATTCAAAAGTGTATATGTATCCTTGTAATATTAACTTAAGAGTTATGGATACCATCATTGGTTTATGAGTATAAATTTGATCATAAGTTTGAAGTCATTGACACCCCTTTTAAGGTTTTATGTGATGATATTTTATCCAGATTATGGATATTTTAAGAGACATTTATTACAATAAAACCCATTGGTTTTATATATGTTTTAGTGAAAAATTAATTTGAGGGGGAATGTCTTTACACTTTTTAGACATGTGATTAAATGAGTTGGTAACCTTTAGGGTTTATTTTATCCTTTATGTTAAGTAATTATGGTTTGTAGTTGATCACCTTCTGAAGATGGAATACTTTGTTTCTACCAAAGAATATTTCTCTTTCGATCCTCTTTCTATAATATACATTAAGTGGTAAGGCTTCAAGGGGTACCACATTAAATTGTATCTCATCTAGGAATGATGTTTACCTAGAAATATTTGTGAATTATTGACAATCTCTTGATATAGAGTTTAGTTTTAGCACTGCATATCATCCTCAAAAAAAAGATCAGCCTTCGATAATTATTCAAACCCTAGAGGATATGTTAAGATCTTGTGCTATGGATTTCAAAGGTTATTGGGATCAAAACCTTTCTTAAGTTTAGTTTTCTTGAAAAAAATTATTTCACTTAATAATTCATATGGATCCTTATGAATCTCTTTATGTAAAGTTGTGC
Organism: Viscum album; assembly: GCA_963277665.1. Classification (NCBI taxonomy): domain Eukaryota; kingdom Viridiplantae; phylum Streptophyta; class Magnoliopsida; order Santalales; family Viscaceae; genus Viscum; species Viscum album. Next base: position 439,327,135 of record OY728155.1, on the reverse strand, counting down.
ATAACTCTGACATAATAGAATGAAGTTGTAGAAAGAAATCTATTGGGACTTGATCTAGCTAATGAAGTTCAAGTGAAGGTTAGATCCATTTATAAAAATGTATGGGAAAAGTTAACAAAAATATTATGAAAATAATTATTTCTCTGATCTATAATTTGAAGTTGGTGAGAAGGTATTTCTATAAATTTATCTATGGAAGAAATAACAGAAAACTAAGCTCTGCATATATCAATCCCTTTGAAATTCTTGATTGTATTAGGACCATAGATTATCACTTGGTGCTTCCACCAAAACTCTCTCAATTTCATGACGTGTTCCATGTATTTATCCTAAGGAAGTACATACATAATCCATTACGTGTACTAAACTTAGAGTTCATACTACTGGAGCATGATATTCCTTATGAGGAACAACCAGTAGAGATTATGGATTGAATATAGAAGGTTCTATGAAACAAATACTACTTACCTGGTCAATATATTATAAAAAACCACCAGCTTGAGGAATATATTTGGGAACTTAAAGATGTATCAAGGTATAATTATCCTTTGTTTTTGGTACCAAAGTGATGAATTTCCAGGGAGAAATTCATTTTAATGGGGTGGAATGTAACACCCTGAGATTTTGTGAAATGTTTTTTTCAAATAAATTTAATCTTTTTGATATTTTTCATTACACACAACACTGATATTTTCTTTCATTACACACAACACTAATTTTATCTTTCATTTCATATAACACTGAGTTTAAATGAAATATGACATACTGATAAAATATTATTATTTAAAATGATAGTAATATCCTAGCCATTGGAATGGATAGTGTAAAAAGGATTAATTAAATTATGAAAATATATGGTTTATACATGTATATAAAATGAATTATTTGGTGACTAATTAGTTATAAATTAAAATAAATAACTATTTGAAAATAAAGGAAATCTTTTTTATGAAAAACTATTTTTATGAAAACAAATATATTTTTTCTTAATAAATTAAACAAACCAATTTTGGGGAATTATTTTAATGAAATGTTCATATTATATATTTAATAAACTATTTCACATTCATCTTATTTTTTTCTATACAAAATATAAGAATAAATCTAATTTTATTCTTAAAAAATATATTTTTTCTAAAAATAGTTCTATTACCTTTTTGCACACTTATTTTAAAACTAATTTCTGTCACTTTTAAAAAATATTTGAAAAAATAAATTTTGTTTTTTTAATCATCATATCAAAATTATCTTATGGTTAATTTTTGGGAATATACTAATAAGATTAATCTTTTTTTATGAATAGTAAAAAATACTAAATTTTAATTGAAAATAGTATTTTCATTTAAATTAATTTCAAAGTTACATTATATTTTAAATTGTATTTAAATTAAAATTAGTTCAATTTTATATATATTAATCCAATTTATGTCATTGAAATCATTTTCATATTGAATTGTGATATAAAAGCCTTTTAAACTCTTTGAAAACCCACTTTCTCATCACATCTATAGGATTAACTTTAAATTAAATTTTGCCACTTCTATGAATAGAATTTAGACAAATGGTTTCCATATTTTGAATCATCATAATTTATATTATCAAATAAAGTAAGATTAATTTTATACTATAATTAATAGTAAAAACAATAAAAAATATTTACCACAGTTAAGGTAAAAATGGGTTTATCAGGAGGCTAAACTAAAAAGATACGAGTTAAATGACATAAAACTTGTCTAAAGTATATTGGATGTTAATATTTAGACCCTATAATTTCTGAGTCACGATAATAATCCATTCATGTGAAAAACATTTAAATTCTTTTTTCTTTTCAAAATTACAATTGTGTCACTCACCTCACATATAAAAGGTCACCCCCTCTCCCCTCATCTTCACACCTTAAAAAAATGGTTTAGACAAGACCTACCCAAATCACTTCCCAAATTATATCCTATAATCCTATAATCCTTAGTTTTGGAATAAATCCAAACTAGGAAGTCTTTTGGTGAAAATATAAGGAGGTTACTAGTAGAAGAGGTAATGTTCTTCAATGAGCATTTTTATTTTATTTCTTCCTCCACCTCCTTAAATTTTTATTAAACCATGACGATATAATAACCATAGTATCATAGATATAATGATATGTTTTTATGATTATTTCATGACCTATAACCATTTACACTTCCATCAAATGGGTTAAGAAACCATTATTCATTTGTACGGCGGACAGTCGTCTCGCGAAATGATGTCATTCGATTTTCCATTACCACCTCTCATGGTTGGGTATGATAATAGATATAAAGTATATATATATGATATTTATAACACAATTATACCAATTTATTCATTATATCATATATAACTTTTTAATTTTTATTCCTTATGGGATACAATAACATCACTCATGTGTACGGCGGACTACCTCCTCACGAAGTGATATGATTAATTTTTCACTAATTCTTTACATGGAAGATAATAAAGATAACGTTAATAAATATATGTGATATTAATAAAATAATAATGATATTAATGACATATTTATCATTCTTAAAAAATATTATATCATTTTCTTTCTTACCTTTTCACTCATTGAAAGATAATAACATCGTTCGTGTACGTGTGGACTAACGCCTTCACGAAGTGATGTGACTCTCTCTTTTCATCACCACACCGCATGGATGATATGTATAAGTATATTTAAAAGTAGTAATATTCTATTTATTATATTATGATCATTATGGAAATATAAAATATTATTTACCTCCTTTCCATAATGATGTATGAAAAATGGAAATGTTACTCATGCATATGTACGGTCTACCATCTCCATGATCGTAACATACTTCATTTCTCAAAAACATATTTCATGGTTGGTATTAAAAGTAAAATTTATGTATAAATGTTATAATTATTTCAGTATTATTATTATTATTTATATTATTTAATCATAATCAAATTAAGTGGTCCAAAAATAAAAAAAATCAAAACATATACGAAAAACAAAGCAGTTATGACCAGAAACATGATTTTAACAAAGAATTGGTAATAAATGGGTAATAAATGGCCATAATTAAATAATATATGGTATAATATATATAATTATGGTATTTTAATAAATTTATAAAAAACTTATATTTATTATATAGGAGGTTCAAATTTGTATGAAGGAAGTCGAGACTTAAGATAAGGGATTTTTGTCTCACTTTTTATTTCTATGAGACACACGCCATATCTACCACCGATTTATTTTATGTGTTCTGAATACTGCCTATGAATTTATTTTATGACTCTCATCCTGAAAATTAGTATGATTTACATATCCATTTGAGGACCTATCTTTTAATAGGTTTACTGTTCAATAGTTACTAAAGCGGTAATGGATTTTTGTTTCGATTTTTCTTCTTTGAGACATATGTTATGTTATGCACTTGTCTTCTTTTATGAGCTGTATATAAATCCCCTTTGACATGTAATATCTTTAATTCGTTTATTCTCATGATATTTTATGTTTCATTTAAATTTATCCTTTCATGTGGATTATGATTCAATGTTTCCAAAGTGATAATGGTTTTATGATACAATCTTGTCGTTTATCAAGATTGTTTATGATTATGCTTCCAGTGATGAAATATTATGATATATCTCTCAAGAAACTAATTAATTTTCTTATCCTTATGTTATGTCATGTGAATACATGTTTTCTCTTCATTTTCCTCTCTTTATGTAATCATGAGTTCAAAATAATGTTTTTAATAAAAATGCATTTATTTCTCTCTTTGGTCGAAAACCCTTTTTCTTCAAAAACCATGTTTTCTAAAATTATTTTCAAAAATGTTTTCAAAATTTTTAAAATGATTTATTAAAGACATTTTTACCAATGTATGAAATTTAAAAAAAATAAAAGTTTTATAATGAAAAGATGAACCAAGGATACTAATCTTATTCTTTCTCTAAATGGTTTTTCATGAAAATATGTTTATGAAACTCATTTCTATTCCATAGGTCATACCATGATAAAATTATTATGAAACCTAATTTTTTCCATGGGTTATTCTATGATGAAATGGTGAAATTATTATAAAACCTATCACTTCCATGGTTTATGATATGATAAAATGTTTATGAAACTCATTTCATTTTATGGATTATGATATGATGAATGTTTTATGATCTTATGGAACACATACGTATGATTTTAATTATGTGATGGGTAGGACCTATATATCTCCCTCTAATTTAGTGGATAAATATGGATACCTTATGAGAAAATATATTATTTGTGAACCTAATTACACGTCCGCAATGTTATGCATGAATCTGATTACATGTTCAAAATGTTATGCATAAACCTAATTATATGTTCACAATGTTATGGATGAACCTAATTACATGTTCACAGTGTTATGTGTGGACCTATCTTTAGTGTCCATAATGTTATGCATGGACCTAGTTTCATGTATATAAGTATATACGAGGGCCTGATTTCATGTCCTTAACTTAATGAGTGAACCTATATCTATTTACACATGTTCACAGTGTTATAAGTTGGGTTGTATACTACAAATATATATATTATGCCAATTTTATGCTCACATGACTCATGTTATTTTATTAAATTATGATTAATGTCTTATAAACATCCAATCATTATGAAATGACTTAATATTATGATCTTTTATCAATAGGGTATTATTTTCAAATTTTATTATCATGTTCTCATACACTTATGTTCATGTTATGCTTATGTATCTCCATTTTTTACCCTTACTAAGAATATGAGATCACCCTTTCTTATGTTTCATTTCCCTGGGTTATGAAGAAAGGTTTTAAGTAGGGTATGTTTATAAAAAGTACTAAAGTAGAAGATATTTATTGTATATGTTGAAGATATTTCACCAAATTAGAATATTTTGTACCTAGTCTCCAAATACACTAAATTATTATGGTCCCCAGGTATGTGTTTGTGTAATGTATTGAATATTCATCTAAAAAGATATAATATCTATGTATGATAATCTTGGATCAATATAGTTTCTATCTTAGGAAACCTTTAGTTAACCTTTGAAAACTAGTATGAGAAAACTTTAGTGATATCCCAAGGTATATTTCTAAGGATATGTCTAGGTATGTCTCTAAGGATGAGTCTAAGGATGAGTCAAAGTATAGTAAAATGTCCTATAATTTTGGTAAAGGATAGAGTGAGTGTTTTCTAATCAATTTCATCTGTTTTTGGATACTATAAGTGGATGGGGTTCTGAAATAGAGGTAACTAGGGGTAATAACTCCAAAAAGGGTGCATTGATCTAGATTCTATTGTCACCTGGTGCACGATAACAGACCTTACTGCACACCTAGTTTGACAATCCCTAAGTAAAGAACCCGTGTAGTTTGTTGAAGTTGAAATTGTTTTCAATTAGTTAAGAAGATGAAAAGTCAATGAGTTTTTTAATGTGATGATTGTAGAGATGGTCTTAAGTCTTGAATACATGTGTCATTGGTTAATTACCACATTATTTACACCAATGCTTGGAATAAGTTTTGTAAGGTGAACATGAAACAATTTTTTATGCATGAGGAATTAAGTCTGACTTGGCATTACACATGAAGAAGGATTCATACTTCATATTTCATAATATTACTTAGAATTTTTCTATGTATTAAATTGATACTTACTCAAAAAAATTAGTCATCCCACAAAAAATACATATAGAGCTCAACCCCAACCTTATGTGGGACCTCAGGAGAGTCAACCATGGCTAAGGGAGATAGCCTGGGCAAAGCTAGTCGGCGACATAGTGAGAACAGGAGTGAGCCTTCATGGGTGAATGGGAGAAGTAGAAAGCGGTCATGCGAGGTGGCATAATGGTGGAGGAGAGCACCAGAATACAGCGATGTAGCGCATATGATTAGTGGACCATTAACCATTTCTGGATTCATTGAGAGATGCCTTATGTTATAAAGAGGTGTGGGATCACATTGCATTTTGATATGGGATTAGTGTGAGCGGTGTACTATTGCTCTACCATTAAAATATATAAAAATAACCATGACCATCACATTTGTTGTATCTGGAACATTTAATCAATCTCACTATATTTTCTTTAATCTTGGCCACCTGAGAGGTATTGTTCACTGGACTTTCTCCATACAGCATCGATAGTTGATCCAACCATGACTTCCGAGCTCCATTTGAGTGTTCTAATGATTTCAATGAGATCAAAATCACATGAAACTTCATTTTTATGTGTTTACTAAGATCATATCAATGAGTTGAAGTATGTATAAAATATTGTTTTATTAGTGATGGTGATTCTTATAATTGCAAAGCATGAGGTAAGGAATTGTGCCTTTGAAGTGAGGTAGTGCACACACATTGAGTTGGTAGAATGTTGCCTATAAATACGAAAGGTAAATCTCATTTGTTGTTTCCATTGTACTAATAAGTGATCTTGTTTTCCAAAGAAATAGGGCCAACATTACCCTCTGGTTCTTTAAGAAGAAGCTCTATCTCGCAATTATCTTATGCAAATGAGAAGGAGGGTTTCACAATCCTTCGACATGTGTCTTTCAAACTCGAATTACTTCATGATGAAACTTGTTTTTGTTAATCACTTAGTATAGCTCTACATGTGTCTCCCTATCATTCATGAAGAACATTGAGAATTCATGCTTGTTGCATGAAATATAGTGAAAACACCCATAAAGACAATGTATTACACTATTTCACACAGAACCTTGAAATAATAACCAGTTTGTGTGATTTGTGTTAGAATCCCCACATAAATTATATGAAGGAGAAGGTTTTGTGCATGTTTTACATGAACATGGTTTTCACAAAGGTTGTGAAAGTGTTTTATGTGTGCACATAAGGCATTGTGTTTGTAAGGTATTTTTGTAAGTGAAATTACATGCATACATATGCATTGAGTAAAAAATAGTAGACAATGTGTATATGATATATACTATACACATCAAATATTAGAAGAATATTTGAATCAAGTGTGGTAGTATAGTGAGATTTCACTATTCAACCAATGTATTCAAATGAAATTATAAATTCATGAAAGTGTGAATCTTGTGAATGTGTATTATTTCACAAAGTAAGAATACCATGTAGTGTATTAAATACATGCATGAATTTTGAAGAATATCACATGAAATGAAAAATGAATAATCAGTGTGTAGTGTTTTGAGACCAAAGTTGGAGTATCATTTTATCAGAAAACTTTTACATGTGAGTTATTCAATGATTAGTGAGTTTGGTTCTTTAGTAGAAGAAAGAATATTATCCTAAAAAGTGTTGTACTAAGGTAGCTGACCATCTACAAGTGATCATAATTATTTGAGCAAGAACATCATTAGTGTAAAGGTTCTTGAATTGTGCATGAACCGTTTTGATCTAGAAAGCTCATGGAGGAAGATTAAAATATCATCTTATCAGTGTATCATAACTTATGTGATTCAAGATATTAAAAGTATTCAGTGGGACTTTGAAGGGGAAAAAGTATTTAGTGGAACTATAGAGAAGGGCAGTGGGATGTTGGTAACACTATGGGATGCAGTATAAAGATCCTCCTATGAAACTTAGGAGTAACCTGTTTAGGTGGTAACTTGTGATATCTAGTGTTACTCTAGATTGGAACACTGTGGGACTTAGTGTTGAAGGGAATGGTACTTTCCCTAATTATAACCATCTATATATAGTGAATAATTTTTAACCAGGGGGTATAAATAGTTGTATCAAGGACGTAGGTCTTAATACTGAACCTTATAAAAAATATTGTGTGCGATGTTTTAATTTTCATTTTTCATTGCACATAGGATCCATCATCCTAATATGTAAAATAGGTTTAAAAAAGGTTAAAGAAAATAAAATAATTTATTAAAGAAATTCACACCTGATTCACCCCCCCCCCCCCCCACTCAGTGTGACTACATGATCCATCAGACACTTTAATTAGTATCAGCTCATAGGCTGCCTATGGTTGGATCTACTTTACTTGTACAGTTGATTTTATCATAAGTACATGAAGTGCAGATTTGAGTTTGAAGAAAATTTAGAAGAGATTTAGATGGAAAATCCTATCTCTACTTTTGATGTTATGAATGTTGAAGTTTTAGTCAAGACTCATAAAAACAAGAAGAAAAAAGTAGAAAATAATCTAAATAATAATTCAATGATAAATGAAGATCAAATGTAAGTTGAAGTCACTCATAGTTGAAATTTTTCAGTGAAATCAGTTGGTTGTAATTTTGATCAATCAAGTTTAAGATGTGTTGAAGATTTGATCAATTATGAAATTAGAGAACATATGAAGAAAATTCCCAAAGAAGTGGTACATATATGGTCAGAGTTTTCAAGGAAATTCGAGATGAAAAATTATAGCTATAATAAGAGTCTAATGTTATGGAAGAGACATTGACTAAACATTTTGGCATATCCAACACTCTCACAAAACTTGTGAAAGAAAAGGAAGAAACAATAACTCTTTTCAAAGAAATATATGTCAGATTTATTGAATAATTGAAAACTAATGTGTGTGATAAAGATGTTTTTTAAATGGTCATTACATAAGTTATCCATGCACTTGAAAATATGTATATTAAATCTATGAATATAAAATATGCTCAGCTAAATGATAGAGTATAAATAATCAAGGAGCTAGAAAATTTGTTACTGAAGGTAAATTAGATACATGAAGATAAGATTCGAAAGATGAAGATTTAGAAGAAGGATAACATGAAATCAGTTGAATATGAGAATATTTCTCTCAACTTAAAATTTCTTGAACTTGAACTGAAACTAAGAAATATGGAAGTGACAAAAGCTGATACTTCCCAAGATATTGAGAAAATAATAATTTCTAAGAATTCATATAATAAAAGTCATATTTCTAAAAAGACTCAATATAGTGACAAGAATATATTGATATTATCCAAGGATAAATCTACTACATTCCCATTGAATAATTAATCTATTACATCTTTAAAGATAGATAAGAAAAATTGTGTAAATTTTTGTTCCCTAAAGAAAACATAGAAGACAAAATGTGCTACCAAAAAGTAGAAAAATATCAAAGATAGTCAGAATATTTCACAAGAGAATAAATCAATATTTTTTGGCTGCTATTGGTGTTGTTGGAATTTTGGGCATAGGGAAATGAATTTTTGGAACAATATGTCATTGTATGAAAATTACAGAATACCTACATTTAGAGGGAGAAAATCTGAAGAGAAGTGGAAACTTTCACAACAAAAGTATATCTTATAGAAAGGAAATTCGTCTATCAATAACAGATTTAATTACTTTGAAATTTTATGTGATTACTGCAATAAAAGTGGTCATTATTATGATGAGTTATGTAATATACCAATCATGAATAAATCATCTGTTTATGTGAATAGAATACCACAATAAGAAGTGAAGTAGGTAAGAAATGAAGATGTTAGGTCATCCTTAGGATGTGAAGAAAATAATAAGGTTGATAAACAAACATCTCCCAAGAAGTTTGTTATGAATGATGTGAAGCATGTCACATCAAATAATAGATGTTTCTATTATGGTAGGAAAGGCCACGTCATGGACCATTGTAAATTGGTCGTAAACATTCATACTAAAGGAAGAAATATGGAATGAAAGAAAGAATCCATCCAGAAGAGAAACAATAGGATTGATTTAGTGAAAGGAATTTATGATGAAGAATATGAAAAGTACCCTAAAAAGGGTAACTTTATGAATTCTAAATTTTTGTGTGAAAGTTGAAATATATCTATACATTCAGGTAAAAAATGTCATGGTTACTTCGACAAGAATAATTCTTGAAGAAGAAAGGGAAAGAACCTATGACTTCTATTGTTGGGAAAAAGAATTCAACACACAAAGTCAAGACCTATCATGTTCCTAAAGAATGTTTGATCATATGCATAGAATAGTTATAAAAGGAAATAAAGTTATAACAAGCAGATAAAACTAAAATTACTTTGTTAGAAAATGTGAATAAGTCATTTTCATCTAAAAATATTACGGGGTTGAGAAGCAACTCTCATCCCTATTTCTCTAACTGAAACCCATTGAATAACCACCTTATTCTCATATATATATATATATATTTTGTTTTTAATGTAGGTAATTGAAGGTGAAGAATGAATTCAGGGGGAGAAATGAATTTGATAAAATCTATGAATATCTTACATCTAGAAAGTTTTCCATCATAGAGGACTATTGGAATCATGTTGTCTTTTTGTAACATTTCAAATAATATCTTAATAAGCTTGGTGTTTATTATTGAATAAATTAAACCATGATGAATATTTATTCAATGCATCTCTTGAGGTAGATCATAAAAGATAAAACACCAGATATTTCTAACCCAAATGATATCTTCTGAATATCAAAATTTCTGATGAGGTATGCATCTGATAATTCTAGAATCCAAAAGTCTAAAAATAAAAGTTTTTTTTAATTGAGGTACGTTGGTTACACTCTCCTATTTTCATCATAAAAAATTCATCAATTATAAAAAGAATAGATTTATTACTTGATGACAAAGAGGAATTACATTTTTTCATTGAAATGATTTTAATTTGTTTACTCAGATGTATGCAGGAGATTAGTTTAAAATATTTTGAACAATTTCTTAAAAGAAGTTTTAGTTATTGGTATCACATGCTAGAAGTTTATTGACAGCATTGATGTTAAATTTGATCACTCTTCTTTTTTATACAGATCATTTCTCAAGTAAAAATAGAGTTGATTAATTTTATCTCTTTGCTAATCTAGTAGTTATTCAATCCTTATCTAGAGTAAATTATATTATAACTTTCAAAAGAGAAGAGTATGTTCTTAAAATTTTAATTTTGGAAATGATAATTCCTTTCCATACTTATATTTTTGGATTAATTTCCAATAAGAGGGGAGAAGATATCATTGAATTTCAAAATAAAGTGGGTATTGAAAACAAATACAAATGGGGAGATTAAATAACCTAAGTAGTTTTTTGAGGTTGAAATTTTTTTCAATCAATTAATAGGATTAAAATTCAATGATTTTTTAATGAGATGATTATAGAGTTGGTATTAAGTTCTGAATACATGTTTAATTGGTTAATTGACACATTTTTTACACCAATGTTTAGAAGAAGTTTTGTAAGATGACCATGCAACAATTATTGATGCATGAGTAATTAAGTTTGTCTTGGAATTACACTTGAATAAGGATTCATATTTCATATTTCATTATATTACTTAGAATTTTTCTAAGTAGGTAATTGTTCCTTACTTAAAAAATTATCCCATAATATATAGCTAGCTCAACCCCAGCCTTATGTGGGACCTAGGAGAGTCAACCATGGCCAAGGGAACCATCCCAAACAAAGCTAATCGGTGTCATGGTGAGCACAGAAGCATGCCTACATGGGAAAATGGGAGCGGAAATGAGCTTCCATGCGGGGCCAAATAGCGGTGGAGGAGAGTGCCAGCATGGAGTAGTGTGGTGCATATGATTAGCAGACCAATAACCATTTCTATCCACATTGGGAGACAAATTGTATTATAAAGAGGCGTGGGATCACATTACATTTTGATGTGGGATTAGTGTGAGTGGCGTATTATTTCTATTCTATTAAAACATACATAAATAACCATGACTGTTAGATATGTTGTATTTGGATCGTTCGATCGATCTCACCATGTTGTATTCAACCTCAACCACCTAATAGGTATTGTTCTCCAAAATTTCTCCACACAGTGTTGACAGTTGATTCATTCATGACTTCTGAGCTCCATTTTAGTGTTTTGATGATTTCAATGAAATCAAAATCATATGAAACTTTGTTTTCATGTGTATATGAAGATCAAATCGATAAGATGCAGTGTATAGAAAATATTTTTTTATCAATAAAGGTGATTCTCATAATCATGAAGCATGAGGTAAGGCATTGTGCCATTGAAGTGCGGTAGTGTGCATTCATTGAGTCAGAAGAATGTTGCCTATAAATACATGAGGGAGAGCTCATTTTTTGTTACTATTATACTGATAATTGTTCTCATTTTCCAAATAAAAAGGGCCACCATGAACCTCTATTTTTTGATGGAGAATATATATCTCATGATTATCTTATGTGAAGGAGAAGGAGGATTCTACGAGCCTTTGACAAGTGTCTTTCACAATGGAAGTGATTTGCAATGAAACTTGTTTTTGCAAAGCACTCGGGATATAACTATGTGTGTATCCCTATATTTTGTAAATAACATTGATAATTCATGATTTTTGTGTGAAATACAGTGCACGCACCCATAAAAGTGTACTACACTGTTGTAAAAAGAACCTTGAAAGCATATATGGTTTGCATGATTTGTGTTAGAAGTCCCAAATACATTATGCGAAGGAGTTGTTGTGCATGTTTTACAAGCACATGGTTTTCATGAAGGTTCTGTAAGTGCTCTGTGTGTTCACATAAGTAAATGTGTTTATGAAGGATTTTTCAAGTGTAAGTACATGCATACACATGCATTGAGTAACAAATAGTAGACAATGTGTGTATGAGATATACTTTATGCATCAAATAGTAAAATAATATTTGAAGCAAGTGTGCCAGTATGGTGTGATTTCACTATTCAACAAATGCATGCATAGTAAATTATGCATGCATGAAATTTTGAAGCTTTTTCATGTGTATTATTTCACAAAGTAAGAAGATCATACAGTGTATTAAATATATGCATGAAGTTTGAAGAATTTAAAATGTAATAAACTACACATGGTCAGTGTGTAGTGTTTTGAGACTGAAGCTAGGGTATCATTTTATCATAAGACTTTTATATCTGAGTTATTCAGTGATTATTGAGGTCGAAAGAAGAAAGAATAATTTCCCTAGAAGTGATTTACTAAGGCGGATTACCATCTATAGGTGATAAAAATTATTTGAGCAAGAACAGCATCAGTAAAAAGGTTTTTGAATTGTACATGATCCAATTTGATCCAGCAAGCTCGTTGAGGAAAATTAAAAGATATCTGTAACGACCTGCAATTTTTGAGTAAATTTTGTTCCCTGTTTTTGCTGGGTTATTTTATTTTTCATTTAATAAAATGAGTATAATTAAAATGAGACCGTTGGGTTTCAACTGTTAAATGACCATTGGTCAATATGACAGTTGCGAACTAAATGTTATAATTATTTTCTATAAATACAAGTGATATTGATTAATTAATATAGAAAGAAGATTCGATGGCCCCATCCAGTAGTCTCAGGCTGATCAAAGCCCATCTGACGGAACTCGATAAGCAGGTAGCACCTTTGGGTTTTGCTCTGGACCAAACCCAATCCAAACTTCATCGTGTGAAACTGGAATGGAATCGCCTTCGCGAGAAGTTCAAACTGATAGAAATCACTACTCAGGGAATGTTGGCCGAGCTGCCCCAAGATTCTATCACCCTATCACACCTTACTCTTAGGTCCTTTGCTGGTGTTATAAGGGGCTATGTAACGAGACCGTAATTGCCTTGTGTAATCCTTTGTTTTAAATAAAAATTGTGATTTCTTCTTATGGTGAAGTTTGTGAATATCTAGTGTCCTGATAAATATAGGATGTATATTATTGATGAATTTTGGAAAAATAATATTTTAAAATATTTAAGTAAACCTTAAATAATTAAAAATGTGTAATGATTTTCAAAAAATGGTGTTCTAAAGTTGTGTTCATTATGAAATTTAGAGTCTAATAAGATCAACTAAATTTTTGATGAATAGTAAATTATGAATAGTGATATTACGCTTAGGATTAGTAATGTGACCAAATGGATTGGTAATATCACTTAAAGAAAGTATTAATATAATTTAGGCACCTTGATTAAGTAATGTGATTCAATAAAATAGGTAAATAACTATTTCAGAAATTACTAGTCAAGTATTAGTTTTTTCAGGTGAATAGTTTTTTTTATTTAAAAATTAAATTAAAAATATTTAGAAAATTACTTTCATAAAATGGAGTTCATTTTTCAAATCAGAGCATCGATATTTGGTTGAGGTGAATTTTTGGGATTTTTCTAAAACGGTTGAATTTTTAGTGAATAGTGTTTTTATTTAAAAATTAAATTAAAAATATTTAGAAAATTATTTTCATAAAATGGAGTTCATTTTTGAAATCAGAGCATCAATATTTGGTTAAGGTGAATTTTTGAGATTTTTCTGTGAAAGTTGAATTTTTGGTGAATAGTGAAAATACATTATTTTAGTTTCGGGTGTTTAATGACATCGTTAAGGATGTAATAATTGTGTAATATTTTTGGTCGACTTATGAATAGTAAGATAAGGTATGAGGTGTCCCAAGTGGCCAATACCATGGTCAATCCCATGGTTTTTCCAATACCACCAATGAGGTGTCCCTTGGCAATTAATGCTTTGTCCCCTCACTTCTCCTATAAATACCAAGCCTTTACCTCATTCATTTCATTTTACAAATCCTTAAAAATGAAGTTCTAGTCTCTTTACCTCCCAAGGAGTCCTCCCAAGGTTCCCTCAATCCCCTCAAGGTCCTGACCTTCGAGTTTTAGGAGTTGCGTTTTAAGGTAAGGGGTTCTACCTCTCTCTTTCTTTTCATGTATCCTCCTTTATGTAATTTATTTTAAGCTCCATGTTCTTATGTTGGAGATGTTATTTTATATTCATCCTATTTTCCTTTTCATGTTCAAATGATGAGAGACCCCCTCTTGATCTCATCAATTCATTTTAAGAATGTTTAAGTGGCGCCGTTAGGCTGCCGAATTTTTGAAAGGGATTCTTTCACCCTACTCATTTTCAAGTTCTATTTTCATGTCAAGTCTTTCAAGTTCCTTTATATTATGTTGGGGTATGATCTCTATATCCATAATACTGTTATTTTATGTTCATATGATGAGAGACCCTATTTTATCTCATCAATTCATTTTTTGAAGTTTTAAGTGACGCTGTTAGGCTGCTGAATTTTCATTAGAGAAATCTTATTTTTGTCTTCCTTCCATGTTTTTCATTTCATATGGTGTGTCTTTAAAATTTCATTACCATGTTCTTATATCCTTTATATTCTATACCTATACTCTCTCTTTTCAATGTTTTCTAAAACCATGTAACATAGTCGTTATGCTACAGTATTTTTCGTCTCAAAATGTCTCTCTCTTTTTCTCAAATTCATTTATTTTATTAAGTGAATACTCAAAGCTCTTTCTTTTATAGGTGTATTCACATGCATATCAAAATGTTCCATTTTAATTCTGGGATTTACATACATGAAACTCACTTTCCTTTTTTGTGGGTTTAAAATGACATAAAGATCATGTCTTAAAAGCAGTTTTTTAAAATGTTATGATTATGAAATGAAACCCATTTCTTTTATGCTATATGGGTTATTTATTAAATGTTTGATGATGATATATGTGGCTCACATGATGATAAAGACAAATTTAATGGTGTGCCCTGATAGTTCTCCAATGCATTGGGTAAAGATTTAATCTCTAGAGATGACCATTTTAACGACACCTTAGTGAATAACCTTGGTAATTTTTTTAATAACACCTTGGGGATGGAACTTGGTGATACGGAAATGATTGTCTAAGTTAAATGTTGTAGACACATATTCAAGTTATGAAACATGTTATTTTTATTATGATATGCCTCAGGATCTTTTTCTCATGCATTAAAGTTATTTATCATGACTTTATTGGTGTATCTCAAGTTCATATGTAAAATGTTTCCCTTGTTTCCCTTACTGGGCCTTCTGCTCACCCTTTCCTTTAACGTATGTCCCAAAGTTATGAGATGCAGTAATGAACTTAGGATGAAAAAGTATGAAGAATCCTTTCAAGTGTTTAAGAAAAATGTTTTAAATTCCTAGTTTCCAAGACACTAAACCTTAAAGATCCTTGGTTTTGTATAATGTAATGAAAGTTTATATGATAAAAAGGCGGGATGTTATAGTTGGTATCAAAGGATGGTTTAGTTATTTGTAGAAATTAGTATTTGAAAACTTTACAAAGTTTATTAATGAAAATATTAAATATAAAAAAACATCCTAGTATTATGGTGAAGTATTGAGTAAGTGGTTTCCAAAAAAATAAATTCTTGTCTAGATATTAACAAGTAGAGGTGGCTCTGGCACAGATGTACAAAGGGGTAAAACCCAAAACCACCGCTTTGAGATAGACTTGAATGGGAACTGGTACACGACAACAGGACTTGCTTCACTCTTGGTTACGACACTCCCGGGGGATATGTTTGGTTAATCGCAAGCTTTTTATGAATCATTATGACGGAATTATAAAAAAATGTAATTGTCTAAGCATGAAGTTTTAAGACATAAAATCCTTTTTAGTTAAAAGACTCATAAATGGAATAAGTTTATCACAAAGGATTTATTCTTTTATAAAGTGTCCCCATAATCTAGGAATATTTTGACGTATTTCCTGAAGAGTTACCCACACCTTCCCCAGAAATAGAGGTAGAGTTATCCATTGAACTCGTACCTGGATATCATCCAATATCAAAGACCCCCTATAGGATAGAAAATGTGGAGATAGAGGAATTAAAGAAACAACTCCAAGACCTTTAGGAGAATGAGTTTATCCGACCAACTGTGTCTCATTGGGAAGAACCAGTCCTCTTTGTGAAGAAGAAGGATGGATCGATGCATCTATGCATTGATTATAGAGAACTGAATGGGATCATAGTAAAGAACAAATACTCTCTTCCAAGAATTGATGACTTATTTGACCAACTTCTTGGGACTCAATTCTTCTCTAAGATTGATCTTCCTTCTAGTTAACATCAATTAAGGGTGAAGAATGATGATACTCCAAAAAAACTGCCTTCTAATCAAGATATGGGCATTATGAGTTTGTTGTTATGCCCTTCGGAATGACTAATACACCTGCTATTTTTATGGATCAAGAATAAGTTGATTTTGGAAACTTATGTTTTATCAAATGGATATCCTCTGTATAGGAAAATTATTTGGTGATTAAATAATAAAGGTTATTTTGGACGATGTTTTCTCTTTTGGAGTACTATATGCCTAAGGGAAATAAAATACTACAGGATTTAAATTGAGGAGGAATGGTTGATTTTTTTTTACGAATTTATGTATTTTTTGTGGACATATGGTGATTTAGGTTATTTCTGGAAAATGATGAACCTAGCATAGAGAATATGTGAATAGGTTAATTATACTTTAGTATGAGACTTTAATAATAGTTGATGTTATTTGGAGATAAATGTTAAGATTTATTAGGGAAGACTATGTGATTAAATCCTTCTAAGTTTTGGGTTCCAATCTTAGTTTGGATTATTCTGAATAATTTTAAGGATGATTGTGTATTGAATAGTCTTTCTGGAACTTTGGGTACTTTTATTGAATTTTGGAGACTAATAGTCATATTTCTTTTTATAAAGGATTATCCTTTTGGGGATTATATGATCTCATACAAACCTTTTTAGTTTTAGTTAATGAGTAAAGACAGGGGAAATATATAGTTATTCTTTTGTATATTATGTGATTCTCTAGAAGATTATTCTTGTGCTTTCGATGAGACCAAGTCTTTTAAAATGATCATTGTTGGAGAAAAGATTAGTCTTGGTAGAAACTTATTAAAGGATGAAACTCTACTTGAAGGTAAGTATATTTCGTTATGTTTTTATTCTATGTAGTGAATTAATTCCTTAAAATTATTAAAAGGAACGTAAAACAAAAACGCTGTTGGTTTAAATTTCCTACTGGGTAATCAAAGACCGTTTAACACATCTTAAATTTGTGATCTTCTTGTGGTTAATTTTATCCTAATAATGTTTACTATCACTCTCCATCGGAACATTGCCTTTTGTTTTCTCTTCCATATCCATGTTTTTTTACATGGAAGCCTTGTATGGGTTAACTCGGGTGACCTTTGTACTTCCCTTTCTTTCTTTTAAAGTAATAGTTTTACTGACTATTTTTCCGATGTGGGACTTTCAACGAAATTTCCAATCCCAATTTTAAAATTGTGAGGACGCAATTTCTTAAGGGGGAAGATTGTAATGACCCAAAATTTTTTAGTAAATTTTGTTCCCTGTTTTTTTTGGGGTATTTTATTTTTCATTTAATAAAATGAGTATAATTAAAATGAGACTGTTGGGTTTCAACTTTTAAATGACCATTGGTCAATATGATCACTGTAAACTAAATGTTACAATTATTTTCTATAAATACAAGTGATCTTGATTAATTAATATAGAAAGAAGATTCGATGGCCCCATCCAGTAGTCTCAGGCCGATCGAATCTCATCTGACGGAACTCGAGAAGGAGGTAGCACCTTTGGGCTTTGCTCTAGACTAAACCCAACTCGAACTTCATCATGTGAATATGGAACGGAATCGCCTTCGCGAGAAGTTCAAGCTGATAGAAAACACTACTTGGGCAATGTTGGTCGAGCCGCCCCAAGATTCTATCACCCTAGCACACCTTACTCTTAGGTCATATGATGGTGTTATAAGGGGATATGTAATGAGACCGTAACTGCCTTGTGTAATCCTTTGTTTTAAATAAAAATTGCAATTTCTTCTTATGGTGAATTTTGTGAATCTCTAGTGTCCAGATAAATATAGGATGTATATTATTGGTGAATTTTGGAAAAACGATATTTTAAAATATTTATGTAAACCTTAAATAATTAAAAATGTGTAACGATTTTTAAAAAATGGTCTTCTAAAGTTGTGTTCATTATTAAATTTAGAGTCTAATAAGATCAACTTAATTTGTGATGAATAGTAAATTATGAATAGTGATTTTATGCTTAGTTTTAGTAATGTGACCAAATGGATTAGGAATATCACTTAAAAAAAGTATTAATATAATTTAGGCACCCTGATTAAGTAATGTGATTCAATAAAATAGGAAAATAAATGTTTCAGAAATTATTAGTCAAGTATTAGTTTTCTTAGATGAATAGTGTTTTTTAGTTAAAAGTTAAATTAAAAATATTTAGAAAATTATTTTCCTAAAATGGAGTTCACTTTTGAAATCAGAGCATCTATATTTGGTTAAGGTGAATTTTTGGGATTTTTCTGGAATGGTTGAATTTTCAGTGAATAGTGTTTTTATTTAAAAATTAAATTAAAAATATTTAAAAAATTATTTTTATAAAATGGAGTTCATTTTTGAAATCAGATCATCGATATTTGTTTAAGGTGAATTTTTGATATTTTTCTGTGAAAGTGGAATTTTCAGTGAATAGTGAAAATACATTTTTTTAGTTTCGGGTGTTTAATGGAATCATTAAGGATGTAAAAATTATGTAATATTTCTGTTCTACTTATGAATAGTAATATAAGGTACGAGGTTTCCCAAGTGGCCAATACCATGGGAAAATACCATGGGCTAGCCCATGGTTTTTCCAATACCATCGATGAGGTGTCCCTTGGCAATTAATGCTTTGTCCCCTCACTTATCCTATAAATACCAAGTCTTTGCCTTATTAATTTCATTTTCAAAATCCTTACCAACAAAGTTCTGGTCTCTTTACCTCCCAAGAATTCCTCACAAGGTTCCCTCAATCCCCCCAAGGTCCCGACCTTCGAGTTTTAGGAGTTTCATTTTAAGGTAAGGGATCCTACCTCTCTCTTTCTTTTCCTGTATTCTCCTTTATGTAATTTATTTTAAGCTCCATTTTCTTATGTTGGGGGTGTTATTTTAAATTAATCCTATTTTCCTTTTCATGTTCATATGATGAGACACCCCCTCTTTCTCTCATCAATTCATTTTAAGAATGTTTAAGTGGCGCCGTTAGGCTGCCGAATTTTTGTAAGGGATTCTTTCAGCCTTCTCATTTTCAAGTTCTTTTTCATGTCAAGTCTTTCAAGTTCCTTTTTATTATTTTGTGTTATGGTATCTATATCCATCATACTATTATTTTATTTTCATATTATGATAGACCCTATTTGATTTCATCAATTCATTTTTTTAAGTTTTAAGTGACGTCGTTAGGCTGCATAATTTTCATAAGAGAAATCTTATTTTTGTCTTCCTTCCATGTTTTTCATTTCATATGGTATGTCTTTCAAATTTCATTACCATGTTCTTATATCCTTTATATTTTGTCTCTATACTTTTTTTTGGATCATTTATGAGTGGGTAACCCATGTACCCTCTCTTTTCAATATTTTCTAAAACCCTCTAACATAGTCGTTATGCTGCAGAATTTTTCGTCTCAAAATGTCTCTCTCTTTTTCTCAAATTCATTTATTTTATTAAGTGAATACTCAAAGCTCTTTCTTCTACAGGGGTATTCACATGTATATCAAAATTTTCTATTTTAATTCTGGGATTTACATACATGAAACCCACTTTCATTTTTCTTGGGTTTAAAATGACATAAAGATCATGTCTTAAAAGCAGTTTTTTTAAAACGTTATGATTATGAAATAAAACCCATTTCTTTAATACTATATGGGTTATTTATGAAATTTTTTATGATGATATATGTGTCTCACATGATGATAAAGACAAATTTAAGGGTGCGCCCTGATAGCGCTTCAATGCATTGGGTAAAGATTTAATCTCTGGAGATGACCATTTTAACGATACCTTGGTGAATAACCTTGGTAATTTTTTTAATGACACCTTAGGGATGGACCTTGGTGATACATAAATGATTTTCTAAGTTAAATGTTTTAGACACATCTTCAAGTTATGAAACACATTATTTTTATTATGATATGCCTCATGATCTCTTTCTCATGCCTTAAAGTTACTTATCATGACTTTATTGATGTATCTCAAGTTCACATGTAAAATGTTTCCCTTGTTTCCCTTACTGAGCCTTCTGCTCACCCTTTCCTTCGATGTATGTCTCTAGTTTATGAGATGCAGTAATGAAATTAGGATGAAAAATTATGAAGAATCCTTTCAAGTTTTTAAGAAGAATGTTTTATGTTTTCATGTTTTAAGTTCCTGGTTTCCAAGACACTAAACCTTAAAGATCCTCAGTTTTGTATAATGTAGTGAAAGTTTATGTGATAAAAAGGCGGTATGTTATAGTTGGTATCAAATGATGGTTTAGTTATTTTTGGAAATTAGGATTTGAAAACTTTACAAGGTTTCTTAATGAAAAGAATAAATATAAAAAAACATCCTGGTATTTTGGTGATGTATTGAGTAAGTGGTTTCCAAACAAATAAATCCTTGTCTAGATACGAACAAGTAGAGGTGGCTCTGGCACATATGTACATAGGGGTAAAACCTGAAAACACCGCTTTGAGCTAGACTCAAACGGGAACTAGAACATGACAATGTTCTTTGCTTCACTCTTGGTTATGACACTCTTGGGGGATATGTTTGGTTAATCGCAAGCTTTTTATGAATCATTATGACGGAATTATAAAAAAAATGTAATTGTCTAAGCATGAAGTTTTAAGACATAAAATCCTTTTTAGTTAAAAGACTCTTAAATGAAATAAGTTTCTCATGAAGGATTTATTCTTTTAGAAAATGTCCCCATCGTCTAGGAATACTTTGACGTATTTCCTAAGGAGTTACCCAGACCTCCCCCAAAAAGAGAGGTAGAGTTCTCCATTTAACTCGTACCTAGATATCATCCGATGTCAAAGACCCCCTATAGGATAGAGTAATTAAAGAAACAACTCCAAGACCTTTTGGAGAATGGGTTTATCCGACCAAGTGTGTCTCCTTGGGAAGCACCAGTCCTCTTTGTGAAGAAGAAGGATGGATCGATGCAGCTATGCATTGATTATAGAGAACTGAATGGGATCACAGTGAATAAAAAATACTCTCTTCCAAGAATTGATGACTTATTTGACCAACTTTGTGGGACTCAATTCTTCTCTAAGATTGATCTTCATTCTGGTTATAATCAATTGAGGATGAAGAATGGTGATATTCCAAAAAAAACTGCCTTCCAATCAAGATATGGGCATTATGAGTTTGTTGTTATGCCCTTCATACTGACTAATGCACCTGCTATTTTTATGGATCAAGAATAAGTTGATTTTGGAAGATTATGTTTTATCAAATGGATATCCTTTGTATAGGAAAATTATTTAGTGATTAAATGATAAAGGTTATTTTGGATGATGTTTTCTATTTTGGAGTACTATATGCCAAACGGAAATAAAATACTACAGGATTTAAATTGAGGAGGAATGGTTGATTTTTTTTTAAGAATTTATGTATTTTTTGTGGACATATGGTGATTTGGGTTATTTCTAGAAAATGATGAACCTAACATAGAGAATATGTGAATAGGTTAATTACACTTTAGTATGAGACTTTAATAGTAGTCGATGTTATTTGGAGATAAATGTTAAGATTTATTGGGGAAGACTATGTGATTAAATCCTTCTTAGTTTTGGGTTTCAATATTAGTTTGGATTATTCTGAATAATTTTAAGGATGATTGTGTATTGAATGGTCTTTCTGGAACTTTGGGTACTTTTGTTGAATTTTGGAGATTAATAGTCATATTTTCTTTATAAAGTATTATCCTTTTTGGGGATTATATGATCTCATAAAAACCTTTTTAGTTTTAGTTGATGAGTAAAGACAAGGGAAATATATAGTTATTCTTTTTTGGATTATGTGATTCTCTAGAAGATGATTCTTGTGCTTTTGATGAGACTAAGTCTTTTGAAATGCTCATTGTTGGAGAAAAGATTAGTCTTGGTAGAAACTTATTAAAGGATTAAACTCTACTTCAAGGTAAGTATATTTCCTTATGTTTTTATTCTATGTAGTGAATGAATTCCTTAAAATTATGAAAAGTAATGTAAAACAAAAACTTTGTTAGTTTATGTTTCCTACTGGGTAATCAAAGACTGTTTAACACATCTTAAATTTTTGATCTTCTTATGGTTAATTTTCTTCTAATCATGTTTTCTATCACTCTCCATCAGAAAATGACCCTTTGTTTTCTCTTCCATATCCATGTTTTTTTACATGGAATCCTAGTATGGGTTAACTCAGGTGACCTTTGTACTTCCCTTTCTTTCTTTTAAAGTAATATTTTTACTGACTCTTTTTCCGATGTGGGACTTTCAACGAAATTTCCAAGCCCAATTTTAAAATTTCAAGGACGCAATTTCTTAATCGGGGAAGATTGTAATGACCCGAATTTTTTGAGTAAATTTTGTTCCCTTTTTTGGTGGGTTATTTTATTTTTCATTTAATAAAATGAGTATAATTAAAATGAGACCATTGGGTTTAAACTGTTAAATGACGGTTGGTCAATATGACCATTTCAAACAAAATGTTACAATTATTTTCTATAAATACAAGGGATCTTGATTAATTAATATAGAAAGAAGATTCGATGGCCCCATCCAGTAGTCTCGGGCCGATCGAAGTCCATCTGACGGAACTTGGGAAGGAGGTAGCACCTTTGGGCTTTGCTCTAGACCAAACCCAAGCCGAACTTCATCATGTGAAGATGGAATAGAATCACCTTCGCAAGAAGTTCAAGCTGATAGAAATCACTACTCGGGCAATGTTGGCCAAGCCACCCCAAGATTCTATCACCCTAGCACACCTTACTCTTAGGTCCTATACTGGTGTTATCAGAGGCTATGTAACGAGATCGTAACTTCCTTATGTAATCCTTTGTTTTAAATAAAAATTTTGATTTCTTCTTATGGTGAAGTTTGTGAATCTCTAGTGTCCGGATAAATATAGGATGTATATTATTGATGAATTTTGGAAAAGGTATATTTTAAAAAATTTATGTAAACCTTAAATAATTAAAAATGTGTAATTATTTTCAAAAAATGGTCTTTTACAGTTGTGTTCATTATTAAATTTAGAGTCTAATAAGATTAACTTAATTTTTGATGAATAGTAAATTATGAATAGTGATTTTACGCTTAGGATTAGTAATGTGACCAAATGGATTAGTATTATCACTTAAATAAAGTATTAATATAAGTTAGGCACCTTGATTAAGTAATGTGATTTAATAAAAATAGGAAAATAATTGTTTCAGAAATTATTATTCAAGTATTAGTTTTTTCAGGTGAATAGTGTTTTTTTAAATTAAATTAAAATTATTTAGAAAATTATTTTCATAAAATTGAGTTCATTTTTGAATTAAGAGCATCGATATTGGGTTAAGGTGAATTTTTGGGATTTTTCTGAAATAGTTGAATTTTCAGTGAATAGTTTTTTATTTAAAAATTAAATTAAAATTATTTAGAAAATTATTTTCATAAAATGGAGTTCATTTTTGAAATCAGAGCATCGATATTTGGTTAAGATGAATTTTTGATATTTTTCTCTGAAAGTTGAATTTTTGGTGAATAGTGAAAATACATTTTTTTTAGTTTCGGGTGTTTAATGACATCATTAAGGATGTAATAATTATGTAATCTTTCTGGTCGAATTATGAATAGTAATATAAGGTATTAGGTGTCTCAAGTGGCCAATACCATGGGAAAATACCATGGGCAAGCCCATGGTTTTGACAATACCACCGATGAGGTGTCCCTTAGCAATTAATGCTTTGTCCCCTCACTTCTCCTATAAATTCCAAGCCTTTCCCTCATTCATTTCATTTTCAAAATCCTTTCCAATGAAGTTTTGGTATCTTTATCTTCCAAGGAGTCCTCCCAAGGTTCCCTTAAGCCCCCCAAGGTCCCGAACTTCAATTTTTAGGAGTTGCATTTTAAGGTAAGGGATCCTACCTCTCTCTTTCTTTTCATGTATTCTCCTTTATGTCATTTATTTTAAGCTCCATTTTCTTATGTTGGAGAAGTTATTTTATATTAATCCTACTATCCTTTTCATGTTCATACGATTAGATACCCCCTATTTCTCTCATCAATTCATTTTAAGAATTTTTAAGTGGCGTCGTTAGGCTGCTGAATTTTTTAAGGGATTCTTTCACCCTTCTCATTTTCAAGTTCTGTTTTCATGTCAAGTCTTTCAAGTTCCTTTTTATTATTTTGGGGTATTATCTCTATATCCATCATACTGTTATTTTATGTTCATATTATGACAGACCTTATTTGATCTCATCAATTCATTTTTTGAAGTTTTAAGTGACGTCATTAGGCTGCCAAATTTTCATAAGAGAAAACTTATTTTTTTTCTTCCTTCCATGTTTTTCATTTCATATGGTATGTATTTCAAATTTCATTACCATGTTCTTATATACTTTATATTCTATCCCTCTACTATTTTTTGGATCATTTATGAGTGGGTAACCCATGTCCCCTCTCTTTTCAATGTTTTTTAAAACCCTGTAACATAGCTGTTATGCTGCAGAATTTTTCGTCTCAAAATGTCTCTCTCTTTTTCTCAAATTCATTTATTTTATTAAGTGAATACTCAAAGATCTTTCTTATACAGGGGTATTCACATGTATATCAAAATTTTCTATTTTAATTCTAGGATTTACATACATGAAACCCACTTTCCTTTTTCGTGGTTTTAAAATGACATAAAGATCGTGTCTTAAAAGCAGTTTTTTTAAAACGTTATGATTATGAAATGAAACCCATTTCTTTTATGCTATATGGGTTATTTATGAAATGTTTGATGATGATATATGTGGATCACATTATGATAAATACAAATTTAAGGGTGCACCCTGATAGTGCTCCAATGCATTGGGTAAAGATTTAATCTCTAGAGATGACCATTTTAATGATACCTTGGTTAATAACCTTGGTAATTTTTTTAATGACACCTTGGGGATGGACCTTAGTGATACGGAAATTATTGTCTAAGTTAAATGTTATAGACCCATCTTCAAGTTATGAAACACGTTATTTTTATTATGATATACCTCATGATCTCTTTCTCATGCTTTAAAGTTATTTATCATGACTTTATTGTTGTATCTCAAGTTCACATGTAAAATGTTTCCCTTGTTTCCCTTACTGGGCCTTCTGCTCACCCTTTCCTTTAATGTATGTCCCCAGGTTATGAGATGCAGTAATGAACTTAGGATAAAAAAGTATTAATAATCCTTTCAAGTGTTTAAGAAGAATGTTTTATGTTTTAATGTTTTAAGTTCCTGGTTTCCAAGACACTAAACCTTAAAGATCCTCAGTTTTGTATAATGTAATGAAAGTTTATGTGATAAAAAGGTGGGATGTTATAATCTCCCTATTAGTGGATCATATATTGTGTGACTCAAGATAGTGAAATTATTCAATGGGACTATAAATCATAATAAGTCTCCAATGGGACTCTAGAGTAGGTCAGTGGGATGTTGGTAACACTATGGGATGCAGTATAATAATCCTCATGTAGGACTCAGGAGTCACTTGTGTAGGTGGTAACATGTGATCTCTAGTCGGACTCTATATTAGAACATTGTGGGACCTAGTGTTGAAGGGAATGGTATTTTCCCTAGTTGTAACCATATATATATAGTGAAGAATTTGTAACCTAGGGGTATAACCGGTTGCAGTAAGGACATAGTTCTTAAAACCAAACCTTGTAAAAAATATTGTGTGTTGAGTTTTCATTTTCATTTTTCATTACATACAGGATCCATCATCCTAATAGGTGATAATGGATTAAAGGGTTTTAAAGAAAATAAAATAATTTAGTAAACCAATTCACACATGATTCCCCCCCCCCTTAATGTGACTGCACGATCAATTAGACACTTCACTAGGGATATACTTTGGAAATTCACAAACTCTTTAAAAACCATTATAAATGATTTAAATAGATGATAAATCTGAATGACCTAGTATAAACCTAATGTTTCATAAATTAAAAAATAAGGTTTCATGATTTAGACGCCCTATAAGTGATTTATCATGATTATGTGGTTCTCTACTATGATTATTATTGTTCACACTATGCTTTTTGGATTTATTAAATGTCTTAAACCTAAAGGAATCAAGTTAATACTAAATAAAACAGACAATGCAATGATTTTCCTCCTAAGAAACTGACTGTTATGGGAGATAAAATGGAAAAAAAACTACATTTTTATGCTCACACAAATTTTTCAAGCTATGACTC
Source organism: Viscum album (assembly GCA_963277665.1). NCBI lineage: Eukaryota > Viridiplantae > Streptophyta > Magnoliopsida > Santalales > Viscaceae > Viscum > Viscum album. Next base: position 439,300,146 of record OY728155.1, on the reverse strand, counting down.
ATGTTGAACTTAAAACGAGAAAAAGAGTGAACAACTTTATATTGAGTCCTTCATGAGGTAACTCCCACCTTCTTTTAGTGGTTCCTCTGACCCGATAGTTGCTGAGAAATAGATCAGTATTGATGAAAATATATTTTCCATCCTCTGGTGTTTAGAACATGAAAAAGTCATTTTGGTTGTCTACTATTTGGAAGGTGAGGCGGATCAATGGTGGACACTTACTATAATAAGAGTAAATGATAGGAAATTTACTCCATGAAGTGGTATGAGTTTAAAAACTTATTTTTCATTAAGTAATTTCCTAATTTTCTTTATAAAAAATGGGGAATGAATTCCTCAAGATTAAGTAGAATGAAAATGAATCTGTTGGTACCTATGAAGAAAATTTTACAAGACTTGTGTGGTACGCTTCTGGTGTTATCATTTATCCTAAAAATAAGGTTGACTGATTATTTAGTAGATTAAAACCAAATCTCCAAAGGGTGTTATCCATAAGGGAATTTGGATGTTATGGATAAATCATTTGATGTACACTAAAAGTTAAAATGTAATATGAAAACCCTCTTGGTTATGGTGATAAGAAAAGGAAGATGGGGTCCCATGGAATTTCTAGTGATATGTCACATGTGGGGAAAAAATTCAAACTCCTACTTTCTAAAAACTGTGGGAAGGATAACTTGGGTGAGTGATTAAAAAGAATAAGAAGGTGTTTCAAGTGTGGGAAGCCTAGACATCGAGTAAAATAATGTATAAGTAGTGTTAAGAGGATAGTCAATGAAATGAATAGAGAGATGTCTCAACATAATTCATCACCCACACTCCAGTGTTTCAAGTGAAAGAAGTTTTTCAATTATGAAAATCAATGCCCCAATCCAAGGGCTAATGTAGATGATAAGCCACAACAGTATATTAAGAAAAATGACATAGTTAAAACTTATGGAATCATAATGGATAAAGTGAATCATGATAATTAGGGCACACTTATCCTCTCATCCTTAGTTGGGAATTTCATGTTTATTTTTGTAAGAATGAGCCCTATGTAAATTTTATTTTTCTTCCTTTAGTGAAGTTTCATGTGATTATCTCCCTCTACATGGATTCTAGAATAATTAAATCACATTTGATATTCTATATATATAAGGATGAACCCAAACTTCCAATGAAAATGTTTTTGTATAAGATAAGATCTTATATAAGGAATAAATGAGGAATTAATATTTGGAAGTGTATATGTGTCCTATAATATTAACTTAAGAGTTATGGATATCATCATGGGTTTATGAGTTTAAGGTTGATTATAAGTTCAAAGTCATTGAATCCCCTTTTGAGGTTTTTTGTGATGGGATTTTATCAAGATTGAGGATATTTTAAGAGACATTTATTGCAATACAACCCATTGGTTTTGTATATGTTTTAGTGAAAAAATCATTTGAGGATGAATGAATTTACACTTTTTGGACATATGATTAATGGTACTTGTAAACTTTAGGGTTTATCTTATCCTTGATGTTGAGATAGTTATGGGTTGTAGTTGATCACCTTTCAAATTCATCACACTTCATTACTACCAAAATATATTTCTCTCTCGATCCTCTTTCTAAAATATACATTAAGAAAGTTTTAAGGTTCTATGGGGTACTGCATGTGGGTTCTGGGCGCAGCAGAAGTGTGTGATAGGTGGTGCCAAACTTTAATTTTTTCATAATTGATGATCAATCTGAGATCTATATGACAATTAATGCCATGCTCCACAGAATTGAGTCAAAGAAATATAAAATAAATAATTTCACTAGAACTGAGAGAGAGTATATCAACACATATTTTTTATAATTAATTTAATTAGATAAAGAATTACCTCTAAGGAATTATTTCTTCATTGATGAGTCTGGCGACAGATCTACGGTGCACCATTATTGTGTTTCATAAAAAAGTGTAGATTTCCTCTAACGGTGATCCACATGTGTTTCGTGAATCTCCAGGTGTCATTGAAGGAGTCTTCAGGTGCTAGTATAGAATATCTTTGTACTTGCATCATCTGCCTTTGATCACCTTGAGAATTACTTCCAAAGCGTTCTCCTTGATCCGGTGGAGGAGGATAGCTCTCTGTTCTTGGGAGCATTCTTGGAGAAGGGAGCTCTCTAGGCTTGAGAGGATTCTCCAAGATTGGTGTTCACAACCAATAAAAATGAATTGGCTCTCTTGAGAAAATAACATAATTGGGTATTTATATTACTAGGTTAAAAATAAAGCAATTACACAAGAACCTTTATTTATTTATTTAATCCTAGCAAAACCCCATGTAAAATAATAGTAATGATAATAATAATAATAATTCTCACCATACTCTTAACTTGAAAATTATAATTAAATATTATTTAATTAAATAATATTAAATATTTATCAGACCTTGAATAATGTCTATTTAATAATTAATTAAATATCACTAAATTATTTTCTAATAAATAAATAAATATTGTATTCACTAAATAGAAAATAAATATTTATTAAATATTATGCTCACAATATATTCTCTCAAATAACTAGTGATGAAATAAATGAGATCAAGAATACATGAATAATTATTAAACCACGTGTGGGAATAATATTTATTCAACCTGTTAAATAATAAATAATAATATATTATTTAAATGATATTTTGGATACACTTAGTGTGTGACCCTCTAGGCCTCTTTCTCAGTGACATTAGGTGAAGTAACCTAAAGTCCAAGGTTGGCATCTAGCAACATGTCAAGGCACCCATAGATAAATAAGTTAATGCTACAACAAAATTTCATCTAATACATATGCTTACCATGTAATATAATCCCTTTATCATAATATCACAAATCAAGTAGGTTGCATGTTAGTTCCATCAACCTATGTGCTCGATCATATCTTTATTTAAATTTTTGGAAATAGAACTATTCTATAGAAAACCATTGATATAGATTTATTTAGGCTATATAATTTCCATCAAAGGGGCTGAGATATTGAATTTTGTTAAATAATAGAAGGGATAAATATTTTTCTCACGTTATTCATTAATGAAATATTACTCGTGATGCACCCAACATATCATACCTCACTGTGAACATCTATCACCACAGTTTTCCTCAATACATCTAAGTGTGTGACTCATAATACTCAATAATAATAATCTTAAAGTATAAGGATCAATACACACATCCACAGATAGGAACATCCAATGACACATAGAAATGTGGATTTCCTACTGGTGGGTCTCATTCTCATAATATCCTATTGGATATTACCAAGGGCGTACACCATAAGAAGATGTCTCAAAGTCCTATAAGTCTCTACCCCTGATAGCATGTATCATTTGTGTCCCTCAAATGATATCTTATGGATATAGAACATGTATTCAAGAATAATTTCATAAAACTTCTAGGTTCTTATCATAGTAGGGAACTGCTATTACCTTTTAGTGTGATAGCTACTCTTAGGACATTATCACATACGATGTCATGCAGAAGAACAATCATGATGTGATAAGTAGTTTATTAATATTCAAAAAAAATGAATATATGTTTATCATAAATTATAAAGAAGTTGGTTCTATGGCACCAACTCCAACAGACTCCCACTAGTACTAGAGCCAATTGCTAACAACCTTCAGTCCACTAGCTCTCACATGATATTCATGCTTCTTCTGAAAAAGGCCTTTAGTCAAGGGGTCTATCATGTTCTCTTCTGTGGGCACTCTGCTCACTGCAACTTCACCCCTCTATTAGAAATCCTACAAGAGGTGATACTTCCAGATTATATGATTTTTACGTTGGTGTGATCTTGTCTCTTTTTCAAGATCCACCGCTGCAATATTATCACAATACAATGTGATAGGGTCTTTACTTCTAGGTACCACATCAATCTCTTGGACAAAGTTCTGAATCCAAATGGATTACTTGGCCGCATCAAAAGCCACTATATACTTAGACTCCACTGTAGAATCAATGAAAATTGGTTTCTTTTAACTCTTCCAGCTCACAGCTCCTCTGTTGAGATGGAAAACATATCCTGATTGAAACTTTAGATCATTCTGATCTGTCTGAAAACTAGAATTAGTATAACCCCTAATGAACAGCACTTCATCTCCCCTATACACTAGGAATGAATCCTTGGTTCTTAGATACTTAAGGATGGCCTTAACAGTAGTCCAATGTTGTTATCCTGGATCTGCTTTATATCTTCCTACCATGATCAATGCATAGAAAACATCAATTCTAGTACATAACATGGAATACATGATTGATCTTATCATCGAAGCATATGGGATCTTACTCATTCTCTCTTTCTCATGTTGTGTTTGAGGACACATTTTCTTAGAAAGATGTAAACCATGTGACACTGGAACCAATCCCATCTTGGATTATTCCATACTAAATCTCTTTAGTATCTGGTCAATAGATGTACTTTGACTTATTTCAAGAAGCCTCTTGGATCTATCACAAATGATCTTGATCCCTATAATATAGGTTGCTTCACCTAATTCCTTCATGAAGAAACACTTATTTAACTAGTCCTTAATATATTTTAATACTAGTATATTATTTCCAATAAGAAATGTGTCATCAACAAATACTACTAGGATAATGACCACATTCCCATTAAACTTCTTGTAAACACACAGCTCACATTTGTTCTTAATGAAACCAAATTCTTTTATGGATTCATTGAATCGAATGTTCCATGACCTGGATTCTTTCTTCAATCCATAAATGGATCTATGAAACTTAAAAATCCTTTTTCCATCACTTGAAGTCATAAACTCTTCTGGTTATGTCCTATAAATATCTTCCTGAAGGTTCCCATTAAGGAATGCAGTTTTGACATCCATCTGCAAAATATCATAGTCATGTTTAGCTACTATAGAAAGTATGATTCTGATGGATTTAAATATAAAAACTAGTGAAAATGTTTCATTATAGTAAATTCCTTGATGTTTTTTTAAACCCTTTATCCACTAGCCTTGATTTATAGGTACTTAATTTACCTTCTATGTCTAGTTTCCTTTTGAATACCCATTTTCAATCGACAAGATTTACATCAACCGGCACATCGAACAGAACCCAAACTTTGTTCTGATACATGGAATCCATCTCAGAATTCATCACTTCCATCCATCTTGTCGCATATGAGCTCTCTAATTCCTCCTTATAGGAGAGATGTTTATCATTTTCAACCAATAATGAGTCACAATCCTTGGTGACTCGAAAATAGTATCACTCTAGTTCTCTTACCTCTCTTAAGATCCTACATAGTACTTGTGTTTTAGGAACTACTTCTCCAACGGTGACCTATGGAATCTGATCCTATACCAAATCTTTTGTATCTAGAGAATCAAATTTATTGAATTCAATCTTGCTCTCACTGTCCTTTTTGGGGATGTGCTCCCTATCAAGAAAGACAGCTTGTTTGGTGGTAGTCACTTTCTTGTCTGAGGGGTTGTATAGATAGTATTCCTTTGTTTCCTTGGGATACCATATAAATATACACTTTATGCCTTGGGGTGCTAGTTTGATTCATAAAAAGGCCTTATAAAACACCTCTCAACCCTATACACATGTATGCACTAAAATGGTTTTTTTTCCACTCCATAGCTCGAAGGGAATTCCATTTGTTTCTTTAGTTGGTACTCAGTTTAATTTGTATGTCATAATTTTTAATTCATTCCCCCAAAAGGATAATGGAATATATTCATGACTCATCATCGACCTTACCATGTCCACAAAGTTATGGTTCCTCCTTTCACTAACATTATTCCACTTTGGTGTATAAGGTGTAGTGATTTAAAATATAATCACAAACTCCCGTAGAAATTTGATGAACTCTTGGTTAAGATATTCACCACCTTGATCTGATCGAAGATTCTTTATCTTCTTATCAAGCCGATTCTCTACTTCATTATTGAATTCCTTGAATTTCTTAAATGATTCGTACTTATACCTCATTAAGTATATATAGCCATATCTACTCCAAGTCATCAGTAAAAGTAATGAAGTAAGAATATCCACCTCTAGATTCTACTAGAAATGATCCACACACATCAATGTGTACCAATCCTAGAAGTTATATGGACCTTTCATCCTATCCACCGAATGGTGGTTTGTTCATTTTTTCTTATAAACAAGCATGATATATATCAAGTGGTTTTATCTTAGAAGAGTCTAAATAACCATCTTGACAGAGCTTTGTCAAATGCTTCTCGATTATATGACCGATATGGTGATTCCAAAGCTGGGTTTTATATAAGCCGTGTGAACATGATTCATTATCAATTTCCAACACTTGGTTTTTTTAATAAAAAACATAAAGACTTTTATTTAAATGTGTCATTCCATAACATATGTTTTCCTTATAAAAGAAACAACTTTTATTTTCAAATTTGAAAATAACCTCATCTGTATCTGACCATGACACAGAAATTATGTTATTGGTAACTGTAGGTACATAATAATAATATCTTAAAACCAAAATCATTCATATTGGAAATGAAAGGTGGTAGTCACCAATGTCCAGAGTAGCCAGCCTTGCACCATTGGTAACTCGCAGATTCACATATCTTCTGGAAATCTTTTAAAATCTAATTGGTTTATACATTTTGATACATATGTGAGCATCAAAAGCTCTATCTAATACCCAATGTGTAGAAATGGAAATATTTCACTTGATAATGAATTCTCCTTTAGCTACCCCTTGCCTCTAAGTGAATTTCCACTTCCAGTGTCTTGACTTACCATATGAAAAACATACAGTCTCCTTTTCCTTTCCCTACCTTTTGATCTTCTTCCATTTGGTAGGACAGTGCTCAGGAACTTTAGACTATTTATAAGTCTTGGGAACCTTTTCCTTGTCATTCCTCTTCTTATTCACCATAAGGATTGTGGGTTTTTCACACCCCATGTCCTTATCTACTTATCGAATCAAGGTCATAAGTTCTAAAAGACTCTTATCACTATTAATCATATTGTAATTAATAATAAAGTTAGAGAAGGTCTTGGGAAGTGATGAAAGTATGATATTTGTATGAAAATCATCTAGGAATTTAATCCCTAAGATGTTCAGGCGTTCAATATAGTCTATAATCTTGACTACATGAGGCTCAGTTGGCGTATACTCTCCAAGATTAGTTGTAAAAAATCATTGTAGATCTCGAACCTCTCTTATCTTTCCTTTTCTTGAAATAGATCTCAAAGGTGAGACGTCATGATATAGGCATCCATATCCTCATGCTGCTTTAAAAGAACATTGTATATGGATGATAGCATGAATCATTGAGCATCTGTAGCATCATTCATATGTTTCTCATAAAGAGATAGTTCTTCATCACTTGCCTTATTTCCAAGCACAACTGGTAAAGGTTCTTCCAGCACATACAATTTCCTTTCATGGAGAATGATGACATGTAGGCAACTTTTCCACTCTTATAAATTAGTATTAGTGAGAAGGTTTTCCTTCTCTATTATAGATCGCAATGATATGTTTGATGACATTTTATTTTTGTTTCTATAAAATAAGATAAGAAGAATTTTCATACTTTATCTGATAAAATTTAGACAAATAAATAAATATTATATTTATTAGTCTCCCGTTGTTTTATTGAAACCCAATAGCCCTCTCCATTAGCTTTAGAATATCATGTTCCTTGGATATTATAGTGGCAATGATCCATATTCCCCTTCTCATTACCCCAACATTGGTTGGTCAAGAAACTTGAATGGTTTTAGGTAGGCATTCTAAATGCTAACTGTATTAACTCACAGTTCCTTGATCCTCTGGGTGGAATCCCCAGTCCTAAAAACCTTAATTTGAATTTACTCAACCTTTCCCTCTTAGTTACACCAAGTCCTACTTTAGCCATCAACCCTTTATATGAACCAAGTTAATTTAACCCAAAATCTCATGTTAGAATTCCCCGATAATTGAAAGAACCCCAAATTTGGATGGTCAAGCACTTTGAGCTATGGTTCGATTCTAATCGAATTAATAGAATGCTATAAAGACTTAATAAATTATTGAGGGATTTTTTTATTTTATGCATAAATTTCCAATATTTATCTTTATCACATGATTTTTGATATTAAGTGGGATTACTTAAGTTATTAATCATGTCTTAGATAATATTTATGCATAATTCAGTTTATTGTTGTTCCATCTTTCATTCTTGTTAATTTATTAATTATGTGATCATGATAAAACATCTATAATGAAATAACCATGCAACTTGAAATAAAAAAATGGTATGATCATGAGATTATACTAATGGTTAGTTTATCTAGAAGTTGATAAACTAACCATTGACTTAGGGGAGAAACACCTTGAACCAATTGAGGTTCATGTTTACAGCTTTCCATATGTCCACCTTTATATATCCTATAATTGGTTTCACTTAGGCTCCAAACTTGAACCGCATCCACTAGCTTGGGAGCTTCATCTATTACATATGTCTTTTATTCATGTGTAGGTGAGGGGAAAAGGGGGTTTTCATAAAAGAAACTATAGGCACACTATCCCTACATAATAATGAGAAGAGAAGGCACGCAGGCCAATAATTTAATTTAATAATAAATTAAATGAAACCAATCACATACAAAAGGCTTGGTTTATCTCATGATCATCCACATGCATGCAATAAATTACACATTTAATAAAACTAGAATTCAATTATTAATCCTTATTTAAGATAAATCATGCTCAAATCAATTATTTATTATCTTTAATTAATCAATTCTTTTATCTTAATCTTTATCTTAATTTCCTTGAGATTCTCATCCATTATAATTTTAAACAAATTAAATAAATTCATTTAAAATTAACCTTATACATAAATGTACCTTGGAGGAAATGTAGTGAATACATGTCTAAATATACCCAATATGTATTATACTCATATAGTGTTTACTCTTGTGACATATGGCATACACGACTTATCACGTACTTTCATGATGTGTACTTCACAGATGATTTCACAAATTATATGATTTTTCAGTCACGTGTTATGATTAAATGCATGTAGAGTAAAAACTTGTAATAAAACTCATACATGATATGCAGATATGAACATTACATAGATATTAATTAAACATTTATATGTATATAATAAAACCTATCACATGGCGTGTCCTATTTTTATGACCACACGCAAGTAAATGTCTCAAGGTTTATATTTTATAATAAATAAATTTTAAATATGTGTAACTGGTAAAAGTACATGGAATGTAGATCCAATCTACATGGCATGTACATCTCTCATAGTCTATCTAAGTTACATGCCTAGGGACTCAGTGTGTGAAGTTTACCTTAGAAATTTTGGAGTACGCAGTGTGTCTAATGGGCCACACACCATGTTGACTCTATATTACACGGTCATTGGTCGGGTAGGCTGTGTATGGAATACATGGCCCATCTCTGATCCAAATGGATTACACATCGTGTCCAATGGGCCACATGATTTGTAGTCCAGCAAACTGTGCGCTGTTTATTTATGTTCAACACATGGTGCATTAATGTGGTAATTAACACATAATCTCGAATTGATTTCTTAATCAATCTTGATGCGTTGAACATGAATACACAGTATGTAACTCCAATTACATGGTGTGTAGTCTCGTGTTGTCCGACCAGAAACCTTGGCACCTCCGAATGAGTTTCTTGATTTTATTTTAATCATAAAATTAATCATTTCCACTAGATCTGTGAGAAACAATAGAGGAAAAAATAGATCTTGTAATTAAGATTAAAATAATGATTAAACTTGAATTGAAAAACTAAATTACAAATTCATAAATCACCAATTATTTTTAAATAATTATAAACAATTATGTGCCCGCTTTGATACCACTTGTAGGTTCTGGGCATAGCGGAAGCATTGCGATGGGCGGTGCCCAACTTTAATTTTTCCATAATCAATGATCAATCTGAGATCTATACGATGATGAACATTTTGATCCACATAATTGAGCCAAATAAATAGACAATAAATAATTTCTCTGGAACTGAGAGATAGGAGATCAACACATATTTTTTATAATTAATTTAATTGGATAAATAATTACCTCTAAGGAATTCTTTCTTTATTAATGAGTTTGGCGACAGATATGTGGTGAAACTTCATTGCATTATAGAAACCAAGTGTATATTTCCTCTAGCGATGATCCACACATGTTCCACAAATCTCCAGACATCGCCAAATAAGTCTTTGAGTGTTATCACAGAAGATTCTTGCGCTTTCATTATCTGCCTTTGATCACCTCGAGAATCACTTCCAAAACGTTCTCCTTGATCCGGTGGAGGAGGATTGCTCTCCATTCTTGGGAGCATTCTTGGAAAAGGGATCTCTCAAGTCTTGAGTGGATTCTCCAAGATTTATTTGCACAACCAACAAAATGAATTGACTCTCTTGAGAAAATAATATAATTGGGTATTTCTATTGCTAGGTTAAAAATAATACAATTGCACAAGATCCCTTATTTATTTATTTATTCCTAGAAAAACCCCATATCAAATATTATTATTATTATTATTATTTATCGACATGTTCCTAACATTAGAATTATAATTAAATATTATTTAATTAAATAATATTCATTATTTATTATTTATCACCAGACCATTAAACGTGGTCCACCATTCCTCCACAATATTTATCGGGCCTTGAATAATATCTATTTATTTATTAAATAAATATCACTGCATTATTCACTAATAAATAAATAAATATCATATTCACTAAATAGAAAATAAATATTTATTAAATATTCCACTCACAATATATTCTCTTGAATAACTAGTGATGGAAAAAATATGATCAAGTATACATGAATAATTATTAAACCACATGTGGGGAAAATATTTATTTAACCTATTAAATAATAAATAATAATATCTTATTTAACTGAGATTTTGGATACATTTAGTGTGTGACTCTCTAGGCCTCTTTCTTAGTGGTATTAGGTGAAGCATCCTAAAGTCTAAGGTTAGCGTCTATCAATACACCAAGGCACCCATAAAGAAAGAAGTTAATGTCATAATGGAATGTCACCTCATATGGATGCTTATCGTGTAATATAATCCATTTATCATAATATCTCAAATTGAGCAGGTTTCATGCCAGTGTCATCAACCTATGTGCTCGATTATCTCTTTCTTTGACTTTACAGAAATAGAATTTGAAAATAGAACACCATGTTCATGGATTTATTTAGGCTATATCATTTCCATCAAAGGGTATGAGATATTTACTTCTGTTAAAGAACAGATGGGATAAATCCTTTCTCACATTATTTTTTAATGCAATATTACTCATTACACACCCAACATATCCAACCTCACTACAAACATTTGTCGTCACAGTTTTCATCAATACATCTAAGTGCGCAACTCATAATACTCATTAATAATAATCTTAAAGTAAAAGGACCAATACACATGCCTGAAGATAGTAACATCCAGTGACACATAGAAATGTGGATTTCCTACTGGCGGTTCTCATCCTCATAATATCTGACTGGATATTACCAAAGGCGTACACCATGAGAGGGTGCCTCAAATTCCTATAAGTCTCCAACCCTAATAGCTTGTATCATTTGTGTCCCTTAAATTATATCATCTGGCTATATAACATATATTCAAGAATAGTGTCATAGTACTTCTAGTTTCTCATCATAGCGGGGAACTACTATGACCTTTTAGTACGACGGATACTCTTAGGACATTATCACATACTATGTCATGCAAAATAACAATCATGATGTGATAAGTACTTTATTAATATTCAAAAAAATGAATACATTTTTATCATAAATTATAAAGAATTTTGTTCTAGGGCACCAAATAAACACCACATTCAAATGTATCTGATCGGGACACAAAGTTTACCTCAAATTTTTGTTGAAGTCTTCATAAAAATCTTGATACAGGATTGAGTTTCAGCATTTTGTATCATCCTCAGACATATAATCAGTCTACATGAACAATTAAAACCCTATAGGATATGCTAAGATCATGTTCTTTGGATTTAAAAGGTGGTTAGGATCAACACCTTACTCAAGTTGATTTTTCATTCAAAAATATCTTTCACTCTAGAATTTATATGGCTCCTTATGAATCCCTTTATGGAAATAAGTATAGAACTATAACATAATATAATTAAGTTTCATAAAGAAAGCTATTGGGACCTTATATAACTAATGAAATTGAATAGAGTTTTAGTGACATTCAGAAACACATATAGGAAAATTTGAAGAAAATATTATACAGATAATCATCGATGTGATCTATAATTTGAAGTTAGTGATAAAGTCTTTCTATGAATTTTCTATGAAATAAATACGGGAAAAATAAGACCTAGTCATATCGATCCCTTTAAAATTCTTGATCATATTGGGACTATAAATTCTCACTTGGTGTGTAACACTCCATTACTATTTTAAGGTATTCCTAAACCCCTATTTTGGTTGAGCTTTGGTTGGGTTTTTTTTGGAGTTGTTTTGGGGGATTCTCAAAAAATTAGGGAAGTTTCTGGGTAGGGGCACAGTTTATGCATAGCCTGCGCACGGTTAGGGGAAACTATGCACTAGTTTCATGTGTTGGAAAGTGGGATCTGCACGATCTGGGCATGGTTTTCCCTAACTGTGCGTAGTTTTCCAAGAAACTGTGCGGGCAGGTTTTTCCTATATCTGGATTTTTTTTAAAATTCTATGAGCCCCCTTTTTAGGTCCTAGATGGACCTCTTTCAACCCAAACATGGTTCTCCTTTCCTTATATCTCCTAATAAGGATTATTGGAACCTCAAACCCCTTACAAAATCAATCTGAATCTAGGAGAATGTTGGTCGATCTCCTTTCAGTTAATTTCCTCCCCTTGTTCTCTTCCTCCCACAATATCCCTCTTTCTCCTTAGGGTTCCATAGATCTTGGTATTGATTTGTGGATTTAATACCCTTTGTTTTTGGGATCTTAAACCTATTTTTGATTCTCGTTTATGTGATTTTCATTCTTCATAGACAAATCTTGATTTGGGTTTGGCATTGCAAGATCTGTTGTTTTCAGTAGGTGGTTTCGTCTCGATTAGCGAAATTGATTATCCTTGTATTTCTTGGTTTATTTCAACTAATAATTTAAATTAAATTACTTAAATTGCTTTCAATTGATGTAATAAAAATCCAATTCCTTTGAATTGGTATATTTGAATTGGTTTTGGCATGATAATTTGGGAAAAAACCCCAATTCCATTGAATTAGAGTGTGTTTATGAAAATTGGATGATTTAAATTATTGAATTTAAATTATAGATTTGATGGAAAGGATTTCAATTAAATTGTTGAATTTAATTGTGAAAATGAATTTTGAAATGATGGAATTGGTTTTGAATGGATTTCAAACTGTGGAAAATGGATTACAAATTTTTTGATAGAAACCCAGTGGCTTTATCTTGTGAAAGCGGCATGTTTTTTATTAAAAATCCATTTTGGTTTTTAAATGGAAATAAATTGTCACTTTTGAAATGGAAGAATGGGATTAATCATATTTTCAAGTAGTCTTAAAATATTTTTCTTATCATGTAAGAGTGCATGAAAGCCTTAGGTAGTTAGTGAGTTATTTGGATACACTCTACACTATTATAATGTTTTAAAACATACATGCAGCAGGTCACATCCTCAATGGGTTGGTAATGAGTCCCCTTTAGACAGTGTCATAGGAACATGTGTATACACATTTTGCTGAGTTCACATAGAGATTGTGGAATCCTATAGCTGGTTAATACTATCGTACCATTTGGAACATGACCATGTTGCTCGCTTGTTTATTTATATTTGAGATATAAAGGTATGCCAATGTTTGTTTGAACTGCTTTACATGTCTGCTGAATTTATATAAAATGTTTTATATAAATATTTTAATTAATTCATTGTTTTAGAAATGTTCCATCTCTTGTAAAGTAAATCTTGTGCTTTGAAATTATTTTCCATCATTTTGAAACTATATAGAATGTTTTGTTTAAATATTCTCTTGAAATGCCAGACCTGTTTGTTTTGAAAAATTGAAAGATTCTATTTGGATAATCTATATCTAGCATCTGTTATGGAATCTTTGGTGGTATCCTACTAGGATTAGGTTCACATCCTACTTTTTCCTTCAAGTGTTTGTATAATTTCTCCTTACAGTCTCGAGCAAAGGGAAGGGATCTTTTGGAGGTGGATCCAGTTGTTGAGCCTTGGACTTGGTGAGTTGTGTCCTTAGGGACTTTAGTGATTTTTTCCTGTTTTAGTACTTGGGTTTCAGTACTTTGGATTTATTCCTTTTTGTATTCTGGTACCTTAATCCCAGTGGAGTTTTCTTCTAATATGCATATTGTTCTATTTTTATTTTTCTTCCACATTCTTGTGGTAGAAATCATTCCCACTTGTATGTTGTACGATGCCAGGTGCTAGTCACCGACCCGTGGGGGTCAGGAACGCCCTTCGAGTTATGTTAGGATCAGATTGGTTATCAGGTTACCATGGTATTCAGAGTGGTTTGTGAAAAATTGGTATCAGAGGTGAGTTGTTCAGCTTCTTTCTTGAAGACAGTATGCATTTTTGAAATCTTGTCAGGACTTAGGAGGTAGTTGTGACTGGTTTTCTGGCCATCCCTCACCATAATGAACCTTAAGTCACCAGGGGTGGTAAGGGAAATATTTCTTGTGGATTAGTTCTATTATTTTCCCTATTTTTATTTGGATATAGTGAAATCTAAATATTGTTTATCCTTTCTTTTGGTATGAATTTCCCTTGTTGCTCAGTTTGAGCAATTCCAAATGTCTTCCTTGTTGTATGTTGATGTTGTGTAGCATCATGCCTCCTAGAAGACATGTGAATCAGATATAGGAAAAGGATGTTGTTGAACCTCAGCAAGAAAATCCTTTTGTTGATCCAAATCTGGTTAAGGTGATTGTGTGCACTGTCCAAGCTCTGGGATAGGCACCACCTCCAGTTCCCACTCAAGCTCCAACTATGGATCCTCAGGGGGATTTTCTTCAAAATCATTCTTAAGAGTTCCTTCGCCAGAAGTCACCAGTCTTCAAAGGCTCCACTGATCCTCAACATGCTGAGGAATGGTTGGGAAAGATAGAGCATATGTTTGAGTTCTTGGAGATACCAGAAGTAATCAGGGTAAAGTGTGTCACCTTCATGCTGGAGGGACCAAGTAAGAAGATGGTGGGACTTGACGGTGATGGTAGGGAAACATGATTTCTTATAGTGGAAAGACTTAATGATTCTTTTAACCAATCAGTTCTATCCAGAGTCGATGGTGTTGGATAAGGCTATGGAGTTTTTCAATCTTGAGTAGGACAAAAAAATTGCGACTTAGTATTCAAATCACTTTGTAGAGCTAGTGTAATTTTCACCTAAGATAGTATCTAATGAGAGGATAAAGGCTCGATGGTTTGAGTTGGTACTTCGATTAGATATTCATTCTCAGGTTTTCTTGCTGAATCTTCCCACTTATGATGATGTGCTAGATAGGTCGATGATGTTTGATATGGACTTGGCTGGAAAGTTAGGGTTGATGGGAGTTCCTTTTTCTCCTAGTGGCAGTGTTAGTTCCTTCAAAGGAAAATGAAAGTGAGATGATCCTCATGGTAGTTCTCGATGGTAGAGTCATTCCAGACCTCCTACAGCTCCAGTAGAAAGTTCTTTGACTGTCCACCATTGTGGCGATCTAGGATATTCTAGGAGGGTTTGCACTGAGGCACCCAAGAACTATGGATCATGCGGACGTTTAGGGCACTTTTAGAGGTTCTTCCATCACTTCTCTACATCGCGTAGTGGGATAGGATCATCAGTTCCTCCCAAAACTATGGGGCAATCAAATGATTCACTGAAAAAAGGTTTTCAGCCATAAGCATCTGGAGTGAAGCTTCATCACACATTAGAAGAGTCTCCAGATGAAACAGAAATGGGTCCAGTGACTGTGAGAGGCACCATCACTATAGCTTCATCATTAGTGGCTACTTTATTTGATACCAGTGCATATCATTCATTTATTTTAACCCATGTTGTTAATCTTATTAATATTTCTATGGAGAAACTATCTTGTAAAATGGATATTACTACACCCCTTGGTACGAAGAGAGAGAAGGGTCTTTGTAGTCCCTCTTGTGTTTTCTCTCTATTAGATGTTGAGTTATCTTGGACCTTTCTAATTCTTGATATCAAATATCTTTACATCATATTCAGGATAGATTGGCTCATTTCCAATAAAACCCTAATTGATTGTTATCTTCGATGGGTCTACTTTACTACACCCAGTGGTGTGCCTCTTGTTTTTCAAGGAAAATGGGACCCAAGGTTGAGCAGGTCTGAACCTTCCTATCCGGAGTTGGGGAAAGTAATATCATCCTTTCCCTTTGACTTCAAGTGGGAATCTTTGAGTGGGGATCTTCCTCCAGTCGTCGTTGAGTTTCACGACGTGTTTCCTTCTGAATTCTCTAGTTTTCCACTGGTAAGGGAGGCTGAGTTTTCCATTGACTTGATGCGTGGTACTCAACCAGTTTCAATTACCTCTTACCGCATGGCACCAACTGAATTGAAAGAGTTGAAGTCTAAATTAGATGATCTTTTTGAGAAAGGATTTATACGCTCAAGCATGTCACCCTAGGCAGCATCGGTTTTCTTTTCCAATAAGGATGGTGGTTCACTCCACCTTTGCATTAATTACCAAAAGCTCAATCGAGTAACAGTAAAGAACAAGTATCTGTTTCCACGGATTGATGGTCTATTTGATCAGTTTAAGGGAGATAAGTGGTTCTTGAAGATTGATCTTCGCTCAGGTTACCATTAGTTGAGGATAAAAGAATCTGACATTCAGAAAATTGCCTTTCGGGGTAGGTATGGACATTATGAGTACCTTGTCATGCCCTTGGGTCTAACCAATTCTTTGGTAGTTTTCATGGCTTTAATGAACAAGATTTTCCATGAGTATCTTGATACCTTTTTAGTGGTCTTTTTTGATGATATCCTGGTGTACTCTAAATCTGAGGAGGATAATATGCATCATCTGAGAATAGTGATGAGTTTGCTGAGAAATCACTGACTCTGTGCCAAGCTTTCGAAGTGTGAATTCTAGATTCAGGAAGTGAAGTTCTTAGGACATGTGGTGTCAGGACATGGGATGTCAGTTGACCTTGAAAAGTTGAAAGTGGTTATGACATGGGAACAACCATGGAATGTCTTCAAGATTTGAAGCTTCTTAGGTTTAGTCAGATACTACCATCGGATCGTGAAGGACTTCTCAAAGTTGGCTTCTCCAATTACTTCTCATACTCGGAATGAAGTGAAGTTTGTGTGGAGTGAGAAATTTTAGAGTTCTTTTGGTGAGATGAAACGTATTTTGACTACTGTGTTGGTGTTGACTCTTCTAGAGGTTAGGTAGGGCTATGTGGTCTTTTACGATATGTCAGGTTTAGGGTTGGGATGCATTCTTATGCAGGGCCATCATGTTGTTGCCTATGAATCTCATTAACTTAGGCCACATGAGAAGAATTATCTGACCCATGACCTTCAAATGGCTGCGGTGATGCACGCTCTCAATATTTGGCGGCATTACCTTTATGGTGAAAGGTTTACTATGTTATCATACCACAAAAGCATGATTTATATATTCTCTCAAAAATATTTGAATCTCTTCCAAAAGGAATTGGGTGGAATACCTGTAGTCTTTTGACTTTGACATCACCTATACCCCAGGGAAAGGGAATGTCATTGAAAATGCTTTGAGTAGGAAGATTCTGACCTGGGTAGTGAAAGAATCTATGAAAAAGTAACTTGATGGCTCTCTTTACACAGTTGAATATCGAAGTTCAGGATATAGGGGTCGTGGTTTCCTTGGCCAGTGTTTAGTTGAAATATTCTCTTCTTGAAATGATTCTTTAGGACCAATAGCTTGCTGACGAATTCTGTGGTATTAAAGACTCTCTTAATGTCTAGGAGATAGTTACCTAGTGATCATTCTCCAAAGAAGAAATTCTATGCGATCGGAATCGTTTTGTGGCACCGTCTTTAGTAAGGAAATTTGTGATAAGGGTTCACCATAACTCCCAGTGGGTTGCGCACTATGAAATGAGTCATTAGTTCTGGTGGTCAGGTATGAGGTGATGCATTGTTTATCTTGTCTCTCATTTCTATACATGCCAACATGTGAAAGTTGAGCACCAAAAACCTTTGGATTTGCTTCATCCACTTCCAATACCTACTTGGAAGTGGCATAAGATCTCTATGGACTTTTTGGTCGGGTTTCCATGTACCTAGAGGAAGAATAATGTGATTTTGGTGGTGATTGATAGGCTGATGAAATCATCACAATTTATACCCATTTGTGATTTGGCCAAAGTTGAAGAGTTGTTAAGTATCTATGTGGAATACATTATTTGGTTATATGGGGTTCCATTTGTTATAGTCTCTAATAGAGATCCTTAGTTTACTTCTCTCTTTTGGAGAGTCCTTCAGGAGGCTCTGGGATCTCATGTCTGTTTGAGCATGGCATACCATCCATAGTCGGATGGCTAGATAGAAATAGCTATACAGATTCTTGAGGATATGCTCCACGCTTGCGTTATTGACTTTGGTGGAGCATGGGATGATCATTTGGGGATGTTTGAGTTTTCTTATAACAATAGTTACCAGTCTATGATTAGAATGCCTCCTTTTGAGGCCTTGTATGTCCAGCCTTATAAATCTCCATTTTGTTGGTAGGAGGTTGGTTAAAGTTCTTTGGTTATACCAAGCTTGGTGTAGGAGACGACATCCAAGATTCAGCTGATTCTTCAGAAGATGTTGACAGCACAAAGATGATATAAGTCTTATGTTGATCATCGTCGTAGACCTTTGGAGTTTTCAGTTGGTGACCAGGTGTTCTTGAAAGTTTCACCCCAGTTGGGTCATAGATGGCTTGGGAGGCAAGGGAAGCTTTCTCCTTGTTTTTGTTTTGGACCTTTTGAGGTTGTCGAGTAGGTGGGAAAAGTTGTGTACCAGTTAATACTACCACCGCAGCTGACGTCGATACATAATGTGTTTCATGTATCTCAGCTTCGAAAGTATCTATCTAACCCATCTAATGTTCTGATTTGGAGTGATCTTGAAGTGGAACTTGATTTATCTGTAACTAAATGGCCAGTCATGATAGTTGATTCTAAGACCGAGGTGCTTCATGGGAGAATGATGCCTTTGGTTCGTGTGCTATGGCAGCATGGTTCTGATTCTCACGAGACGTGGGAGAGAGAGGCATTGATAAGAGAGTAGTGGCCTCATATTTTTGATGTGGAGGCTTCTTCATATGCTTTCTGGGGATAGAAAGTTTCTATGGTGGGGAGGTTGCAACACCCCATTATTTTTTTAAAGTATTCCTAAACCCCTCTTTCGGTTAAGCTTTGGTTGGGTTTTGTTTGGAGTTGTTTCGGGGAGTTTTCTGAAAATTCTGAAAGTTTCTGGGTAGGGACACGATTTTCACATAGTCTACGTACAGTTAGGGGAAAATTTGTGCCAATTCCATGTGTTGGATAGTGGGATCCGCACAATCTACACACAGTTTTCCCTAACTATGTGCAGTTTCCCAGGAAATCGTGCGGATGGGTTTTTCCTAGATCCTGTTTTTTTTAAATATCGAGCCCCTTTTTTAGGTTTTAGACGGACCTCCTTCGACTCAAACATGGTTCTACCTTCCTTGGAGCTCCCAATAATGATTCTTGGTACCTCAAACCCCTTTCAAAAGTGATCCAAAGCTAGGAGAACATTGGTCAATCTCTTTCTGGTTAATTTCCTCCTCTTGTTCTCTTCCTCTCGTGATCTCCCTCTTTATCTTTAGGGTTCCATAGATCTTGGTATTGATTTGTGGATCTAATACACTTTGTTTTTGGGATCTTAAATCTAGGTTTTATTCCCATTTGTGTGATCATCATTCTTTGTGGAAAAATCCTGATTTGGGTTTGGCGTTGCGATATCTGTTGTTTTCAGTAAGTTTTTCCATCTCGATTAGCCAAATTGATTATCCTTGTATTTCTTGATTTATTTCAACTACTGATTTAAATTAAATTACTTAACTTTCTTTCAATTGATGTAATAAAAAACAAATTCTTTTGAATTGGGAGATTTGAATTGGTTTTGGCATGAGAATTAGGAAAAAAACTCAATTCCATTGAATTGGGGTGTGTGTTTATGAAAATTGAATGATTTAAATTGTTGAATTTAAATTATGGATTTGATTGAAATGATTTCAATTAAATTGTTTAATTTAATTTTAGAAATTTATTGTGAAATTATGGAATTGGTTTTGAATAGATTTCAAACTATGGAAAATGGATTGCAAATGTTTTGATAGAAAACCAGTGGTTTTATCTTGTGAAAGCGGCATTTTTTTATTGAAAACCCAATTTGGTTTTTAAATGGAAATAAATTAACACTTTTGAAATGCAAGAATGGGATTGATCATATTTTTAAGAAATCTTAAAATAGTTCACCCATCATGTAAGAGTGCATGAAAGCCTTAGGTAGTTAGTGAGTTATTTGGAGACACTCTACGCTATTACAATGTTCTAAAACAAACATGCAGTGGGTCACATCCACGATAGGTTGGTGGCAAGTCTCCTTTGACCAGTTTCAGAGGGACGTGTGTATACACATTTTTCTGAGTTCACATAAAGAGTGCAGAATCCTATAGTTGGTTAATACTATCGTACTTTTTGGCAGATGACCATGTTGCTCGCTTGTTTATTTATATTTGAGATATAAATGTATGTCAATGTTTGTTTGAACTAATTTACATGCCTGCTGAATTTATATAAACTATTTTATATAAATATTTTACTTAATCCATTGTTTCATAAATGTTCCATATCTTGTAAAGTAAAGCCTGTTCTTTGAAATTATTTTCCATCATTCTGAAACTTTATAGCATGTTTTGTTTAAATATGCTCTTGAAATTCCAGACCAGTTTGTTTTAAAAAATTGAAAGCTTATCTTTGGATAATCTATATTTGGCATCTGTTATATAATCTTTGGTGGTATCCTACTGGGATTAGGATCACACCCTACTTTTTCCTTCAGGTGTTTGTAAACTTTCTCCTTCTAGGCTCGAGCAAAGGGAAGGGATCTCTTGGAGGTGGATCCAACTATTGAGCCTTGGACTTGGTGAGTTGTGTCCTTAGGGACTTTGGGGATATTTTCTTGTTTTAGTACTTGGGTTTCGGTACTTTGGCTTTATGGATTTTTTTATTCTGGTACCTTACTTCGAGTGGAGTTTTCTTTTGATATGGATACTGTTCTATTTTTCTTTTTCTTCTACATTCTTGTGGTAGAAATCATTCCCACTAGTATGTTGTACGATGTTAGGTGTTAGTCGTCGACCCATGGGGATTGGGAATGCCCTTTGGGTTATGTTAGGACCGGCACGGTTATTGGGTTACCAGGGTACCCAGTCTGGTTCATGACATGGAGCTTCCATCGAAACTCTCTCAAGTTCACAATGTGTTCCATATATCTCTCATAATTAAGTGCATATCCAATCCATCACATGTACTAAACTCAAAGGTCGTACCACTGGAGCATGATATTCCTTATGATGAACAACTGATAGAGATTCTGGATCGAATAGAGAAGGTTCTATGAAACAAATACTACTTAATTATTCAATATTTTTGTGGTGAAACCACCAGCTTGAGGAAGCTATGTGGGAACCTGAGGATGTAATTAGTTAGAAGTATTCTTAGTTATTGGTAGTTAAGTGATGAATTTTGAGGGTGAAATTAATTTTAACGGGGTAGAATTTAACACCTCAAAATTTTGTGAAACGTTTTTTTCAAATAAATTTAATGTTTTTTATATTTTTAATTACACACTACTAATTTTAGCTTGTGTTACATGAAATAGTTAGTTTATCTTATATTGCACTCAACACTGAGTTTAAAAGAAACATAACATACTTTTAAAATATTATTATTTAAAATTATAGTTATCTTATATTCATTGTAATGGAGGGTATGAATAGAATTAACTAAATTATGAAAATCTATGATTTACACATGAATATAAAATAAATTCATTGGTGACTAATTAATTAAAAATTAAAATAAAAAAAATATTTTAAAATAATGGGAATCTTTTCCAGAAAAACTATTTTTATGAAAACAAAAATGTTTTACCTTAATAAATTAAACAAACCACTTTAGATGAATGATTTTAGTGAAATTTATATAGTATATATTTAATCAACTATTTAACATTCATCTTACATGTTTTCTAGACAAGAGATAATAATAAATCCAATTTTGCACTTCAAAACTATATTTTTCTAAAAAGAGATTTTGTCGCCTTTTTTGCACTTATTTTAAAAATAATTTATAGAACTTTTAGAAACTTTATTTGAAATAACAAAGTTCATTTTTGAGATCATAATTTCATAATTATCTTAGGGTGGCTTTTAGTAATTTTTTGAAAAGATTAATTTTTTTGATGAATAGTGAAAATACTGAATTTTAATTGAAAACTACCTTTCCATTTAAATCATTTATAAAGTTAAATTATATTTTAAATTGTTTTTAAATTAAAATTATTTCAATTATATATCTATTAATCAAATTTAGTTCATTGGAATCATTTTTATATTGAATTTGGATATAAAACTCTTGTAAAATTTTGAAAATTTTCTCTTTGAAAACCCGCTTTCTCATCTCATCTACGAGATTAATTTTAAATTAAATTTTACCAATTATTTGAATAAAATTTGAAAAAATGGATTAAATATTTGTAATAAGAATAATTTTTAATATATATTAACATAAACTTAATTTTTTACCATAATAAATTGTAAAAATAGTAAAAAACGTATCGCTGTTAAAGTAAAAATGAGTTTACTAAGAAATTAAACTAAAAATATAAGGGTTAAAATGACCTAAAAACTTTTATAAAACATATTTTATATCTATATTTAGACCCTATGATGTATAATTCTTGATAATACTCTATTTTTTACCCTTTTGGCATGTTAAAATGTGGGTACGGTTTTTTCTTTTCAAAAATTACAAGTGTGTCACTCAACTCACTTATAAAAGGAAACCCACTCTCATCTACTCTTCACACCTTCAAACCCTTTTGGTTATACAAATACCTACCCAAATAAATTTTCAAATTCCATCCCCTCTTCCTAGAAGCCATTTTTGGGCAGAAACCCAACCTAAGAAGGCTTTGGTGCAAACTTAAAGAGTTTACCTGTGGAATAGGTAGTGTTATTCAACGAGCATTTTTATTTTATTTCTTCATCAACCTCATTAAATTATTATTTAACCATGCTGATAAAAAAATAAGTATATTACATAAAATTAGATATTTTTATATTGAGTTAATGACCCACAACCATCTCCACTTCAATCAAATGGGTTGTAAAATCATCATTCATGTGTACGGCGGACTACAACCTCACAAACTGACGTCATTTGTTTTTCCATTACCACCTCTCACGGTTCTGTATGATGATGGATATAAAGTATATAGATGAAATTTTTAAAAATAGTATACCTATTGAGTCATTATATCATATATACCATTTTAATTTACATTCTGTATGGGTTATCATAACGTCGCTTGTGTGTATGGTGGACTACCGCCTTGTGAAGCGATGTGATTAGTTTTTAACTAACACTTTACATAGAAGAAAATAAGGACAAAATCAATGAATATATTTGATATACATGCACTAATTATTATATTAATGAAATATTTATCATTATAAAAAGATAATATATCATTTTATTTCTTACCTTTTCACTCACTGAAAGATGATAACGTCGTTCGTGTACGTGTGGACTACCACCTTCACGAAGTGATGTGACTCTCTCTTTTCATCACCAAATCATATGGATGATATGTATAAGAATATTTTAAGAAATAATATGTTATATATGATATTATGATAATTATTTAAATATAAAATATTATGTAACTCTCTTCCATAATGATCGTTGAAAAATGTAAATGTTACTCATGTGTATGTATGGATTACCGTCTCCATGATCGTAACGTAATTCATTTCTCAAAACCATCTTTCATTATTGTTCTTAAAAGTATAATTGATGTATAAATATTATAACTATTTCATGATTATTATTCTGGAGATTATGGAAGCATGATAAATTTAATATGACCAAAAATAACAAATCATAACATATACAAAAAACAAAGCGGTTAAAACCTGAAATGTGATTTTAACAAGGAATTAGTAATAAATGGGTAATAAATAATCATAATTAAATAATATATGATATGATATGATATATATAATTAATATTCTATAATATATGTAAAATAAACTTATATTTATTATACATAAGATATGAATGTGTATAAAGAAAGCTGGTATTTAAGGTAAGGGATTTATGTCTCACTTTTTACTTCCGTGAGACACATACAATATTCACCAACTATTTATTTTATGTGGTGTGAATAATTCATATGAATGAATTTTATGATTATAATCCTGAAAATTATTGTGATATACATATCCATTTGATGACCTCTCTTTCAAAAGGTTTACACTTCAAAAGTTACCAAAGCAGTAATATTTTTTTGCCTCAATTTTCCTTCTTTGAGACATATGTTATGTTATGCACCTATTTTCTTTTATAATGTGTATATATAGCCCCTTTGAAATGTAATATCTTGAATTTATTTATTCTCATAATATTATATATTTCATTTAATTTTATTCTTTCATTGGTCTTTCAATTCAATGTTACCAAAGTGTTAATCATTTATGATGCAATCTCATCATTTATCAGGATTGTTTATGATTATGCTTTAAATAATGGAATATTATGATATATCTCTTGAGAAGCTCGTGAATTTTAATATGTTGTAGTTATGTCATTAGAATACATTTTTTCCATTCATTTTCTTCTATTTATGTGTTCAAGATTTCAAAAGGATGTTTTTAATAAAAACATTTATTTCTCTCTTTGCTCGAAAACTCTTTTTTCTTCCAAAACCATGTTTTCTAAAAATGTTTTCAAAAATGTTTTTAACATTCTTAAAATGATTTATTAAATATATTTTTACCCATGTTTGACTTCTTACAAAAATATTTTAAAGTAATCCACATGTTGTTTTCCAAACAATGGCTTTTTGTATTTTATCAAAAATGTGAAAGGAATCTTTGTTTTAATGTGTACAGACAGAATGGAATTTTCCACTATCATCAATATTAATTTATTTAAAGCTTAATTTATAATTTTTCAAGGTTAATTTAAAAGAAATTTATTTTCAAAAAAATTATGATTTTTTAGTTTTAAAATGTGATTTTCAGATAAAATTTATTTTCCTCTAGAAATGTTCCAAGTGATCTTTCAAAATCATTCTCCATCTGAGAAGATATCTTTTGATATAATTTATGTTTTTTATGGGATATAAACCAAGGATTACATTCTTATTCTTTCTCTAAATGGTTTATCATGAAAATATATTTATGAAATGCATTTCTATTCCATGGGTTATACCATGATAAAATTATTATCAAACATGCTTCTTTTTCCATGGGTTATGCTATGATGAAATGATGAAATTACTATGAAACCTATCTATTTTCCACAAGTTATGATATCATGAAATGTTTATAAAACTCATTTAATTTCATAGGTTATGATATGATGAATATGTTATGATCTTATGGAACGCATACATATGATTTTCATTATATGATAGGTGGGACCTATATCTCCCTCTAATGCATTGGGTAAAGATAGATAACTCATTAGTAAATATGTTATGTGTGAACCTGGTTACATGTTCACAAAGTTATCTGTGAACTTGATTACATGTTCACAATGTTATGCATGTACCTAATTACATGTTCACAGTGTTATGCATAGACCTATATTTTATGTCCATATTTTATATGTGGACCTGGTTGCATGTCCATATATTTATACAAGGGCCCAATTTCATGTCCTCAACTTAATGAGTGAACTTGTCTCTATTCATACATGTTCAAAATGTTATAATCTGATGTGTATGCCAAAAATATATGTCTTATGTCAATGTTATGCTCTCATAGATCATGTTCTTTGATCCCCTTATGATTTATGTCTTATGAACTTCCAATTTTTAATCCATGACTCAATATTATGATATTTGATATGCAGAGTATGGTTTTCAAATGTTATGCTCGTGTTCTCATACCCTTATATTGATGTTATGTTTATGCATCTCCCTTTTTACCCTTAATGAGCATCTGATTTCAACCTTTCTTATGTTTCCTTTCCCTAGGTCATATAGAAATGTTTTAAGTAGGGTATGTTTGTGAAGAGTAATAAAGGAGAATATATTTATTGGAGACTTTGAAGATATTTCACAAAATTAGAAGATTGTATGCCTAGTCTCCAAAGAAACTAAATTATTATGGTCCTCAGGAATGTGTTTGTGTAATGAATTGAATATTCATCTAAAAATATGTAATATCTATATATGAAGAGCTTGGGTTTCTATATTTAGTATTAGAGGAAAGGTTTAGATAACCATTGGAAACTAGGATTAGAAAACTTTATTGAGATCCCTAGGAATATTTCTAAAGATATTTATAGGGATGTCCCAAATTATAAGCCTAAGAATGAGCCAAATTATAGTAAAATGTCTTGAAATTTTGGTAAATGATAGATTAAGTGGTTTCCAAGAAATTACATCCTTATCTAGAAACTACAACTGGATGTGGCTTTGGAATAGAGGTACTAAGGGGTAATAACTCTGAAAAATCACATTGAGATGGACTTGATCATCACCTGGTGCACAACAATGGGTCTTACTACACACTTAGTTTGACACTCTTATGGGGTATGGTTTTAAAATTCACAAACTCTTTATGATTATTGTTTCTTACACTATGCTTTTTTATTTTAGTAATTATCCAGAACCCAAAGGAACTATGTCAATAATGAATGAAATAGATAATGAAATGGTTTCATTCTTGAGAAAATAAATTTTATGGGATTTTAAATGAAAAACCTTATTGTTATGCTCACAGAACTTTCTCAATCTATGAATCATATTGAACTTACAAAGGAGAAGAGTGAAAAAAAATTGTTGTTTCCCTCATAATACCACAACCCGATCTGGCGCTCCACAGAATCACATCACTCGGATAGAGGATCGTCGCCCGTCAAGGAAGTCACGATGATACCAAAACCCCATATGGTATAACTCACGTAGTGGGGGATCGAACCGACGATCCACCAACCTTAACGAAACCATGCGCTCAATAGGGGATCATATAACCAATGATTCCACAACCCTACTATAAACCACATGTTGAGTAGGGGATCGTATACCTGATGATGCCACAACCCTACTGAACACGACCCAATGCGTAGGGGATCATGTTCCCGATGATTCCACAAACCCTATGAGGGTTAACCTGCTAGATAGAGGATCACCGCTAGTGGATAAGCGGTCACAGCGATACCAAGAACCCGATCTAGGGTAGGGAAGCTAGAGGATCCCGCCTCAGGCCCATCGGAGGGATTCCACAACTCTAACAGATTATAGATCCTATCGAGGGGATAACAAACCCATACCATGGTTGTGATGCCACATAAATCCTCATAGGAGCGAACCAATAGAGTACCCTCAACCATTGCTGGTCCAAACATCGCAAACCTGAGCAACCCACAACATCGCCACACTACACACCTCCTAGGCCGATATCGAGGGCACCATTGCGGTCTACGTGGAAAAACACGCGGGATAGGCTATTTACTCGCCCGAAACAGACAACCGGTGAACAGGGTACTATTCACCGTAGACTGCTCGTGTGGGGCCCACACCACGATCCCGAAACTCATCAAGTGGATCACACCATTGCGATACCCTCGGAAAAACCCACGAGATTGACTACTCAATCGTCCAAAACAGACACCCGGTGAAAAAGGTACTATTCACTGTAGCTAGCCCGGGTGGGGCTCACACCACGATCCCAAAACTCTTTAAGCGGATAACACCATTGTGATCCCCTTGAAAAAACACACGGGATCGACTACTCGATCATCCAAAACGGACACCCAGTGGAAAAGTCACGTTTCTCCGCAAACGCCGGAACCTGGCCTCGTGGGGCTCACACCTTATTCTCAATCCCAACACCCAGAAACTATCTTGAAAAGTCCGTCGTACCATCAGGGTTTCAATGCCACTGACGACATGTCATTTGGACACTCCGTGCAGGAGTTATGGCGGATCGAAGTTAAAAATAATAAAATATTATTATTATTTTCAACATTTCATGGCCCCGAGCCAAAAATCCGACTCAAAAAATTCTCTAAAGAATCTCAAGAGGTCTGCCTTGACGCAAGCTTCACGTCGCCACAAACGATTCTCAAATCGGACTTCCGGTTTGTGAGTTACAAGGGTTTAAAGAACCCCCGGAAAAACCTGGCCGGACCACCGCCTGCCTCACCAGAAACCACCGCACCGCCGCCGGAAAGCACCACGCCGTCACCGGATTCCACCGCGCCACTACCGGAAACCACTACGCCGCCGCTGCTTTGCCGGAATCCGCCATGGTCGCCGCCCTCACCGCCGGAAAACTGGGTTTACCACCGAAAAACTTCCGGGAGCACCCCAGTGCTCCAAATTCAGATCCGAAACATTTTTCAGAAAGCTCGATACCCAAACTACAGAACCATTAAGAAAATTTGAAGAAAAAAAACACAAAAACGGGATCCGGGATTTTAAAACTCAAACCGCCTACCTTTTTGCAGACCACCGAAGCTTCGCACGCTCCGCTGCTACTGCTGCACGACCCAGGAGCGTCCGCCGTCAAGATCCGAGACCGACGCCGCTTCGTTTGCTCAATTTGGTGGATCGACGACGAAGAACGGAGGAGGAGAGGAGGGGGCTCGCCAACGCATGGAGATGAGAGGAATAGGGGGGATTGATTGATTTTCCCTATTTAATTAATTAATTTAATTGATTAAAAAAACCCCCCGACCAGACCTCCCGACACGGAGGAGATTAGGTCACCTCTAGGGTAAATGTGCCATTCTGAACACAACGGTAGGCTCGGATTTTCGATCCGAGACTCCGTTTATAAGTTATTCGAGCCGACGCTCATAAATAAACTTTTCCATTTATTAACAAAAACGCCCCTAGTGATTTTTCTCACAGCAGGCCCGCGCCCGCAAATTTTACACTCCGCCTAGGGCAAACGGCACACTCCGGACGCAACCGTGCCCTCAGATTTCCTATCTGAGATACCATTTAAGAGATAACTTGTTCTCACCTCGCGCATAGTATAAAAATACTTAATATTTTTATAGAATTTATTTCGGGCACACTGGGCCTCGAAATGGCACGTCGTCTTCACGCCTAGCTCTGTAAATATTCGTAGGAATATTCCAATGTCAGAAAGGGCCAAAACCTGAGTTGCTACATCCTCCCCACCTTAGAGATTTTCATCCTTGAAAATCCATAAGTACAAGGAAAGCAACTGGACTCTCAACTGGGTCTCCCACGCCAGTGAGTTCGCCAACAAACACCCCTAGCCGAACACATAAGTCAGAGGGACTCATCCACCACACCTCAACATTATCTTCTTTGGGCAGCACTGACTCGCCCGCACAGTTTTGATCGCGTCACAAAAACGAATCTCGGTGGGGGAAGGATCCCTCTTCCTCGCGCATTTGAAGCACGCCGAACAACACCCACACAGGGTCTTACCAACGCCATGAACAAAACTCGATCAAGCAACGGAAAGGGAAGAGTACCGCTAAACAGTGTCTATCAAAACTACTAAATAAAGTAGAAAGGACACAAGTCGTACCTCTATCTATCCGCGGAGCCTCTGGGTCAACATCCTCTAGGGAAAGCAGTTGTCCCCACCCTCACCCTCTAGCTCCCTGAGCTCGGCATGGACCACCTCGGGGTGGTGGTGGTGGCATCTGATACTGCCCACCACCTCCCACTGCTGCACTAGCTCCATCGCCACATTCGCCGCCCTGCGGACCTCCAAACTCGAGACGTTGCCTCTGCCAAGGCGGTATGTCAACTGACTCCCTCTCAACTGCATGGAGGGTCGGGAAATCTCTAGCAAGATGTCCCCGACCATCGCAAGCATAACACCGCCTCTCCTACGGCTGACCAAAACTGGCCTACGAGCCCTGTGAGCCTTGAGCCTCAGATCCTCCATCCTGGGGTCGCCTCCTGAAACGTTGGCCACATCCGGACCCTTGCAC
Source organism: Viscum album (assembly GCA_963277665.1). Taxonomy (NCBI): domain Eukaryota; kingdom Viridiplantae; phylum Streptophyta; class Magnoliopsida; order Santalales; family Viscaceae; genus Viscum; species Viscum album. The sequence goes on along the minus strand of OY728155.1, from coordinate 439,269,889 downwards.
CTGGCGCCGGCTACCAGCTACCGACGTCTCAGCTGCCACGTGCCCAACACTGACGGGTTGAATCTGCTCAGCTAGAAAGCTCTCCACCACTAAGGCTCGCTCCAGTACTCCAGCATAGGTGGGTAGGCACAAGGAAACCACACATGCTTGGATGTCCCTGCGTAACCCCTGCTCGAAGGTCCTAGCCCTAAAGAACGGGTCTCAAACCATATCTAGGGAGTAGCGTGACAGGTCTGTAAACCTCACTGAGTACTCTGACATAGTCATGCCCTCCTGTTGAAGCTGCAGAAACTCCTGGATCCGCACTGACCTCAGCGTCACTGGATAGAACTTATCCCTGAAGATCTGCTCAAACTCTGCCCACGTGAGCGTCTCCTCATCATGGGACTGCGTCACTAGGCTCCACCATCGCCCGGCCGAACCATGCAGAAGGCTCGTCGCTAGGACCACCATCTGATCTGGGGGTGTCCTCACCAGGAAGAAAACTCAGGTGACTGCTTCGAGCCAGTCATCAGCTGCCTGAGGGTCTGGATCACCCCGGAACCTTAGAGGTCACTACCTCTGTAACTCGTGCAATGCACTCAGCCTGTGTGCAACCTCATCCTGCACTACCGGCACAACCAGCTGCTCGACAGGTGGTGGCTCAACTGGTGAACCACCTGGAGGTGAAGCCTTAGAACCTGCACCCTGGTCTACAGCCTCTACATGGGGAGGATCATCACCACAATCCCGCTGCGGAACCCTCACTGGCTGTCGTCGTGGAGGCATCCTGAAATACAATCAAGACACTCCATAGTCAAAGAGTATATCTGGAGATCTGACTTAAGAAGAATAAGGGAAAACCCAAAACCAAGTCCTAGATGATGTATGTACTGTTATTTCCCTTTGACTAGTGTACGAATGTCCTGAGTCGAAAGGCAGGTTATCAGAGTCCTGGTGTATGGATACGTTGGTCGCCGCACCAACACTGGAGTCCATGGCCTGAAAGCCGATCTTGAAACATCGTAACACTGCTGCTATGAAACCCAAACCAAACTCACAACTAAACCAACTACGCTCAGAGATCCCAAAGGTGGAACCTCCTCTGATACCACTCTGTCGTGACCCGACCCAACGGGGCTCGAGCTGTGACTCCCCAAGCCCGCCTCCAATAGGTCAGGGGTTGATGACTAGCACCGAGTAGGCTATCACACACATGGGAGGCATTAGCCTAAGGTACCTTTACACACGCACCCACATACACCTCCATGAAACAGTGCATAGATATACAAAACTGAAAAGAAAATGCATGCATACATCTATCCCAAACCAGAGTGCAAAAAAAGTAAAAAAGGGAAAAAAACAAGGCCTGCCAAAATAAAACTGCAAAAGCGTCCAACCTGCTCAGAAGGAGGGGATCACTGTCAAAAGAACCCGCTGGTAAGCTCCTCGGCACAGCTCCAGTAAACACCCTGGTCAATCTCGCTCACAAAGCTCTGCCTGCTCTGGGTCCTCCTAGGACTCCATCGGAAGGCCTGTGGTCTGCACAAGACATAAACATGTGCGGGAAAAGCCCGTGCAGGGGTGAGTATAAAAATACTCAATAGGCGCCTCAAAACCCAAAAAAAAAAGAGCAATTGAAAGGCAACAGTCAGCTCATCCCATCCATAGGGAACCCAGATGAGAGAGAAACTTCATCTCAAGACCATCCTCAGCTAACAAAACCAGTCAGCTCAATTCAGGTGTAAACCCATACATACACCTTGAACATCCGCTCAGGTCTACACCCATACATATATCATGAACATTCTCTCAATTATACGCTCATACATATACCAGGAGCATCCGCATAGATATACATCCACACATATACCATGAACATCCAGATATACTCGATACACACACCAAGCCACAAGAGGTACCGACCTCATCACCAAAAATGATTCACAAATAGGAGAACACACTCCATGAGCACTGTCATCCAGATGACACTCGTCTGAGAGATACACTCCATCGGGTCCCACACAAACATCCCATATTCTCACCCGAGAGATCACACTCGTCAGATATCATCACTGAGAAAGTCACATTGAAACAACAAAAACACCAAACTCCTCGGATAGGGGATCACTCCTAGGGTCCTCTAGGGGATGCCAGAACCCACACTGGTATTAAAAGATCTCACAGATAGAGGATCACTCCTAGGATCCACTTCGGGATACCACAACCCGATCTAGTATTTGAAGATCTCACAGATAGGGGATCACTCCCAGGATCCGCTGGGGGATACCACAACCCGATCTGGCACTCCACAGAATCACATCACTCAGATAGAGGATCATCGCCCATCAAGGTGGTCACGACGATACCGAAACCCCATCTGGTATAACTCGCGTAGTAGGGGATCAAATCGACGATCCACCAACCTTAATGAAACCACGCACTGAGTAGGGGATCATATAACCAACGATGTTGCAACCCTACTATAAACCACATGCTGAGTAGGGGATAGTATACCCAACGATGCCACAACCCTACTGAGCACGACCCAATGCGTAGGGGATCATATTCTCGATGATGCCACAAATCCTACAAGGGTTAACCTACTAGATAGGGGATCTCCGCCCATGGATAAGCGTTCACAGTGATACCAAGAACCCGATCTAGGGTAGCGAAGCTAGAGGATCCCGCCCTGGGCCCACCGGAGGGATGCCACAACTCTAACAGATTAGAAATCCTATTGAGGGGATCACAAACCCATACCACGGTTGTGATGCCACACGAACCCTCATAAGAGAGAACCAAGGGAGTACCCTCAACCACTACTGGTCCAAACATCACAAACCTAAGCGACCCACAACATCGGCACACTACGCACCACCTAGGCTGATACTGAGGCCACCATCATGGTCTATGCGGAAAAACACACAGGATGGGCTATTTACTCGCCCGAAACGGACAACCGGTAAACAAGGTACTATTCACCATAGCCTACCCGTGTGGGGCCCACACCACGATCCTGAAACTCATCAAGCGGATCACACCATTGCGATCCCCTCGGAAAAACCCACGAGATCGACTACTCGATCGTCCAAAAAGGACACCCGGTGAAAAAAGGTACTATTCACCGTAGCCAGCCCAGGTGGGGCCCACACCATGATCCTGAAACTCATCAAACAGATCACACCATTTCGATCCCCTCGAAAAAACACACGGGATCGACTACTCGATCGTCTAAAACGGACACTCGGCGGAAAAGTCACATTTCTCTGCAAACGCCGGAACTCGGCCTCATGGGGACCACACCTTGTTCTCGGTCCCAACACCCAGAAACTATCTTGAAAATTCCATCGTACCATTAAGGTTTCAACGCCACTGACAGCACGTCATTTGGACACTCTGTGCAGGAGTTATGGCAGATCGAAGTTGAAAATAATAAAATATTATTATTATTTTAAACATTTCATGGCCCCAGGACAAAAATCCAACTCATAAAATTCTCTAAATAATCCCAAGAGGTCCTTATTGACACAAGATTTACGTCGCCGCAAATGGCTCTCAAATCAGACTTCCGGTTTGTGAGTTACAGGGGTTTAAAGAACCCCCGGAAAAACCTGGTCGGACCACTGTCTGCCTTGCTGGAAACCACCACGCCGCCGCCAGAAACCACCGCACCGTCGTCGGATTCCACCGCACCGCTGCCAAAAATCGCTGTGTCGCCGCTGCTTTGCCGGAATCAGCCATGGACGCAGCCTTCGCTGCTGGAAAACTGGGTTTTCCACCGGAAAACTTTCAGGAGCCACCGAGAGCACCATGGTGCTCTAAATTCATATTCGAAAGATGTTTTGGAAAGTTCAGGACCCGAACTACAGAACCCTTATAAAAATTTGAATAAAAACAACACAAAAACGGGATCCGGGATTTTAAAACTCAAACTGCCTACCTTTTGGCGGACCGTCGAAGCTTCGCATGCTCCGCTGCTGCTGCTGCACGACCCAAGAGCGTCCGCTGTCAAGATCTGAGACCGACGCCACTTCGTTTGCTCAATTTAATGGATCAAAAACAAAGAACGGAGGAGGAGAGGAGGGGGCTCACCAAAGCACAGAGAGGATAGGAATAGGGGGCTTGATTGATTCCCCCTATTTAATTAATTAATTTAATTGATTAAAAAAACTCCCCCAACCAGACCTCCCGACGCGGAGGAGATTAGGTCGCCCCTAAGGTAAACACATCGTTCTGAACGCAACGGTGGGCTTGGATTTTTGATTTGAGACTCCATTCATAATTTATTTGAGCCAATGCTCATAAATAAACTTTTCCATTTATTTACGAAAACGCCCTTGGTGGCTTTTCTCACAGCAGGCCCGCGCCCGCAAAGTTTACACCCCGCCTAGGGTAAACGGCACGCTCCGGACGCAACTGTGCCCTCGGATTTCCAATACGAGCAATTTTTTAAGAGATAAATCATTCTCACCTCGCGCATAGTATAAAAATACTTAATATTTTTATAAAATTTATTCCGGGCACACCAGGCCTCGGAATTGCACGCCATTTTCGCGCCTAGCTCTGGAAATATTCATAGGAATATTCCAAAATCTGATAGGGCCAAAACCTGAGTCGCTACATATTATACATTTAATGAATTATTTATCATTCATATTATGTGTTTTCTAGAAAAGTGATAAAAATAAAACCAATTTTATGCTTAAAAACTATATTTTTCAAAAAAAATAGTGTTCCACCTTTTGTGTACTTATTTTAAAACTAATTTTTGACACCTTAAGATAAATTATTTTAAAAAATAAATTTAATTTTTGTAATAATAATTTCAAAATTATCTTAGAGTGAATTTTTGGGAATTTTTTGAAAATATTAATTTTTTGATGAATAGTAAAAAATGCTAAATTTTAATTGAAAACTTCATTTTCATTTAAATTATTTATAAAGTTAAATTATATTTTAAATAGTTTTTAATTTAAAAATTGTTCAATTATATATCTTTTAATCCAATTTAGGTCATTTAAATCACTTTCATAATGAATTTTGATATAAAACCTTGTAAACATTGGAACATTTTCTCTTTGAAAACATGTTTTCTCATTGTGTCTGCGTGGTTAATTTTAAATTAAATTTTTTCAATTATGTGAAAGGAATTTAGAAAAATGGATTCTATATTTATAATCATCATAATTTATATTATCTAATAAGTTCAAATTAATTTTTTACCATAATGAATAATAAAAATAGTAAAAAATATTTACCGCGGTTAAGGTAAAAATGTATTTACCAGGATGTTAAACTAAAAAGATAAGGGCTAAAATGGCCTAAATACTTGTCTAAAATCTATTTTATGGACCTATTTTGACCCTATCATGTCTAATTATCTATAATAATCCATTTTGGACCCCCTCTCCACTCCTCTTCACACTTTCAAACCCTTTTTTCGACCAATCCCTACCCAAATCACTTACTAAATTATCTCCTCTTATCCTAGAATATTTAGTTTGGGATGAAAGATAACTTGTGAAGTATTTTGGTTCAAACCTAATAAGGATACCCATAGAAGTGGTAAAATTATTCAACGAGCATTTTTATTTTATTTCTTCCTCCACCTCCTTCAATTATTATTAAACCATTCTGATATAATAACATCAGTATCTTTCATATACTGAGATGTTTTTATGTGTAGGGAATTACCTACAACCATATCAACTTCCATATAAGGGTTATGAAATCATCATCTGTGTGTACGGTGGACTACTGTCTCGTGAACCAATGTCGTTCATTTTTCTATTACCACCTCTCACGATTGTGAATGAAGATAGATCTAAAGTATAGATATGATATTTATAACATAATTATACCTATTAAGAAATTATATCATATATATTTTTTACTTTCTATTCCTTATGGGATATGATAATATCACCCGTGTGTACGGCGGACTACCGCCTCACGAAGCGATGTGATTCGTTTTTCACTAATGCTTTACATGGAAGATAATAAGGATAAATTTAATAAATGCATGTGATATACATGACATAATTAAGATATTCATAACATATTTATCATTCTAAAAAGATAATATATCATTTTCTTTCTTACCTTTCCACTCACTGAAAGATGATAAGGTTGTTTGTGTATGTGTGGACTATCGCCTTCATAAAGCGATGTGACTTTCTATTTTTATATTCACACAAAATAGATTATATGTATAAGTATATTTAAAGAAATAATATGTTATTTATGATATTATGATGATTCTGTAAATATAAAATATCATTTACCACCTTTCCATAATGATTGTTGAAAAATGGAAATGTTACTCATGCGTGTGTACGGCCTACCATCTCCATGATCATAACGTACTTCATTTCTCAAAACCATGTTTCATGATTCATATTAAAAGTATAATTAATGTATAAATATAATAATTATTTCATAATTATTATTCTGGAGATGATGTAACCACGATCAAAGTAAGTGGGATGAAAATAACAAATCAAAACATGTACAAAAAACAAAGCGGTTATTACCTGAAACATGATTTTAACAAGAAATTGGTAATAAGTGGGTAATAAATGGTCATAAGTAAATAATATATGGTATAATATATATAATTATGGTTATATAATATATTTATAATAAACTTATATTTATTATACAGGAGGTTCAAACATGTACAAAGGAAGTTGAGACTTAAGGTAAGGGATTTCCGTCTCACTTTTTACTTCTGTGAGACACATGTCATATTCACCACTTGTTTCTTTTATGTGTTATGAATACTGGACATTAATTTATCTTATGATTGTAATACATAAAAGTATTGTGATTTAAATATCTGTTTTAGGACCTCTTTTTCAATAAGTTTACGATTCAAATGTTGCCAAAGAGGTAATGGATTTTTGTCTCAATTTGACTTCTTTGAAACACATATTATGTTATGCACCTACCTTCTTTTATGTGGTGTATATATAGCCCCTTTGACATGTAATATTATGAATTTATTTATTCTCATGATATTTTATGTTTCATTTAATTTTATTCTTTCATGGGACTTATGATTTAATGTTACAAAAATGGTAATGGTTTTATGATACAATCTCATTATTTATCGAGATTGTTTATGATTATACTTACAGTGATGAAATATTATGATCTATCTCTCAAGAAACTAATTAATTTTATTTTTATCTGGTTATGTCATGAGAATACATATTTTCCCTTTATTTTACTCTATTTATGTACTCGAGAGTTCAAAATAATGTTTAAAAAAACGTATTTATTTCTCTCTTCAGTTGAAATCTCTTTTTTCCATATCCATGTTTGCTAAAAATGTTATTAAAAATATTTTTAATAATATTAAAATATGTTGGACTCCTCATGTATTAATCATGTTTTAATGATCACAAATCTCAATAATAATTACAAATCTTATTAATGATCACAAATCTCAATAATAATTACAAATCTTATTAATGATCACAAATATCACAAATCTTATCAATCATGTGTATTTATGTTTAAAGTTATCTCATAATTGATAATGGTTAAGCTCAATTCATTTTATGCATATTACTATTTAAGTCTGAATATAGTTATTTGCCTAAGTACAAGACACCGTGAAACTTGACACAGTAAGTCAGACACTGTGAGCAAGACACAGGCACCGTGACCACGACACACCGTGACCACAACACACTGTGACCACGAGACAGCGTGACACAGTAAGCCTGACACCGTGAAGCAAGACACTAATAACCAACACCGTAAGACAGACACTTTGTTTGCCTAAGTGCCCGACACAGTTAGAAAGACACAGTCATCAAGGAACCGTGAAGCCAGAAACCATAAGGAGACACTGTGAAGGAGATACCGTGAAGGAGACACCGTGAAGGAGATACCGTGAAGGAGACACCGTTTTCATATCTACTGTGACACCGTTTCTTGAACTCTTTTTTCGTTTTTCTATTTAACTTTTTAACGGTCATATTTGATGCCTTTAATACACTGACGTATTTAATGTTTCTTTGTAGACATAGTACAAGGTACGATGTACGACATATATGGAACCTGTTGGCTAAATCTCATACATTTTTCGAAGATAAAGAGAAGTGTGCCCAATAGGGAGAACATACACACTACAGAGCACGATACTGAACAAGAAAAACAGGCCAGTGAGCACGACCACAAAGAACACATTGAAAAATCTTCAAGGAAGCAATTGTCTCATGCATGCAATTCAAAACTACTAAAGAATACACAAAGTACTAGGATCAAGAGACCATCTTCACTCGTGAAGAACACAAGCTGAACCACGACACTCTGTTTTTTAACACAAAAACCAGAGGACTCATAATCATTTCTGTCTTATCCAAGGAGTCCAGAGTCGCACTGCTAATCACTAGATCATTCTAAACTCACATTTACTCTCTCTTAGTGATTCTTTTATTTATTTTCAAGTAGTGTGTGTACTCTGTATATTTTACACACATAGTGTCTCCTGCGCTGAACTGGAGGATTCTAAAATCCTCACACCATATTCTTTACCCTTGTTTACCCATGACAACTATGGAAGAGGTCCTTGTGTTTCCTGGTCATTACTTTGTCTACCCACGAAAACTGTGGAAGAGGTCCCTGTATGGCCTGGACAGTCCATGTACTATTGTTAACCCCGATCCAGGGTGTGGATTAGAGTTTATTTATATAAACTGCTTGGGGGATGGTGATCACCAAGTGAAGTGGATTAGGTCTCGGCTTGAGACTTAACCACTTGTTTTATATCTGTTGTGCAACTTAAATTTAGTCTACTCTATTTTACTTCTTTACTGCATAATCAAGAAAAAAACACTAAATTCATTTTGATAGTTAGTCTTGGAAAGAAGTTATATTTGATTTGTCTTAGTAGGATAACTTAAAAAGTAATATTAATAATACCAATTAAGATTACTAAGAATTAATCAATCTTCTAAGAAGTTGTCTAAACAGTCAAACTTTTATAACAGTATAACCTTGATTAACTGGGTTGTATCTATTTTTGGGGAAATTTTTATTTGTAAAACTAATATCTTTTAAACAGAAATTTTTTATAGTAACTCAATTCACCACTCCCCTCTTGAGTTAACTAATCTGGCCAACAAAATATTTATTAAGAGATATTTTTACCCATTTTTAACTTTTTATAAAAAAAATGAAAGGTATCTTAATGTAATTTTCCAAACAATGCCCATTTGAATTTTACTGAAAATGTGAAAGGTATCTTTGTTTTAATGTGTGTGACAAGAACAGAATTTTTCACCATCATGACCATTATTTTCTTTTAAGCTTCCTTTAAATGTTTTCAAGGTCATTTTCAAAGAAAATTATTTTCAAAATTTTTTATCAATTTTTAGTTTTAAAAAGATATTTTGAAGGAAAAATTATTTTCCTCAAGAAATGTTCCAAGTTATCTTTCAAAATCGTTCACCATATAAGATAATATCCTTTGATGTATCTAATGTTTTTCAGGGTATATGAACCATTGATACCATTTTTATTATTTATCTGAATTATTTATCTTGAAAATATGTTTATGAAACCTATTTATCTTCCACGGGTTATGTGACGACCCCGGTACCCAGGGTGCCTCATGAGACATGATATACTTAGCATTTCATTACAACATTTACCAAAAATTATATCATGTCCCATGACTACAGAAGATCGGGAGGCTCATGATTCTGGGAAACCAGCTGCTCTGATAAACTTCATTAGTATATTCCATGCCTGAAAAATTTTAAACAAAAAGTAGGGTGAGCAAAAATGCCCAGTAAGGGGTTTTAAAAACATTTTAAGAAAATCCTTTCTCAAATAAGACTTTTTTTGAAGAAAATAAAACACTTTGATAAAACTAAAACATTATCTTTTCTTAAAACATGAGATCCATTTTTCTTTGAAAACCACTTGCACAAAGAAGCACGTACTTGAAATGAGCTTAAATATATAACATGATCAGAGTGCGCAATATAAGAAGAATAAATAATGCATAATGTTAAAAACAAAGTTACTTTACTTCTAAAAGAATCATATGACTAAGCAGGTAAGACATGCATATCATGGTTCATGAGTAAAATGCAAATCATCTAACAGTTTACCATATGAAAACAGTCCTTGTTGCATAAAGTACATTTTCATGATCTTGGGAGCTTTCAACTAGGGGTTGTCTTGTTAGTTGAACTAACCCCTGGTTAACCTTTATCATTACATGCAGAGGGGATGCATAATACTGGACTTTGTCAAGACCTCGCGTCATGACCTTAAAACATAACTTTAGTACGGGTCAAGGTCAAACGCCAATCCCGTTTCCCATGGTAGCACGAGCCAAGGCTATTCGCCAAGACCGTTGCACATGATAGCACGAGCCAAGGCTATTTGCTAAGACCGTTGCACATGATAGCACGAGCCAAGGCTGTTCGCCAAGACCATTGCACATAACGTCTCATGAGACTCTTGCTTTACCCAATGCATTGGAGCGCTGTATAATTCCGGGCGCACCCGTCCATAAACATTTAAGTCCTATACATCCCTCACATATCTTGACATGGTCATTCATTCATAGGGTTTCATACATTCTTAATCAACCCCCTTTTTACTTATATAATCATAACTTGAAGACAGATCAATCATAAATAATCTGAGACATGCATGCTAAAATACTTAATATTCTATAACATCATAACACCCAAATTAAATATGGGCATTCATAACTTATACACATGCTGATAAATGGGGATTGTGGGTGATTAATCAAAACTATGTGAATATTCATGCAGTTAGGGATACAACGAGTGTAATTAGGTCCACCTTGTAGAAATCAGGCATATATATGAACATATATATATAATTGTGTAAAACTCATTTTGCACTTTAAATATCATGACCATTCCTTTGAAAAAGTTTGCAACATCACAAAAAGAACTTATATTTGAGGATGACAAATTGTTACAAGGTTATATACCTATATATATATGTATAAATTTAGGTGCGTATACACATGTGCATGGGTTTACCAAATTATCCCATACTCAATAATTTTCTTCACATGTTATACATTAAAAAAAATACGATGCTTGGTAAAACTGAGTGAAGTTCTTTACACATATAAAAAAAAATGGATGTGTACATAGTTTTACAAAACCCTTATTGGCATAAAATCATTCTTCGCATAAAACATGGTCAATCCAAAAATATGTATATATATATATATATAAATACATATATACATATGTAAACTTTTATGAAATTCAAACTACCAACAAAAGAATGAATTTTCAGGAACGTTGATAATTGAAAATCCTCAATTGGAGGAATTATTTTGATGTCAAACTGAACCTCAAATATATATTTATCTATATTTAGACATTCTTGACATCATTCAAAAATAATAATAATAATAATATTTATGGGCAAAATAATTTTATCAAACATCCTGTTATACTAAAATAAAAATTAGAACATAATGAAAAATACACTTCCACTACATAATATGAATTTTTTTTTTTGACGTAACTAAGCAGACGCATGCATATATTGTTATCTATATTTGTGATACTGTGTATACGTGTTGCAAAAAGGGTTTTATCACGAACAATCATAATGTGATACCCTCACTAGAGTGTGGATATGCATATATATATATATAACATGTACACAAAACTGTATACATATATATATTTACAGATTATATACATAAGTATATACAGGGGGGTTTCATAAGTTAGATAAAAAAAGAAAAGGCCCAAGCCTTTAAAAGTTTTGTTAACCTGTTTGAAAATATCTGCATATGTAATATATATATATATATATATACAAAACTTGTATACAATTTTACATATATACGAACGGTTTTGTAAGGAAGAGGAGAGAAAAGTAATCACATGGAAGAAAACCCTTTCTGGTACGGGGAGGAGGAGATGGGGGCAAGAGGCGAGGGAAAACTGGGTTTAAAAAAAACCAGAAAACATATATATACAAACCGAAGCTTGAGTAAACAAAAAAAACAGTACTCGGCCCTTACCTAAACGATGAGGAGGAGGAGAGTCGACGGAGTAGCAAAGCCGAGCCGGTGGTCGGAGAGATCAAGAAGCTCGGAGCAAAGAAGTCACCCTGCTTCGGTGCAAACAAAACACCCTGCTTTGGAGAAACCAGGGTTTAAAAAAAAGACAAAGACCCACTTGATATCCGAGGGAGGCCGAGCATTAAAGAGGCGGCGCCGACTTTGTGGAAGAAGAAGAGAGGGGATGACCGTTGACGGCTCGGGCGGAGGAAACGAGGCTCCCTAACTCCACTGGTCCGACGACACCAGGAAGAAGAAGGAGTCGCGGGCGCGAGGTAGGAGAGAAACGCGAAACAAAACGGACGGCCAGGATTAGACACGGGTTGATCGGACGGCCCAGACACGATGCGGTAATAAAAGGAATGGATGGCCGCGATTAAAACAGGCTAGATCAGACGGCTCAAGCTTGCCGCGGTGTTTTAAACACACGGCCCCTCCCCCCCGATTCATTCTCTTTTTTTTTATCGTTTTTATCTTAAAAAAAACAAAACAAAACAAAACAAAAACTGTTATCTTATTATTTTATTAAACCTATTAGAAAATCATTAATTTAACCTTATTAATAAACTAATATTATCCTAAGTCAAGGGTCATTAAAACACCTATATATTAAACTATTAAACCCCTATTTAAAACGTGAATTATATTTTCATTATTCTCTATTTCTTTTATCAAAACATATAATTTAATAATTATTGATACTTATCCAAAATTAAATTTACACGTTAATATCTAAATGTTATTAAAAAAATATATATATTATTTAACCCAAATTTTCAAAGTAATAAATTTTCATTTTACAATGAAGAAAACATAATTTCCTAACGTGTGGTAACTTAATATAATTATGCTAACATGAAAAATATATATATGTATATATATATATTTTAATTTCCTTTGTTCGTTAATTACCTTAATATTCTCAATTAAGGATTTTTATTAAACGTAACTATACTTAAACAAAGTGTGTCGAGATAATTACGAAACACATGAATATAAGAAACCATAATTTGACGTAGTTTCCAAAATAGTTAATAAAGGTCAAAATAAAGAAATAATATATCTAATTTAATGCAATATATATATAACTCATAAAAATTCATTAGGTTTAAAATAATTAAAAAGTTCAATTGTTCAAATTAATATGCATAATGGAAGAAAACAATAATATTATTTTTTGTTGTTTTGAAACATTAAATAAGAGTCTCATTTTTGGAAACAAAAGATAAATTAATTAAATTAACATTGATGTCATTTTTGAAGCGGACTTCATGATTAATTTTCTGAATCATCCAGGGGGTAAGCCATCCTATTTCCAAAACATAGAGGACAGGAGGAACCAACGGTCAAAAAACAAAACATTGGATACTTTGGGCAAACAACGGTCGAAAAAAATAGATGTTTGAGGTCCAACGGTCTGATTGGGGAGCTTATAAAAAGGGTCCAGTCTCGGGGTGTCCCTTACCCCAAGTGACCGAAGGAGAAAGGAAGATGGTTCGCGTGATCCCCTTGGTGCTGAGCATGGTCGCGGTGGCTTCGGCCATCCTCGTGTTTCTTATGATGGATGCTCGAAATCCCTACCGCATTCTCGGGCTCTTAGTAGTTTTAAGCAGTCTACCCATTATTGTAATCGGGTTCTTAGTTGGGATATTTGGTTAGTGAGCTTTTCTTGTAGCCCGAAAAAAATGTAAGTCCCTTCAGTGTTGAGTTCATTAAATAAAAGTTACGTGTTTTTATATTTTACATTCTGATTGTTTTAGAGAGAGAACTTCAAAAGCACAAAACGCCCAAATTTCATTTAAGAGGTTTGAAAACTTCAGGGTGTTACATTATCTCCCCCTTCAAAGAATTGCGTCCCCGCAATTCTATCATAAAAAAAAACTAAAACTCCAAACGTAAAACTCTACCGAAACAGTGGATCTGGCTCGGTAAACGGGACACCAAAGTTGGCACACAGCTCTTCAGTTTCCCTAGTCCAGATGCACCTCGAACAGTGCTCCTTGAACTCCTGGTCGTGTGTACTGCACACGGGCTTCCAAAGGGAGGCTCGTGCGATGCAAATCTCGGATATGTCCGAGTAGATAAACTCCTTGACGACTCTTCTGGCCACATCCTGCTCGAGGTAGTCGAGAGGGATGATGCGGTTGAGGAGACTGATGTTCAAGACTTGGAACATATAAGCTGCACTGAGCTGGCCATCCTGGGCGGCCACGAGAAAGCACGCTCTGGCAGTAAAGTTTTGTGCCAGAGTGAAACATTGGAACAGGCCCTCAAAGTACATTCCCCTTCGCCTATAGCAGGGGAGTTGAGCAGCAGCGATGAGCTGAAAGACGCGATTATTCTCTCGACATAGCCGAAGAATCTCTGGACCGTTTGATAAATTGAGCAAACGTTGGCAGGACCCTCGTAGGTGGAGAAATGATGGGTAATCCACCATGCATGCCTTGATCAAGATGACTTCTACCAGCTCATCGGGTAGGGATGAGAAGTTCGTTTGTCCAGCCATCTGAAAACAAACATCGAGGGGAAACTCTTAACAACATAGATACGGTGAAGACATGAAAAGAAACAAGAAACTTCCATTTATGAAAGAGTTTACACGGAAAAGTCTGAGTTCACAAGACGTACGCCACAAAGAGTGGCAAAACTTCCTAACTCTTCAAACCACACACATGATGAACATACATGACTAAACTCATGGGAACATTTATAACGCCTCCTAAGTTTAGCGTGAGGGGTGTGGAGTTGGTAAACATCGGTGTACACTTCTTGCCTAAGAGACACACGGGTGGACTCATTTTCCAACGCTCCGAAGTCCATTAACTGGCCCCAGAAGCCATAGTGCAGGACCTGGCACAGATAAGCCGCTCGGAGGTCTCCAGCAGCAGCAGCTTCTTGAAAAGGGTTATCAAGCATTGTGCCAAATTCCTCGCCAGTTGTAAACACTCGGAAGAGTCCTTCATGATACCTTCCCCGACGTGCGTACGAGGGAAACTGGGTCATCATCATTAGGAGATAATCCATCCCCATTCCCCGGTGGAGACTAAGCACCCTAGATGAGTTTGACACATCGTACAAGTGCTTACACGTCATGCGAATTTGGGCATAGTTTAGAAAGTTCTCGCGACTGGCTAGAGATATAATGTTCTCTAGAGCCTCAGTGGGAAGTGACAAAAGGTCGGTAGGTACATCAGCCATCTGAAAGTTATAACATTTTTACTTAGTCTTAGCAACATATTTATATCACCTGGTTTTCCAGAGTTTCCTGAACCTATCCTCTGATACCAACTGTGACGACCCCGGTACCCAGGGTGCCTCATGAGACATGATATACTTAGCATTTCATTACAACATTTACCAAAAATTATATCATGTCCCATGACTACAGAAGATCGGGAGGCTCAGGATTCTGGGAAACCAGCTGCTCTGATAAACTTCATTAGTATATTCCATGCCTGAAAAATTTTAAACTAAACGTAGGGTGAGCAAAAATGCCCAGTAAGGGGTTTTAAAAACATTTTAAGAAAATCCTTTCTCAAATAAGACTTTTTTTGAAGAAAATAAAACACTTTGATAAAACTAAAACATTATCTTTTCTTAAAACATGAGATCCATTTTTCTTTGAAAACCACTTGCACAAAGAAGCATGTACTTGAAATGAGCTTAAATATATAACATGATCAGAGTGCGCAATATAAGAAGAATAAATAATGCATAATGTTAAAAACAAAGTTACTTTACTTCTAAAAGAATCATATGACTAAGTAGGTAAGACATGCATATCATGGTTCATGAGTAAAATGCAGATCATCTAACAGTTTACCATATGAAAACAGTCCATGTTGCATAAAGTACATTTTCATGATCTTGGGAGCTTTCAACTAGGGGTTGTCCTGTTAGTTGAACTAACCCCTGGTTAACCTTTATCATTACATGCAGAGGGGATGCATAATACTGGACTTTGTCAAGACCTCGCGTCATGACCTTAAAACATAACTTTAGTACGGGTCAAGGCCAAACACCAATCCCGTTTCCCATGGTAGCACGAGCCAAGGCTATTCGCCAAGACCGTTGCACATGATAGCACAAGCCAAGGCTATTTGCCAAGACCGTTGCACATGATAGCACGAGCCAAGGCTGTTCGCCAAGACCGTTGCACATAACGTCTCATGAGACTCTTGCTTTACCCAATGCATTGGAGCGCTGTATAATTCCGGGCGCACCCGTCCATAAACATTTAAGTCATATACATCCCTCACATATCTTGACATGGTCATTCATTCATAGGGTTTCATAAATTCTTAATCAACCCCCTTTTTACTTATATAATCATAACTTGAAGACAGATCAATCATAAATAATCTGAGACATGCATGCTAAAATACTTAATATTCTATAACATCATAACACCCAAATTAAATATGGGCATTCATAACTTATACACATGCTGATAAATGGGGATTGTGGGTGATTAATCAAAACTGTGTGAATATTCATGCAGTTAGGGATACAACGAGTGTAATTAGGTCCACCTTGTAGAAATCAGTCATATATATGAACATATATATATAATTGTGTAAAACTCATTTTGCACTTTAAATATCATGACCATTCCTTTGAAAAAGTTTGCAACATCACAAAAAGAACTTGTATTTGAGGATGACAAATTGTTACAAGGTTATATACCTATATATATATGTATAAATTTAGGTGCGTATACACATGTGCATGGGTTTACCAAATTATCCCATACTCAATAATTTTCTTCACATGTTATACATTAAAAAAAATATGATGCTTGGTAAAACTGAGTGAAGTTCTTTACACATATAAAAAAAATGGATGTGTACATAGTTTTACAAAACCCTTATTGGCATAAAATCATTCTTCGCATACAACATGGTCAATCCAAAAATATGTATATATATATATATAAATACATATATACATATGTAAACTTTTATGAAATTCAAACTACCAACAAAAGAATGAATTTTCAGGAACGTTGGTAATTGAAAATCCTCAATTGGAGGAATTATTTTGATGTCAAACTGAACCTCAAATATATATTTATCTATATTTAGACATTCTTGACATCATTCAAAAAATAATAATAATAATAATAATTATGGGCAAAATAATTTTATCAAACATCCTGTTATACTAAAATAAAAATTAGAACATAATGAAAAATACACTTCCACTACATAATATGAATTTTTTTTTTTTGACGTAACTAAGCAGACGCATGCATATATTGTTATCTATATTTGTGATACTGTGTATACGTGTTGCAAAAAGGGTTTTATCACAAACAATCATAATGTGATACCCTCACTAGAGTGTGGATATGCATATATATATATATATATAACATGTACACAAAACTGTATACATATATATATTTACAGATTATATACATAAGTATATACAGGGGGGGTTTTATAAGTTAGATAAAAAAGAAAAGGCCCAAGCCTTTAAAAGTTTTTTTTAACCTGTTTGAAAATATCTGCATATGTAATATATATATATATATATATACAAAACTTGTATACAATTTTACATATATACGAATGGTTTTGTAAGGAAGAGGAGAGAAAAGTAATCACATGGAAGAAAACCCTTTCTGGTACGGGGAGGAGGAGATGGGGGCAAGAGGCGAGGGAAAACTTGGTTTAAAAAAAACCAGAAAACATATATATACAAACCGAAGCTTGAGTAAACAAAAAAAAACAGTACTCGACCCTTACCTAAACGATGAGGAGGAGGAGAGTCGACGGAGCAGCAAAGCCGAGCCGGTGGTCGGAGAGATCAAGAAGCTCGGAGCAAAGAAGTCACCCTGCTTCGGTTCAAACAAAACACCCTTCTTTGGAGAAACCAGGGTTTAAAAAAAAGACAAAGACCCACTTGATATCCGAGGGAGGCCGAGCATTAAAGAGGCGGCGCCGACTTTGTGGAAGAAGAAGAGAGGGGATGACCGTTGACGGCTCGGGCGGAGGAAACGAGGCTCCCTAACTCCACTGGTCCGACGACACCAGGAAGAAGAAGGAGTCGCGGGCGCGAGGTAGGAGAGAAACGCGAAACAAAACGGACGGCCAGGATTAGACACGGGTTGATCGGACGGCCCAGACACGATGCGGTAATAAAAGGAATGGATGGCCGTGATTAAAACAGGCTAGATCAGACGGCTCAAGCTTTCCGCGGTGTTTTAAACACGCGGCCCCTCCCCCCCGATTCATTCTCTTTTTTTTTATCGTTTTTATCTTAAAAAAAACAAAACAAAACAAAAAAAAACTGTTATCTTATTATTTTATTAAACCTATTAGAAAATCATTAATTTAACCTTATTAATAAACTAATATTATCCTAAGTCAAGGGTCATTAAAACACCTATATATTAAACTATTAAACCCCTATTTAAAACATGAATTATATTTTCATTATTCTCTATTTCTTTTATCAAAACATATAATTTAATAATTATTGATACTTATCCAAAATTAAATTTACACGTTAATATCTAAATGTTATTAAAAAATATATATTATTTAACCCAAATTTTCAAAGTAATAAATTTTCATTTTACAATGAAGAAAACATAATTTCCTAACGTGTGGTAACTTAATATAATTATGCTAACATGAAAAATATATATATGTATATATATATATTTTAATTTCCTTTGTTCGTTAATTACCTTAATATTCTCAATTAAGGATTTTTATTAAACGTAACTATACTTAAACAAAGTGTGTCGAGATAATTACGAAACACATGAAAATAAGAAACCATAATTTGACGTAGTTTCCAAAATAGTTAATAAAGGTCAAAATAAAGAAATAATATATCTAATTTAATGCAATATATATATAACTCATAAAATTTCATTAGGCTTAAAATAATTAAAAAGTTCAATTGTTCAAATTAATATGCATAATGGAAGAAAACAATAATATTATTTTTTGTCGTTTTGAAACATTAAATAAGAGTCTCATTTTTGGAAACAAAAGATAAATTAATTAAATTAACATTGATGTCATTTTTGAAGCGGACTTCATGATTAATTTTCTGAATCATCCAGGGGGTAAGCCATCCTATTTCCAAAACATAGAGGACAGGAGGAACCAACGGTCAAAAAACAAAACATTGGATACTTTGGGCAAACAACTGTCGAAAAAATAGCCGTTTGAGGTCCAACGGTCCGATTGGGGAGCTTATAAAAAGGGTCCAGTCTCGGGGTGTCCCTTACCCCAAGTGACCGAAGGAGAAAGGAAGATGGTTCACGTGATCCCCTTGGTGCTGAGCACGGTCGCGGTGGCTTCGGCCATCCTCATGTTTCTTATGATGGATGCTCGAAATCCCTACCGCATTCTCGGGCTCTTAGTAGTTTTAAGCATTCTACCCATTATTGTAATCGGGTTCTTAGTTGGGATATTTGGTTAGTGAGCTTTTCTTGTAGCCCGAAAAAAATGTAAGACCCTTCAGTGTTGAGTTCATTAAATAAAATTTACGTGTTTTTATATTTTACATTCTGATTGTTTTAGAGAGAGAACTTCAAAAGCACAAAATGCCCAAATTTCATTTAAGAGGTTTGAAAACTTCGGGGTGTTACAGGTTATACCATGATAAAATTATTATGAAACCTGCTTCTTTTTCCATGGGTTATGCTATAGTGAAATGATGAAAGGATTACAAAAACCTATTGCTTTTACAAAGGTTATAATATGATGAAATGTTTATGAACCTCATTCTATTTCATGGGTAATGATGTGATGAATGTTTTATGATCTTGTGGTACACATGTGTATGATTTTCATTATGTAGTGGGTGGTACCTATATCTCCCTCCATTGCATTGAGTAAGGATGGATAACTCGTGATTAAATATGTTATGTGTAAACCTGATTACATGTTCTCAATGTTATGAGTGAACCTGATTACATATCCACAATGTTATGCATGAACGTGATTACATGTTCACAATATTATGGATGAACCTGATTACATGTTCATAGTGTTATGCATGGACCTTTCTTTCAGGATGATAATGTTATGTGTGGACCTAGTTTCATGCCCATAAGTTTGTGTGAGGGTCTGATTTCATTTCCTTAACTTAATGAGTTAATTTAACTCTATTTATATAAGTTCACAATGTTATAAACTGATGTGCATGCCATAAATCTATGTCTTATGCCAATTTATGCTCTCATGGTTGATGTTCTTTGATCCCCTTATGATTCATGTCTTATGAACTTCCAATCTTTATGACATGACTCAATATTATGATCTTTTATATGTAGGGTATGGTTTTCAAATGTTATTCTCATGTTCTCATACCCTTATATTCATTTTATGCTTACGTATCTCCCTTATTTACCATTACTGAGCATCTGAGTTCACCCTTTCTCATGTTTCCTTTCCCCAAGTTATGAAGAAAGGTTTTTAAGTAGGGTATGTTTGTGGAGAGTACTAAAGGGGAAGATCTTTATGAAAGATGTTTAAGATATTTTACCAAATTAGAAAAAGGTGTGCCTACTCTCCAATGACACTAAACTATTATGGTCCTCAGTCGTGTGTTTGTGTAATGTATTGAATATTCTTCTAAAAATATGTAATATATGTGTATGAGAATCCAAGATCGCTATAGTGTTCTCAATGAAAATATTATGTTGTATTTTATGTTTTCAAATGTGATTTGGGATTCAAGAATGTATCTATTTTTTTAATAATAATAAAATATTCTATCCTTCAAGATGTGATCACTTGTATTTAGTGTTAATTTAATAAAGTAACCACTAACTCTTGGATACTAAGGTTGGGGTATTTACAGTAGATATGAGAAAAAATTTAGTAGAAACCTTGATAACTGGATTTATGGAAACATAGATTAGGGAATATATCCATATGATTGACTTTGAGGATAAGTCTAAGTATATGATAACTTCCTAAAGTTTTAGTAAGGTGTATATTATGTGGTTTTACTAGAAATACATACCTTTCAAGATAGTACAAGTGGAAATGGTTTTGGAATAGATGAATCTAGGGGTAATAACCCCGAAAAGAGTTAGATTGAGTATATATCATCCATCATTCTGGTGCACGGTGATTGTGCTCTTACTGTGCACCTAGTTTGACACTATCATGGAATATTCTTGGGTTAATTCACATTTTATTTGAAAACCATTATAATGGATTTGAAAATATTTTTATGATTTGAAAATATTCTAAAATAAACAATGATTCTGATTCTGAGATTAGCTATGTAAAAAAATCAATTTATGTTAAGTGTTTCACTAGTTTTAAAATTATACATTATGATACATAATGTTATAATCTAATCTAGTGTATGACATTATTTAGAAATGGAAACTAGATATGAGAAAATTATAACTATATTAGGACATTTGACTCAGGTTTTGACCAATAACCTTGCCCATATGGAGAATCCTACTAAATAACAACATAGTGTAACAATGTTAGACTGCTTCATGCATCAGCAATCTTCATCATTCAATGGAACTACAAATCCATTTGTAACAGAGAAATGGATAAGTTCCTTAGAGAAGATATTTATCACTTTGGGAAGTAATAAAAGGGAGAAGGTTGTTAAGGAATTTTATCATCTCTCGTGATATTTGGATCAATGGCAATCATTGATTCAAAACACTAAGGATGAGAAGGAAATAGAGAACATGGAATGGAAGGATTTTAAGGAACTTTTCTTGTAAAAATATTTTCCTCGTGAACAACGGGAAGATATTAAGAGATGATTCTTGAGTCTACGACAAAAGAAAGAGGAAAATTTTGTTAAGTATAAAGCTTACTTTACAAGGTTAGTGAGGCATGTTGTGAACTGCATACATAAACCAAAGAGAAATATTAACCATTTCCTTGATAGGATTAAGATAATCCTTCAAAGGTAATTAGTCTCCCAAACTTTCTCATCATATGAAGATATAGTATCATTTTCTATCAGGATAGAGAATGGATTTTCCAAGTCTTATGGATTCAAAAGGAAGTAAGAGGAGGAGATGAAAGAGTAAAAAATAGATAAGGGGGAGAGAGAGAGGGGAATTTTCTAACATGCGATACTTGTGGAAAGAAACATCGTGATACATTACAAAATGGAAAAGTATTTTTCTTCAAGTTTGGAGAAAAGGCCATCATATACATGAATGAAAGGGTAAGGGAAAATCCATCAAATTACAATGCTTTAATTGTAAGGAGATGGGTCACTATTCTGACTAATTCCTCAAATGTAAAGGGAACTTGCCACAAAAGAATCCAAGAGGAGAAAGAAAAGCTTATGCAATTATTACAACTAACGTGGAAGTTCCTAGTGATGTGGTGAAAGGTACACTTAGTATCCACTTTGGGATATCGAATGTTTTATTTGATTCTGGTTTTACCTGCTCTTTATGTTTGAAGATTTTTCTAAGGGTATCACATCACTACCTCAGTGATTAGATATTGAGTTGGCTGTGAAAACTCCTAATGGTAGGATGACCACATCTCGAGTCTATAACTTCTCTCTGATAGAATTTTGTGGCATAGTTCTCCCTAAAAATCTTGTTATTCTTCCTTTAGTTTAATTTGATATAATTTTTGGTATAGATTGGCACTCCTAGTATAGATCCCATATCAATTATCAAGGAAGGAAAGTTATATTTTATATTCTGAATCAAACTTAAATCATTTATCAATACAAGGATGAACCTAAACACCCAGTAGAAATTACTTCCATCATATGGGTTTTGCTATATGTTCATGAGGGATATTTCTCTCAAATGGTTGGAGAGAAACTCAACATTGAAAGTGTGCCTATTGTTTGAGAAGATGTTGATGTATTTCCTGAAGACTTGTTTAATCTTTCCCTGAATCATAAATTTTAGTTTTCAATAGAAATCATACCTAGTGTTATTTCTATTTCAAATAATCCATATAGAATATCCCCAATTGAGTTACAAGAAATGAATAAGAAACTCTAGGAGAATTTAGATAAGGGATGCATTCTACCTAGTGCTTTTCCATGGGGTGCACCTATAATTTTTTAAGAAGAAAGATGGGTTAATGTGTCTTTTCATTTATTTTTGGGAACTTAACAAGATTGTTGCTAATAAAAAGTATCCTCTACCCTATATCGATGATCTATATGATCAATTGTGAGGATATCTATAGTTTTACAAGATTCATCTTTGATCTGGATATCATCATCTAAGGATCAAGGAGGATATACCCAAGATATCCTTTTATACAAGGTATGGCCATAATGAATTTATAGTAATGCCATTTGGACTTACCAATGCTCATATTATCTTCAGGGATTTAATGAATTGAGTATTTATAGATTACCTTGATCGGTTTGTGGTATTCTTTATAGATGATATTCTTATATATTCAAATTAAAAGGAAGAACATGAAGAACATTTAATAATTTTGTTTAATACCTTGAGGAATGATAAGTTTTATTCCAAATTTTCCAAGTGTAAATTTTAGATTTATAAAGTTTCATTCTTGGGTCATATACTCTCAAGTGAGGGTATATCGGTGGATCTTTTAGAGATGAAAGTTATTGAGAAATGGCCCAGAACAACCATCGTAACTAAGATCCATATTTTTCTTGGGTTGGTTGGATACTACCGATGATTTATGAGAGATTTATCGTGACTATCTAATTCACTCAACAAGTTGACTCGGAAGGGTGTTAAGTTCTTATAGACAAATAAATGTGAAGAGAGTTTCAAAGAGCTAAAGAGAAGGTTAGTTAGTGTGTTTATGCTTACACTACCCTATAGTGGAGAAGGATTTGTGATCTATAGTGATGAATTAATAAAGGGAATTTGATGCGTCCTAATGTTGAGTTATATGGTGATATATTAGGCCTCATGAAAACTGAAGGTTCGTGATCAAAATTATCCAACTCATGATTTAGAGTTAGCTGCATTAATTTTTTCATTAAAGATATGGATTCATTATATTTATGGAGAAATATGTGATATATATACTGATCATAAAATCTTGAAGTATATATTTACATAGAAGGGGTTCAATATGCTCCAAAGAAGATGGTTAGTTATGGTTGATCAGTGCATTATCACTCTGGGAAGGCTAACAAGGTGGAAGATTCTCTAAGTTGAAAGGATCATGATAACTTATTTATGATGAGGATCACAAAAGGCCCAATATTTATGGATTTTAAAAGGATGGATCTTGAAATATTGAAGGAAGTTCAGAAATATTATCATGCTCAAATGAGTGTTCAACCATCTATCCAAGTGAAGATTAAAGATGCGTAGAAGGAAAATGTATAGTTATAAAAAAATGTAAGAAATGTTCTTGGGTTTAACCTTGATTATGATGGGATGATAAGGTTTAGGAAATGTGTATGTGTTCCATCCATACCAAATTTGAAGGAGAAATTAGGTGAGGCTAATATTTCATCATTCTCTATTCATCCTGAAAGTACAAAGATGTATAGAGATCTGAAAGAGTATTTCTGGTGGTGCAACATGAAGAGAGATATTACAGACTATGTATGTTGGTGTTTGGTATATCAGTAAGTTAAAGATGAGAGACAGAAGTCTAATGGGGTGTTACGACCATTACCCACACCAAAATAGAAATGGGAAAACATCGCCATGGATTTTTTCATCAGAATCCCCAAAAATTCTAAAGGATATAATTTTATTTGGTTTGTAGTTGATCACCTTACAAAGTCAGTACACTTCATTTCTATTATAGGATATTTCTCTCTTGATCGTATTTCCAGAATATACCGTAAGGAAGTTGTAAGGTTTCATAGAGTACCACATTCTATTGTATCTATTCAATATCTAAGGTTTACCTCAAAGTCTCGGTGAAGTATTCAACGGGTTCTATATAATAAGTTATGTTTCAGTACTTCTTACCATACTCAGATAGATGGATAGTCTAACATAACCATTCAAACCCTAGAGGATATTCTAAGATCTTGTTTTTTGGATTTCAAAGGTGGTTGGGATAATTGTCTTCCTCTAGTTGTGTCTTCTTACAACAATAGCTTTCACTTCGTCATTCAGATGTCTCTTTATAAAGACCTCTATGGAAAGAAGTGTAGAACTCCAATGTGTTGGGATAAATTTAGAGAAAGAAAGCTATTGTAACCTGAGATAACTGAGGAAATAATGGAGAAAGTCTGAGTAATTTAACAGTACATAAAGTCAGCTCAGAGTTGATAGAAAATTTATGCTTATAGTCATCGATGAGATCTAGAGTTTGAAATTAGTGAGAAGTTATTTATGCTAATTTCTTCCTAAAAGAATGTTATGAGATTTGGGAAGAAAGGAAAGGTGAGCCCTAGGTATATTATCCCCTTAAATATTCTTGATCGGGTAGGTACGGTAGCTTATCACTTATAACTTCCACCGAAACTCTCTCAAGTTTATGATGTGTTTCATGTATCTCTCCTGAGGAAGTACATACTTGAACATTCACATATACTAAGCTATGAGGTCGTACGGCTGGAGCATGATCTTTCCAATAAAGAATAACCAGTAGAAATCTTGTATCATAGAGATAAATTGTTAGATAACAAGGCTACTCATCTAGTTAAAGTTCTCTAGATGAATCATAAATTTAAAGAAGCTACATGGGAACCCAAGGACGTAATGATGTAGAGATATCTTCAATAGTTTGTATCATATTAATGAAATTTCAAGATTGAAACTCATTTTATGAGGGTTATAATGTAACATATAAAGATTTTATAATATATTTTTTAATAAATTTAATTTCTTTGATAGATTTTGATACACACAACTCTGATTCTAAATAAACCATAATATAGTATATCGTTATAATCTAGCCATTAAATTAGCGGATATGAAAAGGAATAACTAAATTATTAAAATTGTATTTTTTACACATTTATAAAATAAATTCATTGGTTATTAATTGATTAAAAGTGAAAATAAAAACCATTTTAAAGTTAAAGTGGTGTTTTTCTGAAAAACTATATTTTTCTAAAAAGCAATTTCCTCGTATTTTTCACACTAATTTTAAAATTAATTGTTTCCACTTGTAGAAAATTTATTTGAAAAAATGAATTTTATTTTTTAAATAAACATGTAAAAGTTATCTTAGAGTGAACTTTTGAGAATTTTTTGGAAATATAATTTTTCGATGAATAGTGAAAAATACGGTTTTTTATTAAAAAAATATTTTTGTTTAACACATTTACAAAGTTACACTATATTTTAAAATGGTTTTAAAAGTAAAATTATTTAAATTATATTATTATTAATTCAATTTAGTTCATTGGAATCAATTTTATTTTTAATTTTGATATAAAAACTTTTTATACTTAAGAAAACTTTTTCTTTGGAAAACCATCTTTCATCGCATTTGTGGGTTTTATTTTAAATTAAAATCTACCAATTATATGAATTGAATTTTATAAAATGGATTCCATATTTTTAATTAGAATAATTAATATTTTTTAATAAGTTCAACTTAATATTTTTTTTTTAAATGAATATAAAAGACAATAAAAGTTAATTATCGTGGTTAAGGTTAAAACGGAGTTTTGTGTGTTACATGCTCTTGTGCTAAAAATTATTTTACAAACACATAGGACTTTTATTTTATAAATTTAATTTAATATATAGAATAATTGGGTCCAAATTATCTAATAAGTCTCATTTTATTTTTAGGATTAAAGGACAAATTGTGTCCGGAAATATGCATTTCATCATTATGAAATCAGTTATTGATATCCATGTGATTACTTGAATAGTTGTGATATCCATGGATAATTTTTTATCTCGTGTGATTATTTATATGACATTATTTGAACATCATTTATTATTTCCATATTATTCATTCCTTATTAGCTTTCGATGCACACATTCTCTTACTGAGAATTTGAACTCGCCCCATTCTTATATTTCCTTTTCTCAAGATGCTGAAAAATGTATTTATGATTGATATACAGGGATATTATAAAGGGAATAATGGTGTTCTCAAATAAAATCCTATGTTATATTTTATTTTTTCCAAATGTAATTTTGGATTCAAGCATGTATTTATTTTAACAAAACTAATGAACGATTTAGTCATTTAGGATATGATCACTTAAATATAGTGATAATGTAATAATGTAACCGCTAACTTTGGGCTACTAGGGTTGGGATCTTTATATATGTGGTAGTGATGTAGTGATGTGGTGGTGATTTGATGATGTGTAGGTGATGTGGTTATGCAATGGTTTGTAGTATGTGGTTGTGGTTATGAAAATATGTTTGTGATATGGTGTGTAGTTTAAGTGTGTGGATATAGAAGGGATGGTAGAACTAGGATGTATTTCATTAGGATGTAAGGGTGACTAGATCAGTGAGGTAGAGGTTGGGGGTACCTTATTGATGTATTTTTATGATTATTATATTACTTTACATGATTGTGGATTTAGTGAGTGAGCCTTGGTGAGGTTGGAATGATAGTTGACCAGGGATAGGTGGCGTTTTGATTTCATTATTTATTCAATAAATATTTATTATGATTCTTCTACATTGGCACAAGATTCCCTAGGGAGAAACCTACTAAGTATACTTATATATTCAATCTTACTTCTATATTCTATTGTTACAGATTTCTAGGACAAATTTGGTGATCGAGGTAAAGATTATTAGCTTGTGGTATGGTGATTTTCTATAGTTGGAGTTACTTCCTTAGGAGTTATTTGATTTTGGTAGTTATCTTGGATACTTAATGTTTATATATGAAATTACATGCATATTTTTGGGATTATGTATGTTTTATTTTGATAGAGATGGTGTTTATTAGTGGTTGTTTTATCATTCCTTAAATTATATAGGGTAATGTCTCCCATGTTGTGTGATTTATACCCTCAATGAAAGTTGTCAACCCATGACCTATCAAAGGTGGGATTCGGGGGTCACTCCTATATTCACTACCAACCTAAGGGTTCTATTAGTGGAAGTTCACGACATAGTAGTATCAAATCTTTGGTTGAGAGTTGGGGTAGATTTTAGAATTAGGAACTTGTGAGGAAATTCATTGATTGGTAGGGAAGTGATATTTTTCAAGATTAGTATGTGATTTAGGGAAGTTAAATTGTATGGGATGTAGACGGTCCCCTAAGGTGATCAGGAAGACATTCGAGAAAATGGGTTTATCTGATAGGGGATTCAAAAAAGATTCTTAAGCAATGGAGTTTTGGATAAAGGATCTCATTTATCAAGAAAGTCGATATTTTAGCCAATGTGGAGTTAGTTTTCATATTTCTCAATATTATCACTTCTAAAAAATATACTGAGAGCTCTGGTGTGGTTTATTTTTTCCATGGAGGGTGTGTGCATTAGTAGTTTTACTATCCAACTTTCCTTAATAGTCGGTATGGAGCTAGTGTCCAATTTTAGATATAGCCCCAATGGAAGTTTCCTATGAGACCCCATTAGCAGCAACCCGATCATTATGAATTTAGGTCATAGATGAATGATAGAGTATGTGGAGGACATCCCCTATATATTATCCATCCTTGGGGACCTTAGGTGGGTCTTGGATGAGGTGATAGACATCATTAGTCGTATCTAGGAAAAGGTGTAGGGTGTGGTCGCTTTCATGTTATGGAATTGTCTACACCCATAGGGCCTGAGATCATTCAAGGTACCATTTGTCTTTATTCTACCATTATTTGTACCTTTTAGATTCAATATCTTTACTCTTTTTCATTGCACCTACCTTAGTCCAAGCATTGGGACTTAAGGTGGATGTATATCAAGTTCCCTTGGTGTTATCCATGTTAATTAGAGGTCATAATGATTTTTTTTAGGCATGTCATGGATGTGAGGTGATGATAAAATAGCATCGGTCAATCAGGAAGTTTTTCTTATTATGGATATGACCATATGATGTCACCCTTGATATAGATTGGTTATATTCAGTATAGGTCGTTATTGATTTCTATCAGAGGAGAGTTGGTTTCTTTGATGTAGAAGGAGTGCATGTGATGTTTGTTATTAAGAGAGATTATTGGGTGGGTCATATATGTGTGGGGCCTCTTTCGTCTCAATTAGAGGGGTTTATGATAAGTTTAGAAGAAGTATTGGAGTAAGGGTTTTTGAGAGTTATGGATGAGTTCCTAGATGTTTTTCTTGAAAGGGTTGTGACACGATCACCTTGGCACGATATCAAGTTTGGGAAAAAGTTATAGACTGATGTCTCTGATTTTTATGTCTCCTTGTAGGATAGTTCTTCATAGCTATAGGATTTTTGGATTCAGATCTTTGATCAGTTGTGGAAAGGTTTCATCTGAACTAGTGTGTCTCTTTTGAGAGATCCAGTATTATTTTTAAATGAGGTATATGGTATTTTGCAAATATACATTGATTGTCATCGGTTCAACCAAGTGATGGTAAAGCTCCATTATCCCCTATGTAGGATTGATGATTTTTTTTACCAGTTTAAGGGAGCTAGCTAGTTCTCAAATATTGATTGTCGATCTATATAATGAACCAACCTAGGCTATTACATGAGCTAGCACCCTAACTGGTCTTTCATTGGCTCGAGGGGCATTCCCAATCCCTATGGGCTGACCAAAAGTTCCAAGAAATCAGATATAACTAAAGGGAGAGATTTCATACAAAAAAAGTAATTAAACTAAGCAGTAGAACTTCACCAAAAAAATTTGGCATGACTCAACCATAAGTTGAAAGCCCATTCTAAATCCAATAAGTAGGAAAGAAGTAGTGTAAATAATTTAAACAATTGGAGGAAAAAGTAATCCCACAAATCAATTCTAACTCCCTCATATAAAACAGCCCTTGTTATTCAATATCCATAATTCCACATATATAATGCACAGATGATTAAATAAAGAAAAATGGATAGGGATGGATGATTTGGCTGATGCAAAAAAGAAAACAAAATAAACAACTAACTTGTGCATGATCCCAAGGGACCAATAAATCCCAAAACAATCAATGCTCTATGAGTTATTAAGAGATGAAACAAAAACCTAAAATTTAAATGTAATAATAGGCACGATCAAAAACATGATTAGTAGGTCACCACCAACTATTCCACATGCCTAAATTTTAATTAAAAACTAATTTCAAGTTAATTTGAAATATAAAAAAATAAATTGACACGTTTATAATAAGGAGAAATCAATACCACAAGATAAAAAAAATTACAAACTTCCCTTTTCTTTTTCTTGTTCAATGAAAACAATCACTTAAAAACATTTCTTTATAAATCACACACAATCACTTAAAAATATTTCTTTATATTCATTATGGTAATTTATTTATAATTTTTAGATATTATATAATTACCTTAAATGCTTACACAACACCAAAACAGTATTTATTCAATTAATAGAAAAAAATAAATGATATTAAAAATATTAAAAGTGGTATAATTTGAGTAATTATAGTGTTCCACAAATTTTATAGGTGGATATAACATATTAGTGTTGTGTTAAAATATTAGATATAAATTAAAAAATATATTTATATCTTTTTAGTCAAATTAAATGAATAGTTTCAAAATGTGGTACTTCGTGATTTTTTAAAATAATTTTTATCCATGTTTTACATTTTACAAAACAGTTTGAAAAAAATATTTTTGTCATTTTTAAAATGAGATACTTTGTGAATTTTTTGAAAAAAGTATTGAAAAATGTTTTTTAACTTATACAGCGTGAACATATTTTCCAGTCATCACAACTAATTTTTACTTTGAAGTTTCCTTTTCAAATACATGGTTCTTTTCAATGAAAATGTTTTCCTTTATAATTGTGTAGTTTTTTAAAATAAGTGATTTCAAAATGAAAAGGATATTTTCCTCAAGAATATTTTAATGATATTTTAATTGTAAATTTATTCATCAAAGACAACAACCATTGATATCACTTATGATTTACTAGGAATGTGATCCAAGGATATCAAACTTATTCTTTCTCCAAAAGGTTTATATTTATGATGATAAGATGTTTATGAAACCCATTTATTTTCCATGGGTTATGTTATGATGAAATATTTTTTGAAGCCCATTTCTTTTCATGGATTTTAATATAATTAATTTTTTATGATCTTGTGGCACACATATGTATGACTTTCATTATGTGAGAGGTGAAACATATATCTCTCTCTAATGTATTGGGTAAAGATTGATATCTTATGAGATAAACAAGACTGGAATAGAGAGTGAACTCAGTTCAGTAAGGGACTTTGTCCACTATGATAGTCTTGAGAGTTAACCTTGACTACTATGATGGTTTGGGGAGTGAACTCATTCCACCCTGATAGTCTTTGAAAATAGCCTTGAGTGCTAAGGAAATGATTTTTTATGCTTATTTGTATATCATAATTCCATGTCTTATGTTAATGTTATGGTCTCATGGATTATGTTATTTGATTTCCTTATGATTCATGTCTTATGAACTGTCAATATTTATGTCATGACTTAATATTATGATCTTTTATAAGTAGGGTATGTTTTTGAATGTTAAGATCATGTTCTTATACCCTTATTCTCATGTTATGCTTATATGATCATTGATATCACCCTTATTTTCCCTTAATGGGCATCTGAGATCATCATTTTCTTATGTTTCATTTCCCTGGGTTATGAAGAAAGGTATTAAGTATGATATATATAATAAGAGTGTTAGTTATGAATAAATAAATGGGAGACGATGTAGATATTTTATGAACCATTTGTTTATGTTTACAAGTTTCCAGAGATACTAGAACTAAATAATTCTGGCAGGGATTGAAATGTTATGTAATGAATATTCATCTATTAAGATATAATATCTATATATGAAAAGACTAGGTCGATATAGTTGGTATCAGAGCGAGGTCGAGTTAACCTTTGGAAACTAGGATGAGAAAACATTAGTAAGAACCCTAGGGATAAGTATAAGTAAAGGATAGAACCCTAATGTTTGTTAACGATCATGAATGGCCTAAGTTAAACCTAAGGTACCATAAGGCAAGGAGTCGTGATTTAGACATCCTTTAAATGATTCTTCATGGTTATATAGTTTCCCACTATGATTATTGTTGCTCACATTGTGTTCTTTTATTTTAATCAAAGGCTAGAACTTGAAGGAATCGTGTTAATGTTGAATTTAAAAGTCAATAGAATGACTTTCATCATGAGAAACCAATTGAAATAAGAGATGGAATTTGAAACCTCATGATTATTCCTAATCATCGATCTCGTAATATGATTAACAATCTCAACTTTGATGAGTTTCCTAATACACCTGATAAGAGAAAGATGGAGTTTCATAAAGACCATGGAGGAAAGAAGATTCTTTTTCCAACATGTCTATAATATAGGAAGAAACACTTAAATGAATGTCTCATAGGAATGGTAAGATTTTTTGAGTGCAGAAAAGGACACAAATCAAGTAATTGTCGAGGAAAAATGAAAAGATTGGTTATCATAATGGCTGAGAATAATGGTATCCCTAAGGTATCCTCAAAAGTTGAATGTTTTAATTGTGGAAAGTATGGGCATTATGCAAATTGATGTCCTAAGAGGAATCTCAAGAATAGAAACAGAAAGGTTATACAAGTAATAATTTTTAAAATGATGATGAGGAGACTATGAATGACGTATGAAATTTATGGGATGTTTTAACAGTATTTCTTATGTTAAAAAGTAAGAAGCATGATTAAATTAAAGTTTATGAATCTTAATACATGATTCATATTTCATATTGTAGGACAAAAGTACCGGGGAATAAGATAATGAAGTCTAGTTAATGGTTTAAGAAGGAATTCGGATGATTGAAGTGTTTATGTATTTGGATTCAATAATTATGTTGTATAAGTATTATACTAA
The DNA here is from genome assembly GCA_963277665.1 of Viscum album. NCBI lineage: Eukaryota > Viridiplantae > Streptophyta > Magnoliopsida > Santalales > Viscaceae > Viscum > Viscum album. The sequence continues at coordinate 439,236,961 of OY728155.1, read as the reverse complement.
TGATATTCTAGTTAAAAAAATCATGAAACATCTAAAGATTGTTCTATAGTAATTTTTCTTTAAGGGTTTGAAAAAATATTTTGAATGGTACTAATAAACAAGGAAAGTGATTTAGTGGTAAGGTCGTATTTTTGGAGAACACATGATTAAGGGAAAAGATAAACCTTAATATGTGTCTAATTTTGAGTTGATAATGTTTAGTTTGGATAAAGAGATGATTGACATTGATAGATTTGGTGACCTTGAAATTGGTTAGTGATTTAATGGCAAAGTGATTTAGTTCATTTTTGATGAAGTTTAGTACATGTTTGGATTTATGGAATATATTCAATAGTTTATGGACTTATTTGAGGAATAAGTGTTGTGTTAATTTTTGAAAGTATATATGTTTTCATGTGAGATGAAATTAGATGTTATGGATATCATTGTGGGTTTATAAGCTTAATGTTGATCGTAAGTATAAAGGCATCAACGCTCCCTTATTAATGTTTTAAGTTGTCGGATTTTGATACTCTGTTAAGTTTTAAACACCATTTGGGATTGGTAGATGATTTAATGTTAAGTTAATTATGGACTACTGGATAGTGGGATATAGATAATCTTGATGGATTAAAAGTGATTCATTGACAACATGATATTTTCAGAGAAATTTATGGTCAAGTTAAGGATTTCCTCTTAGGTTATTATCTAAATTTGATTCATGATATTTTGGTGAACTATGTTACTGTTGTAATAGTGGATTCCTTAGACCAACTAAACAATACTTTTGATTACCATACCATATATACAGTGATTTGTGCATGATATGCACTTACCATTATAGTGTAGATATTTTAGCATCCACTATTTAAATGGTAATGTCCATAGATTAGTTGACGCATCAAAAGGTTATATCAGATCCCAGATTACATTGAGAATCTAGAGATACTTTGACATTAATCTTAAATATATGTCCAATGGTCTATATACATCATACTAACTGGAAACAATTGATGTCTAACTATCAGGTGTTGGGGTCTCATAAGTTTTGATACTTCTTCTCATGAAGTTCACACTTGGTAATCTCTGGTAGGTGAGATCGTGAGGACAGACCAACCAATAGGAACACCACGTGTTTCATGTGTCTCTGGTTGTTCCTATTTACAGATTTGTATATTGGTCTCTTAAATTTAGATCATTATCAATGTGTGTCATTTGATCACGTACTTTGATGCAAGGAAAAAACTGTGACAATGAAGTCATGGCAAGGTAGCTTGTGTTAGGTGTGTCATTAGTGGTATGGCTTTGGTTGAATGGTCAAAATAGAATTTATCGCTTCCGAGTTGAGGAAGTAATATCTTAGGCCTCGTTGATCAGGATGGTAGTACCTTCATAAATCCTTGTCCAAGGTAGTCAACGGTAAATTCATCCAGTTAGATCAACAAATAATAAAGCAAGAAATGGCGATGACACAAGTGTGCATCCTGCTTTATGAGATATCGAAAGACAAAGAGATTATATTACACAGTGCGTGTTTGTAGGTTTGTTATCATTGTTATGATTATCCCTCATTTGTTTAGGGGGCTTGATGGGTTTTTAGACTCTGCTCTTTATTTGTGAATAATATTCACTACTATCTAAATAAGGGTCTAGAGGGTCACACACAATAGCATATTCAAGAATCTTCCATATTCTGATGAATAGGTATATATGTAATAGTGGGCCTCACCATGGGGTCTAAGAGTTGATCAAGTATTAACAATCAATGATAAATAAATAAATTCATTATTATTTGAGTATAAACTAATTGAGTTGAATTTTTTTATTAAAATTATTCACAAGGTAATAAAGTAAATATAAGAAAATAATATACAAATGAATATTATTTTAATATTTAAGGTTTGTTTAATATTAGTGGGAATTTCGAGTCGAGCTAATAACTCGATTTTGTCACTTAATATATGTAACATCCTGTTATAGTTTTTAGGTATTCTTAAACCCCTCTTTTTACCAAGATTTTGATTGGGTTTCGTTTGGGGTTGTTTCAGGTTGAATTTTTAAGAGTTTTGAAAATTCTGAGCTAGTGCATGGTTGGTGCACAGTTTTCTCAAACTGTGCGTTGTTGCAGAATCGCCGGGAGACACAACGACAGAAACGAGAAAAAATGAAAGAAAGAAAGCAAAGGACACAGCGATTTACGTGGTTCGGGAATAATCCCTACGTCCACGGGAGAGGCAGAATTTCACTATTCGGGAGCACAAATTACAGAGGGTTTTTTCAGTGAAAACCCTAGCCCGAAAATGGGCTATAAAACAATGGAGAAGACGACCAATGTTCGAAAAAGTGGTCCGCGTCGCTACAGTGAACGACGACTGGCTTTGTCAACAGCGCTACAGTAAAGTTAACCCCGAAGTCTGCACCGCTACAGTGCCTGTCGGTGTCGGTCGGTCAGCTCCGCTATAGTGGTCATCATTGCTACAGTGCCGGAAAATTGGGTCGGGGGCCTTCGGCCCCCGGAGCAGGGGTGCGTTGCCCCCTGCAACCCCCAACGAGCTCACCGCAGAGCTCGACCCGCAACAGTTGCGGGCCACAAGCATTCGACCCAACCGGATCGGGCAACACCAAACCAACATGCGTCCTTTCAAAGCAAACCATGCAACCCAAGGCAATGGGATTTTGCTCGATTGACACATGTTTTACAAACAGTGCACCCTAGAGAAATCGGGTGGCCCATTTAAAATAGGCACATGGCTTGCACATGGTTTGTCTAAATTGTGTGTCTCTGCCCAAGAAACCGTGTGAACGGGTTTTAAATTGATCCGAATTTTTATTAAAAAATCTCAAACCCCTCTTTTAGGCTCCCAACGGACCAGTATGACCCAAAATCGATTTCTCCCATCCTTAGAGCTCCCAAGAAGAGTTTTCAGCCCCTTAAATCCCTTCTGAAAGTGATTTGAAGCTTGAAGAACACCCTTCGGTCTTCTCTTGGTTAGTTTCCTCACTTCAATCTCTGTCTCTTGTGATCTCTCTTCTCCTATCTAGGGTTTTATGAATCTCCATGTTGATTTATGGGTCTAATACCCTCTATTTTGGATCTAAACCTAGGTTTGATTCATAGATCCTTATTGTCGTCATTCTCCGTTGGAGTTTTCTATTTACGAATTTGTGATTCGAGATCCGTTGATCCCGAGGTAGGTGGTTCTGTCATGATGCCCAATTTAAGTTAACCCTAAATTTCTTTGTTTAACTTCAATTGTTTAAATTAAATGCAATTGTTTGGTTTTAATTAAATTGCTTTCAATCATTTTTTTGAAAAAACTCAATTCCATTGAATTGTGGTTTTTAAGAAAAATGGGTTTTTGGCATGTAATTGGAAAACCCCCAATTCCATTGAATTGGGATGTGTGATGGAAATTGGTGAGTTTTAAATTTTTTAAATTTAAATTGTGAAATTGTTTTAATTGAATTGTTGAATTTAAATGTGGAAAAAGGATTTGATGGAAAATTGTGAAAAACCTTAACTACATTGAATTGGGGGTTTGCTATGAAATTAATGAAATTTGTTTGAAAATTAAATTGTTGCATTTAATTGTGAAATTGTATTGTGAAATTGAATAGTGAATTGATTTCAAATCTCTATTTATGAAAATGATTTAAAATGATTTTGATAGAAACCTTAGGGTTTTATCTAGGTGAAAAGGAATGTTTTTTATTAAAAACTCGTTATGGTTTTTAAATAGAAAATTGGTGTATTTTAAATGGAGAATGAGATGAATTGTATTTTAAGAATTCTTGAAATAAATTGTTCATCATTGATTTATATTAGAGCACGTGAAAGCCTTAGATAGTTAGTGAGTTATTTGGACGGCACTTTACGATTTACAATATTCTAAAACCTAATATCAGTGCATCACATCCCTTAAGTGATTGTGATGAGTCATCTTTCGCCTTGGTTCAAAGGGACTTATGTACATACTACAATTCACCTTGAGTATGGAGTCTCTATAGCCTAGAACTATCGTACCTTATTAGGTATATGACCATGATGCTCGTTTGTTTGTATTTCAAATGGATATATGTCATTGTTGTAAACTGTTTTATATGCCTTATGAATTTATATAAACTATTTTATATAAGTGTTTATTTAAGCCATTTTTGAAAGTGTCATTTGTGTAAAGCATCGTTTGTGAAAGTATTTCCATCAATTGAAAAGTAAAGCCTTTTTTTAAAGTATTTACATCATTTGAAAAGTAAAGCATGAATTGTTTTAGTTATGTTTTTGAAATTCCAAACCTGGTTGTTTTAAAATTGGAAGCACATTCTTGGTTAATTTGATGTTGGCATTTTGTTATGGAATCTTTGAGTGAAATCATATTGGGATTTTAACTCACACTCTACTTGTGTCTTCAGGTGTTTGTAGATTACCTCATTCCAGGTTCAAGCAGGGGTAAAGCATCTCTTGGAGCTGGTTCTAGTTGTTGACTTGTGGACTTGGTGAGTTGCATCTGAGTTGGGACTTGGGTGGTTTATCTTCCTATTTTATAGTACTTTTGGTTGTAGTATTTTTGGCTTGTTTAAGCCTGTTTGACTTCTGTTACAAATCTCCCAGTGGATTTTCTTTTGTATGCATTTTGACTTGTCTCTTTTACTTCTATGTTAGTGGAAAAATTGTTCTCACTTTCATTTTGTATGATGCCAGGTGCTAGTCACTGAACCATGAGGATTGGAGATACCCTTCAGGCTATGTCAGGGTCGGTTTGGTCTGTAATGATCCAGATGCTCGAAAGTCCTTGGGTTTGGCTTGGTGAAGAACTCAAACTAATTTCGCTGAAAGTGCTGGAAAATAGAGTGTTGTGGAGTTCTCTTTTCTGTATGAAGATCCTTCTGAAAGTCTTCTCTTGATTCAGTGTGAGAAAGAAACTTGATCTTTCGATATGTTCCACACTTTCACACTCGTGTTTCAGTATGAATTCGGTGTATGAGCCTCGCGCAACCAGCTCACATCCATATGCAGACGCATGAGGGAGTTCTTCGGAAATATATAGCACTACATGTTGGAATACTCGTTGAAGAATAATCATAAATATTTCATGGATCTTCATACAGAACCTATGACTTTGTCTTCAATGTGTTCGTGGAATGATTTAGAAAAAAACATTAAATAAAATCACTGCATTAACTATCATGAACTAGCCATTGGAATCATTAAATTCAAATGATGCAGAACAGCAACGGTAGCAAGGCTGACGGTGGATCATCTCTGACGGCAGAAAATATCAACGATAGCAAGATGACAGTTGGTCTGGCGCTAGCACACCTGGCAGTGCACGTCTGGCGGTAGCTGATTCCTGGCGGTAGCAAGAGCTGGTGGTAGTGAGAGTCTGGCAGTGGCACGCCTAACGATAACACGTGTCTAACGGTGGCATGGCTCTAGCGGTAGCATGTTGAACTAACAGTGGCACTCTGGCAGTGGCATAACTGGTTGTGGCAGATCTGGCAGTGGCATAATTGAACTAACAGTGGCTCTTTTCTAAACTTAGCCAAATTTACTTTATAAAATGATATACTATCATAAAACATTAAATTCATTATAAATATAATAATCATGATTTTTTATCATTAAAACAAGGAGGTGCCAACAATCTCCTCCTTTTTAATGATCAAAAATCATGGCATTTAATAAACCATGTGTAAAACAAACATGGGTATAAATGCCACTTCAGCGGTGGCGTAGTGGTGCAAGGTCGAGGGTCATAGCAACGGTGTTCAGTGGGGTACGGGATTCGATTCCTGAGAGCCCTCTCTTGGGGGAATTTCCGCCTCTCATGCTGTGCTCGCCTTGCCGGGTCACCCGGTGTCTCGTCGGGTGGGCAGAAAGGTGTGGTCCATCTGGCTGACGGATTGTTATGTCGAACCATCGTTGATCGGACCGTTGCCTCATGGGATGCTCTGTCATCTCAGCTGGCAACGGCTCCTTCCCGGTTGGGGCTTCTCCAGATGACCTCTTCATGGGGAGGGGGGTTTCTGGGTATGGAGGGTTCAAAGAGACCACTCTCAGGGATTCCCTTTAAAGAGTGAACAAACATGGGTATAAATAGATGAATTTGAGAAGTTACGGTCTTCTTAACATTTCAAATTGCTAATATGAGATTTGTGAAATTAACTTTCGAAACAAACTTACAGAATTACAAACTTAAACTTGAAAGGTAAATGTCATCCAAATAAGTTTAGTATCAAAGGTAAATTAGTATCAAAGGTAAATTTCATCCAAATAATTTCTCTGTCTTTTGGGATTATCAAAAAGATAAGACAATAAAGATGAAAGAATAAAGAGAAATCAAGAACTTATGGAAAATAAGAGATAATTTTCATCAATAACATGAGTCATTGGATTACAGCCAAAAAGAAATACAAGGAAAATACAACATAGTCCCTATCAAAGACTAAGGCTAATCTGAATCACTCTCAGCTCAGGAGGTAGGATCAACATATCCTTTTCCCTTGCCAGATGCAGGAGGCACGGATGTAGAAGCTGAGGGGGGGAAGTAGTGGTTGAGGGTGCTGAGGTAGTAGTAGGAAGCTCCTGGAGGATCACTAGTCTGAGATGTCGGATGGCTTCAACTGGAGACATACTGAACAGGTGATACTAAGGAGGGTAGAGGATCATAGGAAGGTGCAGCAGTGAAGGCTGGCATGGGAATTGTCTCGGTTTCTACAACAGTTGTACCATATACATACAAGAAAGGTTTCATAAAGTTCACAAAATCTAAAGGCACTGAGGCAACAACAGGTGGAGGTGCAATAGATCTCTTAGCACTAGGCAAAACAGCCTCTGCAGGCTCTGATCTAGCAGTGCATCTGAAGGAAATGCATGCAACTCACCGGCATCATCAATATGCTCAACTAAAGATCTCTTACGATCAGTCCCAATACTAACTGAAACAGTAGGTCCACCATGCTCTGGTGGACTGTTGTGGTCATCACCACTTCCTTCATCTCCATCTGAGTTTGGATAGGTTAGTCCAAGCAATTTAGAACCAAGGGATGGATCCCCCCTTATATGATATTACATCCTCTGCTAAAGGCATAACCAACCTAAGCATCTCTATGATCTTTATCATTGTTTCTAACTTCTTTGGACTTAAGTAATCTAGTCTGAGTTGCACATACCCTGAGAACTCTCATTCATCATGAGCTGTCACTTCAACTCTAACAGAAGACATCTCAGCAGTATCTACAGGATTGTCTCGATAACCAACAGAACCTGGGGATTCCTCCCCCCAATAAGTGTCATGGGCTCACCTCTAACAAAGGTAGCATCACCAACTAGTGGAACTAAAACAAATCTCTCCACAGACACAGATCTAGCTGAACCAAGTCTCTCCATAGACCTAACTGAAGCAACAGGAGAGGGATGATGTGATTGAGCTTCCTCAACATCATCATTTGCATCATGAGCAACATCAACATCATCACCATCACCACCCTCACCATCTTCATCATCACCATTATCTCCATTATCACTTTCATCATCTGAAACGTCCACAACTTCCTTATAGGACTTAGAAGAACTTTTAATTTGTTCATCTCCAGGGACTTCAGTCACTTCATTGTCTCTTTCACTCAAAAGACTCTCTCTGACAGGGAGAGAGACAGGTGGACTGGCAGATCCATATGACATGACAGGGCTCTTAGGAATGTCAGGATCACTGCCCTCTTCAATAGAAGTAGCCTCTTCCTCTTCTTCATCCACAACAACATCAACATATTCTTCCTCGTCTGAATAATCCACAAGCTAATCTGGCTCCAAGCCAGGACCAACAAAAATTTTTGGTCTGGTATGATGATCTACAAGATTAAAATCCCCATAGAGTTTATCATTAATCAACCCGCTTTTTTATCTAGGGATTCAAATTCACTTTAATCCTTTTGCAAGTAACCTTACTCAAGCAAAAACCACCACACTTCACTTCAGCTTCCTCTTCCTCGTCAACCAAGCCTTTGGCTTCTAGCATTGTTGAAATCAACTTAGGGTAAATTAATAAATTTGATCTATAAGATGACTTGCAAATCTCCATTATGTGCACTATGAGGTATCTGCATAGATTAATCATATCCCCTCGTTTCATAAGGAATAAAAGATACACATCCTGGTATTGCATAGTACTGAAATCCCTTTTTCTGGGGCACATCATATGTTGAATGAACATCAAAAGAAGTTGGCATTCTCCATTTAACTTAGTAGCGCCAGGTCTTCTTACAGTACCATTTCCAATCAGCTCCAGCAACGCATTTTCATAAACAAACGACTCACTATCACTTGGAATAGATTTTTTATAATCATCACAAACTCCTCGATGTGACACATTGATACACATTGCACATTCTTTTGAAGAAAAACTAACCTCTTCTCCATCAATCATGCTTCAAATGGAATCCTTCTTTTCTCCAAAACTAAACTCTACATATTGATAGAACTGATGAACCAACCTAGGATAAAAAGGTCTGTCATTTCTGGAGAACCAATATATTCATCTCTGATCCTGAATCACTCTAAGTACCAATGACTTTCTCGATAACAACCATTCTACATCCACTTCTTTTTTGGCAACAACTACATGATTCGCAAGCTGGAGGTTTCTTGGCTCGATAACGGCACGACTCGATTCTCCTCTAGACTTCTTCACAGACCTCGATCCCTTAGGAGGCGACTCCGAGGGATGCTTGACTCTCACCATTGCAGCAAAATGAAGGTTGAAGAAAGGGTGTGAGAAGGTTGGAGGTCAAGAGAGAAAGGGAAGACAAAATGGCTCAAAGGAGTAAGCGCGAGCGAGAGAGAGTGACTCGAATTTGGATTTAAGTCTGATTTATCATTTAGGGATTTCAATTTGAAAAATATAATAAAATATAAACAAATAAATCAAATAAAAAATTTCAACACAAAAAATTAGTAACAGCAGTAAAACAGTGGTTCAAACGATAGCAAAAAGAAACAGAGACTGGTAGCATCCCAACAGCGGCTCTTTCCAACGGTGAATCATTCCAACGGTGGATCATTCCAATGGTGGATCACCAATGGTGGATTGTCCAATGGTGGATCCTCCAAGATTAAAAACTAACCGAAATTTATCATTCTTAATTCATGTTTGATGTAGTTTAATCTCTCAGAATTCAAGGGCTTTATAAAAATATTAGCAGGTTGATGTTCAGTTCCCTATGAATTTAAGAGTTATATCACCCTTTTGGAAATGATCTCTCAAAAAGTGATGTTATACATCAATATGTTTTGCCTTAGAATGAGACATAGGATTCTTAGAAATATTTATCGCACATGTGTTGCCACAATTTATAAGGACATGTCTGAATTGATATCCATAATCAAGCAATGTATGTTTCATCCACAAAATTTGTACACAACAACTTCCTACAATTATGTATTCAGCTTCAGCAGTAGACAGTGCAACAGAATTTTGTTTTTTACTACACCAAGATACTAGTGACTTGCCCAAAAGATGACATATTCCAAATGTGTTTTTTCTATCTAACTTATAACCACCAAAATCAGCATAGCTTCAACAGTAGACAGTGCAACAGAATTTTGTTTTTTACTACACCAAGATACTAGTGACTTGCCCAAAAGATGACATATTCCAAATGTGTTTTTTCTATCTAACTTATAACCACCAAAATCAGCATATGAATAACTCACTAAGTCAAATGTTTGTCCACTAGGGTAAAACGGTCCTAAATTGGTTGTATATTTGAGGTATTTGAAAATTATTTTAATAGAAAGTAAATGAGATTCTTTGGGATTTGCTTGAAAACAGAAACACATACATACACTAAACATGATATATGCTCGGTTAGCAGTTAAATATAGCAGACTTCCAATCATACCTTTAAAACTGGTTTAATCTACTGACTTTTCAACTTCATCAAGATTCAACTTACAAGTGGTACTCATGGGAGTTTCACTACTTTTAGTGTTATCCAAATCGAAATGTTTTATAAGGTCTTTAGTGTACTTTGATTTAAAATAATTCCATCATTATTTGAAAATTTTAAAAACCATGAAAGAATTTAAGTTCACCTATTAAACTCATTTCAAAATCATTTTCCATCATTTTTTAAAAATCAATACACAATGAATTTTTAAAAGATACAAAAATAATATCATCAACATAAATTTGTACTAAAATATATTTTGAAATTCTTTTTATAAAAAAGATAGGATTAGCTATACCTTTTGAAAACCCGTTAGAAATTAAAAAGGTGTTGAGTTTATCATACCAAGCTCTAGGAGCCTGTTTTAAATCATATAAAGCTTTTGTTAATTTAAAAACATGATTTGGAAAATGAGGATTTTGAAATCTAGGGGGTTGTTCAAAAAAAACATCTTCAACTAAATAACAATTTAAGAATGCACTTTTGACATCCATTTGATATAATTTAAAATCCAAATGTGTTGCATAGGCAAGCAGTGTTTTAATAGCTTCAAGTCTAGCTTTATTTCTTACTATAGTGTCTGACTCGTCAACTCTATTTCTAAACACCCACTTAGTACCAATAGTCAAAGTGTCCTTAGTTCTATCTACTAATTCTCAAACTCTATTCCTTTCAAATTGATTAAGTTCTTTTTACATTGTCATTACCCAAAATTCATCATTAATTGCATCATTGATGTTTTTAGGTTCAAGTTGTGACAAGAATATTTGATGTTCAACCTGAAATCTAAGAGAAGCTCTAGTTTGTGAACCTCTATCTAGGTCTCCAACTACAACATCTAAATGATGGTATATATGAGTCCTAATGGATCTAGGAAAAGAAGGGTTGGTAAACTTATGGTCATCTACAGGTTCACGTTCCGGTTGTTCCTCAGAACTGAATGATTTTTTCACTTGTTTCACAGAATTGTCAAAAGGTTTGGCATTAATGTTCAAATTTGACAAATCATCTTCAATATTTTCTAAAGGGGCCCTAGATTCATGTGGATTTGTTTCATCAAACTTGACATAAACAAAATCTTTCACAGTCTTGGTTCTTTTATTAAACACCCTATATGATTTACTAGATGTTGAATAATCAAGGAATATTTCTTCATTACTCTTGGAAGAAAATTTGTTAAGATTGTCTTTAGTATTAAGAATAAAGACTTTACAATCAAAAACTTTGAAGTAATTAACAATTGGATTTCTACTATTCCATAATTCATAAGAAGTTTTCTTTAAGAGAGTTCTGATTAAAACTCTATTGATTATATGACAAGTTGTATTAATAGCCTCTGTCTAAAAATAAACAGGTAGATCATACTTATTGGTCAGAGTGGATACTTAAGAGGGGGTGAATTGAGTTCCTATTAAAAATTTATGTTTAAAGGGTTTATATTGAAATCCCCCAATTAATAAAACAAGTTAAACTGTAGTGAATTTATAAAGACTGTAAGTGTTCAATTAGTTTCTTAAAGATTGATTATTTCTCAGTTAACTTAATCTGAAGATTAAGTTAGCTTTTGAAACTAACTTACAGGCTAGCAATAATTACAAACACTTGCTAGTTCAACTATCAGAGTTACTTTAAAACAGATTTGAATTTCAAAGTAATTAGAAGCGGAATATTGAAAATAGTTTAAACTAAAATAAGATGCACAACAGTTTTAACCAAGAGGTTCAGTCTCAAGCTGAGACTTAGTCCTCTCAAACAGTTTATATAAAACTTTGATCCACACTCTGGATCGGGTTTTTCAACAGTACTCAGACTGTTCAGGTCCTCAGACCTCTACCACAGTTCTGCGTGGGAAAGCAACAACAACAGCACACAGGTTGTCCAGGTCCTCGGACCTCTACCACAGTTCTACGTGGGATACACAAAGGTGTAAAGAGTTTGGTGTGAGGATTTCAGTATCCTCCAGTTCAGCTTAAAAGTCAGTGTGTGTCTAAACAAACAGAAGCACACACTGCTCGTAATGTAAGGAAAAGAATGATCACAGCAGAGCAAGAATATAGAGATGAGTTTAGAATGCTCTTGTGTGATGTCACTGCAGCTTTGGACTCCTTTGGATTGAAGCAGATGAAGCTTTGAGTCCTTCTCTGAAAGTTGTGTGAAAAACTGAGTGTCGTGATTCAGCTTGTGTTCTTCTTGAGGTTCAATAGAGCGAAGATGTTCTTTAAGCTTCAAATATGCTTCGTGTGTTCAGCAGTGTTGAGTTGCATGCAGTGTGCCTTTCTTTTGAAACTTTCTCTAAGTATCTTCTTCGTTATCGTGCTCACGGCCTTGCTTTTTGTTTTTGTATTGCGCATACTGATTCTTGGCCACACTTCACTTTTAACTTGGAATGCATGGGTTGGAACCGACAGGTTGCATGTGTTCTGCACCTCGTACCTCGTACTGTCTGATGATATGTCTACAAAGAAACATTAATTATGTCAGTGCATTAAAATCATCAAATATGACCGTTAGAAATTAAATTGAAAGACGACAAAATAGTTTAAGAAACGGTGTCACAGTAAGTCATGGAAACGGTGTCTCCTTCAAACGGTGTCTAGATTGATCACGGTGTCTGAGTGTCACGATGTCTCATGGTCACGGTGTCTCGTTCACGGTGTCTGGCTTCACGGTGTCTGCTTCACGGTGTCTGGCTTCATGGTGTCTGGTTTCACGGTGTCTGGCTTCACGGTGTCTGCTTCACGGTGTCTGCTTCACGGTGTCTGGCTTCACGGTGTCTGGCTTCACGGTGCCAGAAATACATAGCCAGTGGCAGACTCACGGTGTCTTAGACTTTTCAAAGTAACTATGTTCAGACTTAAATAATGATGATAATATAAAGGATTGGACTTAAGCATTTGTCAAAGAAGATATTATGAGAGTAGATCAAAGATAGTATAAATTAAGTAAATGGAATGTAGAGCAATTAAGATCTTGCATGGCTCTTCTTAAAGCATGAGAAAACTTTAAACATAAATACACATGATTGTATATAATATATACGAGTTAACTAGGTTGAATAAGATTTGTGATCATTAAAACATGATTAATACATGAGGAGTCCAACAATACTCATTAAGCATAGTCTGAAAAATTTCTTGAAGGGTCTTATTTCTTCTTTCTACAGCATCATTCTGTTGTGGGGTCCTAGGAGCAGAAAAGTTATGATTATAGTCATTTTGTGAGCAAACAGATTCAAAGTCTTGATTTTCAAACTCACGACCATGATTAGTTCTTAAGGTTTTAATTATAAGTCCACTAAGATTTTCTACAAATTTAGCATGCTCGGTGAAATAAGAGCTGACTTCACTTTTGTGAGCTAGAAAGAATACCTAAGTATACCTAGAAAAGTCATCTACAAGAACGTAAACATAATGTTTCACATTTAAGATAGAAAGTCCAAACAAGTCCATGTGAACCAATTCTATGGATTGAGAAGTTGAAACTTATTTCATCGATTTGAAAGAGATCTTGTGTTGTTTCCCTTCTTGACATGGGTTGCAGACTTTGTAATTTGAGAATTCTAGTTTAGGTGGATCTTTGAATAACTCTTTCTGAGTGAGTGAATATTGCAATGATCTAGTCTCTTATGTCAAAGCCAATATTCTTTGTGAAAGGCACTTAAGCAGGAAATGTTTTGAGAAAATAATGAATTCAAATTAACAGTATAAACATTTTCATTTCTCAAAGCAGTAAAAACTAAAGAATTTTTAGAATCAAAAACATTGTATACATTATTTTCAAACATAAAATGAAAACTATCATCACATGACTGTGAGATGCTAAGCAGATTATACTTTAAACCATCTACAAATAAAACTTTAGAAATTAAAACAGTATTAGAATTACTGATTTGACAAAGGCCGATAATTTTCTCTTTGGCATTGTCACCAAAAGTGACATGTCCACCATCCACTTTGATCAAATTCTTGAAACTTGAATAATTCACAGTCATGTGTCTGGAACAGTCACTGTCCAAGTACCAAAAATGATTTTAGTATCCAAATCTTTTTGGGTCTAGAAATGTTAGTAATCAAAGCTTTAGGAAGCCATATTTTCTTAACAGGTTTCCTATAAGAAGATTTTAAATTTTTAGAAATAAATATTTTATTGGGTCCAAATGAATAAAAACTAATAGCAGAACTAGAACTAGTAAAAAAACTATTTTAAACAATGCTCCTCTGTTCAGGTTGAAACCCTATACAAGTAATGTACTTAGGTGTTGTATGTTTTCCAAGTATTTGAGTAAGAGTATTTCTTCCATTAGAAAATCTTTCCAAATCTTTCTTTAGTTTCTCATTAAACAATTTAAATTCATTGTTCTCCCTTAATAGTTGAGCACTTTTCTCTTTTTCAATAGTAAGGTCAGACTTCAACTAGCAATCAGGGCATGTTGTTTCTTTAAAATCTTATATTTATCCTTAAGCTCATTGAATGTATCTTCCAACATATTACAGTATTCAAATATCTCTTCATTAGACATGTTTTCATCATTATTTTCATCTCCATGTGTTTGTCATAAAACACCTGTTAGTTGTGTCATGCTTATCCACTTGAGTTGAGTCTGAATCACTCGAGTTGTCTTCAGAAGCACTCCAAGTTGCTTTCATAACTTTCTTGTATCTCTTATCTTTATCAACATATTTCTTTTTGTATTTCAGCTTAGGATAGTCGGCTTTGACATGCTCTTTCCTCTTACATTCATAGCAGATTATTTCATTTGAAAAATCACCATTCTTCTAATTCTTTCTCAAGTTGCCTCTATTATCATATTTACCTATATAATTTGATTTCCTGTAAAACTTCTTCTTTTTGTAAAACTTTTTGAATCTTCTCGCCAAATGAGTCGGCTCTTCATCACTGTCAGCAGGCGATTCTTCATCACTTGAACTGTCAGCTTGGATTTTCTCCTTTTGTTTTGAAGTAGTAGTCTTGAAGGCTACAAATTTTCTCTTTGGTTCATCCTCTTCTCTATTCACTTTGAGTTCTTCCTAAGACATCATTGGTTTTCCTATCAGCTTCTTAACAGGTAACTTACTTATATCACACGATTCTTTGATTGACACTGAGGTTTCTCTCCATCTTTCTTGTAGACACCTCAACAGTCGCATCACTTGGTCTTTGTAAGAAACAGAATTCCCCAATGAGTGCATTGTATTCACGATCTCATTGAACCTGAGATAAATGTCAGAATTAGGTTCATCAAGTTTCATCTTAAAAGTATCATGTTTAATAGTATAGGTATTTAAATGCATTTCTTTGACATTAGATGTTCCTTCATGAGAAACAGTTAAAGTATCCCAAATTTCAAAAGCAGTTGTACAGGCATATATTCTATTAAAGCATTCATAGTTTTATAGTTATTATTATAACCAGCTTTAGTAGGATCATTCCATGTATTTCTAATAGTTTTAGGTATTTCATATTTGTCTACAATAGCAGTCCAGATTTCAAAACTCATGCTCGCAATATGCATTTTCATTTTAATTTTTCACTAAACATAGTGTCATTAAAATAAAGAGGTTTGTTGGTAGCAGAACTCTCGTATCTATTATCCATAAAGAACTAAAATTTAGAACATAAATTTAATATCTTTAAAAGACAACTAAATCACAGTTGAAAAGATATTTGAAAAGCTTTTGA
Source organism: Viscum album (assembly GCA_963277665.1). Lineage (NCBI taxonomy): Eukaryota > Viridiplantae > Streptophyta > Magnoliopsida > Santalales > Viscaceae > Viscum > Viscum album. The sequence continues at coordinate 439,221,358 of OY728155.1, read as the reverse complement.
TACCAAATGTTGATCGGAGTAACTCAAAAGGGCGTGAATTGAGTTCCCAATAAAATTTCTGTTAAAAAACAAGTTAAAATAAAATCGCTCAATTAATCAAAACAGTAACTTAATATAAGTTTGATCGTTCAAAAAATTTCTCAAAGCGTAATTAGCAAATTTTTATAATTAATAATCTGATCCATAACCTGGATCGGGTATACAAACAACAACACAAGTTAATCAGGCTCAAAGCCTCTTCCATAATTATACATGGTAAAAAAACAACACAGACCATGCAGGGACCTCTTCCACAGTTGTCGTGGGAATGCAGATAAAAAGGATTTTGAGAGAATATCATGTATTCTCCAGTTCAAGCACAGGAGCCGATGTGTGTAAATAAACAGAGCAAAACATCACACTGCTCAGAAGTAAAGGCAAGCACAGAGAAAGCAAGAAAGAAAATATGAAAGATGCAGTTCTGCTCGGTCTCGGCCTGTAATGTTCCAGATGCTCGAGAGTTCTCGGGTTTAGCTTGGTGAGGAGCTCGAATTGATTTCGCTGGAAGTGCTAGAAAACAGTGTCGTGGAGTTCACTTTTCTGCATGAAGATACTTTGGAAAATCTTCTCTTGATTCAGTGTGAGAAAGGAACTTGATCTTCGATATGTTCCACACTTTCACACTCATGTTTCGGTACGAGTTCAGTGTAGCCTCGCACATCCAACTCACATCTATATGTGTGCACACGAAGGAGTTCTTCGAAAATACATAGCACTGCAGGTTGGAATACCCGTTGAAGGATAATCATAAAGATTTCATGGATCCTCGTACTGAACCTCTGACTTTGTCTTCAATGCGTCCGTGGAATGATTTAGAAAAAGAACATTAAATAAACTCACTGCATTAACTCTCATAAACTAGTCGTTGGAAACATTAAATTCAAATGACGCAGAACAATAGTGATTGCACTGACGGCAACAATGATCCGCGGTAGCAAGCTGACGGTGGCACGGTCCAACGATAGCACACCTAGCGGTAACAGATTCCTAACAGTACAGATCTCTGACGGTAGCAAGAGATGGCGATAGCAAGAGTCTAGCAATGGCACGCTTGATGGAAGCACATGTTTGGCGATAGCATGGCTCTAGCAATAGCATGTTGAACTAACTGGCATTGGCATAACTAGCGGTTGCATAACTGAACTAATGGTGGCACTTTTCTATACTTCCAAATTTACTTTATAAATTGATATACTATCATAAAACATTAAGTTCATAAGAAGTATAATAATCATGATTTGTGATCATTAAAATAAAGAGGTGCCAAAAAAATTTATAGGAGCAATTTCATTTTGCACAATCATACAAAATTAGAGTTTCAATGAAAAGGCTTAAGATGCATTAAGTATGGCTATCACAAATGATTTTATACTTTACCATCATTATAATAAACTATAGTATATAAATTCGTTTTTTCAAACTGCTTAATCGTAAGTGGTAAGTGCTATAATCAATTTTCAGTAATATAGAATGATCCAAACAAACCACAAAGAATGCTTTAGTAATAAATTTATAACCACAATAAAATATAAAAAAAACAAATTTTCAACACAAACAAAAAGTCAAACAAGGAAAGTGCCAACAAAAAATTTTGATTAAACTAGCACATACTCACACGACATCTCAATTCAGTCTCGTTTGTCATGAGAGAGGGCGGCGCGGTGTCTTAGTTCAGCTTTCTTCCAAACGACAATTAATCGACACAGGGAGAACAGCGTGTTTATCTGCATAAGAAAGGCAATATCACCTATTAATAAACTAATTGGGCCAAGACATGAATTTTTTTATATTTCAAAGGCAAAAACACGGCCTGAACCCGATAGACCCGGCCTATATACACCCTCTAGTTATAAGGCTGCACTTGACATCACCTATAAAACTTCATAAAGCGCTTATCACTTATGACCAGTTGTTTGAAGGAAAAAAGAAAGAAAGAAGAGGTAGTTTGTAAAAATAAGTGGCATTTATTTTATTTTTGAAAAAAAACAATTAAACTTAAATTCTTAACAAAACCAATTCAATAAGTGATAAACACTTTTTTATAAATGCACAAAAAGGTAGTCTAAATGCTAACCAAGATGGTGATTGCAATGATTAGAAGGGGCCCGGACCAAAGCACGGAGAGAAAGAGTCCGTGGGAATCAAAATAATTCTGCCCCGCAAAGCTTTCCCAGTTCTTGCCCAATGAATCATTGATCCTCTCAGCAAGATACACGCCAACCACTGCATCACATGAACAAATCATAGATCGCTAAGAATGAATGTTGCACAATACCACATACTTGATGTCATTATGAGGTAAAGGAAATGAGAAGTGAAATTTAAGTTTCTGATGTTTGGCATGCACCATCTGCAGTTATGGAAATCAAAATTCTGTCACTTGAGGGAAACTTCTTTCCCTCTCCCTTTCTTATTCCCTTTCCCATCTACTGCCAAACAGGCCCTCGATTTATGTGGCAATATCTGCAATAAAATTATTAACAAACATGGGAATGAATTAAAGACAAACTTACAAGCTAGAAGGAACAAGCACATCTGAAAGTTGGTATGTTTCCTTGAAATTATAGTTATTAACAGTATCGAGAACTGAAACAGCAACAAGCCTATAAGCCAAGGTTCCTGTTAAAAGCAGTCGGAAAACGGATCACAGAGACATGAAAATATCGGTAGTCAAGATCAAGTTAAAATCAAAGACAGTTGCTAATGTGCAAATAAAACCTCTTATATGCACGGATAAATGAATAATTTGAGTTTGTTTATATTAAATGCTTGCTAATTAAATAAAATGAACTTAAAACAAAAGTTCTAAATATCTTAATAAAACAGTGCATTTTAATGCTCATTGCGAAACACATTGTGACAAGCGTTATTAAGCATATCGGTTAGGTAATTCTCGCCTAACTCAAGTAGTTAACACAGCAGGAGGCAAAGAAGTAGTTATCACAGCAGGAAATGTGTAACAGATCTTCCGAATTTGTATTTATCTGAATGCTACCGCTAATACATTCTTTGGATTGAAAAGAAAAACAATACAGAAAAAGTGTAAATCTGTATCTGTAAGGTCCTTTAGACTCAATCTCCAGCGGAGAAGAAGTAGAAGAAGAATCGCCTGGAATCACCTGGAGATAGACCTCCTCTCCACTCACTGTCCTGCTCCCGCAAGTCCAGTCTAATTTCTGAATGCCCCTTCCAAACTGCCCGATACCATTTTAATAAGAAAGGAATTCTCCAGCCACATCAGCTCCTTATTAGACTCCAGCTACGTCACCATCTTAGTAGGCTTTCCCCCTCCTTCGGTAAGTATGAAGGATGGGAGGCCTACTATCTTGGTTGGCAGGCCCAGGCCCAACATGGCTAACAATTCGCCCCTCCTTAAAATTCACCTTGTTCTCAAGGTGAAACTCTGGAAACTGCTCAAGGAAAAAGGCAGTATCCACCCAAGTAGACTCCTCTGTTGGGAGTCCTTGCCATCGAATCAGACATACTCCTTTCGATGAACCAGACTAGATTTTATAAGCCAATACTTCAGCAGAAATAGCCTGGCAGACCAGCCCTTCTTCAACAACTTCAGATAAAGTTTCCTGAACCGGATGGTTTCCAATTGCCCGTTTAAATTGAGAAACGTGAAACACCGGATGTATACGAATTCCTTCCGGCAAGGAAATATGGTAAGCAGTAGCTCCAAGCCGAGACAAAACTGGGTAGGCGCCAAAATATCGAGCAGAAAGTTTGGGACAAACTTTCTTAGATGTTGGGATCTGAACATTGGGACGCAATTTAACATAAACAAGATCACCCTCAACAAAACGTTCTTCCCTTCAATGCTTATTAGAATGATGAACCATTAATTGTTGAGCTCGGAAAAGATTTTGTCAAAGCTGCATTAGTACAGCATCCCAATCTCCCAAAGCTTGCGCCACTGATTCTACAAGAGTTTCTCCTTGAATAAATCGGTGAATTGCCGGTGGTTGCCGACCATAAACGGCCTGAAAAGGAGTCATTCGTGTGGCCGAATGAGAGGAGGTGTTATAGCAATATTCTGTCCAGGATAACCACCGGGCCCAAGATAATGGTCGCTCAGAAGCAGAGCACCTTAAATAAGTTTCAAGGCATATATTGACAACCTATGTTTGTCCATCCGTTTGAGGATGGTAGGATGAGCTCATTTTCAAGTTGTACCTTCCAAACGAAATAATTCCTTCCAGAAATTACTAACAAAGGATCACGGTCACTGATGATAGAGCTGGGAAACCCATGTAACCTGACGATTTCCTTAACAAAATGAGTAGCTACAATTTTAGCAGTATAAGGGTGTCAGAGTAAAACAAAGTGAGCATATTTGGATAGTCTATCCACTACCACCATTATTACATCAAATCCTTGTGACCGAGAAAGACCTGAAATGAAATCCATTGATATCTCTTCCCAAGTTTGTTCAGGTATGGGCAAGGGCCGGAGCAGGCCGGCTGGAAGCTGTACCAAATAATTTTGGCGCTGACAAGTATCACATTCCCGCACATACTTTAAGACGCTTTGAGTCATTCCCCACCAATATAATCCTCCTGCCAACCTTTTATAACTCTTGTAATATCCTACATGGCCCCCTACTGCAGAAGAGTGAAAATATTGTAAAAATTTTGGAATAAGGGGTGAGGTTTTAGAAAGAACCAGTCGGTCATTGTAATACAAAATCGCTGCACGTAGTTGGAATTTGGATTTAACTTCTGACTGATGTTTTACAGCAGATATAATCCCTTTTAACTCGGGGTCCTGCTGCTGTTCAGACTTTACTTGATCCGGTTCCAGCCAAAGGGGTGCAGAAATGGCTGAAAATAGATGAAGAGTTAGGTGTTTCACAGTTATCCCATTCTTCTGTCTTCCGAGATAGAGAATCCACAGCCTGATTTACCCTCCCTGGTTTGTAAAAGACTTCAAAATCCAGACCAAGTAATTTAGATATCCAACACTGCTGATTAAGAGTATGTAGGAAAGTAAATGTTTTAACGTCTAATGATCTGAACATACAACAAAATGTTGTCCCAACAAGTATTGCCTCCAATGATTGACAGTCAACACTAATGCCATAATTTCTTTCACATAAACTGACTTGGACAGATTTATATCTCCAAGGGCCTTATTAAAGAAAGCAATCGGACGACCCTCCTAAATCGCACCCAAACCTGACCCGGAAGCAAAACATTCGATAACAAAGGTTTTAGAAAAGTCAGGTAAGGCTAGCAATGGAGCAGAAATCGTGCAGCATTTTAACTCTTCGAAGGCGCGTTCAGCACTGTCATTCCATACAAATCCATCTTTCCAAGTTAACATTGTCAATGGCTTGGCTATTTTCCCATATTCGGCAATAAATTTCCTGCAGTATCCAATTAACCCCAAAAAACCACGCACTGCCTTCACGTTTTGTGGTCAGGTCCACTTCACAATACAAGCCACCTTTTTGGAATCCATCTTTACCCCTTCAAAAGAAACAATATGGCCAAGATATTCCACTGTAGGCTGAGCAAAAGAACACATTTTCTGATTTGCTTTCAAATGATTTGATAATAAAAATTGAAACACAACTTCTATGTGCCGAAGGAGCTCCATCCATGTTCTGTTCTTCTCCAGTTTCATCCCCATTTTCCTGCTCCTCCATTTCCCAAACCAGTAGTCGTGGATTCTTATTTGGACATCGATGTAAGGGTGTATATGTTTGTCCACACCTAAAACAGAGTCCCTTAAGTTTACGTTCTTATCTTTCTTGTCGGCTAATGGGTTTGACACCATTCCACCTATTCTCAACCCCATTTCTCCTAGTTTCCTCCTCGCTTTTGTTCCTTTCCACAATGTATTTGGGAGCAGAAGTAACTGGTACTGGTGGCAACGTCCTATGAGGTAAAGGGGTTGTTAACAGTTTTCCACGAAGCAATCCTTCACCAATCAATTCCCGCTCTACTTTCCTGGCTAAGGAAATCAACCTGTTTTTATTAGCCGGTTCATGATTCGAAACTCTGTTTTCAATCTCCGGTCGTAACCCTCCCATAAACAGACTCATGTACTATATTTCTGGGAAATCTAATTCTCAATGCCACTTGTTCAAATTCTTCAATGTACTCGTCCATTGTTCCTTCTTGCTGCAACGACTTAAGGTATCGTACCGCCTTCCCATAACGTTCCATTAAAGCCGGTTTCAGTTGTTCCCAGCTCAAATTCGGTCCAGAAAACTGCCAGGATAGAAACCAGTATAGTGTTGCGTCTTCCATATGTAGAGGCTGTTGCGGAATCACCGGGAGACGGAACGACAGAAAACGAGAAAACGAAAGAAAGAAAAGCAACAAAGAACACGACGATTTACGTGGTTCGGGAAAAATCCCTACGTCCACGGGAGAGGCAGATTTTCACTATGATTCGGGAGCAATTACAGAGGATTTCCAACAACAAAACCCTAGCCCGAAATGGGCTACATATGAAGAAGACGGTCTACTGTTCTGAAAAGTAGTCCGCGTTGCAACAGTGATCGGCGGCTCACTTTGTCAAAAGTGCTACAGTATCTGTCGGCTGGAAGTCAAAAGCGCTACAGTACTGTTGACCCCGAAGTCCGCACCGCTACAGTACCCGTCGGTGTCGGTCGGTCAGCTCCGCTACAGTGGTCAGCATTGCTACAGTTCCGAAAATTTGGGCCGGGGGCCTTCGGCCCCCGAACCCCCGGAGCAGGGGCGCGTTGCCCCCTGCAACCCCCAACAAGCTCACCACGGAGCTCGACCCGCGAAAGTTGCGGGCCACAAGCATTCGGCCCAACCGGATCAGGCAACACCAATCCAACAGAGGCGTCAGAGGCAACTTCAAGTCCTCCGGAGTACGTGGTATCCTAAAATAAATCTCTGCATTGGTATGTTGGATTAGTGTAGCCCGATCCGGTTTGGATGTTTGGGTCAAATGCTTGTGGCCCGTACTGCGCACCAAACCGCAACTTCCGCGGGTCGAGCTCCACAGTGGGCTCATTGGGGATTGCAGGGGGCAACGTGCCCCTAATTCAGGGGTCTAGGGGTCTCGGCCCACGGCCCAAATTTTGGGGGACTGTAGCAATGCTGACCGTTGTAGCAGAGCTAACTAACCAATACCGACAGAGCACTGTAGCGATGTGGGCTTCCAGCCGCCATTCACTGTAGCTCTTTGGACTTCCAGTCGACAACCATTGTAGCACTTTTGACTTGGATGGCTGTCTTTCACTGTAGCAATGCAGACTTCCTGTGCGGTTGGTGGAACAGTGGATAATCTTCCACCTTTTGTAACCCATTTTCGGGCTAGGGTTCTTCAGTGAGAAACTCTGAGAAATCTCCCTGTAATTTGTGCTCCCGACATATAGTGAAATTCTGCTTCTGCGTGGACGTAGGGATTATTCCCGAACCACGTAAATCCTTGTGTTCTCGTTCAGTTTTTTTCCCCTTTAACTCTTCTCTGAATCGTTGTTTTGTCGTTGCGACTCCCGGCGTTTCCGTGTCATGGTAATCCATCCAAACGGATCATTACCATCAAAAGTTGGCATCTCTACTTGCTTAGTTACTATCTTCAAGCTCTAGCCTAGAGTCGCCTCCACAGCATGAGAACTTGCTCCCAATTTTGGTTCACTTTCATCTCCTTCACCACTACATGCAGGAGATTTAGTCATTCTCTCTTCCAGATTTCCAAACTCCGAACTCCGATTTGTTTGATGCTGAATTTCCTTAAATCTTTCCACTGTTTGTTCTTTCAAATCTCGTATTCTTCGTGTTGCTTTCTCCTCGTTCGAACGCAACTGTTCCTGCATCAGTCTTTGAGTTTCGGATTGTCCAATCAAGACCTTCTCCATGCTAGCTTGCACTGTCGTGATCAATTTGTCAAGGTCCTGACCTTTTCACTGTTGTGCTTCTAGTGCCAATTCAATCGCTGAAATCTTGCTATCCATTTTTGTCTGCATTCAAACTTATCTCGATTTTCCAGACTAGTTTTCTCTCAACGAGAGCACCAAATTGTTAGGTAATTCTTGCCTAACTCGAGTAGTTAACACAGCAGGAGGAAAAGAAGTAGTTATCATAGCAAGAAATGTGTAACAGATCTTCCGAATTTGTATTTATCTGAATGCTACCGCTAATACATTCTTTGGATTGAAAAGAAAAACAATACAAAAAAAGTATAAGTCCGTATCTGTAAGGTCCTTCAAACTCGGTCTCCAGCCGAGAAGAAGTAGAAGAAGAATCACCTGGAGAGAAACCTCCTCTCCACTCGTTGTCCTGCTCCCGAAAGTCCAGTCTAATTTCCGAATGCCTTTTCCAAACTGCCTGAAACCTTTTTAATAAGAAAGGAATTCTCCAGCCACGTCAGCTCCTTATTAGACTCCAGCCACGTCACCATCTTAGTAAGCTTTCCCCCTCCTTCGATATGTATGAAGGATGGGAGGCCTACTATCTTGGTTGGCAGGCCAGGCCCAGCTAACAAGATTAAGGATCAGTTTGGTTGATTTCCTAAGGGTACATGGAAAATATTGCATCATGATTGGATTGAAAGGGTAAATGGTACATCATTCAACTGTTTGGTTGGATGAAAAGGGAATTTGTGGGAGAGGCGATTCCAAAAAACATTGGAATGGACAATGACACCTCTAAGGGGTGTCTATCCGGTTTCTTTGTGGTAGAAATGGAACTAAAAAAGAAAGAAAAAACAGTATGTCCCTCGCCTTCAAATGTTTTTATAACTCAAGAGTATAATTGACATTAAACAATGCTGGTTTGAAAGCAAAGGGTCCGTTTCTTTACTCGTCCCATTCCATTCGATTCAATTTTATTCAATTTTATTCTATTTCATTTCTTTCTCAATGATTTTATGAACCAAATAACACGCAAATACAGTTCTCTTGCACGTCATTATTTTGAGTAGGTGCTGTTTGAGAACAAACATTTGACTGTGTCATGTAGAAATTAAAGTGGATAGAAATTAAAGTGGATAGAAATTAAAAGAGAATTTTATATTTTTTGAAGTACAAAAACGCACAAAAAGAATCATATTACTTCCATGTGTATAAATATAAGATCATTGACAAATCATGACCTAATTTTATCACCACTATTTCCCTTTCAAAAAACATTGAAGAGAGCATTCTCTCTGTGCTATCAAAGCAAAGGGACACCCAAAATCAACTTCAAGCACTAAATTTATTGCGAAATAAATCCAAAGAATTATTTTTAATATTCTCCAGAAGAAAATTTATTCATAGAACGGATGCCCCATTGATCAACATTTTCTCCTTCAGCATCATAAGAATTAGAGTGTTTAAAGATCTATGTACTCAAGATAATCTAAGCACGGATTTAAACTTGTATTATGATAACTAGTGGAAGAACAAGAGTTAACAAATCATCCACATTTGGGTTTGGCTGCTACCAATGCAACAATCATTTTAGGCATGCTTGCTGCAAGGAATTGCAAAAGACTAGATAGTTGCTTGAAAATGTATCAGTCAGATTTGACGGTTGAACACAAATTAATTTGTAAAGTTTGAGGGTAGCTTGAAGAGCTATCGATTCACCTTGATCGTTGATTGAGCCGTGTTTTTTTGTAGTATATAAAGCAATGAAAGACCATTGGAAAAAGCAGCCCAGTTATTTTGGTGCACAAAATCGCTCCTGTATTCTTGCTCTGTCCTTAAAGTTTCAGGCCTTCATGTTGCGGAAACGCCATGAGCCGTAGCGATAGAATGGTTTGTAGATGAAAAAAAGAAAAGACAAAAGAACGAGAAGAAGATCACAAGACACGGCGATTTACGTGGTTTGGGAAAAAACCCTACATCCACGAAGAGGCAGACTTCAATATTTCATAACCAAAATTACAGGGAGATTTTCAGAGTTTAAGACACACAAAAACCCCAGCTCGAACAAGCTAATAAAGAAGAAGATGCAACTGTTTCACCAGCCACACAGTAAGTCTATTGCGCTACAGTGAAAAGTGGTTGGAAAGTCTACAGAGCTACAATACCATTGTCTCCAAAGTCAAACATGCTATAGTAACCATATCAAAGTCCACACGGCTACAGTGTTGTGTTGGTGTTGTCTGTTCAACTCTGATACAGTCTGGTCGGAGTTGCTACAATATCCAAAATTTAGGCCGAAGGCCTTCGGCCCCCGAACCCCTAAGCAAGGGCGCGTTGCCTCCTACAACCCCCACGATCTCACCACGGAGGTCGAACCGCAAGAGTTGTGGTTTGGTGTGCAGTCTGAACCATTAACATTCGGCCCAACTTCATCCAAACGGATCGAGCTACACCATTCCAACAGTTCGTGTGGGTTAAGGTCGGCATTGCTGACATTTCGTATCAGAGTAAGGTTGGTTTGATCCGCGATGCCGCGCTCCAAACCCTTGTCGCCCCAACACTCCAAGTTATTATCGCCACATCCCAAAACCCATGTTGAGAGCAACGGCGGCCCTTTAGTGGTACATTAGGTGGTGAAGAAGGTTGGAGAATCGGCGGCGTATCTAATCCTCACGAAGACGAACTACAGTGACTGAGCCTTGAGGATGAAAGTTATGCTCCAGATGCGTGGGCTTTGGGATGTCATCAGCACCGGCGATGCTGAACTGCAAGAAGACAAGATGGCGCTGGAGGTCGTCATACGCGTTGTCCAGCCAAAGATGATCTTCGTACTCGTCGTCAAGGCAGGCGCCAAGAAAGCGTGAGACACTATCAATACCATGCACATCGGCACTGATTGAATGCGCAAGACCAATGCACATAAGCTCCGCAAGAAGTACAAAAGCATTGATTTCTACAACGACGAATCAGTGGACAACTTCGCAATGTTGCTCAATGAGCTAGTTAACTAAATCACAATCCTCAACGATCTGGAAACTTCACACAAAGTCCTTGAAAAGTACTTGCGTTACATCCCTCCAGATTCTTCCAAATTGCTCTTTCAATTGAGTCGTTATTCAACCCTTCAACACTCTCTGTGGAGGAGGTAACAGGAAGACTCAAAGCGGTTGAGGGCCGCTTTGAGCCAACACCCACAACCGGCGATGGAGGGAAGTTGCTCCTTTTGGAGGAGAAGTGGGTTGCACAGATAGAGTGGGGGGAGAGCTCCTCCAACGATACCAAGTCTGGCAACCGGCACCACAGATAGCCGCAATGAACGACTGACAGCGACGGGAATGGAAGGAACGTCTCGGAATTTGGCAGCGGTCGTGATTGATGGGTTTCATTCAATCATCATATGATCATTGGCAGCGGAAAACAACCCAAAAACAAACGGATCTATCTTCAAGAAACAAACATGTAAATATAACCAAAAAACAGAGTAAAACAGAGCATCTGGTATTCAACCATTGCAGCAGTCATCATCTTCTTCTTATAATGGAGTATATTTGATAAAGATCACGAGGAGCAGTTGAAACAAAGCCTATTACCTCCGAGGTAAAACACCGGCTGAAGAATCCACAAACATTTCATGAGGATACCCAAAATACCGAAGGGGTGCTAGCACCTTCTCACGAGAGACAAACGGAGCTCAGGAAGAAGAGAGTTTTATCAACCTTGCATGAAACTGATGATCACAGTAACGTCGAACAAACGTGATTCACACCCCCACTAAACAGAAGAGATTGAAGCCCATAGCTCCTCCTGGTATTATCCTACCTAGCCTAACCGAGGGGCAAACCCAATAAGTAGAACAAAATTTATATCAAGGTCACTAGCCAGAGCGTGATCATACACTAGTGCAGTAAGTGTTCCTTGGTCTCTCACCTAACTACACAGAGCTTCCTATGACATATAAATGGAGGTGAGCAAATCAATTATCGCATGATAATATAATCATATCAATCAACGAATAAGCCCACCCTCACCCCCAAACACCCTTCACAGAAACAGGCCCTTCTCGTTGAGAAGGGAGGAACTGCATACATATACTTCCCATTACGGGGCTAAACATCATACATGGCCAAAGCCCCTCAATTTTCCATAAGTTTTCACAATACACGAGGGGCATGCTTCAGGGGTAACCTTTTTAGAAAGACCATTTAGAAAAGTGTCAACCGGGCCTTTATAGCATTTGAGGAACAAAATTATAAAACTCCTTTGATAAACCAAAACACAATTTCATCATCAATTCATCTCTTAAATCACAACGTTTCATTCACTTTTTAAGAAAGGGTTCGAACACACCCGTAATTAACAAAATGAACCTTTTTATACTCGTTGGAAATCCAAAACACCTTTCATAAACTTAGAAAACCAACTTCAAGTACCAAAGATGCATTTAAATCAATAATGGGTGTGCGCGGGCATCAAAATAGATTAGAACCTTGATTTAAAGAGAAAAACCTCATTTAATTTTCAATGAAATCCAAAGAGGATTAACTTCCTTTGATAAAAACTATTAGATATACTTAGTATGGTTCAAAAAACATTCTAAACATGCATTTAAAATCACAAGCAATCATGGTTCAAGAGTTAAAGAATTACACATGGAGCAAACCTACCTCGAATTCGTTACTTTCATAAGTCGTGGTGTCGAACCACCTCAAGGATGCAAGAAGAAGCCAATAAGAGCAAGAGGAGCCCTAAAACAAGAAGAAGCCCCAATAAAATCGAGCCAATCAAAACCCTAGGTCGCCAGGACCTTGCTAGGGAAGGAGGGAGAGAGGAAATAGAAAGGAGGGGGGAGAAGAAAAGGTTTTGATGTGTTTATCGGAAGAAACCGACCTCAAACCGCGTAGAAATCTCATGGGACCGCCTTGGAGAATGGGGGTGGGGGGAGCGCCTGGGCTGTGCGAATCGAGACGGAGAGAGGAGAAATTGGGGGTTAAAACCGTAGGAAGATAGAATAGGAAAAATCCAATTTTTAAGAGTCTAAGCAGGCTGCACAGTTTGGCCGCACTGTTTTTCAAACCGTGCGCCAACTGTGTGATCCACACTGGACACACCTGAGCACCTCGCACAACTTGATCGTGATTTGGCAAACTGCGCGTCAAATGTATGAAGTGACTCTGTCAAAACTGCAAACGCATGTGCATGTTTGTTATACAGTTTTTATTAAAAATTTGGAAATTCAAGGGGATTCAATGCGAAACTCAAGGGCAAGGTCAACTATCAACAAATAGATAAAATAATTAAGAAAATCAAGGTTAGGGTGTGACAGTTCGCCTGCAAGACTGGCGAGCACCGTGTGCTCACAGGAGTGTACTTCATCCCGAGGCTCACCACCAACATCATCACCATCGGATAGCTTGACGAAAACGGTTGTCAAGTATTGATCGATGGTGGCATCCTGAGGATCTGCGACCAGCACCAACGCCTGCTGGCCAGGGTGAAGCGTTCTTCGGTCGGTTGTACAAGCTCATACTCGACATTGTGCGGTCGGTATGCTTGTCGTCAAGGGGCTCAGAGGAGGCATGGCGCTGGCACGTGAGGTACGACCACCTAAATTTTCAAGTTTGCTCAACACGATATGGTGCGAGGGCTACCTCGGATTGATCAGGTGAATCAAATCTGCATCAGCTGCCACGATGGGAAGCAGCGACAAGTGTTTTCCCCCAAGAAAGCGAAGCATCGCACGGAGCACATCCTCAAACTTGTCCACGACGACCTCTGCAAGCTAATCACACCAACGATGTCGAGCGGGGACTGCTATTTTTTGTTGTTAGTGGATAACATAAGCTGCTACATATGGCTCGGTCCACTCTCGAGCAAGGACCAAGCTCCGGCGTCGATCAAGCGCTTTCAGGCCACGGTAGAGGTGGAGACAGGGCACGAGCTGAAGGTCCTCTGCACCGATTGCGGTGGTGAGTTCACTTTGGTAAAATTCGGTGAATATTACGTCGAGCCCGGCATACAACGGCAGTTCACGGCTCCCTGTTCACCACAACATAATGGGGTCGTAGAACGTCGCAACCAAACCATGGTCACCATGGCTCGAGCATGCTGAAGACAAAGGGTCTCCCAAAGATGTTTTGGGGCGAGGTTGTCTCCACCGCCATTTTCATTCCCAATCACGCGCCAACACAAAGCCTCAACGGGATGACGTTGTACAAGGCCTGACATGGCAAGTAGCCGGCAGTACACTTTCTCTACACCTTCGGTTACATCGTGCATGTCAAGAACGTGAAGTCTCGCCTGAAGAAGCTAGACGACTGAAGTATGTCAATGATCGTCGTCGAGTACGAGTCTGGATCCAAGGCATGTCGCGTGTACGACCCCATCGGCAAGCGCGTGCACGTAACGCACAATGCCATATTCGACGAGGCGACACAGTGTGATTAGAGTGCCCATGACGAACAAGGTATGTTGAGTAAAGAGGATTCATTCACATTCAAGTACATTGCGATGTATTTACTAAGGACGGCGGAGACTAACAACACCGCTGGAGACCAAGAATCGTCACGCACACCCACTAGCGCGCGCTCTGCAGACACAGCAAAACCAAGCATGAACGAGATGATGTATGCACCATCATTCGCGGTAGAAGTCGCCTCGTCACCATCAAACTAGGTAGACGCACTAAACATCGATCACGACGCCCCGCTTCGATCTGCACCATCATCGACATCATCAGGTCGACAACGTCACATGGGTTTGCACTACAGTCGACGGGCCAACATTCTTCATGTGAAGCAGACTTCATTGCCACAACAATCGCAACGTGCTAGGGCATTCGATTGGCTCGACTGCTAGGAGAACTTCTTTGCTCAGAGCTCAACGCGTCGAAGCTCAATGGTGGACTTCCACCATTGTTTTAAGCAAGAATGAGCAAACGTATTGACACCTGATTCCATTTCATCCGGGAATGCGATGATGGAGAAAAGATCGTCCCCAAGCACACTCGCACTGAGAAGCAACTCGCATACATTCTCACTAAGTCACTTGGGCGAACCAAGTTCCAAGAGTTGCATGCAAAGATGGGCGTCGTCGAGATCAAGTGAACGCGACAGAAATTAGGGGCTGATAATATTGAATAATTGATGCACATTGACCGTTTTTCCCCTGCTTTAGTTTTCATTATTCTCTTCTTCAATGTGGATTGACCAATCTGCGTGCCCCTTTATTTTTTACTTCAAGGCCGCTTGACTAAGCCGCGTTTTTTGTATAAAAAGCAATGAAAGACCACCAGAAAGATCAGCCCAGTTTTTTTGGGGCACAAAAATCATTCTTGTGTTCTTGCTCTGTCCTTCAAGTTCGACGTGTTCATGTGAGTACGTGTGTCCTGACCGGCGGGC
Source organism: Viscum album (assembly GCA_963277665.1). Classification (NCBI taxonomy): domain Eukaryota; kingdom Viridiplantae; phylum Streptophyta; class Magnoliopsida; order Santalales; family Viscaceae; genus Viscum; species Viscum album. Next base: position 439,206,082 of record OY728155.1, on the reverse strand, counting down.
AATGCTGATATAGTCATTATTTACCCTGTGTTTGGTGAAATTTTAGTAAAAGAAATGAAATGAAATGATAGTTTTTAAAAGAAAAGAAATGGAAAGAAATGATTGTGATTTCTCTCCTTGTGTTTGGATTAATAACTTAGTAAAAGAAAAGAAATGATATGGATTTCTCTCCATTATGTTTGGTGACAATTTTTAAAAGAAAAGAAAAGAAACTGTTTTGATGCAAATGACACAAATAACCTTTGTTAAAAAATAACACATACGCACAGAATTAAATGACATTTTTTTCCAAGATAAAAAACAATCATAGATTAGATCTTCATGGACACCACACCTACCACCATTTTTGTCCAATATCAACAATTTATGTTAAATAACACAAATAAGCTTTTAAAAAATGTATTTTTATTACCTTTTTTAATGACAAATCAAAACACCTTAATTTTGATTCTAATCATTTTTTATCTTTCATATCACCAAAATTAGGTAAATATTAAACTACAAACATATGATAATACAAATTTTAAAATTTTAAAAAAATAATTAAAGATAATAAAAAATATTTATATAATTTATTAATTCAAAATTATTAATTAAGGGTAGCCAAAATTATTAATTCAAAATTATTAATTCAAAATAATTATGAATTCAAAATAATTATCAATTCAAAATAATTATGAATTCAGAATAATTACTAATTCAAAACATTTTATCAATTCAAAATTATTAATTCAAAATATTTATTAATTCAAAATTATTTATAAATTATTTATATAAACAATTAATTCAAGATAATAAAAATTATCTATAATCAAAACTATTTATAATTTTTTTATGATTATTCATATACACATAATTAATTATAATAAAAAATATTTATATACACATTATCAAAATTATTTATATTTGATTATTATTATTAAAAAAGGTTGGGTACAACCGTCAAATGGCGTCTCACGTGTGCTACAAGGAAAATCCACAAACGGTCTGGGGACTCAACCCCGCGAACAACGCCCTCGAACAATATTTTCATGGGTATCTAAATATTTTGTTTGCCCCTACACAAAAATTAATAATATTGTTTGCTTCATGAAAATATTTTGTTTGCCCCATAAAAATATTGTTTGTTTTTATTATTAATAATTAAAATTATTTTCATTTTTATAAATATTAAGGGGGAACGGTGCGACGGTATGAAGAAATATAAAATGAAAATACTATTTATATAGATATATAAGGATAATATTGGAAATTTAAAATACACCTCAATTCTGGGCACTATTTCCGTCCGAATCATCCCAATTTTGGGATGATTCGAAACAGAGGGTTGGAGAGAAACGTTTCTCTCCGTTTATGCCCCCTCATATTTCCTTCCGGCGGCGTTTGTCTAACCAAACGATGGAAATCAATTTCGATCCCTCCAAATCGTCTCTTTTCTTCCCTATTCTCCCCTGCCAAACGAGGGCTTATTGTCCATCAAACAATTTTAGTGAAATTCTAAAGTGGGGCGTTTGGGGAGTGGCTGCAGGAGTCCAATGAACACTTGGAAATACAAATGTAGAATCAAACTCGCATGAATATCTCATGCAGCAGACACCAAACCCACCTGGTGGAAATGAAAATTTCCTAATTATGAGGTACAAGAAAACCCCGTTCCTTTCTGTTACTTCACGCTATCCATTCCCCATATTAACAAGACATTCATTTGGATTCAACCCATCAGAACCTCAGAAACCTCCCTCGCCGAAACAACTAAGCATCTACGACTCCGCGGAGCCAACCCTAAGTTCTCGCAGCGGGGAAGAGCGGAAGATACATGAAACTAGGGCAAAGAATTACCTTCCAGTCAATGGCGTGGAAGAATCCGACGAAGTTGTCCACGGCGGGCTGAAATCCGGAGCGAAGCTCGGCAGTGACATTCTCCAGGAGATCCGCCATCTGCTCCATGTGCATCTCGATTGCAGATTTGAGCTCTTCCATTACCGACTCCGATCAAACTCCTCCCTCCGCTCCTCAATTCCCCGCCCTCTTTCGATACGTCGGCGAATCGAATTTCTCCGATGACTGCCCGGAACTCTTTCGTCCGATCTAATCGCATTTGACCGTGGGGATCACATAAGGTGTTAAAAAATAATGTGTTTTGTTATGAATTTACATTCTCAGGTTGGGCACTTCAACGTGACCTAAATATCCTAACCTAAAATAAAAAAAAATAAAAAAAAATAAAAAAATACAGCCTCATTTATTTCCCGTTGAAAGAAGCGCGACGAAAATCTTCCTCCGTCAGAAGCGGCTATACCGGTGCGGCTAACTTCATGATTCTCTGTCGGGGACGGCTATACCGTTGCGGCGAACTTCACGATTGCAGGGGGTGTGTGCCAAAGACTTTGTGTTTGTGGGGGTCGTTTGCAGCACACGTTAACAGGACGCATTTTCACGGGGCTTTTTGAAGGTGTGTTCGCAGGGGCGTTTTGAGGGAGGGTTTGGAGAAGGCGTCTTCATGAAGTGTTTCCTAGAGCGTAGTCGTTTACAAAAGGCGTTCGCATAATGGTCCACGATTCTGAAAGTCTCTTTCTCTATTAAAAACAACATCGTGAAATCATAGTTGAAATTATGCATTGAAAATTTTAATTGTTTCAAAACAAAAGCTTTCAAATTTGAAAATGATTTAAAGTGGAGATATCTTATGTCACATGGCTATGAAAATCTCAAATAGAAAGAAAATCAAAATTTGCAGTTGGAATTTTCATTAGGAATTTCTACTGGAAGTTCCCAATATCAATTCCAAATGAGATTTCCCTTACAACGGACATTTTGAATTGATTTAAAAAACAACCTGTACAAATTTTCACTGCTAATTTGCACTGCAAAGTCCACTGCAGCTGTCTCTAATTAAATCCCAGATGACATATATACTGAATAATGTCACTATGAATTCACAATTGAAATTTCAAGTTCCAATTTTGAAAAGATTCAGAAGAAGATAACTCGGATTTATAATTGATTTCAACTGCAAATATCATATACTTTTTTATTGACAGAAAATAAATTTGAAAGTAAGTGGAACCTTTGACTTAGAATTCCCATTCAAATAAATCAGTGAGAATTTCAATGGGAATTTTCGATAGGAAGTTCCAGTGGGAACTTCCAGTGGGAATTTCCAGTGGGAATTTCCAAGGGGGTTTTCAATGGGAATTTCTAGTTGGAAATTTTCAGTGAGAATTGGCAATGAGAATTTCCAATGGTAAATTGTAATGGATTCCAAATAAAGAACCCCATCAAACAAATTACAAACAATTGTGATTTGACACTTTGTGCAGAAAAATTGTACAATTCAGAATGACAACGAGCGACCTGAATCTGGATGCTCTACATGATGCAGAAGCCATAAATTCATTTGATTTAAATACTGTCCAAAATTTGTTTGACTGTTACATGAGGGATCATAATAGTGGTGATGTAACACCCGAGATTTTTATGAGAAATATTTTGTTTTTATGTTATATACATCATCAAAGGAATCTTTTACTACACACAACACTAGCTTGACTTGCTTTACACGCAATCACGACCTTCCTCGATAGCCTGCGTTGTACGCAATACTGAGTTTCACTAAACAACGACATGCTATTAAAATATTATTAAAACTAGCCGTTATGCATAGTAATACCCACTTTTTGAAATTTTATAAATTTTATCTTTCAAAATGGACTACATTTTTAGATTCGGAATATCGAAATTAGCCTAGGGTGAATTTTTGGTATTTTTCTGAAAACTTTCAATTTTTGATGAATAGTGAAAACACTAGGTTACTATTTAAAAACCGACTTTTTATTTAAATAATTATTTATTTTATTTAAATTTATTTTAGGTCAAAATTGATACATAATACCTATATAAGTTCAAAGTAATTCATTGGAGTCGTTTTATAATAATTTTAGATATATAAAAATTTTATTGAACTTTTCACCGTCTTTTACCCACCTCCTAGGAGAGTTTGAAAATTTACATAAAACTTAATTTTACCTCTTCTGTGAGTGGAATTTAGAAAATACAAGAGACGCGGTTAATATATCAAGGAGTAAAATGTGATTCAATAAGATAAAAATAATTTTTGGTGAATAATAACTTTTTACTTTTTTTTACCACGGTTAAAAGTAAATAGGGTAATTAAGGGTAAAAATGATATTATTATTACCCTAAAACATGTCCTAATTCTATTGGGTAAGTATAATTCGACCAAAAATAACCTTAGGAATAAAATATCACCCTTTAGGTCCACTTGGATCAGATTAGGACATTTAATATTATTTTATTTAAAGAAGAGTTAAAATAATTAAAATCAAAGTTTAATAACTAAAACATTTTTAATATAGGGTTATAAATAAGATAAATTCGACTATAAATATTCATTATAAAGCTAAAACGATTTCCTACATAATGGTATTTTATTTATAATTTTTAGACTTTAAATAATTTAATTTATTTATGATACAATGATGATGCAATAATTACCTTATTAAAGAAATATTAACATAATTGATATTATAAATACCCAAATAAATGTAATTTGAGACTTTTTAAGAATTACACTAATTTTATAGGTTAATATGACATATTAGTATTGATTTAATTAACTTTGTTTGAACTAATAATGCTGTTATGATTTTCACAAAAATCAATTACCAAATAGTGTCAAAATTGACATAAAATAGTTTTTAAAACAAATATTTTATTATTAATTGTTATTTTATTCCTAAAAATCTAAGGTTCAGCCAAATGACTTAGATAAGGTTGTATATATTAAAAATTAACAACTTGGGGTTCGTTTGTCTTGTTATAGTAAGTTTATTAACCATATAATGTAAGAAAATAAGAAGACACGGTAAAAGTTAAATTATTTAACTTACAGTTAAATCTAAATGATAAGGTTAAAATAATAACCTAAACTTGTCTAAAATCTATTGGTTGAGAGGATTTCGACACATCCCCACCTTAGCTTCAAAATAAATCAATTTGGAGCTATTAAAAACCGAATATGACTCTATTATAAAATAATATTTTATGTTTTTCCTAAGGTGCCCATCTCCCCCCTTATAAAAGGGCACCTCCTCCCTCTCCTCCTCACACCACTTTGAGACTTCAATCTCATCCAAACCCTGCCAATTTCTCTTCTCCACTTCCCTAGAAATATCCTAGAGGTCCTGGTCTTCTTTAAAGACCATATTTAGTTCCCTAAGAGGAAGTTAAGAAGAGGCGCTTCAAAGAAGAGGTAATGTCCGTTACCGATTATTTCAACTTTATTTCTTATTCTAATTCTTATTCTTTAGTTGTTTCATTATGAAGTAATAACATTAGTATCACTAACATGCTTATATGTTATTATAAATATTAAACAACCCTATTTCACCTTCTATCCATCCTACGGAAAACAAAATCACCGCGTGTGCGTACGTACGGAATACCGTCTCCACGTCGTGGTGTAATCTGTTTTCCACCACCACCTTACTTGGATGGGTATAATGGTGTAAATAATAACTATATATGATTATTTTAAAGTGATATTGATTCTGAAATAGTATACATACACTCCAATACAATTCCACGATCATGGGAACGATATCATCGCTCGTGCGTACGTACGACTTACCGTCTCCACGATGTGATGCGATTCGTTCTACATGATCTTCATTGCATAATGATTATATAAATGAATTGAATGAATAAATATGATATATATTACACGAATACCATTTTGGAAATGAGGTATCTATAACCTAAAAAGAAGAATAAGAATTTATTCGACAAAACACGCATAAAAACAAAAAGTAATAAACACCCGAATAACAAGTAGCAATGAAATATTACTAATAAGAAGCTAAGCATATGACCATATATGATATCATAACAATGCGTATGATTCTATAATAAGTCAATGACATTATTTAAATCATTATATAGGAGTTTCAGACACGTACGAAGCAAATCAGACCTAAGGTAATGGAAAATCTCGCAATCTCATTTTTATCCGAGATTGTTTATACTTCAGAATTTACTGGGGAATATTTATCATCCACATCCATGTTTCCTCAATATGTAATATTATTTCTATCCTCATACAATTTTTAAATCCAATTTTACCCTTTGGTGAGTTTTTAGTAAAAGATATGAAAGAAATCTTTTGTCATTTTTCGTACGAGGTACTTTTTGACTTTTCCAACCAAAGTACGAGAAGAATGTTTTTTTAACTTATACAACATGAATGGATTTTTAGAACATTATTTCCATGAATCTTCCTTTAAAATTTTTCAAGTTTATTTTTAATCAACTTCTTTTAGTTTAAAATTATATGACATTTTAAGAAAGGAAAATGTTTTTGAAGTAGAAAGGATATTTTCCTCAAGAATGAAGTTCAAGCGTTTTATCAAAATTATTTTCCATCTAAGATAATATAGGGTTCTGTTTCTATCCCTATTTTTACATTGATTTTATTATGTTATGATGTAATTATTTTTATGAAGTCCTTTTATCTTATATGGATTATGTTATGATGGCACGATGTTTAAGAATCCCATTTTTATTACATGGGTTATGCTATGATGTATGATTTATGATTTATGATTTTGTGGCACACATAAGAATGATTTCATTATGAGATTAGTGAAACCTATATCTCCCTCCAATGTATTGGGTAATGATTTATATCTCACGAGATAGACATGGATGAAATGACAGGTTAATCCGTTCAGTGAAACAGGACTGAAACGAGGAGTGAACTCGGTTCAGAAATGGACTTTGTACACTAAGATAGTCTTGGAAATGAGTCTTGACTACTAAGAAATGATTCTCTATGATTATGTGTGTATGACACAAAATTTCATGTTTTGTGTTATGATTATTGGGATTACATTTCACTACTATGATTTATCCCATGATATGATATTATGATCTCTTTTGCAGGTTAAGATTTTCGAAATGCTATGTTCTTATGAATATGATATTTCCTTTGTTTACCCTTACTGAGCATTTGAGCTCACCCTTTTGTATGTTTTCTTTTCCCAGGTCGGGAAGAAGGTTATTAAGTAGGATATGCCAAAATGGACTCTAGATATGATGAAATAAACGGGAGACAATGTAGATGCTTTATGAACCAGTTGTTTATGTTTCACAGTTTCTAAAGACACTATACCTATACAGTCCTTTCATGGTTTTGTTATATGTTGTAATAAGTATTCTTCAATTTTAAAGTAATAACAATGTATGTAAATTATGGGTCATTATAGATGACAATACAAACTCAAAAAGTAGTGCATAAATTAGCATTGATAGAGATGAAGTCCCAAATTTAGAAGAGAACACCTCATGTGAAAACATTTATAAACAAAGCAGTACATGGAAACCAAGCATTGAGATGGGTTTTAAATCAGATTCTAAAGCCTATTCATTTTATGTTGCTTATAGAGGCATTGTTGGTTTTAGTGTACGAAAGCAATATGTTAACATAAATAAAGACAAAACCTTAGTAACATCAACATTGTATACATGTAGTAAAGAAGGATGTCGAAGATCAGATAAACGTGATGTCAATGTCAAAAAGCCACGTGTAGAGACAAGGACTAAATTTTCAGCATGAATGAGAGTTGTCTACATGTCCAATAACCAGTATGAGTGCAGAAAATTTGTTTAAGGGAATAACCATGTTGGGAAAAAATCCCTCAAGGTATCATTGAACTATTTTTGAGGTGATTGTGTTTGTTGACAAAGCGGGCCTCCATGTTGTGTTTGTTAAAAAAACAGACCATGATGTCCAATTTGTTGACAAAGGGGGTTTACATGGTGATTTTTCAGGTTCAAGAGATGTTGTTGGCTATCCATGTTTGAAAGATTAACCCCGACAAAGGAATGGAAGATCTGGAGGCGTTACAAAAAGAGAAGATACAAGGTGACATCGTTTTCCAGTGTTTTTGGCAAAAGAAGTTGCGTGCAAGATCTAAGGTGGTTTGAAAACTTGCGCGCAAGGCATGTTTTGGGGGCAGAATGTCAAAAAATGGCAAAGGCGTGATGCGCGCGAAAGATTTGAAAATGGGTGAGAAAGATGAGGTTGTGTGAAAGGTGAGGTTGCACGAAAGAAACTTGCACGCCCAATGCGACGTCAAATTGAGGTTTGCGCACAATATTGAAGATGGTGTGGAAACTTGCGCGCAAGGCATGTTTCGGGATCAAAACACCAGAAAAATGGTAATGGCATGATGTGCGCGAATGTTTAGGAAATGTGCGTGAAAGATGAGTTTGCGCGCAAGAAACTTGCGCACCCAATGCGACGTTAAAAGAGGTTTTGCACGATCGAGGAGGATCTTGCGTGACATGGTGAATCTTGCACGACTTGGTGAATCTTCTGCGTAGGGGTCAACGACGCCTATAAATAATAGGTGACCCCCCTCATTCGAAAGAGATCAACACTTAGAGAAAATCCGAGCTCTTGATCACGTAAAAATTTCAAGCAAAGGGAGTTGCGCAAAAGATTTTGAGTTGTGCGCAATCTAAGAAAGTTGTGCGTAATATTTGAGTTATGTGAAAGATTGAAGTTGCGCACACAAGGTATTTCGCGACAAAAGTGGAATCTTGCGCGCAAGGAAATAAAGTTGTGCGCAAGACGCAATAAGGGTTGCGTGAAAGATTCGAGGTTGCCCAGTAATTCTTTGGTAAAGTTTCATTCATCAGTGGATGAAAGTGGAACATCAATAGAGCATCTATCAATAGTTAAATATGCAGATTTTATTAGAGATAATGAAGAGTCCTATAGGTCTATAAACTGTGAGTGGATCTTCTGGAGAAGCAGTGAGCTCACTTCAGTTGAGAGAGCAGTGAGTTCTCAAATTGTGAGTGGTTGTAAACCAGGAGGGACAGTGAGTCCACTCCAAACTTTTAAACAGTAGTGCACTTATAGTGGATTTGCTACATCAGCACATCGTCAGTGTATACTCCTTGGACGTCACCCAGTAAGGGTGAACCAAGTAAAATTGTTGTGTCATGTGCATGCTTTAAGATTCTTTTATACTCTGTAATGGGAAGGAGAGAGAGAAGAGGGTTTTGCCTAACAACAAAACAAGATCAAAAGGGGAAATTGTTTTAATTTGTCATACCCTGATTCACCCCTCCTCTCAGGGTATCTAGCCTATTGGACCTAACAAACCATAATTTACATTCTAGTGAAACCACACATTTCATGAAGGCTGCAAAGATGCATCAATGATGCACAAGGTGTAGGGTTGGATGTTAATGATAAAGCTGGTCTGAATCCTAGTGATTCGTTTTCACTTGTAACAGTTATTACAGGTGGCCCTGCGAGTCTTGGATATATACGAGTGGACTAATTGAATTATCTAGGATCTAAACGACAAAGGGAATTAAATCTATGTGATGTTGATGGTATGTTACAATGCCTAGAGAATCAATTAAGGGACAATACAACATTCTTATACTTAGTGAAACTTGACATGTGCGGTCAAATTAGCAACATTTTTTGGGTTGATCTAAAAATAAAGGTGGGTTATGAGCATTTTGGAGACGTTGTCATGTTTGACACTACCTTCAACACAAATAAGGATTATAGGCCTTTGAGAGTGTTTTTAGGTGTAAACTGTCATAAGAAGATTGTAATTTTTGGTGCAGCATTGTTAAATGATGAGACTAATGACTCATTTAGTTGGTTGTTTACTAGATTTATTAATTTCCATGGGGGAAAATATTGAGACTATTTTCACATATCAAGATGCAGCTATGTCTAAAGCCATTGATTTGACACTACCTAAAACAAGACATGTCCTATGCACTTGGCACATAATGCAAAATGATATAAAACACTTGGGACATGTAATGAAAAATGACTCGACAATATTGGAAAAATTAAAAAAAATGCATTTATGGGGTTCTAGAGATTTCAAAATTTGAAAAAATATGGAAACAAATCCGACTAGATTGTCGTGATACAAATTCAACATGGATAGAAGATATGTACAATGTCAAAGAAAAATGGGCTCATTATTTTATGAAGACTGCATTGACATTAGGAATTCAAAGCACACGATTAAGTGAGAGTTTCAATGGTGTATTAAAGGGTTACTTAAATCATAAACTTAGTGTCTTGAAATTACTCCAACAATTTGAGCGTGTGTTGGAGAAGAATCAATATCGAGAAATGAAATCTGAATTTGATGGAAGGGAAAATCTCCTACACAATCATTTTCCATATCATCCAATCATAGTTCAAGCAAGTCATATGTACACTCAAAAAATATTTGATCTTTTTCAGCATGAACACCAAATATGTGGTGCTTGTTTCCTTAAGTCTTCTAATGAAATTGTTTCCCTAAAAAGGTATGTTGTCGCAATGAAAGGTTCCTCAAATTAGTTTACAGTTGAAGTGCGCCAACAGTCACCTGTGAGAATAGGTTGTACTTGTCTAAAATTTGAGAGTTATGGCTATTTGTGCTGTTATGAACTCAAAATATTGGAAAGGTTGGATGTGCAGTGCTTTCCAGAGTTGTATATCCATAAGATATGGAAAATACATGCCTACGACATCCACTCAGAAGACATCACAGTTAATCATGTCAAATAAGATTTGGTAGCAAGAAAAGCTAAATGTTACCAACAGTTGGCATGAATGACAATAAAGCTTGTAACAAAATCCTATAAGTTTGAACATGAATATAGAATTGGAATGTCAAATCTGAACAATTATGTTAGGAAATTGCAGGAAGTTAAAAATAATGTACCCTCAAAATGCATTTAGCAAGAATCTAACATGCAACATCGACAATAGTCTAAAACGTCATTCAAGAAGAAAGATAAAGGGAAAGGTGGTGACAAACTAAAAAGTTGTCTATAAAAGGCAACAAAATGCATTAAAAACGTGTTCAATATCAGAACTCAAGAGACCGAAAAACTTGTACTACATTGTTATTATTTGCTAATGTTATTGAACTAATACAGTTTGTGTTGTCGTGATTAAATAACATTATAATGTTATTGTAGGGAAGAACTAAAGAACTATCGAATAATGGCTACAATGGAGATCCTATCACATATTTTAATGTATGTAAATACTGTACAGTAGGTTGAAAATCTTGATATTGAAACCCACTTCATAGCACTACATATAATGTGATATTTAAAACTCTATGAAATAGTTCTGTTATTGTTTGCTTATGTTATTGAACTACTGAATTCAATGCTATCATGCAAAAATAATGTTATAATATTGTTGCAGGGAAATGCTACAGAACCATTAAATGCTGGCTATCATAGAGATCCTATCATAAATCTCAATGTATGTACATATTTTACCGTATGTTTAAAACCTACAAATTTAAACACACTTCATAGCAGTTGGTATATTGTCATATTTGAAATCTCATGCAACACTTTTTCTATTTATCTTTTTAGTTATTAATATATAATTATTGATGCAATTAGGAGGCACCAAAGAGTAATTTTCCTCCATTGATGCTAAAAAAGTCAACAACCACTTCAAATGGGAATGGAAACATAAATATGAGGACCAAGAACTCATTAAAAGCATTTTAAAATTCAGTTGATACACATCTTCAACTGTAGATTTCATCACAATATGCAACTGATTTTGAAAATTAGTTTTTATAATTAAAGTTTTGGCTGTAAATAGGTAAATTTCAATTAAAAACTTGTACAAAATCAAAGTAGAAATTTTCCCTCCTAGTTTATAGTGGAAATTTCTAGTGGAAATTTTCAATGCGAATTCCCAGTTATAATTTATATGCATACCAAGTTATCATCCAATGAACTAATAATAGAGACTACAATGATAAATTATAGTGTTACTATAAGGACTCGACATTATTACATTACATAGTCTTGAATTTAGTCAAGAAAACACTTCCTTTTACATTTAGGATCTTTTCAAGTTTAGAGCTTTAGAGAATTGAGACATAATACATTCATAACATTACACATCGTTACAGAGTGGATACCATAAAAAAAGTTTCCATTTTTTTCAATATTTAAAACATTAAAACTTAAAATATGATTCCTTGAAAATTATTCAACATTTAACATGGATTACTTCTTTGTATTACACATACATTAACCTGTGAAAATCATTTAAAACTTGGGATGAGCACAAAAACTCAGTAAGGGATATAAAAAGAACACATTAGTCCAAGAATACTTGTAACATATGAAATCATTTTCAAAAGACATACTTATCACCTGTATATATATACTTACTTTGTGAAACATGATATTTCCACAATACATAAGAACATAAGTAGAACCATAAAGGTATCTTGGGGCATTTCTTACATAATCTTATAACCCTCTCAGCTACCATATAATTTTTAACCCTCACGGCTACCTTACTATTTGTGTAACCATCGCAGTTACACTTGGAGTAACCATATGTCCGACCTCCAACTTACACATACCCAATGCATTGGAGGGAAATATAGGTCCCACCCTTAATCTTAAACAATGCCCAAGATCTATAACATAATCATACAACATGAATATTAGCATAAAAAAATTGCTTTTGAATTTTGTAAAACAGAATTTTAAAAGAGGATTTTAAAAGAAAAGACTCTTATAAATATCATATAATTAAAGTGAGAATTAATAGAGTGGATGGAATATGTATATAATCTATAAATATACATAATTAAACATATTATAATCAGAATTCATCACACAAACAATTTAAATACCACATAAATAATGAAGAATAAGCTTAACCCAAAAGATGAAAATCGGGTTAAGAATTCCCTTACCTCATGCTTGTCTTACTTCAAACTTGTTTAAAATTCCTGTATAATGGTTAAAAGAGTGTTATTAGTATTTTACAGAAACATATTCATGTTTATAACATCTTATGTGATCATTTTATAACATCATTTCACCCTTTAATTGTTAGTATTTTGCTCCTTACACTGTTTTTGGGTGAGTTCTTTACATGATTTCCAAGATTGGTTCATGATGGATGTTCTTGTCGATTGGAAGTGAAACTCCAGAATTGGAATAGAGTAGTATTTACATATTTTCAGTACCATAAATTATACCATTTATCATTTTGAATTCTTACATGAGGATTATTCATAATTTAAAACATTAATGATGTTCGTTTAGATCATTTTAGTGGTTCTTTGATAATAACGACCTCATTTTGTTTTATAAATTAAAACCATTTGTACAAAAGAATTCAAAAACCATAAATGAGACATAATAAATATATTATAACCTATTTCAACCATAAAAATGGTTTCATTACCAGACTTGAATAATTTAAAGAAAAATGAAATCACATCTTCCATGATGTTGGTAATTTGACACATCATAGACAATGTTTTTAATTCCTTGAATAAGTGGGAGAGGAGAAAAAGAATGATGATGAATTTTCCATGAACATTAGAAAATCCAGAATATAAAATATTCTGTATCTTTCATTCCTCTTGGTTAAGAGAAGGTAAGTAAATAAGAAGAAAATAAAGGAATCTTGAAATAAAAGAAAACTTGAGAAATTTCTCACGAAAATCCGGCAGCCTAACGACGTCTCTTAAAATTTCATAAAAAATAGTTTGATGAGAGAAAGGGGATATATAATCACTCTTAAATAATATGGATAGTAAGGGGGGGTATGAAATAAAATATCCTAACATAAGACAAAGGGAAAGGAAGGGAATAACATAAAATGAAAGAAAATAAAGAAAATAAAAGAGGATGTTTACCTCTTGATCTCTTCTCCTTGAGATCCTTCTTAAGGGATTTGGTTTTGGTCTTTTGGTGAGACTAGCAGCTCTAGGACATGGGGAAGATACTTGGGAGGAGTACTGGGTAGAACTTAATCATGTCACAAGGATTGATAGGTGTGGGAAGAAGAGGGGAGTGATGATGGTATTTATAGTGGAGGAGATGAGGTATTTTTCATTATTTTAATCATTATTATAATATTTTTGTTCAAGATTATAAATAGTCTTAGTTCATGTGACCTAAAATAGTAATAATGGAATGTGAGTTCGAACCAAGTGGCCTTAAATCACTTATGGTGTCATAAATTGTGTATTTTACTGATAATTTGATTATACGGTATTTTATCGTATTTCACTATTCATCGAAAATTCAAGAATTTCAGAAAAATCCCAAAAAATTACCCTAACCATTTTTTGACGTGTAGAATTAAAAAATGAAGTCCATTTTTTGAAAATAATTTTCTAAATATTATTAATTTAATTTTTAAATAAAATCATACTTAATTCAAAAATTAACAATTCTAATTCTATAACTACTTCTATATCACGATGAAAAATTAACCAAGATGTTATTATCTTACAGCCTTAAGAAAATAAAATAATAATAAAATTTACTATTCATCAGGGTCATATTACTATTCACATTACTATTCATAAGGGTATGTTACTATTCACAAAAAAAACAAGTTGGTTTCATCAGACTCCAAATAACTTACTGAACACAATTATACACGACAGTTTCTTGAAATTCAAAACATAGAAGTGGAAAAATTATGTTTAAAGGATAGTTATAAATATCTACTTAAAACAAAGTTCCATGCATTTCTATTTATTTTTAGAAAAACTTGGCGTGTTACATTACCCCCACCTTCTGGAAATTGTGTCCTCACAATTTTATTTACTTATTAAACAATTTAGGGTACTTTTACTTTATATCATTTTCAGACTCCCATGTTGATTCTTTAACCATGTGGTTTCTACACAAAACCTTTACCTGTTGGATTACCTTATTCCGCAATACATGTTCCCTTCGATCAAGAATCTGAACTAGTTTCTCTTCATAAGAAAGGTTCTCTTCCAACTGAACTACTTATGGGCTCAAGACATGTGATGAATCTGATACATACTTTCTCAACATTGAAACATGAAAAAAATTGTGTACCTGAGACAAACTTAGAGGAAAAGCTACTCGACATGCAACTGGTTCAACTTTCTCCAGGATTTCAAAAGGACCGATGAATCAAAAACTTAGCTTTCCTTTCTTACCAAAACGCATCACACTTTTCAAAGGAGAGATTTTAAGGAAAACATGGTCACCTACCTCGAAAGAGAAATCTTTCATTCTATTATCTGCATAACTTTTCTGCCTGCTCTGAGCTGGCCTCATGTGCTGCTAGATCATCTTCACTTTCTCAGCCACTTCTTCTACTAATTCTGGCCCCATCAACTTTCTTTCACCACCTTCATCCCCAAACGCTAGAGTCTGACACCGCTTCTCATACAAAGCCTCAAAAGGTGTCATCTGTATATTGGAATGAAAACTGTTATTATAAGAAAGCTTAACTAAAGAAAGATGATGATCCCAACTTCCCTGATAGTCCATTGAACAATCTCGAAGCATATCCTCCAAAGTCTGAATTGTTCATTCTGATTTCCCATCTTATTGAGGACAAAAAGCTGTACTAAAATTTAATTATGTTCCCAATGACTTCTGAAGTCCCTTAAAAAAGTTAAAAGTGAACCTGGGATCTCGGTCAGATACAATGGAAAGAGGAACTCCATGTAACCTGACAATATCCTTGAGGTGCAATCGAGAAAGTTGATCCAAAGACACTGTATATCAAATAGAAAGAAAATGTGTAGATTTTGTCAGCCGATCAACAATAACCCAAATTGCATTGTTACCTTGAGAAGTATTTGCTAGTCCCACCACAAAGTCTATGGATACATTCTCCCATTTCCACTATGGCACTGACAAAGGCTGAAGCATCCCCTTAGGTAACTGCTTCTCTGCTTTAACCTATTGACATGTTAAGCATTTTACAATAAAATCAGCAATATCTCTTTTCATTCCATCCCACCAATAATACTTCTGAAGGTCTCTGTACATCTTAGTACTACCAGGATGAACTGAAAATGGAGAACTATGAGCTTCACACAACAAGTCTTTCTTCAACTGAGAATCACTAAGCATGCAAAAGCTTCTTCTGAATCTTAAAACACAATCTTTATCAAGGTTAAATTCTAAAAACTTGCCCATTTTAACCAATTCTACCTTTTTCTGTAGATCACGGTCTTCCTTCTACACTTGATTAATTCTGTCTGACAATGATGACTGCACTGAAACCTGAAACAAAACAGAGGTATTTCCTGCACCAATAACTTCTAAGACAAAATTCATCAAATCATTAATTAAGGGATCATGTTCCAAACGTAACATGGTTAATGATGCATGATGTTTCCAACTCAAGGCATCCACCACTTTGTTTGCTTTTCCAGGATGGTAATTTATCGTGCAATCATAATCCTTTATCAGTTCAAGCCATCTTCTCTACCTCATGTTTAATTCCTTCTAAGTGAATATATACTTCAGACTTTTATGGTTAGTATATATTTGACATTTGGTTCCGTATAAATAATGCCTCCAAATTTTCAAATAAAAAACTACAACTGCCAATTCCAAATCATGTGTGGGATAATTTAACTCATGATGTTTTAGTTGTCTTGAAGCATAAGCAATTACTTGATCATTCTACATCAAAACACAACCAAGTCCCTTCAACGAAGAATCACTATAGATGAAGAAATCACCATTTCAGGAAGGCAAGGCCAAAACTGGAGCATTTACCAATATCTTCTTCAGTTCCTGAAAACAAACATCACATTCTTCTTTCCAAACAAATTTAACCCCTTTCCGAGTTAACTTAGTTATTGGGCTAGATAACCAAGCAAAGTTCTTAACAAAACGTCGGTAATAACCTGCTAATCCAAGAAAACTATGAATCTCTATAATATTTGTGAGTCTTGGACATTCATCAACCACTTTTGTTTTGGTAGGATCAACTGTTATTCCATCCTTATTTACAATGTGCCCAAGAAAAGAAATCTATTGCAACCAAAAATCACACTTGCTGAATTTTCCATATAGTTTATTTTCTTTTAAGGTTTTTAAAACAACCCTTAGATGTTTTTCATGCTCCTATTTATTTTTAGAAAATACCATATTGTCATTAATAAACACAACCACAAACTTATCCAAGAACTCATGAAATAATCTATTCATAATATTCATGAATACAACAGGTGCATTAATTAATCCAAATAACATAACAACAAATTTATAATGCCCGTATCTAGTACAAAAGGTTGTTTTCGAGATGTCATCCTCCTTCACCTTCAACTGATGGTATCCAGATCTCAAGTTAATCTTGGAAAAGTACTGAGCTCCCTGGAGCTGATTAAACAAGTCATCGATATGAGGAAAAGGGTAATTGTTTTTAATAGTGATGTTATTCAAAGCTCTATAATCAATGAAAAGTCTCATGGAACCATCTTTCTTTTTAACAAACAAAATAGGAGCTCCCCATGGTGAAGTTCTAGGAATATTGAATCCTTTATCAAGAAAAATCCTGCAACTAATTTTTCAATTCAAGAAGTTTTATTTGAGCCATAAGATATGGGGGTTTTGAAATTGGCTTAGCATTAGGAACTAAATCAATTGTGAATTTGACTTCCCGATTAGGTATGACACTGGGTAACTCATCAGGAAAAACATCAAGGTGTTTATTTACCACAGGCACATCATCAATCTGAATAGTTCTGTTGTTTTCAACAATATGAGCAAGATAACTTTCATTTCCATATTTCAACAATTTCTCAGCTTCCTGATATATTATCAATTTTATAGGTTCGTTCTTATATACAAACTAAAACTCTTTCTTAAAAACAACTTCTTTAGCTCTATAATCAATCTTAGCATGATGAACATAAATCCAATCCATTCCCAGAATCACATCAAACTCAACTAAGGGAAAAACTACAAGGTTCACAGGTAAAGTCTTTCCACAGACCACAATAGAAAGATTCTTATAATTCCTCTTTGATATAATATTCCCCTTGGCGTTTTAACAACAAGTTCTAGTTTCATTTGTTGAGGTGATATTTCCAATTTACCCTAAAATTTATCATAGATGAAGAAATGTGTAGACCCCGTATAAAACAAAACTTTAGAAAAATCCGAGTGAACAAACAAAGTACCTAATACAACTTCATTGGATGGTCCGACGTCTGCTGACGTGGTCACAAAGGATCTCACCACACCTTTTTTCTTGTAGTCTGCCTTCTTTTCACCATTCAGATCTCTCTTTGGTCAGGCATTTGTATAATGACCCATCTCACCACATTTAAAACACTTTACAGTTTACTTATCAGGATTGGTCTTTGGATCATTTTCATTGTAATCTCGGGCCAAATGTCCAAACTTACCACATTTAAAATACTTCTCAATTTTGCTAAGACATTCCCCAGGGTGCTTCTTGCCACACTTTTCACAAACTGGAAACTGGATTTTCTTACCATCAGATTTCTTTGGTTGATTCTTACCCATTTATTTCCATCTGGACCTATTCTTCTCCTTGTTTCCAAAATGCATGTGATCATCAGTAAACTCTATCTCTACCCTCTCAACACATCAGACAAGTTTCTCATAAGTTTTGAATTCACGTGAGGCCAACACCCTTCGATACCTTGTCTTTAGTCCTGAGTAAAAGTGGTTGATTTTTCTATCAAGATCCAAAATAAGATTTAGAGCATACCTTTCCAGTCGAGTGAAGTTAGCTTCATACACGACCACTGAATCTTCCTCCTTCTGTTTCAATTCAAGTAATTTCTTCTCCATCCTAAGTTGTACCACCTTAGGAAAATATTTTTCAAGGAAAAGACTTTTAAATTCATCCTACTCTAAGGCATCAAAATCATCTCTATCCCTAATATTCTTTACTATTGACCACCACTGACCAGCTTCACCATCAAAAAGATAAATGGAAAGACATACCTTTTTATTGTCTGAACATCCCATAACATCGAATATCTTTTCAAGTGCTTTAATCCATCCTTTAGCTGCTACTGGGTCAGAAGATCCATTGAAAGCGGGAGGGTGTTGTCTCATAAAATGTTCCACTATTATCATGTTCCGTTGTGGTACCTCTATTTTTTCTATTTCATGGATTCCACCACCATTTATTGTCTGCGTTAGCTAAGCCATTACTGTCACAAACTGCTCAGTTCCAATCCCTACCATTCCGGGCTGCATATTTAGAAGGATGTCGTTCTGTCGGTGTCTCCCCTCTTCCGCTTCCCTGTTTCTTCTATGGACAACCATTCTGAACAAAAATATCTTAGACGAAGAAATATGGTAATATTTAAATGCTATAAAATTTCAAATTAATCATAGAGTAAAAATCATTTATGGTATTCTTTTAACATCATCCTAACCCTTAAAGTTATCTAAACCATCCTTTGATACCAACTATAAGGACCCGAACTTATTACATTACATAGTCTTGAATTTAGTCAAGAAAACACTTCATTTTACATTGAGGACCTTTTCAAGTTTAGATATTTAGAGAATTGGGACATAATACATTCATAACATTACACATCATTACAGAGTGGATACCATAAAAAAAGTTTCCATTTTTTTCAATATTTAAAACATTAAAACTTAAAACATGATTCCTTGACAATTCTTAAACATTTAACACGACTTCCTTATTTTTCTTACACATACATTAACCTATGAAAATCATTTAAAACTTGTTATGAGCACAAAAACTCAGTAAGGGATATAAAAAGAACACATTAGTCCAAGAATACTTGTAACATATGAAATCATTTTCAAAAGAAATACTTATCACCTGTATATATATACTTACTTTGTGAAACATGAGATTTACACAATAAATAAGAAAATAAGTATAACCATAAAGGTATATTGGAGAATTACTTATATAATCTTGTAACCCTCTCGGTTACCTTATAATTTGTAACCTTCACGGCTACCTTACTATTTGTGTAACCATCACAGTTACACTTGGAGTAACCATATGACCGACCTCCAACTTACGCATACCCAATGCATTGGAGGTAAATATAGGTCCCTCCCTTCATCATAAAAAATTCCCAATATCCAGAACATAATCATACATCATGAATATTATCATAAAAACATTTCTTTTGAATTTTGTAAAATAGAATTTTAAAAGAAGATTTTAAAAGAAAAGTCCCTTATAAATATCATATAATTGAAGTGAGAATTAATAGAGTGGATGTAATATGTATATAATCTGTAAATATACATAATTAAACATATTATAATCAGAATTAATCACACAAACAATTTAAATACCACATAAATAATGAAGAATAAGGTTAACCCAAAGGATGGAAATCGGGTTAAGAATTCCCTTACCTCAGGTTTGTCTTACTTAAAACTTGTTTAAACTTCCTGTATAATGGTTAAAAAAGTGTTATTAGTATTTTAAAGAAACATTTTCATGTTTATAAAATCTTATGTGATCATTTCATAACATCATTTCACCCTTTAATTGTTAGTATTTTGCTCCTTGCACTGTTTTTGGGTGAGTTCTTTACATGATTTCCAAGATTGGTTCATGATGGATGTTCTTGTCGATTGGAAGTGAAACTAAAGAATTGGAATGGAGTAGTATTTAAATATTTTTAGTACCATAAATTGTACCATTTATCATTTTTAATTCTTACATGAGGGTGATTCATAAGTTAAAACATTAATGATGTTCGTTTAGATCATTTCAGTGGTTCTTTGATAATAACGACCTCATTTTGTTTTATAAATTGAAACCATGTGTAAAAAATAATTCCAGAACCATGGATGAGACATGATAAATATATTATAACCTGGTTCAATCATAAAAATGGTTTCATGATGAGACTTGAAGGATTTAAAGAAAAATGAAATCACATCGTCCACGATGTCGGTAATTCGACACATCATGGACAATGTTTTTAATTCCTTGAATAAGTGGGAGAGGAGAAAAAGAATGATGATGAATTTTTAATGAAAATGAAAAAATCCAGAATATACAAGATTCTATAGCTTTCATTCCTCTTGGTTAAGAATAGGTGAGGAAAGAAGAATAAAAGAAAGGAATCTTGAAATAAAAGAAAACTTGAGAAATTTCTCATGAAAATTTGGTAGCCTAACGACGTCTCTTAAAATTTCATAAAAAATATTTTGATGAGAAAAATGGGATATCTAATCACTCTTAAATAATATGGACAGTAAGTGGGGATATTAAATTATATATCCCAACATAATCCAAAGGTAAAGGAAGAGAATAACATAAAATGAAATAAAAGAAAGAAAATAAAAGAGGATGTTTACCTCTTGATCTCTTCTCCTTGAGATCCTTCTGAAGGGCTTTGGTTTTGATCTTTTGGTGAGACCAGAAACTATAGGACGTGCGGAAGAGACTTGGGAGGAGTATTGTGCAGAAATTAGGCATGGATTAAGGCTTGAGAGGTGCGGGAAGAAGAGGGGAGTGAGGGTGGTATTTATAGTGGAGGAGAGAGGGTATTTTTCATTATTTTAATCATTATTATAATATTTTTGCCCAATATTATGAATAGTCTTAGTTCATGTGACCTAAAATAGTAATAATGTCATGTGAGATCGAAACAAGTGGCCTTAAATCACTTATGATGTCATAAATAGTGCATTTTATTGATAATTTGATTATACGATATTTTATCGTATTTCACTATTCATCAGAAATTCAAGAATTTCAGAAAAATACCAAAAATTTACCCTAACCATTTTTTGATGTTTAGAATTCAAAAATAAAGTCCATTTTTTGAAAATAATTTTCTAAATATTATTAATTTAATTTTTAAATAAAATCATACTTAATTCAAAAATTAATAATTCTAATTCTATTACTACTTCTATATCATAATGAAAAATTAACCAAGATGTTATTATCTTAAAGCCTTAAGAAAATAGAATAATAATAAAATTGACTATTCATTAGGGTCATATTACTATTCATATTAATATTCATAAGGGTATGTTACTATTCACAAAAAAAGTTGGTTTCATCAGACTCCAAATAACTTACTGAACACAATTGTAGAGGATAGTTTCTTGAAATTCAAAACATAGAAGTGAAAAAATTATGTTTAAAGGCTAGTTATAAATATCTACTTAAAACAAAGTTCCATGCATTTCTATTTATTTTTAGAAAAACTTGGGGTGTTACAATTACACTTATCATTCTATCACATATTAAATGAACACCATCTCTATCAAAATGTTCATCCACATCATAAAATAATCATTGCCACCCACAATGCACCAACCAACAAATTGATGTAAACCAAAGTGGATATTTCTAGTGAGTTTACCATCTGGGTTTCCACTGAAAATTTCCAATGGTAATTCAGAGTTGAAATTTCTATACACAGCAGGTTTCCATTCAAAGAAGTGACAATGAAGAGTACAAAGATAAATTACAATGTAACACCTATCATAATATGTCAAAATATAACATTACCACCTTTTTAAAAATGTACATCTAGATCGGTAAACAAATATTTATACACCCTATATACAACCCACTAAATTTATGTAAACTAAACAAAAAAATTCACTATGACTTTAAAGTGGAAATTTCCAGTGGAAAATTTCCAAAGGGAATTACCAATTGGAATTTCTATGCATAGCATGTTTCCAAATGATTGAAAGAAAAAGAGTTCATACTACAAACAAAAATTATAGTGTAATAGCTACATAAAATCACACTAGTTATGCTTGTAAAACAACAACCAAATATCTATTTCAATGAATAACTGACCCCCAAATCCTGCGCCCACCCAAACCATCACAATAAGTGACACTAGTTTTGTTTTTAGCACAACAACCAAATATTTGTTTCACTAGATAACTCATTTAACTTGCTTCAAATGTATCTGGAAGCAACCAGATACTTCCTACTCTCAACATCAACCTACGAAGTTTTCCTTCTAGGATCTTTTAAGAAATAATGAACCATAAACAACCATCAGTCAACAAATTCATTTTATTTGAAACTCTCCACCACTCACGACTACAAAACTAGGTTTATCCAGCACTAGCTAAAAATGATATTAAAGACCCCCTTTGTTAGCAATAAAAAGCACTGTTATAGGGGGTCTTTAACAACGCTAAAAAAAGTACTTATAGGGGGGTTATCAGTGATTTTTTAGAAGCACTATTAAAGACCCCCTTTATCAGCGTTTTTTTACAAGCACTGATAAAATTATACTTCAAAAAAATATTTCATTAATAATAATATATAAATATATAAATATATTTATATAAATATAAATATAATTTTTTTTTGAAATATGTTTTAGATAAGGTAAATAGGCATTTACACTTAAAATATAAGATATTTAGTGAAAATGTCTTATAAAATAACTAAAAAATATTTTTAATTAATAATTTTCTTATTATTACCAAGTAATAATCATTTAATATCAATTTTAAGATAAAAAATAAAAAATTAATAAAATATCTCAAATAAGTTGAAAACGTAACTCAAACTTCAAATGATCATAACTTTTGATCCGGGTGTCCGTTTGGGCTTTACCACATATCAAATTGAATTCTATGATGATATCTACTCTGTCATAGATAGGGAGAGGATTGGTCACTATTTTTTTGAGTCCAAAAAGGCCTATAAGTCCTCAAAAACTAAGTTTTTAGTCGGGGTACCCTAATTTTTTAACTTTCAATGGATTTTAAGACTCATTTATGGGGGTCTTTTTTCCCTTTTTCAGTGGGGAATGAATTTATTCCTAGGTCTTACATTCATATAGATATTATGAATTTTAAATTTTATCATTTTTCATAACATAATTTTATTTTTAATAAAATATATAACAATATATACATATTTTTTATATATTCACACATAAAAATTTAATTTTATAAATAAATAAATTAAACATATTTAAATATAAAATATATTTATTAATATATAAACATATATATAAACATATATATAAATATATGGATAAAAAATGTGACAAAATATATATATATATATATATATATATATATCATAAAATGTAAAACAAAATAGTATAGGGTAGTGGTAAAGGCACTAGATGTATAAGCAGGATGTCTTAGGTTTGAAACTTATTGGAGGCAAGGGCACGTGTGGGATACTGGGATTATATAAAGTGCTGATAAAGGGGTGGGTGGGTGGGAAGTGCTGATAAATGGGGGTGGGTGGGGCATGGGAAAAAAAATTTATATACCCTTTATTAGCGAAGCCTTTGACAACACTTTTTTATCACTGATAAAGGTTTCTAGCTTTTAACCGCGCTTTGATTATCAACATTTTTTAGTGCTGATAAATTCCTTTTATAGTGCTATTAAAGGTCAATTTTGTAGTAGTGACTGCAACTCCTATATCCAAACACTCCATGACATAACAAATAATGACACCACAATCCAAACTAGGATCTCCCTGTTGCGGGATCTTCTTAGTTTTCATTTCTCATTTCCTTTGCTTCACATTTTCCGCATGAAATCCATAGAATACGTCTTCCAAATATGATTTCTGAAAAAAAGATCAATGAGTATACCATCTTTCAATGTATTCCAAATTTTCATGAACATTCTATAACATCTTACCACACTAACTGCATCTTTTATAAATAGATAACTTGTTATGGTTGCTCTAAATAGGTTGCATGGAGTTGTAATATCTAAACACCCGATTTTTCAAATCCATGACTAAAAAAGTCCAATGAATGTTATCCAATTTTACTGGACAAAATACAAAATTTGATTTCTGCATATTCTCAACTACTACCCACTTTAAAAATCTCTCCTTTAAGTTCTCATTTGAAGAATAAATAGCTCTCTAGATACCAAAAACAAAAGAAAATATAATAATGTACTCATGGTTTACTTGAAACATGAAATGAAGAAAAAGAAAAACTGAAAAAATATAACCAATAGTTTGTAAAAAACAAAAAATAATCTTATAGTAAAGGTACTCGACATGAACGAATAACTTATCAATTCTGCAACACCATCCATAATCCGAAGCTGGCATTTTTCTTGAATAATCACCGTATATGAATCAATGACTTGTTTCCAAAAAAATAACCCAATAAAAAATAAAACAAAGGTGATTAAAAAAATGTGATATAAGACATACCATATTGGAAGTTCACCTCTTTTTTAACAAATCAATAATATTTTTCACATTGATTTGGTATGATTTTTCAGCAAATTCCCAGACTACACTGCTGTTTTCATGGAAAGTCATTTCTATTTTCAGTAAATAGTCACATATAATACAATATATTATAAATATAGTAATTAAATAAAAATACCTCTCCCAATCAATATTAAGGAGCATTTTCATGAGACTTATATCATGTGTTGTCACTATATTATGCTGCTTCACCCACCGAGTAATTACCTAGGAGAGCTTGGGGGTCATTGGCGACCTCTTCTTGGCAGTCACCTATGGATATATATAATGCGAATCATGCTTTGGTTTCATTTCCCTAGTATTCACACCTCTAACCAATGAGGTATGAATATTTGAGGTAGAAAACATTGTAGTGGACTGTACAACATGTTTTGGTTCATCCATATGCAATTATCCATTCACATCCTCCTCCTCCCCACTTACATCTATATTACCTAATTCCTTAATCTCATATATGGGAATTTACTCTGTGTTTCCCTCAATAGTAATGGCTAAAGATGTATTGTTTTCAAGTTTAATCTCTTGAATCTAAACATCCTCTAAAATAGTTCTTTTCCCTCACCAATAACTAATTTCATCTCCTCCTTCTCCTTCATCTTTAGTCTTTCTCTCAAAACAATAATCTATTTATTCTTCATTTTTAATTGCACCTCAAGTTTTTTAACCTTATGTTAATATTGAAATTATCCATGTAAAATACTAAACTCTCCTCATTCACAACATTTGTCACTTCTACTTTCATAATTAAGTGAACTTTTTTTTCTTCAACAACCTATTGAACAGGTTCTTTAGCCTCACAAGGGCTTGACTGCAGTCTGTAGCTCTTTCTTTGTCATGAACCGGATCTGGTCGCCATCAAACTAGCACCAAACCCAGCCCATGCCAAGGCCCGAAGGGCATTCCCGATCCCCACGGGCTGGCACAAGTGCCCGAGTATCATATCATGATAATTGGGAATGATTTACCCGATTTTATAAACATTAAACAACAAACAAACTCAATAAAACAAATCTGGATTTTTCAACTAAAACCGTCTTTTACAAAATTTCAGAACTGAAATATATAAGTTAAAACTATGTTTAAAGACCATTACAAAGGTACAAAACCAAATAAGGACAGCCCAAGAACCTCCACATGGAAAGAGGCACCGCCCTCAAGCCATCTCCATGACACTGCATCCCAATGGACAACTAAAAACCTGAACCAATGGAATAAAACCTGTACCCAAACCTGTGACATAAAATAAGCAAGTATACTTACACCCAAAGGTGTAAGTAGGGTGTGAGAGAAAGCCCAGTAGGATACCACCTCTAAGAGATTCCATGTGATAAACATTTCATGACAAAAAGCATTGCAAGTTTTGTAAATAATAAATGCTAGCTACAATTTTCTAAAGGATGCAACAATAAATGAAAACAGTTTTCATGTGGGATAATTTTAAAGGACCAAAAATTTTAAAATAAATAAAAAGGCTACTGAATTTTCCATCCAACAATACCGTATACCGACGGTAAGTACAAAGGATCTAATGAGCACAAGTAATAGGAAATAACCCCTATGCACTAGCTAGCTGTGGGTCCCAGGTACCTCGTATCTCGGTGAGAGTAACCACAAAAAATATATGTTCTCGTGCACGAGCCACTAGTAGGGATCATACCCATAACCTAGTGGTCCCCAATCATCATCATCATAGTTTAGTTAGAGTTGTAAGCGTCAATCTTGCTAAGTGAAACTGAGGCCAAACCCCACAGATTCACTAGCATACTAGTACACGTCCACCCACCTAGATACCCGGGTTTTCCCTTTGTGCTCAAACAAGTTCAACAATCCAAGAAGTATAGTTTTCACATGAAAATATCACTTCCACATCACACATTAACCAAACAGCCCCATGTACATCACACAAGTCAAAAATTCCACTTTTCATTCAAATGCATTTTGAAATCAAACTCACACCAAAATTGCCTACAACACTTTCCCATTTCTTTAACACTTCCACAAATACTTTAAATTATTTTATAAAACCATTACAAGATATTCAACTCACATAACATCCCACACACATGTCACAAAATACCCTTCTCACCATCACAATTCATTTTATCAATAAACTCACACAAAACATCCCACACCCGTGTTTCGCACACAAAACACAATTTAGTAAAACATTTCGGCAATTTATAAAACATTCTAAAAATGTTTGACATCTCAAATCACCACTTTACCATTCAAAAACCCACATTAGGTGAACACACTCACCCAAATAGTACATATACACCCTTTAACCAAATAAAACATTTTCAATTTTTATAAAACAAACCCAAGTGGTATAACCATTGTTTGCACACTAAACCCATTTCAAACCCCTCATCCAGAACCAAAATCATACCAATAACAATCCAAAACAGAATTTTCAGCCCTAAAACAATTATTAAACCACTCCCAAGTGTTATAAAAATACATCAAATAATACCACAAAGATACACATGGAAAACACACGTTTTCATAAATCACCTTCAAGAAGTACAACACAGTTTTACACCTTAAACTCAATCAAAAACCTCTTTTAAAGGCCCACATGATAATAAGGAATTACCAAACCAGAATTGGAATCCCCTTTCAAGACTAATAAATCACTTTAATATGTTATAAACTAAACCCAAACATTACCCCAAGAGTCACACATGAAAAGTACCAAATTTCAAGCTAAAATACAACTAAAAATCAAATGTTTAACCAAATTCATCAAAAACAGTTTTCACACCACATAAAACAGATTATAAACATACTATATTAATAAACCAAGCAAGCTAACTCATCATAAAATGGTTATACATGGAATCACCTACCTTTTGAGTCGAAACCCTCAAAACTTGGTGCGAAACCTTAAGCGCACCACCGCCGCACCACAAGGAATATAAATCCAGACCTAGACCACCAAAAATTGACCCAAAAGATACCAAATCAGACCTTAGGATCGAACCCTAACTTCTGGACATTTTAGAATATAATTAAAGAGGGAGGAAACCCTAAGGAGAATGAAAAAACTGAAGAGAGAAACACTTACTCAAAACAATCTTGAATAAAACGATCCCAAATCCACCAGAATCTGAATTTTAAAACATCCAACCATTCAAGTTATGTTTGAACAAGGATTATGAGATCATTTAGGAACTGTAATGGGGAAAAATAGTAATAATTGAGAGAGTTATGATGGAAATAACTTACCTCCTCAAATCTGACCGATTTTAGAAACCCTAAGAATTTCAGCACCCAATCGCGATGCAAACGAGCTCCAAAGAGGGGGAAAGGAATGGGAGCGCGCCTGGGCTTCTTAGGGTCGAGGGGGAGGTGGAATAACCAAATAATTAATTATAATGAATAAGATATTAAAAAATTAAAAAAACAATTAAAAACTGGAAAATGGGCTTTCGGGTTGGCCCAATTCTCAAATAAAAACCCAAATCCCCCATGATTATGGATTTATAAAGGCTCCAAATTTAAATTTGGTGTTAATATATCAGGGGAGGAAATTTAGGCGTTGGAATTACTTAAAAATATTAAAAAATGAAAAATTTATAAAAGAAACAAAATTTATTTTTAAATATGGAATTGGGCTCACGGTTTGGCACAATTCATGAAAACTCACCTATTCTCCATAAAACCTTTGGAAACCCCCAAAACAAAGAATGAATGGAAAATAAATTAAAAATAACTTTAAAATAAGTTATGTATGTGACAATTCTCTCCACCTTTAAAACTTTCCGCCCCGGAAAGTCACAGCAAGGTTAAAGCAACAACCAAACCCCACTGAGAAACCAATAGGTACTCCCTTGCGAGGTTTCACCCCCAAAGGCCAAAACACCTCCAGTGATCAATTAAGGAAGGATTACTCTCATAACCAAAACTTACACCACTTTTATGAAAGGATCAATAACATTCATACTTTATCCCAAAATAAAACTTTTCAAACACTATCCAAACAAGACTCAAGCAATTCACCCAAACGAACAACAACTTTAAACAAGGTTACACTTACCTTACTTTAACTAAACCATTGGGCACTCTCCAGTCCCAATGTTTACTCAAAGAAGATGTTGGTAGCTATATATCTCTGAATGAGACTATATACACCAAGCCAAAACCATAGATAAATCTAAGTTACTGGTACGGGGGGACACTAATATACTCCCCACCATAAGAGACAACCAATATTTTTTTTTCGAGACAGAATCAGGACACTAATTGGGGGAGGCCTGAACGGACTCCCAGGTACCTAGGGTAGACTTCCATTCAAAATTTCCTAAGGAACATACATGAGAATCATAGTGGTTCTTCCCACCATAATAACCAACCATCTTAATCGACAAGCATGGGCCGACACAGAAAGACCCAAAGATTTCAAGATTTGGGAAGGTCGCACGGTTAGTCTGCATAGTTTGTGAAACCGTGAACTAACTATTCTAATCAATCTTCCTGCATGGATTCCAGGAACACAGTCTCTCTTAATCGTTCACAAACCATGTGCTCAGCATGTCTATCCAAATTTACAACCATTCTCCAAAGACTAAATGGAAACCAAAGGGGGAGGGAATGACATTGGGCGATGTCATGGGTACAAGTCCCTCCATCTATTTCCACCAAATGTGAAAAAAAGAATAAAGATAATGATACCAAAGGTTTAAACTCATCCTATCATTCATATTTATGATAGGACTTTGTACAAGGGTTTAAATGACCCCGTGATTTCCCCTGACTACGAGCCAGCTTCTCTCCGAGACCTATGGTTGGAGCTCAAATGATTGAAGCATCTTTGGCCTCGCAGTTAGTCTTTAGAAACCCACTGAATGAGAATTATTCTTTCGGTGCCACCAACAACTACACCACAACCCAAGATAAGTTTTACAGACATAACAAATTCCATACTCACTTTACCCTATCCCGATATTTCACCGAAATAAGGGCTAAGAAGATGCACACACATCACACCTTGTTTCTTCAGGTGAGAAACAACATAAGTAAAGAACACCTACACTCACCTTCCTCTAAAATGGAAGATTTTGAATTTTTTCCAAGGGAGACATTCACCCAACACAACAGGGACTCTCGGAGGATTTCACGACTTTCACCTATATGGTCAATCGAGCACATGACATCATAAGGCATCACCGAACATGGCCATTGTGACTGATATAAACAATGCATGGAGAGGGAACTTATACAATATCCCCAAACAACACACAATTCTAGAAAGTGGCCACAATATCCTATCGTGACCATATTTCTCACACTGGTGGTTTAACATGAACTCATGCTTCAAAGAAACTTTGAAGAACCCCAAAGGCCCTCTTAGACACCATCGAGACACTCATCCACAATAACAACCCTAGACCACATCCACCTTTGACGAATCAGGAAACATAAGAAACTATGGTCTCTTTCAACCTTCCACAAGCACTCTCTCGTTACAAGAGGATATAAAAATCAAAGAGAGGAATGGGTTTAGACTCAATCTAAAAATATCAAGAAAAAATATTCCTTATATTAATCAACTGGAGGGTCTTCAAACAGAGAAACAATCCTGGTTGCACATCAGTTGTGCACTAACCTTTAATGGGGGTGTACCTTATCCAACGATTGAACCCAATGACCCAACCAAGATGGTCCATTAGTAAATATATACCACAAAACAGATCCAAAAACATGAAGGGAACCATCATAAATGCATCCCAAAACATTTTTCAAAAGAGACCACTAACTGTCCCTATAACACAACTTACTGACCAAACCCAAACCCAAAACACAGTTCAAACAGGAGGGGTTCTTGGACTCAAAACATCCCACAACATAAATTTTTTCCAAAAACACATAATATAAACCATTCCAAACAATTCATCAAGTCTTCATGTTTCTCTTTAAAAACATTTCTTTGAAAACAAATGGTTCAGCAGTTAGCGCATCCACCAATGGTACCCCATGGGCCTTACACATGCATGTTTCTGTGCCACACCGGGCACCCTCCTCATATCCATCTCGACACTCATCTAGTCATGTCATCAACCATCCATCTTCTCATATAACCCCATGCATGTGGTTGCTCACGAAAATACCAAAGGTTAAAAAAAATTCTTTCCACTTTTCAAAACCAAAACGGTCAACCAACACATCCTTTTTTTTCTCAAAACCGCTAACCACGAGATCAAAATCCCAACTCACATCTTACAAAAATTTTCAAAAAGTCACAAACATTTAGAAAATAACTCACTTTCAAGATATTCACATCAATTTCAAAACATCTCATCCCATTAAAACACACTCTGATTGTTTAGAAAACTCTATTGGAAACACTTTTCAAAACCAACTTCAATATAGTTCCTGCTTTAAAAGAGGTGTAAGAACACCATTTTACATTTCAAAAAAATTCTGAAAATTCAGTTCTTCCATTTCATAAACCAAACCATTCCCTATTTATTTGAAAATAATTTCATAAAAACTTTATTCTTCTTAAAACCAAGTCACCTTAAAACCAAAGTGCCAAGATTTCAAAACTAAAGCACAAAACAATGCGAGAGGAAACTAGTTTCAGTGGGTGACTTGGAAATATGGTTGACAGCCATATTCCAATCACTTCAGTATCACAGAGAGTGTTCTAGGGATTATCCCCAGCTTCACATGGCTTGCCAGGCCCTGCGAGCTCACTGAGACCATTAACCCAACTCTCTTTTCATTTCCCCTAATCATCATCAAACCAAGAAAACCAAAGGAATTAGATAAATCACGACTTCCCCTAGTGACTTGAATCCTGTCATGAGGTGTGGTGATCAGGAACACTACTCATAACCGAACTACCAAGTCCCAACAATCCTAACTTTATACTATCCCGATTGTACCCTAAATAACATGACCCAAAGAGTTAACCAAAACCTCCTCTGATACCATTTTGTCACGAACCAGATCTGGTCGTCATCAAACCAGCACCAAACCCAGCCCATTCCAAGGCCCGAAGGGCATTCCTGATCCCCACGGGCTGGAACAAGTGCCCGGGTATCATATCATGATAATTGGGAACAATTTACCTGATTTTATAAACATTAAACAACAAACAAACTCAATAAAACAAATCTGGATTTTTCAACTAAAACCGTCTTTTACAAAATTTAAGAACTGAAATACATAAGTTAAAACTATGTTTAAAGACCATTACAAAGGTACAAAACCAAATAAGGACAGCCCAAGAACCTCCACATGGAAAGAGGCACCGCCCTCAAGCCATCTCCACGACACTTCATCCCAATGGACAACTAAAAACCTGAACCAATGGCATAAAACCTATACCCAAACCTGTGACATAAAATAAGCAAGTCTACTTACACCCAAAGGTGTAAGTAGGGTGTGAGTGAAATCCCAATAGGATACCACCTCTAAGAGATTCCGTGTGATAAACATTTCATGACAAAAAGCATTGCAAGTTTTGTAAATAATAAATGCTAGCTACAATTTTCTAAAAGATGCAATAATAAATGAAAACAGTTTTCATGTGGGATAATTTTAAAGGACCAAATTTTTTAAAATAAATAACAAAGCTACTGAATTTTCCAGCCAACAATACCGTATACCGACGGTAAGTACAAAGGATCTAATGAGCACAAGTAATAGGAAATAACCCCTAGGCACTAGCTAGCTGTGGGTCCCAGGTACCTCGTATCTCGGTGAGAGTAACCACAAAAAACATCCATTCTCGTGCACGAGCCACTAGTAGGGATCATACCCATAACCTAGTGGTCCCCAATAATCATCATCATAGTTTAGTTAGAGTTTTAAGCATCAATCTTTCTAAGTGAAACTGAGACCAAACCCCACGGATTCACTAGCATACTAGTACACGTCCACCCACCTAGATACCCGGGTTTTCCCTTTGTTCTCAAACAAGTTCAACAATCCAAGAAGTATAGTTTTCACATGCAAATATCACTTCCACATCACACATTAACCAAACATCCCCATGTACATCACACAAGTCAAAAATTCCACTTTTCATTCAAATGCATTTTGAAATCAAACTCACACCAAAATTGCCTACAACACTTTCCCATTTCTTTAACACTCCACAAATCCTTTAAATGATTTTATAAAACCATTACAAGATATTCAACTCACATAACAACCCACACACATGTCACATAATACCCTTCTCACCATCACAATTCATTTTATCAATAAACTCACACGAAACATCCCACACCCGTGTTTCGCACACAAAACACAATTTAGTAAAACATTTCAGCAATTTATAAAACATTCTAAAAATGTTTTACATCTCAAATCACCACTTTACCATTCAAAAACCCACATTAGGTGAACACACTCACCCAAACAGTACATATACACTCTTTCCCAACTTTGTTTAACCAAATAAAACATTTGCTATTTTTATAAAACAAACCCAAGTGGTATAACCATTGTTTGCACACTAAAACCATTTCAAACCCCTCATTCAGAACCAAAATCATACCAATAACAATCCAAAACAGAATTTTCAGCCCTAAAACAATTATTAAACCACCCCCAAGTGTTATAAAAATGCATCAAATAATACCACAAAGATACACATGGAAAACACACGTTTTCATAAATCACCTTCAAGAAGTACAACACAGTTTTACACCTTAAACTCAATCAAAAACCTCTTTTCAAGGCCCACATGATAATAACGAATTACAAAACCAGAATTTTTAGCCCCTTTAAAGACTAATAAATCACTTTCATATGTTATAAACTAAACCCAAACATTACCCCAAGAGTCACACATGAAAAGTACCAAATTTCAAGCTAAAATACAACTAAAAATTAAATGTTTAACCAAATTCATCAAAAACAGTTTTCACACCACAAAAAATAGATTATAAACATACTAGATTAATAAACCAAGCAATCTAACTCATCCTAAAATGGTTATACATGGAATCACCTACCTTTTGAGTCGAAACCCTCAAAACTTGGTGCGAAACCTTAAGCGCACCACCGCCGCACCACAAGGAATATAAATCCAGAACTAGACCACCAAAAATTGACCCAAAAGATACCAAATCAGACCTTAGGATCGAACCCTAACTTCTGGACATTTTAGAACATAATTAAAGAGGGAGGAAACCCTAAGGAGAATGAAAAAATTGAAGAGAGAAACACTTACTCAAAACAATATTGAATAAAACGATCCAAAATCCACCATAATCTGAATTTTAAAACATCCAACCATTAAAGGGATGTTCTAACAAGGATTATGAGATCATTTAGGAACTGGAATGGGGTTAAAAGAGTAAGAATTGAGAGAGTTATGATGGAAATAACTTACCTCCTCAAATCTGCCCGATTTTAGAAACCCTAAGAATTTCAGCACCCAATCGCGATGCAAACGAGATCCAAAGAGGGGAGAAAGGAATGGGAGTGAGCCTGGGATTCTTAGGGTCGAGGGGGAGGTAGAATCACCGAAGAATTCATTATAATGAATAAGATATTAAAAAATTAAAAAAAACAATTTAAAACTGGAAAATGGGCTTTCAGGTTGGACCAATTCTCAAATAAAAACCCAAATCCCCCATGATTATGGATTTATAAAGGCTCCAAATTTAAATGTGGTGTTAATATATCAGGGGAGGAAATTTAGGCATTGGAATTACTGAAAAATATTAAAAAATGAAAAAGTTATAAAAGAAAAAAAAATTATTTTTAAATCTGGAATTGGGCTCACAGTTTGGCCCAATTCATGAAAACTCACCTATTCTCCATAAAACCTTTGGAAAACCCCAAAAAAAAGAATCAATGGAGAATAAATTAAAAATAACTTTAAAATAAGTTATGTATGTGACATTATTGGGGTGTTTGGAATCTACGATGGATACTAAAAACATAAATATAGATGTTTTAAATTAATATGAAAATAGAGTAATTCTCATAAATATAATATAAAAAGAGTAACTTGGTACTTTCTTGTAGACCAACAACAATATCTTGTAAACTTATCTGTACAAATAATGGTGCACACTCTCTTTTGGGAACAAAATTTCCAGAATTATCATCATACCAATGCTATAACATTTAATATTATTAGGAATTTCTCAACCAACTTGAAAAAAATAACCATTTAAATAAAGTTGAATACCTTACTAATAAACTGAAAACACAACCAACAAATTTTAAAGGAGTTTTGTATTTTTTTAAGTGATGTAATAAGCTTCTCATGAATACCAGCAACCCAATCATAACTCTTCACTTTTGATACATCTTCAAAATATGTTACAAAATTCCAACTGATACAAGAACCGGAAGTAGGGAAAAATAATGTCGTGCATGTAAAAAGAAAAATCAAACATGCCAAATCAGTGAAGTCTTGCTCCTCAGTAGCTTCGATAGTCTCAATAATAGCTCTCCATAACACACCCTGGGACAATAGGTGTCCAACATTGGAAAACATCCTCCTCAAAAGTTCTGAACTATTTGTTTGTATACTATAGGCAACTGACAATGGTAATTATCCATCCTCACTGCAAAAAATATAGTAAATGTTAGTGAATCTTAGCTCCATCATCCTACCAGCTATGTCAAACATTCTTAAATCAATATTGTACCTTTTAAGTAAAAATGAAACCAAACCATCAGGTTTTTAACAATCATTGAATGGTACTATGTTATCAATAAACACTTTAAACAACTACCAAAATGGCATCCTTTGAATTTATTTAATGTGATTCTGATTAATCTTAAGCCTAATGTCATTAATTTTTTTTACAAACAAGTCATCAAAGACTTGTAGTGGGTGATATATAATATAGATACTTCTTATTCATTAAAAAAACAATATCCCTAAAAATTATCATTAAGAAAATTTGAATGTTAACATAAGGCATATGAGTGAAAACATAAATCTACCAATGAAAATTACAACTACAAAAAATTCCACATGGATTTGAATTAGTGCGTTAAAATAAATAGACCAATCAAAATTCAATTGAAAATCCCACTGTAAATTTGCAATTGGTTCTAAAAAATTGTTATGTAGGTGGAAATTTACACATAGAATGACTAGTAGAAATTCCAAGGCAAATTACCATCAGTAATTCCTAATGGAAATCCCACTGGAAATTTCTAATGAAATTCCCTATAGAAACATTGATAATTATCAGTGAACAATTTAAAATAATTCATGGAAATTATAATTGAATCACATAGGTAATTTACACTCTTATTATGTGGAAATTTACACTGGTAATTTCCAGTGGGAATTTCTATTAGGAATATCCAGTGATAAATTTTAGTGGAAATTTCCAATGACAAATTTTTCAGTGGGAATTTCCACTCACTATTTCCACTAGTCAGTTAAACTGGGAATTCAATTCTAAAATTGTAGTCACTGAAAAATTACAACTAATTCAATTGTAAAATGTTTAATACTTATTAAATATACATAAATTTAATTGTGAATTTCCATTGGGAATTGCAAGTACGAATTACCAGTGGGAATTTCCATTGAAAGTCGCAACTGGGAATTATTGGTGTGAATTTCAAGTGGAAATTCCCACTATGAATTCCCAGTTGGAATATTCAGTGGGAAAAATTTGTGAAGAATTCAGAATTCCAGCTATACAATTTCAACACATTCTTTAAATCATTTTTTAGTTCTAAATTATAATTGCATAGAAAATTACAGTGGGAAATTCCAGTGGGAATTTTTAGTGGGAATTACCAGTGGGAATTGACTGTGGGAAATTCCAGTGGGAAATTCTAGTGGGAACTGCCAATGGGAATTCCCAGGGGTAATTTCAAGTGTAAATTCTTAGTGTGAATTCCCAGTTAGAATATCCAGTGGGAATTTCCAATGCAGAATTCAGAATTCTAACTGTACAATTTCAACACATTCTATAAATTGTTATGTACTTTCAAACTATAATTATATAGGATTTTAAAGTGGGAAATTCTAGTGGGAATTACCAGTGGTAATTTTCAGTGGGAAATTCCAGTGTGAATTTCTAGTGGGAAATTCTAATGGGAATTCCCATTTATAATTCCAATGGGAATTTCTAGTGAGAATTCTAGTGGGAATTTCCAGTGTGATTTTCTAGTGGGAATTCTAGTGGGAATTCCTAGTTGAAATATCCAGTGGGAATTTCCAAGGTAGAAGTCATAATTATAGCTGTGAAATTTCAACGCATTATATAAATTATTCTGTAGTTCCAAATTATAATAGCATTGGAATCTGAATTTTTAGTGGGAAATTCTAGTGGAAATTAACAGTGGGAATTACAAGTGGGAATTGGTAGTGGGAAATTCAGTGGGAATTACCACTGGGAATTACTAGTGGGAATTTTCACTGAGAATTCATAGTGCGAATTTCCAGTGAAAATTGCCACTAGGAAATTTAACTGGGAATTAAACACCAAATCACTGAGAATTATCACTTGAATATTACATGTGACACAATTATAAATGGTTTAGTAGTAAAAAAATGAAATTGATTTGCATTGCAAATTTCCAGTTGAAATTGATAGTGTAAATTACCAGTGGGAATTCCCAGTGTGAATTTCCAATTATAATTTCCACTAAGAAATTCAACTGGGAATTCAACACCAAATCACTGGAAATTGTCGCTTGAAAATTAAAAGTGATAAATTTATAAATTGTTTAGTAGTTAAAAAAGATAATTGATTTTCAATGTGAATTTCTAGTGGAGAATCAAACTATACACTTAGAATTTCCACTGTAACTTTCAACTGGGAAATGTTGTTAGAACTTTCAAATGTGAATTTATAATGGGATTTATCGAAGAAAACATTCAATTGATTGAATATAAATTTTTACTAGTTGGAATTTATAAATGAATTTTACAATAAAATTCAACTATAAATTTTCGTTGGGACTTTCCACTCAAATTTTCACTGTGAATAGATAGTAGAATTTATAGTGGAAAATTACAACTGGAAAACCCCAGTCATAATTCCCACTACCAATTCCTAGGTCCAATTCAAAAATCAAAATCCAGACTGCCAATTCTTAAAATCAATTCCATAAAAACAATGTTAAATACTAATCAACACTTACAACTAAAAATGGAATTTTCTAGTAGGGAATCACACTACAGAATGAAAACCAAATTTTAGACAACAAATCAATTAAATTTTAGTTAAAAATACCACTGCCAATTCCTAATAGAAATCAATTGGAAATTACACTGAAATATCCCATTTTATAAATTATAGGAAAACAAAGCAATCTTCAACTGAAATATTGGAACTTGAACATCACATAATAAAGAAACCAAAACATCTGTTCTAATAACTCACACAAACTAATATGAACTGACATAATATTAATCTATCTATCTCCCTATGTGTAGAAGATTTACAAATAACCAAATAATAATGTATCCCAGTTATTATAATAAATACAAAAGAAACAAAAAAATAGAAATTGTATAAACCACTTACCATCTTCCATCATCTTTGGTATAAAACTACAGTTGGCCAAGATTTTCACTGATGGGTTCACCAAAAGATTCACCTCAGATTAGACAAGGGACGTGTGAAGGATTTTTCCAAGGGGTTCACTAATATGTTGATAGGGGGGTTCACCGATCTGTCGACGATGGATCTATCAATGCGTTCACTAAGGGTTTCAACCGATCACCTCGTTGAAGATTTCCTTTAGGCTTCATTGATAGCTTCACTGAAAATTTTTCCAACAACTTCATCGACAACTTCACCAAGAGATGCAACCGAGAAGTTCACTAAGGGTTTCGACATATGAGAGTTTCAACATCCACATTCACAGAAGATCGATGAGTTTTTTAAAATCTCGATTGAATTCCCCTTGTTGTTTTCAAAACCCATTTATAATCG
Source organism: Viscum album (assembly GCA_963277665.1). Lineage (NCBI taxonomy): Eukaryota > Viridiplantae > Streptophyta > Magnoliopsida > Santalales > Viscaceae > Viscum > Viscum album. The sequence goes on along the minus strand of OY728155.1, from coordinate 439,167,103 downwards.
AAGGACCCAAAAAATTTCTAGACAGGTGGCAGACATCCAATGGCCAACTCGAGGGTCAGGTTGAAGGTGAAACCATATATGATAATTGTCAGTTTAGTTATACATTTAGTTTAATATTTTTATTATAGGTAAATTGTTATGTGAATGAATATTGGGAGTTGTAATTTATAAATTAAAATTATAATATTGAAAGTTGGAAAGTCTATAGTATTTGTAATATATCTTCATTTAAATTAACCATCATTATTTTATATTGTGTATGTTTTCCATATAAAGACATATTGATATTAAATGATAACTTTTTGTATGAAAATAATATTGTGGTGTTTCTACTTTAACATTAATTTGGTTTCTCATTCACTAACAACTCGTTACTAGTATAAGACTTTCATGTTTAAAAAAATATAAAGGTGTTTTTAAATTTGTCACATATATTATATTTGAATATAAAAGTAACAAAGGTTCCTACTTCTATTGATTTCCTAATTTTTATTATTTTTGGAATAAATAATTATGTTGAAAAACCTTGAAACATTCGAGTTTGTTACCCTAAAAATTTTCAAAATATTTTTTTTATCTTGGATACTCGATGTCAAAATACACTTAAATGCAATGAATCTCATAGATATGGTTGGGGAAGGAAACATGTGTTTCACATTATCACACTAAATTAGTGATTTTCCTTCAATATAATGTTGATGAATAATTAAAAACCAATTATTTTAGTGTCAAGGATTCATTAGTATTTTAGAAAAATTTGAAAGAAACACATTAACATTAAAAAATATCGATTCTTCCAAAATTTCGATATGATTTGATACAATTATGATTGCAAGTTTTTAGATTTTTAAGTGAGTAGAATTTATTTATTTTTTTAAAATTAGTTCATGGTTGAAATTGAATAGAAATATTATAAGTGATGATGATATATTAGGAAAAAATACCATATTTTTCATGCATCAAATTTGATATTGAAACATTAATATTAAGTGCATCAATTTACAAAATATCATGAGATAATCTCTTGTTTGTATGTGGTTAAATAAAATAATGAGTTATTGATGAAGAATCATCAATATCATATAATTGGGTCATTATCAATATAAAAAGTGAATGTGGAATTTTCCCAAAATCATAGTCGAGGGTGCAGAAGATGGTGGGGTTGTGGTAGAAAAAATGTTCGGACATGTGTTGGTCATCCTCTTAAAGTAAAACATAAAGATAATGGGATGAACAAGTGGGTGAAGAATAAAGACTTTCATGAGAAATTTAATCAATGTTTACATAACAATAATATTTTTTATCACTATGGGATGAAATCAATCTTGTACATATTTCACTAAAAAACATCTAGTAGACCTTTACAATTCACCAATAAAAAGAAAACTAGAAAAATTTCAAAATTAATTTTTCGAAAATTATAGGAATCTGGGCACCGATGAAGTGTGAAATACTGATATTTTCAAAGATTTTCAAATGGATCAGTTTTTTACTATCTAATCTAGTATACTGGTGTCCGAATTCACCCATGGATCATGTGAAATTCTATTTAATCATGAAAAACCAAAAATTGAATGAAACTGTAAACAATACCTTGTTCATTTATCAACAATAATATGATCTGTCCATCATCAGCATGTCGTAGATCAAAATCTCCAAGTGAGGAATCCTCTTGATCATCCACACTTTCACCAAAACTCTTGGATCATTGTTATTTGATTCTCAGGTGCTAGCATGGGAAACCAGAGCGTTTTATGACATCCTTTCGATCATTGGAACAACCGATGATTGGATCATGAGACATAACCGATTGAAGCTTATTTTTCCTCCATTTTATCTCTCTAAACCTTAGGGAGATTGGGAGGAGAAAGTGGGAAAAAAATTTGAGTACGCCTCTCATACCCACTATCTGGGTCTTAAAATGGTTTTTATAATTAGGTTTTAACTCTTTAAAAATTTCATTTTAGCCACTTAAAAATATTTAATCCAAAAACCAAATTTTGAATCCATTAAAAAATTAGTTAAAATGTCTTAAGTGTCAAAAAAAAATCACAACACACTCATGAAACTCTCATGTATCATGTGATGAAACACAAGCCATTAACTCAACCCATCCCTCCCATAGTTATTTAATGAACTTTGGATGTGCAATGTTCATTTGAAAAATAATATTTTCTTGAATTCAATTTTATAATCAAATAACTTGTGAATACCCTTAGAAATTAATCCAATTATTATTATTCTAAAGTAATATAACTAAATTATTTTACTTGTGATTGTTCACACTCAGATGTTTACTAACCCCCGCACATGAGGCCCACCTTTTCTTAAACTCTTATTCATCTGAATAAGTGAAAATTATGGATACACTTTGTGTGTGACCCTCAAGGACCTTATCTCAATAATAGTGAGTGATACCTATAGACCAAGATTAGTATCTAACAACACATCATAACCCATAAAGAGATTAGGTTAAGTCATAACTACTACTACCTCCTATGAACACGCTCTATATAATATAATATTTATGTCTTGTAATATCTCATAAAGAGAGATGAAAAATTTATGCCATCATCCTTACATGATTTATATATATTTTTAATGACCATTTTGGATGAATTTACATTCTTCTACCATGGCCATGGATTTAGTAAAGGTGTTATTATTCCGATCAATCGGGTCTGAGACATCTCTTCATTTTGGAAGTGAAAAATCATTTCTTGATCATTAAATCAATGTCATGCCACCAATGACGCACTCAACACAATCTACCTCACCGAAACATAATACCATTTTTTTCATCTTGCATTAAAGTAAATGATCAAGTGATACACATTGATAATGATCTCAATTCAAAATACCAATACACATGTTCATAGATAGGAACATCCAATGAAACTTATAACATATGGTGTTCCTATCGGCAGATCAATCCTCATGATCTTCTCTACTCAATATCCCCAAGTGAGAAATTCATGAGAAGAAGTATCAATACTTATGAGCCCTCAAACTCTAATAGTAAACATTATTTATAACCTATCGATATGATGTATCATGGCCACATGACATATGTTTAGGATTACTATCACTGTATCTTAAGGTTCTCATTATAACTGAGAACTGTTATAACCTTTTGATACAAAAAATTATATAAGGATATTACCATATAAATAGTGGATACAGAAGTATCAACACTATTATATTAAGAATACATAATGAATAACTCTTTGCATATATGATACTGTAATTGAAAAATACTTCTCAAGTTTGGTTTAGGGAACCCACTTTCACAACACTCCCACTTGCACTGCAAAAAACTTTCTAACTACCAACCTTCCAACACTCACATGATAAAATCATGCTTCTACTGAGATATGAATTTAATCATTGGGATTTCCACATTTTATTACATGGAAACTCTATTATCTATAACTTCACCTCCTTTAGTAAAAACTCATAAAGGAACAATATCCCAGAGTATATCCCTTTTATCCTTTATCATAACCTTTTAATTTCTAGATAGTACCATTGTCATAAACTAATATTAAGTTATATCATGATAATAATTTACTTTCTAGTTATGATTCCAAGAATTAGAATAAATCATAGCATATTTTATACTGCTATGTTAGTTACATTAGAATCCTCAACATACATAGTATTTGTAGATATGAAAATCACTAGATTTAATGAGTTACATTTTCTTATTACCTTATTCTAACTACAATATTATATCAAACACGATCTAAAGGAATACTAGTTTGTGTCCCCCAATAACCAATGCCCCTTCCTATACAACTACCAGGTATATATCCCTTATACTTTCTCAAGTACTATTGGATAGCTCTGACTGCTTCCTGTGTAGTTATCTTATATTTATCTGATATTTTCATACTATAATGTATGTATTGACAATATCATATTGATTATATAGCATGATATGACAACCCATGTCTTTAATACACTTCATTTCATGATTTATTACATAAAGGTACACATAAAACAATCCCAAAAGATCATGAAACCTAATGTCTTTAGGAAATTAGATACATAATATAACAACTTGAAAACGGAGTACAATAACATTATTTAAAAACTTCATAACATGTGCTCATATTCCATGGATCTTTTAAAACTACAAGAGACAACCTAGGGACATACATAAGAAAGGGGTGAGATATAAAGTCTAGTAAGGGGATAAACAAACATAGCATAAGGTAAAGTAGTGAATGTGATCCAAGAGGCATATTAAGGTAACATAAGTGGGGTGAGAATCATAATCTTGAATAATAATACATGATATAACATGATAGCATAAAGGAAACATGAGAATATGGTGACTACATTAAACATGGCATTAAAAATAGAGGTTTAAGGATAACCGCCAAGACGTCATAACATGGAAGAAAAAGTCCCATAATAGATTAGGTTTACCCCCTAATTCCATACATGATGTATCATGAGACTTAAACATTACCCAATGCATTTGAGTACTATCTGAGCGCACCCATCATTATCATATCATGTACATACATAAGTGTGCCACATGAATCGTACAAAATAATGATGTATTTCATCAATTTTAATCACACGATCAAGGATTTTGGGTTATATAAATTCAATTCACATAACAATGAAGGATATGTATCTCTAGGTGAATAATCTTGAGTGGAAATAAGGATGGGTATTCACAATAAAAATTTTTGGCATGGAAAAATCATAGGATAAGTCTGGAAGTATAATGGGGGAACATAAAGGTTCATAGTAGGGATTAATGAGAGTGAAATGGGTCTCTCATCACTTGGAAATCATAAGAGAATTAATAGGGACATGTGAAATCATACCCCAACATAAACAATTGGAAAAAGGGTATAATATAAAGTAGGTGTTTGAATATAGTAGAGAAGGAGAGTATCCCTTACTTTGACCTAGTAACAACTTAATAAAATGTTATAATGAGAGGGGATAAATGATATCTAATTATTAAAACATCAATTGGATAGTAAAGGGATGTTTATAAAGTCATGATAACACAATAAATTGATACTCAAAAGGATAAATACAAAGAAGGTACTTTAATAGAAAAGAAGAGAGAGAGAGAGATCCCTTACCTTGAGAGGGTGTTTTCAAAACCTTGGGAGGGGATTATTAAGAGCTTGGAGGCACCTTGATAGGTATATAGAGAGGTAAGGCAAGATAAATTTAATGCTCCAAGGGTTTTAAGTGAATAGAAATGGGATGTTGTGTAACATCCCCTGATCCGATATTCTCTCACATGGCTGAAACGGGTTGGCTACAATACCTCAAGTTCACCTACCTATACACCAGCGGCTGTTGAATAGTATCGAAGGTGTGGTTACTATATTTGGGAGATTATAGACACTTGTTATAGAGTTATAGAATATCAGAATATTCATATAACAATAAATAAATATCAGAGTGTAGAAATAATAGAAACAATATAATACAATGGGAAACCAAAAATAAAAGCCAACTGAAATATCCAATAAATAATAAAGGAATATTTTAATGACATGTTGGAATGTAACTAAATGTCATGATAAAATTAATAAAAATAAAAGAACAACATGCACAAATAAATACTCAAAATTCCCCGATCCTGAACCCCATGTCGGTCCCATCTCCAAACTCTATCCCATCCAGCAAGCAAAAATCAACAACAAGGTCCTTTTCCCTTGTCCAATCCTACATCCAAGTAATCTTCTCAGGTACCATATGAAGACCTAAATAGGGTGTGAGTGTAACTTAGTAGGTTAAATCCACTGTGTCTAAACATAGCCAGTCTGATAATAAGTGCATGAAATAATGCAATAAACATGTGTATTAATTAATTAAACAATTAAATTAATACGACATCAAGTTTCTTAGACACCATACCAGAACATATCTGAGCATGTATCACAACCATGCCAACCAAAACCATATAACCATGGTATAAATTATACAAATCTAGGTCAAAACCTACCTTATAATAATTTCAGCATTTAATCAGGGTTGAGCCCGGTATATAATCATTTCATCTTATATCAAGGCCAAACCCGATATATATGCATTTCAACATGTGCCATTAGGCCAAACCTGATGTATAAGAATTTTAGAATGTATCACTGGTCATATCATTCTATATAAGCGTCTTATAATATCTCAGGGAATAGCCTGATATATAAGCATTTCAACATGTAAACTGGGCCAACACCCCATATAAGCATTTCAGCATAGAAAACACAACACATGTCATAACAACAAGGATATCACAATATCACATCATAACGCTCAATGGTTAATTATGAAAATTACCATTTATATTTCAATTACACATTTCGTTTAACCTTTGGTTATAAACCAACAACAATCCAATCATTTCAATAATCAGACCAAGCCAAGGTAAATCTATATCAAGAAAACACCTAAATTCCATGTCATGATAAACACACTTTAATCCATTAAACAATTCATTTATAATCAATGGATTACTCATCCAAATGGTATCCACAAGTCAAGTCAATAACCAATTGAATCTAAAGGGATTCCAAGGAATAATCCAATTCATAATTTAATTTATTCAGTGCATGATATGGTGGCGTAATTTCCATATTACACATACTTGAAAAAAAATCAAACCATAGAGATAAGGTTTAGAACCCCTTGCTTAAATAATGATCAAGAAATGATTCCAACAAGATTATATATAATAATGAAGGTGCTAATGATCACAACAAGGTTCCTAGATCATAAATGATCAAGATCAAAACAAAAAATGCTCAAGGTTAATAGATTACACCATAACAACTGTAGAACAATGGAAAATAATGGAAAAAATAACCAAAACCACTTACTAAGGATCAGATGTGTGATTGTGATGTACAGAATCAAGAGAGGCACTCCAAAATTGCCTATAAGTTACCCTAGGGTTGGAAGAAGGAAGTTGTACATTAGGTGAAAAGAAAATCAACTGTGCGATAGTGTTTAAAACCACAGGTCGGAAATTTACACATAATGTAACTCACTTACATGTCATGAAATTATTTTTAGAGGGATAGACTTAAAAACCCATCACCCCATCTTAATATTTAATTATTCCAAACATTACATGATGTTTATTGCCTACATGACGTGTAACCAATTCACGCCCTATAATTGTTTCACAACATGTGTCTGGCAGAGTCTACACGACATGTAATTCTCCTACAAACAACTTTTAAAACCCTTTTTTCTAAAGAAGTATCTGAACACCTCTAAATCCTTACAATCATGTAAAATCCTTATAAACCCATTTAACACATTTATACCTAGATTCTATCAATTCAACAAACATACATACCCGAACTTTAGGTCATTTTACCTAACAAAGGCTCTCCGTATCCGAACAAGACTCATCCAATAAAGCTCAGATGAAAAACTCAAAGAGGTATGTACCTAAAAAAGATGGTATCTTACAAGTTGGGTGGGTTTATATAATAAAAGGGGTGGGATTTATTTATTAATTTCCAAACTTATGTTTTGGACTCTATATGATAAAGTAATCAAAACTACAAACCATCCCATGGATTTTCCTATGGTTTCTATAAAAGGGGAGTGTTTTTCATTATTTTATATGTTTAAGAATAGATATCATTAAAATAACACCCTTGGTGATGTGGAAGTGAGTCATACTTACAAATAATTGATTTTAAAACCTTAAAATATAATATAGGTTTTGGAGGATTCATTAAGGGATTCTAAAATTAATCAAATAACCTTAAAACACATTATTTTAAAGGGTAAATATTTATTTTTTCATGGATAAATTTTATGATATATATTACATCACTTTTGGGTCATTATGATGTCATAATACATACCATATATTTATACGATATTTTTTTACCTTAAAATTTGACTGTCTCCAAAAAATATTGAAAAAATAACCGTTGAATAATTTCAACACAATTATTTCAAAAATAATATTTATTATATACAAATACGACTCTAAGTATGACAATTAAGACATTTAAATACTATTTTTTTGACAATAACAGTTTTTTGACCTTTATAAAAATTATATTTTGACTTCGCAAAAATTATATTACAATTTGTATTTACTAATCATTATTTAATAAAAATATTTTATTAAAATATCATTTATTTCAAAAATTATTGAATTCATTAAAATAGAGTGTCTTTATTGAAACTATACATTTCCCAAAAATACAATTTTTATTTCATTATATAAAAAACAAATTTTTATCAAACTCATTATTTAATCATTTAAAAAGTAATATTAAAAAGTGATAAATATAATCATTGTTTTATTAAAATAAAAATATGCAAATTAATACTATTAGGATATAAATACACATCCCTTTATTACTCTAGTGAATTCCCTAAGGGTAAGGTGCACGATGTTTGAATTTTTTAGGGTGGTTTTGAAGGAACCTGGGGCGTAGCGAAAGCATGAAAAACACACAATTTAAAATTTTGGGTTTGGATTCATGATAAAAAATTTAATATACAACACACCATTCCTATATTTCTTAAAGTATCTCATGTAATTCAATTTAAGAATGAAAAATAAACTCGAATGAAAGTGTAAACAATACCTTGTTCGTTTGAAGTTGTCGGTTTGATTCACTCACCGTCAACATGTCATGGATCAAATGTGCTAAGATAGGAATATTCTAGATCACCAACACATGAACCAAAATTATTATACCATAAATCTATATTTCCCATGTTCTATCATGGGAAATTGAAGATCTTTACGACATCCCTTCGACTGTATGAAAAACACAGACTCGATTGAGAAGATGAGATCGATCTGACCTTGTTCTTTATTTATATCATCTCTCTAAGAACTTTTGAGGAGAGCAGAGGAGATATTATCTCACTAAAATTTTCCAAATGGTTGATATTACTATTAAAGAGGAAAAATGATCTTTTATTCCTAGTTTATACTTTCCAAAATTTCACTTTGGTCCCTGGAAAGCAATAACCTTCATTCTAGACCTTTTCAGACATGTATGAATTAATAAAATTATAATAAATGTCACAAATATTTTATCACTCTCTTTTAACACTATAAAATGTTATGTGATAAAATAATAATCATTAACTTGGTCCATAAACTCCCCAAATAATTTAACAAATCTTGAACATCCTATGTTCATTTGAAAAATTATATTTTCTCATATTCACTTTTATGATCAAGAAACTTTTTAATACATTGAGAAATAAATTCAATCATCATTATTATAAACTTGAATAATATCATTGAATTAGTTTTACTTGTGATCGATCATACTTGGGCATTCACCAACCCCTACATGTGGGGCCCACTTTTTCCTAAACTTATATTCATTAGAATAGGTAGAACTTGTGGATGCACTTGGTGTGCGATACTCTAGATCCTTATATCAATAGTAGTGAGTCCAAACTACAAACCAAGAGTGGAGTATAGTGTTTCAAGATGATGTGTGAAAAAACGTGCACTACCTGACGGTTGATTAGAGAAGTTTCGATTCTGCTTAATCACTCATATCAGGTGCATCATTTTCATCTTGAAATGCCCAACGGTTTCATATCCAGTGACACGTGGACCTTCTTTCCAAAGGCAGACATTGGCTAGGTGATTTGGCCAGCGATGCTTAAGAATTCACATTGGTCTAGAGGATGGGAAGTCAGGCTCATCTCACCCTTTTGGGGGGAATTATTGCCTATTCCGGGACTCTCTTATAGATTTAAGATGTATTCATATGTTTGAGAATATTTGGTTTATACCCAAGCATAGTATCCACAGATTACTCCTTGTTGGCAATGGTCAGTTGAACGTAGGGATTCAGAGTCATTTAGGCCTGAGGTTTACCATCCCTCATTGGATTAATGACTATGAGGAGTTTAGACTCATTGAGACGACACTGGTTTGAAGCCCCATAATTGGGCGCTCTAGAGTTTATTGTCATCTAGGGGGGACAGATAACGACTTGAGCGTTTGGATTGAACCCGTGATACGGGCTTCCTACGTATCCTCATGAGAGGAATCATAATCCACGTAGTTTGGTTTGAGTTGGGGCTTATACCCTGAGGCATCCCAAGGTGGTATGGGGATTACGCTCTAAGACGACCCAAGGTGGTGGGACTTGAACCTCGTGGAGGCTTCCTACATACCATGCCTTAGCACGGATCAAAGTCCCCATAGTTCGGGTTGGATGGAATACAGTTTAACGTCATGCGGGATGGGGGTGTTGTCATGGTCGATGCTTACTCTAAGCCCACGTGAGTCATGCTCGGTATGAGAAACAAGAGGCATAAGGGACCTGACGATCACGTCACGAAGGGTGCGTCTGTGGGAAGCGAAATGGGGCTTACACATGGCTAGCAGCCCAGGGAAATGGATATTGGGACTTACTCTAGGATGGAGGCCTGCATTGGTGACAAACCCCAATGGGAGAAAGATTTTGGACCAAAGAAAGGAGGGGTGTAGGTATCACCTCCTGCAATAAGAACTAAGGGCTTACACCAGGATGGTTGCCCTGTCACTCCCAGAAGAGGGGTGAAGTACTCACCGCTAGCGTCGAAAGGAAACACAAGCAGGGTCCCCCAATTCTGGAAAGTGGATAGGCAGAAAGGGGACTCCCGGGCTCATACCCTGCACTACCATGGGTATGTGAACCCATGAATGTTTTGGGAACCCGCTCAAGGGCCAGAGCAACCCCTTTGCCCTCACCTACCGTGGGTATGTGAACTCAAAGCGGCGCGCTGATACGCCTGAAGGTTACATCATATGGATCTAGTGGCTTCAGTAAAGGCCTCGACTCGAGGACGATGAATAGGCCAATGAGGGGATTATGAAGGATCTGGCCGGATTGGAAGGATTTTATCTGACTCGGGGAATGGGAACACCGAAGGAGTTGGTGGGCCACATGGTTGTATGAGGAGTGGTGCCCTTCGCGTAGGGGGTGCTATGCGGCTGAATAGGTTGTCCATGTACTAGGGTGGTACACGGACTATTGGGCATCCTGCATACCAGGGTGGTACGCGAATTCGAGTACAGCTCACGTACCAGGTTGGTACGCGGGGGAGTCCACGCGAATAGCGGTGGCCAGGGGCAACGCCGGTCGGGGGTTCGTCTGTCAGGGCTTTGCCCATGTAGGAGGGTTCTACGCGGTGCGTAGGATCTAAAAAGGGGCATAGAATCCTTGGTCCATGGGGAATACATCTGCGGGGGGGCCCTGGCTCGCGGTCTTCTTTTTTTGTTATTTTAAGTTCGCGGTTTACCAAGTTTTTATGCGTTTTTTGGTTCCTTATTAATTCGTTTCCAGTTTCATACATGTCGCGAATTGGAACTTCCCTGTTTGCGAAATCCTAAGCTCCTTCCTCTGAAATCCTTCCATTTGAGTCTGATCTCCTCCCCTTTTTTTCTTTCTTCCCCCCGATTTCCTTTTATATAGGGGGAAAGAGATGTATCTATGGTTATGCGGCACCTTTTGTGGAGTCCCATTACCGAAAACCCAGTTTACGGGTGACTTGGTCAATCCGCAACTCGTGGGGCATTGAATGCACCTCACTCGCGAACCAAATTGGTTTGGGGGGTGCTTCGCGGCCGCGTAGGGCTCCGCCTTTGTTCTGCGAATGACGACGTACAGGGTCCGGGCCGATTGCCGTAGTTCGTGGCTGGGGAAGTTCGTGACGGTGGACCGGCCTGGCGCCCGTCCTGCTTCGTGCCCGCGGAGGGTCCCCGCCTCTATTCCGCAAACGACAGTGGTCCACAAAGGGCTTCGTGGTGGCTTGATGAACTGGCCGCGTATCGTCAATATTGGACCGGTACGCGGACCGGTTCATCTTTTACCAACATTTGAGTATTCTCCACATTTTTTCCCAATTTGTCGATGGAAATTGGGTATAATCCTCTCTTGAATTTAGGGGATTCTCATTCTCCATTGCAGATTTTTTTTCAGGACCCTACAAATGCCCCCCATCGGAATGGGGTCCGATCAGAACGAAGAGGAGACTATTTCGATGTAGAGTGGTCCTGGAAATTAGATAGTTTGTGGTAGGGGAGTGGACCCGGTAGGGGACCATACCTATAAATAAGGAGGCACCTACCCTTTGTCTTTTACCAGATTCCTCGCGAACACGAAGATCTTGCTTTTCGTCTCCACGTGCTTGCTCCTTAGCGAAACTCCTCATCCGCGAACCAACCTCCATTTCCGTGAACCATTCCTCATTCGCGCCTGCCTTCACCCGCAAAACAATCTCCCAACTGCAAACTAACACTTTTAATCAATTAAAAAGTAAGTTACAATGGGCCGCATAGGAAATCGCTACGTGGTTTTGATGGTCCGAAAACCGGAAATCTTCCAGACTTTGAAAATTTCTTAAGTCTTAAGAAATTAAACATTTAAATCTGGGATTGAGATTCCATGGATCAGCCTGGTTCGTGGTTTTCTAGACAACACTCTATGGGCCAGAGTACCGCGGACTTCTTCCACGTAGGGTTGGTTTACGGGATGCAGCCGTCGCGAACCACATTTTGAGGCCTTCTCGCGGACCTCGTCATGAAGGCTCCTTAACGGAGTCCTTTTCCATATACTTGGTATTTTTGTCCAAATTTTATTATTTTGGACTAACCATTTGCCTGGTTTTTATAATGTAGGGAGAAAATATGGTTCCTCCTCGACCTGCACCCAGGCCTGCTGCCGAGCCTCTTCTAATTGGTGATCAATGCTTAAAGGATGTGGCCAGTTCTGTTCAGGATGGAATCCACCACTCTCCACTTTACCCATTCCTTGCAAACTTGCTCTCTGAGTCACAGCGGGATTACCTCTTTTCCAAAAGACTTCCTACCTACGAGTTCAGTTTACTATCCGATACACTGATTCCGGTACCATCTTGCGATAAAAATCCCACATCATGGATATTTACTAGTATTATCCCTCGAGTTGTGATAAATGTCAGAGGGTGGCCTAACCCAAGGGAAACAGCTGTCGGGTCTGTGCTGAATCACCTTCCTATGTCCTCGACAGGAGAACAACGTCAGCAGGATGGGGAAATTCACTGTTACCAGAGCATTGCCTGTAATGCTATGGTAAACAACTAACATGGATGGTCAGCGGACCGGGACCTTTGGCCCGAAGGGTTGTTTAAGTCATTGGATTGGGGGTGGCCCTTCTGGGTTCGCCAGAGCTGTGTGGAGTTTGAAGCAGAATTGTGAGCCGTAGGTTTATTTGAAGCTACCTGGGTGTCCTAGACCTATACCCATCGGCCCCATGCCCTTTCCAAGCAGCTTATGAGCCGTTGGAGTCCGGATACCAACACATTCCATCTGGTCCATGGGGAGGTGGGTATCAGTCTTTGGAATGTCTTCCAAATTTCAGGGGTCCCTATTGTTGGAGGCATGTATGATGAATTCCTGCCTCCCCCTTCTATGTGGGACAACGAAGAGAGGACTCCTACCTTGGTGAAGCAGCTTATTGATCAGGCCCAGGAGCATTTGAAGGATATATCTCCAAAACAGCTTGTCCCATATCGTGAATGGATCAAGGATTTTTCCAAAGAGAGCAAGTCCATGGATCTTTCGCGCAGGCCCACGAACTGTCCTACGATGGAGTCCCGAAGACAGAGGGGTAGCTATTGGCTGATCTTGGAGGAAGTCCAGTTCAACAACTGGGGCTGGGAACTTGTTCCGGACATTGATCAGCTGCTCCGTCTGGCAGCATTTCTGGCCATGTTCTTGAGTGGCTGGCTGTTTCCCGTACGCGATACTGGTGGCGTGCGGGTCTCTGCTTTTTTTATGGTGGAACAGCTAGCCACTGAAAATGTCATCAACTTGGCTGTCCCAGTACTGGCTAGGATTTATCGATTGCTTGGAAATATTACCGAGGGGAGTCGGCCAAATCGAGTAGCCAACCCCTTTCAAATCCTCTGGGGATGGTTGGGAGTGCATATTAATAATTTCTATACTTTCATAAATCCCTATCATATTTCGGGCACCGTAGTCCAGCCATATTTTCAATTGACCAGCGGGGTTATGCCCGAGGAGTGGGTGGCCCAAGAGAAGGATGGAAAACATATGGTTCAGAATATGCGTCTGCTGTCGAACCGGATCTCGAGCTATGATCATTTCAATTTCCGACCATATCCCACCCCGACTGGTGTAATCGCGAACACCATATCAGAGAAATTTAGCAAGCGGGGCTACCTCTTTTCTCTCCTAAAGGGTATTCTGGTGGCTCATATCAGTGGGGAACTGATCTGCGAGGGGTATACGCCTTGCCGATTCGGACGTCAATTTGGCTGCATCCAGACGTTGTGTCCTCCTGCACTCAATAGCGCCTGCAAGAACCGCCATCTAATGGTGTCCAAACAATTGTGGTTAATGTTCACCCGGGAGGATACTGACTGCGAGGTTATGACCCCCACGCTTGCAGACTCCATGCCTTTATTATCCAAAAGCTATGCCGACTCCTGGGTGAAATCATACCCGAATGGTCAGTTAGGGATGTGGGTACCCACTATCTCGAGTCCTAATCCATCGAAGATCAAGAGGAAGCAAAAGGGGGATAATTCCCCAACCAGGCCAGGAAAGGTTCTCTGTAACCCTGCTGATCTCGTGCTTCCGAGGAAGGTTTTAACAGACATAGGTGTCTCCCCATATGCCCTTGAAGCTGCCCAGAGAGAGTTGGCCATTCCTGCTGATGCTTCCTTCTCGAAGACCTAGGGCCAATGGGACGAATTCAAAGGCCAATCATCCTTTCACATCCAGTACCCCCGTTCTTTATGGCAGCATCTCTAGGAATCAAAAATGACATTCGATGGGCTGGGCTACATATCTGCTCCTGCTGACATCCTTTACGATGTGGACCCAGAGAGAGTCAATCGGTATCTCCGGGACCTCAAGGCCTATATTCATACATGCCAGGGTTATGCGGTGTTAACTCACTGAGTCCAGGCCCTACTGCGATTAGTGACTGATGAGGAGGAAGAGAGCGATCACTCTTCAGGGGGTGATGATTCCACTGGTTCCCCTATTGTGGATGAGGCAAGGGAATTCCCCCCTTCCCATGAGGTCCCGCCCACAAGTAGCTCCTGAGAGTTCTAGGGCGGTGAAGAGATCTAGAAAACAGCCACGACTATTGGTGCCTCCACCAGCCCCTGTCACTGCCCAACCCTCTTAGGTCGATCCTCCCCGGCCAACTATTCCTATTACGACTGCATTTTAGGACACGTGGAGGATTTGGGATGACTTGAGGGCCAGTGGCTCAGATGAAGGGGTTTGGGAGTTACTCCAAATGAGCTATCTTGAGCTTCCGGGTATTGGGACTATCTTTGCTCCACCTCACTTTCTGTTGGAAGAGGATCTGGATGAAATAGTCACCTCATTGAAGGAAATGGAGACGTACGTGCATTCACTCCAAAACCGGATTTATGGGTCTAATTGGGTGTCCATGATGATAAAGCATCCCGAATCATCTGATCCCAAGGAAGAGGTTGCCCTAGTCATCCGTCCTGACCTTCTTTATTTTTTACTATGAAGGTTCTAAACTTTATTCCCTTTATACAGGGTGCCAAGGAATCCCAGGGGGCAATTCCTTCCCCGGAGTATACTCCCCATGGTATCGTAGCAGGCGAACACGCACCTTCGACTATAGGGGTCATCGAGGAGGGGTCTCCTGGTGCAGTTGAGCACATGGAAGTGACCATCACAGACCCGACTAGGGTCTTTCCTCCTCCAGCTCCTCCCAGCGTTCCGAGTAGAGAATTGTCCCTTGGGCAGATCTAGAGACATCGACAGGTGTCCCAACTATCAGAATGACTCAGACAGGGAATGACGAGTAATCATGATTCCCGTTTCCTTGATTGCCACCTCATATATTCTAACTCTGCCAGTTATTAACTGTTTTGGTGCTATGATGCAGGGCCAATCAGTGACCAGACCGTGGCTGCCCAAGCGGTCGTACCTTCCACCTCTTTATTATCTGAGGGACCACCTATGTCCATACCTGAGCGTGATAAAATAGTGGGCCCTGCTGAAGGGGCTAGTGGTACAGACGCTTTCTTTCCATCTTCAACGGTTGAGGATATGTCAGAGGAGGAGCAACTGGAAGACGAGACTCCCGTTGATCACACAACCTCTATAGCTGCGGGGGAGGATGGGGCGCCTGTGATTACCGAGGAGGCCCCAGATCTGACGGGGTCAGCTGTCTCAGACCCGATGAATCCCATGGCAATGAAGGAAGAGCCTGTTATCAAGCCGGTTGTCGAAAACCCAGAGCGAGCCATCATTCTATTTATCGGGGGAGTAATTTCCCCGAGCTTGATCTCCATAGATGACCGCTTGGGGAAAACTTTGAGAGTTGCTGGCCTTGTGTGTGGCCTTAGGTCCTAGACACCTCTGGGGGTTTCCAGGATTCCCTTGTCTCTTGAAGATGTAGCGTCTTCCTCGAGCGGCAGCGGCGACGTAGAGCTTGAGGGCACCGACGCCTTGATGATCAGGGGTAAGCTTCTCAATATCTTGCCACTGACTCCTTTCTCTTCCCTTTTTTGATTAGGGATAATTATCTGTCTTATCAACTTTTGGGTTTTAGGACCATGACTTTCAGCGGATCCAATCGTGCCGTCGGATCCAATCGTGCTCATGACCACAACCGTGGGGGGCAGAGTTGCCGCGACGTCGGAGCTTGCGATTGAAGCCGCATCGGGTCCCTCCTTGGTGACGTTCATCCCAGAGTATGTATCTTCATACGGGAGTGAGTCCAAACCTGATCAACAAGTCCTTTCTAGTCTTCGACCTGCTCGCCAAAGGGCATGGGAGAAAATCTGGAAGCTGATTTCTCAGACGCCCCTGGCCAAGATGCCAACTAAATTGTCGAAGCTGTGCGATTTGTTTATGCTGATGGGATTTGACGGCTTTGAATACCATGGTATTTATGATATAGTCAAACAGGTGGTCGCTGACCGGGAGAGGCTTGGTGGTTTTGAATCTCGCCTTTATTCTGCTCAGTCTGAAGCCTACCTTTCCGCGACCCGACAAATTTTCCTAATAGAAGCTCACGATCATGCCGGGGTAGTCGCGAGACTTCAGGGAGAAGTCCTTAAGTAGATTTCTCAACTAGAGGTGCTGAGGAGTGATATATAGCGGCTGGAATAGGAGGAGACAAACATCACAACCATAATTGAAGAAGGGGAGCGAAAGATGGAGGAGGGGATGGGGGTGAGCTCAAAGGCGACACAGGAGACGGAAGCACTGAGGGCTGGTGCAGAAGCTGAGACAGCCTTGCTGCAGAATTTCTATCAAGCAATCGAGGATTCTCATCAGCTCCTGATACAACTTTTTGAATCTTCTGAAAGTCTCCTGTAATAACCTTTCATGCCAGATGAGGCTCCAGATTGTGGAATCCCTTCTCATCAACTTTGTTATGAAACAAAGAGATGTTTTTTTCTTATCACTCTTGCTGTCTTCTCCTGTGATAGAAATTATTTGACATGATTGCTGTATATGATAATTCACTAAACTTAGAATAATCAAAGTTCAGGACAATTGATAAAATAGAAACGAGCTCTAATTTTTACCTGGACCATGGGATCCAGCGAGCATAGTTTGACTATTGCTAGGGTTTTATAGAAAGACCCCACAATTTTTTTTTCTTTTTCATACATACCCTAATTCTTTCCTGGTCCTATTTGGTGTGGACCCAGCATGTATATCCTGACTTTTTCTTAGGTCTCCCTTTTCAGGTTTTCGGCCTAACGGACTTTGCACCTCTTTTTGTGAGCGGTTTAAAGTCCCGCCGACAAGACTATCATTACTGATGTTTTAGGTCAAACAACATTGACCATCTATGGTGGGGCGAGGGCCCCGACAAGGTTTGGTTGATTAAAATATGTCTAAATACCTTTCAAACATATGTGGGGAGAACATGTTTAGATTTGAACAACATGCAGGGCATGTCTCAAGGCATGGGAGCCGTATCGGCATGCAGAAGTAGGAAAGCATTACCTAAGGAAGACTTGCCTTTGTTAGATAGGCCAGGGGCGATCAATATGCAGAACTGCTGAGGGCATGGTATGCATAGTCATGCAAAGGTGTCCTTAAGTCAATGACTATCCATTTCTGATGGCCTGAGGACTTCATGGAAGTTCGGATTATAGAAACCACCATGGATGGATTGAAGAATTATGAAAAACCACTAGGGGTGGCTCAGAAAGGGTATGTGACGTCTGAAAGGGTTTGGGAACATCTACGTGAATTGGGAATGTGGACGAAGGGTCCTTGTCCTACGCATTTAATCAGTGTAAAGGATGGTTGGATCTTGGCGCAGTTTTAAAGTCATGTAGCTGGGACATTCTTTAAAATGGAACGACTTCTCCCGGTTCTCGGTAATCTTGTCAAAGACATTCCATCATATTTAGGAAGGATTGTGAAAGAGGTTGGTAAACTATATCTTAGAGGGTTTCTGAATCCCGAGATGGATATGGGGGATCAGAGGCCTAGAGGCGTATGGAGAGAAGCACTGTCTGAGGAAATATTGCCTTTGGTAGATGAGCTAGGGGCGATCAATATGCAGAGCCGCTGAGGGCATGGTATGCATAGTCATGCCAAGGTGTCCTTAGGTCATTATTCTCCCGATAGCCGAGAAACTTCAAGGAAGTTGAGATTCGGGACCACCGGGGGTGGCTTACAAGGGTTCAGATCTTTCTGAGTACATAGTATGGTTTATGAAAATAAGGTGCCTAAATGAGGGAGAAACATCTAGGATAAACTTCTCAGGAATGGGTGAAGCTATCCCTTCCCACACTGGTGTGAGACAATGGTTTATGCAGGTCTATCCCGTGCACTAAGGGATAGGGGAAAGCCTCCATTCCTGACCGATCCCATAACAGGTTCAACCATGCAGTTTAACATCATGCGTCAAGGATGGAGGGCATTTTAAATTCCGTGCAGTTTAACGTCATGAGGTAAGGAGGTCTTCCATGCATTTTAACGTCGTACAGAAAGGACGGGGTCTTTTTTTTTTTAAATCCGTGAAAATTATTGTAGTTGGAGGCATTTCCCTGTATGTTTAATGCTTGGTCTTTGTAGCTTCACGCCAAGCGATAAAGACATGTTCTGTGCATTTTTAATCATCATGCGGTAAGGACGTAGTTGCAAAGGCCACTCTTGATTAGAATTTAACTGGGCTCAAATATCTTGGCATGTACAAGACATGGAGAGGGGTTGATGGTGTAAATCGTGGTTCTGGGGATTCTTGGATTAGAAGATATGATACGGGGGCTCTGAGACCGGTAAGCGTATGGGGCTAGGAAGAGTATCTCCTGAGGAAATATTGCCTTTGGTAGATGGGCTAGGGGCTATCAATATACAGAGCCGTTGAGGGAATGGTATGCATAGTCGTGCAAAGGTGTCCATGGGTCGATGACTTTTTACTCCCGATGGCCATGAATGATTATGAGGATCCGCAATTGTCCGGGCCATGAAGTCTGCCGTTTGGTAAAGAAATATCTGGACATGCTGGGGATACTTGTCCCTGGTTGCTGTTAAAACTCGAAGAGTTCACTATGCTGATTTATCTTGCGCATGGGGTATACCTTTACTCCATGTAGTTTAATGTCATGTGGTAAGGACAAAGTACTCTTAGTTTAATGGTCATAGAGTTCAGACCATTGGGTGACTATTACTACAATCACCAAGAGAGAAATTGAGTTAGGATGCTCTAGTATACTCTGAACATGTGTGAGGGAATGGGGGTGAAAACTGTAACTCTGGGGTTTCTCAGATCAGGAGATATGGTATGGGGCCTCTGAGGCTGGTAAGCGTACGGAGCTAGGAAGAGTATCGCCTGAGGAAATCTTGCCTTTGGTAGATGGGCCAGGGGATATCAATATGTAGAGGCACTGAGGGCATGGTATGCATATTCATACAAAGGTGTCCATGGGTCGATGACTTTCCACTTCCAATGTCCATGGATGATTATGAAAATCCAGGATTGCTAACAGTATAGAGTTTGGCATATGGGGATAATGGTGTCCAAGCATACAAGAAACATATTCATCGCAATTGCCCATCGAATCAAAGTAGCCTAGCCCTGACTTGATGTTTGTAGATGCAGATCATCATGTTAACCATAGGCTGATACATAGGCTAACCAGGTAGGGATACCCTAGCAAAGTTTGTATGTGAGAGGGGAACGAACTTGTAAACCACTGCTCCATAAATTTTTGGATCGGGAGATATGATATGGGGCCCTTGAGGCCGGTAAGTGTACGGAGATAGGAAGAGTATTGCCTGAGGAAATATTGCCTTTGGTAGATGGGTCAGGGGATATCAATATACAGAGCCGCTAAGGGCATGGTATGCATAGTTGTGCAAAGATGTCCACAGGTCGATGACTTTCCACTTCCAATGGATGTGAATGATTATGAAGATCCGCAATTATCCGGGTCGTGGAGTCTGATGTATGGAGAAGATGCATCCAAAAATTCCAAGAGTACTCCCGTTCCATTTCACCGTATATCTTTAGTGGGTCGCGATGTAGTCTATGCAGTTTAACATCGTGCGGTGAGGACGAAGTTCATGCAGTTTTAACATCGTGCAGTGAGGATGAGGATGAACTGACGTGAGAAGGGGACTCCGTGCAGTTTAACGTCATGCGGTAAGGACGAGGGGTATATATACCTATGTTTTCTTTTATTGGTGTCTGGGCTAGGAGATAAGATCCTGGCGTCACTACGTATCCTACGAGGGCAGGAATCAAGCCTCACGTAGTTCTTTTGGGGGATACACCCCGTGTGGGTTTGGTTCGTACGGGGGAAAGGAGCATTTTTAGCTTCATTTGGGGTGGCTGGGCCAGGATGTGGAATTATGGCATCACTACGTATCCTGCGAGGGTATAAATCAAGTTGTACATAGTTCTTTAAAAGATAATACACCTCATACAGGTCTGGTCTATACACGGGGGAAAGGGCATTTTCAATCTTTCTTATCCGTGCAGTTTAACGTCGTGCGATAAGGACGAGGAATACACCCCGTGTAGGTCTGGTCTGTACACGGGGGAAGAGGGCATTTTTAATCTTCATTTGGGAGAGGTTGGGCCAGGATATGGAATTCTGGAGTCGCTACGTATCTTGAGAGGGCAGGAATCAAGCCTCACGTAGTTCTTTAAAAGGGGATACACCCCGTACAGGGTTGGTCTATACATGGGGGAAAAGAAGGCACTTTTAACTTTATCTGGGGATAGCTGGGCCAGGATACAGAATCCTGGCATCGCTACGTATCCTGCAAGGGCAAGAATCAATCCGCACGTAGTTCTCTAAAATCTATGTAGTTTAACGTCGTGTGGTGAGGATGAAATACTCTTAGTTTAGGGTCATAGAGTTTGGACCGTTGGGGCTTGGCAGTTTAACGTCCTGCAGCTTGGACGACAGATGCTTGACAGTTTAACGTCCTGCAGCTCGGATAACAGGTGCTTGGTAGTTTAACGTCCTGCAGCTCGGACGATAGGCGTTTGGTAGTTTAACGTTCTGCAGCTCGGATGACAGGCGCTTGGCAGTTTAACATCCTACAGCTCGGACGACAGGCACTTTTGATTATGCAAAATACTTCTTCAGAAATCTCGCATTTGTAGGAGCGGTAGTGAATTGCCCGTCCATGGAGATCAGGGTATATGCTCCGTTGGAGTAGACCTTGTGTATAACATATGGTCCCTACCACTTGGGCTCCATCTTTGGAGGTTTCTTTCTGGGTATCATTGGGGTCCGGAGGACCAGCACCAGTTCTCCTTCCAAGAAAGACCGAAGATGAACCTTTTTATTGAAGGCTCATGCAATCCGATTCTGATATACTTCTAGATGGTGCAAAGTGTGCAAACACTTCTCATCCAGATGTTCTAGTTCACCTAGCCATTTTTTTGGTTTCTCATTGTTGGATAACTGATCACAAATGGAAACACGGAGTGAGGGCAATTGGAGCTCAATGGGCAGGACTGCTTCTATTCTGTATACTAATGAGTACGGAGTAGCCTGAGTAGTGGTGCAGATTGTGGTTCGATAATCCCACAATACATGAAGGAGTTTATCCGGCCATGACTTCCTATCTTTGTCCACCATTTTCTGGAGAATGTTGTATAGGGTCTTTTTGAAAGCCTCTATCTACCCATTGGCCACTACATGGTAGCAAGATGAGTGGTTAGCCTTGATACCATATTCTTGGTATAGTTTCTCCAATTCAGCAGAGCAGAAATTGGTGCCATTATCCGTCAGTATGGTATGAGGGACGCCAAATCTGGTGATGATATTGACTTTCACAAAGTTGACAATGTTTCTTGCCCCAACTTCCTTGAGGGGTACAACTTCTACCCATTTGAAAAAGAAGTAGGTTACTGTGAGGATATACTTCAGTTTTTTGGCTGTGGCGGGAGGATATGGTCCCACAACGTCCATTCCCCATATGGAAAATGGCCAGGAGTACTTGTATCGATGAAGTAACTCCGGGGGTTGGTGAATGAAGTTGGCATGAATTTGGTAGGAGTGGAATTTTGCGGTAAAGTGATCACAATCTCATGCTACTGTGGGCCAATAGTACCCAATCCTTCGAACCTTATGGGAAATCTTAGACCCTGACGGGTGTGCTCTACATACTCTGACATGCACTTCAGTCATGACGGTAGTAGTTTTTTCTCCATCAATACATCTGAGGAGGATTCCATCGAGGCCTCATTTGTAGAGGACCTCTTGCTGACCTGTGACTCCATATAGGACAAAGTTGATTGTCCTTCTCCGTATTTGCTCTCATTCATCCCTGTCTGATGGAAGTTCTCCCCTTTGAAGGTATTTTTCAATGGGGGTCATCCAGCCGGTGGGAAGAGCATATGGCTCAAGGACAGGACCGACTTCATTGATTTCTTCCATCTTAGTCTGAACAAATGACAAGACCATTCGACGATGAGCAATACTGATAGTTGTTTCATCCCAGTCTGGGTCATCTAGGGTTGTGGCCGCATTAGCTAACGCATTGACCTGGGCATTTTGAGACCAGGGAATATAGGTCATTATTGGTTCTATGGAGAATTCCGCCATTAACCCTCAGACATGGTCAAACAGGGGAATCAACTCCTCCTTTTTAATATAATAGTCACCATTGACCTGCTTGATGACCAATTCTGAGTCATCTTTTACCTTAAGGTGTTGTACTTGTGCCTGGAGTGCGAGCTCCAGGCCTGCAATGAGGTCTTGATACTCTGCCTCATTATTTGTACATCCTTCTGATAGGAGGAAGAAATATGGAAAGACTGCCTTTTCTGGGGACACGAGTATTATCCCCAAACCCACCTTGTTAAATTTGGGATCCTCCATCGTCTTCCCAGTTGGGCTTCGGGATGCACCGTCGAATTACATTTCCCATGTTGGGAACTCCTCTTGAACTGAGAAGATGTCTTCATCAGGTAGCTCGACGTCTGGTGCGGTGGTCCCTGTCGAGGGGTGCTCTGCTAGAAAATTTTCTAATGCCTGTACTTTGATGTCTTTCTGAGGCACGAACCGGATTTCAAACTATTTTAGTATGACCAACCATCAGGATAGGTGCCCAGTCAGCATCGGGCGGCTGAGGATTTACTTGAGCGGGTTACTACATGAGACCAAATGGACTTCATGATGCTACAGATAATGTCGCAATTTTTGAACTATGAAGACCAAGGCCAAATAACTCTTATCAATGTTTGAGCATCGAGTTTTAGCATCGATCATGGTTTGTATGAGGTAATAGAGACTGTTTTCACTACTAGCGTCATTTTTATGTGTGAGGAAGGCCCCCAGTGACTGTTCGAGGGCCATCACGTATAGGATAAGGGGTCTCCCTTCAAACGGGGGCATGAGCACCGGTGGGCTTAAGAGGTACTTATTTATGTTGTCGAATGCCTCTTGGCAATCATCTGTCCATTGGTACGTAACCCCCTTTTTCATTAACCTGGTGAAGAGAAAACATTTACCCGCCAAGTTGGCTATGAACCGCCTAATGTAGGCCAGGTGTCCTTGGAATCCTCTCAACTCAGTTAGATTGTGGGGAGGTGGTAAAAAAAGGATGGCCTTTATCTTTTCAGGGTCGACTTCGATGACACAATGGCATACAACGAAGCCAAGGAATTTCCCTGAGGTAACCCCAAAGGCGCATTTCAAGGGATTCATCTTTAGGCTATGTTGTCGAAGTTTGTTGAAGACGGTTTCAAGGTTTGACAGGTGATCTGAGCGCTGTCTTGATTTGACCACCAAGTCATCCACGTAGCATTCAACGAATCTCCCTAGGAATGGTTTAAATATACGATGCATGGCGCGTTGATATGTGGCTCCAACGTTCTTGAGACCAAAGGGTATGACCCTGTAATAGAATACTCCTTGAGGGGCCTTGAAGGAAGTGGATTCTTCATCTACTTGGGTCATCCTGATTTGATTATACCCATAATAGCTATCCATGAAGGAGAGAGCCTCATACCCGGCCGTTGCGTCGATTAATAACTCGATGATCGGGACTGAGAAATCATCATTTGGGAAATGCTTATTGATATCTCTGAAATCGATGCAGACGCAGATTTGTCCATTCTTTTTCTTGATGGGGACAATATTGGATAGCTAGATGGGGTATTGGACCTCACGAATGAAGCCTTCTTTAATTATCTTGTCGACTTCATCTTCTATTTTGGCCGCATGTGTGGGGTGCGTCCTTTTGGTGGCTTTTTTATAGCCTCGGTGGTCTTCTGGAAGACCTAAGTGGTGCGTTGCCACTTCAGGATCAAGTCTCGACATTTCTGTGTAATTCCATGAAAAAACATCCCGATGTTGCTTCAGGAAATAGGTATATACCTCGTGCTCCTCGGGAGACATGGCTATACTAATGAGAGTGGGCCTCGGGTCTTCCTCGGTACCCAGGTTTATTTCCCTGAGCTCGTCCACAATGGTGGAGATACCTTCCTCAAATGCGGGAGGTGAATCCCTGAGGTCTTCCTCCTCTTCTTCCCCCACATTATCATCTTCTTGATCCGACGGGGGGAGAGTTCCCGACACGGGCTCTTGGGAGTCTGGAGGAGAGGAATCATGGGCGTCCTCGCTCAAGTATTCGCCCCCAAATTGAGGGTTAGCGGACGTTTCCGCATTGTCACACTCAGCCGTTATGGCTGAAGTCATGAGGACAACTGAGTGTGTGTCTGGGCTTGAATTCCTGCTCTCAACATGGTTGATGGGCAGTACGTAGTCTCCACCGAGCTACCTGAGGGGGTCATCAG
The DNA here is from genome assembly GCA_963277665.1 of Viscum album. NCBI lineage: Eukaryota > Viridiplantae > Streptophyta > Magnoliopsida > Santalales > Viscaceae > Viscum > Viscum album. The sequence goes on along the minus strand of OY728155.1, from coordinate 439,141,838 downwards.
GAACCATTTCTAGGATGTTTGGAGTGGGGATCCAGTCAACTCCATCGATCAAAGGCTTCTTATTCTTTTTCTCATAAAACCCGGCGTCAATGTAGTGTGACTCAGAGAGCTCGAAAGGGGCCTTGTTAGCGTGCAATTTCCCACTTTTTCCATTGACGCAATACTTAATACACTGGTGGTAGGATGAAGTAATGGACATGTGCTGATGGAGCCACGACCTTCCCAGCAGGGCATTGAATGCTGTGTTCTGCCGGACCACCAGGAATTCCGAGTAGGCCATAAGGTCGCCAAAATGGTTTTTTAGCTTGATTTGTCCCATTGGATTTTTTTCACTCTTGTCGTAACCCAACAGCGTTGTGGATGAGGGTATTAGATCATCCTCACTATATCCCAACTTACGAAGTGTTCGTAGGGGAAGGAGGTTAACTCTAGAGCTGTTTTCAATAAAGAATTTCCGGATCTCAACATCATTTAGTGTGTCGAACACATATAGTGGTTTGATGTGTCCTCGCATGATGGAATCTTCATCCTGATCGGTTAAGGAAATAACTGCATTGCATTCAGTTGGGCCAGTCTCTGTCTGGTAAATCTCGGAAACGACTACCTCGACTTGAAACTCCTAGGGGATGAGCAAGGCTTATATGAGCGCCTCTCTGAGATCTGCCGACAAACTCAGGGCATCTAGGATTGACAGTTTGGCTGGTACTAACCCCAACTTCTTAAGGATATCATACTTCTGCTCCAGCGGCTGACGCTTCTCCGTTGGTGGGATAGTTTTAGCAGGCACTTTAGGAGCTATAGCATGTGACAAGGAGGGACCGGATGTGGGGTCGGAGGTCGACGGTGTTCCCACATTCTGGGGTCTTGGCCCGGCCGGTCTGTTTTTGCACACTAGGTAGCTAGACACTTGTTCCTCCTCTGATGGGTACCGTAGAATGACGGGGCTAGAGTGGTTGCTCATGGAGGTGGAGGGATATTCTTTCTCCTGATGAGTCCATTTAAGGGATCTCCCACAGGTTTCTGCGATATTAACGGTTTGGGTCGGGGTAAAACCATAGGGTTGGTTTTGGCCACGACTGCGCCTCCCTCGGTATCCCCTACTTCTACGATTCCTCCTACCAGCTCCTTGTGTTGGGAACTCAGGCTCGTAACCATACCCTTTGTCAGGGAATGATTCCATTAGATGGATGACATTGATGGAACCAAAGATTAGCTCCTTGTCCTATGACAGATCAACCTGGTCAGTTGTCTCTGATGGTGCCGTTTGGTGGGTCGGTGCCCGTGGTTCCAAGTTTGGGGGCATAAAATCCAACAGTGTTGGGGCTAACTTCAACCTTGTTGCAGACTTCTCCTCTTGTGCTTGTATCCTCCCTTTTATATTGCGCCTAGATGACCGGCTCATGGAGGGTTGTGAGGCCGATATTGTCGACTGTGCGGCATTAGGGGCTATTGGCTGCAACACTGGATGCTATAGTTGAGATCAGAGTATGCCCTGAGCTTGATTGACAGTCTTCCGAGTCATCCAATCATCAAATTTATGCCCCTTCTTTCTGGTGACTTCCTGCCACCCCTCCCCTTTGTTGGAGTCGGTGGTAGAAATATATGTCACATGTGCTGGGGGTGGTCCTATCTCGACCTTCCTGGAGTCTACCAACCTTTGCAGGAGGTCTTTGAAGACAAAGCATTCCCAAATATTGTGCCCTAGTATTCGATGGTAGGGACAGTAATCTGGCCTGTCATTTTGGCCGAATTCTTTAGGCTTCCTTGGCTCTGGGAGGTGGAGAAAATTGAAATTCATGGCATCGATGAAGTAGCCGCAGACTTGGTCCTCTCGGAACGAGTATACTTTGTGTCTTCGTTCCTCGAACTGGTTCCACTTTGATCCTCTCTGATCATCCCGCTTGGGCGGAGGCGACCGCTGATACATGGGGGGGCCTTGACGATTTGGTGGAGGACTAAGCGGTGGAGTAGGCATAGGGGATGGCTTGAGCATGACAGATGATGCTTCAGCTCTAACTGTTCTCTTTACAGGATCCTGTGAGGCTATTCAAGACTTCAGATTGGTCCGCTACAGAGAGTCTTCAATTCTATGGGCAATGGAAGAGAGATTACGGAATCCAGTGGTGCACTCAACTAGTATGAGCGGTGTTCGCATCTCATCTTGAAGGTTATCGATGCATATGGCCAACATCTCATCTTGGGGCATTGTCCTGTTCAGAGAGTAGGTCAGACCCTTCCATCTGGAAATGAAATCCGACACCCTCTTGTTCTCCCTATGTTTTCAATTCATGATGTCACTGACCGTTGTTTTAGGCAGCGTTGAGCTGAAGTGGCATAGGAACTGCTGTCGAAGGTCTTCCCAGCTCTTTATAGACTGAGCCGGTAGATTCTTATACCAAACGAAGGCAGATCCTTGTAAGGTCCTCACGAAGCATCTAAGTTTCACTTCTTCTTGTTGTTCTAGAGTTCCCATAATAGGGTCGTAATAAGACACGTAGTGCATCAAATGTTGTTCCATATTGCCTGATCCATTGAAAATAGGGAATACAGGGCTCCCAAAATTGGGTGGGGGTGGTGTGTTTCTCACCCAATCTGGGTAGGGCTTCCGCTCTGGTTGTATCAGAGCGTGTCAACCATCCATTGCTTCCAATCAATATGTCAGTGCCTCGATGGTGTTGGCGAGACCCTGGTTTACATCCTGTTGGGCCCGGTCTTGGGCAGGTGTAGCTCGAGGCATTGCTTAAGGATCTAGCTCGGCCGACACCAAGGGTGCATATGCCGTTTGTGGAACCTTCAGAGGGTTCAGACACACTCGCTCCGGTTGCTTCCTGAGTGAAGGAAAGTCTTGGTATTCATCCAGATCCATATTCAGGTAGTTGGATGGGTCGGGCGCCTCATTGGGCAGGAGCCCTGACCGCGCTTTGTTTGTCAGGGAAAACCTTGGTATTTGAGGTGTACTTACTGGGAGTGCAAGGTGTGGATCTTCTTGGGAAGCGCTTTCAATAAGATGGTTCCTATGGAGTAGCTCGACATTAAGCCGCCTCAATTCTTTCATTTACTCTTCCTGCCTAGTGAATCTCTCTTCGAGCATAAGTGGCTCGTTTTTATCGAGATAAGGGGAGGGGTTAAGGGTAACCAGTCCTTTGTTCTTATCCTTGTTGGGATCTCGCAGGTTAAGCAGAGGAGGGTTATCTGGAAGGGAGACCATATTTAGGGCATCCCTCTAGTTCCGAGTGTGCACACCTGGTGGTTTGTTGTGAGTCACAGCCTGACCGGAATCATTGTCTCCCAATCCATCTGGATTTGCATCATCTCTGGTGTCACCTGTGGGGTTATCCTCTATGGCATTGATGGATGCATATTGTAGGGTGGAAGAGATTTTATCTTCCAAATAAGAAGTGGATCTCCCTCACCTTTTACTGGTCTTCCTCTTCCTGTCCCGGGATTGCTTTCGAACTCCTTGATGAAGGGTGACATGGAGAGTTCTTTGATGTGACCTTACGATATGCCTCCCTATTGAAGGGGATGATGATTCAAAGGACGGGATAGGGCAGGAACCTGCTCTTCTGACTGTACTCCCTAGACGAGAGAATACTAATTCTCGTGGGGGAGGTTGTTGTTGAGGTGGTAAAAATGCCCCCAGCCCTGAGGGATAGGGTTGGCTCCATTCCTTGGACATTGAGTCTCTTCCCGTTTTTATTAGTATTATGGGGGCATTTTTTGTTAAAAATTCCCCCAGCCTTGCAGGCTGGGGTTGACCCTGGATTGCGGAAATGGCTGCTGCTATCGCTACCTGCCTGATCTTGCGTGCCCCCATTCAGGGGTGAACTGGATCTGATGCTGAGTTCACCTGTGAATCAATCCCCTCTGGGGAGGCAAGAAATTATTGATGATTGGCCTCTCTTAGGTGAGAGGCATGTTGTATGCTTTCGGTGGCCTAATTCAGGAGTTCTTGAATGACTTGTTCCCATCAGGCCTGACGCTTCTGGGACTTACTCAAGGCCTGTTTCTGTTGGGTGTGTTGCCTTTCTTGAACAGGGACCCCACTCAATTGTTGCCTTGATGCGATGAAGTTGCAAGACATTATGCCGAATAGGTTCTTCTGGGCGGCGAGCGGAGTGAAATGCAGAGCTCCATGTTCTCCCCATCCTCTGATATGGACTCCCATCGGAGCATCGCCAATGAGGCAGTGCAGCTAGTGCAATGCACGAAGGTAGGCTATCTCAATGTTTCCTTTACGCCTCTCGAGTCATTGTTGCTACGCCGAAGGAAGAGATTCCAAGTTGATGTGACGTAAGAGGTCTCCTATTGTCTTGACATGGTCTACATACCCATCGTAGGGCAGGAATCTTGATTTCAGCTGGAGGAGGGTTGTCCATATATTGGAGCGGATGTCATGCACACATTTTTCCAGCAACTTCCTGGGTATGTTGAATTGAGAGGTGGCCATGGGCCAAAACATAACCGGTATGTCATCTTTGGCCAGTCATTTCCTCAGGTGCAACATGTCGGAATAATCCTCCGCTAGTGATTCCTTTACCTGGTCGGACCAACTGAGATGCTTACCAATAGTGTGGTCGGAGGCAGTGGGGTTGGTAGGTATTGAATGATCATGTGGGCGATTCCGAGGTGGTTCAGAAGATGAACGTGGCCCCAAACCATCTCCTAATTGAAGAAGGGTGTCGTTGGCGACTAGCTGGGAATCTGACATGCTCGATCCCGTCCTTCTGAGTGCCTCGACATATGAGGGCTTTTCTGTGCTTGATTCAGCAGGGGGAGGACCTTCCTGTCGATATGATATGTCATTGCGGGGAGGACCTTTGCAATGGAGGCCGCAATGGCGAGGACTACCATTACAGCTGTCGCAGGGATAAAACCTGCGGGGTATACCCTGGGGAGGGCCTTCAGAATATACTGCAATGAGGGGAGGGCCTTCTCATTGGTTGGTGTCTAGGCGGGAAGGGCCTCCGCTATCCGTGTTGTAATGGAGATGGCTACCATTACTACTTGACGCCTCACTGCATATAGGACTTTTGAAGTGCATTCCCTAGGGAGGACCTCCAAGGCGTATCGCAGTGAGGAGAGGACCTTCTGGCTGCGTAGCGTTGTTACAGGGAGGGCCTTCGCAACAACTTCCATTATGGTGAGGATGACCATCATGGTTTGACGTTTGATGTGTATCCTGGGGAGGACCTTCAAGACACACTACGACAAGGGGAGGACCTTCTTGTTTCTTGGGGTCATTGCGGGGAGGACCTTCACAATGGTGGCCATGGTGGTGAGGACTACCATCACAACTGCCGCAATGGTGAGGACTACCATCATAGCAGCCGCAGGGAGAATATCTATGGGGTACACCCTGGGGAGGGCCTTCAGAATGTACCGCAACGAGGGGATGTCCTTCTCGTTGCTTGAAGTCTCTATGGGGAGGACCTTCGTTATCAGGGTGGCGAGGACTACCATCGTGATCTGATGCCCGGCTGCACGGATTTTCATTGCAACGTAACCCCTGGGGAGGACCTTCAGGGTAGGCCACGACAAGGGGAGGGCCTTCTTGTCGTGATGAGACGTCACTATGTGTAGGGCCTCCGCATTTGCGACTATGATAGCGAGGACTACTATCATAATCTATAGTCCTATTGCACGAAGAGTGTTTGTAGTGTATACCCCGAGGAGGACCTTCAGGGTGGACCGCAGCAAGTGGAGGGCCTTCTTACTTGTAACAACCCAAAATTTTGAATAAATATTGTTTCCTAAGTTTGTGTGTTATTTTATTTTATACTCAACAAAACTGTTTCATTTGATAACATGAGTATAATTAAAATGAGACTGTTGGGTTTTGACTATTATATGACCGTTAGTCAGTATGACCGTTGGAAACTGAATGTTATGACTATTGTCTCTAAATACAAGTGATCTTGGTTAATTAATATAGAAAGAAGATTCGATGGCCTCATCCAGTAGTCTTGGACCAATCGAATCCCATCTAATAGAACTTGGGAAGGAGGTAGTACCACTGGGCTTTTCTTTGGACCAAACCCAAGCCGAACTTCATCGTGTGAAGCTAGAACAGAATCGCCTTCGCGAGAAGTTCAAACTGATAGAAATTACTACTCGTACGATGTTGGCCGAGCCACCCTTATATTCTCTCACCCTATCACACCTTACTCTTAGGTCCTATGCTGGTGTTATAAGGGGCTATGTAACGAGACCGTAACTGCTTTGTGTAATCCTTTGATTTAAATAAAAATTGTGATTTCTACTTATGATGAAGTTTGTGAATTTTCAAATTTCTGAATAAATATAGTATGCATATTTTTGATGAATTCTAGAAAAAGGATATTTGAAAATATTTATGTAAACCTAAGATAATTAATTATGTGTAATGATTTTCAAAAAATGGTCTTCTACAATTATGTTCAGTACGAAATTTAGAGTCTAATAAGATCAACTTAATTTTTGATGAATAGTAAATTATGAATAGTGATTTTATGCTTAGGATTAGTAATGTGACCAAATGGATTAGTAATCTCACTTAAAGAAAGTATTAATATAATCTAGGCACCTTGATTAAGTAATGTGATTCAATAAAATAGGTAAATAACTGTTTCATAAATTATTAGTCAAGTATTAGTTTTTTCATATGAATAGTGTTTTTTCATTAAAAATTAAATTAAAAATATTTAGAAAATTATTTTTATAAAATGGATTTCATTTTTGAACTCAGAGCATCAATATTATGTTAAGGTAATTTTTGGGGATTTTTCTGAAAAAAAAGAATTTTCGGTGAATAGTATATTTATTTAAAAATTAAATTAAAAATATTTAGAAAATTATTTTTATAAAATGGAGTTCATTTTTGAAATCAGAGCATTGATATTTGGTTAAGGTGAAATTTTGGGATTTTTCTGAGAAAGTTGAATTTTCGATGAATACTGAAAATACAGTTTTTAAGTTACGGGTGTTTAATGACACCATTAAATGATGTATTAAGTATGTAATCAATATGGTCGACTTATAAATAGTAAGATAAGGTATGAGGTGTCCCAAGTGGCCAATACCATGTGAAAATACCATGGGAAAGCCCATGGTTTTGCCAATACCACCAATGAGGTGTCCCTTGGCCATTAATGCCTTGTCCCCTCACTTTCCCTATAAATACCCACCCTTTACTCCTTTAGTTTTCACTCCCAACTCTCCCCCAATGAAGATTTGGTCTCATTACCTCCCAAAGAGTCCTCCCAAGGTGCACCCAAGCCCTCAAGGTCCCAACCATTGAGTTTTAAGTGTTACATTTTAAGGTAAGGGATCCTACCACTCTTTTTCTTTCCAAGTACTCTCTTTTATGTCATTTCTTTTATGATCCATGATTCTTATTTTGGGGATGTTCTTTTATATTCATACTAATTTCCTTTTAATTTTCATATTATGAGAGTCCCCCTATTTCTCTCTTCAATTCATTTTAAGAATGTTTAAGTGGCGCCATTAGGCTGCCGAATTTTTTTAGGGATTCTTTCACCCTTCTCTTTTTCAAGTTCTATTTTCATGTCAAGTCTTTCAAGTTCCTTTTTATTATGTTGGGGTATGATATCTATATCTATAATACTGATATTTTATTTTCATATGATGAGAGACCCTATTTGATCTCTTCAATTTTTTTTTTGAATTTTTAAGTGACGCCGTTAGGCTGCCCAATTTTCATAAGAGAAATCTTATTTTTGTCTTCCTTCAATGTTTTTCATTTCATATGGTATGTCTTTCAAATTTCATTACCATGTTCTTATATCCATTATATTTTTTCCCTATACTATTTTATATATCATTTATGAGTGGGTGAATCATGTCCCCTCTCTTTTCAATATTTTCTAAAACCCTGTAACATAGCCATTATGCTGCAGAATTTTCGTCTCAAAATGCCTCTCCCTTTTTCTCAAATTATTTTATTTTATTAAGTTAATACTCAAAGATATTTCTTCTACAGGGTTATTCACATATATATCAAAATTTTCTATTTTAAATTCTGGTATTTACATACATGAAACCCGCTTTCCTTTTCCGTGGGCTTAAAGTGACATAAAGATCATGTCTTTAAAGCAGTTTTTAAAACGTTATGACTATGAAATGAAATCCATCTCTTTTATGATATATGGGTTGTTTATGAAATGATTTATGATGATATATGTTTCTCACATGATAATATAGACAAATTAAGGGTGCGTCCTGATAGCGCTCTAATGCATTGGGTAATGATGTAATCTCTAACGATTACAATTTTAACGATACTTTGGGGTTTACCTTGGTAATTTTTAACAATACCTTGGGGTTTACCTTGGTAATTTTTAACAATACCTTGGGGTTTAACTTGGTAATTTTTAATGACACCTTGGTGTTTACCTTGGTGATATGTTCATTATTTTCTAAGTTAAGTTTTGTAGCCACATCTTCAAGTTATGAAACACGTTATTTTTATTATGATATGCCTCATGATCTCTTTATCATCCCTTAAAGTTATTTTTCATGACTTTTGATGTGTCTCAAGTTCTCATGTAAAATGTTTCCCTTGTTTCCCTTACTGGGCCTTTTTCTCACCCTTTCCTTTGATGTATGCTCCCAGGTTATGAGATGTTGTAATGAACTTAGGATGAACAAATGAAGAAGCCTTTCAAGTGTTTAAGAAGAATGTTTTTTTGTCTCATGTAATAAGTTCCTAGTTTCCAAGACAATAAACCTTAAAGATACTCAGTTTTGTATAATGTAATGAAATTTTATGTGATAAAAAGGCAGGATGTCATAGTTGGTATCAAAGGATGGTTTAGTTATTTATGGAAATTAGGATATGAAAACTTTATGAAGAACCCTATAGAAAAGTTTAAATATAAGAAGTCTTTCTGGTATTTTGGTGAGTATTGAGTAAGGGGTTGCCAAGAAAATACATCCCTATCTAGATATGAGTAGGTAGAGGTGTATCTGGCACATATTTACATAGGGTTAAAACCCGAAAACACCTCTTTGAGCTAGAATCGAACGAGAACTGGTACACGACAATGGGCCTTGCTGCACTCTTGGTTATGACACTCCCGGGGGATATACTTTGGTAAATTCATAAGCTTAGTATGAACTATTATTAAAGGAACAAAGATAAAATAAAATAAAGATTCACATAAGAATATATGATCATGGATAACCTAGATTGGAACCTAGGGGATCACAAGTTAGGGTATAGTTTTCTTCTACAAGTTTATCCTTCTATGCTTTAATTTTCCTTTTCATGATTATTGGCTAAGTATTTAAGCCCCGCTAATTATACTTTATTTTCTTAGTTAATAGCGGGAAATAGAAGAACATGTCCCAACAACCAATGTGATAGGAAATGTTACGATTGCCTTATTAATATGACAGAGATGATGAGAGATCAAGTTGAACATATTGTGATTATGACAAACCAGCTATCAAATATCACAATTAATAATTGGTACCTAGTTGAATGCCCAAATTCATCAAGGAATAAGAAGACGAAGTCTCAAGGATGTTCATCTGATAAAATTGATAAGGGAAAGAAGAACCAATTTCCTTTGTAAAAAAGGTGTGTAAAGGGGAACCAAGGATAATGTCACAAAGGAATCGGGAGATGTTTTAAGTGTGGGGTGATAGGGCATAAAGTAGCCAATTTCTTTTAAAAAATGGATAATGCGATGAATAGAGATAAGGTTCGATCTAATGTACCTTATACTTTTCAATGTCATAAATTTGGAGAATTTGGACATTATACAAGGCAATGCTCTCTTGGAAGGGATGAGAAGCATGATGAGCATCAACAATCTTCAAGGAAAAGGGAACAATGCAAGTCCTATTCTGAGATGGATCATGATGACTAAAGTACATGTAACTTCTTCACAATAATTGTCTATGTCATGTTGTATTCTAGTTCGTGCCCTATGAGCATATCTTTTATGTTTTCTAAGATCATCGAGTCACTACCTAAGATGATTTTATATCATTAAGGAAAACATCTATTGTTATGTACCGCATGTTGATGTAGTGAAGCTATTATTATTAAAAAAAGGTGATTAGGGGATTAAAAGATGATTATTATTTTGGAATACGTTCACTATTTTGGGAACCCTATATGATCGAGGTAAATAGATTACTATAGTATTTTCTTTGAGGAGTAAAGTTTGACTTATATTTTGAAGAATCGATGAATTTAAGGTGAACTTATAGTAATTTAGGTTACTTATGTAAATGATTAACCTATCTTTGGGAAAATGTGATTAGGTTAGTTACTTTTGTTATAAGATGATAAGAGTGGTTGATATTGTTTGGAGATGAAAGATAAAGTCTATCTTGGAAGACTATGTTATGAGATCATTCTTATAATTGGGTTTCAATCTTAGTTTGGTTTATTTTGAGTAATTTTAAGGACAATTATTTATGGAATTGTCTATGATGAACTTTGGGTAGTACTGTGAAATTTTGAAGATTTAAAGAAGTTTCCCTTCTTATGGGATTCTTTCTTTTTGAAGAGTTGTTTTATCTTACCCCTTCTATTTTGGGATAATGTTTAAAGATAGAAGAAATATATAGTTAATCTTTTGTGGATTATGTGATTCTATAGAAGATGATTCTTGTTCTTTGATGAGACCAAGTAGTTTTGAATGCTCATCATTTGGAGAAAAGATTAGTTTTGGTAGAAATTTATTAAAGGATGAAACTCTACTTGAAGGTAGGTATATTTCCTTATGTTTTTATTCTATGTAGTAAATGAATTCCTCAAAATTATGAAAAGGAACGTAAAACAAAAATGTTGTTGGTTTACATTTCCTACTGGGTAATCAAAGACTGTTTACACACATCATAAGTTTGTGATTTTCTTGTGGTTAAATTTCTCCTAATAATGTTTTCTATCACTCTCCCTCAGAACTTGACCCTTTGTTTTCTCTTCCATGTCCATGTTTTCCCACATGGAATCCTAGTGTGGGTTAACTCGGGTGACCTTTGTACTTCCCTTTCTTTCTTTTAAAGTAATAGTTTTACTGACTCCTTTTCTGATGTGGGACTTTCAATGAAATTTCCAAACCCAATTTTAAAAATTACGAGGATGCAATTTCTTAAGGGGGGAAGAATGTAACGACCCGAAATTTTGAATAAATCTTATTTCCTAATTTTGTGTGTTATTTTATTTTATACTCAACAAAACTGTTTCATTAGATAACATGAGTATAATTAAAATGAGATTGTTGGGTTTTGACTATTATATGACCGTTAGTCAGTATGACCATTGGAAACTAAATGTTGCAACTATTGTCTCTAAATACAAGTGATCTTGGTTAATTAATATATAAAGAAGATTCGATGGCCACATCCAGTAGTCTTGGACTGATCGAAGCCCTTCTAATAGAATTTGGGAAGGAGGTAGCACCACTGGGCTTTGCTCTGGACTAAACCCAATCTGAACTTCATCATGTGAAGCTAGAACAAAATCGCCTTCATGAGAAGTTCAAACTGATAGAAATTACTACTCGTGCGATGTTGGTCGAGCCACCCTCAGATTCTCTCACCCTAGCACACCTTACTATTAGGTCCTATGCTGGTGTTATAAGGGGCTATGTAACGAGACCGTAACTGCTTTGTGTAATCCTTTGATTTAAATAAAATCATGATTTCTTCTTATGATGAAGTTTGTGAATTTTCAAATGTACAGATAAATATAGTTTTCATATTTTTGATGAATTCTAGAAAAATGATATTTGAAAATATTTATGTAAACATAAGATAATTAATTATGTGTAATGATTTTCAAAAAATGGTCTTCTACAATTATGTTCAGTACGAAATTTAGAGTCTAATAAGATCGAATTAATCTTTGATGAATAGTAAATTATGAATAGTGATTTTATGCTTAGGATTAGTAATGTGACCAAATGGATTAATAATCTCACTTAAAGAAAGTATTAATATAATCTAGGAACCTTGATTAAGTAATGTGATTCAATAAAATAGGTAAATAACTGTTTCAGAAATTATTAGTCAGGTATTATTTTTTTCAGATGAATAGTGTTTTTTCATTAAAAATTAAATTAAAAATATTTAGAAAATTATTTTTATAAAATGGATTTCATTTTTGAACTCAGAGCATCAATATTATGTTAAGGTGATTTTTGGGGATTTTTCTGAAAAAAATGAATTTTTGGTGAATAGTATATTTATTTAAAAATTAAATTAAAAATATTTAGAAAATTATTTTTATAAAATGGAGTTCATTTTTGAAATCAGAGCATTGATATTTGGTTAAGGTAAAATTTTGGGTTTTTTCTGAGAAAATTGAATTTTCGATGAATAGTGAAAATACAGTTTTTAAGTTACGGGTGTTTAATGACATCATTAAATGATGTATTAAGTATGTAATCAATATGGTTGACTTATGAATAGTAAGATAAGGTATGAGGTGTCCCAACTGGCCAATACCATGGGTAAGCCCATGGTTTTTCCAATACCACCAATGAGGTGTCCCTTGGCCATTAATGCCTTGTCCTCTCACTTTCGCTATAAATACCCACCCTTTCCTCCTTGAGTTTTCACTCCCAACTCTCCCCCAACAAAGCTCTGGTCTCATTACCTCCCAAAGAGTCCTCCCAAGGTTCCCCCAATCCCTCAAGGTCCCAACCTTCAAGTTTTAAGAGTTACGTTTTAAGGTAAGGGATCCTACCACTCTTTTTCTTTCCAAGTACTCTCTTTTATGTCATTTATTTTATGCTCCATGATTCTTATTTTGGGGATGTTATTTTATATTCATACTACTGTCCTTTTAATGTTCATATGATGAGATATCCCCTCTTCCTCTCATCAATTCATTTTAAGAAAGTTTAAGTGGCGTCGTTAGGCTGTCGAATTTTTTAAGGGATTCTTTCACCCTTCTCTTTTTCAAGTTCTATTTTCATGTCAAGTCTTTCAAGTTACTTTTTATTATGTTGGGGTATGATATCTATATCTATAATACTGATATTTTATGTTCATATGATGAGAGACCCTATTTGATCTCGTCAATTCATTTTTTTGAATTTTTAAGTGACGCCGTTAGGCTGCCAAATTTTCATAAGAGAAATCTTATTTTTGTCTTCCTTCAATGTTTTTCATTTCATATGGTATGTCTTTAAAATTTCATTAAAATGTTCTTATATACATTATATTTTGTCTCTCTACTATTTTATAGATCATTTATGAGTGGGTGACCCATGTCCCTCTCTTTTCAATATTTTCTAAGACCCTGTAACATAGCCGTTATACTGCAGATTTTTCGTCTCAAAATGCCTCTCTCTTTTTCTCAAATTCTTTTATTTTATTAAGTGAATACTCAAATATCTTTATTCTATAGGGTTATTCAAATATATATCAAAATGTTCTATTTTAAATTCTGGTATTTACATACATGAAACCCACTTTCCTTTTCCGTGGGTTTAAAGTGACATAAAGATCATATCTTTAAAGCAGTTTTTAAAACGTTATGACTATGAAATGAAACCAATTTATTTTATGATATATGGGTTGTTTATGAAATTATTGATGATGATATATGTTTCTAACATTATAATAAAGAAAAATTAAGGGTGCACCCTGATAGAATTCCAATGCATTGTGTAATGATGTAATCTCTAACGATTACAATTTTAATGATACCTTGGGGTTTACCTTGGTAATTTTTAATGATACCTTGGGGTTTACCTTGGTAATTTTTAATGAAACCTTAGGTTTTACCTTGGTGATATGTTCATGATTTTCTAAGTTAAATATTGTAGCCACATCTTCAAGTTATGAAACACGTTATTTTTATTATGATATGCCTCACGATCTCTTTCTCATTCCTTAAAGTTATTTTTCCTGACTTTTGATGTGTCTCAAGTTCTCATGTAAAATGTTTCCCTTGTTTCCCTTACTGGGCCTTCTGCTCAGCCTTTCCTTTGATGTATGCTCCCAAGTTATGAGATGCTGTAATGAACTTAAGATGAACAAATGAAGAAGCCTTTCAAGTGTTTAAGAAGAATGTTTTTTTGTCTCATGTAATAAGTTCCTGGTTTCCAAGACACTAAACCTTAAAGATCCTCAGTTTTGTATAATGTAATGAAAGTTTATGTGATAAAAAGGTGGGATGATATATTACTGCTCGATCTTCTGGTCATGTGGAGGGTTTCCGTGACTCGCATCATAGGAGAAGCTCTCGTGATCGATCATTATATGCCCGTGGGGGAGGCCCCCGCAGGTGCTCTAGGGAGGAACTTCAGAGCTGCTGGTAATGACATTGCGAGGAGGACCTTCACAACTGCTACTACCACTCCCATAATATGGTAATGGGAGGTAAGGGTTATGAGCCTTCAATATTTTCTTAGAGGTATTGGGAACCCCAACTTCCAGTAGAGCAGAGTCATGAACCTGCTCTTTATTTTCTGGATGCCTTCGGTGAGTTCGGGGCGCTTTCTTGTGGGAAGCGGGGACCGTCTGCTGTTGATAACGACCTTCACCTTTGAGTCCCTTTCTAATTGGGTATCGTGATGATGTCGGGATATACTGATGAACATCTTTACTTTTAGTTGGGACATATGCCTACTCTGGAGCATCCACCGTGATGGATGGGTGTCCCCCAGTTGGAACGAGTGAAGCTGCTTGATCCGGTTGCCCTTGTATCGCGGAATATGGCCAATGACCCTCCTGGGAGGAAGCAGGGATGTAGATCTTCTCTGAGGCAGATATCTTGTCTCTTAGATGAGTCGCCTCAATTGGGGATATGGGCTCACAGGCCCGAGTCCTTGCTGTTTCTGCTGATGCAATTACATTCTGGAAAGTCTACAAGATATGATCTGGGATCGATACCTGCTCCTCCATCATTTCCAGGATATGCAGAGAGACATATTTGGCTGGAACAGGTATGAAGGCCCATTCCGGTATTAGAGTAGGAATATCCTGATCCAGTCCTCCGGTGGTCAGTGGGTACTAACAATTCTCTTATGTCGGGGCAGGTGAACGAGTCTGCCCCTGTGCCGGGATATGCCGATTTATCTCTCCGTTTTCCACCGCATCAGGATGGTGGACTTTACTTGCATCCGTAGGGATCTGGCCCTGTATATGTTGGTTTCCCATCGTATCGAGTCGGTGGCCTTTGTTGGCAGGGAGATGTGCCTGCCTATTAATTTCAGCCACATCTGGATGGTGGGATTTGTTGATCTCCACCATATCAGGATGGTAGGCATCAGGAGCATCTGCTAGGAACTGGTCCTGCAAGCGTTGGGTCACCACCACGTCTGGTTGGTGGGCTTCATGACCCTGGGTAGAAAGAGGTGCCTACCGGGTAGGTGCCTTCCTGTGTGAGTGACGGGCTTTATGGATCTCGACGAGGATGTGCACCTGCTCGTATGATGCCGCCATGTCTGGATGGTGGGATTTGGAGGAGCGGACAAGTGTATGTGCCTGCTCGCAATATGTCTTCGTGACTGGGCAACAAAGCTCCTCCTTAGGGACAAGGGTGATGACCGGTCCCTGGTTTTATGTTTTCCACCCTCGTCGGGTGGTCCGAGGGGTTGGAGCTTAGGGAAAATGGGCCTGGATCCTCAAGGTGAAATCCTCCTTAGCGTGAGGATATTGAGTTGTGGAATAACCGCGATGACATTTTCTAGTGGGGGCCTTAGAGCGGAACCCTCGTTCAGCAGGGATGAAGTCCTCAGTGTCGACCTCATCTGCCTCCCTAAGGTAAGGGGGGTACGCGTTGTCTTGTTCTGGGGATAGACTCCCGAAATGGTTTGAGACGGAAACATGAGCCGTCTAGATCTGCTTCCGTGGCCGTTGCTCGGTAGGTGATCAGCAGGTCTTGTCAGATTGGAGGGCGTGCATGGCCACCTCCACTGTTGGGAGAGTACCATTCAAGTAGTACTCTAGGATCAATGAATCCGAGACCCAGAGTTGAAGACGCTGAGTAGGTTATGGGATCCTTCGTTGGTGAGGATGTCTGGTTATTGCGTTATTCAAAGTACGCATCCGTGAGTTCCTCCATCATGCCATTGGATCGAAGGGAGTTCTGAGTGGTACCTGTAAAATATTTTAACAAATACAAACAAAAAACCCATCAAAGCAGCATCTCATGATCCTATGCATAATTAATGACCTTTCTTGTCTCTCATTGTGAGTATAAGGGGGCACATAGTGTAATTAGGTTAAATTCGTTATGCTTGGTTAAAGATTCACATCGGGTTCACCATTTTTTTGTTTCACGACGATGTGTGGAAAAATGTGCGCTACCCGACGATTGATTAGAGAAGGTTGGATTCTGCTTAATCACTCATATCAGGTGCACCATTTTCATCTTGAAATTCCCAACGGTTCCATATGAAGCAACACGTGGACCTGCTTTCCAAAGGCAGGAATTCGCTGGGTGATTTGGCCAATGATTCTTAAAAACTCACATTGGTCGAGAGGATGGGAAGTCGGGATCATCGCACCCTTTTGGGGGGAATTATTGCCTGTTCTGGGACTCTCTTATAGATTTAAGATGTATTCATATGTTCTCGAATCTTTGGTTTATACCCAATCATAGTATCCACGGATTACTCCTTGTTAGCAATGGTCAGTTGAACGTAGGGATTCAGAATCATTTAGGCCCGAGGTTTACCATCCCTCATTGGATTAATGACTTCGAGGAGTTTGGAATCATTGAGACGACGCTGGTTTGAAGCCCCATATCTGGGCACTCTGGAGTTTATTGTCATCCAGGGGGGACAGATAACGACTTGAGCATTTGGATCGAACCCGTGATACGGGCTTCCTACGTATCCTCGTGAGAGGAATCAAAATCCATGTAGTTCGGTTTGAGTTGGGGCTTATACCCTGAGGCAGCCCAAGGTGGTATTGGGCTTATGCTCTGAGATGACCCAAGGTGGTGGGGCTTGAACCTCGTGGAGGATTCCTACGTACCATGCCTTAGTACAGATCAAAGTCCCCGTAGTTCGGGTTTGATGGAATATAGTTTAACGTCATGTGGGACGAGGGTGTTGTCATGGTCGATGCTTACTCTAAGCCCACGTTAGTCATGCTTGGTTTGAGAAACAAGAGGAAGTAGGGACCTGACGATCACGTCGCGAAGGGTGCGTCCATGGGAAGCGAAATGGGGCTTACGCATGGCTAACAGCCCAGGGAAATAGAGATTGTGACTTACTCTAGAATGGAGGCCCAAATTGGTGAAAAACCACAATGGGAGAGGGATTTGGGACCGAATAAAGGAGGGGTGTAGGTATCACCTCCTGCAATAAGAACTAGGGGCTTACACCGAGATGGTTGCCCTATCACTCCCAGAAGAGGGGAGAAGTACTCACCGCTAGCATCGAAAGGAAATGCAAGCGGGGTCCCCCAATCCTGGCAACTGGAGAGGCAGAAAGGGGACTCCCGGGATCGGACCCTGCACTACCGTGGGTATGTGAACCCATGAATGTTTCAGAAACCCGCTAAAGGCGCGGAGCAACCCCTTTGCCCTCTCCTACCGTGGGTATGTGAACTCAAAGCAGTGCACTGATATGCCTGAAGGTTACATCATATGGATCTGGTGGCTTCAGTAAAGGCCTCAGCTCAAGGATGATGAATATGCCAATGAGGGGATTATGAAGGATCATGCCAGATTGGAATGATTTTATCTGACTCGGGGAATGGGAACACCAAAGGAGTTGGCATGCCACATGGGTGTATGAGGAGTGGCGCCCTTCGCGTAGGGGGGTGCTACGTGGCTGGAGAGGTTATCCGCGTATCAGGGTGGTACGCAGACTGTTGGGCATCCCACGTATCAGGGCAGTATGCGGCTTCGGTTTCAGCCCACGTATTAGGTTGGTACACAGGGGAGTCCACACGAGCAGTGACGGCCAGGGGTGACACCAGTCGGGGGTTCGTCGGTCAGGGCTTCGCCCGCGTAGGAGGGTGCTACGCAATGCATAGAATTAAAAAAGGGGAATAGACTCCCTGGTCCATGGGGAGTACATCCGTGGAGGGGTCCTGGATCGCAGTCTTATTTTTTTGTTATTTTAAGTTCGCGGTTCACCAAGTTGTTATGCGTTTTTCGGTTCCTTATTAATCCATTTCCAGTTTCATACCTGTCACGAATTGGAACTTCGTTGTTTGCGAAATCCTAAGCTCCTTCATCCAAAATCCTTCCACCTAAGTTTGATCTCCTCCTCCCCTTTTTTTCTTTCTTCCCCCCGATGTCCTTTTATAGAGGGGGGAAAGAGATGTATCTGTGGTTATGCAAAACCTTTTGCGGAGGCCCATTACCGAAAACCCAATTTATGGGTGACTTGGTCAATCCGCAACTTGCGGGGCATTGAATACACCTCACTCGCGAACCAAATCGATTTAGGGGTGATTCGCGGCCGCGCAGGGCTCCGCCTCTGTTCCGCGAATGACGGCGTACGTGGTTCGCAGCTGGGGCGGTTCGTGACAGTGGACCGGCCTGGCGCCCGTCCTGCTTCGCGCCCGCGGAGGGTCCCCGCCTCTGTTCTGTTAACGACAGCAGTTCGCGAAGGGGGTAACTTGCTGAACCGGCCGCGTACCGTCAATATTGGACCGGTACATGGACTGGTTCATCTTTTTCCAACCTTTGAGTATTATCCACATTTTTTCCCAATTCCTTGAGGGAAATTGGGTAGAATCCTCTCTTGAATTAAGGGGATTCTCATTCTCCTTTGTGGATTTTCTTTCAGGACCCTACATCTAGCAACCCATCATGTCCCCTAAGGAGATAAATAATTTCATAGCTACAACTATCTCCTAAGAACACATTCTATGTAATATTATTGATTTGTCTCATGATATCTCATAAAGTAGGATTCACACTTATGTCATCATCCATTTGTTGCTTTATATATTTTGTTGCCTTACTAGATAGACTTAACTTCTTGTACCATGACCATGGATTTAATGAAGGTGCTACCATCCTAGTCAACCTAAGCCCACAAGATATCTTTTCCTCAACTAGGAAGTGAAAATTTGTATCTTGACCATTCAACCAATTTTATACCACCAATGATGCACCCAAAAAATCGATCTCACCATGACTTAAATGTCATGGATTTTTTCTTGTATCAAAGTATGCGATCAAATGACACACATTGATAATGATCACAAGTACTAAGACCAGTACACATGTCTATAGATAGGAATAACCAATGACACATGAAGCATGTGGTGTTCCTATTAGCGTGTCCATACTCATGATATCATCTACTTGAGACCACAAAGTGAAAATTTTACAAGAAGAAGTATCAATGATTAAGATCCCCCAACACCTGATAATTTTACATCATCTGTGTCCTGTTAGTATAATGTATCTATACCACATAACATATGTTTAATATTACTATCATAGTATCTCAAGGTTCACATTATAGTTGGGAACTACTATAACATTTTTATATGACATGTAATCTAAGGACATTACCATGTAAATAGTGGATAAAGAAGTATCAAAACTATTATTGTAAGAATAAACACATGTATATATAAAACTGTATACATGTAATGATAATCAAAGAACATAAAGAAGTTGGGTCTAGGGCACCAACTTACAACACTCCCACTTACACTAGAGCCAACTGTTAAAAATTATTAATCTATGAGCTCTCACATGAGTACCATGCTTCTGCTGAGATATGGATTTAGTTAGGGGGTCTTCCATGTTATCCTATGCGGCTACTCTACTAACTAAAAATTCACCTCTCTGAGTAAAATCCATCAAGAGATGAAACTTCCAAAGTATATGCTTTGTCCTCTGGTGTGACCTAGGCACCTTGGAAAGAACCAATACTGTAGTATTATCTTAGTATACTGTAACAGGGCCTACACTACTAAGTACAATTACAAGCTCTTAAACAGAGTTGTGTATCCAAAATGCTTCCTTAGCCACATCAGAAGCCTCTATATACTCAAACTCTACTATAAAATCGACAACCACATACTTCTTTTAGCTCCTCCAGCTCACTGCACCACTATTCAGGAAAAATACATAGTCTGACTACGATTTCAGATCAACATGATTTGTCTGGAAGATATCATTAGTGTATCACCTCATGACTAGATTATCATCTCATCCATACACCAGGAACACATCCTTTGTATGTTGAAAATACTTTAGGATAGTTTTTATAGCTGCCCAATGCAACTCTCCTGGACTGGATTGATATATGTACACTATGTTTAAAGAAAAGATAACATCAAACCTAGTACATAGCACAAAATACATGCTATATTTCACTTCTAAATCATAATGGATTCTAATAATTCTTTCAATATCTTCATGTGATTGTGGACACATATTCTTGGAGAGAGTAATTCCATGTGAAGATTGAAACAATCCTCTCTTGGATTATTCCACATTATACCTTTTGAGTACCTTGTCAATATATGTACTTTGACTTAGCCCAAGTAGCCTTTGAGATCTATCTCAATAGATCTTGATCCCTAGAATATAGTCTACTTCACTAAAGTCTTTCATGGATAAATATTCATTTAACCAAGTCTTTACTAACTATAATACTTTCACTTCGTTTATCATTAATAATATGTCATCAACATATAATACTAGGAAAACGATGACACTTCCACTAACCTTATTATAGACACATGAATCTCTTTCATTATTAATAGAACAAAATTCTCTTATAGCCTCATCAAATCTAATATTCCATGATTATGATGCCTTCTTCAATCCATAAATGGATCTCTGCATCTTGAACATTTTATTGGAACTCTTTGACATAATGAACCCTTTGGGTTGTATCATATAGACATATTTAACTAACTTCCCATTTAGAAAATAAATTTCAAAATCCATTTTCCAAATTTCATAATCATGGAATACTGCTATTGTAAGTAATATTCTGATGGATTTTAGCATAGTGACCGATGAGAAGGTTTCACCATAGTTGATGCCTTAATATTTCCTAAAACCCTTCACTATTAGTCGTGCCTTATAAGTGCTCATTTGACCATCCATGTACATATTTTTCTTGAATACCCATTTACACCCAATAGGATTTACATATTCTGGTGGGTTTACCAAAATCTAAACTTGATTTTAGTACACAGACTACATTTCATAATGCATGGAATATTTCCATTTAGTAGCATCCTTTCCATCCACTGCTTCCTTGTAGGTCATAGGTTCATCATTATCTAGGAGTAATGTGTCACCTGACTCAATGAAAAGAAAAATATATATCTTTGATTCTCTAAACTCTCTAGTATATCTACATAGTACTTATGTCTTGGGAACTTCTTTCTCTCCCACTTTATATTTTATAGATTATCCCCATACCAAATTTTGTGCATATAGAGAATCAACTTCATCAAAGTCAATCTCGCTCTCACTACTTCCATTAAAAATGTGTTCCCTTTCTAGAAATACAACATGTTTTTCTATAACCACTTTTCTATTTGAAGGGTTATATAGATAATATCCTTTAGTCTCATTAGGATAACCTATAAAGATGCACTTTGTGCTTCGAGATGCTTTTTTTTCATTAGGTATAGTCTTGAAGAAATCCTCGCATCCCCATACACGTATGTGTGATAGAATGGATTTATTTCCATACCAAAAATTCATACAGAATCCAATCGACTGCTTTATTTGGTACTTGATTTAGTGTATATGTCACAGTCTATAGTGAATATCTCTAAAAGGACAATGATCAAGTTTCACGACTCAACATCGATATGGCCATGTCAAGCAAGGTTTGATTCCTCCTTTCACCAAGACCATCCCACTAAGGTGTATATGGAAGAGTGAGTTGGGAAATTATCCCAAACTCCTTTAAATTATCAACAAAATCTTGGTTAAGATATTCTCCACCACAATATTAGTGGAGTTTTTTAATCTTCTTACCAAGTTAATTCTCTACTTCAATATGATATTCCTTAAACATGATAAGGAAATCTAACTTATACTTATTTAAGTATATATATCCATATCTACTATAGTAATTGGTAAAAGCGATGAAGTAAGAAAAAATAAACCCTTTCCTCTATTGTAAATGGACCACATACATCAATATCAACCAATTCCAATGGTTCTTTGGCTTTTTCTCATTTACCACTGAAAGGTGCTTTGTTCATTTTACCTTATAAAAAAGCATGATATATATCCAAGGGTTTTAACTCTAGGGAGTATAAATACCCTACTTGATGTAGTTTATGTAAAAACTTATCATTTACATGACCTATAATGAAGTGTCATAGGTGGGTAATATATGAGTCATTCTCTCTAGATTTTTCATTTATTTCTAATACTGGATTTTCTAGTTCAATTATATAAAACCCATTATTGTTAATATTTTCCATACCACAACATATTTTATCCTTATACATAAGAAAATATTTACTGAAAAACTTGAAATAAAATCCCATAGTGTCTAAACTCGACACTAGGATTATTTTTTTGGTAGTAGATGACACATAATAATAATTATTTAGTATAAGAACCATCCCACTAGGCAAAGTAAGATGATAATCTTCCACTTCTAAGGCTACTAGACTCGCACCATTTTTAGCTTAGAGATCAACACCACCTTTTCCAATTTTCTTGAATCTATTGGGTTTGTGTATTTGAATAAAAATGTGTGAGCCACATTAAGTATCCAATACCCAACTTGTAGAAATAGATAGATCACATTCAATGACAAATATACCTGAAGTAGAAGCATAAACTTTCTTCTTATTCTCAGTTATGCAATTATTCTTTTAGTGTCCTTTCTTTCCAAATGAAAAGCAGATTACCTCCTGATCATTTCACTCCCTCTAAATCTTTAGCTTCTTGAAAGGGTGGTTCATTGGTGTTTTTGACATAGACTTAAACATTGACACCTTCGCCTTTCCTTTCCTCCTCTTGTTCACCATACGGATGGAAGAGTTGAAATTATTCATATCCTTATCTGTTTGGAAAACTAAATCCAACAAATATAAGAGTGACTTATTCATGTTATTCATATTATAATTAAAAATGAAAGTTGATAAGATATGTGTTAAAGAGGCAAAAATGAGATCAGTTGCTAGATATTGGTTCAGTTTGAACCCAATACACTCAAGTCCCTCAATATACTCAATCATATTGAGTACATTAGGTCCTTCTTGATTTCCTTTTGATAGTCGGTATCTATACAAATCACTTAATATATATCTCATATCTTTCTTTCTGAGCTATTTACTAGTATAACTCTTGGAGATAAGACTGCATTTGGAAAGAATATTTGTCCTTATGCATTTTTGGCAACTCACTGGACATAAACGACATCATAAAACACTAAACATATAGTAAATCATCCATATACTTATTGAATTTATCTTTATCCACCTTTCTTTATCCCTGAGGGGTCTCAATAGTAAGTGGGGATTCTAGCACATAAAGCTTACTCTCTTGGCGTAGTACTATGCACAAGTGCCTATACCACTCTTGGAAGTTATGGCCAATCAGGATATTCACTTTATCCAATATTGATCACAGTGAAATTAAATTGGTGGTGTTTTCAATTTGATCTAAAAAAAATTCAGCAGATTAGTACTTTATCTTGATTATTAGTAGAAATTTTCAAATTATTAATTTTAAATGACACCCACTATTTTATCAAATCCTAGTAGCCACCAACTACTAGATTTATAATACCCAGTCACCTAAGTATTCTAGTGGAAATGATCCTTGAAACCTCTCCTCATAGTCTACAAGTTATAGATACACCACTAATCAGAGAATTTCATGGTAGGCATCTGACTGTCCAACCGCATTAACTCGTAATAACTCGATATGTTGAGTGGAGTCTCATCTTTTACAAATAATTACTTTTCATTACTCAACACTTTTCCTCTAAAGTTGAAACAAGCTAGCTATGACTAGTCCTTTATTAAGGAATTTAGTTAAGTCAACCCATCACTATCATAATAAATCCCCAGTAGTAAGAGGCACCCTAAACTAGGGCTGACGAGCACCTAGAACAATTGGTTGTGTCCAAATTCAAGCGATGGAATGCATTTAATGGCTTAATATTTTCTTCGAGGGATTTGGTAAATTTAATCTCAATGAATTAAATACTTTTCTATTTAACATGCTTGTTCTATGTGATCTAACTCACAACTTAACCATGATTTTAAATTGAAAACATTATCCATGCATGTTCATTTTATATTTGCATGCTTTTTCATTATTATACTATGTTATTACACATAATAAATACACATTCACAAAATAATAAACCATGCACATGATAAAATAAATAAATAATGACACAATAATGACTCGTTAACTATTGGTTAATCTATCAAGTAGATAATGAATTAACCTACAACCTATGGGAATTAATTAAGTCAATATCTGACTTGAATTGCAACACCCACAACACCTGTGCATTTCACTTGTCTGGTTTACACCAGCTCTCGACTCAAACCACTTTGCTATGAATTCCTTTAATCTTTACAATGTATACTCACATACAAGTGAGGCGGACTTGGGGTAATAAATTATATTTTATCACTTGGATGTGGACACATAGGCTCTTATACCAATTAAATATACAGGGATGATGGGCCGATTGTCAAAATAAAACAATTATTACATTTTCAAAACATAAATGAAATAATTAAATTAAATAAATAATAAACCAAACATGCACATGATGGTATCATCTCATGATCAATCAACATGAAATTATATTATATAGTAAAACTAAATTTTCTAAAATTCAAATCAAGGGTATTTTTAATGCGTTAACTTGTATTAAAATAATTTTAATCAATTATTGATACGTCCCACAACACCCAAAATAATTTTATTAAATCCCAAACAATTAAATGTATTTTATGAATTTTTTTCATAATTTTTTGGGTCTATTTAGATCTAAATAAAATCCCTATAAATTAATTTAGGTATTGAAATGGGTTAAATGGGTCAGGATGGTCAGACCTAGACTAAATTGGTTCGGCCCGAGATGGGGCATCCTTTTAAGGGCACACACACACATAAATAAAATTCGAAACATGTCATGTCATGTTTATTTTATTTTATTATATATATATATATATAAGATTCCCATGGAAGATTTGTGTAATATTCCCATATAAGATTTATGTAAGCTTCCCATGGAATCTTTGGGTAATCTTCCCATGGAAACTTTGGGTAAGCTTCCCATTAAAGCTTTGTGTTTCTTTTTAAATTTTTTTTGGAAACTAAATCAAGCTTCCACAAAAATCTTGTATTGCCAATGAAATACACCAAATGACTTCTATTATATCCAAGTAACATGAAACATACTCACATCATGATCCGAATAATTTTTTTTCACACCAATATCCCTTAAAAGTGAAGCAACAAAGAAAAATTTAATTTTCATTATAATTTTTACATAAAACCCATCAATTTTAGATCAACCATATCTTGGTGATACAAACTCGGATCGATGCATTGTCAATTGTGTTGAGACCATATCAAAACCCTATTTTTGAATTATAGAAAATTTAATTTATTTTTTAAATATTTCAACTTAAATAATTACATGTTTTCTATTATACCAATTAAAGGAACCCAAGGCACAAAAAAATCACAAAATATGCGAAATTTAAAATTTTGGGTTTGGATTCATGTTCAAAACACTAAATCCAAAAAAATTGTTACCTAGATTTATTAAAGTATCACATTTAATTAAATTCAATAATGAAAAATAAAATTGAATGAAAGCATAAACGATACCTTGTTCTTTTGAAGTCATCAGTTTGATTCACTCACCGTTGATGAGTCATGACTCAAAGGTGCCAAGATAGTAGTCTTATAGACCTTCCACACATGCACCAAAATTCATGGATCATCGATCTATGTTTCCTAGGTGCTAGTGTGGTAAATTGAAAATCTTTATGATGTTCCTTCAATCACATTAAGAACGTGAACATGATCGAGAAGTTGAGATTGATCCGACCTTGTTCTTTCTTCGGGTTCTTTCTCTAAGAACTTGAGTGGAGAGTAGAGAGGAGATTCACTCACTAAATTCACCCAAATGGTGAATATTAAATTTCAAGAGGCAAAAATGATCTTTTATACCTAGGTTATACTTTCCAAAATTTCACTTTGGTCCCTGGAAAGTAATAACCTTCATTTTAGACCTTTGTGCATATGTATGACTTAATAAACTTGTCATAACACTACTGAAATTACCATTTTTTGCAACCAACTATTTGAGACGGGATCCCATCACAAATAGCCTTTTGCAACGGGCCCCCGTCGCAAATAGCCCCTTTCAGAAAATGGCGTTGCAAGAGATATTTTTTGTGACGGGCCCGTCTCAAAATATATCTATTGCAATGGGACTTTTACCCACCACAAAAACCTCCCAATTATATACATTATATACCCCAAAAACCTTTTGTGATGGGCCCGTCGCAATTAGTTTTTGTGATGGGGAACTTACCCGTCACAAATAGCATTCCGATTATATACATTATATACCCATAAACCTTGTGCGACGGGCCCATCACAAATACTAATTGCGATGGGCCCGTTGTTCAGTTACAAATACTAATCTTAAAAAAATATATTTCACTTATTTGCGATGGGGTCCCATCGCAAAAGATCTCATCGCAAATACTAAAATTAATTAAAAAATAATTATAAAATTTTGATTAATGAAAAAATTATACTATTATTATAAAAATAATAAAAAAATAAAAAATATTATTATTATTAGTAAAATAAACAAAAATTAAAAAATATAATACTAAAAAAATATATTTAATAAAATTATGATTAATAAAAAATTAATATTAATATTATTAAAATAATAAAATAATAAAAAATTATCAAAAGTTTCAATATTTTCAAAAAAATATAAAAAAATCATAAATTATTATTATTATTATTATTAGTAAAATAAAAAAATATTAAAAAATATAATACTAATAATAAATAATAAAATATTAAAAAAAATTAAATTATACAATATTTCCACCAATATAAAAGACAAAAACTGTAAATAGTTCATATTATTACAAAACTTGAATTCAAATGTTTTTAACATAAAAAACAAATCATTGGGGGGTCGTCTGGAAGAGGTGGAGGAAACTCCATCCGTAAACTACGAGTCAGACGGTGCTTATACTCCATCTGCTCATGATACTCCTGCTATCGCCGCTGCTTCAATTGATGCAGCTCCTCCTCATGATGCTGCTCCTACTACTACTGCCGCCGACACATCTCTTCATGTTGCTTCTGAAAAGTCTCTATAAGCTCATCCTGAGTTTGCAACTGCTCCTGATACTGTGAGCCAGAAGATGATGTCTCTCCACAAGCTCCTCTCGAGCTAGACGCTGACATCGCAGCAATACCATAATAAGTACCAGGAGTCAAATGAGAGCCGATACCAACTACTCAACCCTTATCAAAGCCATACTGAGTCGCCTGCATCCATTCCGCCTCATCGAAATGGTGAGCACCAGTCTGCTCAGTCGTCTCGTCCTGACACTCAGCCTGTGTCTAAGAGGTCGCAACCTCATATGACTCCTTCAATTAAAATTTTAAATTAAAATTGTGAAAATATTATATGAAGTTAATTTTCAATCTAAAAAAATAATACTAACCACAATCTGATGCTGATGGTCACCTCTAATCTCTCCAGTGGCTGGATCACTGTACATCCTCCGATTAATGTCGAACTCTGTAATATCGGGATGCTCGACTGCCTACAGAAATATAAAATAAACTATTTATATTTAAAGTTATATAAAATATTTAAAAAATATACTTACCAGATGCTCTCTATTAGAACTGAATGTACGACTACCAGCTCGATGCATCACCTCCTGTCTCCCTCGATTCTGCCGTCCCACTGAAGATCTCCTCTAAAATCCATCACCCAACCAGTGTAAACATAATTCATCCCAAATGTGAGATGAAGTGTACTCTGGTCGGCAAGCTCTACAAGACTCATCAAATTCTATCACTCCTACTTTCTTAATGGATGTCCTTATCAAATTGTGAAAAAACTGACGGAAACGGTCGTGCATAGAAACCTGCCATGCTGCGTGGATAGCGTCACGCATGCTATCATCGATAGGACACCATAAACCCTAAAAATAATTTATAATATCAAATTATTAATAAAATAAATTTCAAAATAAATATTATTTATTTACGTACCAGCCAACGATGGAACATGTCGCGTCACACATCAATGAGAATCTGTTCCCATGTGATCCATGGCTGAGAAAAATAATTGCGCAAGATAGCGCTCCCCTATCCAATAGCTACATGCGCAAAACTATGAAAAAGGAATAAATAATCAAACAATTAGTATATATATAAATAAATTAATGAAATATAACTAAACTATACAGGTTACCATATCTCTGTGTGTGTGGATCGAAACCAAGATGTGGACGTCATTCGGGGATAGGTTCAGGAATCATCAGTCGTGCAAGACCGCGCCCCCTTCGCGTACCCCCTAAACCGCCAGTAGGATGAGGGTCAAATGATCCAAAATCTCCCTCATCCAACGGTAGGTCAGCCTCCTGCAACTCACGAAATATATCAAAGTCCATCTGAAACACAAAATGATTATTGTTAGCAGATAGTTGAAAATAACTATTTAATATAGATATATATTAGTTATGATTATAACCAACATTTAACTGTGTAAATGTTCATCTTCATCCTCTTCTCCATAGCTATCAATGTCAATGTCTTCATCTTCTTTCTCAGCATCATTAATATCTATATGAGTTTTAATTTCAGCATCTCTTGTCATTTCAAATTCATTTGTAACATCATTAACATATTCATCATCATCGATCCTTAATTGTGGGGTGTCATCATCGATATTCATGTCTCTTTGTGAATCAGAAGGATTTTGAGCATTCTCTTGAAAGAATGAGAGGGTATGGCGGCTGCCATCGGGACCAGGCATAGTGAAGCTTTGTATGGGGAAATGCTAGCCGATCAGCAATACAAGGTAGAGAGATCAGGAGATAAATGATTCAAGACATTGGGGAGGGTCAGTTCTAGTGGGCTGGGCCTACGGGTCATGTAATGGGCATGGTTTGCCTCTGAGCCTTCGGGTCATGTATTGCGGGTCATATCAGGCCTTGTGTCTTAGGCCTACAGGTCATGTACGGGTTCCCCTTCAACCCTTAAAAGGGGGATTATCTATAATAAAATAAAAAAGAAGGCCTTCGGGCCATTTGGGTTGTTGAGCTAGTAAAAATGGTTCATTTACTGCAAGAAGACTTTTATATTTAATATCGACGATTACATGAGTCGAATGAACATGAAAGCCTCTCTCAGTATCCAACCACTAATATTTAAACATTGTTATGTAATTCTGTCTTAGATAACACAACTCAATAATTTCATCCAAAATACCATAAAATTCAACTTCAGTTTCTCTGTGATGTGATCCTCTCAAGAAAACTCCACTATTCATTGTTTTTTTGATTCCCTGTATGCATGTGTATGAAATTGAAAACCATTCACCACATATGAATTATAAGATTTAACCATTTTGGATGGTGGGTTACTCAATATACACAACCGCTTATCAATTTTATCAGCATATTGAGACACCTGAAAATTTGTAAAACAATTATCAATATAATAAATAATAAACAGAATTGATATTAAACCATCAATAATTTATGTTACCAGTTTTTGAAACTATTGAGAATTTTTTTTTGTCTGCGTTCTTCAAGAGAAGCTACTGTAATTTGTGGAAGTTTTTTCTTGATATGATTATCATATAACCTAAAAATAAAATAAGTTTAAATACTATAACATAAATTATAGAATAAGTGATAGAAGCACTCACAGGACAAATGATGTCATTTCTTCACAGTTGAGCAGAACATATGTATGAGCTCTGTGATGTTCATCATCTGAAATCTATCATTCATGAACTCCATCTAAACCAAGATTTGGCTGATTAAAAACTGTTAATTTATTGTCTATTTAATCATTAAAATTCCCCTCGTTTTTTCCCATGTGATTGTGTTTTGAGGGATATTGAGATTCAAAATAATGAGAGTATAAAAAAGCAATTTCCTCTTGAAAATAAGCTTTAACAATTAAGCCTTCAACTGATGCTTTGTTACGTACTTTTTTCTTCAATTTCTGCATGCATCTCTCGAATGGGTACATCCATCAAAACTGTACTGGACCTCCACATTTAGCTTCATGTGGAAAATGTAATATCAGATGTTTCATTGAGTCAAAGAAAGCCGACAGAAAGATTTTTTCCAGTTTACATATCATTATAGCAACATATTCTTCCAGTTTTCTTAGCACATCGTAGTCTGTTGTCGCTGCACAAATGTCTCAAAAAAATATGATATGTCTGTTATCGAATCCAAAATCATATAATTCAACAAACCTCTAAATCCAATCAGCAGTAGTCTTTCCATTATAACATGACAATCATGACTTTTTAATCCAGTAATATAACCATTATTAACACATCTTCCCAAATTGGAAGCATATACATCTAGAAGTCTCAAATCTGCAATCCACTAAAAAAATAATAAGCGACTCTCTTTGGAAAGTGTATAAGCTTCTTTTGGCTTCATTAACCTTTGTGATCTGAAATTTTCAAATAATTCAAGTTCTAGTTGCCTGCAAATTTGGGCAAGATCTAATTGTGCCTTTATAGTATCTTTGGTCTTACCTGGTGTATCCAAAACTGTATGAAATAAATTATTAAAACAGTTCTTCACAATATGCATAACATCCAACATGTGGTGGAACAACAAATCAGACCAATACAGAAGATCCCAAAAAATGCTCCATTTTATCCAATTATGTTCTTTCCCAAAGCCATGAATTTTCTGTTGGTTTACTATTGGTCCAAATGTGGTGGGAGGTAATGAAAATACAATTGATTTGAACTCTGTACCTGAGATCATCTTTGGAGGTTCATCCCTTTCAATTGTACCTTTTCTGAAATGAGATTTGTTCCTCCGAAAAGGATGATCGGTTGGAAGAAATCTACAGTGAAAATCAAAATAGTAAGGTTTTTTTTCCATTGACGAGTATAAAGGCTTTGTTTTCTTTCATACAATAAGGACATGATTTCAGACCATGTGTACTCCAACCAGATAACATGCCATATGCCAGAAATTCACTAATCAACCACATCAATGCATCTTTTAATATGAAATTTTGTTTCGCAGCAACATCATATATATTAACACCATCACTCCACAATGTATTTAACTCATCAATCAATGGTTTCAAATAAACATCAATATTCTTTTTTGGATTTCCTAGGATTAATAGAGTCAAAAATATATAAGGCTCCTTCATCAACATCCATGGAGGCAAATTGTACGGAGTTATAAAGACATGCCAACAGGAATATTGACTACCATAAAAACCAAACAGACAGAAACCATCAATAGAAATACCTAATCGCACGTTTCAGGATTTTATAGAAAATGATGGATGCAGAAAGTCAAAATGTTTCCATGAATCACCATCAGATGGATGATTCAATCTTCTATCAGTTGAAATATTGGTTTTGTGCCATGAAATCATTGACGCTGTATTCTGAGACATAAATAAACACTACAACCTAGGTGTAAGGGGGAAATATCTCAACTGTTTTACAGGAATCGATCTAGACTTCCCTGGTTGAGATTATTTATACCTCGATTGTCCACATGTGGGACAACTATCCAATGACTCATTTTTTCCAGAATATAAGATGCAATCATTTGAACATGAATGAATCTTCCAATAACTAAGACCCAAATTATGAACCATCCTCTTGCTCTCATAGTAATTTGCAGGCAACAAATTTCCTTCAGGTAACAGTGTTTTAACCAAAGAAAATATCTGATCAAAACAATTGTTTGACATTGCATTATCTGATTTAATAGCAATACATTTTTCAACTGATTCTAATTTTCTTATCTTGCAACTAGGATATAATGCATCCTAAGCAGACCTCAACAACTCATAAAATTCAGATGGCGCCAACTCAGGAGTTAAATCAATATCATCGTGAGTTTTAGTTCGTTGCACAGATGGACCTGCAACATCATGTACTAAATTTTGAAACCATGATGGATCCAGAATCAAGTTATTAGGATCTTCTCTAGAACTGCGTTCACCGTATTGATACCAAAAAACATAATCTGGTTGAAAACAAAACCGCAAGAGATGTCCCCCAACCTTGTCAACTGTGTCAAACGTTCTCAGAGCACATTTTTTACAAGGACACTTAATTGTGCCTTCTAAAACATATTCTGGTTTTGATGATGCAAATGCTAAGAAAGCTTCAAAAATCTCAATATATACTGGATTTAAACCAGAACCATTTGGATTTTTGTGCTGATTTATCCAAGCATGATCATCTAATAATGAATGATGTTGACTTCCTTGTTCCACATTTTTCTACATAAAATATAAAATCATCACTATTTTTGAATAATTTGAAATTATAAAAACACTATCTGAAAAAAGAAGATAAATAATTACAACTACTTCTTAATAATTACCATTAATTAAGGGCGACACAATTTCCATTGGATTGACGGCTACTATTTTTTCCGACGGCTCATTTAGATGCATCTTTCTCACATTGAAATCACAATGAAGAATCTAGTCTGAGGTATGCATATTCATTCTCATATGCACGATAATGAATATGTGTACCTCTGACCAGATTCTTCATTGTGATTTCAGTGTGACAAAGATGCAAGTAAATGAGCCGTCAGACAAAAGAGCCCCCTTTTCATCGATGAATCGTCTTCTTCCAACTGTCACTGTCTGAAAACATTATAAAAAACATGATCCTATGAATGCATATCCAATCTCGTGCATATAAGATTGAATATGTCTACGTAGTAGCACATTTTTCATAATGTTTTGAGTCGGTGAGAGTTGGAAGGAGAAAAGTCATCGAGCAAAAGGAGTGTCGTCAATCCACTGGAAATTGTGTCAAGTTCTTAAAATTTATTAAAATTTATTAAAATTTCTTCCTAACTGTTCCTAACTGTTCTTAACTAATTATTACTAATTATTACTAATTATTCCTAATTATTCTTATATATTCCTATTTATTCCTATATATTCCTATATATTCCTTTATATTTCTAATTATTACAATTTATTGTTAACTATTATAATTTATTGCTAATTATTACAATTTATTTCTAATTATTACAATTTATTGCTAATTATTACAATTTATTGCTAATTATTACAATTTATTGCTAATTATTACAATTTATTGCTAATTATTCCTAATTATTGCTAATTATTCCTAATTATTCCTAATTATTCCTAATTATTCCTAATTATTCCTAACTATTCCTAACTATTCCTAATTATTGCAAACTATTCCTAATTATTTCTAACTATTCCTAATTATTAATAACTATTCCTAATTATTACTAACTATTCCTAATTATTGCTAACTATTCCTTATTATTGCTAATTATTTCTATTTATTGCTAATTATTCCTAATTATTTCTAATTATTACTAATTATTGCTAATTATTACAAATTATTCCAAATTATTCCAAATTATTACAAATTATTACTAATTATTACTAATTATTACAATTTATTACTAATTATTACAATTTATTACTAATTATTACTAATTATTACAATTTATTGCAATTTATTACAATTTATTACTAATTATTACTAATTATTACTAATTATTCCTAATTATTGCTAATTATTTCTAATTATTGCTAATTATTTCTAATTGTTA
The DNA here is from genome assembly GCA_963277665.1 of Viscum album. Lineage (NCBI taxonomy): Eukaryota > Viridiplantae > Streptophyta > Magnoliopsida > Santalales > Viscaceae > Viscum > Viscum album. Next base: position 439,108,079 of record OY728155.1, on the reverse strand, counting down.
CAAATTATTACAAATTATTACTAATTATTACTAATTATTATTAATTACTTCTAATTATTACTAATTATTACTAATTATTACAATTTATTACTAATTATTACAATTTATTACTAATTATTACTAATTATTACAATTTATTACTAATTTAGCAATACTTAGCAATACTTAGCAAAATGAAAACTGCTTGAATAATGAAAGGAAATTTGGTAATCATCGTTGTGGAGATGATTACAAATTTTCCCTTCATTATCCAAGTAGTTTTCGTTTACTAATTATTACTAATAAAAAAATTATATTATCAATATTTATGAAAAAAAATATCAATATTATTAAAATATTAAAAAATTTATAAAATATTTAAATTATCAATATTCGCAACAGGCTTTGCTCTATTCTTAACATGTTCAAATCTCAAAGGGTCGCCAATTGTCAGGTCATGCGCAATAAAAAGTTTGTGTCAGCCATGTCCAATGTAAACTCTATAATTGTTCTTGCATGGTTGATCACCTCGCAAGTAGTGTTGTAATAGGATGACCAAAGTAATGTCATTCTCGTCTCTAAGAATCACCTCACTCCCTTTACATAGAACATTCTTGCTTAAAAATTTGATAGGACATCAGTATCTTTCCCTTAAATTTTCAAGGAAGAATGGTCTATGTAAAGGGTCATGTGAGATAATTCTTATAGATGAGAAGGGTATGACTTGGGTTGTCCTATTACAACGCTACTTGCAAGGTGATCAACTAAGAAAGGACAATTATAGAGTTTACATTGGACATGGCTGACACAAACTTTTTATTGCGCATGACCTGACAATTGACGACCCTTTGAGATTTGAACATGTTCAGAATAGAGCAAAGCCTGTTGTGAATATTGATAATTTTAATATTTTATAAATTTTTTATTATTTTAATAATATTAATATTTTTTTTCATAAATATTGATAATATAATTTTTTTATTAGTAATAATTAGATATAATTATATTTACTATTTATTACTAATTATTACTAATTATTAATAATTATTACAATTTATTACTAATTATTACAGTTTATTCCTATTTATTCCTAATTATTTCTAATTATTTCTAATTATTTCTAATTATTTCTAATTATTTCTAATTATTCATAATTATTGCTAATTATTACAATTTATTCCTATTTATTGCTAATTATTGCTAATTATTGCTAATTATTTCTAATTATTCCTAATTATTGCTAATTATTCAAAATTATTAGTATTTATTAGTAATTATTACTAATTATTAGTATTTATTAGTAATTATTACTAATTATTGATAATTATTCCTAATTATTTCTAATTATTCCTAATTAATGCTAATTATTCATAATTATTCCTAATTATTCATAATTATTCGTAATTATTAGTATTTATTACTAATTATTACTAATTATTACAATTTATTACTAATTATTCCAATTTAATCCTATTTATTACTAATTATTCTAATTTAATGCTATTTATTCCTAATTATTGCTAATTATTCCTAATTATTTCTATTTATTCCTAATTATTGCTATTTATTTCTAATTATTGCTAATTAGTTCTAATTATTCGTAATTATTCATATTTATTGCTAATTATTCCCATTTATTGCTAATTATTGCTAATTATTGCTAATTGTTCCTAATTATTAGTATTTATTGCTAATTATTCCTAATTATTAGTATTTATTGCTAATTATTCCTAATTATTTCTAATTATTGCTAATTATTGCTAATTATTCCTAATTATTAGTATTTATTGCTAATTATTCCTAATTATTCCTAATTATTGCTAATTATTCATAATTATTGCTAATATTTCTAATTATTGCTAATTATTCCTAATTATTGTTAATTATTACTAATTATCGCTAATTATTACTAATTATTGCTAAATATTACTAATTATTCCTAATTATTAGTAATTATACCTAATTATTACTAATTATCTCTAATTATTACTAATTATACCTAATTATTACTAATTATACATAATTATTACTAATTATACCTAATTATTACTAATTATACCTAATTATTCCTAATTATACCTTATTATTACTAATTATACCTAATTATTACTAATTATACCTAATTATTACTAATTATACCTAATTATTACTAATTATACCTAATTATTACTAATTATACCTAGTTATTACTAATTATACCTAATTATTACTAATTATACCTAATTATTACAAATTATACCTAATTCTATCTAATTATTACTAATTATTATTAATTATACCTAATTATTACTAATTATACCTAATTATATCTAATTATTACTAATTATATCTAATTATATCTAATTATTACTAATTACCCCTAATTATATCTAATTATGACTAAATTCTGCTAATTATCTATAATAATCTCTAATTATTGCAAATAAACACTAATTATTTATACTTATCACTAACAATATCAATTTCTTACTAAAAATAAATATAAATAAAAATCAATTTAAATCTAATTTAATTACAACTAATAAACAACAATTAAAATTAATAAAAAATAAAATAAATATAAAAAATAAAATATAAATTCCTTAAACTTTGATATTCTGAAGGTGTTGGCGCCTTCCAATTGCTCTCGTATAAAAAATTGTAACTAATAGATTTTTTTCTCTTAAAACTGGAGAATTAAGAGAAAGAGAGAGGAAGATCTGAGTGATTTGAAGAAAAAAAAATGGATGGTGGTATATATAGGTTAGATTAGTTGCGACGGGGTTAGTTGCGACGGGTATCCCGTCGCAAATACCCTCGTCCGCATTAATTACAGTTGTCGGTTAAAAGGGTATTTGCGACGGGTCCTGTCGCAAATACCGCCTGCCGACATACTATTTGCGACGGGCGGCTTTTCCCGTCGCAAATGGTATTTACCACCGCCGGGCTTTTGCGACGGGGCCCGTCGCAAATACCCTCGTCCGTATTAATTACAATCGACGGTTAAAAGGGTATTTGCGACGGAGATGCGTCCCCGTCGCAAATTCCCTTCCCGCGTTTTGGCACACAAACCGCGCCAAACCTATTGCGATAGGTCGCCTATTCCCGTCGCAATTAACCTACTATTTGCGACAGGAAAAGACTCCCGTCGCAAATACGTTGTTCGTCGGACCTTTTGTGACGATATATATTCCCGTCGCAATTGTCCCGTCGCAAAAAACCACTTTTCCCGTAGTGTAAATGTCACAAATATTTTATCACTCACTTATGACACTATAAAATGTTAAATTATAACATATGAACCATTAACTTGACCCATAAACTCCCCAAATAATTTAACAAACCTTGAACATCCTATGTTTGTTCAAAAAATTACATTTTCTCATATTCACTTTTATGATCAAACAACTTGTGTATACCTTGAGAAATAAATTCAATCATCATTATTATAAACTTGAATAATATCATTAAATTAGTTTTTTTTGAAATTTATCATACTTGGATGTTCACCGACCCCCTCACATGGGGCCCACTTCATCCTAAACTCCTATTCATTAGAATAGGTGGAACTTTTGAATGCACTTAGTGTGTGACCCTCTAGGTCCTTATATTGATAGCAGTGAGTCCAACCCACAAACCAAGAACAGAGTATATCAACCCATCATGGACCCTAAGGAAATATGAAATTTTGTAGCTATGACTACCTCCTATGAACACGTTCTGTGTAATATAATCTTTTCTCTCACGATATCTCATAAAGAAGGATTCACACTTATGTCATCATCATTTTGTTGATTTATATACTTCGTGACCTTACTGGATAGACTTAACTTCTTTTACCATGACCATGAATTTAATGATGGTACTACCATCCTAGGTAACCTAGGCCCAAGTGATATCTCTTCCTTAACTTAGAAGCGATAAATTCTATCTTGATCATTCAACCAATGCCTTACCACCAATGAAACACCCAACAGAAGCTACCTCACAATGACTTCAACGTCATGGTTTTTTCCTTGTATTAATATACATGATCAAATGGTACAAATTTATAAAAATATCAAGTCTAGAGACCAATACACATGTTTGTAGATAGGAACAACCAATGATACTTGAAACATGTAGTGTTACTATTGGAGGATATTTCCTCATGATATCATCCACTTGAGATCACCAAGTGTGAAATTCATGAGAATAAGTCTCAATGCTTATAATACACCACCACTTGATATTCATACATCATCTATTTCCTGTCAGTATAATGCATCTAGACCATAGGATGTATGTTTAATATTACTGTCATAATATCTCAAGTTTCTCATTATAGCTCGGAACTGCTATAATCATTTGATACAACATGTAATCTCACATTAAAATGTATATAGATCAAAATGTATACACGTAATGGTAATCAAAGTACATAAAGGAGTTGGGTCTAGGGAACCCACTCACAACTAGTTCGGCATACATGGTTTGGGCCATGATCTTGATGAGATCAAACTTATCCCATAAACAGTTTTTTCTATGCTTTATTTGTTGAATCTCATCTTGGGATTGGTCAAGTATAAATCCCAATGATGCTATCTCCCTTTAAATCTCTAATAAATTAGCTTCATAGGATATGATCCTACTAGTTTATCCCATCACTTCTTTCATCTGTATCAATTTGACTTCATCATAATCCTTAATATACTAATATTAATTGTCACTATATAATGAATATAATAATAGTGGTTATGATGAACAATGATCTTTTAAATTTTAGAGTCCATATAACGGTCCAAAATAACCAAAGTAGTTCATGTTTTTTCTATAACTTTATTACTTTATTAGGTATTTAATAATTGAAAAAGGGAATTTTATTTATAGAAGTTTAGTTCATTTAGTTATTCCCCCATTCATAAAGTTTAACTCAGATTTTTTATTTCATACACTAAAATAGATGAGGGTTCTTCTATTTCATCGTCTCTTTCGGTTCCCATGTCACTTCCTCAAACATGTTGTTCTGCCGTAACACTTTGACTAGGTGAATTGTCTTGTTTTGTAGAACTTTTTCTCTATAATCAAATATCTTCACCAAATGCTCCTCATATGAAAGATAATTCTCTAATGGCACCACCTCTATATTCAATACATGTGAGGGGTCTTGGTATGTATTTCCTCAAGAGAGATACATTGAACACATCATGTAATTGAGATAGGTTAGGCGGGAGTACTAGTCGACAGGGTTCCATTCCATTGCGATTAAGGATCTTAAAGGGGCCAATGTATCTTGGACTAAGCATTACCTTATTCCCAAACCTCATGGATTTCTTCCTTAGAGATATACAAAGGAACACTTTATCTTTGACCTCAAACTCTAGATCACATTGATGATTGTCTATATAGATTTTCCATCGAATTTATTTAGATTTCATATGATGTTGAATGGTTTGAACCTTCCCTATCATTTCTTGGATTAGATTAGGTCCCATTATATTCTGATCTCTAACTTCATACCAACATGTCAGAGTCTGACACCTCTTCCCATATATAACCTCATAAGGTGCCATTTGAATACTATAATGGAAACTATTTCCATATGAGAATTCCACTAGGGGAAGGTTTGATCCCAACATACTTGGAAATCCATTGAACATGATCTTAGCATATCCTTCAAAGTTTGAATGGTACTTTTAGAATGACCATCCATCCTAGGGTGATAAGTAGTTCTAATGTTCAATTATATATCCAATGCTTGTTGAATTCTTCTACAAAAACTCAAGGTAAACCTTGGATCTCGATTAGATACAATAGAAAGTGGAACTCCATACAGTCTTACCACTCACCTTATATATATATTGGTGACTTGTCTATGAGAGAAATATTCTTTGATAACAATGAAATACTCTAACTTGGTAAGGTAACAAACTACCACCCAAATGATGTTATTGCCTTTATCTATTCTGGGGAGTCCTATGACAAAATCCATGGTTATGTTTTTCCATTTCCATACCATTATAGGGAATGGTTTCATTATACCCTTAGACTTATGTCATTCTGCCTTAACTTATTGGCATATGAAGTATCGAGATACAAAATCTAACATATCCCTATTCATTTTATCCCACCAAAAGTTTTTCTTCAAATCACTATACATATAGTGCTTCCTCGATGAATAAAGAAGGACAAGTTATGAACATCATCCAGAAGTCCTATCTTCAATTATGGTTTTTATGAGACACATATCCAGGTTCCAAACCTTATAACTTCATATTTAGAAATGTTGAACTTTGGAATATTTTCTACCTTCTTCTATAACACCTCATTATATTTCTAGTACTCCTTAATCCTCTTAATAATGTATGGTTGAATGGTTATTTGATCAAGGTAGGATGAATATATTTTTATTATTGACATATACATCCTTTTCATGTCCATGAAGATTGGATCCCTTGTAATCCTCATCATTAATAGAACTGTGGAATCCTTTCCACTCAAAGCACCTTCCACTTTGTTTGCTTTCCCAGGATGGTAATGAATTTAATAATCAGAATCCTTGATTAGATATAACCACCTTCATTGGTGCATATTAAGATCCTTTTGTGTGGATATATACTTGATAATTTTATGATCTGTATTTATGTCACACTTTTATCTGTAAAGGCAATGTCACCATATCTTTAATGTAAAGATCACTACAGCCAATTCTAGATCATGAGTTGGGTAGTTCTTCTCATGGATCTTTAGTTAGTGAGAGGCATAGGATATCAATTTATCATATTGAATGAGTACACAAACCAATAACTTTTTGGATGCATCATTGCAGATCACAAATCATTCCCTACTAGTGGGTAATGTGATCATAAGTGTAGTTATTATACCATTCTTTATCTCTTTAAATCTTTCCTCACATTAATCATTCTAGAAAAACTTCACTCCTTTTTGAGTTATCTTGGTTAGGGGTCTTGAAAATTATGAGAAGTTCCTCACAAATCGATGATAGTGACCAAATAATCCAAGGAAACTCTGGATATCCATCACAAAGGTTGGTCTAAGCCATCCCTCAATTGCCTATATTTTTGAAGGATCTACAAATATCTATTTACTGGTGATAACATGTCTTAGAAATGTTACTTGGTCCAGGTATAAGTTCAATTGAGAACTAAACCACTCATTTAGGAGGGATAACAGTAAAATCTTCAAGAAACATGTCAATATATTTTATTACAATGGGCATGTCATCAAGGATGATTTTTTTCCATAATCTCAATCATTTGAGCTAGATATGATTGCTCATAAGTCAATAATATCCATTGTTGAGATAATGATACCAAAATATATTAATCCTCCTCCTTAAACTTGTATATAATTAGAGTGTGATTTTTTATATGGGGAGTGATTTAATTCTCTTGGAAATTTATATTGGTTTTGTACAACGAAATCCAATCCATGCCTAGAATAACATCAAATTCCATTAAGGGGAGTATGATAATATTTTCAAGAACATTCATATAAAATTTAACTTATGATACAATAATCATAGAATCCCCCCCAATGATATCAAATCATATGGGGTGGTGACTTCATGTTCTCATAAAACTTATAAGATATGCTAATATGGCATGAATTGAAATAAAACAAGATAAACAAAACCCTAGAGTAGGGGTTATGTTTACTTCAGTCATCATGATCCATATCAGCATGGGACTTTCCTTGTTCTCTTGGTCTTGGAGATTGTTGGTGTTCATCATTCCTTTTATCCCTTGAAATAGATAATTGGCTTGAATAATGCCAAAATTCCCCACATTTATGACATATAACTATTAATGGTACCTTATATTGAACTTTATTTTCATCCATTATGTTAACTGAACTCTTCATTTTTCTATGGAAATTAGCTAATTTATGTCCCATTTTACACACTTAAAACATCTTCAATTTCATTTTTAACATTTACCTTGGTTCCTCTTTTTACATTTTTGACACATAAGAAATTGAATCTTTTTCCTTCATCACCTTTATAAGATGAACTCCCTTGAGAAACCATCCTCCTCTTATTTTTCATGTTTGGAAATTCAACTATGTTCTAGTTGTTAATCATTATTTGTGATAGCTAGTTCGACATAATTAAAAGATGTCTTACTTGAGCTCCTTTCATATTAGGCATCTCATTTGGGTAGTCATTCCATTGCCCATCATATTGGTTATTGACTTTGTTTCTCCTATTTCCAACCATCTGACTAGAAAAAAGGGAAAATTAGGAATGATTATTTTTAAACTATTATATAAATAAGAAATAAACCATGATTATTAACAAGATAACTCATAAATGACATATATTCCTTAACCTATGAATTTATAAGTTTTAATCTAAGTTATCTATGATTTATTTTCTAACATAAAATCTTATGGGCACTATTGTTCCCTTAATAATGGTTTGTAAGGAGCTTGTGAATTTACCAAAGCATATCCCCTGGGAGTCTCAAACCAAGTGTGCAATAAGTATTATTTTCGTGTACTAGGTAATGATTGAGTCCAAATCAATGTGCCATTTTGGTGTCATCATCCCTAGGTACCTTTATGATAGAGAAAAATCCACTTATAGTATCCAAATAGGGGTGTATTTTCATGGAAACCACTTACCCTATACTTTAACAAAATTTAGGGATGTTTTCCTAGGTTTAGTATTATACCTAAGTATTTCACTAGAGTTTTATAATCCTAATCCCAAAATAACTAGACTTTTCTTTGATACCAACTATGAAAACCCATGTATTTAATAAACTTTATTTCATGATTTATTATATAAAGTTACAGATAAAACAATCCCAAAAGATCATGAAGCCTAGTGTCTTTGGAAAATTAGGTACATAACATAACAACTTGAAAAATGAGTACAACAACATTATTTAAAACTTCATAACACATGCTTATATTTCATGGATCTTCTAAAACTGCACGAGATAACCTGAGGGTGTACATAAGAAAGGGGTGAGCTATAATACCCAATAAGGCAATAAACAAATCATAATATAAGGTAAATAAGTAAATGTGATCCAAGAGGCATATCAAGGTAACATAAGAGGGGTGATAATAATAATCATGAAAAATAAGGCATGATATAACGTGATAGAATAAAGGTAACATGGGAATGTGATGACAATATTAAACATGACATTATAAACCTAGGTTAAGGATAAATGCCAAGAAATCATAACTTGCTGGACACATTCCTACAATGGACTAGGTTTACTCCCTAATCCCATACATGAATTCTCATGATACTAAAACATTATCCAATGCATTGGATCACTATCTAGGTGCATCTATAATTTTTATATCATGCAAATTCATAAGTGTGTCATATGAATCATACAACATTAAGATGAATTCCATCAATTTTAATCCCATGATCAAGGAGTGTGGGTTATATACATGGAAGTCCCTAGTGAATTATGGATAGGTAATGAAGAACCTTTATGATGTTTTTTTCATAACAAAGTTTTGTATTTGTTGACAACTAATATTTTTTAAAATAATGTTTTTGAAAATAGTTGAAAGTTGTTGAATGTTAAAACCCAAACATAAAGGGGGAGAAAATTTTTTATCTTTGAAAATGTTGTTTTCTAGACACAGGTTTTCAGACTGAGCAGTACCAGACACAAAAGGTGTAAGGAAGATAGAATCTGGAAGCTTTATAGAGCTGTTGATCAGATGTACCATCAGACTCAAATCCATAGGCATGAAGTTAAAGATTCATCCAAATCAGCATTGGTTAAAAATTAAGAAGTTGCAGAGTGAGGAATTCTGAATGATGTTGAAGAGAATAAAATAAGACATTGATATCAGTAGTTATAAATTTATTAAACTTTCTAACCTAAGTGAGTTGGTTATTTACTAATTTTTAATTCTAAAATATCATAAGTTGTCTGTAAAACTTGTGATGCAAGCCTTATGAAGAAAATGGGAAGAATAGGTGCTTCCAATCATATTGAGTTTTAGTTAGAAATAATGGAGGTGTTGAAAGTAAGAGAATTCATAATACTTTTCTATGTAATTAAGATAATACTTTGGAAATCTTGAAGTTCTCATAATTCATGAAAACTCTCATGATAAAATATTTTTAAGATATAAATAAATCTTAAAGATTTTAATGGTTCCAAGAATCAATAATTTTTTTTCATAGATTCTAGATGTATCTAACATATAAGTTTTCAGAAGTCTAGATGAGTTATAGATAATGAGGTTTGAAGAATTTCAAAGTTACAGAGTGGAGTTTCCATTACATTAATAATTCCATAATAATGAGAATTACATTGTTATGAGGATTACATTAGACATACTTTAAGAAGGAAAGATAATCATTCCGACTCTGATGAGGAAAGTCAATCATACCAACTCTGAGAAGGAAAGTTAATCGAGATGAATCTGAGGAGGAAATTCAATCAGACTAACTCTAAAGAGTAAATTCAATCAGACTGACTCTGAGAAGGAAAGTTAATCATACCAAATCTGATGAGGAAATTCAATTTACAATGAGATAAAGAATTTCCATCATAATTAGTTGAGGAAGTTTCGATGGATAAGACTCAAGAAGATTACAGAAGATTTGTGAAGAGTTGAAGTGGTCAAACTTGAAATTCAAATATTCATAAATCTCAAAGTTTTTTAATTTAAGTAAGTGGGAAAAGTTTTTTAGTTTCCCATATTTTCTATTCCAAGATAACTATATATAGAAGAATAGTACATTCATACTTTTCAACATTTCATGTGATCATAAAAGGTGAAGTTTTGCAGAATTTGTATCAGATTTATCTTTCTTGATAGGGATCTTGTTAGAAGACCAGACAATAGAAAGTTTTCTTACCAGACTAAGGAAGACCGGACTAAGGGAGATCAGAATAAGGAAGCTTAGACTAAGAAAAATAGGACTAATCAGTTGATCAAAGTTTGAGAAGTGCAGTTTGAGAAAAGGGTTCATCATAACGAGTCCATCATAATGAGTCAATTAGACTGAGAAATCAGAACCATCCACATCAGAATGAGAATCCAAACAGATCATTTATGGAGTATTTTAAACAAAGTTTTATTCATTTATTTTGGATCAATTTTTTTTAAGTAAACTTTTTAAATTTATGAGAGTCAGTATAATCATTCCTATTGGGAGATAGAATGTGTCTAATGAGAGTTTTGACAAGTTGTATTCACTTCTTCAAATTAGTAAATTTTCATAGACCCATGAGAGTGGCTATGGAAAAGATGTAGGTTCTCACACTGAGCCTAAAACTTGTAAATATCACGTGATTTACTTAATTTTATACTTTTTTATGCATGAGTATTTACTAAAATATGATAAGGTTATAAAATTTAATAGGTTGTAGGGGTTAAGTTTTAAAAGTATTGAAACTTATAAAAAATGAATAAATGATTCAACCCCCCCTTCTCAGTTGTTATTTGATCCTTTGAAACTTCAATTGGTATCAGATCCAGGTTCCCTTGTTGAATCCTTATCATGGATAATATAAATTCTATCAACAATAGAGGAATTCCTATATTTGATGGAAAAATTATTATGGATGAAAAAATAGGATGATTCTTTATCTCCCATCTCTTGGTCTGGAAGTTGTTGATGCTGCTACAATTGGGTTTCCACCCATTTAGAAGGATGCTCTGATGACATTTGATGATAAGAAAACTATTGAAGTTGATGGAAAGGATAGAAATGCTATCAGTATGTCCTTATCATAAAATGTTTATATGAAGGTGATGACTATCAAAACTTCAAAGAGTATGCAGGACAATATGGAAAGTATTTTTTAAGGTAATACTAAAGTAAAGTAAGAAAAGATACAAATATGGCATAGTAAGTATGAAGAAATAATAACGAGAGATGGAGAAACTATTGATGAATAGTTCACCATATTAAATGAAATTGTTTGCAACATATGAGGATTCAGAGATGTCCTGTAAGATTCTACAATTGTGAATAAACTCATGAGTAACATTTCAGACATATTTGACTCTAAAATTTCCTATTTAGAATATAAGTATGACTTATCTCTTGATGAATTACATAGATTTTTTGTTTCTTATGAAATTAGGAAAGCTCCAATGTTTAAAAATAATATGAAAGATGAAATGTATTTTAAATCCATGGAAAAAAATGAAAATACAATATATTAAAGATGTTGATCCTTGTGATTCTGAAGATAAAGAGGATGATGAGTTGAATAAAAAAATATTGTCTCTTATATATAATAACTATTGAATAGGAAGAGAAAAATATGGAGGTAAAATTATTCTAAGATGTTTTGAGTGTGGTGGAATCAGACACTAAGTTATGAATTTCCTCAAAAATAAAGTTGGAGAATATCGAGTTGATTCTGATGAAAAAAATCAATGGAATAAGTGGGAAAAAATTTTCTAAAGAATAAAATTCATCCAAAAAATATAATAATAAGTTCACTAGAGACAAAAGAAGTATGATGAGTAAGAAATTTGAATCAGAATCAACTATAAATAATTCTTTAAAATATTAAAGTTTAGAAAAATTAAGAACCTTCATTGCAAAATTTGAGAAAAAAAAGATTCCTCAAATAGTGAAGAAGGTGATGAATAATCATATAGTGACTATCAACTCAGAGTAGAACTCATTACATGTATTGAGTAAAATAGAACTCTCAAGAAAGAAATAATATTCATGAAGAAATATTGTGAATAAGTTACTAAAAGAAGAAAATATGTCATCAATTAGGAGGAAGAATACATTCAAAAGATCTTAAGTTACAAATTAAGAGTTGTTGAACAGGTAAAGATGGTTGAAGATCTTATTAATAAATTGGTATATAAGGAAGAATAAGTCAATAAGTTTCAATCTAAACTTCTTGATTCTAAATGTACCTTGAGGAAGAATAATAAAAACTTCAACAAAGCTTCAGAAGTAAAATTTGAGGCTTCTAAAGTTGATGAGAAATCTCAGATCAAGAATTAGGTGAATTCATTACCCTCAAAAAATAACATTTCATCTAATTTTTCTAACATTTAAGGTGATAAGAAAAGTACTAAGAAATTTTGTGTGGAGAAAGTATGTGAGAAACCTATCACATATACAAAATTCTAAAACTTACTCAGAAGGAAATATGGTCCACGCCTAGAGTATATAAGATTTGGAAGAAGTTATCAACCTCAATAAAGTTTCTACATAGAAACATTATAATTTAGTAAAAAATAAATATTTAATGGATTCTATTGATGCTATGGAATATATGGGAACAAGGCTTATAATTTTTGAAAAAACCTGTCACTTCCCAGAAGAAGTTTTGAATAGAGTGGAATAAATTGTAAAAGTATAATGAGTAACTTTCCCAACACACATGAAGTTAGAAAAGAAAAATATCACGATGTTATAAACTTTCCAAAAAAAAATCAATTTGAATGTTTGGTAGAAGTTTGTGGAAGATGTGATCAGGATGGTCATCATGCCAAAAGATATATGACACTATTTACAAAATAATTTTCTTATGGTAGAAATAAAAAGGAAGCTAGAAAGAAGAAAGTTGAGGAAAGATCTTTTGTTGTTGAGAATGCCTTGAAAGCAAGTAAAAAAGAAAAAAACATGGATACTTGATAATGGTTATTCTTCAAAAATGATAGGTGATTTAAAAATCTTGAAACATGTTGAAAATCATGATGGAGGTGTTGTTACCTTTGGGAATGATAGTTCCTTAAAAATCAGAGGAATTAGAATAGTTGAGATTGAAGTAAAAAAGTTAAAATCTAAGGAAGTTTTATTTTTTATGGGGTAAAACAGAAATTAATTAGTGCAAGTCAACTTTGTGATGATGGAAAATAAGTGATATTCATAATAGATTCTCATGTTATCAAAAGTGTGGAAGATGGAAAATTCATTACAAAATGAAAATAAACCAGTGAGAATCTCTTTGACATAAGAGAATTTAACAAATCCTATTACTTAAGTGCTAAATACGAGAATAAGTTGTGGCACCAAATACTTGGACAACTTTAAAAAAAATGTGAACAAACTTTCTAAAATTGATGCTGTATAATTTTATTTTTTAATTGAAAAGAATATTAGAAGATGTTTGTGTTACTTTTTAGAAAGGTAAGATAACTAATAAAAGTCATAAGAAAGTTGAGATTCAATATACTAGACCTCTTCATCTTATTTATTATGATTTATGTAGGCCAATTAGACATCAATCAACGAAAATAGATTTATACTTTATCAATTTTATTGATTACTTCACTCGGATGACAAACATCATGTTTATGAAACACAATACATAGGCTGTGGAAATGTTCAAGTATTTCAAAAAAGAAGTTGAGAAAGAAATGTAGGTTTATATAAAGAAGTTGAGAACAAATAATTGTACTGAATTTACAAGAAAAAACTTTTGAAACTTATCTAATAAAGCATTATATAAAATATTAGTATAGTGCTCCCTACACTCCACAAAAAAATGGAGTAGTATAAAGAAATAATAGAAGTTTTGTGGAAATGGAGAGAATCATGTTAGTAGAATATAAACTTTCAAAGTTCTACTAGAGAGAAGATGTTATTTCTATTGTACATATTCATAACAGATGTTTGTTAAGTATAGAATATAACATGACTTATTATGAAATGTTTTATAATAAAAAACCTTCATTTAAGTACTTCAATTTTTTTTGAAGTCCATGTTTACTTAAAATAAAAAATATGGATCTAGGAATGTTTGATGATAATGATGAAGAAAGAACTTTTATAGGTTATTCAACCAATATAAGAAGTTAAAAATATTGGATAAAAAGTTTAAAAAAGTTAGTGGACTTATATGATGTAAAAGTTATTGAGAATCAAACTTCTTTAACAAAAGTTTCTGGGAATTTTGAGGAAGAAAAACTAAAAGTTTCTAATAAAAATGAAAGTAAGAAAAGAAATGTTCATAAAGATTCAGATGAATCATGTGATGATGAAAGTGAATCAGGAAGAGGATCTCTGAAATTTCCTACCTTTAAAAAACATGTTGAGGCTAAAAATATTCTTGGGAATCAGAAGGGTCCAGTTCAGACTAGAAGAAAACTAATATTAGAAAATAAAAATACACTCATCACAAAAGTTGAACCAGAATCAATTTCAAAAGACATTCAAAACAAAGAAAGGGTGAATTCTAGGAATGGAGAGTTGGATCAAATTGATAAAAATTAAACGTGTGAAATTATTCCAAATCCTAAAGGTAAAAATGTTATTGGAAAAAATTAGTTTATAGAAATAGGTTTAATGAACATGGAGAAGTTTCAAGAAACAAAGTTAGGATTGTTTGTAAAGGCTATGCATAGGTGGAAGGTATGGATTTGGATGAATACTTTTCCCTCATTGAAAGGTTATAAACTATTATAATGTTTCTAGTAGTGGCTACTCACCAGAATTAAAAATTTTATAATATGGATGCAAAGTCGTCATTTCTCAATAGAGAAATTGAAGAAGAAGTTTACATTGAACAACCTTGTGAGTTTCTACTTGATAAGGATGATTTTTTTTAAATTGGAGAAAGATTTGTATGGGATAAAAAAATCTCCACATGCATAGTATTCTAATCTTGACAATTGTTTAAAAATTTTGAATTTTTATAAAGGAAAAGTTGATAGAAACTTATATGTGAAAGATGTTGACTCCATAACTCTAATTGTAATTGTTTATGTGAGTGATATTTTTTTCTAGGGATAGAGAATATTTCGGTAATTTTTTTCTAAAGAGATAAAAAATAACTTTGAGATGTCAACATTAGGATAATTAAAATTATTTATTGGTTTACAGGTTAAGAAAAGAAAAATATATTTTTCTATATCAATAAAAGTATGCTAGGTAATTGTTAAAAAATTTTGGCATGAAGGAATTCAAATAAATTTATACTCCTATCTCAGTGGGGATGGAGTTCAGTAAAGATGAGTCTGGTAAAAGTGTGAATTAGAACTAATTTTAGAAGTTGATAGGAATTAAACTTTACCTTATATCCTGAAGGACTGATATTGTTTATGCTATGAATTTGTGTGCCAGGTGTTAAAGTAATCCAAAAGAATCACATATGTTAGAAGAAAATATAATTATGAGATATTCCAATGGAAAAACTTCACATGGGTTATTATACAAAAGAAATTGTGAGATGAAGTTTCATGGTAATACTGACGCCAATTGGGCTGGAGATTGTAATGACATAAAATCAACATGAGGAGGAACATTTTTCTTAGGTGAATTCTGTGTAAGTTGGAATAGTAAGAAACCAAGTTCAGTAACATTGATAACAGTGGAACCAGAATATGTTGTAGCTACTCAGGCTTGTACTCAATTGTTTTGGATAATAGTTCAGCTGGATGATTTGAAAGTAAAAGTTTCTAAACTATTGAAGATACTTTGTGATAATCAAAGTTACATAGATCTTTCTAAAAATTATATCTAATAGTCAAGATCAAAACATGTTGATATAAAGTTTCAATTTATAAAATATAAAGTTGTTATTGGAGATGTTTTTCTAGAATATATCTCAACAAAATATCAAATTTTTGATATCTTCACAAAGGAAATTAAAAAATAAAGGTTTATTGATTTGATGTTGTAAATTATTATTCATCCTCTTTCAATTACTTCCTAAATCTCATAAGGAAGGCCCACCACTGTGCTTTGGATTATGTTGAAAAGGGGGTATATAAATTAACAAATTTGTACTTTCTAAAAAGTTTTTACTTATATTTCTTTTATGAATTTGAAGCTATTGTTATCAGATAATGGGGGAGAGGAAAATAAAAGTGAGAGAAAAAGAAAAGTGAGAAAAGATAAAAGTGAGTGGGGATTTATCTTTACATGGACGCAAAATTTTCTTTTCACCAAGGGTTGTAATTCCTTCAAAACATTACTTTATCCAGTAGTTTGGTGTTAGGACACTCTCTTTTGAGAAAGATTATATTTTTTTAAAAGTCAAAAAACTCGATTTGTTTACAAAATTTGAGTTGTGAATATTTTCTGAGAGTCAAAAAAGTTGTCAACAAGTGTTTTAAACAAATAAAAAGGGGGAGATTGCAGAACCTTTGTGATGTTTTGTTTTTAACAAAGTTATGTATTTTTTGATAACTAATATTTTTTAAGAGTGTTTTTGAAAATAGGTGAAAATTTATGAATATTCAAACCCAAAAATAAAGGGGGAGAAAAGTATTTATCTTTGAAAAAGTTGTTTTACATACATTGGTTTCCAAACATAGGTTTTTGGATTGATAAATATCAGAAATATATGGTGTAAGGAAGATGGAAGTTGGAATTTTTGTAGATTTGTTGATCGGATACACCATGAGGCTCAGATCCATTGACATGAAGTTCAAGATTCATCCAACTCAGCATTGGTTAGAAATTCATAAGTTGTCGAGTGAGTAAGTCAGAATGATAATTAAGTTAATAAAATAAGACATTGATACAAGGAGTTAGAAAATTATTAAAATTTATAACCTAAGTCAGATAGTGCTTTGCTGGTTTGTAATTATTAAATATCAAAAGTTTTCTATAACACTTATAATGAAATCCTTATGAAGAAAAAGGGGATAATAAGTGCTTCAAATCATATTGAGTTTTGGTTGTAAAGAAAGGAGGCGCTGAAAGTAAGAGAATTCATAATACTTTTCTGTGTAAGTCAAATGATGCTTTGGTAATATTGAAATTCTCATAAATCATGAAAACTATCATGATAAAAATATTTTGAAGAATTAGAGGTATCATAAATATTGTAACATTTCTAGGAATAAAAAAAAAGTTTGTGTCAGATCTAGATGTACTGGAAACAAAAGTTTTCATAAGTTTGGATGAGTTATAGCTGACGAGGTTTAAATAATTTCAAAGTTACCGAGTGGATTTTCCATCATATTGAGAATTACATAATAATTATAATTACATTGTTATGAGGATTCCATCAGACTAACTCTAAGAGGAAAAGATAATTGGACTGACTCTGAAGAGGAAATTCAATCAGACCGACTCTAAGAAGGAAAGTTAATCAGACTAACTCTAAGTAGGAAAGTTAATCATACTGGCTCTGAAGAAGAAAGTAAATCAGACTAACCATGAGAGGAAAAGTTAATTAGACCAAATATAATGAGTAAATTCAATTTATAATGAGTTTAGGAAGTTCCATCATAATGAGTTGAGGAATATCCTAAGGAGAAGACTCAAGAAGATTCCAGAATATTTGTGAAGAGTTGAAGTGGTCAAATTTGATATTCAAATATGTGTAAATCTATGAGTTTTTTAATTTGAGTAAGCATGATTTTTTTTTCAGTTTCTCACCTTTTCCATTCTAGGATGACTATAAATAGAAGCATAGTACATTCTCACTTTGAAACTTTTCACATGAATAGAAAAGGTAGAGAGCTACAGAATTTAATTCAGAGTTATCTTTTCGGATTGGGATCTCATTAAAAGATCAGAAAACTGAAAGTTTTATTACCAGAGTGAGGAAGATCAGACTAATGAATATAAAACTAATGAATATTAGAATAAGGAATATTGGGTTGTGGAAGATCGAACTGAGCATTTGAGAAAATTTTGATAAGTGCAGTTTGAGAAAAGGGCTCATCGTAATGAGTCCATCGTAATGAGTCAATTAGAAAAAAAGAATTAGAAAAAGCCACATCAGATTAAGGATCTAGAAAAAGAATTTGTGTATTAGTTTAAAAAATTTATTTATTCTTTTATTTTGTCTCAATTTTTTGTAATAAAAATTTGTAAACTGATGAGAGTCAGTATAATCATTCCTATTGGAAGATAGAAGGCATCTAATGAGAGTTTTCACAATTTGTATTCACTTATTCAAATTAGTTAATTTATATAGATCCATAAGAGTGTATATGAAGATAATGTATGTTCTTAAAATAATTTTTAACCTTGTATATCTCATGTTTTTTACTTACTTTCCCACTTTTTCATGCATGGGTATTTACTAAAAGATGACAAGGTTATAAAATTTAATAGGTTACAATGGTTAAGTTTTAAAAGTATTAAAACTTATAAAAAGTAAAAAACTGATTCATCCCCCATTCTTAGTTGTTATTAAATCCTTTGAAACTTTAGGTTCATCTAGGAGAATACTATTGAGTGTAAATAAGGATGGGAAATCACAACAAAAATGTTTGGCATGAAAAAATAACAGGATAATTTTGGTAGTATAATGGGGGTACATAAAGGTTAATAGAAGGGATTAATAAGACTGAAATGGGTCTCTCATTAATTTAAATCATAATATCAGTAATAGGTATGTGTTAAATCATATCATAATATGAAAAATTAGAAAATAATGGGTATAATAAAAAGGAGGTGATTGAATAAAGAGGAGAAATATAAGATCCCTTACTTCGACATATTAATGAATTAGGAAAAGGTTATAACGAGATGGGATAAATGATTTATCATTATTTGAAAATAAATTGAACATTAAAGGGATATTTATAAATTCATAATAATATAATAAATTTATATTAAAAAGGATAAATATGAAGAAGGTTCTTGGAAGGAAAAGAAGAGAGAGAGAGAGATCCCTTACATTGAGAGGGTGTTTCCAAAAGCTTGAGAGGGACTTCTTAAGAGATTGGGGGAGCCTTGGGAGGGATATAGAGAGGGAAGTAAAAATTAATGTATTTATCCAAGGGTTTTGAGTAAAGAGAAATGGAATGTTTGGTGGGTTTATATAGAAAAAGGGAGAAGAGTTCTTTATTAATTTCCAAACTTAGGTTTTGGACTCTATATGATAAAGTAACCTAAACCACATAACATCCCCTAGTTTCTACTAAAGTAAAGTGGTTTTCATTATTTTATATATCTAAGAACCTATATTATTAAAATTATACCCTTGAAGATGTGGAAGTGATTCATGTTTACAAATAATTGATTTTAAAAGCATAAAATATAACATAGCTTTTGGATGATTCATTAAGGGTTTGTAAAATTTATCAAATAACCACAAAAAAAATTATTTTAAAGGGGGAATATTTATTTGGTTATTTAAAAATTTTATGGAATATATTACATCACTTTTGGTTCATTATTATTTCATAATACATATTGTATATTTACACCGTATTTAATTTTTACCCAAAGATTCGACTATCTCCAAAAATTATGAAGAAACCACTTTTGGCTAATTTCAATGTTCTAATTTCAAAAATAATATTTATTTTATCCAAATAATTATCTAACTATGAGAATTAAGTTTTTTAAATACTAGTTTTTTAATAATAATTTTTTTGAACTTTATAAAAATTATTTTCAGACTTTGAAAAATTATATTATCATTTGTATTTAATAAAAATTATTTAATAAAATTATTTTATTAAAATAAATTTTTTCAAAAATTCTCGAATTAATTAAAATAGAGTGTCTTGATTAAAATTATACATTTCCCAAAAATACAATTTGTGTGTCATCATATAAAAATCTATTTTTATCAAACTCATTATCTAATCATTTTAAAAGTAATATTAAAAAGGGATAAATATAATATTTGTTTTATTAAAATAAAAATATAAAAATTCACACTGTTAGTGAATTCCCTTAGGGTAAGGTATGTGATGGTGAGATTTTCTTGGGGTGGTTCGACATACATGGTTTGGGTCTTGATCTTGTTGAGCTTTAACTTCACTCGTAAACAATTTTGTTTGTGATTTAGTTATTAAATCATGGATTAGTATTGGTTAAGTGAAAATCCCAATGATTCAATCTCCATTGTAAGCTTCTATAAATTTTCTTCATAGAGAAAAATTCTAATAGTCAAGGTCATCACTTCTTTCATTTATATCAATTGGAATTTATCATAACCCTTAATATACTAATCTTAATGGTCACTATACAATAGATATATTAATAATGGTGATGATTCATAATGGTCTTTTAAATTTGATAAACCATATAATGGTTCAAAATAACCAAATTAGTGCATGCATTTTCTATAACTTTATTAATTTATGAGGTATTTAATCATTGAAAAAGAGAATTTTATTTATATAAGTTTGGGTCATTATACATGAAATATGTGATAGATCCATCATTGAATGACTGAAAATTAATTTTTTTATTATCATAAAGCCCCTTTTAATGGATCAGGGGGACCCAACATGATATAAAAGACTAAAAAAATAAAACCTTTCCCCCACATTCCAAAATCCAAAAAACTAGATCATTTCAACAAGGGAAAGTCCCTCCCTATCATCAAAAAAATTAATTCCAGTTTCCACCTTCTCATCGCTATTCGGCTAGCTAACTTGTGTAGAGATGCACGGGCCTTGTACCAATGGAAAATGTCATACCCTCTCAAACATCCAAATCCAAAGCGCAATGGTTTGGTGAAAATTCACAACTCTAAACCTCATCTAGAGAAACCCCTTAAGAAGATCTGGAATCATAGACCCTTGAACCATAGACCACATGCCACAAAGAAAATCACACCACCTTAAAAGATTCACAAACTATAACAGAAACACACTGATTCGAAGTAGATTCAAAACCAAATCCAATCACATAGTCAAAAAATAAGGATCACAAGCCATCACCACACAAACGGTCTCCCGACTTCCAGAACCAATGCTAGAAAATCCCTTCCATAAACTGAACCAAGACAAAACAACCCATAGTCACCATCAATTAGACCAAAAATCCACCCAAATCACTTACAGACGAACCAAAAAATGCTGTGACAACCCTTAGACCATAGAAGACTGGATCTCGACCATTGTACCTTCACTACGCTACAATGGAGATGGCCGAGCCCCCAAACCAATGGATCTCAAACCCTCGACACTGCAGGAGACCGATCATGAACCCTCGACGCCACAAAATCTTGGTCGTGAACCCTCAACGCCACCAAAAATAGGAACCTAAGGGACACTACAGAAGCCTGATTGCGAACCCGAAACACTATAGAATCCCAATTGTAAACCCATGACTCTGCCAGAAAAAGGAACCCGTGAACCCTCGAAATGATGGAACTTGAACCCTTAATTCCATAGGAATTTGGATCATGAACCCTCTACACCGCCATAGATAGAGGAACCGCACACCACGAGTTCGCTAATAAGAATCACTAGGAAGCGGAGCCACAATCAACCAAGGATGGAGGTGATGAGGAAAACCTAATGTAGTAGAGACCCTTACAGGCTCATCCTTCAATACATCACCATCATACTCTCCTAAGTAGATCCATTGCTGAATCATGTAGAGTTATACTCACAATTTTAATCATCTCCTATGTCTTATACATGTCTCCTTGGAGATATTATTTCATGTGATATTGACAACCATTCTCTCTTGAATTTTTCCAACTTGTATTGCAATACCTTACTTTTATATATACTTTGACATGGTCCAAGTAACCCATTAGATCTTATTCCCTAGAACTTGGGTTACTGTCACAAACTGAATCTGGTCGCCATCAAAACCGGCACCCGACCCGGCCTGTGACAAGGTCCGAAGGGCGTTATCGATCCCTACAGGCTGGCACAAGTGCCCAGGTATCATAAAATGAAGTTTGGGAATGATTTACCCGAGTTTATAAACATTAAACAACAAACAAACTCAATAAAAAAATCTGGATTTTTCAACTAAAAATGTCTTTTGAAAAATTTCAGAACTGAATTACATAAGTTAAAACTTTGTTTAAAGACCATTAAAAAGGTAAAAACCAAATAAGGATATCCCAAGAACCTCCACATGGCAAGAGGCACCGCCCTCAAGCCATCCCCACAACACCGCATCACGAATGACTGGTAAAAACCCAAACTGTTGGCACAAAAGTTGTACCCAAACCTGCAACAACAAAATAACCAAGTCTACTTACCCCCAAAGGTGTAAGTAGGGTGTAAGACAAAGCCCAGTAGGATACCACCACTAAGATATTCCATGTAATAAACATTCAAAGATGAAAAGCATGCAAGTTTTCAAAAACATGTAATTTCTAGTTACAATTTCAAGAAGATGCAACTTAAAAAAATTAAGTTTTCAAGTGGGATAATTTAAAGAATCAACACTTTTAAAATAAATTGAAAAGCTACTGAATTTTCCAGCCAAATATATTGTATGTCGATGGTAAGTATAAAGGATCTAATGAGCACAAATAATATGAAATAACCCCTAGGAACTAGCTTGTTGTGGGTCCCAGGTACCTCGTATCTTAGTGAGAGTAACCATCACAGATATCTGTTCTCATGCACAAGCCACTAGTAGGGAACATACCCATAACCTAGTGGTCCCCAATCATCATCATCATAGTTTAGTTATCATTGTAAGTGCCAATCTTACTAAGTGAAACTAAGGCCAAACCCCACAAAGTCACTAGCATACTAGTACACGTCCACCCACCTAGATACCCAGGTTTTCCCCTTGTTCTCAAACAAGTTCAACAAGTCAAGAAATATACTTTGAATATGAAAATATCATTTACACATCAAAAATTCACCAAACATCCCACATGTATACCACACAAGTCACAAAAGTCCACTTTTCATTCAAATTGATTTTGAAATCCGACTCACACCAAAATAGCCCACAACACTTTTCACATTTCTTTTACACTTCCACAAATCCATTAAAAATTTTTATAAAACCAATAAAAGATATTACAAATCACATAACAACCCAATCACAAGTTAAATAATATCCTTTTCATAACCAAAATCTATTTTGCACATCACACTCACACAAAACATTCCACATCACTTTCACATATCTTACACACTTTAGTAAATCCTTTAAACATTTCCAAGATGGAACACATCACAAAACAACCCCTTTCATATTTAAAATGTAGAATTTCAAAATATACACACTCCAAAACGATTTTCCAATATGGTTTTACCACTAACATAAATCATTAAATCATTCAAATCTTTCATAAAACAATTCCAAAGAGTATACCCAATCTTTGCTCATAAAAACCATTTCAAAACCATATTTCAAGGACAAAACCACACCAAAACACTAACAAAGTAGAATTTTAATCCCTAGATACATTTATAAAACCACTTTCAAGTGTGATAAAATAAACTTGAATAATACCACAAAAGATACAAATGAAAACACCCATTTCTATAAAATGATCTCAAGATGTATAACAAAGTTTTACACACCAAACCTATTCCAAAAACCCCCTTACAAGTCCCACATGACACTAAGGAATTAAAAAAATATAATTTTCATCCCCTTTCAACAACTAATAAATCAATTTCATATTTTATAAAACTACCACAAAAGATACCACATGTGTTACATTCGAAAAGTTCACAACTTCAATAAAAATGAAATTATAAAATTAAATGTTTAACCAAATCCCTAAAAATATGGTTTTCACACCATAAAAAACATATGCAGAACTTGAAAAACTAATAAAAAAAGAAAACTAACTCATCAAGGAATGGTTCACCATGGAATCACCTACCGAAAGTGTTGAATCCCACAAAACATGGTACAAAACATCAACCACACCACCACCGCACCACAAGGAAGATAAATCTATCCCTAGATCACAATATTTGACCAAATAGACACCAAATAAAACCCTAGGTTCTAACCCTAACTTCTGGACATTTTAGAACATAATGAAAGAGGGAGAAAACCCTAAGGGAAAAGGAAGAAACCAAGAAGTAATCACTTACCTTAAAAAATATTAAATAAATAACCCAAAATACACTAGTATCTGAATTTGAAAACAGAAAAACATTCAAGTGATATTAGAACAAGGTTGAAGATATAATTTAGGAATTGGAATGGGGGAAAAATAGTTATAAATAAAGGAGTTATGAAATAATTAATTTACCTCTTCAAATCTGGGTGATTTGAGAAATCCATAGAAGTTTCATCCAAATTTGTGATGAAACCAAGCTCCAAAGAGGGGGAGGAGAGCATGGGTGCGCTCCTTGGGTATGTGGGCTCTGGGGAGAGTTGGAATCACCAAAACAAGGTAAATATTGAAGTATATATTAAAGTATTAAAAAACATTTTTAATACAGGAAATGAGTTTTCAGGCAGACTCAATCTCTTAAATAAAAACCCATATCCACCATGATTATGGATTCTTAAATGGTCCAAATTAATATAGTGGTGTTAATAGGTTAGGGGATGACAAGTAAAAATTTTAATGGATGAAAAATGTTGAAAAATGAAGGAGTTATAAAGGAATCAAAATTTATTTTGAAATATGGAATTGAGCTCACGGTTTGGCCCAATTCATGAAAACTCACCCATTCCTCCATAAAAGCTTGGAAAACCCCCAAAACAAAGAATGAATGGAAATTAAATGAAATTTAACTTTAAAATACGTCAAGTATGTGACAATTATTCCTACCATGAAATTTTTTTTGTCCCCGAAAATCCACAACAAGGCTAGATACAAAAACCAAACCCAATCGATAAACCAAGATGTACTTCTTTGCCAAGCTTTGCCCCCAAGGGCCAAAACACCTCCAGTGATCAATTAAGGAAGGATTAATCTCACAAACCAAACTTACACCACTTTCCTCAAATGATCAATCACATTCATACTTTATCCAAAAATAAATATCCTCAAACACTATCTGAACAAGACTCAAACAATTCACCCAAACGAACAACAACTTCAAACAAGGTTACACTTACCTTACTTTAACTAAACCATTAGGCACTCTCCAATCCCAACGTTTACTCAAGGAATATGTTGGTATCTAGATATTTCTGAATGAGACTACCTACCTCCAAGACAAGACCATGGATAAATCTGAGCTATTGGTATGGGGGGACACAAATAAGTACCCCACCATAAGAGACAACCTATATTTTTCTGAGACAGAATCAGGACACTAATATGGGAGGCCTGAATGGAATCCCTAGTACAAAGGGTAGAATTCCATTCAATGTTTACGAAGGAGCGTATATGAGAATCATAGTGGGTCTCCCCACCATAAGAACCAACCATCTTAACCGACCAGCATGGGCCGACACAGAAAGACCCAAAAAAATTTAATGATTTGGGAAGGGCATAGGGTTAAATCGTACGGTTTGGGAAATAGTGCACTAACTGTACAGATCATTCTTTCCGCATGGATTCCTGGCACACATTCACTACTAATCATGCAAAAACTGTGTCCTTAGCACGTCTATCCAAATTCCAAACATTCTCTAATGACTCAATAGAAACCAAAGGGGGAGGGAATGACATTAGGTGATGACATGGGTACAAGGCCCTCCACCAATTTCCACTGAATGAGAACAACAGAAGAAAGATGATGAAACCATAGGTTTAAAATCTTCCTATCTTTAATACTAAGGATAAGACATTGTAAAAGGGTTTAAAAGACCCTGGGATTTCCCCTGACTATGAGCTAGCTTCTCTCGAAGACCTATGGCTAGAGCTCAAATGATTGAAGCATCTTGAGCCTCACAGTTAGGATTTGGAAACCCCCTAAACGAGAATTATTCTTTCAGTGCCACAAAAAAATACATTTCAATCCCCGATAATATTTCCAAGACATAACACATTCCAAACTCACTTTACCCTAACCCGATATTTCACTAAAACAAGGGCTTAGAAGATGCACACACATCACACCTTGTTTCTTCAGGTGAGAAACAATAGAAGTAAAGAACACCTATACTCACATTCCTCTAAAATGGAAGATTTTGAAGTTTTTCTAAGGGATACATTCTCCCAACATAACAGGGACTCTCATAGGATTGCATTCCTTTCACTTTTATAGTCAATCAAGCACATGACATCACATGGCGTCACCGAACAGGACCATGGTGACTGGTATAAACAAAGCATAGAGAGAGACCTTATACCCGAATGGCCTGAAGGCCTTCTTTTTTATTTTATTATAGATAATCCCCATTTTAAGAGTTGAAGGGGAACCCATACATGACCCGTAGGCCCAAGGCACAAGGCCCAACATGACCCATAATACATGACCCGAAGGCCAAGAGGTATACCATGCCCAATACATGACCCGTAGGCCCAACCCACTAGAACTGCCCCTCCCCAGCTTCTGCATCATTGATTTCCTTTAGCTCCCCACCTGCATTGCTGATCGGCTAGCATTTCCCCGTATAAATCTGCACGGTGCCTGGTCCCGATGGCTGTTGCCATACCCTCTCATTCGTCCAATCCGGTTAGCTCTGCTTCTGGTGACTGCTACTGGTGCTCTGAACCTCATCTGGGGCCTGATCTGTGTGAACTGGGCTACTTCATGGTCTTCAATGGCCCAAAGGCCCTGTGTCCCAAAGGCCTTTGATGGCCCGAAGGCCCTGAGACCCGTAGGCCCAAACCGGTGGCCCGAAAGCCCAAATCAGGTGAATAGTCCGACTACTACAGTACCGAACAGTGCCTGCTACAGTACCTGCTACGGTACCTGCTACAATAATGCTACCACACCTGCTACAGTACTGCTACAGTGCCAGCTACAGTACTGCTACAGTACCGGAAATTTGCCTCCGCCCGGTTTTGAACCTGGGTCTCTTGGATGCCAAGCAGGAGCCCTTACCACTTGGGTATAAGCTCGTTGGCGAGAGGGACCTTATACAACATCCCAAAAAAACACACAATTATAGAAAGTGGCCACAATATCTTCTCATGACCAGATTCCCCACACTAGTAGTTTAACATGAACTTATTCTTCTAAGAGACTATGAAGGACTGAGAGGACCTCTTAGACACCATCCCGATACTCATCCATGCTAACAACCCCAGACCACTTCCACCTTCAGCAAAATCAGGAAACTTAAGAAGCTAAGGTCTCTTTAAACTTTCCATGATCACTCTCCCACTACAAGAGGATACAAAAAACCAAGAAAAGAAAAGGGTGTAGACTCAATCTAAAAAGATCAAGAAAAATATTCCTTACATTGATCAACTAGAGGATCTTACAATGGCGAAACAACCTGGGTTGCACTTCAGTTGTGCACTAACCCTTAATGGGGGCATACCTAATCCAACAAGAGAACCCAAGGACCCAACCAACCTGGTCCATTGGTCAAGACATACCTCAACCAGATCCAAAAAAATGAGGGGAAACACCATAAATTCTTCCCAAAATATTCTTAGAGGAGACCACTAACTAGCCCTTCAACCCAGCCTACCGACCAAACACAAAACTAAAACACTGTTCAAACAAGAGGGGTTCTTGGACTCAAAACATTACATAACATC
Source organism: Viscum album (assembly GCA_963277665.1). Lineage (NCBI taxonomy): Eukaryota > Viridiplantae > Streptophyta > Magnoliopsida > Santalales > Viscaceae > Viscum > Viscum album. The sequence continues at coordinate 439,079,940 of OY728155.1, read as the reverse complement.
AACATTTCAAAAAAAAAACATAATACACACTATCCCAAACCACTCATCAAGACATCATGTTTTCCTTTTAAAAACATTTCTTTGAAAACAAATGGTTTAGCGGTTAGCGTATCCCCCAATGGTACCCCATGGGCCCCACACATGCTTATTTCTATGCCACACCAGGCACCCTCCTCATATCCATCCTGACACTCATACAGTCATGCCATTAACCATACATCATCCCATATAACCCCATGCATGTGGTCTCTCACAAAAATACCAAAGGTTAATACAAAAACTCATTCCACTTTTCAGAACCAAAACAATCAACCAATACTTCATTTTTCTCAAGACCGCTAACCATGAAATCGAACCCAAATTACCGCATAAAAGAAAATTTTCTGAAAGGCACAATCATTCCAATTAAAACTCACTTTCAAGTTATTCACATCAATTTAAAAACATCTCATCCCATTAAAACACCTTTCAATAGTTTACAAAACTCTATTGGAAACACTTTTTCAAAACCAACCTTGACATAGTTCATGCTTTCAAAAGAGGTGTAAACACACCATTTTAAATTCCAATACAATTCTAAAAATTCATTTCTCCATTTTCAAAAATCTAACCATTCCCTATTTATTATATAATCATTTCACAAAAACTTTACGCTTCTTAAAACCAAGTCACTTTAAAACTAAAGTTCCAAGATTTCAAAACTAAAAAACAAAATACAATGCGAGAGGAAACTAGTTTCAGTGGGTGACTTGGACATATGGTTGGAATCCATATCCTAATAACTTCACCATCACATAGAGTGTTTTAGGGAAATATCCTTGGCTCCACATGGCTTTCCAGACCCTGCGAGCTCACTGAGACCATTAATCCAACTCTCTTTTCATTTCCCCTAATCATCATCAATCCAAGAAATCCAAAGGACTCATATAAATCACGACTTTCCCTAGAGACTTGAATCCCTTCATGAGGTGTGGTGATTAGGCACACTACCCATAACCGAAATACCAAGTCCCAATAAACCTAACTCTAGACTATCCTGACTATTCCCCAAATAACACGACCCAAAGAGTTAACCAGAACCTTCTATGATACCATTTTGTCACGAACCAGATCTGGTCGCCACCAAAACCGGCACCAAACCTGGCTCATGACATGACCCACGGGGATCAGGAATGCCCTTCAGGCCATGTCACGGGCCGGGTTTGGTGCTGGTTTTGGTGGTGACCAGATCTAGTTTGTGACAGTTACTACTTTAATTTAATCTATAGAAATTTACTTTTAATCTATTCTTAACCAACTGTAATATTAAAAACTATTTTTTTATATGTTATTAACATATTTTACTTGTAAAATTATAGTGTTCCCACTAACCTCTTGTAGACACGTAACATAATTTTGTTCCAAATTATTGTGTCAAAAGTCTTCTTTTAACTTTTCCATTCCTTTTTGTTTTGGAAATTACAAACTCTCTTTTCAAATGAATTCATATTTTGTTTTATCATGTTTACTTTAAGGATTTTTGTTTTACATTTTATCATTATGATTTTACTTATGCATACAATTATTATCATACTCATTATTATCATACCCATGATTATCATACCTATGATTATCATCATGAACCTATATATGATTTACATCATACTCACTGATAATGATTTTCATTGGACTCACCGATTACAATTTTCATCATACACACCATTCAGTATCATACTGTCAAAATAAATTGTACCAACTATCCTAATGAAAATCATCATACTCATTTACTTTTCACATTTTATTTTATCAGAAGAGATAATTTCTTTTTAGTCCCACTTCATCCTATCCATAAAATAGTATTGTATCAAAAGAAAACATTTTAATCAAAACAGTTTCGTGTATTCTATTTTGAGATACATTATAAAACGATGTTGTTGTTTTGGATACAAGACAAACATTGGAGTTCCGGGTGTCTAAGTCCCTCCAAATTTTCAAGAGAAAATCCATCCATTGGAGGAAAATATGACTGTTGGAGCCGAAACCTATAAATACCAGGTCATTTGGATGATCTCACAATTTTTAGAATAACTGATACTCTGCGAGAGCTCTGCCAAAAATTTATTTATGTGAAATCCTTAAAGTGATCAATTTGTGAATAGATTGTTTGAAATACTTGAAATATTTAATAGATTTGTTTTTCTTTATGCGACACCGATCTTTGGTGATTACGATTGATGAATTCCAGGAATAGAAAGGCAGACACACTGATCTTTTGCGGATCGAGGGCTTTTGAGGCTTGGAAGATAGAGGTTCCAATTATATTCTTAATCAAGGGATTATGGGGGTAGCAAGATGAAATCCGATCATTGTATCAAGGGATTACCCTGGTGTGGGTAAGACAGACTTTATTGAAAGTATAAATCAATTGACCTTTATCCAAGGTTATTGGATACCCTTCTCTTTGGGTTAAAAGAATTATATTATTTTAAATTTATAATGCTTTGTAATAGAAAGTGAATAATTTTATATATTAATTTTTATATTTATTATTTTGATTATCTTAACCAATATGATTATGAAACTTTAGTAATATACTCTAATTACGATCTTTTGTAATTACAATTTTAGTGATTATGATCTTTTCAATTACTCAATACAATTCAGTACACTTTATGATTGAATCATTGTATTGTTTTACTTTGAACATCGCTGTAAGAACCCAGATCTTCGTTTTCAGGTATGTCTTTCTTTTCCTGGAGTTTTTGAGAAAAGAGGGGTTTTTGGAAATTTTTGAAGTACACGCCGTGTACTTTCTGAGTACACGCCGTGTACTCCTTTGCCACTCAAAGCTGTGTGTTGGCCGTGTCCGGACCACACACACGGTGTGTAGGGGTGATGTGGGGGCTTCTTAAAGTGGAGTATGGAAAAATAGAGTACACGCTGTGTACCCCAGAAGTACACGCCGTGTATTTTCATTTTTTTCATTAAACGGACAAGGGCCGCGCTTGACAGACAGAACACTCTCCTTCTTCAGGTTTTTCATCCGAGAGTGACCCATACGGCCGCGTTTCTTCTCTGAGCCCCCGTGCCTCAGTCTAATCTCCGTTTCAGCCATCGTCGATTACGTTGGAACCGTAGTAGTGAGTTTTTCCTTCTCCTTGAGCCTTATTTTCCAATTCCTCCTCTTTCTCAAGATATCGTTGGTTGAGCGTTTTTTACATTTTCTCAGATATTCGATGTTCTAAGGAGAATCAATCATCATGGTTCACATATATCGATCTCCTAGCATTGAGGTTGGTGGTTTGTGCCTTTCCGTAGGAATTCTATGAATATTTTGTGAAAATTCCACCAATACCCTTGAACGGGGTATTGCGTGTTTCCTATTTTTCCCTTTTTGTTTGCTTGCTTTGCTGATATGCCTGTATAGAGGTCATTGATTGTGAATAGGGTAAATTGTATTATGCTCTGGATGTTTTGCCTTGCGTGTTTTTCTTATCAGGCATTTTTCCAGTTTCCATGCCTAGTTGTAGGATAGTGGTACTGTTGTACTGTTATGCTGTTGTGCCTTAGAATGATAGCCAAGTAGTTCTTGAGCTTTACTTGGGGCGATACGCGTGCTATGCATGTTTGTTTTACACAAGGCTAAGAGAACCTAGTGTAGTGGACCATAGGGAGAATGGACTTAAGGGATTCTCTAGAGTGTCTTTAATTTACAATGTGAGACCACAGGGGGAATTGACATTGAGTGCTTCCTCAGAGAGTCTGTAGTTCCTCGATGCGGGCCACAGGGGGAATGAAATGCTGAGTGCTTCCCCAGAGAGCCTTTAGTACGATACAATACTATAGGGGGAATTGACGGTAAGTGCTTCCTCAGAGAGTCTATTCTTAGCTGAACCAAAGGGGTGAGACTATGTGTGCTTCCCAGAGGGTTGCTAGTACTTGTAGGTTGAAACTTAGGGGTTAGACTGTGAGAACTACCCAGAGGATACCTTTTTTTTCTACTTGCTTGAGCATCTGTTTCTTATTTATAGATTATATTCTAGAAACTGTGGATTGTAGCTGTTGTGTGCTTTCCTATTTACTGTTTCCTGTATTTTTACTGCCATGTATTCACTGACTGTTAGGCACAGATCTTTGGGTGGTTGCCTACTGGGACCTTGTCTCACACCCTGTTTGGGCCATGCTTTTGGGCCCAAATAGATTATTTTGTTGTAGGTATATATAAGGGAAAATGCCCTTCTACTTCAGGTACTTGACTTGCTGTGGAGCTGGAGAGCATGGGACCAAGCTATGGCTTGTGATGCTGAGGAGTTTACCGTTTTCTTTTCACTTTGGTTTAGTATTGTATTCAGCATTGTGACTTGTTTGGCTGCTTTCCTAGAACTATGTATCATGCATCATTTTAAATACATGTGTGTGTTCTCCAGTTGTTTATTATTAGTCTTCCGCTATTTATTATTTACTCTTGTATGGATGGTTACATTTTCTGCTGTTGTCAAATTGTTTTCTTCCGCTGTGTACTCTGCCAATGAGGGCATAGTTTCCCAACTATCACACCCAAGGCCCTCATTTCTAGTCTAAAACCTCTGGTGTCTGGGGAAATGCGCTTGAGGCCATGTGACTAACCAGGTACGGGGCGCCCTGGGTGGCTTCCGGAACCGGGATGTTACAAAGTGGTATCAGAGGAGTTCTTTTCTCTTCATTTACTATTTGGAGCCTTTATCAAGGGATAGGAAGGATTAGGTACTTGGTATTAAGCTGTGATCGGGATTAACTAACCCGTGTACAGGGAAAAGCCAATATACCTCGCTTATTACAGTTTTCTGGTTTTTCTATGTTACAGTTGATCTGATTTCACCTAGAGTGATTCACATGTTTTGTGTTGTTACTGTTATTGTTATTATGGTTCTATTTCTATCGCAACCAAATGAGATGAGGGTATTTCATCTCATGCATCATATAGAAACTTGTTAGAAATCACATGTCATGCATTCTTGCCATGCCATCTAGGGTGCATTAGAAATTTCATGTTGTTGTGATAGACGTTGTGTAGATTATGAATGCTGTTGTGATAAATGCTTTGATAGAATATATACTGGTTGATAGAGGAATTTATGTATTGTACCTTGCTTATATGGATGTCAATCTTTGACTCATGGGGAGTATGGGCCTTTACGAATCGGAATTTGGAACCTTCATGCTTGTTTTTCAGTGTTTTCTGGGCTTCAGTGCAGTTTCAGAGCTACTGCCCAGAAAAACCCAGAATACATGGTGTGTACTTTATATATACACGCCATGTAGTTTTTAAACCATGTCACTGACTGTGTGAGTAGAAACATGGGTTGTGAAAAATCTCCAGGAACACGCCGTATACGGTAGGTACACGCCATGTAATAGTGATATGTGTACCCGGCCGTGCCACTAACAACACGGGTCGGGGAAGTTTGTGTCATACACGCCATGTTTTGTATGAACACACCATGTATCCTTGTTCTCAGTACCCAGCCATGTCCTATACAATAAGGGACAATGTTATCTCCTCCTATACACCCCGTGTTTGTTCGGAACACGCCGTGTACCCGGCCGTGTCGCCAAAAACACGGGTCGGGAAAAATCTTCAAGTACACGCCGTGTTTGTTTGGAACATGCCGTGTAGTCTCAGTCATGTAGAAGGTCGTGTAACTAACAACATGAGTCATGAAACCTTGTTTACTACATGCCGTGTCCACCAGGAACAGGGCGTGTAGTCTCAGTTTAGGAAGACCGTGTGGGTTAGCCGTGCAAGGAGACACGGGTAGGGGAATAGAGTTAAGTACACGCCGTGTAGAGTTTATACACGCCATGTAGTCATGTCTGTAAAAACTTGAGTGTTTCCTTCTCCTGTTTCCATTTTGTACTCATTTGTTCTCTGTCATTGTTTTCATGATCTAAGGTATGCTTTTGATCTTTTAGATCTATGCCTCTGAGACGTCCTCCGGTTGTACGTCAGTTTCCAGATGGTGATCAGACACCAGATATGGCTGATCAGGGACTTCCTGCCAATCCTCTAGTCGGTCCATCCTTGGCAACGACTGTCATAACAGTTGCAGGCGTTGATGCGTAGTTCAGGGAAGGCTTTATGAGGATGATGCAGACCTTTCAGGGAGAACTGCCTCCTGCTATAACTATGGAAGACTTGACGTGGGTTTTCTAGTAGCAACATCCTCCTACTTTCTCGGGGGAAGGAGGACCACAGGCTGTAGAGTCATGGCTGGAAGCCATGCTGACTATCTTTGAGCATCTGGAAACACCTCCAGAGAGGTGGGTCAAGCTCGATACCTATATGCTATGAGACTCCACCAAGAGGTGGTGGGACGTGATCTCACAGGCGGGTCATCAGTAGGTTATGGCTTGAGAGGAGTTCCAACACGTGTTTTACGACTACTTCTACCCGGATACCCTGAGGGCCGATCGAGCCTGGGAGTTCATGATTCTAGAGTAGGGTACTCTTTCTGTTATGGAGTATTCCTCTCGTTTCACCGAGCTTCAGTGTTTCACACCCCTCCGGGATGGAAATGGGGTGTTATTAGCAAGGAAGTTTGAGGATGGTCTTAGGCAGGAGATCCACTCACAGGTGAATATCTTCCAGTTGACTTCCATCATCTCCATTATCAACCAGGCACTGATTGCAGAGTGCAATCTGAGAGACTCCAGAGCTGCGATCCAGGGCAGTTCTGCTTGCAGAGCTAGTGTTCCTCCAATTGACAGCAGGTAGGGAGTCTACGCGCGATGATCTGAGGAGGCGAGATACATCTACAAGTAGCCATGTAGTATGCTACTAGTGTGGAAGGGAAGGGCACACGAGGCCGCAGTTCCAGAGATAACTAGTGGAGTGCCGATATTACGGCAAGATGGGTCACCTTTAGAATTTCTACCAGGTTTTCTCACCAGTAGCTGGTGACGGGGGTTCTTCCCTGACTCCTCATTCGGGAGCAGCACCACCAGTTTCTCACCAGTCATGAAACTAGAGTTCTTTCGGCCATTTGGTCCGAGGTGGAGGTCGAGGCCATGGTAGTCAGTCACCAGTCCTTCAGCGTTAGTAGGGAGGATCAACTCAGAGTGGTCAGGCAGGGTCACAGGGCCGCAGGGCAGGCCAGACTTTTTCGGTGGAGCAGACCTATCGGGAGCAGGATCCTGGACCTTCTACAGTTCGAGGTACAATTTTAGTAGCCCCAGTTTTATCTTCAGCCCTTTTTGATACTATTGATACGCATAGATTTATCTCTGTTGCTGTTTTGGAGACCCTTGGGCTCTGTATCTTTTCTTTTGATAACTTGTTGACACTAGACACACCTTTGGGGACGAGGACATATAGTGTACGTCAGTGTAGAGAGTTCCCTCTCGAGGTTGCATGGTATCGTTTCTTATGGGATCTCTATGTCCTAGAGATGATATGCTATGATGTCATTCTCGGGATAGACTGGTTGGTTCCCTTCCAGGAAGTCGTCAACTATTATCGCTACAGGCTAAGTTTCATTTCACCAGAGGGTGAATCTTTTCTTCAAAGAGGCGAATGGGATGTTCAGGCGAGTTGAGCAGGACTTGAGCATCATGGGCTGGGAAAGGTGATGGCCCAGATTGCTATTCTTTATCTGGATGATCAGGGGACTTCACATTTGTACTTTCCTCTAGTGGTGGATCGTTTCAGGGATGTCTTTCCAGAGGAATTTTCAGGTTTTCCTCTGGAGCGTGAGGTGGAATTCTCTATTGAGCTCGTGCCAGGAGCAGCACCAGTGTCCATTCCTCCCTATAGGATGACTACACCCGAGTTGCAGGAGCTCAAGAAGTAGTTGGAGGAGTTGCAAGCAAAGGGTTTCATCTGACCCATTACTTTTCCTTGGGGTTCGCCTGTCCTGTTTGCGAAGAAGGCGGATGGTACCCTTAGGCTATGTGTGGATTATCGGAAGCTGAACCAGTTGATGGTCAAGAACCGATATCCCTTACCAAGGATTTATGATCTTTTCGATCAGCTTCGAGGAGCCCGGGTGTTCTCAAAGATCTATTTGAGGTCCAGTTATCATCAGTTGTGTGTTAGACCATCATATATACCTCTGACATCCTTCAGGAGTAGGTATGGTCTCTACGAGTATACGGTTATGCCGTTCGGCCTCACGAATGTGTCAGCAGTTTTCATGGCACTGATGAACTGAGTGTTCCATCCTTACTTGGATTCCTTCATCGTGGTCTTCGTGGATGATATCTTGGTTTACTCTCACACTCGACACAACCATGATAACCATCTTGAGATCGTTCTGAGTACACTGAGAGAGCATCGACTTTATGCTAAACTCTCTAAGTGCCACTTTTGGATGGATCAAATTCACTTCTTGGGTCACATCATCTCAGAGGCAGGAGTATCCATGGACCCATATAAAGTGAGATATGTAGTTTCCTGGGAGCATCCAAGGAACGTTTTTGAGGTACGAAGTTTCCTAGGGCTCGCTGGATACTACAGACGCTTCATTTAGGACTTTTCATGCCTAGCTGCACCATTGACAAGTCTGACCAAGAAGGGGGCGAAGTTCTTATGGTCTGATTCTTGTGATTCAGCCTTTAAGGAGCTGAAGGGGAGGTTGACATCGACACCGATACTAGTCTTGCCAGAGCCAGGGGATAGCTATAATGTTTATTGTGATGATTCAGGTATTGGACCGGGCGCTGTGCTTATGCAGAGAGATGGAGTCGTTGCATATGAGTCTCGACAGTTGAGACCACATGAGAGGAACTACCCGACGCACGACCTAGAGTTGGCAGCTATTGTTCATGCCTTACACTGTTGGAGAAATTACCTTCTGGGAGATCAATTTGTGGTTTTAACCGACCACAAGGGTCTCAAGTACATCTTCACTCAGCGTGATCTGAATCTGAGACAATGCAGTTGGGTTGACTATCTTAAGTATTTTGATTTCAAGCTTTCCTATATACCGGGAAAGGGCAATGCAGTGGCAGATGCGTTGAGTAGGAGAACTTAGATTCAGGTAGTTCAGGAGGCCAGCAGTGCGTGGCAGCTTATAGCTCGGTTCTCTGAGATGCATCTGGAGGTGCATGATGGATAGGGATAGAATTACCTATCTTTTGTAGCTGTTACCTCTATACTTCTTGATCGGGTATGAATGAGGCATCTATCAGACTCAGAAGTCTTAGTCCTACGGGAAAGTGTGTCAGGAGAGGACCCTCTTCTTGGATGGACAGGGGGTGAGGATGGGATCTTGCATTTCCAGGGACGCGTATGGGTGCAAGCAGACATACGCGAGGAACTGATGCAAGATTTTCACTCCTCAGTTTGGGAAGTTCATCCTGGTGTCACCAAAATGTATCGAGATCTTCATTGCTAGTACTGGTGGCCAGGTATGAAGAGAGATGTTGCTGGTTTCATCTTGAGGTGTTCCACTTGTCAGCAGGTGAAGGTAGAGCATCAACAACCAGCAGGCCTTTTACAGCAGTTACCCATTCTGGAGTGGAAGTGGAATGATGTCTCGATGGAATTTGTGACCGGATTGCCGAGGTCACCTCGAGGGAACGATGCTGTTTGGGTTGTCATCGACAGGCTTACGAAGGTTTCTCACTTCTTATCGATCAAGGAGACCTTCAATGTTGATGATCTGGGATGACTATACATCCAAGAGATTGTACGTCTACATGGAGTTCCACACTCCATTGTTTTAGATAGGGATGTGCTCTTTACTTCTCAGTTCTGGCAGGGACTTCAAAAGGCTTTGGGTATATAGGTACTTTTGAGTACAACATATCACCCCCAGACTGATGGCCAGTCCGAGCGTACGATACAGGTTCTTTAGGATATGCTCCGATCCTGCATTCTAGACTTTGGCGGTTCTTGGGAGAATCATATCCATCTGGTGGAGTTCGCCTACAACAACCGTTTTCATGCGACTATTCAGATGGAACCTTACGAGGCTTTGTATGGTAGGCCATGCCGATCACCCTTATGCTGGATGGAGGCAGGAGAGACAACTTTATTGGGACCTCATCTAGTTCAGGAGACCTTAGAGCAGATAAAGATGATTCAGAAGAGGATGACTACAGCACAGTCTCGACAGAATTCTTATGCTGATCAGCAGAGACGACCTCTGGAGTTCGAGGTCGGGGATCAAGTTTTCCTGCGTGTCGCACCAAGGTTGGGAAACAAGAGGATTTAGAGATAGGGTAAGCTTTCACGGTGGTACGTCAGACCATTTGAGGTGTTGGAGAGAGTTGGGCTGGTTTCCTATCAGCTGCAGTTACCTCAGAGGTACCGGGACACGCATGACATCTTCCACGTCTCTCAGCTCCGACATTACTTTTCAGACCCATCTCATGTATTTCAGCCTGAGGAGGTTGAGCTCGAAGCAGATGCATCGTTTGAGGAGAATCCTATCCGGATTGTTGATAATAGTGCGAAGGTTCTACGTGGTCAGTCTGTCCCTCTAGTATGGGTGCTATGGCAGCACGGGCAAGTACAGGACGAGACCTGGAAGAGGGAGGCCGATGTACGATCGCAGTGGCCGGAGCTGTTCGAGGTGTCTCCTTCTCCGCCTCGTTAGGGAAATTTGGGGACAAATTTCTTTAAGGGGGGAAGTTTGTAAGAACCCAAATCTTCGTTTTTAGGCATGTCTTTCTTTTCCTGGAGTTTTTGAGAAAAGAGGGGTTTTTGGAAATTTTTGAAGTACACGCCGTGTACTTTCTGAGTACACGCCATGTACTCCTTTGCCGCTCGAATCCATGTGTTGGCCATGTCCAGGCCACACACGGTGTGTAGGGGTGATGTGGAGGCCGCTTAAAGCGAAGTATGGGAAAACAGAGTACACGCCGTGTACCCCATAAGTACATGCAGTGTATTTTCTTTTTTTAATTAAAAGGACTGGGGTCGCACCTGATGGAAAGAACACTCTCCTTCTTCAGGTTTTTTGTCCGAGAGTGACTCGTACGACCGCGTTTCTTCTCCAAGCCTCCGTGCCTCCGTCTGATCTCCGTTTTAGACACCGTCGATTGCCTTGGAACCGCAGTGGTGAGTTCTTCCTTCTCCTTGCGCCTTGTTTTCTAATTACTCATCTTTCTCAAGATATCTTTGGTTGAGTGTTTTTGATGTTTTCTCAGATCTTCTAAGTTATAAGGAGAATCAATCATCGTGGTTCATGTATATCGATCTCCTAGCATCGAGGTAGGTAGTTTGTGACTTTTCGTAGGAAGTCTGTGAATATTTTGTGTAAATTCCACCAATAACCTTGAATGGGGTATTGCGTGTTTCCTGTTTTTCCCTTGTTGTTTTCTTGCTTTGCTGATATGCCTGTGTAGAGGTCATTGCTTGTGAATAGGGTAAATTGTATTGTGCTCTGGATTTTTTCCTTGCATGTTTTGATTATCAGGCGTTTTTTTAGTTTCCATGCCTAGTTGTAGGATAGTAGAACTATTGTACTGTTATGCTTTTGTGACTTAGAATGACAGCCAAGTAGTTCTTGTGGTTTACTTGGGGCGATATGCATGCTATGCATGTTTGTTTTACACAGGGATGAGAGAACCTAGTGTAGTGGACCATAGAGAGAATGGACGTAAGGGCTTCTCCAGAGTGTCTTTAATTTACGATGCGAGACCACAGGGGGAATTGACGTTGAGTGATTACTCAGAGAGTATGTAGTTCCTCAATGCAGGCCACATGGGGAATGAGACATTGAGTGCTTCCCTAGAGAGACTTTAGTATGATACGAGACTATAGGGGGAATTGACGGTGAGTGCTTCCTCAAAGAGTCTATTTTAGCTGAACCAGAGGGATGAGACTGTGTGTGATTCCCAAAGGGTTACTAGTACTTGTAGTTTGAACCTTAGGGGTTAGAATGTGAGAACTACCCAGAGGTTACCTTTTTTTTCTACTTGCTTGAGTGGCTGTTTCTTGTTTGTAGATTATATGCTAGAAACTGTGGATTGTAGCTGCTGTGTGCTTTCCTGTTTACTGTTTCCTATATTTTTACTGCCATGTATTCACTGACTGTTAGGCACATATCTTTGGGTGGTTGCCTATTGAGACCTTGTCTCACACCCTGTTCGGGCCATGATTTTGGGCCCAAATAGATTATATTGTTGCAGGTATAGATAAGGACAAACACCCTTCTACTTCAGGTACTTGACTTGCTGTGGAGCTGGAGAGCATGAGACCAAGATATGGATTGCGATGCTGAGGAGTTTACCATTTTCTTTACACTTTGGTTTAGTATTGTATTCAGCATTGTGACTTGTTTGGTTGATTTCCTATACCTATGTATCATGCATCATTTTATATACATGTGTGTGTTCTCCAGTTGTTTATTGTTAGTATTCCGCTATTTATTATTTACTCTTGTATGGATGGTTACGTTTTCTGCTGTTATCTAATTGTTTTCTTCTACTGTGTACTCTGCCAATGAGGGCATAGTTTCCCCACTATCACACCCAAGGCCCTCGCTACTAGTCGGCAGCCTCTAGCGTTTGGGGAAATGTGCTTGAGGCCATGTGACCAATTGGGTACGGGGCGCCCCTGGGTGGCTTCCGGAACCGAGACATTACAATCGCAACCCAAGTGATTATGATATATTACACACTTAATTTGTTTTAATCATTTCAATCATGAATACGATTAATTTCAATTATGACTATCATAGTCAACCTGATTACAATACTTTTATAACTGGACCCTGGGCCCTGTCTAATTAATGTTTTAATAAATTAAGAGATATTATGAATTAAATCAGTTTAAATTATTTTAAACCAAATCCTTTAGGGATAAAAATGAAAAGTTTTTAAACCTAAAATTCACCCCCTCTTGTATTGTGCCATCTACATATACATTAAAATCCAACACAAATGAATATTCTATGATTACAATGATTTCATTTATCCATAAATGTCTCTATACAACTTGAATTACATATTAGCATTCTATGGTTACACCAACCCTTTTTTGGTTATGTCATATAGACATCTTCCATAAGGTTTCCTTCAATTAAGGTGGTCTTGAAAATCAACACCTAATATCATGATTATAGAAATTTTTTATGAAAAGTGGAATTATTATGGATTTAATCATGAATATTTGGTAAAACCAGTTAAGATTTATTAGTACCACACTTGTACCACCCATGTATAGTTTCTCTTGAATACCCTCCAATGACTTTACATAAATCAGAGAAACTACCAAAATATATACTTGACTTTGGTACATGGAATCCATTTTTGATTTTTTTGAACTTTCCAATCATATAATGTTTCTTTAAATTGCTTCCTTGTAGGATTCATTATTCTTAACAAATAATATATTATCCACCACATTGAATATAAAACTAACCTTTTAGTTATAATCATCCTACACAGTATGTGTCTATGGAACATCCCTTTAATGTGCTATTGTGGAACTTATTACTATGTAAACTATATATTCATATCATTCCTTGACTTTATCTAAGTAAATATTTATCCTATTATCTCAAATATATATATGCACCCTTTTATAGATTAATATTCTATCACTCGAATATAACTTTTCAATTTTAGGGATTTGTGTGATATTTTACACAAACTTTATGATAATAACAGAGATTCACTTTGTGTTTTTATTGATGTAAGCTTGTTTATTGACTTAGGCTTAAAAAACTCTTTTCATATAAACACATGTTTTTTAGAATAATTAATTTTATTAATATTATAAAACACATGATATCCATTTGTTATTATAGTTGACATATGGTAATGGTTTAATGTATCTATTTGTGAAACATGTCTCGAAAAGATAAAGGAAGACTTTGAAAAACTAATATAACTCATCACCGATCCTCCTTTTACTATTATCATGGTTGTGATGTGTATAATGAAATGTGAGTTTAAGAATAAATCCACTCAATATTTTCATGATCGATGAATATTGGTTAAGATATTCGTTAACTTATGGGCCTAAAGCAACTCATATCCTTTAACCATGCATATTACTTACTTCACTTTTACATTCCTTAAATCATAAAGGAATCTTATGAAGTATTTAAACTTACCTCAAGATTATCCTTAAAATAGTTTTTTCAGTCAATACAAATTATCTCTGGAAGATTTATGGCTTACCTTTATTTCAAATGGTTTCTTTGTCTAAAACTTAACAAGTAATTATATCAATTATACTTAAGGTTTTTATATTTTAAGAGTCTAAACACCATATTAAGTAATGCTTGAAAAATACTTTTAGTTTTACTTGAAAAATAATTATCTTTCTACAACTGGGTATTTATGAGCCTTATATTTTATATTCATCATTTATTGTAAATGGTTCAAGTATTACTAAACTATTAGTTGATTATGAAAGATCACAAATAACATTCATTCCATAATTAAACAATGTCTCATTATATCCAATGGACACATGAGATATTTTTTTTGGTAATAATCAATATAAAATAATAGTTCAACTAGAATCAATCATCTCTATAAAAAAAAGTTGTGTTCTTCCCATTGCTAACATAAGAATCAACTATCCTCAGTTACTTGGAGAATTCACCTCACTTTTTGTAATGTTTCTAAACTTACATGTTTACTATATTTGGATAAAAATGTGCAACATGCATATAATATCCAATAACCAATAAGTAAAAAATAAATATTACATTCAATGAAGAATATACATGAAATTGAATCCTCTACTTTCTTCTACTTTAATTTAGTGCAGTTTCTCTTCCAGTGACCTACCTTACCACATGAGAATAAAATAACCTCACATTTTATGAAATCCCTCTTTAACTTTGGCTTCTTATAAATATGTTGTAAAATATCAATCTACATATAAATAGTCATTAGTTTTTTAACCTTATGTTTCAATTTAGTCACCATAAGAACTAAAAATTTAACCTTATTTAAGTTATTATCAACTTGACGAACCACACCCACAAGATATTTAAGTAGTTTCTCTATACCTTTTGTTTTATATTCCTAAATGAAGATGGATAAATTGGGTGATAAGGATGCAAGAATGGGATGTATTGAAATATCATGATTCAATCAATGTACTCTATCAACTTGAGTTCATGAGGACCATCTTGAATTTTATCTTTTAATTTACTTGTATTAGGTGTAATATAAAACTCATTCAATCCTTGATTCACTTTCCACTATCATGCTTCTCAGAGATGATAAAATGTGGTATAATTATCCATGAGTCAACTATGAGCATCATTTTCACCCTCAATTGTATCCTGAAGTGTCTCATTAGGTAGTGGGGACTTAAACACATGAAATTTCCTTTCATATCATATTAATATACACAAGAGTCTATACCACTCTTGAAAATTAGTATTGGTTAAAACAAGTTCTTTTTCCAAAATTCATCATAGTGAATATGTGGTATTAATTATTATTTTTTAGAAAAATAAAACTTTAGTATATTAGTACTTTTATCTTGATTACCAATTATAAGAAATCATAGATATGTTAATCTTAAACCTCTCTCACCATTTTATCAAATCTCAATAGCCCTAAACCACTAGATTCATAATACTCAGTCACTTGAGTATTTTAGTGGAAAATATCCTTAAAAAACCCCTCCTTATAGTACAATCTATGGATATTTCACTACTATGAGGGTTTTAAGGTAGAATTTTAGCTGGAAAACTATATTAACCCATGATTCCTTGACCCGTCGAGTGAAGTCTCATTTACTACAAAGTATAACTTTTATTTACTCAACACTTTGCCTCTAAAATTGTACTAATATAGATATAAATTCTTATTTGGTTCCAATTTTAGTTAATTTAACCCACAACTTCCATAACAACACTCTAGTAGTAAGAGGAACCCTCATCTAGGACTGAAAAACACCACAAACATATGGTTTTGTTAAAAATAAAGTGATTAAATATGTTTAATGAATTAATATTTACTTTGAGGTATTTTAAATTTTCATTTTCCATGTAACTGAAATCTGATTCTATTTATCATTCTTATTACTATGTGATCACACTCACAACTTTAACCATGAATAAATAAAAAAATTCATCATGTATGTTCATCTACTTTATTTATGAATGCTTATTAAATATACTATGTGATCAACAACCATCCACACATTCATAAATAATTAACCATGAAAAATAAAATAAAAAAATAATGACATGATTATGATTTTTTTCTACTGACTGATCCATTGATCGAATGATGGATCAACCATAACCCTAAGAAAAATCCTTGAGCCATGAACTAACTTGAGTTGCAACGCCCATCAAAATCCCATCCGTTTATCTCGTTTGGTTCCACACCGACTCTTAACATGAACCAAATTGGTGAAAAATTCTCTATTTTACAATATATACTCATGCACAAGTGGGGGGGGGGTATCAAGGAATACATTTTTATCAACCAAAATATGGACACATAGTCCCTTATACATTTAAATATATAGGGATGATACATAGATCATCTAAAAATGCTATTTAATAATTAATTATTATAAAGCAACATCATTTCAATAATTGAAAATAAATAAATAAATAAATAAATAAATAAATAAATAAATAAATAAATAAATAAATAAATAAATAAATAAACCAAATAAACATGGGTCAGTCTCATCTCATGATCAATCAAAAATGAAGTTATATTTCATAATGAAATTAACTTTGTAATTAATTCAACTCAAGTGTATTATTTATGAATTAAAATAAATAAAACTAATATTAATTCACTAAATAAAAGTTACATAGTCCCAAAAATAACTTTATTTCATTCTAAATATTTTTTAAATTTTTAAATATTTTTAAATTTTTTTTGGCCTCCCGAGTATTGATTTTACCCCTTGATGGATTTAATTCCAAAATTGGGCATGAAAAGGTTAAACAGGTTGAGAAAGACTCAACCCTACCTGGTCTCATCCAGACATGTGGTGCGCCCCATGCATTAACTGCACAAGGTAGGGGTAGGGAAGATTAAAACCCCGCAAACTTATTTTATAAATTTTTTAAATTGAGTTAGCACATTATGCACTGGTAATATCCCCCCCAAATTAGTTGGGGTCCTATGATTGAGAAATATGAGTAACACAACCACCCACTTGGTGGAACATGTTACCATATTTTTCTAAGCCTATATACAAAAAGATTTAGTTTTTTAATATGTTTTTTTCTACATGCAGACTGCCCAACCCCTTCAGCCCATGATTAAAATTGTCTTAGGTTCGATGCATGAATATGACCCTCAGGTTGGCCATTTTATTCCTTTCACGTCATATTGTTTTTTTGGAATGTTAAAAAATGGGGAATAAAAATAAATATACTCATCAAAAACAAAAAATATGGGCTAATTTATTTCCCTCCAAACGAAGGGTCATGGAAATGTTTCACCATCGAGGGAGGTGATACCAGTGCTATGAAGTTCATGAATCTTAGAGAACCTGAAATTGACACCATTCTACTTATTTTATATATAAACCTTTCCATAGAGTGTACATTTTCAAGAGAGGGTTTATAGGGGTGTTTTCACAGTGTGTTTGTAGTGGGGTTTTTAGGGTGTGTATGGAGGAGGAGTTTTCAGGAGTCGTTTCCTAGAGCATCACCATTTTCAGGGGCGTTCATAGAAATTTTTACAATTATGGAGGCCATTTCTACAATTTATATTATAAACTCCACCGTGAATTCATAGTTGAAATAATGAGTTGAAATTTTTAATTATTTCAAAAGAAATGGTTTAAAATTTCAAAATGATTTAAAGGGGAAATTTATTCTGGTATATCTGTATCAAAATATAAAACAGAATTAAAATGAAAATTTTCAGTTTGACTTTACATTGGAAATTTCCATTGAAAATTCCCAATGTCAATTCCAAATGAGATTTCCCTTGTAGTGGACATTTTGAATTGATTCCAAGAACCACCTATAGAAATTTTCATTGTTAATTTGCATTGAAAATTCCACTATAACTTTCTCAAATGAAATCCTAGATGAAATCTCTACTGCATATTCTCACTATGAATTTATATTTGAAATTAAAAGTTCTAATTTTTAAAAGATTCAGAAGAAGTGAATTTTGATTTTTAATTGATTTAAACTGCAAAATTTCATATTGTATTTTGCTAACAGAATTTAAAATTGAAAGTAAGTGGAAATTTACACTTAGAGTTTCCAATGGGAATTTTAAGTTGATTCAAAAGAAATAACCTCATCAAAAAAATTCCAAAAAAATGTGATATAAATGTTTATGCACATTAATTGTACAGCTCAAGATGGTAGTAAATGAGATGAATCTAAATTCTCTACATGATGAAAATGATATAAATTCATTTGATTTGAATAATGTGCAGAATTTATCTAATTATTACACAAGGTATCATAATCGTGATGACATTACAAACTCAAAGTGTAGTGCAGAAATTTTCATCGATAGAGATGAAGTTCCAAATTTAGAAGAAAGAACTCCATGTGATAGAATTTCTAAAAAAATAAGTACATAGAGACCAAACATTGGGATGGTTTTTAAATCATAATATAAAGACTAATAGTTTTATGTTTCTTATGGAGGCATTGGTGGTTTCAGTGTATAAAAGAAATATGTTAATATAAATAAAAAGGATAAATTCTTAGTAATATAAACATTGTATACATGAATAAAATAAGGATACCTAATATCAGACAAATGTGATGTCAATGTCAAAAAACCATGTGTAGAAACAAAGACTAATTGTCCAGCAAAAATGGGAGTTTTCTATATGTCCAATAACTAGTATGAGTGCACAAAATTTGTTGAGGAGAACAACCATGATTTAGATTCTTCTGAGACCATACATTTCATGAGGTCACAATGATGCATCAGTGATGAACAAGGTGTAGAGTTGGATTTTAATGATAAAGTTGGTTTGAAGCCTGGTGATTCATTTTCAATTGTAAAAATTATTGCAGGTGGCCCTGAGAGTCTTAGATATACATGAGTGGACCAACCAAATTATCTATGGTCCAAAATACAGGGGGACTTGAATATATGTGACACTGATGGTATGTTACAATACCTAAAGAAGCAATCAAGGGATAACACATCATTATTATACTAAGTGTAACTTGACATGTGTGGTCAAATTAGCAACATTTTTTGGGTTGATCCGAAAATGAAGGTCCATTATGAGCATTTTGGATACATCATCATGTTTGACACTACCTTCAACTTAAACAAGGATTCTAGGCCTTTGGGAGTGTTTTTAGGTGTAAACCATCATAAGAATATTGTAATTTTTTCTATATAATTTTTATATGATGAGACTATAGAATCATTTAGTTTGTTTTTTAGTAGATTTTTTTTAATTTTCATGGGGGAAAAATTCAGATATAATTTTTACAAATCAAGATGCATCTATGTCTAAATCCATTAGTTTGGACCACCTAAAACTAGACACAACTTAAGCACTTGTAACTTAATGCAAAATGGAATTAAAAACTTGGGACATGTAATGAAATATGAATCGACATTGATGGAAAAATTAAAAAAAATCATGTATGGGGTTATAGAGAATTAAAAATTTGAGGAAAAATGGAAAAAATCCAAGTATATTGTGGTGATATAAATTTGACATGTATAGAAGATATGTACAAAGTAAGGGAAAAATGGGTTCACTATTTTATGAACACTACATTGAAATTAGGAATTCTAAGAACACAATTAAGTGAAAGTTTAAATGGTGTATTAAAGGATTACTTGAATTGTAAACTCAGTGTCTTGGAATTCTTCCGACAATTTGAGAATGTGTTGGAGAAGAATCAGTATCAGGAAATGAAGGCTAAATTTGATGGAAGGGAAAAGATACCACACAATCATTTTCCATATCATACAATCATGGTTCAAGTAAGTCATATGTACACTCAAAAAATATTCAATTTTTTTAGCATGAACACTAAATATGTGGCGCTTGTTTCCTTAAGTTTTCTAATGAAACAATTTCCCCAAAAGGTATGTTGTCGTAATGAAAGGTTACTCAAATGAGTTTACAATTGAATTGTACCAAAATTAACCTATGATAATTTTTTTCACTTGTATAAAATTTGAGAGTTATGGATATTTGTTTTGTCATACAATCAAAATACTGGAAAGGTTGGATGTGCAGTGCTTTCTGAAGTTATATATCCATAAAAGATGAACAAGACATGCCTGTGACATCCACTTGGTAGAAATGACATTTAATCACATCAAATAATATTTTTTAGAAAGAAAGGCTAAATTTTACCAATAATTTACACAATTGGAAATAAATCTTGTAACATAATCCTGTGAGTTTGAACAAGGATATAGGATTGGGATGTCAAAAACTAAACAATTATTCTAGATAATTATAGGAAGCTAAAAACAATGTAACCTCAAAATAAATTCAAGAATAATGTAACATGCAACATTGAAAACAATATAATACATCATTCAATAAGAAAGATAAAAGGAAAGGTAGTGAACGACTCAAAAGTTGTCTAGAGCAGGCAAAAAAACGCATGAAGAACATGCACAATATCATAAATCAAGAGACCAAAAAACTTGTATGTGATTGTTATTATTTTATAATGTTATTGAACTACTTCATTTTTTTATATAATGCATAAATACTTTTATAATGTTATTATAGGGAAGAGATAAAGAACCTTTGAATAGTGGATACTATTGTGATCATATCATAGGTATAAATGTATGTAAATACTATACCATAGGCTGAAAACCTTGATATTTAAACCCACTTCATAGCACTTCATATGTTATGATATTTACAATCTTATGAAACACTTCTGTTATTATTTGGTTATGTCATTGAACTACTAAATTCAATGATGTCATGCATAAATAAGGTTATAATGTTGTTGAAGGAAAGCGCTACAGAACTGTCGAATACAGATCCTATCATAGATCTCAATGTATGTAAATGTTGTACTGTATGTTGAAAACCTACAAATTTAAATACACTTTATAACAATTGATATATTTTCATATTTGAAATATTATGAAAAACTTTTGTTATTTATCTTATTAGTTATTAATATATAATTATTACTATAATTAGGAGGTACCAAAGAGAATTTTCCCTCCATTCAGGTTGAAAAATTCAACAACCGCTGTAAATGGGAATGGCAACAGAATTTTGAGGACCAACACCTCATTAGAAGCATTCTAGAATTATGTTGATACACAACTTAAACTGAATATTTTATCACAATATGTAAATGTTTATGAAAATCAGTTTTTATAAATAAAGTTGTGGTTATCTTCAATGGGGGAAATTTCAATTGGAAACTTGTACAGAATCAATGTGGAAATTTCCACTCTGAGTTTACAGTGGAAATTTCCAGTTGGAATTTCTATTCATAGAAAATTTCCATCCAAAGAACTGATAGTGAATACTTCAAATAAAAATTATAGTGTTACACCTATCATACTATCAAAGATTAAATTAATGTCAGATTTATCAAAATGTTCATTCAGATCATAAAATAATCATTGCCAAACCCTATGTACAACCCAACCAATTTATGTAAACCAAAGTGGATATTTACACTGAGTTTTCAATTTGGGTTTCCACTAGGAATTTTCAATGGGAATTCCTATTTGTAATTTCTACACATAGCAGGTTTCCTTTCAATGAAATGATAACAAAAACTAAAAAGATAAATTACAATGAAAAACCTATAATACTATCAAAGAATATAACAATATCAGCTTTAAAAAAAATGTTCATCTAGATCACCAAATAACCATTTCCACCCCTATATACCACCCAACCAATTGATATAAACCAAAGTTGAAATTTCCACTAATATTACAGTGAGCATTTCCAATAGAAATTTCCAATGGGAATTCAGAGTTGGAATTTCTATACACAACTGGTTTCCATTAAAAGAACTGACATTGAAGAGTAAAAAGATAAATTATAGTGTAACACATATCATACTATGATAGAATATAACAATATCATCATTATAAAATTTTTCATCCAGATCAACAAATAAATATTTCCACCCCTATGTACTACCCAGTCAATTCACGTAAACCTAAGTGGAAATTTCCACTCAAAGTTTACAGTGGGAGTTTCTAGTGGAAATTTCCACTGGGAATTCCCAGTTGGAATTTCTATCCATAGAAGGTTTCCAAATGATTAAAATAAAAAATAGTATAGAATACAAAGAAAAAGTAAAGTGTAACATCTATATAAAATCACATAATACATCCATATATTCATCCACATCATAAAATAACCACTTCCACCCCCAATCCCACATCCACTGAAACCATCACAATAAATGAAAATAGTTAAGTTTTTTAAACAACAACCAAATATCTTTTTCAGTGAAAAAATGACCCCCCAATCCCACACCCACCCAAACCATCATAATAAGTGATAATAGTTAAGTTTGTTAAACAAAAACCAAATATCTATTTCAGTGAATAACTAATTTAACTTGCTTCAATGTTTCTAGAAGAAACCAAATACTTATTACTCTTAACATCCAACTCTAACATTTTGCTTCAAGGATAATTTAGTAAATAATGAACCATAAACAACCACTAGCTAGTAACTTCCTCTTCTTTCAAACACTTTTCCACTACAACTCCTAGTGCCAAAAATTCCATGACATAACAAATTATAACACCACAATCCAAACTGGTGTCTCCCTATTGTGACATATTCTAAATTTTCATATCCTATTTAAATTTATTCACTTTTTTAGCATGAAAATGACAGAACAATTCTTAAAAATATGATTTCTTTAAAAATATCAATGAGCCGTCCATCTTTCAATGTATTAAAAATTGTCATGGACATTGAATAAAATCTTACCGCATTGACTGCATATTTAATAAACAGATCACTTTATCTTTTTCATATAATATATTGCATGGAGTTATAATATCTAAACACTCAAATCCATGACTAACAAAGTCCAATTAAAATTATCTAAGTTTACTGGGCAGAATAAAAATGTGGATTTCTTCATATTTTCAACCACTACCCAATTAAAAATCTATCCTTTAGGTTCTCATTTGATGAATAAATAACTCCCTAGAATATGATAATAAAATAAAATCTAGTAATGTAGTCATGGTTAACTTGAAACATGCAGTGAAGTGAAAGAAAAAGTGAAAAAATATAAACAGTTTGTCAAAAATAAACTACAATCTTATAGTAAAGGTTCTCAAAATGAAGGAAAATTTTTTCAATCCTCAATGACAACCATAATATGAAGCCGAAATCTCAATTCAATTATCAATGTGTATGAATCAATGACCTATTTCCAAAAAAAATAACTCAATAAAAGATAAAACAACATCACTGGTTAAAAAAAACTGATATGACACATACCATACTGGAAGTTCACCTCTTGTTTAACAAATCAATAACATGTTTCATAACAATATGATATAATTTCTCAATATATTCCTAGACTACACTACTATTTTCATTAAAATTCATTTGAATTTTCAATACATAGTAAAACCTATTAAAATATATGATAAATACATTAACTTAGTAACAATACCTCTCCCTGTCATCATCAAGAAACATTTTCCTGATCCTTGTATAATGTGTTGTCACTATATTATGTTGTTTCACCCACCTAGGAATCACTTGGGATAGCTTGGGGGCCATTTTTGGCCTCTTCTTCATAGTCACCTTTGGATATTGTTAGGCCTAAGTTGTGTTTTGGTTGTATTTTTTGTCAATCAATCAGTATGTTGAAGAAAGAAAGTTTGTTGAGAAAGATGATGGATGAAAATAATATAGATCATTGTTTTCAAAAGAATTAGAATCGCACTTTTAAAAGAATCAGACTCACTTTGTCCATCGTAATGAGAAGAAGCTATTTGGAAGAAAAGGTTTTGATAGGAGTCACCTTGGGTCTGTAATGGGAGAATATTGTAATGAGGAATTTATGTTCATCAGATTCACTTTGAATTGGATATGAAAGAAGTGTTTGTTTTGATGAAGAATCAGAGTCTTCATGACTATGATTATTTAAATTTCATGATGCTTTGCTGATTTTTATTTCATATAAATAATAATTTGATTATTGAACTTGTGATACAATATTTTTGGAAGAAAGGTAGAAATAAGTGGTACTAATTGTTTTTAAAATGATCAGATTTGGGTGGAAATGAAGAAAGGGATGCTACCAATCCACTGTAGCATCCGATCATCCATCATAAGCATGAAAAACTTTTCATACCCAGGATGATCATACTTAGGCTCATAAAAAAAGGACCGTACCTAGAAATGAGATTATCTAGGACAAACGTACTTTGAAAGATCGTACTCTAGACAATCATATTCAAAGAAGTAATTTCTTGAGGCTGATGGATGAAAAGATAAGGAGAGAATGAGATCAAAATGTTGAGTCAATAAGGTTTTCCTTATGACTTTTCCATTACTTCTTGTTTTGAAAATCACAAACACCTTATACTTAAGCAAATGTTATTTTTACCCCCATAAGGAAAATTTACTTCTTTAAGGAAATTTACCCTAACCTAGATTTTCTTATACATAGCCATATTTTATTAAGTACAACAACTAGATTCATACCCAAAATCCCGAAGCCATATAATGAAAAGATTTGGAGCATTCTGTTTTTTTAGGATCCGAATTCTGGATGTGATCTGTAATGTAGTTCTAATCAGAATTATGGACTCTGAACTCTGAAGAAGTTCGACTCTGAACTCTGAAGAAGTTCGACTCCGAACTCTCAAGTAGTTCGACTCCGAACTCTCAAGTAGTTCGACTTCGAACTCTTGAGTAGTTCGACTCCGAACTCTTGAGTAGTTCGATTCCAAACTCTGAAGTAGTTTGACTCCAAACTCTAAAGAAGTTCGACTCCAAAATCTCAAGTAGTTCGACTCCGAACTCTTAAGCAATTCGACTCCGAACTCCTAAGTAGTTTGACTCCGAACTCTTAAGTAGTTCGACTCCAAACACTGCAAGTTCAGATTCCGATCTCTGGTGAAACCAGACTCCGAATTCCTATAAAACAGAATCCGAATATTTCTTAACATAGACTCTGAATTTCGTTTTGGTTAGACTCCGAACTTTTGACTTGCTTACACTCCAAAATATTGATTATCTTTTACTTACATATGCTTCATTTCAAAAAGATGTCGTGCATTCAGTTATACATGGTTTGTTATAAAACGATGTTGTCTATTCTATTTCTAATTAACCGTTGGTTGAGTTACATGTGTACAGGTCCCTACGAATTTCATGGAAAATATGACTGTTGGAGGAGGGAGCCGACTGTTGGAAATTTTCCTATAAATAGGAGATCATTTGAAAGAGGTCAAAATAAGAAACAAGTTGATCGATCTAGAGAACACACATTGTTAAGGTGATTTCTAGAGAGAGAAGCTTTTCATGCCTTGTGCGTACTGAACTGCTCGTTCAGATTGCTTTGTGCAACTCTGGATGTTGGTGATTATATTTGAGGACTTCCGGGGATAGGAAGACAGAGGTTCCGACTACCTTGAAGTTTGAGGGCTTCCTTGATGAGGAAGACAGAGGTTCCAACTACCTTGAAGTTGAGGGCTTGCGGGGATAGCAAGACAGAGTTTCCGATCTTTGTATTGAGGGCTTATCCTGGTGTGGGTAAGATAGACTTGCTTGAAAGTATAAATCAAGAGACCTATATCCAAGGTTGTTGGATACCCTTCTATTTGGGTTAAAATAGTTATTGTTTGTTACTTGTAGTTTTACTACTTGTTTGTTTCTGCTGTATATTGTATTATAAAGAAAGTATAACTTTTTTATACTTCCTTATACTTGTACTCTGATTAGTTTAGATTCTATACGCTTTAAGGTAGAATATTATATCATTAAATTTGGTTCCAATTCTCCAGTCAGTGATCAGAGGTGTTGTGAATTTGTTTTGTTTAACTTTGTTAAGCCTAGATTTTCCCTGTCTAAGGTAAACATTGTTATCCATAACCAACTTTAAAGGTTCCAAAGGAATTTTTAAAGTATACAATTCACCCCCCTCTTGTATATTGAGAATCTACATCATTATTTCGATCCTACAATTGGTATCAGAGAAGGTCTCTGAAATACTCATACTCATGTATAAGTTTTTCTTGCTCTTTGTCATTCTGAACTTTATCATTCCGAACTTTGTCATTCCGAACTTTATCATTCCAAACTTTGTCATTCCGAACTTTGTGGTTACGAACTGTGTCTACTAACAAGTTTTGTTTCCCAAGTTGTTTTAGAATGGTAGGAATCAATGTTGGTTCTATTGACAATCTAAATCCTACAATACCACCAATCTTTGATGGTAATGACTATGAATACTGGAGAGATCAAATGAAGACTTTTGTTATCAACACTGGAGTGGATAATTTCGTTATGCTTACTGGTGATTATAAAATACCTGATAAGGAAGTGAGAACTTTCACTAACCAGGAAAAGAAAGAGTATCAACTCAATTATAAGGTACACAATACTTTACTATGTTCAATGACTAGAAATATATATAGCCAAATTTATTCTTGTGAAGCAGCTAATTGTATCTGAAAGAAGTTAGAAGTTACACACTTTGACACTTCTAAAGTGATTGAAACTAGGAGAGCCATGCTTAGAGATGAATACCATGGATTAAATTTTCCATATGGAGAACCAATCTACAAAGTTTAACAGAGGTTTATGACTATAGTCAACAGCTTACAGTCTATGTGAGAAAAAGGATTAGATGATGAAGCTCTTGTAGATAAGATAATTGATATTATTCCCAATGAGTGGGAATCAAAGAGAACAACTATAGATGAGAATAGGAAGGTCACTCAAATTTCTCTTGATGATCTATTCAGAACTCTTCTTCAACATGAAACCAGAATGAAGAGAGATGCTGACAACATCAAAAAGAAGAATGGGAATGGTACTGTTGATTTTACAACAACATCAAATCATATGAAAGCTAAGACTTCTGACAGAGTAACCAGATCCAAGTCTAAGAAGGTGGTTATTCAATAAAATTCTAGTGAAAGTGAAATCTCAGAAAATGAGTTAGCAAATCTTGCTCTAAGGATGAACAAGATAGCCGGTCATAGAAATTTCCAATCCAAGTATAAGAAAAAGGAAAGGAAAGAAAGGAAATATGGAGAAGTTACTTGTTACGAATGCAAGAGAGTTGAACATATTAGACCATATGTCCCTCTACTCAAAAAGAAAGAAAGGAAAGAAAGGAATTCTGAAAGGAGTAGGAAGAAGTATTACAAAACCAAATCTAAGAAAGTTCTGAAAGCAAATGACACATAGAGTTCCAGTGGTGGTGACTCTTCAGATGAATCTTCTGATTATGAATCTTCAGGAAATAAGAATCTTGGTCTTATAGCTATATTACCTTCTGAAAATCATTGATTTATGGCTAAGGTACGAAATGATTAATCATTGACCAATGTATCTTTAAATCCTAATGATAGTAAGTATTATAACTCCTCAGATGAAGAATCCTATTCTGATGAAGAAAATACTTCACCTACTTATGAAGAAGTTTCTAGGTTTGCTGAACTTCTTGAGATTGAGAACTCTAAACTCAATAAGAAACTTGATAAGGCAAACTCTAGGAATTCTATTCTTACAAAATAGATATCAGATCTTTCTAAAGATCTTGATAGGAAAAATGCTGATTTTATAAGTATTTCGAAAAATCTTGAGGAAGTAAGTTCTGAGAGGAACAAAATTTCTATAGAGTTAGAAAAAGTAATTTCTAAGAAAAGTGTTTTCGAGCCTAGATCTAGTTCTAAATCTAATTATTTTTAAGATAAAAACTTGGTTATCAAACTCAAGTCTGAAATTTTTTCCTTAAAGAAGTGTTTGTCAAACTTTACCCATGGTAAAGAAAATTTTGATAAAATATATTCTCAAATACGACCTTTAAGAAACAAATCCGGATTTGGTTATACCCATGAAAAACCAATTTTTAGTAACAACTACTTTGTTCCACAAAGTGCCCCATTTTGTACCAAGTGTCAATGTGGTGGTCACTGGGAAAAGAATTGTTCTTTAAATAAAACCCAATCTCTAGGTTTTCATAAAGCTTATTTTTCTAAGAAAGTGTGGGTTCCTAAAATTTTGTTGTCTGGAAATCCCAGATCCAAGCAAGTTTGGATTCCGAAAGTCTAATTCTTTTCTTATTTTCAGGAATATAGAGGAAGTACCAACAACAATACATGGTACATGGATAGTGGATGTTCCCGGCACATGACTGGTAACAAAAGCTATTTTGAAAAGATTATCAAAACAAAAGGAGGAAAGGTAACATTCAGAGATAATGCACAGGGAGAAATTGTTGGTATTGGTAATATTGTTATTCTAGGTAAAACTTTGATTTAAAATGTTTTATTTGTTAAGGTTCTTAAGCACAACCTCATTAGCATAAGGCAGTTATGTGATGAAGGGTACCTTGTGAATTTTAGGAATGATAAGTGCTTAGTACACAATTCCAAGGAAGGATTTACTCTCTCAGCTAATAGGCAAGATAATTTTTACACTTTGAACTTAGAAGACCCAAGGAGCAAAGATTTACCTTGCCTAAGTGCAATGGAAGATCATTCCTGGCTTTGGCATATAAGACTAGGACACTGTAACCTTAGAAACTTATGTAAACTCTCTAAGAAGAAACTAGTTAAGGATCTACCAGAGCTTAGATTTGATTTTTCCAAAGTTTTTGATCCTTGTCAATATGGAAAGAAACATAAATCTAGTTTTAAATCAATTGGTGATGTAACACCCCGAGCTTCCACGATACGCTTCTCATTCAATAATGCAATAGCTTGCATTGTATGCAACTTCGAGTTCTAAAACACCGCGACTAATCAAAGTAGCCGTTATGAATAGTAATAACCACTTTTTAAAATTATAGAAATTTTATATTTCAAAATGGACTTCATTTTTGGATTCGGAATATCGAAATTAGCCTATGTTGAATTTTTGGTATTTTTCTGAGAACTTCTAATTTTTATGAATAGTGAAAAATACTTTAAAACAACTTTTTTAATAAAAATAATTTATTGTGATAAATTATAATATTTAGTGGTTTTAAGGTATAATTAGAATATATTTTTACCATTTTATCCAATGGTGGTCATTAGAATTAATTTAACATTGAAATTGGACATAAACAATTTCCAATCTTTTGATATAAATTGTTTCTTAAAAACACGCTATTTGTCGTAACAGCGGGAATTAATTATAAAATTAATTAATGCAACTTATATGTTTGGAATTTTGTAAAATATACATCATTTTTGAATTCGGAATATCAATTATAGCTTAGGGTGAAATTTTGGCCTTGTTCTGAAAAACTTCAATTTTTGATGAATAGTGAAACCACTAAGTGGTAGTTAAATAACTGATTTTTCGTTTAAATAAAATATTACCACTTCTGTGATTTGATTTTCAAAAATCCGACATACATGGTTGTCATTAAGAAGTAAAATGTGGTTCAATGAGATTAAAATAATTTTTTGGTGAATAGTAACTTTTAAGTTCTTAATCGCGATTAGAGGTGATTAGTGTAGTTTAAGGTAAAAATAATGTTTTAATAATATGAGATGAGCTTGAAACTTGACCTACTCCTATTGGATGAGTCATGGCCGACCAGGAAAACCCATGGGTCAACTTGGGGACCCCATGGAGCCACATTAGTTGGAAAATGACATTAATATATATTTATTTAATGTTAAAATTAAATTGACACAAACATGAGTTGTTTTACTAAAACAGTTTTTAAGTGGGGTTACAGAAGTCCAAATTTTGACTATAAATATTCATTAGAAAGATAAAACGATTTAATACATCATAGTATTTTTTTTATAATTTTTAGACATTAAATAAATTAAATTATTTATGACATCATTATGATGCAGCGATGACCTCATTATTTAACGATTTAAATAAAATGAGAAGATAATGCAAAATCCAAGGATTAAACTTGTCCAAAGCCTATTGGATGAGGATATTTCGAAACCTTATCACCTTAGACTCTAATTATATAAGTGTGGGACCTTTAGAATCCGAAAAGCATTGTGAAATGATATAACATTTCAATCTTTCCAAAAGTGCCCCTCCTCTCCACTTATAAAAGGCCCCCACCTCTCCCACCTCATTTACACTTTCAAGCCATTTGGCTCAGCCAACCTCTGCCCAAATACTCTCCCAACATCCCTCACTTACTCATATAAGCCTCACTTTGGGCAGAATTCTTCCCAAGGAAGCCTTTGGCTCAAATCAAAAATACTTACCCGATTTTGAGGTAATGTCTTCTCTAATGTTGTTTTGTTTTATTTTTCTTCTCCAACCCCCTAAACTCTTTTTATTAATTTCTTTTGTAACAACACAAGTATCCTAAATATATTAGTATGTTGTTATAATAAGTATTCGAGCTACACTTACACACACCTACATCTAATGGTTAAAGAACATACAGTTTCTGTGGATGGCGAATTTCTGCCTCACGAAACGATGATTGTTCAACACTCATATAACACCTTCAAAGGTGGCCATTAAGATGTCACTATATTTATATATGATATGTTTATGTTTATGTTTTGCTTATGCTTCTGTATTTCTCATTTATGGCATACTTTATGATTTCCATTATGGGTAAAACACGATAATTTCATTTTAGGAAGTGCGGACTACCGCCCCCTCAAAGTGATTTGAATCGTTAATGCCATATGTGGGATGTATAAAGGATGTATTAAATGGTATTATACACTATATTATACTGTAATTATATTATAAATTTATATAATTATGATTTAATTCTATTAAATACGAAATAGAAATGAAAGTAGCGTTCATGCGTACGTACGGCTTACCGTCTCCATGAACGGTGCATTTCATTTCTTACCTCTAAATGTTACGTGACATTATGAATGAATGTATATACTGTATATATGATATATATGATATATACATCATGAATATAATTCTGGATATAATGGATATTTCACCACATGAACAACTTGTAATTATAAGAAGTTTATTTTTGACTCAAGTACCAAAGATCGACAAAACGACCGTTATTAACTTAAATAATTAAATAATGTTCATAACATGGTAATAAGGGATATAAAAGGAATAATGAACATGAAAAAGGTTCTTAATTAAATAGAAATTAACTCTAGTTTATTATTCAGGAGGTTAAAGAACGGTCGAGTCAGGACAAGACGCAAGGTAAGGGAACTTCTTAACCCAATTTCTATTCTTTGGGTTAATCTTCTACTTTCAAATTATGTCATGATATTATTATGTACTATCTTTTATTTGTACTTTCTTTATGTGTACTTATAGTGAATACACATAATAGACCTACTTTATAAAAAAAATTATCTTTTTAAGGACTTCGTCTCAATCCCCTTTCATTGAGGCATATTTGGTTTTATATACAACTTTCTTTTATACGGTGTATAAACCCCTTTGACTTTTACATTTATTAAAAAGGAATCTTTTTATACGAAGCGTTTTGCTAAACGACAAAAGGGAATGTTTTTCTTTCCGTACTTATGCGGCGACAACGACTTCTCCGCTACCGTGACCGTTATTTTAGTTTCGGCTTCCTCTACAAGCCATTTTTTTTAATGAAAAATAAATACAAAGTTTTAACTTTATTTTATTTTGGTATTGAAAATGGTTTTGAAAGCGTTTTTATTATATAAATGTGTTGTATTGATATCTTGTGGTTGAAATGCGGAAATGTTATGTTTCCTTTATGCATGTTTTATGTGATACGATTATGTTATGGTTTATGATATGTTTAAACCTATTCATATGAGGAATGTATTGGACTTAATAAGTGACGGGTGGAGCCCGCTATAGCTCCTCGATGCATCGGTAGGTCTCATGAGACAACTAGAAGTGGAATTGGCCGAGGCCCTTTCCCATTTTGATTTATGGTTTTGGCCGAGGCCTTAATCATTTTAGACGTCTTGGCCGAGGCCTTGACAAAATGTTTCAGAATGTCTGGCATTATACATTCCCTCATTATGAAAGTGGTTATTGATATTGCATGTGATTATTCGACCAATAGAATATCCATGTGAATAAGTAAATGGCATTATCTCATTTTACTTTTGCCATATTATGTTGATGTTCAAGTTTAAAAGGCTTTTGTTTTAGTTATACATTGCCTTAAATTTTTTTATGAAAGCTTCCGCAATATTGTTATCCTTACTGAGCATCTGAGCTCACCCCTTTCAATGTTCTAATATTTTCCAGGATATGAAGAAGTATTTTATGAATGACCTGCAGGGATTGTGAGAAGAGGATATGAGTGTGGACTATGGAGACTTTGTTATTGTAGTTTTTCACTTTATGATGTAATGTAACGTTTACGAATGTATCTAGTGTTTCCAAGGCTACTAAACTAATCGGTCTTTCGAGACTTGATCTTTTGTGATCATGCCAATGTTACAAAGTAATGCACCGACTCTGGGTAGCTGGGGTCAGGGCGTTACAGTTGGTTTCAGAGGCAGTTTAGTACTAACCTTGGAAGCTAGATTTAGATAAACTCTGATTAGAGCACATAGCCCAAAGATAGACTTTGAGGATTAGTATAGAAGAACTTCCTAAAAATTTTGGTATTGTAGAGATTTTGTGAGTTTTCCGAGCAATACATCCCGGTCTGGATACGAGCAGGTAGAGGCGGCTCTGGCACAGATGTACCTAGGGGTAAAACCCGAAAACACCGCTTTGATCTAGACTCGAACGGGAACTGGTGCACGACAACGGGTCTTGCTGCACTCTTGGTTTCGACACTCCCGGGGGATATGCTTATGATAATTCCCATTTTCTTTACAAACCACTATGAAGGGTTATGAGTATATACTTCCTCAAAGGAAACATTTCTTTTTATGATTATGGATTATATCCATAAATAGTTCAATTTATGTAAAGTATTTTACAAATATGGAATTATGTATTTTATTTCATAAATTAATCTAGTTTATGCAATTGTTTAGAAATGGCGCCTAGTGGAAGAAATGGAAACCGTATCAATGCACGCACTCCATGTAGGGATTTCACTCCTGCTCAAGATAATTATAGTGGGGCTGGTGATGCAACTGGTGCCGATCAGCTAATCACCATACTGGGACAACTTACTCAGGTTATGAATAATAACCTTACTCGTATGGAGCACCCTGATCCGCAACGTGGAGGATCAATGCTAGACCGTTTCATGAGGCAACAAACACCAACCTTCAATGGGGGTACAAATCCGTTAGTAGCTGAGCAATGGATAAACTCCTTAGAGAAAATATTCCATGCCTTGGGGAGTATCGAAAGGGAGAAGGTTGTCATGGCAGTTTACCGCCTCACTGGAGATGCCGATCAGTGGTGGTCGCTGATTCAAAACACAAAGGAAGATGATGACCTATCGAATATGGAATGGAGGGAGTTCAAAGATCTGTTTTTAGAAAAATATTTTCCTCGTGACCATCGAGCAGATATGGAAAGGCAATTTCTGAGTTTGAGGCAGAAGGAGGATGAGAATGTCGCAAAGTATGAGGCTAACTTTACAAGGTTAGCGAGGCATGCTGCCGATTATATACGTAACCCAAGGAGTAAGATTTATCATTTCTTTGATGGGTTAAAACCATTTCTCCATCGATCTTTAGTATCACAATCCTTCTCATCATACGAAGATATTGTCTCGTGTGCTATCAAGACAGAAAAGGAATTCTCTAAGTCTTATGACAACAAAGTAAAGCAAGAGAAGAAGAGAACGGTGGAATAAGAGACATATAAAGGGAAAAAGGGAAAGAAGGATTTTCCATTATGTGATAATTGTGGGAAGAATCACCCTGGTACTTGCCTAAATGGAATGAGAGTTTGTTATAAATGTGGAGAAAAGGGTCACCAGGCTCGTGATTGCAAGGGAAAGAAAGAGGCTGTCAAAGTTGAATGCTACAATTGTAGGGAAACAGGGCATTATGCAAATGAATGTCCAAAGCGTCAGGAAAACTTACCTCAGAAAAGGCCAAGGGATCAAGGCCAATCTTATACTGTGACTACAGTTGAAGCGGAATAATTAATGTATTGGTGCTTTTGGACTCAAGGATTATATTCTGGTTATAAGAATAATGTGATATATATATATATATGGATTGTACTGCAGTACTTGTTGATTTCAGTAAGGTTTTAATATGATTAAGGTAATCATATTTTTAGTATGTGACAATAAGAGAAACTTTTCTTTGTTTGGGGAATCTAATGTTACAATTGATTTTGGAATTTAGAGACCTTTTAGAGAAAGTCTGGACGGAGGTATTTTGGATAACTATTAAGGTTGGAATGGATTAAGTTGAACCATGGATAGTATTGTTTAAGGTTAAAGAATTTTTGAAGATTATTTTTGGAATATTATAATACTATAGTTTTAGGAAAAGGACAACCTGCAGGGTGGGGAATAACCCGTCGCGTCGGACAAAGCTGCAGGAATCGAACCCACAACCATAGTGCGACAAGCCTTTATTTCCTACCACTAGCCTACAGGAAGTCCCTGGTAATTACAAAATAGTTTTACTAATCTAAATGGTATGTGTTAACATTTTGAACCTTATACAATTAGGATCAATAGAATATTTTTGAGTTCCATTACCATTTGGAGTAAAAGTTGGGGTTGTGGTAAAAATTTATTAACGAATGAAAGTATATATAACAAGTATGTATATTCCCTTACGTTCTTAGTAAATCTCCTAAATAAATTCCTCAACATTATAAAAGGTAACTTAAAACAAAAATGTTGTCGGTTAACTTTTCCAACTGGGGATTCAATGACCGTTTAACCAATCACAAGTTTGTGATTTTCTTGTGGTTAAACTTTCTCCTAATACTGTTTTCTATAACTCTCCATCAGACCTTGATGGTTTGTTTCTCCTCTATATCCATATTTTCATATAATCCTAGAATGGGCTATATCGGGTGACCTTTGTACTTATCCTGCTTTCTTTTAATGTTATATATTTATTAACCTTATTTCCGATGTGGATTTTCCTCAAAGGTATTTTCTCTTTTCAACCTTTTATTTTCAAAGAAAAATTTCAAATTGCGAGGACGCAATTTATTGAAGGAGGGGAGAATGTAACACCCCGAGCTTCCACGATACGCTTCTCATTCAATAATGCAATAGCTTGCATTGTACGCAACTTCGAGTTCTAAAACACCGCGACTAATCAAAGTAGCCATTATGAATATTAATAACCACCTTTTAAAATTATAGAAATTTTATATTTCAAAATTGACTTCATTTTTGGATTCGGAATATCGAAATTAGCCTATGTTGAATTTTTGGTATTTTTCTGAGAACTTCTAATTTTTATGAATAGTGAAAAATACTTTAAAACAACTTTTTTAATAAAAATAATTTATTGTGATAAATTATACTATTTAGTGGTTTTAAGGTATAATTAGAATATATTTTTACCATTTTATCCAATGGTGGTCATTAGAATTAATTTAACATTGAAATTAGACATAAACAATTTCCAATCTTTTGATATAAATTGTTTCTTAAAAACACGCTATTTGTCGTAACAATGGGAATTAATTATAAAATTAATTAATGCAACTTATATGTTTGGAATTTTGTAAAATAGACATCATTTTTGAATTCGGAATATCAATTATAGCTTAGGGTGAAATTTTGGCCTTGTTCTGAAAAACTTCAATTTTTGATGAATAGTGAAACCACTAAGTGGTAGTTAAATAACTGATTTTTCATTTAAATAAAATATTACCACTTCTGTGATTTGATTTTCAAAAATCCGACATACATGGTTGTCATTAAGAAGTAAAATTTGGTTCAATGAGATTAAAATAATTTTTTGGTGAATAGTAACTTTTAAGTTCTTAATCGCGATTAGAGGTGATTAGTGTAGTTTAAGGTAAAAATAATGTTTTAATAATATGAGATGAGATTGACACTTGCCCTAATCCTATTGGATGAGTCATGGCCGACCAAGACAACCCATGGGTCAACTTGGGGACCCCATGGAGCCACATTAGTTGGAAAATGACATTAATATATATTTATTTAATGTTAAAATTAAATTGACACAAACATGAGTTGTTTTACTAAAACAGTTTTTAAGTGGGGTTAAACAAGTCCAAATTTTGACTATAAATATTGATTAGAAAGCTAAAAATATTTCCTACATCATAGTATTTTTTTATAATTTTTAGACATTAAATAAATTAAATTATTTATGACATCATTATGATGCAGCGATGACCTCATTATTTAACGATTTAAATAAAATGAGAAGATAATGAAAAATCCAAGGCTTACACTTGTCCAAAGCCTATTGGATGAGGAGATTTCGAAACCTTATCACCTTATCCTCGAATTATATAAGCGTGGGACCTTTAGAATCTGAAAAGCATTGTGAAATGATATAACATTTGAATCTTTCCAAAAGTGCCCCTCCTCTCCACTTATAAAAGGCCCCCTCCTCTCCCACCTCATTTACACTTTCAAGCCATTTGGCTCGGCCAACCTCTGCCCAAATACTCTACCAAAATCCCTCAATTACTCCTAGAAGCCTCACTTTGGGCAGAATTCTTCCCAAGGAAGCCTTTGGCTCAAATCAAAAAGACTTACCCGATTTTGAGGTAATGTCTTCTCTAATGTTGTTTTGTTTTATTTTTCTTCTCCAACCCCCTAAACTCTTTTTATTAATTTCTTTTTTAACAACACCAGTATCCTCAATATACTAGGATGTTGTTATAATAAGTATTCGAGCTACACTTACACACACCTACATCTAATGGTTAAAGAACATACGGTTTCTGTGGATGGTAAATTTCTGCCTCACGAAACGATGATTGTTCAACACTCATATAACACCTTCAAAGGTGGCCATTAAGATGTCCCTATATTTATATATGATATAAAATATGTTTATGTTTTTCTTATGCTTCTGTATTTCTCATTTATGGCATACTTTATGATTTCCATTATGGGTAAAACACGATAATTTCATTTTAGGAAGTGCGGACTACCGCCCCCTCAAAGTGATTTGAATCGTTAATGCCATATGTGGGATGTATAAAGGATGGATTAAATGGTATTATACACTATATTATACTGTAATTATATTATAAATTTATATCATTATGATTTTATTCTATTAAATACGAAATAGAAATGAAATTAGCGTTCATGCGTACGTACGGCTTACCGTCTCCATGAACGGTGCATTTCATTTCTTACCTCTAAATGTTACGTGACATTATGAATGAATGTATATACTGTATATATGATATATATGATATATACATCATGAATATAATTCTGGATATAATGGATATTTCACCACATGAACAACTTGTAATTATAAGAAGTTTATTTTTGACTCAAGTACCAAAGATCGACAAAACGACCGTTATTAACTTAAATAATTAAATAATGTTCATAACATGGTAATAAGGGATATAAAAGGAATAATGAACATGAAAAAGGTTCTTAAGTAAATAGAAATTAACTATAGTTTATTATTCAGGAGGTTAAAGAACGGTCGAGTCAGGACAAGACACAAGGTAAGGGAACTTCTTAACCCAATTTCTATTCTTTGGGTTAATCTTCTACTTTCAAATTATGTCATGATATTATTATGTACTATCTTTTATTTGTACTTTCTTTATGTGTACTTATAGTGAATACAAATAATAGACCTACTTTATAAAAAAAATTATCCTTTTAAGGACTTCGTCTCAATCCCCTTTCATTGAGGCATATTTGGTTTTATATACAACTTTCTTTTATACGGTGTATAAACCCCTTTGACTTTTACATTTATTAAAAAGGAATCTTTTTATACGAAGCGTTTTCCTAAACGAAAAAAGGGAATGTTTTTCTTTCCGTACTTATGCGGCGACAACGACTTCTCCGCCGCCGTGACAGTTATTTTAGTTTCGGCTTCCTCTACAAGCCATTTTTTTAATGAAAAATAAATACAAAGTTTTAACTTTCTTTTATTTTGGTATTGAAAATGGTTTTGAAAGCGTTTTTATTATATCAATGTGTTGTATTGATATCTTGTGGTTGAAATGCGGAAATGTTATGTTTCCTTTATGCATGTTTTATGTGATACGATTATGTTATGGTTTATGATATGTTTAAACCTATTCATATGAGGAATGTATTGGACTTAATAAGTGACGGGTGGAGCCCTCTATAGCTCCTCGATGCATCGGTAGGTCTCATGAGACAACTAGACGTGGAATTGGCCGAGGCCCTTTCCCATTTTGATTTATGGTTTTGGCCGAGGCCTTAATCATTTTAGACGTCTTGGCCGAGGCCTTGACAAAATGTTTCAGAATGTCTGGCATTATACATTCCCTCATTATGAAAGTGGTTATTGATATTGCATGTGATTATTCGACCAGTAGAATATCCATGTGAATAAGTAAATGGAATTATCTCATTTTACTTTTGCCATATTATGTTGATGTTCAAGTTTAAAAGTCTTTTGTTTTAGTTATACATTGCCTTAAATTTTTTTATGAAAGCTTCCGCAATATTGTTATCCTTACTGAGCATCTGAGCTCACCCCTTTCAATGTTCTAATATTTTCCAGGATATGAAGAAGTATTTTATGAATGACCTGCAGGGATTGTGAGAAGAGGATATGAGTGTGGACTATGGAGACTTTGTTATTGTAGTTTTTCACTTTATGATGTAATGTAACGTTTACGAATGTATCTAGTGTTTCCAAGGCTACTAAACTAATCGGTCTTTCGAGACTTGATCTTTTGTGATCATGCCAATGTTACGAAGTAATGCACCGAATCTGGGTAGCTGGGGTCGGGGCGTTATAGGTGAAGTCTCAATGACTGATGCATTACAGTTAGTGCACATGGATCTTTTCGGTCCAACACAAATTGGAAGTATTGGAGGCAAATACTATGTGTCTGTTCTAGTTGATGATTACACCAGATTTACTTGGGTCTATTTTCTAGAAAATAAGTCTGAAGATTTTTCTTATTTCAAAAGTTTTAGAGCACAAGTTAAAAATGATAAAAATTTTCCACTGAAAACTATTCATAGTGATCATGGAGGAGAATTTCAAAATTCTGATTTTGAAACTTTTATAGTAGGAAAGGTATTACTCACAATTTTTCAACACCTAGAACTCCTCAACAAAATGGTGTAGTTGAAAGAAGAAATATAATTCTTCAAGAGATAACTAGAACCATGTTGAGTGAATATTTTATAGCTAGACATTTCTGGGCTGAAGCTGTAAGTACTGCTTGTTATACTATAAATCGAGTTTTGATTAGACCTTTTCTTAATAAAACTCCTTATGAGTTATGGAATGGTAGAAAACCAAGACTCTCCTACTTCAAGGTTTTTGGTTTCAAAGTATTCATTATGAATACTAAAGATAACTTACATAAATTCGCACTAAAATTTGATGAAGGAATTTTCTTAGGTTATTCCACAACTTCTAAGGCTTATAGATTTTTTAATAAAAATACTTGTACTGTTGAAGAAACAATGCATGTAAAATTTGATGAGTTTGATCCTTTTGTTTTTAAACTATCCCAACCTACATCCTCGGATGTGTTTTCAAAAATTGATTGTCAACCCTTGATAGAAGATCCTTCTGATAAGGAAAATGTTCAAGAAGATATTTCTGAAATATTTACCCCAGAAGACTTTTTACCCTATGTTGATGAACAGGTTTTACAAAACCCAAATCAGGTGTTTCTTAAGAATCATCCCAGTGATAGTATCATTGGTGATATAAATCAACCTGTAAGGACTATAAATTCTTTAATAAATGAAGTATAACATCTAGAATTTCTTTCCCAATTAGAACCAAAAAGCACTGATGAAGCTTTAGGTGATGACGATTGGATCAAAGCCATGCAAGATGAACTAAATGAATTTGAGAGGAATAAAGTCTGGACCTTGGTTGAAAGACCTAAGGAAACTTCTGTTATTGGAGTAAAATGGGTTTTTAGAAACAAATGTGATGAAAATGGATTCATAGTAAGAAATAAAGCTAGACTCGTTGCTAAAGGCTATAATCAGCAAGAGGGAATAGACTATGAAGAAGCCTATGCTCCAGTAGATAGACTTGAATCTATTCGTATTCTAATTTCCTTTGCAGCATTCTTCAATTTTAAACTTTTTCAAATGGATGTGAAATGTGCTTTTCTTAATGGTTATGTTCAAGAGGAAGTTTTTATTGAACAACCTCCTGGTTTTGAAAATACAAAACATCCTGATCATGTTTTTAGACTTACCAAAGCTTTGTATGGTCTTAAACAGGCCCCACAAGCATGGTATGATAGACTCACAAGATTTTTGCTTCAAAATAACTATGTTAAGGGAAATGCAGATCCAACCCTTTTTATAAAGAAAGATAAGAAAAATGTTTTGATTGTTTAAATTTATGTTGATGACATCATATTTGGTTCAACTCACCAATCTTTAACTGATTCTTTTGCAAGTCTAATGAAGTCTGAGTTTGAAATGAGTATGATGGGTGAGTTAACTTTTTTCCATGGTTTTCAAATTTCTCAAAAACCAGAAGGAACCTATATATCTCAACATAAGTATATTAAAGATCTTCTCAAAAAGTATGGTTATGACAACACTAAGAGTATAAGTACTCCCATTGGTACCTCAAACTCTTTAGATCTTGATGAAGCTGGAAAACCAGTAGATCAAATGTATTTTAGAGGTATGATAGGAAGTCTACTTTACTTAACAGCTAGTCGACCGAACTTAATGTTTTCAGTGCGCTTATGTGCAAGATATCAATTCAATCCTAAGGAATCTCACTTAAAGGCGGTGAAAAG
The DNA here is from genome assembly GCA_963277665.1 of Viscum album. NCBI lineage: Eukaryota > Viridiplantae > Streptophyta > Magnoliopsida > Santalales > Viscaceae > Viscum > Viscum album. The sequence continues at coordinate 439,039,118 of OY728155.1, read as the reverse complement.
AATTTTTCGCTACCTAAAGGGAACCATGGATCTAGGATTATTTTATACTTCTGGAAATTATTTTGTTCTAAAAATATTTTCTGATGCTGAATTTGGTGGATGTAGAATGGATAGAAAAAGTACATCCAGAACTTTTCATTTCTTAGGAGATTCACTAGTTTCTTGGTCCTGCAAAAAGAAACATTCTGCAGAACTTTCCACTACTAAAGCAGAATATGTAGCAGCTGGAAGTTGTTGTGATCAAGTGTTGTGGATGCAACAAACACTCACAAACTATGGCCTAAGTTTTACTAAGACTCAAATATTGTGTGATAACACAAGTTCCATTTCCCTAAGTAAGAACCCTGCACATCACTCTCGTGCAAAACACATAGATATTAGGCATCACTTTCTTAGGGATCACACACTTAAAGGAGATATCATTCTTCAGTTTATCGGAACACAAGATCAACTTGCTGATATTTTCACAAAATCATTACCCTCTAATAGATTTGAATACATTAAACAAAATTTAGGAATGATAACTGTAAGGTAATCATTCCTTATTAACTTCTTGTTGAACAATTCTCCTAACAGTAATAAACTCCTCTTTATAGGGGGAGTAAATTTGATTGTTAGTGTAACTATTTTTTTGTGGTAAGTTTTTCAAACTTTTTGGAACTGAACTTCCAGAATGGAAATTTCTGAAACTAAAATTTCCAGAATGGGAATTATCGGAACTGAAATTTTCAGGACTGAAATTCTCGGAATGAGAACTTTCGGAATGGAAATCTTCGTATTGAAAACTTCCAGAATAGTATTTTCGTACTGATAAGTTTCAGAATGGATATTTTCGGATTAGAGTTTTCGTAACGAGATTTTCGTACTGGAACTTTCGTAACAAAGTTTTTTTCCTTCAAGAAGAATATTACCAATTACGAACAATATTTCTAGTTAATTCGTAAGCTATGTTTTTCTTAATTATAGTTTTGTAATCAAATATTTCCTACTGGTATTTTACTTGTTTTTTAAAAAATTCGGATTCTAGTTTTTCCTCAAATCCGGATGTTTTCTTTAAAAAACCTCAAAAGATCGGACTCAAGTTTTCCTTGCGGGATTTTTCTCAACCGTCAGATCAGATCAAAGATTTTTCAACCATTAGATGGCTTTTGGAATACCAATAGTCACATTGTTTGCCTATATAAAGGGGACCCCGAGACTTGTACCACATCAGTTTTTCCAAGCTTTTGCATCTCGAAGCCCTGCTGCTCTTCTTAAGTCCGGTTCCGAACTTTGTAAAGCCGATCTGAATCTTTCAGATTACTTCACTCCGAATGTCTGTTGAAGCAACTTCTCAAGATATGTGAACTATGAAACCGATCTCTAAGTGGTTAGTCTTTAGGGAAAGGTTTGTTCATCCAGACTTCTATAAGCTTGATTCCCTTATTTCCGAGAACATAAAGCTGAATGGATGGGAAGATGTCTGCATAGCAAAGTCAGATAAACAGGATCCGGTTTATACTGATTTTTTGATCGAGTTTTACGAGTCTGTTTCCTTCCTGATGGAAGATGGTAGAGAATGGTTTTCTTTAAAGTCTTATGAGAAGACTTATAAGCTTTCTTACACCAAGTCTGTGAGCTTGGTTGGGTTATCATATGAAGGAGAAGCTAAATTCTAATCTCACAAAATTACTGATGTGCAAGGAAGTTTCAATAAGGAGAAGGCACTGAAGTGTCTTGGGCTTAAGGATGATTCAACTATCAAGATTGCTCGTCTCACTCCAAAAAATAGAATTCTTCAACTATGGGTGCAAGGATTTCTGGTTCCAAGAAGTGGTGATAAAGACAATCTGAAGAAGAGTGATATTTATGACTTATATATTTTGGTAAATCTAAGAAAGATAAATCTGATGAGGCATGTCTTGGTTACGATAAAAAATATCAAAGAAGGAAATTTGAGAGCTCAGATTATCATGTTTCCTGCCTTGTTATCTAAGCTGATAGTTCGATGCTTAGAATCTTTCAAGATTTCCTACAAATCAAAGGTCCGGAATTGCAAGCTCATGCTAGTTAGTGATGATACTCTTAAGAGGATGAAGATGGGATTTTCCAGTGAATCTGGAGAATTTTACCCCAATCTGTGGAGGAGTTTGAAGCAGCTCAAAAAGAAAAACACTCTCCGGAACCATCCAAAAAGCAAAGGAAGAAGAGAAAGGCTAAGGAAGTGGTTGCTGATTAAGAAATTCCTCGGGCTAAGGTAACTCAATCTGCTCCCCCCAAGCCGAAGAAGCAGAAAACATATACGGATGAAGTAGCAGCCAAGTGGAGGGAAGATAAAGAAATGAGAAAGGAAGGGGATCCTCAATTCAGATTGGACCCTACTGAGGCTAAGGACTTAAAGGAAAAAGATGCTGAGGAGCTAGAGAGACAAGAGAAGGAAAAGAAAATGAGAAAGAAGATGTCTGAAGCTGAAGTGGTGCGATCTTTGCTGAAAGACACAGAGTTGGATTCCGAAATGCTTCAAGTTCTGGAATCTTTTGGTGTTGAACCTTCTTTACCAGAAACTCCAGCCAAAAACTATGTCACTCCGGAAAAATACAAGGGTAAAGAAGTTGTTGAAGAAGCTGAGAAAGAAGTTGCTGAAGAATTTGAAGAAGAAGAAGAAGAGGAGAGTGAAGATCTGGATACTTTGATAAAGTAAGTACATGACTATAAAGATAAGGCTGAATCCGCAAAGTTAGTTACTCTATGTAAGGGAGATGAGGAAGCTAGAAAGAAACATCAAGAAGAATAAGAAAATGTGTTGTATGATGAAGAAGAATCATATGAGAGGAATTTTCTTAAGGAAGGTCAAGAAAAACAGAAACCAGATGAAGACCAGATCGTTCAAGTTTCTGAATCCGAGGAAGTATCTCCTAATGTGGAACCCATTATGAAATCTGATAAGGGGAATTAAGCTCTCATGGAGACACCTATAAAAGGTCTCATCAGGAGGAAAGAGGTTGGTGGTACTTCTAGAAGAAATCTAGTGCAAGTTGAAGAAGAGAAATCGCAAAGAGAAATTTCTGATTCGAAATCATCATCTCATGGGCATGATTTTGTGGTTCAGCCTCTGAGAAATTTGGTGGACACAATTTCGATTCTTCCGACAATAGATTCTAGATGCCAGATGCTGTAACAAAGTATGAATCAAAAATCAGATTCTTTATCCATGGTCATGGATAAGTTTGTGAAGTTGGAAGCTGAACAGAAAAGTTTTCTGATCGATTATGATATTCATAGAAAGTCTTGCAGTAAGGTAACAAAGTGGTCTAAGAGAGTTGAAGAAGACTTGGATGTGTATGATACTTTTCAGAATGACGTGAAAGAAGCGTTTAACGCAGCAGATAAAAAGGTTAAGAATCTTGAAGATGAGCTGATTATTGAGCAGAGTACCCAGAGTCAACAAGTGAAGGAACTGAATAACAAGGCAAATTCTCTTGCTCAAAATCTTATAAATGATAGAAATCTATGGATTGAGCTTGAGAAAAAAGTTGCTCAGTAAGATGAGTTGTTAAAGTTGCAGAAAGAAGCCTTGGAGGCTCAGGCAGAGGCTTTAAAAGCTCAAGAAGAAAAGGTAAAAGCCTTAGAGAAGCAAGGTGAGGAAGATCAAAGGGACTTGAAGAAAATAAAAACCTTGTTAAAGAAGCTCATTCCGAAGGAAAAGGAAGACAAATGAACCGACTCTGATCTTTTTTTGTAGTTGTCTTTCCTTGTAAAAGTTTTCCCAACTCTAATGAATTTTTTTTTTAGCTGGTTGTATTTTGTTATATACTAATGTTTCAGGTATCATAATTTGTTTTCCATTCCCTTCAATTCTTTTTGAAAATCACAAAGGGGGAGAAGGAAAAATAACTACTCCTAATGAGGAGAAATGAAAAATTTCTAAGAGAAATATCCTTAAAGAAAGGGGGAGTTTCCCACTATGAAGTTTTTCATTCTTACAATAATTAAAAATCCACTCTGGAAACTCAGAATACAATCCTTATAGTTTCAATGCCTAAGGGGGAGTTAGTTTTATTCACTTTTATCCATGAATAAAGGGAGATAAGTTTTAAATTTCAAAGTCTAATGAAAATTTTCAAACTCCTTATATGCTTTTTTGAAAGGATGCTTGTGATTTCCAAAAAGGGGGAGATTGTTGAGTCAATAAGGTTTTCCTTATGACTTTTCCATTCCTTCTTGTTTTGAAAATCACAAACACCTTATACTTAAGCAAATATTATTTTTACCCCCATAAGGAAAATTTATTTCTTTAAGGAAATTTACCCTAACCTAGATTTTCTTATACATAGCCATATTTTCTTAAGTACAACAACCAGATTCATACCCAAAATCCCGGAGCCATATAATGAAAAGATTTGGAGCATTCTATTTTTTTAGGATCTGAATTCTAGATGTGATCTTTAATGTAGTTCTAATCCAAATTCTGGACTCCAAACTCTGAAGAAGTTCGACTCCGAACTCTTAAGTAGTTCGACTCCGAACTTTGAAGAAGTTTGACTCCGAACTCTTAAGTAGTTCGACTCCGAACTCTCAAGTAGTTTGACTCTGAACTCTTGAGTAGTTCGACTCCAAACTCTTAAGTAGTTCGACTCTGAACTCTAAAGTATTTCAACTCTGAACTCTGAAGAAGTTCGACTCCGAACTCTCAAGTTGTTCGACTCCGAACTCTTAAGCAGTTCGACTCCGAACTCCTAACCAGTTTGACTCTAAACTCTTAAGTAGTTCGACTCCGAACACTGCAAGTTCAGATTCTAATCTCTGGTGAAACCATACTCCGAATTCCTATAAAACAAAATCCGAATATTTCTTAACATAGACTCCTAATTTCATTTTGGTTAGACTCCAAACTTATGACTTGCTTACACTCCTAATTATTGATTAGCTTTTACTTACATATGCTTCATTTCAAAACAATGTCATGCATTCAGTTATACATGGTTTGTTATAAAACGATGTCATCTATTCTGTTTCTAATTAACCATTGGTTGAGTTACATGTGTACAGGTCCCTCCGAATTTCATGGAAAATATGACCATTGGAGGAGGGAGCCGACCGTTGGAAATTTTCCTATAAATAAGAGCTCATTTGAAAGATCTAAAAACAAGAAACAAGTTGATCGATCTAGAGAACACACACTGTTAAGGTGATTTCTAGAGAGAGAATATTTTCATGCCTTGTGTGTATTGAACTACTCGTTCAGATTGCTTCGTGGGACTCCGGATGTTGGTGATTACATTTGAGGACTTCCGGGGATAGGAAGACAGAGGTGCCGACTACCTTGAAGTTCGAGGGCTTCCTTGCTGAGGAAGACATAGGTTCCAACTACCTTGAAGTTAAGGGTTTGCGGGGATAGAAAGATAAAGTTTCTGATCTTTGTATCGAGGGCTTATCCTGGTGTGGGTAAGACAGACTTGCTTGAAATTATAAATCAAGATACCTTTATCCAAGGTTGTTGGATACCCTTCTCTTTGGGTTAAAAGAGTTATTGTTTGTTACTTGTAGTTTTACTACTTGTTTGTTTTCACTGTATATTGTATTATATGGAACATATAACTTTCTTATACTTCCTTATACTTGTACTCTGATTATTTTAGATTATATACACTTTAAGGTAGAATCTTATATCATTAACTTTGGTTCCAATTCTCCAGTCGGTGATCAGAGGTGTTGTGAATTTGTATTGTTTAACTTTGTTAAACCTAGATTTTCCTTGTCTAAGGAAAACATTGTTATCCATAACCAACTTTAAAGGTTCCAAAGGAATTTTTAAAGTATACAATTCACCCCCCTCTTGTATATTGAGAATCTACATCGTTATTTTGATCCTACACAAAATGTAGTAACCCATTTCAAAAGGGTTGAATTACTTTATAGGTTTCCAACTGGGTTATGAGAATAGGAGAAGATGAAGTTTTGTATCTCAATTGGGTCAAGGGAAAAAGAGAATGAGTTTGATAGATGTACTATCAAGGGGGAGCTTGATATTCATAATAATGATTATATTTTGAAAATCAGTGTGGTATCCATTTCTTCATACACTTTCTTACAATTGGTACAAAGATTTGTTTTGAAGAAATTTGATTCAGAAAATCAGACTCATGTATTGAAATTGGACTGACAATTGAAATGAGATTCTGGAAAAGAAGTAAAGAGTGTATAATATTCGTGAATAATCAAGAATCATTAAAGAAGTCAAAATAAAAATGAGATTTTAGGGGAAATTGTGATTAAGGTGAATTTGATTAAGTGGGATTTTTTGGGATTCCTTCCAAATTATCTCAAGGGTCACCTATAAAAGGATAAAATTACATTGTACTTTTCTGATGACTGATGTACTATTCATGAGAGAGAAGCTTCGAGTTTTAGAGAGAAAAATAAGTTTCCATATTCACTTTTGTTGAAATTTTTTTGACGGATTGAAGTAAAATAGAAGATAAAATATCATAATGCTGTATTTAGCTTATCATCATACTCAATGTTTATCATATTTAGTTTATTACCATATTTAGTTTGATCATCATATTGGGCTAGATTAATTAGTTTTATGATTTTCATATTCAGGTTCTCAAACTGAGGAAGAAATGTACTGAGTTTATCGGGCTTAGGAATTGAAGTGGTGCCGATTCATTTCTATCGTATTCTAAAATGTTTTGGATGTGGATCCATTGGACATTTTGTTTCCAATTTTCCTCAAAGAGAAAATTAAGAAGAAAGTGATGAAGAAGAAAGTGAAGAAGAAGAAAGAAGACCAAAAAGATCTTGGAAGAAAAAGGGTGATAAAGAAAAATTATATTCCAATAGGGAAGATATGAAGTTATAAAAATACAAAAGGAAAAAATTTTTAGTTAAGGATTATGATAAAGATGATGTTACAAATGATTTTTAAGAAAACACATTTATTGAAATAGTTAATGAAGAAAGTTCTTATAGTAATGAAAGTAGTTTCTCTAAAGAAGAAGAAAGTGAAGTTGAATCTAAACAATATGTTCAGTGTGTTGAAGAAAATAATTTTATTGCAATAATGAATGATGATTAATTCAATATTAGAAACTTTGATAAAGGATAAACTTAACTTGAAATTCATTTTAAAGAAGAGTTAAAATCATTTTTGAGAAAGATCAGAAGGATTGAAAAGAAAAACAAAAAGTTGGAAGATGAAATTTCCTCAACATGAAATCAAGAATTTTTTGATCATGATAAGGTGAATAAAGAGAAAGAAATTGATGATTTGAATAAATCACTTGAAGAATAAAATAATCATAATGGCCATTCAGAGATAAATCTGAACTCAAAAGAATAAGATTTGGAACTTGTCTGAAAAAAACTCTCTAAAGTTGAATTGAGAAATATAAATTTTCAAAACTCTATAAATGAAGTTGGTGAAAGCCCTCAAAATGAGAAACTAGATAAGGTTAAAGAAAATTTACCTTTAAATGATGAAAATAATTATGTAATTGTTTCTTTAAAGAAGAAAGTTTGAAAAATCATGTATATAGACAAAACCAATAACATAGAAAATTCAAAAGTCTTAAAGAACCTTAAGTCTGAAAATGTTTTAAAACATTTTTAATCTTGAAAGGTTTCTAATACTTCTAGTTTAGATAATGATAAAAATAAAATAAAGTCTCTGATTGATAATATAAAGTTTGGTGGCTTTGAAAATAAAGAGAAGAATGTGGCTGGGAAATGTTTTCACAATTTTGGCCAGTATGGAAGTTTCAAAGTCAAATACTCATTTTATGGGTATTTCTGGTATTATTATGGATTTGAAAATATTTAGAATATGTGTTGTTTTAACTAAAAATATTACTATTATTCCACATGTTATGAAAGGCAAGGTTTTAGGGGGATAAAATTCCCTTAAAAGAAGAAGTCTGAGTAGATTGTTTTGAAGAAACCTAAAAAGATTGGAGTAAAGATTGAAAATAGGTTCCAACCCCTAGAAACTATTTATAAAACATGTGAAAAAACTAGATATCTTGAAAAAGGATGTCTTATTTTGTTACCAACACAAAAAAACTTTCATAAAAATTCTCTGAAGCTAGATGTTTTGGAAGTAAAGAAAATCATATCTGTTGAGTTCAGAAAGAAAGAGTGCTTAATTATATGGCTATAACAAATTAACTAGGCTAAGAAATTATAGGAAGAACAAAATGTAGTAAAATAAGAGAGGAATAAAGAGACTTCTAAATACATAATAAATTTTTTAAAAAATTTATCAACAGATTTTGGATATGAGAAAGTGAGGCATGATATCAAAATTTGTTCAAATATCTTTCCAGAAGAAAAGAAAAGCATGGGAAACATGTTACAAAATGATTGTAACAAATATGTTTCTAAATATGATGAAAATTCAACATACTCATCAAAAAATTCTATAGATAAGAAGAAATTTGTTACAAAATATGAGAAGGATGAAAAAAAGGAATAAATCACATCCAATGAAAAATCCAAGAAAAATAAGAAGTCAAGACCGAGAGAGGACTCTCAGTCTGATTGTTTTTTTCTAAGGAACAATCGAGGTGCCTCCTTATTCCCAAAAATTTTATATACTTTTTCTAACTTGCAAGGAATTTAAAGAGTATAAATAATGAAGTTAGAACTAATGATTCTATTACTATTATTTCAAAATAAAGTAACGAGGTTACAAAAAACATGAGTTTTTGAATTTTTTTTGTTTTTATAAACCTGAGCTTTCTGATACATTTTTTGAGATGGGTGCATGTTATTTTTATCTTGAAAAAAATATTTTAAGGATTTCCCCAATCATTAGAATGTTGAAATAAATAGGGAAATGTATTACATGTAAGTTGTGTTATGAAAAACATTGATGACCTTGATTATAGACTCTTGTTTTCTATAACGGGTTCACCCACATAGACTTAGAGTTTCTTAGTTAAAGGTTCTTTGTTAAAAAAACTCATGTGATACCCATTTTTAAAAAAAGTTTCAATATTTGGAGATGAAAAGTTAAAAACCCTAGAAATTAGATCATTGGTGAGAAAATTTTCTTGATGGACCCTTTGAATTTGATTGTCAATAAGGGAGAGAGATAAGAGAAAGGGGGAGAGTTAAAGGTAATAAGGAGAGAAAGAAAGAAATAGAGGGAATACAAAGTAAGAAAAGAAAAACAATAACACTTATTGTTATCAAGTGGTTGAAGTGGGTATTAACAAAAAATAAAAAGGGGAGATTTTTAGGCCCAAGTTGTGTTTTGGTTGTATTTGTTTTCAATCGATTAGTATGTTAAAGAAAGAAAGTATGTTGAGAAAGATGATGGATGAAAATAATATTGATATTTTTTTTCAAAATAATTGAACTCACTCTTTCAAAGTAATCTAACTTACTTTTCCATCATAATGAGAAGAAGATATTTGGAAGAAAAGGTTTTGATAGGACTCAACTCATTAAGATCATAATGAGGAATTTATTGTCATCAGATTCACTCTAAATTTGATGTGAAATAAGTGTTTGTTTTGATGAAGAATCAGAGTATACATAACTATGATTAATTAAATATGAAGATGATTTGATGATTTTTATTTCATATAAATCATAAGTTGATTGGAAAACTTTTTATACAATCTTGTTGGAAGAAAGGTAGAAAGAGGTGGTACCAATTGTTTTCAAAATGATCAGATCTGAGTAGAAGTGAAGAAAGAGATGCTTCTGATCCACTATAGCATCCGATCATCCATCTAGATCATGAAAAACTTTTTGTACCCAAGATGATCATACTCAGGCTTAGAAAAAATATCATACCCATAAATGAGCATATCTAGTCTAATCATAGTTAGAAAGATCAAACTCTGGAAAATCGTATTGAGAGAAGTAATTGATTGAGGCTGATGGATGAAAAGAGAAGGGGAGAATGAGATCAAAATGTAGTCACCCATTTCAAAATGGTTGAATTACTTTATAGGTTTCCAACTGGGTCAATAGAAGAGGAGAAGATGAAGTTTTTTATCTCAAGTGGGTCAAGAGGAAAAGAGAAGGAGTTTGCTGGATGTACTATCAAGGGGGAGATGAATATTCATAATAATGATTGTATTCAGCAAATTAGAGTAGTATCCATTTCTTTATACACTTTTCTTAAAATTGGTACAGATCTTTGTTTTAAAGAAATCAAATTTAGAAAATCAGACTCTTGTATAGAAATTGGAATAATAATTGAAATGAGAGTCTGGATAAGAAGTGAAGAGTGTAGAAGATTCGTGAATAATCGAGAATTATTAACGAAGTAAAAAGGAACCCGAGATTTTTGGGGAAATTGAGATTAAGGTGAATTTGATTAAGTGGGATTTTTTTTGGGATTCTCACCAAATCATCTCGAGGGTCACCTATAAAAGGAAAAAAGTACATTGAACTTTTATGATGACCAATGTACTATTCATGCGAGAGAACCTCCGAGTTTTAGAGAGAAGAATAAGTTTCTGTATTCACTTTTGTTGAAAAAGTTTTGTCAGATTGAAGTGAAAGAGAAGAGAAAATATCACAACATTGTATTCAGCTGATCATCATACTCAATGTATATTATATTAATTTGATTACCATATTTGGCTGATCGTCGCATCAAGCTAGATTAATTAGTTTTATTATTTTCATATTCAGTTTCTAGAACTGATTTAGAATTGTATCGAGTTTATTGGGATCAGGAATTGAAGTGGTGCCAATTCATTTCTATCCTATTCTGAAAAGAAAATAGGACTGTAAGAATCGTATTAGGAAAAATCATACTCGAAGGAATTGAACTCAGAAAATCAGACTTAGTTTTACTTAATAAAGTACAGTAAGTTCTTACCATCTTTTGGGTAAGAAAGTGAATAATTTCATTTCAATTGAATACATTTGTGGAATTGAAAAGAATCATTGGTAACATTCATTGTTACACAAACTTTGTATTACCCTATTTGTGCTAAGAGGGTGAAAACGTACTTTTGGATTGTCTTCAAAGTATTACATGATTGAAAGGGATTATACTACTCGTTGTAATCCAATTATTATTTTCTAATGGATTGTATGGTATTAGATCATTTCCAAACCATACCAAGGACATAACTATTCTTATTGAACAATGAACCTTGTAAATTCTTGTGTTCTTATAGATGTGTGTTTGATTTGTTTTCAGTAGGGAATTAAAATATTTAACAGGAGGAGAAGGTTGTTTTATTTGAAAAGAAACATAAAAGAAAAAGTATCATTAATTCAGACCCTCCCCCTCTCAGTGATACAATCACAAAGACTAGGAAATTTCAAGTGGTATTAGAGCATAAGTTCCCTTGGATTATTCTTTGCTGATGTTTTGAAGATAAGATGATAGAGAATTTTAATTTTGTGAAAAATAAAGGGATTATAATCTTAAATAATAGGAATTATCATATCAGGAAAAGAATAATTCTTCCATATCTTATTTTTCTTGGGTATGATGTTTCAAGAGCTATTACTGATGGTTTCCCTCCTCGTATTGCGAATTATACTTTCTCTAAATTGATAAAGAATTTTTTTTGAATGACGTAGGATATAAGAACGTCTTACTAATCTCATCACTTTCTAAAAGTGATTTTTTGAGTGTAAAAGGAGTTTCCACTACCAAAGGAATCTGGGATAAGATGAATAAAATTTATGAATGCAATACAAAAGTGAAGAAGGAAAATTTGAAAATATAGAGATTAAAGTATGAAAAACTCAATATGGGTGAGCATGAATCTACTGATGACTTATTTACTAGGGTTAATAACATTGTGATAACTATCAGATGTCTTCGTGAAAAGTTATAAGATTCTACTATTATTTAAAAGGTCATGAGAATTCTTCCTGACAAGTTTGATGCCAAGGTTTCTTCTATGGAAGATAGAAATCCAGAAAAATTATCTCTAGATGATTTTATAGTACTCCTATTACTTATGAAATGATAAGGAAGAATGATATGAAAGAAAAAACAAAAGTTGATTCAGAAATTTCTTTCAAGGTTAACAAGAAATAAAAATTAAAGAAGATTCTTGAAGAATAGGAAGCTGGAGATTCTGATTCCGAAAATGAGATATGTAAAAATCTTAATGATATTTTATCCTTGTTTTATAAAAATGTTAAAAGAGGTACAAGAAGGAATAAAGAGAATCTTTCCTTAAAATGTTTTATATGTGGATACTTTGGACATTTTGTTTCCAATTTTCCTCAAATAGGAAATGAAGAAGAAAGTGAAGAAGAAGAAAGAAGATCAAAAAGATCATGGAAGAAAAAGGGTGATAAAGAAGAATTATATTCGAAGAGGGAAGATAATAAGTTCTCAAAATCCTAAAGGAGAATATTTTTATCCAATGATGATTATATAGAGGATGTTACAAAATATTTTGAAGAAAACATGTTTATTGCAATAGTTAATGAAGAAAGTTCTTCTAGCAATGAAAGTAGTTGCTCTGAAGAAGAAGAAAGTGGAGCTAAATCTAAAAAATATGTTTAGTGTGTTGATGAAAATACTTTTATTGAAATAATTAATGAATATTAATTCAATATTAGCAACTTTTATTAATAATAACCTCAACTTGAAATTCAATTGAAAGAAGAGTTGAAAGAATTTTTGAGAAAGATCAGAAGGATTGAAAAGAAAAACAAAAAGTTGGAAGATTAATGTTACTAAACATGAAATCAAGAATGTTTTGTTGATGATAAGGTGAAGCAATAGAAAGAAATTGATGATTTTAATAAATCACTTGAAAAAGAAAATAATCATAACGAGCATTTAGAGATAAAGCTAAAAGTAAAATAAGAAGAGTTGGAACTTGTCTAACAAAAACTCTCTAAAGTTGAATTGAGAAATACAAGTTTTCAAAACTCTATCACTAAAGTTGGTGAAATCATTATAAATGAGAAACTAGATAAGGATAAACAAAATTTACCTTCAAAGGGTGAAAAGAATTATGGAATGGTTTCTTTAAATAAGAAAGTTGAAAAAATCATGTATGTATCCAAAACCAACAGCATTGGAAATTAATAAGTCTCAAAAAACCTTGAGTCTAAAAATGTTTTAAAACATTTTGAATACAAAATGGTTTCTAATAATTCTATTTCATATAATTTTGAAAAGAAAAGGAATAATCTGATTGATAATAGAAAGGTTGGTGGCTCAGAAAAGAAAGAGATGCATGTGGATGAGAAATGTTTTCACAATTTCGACTAGTATTGAAGTTTCAGAGGAAAATACTCATTTTATGGGTTTTGATGGTATTATTATGAATTTTGAAATATTGAAAATATGTGTTGGTTTAACAAAAAATATTACTATTATTCCACAGGTTATGAAAGGAAAGGTTTTAGGGGGAGAAAATTCCCTCAAAATAAGAAGTTTGAGAAGATTGTTTTGAAGAAACATGAAAAGGTTGGAGTAAATATTGAAAATAGGTTTCAACCCCTGGAAAATATTTATAAAATATGTGAACAACCTCGATATATTGAAAAAGTATGTCTTGTTTTGTTACAAGCACAAAAAAATTTCATAACAATTCTCATAAGCTGGATGTTTTGGAAGTAAAGAAAAACAGACCTGTTGAGTCTAGAAAGAAAGAGTGCTTAATTATTTGGCTAGAACACATTAACTTGGCTAAGAAATTAGAGTAAGAAAAAAAACTCATTAAAATAATAGAGGAAGAAACAAACTTCAAAATATATAAGAAATGTTGACAAAAAGGTATCAATAGATTATGGATATGAGAAAGTGAGGCATGATATCAAAAGTTGTTCAATTATATTTCCAAAAGAAAAGGCAAGTATGGTAAACATATTAAAAAATGATTGTAACAAATATGTTTCTAAAGATGATGAAAAGTAAACATCCTCATTATAAAATTATATATATAAGAAGAAATTTGTTACAAAATCTAAGAAGGATGAAAAAAAGGAAGAAAGCACATCCAATGAAAAATCCAAGAAAAAGAATAATTCAAGACTGAGAGAGGACTCTCAGTCCGATTGTTTTTTATTAGGAACAATCGAGGTTAATATTTATTCCCAAAACCTTTAAATACTTTTTCTAACTTGTAGGTAATTGAAGGAGTATAAATAAGGAAGTTTTAATTAATGATTCTATTACTATTATTTCAAAAGAAAGTAACGAGGTTACAAAACACACGAGTTTTTGTAAAGTTGTATTTTTATAAACCTAAATTTTATGATACGTTTTTTGAGATGGGGGCATGCTAGTTTTACCTTGAAAAAAATATTTTAATGATATCCCCAATCATGAGAATGTTGAAAGAAATAGGGAAATTTATTACATTAAAGTTTTGTTATTAAAAAAATTGATCACCTCAATTATACACTCTTGTTTTCTATACTGGGTTCATCCACATAGACTTAGAGTTTATTAGTTAAAGGTTCTTTGTTAAAAACTCATGTGATACCCATGTTGAAGAAAAGTTTCAAGATTTGGAGGTAAAAATTTAAAACTCATAGAAATTAGAGCATTGGTGAGAAACTTTTCTTGATGTCCCCTTTGAATTTGATTATCAATAAGGGAGAGAGATAAGAGAGGGGGGGGGGGGGGGGGGGGGTTAAAGGAAATAAGGGGGGAAAGAAATCAATGGAGAGAATAAAAAGTAAGAAAATAAAAACAAAATCACTTATTGTTTTCAAGTAGTTGAAGTGGGTATTGACAACAAATAAAAAATGGGAGATTGTTAGGCCCAAGTTGTGTTTTGGTTGTACTTGTTTTAAATCAATTAGTATGTTGAATAAATAAAGTATGTTGATAAAGATAATGGATTGAAATCATATTGATCATTGTTTTCAAAAGAATTGAACTCACTCTTTCAAAGGAATCTGACTCACTTTTTCCATCATAATGAGAAGAAGCTATTTAGAAGAAAAGGTTTTGATAGGACTCACATTTGGTTTGGAATGGGAGAAGATCGTAATGAGGAATTTATTGTCATAGAATTCAATTTGAATTTCATACGAAAGAATTATTTATTTTGATGAAGAATCTAAGTCTACATGACTACAATTAATTAAATGTGAATATGCTTTGGTGATTTTTATTTCATATAAATCATAAGCTGATTGGAAAACTTTTGATATAATATTTTTGGAAGAAAGGTAGAAATAGGTGGTACCAATTGTTTTCAAAATGATTTGATCTAGGTAGAAGTGAAGAAAGGGATGATTCTGATCCACTGTAGCATCTGATCATCCATCTGAAGAATGAAAAACTTTTTGTACCCAGGATGATCATACTCAGGATTAGAAAAAAGATGATACCCATAAATGAGCGTATCTAGGACAATCTTACTTAGAAATATTGTACTATGGACAATCATATTTAGAGAATTAATTACTTGAGGTTGATGATTGTAAATAGAAGGAGAGAATGAGATCAAAATGTAGTCACCCATTTCAAAAGGGTTGAATTACTTTGTAGGTTTCCAACTGGTTCAAGAGAAGAGGAGAATATGAAGTTTCATATATCAAGTGGGTTAAGAGAAAAATATAATGATTTTGTTGAATATACTATCAAGGGGAGCTCGATATTCATAAGAATAATTTTATTCAGAAAATCAGAGTGGTATCCATTTCTTTATACACTTTTCTTACAATTGGTACAGAGCTTTGTTTTGAAGAAATAAGATTCATAAAATCAGACTCATGTATTGAAATTAGACTGATAATTGAAATGTGAGTCTAGAGAATAAGTGAAGAGTGTAGAAGATTAATGAATAATCAAGAAGCGTTAACAAAGTCAAAATGAACCAGAGATTTTTGGGGAAATTGAGATTAAGGCGACTTTGATTAAGCATTATTTTTTTGGGATTCCTGCCAAATCATCTTGAGGGTCACCTATAGAACGAAAAAAGTGTGACCGATGTACTGTTCATTATAGAGAAGGTCTCAGTTTTATAGAGAAGAATAAGTTTTCGTATTCACTTTTATTGAAAAAGTTTTAACGGATTGAAGTAAAAGATAAGAGATAAGATCACAAAATTGTATTCAGCTAATCATTGTACTTAGTGTTTATCGTATTCAATTGATTACCATATTTAGATTATCATCATATCTGGCCAGATTAATAAGTTTTAGTATTTCTATATTTTGGTTCTCGAAATGAGGAAGAATCGTATCGAGTTTATCAAGCTCAAGAATTGAAGTGGTGCCAATTCATTTCTACTGTATTCTGAAAATAAAACAGGACTAGAAGAATCATATTGGGAAGAATCTTACTCGAAGGAATCAAACTCGGAAAATAAGACTAAGTTTTACTTAATAAAGTCTAGTAAGTTCTTACAATATTTTGGGTAAGAAAGTGAATAATTTCATTTCAATTGAATACCTTTGTGGAATTTAAAAGAAGTACTGGTAACATGCATTATTACACAAACTTTGTATTAACCTATTTGTGCTAAGAGGCTGAACATGTAATTTTGGATTGCCTTCAAAGTACTAAATGATTGAAAGGGAATATCCTACTCTTTGTAATCTAAGGATTGTTTTTAGTGGATTTTATGGTATTGGATCACTTCAAAACCATACCAAGAACGTAGCTATTCTTATTGAACAGTGAAAATTGTAAATTCTTATTTTCCTGTTGATGTTTATTTGATTTTTTTTAGTAGGGAGCCAAAGGTTGTTTCATTTGAAAATAAACATAAAAGAAAAAGTATCACTGATTCATACCCTCCCCCTCTCAGTGATATAATCACTATGACTGGGCACTTTTATGTAGTATCAGAGTATATGTTCCATTTACTTATTCTTTGTTGATGTTTTGAAGAGAAGATGATAGAGAATTTGAATTGTGTGGAAAATAAGGGGATTATAATCTTAAATAAAAGGAATTATCATATATAGAAAGGAAGAATTATTCCATATCTTATTTCTCTTGGGTATGATGTTTCAAGAGATGTTACTGATGGGTTCCCTCCTCATATTGTGAGTGATCCTCTCTGTAATATTGATAAGGAAAATATTTTGAATTATGAAATAGCTAAGAATGGTTTACTCTCATCACTTTTTGAAAGTGATTTTTTGAGAGTAAAAGGATTTTCCACTGCCAATGGAATCTAGGATAAGCTAAATAACATTTATGAAGGAAATAAAAAAGTGAAGAAGGAAAAGTTAAAAATATAGAGATTGAAGTATGGAAACCTCAATATGGGTGAGCATTAATCTATTGATGACTTATTTACTAGGGTGAATGACATTTTTAGAACTATCATATGTCTTGGTGAAAATTTAGAAAATTAAACTATTGGTGAAAAGATATTAAGAATTATTCCTGACATGTTTGATGCCAAGTTTTCTTCAATGGAAGATAGAGATCCAAAAACATTGTCTCTAGATGATTTTCATAGTCCTATAATTACTTATAAAATGAGAAGGGAGAATGCTATAAAAGGAAAAACAAAATTTGATTTATAAATTTCTTTCAAGGTTTAAAAGAAATAAAAGCAAAATAAGATTCTTAAAGAATAAGAAGATGGAGATTCTAATTTCAGAAATGAGGTATGTAAAAATATTAATGATATTTTATCCTTGTTTTCTAAAAATGTGAAAAGAGTTAAAAGAAGGCATAAATGGAAACTTTCCTTAAAATGTTTTGGATGTGAATTCATTAAAAACTTTTTTTCCAATTTTCATTAAATAGGAAATTAAGAAGAAAGTGATGAAGAAGATAGTGAAGAAAAAGAAAGTGAAGAAGAATAAAGAAGACCAAAAAGATCTTGGAAGAAAAAGGGTGATAAAGAAAAATTCTATTCCAAGAGGGAAGATAAGAAGTTCTCCAAATCTGAAAGAAGAATATTTTTAGCTAAGGATAATGATAGAGAGGATGTTACAAATTATTTTGAATAAAACACATTTACTGTAATAGTTAATGAATAATATTCTTATTGCAATGAATATAGTTGCTCTGAAGAAGAATAAAGTGAAGATGAATCTAAAAAAACCATTCAGTGTGTTGATGAAAATATTTTTATTGAAATAATTAATGATGATTAATTCAATATGAGAAAATTTTATAAAGAATAAACTCAACTTCAAATTCATTTTAAAGAAGAGTTGAAATATTTTTTGAGAAAGATCAGAAGGATTGAAAAGAAAAACAAAAAGTTGGAAGATTAATGTTACTCAACATGAAATCAAGAATGTTTTGATGATGATAAGGTGAAGAAAGAGAAAGAAATTGATGATTTTAAGAAATCAATCGAAGAAGAAAATAATCATAATGAGAATTTAGAGATAAAGTTGAAAGCAAAAGAAGAAGAGTTGTAACTTGTGTGACAAAAACTCTCTAAAGATGAATAGAGAAATACAAGTTTTCAAAACTCTATCACTGAAGTTGGTGAAAGCCCTATAAATGAGAAACTAGAGAAGGTTTAAAAAAATTTAACTTAAAAGGGTGAAAATAATTATGGAATTGTTTCTTTAATAAACAAAGTTGGAAAAATCATGTATGTAGCCAAAACCAACAACACTTGAAATTCAAAAGTCTCAAAGAACCTTGATTCTGAAAATGTTTTAAAACATTTTCAATTCAAAAAGGTTTATAATACTTCTAGTTCAGATAATTATGGAAATAAAATAAATACTCTAATTGATAATAGAATGGTTGGTGGCTCAGAAAATAAAGATAAGAATGTGGTAGAGAAATGTTCTCACAATTTGGGCCAGAATGGAAGTTTCAAAGGAAAATACTCATTTTATGGGTATTACTGGAATTATGATGGATTTGGAAATATTGAAAATATGTGCTGGTTTAACAAAAAATATTACTATTATTCCATAGGTTATGAAAGGAAAAGTTTTAGGGGGAGAAAATTCCCTCAAAATAAGAAGTCTGAGAAGATTGTTTTGAAGAAACCTGAAAATCTTGGAGTAAAGATTGAAAATAGGTTCCAACCCCTGGAAACTATTTATAAAAGATGTAAACAACCTGGATATCTAGAAAAAGTTGTCTTATTTTATTACCATCATAAAAAATGTTTCATAACTATTCTCAGATGTCGGATGTTTTGGAAGTAAAGAAAAACAGACCTGTTTAGTCCAGAAAGAAAGAGTGCTTAATTATCTAGCTAGAACACGTTAACTTGGATAAGAAATTAGAGGAAGAAAAAAACTCAGTAAAATAACAGCGAAAGAAATATACTTCTAAATATATAATAAATGTTTAAAAAAAGTTATTAATAGATTATGGATATGATAAAGTGATTCATGACATCAAAGGATGTTCAAATATCTTTCCAGAAGAAAAGACAAGCATGTGAAACATGTTACAAAATGATTGTAACAAAGATGTTTTGAAAGATGATGAAAAGTCAACATCCTCATTATAAAATTCTACAGATAAAAAAAAGCTGTTAAAAATATGAGAAGGATGAACAAAAGGAAGAAAGCACATCCAATGAAAAATCCAAGTAAAAGAAGAAGTCAAGACTGAGCGAGGACTCTTAGTCGAATTGTATTTTCTAAGGAACAATCAAGGTTCCTCCTTATTCCCAAAACCTTTATATACTTTTTCTAACTTACAAGGAATTTATCGTGTAGAAATAAGGATGTTTTAATTAATTATTATATTACTATTATTGAAAAAGAAAGTAACGAGGTTACAAAAACATAAGTTATTGAAAATCTATGTTTGTATAAACCTAAACTTTCTGATACATTTGTTGATATGGGTGCATGTTTTTTTTATCTTGAAAAAAATCTTTTTATGGATTTCCCCAATCATGAGAATGTTGAAAGAAATAGGGAAATGTATTACATGATTTTTTTTTATGAAAAACATTGATCACCTTGATTATACACTCTTGTTTTCTATATTGGGTTCACCCACATAGATTTAGAGTTTCTTAGTTAAAGTTTCTTTGTTAAAAAAATCATGTGATTACCATGTTGAATAAAATTTTCAAGATTTGGAGATGAAAAGTTAAAACCCCTAGAAATGAGTGCATTGGTGTGAAAATTTTCTTTATGACCCCTTTGAATTTGATTTTCAATAAGGGGGAGAGATAAGATAAAGGGGTAGAGTTAAAGAAAATAAGGGGAGAAATAAAGAAATGGAGAGAATAAAAATTAAGCAAAGAAAAAAAATACCACTTATTGTTTTCAAGTGGTTGAAGTGTGTATTGACAATAAATACAAAAGGGGATATTGTTAGGCCCAAGTTGTGTTTTGGTTGTATTTGTTTTCAATAAATCTATATGTTGAAGAAATAAAGTATGTTGAGAAAGATGATGGATGGAAATCATATTGATTATTGTTTTAAAAAGAATTGAACTCACTCTTTCAAAAGAATTTGACTCACTTTTTCCATCGTAATGTGAAGAAGCTATTTGGAAGAAAAGGTTTTGATAGGACCCACCTTTGGTTTGTAATGGGAGAAGATCATAACTAGGAATTTATTGTAATTAGATTCACTTTGAATATGATATAAAATAAGTGTTTGTTTTGATGAAGAATCTGAGTCTACATGACTACGATTAATTAAATGTGAAGATGATTTTATGATTTTATTTCATATAAATCACAAGTTGATTGGAAAAATTGTGATATAATCTTGTTAGAAGAAATGTAGAAAGAGGTGGTACCAATTGTTTTCAAAATGATCAGATCTGGGTATATTTGAAGAAAGAGATACTTCCGATCCACTATAGCATTTGATCATCCATCCGAAGCATGATTTTTTTGTACCTAGGATGATCATAGTCTGGATTTGAAAAAAATATTATACCCATAAATGATCATATCTAGGCCAATATTACTTAGAAATATCACACTATGGACAATCTTATTCAGAGAAGTAATTTCTTGAGGCCAATGGATGAAAAGAGAAGGAGAGAATGAGATCAAAATGTAGTCACCCATTTAAAAAGGGTTGAATTACTTTGTAGGTTTCCAAATGGGTCAAGAGAAGATGAGAAGATGAAGTTTTGTATCTCAAGTGGGTCAAGATAAAAAGAGAGGGAGTTTTATGGATGTAATATCATGGGGGAGATCGATATTCATAAGAATGATTGTATTCAGAAAATCAGAGTGGTATCCATTTCTTCATACACTTTCTTACAATTGGTACAGATCTTTGTTTTAAAGAAATCAAATTCATAAAATCAGACTCATGTATTGAAATTGGACTGACAATTGAAATAAGAATCTGGAGAAGAAGTGAAGACTGTATAAGATTTGTGAATAATCGAGAAGCGTTAACGAAGTCAAAATGCACCATAGATTTTAGGTGAAATTGAGATTAAGTGGGTTTTTTTGGGATTCCTACCAAATCTTCTCAAGGTTCACCTATAAAAAGAAAAAATTATATTGTACTTTTTGGATGATGGATGTACTATTCATGAGAAAGAAGCTTTGAGTTTTAGAGAGAAGAATAAGTTTCCATATTCACTTTTTTTGAAATTTTTTTGATGGATTAAAGTGAAAGAGAAGAGGAAAGATCACAAAGTTGTATTCAACTGATCATCATAATCAATGTTTATCGTATTCATTTTATTTCCATATTTATCTGATCATCATATCAGGCTAGATTAATTAGTTTTAGGATTTCCATATTCAAGTTCTCAAACTAAGGAATAATTGTACTGAGTTTATCAGGATCAGGAATTGAAGTGGTGATGATTCATTTATATCGTATTCTGAAAAGAAAATAAGAATGAAAGAATCATATTGGGAATAATCGTACTCGAAGGAATCAAACTCGGAAAATCAGACTGAGTTTTACTTAATAAAGTCAAGTAAGTTCTTACCATCTTCTAGGTAAGAAAGTGAATAATTGCATTTCAATTGAATACCATTGTGGAATTTAAAAGAAGAACTAATGACATGAATTATTACACAAACTTTGTATTACCCTATTTGCGCTAAGAGGGTGAACAAATACTTTTGAATTATCTTCAAATTACTACATGATTGAAAGGGAATATCCTACTCATTGTAATCCAAGGATTGTTCTCTAGTGGATTTTATGGTATTGGATCATTTCCAAACCATACCAAGGATATAACTATTCTAATTGAACAATGAACCTTGTAAATTATTGTTTTCCTATCAATGTGTGTTTTATTTGTTTTCAGTAGGGAATTAAAATATTTAATAGGAGGAAAAGTTTGTTTCATTTTAAAAGAAACATAAAAGAAAAAGTATCACTGATTTAGACCCTCCCCCTCTTAGTGATACAATCACTATGACTGGGCACTTTCAAGTGGTATCAGAGCATAAGTTCCCTTTTCTTATTCTTTGCTGGTGTTTTGAAGAGAAGATAATTGAGAATTTTAATTGTGTGAACAATTAGGGGATTTTAATATTAAATAATAGGAATTATCATATCTAGAAAGGAATAAGGCTTCCATATCTTATTTATCTTGGGTATGATGCTTCAAGAGATGTTACTGATGGTTTCTATCCTCATATTGTGAATGATAATCTCTCTAATATTGATAAGAAAAATATTTTGAACGATGGAAGAGATAAGAATGGTTTACTCTCATCAATTTCTAAAAGTGAGTTTTTGAGAGTAAAAGGAGTTTCTACTGCCAAAGGAATCTAGGATAAGCTGAATAACATTTATGAAGGCAATACAAAAGTGAATAAGGAAAAGTTAAAAATATAAAGATTGAATAATGAAAATGTTGGACTCCTCATGTATTAATCATGTTTTAATGATCACAAATCTCATTAATTATCACAAGTCTCATTAATGATCCCAAATATATTTAATAAACACAAATCTCATTCAACCTAGTTAACTCCTATAAATTATATCCAATCATGTGTATGTATGTTTCAAGTTCACTCATGCTTTATAATGGTTAAGCTCAATCCATTTTATGCATATTACTGTTTAAAGTCTGAATACGGTTATTTTCCTAAGTACAAGACACCATGAAGCCAGACACAGTAAGCCAGACACAGTAAGCTAGACACAGTAAACCAGACACAGTTATCCAGACACCATAAGCTAGACACTGTGAGCAAGACACCGTGAAGACCAGACACCATGAAGCTAGACATAGTTATCCAGACACCGTGAAGATCAGACACCGTGAGCAAGTCACCGTGAAGATCAGACACCGTGAACAAGACACCGTGACACTCAGACCGTGACATTTAGACACTGTGAAGGAGTCACTGTTTTCATAACATACTGTGACACCATTTCTTAAACTATTTTGTCATCTTTCAATTTAATTCTTAATGGTAATATTTGATGTTTTTAATGTACTGACATAATTAATGTTTCTTTATAGACATAGTACGAGGTATAAGGCACAAAACACATGGAACCTGTCGGCTAAATCTCATGCATTCGAAGATAAATATTAGAGAGTACCCAAGAGCAACAACGCACGATACTGAACGAAGAAAAAGAATGTGAGCATGACCACGAAGAACACTTTTCAAGATTTTAAAAGAAATCATTTTTTCACATGCATGCAATCCGACTCTGCTGAAGAACATATGAAGTACACAAGAATCCAGAGAACATCTTCACGCAGTCAAATCTTGTGGAGAACACAAGCTGAATCGCGTCACTCTATTTTTCAAGACAAAAACTAGAGAACGACTCAGAAGCATTTCTGCTCAATCAAAGGAGTCCAGAGCTGTACTTCAAATCACTAGAGCTTTTCTAAACTCATATCTACTCTCTCTTAGTGATTATTTTACATACCTTTTGAGCAGTGTGTGTACTATGTATATTCCACACACACACACACTGACTTTAGTGCTAAACTGAAGGATTTCTAAATCCTTACACCAAACTCTCTATTTCTATTTACCCACGACAACTATGGAAGAGGTCCCTGTGTGGGCTGGTTATTATTTTTGTTTACCCACAAAAACTATAGAAGATGTCCCTGTGTGACCTGGATAGTCTGTGTACTGTTGTTTACCCTGATCCAGGGTGTGGATCAAAAGTTTATTTATATAAACTTCTTGGTGGCAGGTGATCACCAAGTGGAGTGGATTAGATATCAACTTGAGACTAAACCACTTGTTTCATATCCGCTGTGCTGTTTATTTTTAGTCTTATCTGTTTTACTGCTTGATTGCATAATCCAGAAAACTCTAATTTCACTTTGATAGTTAGTCCTGGAAAGAAGTTATAATTGATTTGTCTTAGTAGGATATCTTCAAAAGTAATATTAATAATGCATATTAAGATTACTAAGAATTAATCAATCTTATAAGAAGTTGTTTAAACAGTCAAACTCTTATAAAAGTATAACCATGATTAACTGGGCTGTATCTATTTTTGGGGAAAAACATTTCTTTTAAAATAATATTTTTGTAATAGAAATTTTTATAGTTACTCAATTCACCCCTCCCCTCTTGAGTAAACTACTCCGACCAACATTTGGTATCAGAGGAAACTTTATTAGGACTCTGTGTAATCTTACTCAACTGTGATTATAGTTGTACTTTAAAGATATGTAAATTTATGTTAATTCTAAATTTATAGATCTTTCAAAGTAATTTGTTAGTATAGATAATATATTGGAAGGTTTTGCAACCAACATACCACCATTCTTTAATTGAACCAACTATTCTCAATGGAAAATTAAAATGAAAATGCCCCTAGAGAGCATGAGCTTTGAAATTTGGTCATCAATTATAGATGAATACAAAATTCTCGTGACCAATAGAATTACATGGGATAAACCTACAAAACATTATTATAATAACAATTGCAAATACATGAATGCTTTATACTATTCCTTAGGAGATAAAGAATTTAATAATATTTATTCTTGTAAAACTGCCCATGAAATTTGAGATACCTTGTCTGTCTCACATGAAGGCACATCTAGTGTAAAGGAAATGAGACTTAATACTTATACTATAAAATATGATAATTTTAAGATGAAACCTAATGAGCCTATTTCTGACATATATCTCAGGTTCAATGAGATTTTCAACACAACGATTTCTCTTGTAAGAGAAGTCACTGCCAAAGAACAGATCATGAGAATCCTTAGATGTCTACCTGACAGATGGAGGGGAACCTCTGTCTCTATTAGAGAATTGTGTGACATCAACAAGCTACTTGTAAAAGAACTCATTGGGAAAATGATGATGTATGAGGAAGAGCTGAAAGTCAAAAAATAAGAGGAGGATGAACCAAAGAGGAAATCTGTAGCATTCAAGACCACCTTCTCAAAGCACAAAGACAAAGGGAAACTGGAAGCTCCTGTAGAAAGTTCCACCACTGAACAATCATCACCTGATAGTGATGAGGAGATGGATCAAATGGCCAGAATAATCAAATGATTTTACAAAAAGAAGAACCTTTTCAGAAATCCTAACTTCAAGGGCAAGTATGATCAAAAAGGAAACTTGAAAAAGGACTGGAAAAGAAGTGACAAAAATGATGAAATTTTATGCAATGAATGTAAATGCAAAGGAAATATAAAGGCTGATTTTCCAAAGCTCAAATATAAGAAGAAGTATGAGGATAAGGAAAAGAAGTACAAAAAGGAAATGAAAGAAACTTGGAGTGCCTCTGAGGATAGTTCAAGTGACTTAGAGACATCACATGATGAACAAGCTAAAAAATCCAATATGTGATTTATGACAAACACATCTGAGGTAACACTGAACTCTTCTGTACATAATTTATACTATTCTGAAGAGGAAAGTGACTCTGAAAACATGAATAATGAAGAAATGTTTGAATATTGCAACATTCTTGAAGAGACATGCAATAAATTAAAAGATAAATATAAATCATTGAAGAAACAACATGCTCTCACTGAAAATGTTAAATCTGAACTTACTACTGAAAAGGAGAAAAATTCTCAACTAATCAAAGAAAACAATGAATTAAAAATGTCTAATGAGAAATTAAAAAGTGACTTAGAAAAGTTTACTAATGGGAAAAATACCCTTACACAAATTCTAGGAAAAAAATTTACCCCAAATACAATACTGGAATTGGTTATCAACCTGGTAAAAGAAAACTTAGTAGAATGAATTTTATTTCCAAGTATAGGACATATAGTTTTGTTCCCAGTTCTAGACACAACTCATCTAGCTCAAGTCATGATACATACTCTACTGTTTCAAGTTTTTGTGGGCCAAATATAGTTTATTTTTCAAACACTTTACATAATGATTATAGGAAGCCTATGAGACAAATATGGGTTCCTAAGGCACTTATTACTAATGTTACTGGATCCAAACAAGTATGGGTACCAAAATCTATCTTTACTTGATCATGTTATTGGAAATCTACTTAAAGAGCTCCTGCAAGAATCTATGGTACTTGGATAGTGGATGTTCAAGGAACATGACATGAGACTACTCATGCTTCAAGAATCTAATAAAAGTAGATGGAGGACATGTCACATTTGGTGAAAATTCCAAAGGGAAGATCATTGGATTAGGCCAGATTGGTAACTCTGATTCGATTTTAATTTCTAAAGTACTATTTCTTAATGTCTTAAAATATAATCTGATTAGTATCTCACAATTATGTGATGATGGATATCATGTTAAATTTGAAAATGATGCCTGTAATGTCTTTAATTCTAAATATGAATTAGTATTTTCGACATCAAGTAATGAGAACATTTATTATGTTTATTTAGATTCCTTAGCCTCTCATAATGCTTCATGCTTAAGTGTATTTCATAAAGAATCTTGGCTCTGGAATATGAGACTAGGACACTGTAATGTTCCCTCCCTTAGAAAGCTAACTAGAAAAGGCCTAGTTAAAGACTTACCCAAACTTGAGTTTCCAAATGACAAAGTGTGTAATCCTTGTCAAAAGGGAAAACAACACAAAATCTCTTTCAAATCAAAGAAATAAGTTTCTACTTCTCAACCTCTCTAATTGGTTTAAATGGATTTGTTTGGACTATCTAGAGTTTCTATTTTAAATGGTAAGCACTATGTTTATGTTCAAGTATATGATTTTTCTAGATATACCTGGACCTTCTTTATGGCTCAAAAAAGTGAAGCTTGCTCTTATTTTACTAAGTATGTCAAGTCTGTAGAAAACTTTAGTGGCCTTAAAATTAAATCTTTAAGAAGTGATCATGGTCGTGAGTTTGAAAATCAAGAGTTTGTATCCTTTTGCTCACAAAATGGTTATAGTCACAATTTATCTACCCCTAGTACACCTCAACAAAATGGTTTTGTAGAAAGAAAAAATAGAACCTTGAAAGGAATTTCTAGAACAATGCTTAGTGAATATGACTTACCTATTTACTTTTGGGCTGAAGCTGTTAATACAACATGATATATAATTAATAGAGTATTGATTAGACCAATTCTCAAAAGACCCTGTATGAACTCTAGAACAATAGAAAGCCTAAGGTTAATTACTTTAGAGTTTTGGGTTGCAAAGTATTTATTCTCAACACTAAGGATAATATTGACAAATTTTCATCCAAAAGTGATGAAGGAATTTTCCTAGGTTACTCAATATTAAGTAAAGCTTATAGAGTATTCAATAAAAGAACTAAATGTGTGGAAGAATCTGTTCATATCAAATTTGATGAAACAGATCCACATGAGCCTAGAACCATCCTAGAAAATCTGGAGGATGATGTATCAAATCTGAACATCAACTCAAAATCCTCAAATTCCACTGTGAAAGAATCTGTGAAAACTTCTAATTCTAGAAATTCCCTTCAATCGAGTCATAATGAACCTGAATCTTTTGATGAAACTGAAATCACAAGTCCCTCTTTTTCTAGAAAGTTTATAACCCTTATAAACCATCCCTTAGATGATGTTGTTGGAGACTTAGAGAAAGGAACACAAACTAGAGCTTCTCTTAGAAATCAGGTTGAACGTCAAGCCTTCTTGTCACAACTTGAACCTAAAAAAATTGATGATGCCATCAATGATGAATTTTGGGTAATGGATATGCAAGAAGAACTTAATCAGTTTGAAAGAAACAAAGTTTGGAAACTTGTTGAAAGACCCAAGGACACCTTCATCATAGGAACTAAATGGGTGTTTATAAATAAAGTAGATGAAGCTCAAAACATAGTTATGAATAAGGCTAGATTAGTTTCACAAGGCTATAGTCAAGAAGAAGGAATTGACTATGAGGAGACCTTTTCTCTAGTAGCCATACTTGAAGACATCATAACCCTACTTGCTTATGCTACACATCTGAATTTCAAACTATATCAAATGGATGTTAAGAGTGCATTCTTAAATGGGTATATAGTTGAGGATGTCTTTGTTGAACAACCCCTTGGATTTACAAATCCTCATTTTCCCAATCATATTTTCAAACTATCAAAAGATTTATATGGTTTAAAACAAGCTCCAAGAGCTTGGTATGATAGATTGAGTACTTTTATTATTTCTAAAGGTTTTACAAAAGGAATACCTGACCCTACCCTCTTTATAAAATGAATTTCTAATGATGTTTTAGTAGTTCAAATCTATGTAGATGATATTATTTTTGGATCTTCAAAAAATTCACTATGTATTAATTTTTCTAAAATGATGCAAAACGAATTTGAAATGAGTTTAATGGGTGAACTAAAATTTTTTCTTGGATTTCAAATCTTTCAAAATAGTGATGAAATTGTTTTAACTCAAAGTAAATACACTAGAGATCTTCTAAAACATTTTGGATTAGATAGCACTAAAAGTAGTTACACTCCCATGAGTACCACCTGTAAGTTGGATCTTCATGAAGATGGAAAATCTGTTGATCAAACCACTTATAGAAAAATGATTGGAAGTTTACTATACTTAACTGCTACCCGTCCTGACATTATTTTTAGTGTGTGTATGTGTTCTCATTTTCAAGAAAATCCTAAGGAATATCATTTAAATGCTGTAAAGATAATTTTCAAATACCTCAAGTGTACACCCAATCTAGGACTGTTCTATCCTAAAGGACAATCATTTGAACTAGTTAGTTATTCTGATACTGAATTCGGTGACTGTAAGTTATATAGAAAGAGAACCTCTGGAACATGTCACCTTTTAGGAAAGTCCCTAGTATCATGGTGTAGTAAGAAAAAAAATTCTATTACATTATCTACTGTATAAGCTGAATACATAGCTGCTAGAATTTGTTGTGCACAAATTTTGTGGATGAAACACACATTACTAGATTATGGATATCAATTCAGGCATGTACCAATAAATTGTGACAACACAAGTGCTATTAACATCTCAAAAAATCCTGTTTCACATTGTAGGACAAAACATATTGATGTAAGACATCACTTTTTGAGAGATTATTTTCAAAAAGGTAATATTACCTTGAAATTCATTGGTACTGAATGTCAAATTGCTAATATATTCACTAAACCATTAAATTCTGAGAGACTAGAATACATCATATACGACCTTGTCATGATAAATCTCAAATAGATATCTTACTTGTCTTAATGTTCAATATTTTACTATGTTTTACTTTACTGTTTCATGATTACGGTTTCTAAGTTACTGTCTCTCATGTTTACAGTATCACTGTTAGCACTTTGTAATCACGGCCTGACATTTATTGTCTCAGCATAAGGCGCACTGAAAAGTTCACTCACTGTGTCACCGTGATGTTCGCTCACTATCTCACTATGATGACCACATGATGTCACACCGTGACGACCGATCACTATCTCACCGTAACAACCCTTCACTCTCTCACCATGAAAATTATTTATGATTTTATTTAAACCCGTATCACAGTAATTTTTATTTCACCTCTTTTACTTTCCTGCATTTTTTTTGTGACATTTGACATTCCCAAATGATAAAACAAAGAGTTTCACTCGGTTCTTCACCTAGAATTTCTCCTACTCACTCGTTTCGAACCCTTTCAACCTTGTAACCCTCTTTCTCTCTCACGACCTTCAGTGGATGAAAATAATGAAGTGACCGTCTTCATCCACACCTTAGAAGCGCAACTCAAAGAAAAAGAAGATAGCACCCAAGATGATGCCCGAAGGACCATTGAATCCGAACCTGGTAAATCGAAGTGTTTTTCCTGAGAAAGAAATTTTCCCCAAATGGATATTGTCTAGAAAATATCTAGTCCTGAAAGTGTTAAAATAACAAGGATGGTTATAATGGTTCTCAAAGGAGAATAGATCCATTTATCTAAGTTTAGTTGCTCAGTTCTACCAGTACACACAGTTTTCTTTTGACTCTGGTGAAAGCTATGTTGTGAGGAACTGGATTAATGACCAAAGATACTCCTTCTCATCGATGTTATGGGATACATGCCTTAGGATACCTCAAAAAGGAATTTTTGATGATTATCATAGAGAACCTCCACCTACAACTGATTTCTTTGACCTTGAAGATGCTCTGAAAACCCTAACCTATAATGGCACCAAAAGAAGGGCCATAACTGCTCAAATTGATGGGGAAACAAGGCTGTTGTTTAAGTTTGTTCAAAATATGTTTAGTCCAAGGAAATGTGACTTTTCTGTATTAAAGTATCAAGATGTGTTCTTAATTAATCTTATGAAGAATGGATACAAAATAAACCTGTTCAAGTACATAATTCACCATATGTGTGAATTGATCAAGGTTACATCCAAATCCACCTCTCTATTCTACTCTCGGCTGATTTCAGCCATGCTTGTTGCAAAAGGAGTAGTTTGACTCAATGAAGAAGTACTTATGGACTGTGAGTACTGTCTCTCTAAACCCATCATCAGGAGAATGAAAATAAACTAGAATCCTTGAAAACATGATTGGGTTGAAGACAATGATAAGATTTATGAAAAGTTTAATCCTGTAGATTATACATCAAGGCCGAAGGACATTTCTGATCCTGGTTTGGAACCAGATGAACTTGGTGAGTATTCAGAAGAAGAGGAAGAAGAAGCTGAATTAACTCATAGGGAAGAAGTTGTTGTTGAGGAAGAAAGGACTATTATTCCTCCTGTTGTTCTAGAAGAAGAAGTTCCTATCCCTATAGATGATGTCAATCTGGAAATCCAACCCGAGGCTGAAAGAGAATAAATTGTCCCAGAATCTGAGCAGCATGTAATGGAAGAGCCTATTCTGGAATAAATCACTATTATGCAAGAATCAAATATGGAAGAACTCCCAGAGGAACAACCTGTTCCTGATATAATACCCTTTGATGAAGATAGGATGGAGATATCCTTTCAATTGGCTAGGCAAGAGATGAATGAGGAACTTAGAGATGAAACTGTGAATTTAGAACTAGCTCCTGTGCCTCTAGGTCCTGAAAAGGAAGCATCTATTGAGGGGGAGGAAACCCAAGATCTTGAGATTGATGAAGTATCACATTCGGATGAGTCTAGTCCTGTGGAAACTCAGTACAAATTCCCTAGATTTTATGATGTGAGTGAATCTCAGCAAGTTACTGCCACTGGGCTTGATCTCTCCTTACTGTTTTAGTTGAAGTCAGTTTCTAACTTTTCATCTGAGAAAGAACCAGAACCAGAACCTGCCCCTGTACCAAATCCTGCACTTGAACCATTACCTGAACAACTGTCCTTTGTTATTAAGGATGATTTAAATGAATTTGGAGACACTATCTTGTCTGAATTTGAGAAGCTTATGAATTCTGAACCTCAACCTGTAACAAATCTGAGTGATAGAGATGCCTCACTGATTTTAGAGAAGATCATTTGGAAGATACAATCCAAAATGCTCCATGAAATTCAAGAAGTTTTTGTTGAAAATAGGTTGCTCAGTAGTGAAGTATCAACCTTGAGAAGTATGGTGGGAGACATGAAGAAACAACTACATTCTAGATCAGAACCTGTTGCTTCCTCTCTAGAACCTTTTGTGTCTCAAATTTCATGAGATGTTGTGTCTCAGATTCACCCTTACCTGTTATCCTTTGATGAAAATATTGCATAAAGGCACAAAAAGTTGTTGAAAGAAATGATAGAGCTTGTGGTGAACCTCAATAAACTCACTGATGAGTACACTGGATATCTTCAAAAGGTACTGAATCAGCTCAAGTCTCTAACCACAGCCTTCAAAGCTTCTCATCCCTCTGGTGAATCCTCTACACCTGCCTTGGACAGTTCTTTACTCAGATCTATAGTCCAAGAAGAGCTTCCGACTACTTTAAGTGGCTTCAATGCGACTTCTTTATCTGAAGTTATCAAGAATAGTGATAGAGTTCTTGATCTTGTGAAAATTCATTCCAAGATTTCCAATGATTCCCAATAGAATATTTCTAAGAAATTAGATTTCTATTTCAACTGGATTTTCTCCAAGACTGATATGACCAATCACTTCAAATACCCTATAGAGAATCTGAGAATTCCTCTTGTAACCCAAGCCTTCAAAAACCAAATCCAGAAGTTAACTGAGTTTACCAGATTATTGGACAAGTTCATGGAAAACAAATATGACTTTGAAAAGTCCATGCAATATGGTGGAGAAATCATTGCAGACTTCATCAAACTTCTAAGACCATATCTCCATGTCCAGAGTACAACAATTGTTGCTCCAACGACTTCTCCTCTCAGACCTGGACTACCTAAATTTACCTATGCCTTAGCCTCAACTGCCATGTATGTTGGCCAAGCTCTTAGTTAGATCAGGCCTGTCATCCTTGATCAGCAACTGCCAAGATCTTCCACTGCTCATACATTGGGTCCCTCAGTCTTCGAAGGTCTCCCTTTACCCTCTCTATCTACCATGTCTCTGCCTTCTTCCACATCAGCCACTGCCCCTATGGCTTCCTCTTCTGCTGCTGATAAAGTCAAAGAGAAGGTCAATCCTTGAAAAAGACCAGTGCTTACTACTTTTTTATGGGGATGTCATTGATTTTTGTCTTTCTACTTTATGATGTACTATACTCTGATTCCTTTTAATGGAATGTGCACTATTTATCCTCTCTTATTTTAACTTTTTGATAATCCCAAAAGAGGGAGGATAAATTATATGTTTTTCTCTATATATTCTCTATAGTTGCATCCAATTTACACTTTTATTTTACATGATTTGTGATCATCAAAAAGGGGGAGATTGTTGGACTCCTCATGTATTAATCATGTTTTAATGATCACAAATCTCATTAATTATCACAAGTCTCATTAATGATCCCAAATATCTTTAATAATCACAAATATCATTCAACCTAGTTAACTCCTATAAATTAAATCCAATCATGTGTATTTATGTTTCAAGTTCACTCATGCTTTATAATGGTTAAGATCAATCCATTTCATGCATATTACTCTTTAAAGTCTGAATACAATTATTTGCCTAAGTGAAAGACACCGTGAAGCAAGACACCATGAATCCAGACACAGTAAGCCAGACACAGTAAGCCAGACATAGTAAGACAGACACAGTTATCTAGACACCATAAACTAGACACTGTGAGCAAGGCACCGTGAAGACCAGACACCGTAAGCCTGACACTGTGAAGCCAGACACAGTTAGCCAGACACCGTGAAGATCAGACACCGTGACCAAGAAACCATGATGATCAGACACCGTGAACAAGACACCGTGACACTCAGACCATGACACTTAGACACCGTGAAGGAGACACCATTTTCATAACATACTGTGACACCGTTTCTTAAACTATTTTTTCATCTTTCAATTTAATTCTTAATGGTCATATTTGATGTTTTTAATGCACTGACATAATTAATGTTTCTTTGTAGACATAGTACGGGGTACGTGGAATGAAACACATGGAACCTGTTGGATAAATCTCATGCATTCAAAGATAAAGATTGGAGAGTGCCCAAAAGCAACAGCGCGCGATATTGAATGAAGAACAAGCATGTGAGCACGACCATGAAGAACACTTTTCAAGATTTTAAAAGAAAGCATTTTCTCACATGCATGCAATCCGACTCCATTGAAGAACATAATAAGTACACTGGAATCCAGAGAACATCTTCACACTGTCAAAGCTCATGGAGAACACAACCTAAATCATGAAACTCTATTTTTCAAGACAAAAACCAAATAAGGACTCAGAAGAATTTCTGCTAAATCAAAGGAGTCCAGAGCTGCACTTCAAATCACTAGAGATTTTCTAAACTCATATCTAATCTCTCTTAGTGATTCTTTTACATACCTTTTGAGCAGTGTGTTTACTCTGTATATTCCACACACACACTGACTCCGGTGCTAAACTGAAGGATTTATAAATCCTTACACCAAACTCTCTATTTCTATTTACCCATGATAACTGTGGAATAGGTCCCTGTGTGGCCTGGTTATTGTTTTTGTTTACCCACAAAAACTATGGAAGAGGTCCCTGTGTGACCTAGACAGTCTGTGTATTGTTTTTTACCCCGATCCAAGGTGTGGATCAAAAGTTTATTTATATAAACTGCTTGGTGGTAGGTGATCACCAAGTGGAGTGGATTAGGTATCGACTTGAGACTGAACCACTTGTTTCATATCTGATGTGCTATTTATTTTTAGTCTTCTCTATTTTACTACTTGATTGCATAATCTAGAAAACTCTAATTTCACTTTGATAGTTAGTCTTGGAAAAAAGTTATAACTGATTTTACTTAGTAAGATAACTTCAAAAGTAATATTAATAATGCATATTAAGATTATTGAGAATTAATCAATCTTCTAAGAAGTTTTTTAAATAGTAAAACTCTTATAACAGTATAACCTTGATTAACTGGGCTGTATCTATTTTTGGGGAAAACCATTTCTTTTAAAATAATATTTTTGTAACATAAATTTTTATAGTTACTCAACTCACCCCTCCCCTCTTGAGTAAACTACTCTGTCCAACAGAAAACTTCAATATGGGTGAGCATGAATCTAGTGATGACTTATTTACCAGGGTTAATAACATTATGAGAACTATCAGATGTCTTGGTAAAAAGTTATAAGATTATACTATTGTTGAAAAGATCATGAGAATTTTTCCTAAAAAGTTTGATCCCAAGGTTTATTCAATGGAATATTGAGATCTAGAAACATTGTCTCTAGATGATTTGCATAGTACTCCCATTACTTATGAAATGATAAGGAAGAATGCTATGAAAGAAAAAACAAAAGTTGATTCAGAAATTTCTTTCAAGGTTTCCAATAAATAAAAACCAAAGAATATTATTGAATAATAAGAAGCTAGATATTCTTATTCTGAATATGAGGTATGTAAAAATCTTAAAGATATTTTATCCTTGTTTTATAAAAATGTGAAAATTGGTACAAGAAGTCATAAAGGAAAACTTTACTTAAAATGTTTTGGATGTGGAGCCATTGGACATTTTGTTTCTAATTTTCCTCAAAGAGGAAATTAAGAATAAAGTGATGAAGAAGAAAGTGAGGAATAAGAAAGAAGACCAAAAAGATCTTGGAATAAAAAGGGTGATAAAGAAAAATTATATTCCAAGAGGGAAGATAAGAAGTTTTCAAAATCCAAAAAAAGAATATTTTTAGCTAAGGATGATGATAGAGAGTATTTTACAAATGATTTTGAAGAAAACATGTTTATTGTAATAGTTAATGAAGAAATTTCTTCTAGCAATGAAAGTAATTGCTCTGAAGAAGAAGAAAGTGAAGATAAATCTAAAAAATATATCCAGTTTTTTGATGTAAATAATTTTATTAAAATAATGAATGATGATTAATTCAATATCAGTAACTTTGATGAAGAATAACCTCAACTTTAAATTCATTTTAAAGAAGAGTTGAAAGAATTTTTGAGAACGATCTGAAGGATTGAAAAGAAAAACAAAAAGTTAGAAGATGAATATTTATCAACATGAAATAAAGAATGTTTTTTTGATGATAAGGTGGAGAAAGAGAAATAAATTGATTATTTGAAGAAATCACTCAAAGAAAAAAATAATCATAATGATAATTTAGAGATAAAGTTGAAATCAAAATAAAAAGAGTTGGAACTTGTCTGACAAAAACTCTCTAAAGCAGAATTGAGAAATACAAGTTTTCAAAACTCTATAACTGAAGTTGGTGAAAGCCCTAGAAATGAGAAACTAGGGAAGGTTAAACAAAATTTACCTTCAAAGGGTGAAAATAATTATGTAATTGTTTCTTTAAAGAAGAAAGTTGAAAAAATAATGTATGTAGCCAAAACCAACAACATTGGAAATTAAGAAGTCACAAGGAACCTTGAGTCTAAAAATGTTTTAAAATATTTTGAATACGGAAAGGTTTCGAATAATTCTAGTTCAAATAATTTTGAAAAGAAAATAAAGACTCTGATTTATAATAGAAAGGTTTGTGGCATAAAAAATAAAGAGAAGAATGTGGATGAGAAATGTTTTCACAATTTCGGCCAGTATAAAATTTTTAGAAGAAAATAATCATTTTATGGGTATTGCTGGTATTATAATGGATTTGGAAATATTGAAAATACATTTTGGTTTAACAAAAAATATTTCTATTATTCCACAGGTTATGAAAGGAATGGTTTTATGTGGAGAAAATTCCCTCAAAAGAAGAAGTCTGAGAAGATTGTTTTGAAGAAACCTAAAAAGGTTGGAGTAAAGATTGAAAATAGGTTCCAACCCCTAGAAACTATTTATAAAAGATGTGAACAACCTAGATATCTTGAAAAAATATGTATTATTTTTGTTTCCAACACAAAAAAAGTTTCATAACAATTCTAAAAAGTTGTATGTTTTGGAAGTAAAGAAGAATAGACTTGTTGAATCTAGAAAGAATGAGTGCTTAATTATCTATCTAGAATACATTAACTTGGCTAAGAAATTAGAGGAAGAAAAAAACTCAGTAAAATAAAGGAGGAAGAAACAAACTTATAAATATATAATAAATGTTTAAAAAAAGGTATTAATAGATTATGGTTATGAGAAAGTGAGGCATAATATCAAAAACTGTTCAAATATCTTGCCAATAGAAAAGACAAGTATGGGAAACATGTTATAAAATGATTGTAACAAAGATGTTTCTAAAGATGATGAAAATTTAACAAACTCATCAGAAAATTCTACAGATAAGAATAAAGTTGTTATAAAATATGATAAAGATGAACAAAAGGAAGAAATCACATCCAATGAAAAATCCAATAAAAAGAAGAAGTCAAGACTAAGAGAGGACTCTTAGTTCGATTGATTTTTCTAAGGAAAAATCGAGGTTCCTCCTTATTCCCCAAACCTTTATATACTTTTGATAACTTGGATGGAATTTAAGGAGTAGAAATAAGGAAGTTGGAATTAATGAGTCTATTACTATTATTTCTAAATAAAGTAACGAGGTTACAAAAAACCTGAGTTTTTGAAATTTTTTGTTTTTATAAACTTGAACTTTTTGATATGTTTATTGAGATGTGTGCATGTTATTTTTATCTTGAAGAAATTATTTTAAGGATTTCCCCAATCATGAGAATATTGAAAGAAATAGGAAAATGTATTACATGAAATTTTTGTTATGAAAAACATTGATCACCTTGATTATACACTCTTGTTTTCTATATCGGGTTCACCCACATAGAATTAAAGTTGCTTAGTTAAAGGTTCTTTGTTAAAAAACTCATGTGATACACATGTTGAAGAAAAGTTTCAAGATTTTGAGATGAAAATTTAAAACCCCAAAAAATGAGATCATTGGTGAGAAACTTTTCTTGATGGCCCCTTTGAATTTTTTTGTCAATAAGGGAGAGAGACGAGAGAAAGGGGGAGAGTTAAAGGAAATAAGGAGATAAAGAAAGAAATGGAGAGAATAAAAAGTAAGAAAATAAAAACAATAATGTTTACTATTTTAAAGTGGTTGAAGTGAGTATTGACAACAAATACAAAAGGGGATATTGTAAGGCCCAAGTTTCATTTTGGTTGTATTTGTTTTCAATCAATCAATATGTTGAAGAAAGAAAGTATGTTTAGAAAGATGATAGATGGAAATCATATTGATCATTGCTTTCAAAAGAATTGAACTCACTCTTTAAAAGGAATTTGACTCACTTTTTCCATCATAATGAGAATAATCTATTTGTAAGAAAAGGTTTTGATAAGAGTCACCGTTGGTTTTGAATGAGAGAATATCGTAATGAAGATTTTATTGTCATCAGGTTCACTCTGAATTTGATATGAAAAAAGTGTTTGTTTTAATGAAGAATCAGAGTCTACATGACTATGATTAATTAAATGTGAAGATTCTTTGTGTATTTTTATTTCATATAAATCATTAGTTTATTGGAAAACTTGTGATACAAGATTTTTAGAAGAAAGGTATAAAGAGGTGGTACCAATTGTTTTCAAAATGATCAGATCTGGGTAGAAGTAAAGAAAGAGATGCTTCCGATCCACTGTAGCATTTGATCATCCATCTAAAGCATGAATTTTTTTTATACCTAGGATGATCATACTTAGGATTATAAAAAAATATCGTACCCATAAATGAGAATATCCAGGCTAATCGTACTCAGAAATATTGTACTCTTGAAAATCGTATTCAGAGAAGGAATTGCTTGAGGCCGATGGATGAAAAGAGAAGGTGATAATGAGATCAACAATGTAGTAAATCATTTGAAAAGGGTTAAATTAATTTGTCTATTTCCAACTAGGTCAAGAAAAGATGATAAGATGAAGTTTTGTATCTCAAGTGGTTCAAGAGAAAAAGTGAAGGATTTTTCTGGATGTACTATCAATGGGGATTTTGATATTTATAAGAATGATTGTATTCAGAAAATTAGAGTGGTATTAATTTATTCATAGACTTTATTACAATTGGTACAAAGCTTTGTTTTGAAGAAATCAGATTCGTAAAATAAAACTCATGTATTGAAATTGGACTGACAATTGAAATGAGAGTCTGGAGAAGAAGTGAAGAGTGTAGAAGATTTAAGAATAATCGAGAAGCGTTAATAGAGTCAAAATGCACCTAATATTTTAGGGTAAATCAAGATTAAGGTGAATTTGATTAAGCGGGGTTTTTTTTGGGATTCCCGCCAAATCATCTCGAGGGTCACCTATAAAAGGTGAAAAGTACATTGTACTTTTATGATGACCTATGTACTGTTCATGAGAGATAAGCTCAAAGTTTTAGAGAGAATAATATGCTTCTGTATTCACTTTTGTTGAAAAAGTTTTGATGGATTGAAGTGATATAGAAGAGACAAGATCACAACATTGTATTCATATGATCATTGTACTCAATGTTTATCATATTTAGTTGATTACCATATTTAGATGATCATCATATTAGGTTAGATTAATTAGTTTTAGGATTTCCATATTCAGGTTCTTGAACTGAGGAAGAATCATACCAAGTTTATCGAGCTCCGGAATCTATGTGGTGCCGATTCATTTCTATCATATTCTGAAAAGAAAATTGGACTTGAAGAATCATATTGGGAAGAATCGTACTTGAAGGAATCAAACTCAAAAAATCAGACTAAGTTTTACTTAATAAATTCTAGTAATTTCTTACCATATTTTGGGTAAGATAGTGAAGAATTTCATTTCAATTGAATACCTTTATGGGATTGAAAAGAAGCACTGGTAACATGCATTTATACACAAACTTTGCATTACCCTATTTGTGCTAAGAGGGTGAACATGTACTTTTTAACTGTCTTCAAAGTACTACATGATTGAAAGGGAATATCTTACTCATTGTTATCCAAGGATTTTTTTTCTAGTGGATGTATGTTATTGGATCATTTCAAAACCATACCAAGGACGTATCTATTCTTATTGAACAATGAACCTTGTAAATTCTTGTGTTCCAGTCTATATGTGTTTGATTTGTTTTCAGTAGGGAATTAAAATCTTTAATAGGAGGTGAAGGTTTTTTTCATTTGAAAAGAAACATAAAAGAAAAAGTATCACTGATTCAGACCCTCCCCTATTAGTGATACAATCTCTATGAATGGGATCTTTTAAGTGGTATTATAGTGTAGGTTCCCTTCACTTATTATTTTCTGATATTTTGAAGAGAAGATGATATAATATTTGAATTGTGTGAATAATAAGGTGATTGTAATCTTAAATAATAGGTATTATCATATCTGGAAAGGAAGAATGATTCCATATCTTATTTATCTTGGGTATGATGTTTCAAGAGCTGCTACTGATGGTTTCCCTCCTCATAATGTGAATACTCATTTCTCTAATATTAATAAGGAAAATACTTTGAATGACGGAAGAGATAATAATGGCTTACTCTCATCACTTTCTAAAAGTGAGTTTTTGAGAGTAAAAGGATTTTCCACTGCCAAAGGAATCTGGGATAAGCTGAATAACATTTATGAAGGCAATACAAAAGTGAAGAAGAAAAAGTTGAAAATATAGAGATTAAAGTATGAAAACCTGAATATGGGTGAGAATGAATATATTGATAACTTATTTACTATGGTAAATGACATTGTGAGAACTATCATATATCTTGGTGAAAAGTTAGAATATTCTACTATTTTTAAAAATATCTTGAGAATTCTTCCTAACAAGTTTTATGCCAAGGTTTCTTCAATAGAGGATAGAGATCCAGAAAAATTATCTCTAGATGATTTGTATACTACTCTCATTACTTATGAAATGATAAGGGATAATGCTATGAAAGGAAAAAAAAGTTGATTCAAAAATTTATTCCAAGGTTTCCAATAAATAAAAGCCAAATAATATTCTTAAAGAATAAGAAGCTGGAGATTCTGATTCGGAAAACGAGGTATATAAAAATATTAACGATATTTTATCCTTATTTTATAAAAATGTGAAAAGAGGTACAATAAGGCATAAAGGGAAACTTTACTTAAATTTTTTTGGATGTGGAGCTGTTGGAAATTTTGTTTCCAATTTTCCTCAAAGAGGAAATGAAGAAGAAAGTGATGAAGAAGAAAGAAGACCAAAAATATCTCGAAAGAAAAAGGGCGATAAAGAAAAATTCTATTCCAAGATGGAAGATAAGAAGTTTTCCAAATCCAAAAGGAGAATATTTTTATCTAAGGATGATGATAGAGAGGATTTTACAAATTATTTTGAATAAAACACATTTATTTAAATAGTTAATGAAGAAAGTTCTTCTAGTAGTTGCACTGAAGAAGAAGAAAGAGAAGTTGAATCTAAAAAAATATGTTCAGTTTCTTGATGAAAATACTTTTATAGTAATAATTAATGATTATTAATTCAATATTAGAAACTTTGATGAAGAATAAACTCAACTTGAAATTAATTTGAAAGAATTTTTGAGAAAGATCAGAAGGATTGAAAAGAAAAACAAAAAGTTGGAAGATGAATGTTCCTAAACATGAAATCAAGAATGTTTTTATGATGATAAGGAGAATCAATAGAAAGAAATTTATGATTTGAAGAAATCAATCAAAGAAGAAAATTATCATAATTATCATTTATTGATAAAGTTGAAAGAAAAAGAATAAGAGTTGGAACTTGTCTGATAGAAACTCTATAAAGATGAATTGAGAAATACAAGTTTTCAAAACTCTATCACCTAAGTTGGTGAAATCCCTAAAAATGAGAAACTAGAGATGTTTAAACAAAATTTATCTTCAAAGGGTGAAAATAATTATGGAATTGTTTCTTTATAGAAAAAAGTTGGAAAAATCCTGTATATAGCCAAAACCAACAACATTTGAAATTCAGAAGTTTCAAAGAAACTTGAATCTGAAAATGTTTTAAAACATTTTGAATCCATAAAGGTTTCTAATACTTCTAGTTAAAATAATTATGAAAAGAAAATAAAGACTCCGATTGATAATAGAAAGGTTGGTGGCTTAGAAAAGAAAGAGAATAATGTGGCTGATAAATGTTTTCAAAATTTTAGCCAGTATGGAAGTTTTAGAGGAAGATACTCATTTTATAGGTATTGCATGTATTATGATGGATTTGGAAATATTGAAAATATGTGTTGGTTTAACCAAAAATATTACTATTATTCCACAGTTTATGAAAGGAAAAGTTTTATGGGGAGAAAATTCTCTCTTAAGAAGAAGTATGAGAAGATTGTTTTGAAGAAACCTGAAAAGGTTAGAGTAAAGATTTAAAATAGGTTTGAAACCCTAGAAAATATTTATAAAATATGTGAACAACTTATATATCTTGAAAATGGATGTATTGTTTTGTTACCAGCATAAAAAAAATTTGATAACAATTCTTAGAATCCAAATGTTTTGGAAGTAAAGAAAAATAGACTTGTTGAGTCCAGAAAGAAAGAGTGCATAATTATCTAGCTAGAACACATTAACTTGGATAATAAATTAGAGTAAGAACAAAACTCAGTAAAATAAGAGAGGAAGAAATAGACTTCTAAATATGTAAGAAATGTTGACAAAAAGGTATCAGTAGATTATGGATATGAGAAAGTGTGGAATGATATCAAAAGTTGTTCAAATATCTTTCCAAAATAAAAGGAAAGCATGGGAAACAAGTTACAAAATGTTTATAAAAAATATGTTTCTAAAGATGATGAAAATTCAACATCCTCATCAGAAAATTCTATAGATAGTAAGAAAGTTTTTACAAAATCTGATATGTATGAACAAAAGTAAGAAAGAACGTCCAATGAAAAATCCAAGAAAAAGAAGAAGTCAAGACTGAGAGAGGACTCTCAGTCCGATTATTTTTTCTAAGGAACAATCCAGGTTCCTTCTTATTCCCAAAATGTATATATAAATTTTCCAAATTACAAAGAATTGAAGGAGTATAAATAAGGAAGTTTTAATTAATGATTCTATTACTACTATTTAAAAAGAAAGTAACGAGGTTACAAAAAACATGATTTTTTAAAAATTTGTGTTTTTATAAACTTGAACTTTATGATACATTTGTTGAGATGGGTGTATGCTATTTTTATCTTGAACAAATGCTTTTAAGGATTTCCCCAATCATTAGAATGTTGAAAGAAATAGGGAAATGTATTACCTGAAAGTTGTGTTATGAAAAACATTGATCACCTTGATTATACACCCTTGTTTTCTATACTAGGTTCACCCACATAGGCTTAAAGTTTCTTAGTTAAAGGTTATTTGTTAAAAAACTCATGTGATACCCATACTAAAGAAAAGTTTTAAGATTTGGAGATGAAAATTTAAAACCCCTAGATTTGAAAGCATTGGTGAGAAAATTTTCTTGATGGCCCCTTTGAATTTTATTGTCAATAAGGGAGAGAGATAAGATAAAGGGGGAGAGTTAAAGGAAATAAGGGGAGAAGGAAATAAATGGAGAGAATAAAAAGTAAGAAAAGAAAAAAAAATACCATTTATTGTTTTCAAGTGGTTGAAGTGGGTATTGAAAGCAAATACAAAAGGGGAGATTATTATGCCCAAGTTGTGTTTTGGTTGTATTTGTTTTCAATTGATCAGTATTTTGAAGAAAGAAATTATGTTGAGAAAAACGATGGATGGAAATCATATTGATCATTGTTTTCAAAAGAATTGAACTCACTCTTTCAAAGGAATCTGACTCACTTTTTCCATTGTAATGAGAAGAATATATTTATAAGAAAAGGTTTTGATAGGAGTCACCTTTGGTTTGGAGTGGGAGAATATCATAATGAGGATTTTATTTTCATCAGATTCACTCTAAATTTGACATAAAATAAGTATTTGTTTCAATGAAGAATTAGAGTCTACATGACTACAAGTAATTAATTGTGAAGATGCTTGATGATTTTTATTTCATATAAATCATAATTTGATTATAAAACTTATGGTGAAATCTTGTTGGAAGAAAGGTAGAAAGAGGTGGTACCAATTGTTTTCAAAATGATCATATATGGGTTGAAGTGAAGAAAGAGATGCTTTTGATCCACTGTAGCATCCTATAATCCATTTGAAGCAAGAAAAACTTTTTGTACCCTGGATGATCATACTCAAGCTTAGAAAAAAATATTGTACCCATAAATGAGCGTATCTAGGACAATCATACTTAGAAAGATCATACTATGGAAAATCATATTCAGAGAAGGAATTTCTTGAGGCCAATGGATGAAAAGAGAAGGTGATAATGAGACAAAAAATATAGTCAATCATTTGAAAAGGTTTTAATTACTTTGTTGGTTTCCAACTGGGTCAAGAGAAGAGGAGAAGATGAAGTTTTGTATCTCAAGTGGGTCAAGAGAAAAAGAGTAGGAGTTTGCTGTATGTACTATCAAGGGGGAGCTCAACATTCATAAGAATAATCGTATTTGAAAAATCATAGTGGTATCTATTTCTTCATACACTTTCTTATAATTGGTATAGATCTTTGTTTTGAAGAAATAAGATTTAGAAAATAGGACTCATGTATTCAAATTGGACTGGAAATTGAAATGAGATTCTAGAGAATAAGTGAAGAGTGTAGATGATTTGAGAAGAATTTATAAGTGTTAACAAAGTCAAAATGCACCTTAGATTTTAGGGGGAATTGAGATTAATGAAAATT
This sequence comes from Viscum album, assembly GCA_963277665.1. NCBI lineage: Eukaryota > Viridiplantae > Streptophyta > Magnoliopsida > Santalales > Viscaceae > Viscum > Viscum album. The sequence goes on along the minus strand of OY728155.1, from coordinate 438,994,839 downwards.
TGATTAAGCGAGAAATTTTTTGGGATTCTTGAAAAATCATCTCTAGGGTCACCTATAAAAGGAAAAAAGTACATTGTACTTTTCTGATGACCGATGTACTATTCATGAGATAGAAGATCTGAGTTTTAGAGAGAAGAAGTTTACATATTCACTTTTTTTGAAAAAGTTTTAATGGATTCAAGTGAAAGAGAAGAGAAAAGATCACAACGTTGTATTCATCTGATCATCATACTCAGTGTTTATCATATTCATTTGATTGCTGTATTCATCTTGTTAGTCATATTTTGCTGATCATCATATTAGGCTAGATTAATTTGTTTTGAGATTTCCATATTCAGGTTCTCGGACTGAGGAGGAATGATATTGAGTTTATTAGTATTAGGAATTGAAGTGGTGTCGATTTATTTCTATCATATTATAAAAATAAAATTGGACTGGAAGAATCATATTAGGAAGAATCGTATGTGGAGGAATCAGAATCGGAAAATCAAACTAAGTTTTACTTAACAAAGTCCAGTAAGTTATTACCATATTCTGGGTAATAAAGTGAAGAATTACATTTCAATTGAATAAATTTATGGAATTGAAAATTAGTATAGGTAACATTTGTTGTTACACAAAATTTTTATTTCCCTATTTGTGTTAAGAGGGTGCACGCATACTTTTGGATTGTCTTCAAAGTACCACATGAGTGAATGGGCATATCTTACTTTGTTTAATTAAAGGATTTTTTTCTAGTTGATTGTATGACATTGGATCATTTCCAAACCATAATAAAGACATATCTATTCTTATTAAATAGCAAACCTTGTAAATTCTTATGTTCCTATGGATGTGTGTTTTTTTTCAACAGGGAATGGAAATATTTAATAGGAGGTGAAGGTTGTTTCATTTGAAAAGAAACATAAAAGAAAAATTATCACTGATTCACCCCCTCCTCCTCTCAGTGATATAATCACTCTAACTGGGCACTTTCAGATATATATACAGAGATTGATTTTTTAGTTTCCTAGCCCTACTATTCCCACCTCTAACCAATGAGGTCGTATCTTTGAGATAGAAGATGCTACACTATACTACATAACATGTTTTGGTTCATCCTTATGAAATGATTTATTCACATCCTCCTCTTCACCACTTACCTCTACATCACTTTCTTCTTTCATCTCATCCACCTGAATTTTCTGTGTGCAACCCTCAATAGTAGTGACTGAATTTGTATTGTTTTCAATTTCAATTTCTTCAATATGAACATCCTCTAAAAAAATAATTTCTTATCACTATAAACCGATTTCATCTCTTCCTTATCCTTCATCTTCAACCTTTTTCTCAAAAGAATAATATGTTTACTATTCATTTTTAATTGGGACTCAAGTTTTTTGATCTTATTATTAAGTTTGGAATTATCCATGTACAAGCCTAGAATCTCCTCATTTGAAATATTTGTTTATTCTACTTTCATAATAAAAGGAAGTTTTTTATCATCAGCAATCTGCTGAAGAGGTTTTTTAGCCTCACAAGGGCTTGATTATAGACTTTAGCTCTATCTTGGGGTGGTTGGAATCTACAATGGATAGTGGAAAAATAGATTCATATGTTATAAATTAATATGAAAATAAAGTGTTTTTCAGGAATATAGTATACTAACAGTACCTTGGTAGTTTCTTGTAGAGTAGAAAAAACATCTTACAAAATCCACCGTAAAAATAAGGGTGAATACTCTATTTTGGGGAAACATTCTCATACTTTTTAGCATACCAATACTATAACATTTAATATTATTAGGAATTTCTCAAAAAAATTGGAAAAAGTAATCAGTTAGATAAAGTTTAAAACCTTAATAATAAACTAACAACAGAACCAACAACTTTTAAATTAGTTGTGTGATTTTTTTACTAATATAATAAACTGGTCATGAATTCCAGCATCCCAAGAATAAATCTTCAATTTTGATATATCTTCAAAATATTTCAAAAAATTACAACTCACATAAGAACCAGATGTAGGGAAAAATAATGCCACACATGAAAAAAGACAAAGAAAACTTTCCACATCAGAGAAGTCTTGATCCTCACTAGCTTCAATAGTATTAAGAATGGATCTCTATAAAACACCCTATGACAATAGCCATATGAAATTGGTAAACCTCCAAAAAAGTGATGAACTATTTGGACGTAATGTATAGGCAGATGACAAAGGTAAGTGACCATCCCCAATGCCAAATATATGGGAAATGTCAGAAACTCTTAACTCCATCATTTTTATAGCTATGTAAAACATTTTTAAATCATCATTTTACCTCTTTTATAAAAATAAAATGGACCCATCAGTTTTTTTCCAATCATCCAATGACACTAGGTTATAAATAAACACTTTAAACAACTGCCAAAATGGAATCCTTTAAATATATTTCATGCGATTCTCAGTAAACTTAGGCCTAATCTCATTTAACATTTTCCAAAACCCAGTCATCAAAGATATGTAGTGGCTACTAGATGATGTAGAGGATTATTCTTCCATCAAAAAACAATATTAATAAAAAATTAGCATTAAGGATATTTTAATGTTAATATAAAGCAAAAAATTAAAAATGAAAAACTTCCAATGAAAATTTTAACTGTAGAAATGCCACATGAATTCAAATGAATAATTTCAAATCAATGAAATGATCAAAATTAATTATGGAAATCTTACTAGAAATTGGCAATGAAAATTTCTAATAAAAATCATATTGAAAATTTACACTGGAAATATTCTATTTGTTCAAAAAATTAGTCAACTAATTTGAAATTATAGTTCAGTTGAAATATTATAGCAACAATTCCCAATGAAAATCATAGTTTAAATTCTAACTATAAATTCCCACTATAAATTTGAAATTATTTATAAAAAATTGTTTTACATGTGGAAATTTACATCTAGAATGAGTAGTGGAAATTCCCAGTGAAAATTACACTATTAATTCCCAATGGAAATCCCACTAGAAATTTCTAGTACAATTCCCTATGAAAATAGTGGGAATTATCAGCGTATAATTTCAACTCATTAATTCTGAAGTTTCAAATTATAAATGAAACATAGAGATTCTAAACTTCTATTTAGACTTTCCAATGTGAATTTCCAATGGGAAGTTCAATTGGGAATTAAATTCTGAATTTTCATTAAGAAATGTCATTGGAAAATTACAACTGACTCAAATATAAATTGACCAGTACTTAGAAAATGAAATCAAATTCCACTATATATTTTCAATGGATTACAAAAAAACCTTACACACAATTTCTAGTGGGAATTTCAAGTGGTAATTTCCACTAGAAAATGCAAGTGGGAATTCTCAGTGGGAATTTCCAGTGGGAATATCCTATGGGAATTTCCATAACAATAATGGGAATTCTAGATGTATAATTTCAAATCATTCTATATAACCATCACCATCATCATTATTAAATAAAATCCCCAAGAGGGGAAAAAATAATATCTAGATAAAACACTGGGAGAACTGGGGAAACCCCATAGGAAGCTACAGAGGCCTAAAGTAGTGCAGACATAGGGCGTCACCTCTGATCAGGTTATTTGCTTCAATTGAAAAGGAGAGCACATCCTTAGGGAGAAATACCTAAAGTCCCTATGAATCCATTATAGAAATATGATAGACAAACTTATTAAACTCCCTAAAAGTGTACGAGAGGATAGTGTCACTACAGATGAGCCTCTTAGACCTTCTCAGGACATAGTGAAGGGACCAGGGAACACTCCGCTTGCCTTGCATAGAGTCATGAAGGATGAGGGAGTCTGTCTCGACCACCGTAAGAGAAATATTACGACATTTGTAGATTTGGAGGCCTGTAAATATTTCCATAGCCTCATCTAGAAGAGAGTGGCCTCTACCAAGGTGAACAGAGAAAGTAAGGACCACACATCCCAAAGGATCCCAGACAACACCACCACCCTTCATCTCATTCCTCAAACATGATCCATCAAAGTTGAACTTCAAACCAAATGGATGGGGTGACTACCGAACCCAGTGATCAGAAGGAGTGGGAATTAAATAACAAATTACTTTCAATTACCTCTCGAAAATTACAAATGATACAATTATAAATTGGTCATTAGTTAAAAAATGTATTTGATTTTCACTGTGAATTTCTAGTGGGGACTGAGACCGTACACTAGGGATTTCCACTAGAAGTTTCAACCAAAAAAATTTATTTGAAATTTACATTGGTAATTTATAGTGGTATTTATCAAAGTAAATTTTCAATTTATTGAATATAAATGTTTACTAGTTGGAATTTTTAAATAAATTTTACTAGGAAATTCATCTGGAAATTTCTGCTGGGACTTTCCACTCAATTTTCCATTGAGAATAGACCCTAGAATTTATAGTGTGAAATTACAAATGAAAATCCCCAGTCATAATTTCCACTGCCACTTCCTAATAACAATTATCAATGAATTGAAATTCTTAGTAGTAATACCTATATGAAATTTCCATTGCCAATCAACAGTCGAAACAATAGAAAATTTGAAATTATATTAAAAAACTAAAAGGAACTACACATTAACATATGACATTTACAATTTTAATAAATTGTTATTTCAAAATCATGTATATTTTCTGAAATAAAAATTTCTAGTGGAAAATGAAAGTTTATAGTGAAAACACCAATTGGAAATTCACACTGTAAATTCCCACTAGAAATTATTAGAGGAAACTCGAAATAGTTTGTAAGAAAAATTACCAATAAAAAAATGATAGTTGAAATTCCCAATGTAAAATTACTCTAGAAATGATAACCATAAATTTAAACTTGTTATAATTCTCAAAAATGAAAACACTCACTTAAAAATGTAACGATTTCAACCACTTGGAAAATAAAAATCCAAACTTCCAGTTCTTCAAATCAATTTGAAAAGATCAGTGTTAAATAGAAATCAATAATTATAACTGAAAATAGAAATCGAAAATTGGATTTCAAACAACAAATCAATTGAATTATAGCAGAAATTACCTCTTCCAATTCCCAGCACAAATCAATTCGAATTTCCACTAAAATTTCCCATTATTTCAAATACTAGAAAACAAAGTAAACTACAACTGAAAAATTGGTACTTGAACATCACAAAATAAAGAAACCAAATAATTAATTTTAGAGTGTTCCAATAACACACACAAACAAAGATTAATTGACACAATATTAATCTATCTATCTATCTATCTATATGCCGAATATTTACAAACAACCACATACTATTGTATTCTAGTCATTGTAATAAATAAAAAAGAATCCAAAAAACAGAAAGAGCATAAACCACCTTCCATATTCCATCATTTTTGGTAAAAAACTAAGGTTGGAAGAGAGATTCACTTATGGGTTCACCAAAAGGTCTGCCAAGGGATTAAATGAGGGATTAACATAGGGATTCACTGAGGGGTTCTCCAATACGTTGGATGAATTTTTGGTTGAGGGTTTCACCAATACGTTGATTGAGGGGTTCACCGATACATCGATAATGGATTTGATAATGCGTTTGTCGATATATTTGCAGAAGAGAAGAATGATTTACTGAGCCATTTTCCTTGGGGTTTCACCAAGATCTTAGTTGAGGGTTTTGACCAAGAGGTTCACTGAGGGTTTTGACCGCCAAGTTTTTTACAATATCAATTGAAAGTACCTCATGGTTTTCAAACCCCATTTCTAATCGAAGGGCCCAAAAAATTTGTATACATGTGGAAGGCATCCAACAACCAACTTAAGGGTCAAGTTGAAGCCCCAACTTAAGACAATAATTTTTGCTCGTCCTATATATTTCCAACCAGCTGTGACTAAAAACTAATGAGAATTTACCCTCTACACTACCCACACCTCTGAATATATATATATATCTATATGTGTGTGTTTTAATATATTTTAAGGCCTAAAAAAATATTATTCATTTTTTGGATGACCATTTATAAGCCACCCAACCTTAGATCAATGTGTCATTAGTGGCATTGGGAATGCTACGATACTCTCTTCTCAAATTCATGAAAAATTAATTTTAATTTGACTTAAATAATTACATGAACAATCTGATATCAATTTTAGGAACCTAGGAATTACAGAATAATAAAATAATGGTATTTTCAAAAAAATTCTACTAGATTAGTGTCGTAGAATCAAATTCTCTATACCGATGCCCAAATCCACCCATGTATCTTGTGAAATTATATTTTTTCATGAGGAAAAAAATAAAAAAACCCATAAGCCCTACCTTGTTCTTTTGTTAATGATGATATAATCCACTTTTTGTTGGAATTTTATGGATTTAAGGCACTAAGTGTGGTATCCTCTAGATATTCTACACATGTACTACAACTCCTAGATCATTTTTCTTCAATTTTCAAGTGTTATCATTGGAAACCAAATTGATTTTTAATATTCTTTTGACTACAAGAAGAATAGATGATTGATTCACCAGGAATATTTAATCCAAGATTATAATTCGTTTAATTTATCTATTTAAAACTTGAGAGTGATATTGGTATGATAGATTATGATTCAAATTTGAGTAAGCCTCTCACACTAACTATTTGGGTCTTAAAATGGTTTTTATAATTAGGTTTTAGCTCTTTAAAAATTTGATTTTATCCCCTTAAAATTAATTAACCCAAAAACCAACATGTGACACCCTTAATAACTTAATTGACATTTTGTAAGTGTCACAAATATTCCACAACTAACTTGTGACACTCTAATGTTTAACGTGATGAAAAAAATCTATTAACTCAACTTGTTCCTCCCATAGTTATTTAATGAACCTTGAACATATAATATTCATTCAAAAAATAATATTTCCTCATATTTTTTGTCTAGATCAATGGGGAATCTTGGTGCCCCCCACAGAGCTATGGACCAAGTACTCGAGGGAGCCTTTACCTCAGAGGTTCCCTTAGACTCCAACCCCCAAAGGTAGGTGATCCATCAAAAGGTCAGAAGAAGGGAGACTCTATGAGAACCTAGATTTTCAATGCCAAGATGATAGCAGTGTTTAATAAGTTAAGAAATGATATAAAATAATAAATCAATAGTGCAAGACTTGTGAAGGATTACTTGAGAGTAGAGGATTGTATCTTTCTTGATCAGGGTAGATATTTTTATAATCTTATCCTAGAATATATGGCATGGTACACCTTAAAACTCAATGTCTTATTCCTGGATTTTGGTCCTCCATTTGACATAGATTCATATTTTTGGATTTGACTAACTTTGTTTCTATCAAGTTATAGAGATACATCAACTCAAACCTAGAAAATTATTTTAGAGACTTATCTTGGAAGTACTGAGCTGACTTGGATGGGAAGCCTATGTAGTGATGAATGGTTCTATTTTGGCTAACTAGTTATTTGATTATTGTAGTGCTCTTTCATTTTTGTGAGAGAAAAACTTTGAAGAAGACATAATCTCAAAAATGGGAATAGTTTCTCTTTTCTCTATGCTTTGATTTCTATATACATGTAATCATGGCGATATTCATGCTACAACATCAAAACATATGAATAGTGAACATTTTGTTGTATACAACCATCTTATCTGGACTAATGGAAATGAAGTTTTTCATTCATATTTAAAATGTAATGATGCACACATGTTGGGATATTTTATGGAATTTTTGATGAGTGGAAGTGATGTAATCTAGTCTGGCCTGAGAATAGATACACAGTGGAGTATGATAAAGGTAGTCTGCATGAGGGTACTCTACATGAACATTTCCTCATGGATCTGAAAATTTTAGTTCAAGGTATGGGGTTTTTCAATCTTTGTTTTGTTTTTGTATTTTCTTTGTTTTTTAGTAATTTGGATTTTTTTAGTTGAAATTTTTTTATTTTTAGTTTCTAATTTGGTCTTTTAGGTTACTTTCATGTGAGGTTGGAATTTCTGTGAGGGTTCACACTTAATCCAAAAAAGTGATTTCATAAAATACCAAAAACATGGATTGGGGTTAATATTTCCTCATGTTCAATTTTAAAATTAAATAACCTATAAATAACTTGATAAATGAATTAAATTATTATTATTATAAAATTAAATAATTTAATTTAATTATTTTACTTGTGATCACTCACACTTAGACATTCACCACCCCTTGCATGCGGGGCCCACTTAAGCCTAAAACCTATTCATCTGAATAGGTGGAACTTGCGAATAGACTTTGTGTATGACTCTATGAGTCCTTATCTCAATAGTGGTGAGTTATACACATAAAACAAGAGTGGTATTTAGAAACACATCATGAACCAGAAGGAGATAAGGATAAGTCATAGTTATGAGTGCCTCCTATAAAGACACTCTGTGTAATATAATCTATTTGTATTGTTCTATATTACAAAGAAGTATGATTTCTTTTCACCATCATTACATGATTTATTCATTCTTTTAATGACTATTACAGATGGATTTAACTTAATATACCATGTCCATGTTTTTAGTAAAGGTACTACCATCCCAATCAACTGATCCCGAGATATCTCTTCCTTTTAGAAGCAATAAATCTTGTCTTGATCATTTAATCAATGTCATACCACCAATGACGTACCCAACACAAGATACCTAACCACAAAATAAATATAATGGTTTTTATATTTCATCAAAGTATATGATCAAATGGTATAAACTAATAATGATATGAAGTCAAGAGACTAATACACATGTTCATAGATAGTAATATCCAATGAAACTTGTAACATGCAACATTCCTATTGGCAGTCCAGTCCTCATGATCTCCTCTACTCAAGATCACCAAGTGTGAAATTCATGAGAATAATGTAAAGTCTTATGATCTCCCATCACCTGATAGTTAGAAATTATTTATGTCCCACCAGTATGATGCATATAGACCATAAGAAAAATGTTTAAGATTACTGTCATTGTATCTCATGGTTTTCATTATAGATAGGAACCACTACAACCTTTTGATATAATAAAAAATCTAAGGACATTATCATGTAAATAGTAGACATATAAGTATCAACACTATTATAGTAATAATACATCATACATAACTCTTTTTATATATGATCTGGTAATAAAAAACATTGCCCAAGTTGGGTATAGGTCATAACTTTTAAAACAAAACCTATGATAACAATTTCAAAACATACGAATCCAAATTTTGAATCCTCCTTAAACATTAATTTTTATATTTTTTCTTTTTTTAATATCATAGTGAAAATGTGGATCATGTGGTTGGGTATGGGAATGATATTTAAAATCAATTACCTATCATTATAATATATGTTAGTTAAGTTTTAGAAACATGACATGCTATTAATTTTGTTTTCTTTCCAAATCATGTAAAATAAAATAAATAATATAGTGGATGACATGTATTTGGTGTAAATTGATACTACTTATATAATTCTTTATCATAAAAAATATTTTATGAAACTAACATCAGTTGAAGATAATGTCAATACAATATTGGATTATATAAATGTGATAGGGAACTCCAAAAGATAAAATCCAATGTTTTTAATGGAATAAAAATAAAAATCAATGATGTGTTGTATTATAATAGATCTTTAATAATTATAATAATTTTTAAAGATATATGTCACAATGAATATCATATTGAGAGAAAAAATTAAGAGGATGGTGAATATATTATGATTATGTCTCAAATTTTAGGCATTAAAACCGAATAGAAGAAATGTTCAAGACTCTTATTTGGGTTATATTTTATGAGAATAAATATTGTTGAATCATACTTTTTACACCAAAAGTATCACGATCCTAAGATGTTTTCCCTCTATCATGATATTGTTGGTTATCCTAGTTTAACCATAATGTGAAATATTGTTGAGTATACTCATATTCATTCTTCAAATAACCAAAAATTATATTTAATCAACGATTATGTCTATGTAACTTATGTTTAAGGGAATTTAATTTCCAAAACACCACCTTTTAAATTATATTTATAACTTTTAATGTTTTTATAAATAATAAATTATGACATTTGTTATCCAATTCATCCATCTTGTGGTCATTTTTTATTTTTAATGGTTTCTATTAATATTTTAACTAGAAATTCCCATGTTCTTTTATTTTCCACTCATAATGTTTCTTTTATCAAAATTATTTCCAAAATAAAAAAGTTAAGGGTTATTTTTACTAATCAACTCATATAGTCAGTTCATTTAAATAACGAGAGAGAATTTACTTCCAAGAAATTTTATGATTTTTACATGTTTATATAAATTCATGTTGAATATATCATTTCACATGAAAATACTCAAAATTATTTAGCTTACTCTTTTATTAAAATATTATAGTTAATATCTAGATAAATGCTTATGAGATCTAAATTTTATGTTTCTGCTTAAGGATATGTCATATTCCATGCATAATCACTGGTTAGAGTTAAAATAATTGTATTTTTAGGTTAAAAAAAACTATTTAAACATATAATATGTAATAAGAAAATCATTCCTAGGATCACCAAGCAATAATTCCTCAAACCACACTATAAATAAAATGAAGAAATTGTAGTGTGTGTTTACCTTGCACTATTGAGCTATTGCTTCTTCAAAAATTGATGTTTGATGAAGATACCATAGAGGTGGGATAAAGACATACTTCATCTATGGTATATACATGGGTTTATATTTAATCTCTCAATCCATGGGTGGGAATCTCATAAAACCCATGACATGCTAGTTGATCGCATGACAATTCACTATTAATTTCCACTGTTACACCACTATGTTAAAATGCTATTGTATTCTAAATTTAAAATATAATAAAAAATTTAAATTCATGTTTGAATCAATTATATAATTTTTATCACTATTAAAAAGGGTAATTTTACTTTTTTTTATGATTACATTGTAGTAGGGGGTGATTTGGAGGACCTAGGATGAAGTTAAAGAAAAATGGGCCAATATGCACAAGAGCCCAAGAACACACGTGGACTCAAATGGAAACTTACTATAATACATAAATATAATTGGGATTGTTTTTGATATTATCTAAAATTAAGTGTTCTACAACTATTATGAATACACCCAAGACCAATTCATCCAAAAAATGGTCCCAACTGAACTGATTTATCTAAGAAACTGAATCTGCTAGAAGTAAAAATTTTAGTTCTATATTTTGGAAATATCTCCAATTTTATAAATTAAATTTTATCCAAATTTTATAGGGAGATATTAAGGATTTTTTAAAATAATTATTTTCTTTTTTAAATCCAATAAAAGGTAGTTTACTAGCCTAAAACCATGGGACAATTGGTATCTTGAAATTCAGGTGCACAAAACCACTTCCCACATTGCCTATAAATTAGAAACTTGGGAACCCCCTTTATAAGATTGACCAAGGAGAAAAGAAATGAAATTTTGGAGACTAAAAAGAGTCCTATATTCATTCTAGAAGTTTTGGAGTCTCCTATCCTTATAGGGAGATTAAGTATGAAGGATAAGTTCCACCTGAGCCTCCCCTTTCTCTCGAAGGTGAGCTGAACGGTGGACGATAATTTTGATGGAGATAAAGACACTTGGAGAGGGAGTACCAACACTTGTTATTCTGATGATTTGGTATAATATGCGTGTGTAACATTTTATTTATGTTTTATATTAACATTATTCTCTTTTTTAATTCATTTTTTTGGGATAATTCAGTGAAACACTTTTCATTTTAGCACCGATTGAGTTGAAATTTCAAGTGGGAATCTCGGGTTGTTATGATTATACAACACACAAATCCTTTCTCAAATTCACATGCATGATATTTTAGTATGATTTTGTAGCTCTAATTTTATTATTTATGTCCAAATATTGAAAACATGATTTTAGTTTCAAGGGTTGGTTCTTTGTGCATCATTTTAAAAGGATTAAGGGGAATCAAGATCTTGATTAACCTCAACCAAATTATTCCATTAAACCATGTGTAATTTTCGAAACAATAAACAAAAAAAGATATTTAGTGAACTTAAAATGAACTAATTATCTTATAATTATAATAATATAACCTTTTTTTCTACTATTAAACTCTTTAATTAAGTCATTTTATTTTTAAAATTGTTTTCAAAACCACCCCCATATTTTAGTACTTTTTATTAAGGATACACACTTTAAACCTCAAAATTCCTTATGAGATAACCTAGTTTTCTCCATATGCTATAAGTAAACATTAAAAACTTAATCAATTTGAATTATCATGAAAACATGATCAAATTTTGACACTGTTTCCAAGGAGATATTTTGTTTTTAGTATGCATTCTTTATAATAACAATATGTATTTTGAAAATATTTGTGTTATTCATTTCTTCATTAATTTTTTTTTGTTTTTTGTAAAATATTCAAATTTAGACCTTGTGCATGATGAAATCTTCATAAAAGGAACAACTTCCTTTCAAACATAAACTAGAGAGGATATTGTGTCATCGACACCAAGAAGCACCAAAAAATCCCTTGAAGGAGGACACATAAAACATAAACACTCTTCTAGATCCTTATTTTTCTTTTAAAAAAACATCTAGAATGAAATAAAATTACATAATATGGCTGAAAATAAATATAAATTAAATAAACTAATATATCTTGATGTAGATATCTAACTTGCATACAATCAAATACAAGGAAAAGCACCCAATTTTGAACTTAAATCTATACTTATTCACTTATTACCAAAATTTCATGGACTAGATGGAGAATACACACATAATAACTTAGTGGAATTCCATACTGTATGTTCAGTGTTAAAACCTGATAATGTAGATGAAGAATTATTTAATCTTAGGGCATTACCATTCTCTTTATAATACATTGAAAAATACTGGTTATACTTTGTTAACTCCCCAATTAGAGGTTGGGATGGCATGAAACACATTTTTATTGAAAAATAATTCCCAGCCTCTTGAATTGTAATATTAAGGAATGCAATTTGTAGAATAAGAAAATATAATGGGGAAAACTTCATGATATTTGGAAAATTTTAATAGGATATATTCAAGTTGTTCACACCATCAAATAATTGAGAAACTTTTAATATAATACTTTTATAAAGGTTTAATTCTGATCGATCATAACATGATCTCTGATACTATAGGTGGTGTCCTAGTGGAAAAGATCCCAATAGCTGTAAGTAACCTCATTGAGAACATGGAACAAAACATTAAACAATTTGGTTTAAGGTCTAGTATACCCATTCAAGGTGTCCATGTGGTGAAAAGTTATGAATTTGAGAAGAAGGAGAACATGAAGTTTGAATAGGTAAGTACCCTACTTCAAAAAAATTGCTCTTTCCCAAGGGAAATCTTAACCACCTCAAATTAATTATGGTATTTGTACCACCTACAACCACTATTCCAACCAATGACCTTAACTAAAAGAAACTTCTGATATTTATGAGGAAATATTCCCAATTATCCCTTATAAAAAACCTGTTATGAAAGAACCACACTATCCATCCATCTCTGGAAGGAATAATAACCAAGACTATATGAAGGGGGGGGGGTATTATAATTAACTTCAGTAGTCCTGTAACCACCAAGGTTAGGGTAGTCAACCCAACCACCACCTAGAAACACTCAACCACCACAAAGTAATTTTTAATAGTCCCCTCTAAAACTTGATCCTATCATTGAGGAAACAATGAATAAAATGGATGAAAATAACCTCTTATTCTAAAAAACCACCCAATCATCTATACAAGACCTAAAAACTGAATTAGGTGAACTCTCTAACTCGATGGGAGAAATCTAAAGTCACATGTCTGGATGAATACCATCCCAACTTATTGTCAATCCCAATTAAAAAGGTAATGTATGTTTTATCACACTTTTTAGTGGAAAATAACTTTATATTTTCTTGGTTTCAACATATCAGGTGTGTTCAAATCTAGAAAACTCTCTTTATTTACCCTCAAAATATTCAATTAAAGAAAAACAAAAATAAGAGGGTAAAGAAGTTATCAATGAGAATTCTACTTAACAATCCATTCCTCTCACCTTTTCCCAAATAATCTATAAATACAATAAATCTTTTGATAATGAAATTGATAAAGAGATTATGGATAAATTTAAAAAGGTACAAGTCAATATTCCTCTATTGGATGTAGTTAAAAAAATTCCTCACTATTCCAAATTTCTCAAAGAACTTTGTACCCATAGATGGGGAATGAAGGGGAATGATAGAGTCAAACTTGGAAGGAATTTCTCTACCTTGATACAACCAACAATTCCAACCAAATGCAAGGATCCATGTACTTTTATGATACCTTGAACCATAAGGGAGACTTTTTTTCTTATGAAATGCTTGATTTAGGAGCCTTGATTAATGTGATGCCTCACTCTGTGTATACTTCTCTACAAATTTGAGATATTTAACCAAATATCATCATTATGATACTTTCTAACTAGAATAAAACACACCCAATAAGAGTGATCGAGGATGTCCTTATGTAAAGAATCTCATCTTCCTTGTAGACTTATACATTCTTGATATGAAAGATTATCAGACCTAAGTAAATTATCTAATCATATTTTGGAAGGACTTTCCTTAAAATAGAAAATAAAATCATTAATGTTCATAATGGTACAATATCTGTGGAGTATTTCGGAGAAAATGTAAGTTTCAATATCTATGATTCTATGAAACACCATGTTGAAGAGAACTCCACTCTTTCTATATATTCGATGGAAGTGATCTCCAACATCACACACACACAACATTCTCTTCTCAACCCAAACTCTGATTAATTTTTCTCTTCTTCACTCTTTCATGATTTGGGTTTTGATTCATCTTTTTAGTGTTGTGTGGGTTTGGAAAAGTGTAAATTTTATATTTTAATTGACGAGTGTGTTCATTATAATGTACCCATAACTGTCGATGATTATGAAAATCTCATTTACATTGATTCTATTTCCATAGATAATAAACATGAGAGGATAAATAGTTTCATATACCTCATTCCCCCAAAATACCTTTCCTCTATCCAAAAATAACTGGTATTATAATTAAAACCACTTCCATGTAATCTAAAATATGTCTATCTTGAGGGTATCGACCAATTTCTTATCAATATTTACAACAAACTCTCTCTATAGCATGGATCAAAACTACTAGACCTTTTTAGAGAGTGTAAAAAGGTGATAGGATACAAATTGGATAAAATTCCTAAGAGTATCCCATCCATTTTCATGCATAGTATAATTTTAGATGATGAGGCTAAGCTAGAAAAGCAATATAAATATTGGTTAAATCTCACCCTCCTTAAAGTGGTAAAATTGAAAGTTAGAAAATTACTTATTACTGCAATCATTTATCCCATATTTAATAGTAAATGGGTTAGCTCAGTTCAAATTGTGCCTAAGAAAACTAGAATTATAGTAGTTCTAAATGAAATGAATTAATTAATTCCAAAACATGTGAAAAACAATTGGAGAGTCTATATTGACTACCATTGACTAAATCAAGCCACATTAAAGGATAAATTTACTCAGCCTTTCATTGACTAAAAGTTAGAATGATTAGATGGTAGGTCCCATTAATGTTTCCTTAATGGATATTTGGGTTATTTGTAAATAATTATAATCCCTAAGGATCAAGAAAATACAACATTTACCTATCCATTTAGCACATTTTCATACAGAAGGATGCCATTTGGTCTCTTTTAATGATCCTAGTACTTTTCATCATTTTATGTTGAGTATATTCTCTGAGTATCTTGAGAATTGTATGGAGGTTTTTATGGAAGATATCATAGTTTATGGATCTTCCATTGATGATTGTTTGGAACACCTAAGTTCTATCCACTATTGTTGCATTTAAACATATATCATATTAAATTATGAGAAATTCCATTTCATGGTAGATCGGGGGAAAGTTCTTGGTCATGTTATTTCGAGCAAGGTAATTCAAGTTGATAAATAAAAAATTAAAATAATTTCCTCCCTTCCATATCCAAAATTCATTCATGTGGTGCTGTATTTCTTATTTAATGATGGTTTTTACCTAAATTTAATTAAATAAAGTAGTAATATTGCACTTCCCTTGTCTCAATTTTTACAAAAATATTTTGAGTTTTTTTTTGATAAAAATTAAAAGGATGAATTTAATTAATTGAAAACTAGTCTCACGTCACCTCCCACCATCTAACCACCAAGGTGGGATATCCCCTTCAAACTTATGTGTGATGAATCTAACTATGTAGTTAGGTTAGTTTTATCACAAAGGGTTGATAGAGATCCTCATGTCATTGCATATGCCTCACGTAACCTTGACCCTACTTAGGAAAAATACATGATCACTAAAAAATAACTTCCTTCTATTGTGTTTTACTTGGAAAAATTTCATTCACATATCCTTGGGTTAAAAGACATTATATTTTCTAATCACACCACCCTTTTTTTCTTAATAAAACAAAAGATAATACCCACCTCATATGGAGGATTCTCCACATCCAGGAGTTTAACCTAGAGATTAGAGATAATTGAGGGGTGGAAAATATTATAATTAACCACATTAGTAGGATTTCCCCACCATTGAATCACCACATCGAATCATCCCTCCCTATTAAATAATTATTCCCTGATGATCACCTTTGTGATGTAGCAGACCTTACCCCTTAGTATGTGGACATTGTGAAATTTTTGGTAGTATGTAGGGTCCCCACATATTTTATCACTTCACAATACCAAAGAATCCATCATGAGTAATGATTTTACATTTGGGATGACCCATACTTGTGAAGAATTTGTAGTGACCAGGTTGTTCATCGGTGTGTCCCTGACCACGATTTCACCTCTGTTTTGAGTTTATGCCACACTTTGTCATGTGGGGGCCACTTTGGCACTTAATGTAAAGATAAAGAGGTTATTGACTCTATAATGTATTGGAAAAAATTATATATAGATTCCCATATATTTTATAATTCATGCACACAATGTCAATTCACAGGGAATATCTCCAAGATAAATGAAATTTCCCAATAATCCATGTTATTTTGTGAGATATTTGATGCATGGGTAATTGACTTATTATTGATTTTATAAATTAATTTGGATTTGTATAAATCTTATTAACTATTGAATATGTCTCTAAATTGGTGGAATCAAAGGCTACAAGGACTTATGAATCTTTATTGGGTGTCAATTTTGTGAGATCTTAGATTTTTAGTAGGTTTGGTTTGCCAAGATTCATCATTAGTGATCAAGGTTCAAATTTTTGTAATCGAAACATGAAAAAATTTCTCTGTAAGTATGAGTTTGTACATAAAGTCTCTAATTTATATCACCCCCAAACTAATAAACAAGAAGAAATTTCAAATCGATAAGTTAAAAAAATCTTGGAAAAAATAGTACAACCTAATAGGAAGGATTGGAGTTTATGTTTGGATGATGCACTTTGGGCATACCGTAAAACTTTTAAAACCCTAATAGGAATTTCACCATATATTATTTTATTTGGAAAGGATTTTCTACTCCATATGAAGGTAGAAAACCATGCATATTGGGCTATTAAATAATGTAATATGAGCCTGACATTCCCAAAGAGGGCATCATTAATTCCCTATGGGTCTATTCAATTTTTTTTTATAAAAACTCAAAATATGATACTTAATTAATTAAAACATAGTATTAGGAAAGTTCGAGGTCGAATCCACAGAGATGGTGAATTATATTGATTAATTTTTAAAAAATATCTAATTTTATTAATTTTAAGAAATTGATTGATTGGTTTGGAGACAAATTTTGAAAATACAACCAGGTTTTTTTTTAATTTTAGGGTTTGGGTGAAATTGGATTTTAGAAAATTTGTTTATTAGTTCATGATTAGTGTTATAGTTTATATGAGAAAGATCCAATGGTCATGGTATCCCCTCCTTGACGCGATAATCCCCTATTTCTATTGGTTCGGTAATTTAGGGTTTCACCGAATCAAGTTTATCTCGATTCCATATTTAAAAATGATTTCCCTTAATTTGAACAATTTTTATACCTTCTTTCGGGTTTTTAATTGTGCAATATTAATATTTTTTTGATTAAATTATCAATGGTCATGAAAAAAGAAAAATAAAGGGATTGGAAATTAATTAAAGTATTACAACAAACCAAATACACGAATAAAAAGAAAATAAATCCAATGAAACCTTCCCCCTTCTATTACATAACCCTATAAAAAGTCGGGTTTACAAATTTATCCTAGTGATGAGAGGCTTATAGGGAAAGAGAAAATAAAAACAATGTATAATTAAAACGTAGATGAAATTAGGGAGGACCCTTTACAATGAAACTTATCACTCCAAGCTTTCGTCTCCTAGATGTCTCCATCAGAAGTAGGATAAACCTCAATTTATAGGCTCTAGATGGGCTCCAGTATTAATGAGTCTCATAAAGGACGGGTCAAAAGTTGGTCCAGGGTAGGTCCCATGTCATAGATCTTGTAAAAAATTGAAGATACGTATGATCTAGACCTTTTAATCCTGCTTTGACTTTACACATTGTGTAATGATTTACATGATGTTTAAATTAATTTTTCACTTTTCTTCACTTAATGATGTGTATCTCTTTTACAAAATTCACAGGTTCATGACATGTAATGATTAAATTATTTGTAATGTCATTTTTCTACTTTGGATTCCCTGTTTTCCTTGATTATTCAGTTTTGTGCCTTTAAAATTCTTTACGATCATCCTCAAAAATCTAGTGTCGTGCTGCTTCAATTTTCTTGTATTGTGAAATGTATTTTTTCTCCCTTTTCAATTATCTATTATATCCTATCATAAAATAAAAAATGAGTTAAACCATTCAAAAATTGGTAGGAATAATCCTTAAACTATATAATCAATATATTAAAATAATGTAAAATAAATGCATGAAACACAGATATCAGAACCTCTCAGATGCATGTGAGCATAAGGAGTTACATATTTAGAAACTTGAGAAAATACAAAGAGACTCATATGAGAACTCCCAGATCTATAAGGATAGAAACAATGCTTCCTATGACCTCCTAATCCTTTATAATCAAGTACACATTAGGTAGAAGGTCCTCCTTTTCAATGCACGACTAAATTTGCTCCTAGGTAATCTTGATTCCTATTGGTTCGACCCATAAACTATTAATAACGTAAATATATATTTGGGGTTGTACATGTTCAAAATGAAAAAACAAAACAAACATTCACTATTAATGAGAAGAAACTAAATCAATTTCATGAAAACATTCTAATATCCCCTATATAGAAACTCCACCTTCAATAAGAAAACTACTTGTGACACCTAACAAGTTTTATTCTCCATTCCCACATTCTCATTTATTATAGAAAGGAAACTACACACTCTAGGTTTGTGTTTGTGTGTTTTTGGGGGTGGGGGGATACATTCCTAAATTATGATTTGTTATCATCTTTCTTCCCTTTTCTATTTTCATTTTCTGTATAGTATTTTTACATTTCCCCACAATCCTAAGTTCATTAGGATTTTCATCATATCTCTACTTTGTCTATTTTTGGCTTGTTACATGGTATTTTCAATTCCCCCCCCCCCTTTGTTCTTTTTTTTGTCAGAATAATCCCTTTTTATGCCCATATAATCATGGAAATTATTGAAAAATCATGATGAATTTATCTATTTCAAGTTGGTTTAACATTTAAAGAAAAATTCATTCACCAATGGAATGTGAGTTTTAGAATAAATTTAACATTATGGTTATATTTTTTTTATTAAATTGGTTATTTTTTAATGATATAAATAATTATATCTTTATAAAACCTTTGATATGATTTATACCCTTTGTGTGAGTAGTTTATAGGTTAATACCGTCACTTAATAAATCCACATCACATTGTGCTCAACTATGAAGTGTGAATATTTCTTACTTAATATAAGGTAAATATAAGTTAGGTTATTTTTTTATCAGATTTCCAAAATTATTTTACCATACGTTTATTTTTTATCTAATCCATTTCATTACTATACTAGATTTACCTATTCATGTGTACCTATAATCCAACTGTTGTATGCCCTAAAAAAATAAGGGATGTGATGAAATATAAAACATATGAGGGTATCTAGGTTCGAAGCTTATGTTTTGGATTCCTATAATTATTAAGTGAGTGGGTCTTAAAATTTTATTGCAAAAGATATAGGGAAATTTTTGTGGAAATAATCAGGAAAGAAGATTTTTTTTAAAATAACTTATATTTACTATATATAAAGTGAAAAGAATAGCATGAAATGGTTTTCACACACACCAACATGGAGAGTAAGTGAAATGGTTGAATTTTTAATTAATTTATTAAACTAGTATCATAAATCTCCTTGAATTTCATTTTGATATAATTTATGAGACATATTTTTTCATAATCATTGAGAATAACCCCTTGGTGTGGTTTTTTCGTTGATCACATTACTGTTAAGAATTAAATTTTCATTGAATAGTAAATCTTCCTGAAGTTGGTAATATATCCATGCATAATTTTTGGAAATTTGACTTTGTCTAGGAGTAAAAATTTTTAGGTGAGGGGGTGTGATCACATAACAATTCACTATTCATTCCCACCCTTATACCACTGTGTTAAACAAATTTTTTATTGTAAATTAAAAATATAATAAAAATTTTCACTTCAAGTTTGATTAAATTATTTATTTTTTATCACTATTAAAAAGATAAATTTTACTTGTTTTGGTGATTACATTGTAGGAGGAGGTGATTTAGAGGACCCAGGATGAAGTTGAAGAAAAATGGTCTAATCTGTGTAAGATCATAAGAATGCATGTGGACTCAAATTCACACTTCAGATAATAAATGAATCCAATTAGGCTTAATTTTTACAATATGATCCAAAATTTAGTGGTCTAAAATTCTTATGAAGGCACCCAATACCAATTCATCCAAAATAGGGTTGAAACAACCTGATCAATATAAAATTCGAATCAACTTGAAGTCAAAAGTTTGGTTTTATATTTTGAAAATATCTCCCATATTATACATTAAATGGTACCAAAAAATTTATAGGGAGATATTAAATATTCATTAAAATAATTCTTATTATTTTCTAAGTCGATATAATTTAATTTATTATCCCAAAACCATGGGCCATGTGGTATCTCAAAATTTGGGTTCCCAAAACCACCTCCCGCATTGACTAAAAATTGGAACCTTGGGAACCCCACTTGTAATATGGACCAATGAAAAAAGATATACCATTTTGGAGACCCAAAAGAGTCCTATATTCATCCTATAAGTTCTAGAGTACCTTATCCTGATATGGAGATCAAGGATGAAGACAAAGTTCCTTCTGATCCTCATCCTCCTCTCAATGGAAAGCTAAACGGTGGAAGGTCATTTTAAGGGAGATACACAACTTGAAGAGGGAGTTTTGAAACTTTTTATTTTAATGGTTTGGTGTAATTTGTGTTTGAAACATTTTATTTATGTTTTATCCTAACATGATTCTCTTTTTAATGTATTTTTTTGGTATAATTAAGTGAAACCCTTTTCATTTCAACACAAATTGAGTTGAGATTTCATGTGGGAATCTTGGGTTATTCTGATTTGACATTTTTAAATTCACATTCATGAGATTTCAGTATTATTTTCTCGATCACATTCCATTATTTAGGTCAAAACCTTGAAAACATGATTTTCATGTTAACAGTTGGTTCTTTGTACATCATTTTAATAGGCATGAGGGGAATCTAGATCTTGATTACCATCAACTAAAGGATTTCATTAAACCATGTGTAATTTTCAGAGTAATGAACTAACTAATATGATCAATGAACTTGAAATTACCTCATTCTCTCATAATTATAAAAACATAACCATTGTTTTTTAACTATCAAAATCTTTAATTAATTCATTTTATTTTTAAAACTGTTTTCAAACCCACCTATTTTAGTCCTTTTTATTAAAGATACTCACTTTAAACCTCCAATGCTCCTTGAGGGACAACCTAGGGTCCTCCCTATGCTATAAATCAACCTTAAAAACTTAATTAATTTGATGTTTCATGTAAATGAGGTTACTAGTTCTACTCGTACTAAAGGTTAAAGTGTTGGAAATTCAGTAACTAGGTATATCGTATTATACAATATACCTTGAGTCATGACTTGCGATATGCATGTGGAACATATCTCTACTACAAATTTGGGTTTATCTAGTTCTAGAATTTATAATCACTAGATAAAAGTGATAATAAAGGCTCCCTTTATTAGTGCTAATAAAAATCACTGATAAAGGACCCCTTTATTAGTGCTTGAAAAAAATCACTAATAAAGGGTGGTGTTTGTCAACTCTATTAAAAAACACTGACCAAGGTAACCCTATATCAACACTGATAAAGGCACCCCTTTATCAATGCTAAAAAAGGGCTGATAAAGACCTATTTATTAGTGTTTTAAGTAGGTTGGATAAAGCCCCCCTTTATCAGTGCTAGAAAAAAACTCTAATAAAGAGGGGCCTTTGTCAACGCTAGTAAGAAATCACTGGTAATGGGGGGGGGGGGTTATCAATACTTTAAATTTCATAAAAAAATATAAATAATTAAAAATAATATATTAATATATTAATATATATATATTGATATATATATATATAATATTTTATTAAATATGATTTATATAAGTATAAATACGCATTTACACATAATATATTAGATATTTAGTCAAAATAGATTATAAAATAATTAAAAAAATAATATTAATTAATAATTTTCTAATTATTATCGAGTAATAGTAATTTAATAACAATTTTATGACATAAAAATTAAATAAATTAATGAATAATCTAAGATAAGTTAAAAACATGACTTCAACTTCCAACAACCGTAACTTTTGATCTAGATGTATGTTTGAGATCTACCATATATCAAATCGAATATTGTGAAGAGATATACACTATAATTATTTGGGGGACCCCCTTCATTTCTTTTTTTGTGGTAAAAAAGTCCTAAAAGGCCTCCAAAATAGAGTTTTTAGTTAGGATACCCTATTTTTTTAATATTCGATAGTATTTCAGATTTGTTTAAGAAGGTCATTTTTTCATTTTTCAGTAGAGATAGAATTTATCCTAGGACTTATATTCATATACATATTATGGTTTTAAAATTTTATCATTTTTAATATTGTAGTTTTATTTTTAATTAAATATGTGCATATTTCCTTATATTTACTTATAATAAATAAATTGATAAATACATATATTTAAAAATATTTAAATAAAAATTTATTTTAAAATATATAATCCAAATGTAAATATATATTTATTGTTCATTTTATTTAAAATAAAAAATTATCCATTTTATTTACCTTATATATACATATGCATGTGTATTAATAAACAAATATATATTTATATTTATTTTATAATATATATAAATGAATATTAATATATAATATATTTAAATAAACATAAGTATATATATATCACTTACAAAATCATACATATATTTTATAAATATATTTATAAATAATTATATAAATATATGAATAAAAAAGATGGATGTATATATATATATATATAAATATATATATTAGGTGTTTGGGGATATAATTACATTCAAACACACACACATACCACACACACAGTCTGGAAAGGCAGACCATAGCCCCCCAAGGGGATATCTCACCCATCAAGCCTTATTTATTTAGTACATGGCTCGCATGCTCAGTGGGTATGAAGCCCATAACATGGACCAAAATCCCAATGCAACGTCATGCTTACATCATTATGCCTACATCACCAGGCTTACATCATGCATGTGTCACCACCTTTCTGCATCATACCTATGTAACCGCCTGCCTACATCATCATCTACATCACCACCTATATAGTACTATAATAGTACCTACGCTCACCCATATTTGAACCCGGGTCTGATGCAGAATTACAGGGAGCCTTTACCACTCGGGTAATCCACCAAATTCTATATATATATATATATATATATATATATATACATATCCTAAAATATATAATAAAACAAACTTGGTGTAGTGGAAAATGAGTTGAAATTATAAAAGGAGGTTTGGGGATCGAATCCAGGATCACACATGGGGTGAATAAGAGGATGTGTAGTGGAAAAGAGCTGATAAAGGGGATTTCCAAGCACTAAGAAAGGGGTTGGTGGATGAGTTAGTGTTGTTGGGGTAGGTGGGAGTGGGAAAAATCCTGATAAAGGGGTGGAAAGCGCTGAAAAAGGGGGTGGGAGGAGCACTACAAAAATGTATCTTTTTTCCAAATTTTATCAGTTCAATTTTAATAGCACTAATAAAGAACCCCTTTATCAAGGCTAAAAAAAGCACTGATAAAGGCCACTTTATCAGAAATTTTTTTAGCACTGATAATAGTGGGCCTTTAACAATTCTTAGACTAACAACACTCTTTTAGAGTTGTTAAAGCCAATATTTAGTGCGGTTAAAAGTACGAACTATAGTAGTGAAATTAAGATATTCTAATATTGTATGAGGAGTGTAATGTCTATATCATATCATATGATAAGATTTTGACATCGAGTGTATGGACACTTCCATGTCTTCCCCACGATTTACCCTCAGTTATGAATTAATAAGTTTATTCATTTATAGCTACACATACATGTAATAATTTTTTTTAACGTTCAAATGAGTATGTTGCACTAAAAGGTCACGTGTTGTTGTAATGCATGTTGGATAACATGTAATGGAAATCGACATTTGATTCCCCTTATTTAATAAAGGGATCCTATATAAAGGGATACGATACCTCTATTGGAAGTATGTGTCACTCATAAGTCATAGATGAAACCCTATTCTTTCTGCTTCTCCTCTCATTTTCATGGATAAGGTGAAAAAAAATCATAGGATATCACAAGTTATTCTTGTTATGAATGAGGATTTTAGTGGATAGTGGCATCCATGTGGTGGCATATTCGGTTGGCTATTTCTTGGTGATTATGATAAATTAAACTCCATTAAGAATGATGGGTATAGAGCTTGTTTTATTTAAAGTATGCTTGTTTTTATGTTCTCTATTTTGTGTGTTGGTTACATTGATGATAGATTGAAAACATATATATAGGCTTCTTCCACTATATTGATCATACAAAAATCCTCCAAAACTCATCAGTGGTATTAGATCCATGTTCATTAATGAATCAACATGTTCTTTTATTTGTTTTGAAGAACATGTGTATCATAATCTACTTGAGGCTATATTATAGCGTATGATTGAAGGTACCAGGGCACTCAATAGAAGTTAGTGGTCCAAGATTTTTTCCAGCACCAGAGTGATGAAATATCATCGTATCCTATGATCCGACCCCAATACATTCTGAGGATCCCACATGGTTTAATTAGAGCACAATAAATAAAATGAACAAATACCTCATTCCTATTTGATGCATGGACATCCTTTATAAGTTTCTAAAATCCATTTCTCGAAGGATCTAATTCTGAATACCTCTATATATCCCATACACACTTCTTATATATTTACGCACACCCTTCGTTAGATTATAGGTGCTAGTGCAGATCTACAATGATCACTTCAATGAAGCGACGATCACCATGATCCTCTACCTTTGATCCATGAAGAAGAACTTAGATCATTTGATCGATTGATAGATTATCTCTCTAAGAATCAAAAGGATAGAGAAGCTCTCAATTCAAACAGAATAAATCATCACATGGTAAGAGCTTATCTCCACTTATATAGTGGATTTCCATATTACCTGATTAGGGTTCCTAGCCCCTGTGCAATAAACGTACACTAAATAAGTATTATAAATAATTATTTATGACAAACTAAACTACATCATAAATATTATTTATATTTTATCACATACCTATAATATATATTAAATATATTATGTGATAATCCCAAGTTATTAACTCGACTTCTAACTCCTAATAATATTAAACAAACCTGGGATATTATATCAATATTCGTTCATATAATATTAATTCTTGTATTTACTTAATCACTTGTAAATACATGTAATAAATAAATTCATCCTAATTATTATTTACTTGAATAATAATGAATTTATTTATTTATTGGTGATCTATAGAACATGGAAAACACTCAGAACCCTTGGTTGATCCCACCATTTCTTATATTCCTATTCAACATAATAGGGAATATTCTCAAATGCACAATTGTGTATGACCCTCTAAGACCTTGTCTCAATAACAGTGAATAATATTCACAAACCAATAGCGGAGTCTAGCATCCCACCAAGGCCCCTATAGAGATAAGGAAAAGTCATAGAAATGACTAACAACCTACAAACACACACCGTGTAATATAATCTCTTTTTAATATAATATATCATAAAGAAGGATGTACACTTGTGTCATCATCCTTTTCTTGATTTATTATTTTTTGATCTAATCATACATACTTACTTTCAACTACCAGGGCCATATATTTATGAAGGTTCTACCATCCTGATCAAATAGGCCCAAGATATATCTTCCTCAACTTGAAAGTAAAAAATCTTATCTTGATCATTCAATCAATGTCATTACACCAATGACATACCCAACATGAACTAACTCTACAAGACTTTATTTTCATGGTTTTTTTCTTGTATCAATGTATGTGATCAAACAACACACATAAACAATGATTTCAAGTTAATAGACCAATACACATGTCCATAGATATGAAAAAACAATGACACGAGAAACATTTGGTGTTCCTATTGGCGGGTTTATCCTCATGATCTCAAATATTAGGGATCACTAAGTGAAAAATTAATGAGAAGAAGTATCAATGCTTATGATCCCCCAACATTTGATAGTCTCACATCATCTGTGTCCTATCAATATGATGTATCTAGACCATATGAAATTAATTTAAGATTACTTTTATTATATCTCCAGGTTATCAGTATAGCCTAGTATATTATATAACCCTTTGATATGACACGTAATATAAGGAAATTACCATAAATATAGTAGATGCAGAAGTATCAAAACTATTATGGAAATATAAATAGATGTATAAATAATAAACTATATACATGTAGTGGTAATCAAAGTACATCACAAGTTGGGTCTAGAGAACCCACTTTCAATACTCCCACTTTCACTAGAGCCAACTATTAACAAGTCTAAATCCACTTTCTCTCACATGACAATCATGCTTCTTCTAAGATATGGATTTAGTCAAGGGGTTTTCCAAACTGTCTTCTGTAGATACTCTGCTAACTATGACTTCACCTCTCTAAGTAAAATCCCTCAAGAGATAAAACTTCGTAGGTATATGCTTTTTTCCTCTAGTGTGACCTAGGATCCTTGGAAAGCACCACTACAACAATATTATCACAATAAACTGGAACATGGTATGCACTTATAGGAACAACACCAATTTTTGAGAAAATTACATGTATCCAAAATTCTTCCTTTTTTGTATCAGAAGCCGCTATATACTCAGATTATGTTGTAGAATTAATAACTATAGATTTATTTGAGCTTCTTCAGCTTACTACACCACCATTCAGGCAAAATATGTAGCCTGCCCGTGATTTCATATCATCATGATCTATACGAAAACTATCATTTGTATATCTTCTCACTACTAGTTCCTCATATCCCACATACACTAGGAACATATCCTTTTTATGCCTAAAGTACTTAAGGATAGTTTTAACAACTACCCAATGCAGCTCTCTTGGATTAGCTTGATATCTTCCTACCATGCTTAAAGAAAATTTAATATAAAACCCAGTACATAGAATGACATACATGATAGAACCCACTACCAATGCATAAGGGATTCTACTCATTCTATCAATATCCTCTTGTGTTTATGGATACATTTTCTTGGAGAGATCGATACCATGTGACATGGGAAACAAAACTCTCTTGGATTGTTCTATATTGTACCTTATAAATATATGTACTTTGACTTATCCCAAGAATCCTTTTAGATATATATAGATAGATCTTGATCCCTATAATGTTAGATGCTTAACCTAAGTATTTCATGGAGAATAATT
This sequence comes from Viscum album, assembly GCA_963277665.1. Lineage (NCBI taxonomy): Eukaryota > Viridiplantae > Streptophyta > Magnoliopsida > Santalales > Viscaceae > Viscum > Viscum album. Next base: position 438,966,864 of record OY728155.1, on the reverse strand, counting down.
CATTTAACCAAGTCTTAGATGAATGTAATACTTCACTTATTTTACCATAATTAATATGTTATCAACATATAACACTAGAAAAATAATGAAATTCCCATTAAACATATTATAGACACAATGTTAACTTTCATTTTTAATGAAACCAAATTCTCTTATGGCCTCATCAAATAAAACATTTCATGATCATGATGCCTACTTTAACCCATAAATGGATCTCTGTAGCATGCACACCTTATTAGCATTATTTGACCTAACAACCCCTTTGGGTTGAGTCATATAGACATATTCAAACAACTTACCATTTAGAAAATAAGTTTTTATATCTATTTGAAAAATCTCATAATTATGAATAAATAATATTACAATAAATATTATGATGGATTTCAACATTTCTACTAGTGAGAAAGTTTCATCATAGTCCATGCCTTGATGTTGTCTGAAACCCTTCACCACCAGTCCTGATTTATAGGTATTAAACTTAACATAATCATTATCATCATGAATTTTTTTATTCAAAAGTAAGAAATGGAACACACAAGTATCCACACTAGTAGCCAAATAAAAGAGACTACGAGGGTCTAAAATTATGGAGGCTGAGGGAATCCCCTCTAATAATGTTAATCCTTATTGGTTTCAGACTTTGAGGGATGTGAAAGAGAAGAGCCTCCGGTCCTAAAAAAATAATTGAGGCAAGGTAGTATGTGGATTTATTTCCCTCGCACTAGGTATGGGACACTTAAATGTTGATTCCAAGGATAACCTGACACTTCCGGATGATATACTCAATAGACCAAGGAACACTGTCGAGGCCCTGGAGAGCATTAGAGATGAGCAAGGAATCATTTTCCACCTCCACTAGAGCCACACCCCTTTGGCTACACACATGGAGACCCACCAACATGATCTTCGTCTCTGTAAGAAGAGGTGTGTCCTGACCCAACTGAATGGAGAAGGTGAAAATAACCAAGCCATTACAATCACGAACGAGACCCCTCCCACTCATGGTTCCCAAAATATAGGAGCCGTTAATGTTGAGCTCGAAACTGTGACGAGGGGGGATCCATAAAACCCAATTTCTAGAGGGTGAAGCGAGGGCCAGAGGGGGATTACACATAGTGGGAAGAATTCGCTGAAGGGTAGGAGTCTCCCTCCAAGAACTGAGGAAACAGACCATATCAAGTAGCAGGATCTTAGTTCTAAAAATGATTGTTCAAAAGGCCACCCTTTCATGAAGGTACTCATTCTGTGCATGCCACATACACCATCATCCTACATGAAGCACCAAAGAGTGCACTCTTCTCTCCGAGCCCTCAAAACCTAAGCCGTGAAACCATCGGGTATGGAAGGACTGATCTACCATGGCTATAATATAAAATCTAGTGAAATCACCAAAAAATGTCCACACCTCATTCACCCAGTCTCTTTCAAAGAATAAATGATCTGAGGTTTCCTCCATGTGCTACTTACAACAAACGCATTTGGAGGCTATGATCACCCACACCTTTTGATGTTCTCATTAGTAGGAATGGATCTATGAAACATTCTCAAGGTAAGGAAGTTGAATTTTGTGGGGATAACTTTATCCCACAACACATTTCTCCAAGCATCCTCGACTGCTTTCATGACAGACACATGACAGTAGTCTTTGGATGTGAATAGGACAAATGAAGATGGGGTGAACAAACACCAATCAGGAGACGTAGTTAGATTAATGAAGTGAAACTGATCCTCCTGGTTCGTGTCAAGGACAACACTAATGAAAGTGGGTGTGTTCTGGCCTCCTAGAAGGAAATGTTGGTGACCGGGCACCTTTGGTACCCAATAACTTCCCCACACCAGTTGTCATGTCAAAAGGAGGCATCCCCTATTCCGATGATCCAACGAGAAAGAGGTCTGAGGGAGTTCACCAGGGGAAATATCATGCCAAAGAGGGGAGGACTACCCATCCCTGACACCCCCCATTCCCAATGTAGCATGCATGCATGGTCATTCCCCATAACGTATGCTTCTCTAGCACTTCCTAGGCCATTTTCACATGCATGTAGGTGAGGGAATCACTCAGATTTGAGACCCTGATACCACCTTCCTTGATAGGCCACACCATCTTATGCCAAGAAACCCAATGACTTATACCCTCATTCATGGGGCCCCAAATAAATCCAGAAAAAATCCCATCCATGTTGTGGGTAACCCCCTTAGGGTCCTTAATGGTGGAAAGGGAATGAATCGGGGTGGTCGTGAGAACGTTTTTCACCAAGACGACCCTTCCTATGAAGGAAAAGTACTGACTCTTCAAGTTAAGGACCCTCTCTATGATTTTACAAACCAAGGAGTCAAAATCATGAATACGTAGAGGCCTCATTGAGATTGGGGCTCCCAGATACAACATGGAAAGATTGCCTTTGTGCATGCCTAGGATGCAACCCACATTGAGGATATGCATGTTAGGGCATGCATTAGAGATATAAAAGTTTATATTACTCTTGTTGATGATTTGACTGCTCAAACAACAATACACCTCCAATGCTCTGTTTAGGCCATGCACAGACCTACTGGATGCGTTGATGAAAATAATGGAGTCATTTGACTTGGTGATATGAAAACCATAATTCTCCAGTTCTCTAACCTCTCAAGTGGAACTACACAGTACTTGTGTCTCGGGAACCTCTTCATCTCCCATTTTATCTTGTAGATATTTTTCCTATACCAAATCTTGTGAATTTGGACCATTAGCTTCATCAAAGTATATCGGGATCCCACTATTTCCATTATAAATGTGTTACCTTTCTAGAAATATGGATTTTCTTTCCATAATCAGTTTTCTATTTGAAGGGTTATGTAACACCCCGACCCAAGTTACCCAGAGTCGGTGCATTATTATGTAACATTGGCATGATCACAAAAGATCAAGTCTTGAAAGACCGATTAGTTTAGTAGCCTTGGAAACACTAGATACATTCATAAGTCTTACATTACATTATAAATTAAAACAAAACTACAAAAATATCTTGTCTTCATATCCCCTCATACTATCCCTGTAGGTCATTCATAATATACTTCTTCACATCCTAGAAAAATTAAAACATTGAAAGGGGTGAGATCAGATGCTCAGTAAGGATAACAATATAGCAGAAGCTTTCATAAACAAACATAAACATTTAAGGCAATGTATAACAAAAACAAAAGCCTTTTAAACTTTAATTTTAGCATAATATGGAAAAAGTAAAATGAGATAATTACATTTACATACACACATGGATATTCTACTAGTTGAATAATCACATGCAATATCAATAACCACTTTCATAATGATGGAATGCATAATGACAGACTATCATAACCACGTAGCCAAGGCCTCGTGCCAAGACTATAAATAAAATTTTGTCAAGGCCTCGTGCCAAGACACTAGTTTGTCTCATGAGACCTGCCGATGCATCGAGGAGCTATAGCGGGATCTACCCATCACTTACTAAGTCCAATTCATTTCTCATATGAAAAATGGTATATAAACACTTAGGAATACCATTTTTTAAAATACCGTTTGAAATTAATTGCGGCATCAAAATACCAATTCAATTTTTAGAAGATACTTACATTTAAAATTGATCAAATATACTCCAGTGTTTTTCTGAAAACATTATGCAAGCTTTTGAAAACAAAATAACTAATTCTGAGACTGCTCGACTAATTACAGGCCATGATGGGTCCACTCCCAATCCCTTCCTGTCTACCACACTCGAGAGTCGGGTTTTCTGAAAACATTTTTAAGCTTGCATTAAATACATATACATTTGCACTGGGTTTTCATATATTAAAACTCATAAACAACATTTTATACATACCATTTTCAATACAAAAATAAAATAAAAGTAAAACATGGTATTTTTTCATTTAAAAAAGTTATGGCTTGTAGAGGAAGCCGAAACTCAAATAATGGTCATGACGGTGGAGAAGTCATTGTCCCCGCATACGTACGACAAGAAAAACATTCATTTTTATTGTTTAGTAAAATTCTTCATATAAAAAGATTCATTTTGAATAAACGTAAAAGTCAAAGGGTTTTACACACCGTATACAAGAAATTTGTGTATAAAACAAAATATGCCTCAATGAATGGAGATTGAGACGAAGTCCTTTACAAATATCATTTTTTTAAATAAAATAGATCTATTATGTGTATCCACTATATGTCCACATAAATAAAGTATAAATACTTTATAGTACATAATAATATCATGACATAATTTTAAATTAGGAGATTAACCCAAATAATGGAAATTGGGTTAATAAGTTCCCTTACCTCGTGTCCGACTTGACTCGACCGTTCTATAACCTCCTGAATAATAAACTAGAGTTAATTTCTAATTTCTTAAGAACATTTTTCAAGTTCATTATTCCTTTTATATCACTTATTACCATGTTATGAACATTATGTAATTATTTATGTTAATAATGGTCGTTTTGTCGATCTTTGGTACTTGAGTTAACAATAAACTTCTTATAATTACAAGTTATTTATGTGGTAGAATATCCATTATCTCCAGAATTATATTCATTATGTATATATCATATATATAATATATATCCAGTATATACATTCGTTCATAATATTACGTAACATTTAGAGGTAAGAAATGAAATGCACCATTCATGGAGACGGTAAGCCGTACGTACGCATGAACGCTACTTTCATTTCTATTTCGTATTTAATGGAATAAAATTATAATTATATAAAGGTATAATATAATTCCAGTATAATATAATGTATAATACCATTTACTCCATCCTTTATACATCCCACATATGGCATTAACGATTCAAATCACTTTGAGGGGGCGGTAGTCCGCACTTCCTAAAATGAAATTATCGCGTTTACCCATAATGGAAATCATAAAGGTATGCCATAAATGAAAAATAGATAAGAATAAGGAAAACATAAACATAATATATATCATATATAAATATAGTGATATCTTAATGTCCACCATGAGAGGTGTAAAAAGAAGATTGAACAATCATCGTTTCGTGAGGCAGAAATTCACCAACCACAGAAACAATATGTTCTTGAACAATTAGACGAAGGTGTGTGTAAGTGTAAATTAAATAATTCTCATAAAAACATCATAGTATATTGAAGATACGTTTTTTTACAAAATAAAGTAATAAAAAGAGTTTAAGGGGTTGGAGAAGCAAAATAAAACAAAAGAACACAAGAGAAGACATTACCTTAAAAACGGATAACTTTTTTTGATTTGAGCCAAAGGCTTCCTTGGAAATAATTCTGGCCAAAGTGAGGCTTCTAGGAGTAATAGAGGGAAGTTGAGAGAGTATTTGGTCAGAGTTTGGCCGAGCCAAAAGGATTTGAAGGTGTGAATAAGGTGGTAGTGGTGTGGGCCTTTCATAAGAGGAGAGGAGGGGCACTCTTAGAAAGATTGAAATGTTACATTATTATGAAATGATTTTAGGATTATAAAGGTCCCACAATGATATATTGAGAGTCTAAGGTGATAAGGGTTCGAAATATGCTCATCCAATAGGTTTTAGACAAGTTTAAGCCTTAGATTTTACATTATATTTCCATTTTATTTAAATCGTTAATTAATGAGGTAATCGCTGCATCATCATGGTGTCATAAAAAATTTAATTTATTTAATGTCTAAAATTATAATTTTTTTTTCATGATGTAGTAAATATTTTTATCTTTCTAATGAATATTTATAGTCAAAAATATGACTTGTATAACCCCATTTAAAAATTGTTTTAGTAAAACAACTCATGTTTGTGACATTTTTATTTTAACATTAAATAAAAAGTTTTAAATGTCATTTTCCTACCAAAGTGGCTCCATGGGGTCCCCAAGTTGACCCATGGATTTCCTTGGTCGTCCATGACTCATACAATAGGGGTAGGACAAGTGTAAGGGTATTTTCATATTTTTATAATACCATTTTTACCTTAAATTTCACTAATTACCTTTAATCGCGTTTAATTAAACTTAAAAGTTACTATTCACTAAAAAATTATTTTAATCCCATTGAACCACATTTTACTTCGTAATGACAAAAATTTATGTCGGATTTTTGAAAATCAAATCATAGAAGTGGTAATGCTTCATTTAAATGAAAAATCAGTTTTTTAACTACCACTTAGTGGTTTCACTATTCATCAAAAATTGAAGTTTTTCAGAACAATGCCAAAATTTCACCCTAAGATATAATTGATATTCCGAATTCAAAAATGATGTCTATTTTAAAAATTCCAAACATATAAGTTCCATTAATTAATTTTATAATTAGTTCCCACTGTCACAATAAATAGCGTGTTTTTAAGAAACAATATATATCAAAAGATTGACAATTGTTTATGACCAATTTCAAAGTGAAATTAATTATAATGACCACCATTGGATAAAATGGTAAAAATATATTCTAATTATAATTTAAAACCACTCAATAGTATAATTTATCACTATAAATTATTTTGATTAAAAAATTTGTGTTTAAGTATTTTTCACTGTTCATAAAAAAATTGAAAGTTCTCAGAAAAATACCAAAAATTAAACATAGGCTAATTTCGATATTCCGAATCCAAAAATGAAGTCAATTTTGAAATATAAAATATATATAATTTCAAAAAGTGGGTATTACTATTCATAATGACTATTTTTATTGGTCGTGGTGTGTTAGAATCTCTAACTTGCGTACAATGCAAGCTATTGCATTATTGAAAGAGAAGCGTATCGTGGAAGCTCGGGGTGTTACATTCTCCACTCCGTAAAATAAATTGTGTCCTATCAATTTGAAATTTTTCTTTGAAAATAAAAGGATGAAAATATAAAATACCTTTGTGGAAAACCCACATCGGAAATAAGGTTAATAAAATTTAGCCTTAATAAGAGGGAAATGGAAATGAGAAAGTGACCACCAAATTAGGGTTTCTATTAGGAGAACATTGGTGGAAATTATAGACACATAATTAGAGGAAAAACATAAATATTTATAGGGATTGATTGAGGTCATCAATCAAAAACAAGTGTAAAATTTAGGGCCTCAAAGCCTTCAATCTATGGTGATTTAAAATATCATATGTTCAACAAAACATAAGGTATTAGGATAACACATTTTTTTAATATCCCTTTCCTAAAGTTTAAGAATTAATTTATTCATTGAATAAGAGAGAGGTATATATATATATATATTATTGACAAGGAGAGTTTCAACCTTCAACTAATTTCTACCACAAACTCATCTTTCCCTCAAAAAGATAATAGAACTCAAAAATATTATATTTATCCTAATCGTACAGGGTTATAAATATTAACACATGACATTTAGATTAGGAAAACTATTTTGTAATAACCAGGGACTTCTTGTAGGCTAGTGGAAGGTAATAAAGGCATGTCACACTATGGTTGTGGGTTTGATTCCTACAGCTTTGTCTAACGCGACGGGTTATCCCCTGACCTACAGGTTGTCCTTTTCCTAAAACTATAGTATTATAATATTCCAAAAATAATATTCAGAAATGTTTTAACCTTAAACAATACCATCCAAGGTTCAAATTAATCCATTCCAACCTTTACAGTTATCCAAAATACTTATGTTCAACTCACAGTCCAAATTTTATAAGGAAGGTAAACATAATGAAGATCCTTTTTCCCTGTAACAACATGTGAACACCTTCATCATTTATTCTTTTAGAACACTGTAACATCCTGAATTACCATAAATCCTTATTGATTACATTCATGATCCCTTATTCCTTATAGAATACTAGATATACTCCTTCTATCCAAAAATGTATAGAAATCATTAATCAGTTTCAAGGAAGTTAAGAATATCCAATATAATTTATCCAAATAAATCATGTATTATTCCAAAATCACTATCTCAGTATCAGAACCACATTATGGTTTATCTTTCTCTTAACCATATATTTTACAAAAATTTAACCTGTTGTGGAGTCACTTTTCTTGGTTCCACACAATCTCTAGTCCTTGATGAAATAGTACTGCAGTACAATCCTTATATACTCCATAATTATTATAACCAGTACATCATTGATACAACACTCAAATGACATAATTATTTAATAACAACATAAGAACTCTAATCATTCCTCCTCATATGTAGTAGTATCATAACTTTATTATTATCCAATAACATCATTTGAGGCATACTCTGATGATTTGGACATTGGTTTGCGTAGTGTCCCCACTCCTTGAAGATAAAGCATTGTACATTTGAAACCTTTTTCTTACCCTTGCAGTCATGCACTTGGTGTCCTTTTTATCCACACTTATAACAAACTCCCATTCACTTCAGGCAAGTTCCAAGGTGTTTCTTCCCACAATTATCACATATTGGAAAATTCTTCTTTCCCCTCGTCCCTTTATCCATCATTCTCTCTTCCATCTTTTTTTTCTCTTGCTTCGCTTCAAAGCCATAAGACTCAGAGAATTATTTACTTATCTTATTAACACATGATACTATATCTTGATATGTTGAGAACACATGGGAGACTATTTCCCTTCTAAATGTTGGCTTAATACCGTGAAAGATACGATCCTTCTTACTCTTTGGATCATACGTATTGCTGGAGTTCACATTCCTTCTACTGGGCGCCATTTCTATACAATGGCATAAACTAGGTTAGTTTATGAATTGAAATGAATAATTCCAAACTTGTAAAATACTTAATATAAATTGAACGGTTTATGGATGTAATCCATAATCAAAAAAATGTTTTCTTTGGGGAAGTATATACTCATAAACCTTCATAGTGGTTTGTAAAGAAAATGAGAATTATCCTAAGCATATTCCCCAGGAGCGTCGTAACCAAGAGTGCAGTAAGGGCCGTTTTCATCACCAGTTCCCGTTCGAGTCTAGCTCAAAGCGGTGTTTTCAGATTTTACCCCTAGGTACATCTGTGCCAGAGCCGCCTCTACCTGCTCATATCCAGACATGGATGTATTGCCCGGAAAACTCATAAAATCTCTATAATACCAAAATTATAGGAAGTTCTTATATACTAATCCTCAAAGTCTATCTTAGTTCTATGTGCTCTAATCAGAGTTTATCTAAATCTAGCTTCCAAGGTTAGTACTAAACTGCCTCTGATACCAGCTGTAACGCCCCAACCACAGTTACCCAGAGTTGGTGCATTATTACGTAACATTGGCATGATCACAAAAGATCAAGTCTCGAAAGACCGATTAGTTTAGTAGCCTTGGAAACACTATATACATTCATAAGTCTTACATTACATTATAAAGTAAAAAAACTACAAAAATATATTGTCTTCATATCCCCTCATACTATCCCTGCAGGTCATTCATAATATACTTCTTCACATCCTGGAAAAATTAAAACATTGAAAGGGGTGAGCTCAGATGCTCAGTAAGGATAACAATATAGCGGAAGATTTCATAAATAAACATAAACATTTAAAGCAATGTATAACTAAAACAAAAGCCTTTTAAACTTGAACTTTAGCATAATATGGCAAAAGTAAAATGAGATAATGCCATTTACTTACACACATGGATATTCTACTAGTCGAATAATCACATGCAATATCAATAACCACTTTCATAATGATGGAATGCATAATGCCAGACTATCATAACCACGTAGCCAAGGCCTCGTGCCAAGACACTAGTTTGTCTCATGAGACCTGCCGATGCATCGAGGAGCTATAGTGGGCTCCACCCGTTACTTACTAATTCCAATGAATTTCTCATATGAAAAATGGTATATAAACACTTAGGAATACTATTTTTTAAAATACTGTTTGAAATTAATTGCGGAATAAAAATACCAATTCAATTTTTAGAAGATACTTACATTTAAAATTGCTCAAATATACTCTAGTGTTTTTCTGAAAACATTATGCAATCTTCTGAAAAAAATAACTAATTCTGAGACTGCTCGACTAATTACAGGCCATGATGGGTCCACTCCCAATCCCTTCTTGTCTACCACACTCAAGAGTAGGGTTTTCTGAAAACATTTTTAAGCTTGCATTAAATACATATACATTTTCACTGGGTTTTCATATATTAAAACTCATAAACAACATTTGATACATACCATTTTCAATACCAAAATAAAATAAAAGTAAAACATGGTATTTTTTTCATTTAAAAAAGATATGGCTTGTAGAGGAAGCCGAAACTCAAATAATGGTCATGACGGTGGAGAAGTCATTGTCACCGCATACGTACGACAAGAAAAACATTAATTTTTGTTGTTTAGTAAAATTCTTCATATAAAAATATTCCTTTTGAATAAATGTAAAAGTCAAAGGGGTTTATACATCGTATAAAAGAAATTTGTGTATAAAACAAAATATGCCTCAATGAATGTAGATTGAGATGAAGTCCCTTACAAATATCATTTTTTTAAATAAAATAGATCTATTATGTGTATCCACTATATGTCCACATAAAGAAAGTATAAATAAAATATAGGACATAATAATATCATGACATAATTTTAAAGTAGGAGATTAACCCAAAGAATGAAAATTGGGTTAAGAAGCTCCCTTACCTCGTGTCTGACTTGACTCGACCATTCTTTAACCTCCAGAATAATAAACTAGAGCTAATTTATACTTTCTTAAGAAACTTTTCTAAGTTCATTATTCCTTTTATATCACTTATTACCATGTTATGAACATTATGTAATTATTTATGTTAATAATGGTCGTTTTGTCGATCTTTGGTACTTGAGTTAACAATAAACTTCTTATAATTACAAGTTATTTATGTGGTAGAATATCCATTATCTCCAGAATTATATTCATGATGTATATATCATATATATCATATATATTCAGTATATACATTCGTTCATAATATTACGTAACATTTAGATGTAAGAAATGAAATGCACCGTTCATGGAGACAGTAAGCCGTACGTACGCATGAACGCTACTTTCATTTCTATTTTGTATTTAATGGAATGAAATTATAATTATATAAAGGTATAATATAATTCCATTATAATATAATGTATAATACCATTTAATCCATCCTTTATACATCCCATATATGGCATTAACGATTCAAATCACTTTGAGGGGGCGGTAGTCCGCACTTCCTAGAATGAAATTATCGCGTTTACCCATAATGAAAATCATAAAGGTATGCCATAAATGAAAAATAAAGAAGCATAAGGAAAACATAAACATAATATATATCATATTTAAATATAGTGATATCTTAATGGCCACCATGAGAGGTGTAAAAAGAAGATTGAACAATCATCGTTTCGTGAGGCAGAAATTCGCCAACCACTGAAACAATATGTTATTTAACCATTAGACAAAGGTGTGTGTAAGTGTAAATTAAATACTTCTAATAAAAAAATACTAGTATATTTAATAAACTGGTGTTTTTATAAAATAAATGAATAAAAAGAGTTTAAGGGGTTGGAGAAGCAAAATAAAACAAAAGAACACAAGAGAAGACATTACCTTAAAAACAGGTAACTCTTTTTTGATTTGAGCCAAAGGCTTCCTTGGGAAGAATTATGCCCAAAGTGAGGCTTATAAGAGTAAGATAGGGAATTTGAGAGAGTATTTTGGTAGAGGTTGGACGAGAGAAAAGGCTTTGAAGGTGTGAATAAGGTGGTAGCGGTGGGGGCCTTTTATAAGAGGAGAGGAGGGGCACTCTTGGAAAGATTGAAATGTTACATTATTATGAAATGATTTTCGGATTCTAAAGGTCCAAAAAATGATATATTTAGAGGATAAGGTGATAAGGGTTCTAAATATGCTTATACAATAGTTTTTAGAAAAGTGTAAGCCTTAGATTTTACATTATCTTTCCATTTTATTTAAATCGTTAATTAATGAGGTAATCGCTGCATCATCATGGTGTCATAAAAAATTTAATTTATTTAATTTCTAAAAATTATAAAAAAAATATCATAATGTAGTAAATCTTTTTATATTTCTAATTAATATTTTTAGTAAAAAATATGACTTGTATAACTTCATTTAAAAATTGTTTTAGTAAAACAACTCATGTTTGTGACATTTTTATTTTAACTTTAAATAAAAAGTTTTTAATGTCATTTTCCTACCAAAGTGGCTCCATGGGGTCCCCAATTTGACCCATGGATTGTCGTGGTCTTCAATGACTCATCCAATAGGGGTAGGACAAGTGTAAGGGTATTTTAATATTTTTATAATACCATTTTTACCTTAAATTTCACTAATTACCTTTAATCGCGATTAATTAAACTTAAAAGTTACTATTCACTAAAAAATTATTTTAATCCTATTGAACCACATTTTAATTCCTAATGAAAAAAATTTATGTCAAATTTTTGAAAATCAAATCACAGAAGTGGTAATGTTTCATTTAAACGAAAAATCAGTTTTTTAACTACCACTTAGTGGTTTCACTATTCATCAAAAATTGAAGTTTTTCAGAACAATGACAAAATTTCACCCTAAGATATAATTGATATTCTGAATTCAAAAATTATGTCTATTTTAAAAAATTCCGAACATATAATTTCCATTAGTTAATTTTATAATTAATTCCAACTGTCACAACAAATAGCGTGTTTTTAAGAAACAATATATATCAAAAGATTGACAATTGTTTATGCCCAATTTCAAAGTGAAATTAATTATAATGACCACCATTGGATAAAATGGTAAAAATATATTCTAATTATACTTTAAAACCACTCAATAGTATAATTTATCACTATAAATTGTTTTTATTAAAAAAGTTGTTTTTAAGTATTTTTCACTGTTCATAAAAAAATTGAAAGTTCTTAGAAAAATACCAAAAATTCAACATAGGCTAATTTCAATATTCCAAATCCAAAAATGAAGTCCATTTTGAAATAAAAAATATATATAATTTCAAAAAGTGGGTATTACTATTCATAATGGCTATTTTGATTGGTCTTGGTGTGTTAGAATCTCTAACTTGCGTACAATGCAAGCTATTGCATTATTGAAAGAGAAGCGTGTCGTGGAAGCTCGGGGTGTTACAGGTTATATAAGTAACATACTTTAGTTTCTTTAGGATAACCTATAAATATGCACTTTGTGCTTTTGGATTCTAATATTACCCTTGGTATATTATTTAAAAAATTATTGCATCCCCATACATGTAAGTGTGAAAAATTGGGTTTCTTTTCACACCAAAACTCATATGGAATCCCATATATAGGTTTAGTTGGTACTTGGTTAAGGGTATATGACGTTTTCTGCAAAGTTTATCCCTAAAAGGATAATGGAAGAGTTGCATGACTCATCATTGATCTAACCATGTCTAGAAAGGCCATGTTCCTCCTTTCACCAACACCATTCCACTATGATGTATAAGGAGGAGTGATTTGAGATACTATCCCACACTCCTTAAAGTGATCAATAAAGGATTGGTTAAGATATGCTCCACCTCGATCTAAGCGGAGTTTCTTAATATTTATACCAAGATAGTTTTCTACTTCATGTTGGTATTCCTTAAACATCTTAAAGAAATCAGACTTATACTACATTAAGTAGATGTATCCGTACCTACTATAGTCATCAATAAATGTAATTAAGTATGAAAACACACCCCTCGAATCTACTAGAAATGTACCACATATGTATGTATGAATTAATTCCAGTAATTCATTGGCTCTTACTCCCTTTCCATAGAAAGGTGTTTTAGTCATTTTACCTTATAAACAAACTTGAAATACATCCAAGGGTTTTAACTAAACTAAGTCTAAATACTCCAACTGATGTAATTTCTATAAAATCTTATTGTTTACATGACCTAGACTAAAGTTCCATAGGTGGGTGATATATGAATCATGATCGCTGGTTTTATTATTGATTTTCATTACTGTTTTTTCAAGTTCAGGTATATATAATCCATTGTTAAGTTGTTCCATACCACAACACATGTTATCCTTATGAAAGAGAAAACACATATTTCCAAACTGGAAAAAAATCCCATAGTTTCTAAACTTGAATATGAGAATATCTTTAATATTAAATAGGTCACATAATAACAATTATTCATTATTAGAACAAAACTACTAGGAAAAGTTAAGTGATAGTCTCCTACTACCAAGGTTGCTAGACTTGCACCATTTGTAGCTCAGAGATAAACTTCACCTTTATAAATATTCTAAAATACAATTGGTTCTTGTATATGAATACATATGTGTGATATACATGCCATATCCAATACGCAACTTGTAGATAATGAAATATTTCATTCAATGAAAAAAATATCTGAAGTAGAAGTGTCACCTTTCTTCTTATTCCTATCTATGAAATTTTTATTCTAGTGGAATTTCTTGAAAAAAAAGTATAAAACCTCTTTCTCATTTCCCTATCTATGTGTCCTTGTCTTTTTGGAAGGATGGTACACCAGTTTCTTCAGCCTGGACTTGGTCTTAAAACCCTTTACCTTTCCCTTCTTTCTCTTGTTCACTATAAGGACCGAAGAATTGGTATTATTTATATCCTTATACACTTGAAAAAATAAATCCAAAATATCCAAGAGAAAATATGACATTTTATTCATATTATAATTAATAATTAAAGTCAAAAAGTTATGCAGTAAATAAGAAAGAATGAGATCCGTTGCTAGTTCTTGGTTCAATTTAAACCCAAGGGCTTCAAGAGTCTAAATGTACCCAATCATCTTAAGTACATGAGGTCCCACATGATTTCCTTCTTCTAGAATACACCTATAAAGGGCACTGGAAATATCATACCTTTATTACCTTTATCTCTCTTGATATAATTATTGAAGATGAGTTAGTATCTTGTAGGCATCCTCATCCTCATGCATTTTCTACAATTGACTGGACATGAATGAAAACATGATGCACTGAACATCTAGTGAATCATATATATGAATTTTATATTTTTCTTTATCCTCCTTACTTGATAAATAAGTAGGATTAGTAGGAATTGAGGATTCTATAACATAAAACTTCCTTTATTGGCATAGTACTATGCGCAAGCGCTTGTACCACTCCTGGAAGTTATGGCTGGTCATAATATTTTATTTATCCAAAATTGATCATAGTGACACTATACTTGCGGTGTTGGTGATTTCCATTTTATTTCTACAATAAATTAATTTTATCAGCCAGTACTTTATTCTTGATTACCATTTAGACAATTATGATTAATTAATTATTATATCATTTAAATGTCTCACTATTTTATCAAACCATAATAGCCCTCACTATTCGATTAGGAATACTATATCACTTGAGTATTCTAGTGGAAAAGATCCTTGAAAATACTCCTCATAATTTACAATATTTGTCTATGTAACTACTTGGAGAGTTTCTAGGTAAGATCTAGGATATAAAACCACAATAACTTTCAATTCCTAGAATTTTTGAGTAAATTCTCAAATTATTGGAATCGTAACTTGATTCCATCAATGCCTTTCCTCTAAAGTGATGAGAATCTAGATTTGGATACTTAATTGCTACCACTTTTAATAAAGTTGACCCATTACTCTTATAGGAAGTCCCAGGTAATAGGAGGCACTCTCAACATTGGTTGAAAAGCATATTGAACACCAGGTTTTGCTTGAATTTGAGCAATGGAAGGCTTTACGACTTGATATATCTTTGAGGGATTTTAATATTTCTTGACGAATTTAATCCATTTATATTATGTTCAATATAGGTTTTCTCTCTCACAACTGAACATGAAATAGAAAAACATACATCATGTATTTAGGCATTTCATCTTATTTATTATTTTATATGATCATGCAATAATAATTCACTTGAATAAAATAAAAAATGACATATAAAGGGAAAAAATTCAATCCGACTGGTTTTGAGAATCTAATTATGATTGATCCAAAAAGTATTAACCTTAACTTAGGGGGTTTCATACCTGAGTTGACTCCCGACTCATATCGTAGCTCGCCCCAACAATAATGTTCTCAACTCTTGTTTGGATTACCATCTCAAATTGGAAAGGTCTACATCTTAGAACGTTATCGTGTCTAGGGGTGAAATTTACAATAGGTGAATTGGATGTGCATGCCATTATACATATTTGAATAAAATAAGATGATGTGAATACCATCATTTAATTACCTACTTATTACAATCATCACACACAATAAATAAATAAATAAATATCACAGACATACATGGGTCGATCACTAGGTCAAGAATAGTCATATAAATGAATAAACACATAATAAAAATTAAATTCTGATAAATTTAAATAATATGAGGGCATTTAAATAAATTAAAAGAATTTAAATAAATTTAAATAATTTATTTTTATACGGTTTTAGTTTTAATTTAATCTTAAATACAAAAGATAAATTTAAGTTTTTGATTATTAACATTTATATCCAAAATTAATTTTAATTAATTTAATTTAAAAATAAAATAAAATTAATAAAATTAATTTATTAATTTCAACTGGGCCTCGAAAAACCCTACCTCGACCCTTTGCAGACTAGTTCGTTGCCCTGTTGGCCCATTTGGGCCTGGAAAACCCCATGTAGGGGTATTCTGGCCTAGTTAGGTCTTCCTAGACCCGTTATGGATTGGGAAAACCTACCTTGTCCCTTAGATAGGGTAAATCAGGTTGACAAAACCAGTGTGAGAAGCGACAGGGGTTACCTTTGACCTTGGTCGGCAATGGTGAGGAGAATTGAAGCTCATGGTAGTCAGAGCTTCCCGATCCAAGCATGGAAGAGGAGGTAGGGGCTGGTAGCAATAATTCTGGCCATATATAGGCATGATATATATTCTAATGGTCCAAATAGGATGGTAGTGAAAATAGATGGACCTCATGGGTTGATGAAGATGGGGTCACCTGAGATGGCAGTGATCCCCTATGCTCGTGGTCTTGGTCATCAGTTTCTCAAAACAACACTCGTGGGAGGAGGCAGTTGTTTTCCCAGTAGGAGGTGACCAGTGTGGTCAGGATCGATAGGAATACCCATGGAGGAGTTACCGATGTTCAGGGCTCTTGATTTAGGCAGAGGGAGGCATTGGATGGAAGCAGTGCCAGTGGTGGACGACTCAGAAGGAGAATTGACCGGAGAGACCTCTAATTAATGATTTGTGGTGGATAGAGAGAGGAGAAGGAGTCTGAATAGGGAGTGGGTAGCTCATGTTGGAGAGGGGAGGTGTGCCTCTGGTGTGTTCGACTAGGGAGAGGGGATACCATGTGGCTTTCATGGTAAGGGATAAGACCTAGCAGGGTCTCAAGCAACAAGAAAGAAACCTAAGTCTTAGTCTGCTTCATTTTTTTTGTGTTTTTCCCATTATGACTTAGTCAAGAAATCAAATTTTCATAATTTTTAAAAATTTACACCTCCATCAGAAAATAACACCCCTTTAATTTTTTATCATTGAAAAAACATAGAAATGAAATAATATAATAATAATATTATATTATATTTTTTTTCATTTCTATAAGACATGTGGAATTAAGTGTCATCAGAAAGTACTATTCCGATGGTCGAAAACTGGTCAGTACCTAACCAAAAAAGGGGTTCTCAAGAAAATATAAGAACACTATAAAATAAATTATTAAAAACACATTCTTTATAATAACACATTTAAAAATAAAAAAAATTAACTCCAAAAACCATCATTGCGATCCATAAAAATTTTAGATGGCTATAACTTAGCCATAAGAAATCAGATCAACTCACAATCAAATTCATTAGAACCATTTTAATACCCTATACTTAAAATTTAATGCAATTTAATTTATCTTGACTAAAAAAAACCACACATCCCTCTGATACCAATTAAAGGTTCCAGGGAACTCAGTGGAAGTTGGTGGGCTTGGAATTTATTTTTTTTCATCACCAGAGCGATGAAACATCATCATATCTAGCGATCCAGCCTCAATATGGTCCGGGGATCCCGTGTGGTTTAATCTGAGCATAATAAATAAAACAAACAAATAACTTGTTCTGATTTGATGTGTGTACATATTTCACAAGTTTCCAGCACCTGTTTCTTAAAGGATCCGATGACGAATCCCTCTAGATCATCCACACACTCTTCTCATATCTGTTTGTGTTCCATTTTTTGGATTTTGGGTGCTAGTGTAGAGATCCGATTGTCACTTAGATGCAACGATATTCACCAAAATCCCCTATCTTCGATCTATTAAGATGATATTGGATTGTTCGCTTGATTGAGAGATTCTATCTCTAAGAATTATGAGGAGAAATAAGATCTCAATTCTAATGGAATGGATCATCCCATGGGAAGACCATATCTCCACTTATATAGTGGATTTCCATATTACCTGATTAGGGTTCCCAACCCCCATGCAATAAATGTCCCCTAAATAAGTATTATAGATAATTATTTATGATGAACTAAAATTTGTTATAAATATTATTTATATTTTATCACATAACTGTAATATACATTAAATATATTAAGTTATAATCCAAATAAATTAACTCGACTCACAACTCTTGATAATATTAAACGAACTTGGAATATTATATTAATATTAATTTTTATAATATTCATCATTGTATTTACTTAATAAATTTTAAATACATGTAGTAAATAAATTCAACCTAGTTATTTTTCACTTGAATAATAATGAATTTATTTATTTATTAGGGATTGATAGAACATGGACAACACTCGGACCCTGTGACAGGTCCCACTATGTCCTATATTCTAATTCAACATAATATGAAAGATTCTAGAATGTGTTATTATGTGTGAACCTTTAGTAACTTATCTTAATAGCAGTGAATAATATTCACTGACCGGGGGAAGAGTCTAGAAACCCATCAAACCCCCTATAGAGATAAGGAAAATTCATAGCAATGACTACCAACCTACGAACACACACTGTGTAATATAATCTCTCTGTCATATGATATATCATAAAGCAGGATGCACACTTGTGTCATCACCCTTTTCTTTCTTTATTATTTGTTTATTTAACTGGATAGACTTACCTTCGACTACCATGGATATGGATTTATGAAGGTACTACCATCCTGATCAACCAGGCCTAGGATATCTCTTCTTTAACTCAGAAGAGACAAATTCTATCTCAATAATTCAATCAATATCATGACACCAATGATGTAACCAACACAAACTACCTCTCCACGATATCCTTTTCATGGTTTTAAACTTATATCAAAGTACATGATCAAATGACGCACATCAAAAATGATCTCAAGTTAGGAGACTAATATGCATTTCTATAGATAGAAACAACCAATGACACATGAAACATTTGGTGTTTTTATTAGCAGGTCTGTCCTCATGATCTCAAATACTAGATATCACCAAGTGAGAAATTCATGAGAAGAATTCTCAATGCTTATGAGCCCACAACACCTAATATTTTCACATCATATGTTACATGTCAGTATGATGTATCTGGACCACAATTTAATATTACTATCATAGTATCTATAGGTTCTCATTATAGCATGAGATATGCTATAACCCTTTTATACAATACATAATATAATGACATTACTATAAATATAGTGGACGTAGAAGTATCAATACTATCATGGAAAGATAAACACATGTATAAATTAAACACTGTATATATGTAGTGGTAATCAAATTACATCACAAGTTGGGTCTATGGAACACACTTTCAACAATAATATGATGAAGTTAAATTTCATCCACTGAATCACTTGGATTTATAATACATGATATCATAATTATGTTTTTCCTAGTAATAGGGTACATATGGTGTATATAGTAAGGTATGATATACAAAAAGGTCATGGTTTTGTTCTAGTTCATAATCTATGATATGTGATATCATAGGTTATAACTGAATCTAGGGTTACACAAAAACAGATCATCGATTCATAGTTATGACAAATATTATATCATATTCTATGACTAGACCATAAGTAAGAGTCTTAGTTTGTGTGATTTACACTTATTTATGGGTTCCCTAACACATAATAGTTTTTACATTACGAGATAATGAATCTTACATATGGGAAACCCTATACATAATGTTTTTCCCTTTGTGTGAGAACTACTCTTATGCATGGGATACCCCATGCGTAATAGTGTTGAATTTTTCATAAAAATAAAAAATATTACGTAATGGTTCCCCATGATCTCTATTGCTAATTATGATAGACATTTTCATATATCTATCATAAAATATGATATAATACAAAAATGAAAAAATTTAATATTTTTTTCTAGAATTAATTAAAGTTTATAAATTTTTTATAAATAATAAGTTTCAATAATTATAAATAGAATATTTTCATTCCTAAATAAAATATAAAATTTTCATATTAATATATCATGTTTGGAAAATAAATAAAATATTCACTTATTTTCTAATTCCTTTTAAATATTAATGTTTATAAATTGTTTATGAAATGTAAATATTATGTATGATTTAATTTATATGATAAATTCCTTCTTATAAATTTTCATTCCATACCTTACATGTGAGGTATGATAACATAAGATTTAGTTTTCATCTACCTTAATCTCAGTTTGTAGTTAACGTTATTATCATGAATTATGTTATTGAATATAGTTTATATATATTAGGCATTAGAGTTATGGTGAATTAGAATCACTCTTGAGTAAAGTATCTCTAGATAGAGGGTATTTAGGTCATACTTCCCACTATCCTAAAGGATTATTCCTTTTTCTAAAAAGGTGGGGGTTGACTATTTGTGGCTCCAGACTTATGTAGGTTCTGGTCGTAGATGAAACAACCTTTGATGGCATGGGAAGCTCAGTTTTTATTCTTAATTTATATGTAATAATTTTCATACATGATTAAAAAATCATGTCCAATAAAAATTATATATTCCTCGACTATATTAAAACACCAGAAACAAAATAAGGGGATCTTTACATGTAATTTAAAATTAATTTATGAGTAGATATAAAATTACCCCAACTTGTAATTCCTATTTTTTCAATGAATCGATAGACTAGATCTCATCATACAATCATTTAATTTTTGGATCCAAGTGTAGAATCTCTCTAAAGATGATCCACATGTGCACCAAAATCTATGAATGTCATCATAGAATCATTGGGTACTATCACGACCGATCCTGATAACTTATGTTGTTCACGATTGATCGTAGTAGAATTATTCTCAATGGAGGAATAACTCTTGATGTTCTCTTAATGGATTGAGAGAGGAGGAATAAATATTGCACTCTATATCTCTATATCACACTGTAGGTACTGAGTGAGTCTCTTTATATCCATTGTGAACACCAAAATTGATTATAGAAAGTGATATAATTAGATAATTATTTTGGAAGGTTTAGGGTTAACAAATTGAGCACATGACACTTTCAGACCTAATATTTTTTAGTTGAACCCATGTCAAATAATAATAATAATAATAATATTAATCACTTGACATGTGAAACACATTAAGAATATAAATAAATATCATTTATACCATTTCCAATCATACAATCAAGCTCAATCTGATTTCCTTTGTCAATATTTACTGATACTCAAATCATGATCATTTAATAAATAAACATCACTATGTTATTCTATGATAAATATAATAAAAATCATATTTTACAAAAATTCAAATAAATATTTATTATTATTATTTGAATCACTTATTCTTTTGAATAACTTGCGATTAAATTACAGAGATCAACTAAACCTGAATAAATAATATTTATTCTGACTTGTTAAATTCAATACTTGAATTTAAATGAGATTGCATATACAATTTGCATGTAACCCTCTAGGACAATTTCTTAGTGAAATGAGGCATAGCCGCTCAAAGTCCATGGTGCATCTAGAAACACACCAAGCCACCCATATAGAAATAAGTTAATGTCATAATGATATTTAAACTTCTACATATGATTATTATTTTATATAATCCCTTTATCATGATATTTAAAATCAAGAAGGTTTCATGCCAGTTTGATCAAACTATATGATCGATTTCTCTTTCTTTGACTTTCTGAAAATGAACTCACCCACCAAACACCATGGACTTGGATTTTATAGTTAGTTCCATTTCCATCAAAGGGACTGAGATATCAACTTCCATTAAGGGACATAAGTGATAAATATTTTCTCACATTATCCATTAATAAAATATCACTCATGAAATTCCCACAACATCCTACTTACCCACAAGAATATATCATCACAATTTTCATCAATACATCAAAATAAACAATACATGATATCTATTAATGATATTCTTAAAGTATAAGGATTAATAAACATGTACAAAAATAGGAACATAATATGACACATGGAAATGTGGAATTTTTATTAATGAGTCTATTCTCATAACCTCATATCTTGGATATTAATAGGGTAGAACACCATGAGAAGGTGTATCAATGTCTTATAAGACACACACCCCTAAAACATGTATCTTCCATGTCCCATAAGACAATATCATCAACCCATAGAATAATATTCAAGAATACTATCATGGAACCTATAGGTTCACATCATAGTAGGGAACTACTATGACCTTTTAGTGAAGAATATATTCTTATGAAATTATCACATATAATAGTCATGTATAGAAACAATCATGACGCCATAAGAAAATTAATTAATAATAAAAAAATGTAATCAAGTACTAAGAAATCTGGTTTTAGGGCACCAACTCCAATAGACTCCCACTTGCACTAGATCCAATTGGAAAAAACTTTCAGTCCACTTGCTCTCACATGATACTCATACCTCTACTAAGATAAATCCTTATTCAAGGATTTTTCCATGTTTTTTATATGGATACTCTTCTCACCAAAACTTCATCTCATTGAAAAAAATACCTCAAGAGATGAAACTTTTAAAGTATGTTCCTTTTACTTTGTTGTGACCTCGACTATTTGGAGAGAGACACTGTTGCACTGTTATAATAATAAAATGTGATAGGATCATCACTTTTAGGCACCAAATCAAACTCTTATAAAAGGTTTAAAATAAAAACTACTTCCTTGTCTACATTGAAAGTTTAAATATACCTAGAATACACTCCAAAATCGATGAAAATTGGATGTGTTGAACTCTTCCAGCTCACAAATCCTCCATTAAGAGAAAAGATATATCTAGACTCTGAATTAAGATCATTGTGATCTTTTTGAAAGCTATAATCTATATAACCCATGAGGAATGACTCTTCATCCCTTCCATACACAAGGAACTCATCCTTAGTTAGTCTCAAATAATTAAGGATAACCTTAACAGTAGTCCAATATTTTTCACATGGATTTTCTTGATATCTTCATACCATGATAAATGAATACTAAACATCAAGAAGCATATATAACATGAAATAAATGATAGATCCGATTATATAAGCATATTATATCTTACTCACTCTCTCTCTTCATTCCTATTCCTGAGGACACATTTTCTTAGAAAGATTTATACCATGTGACACTAGAACCAATACCCCCTTGGATTTTTCTATACCAAACCTATTTAGTATCTGGTCAATGTATGTACCTTGACTTAGTATAGGTAGTCTCTTGGATCTATCATACATGATCTTGATTCATATAATGTATGATACTTTACCTAATTCCTTCATATAGAAGAACTTTCTCAACCATGACGTAACATCTTATAAGGCTAGTCTATCATTTCCAATTAGTAATATTTAATCAACATATAATACTATGAAAACAACTATACTCCCACTAAACTTCTTGTAAACACATTAATCAAATTCTTTCTTAATGAAACAAAATTTATTTATGGATTCATTAACTCAAATATTCCATGACTTGGATTCTTTCTTAAATCTATAAATGGATCTATAAAACTTTTATAACTTTTTGGAATTTCCCAAAGTCACAAATCATTATTTTTGGGTCATATACACATCCTATTTAAGTTTAAAAATAAGTAAAGTATTTTTGAAATCCATTTTACAAATATCATAGTCATGTTAAGATTCTATGGAATGCAAAACTTTGATAGATTTAAATATGGAAATTAGAGAAAAAGTTTCATTGTAATTAATACCTTGACATTTTCAAAACCCTTTATCCACTAGCTATGATTTATAGGTATTTAATTTACTTTACATATCAAACTTTATCTTGAATACCCATTTACACCCAACAAGCTTTACATAAATTGACAGATCGATCATAACCCAAATATGGTTTTGTTACATGGAATCCATCTCATAATTCATAAATTATTTCCATATTATATCTTCTGAGATCTCTACTTCCACCTTGAAGGAGAGAGGATCATTATTGTTAACCAATAATGTATCACCATCATCAGTTATTATAAAAACATATCTCTATGGTTCTCTTACCTCTCCAACGCTCCTATGAAGTACTTGTGTTTCTGGAGAACTTATTCCACGAGGACTTGTGGAATATATTACTATAATAACTCTAATGTATCTTGAGAATCAAATTCATCAAATTCAATATTTCTCCTACTATACTCCTTGAGTATTTTCTCCCTCTCAAGAAATATATCTCATATTTTGACGATTACTTTCTTTTTTGAAGGGTTGTATAGATAAATCCCCTTATTTTATTAGGATACCCTATAAAGATACACTTTGTTCCTTAGGGTGAAAGTTTATTTCCTGAGCTAGCCTAAAAAGAAAAATCATAAACTTATGCATGAACATGTGAGAAACCAAGTTTCTTTCTACCCCATAACTTGAAGGGAATACTATTTTACACTTAAGTTGGTACTTGGTATAGTAAGTATGATTTTTTCTATAATTCATATCCCCAAAAGGATAATGGAAGTCTTGAAAAACTCATCATCGACCTTACCATGTCCATTAGTGTATGATTTCTCCTTTTAATAATACTATTCCACTGTGGTGTATAAGTTTGAGTGAGTTGATATAAAATCACATACTTCTATAGAAAGTCGATAAAGTCTTGGTTAAAATATTCACCACTTCGATATGATCAAAGATTATTTATCTTCTTACCAAACTTATTCTCAACTCCATTCTTGAACTCTTTGAACTTACCAAAGGATTTATACTTTTACCTCATATGTATATATAACCATACGTACTCAAGTCGATAGTACAATTAATAAATTATGAGAATCCACCTCTAGCTTCTACTTGAAAAGTTTCACACACATTAGTGTGTACCAATTCTATAATCTCTATACCCCTTTCAAATTGACCATCTAATAGTGGTTTGGTCATCTTTATTTTTAAATAATCATGAAATATTTTAGTTGTTTTAATCTCAAAAGAGTCTAAGTAACCATCTTGATAGATATTTGTAAAATTCTTGTCATACATGACCTAGATGATGATGCCATAACTGAATATTAAATGAGTCATGCATATTTGTCTCGTTATCAATTTACAATATCTTAATTTCTTAATTTAATACATAAAGACCATTATTCAACCATTGAATACCATAACATATTCTATATTTATAAAAGTAGAAACCCTTATTTCCAAAGATGAAAATCAATCAATCCATGTCTAAAAAAGAAACAAAAAATAATGTTTTTAATAACACTGGGAACATAATAAAATTTCTTTAAAACCAAAATCAATCCTATAAAAAATGAGAGATGGTAGTATCCAATGGCTAGAGTATCCAACCTTGCTCTATTGTAAAACCATAGATCTACCTAATCTTTGGAAATATTTCAAAATCTATTTTATTCCTATATTTGGATACAAATGTGAGCAACACAGCAAATATCTAATACCCAAATTGTAAATATGGAAATATTAAAATCAATAATGAATGAAAATAAAGATTCCACTTTCTTATTTTGTTGGGTTTAATTCCTCTTCCAGTTTCCCTTCTTGACACATACAAAACATACCATATCCTATTCCTTTCCTTACCTCAATGTCTTATTCTTCTTATAAGTATGATGATCTAGAGCCTTAGACTTAAAATGAGTCTTTGAACCCTTTCCTCACTCCTCCTCTTATTATTCACCATAAGGACCATTATTTTGGCCTACCCCATGTCTTTATCAACTTGGTGAATAATATTAAGAAGTTTCAAAAGTGTCTTCTCACTATTTCTCAAATTATAATTCAAAATAAAACTAGATAATTTTTTAGGTAGTGAGGGCATAATGAGATTTGTGCACAACTCATCAGGGATCTTAAAACCCAAGATGTCTAGGATCTTAATGTAAACAATCATCTTGACTACACGTGGCATATTTGGTGCTAGATATCTAATATTTCATGTGAAAAATTCATCGGAGATATAATATATCTCTAATCTCACTTTTTTAATGATATATATTCCAAAGGTGAGAATAAATTCTATACATATTCATATGATCATATTGATTTAGAAACTCATTGGATATGGATGATATCATGAGACATTATAAATCTATTTCACCTTCCAAATGTTTTATATATAGAGATACTTCTTCCTCTCTAGATTGTTTAGAAAGGTACTCAAAAAGTGGGGTTTCTAGCACATATAATTTCTATTTGTGGCATAGTATAACATGTTAAAACCTATACCATTCCTAGAAATTTTTCATCAGTGATAAGATTATCATTCTTTAGTATAGATCACAATGAAAATTTCAAAGTTTTTTTATTTTCCATTTTCTACAAATTAATAGCTAATAATTAATATTTTCTTCATTACAAAAATAGATTAATAAATTTAAAATTAATTAAATTCTATTAATATCCCACTCTTTTTGAAACCTAATATCCCTCACCACTATTTTCAAAATATATTATCGCTTATATATTCTAGTCATAGGTATCCATATTCCCATTTTCATAACCCAGACTTGGTATTAACAAGTTATTTGAAGGGTTTTAGGTAGTCATAGATTTCCAAATACATTAACTCACATTTTCTTGATCCATTGAGTGGACTCACCAATCCCGAAATCCTATTTTAATGATTTCCTCAACACCTCTTAGTTACACTAAGTCCTTGTTGGGTAGTCAACCCTTGATATAAACCAACTTAACTCAACCCAAAAATTCAAGCTAAAAGTTTCATGATAATTTAAAGCACCTCAACTTAAGTTATTCAAGAACTCTGAACTATGAGTTCGATTCTAACTTAAGTATTGTAAGGTTACACTGACTTAATATTTTAGTTGAGATATTTTTATCCTTATTCATAAAACCCATTTTATCTTTTCACATGTCTTATTAATATTGAGTGGATTTTACTTAAGTGATTAACTATGTTTGATAAAACATTCACACATAATCCACTTATATTTTATTATTTATTTCATTCGTGTTAACTCATTTATTAAGTGATTGTGAAACATTAAAAAACAAAAACAATCAAACATGAAACTGATATAAATAAAAATATTAGTGGTATAATCATGTGGTTCTCTAATGGTTAGTTTATCTGAAAGATGATAAAATAACTCATGACTCTAGGGAAAAAACCTTGAACCATAGAATGTTTTGTATTGAAGCATTCTATCTTCATCTCTTATATATCACCTCAATTTGTTTTTCTTTAGATATTTGACTCGGACCATCTCCTCTAACCTAGGAGTTATATCCTTATATAATATTTTACTCACATGCAAGTGAGGGGATCCAATGGATTGGATAAAGGGGGTTTAAATAAAATAAACCATAGGCATGAATTCCCTTACATAATAAAGAGGAGAGGATTATTGGAACCAAGGATGTTCATTGATGGAAATTGAGTATGGTTTGTGTTTTTTTTTCAATCCTCACATGGTTGATCAAGTAGTTTTCAAGAAAAGTACTATTATGGTAAAGGCTGACAACAATGTTGAAGATGGAGTTGTTTCCCAGTGTTTGCCAAATTTTTGAGGTAAAAAATCTAGAGGAAGGGATAACATCACGAAGGGTTGTTTTATGGAATCAACTCATCATGAAAATGGTAAAGGAATGAGTTTCATGAGGACTGGGATAATATTTGTGAATATTTGGAGCATCATGAACAAATATGGTGATCTTTGCGATTATGAGAAATGGAGCATCATGACTGCGTGATGTGTTGATGATGGTCTCTATGACTACGTCAAATCACAGTGGAAATTCTCAAAGGAAGGAGCATTGCGAAGAGGATTTTGAAATATTTAGAAAAAATGTTAAAGGTGATGGAGCATCACTAACAATAAAACCTATAAATATAATCCTACCCATACTTCATTACACACAAAATTATTCAAGGAAAATCTAGAATGGTTCTGATTTTGCGAATCTAGGGGAGCTCTGTGAATATAGATTTCTATGCAAGCTTGAGCTTCAAGAAAATACTAGTTGAGTCTTTAGTGATGCTAATTATTTTGAGTAAAGGGTACTTCATGATGATAAGGTATTCTGCGTTGACTTAGTGAGCTTCATGAAGGTAGTTTGTTTCATGAAGTTAGTGAGATTTGTAAAGAAGCTTCATGAAAGATAGTTTTGAATATTAGTTTTTCAGTCAATAAAGATTTCAAAGTGCATAAAATCAGGTATATAGTTCAAGGAGAGTATTGTTCTAGTCAGGGAAAAATAATTTAATTCCAATCCACTAAATAGATCTTCAAGTCAATAAAATTTGTTAGATTTCTCTCAAAGTAGTGATCTAAGGGGAGTTGACGAAAGTGTTCTGAGGGGAGCATAGTGTTATCCCTAAAATATTATAAAGGAAGTGTGACTGGATAGAGTGTTTGTGTTTGAACTATTTTATTCCAAAACTAGTGAATATTAGTGTATTTAGGTATGACCAAAACACTGTCGGCTTATTCTCCTTGGACTGGCCCTTAGTGGTGAACCAAGTAAAATTGTTGTGTGTTCTCTTTGCTTGTAGTTTTTTGTTTTCTACACATTCCTATCAGATATATTTAATTGGTTCCTACCAACATGGGAGCAAGATAATAATACTTGAAGAAAAATTTGACACCCCGATTCACCCCTCCCCTCTCAGGGTGTTCTGGGGTCCTTTAAGTGGTATCAAAGAGAGGTTGCTGGTGTTAAATCTGTCCTTCTTTTTTGTCATGGAGAACTCAGTAAATGTCAGGGGAGTACCCCTTTTTATGGAAGAAACTTACATATTTAGAATAATAAGATGAGATCTAATCTAATATCTCTTGGAATGAAAGTACTCTTTGATACCACATAAGGGATTTAGGTAACTGATGCTACAATACTGTCTATGAATAACACAAATAGAAAAATGCTTGATGTAGATGCCAAAGCAAAAAATTCCCTTACTAAAGCACCATCTGATAAAATATATCTAAAGTTAATGAGTTTCACCTCATCCAAGTTTATATGGGAAAATATAGAAAATATATATGAAGGTGATAAAAAAGTGAATGAGGCCAAACTTTAAGTTTTTTGCAACAGGTTTGATGATTTGAAGATGCATCCTGATGAACATATTGATACCTTTTTCAATCGAATTACTAAATTATTAGGATCAATTTGAGTGTTTGGTGAAGAAATTAAGGGCATTGAAATTTTAAATAAAATATTTATAATACTTCAACCTCTTTACAATCCAAAAGTTTCAGCCCTTGAGGAAATGGATCTTTCAAAACTTTCCTTGGATGATCTACTGAGCAGTTTGGTAGAATATGAAATGAGAGTCAAACCAAAGGATGAAACAAGTCATGTTAGTAAGTATATGGCATTAAAATCTATGTAAAAACTTTAGATTTTATGATATAGTGTTAATGAAGGTAACTAGGAATAATAACTTCTTTCTCTCTTTTCCAAAACATTTAATAGAGGAAAAGGGAGATTTGAAGGAAAGCTACCCTTGTCATGTTTTTGTTGTGGTAGAGTTGAGAACATTGTCTCTCAGTGCTCAAGGAAGTTCAATGATGAAGAAAGTGAAGCATAAAACTCACAGAATCCTCAAAAAAGGTTTTCTCAAAAGGGAGACTTCAAAACTGGAAATAAATTACAGAGAAAGAGTTTTGTCTATAAAGAAGAAGATGTTGAAAATGAATTTTTTGAGTAAAAAAACCTGAGTTTAAATCTAGAACCCATGAATATATGATGTCTATAGTTGAAAAGTTAGATCCATAAAAATATAAATCTAGAGATAATCAGTTTATTTTTGATGTTGATCTCAAGATGAAACTTGAGGATGCTCTTGATGATCTTGAGAATAAAAGAAACAAAAGAAAAAGTGTAGAGTAATTATGGAAGAGTCATCAGAATATGTTGATCAATTGGAAGATGAAATTAATATACCGGAAGAAGTAGTAAAAATAAAATTAAACATATTTTGAAAGCTCAGAAGACATATTAGAACATAAACGTAGAATTTAAGAACATGAAAAGGTCATCAATGAACATACATCTAGACTAGAGGATATTTCCAAGATTATTGAGGGGATTTAAGAAGAGTTTTTTTACTCTTAGGAGTAAACTTGAAAGTGAATCAAACTCAAAATAAACAAAGAAGAAAATATAGTTTGGAATATTCTCAGATGCTGAGCTACTAGAGAGATCTAAACATTGTTCTGAAGTTATAGAGAACTCTTTGAATGGTCAAAGATCCACATGCTTTGGAAAAAGTATATTTTTTTGTGATGTTGAAAAATCAAATGATGTAAATAAAATAGTACACAATAAAAGCAAGATAAAAGTTTGAAATATCACAAAGTCACCTGAAGTCTTAAAAAATAAATCCTCAAATCATATAGGAAGTAGAAATAAAAACTATCTTCAGGTATCCAAAAATTATCGGTAGTCAAACTCTTTTACTAAGGAAGGGGGCATGATGAGGAATATAAGTGATAAGATGTTTACTATTATGAAATGTCAATTTTGTGGCTATCTGGGTCACACCATGTTATACTATGAAGAGGAAAAGAGCTATTTGAATGTGGAAGAGAAAGGAAGTGAACAAAAGAGAAAGAATTAAAGTCCCACATCTTATAAAAGAAATATATTTTATGGATATTGTTTTCACTAAACTAACTTTTTCCATAAATCTATTCATTATAGGCAGATGAAAGGTGGAAATAATTCCTACAGAACTTAGAGACAAGTCAATACTCACCAACCAGACGATGTTTCTCTTACAGTTTTCTCCTCTATAAGAACAATATGAGTATGATGAACCAATACATATGGAAAAGAGAGTGGAAATACCATATTTATCTTTCACTCAATCAAATATTTCATGGAAGGAAAAGAAGAAAGTTGAGAAATCCAATCTTGAATAATTTTCTCTCAAATATACAAATAATAGTAGCACATAGATTCTTGATAGTGGATTCTTGTCCCATATAATGATAAATGAATATTTATTGAATAATTTAAATAAAAGGGTTGATAGAATAGTCAGGTTAGAAAATTATGGTGCTTTGAAGATTAAAGACAGTGGGAGCACAGAACTGGAAAGTGACGAGCTTAAGAAAACCAAAGTTCTTTATGTGGACAGTTTTCATCACAATATCCTGAGTGTGAGTCAACTCTATGACTCAAGACTTATAGTGACTTTCAATAAAAAAGGATGCACTATAAAAGGAAATATAGGTTATTATCTCATAAAAGGTTTCAAAATAGATGGAAACTTATATCAAGTTGATAGTAATAAGAAAATTTTCTATCTGATAGTTAAAGAATAGAACAACTTGTGGCATCAAAGTTTGGGTCACATTAATAAAAAATAAATGGAAAATATATCTAATATTAAGATAGTCATGGACCTCCCCAATCTGAAATGTGAATGAGAAATAAATTGTGATGCTTTAATACAAGGGAAGTTGATCTACTGTTTATATCATCCAAAGAAGAAAAGGGAATTAAATCTTTTTGATCTCATCCATACAGACATATGTGGTCTGATAAATGTTTCTATAATATATAAAAAAAGGTACTTCATTATTTTCATTGATGATTATAGTAGGATGGATTGTGTGATAGTTATACATAGGAATTATAATGTATTTTATTACATGAAAACTTATCACCAAATAGTAGAGAATGATACTGGCCACATGATCAATGTTATATAGTATTAAAATGGAGGGGAATAAATCCAATGAATTTAAAAATTACCAATAGAAACATGGAATACAATATGAGGTGGATGCTATGAGAACTCCCCAAAAAATGGAGTTGTTAAGTGAATGAATCAACATGTGAAAAATATGGCCATAACTATGCTGATTGAGAGTGGTATCTATCACCATTACTAGAAATAGGTCGTTTAAGATGCAGTGTATACTCAAAATTGAATAAGGATTTATATGGGAGAAATCAAGACACCATATGAGTCGTGTCATGGAAGGAATCCCTCTTTAAATTATTTTTGTGTTTTCAAAATAAAATTTTTATCATAAACAAAGAACGAAATCAATGCAAGTATGTTGATGCGGAAGATGAAATAATATTCCTTGGATATTTAATGAAGATAAAAAGATCACATATATTTCAATAATCATCTTGGGGGAATTATTGAAAGTAGTTATGTTAAGATCCTTGAAGATAATACCACAAATACCTCAAGAAGCCCTTATGCTGATATGATAGAAGATGAAGAAGACTGTGGACATGGAATAGATTAAAATATATAAGTGAAGTAAGGAGTGTAAAATTTCTAGAGGTGACAAAAAAATGATGATTCAGAAGAATAATTAGAAGAATAAACGATGGATGAGTAAAATTAATCTGAACCTCACAGGTGAAACAAAAGAGATAAAATTGATCAATCTAATATCATTGAGGATTTGAACACACCAACACAGATAAAGGGAATGCAGAATAATTCAAAGTCTTCCTTCCTATCAATTGTGGTAACAACCCCATTTGAAGAAGTTATGAAAGATGAATCATGGGTTAAATCCATGAATGAATAACTCAATTAGATTGATAATAACTAAACATGTGATATTGTTAATAGACCTAAAAGCCAAAATGTGATTAGAACCAAATGGATCTTCAAAAACAACTTTTATGAACATGGAAATGTGATCAGAAATAAGGCACCCCTAGTGTGTAAAGGCTATGTATAGATTGAAGGAATTGATATCCAAGGAACATTTTCTCCAGTGGAAAGACTAGAGTTGATCAGGCTTTTCCTTGCTATATAAATAAAAATAGGATACAAAGTTTATCATATGGATGTCAAAACAGAATTATTAAATGGTTTTCTTGAAGAAGAAGAAGTCTATATTGAAGAACCAGTGGGTTTTATAATTGGTAATGATGAAATGAAGGTTTTTATATTGAAAAAGGCTCTCTATGGTCTGAAGCAAGAACAAGGAGCATGGTATTCTAATCTAAATCCTTATCTGAAGAAGCTTTAATTTAAAAGAGGAGGTTTCAACCCTAATATCTATGTGAATAATTCAAAGGAAGATCAATTTATGGTGTTTTTATACATGGATGATATTATATTTTGTGGAAGGTGACATATATTAGTGAAAGAATTTTCCAATCACATGAGATCAGAATTTGAAATGTCTATGATTGGTGAACTCACATACTTATTGGGGATTCAGTTGGTACAGAAGAAGGTTTACACTTTTATTTCTCAGGAAAAGTATGAAAGAGATTTTCTGAATAAATTCAATATGCATTACTCCAATCCAATGTTGACTCTGATTGTGGTTAGAACTAAAGTTGGAAAGTATGAGGACGAGACTTCTATAGATCCCACCATGTATAGGAGAATCATTGGAAGCTTATTGTACGTAATTGCAACATGAAAAAACATTGTCTTTACAACATTATTAGAGGCCCACTTTCAAATTAATCCAAAGTAAGAACATATGGCGATATATAAATGAATCATGAGGTATATTCAAGGTACACATAATTTTGGCTTATACTTTACTGTAGGAAGAGACAATGAGTTGTCGGTTTTTTTTGATGCTGACTGGGCTAGAGATGAGGTTTATAGAAATTCCACAATTGGTGGAGTGTTCTTTATTGGAAAGAAATACGTGGGATGGTTGAGTAAGAAATAGGAAAGTACTTCTCATAGTATTATAGAAGTAGTGTATATCTCTGCTACAAAGGCATGCACTAAACTATTGTGGATGAAACAACAATTGATTGATATTGGTGACAAGGTGAAACAACCAATGGTGATTTACTTTGATAATAAGAGTGTGATTGATCTTACGAAGAATTCTGTTCAGCATTCTCGTATGAAATATATTGAAATAATATATCACTTTATCAATGAAAAATTTGAACAAGGAATGATTAAAATGGATCATGTTGGAACTAATAACCAAGTGGATGACATTATAACCAATCCATTGGCATCACATGTGTTTGAGAAACATCAGTTGAACCTATGTGTCCAGCTACCTCCCAGTGAATGATTATTTTATGTGTTTTACCCTCTCCCTAGTTGTGTTAACTATTTTAATATGTATTTGGAAGTGATGTAGGTTTATGGAGGAGATACGATCTAGGGGGAGTGTGTTTTTGAGATCTACAAGTAAAAATAAGATTCTTTGGGGTTTTTACCAAAGGGGGAGAATTAATAAATGGATAAATTCAATGAGTTACAAATGGTGAGAATAAGAATACAAAGGGGGGAATGAGAATGGAGAAACAATTCAGTGTTATGAGGAAACAATCAGAGAATTTAGTGTTATGAGGAAACAATCAAAGCTTAGCTTATATATCTTTAAGCATTAAAAAACACATGAACCCAATTCATGCTTCCCCTTTTGTTTTCTACACCTATAATTAATCACGTAGACTTAGAGTTTTACCTAAGTTGTTTCTTGAGTATTAGGTTTTGAATGTGGATGGTGCTTTATTGAATTTATTTTCAGATTTCCAAAAACCCAAAGGGGAATATTGTTGGAAAAAAGGATGTTCTTTGTTGGAAATGGAGCATGATTTTTTTGTCAATCCTTATAATGTTGAAAAAGGAATTTCCAATACAGGTGCTCTTTAGTACATACTAATAGAAATGTTGAAGGTGGTGTCGTTTCCCAGTGTTTTTCCAAAATTTTTGGGTCAAAATATGGAGGAAGGGCTAACATCATGAAGGGTTGTTTTCTGGAATCAAATCATCATGAAAATGGTAAAGGAATGGGTCTCACAAATAATGTGATAATATTCATGAAGATATGGAGCATTGTGAATGGATACGGTGATCTCTGAGATTACAAGAAATGGAGCATCAAGACTGCATGATGTTTTGACAATGATCTCCATGACTACATCAAATCATAGTGGATAATCATGAAGGAAAGAGCGCCACGAAGAGGTTTTGGAAATATCCAAAAAATGAGTTGGAGGCAATGTATCATCCTGAATGGTAGAGCCTATAAATATAAGGCTACCCCTACTTCATTACATACAAAATTATTCAAGGAAAATCTAGAATCACTTTGATTTCACGAAGCTAGGGGAGCTCTGCAAATTTGGATTTCTATGTGAACTTGAGCATCACAAAAAGACTATTTTAGTCTTGAATGATACCAATGTTTTTGAGTAAAGGGTGCTTCCCAATGATGAGGTATTCCATAC
Source organism: Viscum album (assembly GCA_963277665.1). NCBI lineage: Eukaryota > Viridiplantae > Streptophyta > Magnoliopsida > Santalales > Viscaceae > Viscum > Viscum album. The sequence goes on along the minus strand of OY728155.1, from coordinate 438,931,434 downwards.
TGATTTAGTGAGATTCATGAAGGTAGTTTTTTCTATAAAGGTAGGGTGATTTGCGAAGGTAGTGAGATTTGTGAAGGAGCTTCGTGAAAGGCAGATTTGAATATCAGTTTTTTATTGAATAGAGCTTTAAAAGTGCATCAAATTAGGTATAGAGTGGAAGCAGAGTCTCATTCTAGTCAGGGATAAAGAATTTAATATCAATCCATTAAAGTGACCTTCAAGTCGATAAACTGAGTTATAATTCTCTCAAAGTAGTGAGCTAGAGGAATTCAACAGAAGTATTCTGAGGGACATAATGTGATACCCCTAAAATCTTGTAAATGTAATATTCCTGGCATAGATTGTCTGTGTCTAAAATATTTTATTCCACAACTAGTGAGGATTAGTAGATTTAGGTACAATTGACACACAGTAGGAATATGCTCCTTGGACTAGCCATTATTGGAGAACCAAGTAAAATTGTTGTGTGATCTCTTTGCTTGTGGTTGTTTTTTATGCACATTCCCATAAGATAAGTTTAATTGGTTCCTACCAATGTGGGAACAATATCCATCATACTTGAAGAAAATGCTGATTCCCTGATTAACCCCTCTCCTCTAAAGGTGTTCTGGGGCCCTTTAGGGATGAAAAAAGTCCATCAATTTTAATTTAATAACAATAAATTAAAAGTAACCAATCAAATACAGAGGGTTGGTCTAATATCATGATCATCCACAAATCAAGAAATGATAATACATTTGAAATATTGTCATCAATTAATTCGAACCATTGTTTAATTATGATAATGAACAAAAAATTTATCTAATTAATTAAATTTATCTTAATTCTACCCAATCATCCTTAACTCACCATCATATATAAGTTTAATAAAAATTAATTTCAATTAAAATTAATTAAGAATACAAGTGTACTTAGAGGAAACTTTGTGTGATTATCCAAAATTTTAACATAGAAAATGAATTAATTTATGTTTATCAATCCTATGATATTTCATGTACTGTCAAATAAATGACACATGTAACACATGTGAATAGGTTTGATCATATATTTAATTTTTCTCGAGGAAAAATTGGGTGCAACATCTATAGTAAACTACATAGCGGGTACTATTTTACATAGAGTTCACAATATTCTACCCATGTTCACAATACATGCCTTGGGATTGGGAATGTTGCCTACCATAGATGATTTTGAAGTGCACAACATATAACCTCAGAGTTTCATGGCATGTCCATCCCCATGTCATGTATCTAATGCATGAAATGCTGGGACACCCTATGTTCTCAGCTATAAGAAACCAAGTAATAAACATTATGTACAATGCTTACATGAAATGTAGTTCTTTAATCCATGTGCTAGTCTGTCCAAATCTACACACAGATCCACTTTTTTTGGATCTTAGATTCGATTTCATCATATCTATCCAACTTTATCATAAGATATAAGCACAAAACAAAAATACATAGCATGTATGTAGTAAGTACATTCCACATACTCTAGTTTTGTCAAGGTAGTGACCTTTTCACCTTCAGATGGTTTCTTCAAATGTTTCTTAATATTTTAATCTTAACCATTATTTGGTTATGTTAACGAGAATGAAGAAAGGGAATAAATGACGATGATGAATATTAAAATGAGTCATTATAAGTAAAATAAAACACAAACACATGTAAACAATCAATGAATAATAAATAATTATAAATTAAATATGTGACTGCTTTGATACCACTTGTATATTTCAAGAATAGTGGAAACAACCTTTGATGGCATGACCAACTCGACTATTAGTCTTAATTTATGTGTAATCATTGTCACACATGATTAAAATGAAATTTCCAATGAAAACTATAGATTTACTAACTAGATTAAAATGAAATAACTATAATAGGAGGATCCTTACATATAATTTATTATTAATTAAGGAGTAGATATATAATTACCATAACTTGTAATTCAACTTTCATTGAAGATTCAGTGGACTAGATATCATTTCACTTTTGTTGCACTTTAGGATCCAAGTGTAGAATCATGATAATAGTGATCCATAGGGGAACCAAAATCTCTAAATTTCATCATATAATCATTGGGTTCTACCACAACCGATCCTGATCACTTGCTCGAATGGCCCGAAGGCCTTTATTTTTATTGATTTTTGATTACCCCCCTTTCAAGGGATGAGGGGGAACCCTTACAAGGCCCATAGGCTTAGAGATTACATGGCCCGTAGGCTTAGGAAATTACATGACTCCAAGGTCTTAGGGAATTAATCTAGACTATCTACAAGGAAATTCCCCTCCCTAATATCTTCATCATGATAGTATCTATCCACCTTCGCATGGCCATCTAGCTAGGATTCCCGTGCAAGCATAGGCTGGTCCCGATGGAATAGCTATACCCTATCATTCTGAAAAATCCATTTGGCTCTGCTTTGGTGAGTGCACCTGCTCTGAATCCTCTTCTAGGGATGCTCCTTTTTTTGTAGTGTGTTTGGGGAAACTACATGTGGCCCGAAGGCCTTGAGGTGTCCCGAAGGCCTTAATAGTGGCCCGAAAGCCCTACTGACCTGAAGTCCTGGGTGGCCTAAAATCCTTATGGACTACAAGCCCAAACAGATGACCCAAGGTGAATAGTTCCAACTGCTACAGTACCGAATAGTACCTGCTATAGTAATAGCTATAGTGCCTGCTACTGTGCTTACACAGTGTACAGTTCTACTACAGTACATGTACATTTTACAATTCTACTACAGTACCCTCCTAGTGTACAATACTGCTACAGTGCCTGCTACAGTACTATTACAATACCCCTAGAAATATTCCTCTACCTGGGTTTGAACCTAGGTCTTGTGGATGCACTTAAGGATACCTCACCAACTGGGCTGAGGCTCATGTGCCGATCCTTATCATTTGCATTGTTCATGGTTGATCACAACATAATTCTTCTTAAAGGAGGAAGAACATTTGAAGTTCTCTCAATGGATTGAGATAAGAGGAAGAAAGAGTGTGCTTTATATCTTTATATCTCTCTATAGTTCTTAAGAGAGTCTTTCTCTATCCATTATGCACACCAAAAGTGATTATATAAAGTGATATAATTATAGATTTATTATGGTAGGTTTAGGGTTGGAAAACCTCACACAAGCCCCTTTCAAACCTAATAATTATTATTTAACCCCATATACAATGATAATAATAATATTATAATTAATCACTTGACATGTGAAACACATTAAGAATATAAATAAATATCATTTATACCATTTCCAATCAGACCATTGAGCTTGGAGAGATTTACTTCATCAATATTAACCGATATTAGAATAATGTCCATTTAATAAATAAATGTCACTACATTATTATAAGATAAGTATAATAAATATTATATTATCTAAAATTGAAAATAAATACTTATTATTATTATTATCTAACTTACTTATTATTTTGAATAAATTTTGATTAAATTATGGCTATCAACCAAACCCAAATAAATATTATTTATTCTAACTTGTTAAATTCAATACTTGAATTTAACCAAGATTATGGATACACTTTGTGTGTGACCCTCTAGTAATATTTCTCAATGACATTATCCCTAAACATATAAAGTACAAGTTTATCATTTATAAACACTCCAAGTCACCCATAGAGAAAGAAGTTAATGTCTCAATGAAATTCAACCTTCTACAAATGCTTATCGTGTAATATAATCCCTTTATCATGATATATAAAATCAAGAAGGTTGCATGAAGGTTCCATCAACCTATATTCTTGATTTTTCTTTTTTGAATTTCTAGAAATGAACTCTCACAATTAACACCATGGCCATGGATTTTACAGGTAGTTCCATTCTCATCTAAGGGCCTGAGATATCAAAATTTTTCATGGGGAAGAAGGGATAAATCCTTTCATGAATTATCCATTAATGAAATATCACTCATGACGTACCCAATAAACCCTACCTCTCCTTGAGAATATGTCAATATATTTTTCATCAATACATAAAAATCTGCAAGTCATGATATCCATTAATTATAATATTAAATTATAATAATCAATAAAAATATCCATAAATAGGAATATCCAATGACACATGGATATGTGGACTTCTTATTAATGGGTTTGTTGTTATAACCTACTATATTAATGATTACTAAGGGCGAAAACCATGATAAGGTGTCTCAATGTCTTATGATCCTCCTACCCCTAATATTCTATATCATCGATGTCCCATCAAATAATATCATCAGGCCATAGAAAAATATTGAAGAATACTGTCGTGGAACCTCTAGGTTCTCATTAAAGTGGGGAACTAATATGACCTTTCATCATGACACATATTCTTAGGAAATTATCACATACAAGATTCATGAAAATGAACAATCATGATGTGATAAGAAAAATTATTAATAATGAAAAACATGTAATAAAGAACTAAAAAAATTAGTTTTAGGGCACAAACTCCAATAACTTATGTATGTGCATATTATCTATTTTATATAATTTTAAACCTTTCCATGAAAAGTTCACATACCTTATGCATAAGATACATTTGGATATGTGTGTATGTGTTTAACTTATATTTTTGGATGAGTAACACAAAATGTGGGTTATTTAAAGTGTTACACATTAATATGGTGTGAATATATTAATTTGGTGGATAGAATAGGGATTATAAAACTAAATCATTAGAATCATTCATATACAGAGGAATAAAATATGAGATAATAAAGACTGCATGAGATTCCATGGTTATGAATTTAATATGCATGTGATGTATATTAAATTGGTGAGACTTAAAAATAAAACTACTCAAATACTAAGCATGAGATTCCTTCCAAAGAATCACTTTTCAAGACCTAGATCATTTAGTATGGGTTTCCCTAATGGTTAGGTTCCCACGGATTATCTACTGCAAGGAAAAAAGTATTAAGGTGACCTTATTGGCCATTTGACTTGTTCTTGGAATTTTCTTTGGGTTACACTTAGCAGGGAAAACTTAAAGGTTAGGATACTAATGGAATATAGTTGATTTTACATCCACGTGATGGATTTGGTTAAAGATTTATACACTTGGATATATAAGAATCATATATGATGTATAAGGTCACAATTTTTAGTGGGAGTTATTTCATTGAAAAAAATATATAAAACATGATACTCACTCATAGATATGTATTTTTTGTAGATTCTGACATGCATCATGCTATTCATTTTGAGATATATTATAATTATAACCTATAAAACAATTCAAGATTGGTATATATTGTTGAGTAGTGTTCTCAAAGAGAATAATTTTGAGTATATGATTGTGAATGTTATAGAGATAAATTACTCCAATTATGTTGCATGGGTATTCGATACTGAGTGTGAATTATATATTTTTTCTCATAAGCACAGACCCAGAGATGGGTTATAATTGAAGAAAAGAGAGGTAATAATATGTGTTATCAATGGAGCTAGAGTTTCTACCTTGGAAGTCAACACTTATGATCTAATTCTACCCAGTGGATTAGTTCTAGAATTTGTAAACAACTACTATGTTCCTACCATAAACAAAAATTTGACTTATGTATCTTGTTTAGTCAAGAGGAGATTTTCATTCTTTATCAAGAACAATAATTGTTATATATATATATGAATGAAATTTTTTATAGAATTTGGTATATGGTAAACTTTTTATACATTATAGATATAGACAATTCTATCTATAACATTCAAAATAATAAGGTCAATATTGATTTCAATCCCATCCACCTTTAGCATTATTGCCTTGGACATATAAATGAGAAAACATTAAAAGAATCTATAGAGATATATTTTTGGAATCATTCGATTTTGAATCATTTAACATATGTGAATATTTTTTATTAGCAAATATATCCAAAGATACTTTTTGTGGAAATGGTGAAAGGTCTAGTAGAATATTGGATATTATAAATAATGATGTTTATGGATCACTAAGAAAAAAAGTGGTAGGTTTAGGTACTTAATAACCTTTACTGATAACTTTAATTAGGATGGTTATGTGTTTATGGTGAGTCACAAGTATGAAAATTTTTAAAAGTTCAAATAGTTTCACAAAAAAGTTTAGAATCAACTAATAAAAAGTATCAATACTCTTAAATCTGATCTGGGCGGTGAATACTTAATCCAAGAATTCACTGATCATATGATATTTTATGGAATTATTTTTCAACTCTGTCCTATAAGAACACCATGGTGGAATGGTGTATTTTAGATGAGGAACCATACCCTATTAGGCATGGTTTTATTGATGAGAGTTAATGTGAAATTCTTATTTCATTTAATTGATATGCTTTAGAAATTTTTTCATTCCTACTTAATCACATTCTATTAAAGTATATTATAAAAACACCATATGGGATATAGATCAGGAAACATCCTGGTATGTCTTTTATATGTATTTAGAGTTTTAAATCATATGTATGAAAATTTTCTTCTGATAAAATCAACCCTAAATTAGAGAAATTTCTTTTTATTGGTTATCCAAAATAGATAATGGAATATTAATTTTATAATTATATTGAACATAATGTGTTTATATCCAAACTGAAGATTTAATTGAGAATTAGTACATAAGTAATGGAGTTTGTGGGAGGAAGGTTGAACATGGAGAAGTTCAATAATAATGAACAAGAAGTATTCCGAAGATAAAAGTTAAGCTGATTCCATAATGATTTGTGGAAGAAAAACTCTCTCATGTTACATAAGAACCTCAAAGTCTTGATATTATTCATTAGTATCCCAAGAGATATGGATTTATTATATAAAAATATGATGAAGTAATGTCCATAGGTGATGAAACTACCATCAACCAAGAGTCCATTGAGAGTTTTTTTGAGAAATAATTAAAATAAATGGAATCTAAAATGGATTCCATGCACACTAACCGAGTTTTGTAACTTGGTAGATTCACCTAAAAGGATGAGACCCATAGGGTGAATGTAGTGTGTTGGACCCTCTATACTATAGTGGTTTTCAAAATAAAAAATAATTTCATTCTACAAATTCTTTTATTTCATGCCATCTAATATCTCTAAGTAAATCAATTATGTCATAAAATACAATATATTTCAATAATTCAATAAACTATATTTGTGATTCAATATGTTTTCAAGTGTATATTTACATATATTTTTGGATGTCACTTAATCTAGTAGTGTCCCTGGAATCAATAGTTCATTCGACACACTGATGCTCGACACACCGATGTTTGACACACCTATGTTCAACACACTGATGTTCGACACACCGTTGTTCAACACACCGATGTTCGAAACACCGATATTCGACACACCGATGTTCGACACACCGATGTTTGACACACCGATGTTAGACACACCGATGTTCGAATCACCAATGGATGAAACACCAATGTTTGACACACCAATGTTCAACACACCAATGGACGACACACCGATGGAAGACACACCGATGGATAAAAAACCGATGATCGACTCACCGATGACAACTCACCAATGATAACTAAACGATGCTGACAGAACGATAAAACAAATGACTCAATAATACTTATGACTCACCGATAGTCATAAATACTATTTTAAATTTATTAATTCAAATTTATTTCTAACGGTCATATTTAGAAAAATTAATGTTTCTGACATTAATTAATGCTGTTTGTAGAACTATCCGTAGACAGTACAAGGTACACATATGTGGGGAGATCTTCATGCCTATTGGACCTTGAAGTATAAAAAGATTACAAGCTCAACCTTAAATAAAATCCAACAAAAAAGGGCATACTGTGCGAATGTGTGAAACATTGAAAATAGAATAACTTAAATCTTGAGTACACAAGAAGTTTAATATTACTAGAAACAACCTACTAAAGCTCTCTGAACATCCTAACATTGAAGAGATGAACCTTTTCAATCATGGAATATAGAGTATAGATGCTATGATACTTTTTTCTGAATAAAACTTCCAGAAGAGGACTCAAATATCATTTTCACTACATCCATTGAGTCCAGAGTTTCACCACATAATGCACAAAGATTTCTAAACTCTATTCTTCATTTATAACTCAGTTGTAATCTTTTCTTTACTATTTGAGTAGTGTGTGCATCTGTTTGTTTCACACACACTGTGTCCTATGCATAACTAGAGGATACTAACTATCCTCACACTCAATATCTTTTTTACACTTGTATCCCACGTAGAATAGTGGAAGAGATCCTATGTGATCTGTTTATTAGTTTTCCAATGAATAAATGTGGTAGAGGTCAATTGTGACTTGGAAAACCCTTGGTGGCAGGTAATCACCAAGTGGAGAGGACTAATTCGCAGCTTGAGACGAAACCTATTGGTTTTATCCACTGTGTATTTGTATTTTGTTTTAATCTAATCTGTGTTTAATTCATTTCAAATTTAACTAAATTGAACTTTGATAGTTATTCTAGAAAGTATTTATATTTTTTTTTGAATTAGTATATTAGTTTCAAAAGTTTTACTAATCTTTAGATTAGTAAAGATGATAACAAATCAATCTTCTGAGAAATTAATTGAACATTTAGGACATTTATAAATTCACTACAAACTGACTTTGATTATATTTTAATTGGGGGATATTATTTTAAAGAACCAATTTTAACAGAAATTTTTATAGATACTCAATTCACCCCCCTCTTGAGTCATCTACTCTGACCAACATTTGGTATCAAAGGAATAAATTTTTTTGTCAGTTTTCAAATCTTGTCAACTGTGATTGTCTATATTTTTCAAAGATCTCAAAATTTCTATTATTTCTAAATTTTTATCTCTTTGAAATTATTTTACAATTTATATCATGGATAATATATTATAAGGGGATACTACCAATAGACCAACTTTATTTAATGGAACTAACTATGCTCAGTGGAAGCATAAAATGAAAATACATCTAGAAAGCATGAGATTTGAAATTTGGACCGTTATTGAAAGTAAGTATGTAATTCCTGAAAATTCTAGAAGAACTTGGGATGAACCTAACAAGACTACCTATAATAATAATTGTAAAGAAATTAATGCTCTATACTATTCACTAGGAAATGAAGATTTTAACCATATTTCTGCTTGTAAAACCGCACATGAGATTTGGGACACTCTATTTGTTTCTCATGAGGGAACATATAATGTTAAAGAAATGAGATTAAATACTTATACTATTAATTATGAAAATTTCAGAATAAATCCTGATGAGTCTATTTCTGATATGTATCTAAGGTTTAATGAAATTGTGAATACCATGATTTCTTTAGGAAGAGAATTTACAACCAAAGAGAAGATTATGAGGATTCTGTGATGCTTACTAAAAAGATGGCATGGGACATCTATATCTATTAGGGAATCATGCAACATTGATAAGATACTAGTAAAGGAGTTTATTGGAAAATTAGTGATTTATAAAGAGGAATTTAATGTAAATCAAGAAGAGGATGAACCCAAAAGAAAGTATATAGATTTCAAGACAACTGCATATAAATTTAAAGACAAGAAGAAAGTTCACGATGCTATTGAAAGCTCTAGTAGTGAAGAATTAGTTTCAGACAATGATGAAGAAATGACCCAGCTATCTAGAATATTCAAGAAATTTTATAAGAAAAAGAAGTTTTTCAGAAATCCCAATTACAAAGGAAAGTATGATAAAAAGGGGAATTGGAAAAAGGATTGGAAGAGGAATGATAAGTCAGAAGAGATAATCTTCTAAAAATGTAAAAGGAAAGGACATTTCAAGGCTGACTGTCCAAAGTTGAAATACAAGAAAAAGTATGAAAATAAGGATAGAAATTATAATAAGTAATGAAGGCCACCTGGAGTGCCTCTGAGGACAACTCTAGCGAATATTCTTCTTCTCAAAATGAGAAATATGATATGGCTAATATGTGTTTTATGATAAACACAACTAAGGTAACCTTAGAATCTCTTGTATATAATTCTTATTATTCTAAAAGTGAGCCTGATAATATGGAAAATGATGAATTATTTGAATATTGAAACATTATATAAGAAACATGTAATGATTTGAAGGATAAGTATAAATATTTGAAGAAACAACATGCTCTTACTATGACTGTTAAATATGAACTTACAATTGAAAAAGAGAAAAATGCTCAACTAATCAAGGATAACAATGAGTTAAAAATTTATGATGAGCAATTGAAGAAAGGCTTAGAAAAGTTTACCAATGGAAAAAATACCCTTACTCAAATTCTTGGTAAAAAATAGCTCCTAAGTATACTTTTGGGATAGGATATCAACTAGGTCACTAATGTATGTGGACCCAGACAAATATGGGTATTAAAGTCGTTTCTTGGACGAACTGTTTTGTAGGAAAACTACCTAAAGAGCTCCTGTAAAAATATGTGTTGCTTGGAAAATGTCTATTAAAGACATATGACAGGGGATTATTCAAGCTTTAAAATTATTATCAAGATTGATGGAGGACATGTCACATTTGGTTACAATGGTAAAGGAAAAATCATCGGCCTTGGATAGATTGGTAACCATAACTCTATTTTAATTTCTAAAGTATTGTATGTTGATGTATTAAAGTATAACCTGCTCAGAATATCTCAATTGTGTGATGATGGATTTAATGTTAAATTAAAAAATTATTCATTCCATTTTTTTATGCCAAGAATAACTTAGTATTTACTGATTTTAGAAATGACAATGTATATGCTATAAATCTAGACACACTAGCCTCAAAAAATGTCTCTTGTCTAAATTACTTTCACAAAGAGTCTTGGCTCTGGCATGGAATACTAAGACATTGAAACATACACTCTCTTAGTAAGTTAACTAAAAAATGTTTAATTAAATACCTACCCAAATTAGAGTTTCTAAAAAATAAGGTGTGTAATCCTTGTCGAAAAGGAAAGAAACATAAGATATATTTCAAACCAAAGAAATAAGTGAATAATTATCAAACTCTTGAGTTGGTTCACATTAATTTGTTTGGACCATCTAGAGTTTTGAGTATCAATGGGAAGCACTATGTTTATGTTCTTGTAGATGATTCTCTAGGTACACCTGAACCTTTTTCTTAGCTCACAAGAGTGAAGCTTGTTATCACTTCTCTAAGTATGTTAGGAATTTAGAAAATCTCAATGGACTTAAGATTAAATCCTTAAGAAGTGATCATGACCGTGAGTTTGAGAATCAAGTTTGAGAATCTTTTTGTTCAAAAAATGGATATAATCATAATTTATCTACCCCTAGGACACCTCAACAAAATGGTGTGGTAGAAAGAAGAAATAGAACCCTACAGAAAATTTTCTGAACTATTCTTAATGAATATGACCTACCGATTTATTTCTGGGATAAAGCTGTTAATATAGCTTGTTACATAATAAAAAGAGTCTTAATCATACCCATCATTAAGAAAACTCCTTATGAGTTATGGAATAATAGGAAACCCAAAGTAAATTATTTTAAAGTGTTTGGATTTAAAGTTTATATTCTAAACACTAAAGATAATTTAGATAAATTTGCCTCCAAAAGTGATGAAAGAATATTTCTTAGATATTCTACATCAAGAAAAGACTATAGAGTCTTTAATAAGAAAACAAAGTGTGTGGAGGAATCTGTACATGTCAAGTTTGATGAAATAGATCCACATGACCCCAAGAATTCACTAGAAAATATTGAAGAGGATATGTACAATCCAAACATTAATGATAAAACCTCAAATCATCATGTGAAGGAATCTGTGAAAAAATTCTAGTTCTATAAATTCTCTACATCCTAACCATAATGAACCATATCAACTTGATCAACCTGAAATAACAAGTCCTACCTTTTCTAGACCAACTAAGACCCTTAAAAATCATCCCTTAGATGCTGTTGTTGGAGATTTAGATAAAGGAACAAAAACTAGAGCTTCCTTGAAAAACTAGGTTGAACATCACACTTTCTTATCACAACTTGAACCTAAAAATATCAATGATGCGATCAATGATGAATTTTGGGTTATGTCTATGCAAGAAGAACTTAACCAGTTTGAAAGAAATAATGTTTGGAAACTTGTAGATAGACCAAAGGATACTTTGACCATAGGAACCAAATGAGTGTTTAGAAATAAAGTAAATTAAGTTGGAAATATATTTAGAAACAATTCTAGATTGGTTGCACAAAGATATAATATATAAGAGGGAATTTATTATGAAGATACCTTTGCACTGGTAGCTAGACTTGAAGTAATTAGAATCTTACTTTCCTATACAGCACACTTGGATTTTAAAAATTACCAAATGGATTTAAAAAGTGAATTCTTAAATGGTTATATAATTGAGGATGTATTTGTTGAACAACCCCTAGGTTTTAAAAATCCACTTTTTCCAAATCAAGTGTTCAAATTATCTAAATCTTTATATGGTTTGAAACAAGATCCAAGAGCTTGGTATGAAAGGTTGAGTAATTTTCTTATTTCTAAAGGCTTTACAAAAGGACTTGCAGATCCTACTTTGTTTATAAAAATAATTTCAAAAGAATTTTTAATAGCTCAAATATATGTAGATGATATTATTTTTGGATCTTCTAAAAATTCTTTATGTAATGTTTTTTCAAGAATAATGAAAAGTGAGTTTGAAATGAGTTTGATGGGTGAACTTAAATATTTTATTGGATTTCAAATATTTCAAAATAAATAAGGTATTATTTTAAATCAAAGTGAGTACACTAAAGATATTTTGAAAAGATATGTATTTGATAGAATTAAGAGTAGTGAAACCCCTATGAGTTCTACATGTAAGTTATATCTTGATGAAAATGGATAATCAGTTGATCAAACTGCTTATAGAGGAATGGTTGGAAGTTTACTATACTTAACTGCTAGTAGACAAGATATTATGTTTAGTGTGTGTATGTGTGCAACATTTCAAGCAAACCCAAAAGAGTCACATTTAAATTATGTTAAAAGTGTTTTAAAATACCGCAATTATACAACTAATTTAGGATTGTTCTATCCTAAAGGACAACCTTTTGATTTAGTTAGCTATTCAGATACTGACTTGGGTGGATTTAAGTTAGATAGAAAGAGTACCTCTAGAACATGTCACTTTTCAGAAAAGTCTCTAATATTATGGTGTAGTAAAAAGAAAAATTCAGTTTCATTATCAACTGCTGAAGTAGAATACATTACTGCTGGTAGTTGCTGTGCACAAATTTAGTGGATGAAACACACTTTATTAGACTATGGATTTCAATTCAGACATATCCCTATAAACTTTTACAACACAAGTGCTATTAAAATTTCTAAGAATATAATTTATCATTCTAGAACAAAACATATTGATGTAAGACATCACTTTTTGAGAGATCATTATCAAAAAGGTGATATAACTCTCGAGTTTATCGGGACTGAGCATCAACTTGCTGAAATTTTCACTAAACCATTAAACTCTGAGAGAATGAACTACATCAGACATGAACTAGGAATGATAAATATCTAAACTCTTGAAACTAATCTCTTGAAACTGATATGTGAAACCGATCCCTTGAAACCAATCCTTGAAATTGATTCTTGAAACTAATCCTTGAAACCGATCCTTGAAATCGATCTGTAAAACTAATCTCTTGAAACCGATCACTTGAAACTGATCGTGTAAAACCGATTCTATGAAACCAATGTATTTAAGGAATCTTTTGTAATTATTTCTATTTTAAATAAAACGATTCTATTTTGTGATTTTTTTCCACATTTAAATTTTATTCTTTATGATTTTACAATCCCTAAATAATAAATCAAATTTAATCCACTTCGACCTTTCATATTCCCTATGCCGTAAAACCTTTATCACTTTGTCACTCTATCTCTCTACCCTCGAACTCTCAACTCCTTTGGAACCCGAATATTCAGAAATAAAAAGAATGAAGCACACAATGGAAGAGACAAACAAATCTCCATAAACTAAGCATCTGAAGGTTGAGTCCAGTGGGACTGCAAAACCAAGCTTGGAAAGACGAGTGGTTACAACTGAGAAAGAAGTGTCTGCTGAGTGGATTTTATCAAGAAAGTCATTTTTGTTGAGAGTACTGGAATCTCAAGGGTGGCTGAGCTGGTTCACAAACAATGAAAGGCCTTATTATCCCCAGCTAGTACATGAGTTTTATCAACATTTGAAGATATCCCTAGATGGATCTGAGGAAGCAAGGATAAAGTCATTGGTAAAGGGAAAAGGATAGCCTTTTCATCTAAGGAATGGGTTGGGTGCTTGAAGATGCCTCATAAAGGTGTCTATGCTAATTATCAGGGTAATATTCCAACTTCCTTTGAGTTGTTTTCATATGAATATGCTCTAAAGGAGCTGACTGAAAATAGAGAATCTGGGAGGACTACTACCAGTGAATTCGATGGAGAGGCAAGGTTACTTTTTAAATTTATACAACATCAAATCTTCCCAATCAAGGGAGATTTCTCTACTGTGAAGTATCAGTATGTATTCCTGATCTATCTATTAAAAAATGGGATAAAGGTGAACCTTTTTCATTATCTAATGGTGAATGTTTTTGATACGATAAATCCATCCAAGAAGGCAACATGTTTTTACTATCCTAGGATGATCTATGTCATGTTAAAGAAGATGGGATGTGTGGAAGATGGAGATGAAGTGATAAGTGCATATAGTGGTTTATGCCTTCAAAAAGATATTTGAAAGAGAATGAAGATCTTCTGGAACCCATGGACTAAATTCTGGGTAGGAGATGAGGAAAAGCTGTATGATGATTTCAATCCGATTGACAATACTACCATACTAAAGGATCAAGTTGATCCAGGTCTCAAACTATGAGAGGAGCCTGTTTATTCTGATGAGGAAGCTGAGGCTGAGTTTCTAAGGGAAGAAGGATCTCCTTTTGATGATAGGAGTGATCCTGATATTACTAGAATCCCCAAAGACATGTCTTATGGACTAGCTAGTCCACCTTTAGATTTACCCACAAGGGAACCTTTTTTAGGTGATGAGGATGAGGAAGAGATAGAGGTTACTGGTGTGGAAGACTATGTGGTAAGTCAGATGAGGAGTCTGATGATAATGATGATGATGATGATGAAGGTGGAAATGATGAGCATGTAAGTGTTTAGTTAAAAGTGGGACAACAATTAGTTGATAGATCCAGTGAGGAATCTGTACATAGAGCTACTGATGGTGATGATCTTGTTGAATAGGAATCTATTGATCATAGATATTCTGGTCATGAGGATATATCTCCTCATCCTAATGTTGAAAATCAAGAAATCATACAGGAATTAAAGGAACTTATGGATGGTGGCCATGAGGAAGAAGCTGAGGATCAGGTGGCTCAGATTGAGGAAGTTCTTGGAGAATTTGAAGTGGATGGATCACATGAATAACCTCAGGTTCAGTTGGTACCTGTGCCCAGAAATTTTATTATGTCTAGAGGACAAGATGAAGAAGTAGATGAAGATGAAGCTGTACCTGAGCCTCAGGGAAGAAGGGTCAGGATTGACACTGTTGAGCAAGAGACTAGACTTGTACTAGAGAGTGGAATAATTATCTAGGATACATTCTATTTGGGTTGGAATATGACTCTGATGAAGAGAGGGTGCCTCCTCCTCCTCATCCATAGGACTGAGTTGAAGCAGAACCTATTGCACTTGTTCCATCAGTTGAGCCTCTAGTAGATGATCCAGTAGCACAGAAAGTACCTAGTGACTATGTCACTAAGGCTGATTTAGAGCATTTCAAAAAGGATATCTGTGAGTCAGTGAAATCCTCAGTTGAATCCAAAAGTGAAGACTCCACTTCAATAGTTATTTCAGATTCATATTTAACAAATATTGCAAGGATAGTGATCTAAGAGATTTAACCAAATCTCATTACCATAGTCGAAACCATCATTAGACATAATAGCTTTCTGAGAGAATAAGTAAGGAAGATGATCAATGAGTTAAATTATCTAACCTCTTATTTCAATACCTTCTTTAGTGTGTACTAGAAGTTCTTAGAAACTTGGTGACTCATCTACTAAGTGTAAATTTGAAGAAGTTGAAAGAGGAGCTTCAAAAAATGATTACTGGTCCATCTAGTTCTACAGGTGTGAAAAGTGCTATTGCTGATTTGGAATCTCTCAAGGATGTGATCATAGGGGAACTTTAGAACCTTCAGAGTGATTCAGAAAAAGAAACTCTTGAAAAGGTACATAGGAATACAGAACTTGTGTACAATATTGTGAGGCAATGAAAAATGAAGCCTATGCTGCTCAGAAAGAGATTAGAGAGAAAATGGATAATTAATTTACTAAGATCTATACCAAGCATGATCTCATCAATAGTTTCAAGTTTTTAACCAAAAATATCATAATTCCTCCAGTTACAGAAGCGTTCAAGAAGCAAGTGACTCTATTAAAGGATTTTACCCCTCTTCTAAATAAATTCATGAAGAATAAGGATGATTTCTAGAAGGCCATGCAATATGGTGGTGAAATCATTAATGATTTCATCAATCTCCTAAATCCACATCTACATGTTCAAGATAAAGAAATTGTGGTTCCTCCTGCTACTTCCATTAACAATACCTCTTGGCTTCTTACTCCAATGACTGTCTCTTAGGATCTTTCCCAGATTTGACCCATCATTACATATCAATCTCCCAGTCATGTGTTGTCATAAAGAAGGCCTAGACTTGCAGTAAATATCCCTATAGGTGTTGCCTTGCCTTGTGTTGTCTTCAAGACACCTCTTCCCACTACCACTCCCAAACCTTCTGATCCTACTCCTGATCCTTTGTATAAAGGCAAAGCACCTCAGAAGACAAATCCTTAGTGGTGGATTTCCTATTTGATAGGGATTTATCTATTTATTTTGTTGACTGTACTCTTTTGAATATTAATGGAAATAATTTTTTTCTCTTCTCATGCTATTTCTATTATTTATTTCTCCCTTTATTAACTTTTTTTTGCTAATCCCAAAAGGGGGAGAAAAGTTTAGGCATACATTATTAATTTCAGGGGGATAAACTCTAGCATAGGACACATGGCATGTACTCAACAAAATCTATATACATATATTTTCTCTGATCCAGTAATTGAGGGGGAGCTTTGTTTAAAAAAAACTCAAAAAAGGGAAATCTTTAGTTATATTAAATAATATCAATTAGTGAAGTATTCTAATTTAAGTTATTATTATTACGTAACTTTTCATGTATGCCATAATTTGTGATTATCAAAAAGGGGGAGATTGTTGGAGCCTCTATGCTATAGCGGTTTTCATAATCACAAGTACTCTCATTCTACAAATTCTATTATTTTATGCCATATAATATCTCTAAGTAAATAAATTATGTCATATGGTGCAATATATTTCAAAAAGTCAATAAACTATATTTATGCTTTAATATGTTTACAAGTGTACATTTACATGTATTTTTGGATGTCACTTAATCTAGTAGTATCCATGGCACCGATAGTTCATTCGACACACCAATGTTTGACACACCAATGTTCAACACAGCAATGTTTAACACACTGATGTTCGTCACACCGATGTTCAAAATACCAATGTTCGACACACCTATGTCTGACACACTGATTTTGGACACACCAATGTTCGACACACCGATGTTAGACACACCGATGTTCGACACACCGATGTTGGACACACCAATGTTCGACACACTGATGTTTGACACACCGATATTCAACACACCGATGTTCGACACACCAATGTTCAAAAAACTGATGTTCGAGACACTGATGGATGACACACCGATGTTCGACACACCGATGGACGATTGATCACACAACAATTCACTATTCAAATCCACCCTTACACTGCTATTTTAAATTGGTTTTGAAATAAATATTCCAAATATAATAATAAATTTTACTTTATGTTTTAATTAATGAATTAATGTTAATCAATATTAAAATTGGTAATGTTACTTGTTTTTATTACTTCAATGTAGGAGGAAATGATTTAGAGGGCCCTAGATGAAGTGGAAAAAAATGGGCCAAAATTGCATGGATCCATGAAGAACTATCCATTTTTGTTCCTGTTAATACAATTAGGTGCATCCAAATGGGATCATATTTTTTGGGATGGTCCAAAATTTAATGGTATACATTTCATATTAAGGAACTAAAGCCTCATTCGGCCTCTACAATGCCCATCCAAACTGATCTATCCAAGGAATCAAATCTGCACAAAGTCAGATGCAGTGTTCTGTATTTTATCAATATCTAGAGATGTATGTGTCCAAAGGGTGACAAACGTTTGGTAGAGACATCCAAGTGGTGGGACAACAACTTTTTTATTTTCTCCAAAGTGAGATAATGCTGTCTAGAGGCCGAAACAAGTGGTACATGTGGGTTAAATAAATCTGTGTGCCTTAAACCACCTTCCCACATTGCCTATAAATTGGCACCTTGGGCATCCCATTTGAAGGTTCGAACCAGAGGCAAGGTGCTTCCATTTTGGAGTCCCATATAGGTATTTTCATCATCACTAGAAGTTATAAAGGCTATGGGAAGTTCCACTTCAACATCTTCTTCTTCCTCCCTTCCCATGGATTTCTAAACCCCTTGTGATCACCCGGGGATGAACGTGATGTAAATCCCAAGCTTCATGTTTGTAATATTTGAATGATCTTTTTAATTCCAGGTTGTTGTGTTGTTTTTCATTATCCTATATTATTATTTTATTGATTTATGTACTGGTATGTCATGCTCAACTCATATGATCATGTTTGGTGGTACCCATTCATGTGATGTTTCACACACCGTCCACCACTTTCTTTTCCCCCTTCCAAATGCGATGTTTGTGTGGTTCGAATTGGTCAATTGAACTCACATAAGAACTGTCAAGATCAGGTAAATTTATGTCATGGTATCATAATGAAATACCATACAAACCTGGACAACACATCGAGTTCTTTGTGTGTTGCCTTGGTGAGTTTCAGTTATGATGTCGAACACAAATCACCCAATCATTAGTGGTGTCTAGTGAATCATTGCGTGTTTTCGAATGAACACTAGGAGGCCTCCTAGTATAAAATCAGTAACATTATGTTTGTTGGCATTTTAAACCAGGGATTAAAATATCATAATCTTATATCATGAAGTGATGAAGGATGAACATCATGAGAGTACCCTGGGTTGATCACACTTAATTAATCTTGTTCATTTCTACTTTGTTTTATCGCATTCATTTTCTATTTCCATATTTAATAAACAAAACCCCAAGTTTTAAAAAACCAAATTCCACTTATAATTTCATAATCAAAACCCTCTTTTTAAATTAATGATCTAAGTCTCCGTTGAGAGACGACCTAGGGTTGCTACTATACTACATAAATTCTAGTCAAAATTAAACAATTAATTTGACGTGCTCGACAACGCGATCAAATTTTAGCACCATTTATGGGGAGACACGATGATTTATTTTTATTATTTCATTTTATTTATTTATTTTACTTCTTAATTATTACTCCTTTAAATACCCCAACCCCATTTGATTATTTTGGTTTTGGGGTTTTGTCTTTATTTTTGGTTATTTTTGGTGTGTTCTTTCTTTCTCTCTCTATCTCTCTCTCTTCTTATTATTCTCCATATATATCTCTATAATTCTATATTATAACATTATATTCTATTTTCACCCTTCTTAGGTGATTTTATCCATATTAAAAAAAATTCACAACTTATTTTCATAACCTGATCTGGTAAAGAAACACTACTTGAATTTGACCCTGAAATTGAAAAGTAACTTCACTCACAAATCAAGGCATCTAGAGAAGGTAAAACAAGTAACATTGAGAAACTAATTTTGGAACCTCAAGTGGTCCTAAACCAATAAAAAAATTGAACCCAATCAAATCTAATAAAACATGGATACAAATAATCGAAATTTAAAAGAACTTACCACCCCTGATGTAAAGTACCAACCTGCGTACATCCAATATCCCAAGGCAGTAGCCAACTTTGAGCTGAGATCAGGTCTCATCCACCTTCTTCCAAAATTCCATGGTCTTCCCGGTGAGGACCCTAATAAACACCTTAAGGAGTTTCACATAGTGTGCTCCACCATGAAACCCCAAAATGTGTATGAGGACTTAATTAAGTTTAGGGCCTTCCCTTTCTCCCTTGATGGTGTATCCAAAGACTGGATATACTATCTACCTACCATAATTGGGGGCTGGAATGAACTTAAATGTAATGCCCCAACCCTAGTTACCCAGAGTCGGTGTATTATTACATAACATTGGCATGATCACAAGAAAGATCAAATCTTGAAAGATCGATTGGTTTAGTAGCCTTGGAAACACTAGATATATTCATAAAGTTTTACATTACATCATAAAGTGAAAAACTACTACAACAACATAGTGTCTCCATAGTCCACACTATTATCCCCACATAATATCCCTGCAGGTCATTCATAACTTACTTCTTCACATCCTGGGAAAAATAAAACATAGAAAAGGGGTGAGCTCAAATGCCCAGTAAGGATAACAATATAGCGGAAACTTTCATAAATAAGAATAAACATTTAAGGCAATGTATAACTAAAACAAAAGCCTTTTAAACTTGAACTTCAACATAGTATGGCAAAGATAAAATGAAACAATTCCATTTACTTATTCACATGGATATTCTACTAATCAAATAATCACATGCAATATCAATAACCACTTTCATAATAATGGAATGCATAATTCCAGACTATCATAACCACATAACAAAGGCCTCGTGCCAAGACTACAAATAATATTTTTACAAGGCCTTGTGCCAAGACACTAGTTTGTCTCATGAGACCTACCGATGCATCGAGGAGCTATAGCGGGCTCCACCCGTTACATATTAAGTCCAATGCATTCCCATATGAAAAGGTTTAAACATAACATAAACATTCGTATTAAAACTAGCATACGAAATGTCAATACTTTCACCATAAACCATGAATGGTATAAAAATAGCACATCCACAGTCAAACATATCACAAAACCTTCAATACAATATAGAAGTTTTGTATCATAATAAATCAACTTCAAATAAGCGTAAAATGCATCAAAGGATGTTGAAATAGATGAAATAAAAACTATTTGAGAGAAATATCTCTTTTCACGAAATCATTGAAAAGTCACACATTTATAAAGGAAGTAATTTAAAAGAGATTTTTGAATCAAAGTGTACCATACCACTTTGAAACTTTTGAAAAGAAATGTCATTTCAAAACCTTCATGTCCATATAAATAAATCCTTAAAATCATTTTGAAAACATGTACATTAATTAAAAGATTTAGAAAGATAAATCTTTAAAAAATTTAAAATTCTGATTTTGATAAAGAGTACCTTTCAAAAATTCTTAAAATATTCATTTTGAAATTATTTAAAACTAAAATAATTATAAAATAAAACATTTACTTTTAAAATATCCTTATAAGCTTGTAATGGAAGCTTTGAAAATTTTATAACGGCGGAAAATAGCCGCACCCGCCGTATAAGTTAAAAAAACATTCTTACCTTAATTCAGTCGAAAAGGTTAAAAATGACCTTGTTTGGAAAACGATGGAAAGATTCCTTTATAAACACATAAGGGTATAAAATAATTTAACCCATATTCTTTGTAAATAGTAAAAATGTTTTGAAATACATTTCGAAGAAACATGGATGTGGATGATAAAGAAATCCCAGTAGATTATTACGTATAAACAACCTCAGATAATGAAGAGATTGTGAAATAAACCCTTACCTTGTACTTTTTCCTTGTTGGGGGTAGTTTAACCTCCTGTATAATGGTGAAATGATTGTTATTAAATTATAAAAGAATCATATACATTAATATGATATCATATATGATCTTTTAACATTGATTTGTTAATAATATCACAGTATTATCGTTGTTTCAGGTGTTAACTTACTCGTTTTCTTTTATATGTTTTGTTACGTAAGCCATGTTTGTAATGGATAGGTAGTATCTTAATCATATCCAGAATTATATCAAGTCCTTATATGATATTATTAATCATCAAATTAGAATTATACTTGAATGGATACGATGGATAATGAATCTCATCGCGTTCGTGGAGACGGTAGTCCGTACGTACGCACGAGCGATAATATCATTCTTTTGATATTAAAATAATATATAATTGCATGGTATATCATATATTAAGAATCATTATCATGTTATATTAATTATTTACTTTAGTTACATATCATTATTATACCCATCCAAATAATAATATATTGAATAACAATTACACCACGACGTGGAGACGGTAAGCCGTACGTACACACGTATGGTGACATGTTATTCAAAGGGTGGATAGAATAATGAATATGGTTGTACCATATTTATAATAACATCAAATTATATATATGATACTGGAGTTATTATTTTAGAATGGTAAAAACAAAGGAAGAATAAGTGGAAGAAGAAAGGAACTTGGAAAAGGGTGGTGAAATCATTACCTCTTCTTCGGGTTCTTCCTTTTGATTTGATCAAAAGGGCTCCTTAGGTTGGCTTTCTGATCAAACTAAGGCCTCATGGTTGTATTGAGGGAAGTTGTGAGAGTATGTGGGCAGAGTTTGGCCGAACCAAAATGCTTTTAAGGTGTGAAGAAATGAGAAGGAAGAGTGCCCTTTTATAAGAGGGGTGAGGGGCACTTTTGGAAAATCTAGAAATATTAGTTTATAATAAATTCATATTCGGTTTCTAATGGATCCAAAGTTGATTATTTAAAGGTTAAGCTGGGGATGAGTCGAAAAAAAACTCAACCAATAGAATTTAGACAGGTTTGGGTACTTATATTAACCTTATCTTTAAGTATTAACTCTAAGTTAATTAGTTTCACTTTTACAATGTCTCTTTGTATTTTTATATTATATGGTTAATAAACTTACCATATACATCCAAGAGACCCCCACGTGGTCCATTAATGATACAAATATCATGATATAAGTCTCTTGGCCGAAACTTAGATTTTTATGAATTTAATATCAATTAATAATATAATATTTGTTTTAAAAACTCTTTTATGTCAATTTTGACACTATTCAATAGTTGATTTTTGTGAGACTCATAACAGAATGATTACTTCTAAATAATTTAATTAAATCAGTCCTAACATGTCATATTAACTTATAAAATTATTTTAATTCATAAAAAGTCTCAAATTATATTTATTTGGGTATTTATAATATCAATTATTTTAAATTTTCACTATTATGGGAATTACTGTATCATCATTGTGTCATAAATAAATTAAATTATTTAATGTCTAAAAATTATAAATAAAATATCATTATGTATTAAATCGTTTTATATTTCTAATGAATATTTATAGTCTAAAATCCAACATATACAACCCTATGTAAAAATTGTTTTTCTAAAAGATATATGCTTGTGTCATTTTTGTATTCTTTTTAACTTAATTAAAATAAAGTGTCCCTATCACCTACAAGTGGCTCCATGGGGTCCCGAAATCGACCCAAAGATGCCTATGGTCGAAAATGTATTAATAAATAAGGCTAGGACATGTTTTAGGGTAATTTAGTATTATTATAATATTATTTGTTAACCCTTATTTACCAGATTTACCCTTAACCATGGTAAATAAAATATTTACCGCAGTAATTATTCAAAATGTCTAAAAATAAAAGTTACCTATTTACTCAATTTGAAAATCCTGATTCCAAATATGGAATCCATTTTTCCAAATTCAAAACACAGAAGTGGCATAAATTAATTTAAAATTAATTCCCGTTGTTAAAACAAAAAAGCGTGTTTTTAAGAGGCAATAACTATCAAAAGATTGACACTTGTTTACATCCGGTTTAATTGTAAAATTATCTCTAATGACCATCAATGTATTAAATGGTAAAAATATATTCTAAATATACTTTAAAACCTCTCAAATTCATAATTTATCACTATTAATTATTTTGATTAAAAAAGTTGTTTTTAATTAAAATTTAGTAATTTTCACTATTCATCAAAATATTAAAGTTATCCGAAAAGTACCAAAATTTCACCTTAGGCTAAATTCGATATTACAAATCCAAAAATTAAGTCCATCTTGAAATATAAAATATATATAATTTCAAAAAGTAGGTATTACTATTCATAACGACTAGTTTGATTGGTTATGGTGTGTTAGAACTTGGTGTTGTGTACAACACACGCTAGCGTACCGTGGAAGCATGGAATGTTTCATTTTAAATTTTTGATGTCCCCATTTAGTCAAAAAGCTTAAAATATTGTATTTAAAAAGGGTTCACTATTAAAAGTTGGTAAAAGTGCAATACTGAAAATGAATTTGTTCTTACATTATGTCTAAGAAACTCATAAAATGGATTCTAAAATTATAAGGATTATATAAAGTTTAAAATTTAGTTAAAACTATTCATAACCTCTTTTGAATGGCTTGTTTGGTAAGTCATGGTGCACTTGAACTTGGTGTTGCGTGTAGTGAAAGTTATTGAATTATTTTGAAGAAATAACACACTATGAAATCTTGGGGTGTTACATTCTCCCCTCCTTCAATAAATTGCGTCCTCGCAATTTGAAATTGTTCTTCGAAAATAAAAGGTTGAAAATAGAAAATATATTTGTGGGAAAACCCACATCGGAAATTAGGTTACTAAAATTTAGTCTTAATATGAGGAAAAGAGAAATTAAAGGGTCACCACCAAATTATGATCTCTATTAGGAGAACATTGGTGGCAATTAGAGACATATAATTGGAGGAAAAACATAAATATTTATAGGTAGTGATTGAGGTCATCAATCAAAAACAAGTATAAAATTGAGGTCCTTAAATTCATCAATATATGATGATTTGAAATACCATCGGTTCAACAAAACATAGGGTATTGGGATAACACATTTTTGACGTTTCGAAATATCTTAGTTGAAAACCCACATCGAAAAATGAATTAATGAGGCCTCTATTTAAAATAAAGAGTGGAAAGTATGAAGATTACCGAAAATAACAAATACTAGGGTTCCATGTAGGAAAATATGGATATGAAAGAGAAATCTAACCATCAATTATCTGATGGAGAGTGGTAGAGAACATGGCTATGAAAAGGGCAACAATCCCAAAGCCATAAATTAGTGATGATTTAAGGTACCATCTAGGACAACATTTTTGTTCTAAGTTCCTTTTCTTAATGTTGAGGAATTTATTTATGAGATTGGATAAGATCATACGGAGATATACTTACTTTATAATTAGAGTTTTATCCATTAATAAATATCTACCACAAACTCATCTTTCACTCTAAAAGATAATAGAACGTAAAAAAAATTCTATTTATACTATTCGTACAGGGTTCCAAAATAAACGAATTTATAATTAATCTACCAGATCTTTTAAAAAAAACTACATTATTTAATCCAGGACATATCGTGGGCCAGTGGTAGGTGATACACCCTTGTCGCCCTTCGGTTGCGGGTTCAAGTCTCACGACCTTGCCAGATGTGACGGGTTGCCGCCCGACCTCCGGGTTGTCCTTTTATGGCAATCCAAAATAATCCAAACTAGAACTATCCAAAATACTTCAGTCCAAAATTTATAAGGAAGGTAAACACAATGAAGATCCTTTTTTTTGCCGCATAATAACATGTGATCACCTTCATCATGTATTCTTTTAAAACACCGCAACATCCTGAATTATCATAAAACCTTATTGATTACATTCATGATCCCTTATTCCTCATAGAATAATAGATATACTCCTTCAATCCAAAAATGTTGTAAACCCCAACAATGATGGAATATACAAATCATTAATCAGTTTCAAGGTAGTCAAGAATATCCAATATAGTTTATCTGAAACAATCATGTATTATTCTAAAATCACTACCTCGGTATCAGAACCATATTATGGTTTATCTTTCTCTCAACCACATATTTTCCAAAAATTTAACCTACTATTAAGTCACTTTTCTTTGTTCCACACAATCTCAAGTCCATAATGAAATAGTACTGCAGTACAATCCTTATATACTCCATAATTATTATAACATGTACATTGTTGATACAACACTCAAATGACATAATCAACATAATAACTCTAATCAATCCTCTTCATCTGTGGTAGTATCATAACTTGATTATTATCCAATATCATCATTTGCGGCATAGTCTGATGACTGGGACATAGGTTCGCGTAGTTTCCAAACTCCTTGCAAATGAATCATTGTACATTTGAAACCATTTTCTTACCCTTGCAGTCATGTACTTTGTGCCCTTTTCCTCCACACTTATAACAAAATCCCATTCCTTTCAGGAAAGTTCCAGGGTGTTTCTTCCCATAGTTATCACATATGGGAAAATTATTCTTTTCCCTCTTCCCTTTATCCATCTTTCTCTCTTCCATCTTTTTCTTCTCTTGCTTCCCTTCAAAGCCATAGGACTCAGTAAACTCTTTACTTATCTTATCAACACATGATATTATTTCTTCATATGATGATAATACATGGGAGACTATTTCTCTTATAAATTCTGGCTTAGGACCATGAAAGACATGATCCTTATTTCTCTTTGGATCATGTGCATTGCTAGAGTTCTCATTCCTTCTACTGGGCACCATTTCTAAACAATGGCATACACTAGATTAGTTTATGAATAACAATACCTAATCCCAAACTTGTAAAACACATAACATAAATTAAATAGTTTATGGATATAATCCATAATCATAAAAATGTCTCCTTTGAGGAAGTATATACTCATAAACCCTTAATAATGGTTTGTAAAGAAAATGAGAATTATCCTAAGAATATCCCCCGGGAGTGTCGTAACCAAGAGTGCAGCAAGGCCCGTTGTCGTGCACCAGTTCCCGTTCGAGTCTAGCTCAAAGCAGTGTTTTCGGGTTTTACCCCTAGGTACATCTGTGCCAGAGCCGCCTCTACCCGCCCGTATCCAGACAGGGATGTATTGCTCGGAAAACTCACAAAATCTCTACAATACCAAAATTCAAGGAAGTTCTTCTATACTAATCCTCAAAGTCCATCTTAGGTCTATGTGATCTAATCATAGTTTATCTAAATCTAGCTTCCAAGGTTTGTACTAAACTTCCTATGATACCAACTGTAACACCCCGACCCTAGTTACTCAGAGTCGGTGCATTATTACATAACATTGGCATGATCACAAGAAAGATCAAATCTCGAAAGACCGATTGGTTTAGTAGCCTTGGAAACACTAGATATATTCATAAAGTTTTACATTACATCATAAAGTGAAAAACTACTACAACAACATAGTGTCTCCATAGTCCACACTATTATCCCCACATACTATCCCTGCAGGTCATTCATAACTTACTTCTTCACATCCTGGGAAAAATAAAACATAGAAAAGGGGTGAGCTCAAATTCCCAGTAAGGATAACAATATAGAGGAAACTTTCATAAATAAGAATAAACATTTAAGGCAATGTATAACTAAAACAAAATCCTTTTAAACTTGAACTTCAACATAGTATGGCAAAGATAAAATGAAACAATGCCATTTACTTATTCACATGGATATTATACTAATCGAATAATCACATGCAATATCCATAACCACTTTAATAATGATGGAATGCATAATGCCAAACTATCATAACCACATATCCAAGGCCTCGTGCCATGACTACAAATAAGATTTTTCCTAGGCCTTGTGCCAAGACACTAGTTTGTCTCATGAGACCTACCGATGCATCGAGGAGCTATAGCGGGCTCCACCCATCACATATTAAGTCCAATGCATTCCCATATGAAATGGTTTAAACATAACATAAACATTCGTATTAAAACTAACATACGAAATGTCAATACTTTCACCACAAACCATGAATGGTATAAAAATAGCACATCCACAGTCAAACATATCACAAAACCTTCAATAAAATATAGAAGTTTTGTATCATAATAAATCAACTTCAAATAAGCGTAAAATGCATCAAAGGATGTTGACATAGATGAAATAAAAACTATTTGAGAGAAATATCTCTTTTCTCAAAATCATTGAAAAGTCACACATTTATAAAGGAAGTAATTTAAAAGAGATTTTTGAATCAAAGTGTACCATACCACTTTGAAACTTTTGAAAATAAATATCATTTCAAAACCTTCATGTCCATATAAATAAATCCTTAAAATCATTTTGAAAGCATGTACATTAATTAAAATATTTAGAAAGATAAATCTTTAAAACATTTAAAATTCTGATTTTGATAAAGAGTACCTTTCAAAAATTCTTAAAATATTCATTTTGAAATTATTTAAAAGTCACATAATTATAAAATAAAACATTTACTTTGAAAATATCCTTATAAGCTTGTAAGAGAATCTTTGAAAATTTTATAACGGCGGAAAATATCCGCACCCGCCGTATATGTTAAAAAAAACATTCTTACCTTAATTCGGTCGAAAAGGTTAAAAAAGACCTCGTTTGGAAAATGACGGAAAGATTACTTTATAAAAACATAAGGGTATAGATGACTTTAACCCATATTCTTTGTAAATAGTAAAAATGTTTTGAAATACATTTCGAAGAAACATGGATGTGGATGATAAAGAAATCCCAGAAGATTATTACGTATAAACAACCTCGGATAATGAAGAGATTGTGAAATAAACCCTTACGTTGTACTTTTCCTTTGTTGGGGGTAGGTTGAACTCCTATATAATGGTGAAATAATTGTTATTAAATTATACAAGAATCATATACATTAATATGATATCATATATGATCTTTTAACATTGATTTGTTAATAATATCTTAGTATTATCGTTGTTTTGGGTGTTAACTTACTCGTTTTCTTTTTTATGTTTTGTTATGTAAGCCATGTTTGTAATGGATAGGCAGTATCTTAATCATATCCAGAATTATATCAAGTCCTTAGATTCTATTATTAATCATCAAATAATAATTATACTTGAATGGATACGATGGAGAATGAATCTCATCGCGTTCGTGGAGACGGTAGTCCGTACGTACGCACGAACGATAATATCATTCTTTTGATATTAAAATAATATATAATTGCATGGTATATCATATATTCAGAATCATTATCATGTTATATGTATTATTTACTTGAGTTACATGTCATTATTATACCCATCTAAATAATAATATATTGAATAACAATTACACCACGACGTGGAGACGGTAAGCCGTACGTACGCACGTATGGTGACATGTTATTCAAAGGGTGGATAGAATACTGAATATGGTTGTACCATATTTATAATAACATCAAAGTATATATATGATACTATAGTTATTATTTTAGAATGGTAAAAACAAAGGAAGAAGAAGTGGAAGATGAAAGGAACTTGGAAAAGGGTTGTGAAATCATTACCTCTTCTTCGGGTTCTTCCTTTTGATTTGATCAAAAGGGCTCCTTAGATTGGCTTTCTGATCAAACTAATGCCTCTAGGTTGTAGTGAGGGAAGTTGGGAGAGTATTTGGGCAGGTTTTGGCCGAACCAAAATGCTTTTAAGGTGTGAAGAAATGAGAAGGAAGAGTGCCCTTTTATAAGAGGGGTGAGGGGCACCTTTGGAAAAGCTAGAAATATTAGTTTATAATAAATTCATATTCGGTTTCTAATGGCTCAAAAGTTGATTATTAAAAGGTTAAGGTGGGGATGAGTCGAAAACAACTCAACCAATAGAATTTATACAGGTTTGGGTACTTATATTAACCTTATCTTTAAGTATTAACTCTAAGTTAATTAGTTTCACTTTTACAATGTCTCTTTGTATTTTTATATTATATGGTTAATAAAATTACCATATACATACAAGATACCCCCAAGTGGTCCATTAATGATACACCTATCATGATATAATTCTTTTGGCCGAACCTTAGATTTTTAGGAATTTAATATCAATTAATAATATAATATTTGTTTTAAAAACTCTTTTATGTCAATTTTGACACTATTCAATAGTTGATTTTTTTGAAACTCATAACAGAATGATTACTTCGAAAGAATTTAATTAAATCAATACTAACATGTCATATTAACTTAGAAAATTATTTTAATTCATAAAAAGTCTCAAATTATATTTATTTTGGTATTTATAATATCAATTATTTTAAATTTTCACTATTATGGGAATTACTGCATCATCATTGTGTCATAAATAAACTAAATTATTTAATGTCTAAAAATTATAAATAAAATATAATTATGTAGGAAATAGTTTTATATTTCTAATGAATGTTTATAGTCGAAAATAAAACATATATAACCCTATTTAAAAATTGTTTTGCTAAAAGATATATGCTTGTGTCATTTTTGTATTCATTTTAACTTAATTAAAATAAAGTGTCCCTATCACCTACAAGTGGCTCCATGGGGTCCCAAAATCGACCGAAAGATGCCTATGGTCGAACATGTATTAACCAATAAGGCTAGGACAGGTTTTAGGGAAATTTAGTATTATTATAATATTATTTTTTAACCCTTATTTACCGGATTTACCCTTAACCATGGTAAATAAAATATTTACCGCAGTAATTATTCAAATTGTCTAAAAATAAAAGTTACCTATTTAATCAATTTGAACATCCTGATTCCAAATATGGAATCCATTTTTCCGAATTCAAAACATAGAAGTGGCAGAAATTAATTTAAAATTAATTCCCGTTGTTAAAACAAAAAAGCGTGTTTTTAAGAGGCAATAACTATCAAAAGATTGACACTTGTTTATGTCCGGTTTAATTGTAAAATTATCTCTAATGACCATAATTGTATTAAATGGTCAAAATATATTCTAAATATAATTTAAAACCTCTCAAATTCATAATTTATCACTATTAATTATTTTGATTAAAAAAGTTGTTTTTAATTAAAATTTAGTAATTTTCACTATTCATCAAAATATTAAAGTTATCCGAAAAGTACCAAAATTTCACCTTAGGCTAAATTCGATATTCCAAATCCAAAAATGAAGTCCATTTTGAAATATAAAATATATATAATTTCAAAAATTCGGTATTACTATTCATAATGGCTAGTTTGATTGGTTATGGTGTGTTAGAACTCGGTGTTGCGTACAACACACGCTAGCGTACCATGGAAGCTTGAGATGTTTCATTTTAAATCTTTGATGTCCCCATTTAGTCAAAAAGTTTAAAATATTGTATTTAAAAAGGGTTCACTATTAAAATTTGGTAAAAGTGCAATACTGAAAATGAATTTGTTCTTACATTATGTCTAAGAAACTCATAATATGGATTCTAAAATTATAAGGATTATATAAAGTTTAAAATTTAGTTAACACTATTCATAAAATCTTTTGAATGGATTGTTTGGTAAGTCATGGTGCGCTTGAACTTGGTGTTGCGTGTAGTGAAAGTTATTGAATTATTTTGAATAAATAACACACTATGAAATCTTGGGGTGTTACATTCTCCCCTCCTTCAATAAATTGAGTCCTCGCAATTTGAAATTGTTCTTAGAAAATAAAGGGTTGAAAATAGAAAATATCTTTGTGGGAAAACCCACATCGGAAATTAGGTTACTAAACTTTAGTCTTAATATGAGGAAAATAGAAATGAAAGGGTCACCACCAAATTATGATCTCTATTAGGAGAACATTGGTGGCAATTAGAGACATATAATTGGAGGAAAAACCTAAATATTTATAGGTAGTGATTGAGGTCATCAATCACAAACAAGTATAAAATTTAGGTCCTTAAATTCATCAATCTATGATGATTTGAAATACCATCAGTTCAACAAAACATAGGGTATTGGGATAACACATTTTTGATGTTTCGAAATATCTTAGTTGAAATCCCACATCGAAAAATGAATTAATGAGGCCTCTATTTAAAATAAAGAGTGGAAAGTATGAAGATTACCGAAAATAACACATACTAGGGTTCCATGTAGGAAAATATGGATATGGAAGAGAAATCTAACCATCAATTATCTGATGGAGAGTGGTAGAGAACATGGCTATGAAAAGGGCAACAATCCCAAAGCCATAAATTAGTGATGATTTAAGGTACCATCTAGGACAACATTTTTGTTCTAAGTTCCTTTTCTTAATGTTGAGGAATTTATTTATGAGATTGGATAATATCATAAGGAGATATACTTACTTTATAATTAGAGTTTTATCCATTAATAAATATCTACCACAAACTCATCTTTCACTCTAAAAGATAATAGAACGTAAAACAAATTCTATTTATACTATTCGTACAGGGTTCCAAAATAAACGAATTTATAATTCATCTACCAGATATTTTTAAAAAAAACTACATTATTTAATCCAGGACATATCGTGGGCCAGTGGTAGGTGATAAACCCTTTTCGCCCTTCGGTTGTGGGTTCAAGTCTCGCGGCCTTGCCAGACGTGACGGGTTGCCGCCCGACCTCCGGGTTGTCCTTTTATGGCAATCCAAAATAATCCAAACTAGAACCATCCAAAATACTTCAGTCCAAAATTTATAAGGAAGGTAAACACAATGGAGATCCTTTTTTTTCCGCGTAATAACATGCGATCACGTTCATCATGTATTCTTTTAAAACACTACAACATCCTGAATTATCATAAAACCTTATTGATTACATTCATGATCTCTTATTCCTCATAGAATAATAGATATATTCCTTCAATCCAAAAATGTTGTAAACCCCAACAATGATGGAATATACAAATCATTAATCAGTTTCAAGGTAGTCAAGAATATGCAATATAATTTATCCGAAACAATCATGTATTATTCTAAAATCACTACCTCGGTATCAGAACCATATTATGGTTTATCTTTCTCTCAACCATATATTTTCCAAAAATTCAACCTACTATTAAGTCACTTTTCTTTGTTCCACACAATCTCAAGTCCATAATGAAATAGTACTGCAGTACAATCCTTATATACTCCATAATTATTATAACAAGTACATTGTTGATACAACACTAAAATGAAATAATCAACATAAGAACTCTAATCATTCCTCTTCATCTTTGGTAGTATCGTAACTTGATTATTATCCAATAGCATCATTTTCGGCATAATCTGATGTCTGGGACATAGGTTCGCATAGTGTCCAAACTCCTTGCAAATGAAGCATTGCACATTTGAAACCATTTTCTTACCCATGAAGTCATGTACTTTGTTCCCTTTTCCTCCACACTTATAACAAACTCCCATTCCTTTCAGGCAAGTTCCATTGTGTTTCTTCCCACAGTTATCACATATGGGAAAATTATTCTTTTCCCTCTTCCCTTTATCCATCTTTCTCTCTTACATCCTTTTCTTATCTTGCTTCCATTCAAAGCCATAGGACTCAGTAAACTCTTTACTTATCTTATCAACACATGATATTATTTATACATATGATGATAATACATGGGAGACTATTTCTCTTATAAATTCTGGCTTAGGACCATGAAAGATATGATCCTTCTTTCTCTTTGGATCATGTGCATTGCTGGAGTTCTCATTACTTCTACTGGGCGCCATTTCTAAATAATGGCATACACTAGATTAGTTTATGAATAACAATACCTAATCCCAAACTTGTAAAACACATAACATAAATTAAATAGTTTATGGATATAATCCATAATCATAAAAATGTCTCCTTTGAGGAAGTATATACTCATAAACCCTTCATAATGGTTTGTAAATAAAATGAGAATTATCCTAAGCATATCCCCAGAGAGTGTTGTAACCAAGAGTGCAGCAAGGCCCGTTGTCGTGCACCAGTTCCCATTCAAGTCTAGCTCAAAGCGGTGTTTTCGGGTTTTACCCCTAAATACATATGTGCCAGAGCCGCCTCTACTTGCTCGTATCCAGACATGGATGTATTTCTCAGAAAACTCACAAAATCTCTACAATACCAAAATTCTAGGAAGTTATTCTATACTAATCCTCAAATTCCATCTTAGGTCTATGTGCTCTAATCATAGTTTATCTAAATCTAGCTTCCAAGGTTTGTACTAAACTTCCTCTGATACCAACTGTAACGCCCCGACCCTAGTTACCCAGAGTCGGTGCATTATTACATAACATTGGCATGATCACAAGAAAGATCAAATCTCGAAAGACCGATTGGTCTAGTAGCCTTGGAAACACTAGATATATTCATAAAGTTTTACATTACATCATAAAGTGAAAAACTACTACAACAACATAGTGTCTCCATAGTCCACACTATTATCCCCATATACTATCCCTGCAGGTCATTCATAACTTACTTCTTCACATCCTGGGAAAAATAAAACATAGAAAAGGGGTGAGCTCAAATGCCCAGTAAGGATAACAATATAGAGAAAACTTTCATAAATAAGAATAAACATTTAAGGCAATGTATAACTAAAACAAAAGCCTTTTAAACTTGAACTTCAACATAGTATGGCAAAGATAAAATGAAACAGTGCGGAAAGGTAAATGGGCCAGAATACAAACCCAAACTGAAAGTAAAGTACAACTCAAAAAGGGAAAAACAGCAACTGTAAAGTAAAGGCCGCTACTCCGAGCTGTCCACCGGAAATCCCACCTGAAGGGTGGGTACAGATAGCTCCTCTGCTCCACGGGTCCCACCGTCCGCTCCGTGCACGTCTCACCCAGTGGTCCACCTCCGGGTACCGTCTCGCTCTGCAAGCCTCAGCTAAGGTCAACGCTGTCCGTCGTCTGCAACCAACACAACGTAGTGCGGGCGAAGCCCGTGCAGGGGTGAGTATAAGCTACTCAGTAGGGACCCCGAGACCCCTGAAGGTCTCTCAAATCCACAAAGGATAAACCACGAAGAAAAGTACAATCACGAAGTAACAACCGACACTGCTTAGGTATATGCCCATACATATACCTAAGTCATCAATTAGAAATACGCTCTAACCTCCGAGCCCAAGTACCACTCAGTCCACGCAGGAAAGTATACGTATTCCACATAGGAAAGCAAAACATAATCCACACAGGATTGCACAACACAATCCACACAGGAAAAATAACAGGATTCAGCTCACACAGGTAGACTTCTTCAAGGACGATAAAGATGATCACTGATCCATCTAAGTCGTCGGACCCACGAAGGATCGATAGGTAACTAACCCCCGCACAAGACCCACACAGGATCGGGCTCACACAGAACCTGTAGGCGCTGGCTCACACAGAACCGTTGAGCGCAAGGACCCACACAGGATCGGGCTCACACAGAACCTGTAGCACTGATCCACGTAGGATCGCTGAGTGCTGTAGTCGTCGTCGTCGAATCCACACAGGATCTCTGTACTGTCGTCGTCGAATCCACACAGGATCTCTGTACTGTCGTCGTCGCAGTCACAGTAGCAGTCGTAACAGTAGAACAGTCGCAGCCAGCACTAGGGTTCCCGCACACAGCAAGCTCGTACGGAGGGTCCGCTCCACGAGCCGAGAGGCTGATACATCAACTGTCACGAAGACCGAAGTTGATGTATCCAAAAGTCCCGTATCGCCAACAGGAACTCAACGCAACAGACGGCGCGTCGATCGGACGCCCGGTCTGAGAGTTATTGGCATTTTTGTCTCCGGGGCCCGGTTGGTTTTTAAGGCAAAACCAACCCGACCGTACTCCACCTGCGTCCAAACCTCGGGCGGAGTATGCCAAAAGATCCGTCTCACTAAGAGGAACACTACACGACTGACGGCACGTCAATCGGACGTCCGTAGCTCAAGATATGAGCGTTTCCGCTCCGAAGGCCCGGTTGGTTTCGTGAACGAACCAACCCGGCCGAACTCAAAGTAAACCGAAACCTTGAGTGCGATATACCGAAACGACCGCCTCGATCCAAGGATCGCGTTGCCGCAGACGGTTCGTCATTCGGAGGTCCGAGGCTCAAGTTATGAGCGAAAAACCGAAACTGGTTCGAAACGGGGGGGTCCGGGTCGGGGCCGACCCGGCCCGACCCCCCCCTGGGCGGCGCGGCGGCCGGCGGCGCGGCGGCGGGCCGCGGTGGCGGCGGCGGCGGGCGGCGGCGCGGCGGCGGGCCGCGGGGGCGGCGGCGGCGGGCCGCGGCGGCGGCGCTTGGCGCCGCACGTGGGTCACGCGGGGGGCAATCAAGCCCCCCCCTGTTTGTGAAGGCGGCACGGCTTTGAGCCGTGCCTTTGCAAAAAAAACGGCCCCCGCAAGTGGGGGCCGGCTGGACGAACCGGGGGGCTGTTGCCCCCCTCCTTAAATGAACCGCCCCCCTCATTAAGAGGGGGGTTTGATGAACCAGCCGAGGGATTTATTCCCCCGGTTTTATGACATCCGGCCGGCCCGCTGGCCGGCCGGTTTTTACCAACGGGACCGGAAATTCCGGTCCCGCCCTCGACTTCCGACGCCGGCGGCCCGGCCGCCGGTCTTTCCTTCCGCCGCGGCCCGGAACCGGCCGCGGTCTCCTCGTCCCGCCGCGGCCCGGAACCGGCCGCGGTCTTCTCGTCCCGCCGCGGCCCGGAACCGGCCGCGGCGTTCGTCATCCGGCGCGGTGCGACGGCACCGCGTCCCTTCGTCGTGCTTTGATATTATTCAACGCGGCGCGACGGCGTCGTGTTCTTGTTGTTTCTTCAAAGGTGCGTGCGACGACATCGCATAAGATATTCGCACGTTCATCCGCGTGGTGCGACGGCACCACGCCACTTGCTTTCCTCCGCAAAATAATTAAACAAGAACGATGGAGGGGGGTTCGGCCGTGTTCGTGCGGTCCGGCCCCCCTCTCGTTAAACATAATAACGCAACTTAAAACATTTAAAAGTCTCAAGTTTGTCATGCGAAAACTAGGATCAAGAAACGGAATAAATAAACATTGAATCAACAACCCCTACCTCGGGTTTAAGATTCAAAGGTTCGGCTACGCTCCGCGGAAGACGGCGTCGCGGGGGTCGGGTGTCGCGGTCGACGTTCGTCAAATCCGTTGACGAAGTGTTAATGCCCGAAGAGACACGACGTTGGCAGATCTTCGTTTGCCGACGAAGAAGGTCCGAGGAGGAAGAAGAGGTCCGAAGATACCGGGTCGCCGAGTCGATGATCCTTGACGAAGTGTTGTCGTTCTTCGTTGAGGATGAAGACGTTCTTCGTTCTTCGTCAGAGCTTGAAGATGAAGGGAAAGCTCCCAAAGACAAACAAAGAACTCTAAATAAAATAAGACTACCTCTTATTTTATTAACACAACACAAAAGAATTTCAAAGTTTGAAATTCAAAAAGGGGTTTAACTCCCTTAATTAAATAAGGGTAACTTAAGCCATTAAAAGAGGCGTTAAAGTACGTTGAGAGAAATTGAAAAGAAAAGGGGTTCGTGTGGGCCCCACCACACTTAATCCTCCCAAGGGAGGTTAAGTGGGTGCGGGTCCCACTTCCAACCTCCTTTGATAGGTTTTTAAATAAGTTAAAATAAAATTTGTCTTACACAAATTTTATTTAACTTAACTGAAAAACCGCAAAACGTAACTATCAACCCGCAACAAACGCAACTCCCGAAAAGGTCTCATTAAGCGAATATCGGTGCTGCGAGTTCATCGGTGCCCTCGGTTTTCAATTCCGAGCACCGGATCAAAAGTTAGGAACTCCCGCTCATTCGTTCACTGAACGTACCCGAGCCAAACTTCGGAAATTAATTCCGGGCACTCCGGGCCTCGGAATCAGGTGCCGTCAGAAACCGCGCTCTTGTAAAATTCCAAAGAAAATTAAGAAAAAATTTCCCTTGAATTTTACGGGTCTTTACATTACTCCCACCTCAGGGCTTTACGTCCCCGTAAAGATACAACAAAAACTAGGGAAACAAATGAGGGTACTGAGCACGCATCTGAGCCTCCCGCTCCCATGTGCTTTCCTGGAGGTTCCCGTGCTGCCATCTGAAGCGCACAAGAGGAATCGATCGCCCACGCAGGACCCGCTCCTGTCGATCCTCTATCTCCACCGGGACCTCCGTAAAAGTCGCCCCATCATCAACGTCAAGCTCCCCATGGTCAATGATGTGCGTCGGGTCGTGCACGTATCTCCTCAGCTGGGATACGTGGAAGACGTCGTGCACCCGGTGCAACTGAGGTGGTAGAGCCAGGCGATAAGCCACCTCGCCAATCCTGCTGAGAACCTGGAAAGGTCCGATGAAGCGCGGAGATAACTTGCCGCCTCGGCCAAATCTCCGAATACCACGTCGAGGTGAGACCCGCAAGAAGACGTGGTCGCCATCCTCGAACTCCAGTGGCCTCCGCCTCCTGTCAGCATATGACTTCTTCCGGCTCTGAGCTGTCCTCATCCGCTCCTGGATGACCTGGACCTTCTCTGTCGTGGCCTGGACCATCTCCGGTCCCATCAGAGCTGCAAGATTTCTCCTTTGCCGAAGAGAGAAATCTGGTCTCATCCCCTGGATGAACCACATTCTTTGCCTAAAACAGTCAATCCTAACATGGATGATACTAATCCATACTAAGGATGACGTCGTAAGGCCTCGACGCTACTACTAAGAGATTCAACCGTTACTCTCGCCTCCAAGGGTTGAGTCACACTGTCGGCATCAGTGTGTGGTAACTGGGTCTCCTCCAGTAGATGTCTCACAAGTGAGGGTCAAGTCAACAGCCAAAACTGGAACCTCTTAGTAACATTACGATAGAGGACAGGAACGAAAACATCACAAGGTATGCGTCTTTTATTAATGCAGCTCGTAATACAAGACGCTACACAAAAGCAACAAGGAACTAGAAGTACAAAGGAAGTATCCACTAGTTCTGCTCCTATCCATCGGCTCCCAGGGCTCCATGATCGAAGGCCTCGGCTGCCTGAAGCTGAGCTCTCCCCTGCGGTCGGGGTGGACCTCCTGGTGGTGGTGGTGGTAGAGCCTCAAAGCGTCGGCCACCACCAGCTGCTCGTCCAGCTCCTCTGCCTCGTCCGCCTCCTCCCTGCGGGCCGCCACGGTCGAACTTCTGCCTCTGCCTAGGTGGTTCCTCAACCGTCTGCTGCTCCTCCGCATGGCGGGTCGGGCAGTCACGAGCCAAGTGGCCTCGCCCGCCGCATGCATAGCACTGTCTTCCACTCGTAAGACTGGCTCCGCGTTGTGTGCCCTGCACTGCTGAGCCAGTGCCCTGAGGTCTGGTCTGTCTGGACCCCTGAGTCATTCGTCGACTGCCAGCTGCAGATGACTCTGCCACGTGCCGTCCTGCGGTGGGTCTCTGTGCTGGTGTAGACTCAGCAAGGAAGCTCTCGATCAGAAGAGCCCGCTCCAGTACTCCTTTCTGAGTCGGTATGCTGAGGGAGATCAGCGATGCCCTGATCTCATGTCTCAAACCCTGCTCGAAGGTCCGGGCCCGGAAGAATGGGTCCCGTACCATGTCGGTCGAGTAGCGCGAGAGATCGGTAAATCTCGCCGAGTACTGGGCGACCGTCATGCTGCCCTGCCGCAGCTGTAGAAGCTCCTGGATGCGCACCGCTCGGAGGGTGGCCGGGATGAACTCATAGCGGAAGACGCTCTCGAAGTCCGTCCAGAGAAGAGATGCCTCATCGTGCACCTGGAGCATCAGGCTCCACCATCGTCCTGCTGCTGCGTGTAATAGGCTCGCAGCGAGGATCACCATGAGGTCTGCTGGTGTCCTCACTAGCCTAAACACTCGTACTACTGCCTCCAGCCAGTCCTCTGCTGCCTGAGGATCCGTCTCCCCGCGAAACCTGGGCGGTCGCTGGCGCTGAAACTCATGCAGTGCGCTGAGGCGACGTGCATCGTCAGCGGCTGCTGCTGGAAGCATCGGGGGCTCGGCGGGTAAAGCTACCGCCGGTGCCACTGCTGACAAAGGGCCCTGCACCGAAGCCTCATCGCTCGGTGGGCTGTCGTCTCGCTCGACTCTCGGAACCCTAGCTGGCTGCCGTCGTGGGGCCATCCTGAATAGGAAACAGGTGCGCCACGGTTAGAACAGTATACCAGGTGAGCTGATATAAGTAATCACAAAGAAAACTTGAGACTTTCATTAAGCAGATCAGTATACCCGGTGAGCTGACACAAGTAATCACAAAGAAAACTTTGAAACACACACGCAATCAATGTTTTCGTGCATTAAGTCGGAAATCAGAAGTCAGGGTCCTGGTGTACGGATACGTCGGCCGCCGCACCAACACTGGACTCCCTGGACTGATAACCACACTCAATACGCTAAACATTATTGCTTCACATAGAAAAGATCAGAGTTTCGCGGTAGAACCGAACTCCTCTGATACCAATTTGTCACGACCCGCCCTCGAGGCGGCAAGTTATCTTCGCGCTTCATCGGACCTTTCCAGATTCTCAGCAGGATTGGCGAGGTGGCTTATCGCCTGGCTCTACCACCTCAGTTGCACCGGGTGCACGACGTCTTCCACGTATCCCAGCTGAGGAGATACGTGCACGACCCGACGCACATCATTGACCATGGGGAGCTTGACGTTGACGATGTGGCGACTTTTACGGAGGTCCCGGTGGAGATAGAGGATCGACAGGAGCGGGTCCTGCGTGGGCGATCGATTCCTCTTGTGCGCATCAGATGGCAGCACGGGAACCTCCAGGAAAGCACATGGGAGCGGGAGGCTCAGATGCGTGCTCAGTACCCTCATTTGTTTCCCTAGTTTTTGTTGTATCTTTATGGGGACGTAAAGCCCTGAGGTGGGAGTAATGTAAAGACCCGTAAAATTCAAGGGAAATTTTTTCTTAATTTTCTTTGGAATTTTACAAGAGCGCGGTTTCTGACGGCACCTGATTCCGAGGCCCGGAGTGCCCGGAATTAATTTCCGAAGTTTGGCTCGGGTACGTTCAGTGAACGAACGAGCGAGAATTCCTATCTTTTGATCCGGTGCTCGGAATTGAAATCTGAGGGCACCGATGAACTCGCAGCGCCGATATTCGCTTAATGAGACCTTTTCGGGAGTTGCGTTTGTAGCGGGTTGAAAGTTACGTTTTGGGGTTTTTCAGTTAAGTTAAATAAAATTTGTGTAAAGACAAATTTTATTTCAACTAGTTAAAAACCTATCAAAGGAGGTTGGAAGTGGGACCCACACCCACTTAACCTCCCTTGGGAGGAATAAGTGTGGTGGGGCCCACACAAACCCCTAATCCTTTCAAATTTCTCCCAACTCCCTTAACGCCCCATTTAATGTCTTGAGTTACTCTTAATTAATTTTGGGAGTTAACTCTTTTGAATTTCAAACATTTGAAATTCTTTTGAGTTATGTGTTAATAAAATAAGATGTAATCTTATTTGTTTATGGGTTGTTGTTTTTTTTTCCCTTGAGAGCTTTTGAGAGCTTCCTCTTCTTCTTCAAGCTCAACGAAGAACGCGAAGAACGTCGTTCTTCAACAAAGAACTTCTCCGCCGAAGAACACGATCCATCCGCAACGCCGTGTCCGCGACGCGACGTACTTCTTCCGCGTCATCTCTTCCGCGACGGTTTTCCGCGACGAACGCCTTCGATAACGACTCTTCCTCCGACGTCAAAGGAATCGACACCGATATTCCACGACTCCGTCACCGTGCGACTATCGAGGTAGAGATTCTTGAGTTCGTTGTTCTCTTTATAATTTGACTTTCCTCAAGACTTGACGAGGAACGCCCTTTTTCCGACGAAGAACGCCGCACCGCTCTTCTTCGTCTTCGGTGTCAACGAGAGAGAACACCGCACCTTCCTCGGACAACCTTCGTCGGCGTACAAGGATTCGCCAACGACGTGCCTCTTCGGACGCATCTCTTCGTCAACGGAATTGACGAACGACTACCGCGACGCCCGATCTCCGCGACGTCGACTTCCGCGGACATAGTCAAATCCTCGAACTTATACCCGAGGTAGGGGATTGTTGTTTCATTCTTAAATTATTCCTTTTCTTGAACATGGATCTGGCATGTCTAACATGAGGCTTGAAATGTTCATGTTGAGTTTTTATTTAACGTGAGGGGGGCCGGACCGCATGAACACGGCCGAACCCCCCTCCAACGTTTATGTTGATTTTATCTTGCGGGAGGAAGCAAGTGGCGTGGTGCCGTCGCACCACGCGGATGAACGTGCAAATATCTTCGCGATGCCGTCGCACGCACCATGGTAGAAACAACAGAAACGCGACGCCGTCGCGCCGCGTTGAAAAGAATCAAAGCACGGCGAAGGGGCGCGGTGCCGTCGCACCGCGCCGGATGACGAACGCCGCGGCCGGTTCCGGGCCGCGGCGGGACGAGAAGACCGCGGCCGGTTCCGGGCCGCGGCGGAAGAGGACACCGGCGGCCGGGCCGCCGGCGTCGGAAGTCGAGGGCGGGACCGGAATTTCCGGTCCCGTTGGTAAAAACCGGCCGGCCAGCTGGCCGGCCGGATGTCTTAAAACCGGGGAATTTAATTCCCCGGCCGCTTAATAAAACCCCCTCTTTAAGAGAGGGGCGGTTCTTGAGGGAAGGGGGCATCCAGCCCCCTTGGTTCGGCGCCAGCAGGCCCCCCCACGTGAGGGGGGGGCGGTTTTAATAAAATCGGCGCGGCACGTAGGCCGCGCCACTTGAGGAAGGGCGGGGGCTTAGCCCCCCGCGTGTTCCGCGGCCCGTCGCCGCCGGCGCGGCCCGCCGCCGCCGCCACCGCGGCCCGCCGCCGCCAGCGCGGCCCGCCGCCGCCGCCGGCGCGGCCCGCCGCCGCCGCCACCGCGGCCCGCCGCCGCCGCCAGCGCGGCCCGTCGCCGCCGCCGCCGCGCCGCCAGCCGCCGCCGCCCGCCGCCGCCGCCGCGCCGCCAGCCGCCGCCGCCGGCCGCCGCCGCCGCGCCGCCGCGCCACCCAGGGGGGGTCGGGCCGGGTCGGCCCGGACCCGAACCCCCCGTTTCGAACCAGTTTTGGTTTTCGGCTCATAACTTGAGCCTCGGACCTCCGAATGACGAACCGTCTGCGGCAACGCGATCCTTGGATCGAGACGGTCGTTTAGGTATATCGCACTCAAGGTTTCGGCTTACTTTGAGTTCGGCCGGGTTGGTTCGTTCACGAAACCA
Organism: Viscum album; assembly: GCA_963277665.1. Taxonomy (NCBI): domain Eukaryota; kingdom Viridiplantae; phylum Streptophyta; class Magnoliopsida; order Santalales; family Viscaceae; genus Viscum; species Viscum album. Next base: position 438,888,504 of record OY728155.1, on the reverse strand, counting down.
ACCGGGCCTTCGGAGCGGAAACACTCATATCTTGAGCTACGGACGTCCGATTGACGCGCCGTCAGTCGCGTTGTGTTCCTCTTAGTGAGGCGGATCTTTTGGCATACTCCGCCCGAGGTTTGGACGCAGGTGGAGTACGGTCGGGTTGGTTTTGCCTTAAAAACCAACCGGGCCCCGGAGACGAAAATGCCTATAACTCTCAGACCGGGCGTCCGATCGACGCGCCGTCTGTTGCGTTGAGTTCCTGTTGACGATACGGAACTTTTGGATACATCAACTTCGGTCTTCGTGACAGTTGATGTATCAGCCTCTCGACTCGTGGAGCGGATCCTCCGTACGAGCTTGCTGTGTGCGGGAACCCTAGTGCTGGCTGCGACTGTTCTACTGCTACGACTGCTACTGTGACTGCGACGACGACAGTACAGAGATCCTGTGTGGATTCGACGACGACAGTACAGAGATCCTGTGTGGATTCGACGATGACAGTACAGAGATCCTGTGTGGATTCGATGACGACGACTTCAGCACTCAGCGATCCTACGTGGATCAGTGCTACAGGTTCTGTGTGAGCCCGATCCTGTGTGGGTCCTTGCGCTCAGCGGTTCTGTGTGAGCCAGCGCCTACAGGTTCTGTGTGAGCCCGATCCTGTGTGGGTCTTTGCGGGGGTTAGTTACCTATCGATCCTTCGTGGGTCCGACGACTTAGATGGATCAGTGATCATCTTTATCGTCCTTGAAGAAGTATACCTGTGTGAGCTGAATCTTTCCTGTGTGGATTGTGTTATGCAATCCTGTGTGGATTATGTTTTGCTTTCCTATGTGGAATACGTACACTTTCCTGCGTGGACTGAGTTGTACTTGGGCTCGGAGGTTGGAGCGTATTTTAATTGATGACTTAGGTATATGTATGGGCATATACCTAAGCAGTGTTGGTTGTTACTTCGTGGTTGTTACTTTTCTTCGTGGTTTATCCTTTGTGGATTTGAGAGACCTTCAGGGGTCTCGGGGTCCCTACTGAGTAGCTTATACTCACCCCTACACGGGCTTCGCCCGCACTACGTTGTGTTGGTTGCAGACGATGGACAGCGTTGACTTAGCTGAGGCTTGTAGAGCGGGACGGTACCCGGAGGTGGACCACTGGGCAGGACGTGCACGGAGCAGACGGTGGGACCCGTGGAGCAGAGGAGCTATCTGTACCCACCCTTCAGGTGGGATTTCCGGTGGACAGCTCGGAGTAGCGGCTTTTACTTTTCAGTTGCTGTTTTTCCCTTTTCGAGTTGTACTTTACTTTCAGTTTGAGTTTGTATTCTGGCCCATTTACTTTTCCGCACTTTCAGTCGTACTCTGCTTGTTTAGTGTTTACCTCCGCTTGTTTACTCTGTGGTGTGTGTTTTCAAAGGCAATGCCTTCCCTTTTTACCGGGATTTACGCCTTGGTGCTAGTCGCCAGCCCCTGGCCTATGGAAGGCGGGCTTGGGGTAGTCACGGCACGGACCCCGAGGGCGGGTCGTGACAGCCACTTACTTATTCACATGGATATTCTACTAATAGAATAATCACATGAAATATCAATAACCACTTTCATAATGATGGAATGCATAATACCAGACTATCATAACCACATATTCAAGGCCTCATGCCAAGACTACAAATAAGATTTTGCCAAGGCCTTGTTCCAAGACACTAGTTTGTCTCATGAGACCTACCGATTCATCGAGGAGATATAGCGGGCTCCACCCATCACATATTAAGTCCAATTCATTCCCATATGAAAAGGTTTAAACATAACATAAACATTCGTATTAAAACTAGCATATGAAATGTCAATACTTTCACCATAAACCATGAATGGTATAAAAATAGCACATCCACAGTCAAACATATCACAAAACCTTCAATAAAATATAGAAGTTTTGTATCATAATAAATCAACTTAAAATAAGTATAAAATGCATCAAAGGATGTTGACATAGATGAAATCAAAACTATTTGAGAGAAATATCTCTTTTCTCGAAATCATTGAAAAGTCACACATTTATAAAGGAAGTAATTTAAAAGAGAATTTTGAATCAAAGTGTCCCATACCACTTTGAAACTTTTGAAAAGAAATATCATTTCAAAACCTTCATGTCCATATAAATAAATCCTTAAAATCATTTTGAAAACATGTACATTAATTAAAATAATTAGAAAGATAAATCTTTAAAACATTTAAAATTCTGATTTTGATAAATAGTACCTTTCAAAAATTCTTAAAATATTCATTTTGAAATTATTTAAAAGTCACATAATTATAAAATAAAACATTTACTTTTAAGATATCCTTATAAGCTTGTAAGGGAAGCTTTGAAAATTTTATAACGGCGGAAAATAGCCGCACCCGCCGTATAAGTTAAAAAAAACATTCTTACCTTAATTCGGTTGAAAAGGTTAAAAAGGACCTTGTTTGGAAAACGACGGAAAGATTACTTTATAAAAACATAAGGTTATAAACTACTTTAACCCATATTCTTTGTAAATATTAAAAATGTTTTGAAATACATTTTGAAGAAACATGGATGTGGATGATAAAGAAATCCCAGTAGATTATTACGTATAAACAACCTCGGATAATGAAGAGATTGTGAAATAATCCCTTACCTTGTACTTTTCCTTTGTTGGGGGTAGGTTAACCTCATGTATAATGGTTAAATAATTGTTATTAAATTATACAAGAATCATATACATTAATATGATATCATATATGATCTTTTAACATTGATTTGTTAATAATATCTTAGTATTATCGTTGTTTCGGGTGTTAACTTACTCGTTTTATTTTATACGTTTTGTTACATAAGCCATGTTTGTAATGGATAGGTAGTATCTTAATAATATCCAGAATGATATCAAGTCCTTATATGCTATTATTAATCATCAAATGAGAATTATACTTGAATGGATGCGATGGAGAATGAATCTCATCGCGTTCGTGGAGACGGTAGTCCGTACATACGCACGAGCGATAATATCATTCTTTTGATATTAAAATAATATATAATTTCATGTTATATCATATATTTAGAATCATTATCATGTTATATTTATTATTTACTTGAGTTATATATCATTATTATACCCATCCAAATAATAATATATTGAATAACAATTACACCACGACGTGGAGACGGGAAGCCGTACGTATGCACGTATGGCGACATGTTATTCAAAGGGTGGATAGAATACTGAATATGGTTGTACCATATTTATAATAACATCACAATATATATATTATACTGGAGTTATTATTTTATAATGGTAAAAACAAAGGAAGAACAAGTGGAAGAAGAAAGGAACTTGGAAAAGGGTGGTGAAATCATTACCTCTTCTTCGGGTTCTTCCTTTTGATTTGATCAAAAGGGATCCTTAGGTTGGCTTTATGATCAAACTAATGACTCTAGGTTGTAGTGAGGGAATTTGGGAGAGTATTTGGGCAGAGTTTGGCCGAACCAAAATGCTTTTAAGGTGTGAAAAAATGATAAGGAAGAGTGCCCTTTTATAAGAGGGGTGAGGGGCACCTTTGGAAAAGTTAGAAATATTAGTTTATAATAATTTCATATTCGGTTTATAATGGCTCTAAAGTTGATTATTCAAAGGTTAAGGTGGGGATGAGTCGAAAACAACTTAACCAATAGAATTTAGATAGGTTTGGGTACTTATATTAACCTTATCGTTATGTATTAACTCTAATTTAATTAGTTTCACTTTTACAATGTCTCTTTGTATTTTTATATTATATGGTTAATAAACTTACCATATACATCCAAGAGACCACCAAGTGGTCCATTAATGATACACCTATCATTATATAAGTCTGTTGGCCGAACCTTAGATTTTTAGGAATTTAATATCAATTAAAAATATAATATTTGTTTTAAAAACTCTTTTATATCAATTTTGACACTATTCAATAGTTGATTTTTGTGAAACTCATAACAGAATGATTACTTAGAAATAATTTAATTAAATCAATAATAAAATGTAATTTTAACTTATAAAATTATTTTAATTCATAAAAAGTCTCAAATTATATTTATTTGGGTATTTATAATATCAATTATTTTAAATTTTCACTATTATGGAAATTACTGCATCATCGTTGTGTCATAAATAAATTAAATTATTTAATGTCTAAAAATTATAAATAAAATATCATCATGTAGGAAATCGTTTTATCTTTCTAATGAATGTTTATAGCCGAAAATCCAACATATATAACCCTATGTAAAAATTGTTTTTCTAAAAGATATATGCTTGTGTCATTTTTGTATTCATTTTAACTTAATTAAAATAAAGTGTCCCTATCACCTACAAGTGGCTCCATGGGGTCCCAAAATCGACCCAAATATGTCTATGGTCGAACATGTATTAACCAATAAGGCTGGGACACGTTTTAGTGTAATTTAGTATTATTATAATATTATTTTTAACCCTTATTTACCGGATTTACCCTTAACCATGGTAAATAAAATATTTACCACAGTAATTATTCAAAATGTCTAAAAATAAAAGTTACCTATTTACTCAATTTGAACATCATGATTCCAAATATGAAATCCATTTTTCCAAATTCAAAACACAGAAGTGGAAGAAATTAATTTAAAATTAATTCCCGTTGTTAAAACAAAAAAGCGTGTTTTTAAGAGGCAATAACTATCAAAAGATTGACACTTGTTTATATCCGGTTTAATTGTAAAATTATCTCTAATGACCATCATTGTATTGAATGGTAAAAATATATTCTAAATATACTTTGAAAACTCCCAAATTCATAATTTATCACTATTAATTATTTTTATTAAAAAAGTTGTTTTTAATTAAAATTTAGTAATTTTCACTATTCATCGAAATATTAAAGTTATCCGAAAAGTACCAAAATTTCACCTTAGGCTAAATTCGATATTCCGAATCCAAAAATTAAGTCCATTTTGAAATATAAAATATATATAATTTCAAAAAGTAGGTATTACTATTCATAACGGCTAGTTTGATTGGTTATGGTGTGTTAGAACTCGGTGTTGCGTACAATGCACGCTAGCATACCGTGGAAGCTTGGGATGTTTCATTTTAAATTTTTGATGTCCCCATTTAGTCAAAAAGTTTAAAATATTGTATTTAAAAAGGGTTCACTATTAAAATTTGGTAAAAGTGAAATACTGAAAATGAATTTGTTCTTACATTATGTATAAGAAACTCATAATATGGATTCTAAAATTATAAAGATTATATAAAGTTTAAAATTTAGTTAACACTATTCATAACATCTTTTGAATGGCTTGTTTGGTAAGTCATGGTGCGCTTGAACTTGGTGTTGCGTGTAGTGAAAGTTATTGAATTATTTTGAAGAAATAACACACTATGAAATCTTGGGGTGTTACATTAAACGACTCTTTCTAGATAAGTTTTTCCCTGCCTTCTGAACTGCATCAATTAGGAAAGAAATCTGTGGAATTAGGAAAACACAATGAGCGACCCTTCATGAATACTGGGAGAGATTCAAGAGACTTTACTCAAGCTGCCCCCACCACCAGATTAGTGAACAACTATTAATCCAATACTTCTATGAGGGACTTATCCCCATGGACCGTGTAATGATTGATGCAGTAGCTGGTGGTGCCTTGGTTAATAAAACTCCTTCCGCCACTCGTGACTTAATAGCCAACATGGCTCAAAATGCACAAAAATTTGGTATAAAAGCTATTGCACCAAATCAAGGAGTTCGTGAGGCAATTCTTTCATCTCTAGAACAAAAGGTAGATAACAAGCTTGATGAGATGTATACCCTTCTAAGGAAATTATCTCAAGCACAAGGTAACTCACAATCTTATCCTGTTCCATTACACGGTGGTATTTGTTCTGACAATTCTCATTTTTATAACCAGTGCCCACAACTTCAGGATTCACCCAAGTCTTGTGAAGCCGTGTTTCTAGGGAATCCATTCCAACAAGCACCTCCCTTCAAGCAAGAACAATTCAAGAAAAATCCAAATCCAGGGTGGAAAGTGCAACCCCAGTACAGACAAGGAGGAAGCTCAACCTACCCTGAGCAGAATTGGTATCAACAAGGGAAAGGTATTCAACCTTCTTATCCTTTAACTTCTCAAAAAAATCCTCCTCCTCCTCTCAAATCTGAACCAAGCCTTGAGGATATGGTGAAGAAAATGGCAACCCAGAACGTCCATCTCCAACAGACCACAAAATCAGAAATTCAAGACCTATGAACTCAAGTGGGGAAATTGGAGAACACCATTAGTGAGATTAAGATGCAAGGTTCCCAACCCATTTCCAATCTAAAGGATAAAGGTAATTTATGTGCAGTTACACTTTGTAGTGGTAAATAAATTTATCCTTCTACTAATTCTATGCAACAGGTATGTCCCCCTCTTGAAAACACTCTTTATCCACCCATAGAAGATTCCAATGAAGAAAAACAAAATAAAAAGGGAAATCAAATTATAATTAAGGATTCCCATAAACAATAGATTCCTCTCCCTTTCCCCCAAAGACTCTCTAAATATAATAAAAACATTGATAATGAGATTTAAAATTAAATAATGGATACATTTGAAAAAGTTCAAGTTAATATTCCATTGTTGGATGCAGTCAAGAAAATTCCCCGTTATGTGAAATTTCATAAAGAACTTTTCACCCATAGACAAAGGCTAAAGGGGAATTAGAGAGTCAACTTGGGAAGGAATGTCTCAGCCTTGATTCAACCAGTAACGCCAACCAAATTCAAGGATCCTGGCACATTAACAATACCATGTACCATAGGGGAGACTTTCTTTTATGATGCTATGCTAGATTTAAGAGCTTCCATTAATGTAATGACTCACTCTTTGTACACTTATCTGCAGGTTGGAGAGCTTCAACCAATGGGAATTTTCGTACAACTTTCCAACCTAAGTACTACGCATCCAACAAGAGTGATTGAGGATGTCCTTGTAAGAGTGAAGAATCTCATCTTCCCTGCTGATTTCTACATTCTTGAGATGGAAGATACCCGAACCCAAGGACATGCTCCTCTCATAATTGGGATCCCATTCCTCAAAATAGCAAATACAATCATCAACATTCACAATGGTATGCTGTCTATGAAATTCAGAGGAGAAAAGGTTAGTTTTAACATCCTTGAGGCTATGAAACACCCTATTGAAGAGCACTCCACTCTTCCTATCTATTCTATGGAAGTGCTCTCAGATGATTCACACACACACAATTCTCTCCTCAACACAAATTCTGATTCATTTTCCTTTTCTTCACCCTTGGATGATTTAATATTTGATTCATGTTTTGAGTGTTGTGTGGGTTCTGAAAAGTGTAAATTTTGTGCTTTAATTAATGAGTGTGTTCATTCTGAGGTACCCGTGACCGTCGATGATTCTGCAAATCTCATTTCAATAGATACTCTATCTTTAGATAATAAACATGAGTAGATAGACAGTTTAATGGATCTCACTCCCACTAAATTATCCCCCTCAATCTAAAAGACACCGGTGTTGGAACTTAAACAACTTCCTTCTAATTTAAAATAAGCATATCTTGAGGGTATTGACCAATAGCCCGTCATTATTTCCAATAACCTCTCTCCACAATAAGAATCAAAACTGATCAACCTTTTGAGAGAGTGTAAAAAGGAAATAGGATGCACATTGGCTAATATTCCCAGGATTAGCCCATCTATTTGTATGAACGATATAATTTTGGATGATGAGGCTAAGCCCGTAAGACAATCTCAATGTCGGTTGAATCCCACTCTCGTTGAAGTGGTAAAATTGGAAGTCAGTAAATTACTTGCTGTGGGGATCATTTATCCTATATCTGATAGTAATTGGGTTAGACCAGTGCAAATTGTGCCTAAAAAAATAGGAATAACAGTTGTGTAAAATGAAAGGAATGAATTGGTTCCAACAAGTGTGCAAAACAGTTGGCGAGTCTGTATTGACTACCATCGACTGAATCAAGCCACATGGAAGGACCACTTTCCTTTACCTTTTATTGACCAAATGTTAGAACAATTGGCTGGTAAGTCCCATTATTGTTTCCTTGATGGATATTTGGGTTATTTACAAATCCATATATCCCCCAAGGATCAATAAAATACAACATTTACTTGTCCATTCGACACATTTTCATACAGAAGGATTCCATTCGGTTTATGTAATGCTCCTGATACTTTTCAGCGATGTATGATGAGTAATTTTTCTGAGTACCTTGAAAGTTGTATGGAAGTATTTATGGATGATTTCACAGTATATGGTTCTTCTTTGGATGATTTTTTGGAACACCTAGGATCTGTCGTCCACCGTTTCATTGAAAAAGATCTTGTTTTAAATTATGAGAAATGCCATTTCATGGTTGGGTGAGGTATAGTTCTTGGGAATGTCATTTCAAATAAAGGGATTCAAGTTGATAAATATAAAATTAAATTAATTTCATCCCTTCCAAATCTAAAATGAGTTCATGAGGTGAGATCTTTCTTGGGTCATGTTGGTTTTTACCGCCGATTCATTAAATACTTTAGTAAGATCACACTTCTATTGTCCCGGTTATTACAAAAATATTCTTATGTTGTGTTTGATAAAAATTTTGAGGATGCATTAAATTCACTTAAAAGGAGTCTCACATCACCTCCCATCATCCAACCACCAAGGTGGGATCTAACCTTCGAACTTATGTGTGATGCCTCTAACTTTAGAGTTGGGGAAGTTTTATCACAAAGGGTTGAGAAGGCTCCTCATGTCATTGTGTATGCCTCAGATAACCTTGACCCTACCCAGGTGAACTAGACAACCACTGGAAAATAACTCCTTTCTATTGTGTTTTACTTGGAAAAATTTCATTCATATCTCCTTGGGTCAAAAGTGATTGTGTTTTCTGACCATGCTGCCCTTCGATTCCTCTTAAAGAAACCCAAAGTTAAACCCCACCTCATACGGTGGATGCTCCTCCTCCAAGAGTTTTACCTTGAGACTAGAGATAAGAGAGGAGTATAAAATGTTGTAGCTGACCACATTAGTAGGATTTATCCACCATTGTACCACCATGCTGACTAATCCCTCCCCATTGGAGAATTCTTTCCTCACGAGAACCTTTGTGATGTTGTAGACCTTACCCCCGGGTATGCGGACATTGTGAATTTTCTAGCAACATATAGGGTCCCCACTGATTTCAGAACTTCACGATCCCAGAGACTTAATCCTGATTATCGGTGGTACATTTGGTATGACCCATACTTGTGGAGAATTCATAGTGACCAATTAGTTTATTGGTGTGCCCTTGACCATGAGATCACCTCTGTTTTGACCTTCTGCTACACCTTAGCCCGTGGGGGCCACCTTGGATCTCAACGTACAACTCGAAAGGTTCTTGACTCAAGAATTTATTGGCCAAATTTGTATAGGGATGATCATATATTTTTCAAGTCATGTAGTCATTGTTAATTCACATGGAATATATCCAAGAGGAATGAAATTCCCAAACAACCCATGTTATTCTATGAAATTTTTGATGCATGGGGCATTGACTTCATGGGGCCTTTTCCAAATTCATTTGGATTTTTATACATTTTATTGGCTTTTGACTATGTATCTAAATGGGTGGAAGCAAAGGCCACTAGGATAGATGACTCTCGTGTGGTTGTTGATTTTTTGAGGTCTCAGATTTTTAGTAGGTTTGGTTTACCAAGATTCATCATTAGTGATCAAGGTTCATATTTTTGCAATCACAACATAAAAATTTTTCTTTGTAAGTATGGGGTTGATCATAAAGTATCCACTGTATATCACCACCAAACTAACAGACAAGCAGAAATCTCAAATCGGGAAGTTAAACAAATTTTGGAAAAAACGGTACAACCCAATAGGAAAGATTGGAGTTTGCACCTGGATGATGCACTTTGGGAATACCGTACAGCTTTTAAAACCCCAATTGGAATGTCACCATACATGATTGTGTTTATAAATGATTTTCACCTCCAAATGGAGGTAGAACACCATGCATATTGGACTATTAAACAATGAAATATGAATCTTTGAAGTGCAGGTGAGCACAGGAAACTGCAGATTCAAGAGTTGGAAGAAATTAGACATGATGCATATGGGAACTATAGGATATATAAAGAGAAAACAAAGGCTATCCATGATAGCATAATTCATCAGAGGAAGTTACATATTGGTGAGAATGTCGTCATGTACAATTCCAGGCTAAAGCTCCACCCAGGTAAGCTTCGTTCCCGATGGCTTGGGCCTTATATTGTTACTAATGTTAACGCTTTTGGTGAAATACGGATTCTGCATGAGCAGAGTGGACGAAGTCTTACCGTTAATGGACAAAGACTTAAACACTTCAATGAGGATTTTCCAAAGAATACGGTAGAGGAAATCCACCTTTTAGACGCAACATGGTAGTAAAACACACTAGGTTTTATCCTTCCTTCTCACATTCTCAATTATTTCAGTGAGGACACTACACATTCTAAGTGTGGGGGAATGGGTACATTCCTAGGTTAGTTAGGAATTTTCATCATTTTTTTCTCTTTCTTTCTTCTCTTTTTCACATTCTTTATGGTATTTTCATTTTTCTCCATCGTTTTGGGTTCATTAGGATTTCCATTATCTTTCTCCTCTCTTTTTTTCCTTCTTTATGGTATTTTCATTTTTCCCCATAAAAAATTTCAAAATTCCAAGAGTCAGTGACCATAAGGGGGGAAAGTAAAAATACCATAATGAAGGTAAAATAAAAAGAATATTTGTATGAAGTTAACATCTGGGAGTGATTTTTAGTGAATTGGATTTCTTTAAATGATATAAATGGTTGTATCACTGTGAAACATTTGAGATGATTGATGCCCCTTGTGTGAGTGGTTTTCAGAAAAATTGTGTCACTAATATCTCCACACATTTTCTCACCAAAACACAAAGTGTTAATATTTCTTACTTACTAGAAGGTAAATATAAGTTAGGTTAATATTTTTCATCTTTAAATGATATTTACATACATTCGTTCCTTATTTGATATGTTTAATTACTATACCGGATTCACTAATGCGTGTGTACCTGATATCTGACTATTACATGCCCTCCAAAAAAAATTGGGTTGTATCTTGGGCAGGTCAAAAACCACTCCTCCAAAACGTTTGATCTTGTTATAACTATTACAATTAGTGTCGTGAGGAGATTAAACAAGGGTTGAGAGATGAGTGTAAGATTTTCTCCAAATGCAACTTTTGAAAAAAACCCAAAAATAATGAATGAGGGGAGTGATGAAATGTGAAAAATATGGGGATATCTAGATTAGGAGCTTATGGTTTGACTTCTGGGAATGCTTAAGTGAGTGGGTCTTGAAATATGATTTCAAAGGATGTAGGGCAGGTTCGGTGGACAAAATCTTTGAAGCTGAATAATGTTAAAATAACCTATAGTTATTGGATAGAAGTGGAAAGAATATAATGGAATGGTTTTCACACAGACACGTGTAGAGTTAGTGGCATGGTTAACTCTTGGATTCCTTGATCAATTTGGTATCATGAATCTCTTTGAATTTCATTGTGATATGATTTATGAGACATCTTTTTTCCATTTTCACTTGGAAGAAATCCTTGGTCTAGTTTGGGAATTGATCACATTACATTAATTTATACATACATCATTTTGTTTTGTTTTATTTTTTTATATGTGTCTTTGCCCAGGAGTGCAAATGTTTAGGTGTGGGGGTGTGATCACACAACGATTCACTATTCAAATCCACCCTTACACTGCTGTTTTAAACTGGTTTTGTGATAAATATTACAAATATAATAATAAATTGAAATTTATGTTTTAATCAATTAATTAATCCTAATCACTATTAAAATGGTCAATGTTACTTGTTTTTATTACTTCAATATAGGTGGAGATGATTTGGAGGGCCCTTGATAAAGTGGAAGAAAAATGAGCCAAAATTGCATGGATCCATGAAGACCTATCCACTGTTGTTCCTGTTTAGAAAATTTAGTGCATCAAAATGGGTTCATATTTTGTGGGATGGTCCAAACTTTAATGGGATACACTTCATATTAAGGAACCTATGCCTCATTCGGCTTCTACAATGCCCATCCGAACTAATCTGTCCAAGGAATCAAATTTGCATAAAGTCAGATGCAGTGATCTGTATTTTATCAATATCTAGAGCTGTATGTGTTCAAAGGGTGACAAACTTTCAGTGGATCAAGAAAAGAGGTGGTTATAAAACTTTTTTATTTTCTTAAAAGTAAGATAATGCTATCTGGAGGATGAAACAACTGGTACAAGTGGGTTAAAGAAATCTGTGTGCCTTAAACCACCTTCCCACATTGCCTATAAATTGACACCTTGGGCGCCCCATTTGAGAGTTCGAACCAGAGGCAAGGTGCTTCCATTTTGGAGTCCCAAAGAGGTCTTTTCATCATTACTAGAAGTTTTGAAGGCTATGGGAAGTTCTACTTCAACATATTCTTCTTCCTCCCTTCCCATGGATTTCTAAACCCCTTGTGATCACCCGGGGAAGAACGTGACGTAAATCCCAAGCTTCATGTTTGTAATATTTGAATGATCTATTTAATTCTAGTTTTTTGTGTTGTTTTTCATCATACTCTATTCTTATTTTATTGAGTAATGTAATGGTATGTCATGATCAACTCATATGATTATGTTTGGTGGTACCCATTCATGTGATGTTTCACATACCATTCACCACTTTCTTTCCCCCCTTCCAAATGCGGTGTTTGTGTGGTTCATATTGGTCAGTTGAACTCACATAAGCACTATCAAGTTTATGTAAATTTATTTCATGGTATCATAGTGAAATAACATACAAACCTGGAAAACACATCGATTTCTTCGTGTGTTTCCTTGGTGAGTTTCAGTTATGATGTCAAACACAAATCACCCAATCATCGGCAGTGTTCGGTGAACCATTGTGTGTTTTCGAATGAACCCTGGGAGGACTCCTAGTATAAACTAAGTAAAATTCTGGTTCTAGGTGTTACAAACTAGGTATTAAAAGATCATAACCCTATATCATGAAGCAATGAAGGATGAACATCATGAGAGTACCCCGAGTTGATCACACTTAATTAATCTTGTTCATTTATACTTTGTTTTATCACTTTCATTTTCTATTTTCATATTTAATCATCAAACCCCCATGTTTTACAAAACCTCATTCCACTTATAATTTCATAATCAAAACCCTCTTTTTAAATTAATCATCTAAGGCTCCGTCAAGAGACCACCTAGAGTTGCTGCTATACTGCAGAAATTCTAGTCAAAATTAAAAAACTAATTTGATGTGCTAGACAACATGATCAACGACACACAGATATATGAAACAATGATGGATGACACACCAATGATCGACTCACTGAGGAAAACTCACCGATGCTGACAAACCGATACTGACATACCAATAGCACAAATGACTCACCGATACTTATGAATCACTGATAGTTATAAATATTGTTTCAAATTTATTAATTAAAATTTATTTATAACGGTCATATTTAGACAAATTAATGTTTCTGACATTAATTAATGTTGTTGGTAGGACTATCCGTAGAAGGTATGAGGTACATGCACATGAGGATATCTTCATGCCTACTAGACCTTCAAGTATAAAAGGATTACGAGCTCAACCTTAAATAAAATCCGACCAAAAAAGGGAAAACCGTGCGAGTGTGAGAAACATTGAAAATAGAATAAGTCGAATCTTGAGTACATAAGAAGTTTAATATTACAATAAAAAACCTGATGAATATCTCTGAACATCCTAACATTGAAGTGAAAAACCTTTTCACTTCTGGAAGCTAGAGTACAGAGGCTATGAAACCCTGTTATGAAGACAACTTATAGAAGAGGACTCAAATATCATTTTCAATACATCCATTGAGTCCAGAGCTTCACTTCATAATACACAAAGATTTATAAAATCTATTCTTAATTTATAATTTAGTTGTAATCTTGTGTTTACTATTTGAGTAGTGGGTGAATCTATTTTTTCACGCACACTATCTCTTGTGCATAACTGGAGGATAATAACTATCCTCACACTCAATATCTTTTTACTATTGTATCCCACATAGAACAGTGGAAGAGATCCTATGTGATCTATTTGTTATTTTTCCCATGAATAACTATGGTAGAGGTCAAGTGTGACCTAGACAGCCCTATGTGTTGTTGTGAATCCCAATCCAGGGTGTGGATCAAAATTTTATTAATATAAACTGCTTGGTGGTAGGTGATCACCAAGCGGAGAAGACTAAGTCTCATCTTGAGACTGAAACTCTTGTTTTTATCCACTGTGTATTTGTATTTTGTTTTAATCTGATCTATGTTTAATTCATTTTAAATTAATATAAATTGAACTTTGATTGTTAATGTAACAAGTGTTTATATCTATTCTGAATCAGTAGATTAGTTTCAAAAGTTTGACTAATATTTAGATTGGTAAAGCTGAGAACTAATCAATCTTCTAAGAAATTAAATGAACATTCATGACATTTATAAATTAACTACAAACTGACTGTGATTATATTTTAATTGGGGGATATTCTTTTAAAGAACCAATTTTAACAGAAATTTTTATAGATACTCAATTCACCCCCCTCTTGAGTCATCTACTCCTACCAACATAGTGTTTTCATAATAAAACTGACACTAATGGTAGAGTGTCTACCTATAAAGCATGAATAATGGAAAAGGGTTACAATTATATTCATGGTATTGACTATGAAGAGAAATTTTCACCAATTATGATGATAAAGTGAATTTAGATATTACTTTACATAGTAGATCATTATGATTATGAGATATATCAAATGGATATAAAAAATATTTTATTAATGAAAATTTAGTTAAGGATGTGTATATGATACAATCCAAAGGTTTTAAATTTCTAAATGAGTCTTCTAAGGTCTGCAATTTTCAAGAATCTATTTATGGATTGATTCTAGATTCTTGGATTTGTAATATAGGTTTTTATGATGCAAAGAGTTTGGTTTAATCAAGAAAACATATGATTGTTGTATATAAAATAAGATTAGTGGAAGTGTGGGGTGTTTATATTATTGTATATAGGTAAAATAATTCATATTGAAAATGATTTCCTAACTTAACACTCTATAAATATGTGGTTGAGGAAATTATTCTTGATGAAATACATGGGTGAAGTAGCCTACATACTAGGTATGAAGATATATATAGATAGATTGAATAGGTTGTTTAGACTGAGTCAGAACTTAAATATTATTAAAGTGTTAAAGAGGTTTAGTATGGAGAGCTCCAAAAAGGGTTCTTTATTAGTGTTTCATGGCATGAATCTTAGAAAAACTATAGATCCTTCTAAATATTTTGAAATGATGGATATAATTTTCTATTCATCTTCTATATGATACATTATGTCTTCCATGTTGTGTACTCGACCATATGTTGACTATGAATTTAGAATTAAAAGTAAATACCAATGAAATCCTAGTGAGATTCACTGTATTTATATCAATAACATCATTAATTAATTAAGAATAGGTAATGATATGGTATTGGTATTTTTAGGTGAGGATAAGATCGTTGTATAGAATTATACTTATGATAGTTTCCAATCCAAAAAAGATGGCATGATATCTCAATTTGGTAATTTTTTTTCTTAAATGGTGAAGATATCAATTATAATAGTTCGAATCAAGAAACTATAACATACTCAATAGTTAAGACATAGTACATACTTTCATCAAATATTGAGAAGGATGATATTTGGGTTAATAAGTTCATCTCTAAACTTAGTGCATTTATTAGTACTAGGGGAGAAACCATGCTTTACTGTGAAAATAATGGATCTATTTTTCTAGAAAAGGAATCTCAGTCCCACTAAAGGACCAAGAACATCCTTATAAAGTACCATCTCATTAGAGAAATTATTTAAAAGGGAGATGTAAAGATCTATTGGGGGATATAAAGGATAATTTAGTAGATCTATTAACAAAACCAATATCATAATAAAGTCATTATGTTCATGTTGAATATCTTGGTATAATATACATTAGAGATTAGATGTAATGTTTTTAAATTGTATTAGGATTTTATAATAAAGGAAATATCCCTTTACCATCCATTCATGTGTTTTGAATTTATATTACATGGAAATTGTAATGATGATTATCCACTCAAAGTATGAGTTTGAGTAGTCCCTAATCGATGATCATCATGAAGTATTATGAGTAGTGATGATATGTTAAGATTAATATGGGAAGAATATTATAATCAATAAAAAGAATTGTATATGAGATATTAATAATAAACTTATGAGATAATAATTTAAGGGTTATTTAATGGAATGAACCATCAATGTATATCATATGTAATGTCATACCATTATTTATATACTTAGGGGTGTATTCTTATTATGAATCCCCATTACCCGATGTTGGTATGGTACCTAGCATGGGAACCTTCATACTTCGATACCTTTCTTACACAATCCTTTAGGCTTAGATAATTAGGGGTGGTTGTGAATTCTTTTGATCATGTCATCAGTTTAAGCACAACCAAGATAGGATCTGTTCACTTTCATAATAAGAAAAGGCATATAGTCCTTTGATTGAATTATATTGATAAATGCATGGTCATGCTTAGTTTAATGACATATGATGTGCTTTTTTACTTGGATGAGGGAAATTTGATACTCTCATCTACTAGATGAATGAAATGTGATGTATTCATAAACTTGATCAATCTATTTTAGAGAATCTTGAAGACATGTTTTATGTATAGTGTTCACTTGATGTCATGGAAAAATGGGTTATCTAGGTATATATATGATTTATATGATACATATTATAGTAGACATGGTCATATGAATATATGATTAAATTTGATAGAGATCACACCAGAACCCCTTGTATCTTGAGTAAAACTAATGTTTTGTTAGAGGCCACTTTTTCTTACATCTAGGAAATTGGTATTTCTTATTTGTTTTCAATGATATAAATTACTATAGGTCACATAGTTTGGAATTCCAATAATGATTAAATTTTGGACAAAGTGTTGTTCCAAAATGTAGAGTGTTTGATAAAAAATATACAAAATAGTTTTGATGGATTCAAAAATAGTTGTGAAGTTTTTTCATAAAGTCCTTATGAGATTTTAGTTCAAGTGGGAGATTATTGTAAATGCACTAAAATGGGTATACTGTATAATATAATATACTCTGAGTTTTATTCGATGATATGAATGTGATGCATATCATAGATTATGATATGTTAATATTATATAAGGAATGTGATTCCTTTATCATAGTATATAATAGTATTATCATATGAAGTGAATGTCCATTTACATATATTCAACATGGCTTACCCTAGGTTATGAATCAAAAAGTTGATTCATTTATGGATACACATACATGTTACAATAATTTGAAATGTTCAAATGATTATAAGGAAAAAACAGGTCATGCATTATTATAACACAAGTGGTATGCCGTATGATGGTATCTGAGCCTCAACTCACATAATTGATTGAAGGGAGCCTATATAAATGGATAAAATACTCCTTTTTGATATATATGACACTCATAATCCATAGATGAGACTCTCTTATTTATGGTTCTCCTTTCATCATCATGAAGAAGAGGCTAACACATTGTAGGAGACCACATGATCCTCTCATTATGAAAAATGATTCTAGTAGATAGTGTAATCCATATAGAGGAGAGAGTCTATTGGATATCACTTGGTGATTATGATTAAGAAATCTCCTTTAAGAATCATGGCTATAGTGCTTGTTTTATTTTAGGTATTCCTGATTTTATGTTATTTATTTTACATGTTGGATTTGTTGATGAAAGACTAGACACATATATATGGGTTTATTCTATTGTGTTGATAATATGATGGTCCTCCCAAAACCATCATAAATAATAAGATATATTTTACATCATGGGAATATTATCCAAGAATGCTCTCAAAATTCCATATCAATAGTAGTGGCTGGTATATATAGTTCTCGAGGCATGCTGGAGCCTTACATGTCTTTTACTCAAATGTTATGTAATTTTAAAGTAAATTATTTATTTATGGATTATTTATAACCTAAAACTGAATCAACTCCCATCCATTTCATTACATGAAATTAATAATGATAGCTTATGAGGATGATTTATTTTAAAACTAATATTTAACATTCTATTTCCCATGTAAAGGCACTGGCTGGCCTTACGATATCCCATGAACAAGGTATATAATATTCCATGGTTTTCATGCATGTAATTCCATACGACAAACTCATATTGTACAATATTATATTTCTCACATATATCACATATATGAGGGTTTAAGGCATATATATATATATATATATTAATCCACCACTTATACTAAATCCATATAGACTTTGTATCATTTCACCATATATTTTATCATTTAAAATAATTTTTAAAACCATATCCAAAATTACTCTTGAATATAGGGGTGTCAAAACCCGACCAAACTGGGTCGGTTTAGGTTGGGTTGAGTTATGTGAAAAATAAATTGGGTTGTTTTTTTTGATTTACCCATGCATGGGTTGGGTCAGGTCTCAAGTTGGCTAAATATTGACCCAACCCGACTTGATGGTCCCATTAGCTACATGAAAAAAAATCCACAGTCACTCTCTTTCCCCATATACCCCCATTCACCTCCTAAACCACATAATCACCTCCTCCTCCCCCAACACAGACCTCCCCTCACGACTCACAAGAATAAAATCATACTCCCTCTCTAATTCAACTCCTCTCCCACTCACCTTAACTTTTAATCCTTCCTCCTCCTCCCCCAACCTTCCCTCATGAGAAAACCCTACTCA
This sequence comes from Viscum album, assembly GCA_963277665.1. Classification (NCBI taxonomy): domain Eukaryota; kingdom Viridiplantae; phylum Streptophyta; class Magnoliopsida; order Santalales; family Viscaceae; genus Viscum; species Viscum album. The sequence continues at coordinate 438,869,616 of OY728155.1, read as the reverse complement.
ACGACTCATCTTCTCTTCTCATTCCCCTATGATAAAACCCTAATCTCTAATTCTAATCCTTCCTCCACTCCCACCTCCTTTCACACCACAATTTATTCACCCACCCATACATCCTCCCTCCTTGCTCACCTCCTCGCCTGACCTTCCCTCACAAGCAATCTTTAGAAACCCTTATCACCTGATTTTCCTCCTCCTCTTGGTGTCATGAATGCACTCTGGTATATACGTAGCTCTTTCTTATTTATCATTTTATTTCTAATTATATTACCATATCAATACTATTGTCAAGTTGATTACCCCTATCAGTCAAAATCTAGTTCTTCTTCTACTAGGGGTGTTCTGAATCCAGATACATTCCAATGGGTCACAGGTGGAAGTATTTTGCAGAAAACCAACTTAGCTAGCTAGGAATTAATGAAAGGTGGAAAAAAAGGTGGTTTTAATCCTAAAACTATCATAGGAACTCAAATTAAGATGGTGTATAATCTAAATACTAATTCAATTATAGAAATATGATGGGTAGAAGTAGAAAAGCAGTTGAAGAAACTAAGGTTAAGCGGTCTCCTAAAAAGGTAAAATTCCTAAAGCATCTTCTTCTAGAGTTTCTCAATCTTGGGATAATTTTCATAGGAACAATGGAAGGGATGTTTGTAATTATTGTGGTAAATATTATGCTTTCACATATTTCCATCATTAAACTAGTAATTTAAATAGTAATTTTACAAGGTGAAACAAAAATCCTCACAAAAATCTTGAGAAAATTTAAAACACTATTGTTCATAGAAATAAGTGTGAAGATGAGGATAATGGGATGGTTAAAATTTTAGTAGCTCATTTTAACCAAGAAGAGTGTAGAATAGATCTTTCTAAAATGATAATAATTGATTAGTTGTCATTTAAATATGTTGATAATCAAGGATTTAGAGAATTTATTACTGTTTTTCAACCTCAATTTAAAGGTCCATCTAAAAAATAGTATCTAGAGATTTCTTGAAATTATATTAGACTGAGAAAGAAAAATTAAAGTCTTTTTTTGATATGTTCTCTCATATGTAATGTCTTATTACTGACACATGGAATTCAATTCAGAATATGAATTATATGTGTGTGACTTCACATTTATTGATGATAATTAGATCTTAAATAAAAAAATAATTAATTTTTTCCTTATTGCATATCATACAGGGTAAATAATTGTCTGAGTATTAAAACTGACAGTGAAATAATGGGGGATTGAAAATATTAATACTGTTACCTTGGAAAATGCTAGTTTTAATAATACAATGATAAATTATTTGGTTAGTAGGGTTAATTATTGGAATGTATTTATTCTTAAAGGAGATTATATGTATATGCGATTTTTCACATATTTTAAACCTTTTTTATTGATGGGATAAAGTAAATAACAACATCAATTGATATAATTATAGTTTTCTACAATTTTGTGAGAAGTTCTCCTTCAAGATTGGATTATTTAAAGAGAATTTATAAAGAGTTAAAAATTAATAGTAAACAATCCATAATTATTTTTGTTTATACTAGGTGGAATTATTGTTACTTTATGTTGGATATTGTAGAGAATTATGAAAAAGAATTTATTCAACTTGAGGAGGATTCATGTTTTAAGAGTACTCTTATATGTGGACGTGGGAGTCTTAAAACATATGATTGGGATTATTGTCATGTATTTTTAAAGTTTTTAAAAATATTTTATGACAAAACTATTTAATTTTCCAATTCTATGCATGTAAAATGTTACACTTTCTTTCATACTCTTTGTGACATATATAGAAAAGTCAGGAAATCGATTAAGAGTAATGATACTGCAATTATTGTAATGACTATTGTAATTAAGGTTAATTTGGAAAATTATTGGGGTATTGGTTTCAATTTTAATTCTCTCTTACTTATGGAAGTTGTTCTTGATCCCTAATAAAAATTAGAATATGTTCAAGATAGTTATGAAATGATGTTTGTTAAAAAATACAATAATGAATTGATAAGTAACTTAATAGAGGTTATTAATAATCTCTTGGAGTTTTACAAATGAAAATATCTGTAAAGACCCGTAAAATTCAAGGGAAATTTTTTCTTAATTTTCTTTAGAATTTTACAAGAGCGCGGTTTCAGACGGCACCTGATTCCGAGGCCCGGAGTTCCCGGAATTAATTTCCGAAGTTTGGCTCGGGTACGTTCAGTGAACGAACGAGCGGGAATTCCTAACTTTTGATCCGGTGCTCGGAATTGAAATCCGAGGGCACCGATGAACTCGCAGCGCTGATATTCGCTTAAAGAGACCTTTTCGGAAGTTGCGTTTGTTGCGGGTTGAAAGTTAGTTTTGGGGTTTTTAGTTTGAGTTAAATAAAATTGTGTAGAACAATTTTATTATAACTTGTTAAAACCTATCAAAGGAGGTTGGAAGTGGGACCCACACCCACTTAACCTCCCTTGGGAGGATTAAGTGTGGTGGGGGCCACACGAACCCCTAATCCTTTCAAATTCTCTCAACTTGCTTAACCCCTAATTAAATGACTTGAGTTACTTTTAATTATGGGAGTTTAACCTTTTGAATTTCAAACTTTTGAAATTCTAATGTGTTATGTGATAATAAAATAAGATGTTGTCTTATTTTATTTTGGGGTTATTTGTTTGTCTTCTTGAGAGGTGGGGAGCTTATCCTTCTTCTCCTTCAACTCTGACGAGGAACTCGAAGAACGTTCATCTTGACGAAGAACGCTCAAACTCCGACGAAGAACGCCGCACCTCCATTCTTCGTTTTCCGTGTCAACGAAGGGGACGCCACTTCTTCCTCGGACAACCTTCGTCAGCGTACAAGTTTCGCCAACGACGTGTCTCTTCGAACGCATCCCTTCGTCATCGGATTTGACGAACGACTACCGCGACGCCCGACCTCCGTGACGTTGTCTTCCACGGAACCTTGACAATCTTCGAACCTTATACCCGAGGTAGGGGTTGTCGATTTCTTTTTGGTTCCCTTATTTTATTCTTGATCGTGATTTTAGCAAGACTAACGTGTGGCTTGAATTATTTTTTAAGTTGCGTTATTATTTTAACGTGAGGGGGGCCGGACCGCACGAACACGGCCGAACCCCCCCTCCATCGTTCTTGTTTATTCTTGCGGGTGGAAGCAAGTGGCGTGGTGCCGTCGCACCACGCGGATAACCGTGCTTTTATTTTACGCGGCGCCGTCGCGCCACACCGAGGTAGAATCTTCAAGAACGCGACGCCGTCGCGCCGCGTTGAAAGGAATCAAGGCACGGCGAAAGGGGCGCGGTGCCGTCGCACCGCGCCGGACGACGAACACCGCGGCCGGTTCCGGGCCGCGGCGGGACGAGAAGACCGCGGCCGGTTCCGGGCCGCGGCGGAAGAGAAGACCGGCGGCCGGGCCGCCGGCGTCGGAAGCCGAAGGGGGGACCGGAATTTCCGGTCCCGTTGGAGAAAACCGGCCGGCCAGCTGGCCGGCCGGAAGGCTTTAAACCGGGGGAATTAATCCCCCGGCCAGCGTGTAAAACCCCCCTCTTTAAGAGGGGGGCGGTTCCATGAAAGGGGGGCAACAGCACCCCGGTTTTGTTTCCAGCCGGCCCCCACTTGCGGGGGCCGTTTCTTGCAAATGGCGCGGCACAAAGGCCGCACCGCCATCCAGTTAGCGGGGGAATTAAATTCCCCCGCGCGCAGCCTCCTTGCGGCGACAAGCCGCCGCGGCACCCCGCGCCGTCGCACCGCCGGCCGCCGCCGCCGGCCGCCGCGCCGCCCCAGGGGGGGGGGGGGGGGGTCGGGCCGGGTCGGCCCGGACCCGGACCCCCCCGTTTCGAACCAAAATCGGTTTTTGGCCCATATCTTGAGCCTCGGACCTACGAATGACGAACCGTCTGCGGCAACACGATCCTTGGATCGAGACGGTCGTTTCGGTATATCGCACTCAAGGTTTCGGTTTACTTTGAGTTCGGCCGGGTTGGTTCGTTCACGAAACCAACCGGGCCTTCGGAGCGGGAACGCTCATATCTTGAGCTACGAACGTCCGATTGACGCGCCGTCAGTCGCGTTGTGTTCCTCTTAGTGAGACGGATCTTTTGGCATACTCCGCCCGAGGTTTGCACGCAGGTGGAGTACGGTCGGGTTGGTTTTTCCTTAAAAACCAACTGGGCCCCGGAGACGAAAATGCCAATAACTCTCAGACCGGGCGTCTGATCGACGCGCCGTCTGTTGCGTTGAGTTCCTATTGACGATACGGAACTTTTGGATACATCAACTCTAGTCTTCGTGACAGTTGATGTATCAGCCTCTCGGCTCGTGGAGCAGACCCTCCGAACGAGCTCGCTGTGTGCGGGAACCCTAGTGCTGGTTGCGACTGTTACTGCTACTACTACTGCTACGACTGCTACTGTGACTGCGACGACGACAGTACAGAGATCCTGTGTGGATTCGACGACGACGACTACAGCACTCAGCGATCCTACGTGGATCAGTGCTACAGGTCCTGTGTGGGCCCGATCCTGTGTGGGTCCTTGCGCTCAGCGGTTCTGTGTGAGCCAGCGCCTACAGGTCCTGTGTGGGCCCGATCCTGTGTGGGTCTTTGCGGGGGTTAGTTACCTATCGATCCTTCGTGGGTCCGATGACTTAGATGGATCAGTGATCATCTTTATCGTCCTTGAAGAAGTATACCTGTGTGAGCTGAATCCTGTTGCTTTCTTATGTGGATTGTGTTGTGCAATCCTGTGTGGATTATGTTTTGCTTTCCTATGTGGAATATGTATACTTTCCTGCGTGGACTGAGTTGTACTTGGGCTCGGAGGTTGGAGCGTATTTTAATTGATGACATAGGTATATGTATGGGCATATACCTAAGCAGTGTCGGTTGTTACTTTGTGATTGTACTTTTCTTCGGGGTTTATCCTTTGTGGATTTGAGAGACCTTCAGGGGTCTCGGGGTCCCTACTGAGTAGCTTATACTCACCCCTGCACGGGCTTTGCCCGCACTACGTTGTGTTGGTTGCAGACGACGGACAGCGTTGACCTTAGCTGAGGCCTACAGAGCGGGACGGTACCCAGAGGTGGACCACTGGGCGGGACGTGCACGGAGCGGACGGCGGGACCCGTGGAGCAGAGGAGCTATCTGTACCCACCCTTCAGGTGGGATTTCCAGTGGACAGCTCGGAGTAGCGGCTTTTACTTTTCAGTTGCTGTTTTTCCCCTTTCGAGTTGTACTTTACTTTCAGTTTGGGTTTGTATTCTGGCCCATTTACCTTTCCGCACTTTCAGTCGTACTCTGCTTTTGTTTAGTGTTTACTTTCCATTTTCTTACTCTGTGGTGATGTTTACTTTTCAAAGGCAATGCCTTCCCATTTTACTGGGTTTTACGCCTTGGTGCTAGTCGCCAGCCCCTGGCCTATGGAAGGCGGGCTTGGGGTAGTCACGGCACGGACCCCGAGGGCGGGTCGTGACAAATTGGTATCAAAGGAGTTCGGTTCTACCGCGAACTCTGATCTTTTCTATGTGAAGCAATAATGTTTAGCGTATAGAGTGTGGATATCAGTCCAGGGAGTCCAGTGTTGGTGCGGCGGCCGACGTATCCGTACACCAGGACCCTGACTTCTGATTTCCGACTTAATGCACGAAAACATTGATTGCGTGTGTGTTTCAAAGTTTTCTTTGTGATTACTTATATCAGCTCACCAGGTATACTGTTCTAACCGTGGCGCACCTGTTTCCTTTTCAGGATGGCCCCACGACGGCAGCCAGTTAGGGTTCCGAGAGTCGAGTGTGATGACAGCCCACCGAGCGACGAGGCCTCGGTGCAGGGCCCTTTTCCAGTAGTGGCACCGGCGGTAGCTTTACCCGCCGATCCCCCGATGCTTCCAGTAGCAGCCGCTGACGATGCACGTCGCCTCAGCGCACTGCATGAGTTTCAGCGCCAGCGACCGCCCAGGTTTCGCGGGGAGACGGATCCCCAGGCAGCAGAGGACTGGCTGGAGGCAGTGGTTCGAGTGTTTAGGCTAGTGAGGACACCAGCAGACCTCATGGTGATCCTCGCTGCGAGCCTACTACACGCAGCAGCAGGACGATGGTGGAGCTTGATGCTCCAGGTGCACGATGAGGCATCTCTACTTTGGACGGACTTTGAGAGCCTCTTCCGCTCGGAGTTCGTCCCAGCCACCCTTCGTGCGGTGCGTATCCAGGAGCTTCTACAGCTACGGCAGGGCAGCATGACGGTCGCTCAGTACTCGGCGAGGTTTGCCGATCTCTCGCGCTACTCGACCGACATGGTACGGGACCCATTCTTCTGGGCCCGGACCTTCGATCAGGGTTTGAGACACGAGATCAGGGCATCGCTGATCTCCCTCAGCATACCGACTCAGACAGGAGTACTGGAGCGGGCCCTTCTGATCGAGAGCTTCCTTGCTGAGTCTACACCAGCACAACGACCCACCGCAGGGCGGCACGTGGCAGAGTCATCTGCAACAGGCAGTCGACGGATGACTCAGGGGTCCAGACAGACCAGACCTTCGGGCAGACGTTCTCAGGGCACTGGCTCAGTAGTGCGGGGCACACAGCGCGGAGCCAGTCTTACGAGAGGCAGACAGTGCTACTCGTGCGGCGGGCAGGGCCACATGGCTCGTGACTGCCCGACCCGCCGTGCCGAGGAGCAGCAGACGGTTGAGGGACCACCGAGGCAGAGGCAGAGGGTCGACCGTGGCGGTCCGCAGGGAGGAGGCGGACGAGGCAGAGGAGCTGGGCGAGCAGCTGGTGGTGGCCGACGCTTTGAGGCTCTACCACCACCACCACCAGGAGGTCCACCCCGACCACAGGGAGCTGGCGGGCAGCGACAGGCACAGCTCCAGGCAGCAGAGGCCTACGACCACGGCGCACCCGAGATGATTCGAGGTACTATCTGTGTCTATTCCACCCTTGCTGCAGTTCTTATAGACACAGGAGCGAGTCATTCTTTCATAGCCGCTGCCCTTGTTCGGAGCTCGGAGATTCCGACAGAGCCGTTGGCTCGATCCTTACGGCTAGAGACTCCTACTGGAGCAGACTCGACGATTACGCACTGGTGCCGGTAGTGTGAGCTTACTCTAGGAGGCGAGAGCTTCGGCTGGGATCTTCTTGTAGCAGCGTCGAGGCCTTATGACGTCATCTTGGGCATGGATTGGCTATCTACGGTCCATGCACAGATTGACTGTTTTAGGCGCAAGGTGCGATGTGTACGCACCGACGGGAGCAGGTTCACCTTCACCGGCGAGAAGGGAGCCTTTGCAGCACATGATGGACTTCCGCGGAGGAGAGGACAGCCCATCACTCATCAGTTGGCTAGCCTTATCCTTGGAGCAGTTGACGTGCGGAGTCCTGGTTTTCCTGCAGTGGTGGATCAGTTTGCGGACGTTTTTCCTGACGACGTTCCAGGGATACCTCCTCGCAGAGAGGTAGACTTTTATATTGAATTGTACCCCGGGACAGCCCCGATATCCACTCCAACATATCGGATGGCCCCTGCCGAGCTTCGAGAGCTACGGGTACAGTTGGAGGACTTGCAGGGCAAGGGGTTCATCCGACCCAGTGTTTCACCCTGGGCTTCCCCGATATTGTTCGCCAAGAAGGCGGACAGGAGCTTGCGACTTTGTGTTGACTATCGTCGCCTGAACCAGGTGATAGTGAGGAACAAGTATCCGCTACCGATAATTGATGACCTCTTTGATCAGCTCAAGGGAGCACGGTGGTTCTCAAAGATAGACCTCAGGTCAGGCTATCATCAGCTCAGAGTCAGAGACGAGGATGTGCAGAAGACGGCCTTCAGATGTCGGTATGGCCACTATGAGTTCTTGGTTATGCCTTTCGGTGTAACCAATGCTCCAGAAGTGTTCATGGCTCTCATGAACAAGATCTTTCAGCCATACCTCGATCGGTTTGTCGTGGTCTTCATCGACGACATTCTGATTTACTCCATGAAAGAGGAGGAGCACGCCTATCACTTGCGAGTTGTTCTTGACACACTCTGAGAGCACCAGCTTTATGGTAAGCTCTCGAAGTGCCAGTTCTGGATACGTGAGGTCCACTTTTTGGGACACGTTATCTCTGAGGCGGGAGTTGCAGTGGATCCCGCGAAGATTGAGGCTGTGTTAGCATGGGAGCCACCCAGGAGCGTGACTGAGGTTCGGAGTTTCTTGGGACTAGCTGGATACTATCGGAGATTTGTGCCGAACTTCTCCAGAGTTGCGGCATCACTCACAGCTTTGACGAAGAAGGGGAAACCCTTCGTGTGGTCAGACAGTTGTCAGCAGAGCTTCCAGGAGTTGAGACAGAGATTGACTAGCGCACCTATCTTGAGGTTGCCTGAGGAGGGAGTAGGGTACGTAGTCTACTGCGATGCATCAGGGACCGGACTCAGATGTGTTCTGATGCAGGAGCGGGCCGTGATCGCCTATGGATCACGTCAGTTGAGGCCGCATGAGAAGAACTACGCTACCCATGACCTGGAGTTAGCAGCAGTGGTCTTCGCTCTGAAGACATGGCGACACTATCTGATGGGCGAGCACTTTACAGTCTTTTCCGATCATCAGAGTCTCAGGTATATCTTCTCGCAGAAGGACCTGAACCTAAGACAGCGGCGATGGCTCGAGTTCCTCCAGGACTATGACTTTGAGATAGTCTATACTCCTGGGAAGGGGAACGTAGTAGCCGATGCCCTCAGCAGGAGGATGGGCATTCAGCTACTCGAGGAGGCGACGGAGCAGCTAGCCTCTTTGCAGATATCCTTCGTGGATAGAGATGGAGCAGCCTTTCTTCAGTCTCTCACAGTCACTCCTCCACTACTGCAGCGAGTCAGGGAGGCACAGCATGGGGACGCTGACTGTGAGACACGGCGTGCACAGATATCCTCGGGACAGGCACCTGATGGTTTCTCCCTTGGAGCAGAGCACGACATCCTTTTCAGAGGACGTACCATGGTACCAGTAGCTTGGCGAGAGGAAGTGCTGAGAGAGTTTCACACTTCTCATTTGGCGGTACATCCTGGAGTGGCAAAGATATACCAGGACCTCAGACGACAGCACTGGTGGCCGGGCATGAAGAAGGCAGTAGCAGAGTTCGTTTCTCGATGCCTTACCTGCCAGCAGGTGAAGGCAGAGCATCAGGTACCAGCAGGCTTGGTACAGCCCTTGGAGGTTCCGGAGTGGAAGTGGGACGACATATCTATGGACTTTGTGACTGGACTTCCACGCACTTCCAGAGGTCACGACTCCATCTGGGTGATTGTTGACCGACTCACCAAGTCGGCACACTTCTTACCCATCAGAGAGCAGGGCTCAGTGGAGAGCTTGGGACGTCTCTAAGTTCAGGAGATTGTGCGGCTCCACGGCGTGCCATCATCTATCGTCTCCGATCGAGATGCCCGCTTTAATTCTCGGCTTTGGAAGGGGTTGCAGGAGGCGTTCGGGACGCAGCTACGTCTTAGCACAGCTTTTCACCCTCAGACGGATGGTCAGACGGAGAGGACCATTCAGACTCTCGAGGACATGCTCCGCGCATGTGTCCTCGACTTTGGTCGTAGCTGGGAGGACCACCTACCCTTGGTGGAGTTCGCATACAACAACAGCTACCACTCCACCATCGGGATGGCACCGTACGAGGCGTTGTACGGCCGACCATGTAGATCTCCTTTGTGCTGGACAGACCCTGGGGAGTCAGCACTGGTGGGACCGGAGATGGTCCAGGCCACGACAGAGAAGGTCCAGGTCATCCAGGAGCGGATGAGGACAGCTCAGAGCCGGCAGAAGTCATACGCTGACAGGAGGTGGAGGCCACTGGAGTTCGAGGATGGCGACCACGTCTTCTTGCGGGTCTCACCTCGACGTGGTATTCGTAGATTTGGCCGAGGCGGCAAGTTATCTCCGCGCTTCATCGGACCTTTCCAGATTCTCAGCAGGATTGGTGAGGTGGCTTATCGCCTGGCTCTACCACCTCAGTTGCACCGAGTGCACGACGTCTTCCACGTATCTCAGCTGAGGAGATACGTGCACGACCCGACGCACATCATTGACCATGGGGAGCTTGACGTTGACGATGGGGCGACTTTTACGGAGGTCCCGGTGGAGATAGAGGATCGATAGGAGCGGGTCCTGCGTGGGCGATCGATTCCTCTTGTGCGCATCAGATGGCAGAACGGGAATCTCCAGGAGAGCACATGGGAGCGGGAGGCTCAGATGCGTGCTCAGTACCCTCATTTGTTTCCCTAGTTTTGATGTATCTTTACGGGGACGTAAAGCCCTGAGGTGGGAGTAATGTAAAGACCCGTAAAATTCAAGGGAAATTTTTTCTTAATTTTCTTTAGAATTTTACAAGAGCGTGGTTTCAGACGGCACCTGATTCCGAGGCCCGGAGTGCCCGGAATTAATTTCCGAAGTTTGGCTCGGGTACGTTTAGTGAACGAACGAGCGGGAATTCCTAACTTTTGATCCGGTGCTCGGAATTGAAATCCGAGGGCACCGATGAACTCGCAGCGCCGATATTCGCTTAAAGAGACCTTTTCGGAAGTTGCGTTTGTTGCGGGTTGAAAGTTAGTTTTGGGGTTTTTAGTTTGAGTTAAATAAAATTGTGTAGAACAATTTTATTATAACTTGTTAAAACCTATCAAAGGAGGTTGGAAGTGGGACCCACACCCACTTAACCTCCCTTGGGAGGATTAAGTGTGGTGGGGCCCACACGAACCCCTAATCCTTTCAAATTATCTCAACTTGCTTAACCCCTAATTAAATGACTTGAGTTACTTTTAATTATGGGAGTTTAACCTTTTGAATTTCAAACTTTTGAAATTCTAATGTGTTATGTGATAATAAAATAAGATGTTGTCTTATTTTATTTTGGGGTTATTTGTTTGTCTTTTTGAGAGGTGGAGAGCTTATCCTTCTTCTCCTTCAACTCTGACGAGGAACTCGAAGAACGTTCATCTTGACGAAGAACGCTCAAGCTCCGACGAAGAACGCCGCACCTCCATTCTTCGTTTTCCGTGTCAACGAAGGGGACGCCACTTCTTCCTCGGACAACCTTCGTCGGCGTACAAGTTTCGCCAACGACGTGTCTCTTCGAACACATCCCTTCGTCATCGGATTTGACGAACGGCTACCGCGACGCCCGACCTCCGCGACGTCGTCTTCCGTGGAACCTTGACAATCTTCGAACCTTATACCCGAGGTAGGGGTTGTCGATTTCTTTTTGGTTCCCTTATTTTATTCTTGATCGTGATTTTAGCAAGACTAACATGTGGCTTGAATTATTTTTTAAGTTGCGTTATTATTTTAACGTGAGGGGGTCCGGACCGCACGAACACGGCCGAACCCCCCTCCATCGTTCTTGTTTATTCTTGTGGGTGGAAGCAAGTGGCGTGGTGCCGTCGCACCACGCGGATAATCGTGCTTTTATTTTACGTGGCGCCGTCGCGCCACACCGAGGTAGAATCTTCAAGAACGCGACGCCGTCGCACCGCGTTGAAAGGAATCAAGGCACGGCGAAAGGGGCGCGGTGCCGTCGCACCGCGCCGGACGACGAACACCGCGGCCGGTTCCGGGCCGCGGCGGGACGAGAAGACCGCGGCCGGTTCCGGGCCGCGGCGGAAGAGAAGACCGGCGGCCGGGCCGCCGGCGTCGGAAGCCGAAGGGGGGACCGGAATTTCCGGTCCCGTTGGAGGAAACCGGCCGGCCAGCTGGCCGGCCGGAAGGCTTTAAACCGGGGGAATTAATCCCCCGGCCAGCGTGTAAAACCCCCCTCTTTAAGAGGGGGGCGGTTCCATGAAAGGGGGGCAACAGCCCCCCGGTTTTGTTTCCAGCCGGCCCCCACTTGCGGGGGCCGTTTCTTGCAAATGGCGCGGCACAAAGGCCGCGCCGCCATCCAGTTAGCGGGGGAATTAAATTCCCCCACGCGCAGCCTCCTCGCGGCGACAAGCCGCCGCGGCACCCCGCGCCGCCGCGCCGCCACGCCGCCGCCGCGCCGCCCCAGGGGGGGGGGGGGGGGTCGGGCCGGGTCGGCCCGGACCCGGACCCCCCCGTTTCGAACCAGAATCGGTTTTTGGCCCATATCTTGAGCCTCGGACCTCTGAATGACGAACCGTCTGCGGCAACGCGATCCTTGGATCGAGACGGTCGTTTCGGTATATCGCACTCAAGGTTTCGGTTTACTTTGAGTTCGGCCGGGTTGGTTCGTTCACGAAACCAACCGGGCCTTCGGGGCGGGAACGCTCATATCTTGAGCTACGAACGTCCGATTGACGCGCCGTCAGTCGCGTTGTGTTCCTCTTAGTGAGACGGATCTTTTGGCATACTCCTCCCGAGGTTTGGACGCAGGTGGAGTACGGTCGGGTTGGTTTTTCCTTAAAAACCAACCGGGCCCCGGAGATGAAAATGCCAATAACTCTCAGACCGGGCGTCCGATCGACGCGCCGTCTGTTGCGTTGAGTTCCTATTGATGATACAGAACTTTTGGATACATCAACTCTAGTATTCGTGACAGTTGATGTATCAGCCTCTCGGCTCGTGGAGCGGACCCTCCGAACGAGCTCGCTGTGTGCGGGAACCCTAGTGCTGGCTGCGACTGTTACTGCTACTACTACTGCTACGACTGCTACTGTGACTGCGACGACGACAGTACAGAGATCCTGTGTGGATTCGACGACGACGACTACAGCACTCAGGGATCCTACGTGGATCAGTGCTACAGGTCCTGTGTGGGCCCGATCCTGTGTGGGTCCTTGCGCTCATCGGTTCTGTGTGAGCCAGCGCCTACAGGTCCTGTGTGGGCCCGATCCTGTGTGGGTCTTTGCGGGGGTTAGTTACCTATCGATCCTTCGTGGGTCCGACGACTTAGATGGATCAGTGATCATCTTTATCGTCCTTGAAGAAGTATACCTGTGTGAGCTGAATCCTGTTGCTTTCTTATGTGGATTGTGTTGTGCAATCCTGTGTGGATTATGTTTTGCTTTCCTATGTGGAATATGTATACTTTCCTGCGTGGACTGAGTTGTACTTGGGCTCGGAGGTTGGAGCGTATTTTAATTGATGACTTAGGTATATGTATGGGCATATACCTAAGCAGTGTCGGTTGTTACTTTGTGATTGTACTTTTCTTCGTGGTTTATCCTTTGTGGATTTGAGAGACCTTCAGGGGTCTCGGGGTCCCTACTGAGTAGCTTATACTCACCCCTGCACGGGCTTTTCCCGCACTACGTTGTGTTGGTTGCAGACGACGGACAGCGTTGACCTTAGCTGAGGCCTACAGAGCGGGACGGTACCCGGAGGTGGACCACTGGGCGGGACGTGCACGGAGCGGACGGCGGGACCCGTGGAGCAGAGGAGCTATCTGTACCCACCCTTCAGGTGGGATTTCCAGTGGACAGCTCGGAGTAGCGGCTTTTACTTTTCAGTTGCTGTTTTTCCCCTTTCGAGTTGTACTTTACTTTCAGTTTGGGTTTGTATTCTGGCCCATTTACCTTTCCGCACTTTCAGTCGTACTCTGCTTTTGTTTAGTGTTTACTTTCCGTTTGCTTACTCTATGGTGATGTTTACTTTTCAAAGGCAATGCCTTCCCATTTTACTGGGTTTTACGCCTTGGTGCTAGTCGCCAGCCCCTGGCCTATGGAAGGCGGGCTTGGGGTAGTCACGGCACGGACCCCGAGGGCGGGTCGTGACAATATCCCATTATTGTTGATAAATGGAGTCAAGTTCTCATCAAGATTAACATATTCATGATACTAATAGTGGTAGTAAGGATGATGAGAAATGGAAAGATGCATATAGATCAAAGAAAAAGAAAATAAAATTGACACAAAAAAGAGTGAATTAGAAGGAAATATATAGGTTGATGATTGTGGGGATTATTTTTATGGATTTTATATTTTAATATTGTGTAAATGAAAGAAAAGAAAGTATAATGTTCTATCATGCATTGATAGAGATATTCTAGAAATTCCATTAACTACAATATCTTTAGAGTCGTCATTTTGTATAAGAGGATATGTCCTTGATCCCTTTCACATTTGTTTGAATCATAATACCTTTGAGGCATTAATTTTATCCCAAAGTTGGTTTATAAAGTCTAAACCAATTGAAATTTTAAAGTAAACAGTTTAAGTTGAATTGATTTAATCATGAACCATTAAAAATATAATGATTTTTTATCATTTTAAATTTATTAATTATAAACCTCTGTTTGAAAATGAAAAATAATAACTTTTTCTTCTATTGTGTTTTTAAAACTTTCCATCATCCATGATTCGTGATCAAAGTTTCACTATCCAAAATAGAAGAATCAAGGATGATGGAGAACACTTCATTAAGGTATAAATTTTTTGGTTGTTTTATAATTTATTTAGAGTATACTTTTCTTTATTCTTTGAGAATAATTTTTTTATTTCCATTTGAGTTGTAGTGATAATGACACTAACAAATTCATGTTTCTATTTAAACTCAATGAAAGTATTGTAGAAATAAATTCCATGCCATGGTAATCATTTAAAAATTATATTAGTTATTTAAATATGTATTAAATAATTTTTGATAAGTTTTATTAGATTCAAAAAATGTATAAAAATGTTATTTTATTTTAATATTTATTTTTATTTTTAAGTTTTTTTTAATTTGAATTATTTATGGAATATTTTTGTGTTTGGATTTTTATATGTGTAAACTTATTTGGGTTTGAATTTCAGATTCAATTAGAAATAGAGTATGAAAAAGAAAAATGGTTTTCTATTGACCACTGAGTGTTTTGGTATAGGTTAGTTATATAAAGCATGATACACTGTATTCCAACTTTAATATTGAATCCCCATACTTAAAATAAATATTTGAATCTATATAAATTATCACTTGAGTATAGTATCCCCATACTTTAGCTGAGGAGTTGATTATTTGGTTTTGTATATAAGTCAAAATTCAAGGCTAGGTGGTAATACTTCACTCAGGTGTTAGGTTTCCTGGTAGGTTCAAAATGGAATTTGGTTCTTATATGTTACACATGGATGTTTTTAAAATGATTGTAATAGACACAACACTTTGGATTCTAAAATGTTTGGAGTGGGTAAAACAACATGTCTTTTTAAATTGGTGTTGTGTTACAATGATTTGGTTTTGGAAAAGGGTTTCATGGGTATACTGTCTTAGTTATAAAAACGTTTGGAATAAAACAATTAAATTCTTTAGTGATGGATGGTGTGAGTATTTTAGAATAGATGGGTGTGTGTGTTCTAGTAATCTAGTATGAGTTTATACATTTTATACCGCTCATAAGATTTTATAGTTTACTTTTACATGCTAATAATTTGGTGCTATAATGGAAAATCTTACTAGGGTTAATGTTAATACACTTTCTATAAACCGTTATAGACATAAAAATAATTTTTATTTTGAGTTCAATATTTCTTATATTTATTGGTCAGGTGTCTTGGTTGATGTATCATTGCTGTTGGAGACTAGGTAATGTTTCATCATCATAACCATTTTTATTATTTTTTCTTGTTTACTTGTTTTGACACTTATATCTAGTATTCATGGGGTGGGTTATGTATTCTTTATGTTATGAACTTATAAAACTTAAAGCTATAAGTTATTGATATAATAGGTAGTATAACTTATATAATCATGTCTATCTATTTCTACATTTATAATTGTGGTTTTTGTATTGGAATTATTGTTTGATCATGACTATATATTTCTAGATATTATGAATATGTTCTACTATAAGTTTAATGATTTTTAATATGTCTATAGGAATTAATATATGATAAATGTATAATAATTTGAGTGGTGCATCACTATATAATTTTTGAATAAAATGTTTCAAGGTAAACCCATTATTAATATATAGGTTTATGGATTGGGATGGGCTCTCAATTCCTTGATTCAAGTATTCACCTGCCCATTCCATGAATTAAATATCCAACATTATTTATATGAATCAATTCCAATTGAAGTAAGGGTGAAACCCACCTTAAAATTTGGGAGTCACATTGTACAAAATAGAACTGTGGTTGAGGTAGAAAAAGTAACTAAGGATATTTATGGATGAGGTAGAAAAGGAAACCAAGGAAGGATATTTTTAGTTGGGAGTTACATTATCAAGTGATTTTTAATTAATTTATTAATTTATTTGAGTTCATTTTTTCATTATTTCTAATGGTTATAATATTTTTTCCATTGCAAGATGATTCAGATGTTTTAAATTTCCCATTTTATTCAAGGATTAGTTATTGAAATTCATTTACATTTTGGTTATTTGATCAATGTTGTTAATTAATTATTTGTTGATTTAGTTATTCCATTAAAATTCATTTACATTTTGTTTCATTTCTATTATAGTTTTTTCATTTCCATTGATTCATTTCTATTTCTTATGTATTTAAATTATTGCGGTGATATTTTGATTTTTTCTGTATTTCCATTTACAGAGCTTATGCCGGGTCTAGGTCTAGATCTATTGGGTCAGGTTGGGTCTAACACATATAACACACTTAACCCGACCCAAACCAACCCGACCCACAAAAAGTATGGCTGAGTCAGGTTTTTTGGATATTCATCACATAACTTGACCCCCAATGAGTTGGTTGAGTTTGGTTCGGCTTCTCATGAATCATGTGACCTGACTCGACCCAACCCATTATGTTTTGGTTGAGTTGGGTCCCGAAGCACCCTCGACCCAACCCGAACCAACCCATTGACACCTCTACTTGAATATCTTCCAAAAAACTTTTGGAAATATAGCATCAAATTCACCATGCATTACATCATATGTAACACCTTGTTAATACCTATCCAAAACACTTTTTGGATATACTCTATAATACCTTTAGAGAATCTCTCTGATTCAAATTCAATTCCCATTCAATCAACCTCAAAATATAAACCTATGGGAATTTATTGAATTTACATTAAATATGAATAACTGAATCCATAAATGTAGTAAAAGAGAATACTGTTGTAAAGTATCACTACAACTCAAGCTATAAAGGGATTTGAAGTGATCTTAATCAAACACATGTCTCTCTATACCCATGTCCATTGGGTGCATCATATACAAGCATACATTTTCAAATGATCCCTTTGTACAAGAAAACAAGTAAACATGAGACATTAAGTATTTAAATATCATATATCCTACTTATATATTCTTTATTCTTTGAGTATAAATTGAATAGTTTGATAAATATATTGCATGCCATTCATATTTATGTATGATAACATCACATGACCCTCACCAAAATAGATTATCACACCATATATACTATTTAGGAATAATTGGAAACTTCTTTAGTATATCTCAACTGAGGGACTAGATGTCATAATCATCATATGAGATGACAAATCCCATGCTGGTTAATCTCTAATCGATGACATGATCACCAACATACCCAACCACCCCCTGATTAGTTATTCCTCGAGGTTGGTGTAAAAAAGTTATCAAAGTATAAAGATTCTCATGCTAGGTATCTCAATAATATATAGTAGTGGCGAATTCATATATAAACTATGAACCATTATTATACTAAATATATAGTGTATGACACTCCATGAGATATACTTCATGGGTCTTCCAGCACACAAAACCCATTTTTGTGCTTCATGAGTGTATTCCATATCTTGGTACAAAAATCATACTCATGAT
This sequence comes from Viscum album, assembly GCA_963277665.1. Classification (NCBI taxonomy): domain Eukaryota; kingdom Viridiplantae; phylum Streptophyta; class Magnoliopsida; order Santalales; family Viscaceae; genus Viscum; species Viscum album. Next base: position 438,851,955 of record OY728155.1, on the reverse strand, counting down.
AACCTTACCATTCCATCATTACCTATAATACTTCATGATGAACTTCAATTAGGGACAACTCAAAATCATACTTTGAGAGGTCAATTTTCATTACATTTCATGAAATGTATATCAACATATACATATATACATTCAATGTGAAATTATGATAAAGAATAGATTTCCTTTTGTATAACATGATATGTTTTATATTATTTAACTCATTCCAGAATAATGTAATGTCTCTATTTTTTTATCTAGAGATTTGGAATATATCTAGTAATAATTTTAAAGTTATATTCTAAGAAGATGTGAGATTTCAAGGTCTTATGAGCCCAAAATTGATATTTAAAAAATAATAAATATATTAATATCACGCACATAAAGGTTTCCTAAAAAAGCAGAATAACTATTAAAAAGAGTATAAAATTGGAAATTTGAGACTGCCATTGAGTCTGAAGCATAGGTTTTACCCTAGGCATGACCTAACCTTGGAGTGCATCAGATGCTCGGGTTGGGCATGATCATGGGAGAATTCTTAAATTATTTAATTAATTAAATTAATTAATTAATTAAATTAATTTACTTTGTTAAATTTCCATGACCTGAGTTTCCTATAAATATATGAATATGAGAAAATATCAAGGTTATCCATATAACCCTAAATATCTGGAGGATCCATTGGACAAGATCTTGGTGAGCACTATGGATCCTGATCAATAACTGAGGATCGTCTTCACCCATGTAGTTTCTAGATCTCACCAACAATAGCGATGTACGATCATTATTCACCACTGATTGATCCAAATCGAGACAATACATTTTTTAATGTATATTTATCCATATTTTATTAACCCATTATGAATTCAAATCAAATTAACAAATAGATTGATTTGCAAGCACAAGATTATTATTTTGGATTTGGGGATTTTTATTGTTGATTAATTGTATCTATTCATTATTATTTATGAATAAAAACAAATGAAGGACAAAGTGAACATTGGATGATTTATTGTCTTCATGTTTGTGTTTTCTTTATTTCTTCCCCCATTCTTCATGCATTCATCACCGGTGTTTTTGTTAGACCAGTGGTTTGAAAAAATACCTTCCAATCAACCATTTCACACCCATTCATTGGTGACTAAAATTGATATCATAGTTATGGGCTCATTATTGATGATGGATCATGATCCATGATGATTATAGTAGATCAAATTTGGATTTTTGGATCTTTGGTTGTGGTTTCAACATGAAATGATGGAACAAATATACAATGAATGTTCGATGATTGATTTGGAATGATGAAATTAGATCTATGTTGGTAATAAAAATCAGTTGAATCAGATCCATTGTTTGTGACAAGATTCATATAGGAAATTAGTGTAGTAGCAGTGGAGGAGTACACATGAATATTTTTGGATTTTTTAAATTTTCGCACTACCTGGCATGCAACAGAATAATACATGCTACGTGAAAGGCCTTGGATGAAACACTAGTGTTACATGTGGAATTAAATATCACATGTTGTGTGAGACATTTCAAACACTATGTGACCCTTACCTAGAATCTCAGTGTGTATCTTAGAGGATACATTGGCACAAACATGACCAGGTACATGACAGTGCCAGAGTACATGGGTTGATCTTTGTACTTAGACATGTCCTGATACATAGACATGGCTAGGTGTACATGGGAATGAACATGGGCACCAGCCATGATACATGGGTAGATCTAGTACATAAGGGATACACTATGTACTTCTTCAAAGACAACTCGGAGACCTTGTTCCCCTAAGCGTGGACTAGTTTCCTTAAGGGTGCATTCCTTCGATCAATCCCTATAAGGGTATAGTATGACATTACATCCTAATTATAGAATTGTGATCCTCTCTAAGGGATTAGTTTTAGATAGAGTTGTAGTAATCCCTCCCAGAGGATAGGATGAGACCCTCTATCATCTTCTTCCCAATGTGGGGTTATTGGTATTGATGTGACTAATTGTACACATGTATTGATCTCTTACTTAGCGGGTTAATCTAGATTGGGTTGTTGGAACACCCCATGAACCTAGTTTTGATCCCCATATGTGTATCAATATATTCAAAATTCTAGCATGTACTTACTTATGGAGAGACCTAATGAGCACTACATCTCATATAGACACCATCAGTTCCATCAAAATCATGGAGAGATTTATCCTAGGTGAGTGTGGTTGCATACTCTCGATAAGAATATTAGGATGAAAATGCGGTTGCGACATTACCTTGAGACTTAGTATATACCATGAGTATATCTAGATGTTTTATTGTTTATCTTATATTATTATTGACATATACTATGATTATGTGAATACTCTTAATGCTTTATGCTTAGTGATTTTTATGGTTTCCTACTGGGTATTTTTATACTCACCCCTGTATGGGATCTTCCCACACATATCACATCTTATATAAATGACCATCCATTCAACAGGGTTCTTGGTGGAGTAGGAGTATATGGTGCTTAGATTTGGGTTATATAGACCATGTTTTATACTAGGAGTCACATTTGACTGTTATCCCCTCTTTATAATAGGTTTGACTTTTTTATAGTTTTGGTGGGCATGTATTTGGACCTTCATGCTTTCCAAAATTATTCATCATACTATGATTGTAGGATTTATATGTATTCATGAATTTAGTATCAATTTTATTTTAAATTTTTGATTTTTATAGGCTTGTATATGTTTGTGTGCATACGTTCACCTTAGGTTAAGGCCTCCCATGAAAGTGTTCTGCCTACTCAGTGTTGGTTTCCATACCCTAGCCTATTGAAGGTGGGACTGTGGTATTCACACTTAGATTATCGCCGACAAGGTAGGCCTCAATGGGTTGGGTTGTGATAGAGTGGTATTAGTGGAAGTAATCTATCTTAGGAATAGAGTTTGTAGTTTTATATATCTATGATATTGGTTTGGGTTTTATGGGAATAATGTTTAAGTGTTTCAAGATTGGATTTTATGTCAGGGAATCCAATGTTGGTGGAGTGACTAACATATCCATACACCAGGACTCTGATCACATACCTTTTGACTTGGTATATGTATACATTGTTTGTAGAAAAAAAACATTGATACATGAATCATATAGGAATGGGTTGTGTTTCCATGTACTCTTTGAGTTAGTTCCCCAAATATAATTATTGAACATGGTGCATCTTGTCTTTTTCAGGATGCATCCAAAATGATCACCAACTAGGATTTAGTTGAAGGATCATGAGGATGATCCTCATACTGATGAAGATTTAATAAAGGGACTTGTTTAGAAGGTAGTGCCTCCAGGTGGTTTTCTAGTTATACCTCCACCCATCAGAAGTAGATGGTACCTGTAGTACTAGTGGATGAGGTGCATAGGATAAGTGTGCTTTATGAGTTTCAGTGTCAGTGAACCCTCAGGCTCATGGGTGACAGAGACCCATAAGTATATTAAGATTGTATTTAGGTAGTTACATGAGTCTTTCATATTATTAGGACACTTGCAGACCAGATGGTGGTCATAGAGGTAATCCTTATTCATTGATCAATGAGGGAATTGGTGGGGTTTGGTGGATCTTTCATATGATGAGGTGACTATTTCATGGAAAACGTTTTTACATCTCCTCAAGGAGGAGTATTATATAGCTATGATGCGAGCAGTGCACATCTAAGAGATTTTACAACTATTGATGGGAAACATGACTATGGCTGAGTATTTATTGAGGTTTACCAACCTATCATGATACTCAATTGATTTGGTTTAGGATCATTTATTTAGGGCACAAAACTTTGATAAAGGTCTAAATAGAGACATCTGGGACGGTGTGATACCTCTATGAATTCATACTTATATTGGGGTACTAGATAATGCTTCAGTGATAGAGGGATTTCATGCCGAGCCGACACCGATAATAGGTGCCTACAGTGGGCACACATTGGAATATACTTTATAAGCAAGTATCCAATGATAGAATTAGGGATTTAGATGTATGATATATTTCATGAGGAAATCTTAGGACCGAGGGTCTATGGTTTAGGTCTCTCATGATGGATCTAGTCATCCTAGGGAGAGGAAATTATACTCTTATGACAGCCTGGGACATCTCACGTGGGATTGTATAACCCACCATATTGCTGATAGAGAGATAATGGATGGGTCTCCTAGGAAATAGAATTACTAGGAGAAGGGATGATATTAGGGTAGAAGATTTGGAAGAGGAGTAGGGAGAGTGGTGGGAGGGGGAAGACAGATTGTCTTGTTTCCACTACCACCCCCAGGTGGTCCACGTTAGGCTCAGGAAGTTAGTGGATAGGGGAAAGAGATGTTTCAAGATATAGAGGACTATGATATAGAAACTTTGGGGATGATTATAGGTATGATATGTATCTTCTATACATTATATTTATTTTTTATAGACACATGAATGATCCACTCTTTTATTGCTACATCCCTAGTTTGATACCTAGAGGTTCTGGCTGATCCCTTGGATCAACCCTTTCACTTGGAGACTCCTAAAAGAGATGACTCAATGATCATGAAATTTTGATGATGGTATGACCTAATTACTTGAGGATATAGTTTATCATGGTATATCCTTATGTAAATGACGAGGACTTAGGAAATAATCTTAGGAATGGTCTGTCTATAGACCATTCATGCATACATTGACTATTTTAGGCAGAGGATACATTATTTCCATGTTGATGGGATAAGGTTTTCCTTCATAAGAGATAAGTATTCATATGAGGATAAGGATAGAATTATACATAGGAGGGTGCATTTGATTACTCAACAATTGGCTATAATGAATATTGGAGTAGTAGATGCAATGGTTTATCAATTTTCTACTATGGTGGCTTAGTAGGGGGATATATTTCTTGAGGGCATGAAATACTTATCTCCCCATCGACAGATAGACATCTGTATTGAATTAAACCCAGGGAAAACATTGATATATATGATGGGTTATTTGATGGATCTCATAAATCTTTGCAAACTGACAGTGTAGTCAGAGGACTTGTAGAGGAAGGGCTTTGTGAGACCTAATATTCCCCCCTAGGAAGCCCCAGTGTTGTTCGCCAAGAAAGAATAAGTGTGTAATAGATTTTTTCTATCCATGTATCACTTGTTATTAGGTGAAGGCTGAGCACCAAGTTCCAATGGGTTTAGCTCAACCCCTTGAGGTTATAGAGTGGATGTGGGATGGAATATCTATGGACATTATGATGGGGTTACCATGTATGTATAGAGGAAATTATTCCATAAAGGTGACAGTAGACCAAATCATCAATTCATCCCACTTCCTAGCTATTTGAGAGTAAAATTAAATAGAGATATTGAGATAACTTTATGTTTAAGATATAGACTGGTGCGAGAGATTCCCCTCGATGATTGTTCTAGACCATGATGCTAAATTCACATTGAGGTTATGGGAAAGATTATATGAGGAATTTAAGACTTAGTTTCATTTGAGCATGGATTTTAACCCCTATACTAATGTTTAAATTGAGAAAACCATTCAAGTTATAGAGGAAATTATATAGTCTTACATGTTAAACTTTATCCATAGTTGGGAGGATCATCTACCCTTGGTGAAGTTTACATAAAATAACAGCTACCGTTCCACCATCAATATGGCACCATTTGAGGTCCCATATGGGAAACCCTATAGGTCACCACTTTGTTGGACTAATTTATGTGATTCCACACTCATGGGCCTATAGTTAGTGTGAGACATGATAGAGAAGGTGCATACCATGTAGGAGCATATGGGAACTGCACAAAGTAGTCATAAGTCCTATGCGGATTGATTCCAAATTACTTTGGAGTTTGAGGAGAGATACCATGTGTTTATGAAGGTCTCACCTCAATATGGATTATAGAGATTTAGCTAGGGAATAAATTTCTCTTCGAGATTCATTGTCCCTTTACAAATATAATCCAGGGTCAGCAAGGTGGCATACCAATTGGATCTATCTCCATAGTTATACTAGGTACACAAAATATTCCACACATCGCAGATGAGGAGATACGTTCACAAACCATCACATGTTATCGATTGGGTAATGTTAGACACTGAGGATAGATAAACCTTTGCAGATTACCCATTGTATATCGAGATTTGGTAGGAGAATATCCTTCATGGTCGAGCAATTCCTTTGGTGCATGTCTAGTGGTAACATGGGAATCTTCAATAGATCACCTAGGAGTGGGAGAATTCTATGCAAGATTAGAACCTACAAATTTTTGAGCAGTCTTTTTTGCTTTTTAGAATGAAAATACCTAAGGTGGGGAGAATTTAATGTCTCAGTTATTTCCATGTAAATCATTTAAATATTTCTAGTAATAATTTCAGAGTTAGGCACTGAGAAGATGCGAGATTCTAAGGCTCAATGAGCCTAAAATTGACATTTGAAAAATATTAAATATATTAATATCATGTGTGCACAATTTTCATGAAAAAGTGGAATAAATCTTAAATGGAGTCTCAAATTGGAAATCTAATACCATCTTAGAGTTTGGAGTGAAGTGTTTACCTTAGGCACTACCTAACCTTAGAGCACGTAACACGCTTGGGTTGGGCGCGATCATGGGAAATTTTTTAAATAAATAGATAAATTAAATTAATTTATTTTGTTAAATTTCCCTGACATGGGTTTCCTATAAATTTATAACTATTATGAAATTTTAGGGGTGGCTGTATAACCCTAGAGATCTGGAGGATCTATTTTGAGGATATCTTGGAAAGAACAACAGATCTCAATCAATAACTGAGGATCATCTTCCCCAACACAATTTGTAGATCTCTCCAATGCCAATGATATATGATCATTATTCACCAATTATTAATAAAAATCAAGTTAATACATTTTTTTATATGGAATTATCCCCGTTTTATTATCCCATGATGAATGAAAATCAAATCAACCAATAAATTGATTTTCTGGTTGATTGATTTGTGGGTATGAAATTATTATTTGGGATTTGGGGATTTTTACTACCAATTAATTTTATCTATTAATTATTAATTATAATGGAAATTAATTGAGGCCAAAAAGAACATTGGATGAGGTTCATTCCTCATGTTTTTGTATTGTGAATTTCTTCCCCATTTCTTCATGTGTTTATCATTAATGTTTTTTTGACCGATGGATTGAAAAAATACCCATTAATCAACCATTGTGCACCCATTCATTGGTAAAAAAATTTATACTATGAATATGGGTTCTTTATTGATGATGTATCATGATTCATAGTGAGAAAATTGGACTGGGTTTAGATATTGGGACCTTCGGTTGTAGTTTCTACATGTAGTGATGGAACAGATCGACAACGAAGGTTCCCCAAGTGATTTGGATGGAAAAAATTGGATCTATGGTAGATATAAAACTCTATTGACTTTGATCTATGGTTTGTGAAATATTCATAGAGTAAATTAGTGTGGAAGTGGTGGCGGATGAGTTTACATGAATATCCATAGATTCTATAAATTTTCACACTACACGAAGTGTAACAGAAGAACACACACTATGTGTGGGGACCTAGCTGCAGTGATATATTTCCATGTGAAATTAAATATCACACAGAGTTTGAATCATGTCACAGGGCATATTACTATTACCTGGAGACTTGAATTATAGCTTAGAGGATACATGGTCACATACTTGACCAGGTACATAACATGACAAGTGTTCATGGGTTGAGCTGTGCACTCCAACATGTCCTAATAAATAGACATGACCAGGTGTACATGGGCTCATACATGGGAATAGTCCATGATACATGGTTATACCCATTTACAAAGGGATTAATTTTGTACTAACTATATATTCCATGTAATTCTTCGCATATGACTTGGATACCTTCTCCCCCTTAGCTTGGACTAGTTTCCTTAAGGATGAATTCCCTCAATCTATCCCTATGAGGGTATAGCATGGAATTACATCATAAACATAGGATTGTGATCCTATAAAAGGTATTAGTTTTGGATATAGTGGTATGAATCCCACCTAGAGGTCAATATGGGATCCTCTATCATCTTTTACCCTAGGAGGGGTTCTCAGAATTAGTATAACCAACTGTATATGGGAATCGACCCCCTACTTAGCGGGATAATTCAGATTGGTTTGTTGGTATAACCCATGGCCCTGGGTGTGATCCCCATATGTATATCAATATCTTAATAACTACAATGCGATCTTCCTTATGATGATACCCAATGAGCATGACATCTCAGATGGACACCATCAATTTTATCATACTCACATAGTGAGTTCTCCCAAGTGAGTGTGGTTATAGACTCTCGATTAGAATCTTAGGATGGAAATAAGGTTTTGAACTTACCATGTGACTTTTTATCTACCATGAGTATATATAGAGGTTTTATTGTATGTATTATATTCTGATTTACATATCTTATGATGAGATGAAAACTCTAGATGCTTTATTATTAGTGATTTTTCATGGCATCCTATAAGGTATTGTCATACTCACCCTTGCATGGGCTCTACCTCATACATGTCATGTCTTATGTAGGGTAACAAACATTTTATTGGGTTCTTAGTAGATTATGAGTAGAAAAAGCTTATATTTGGGATAGATATACCATGGTTCATACTAGAAGTGACATTTGACTGTTTTCCCCTCTTTCTAGCAGGTTGGACTTCTTTACAGTTTTGGTGGGCTTGTATTTGACCCTTTATGATTTCCAGTATTATTCATCATACCCTGATTATGGGATTTATATGTATGAATACATTTGTTATTAGTTTTATTTTACATTTCATCATTTTATGGGCTTGGATATGTGTATGTGAATATAGGTACCTTAGGATAAGGCCTCCCTGTGAGTGTTATGCCTACTCGGCATTGGTCTCCAGTATCTATCATATTGGAGGCGGGATTGAGGTAGCCACACTCGGCTTATCAGTATCTAGGAGGGATCTAGTGGTTCAAGTCATGAAAAATAATTAATACAACCCTATATAATCTCCTATATAACATATCATATATGATAGAATACTAGACCACCCTTATGTTTGCTGCACTTTCAAAGGTTTTGTTAAACTCATTACACTCTATGTAATTATTTCCACATCTCTATGTAAAACCAGATAAAATCCTCCCAATAAAATATTTAGTAAGTGTATTCTCTGAAGTAAACCAATTTGACTAATTTTGGTACTTTGTAATAATATTCTTAGTGTTCAACTTCTTGAATATATTCAAACTCCTTAACTACACAACAATTAATGTCATGATGTCAATAAATTCTATTATATACTTGGAACTCTTTCTAAGTACATCATCATTTCCATACTTTATAAATAATTATATATAATTTTACCTTGAAATATAAGGTAACTATTTAAATTCTTATTCCACAAGCATACCCTAAACTCTTTTTGGAAAAGTTGAAATTCAATTTTTATTTTGACTAGCACAATATTTTTTTTTGTTAATTTTGAACTTATTAAATTATAAAAAACCTCCCACTAGCCACTTATACATTATATTATTCTCAAAATATCTTGATAAGATACAAAAACTCCTTTATGTCTAGGAAATAACCCTCATATCCTTTTAGTATGAACACGTAACAAATAAAAAATTTATACCCAGATCATATATGGTATTCTATGTGTTTGGAGAATTATTCTAATGGGAAGACTTTATTAAATGAAATATTTCTATGATTGTGGTGGGATAAAATGCCTCATATTTTACCAAACATCTGGATGGAAATTTTTATCCTGGATAAAACATTTTTATAATTATCCTCTTCTCAAGTATGTTTTATAATATGATGAATCAAAAACCATGTGTAACATCTCTTATTTTTCTTAACAAATATTTGTTAATAAAAAACATCTCTTATCATATAATAGAAATGAGATGAAGATACACATCCTTTACTAAGATCTATCTAAGCTTTATATATACATTTACACTTTAATCTTTGATGTAGCAAATATTTTCTTCATAACTTGAATGTAAACTATAAACTTTATCAATTCTTCCCTTTATTTAGAACTTTTATATATTTAAATCATTTATAAAGTATATATGTGGTACCAAATACCCTTTAAAACAAAATAATTGATATATATACATAGATACTTGACATAGACATTCCATGGAGTTTCTAAAACTTCTTCAGGTATTCTAGATAATTCAATCATATGGAATCATTGTTTCCCCTCCTGGATAACACCTTTAGGTTTTAATGACCTATACTTGATATTTTGAATAAAATTTGTTGGAAATTTTAACTAACTTTTCTTCTTATGGTTTGAAATTTTACCCACTTATGCTTTCAACAAAGTATCAAATCCTAGAAATCACATGTCTAGTTCATATTTTCTTAACACTTTGAGAAAATAGGGAAAAATTTTCATAAAATCATTCATATTTTCAAAACAATTACATTAATTATAAAAAAATTATTTCAGTACCTATAAAAATCCTCCGTGGATATATTATATCTCCCTAATTCATTTATACACTAAATCATATTTATTATATGAGTAGAGAATAAAATTCCTTAATTCATGTTTCATTAAATTCCTTTGAAACCCAAGTTAATCATTTTATGATTCTCATAAACATATAGATGATAAAACTTTTAACTAATTCAACATTATGTTACTCAAGAATATATTTGATTTAAAACACAAATATTTTGTTACTTAATAACTTTTATTAAATTACCTATCTTAGGAGTTGATTATATTAAGCTTTTCATTTGAAATATTGATATAAAAGTCAAGTTATATGATGATGAAGTGATTAATATACAAAAAAAAATATTTTATTATATGAGTTTCATATTTAATAAACATTTAATAATAACTTTTATTAAACTTTATCTCATTAAAATAATGACCCCTTTTAACCTCATCATATCCATTGGAGGTCCATGGTCTATATTTCACTAAGAAATGAGTCCACTAAAGCATTTATCTCACAACTTAGTTATTTAGGAAGGGAATCATCCCAATAATATCATATATGACTCTTGGATATTTGAGAAGATAGATCTTTTACCAATTCATAATAAAGATAAACTCAACTTTATTCCACTAGTAACCTAATCCTATTAGAGTCTCTTGACTAAGTACTACCCAAATAAAATTCCAAGAACAAGAACATAATCCTATTAGGGTCACTCACAACTTTTTTTTACTTATACAAGATAATCCATGGGAATCCAACTATGACATGACCTACTAGGTTGGATGATCGAGATCTTTACAAGTGTCACTTTGGAAGGAATCTAACACTTAGTATTTTTAAAAGGGGTTTAATCTCAAAATCTTATCTCATGTTATTTCCTTTACATGTATGCTTGTTTTTTGTGATTTAGTTTGGAATCATATTCCTCCCACCAAATAAACAAATTTAATTCATATTGATGTATAACTCTTTAAACAACTCATAACATGTGTTACTAACCCAAATTAAAATCCAATTATATCTACACATATCTAAGTGAATCTCATGCATAAGGTAAATGAAACTCTATCATGTAAAGACTTAAAATTATATGAAATTAACAATCCCCACATGAGTAATATTGAATCCATAGATAGTAAACCCTTACTTCTCTAGATAAGGAATAAGCCTCTAGGCCAATGAGCAGTCCGACCCTAAGTCCCTCCATACTATGATAATTTACTCAAGAGATATCTAAATTCCATCATAATTCTAACACCTAATATGTATAAACTATAAATATCCTTTAAATTTAGGCTCATAAATCAATACAAAACAAGTTAATGTAGAAGAAGACTAAATATATTATCATACCTAGCATCCAAATCCTTAGATGCAGTATGATTATCTCTAGAATCATTTTAACAATTAAAATAAGACATACATTTATTAATAATATAATGATTATATTCATGATTAAAATAGGGAATAAATAAATAAGTGAAAAATTAAAGTATTTAAACAAGAGATAAAATGCTTATAAAAATTCCATAAATAATGCTAAAAGTAAACACTTTATAATTTATCTATTAATTATAAACATTACATAATTCAAATAAATATAAAAAATTTATATTTATTTTTCCAATATGAACTCCTTCAAATTCTTCATTATATGGAATTTAATTTAAATATATGATATTATATAAAATATAATCATTTTATATTTCAATTATACTATGTAAACTATTTACATAATCCAAATATCACATATTAACTATTATTTAAACCTCAATCAAATCAATCATAAAAAAATCTTTTGATATGATTTAAATAATTTATTAAATAAGTCCTATTAATTTGGACAATTTAAATTAAATACTATGAATAATTCATAATTTAAATGTAAATTTAATATATTTTGGCCTTATTGTTTTAATTTATAAACATTTTATAAATCACACTTATAATTTCTATATAAACTCTTTATATCTAAATTTCAAGTCATTCCATGTAATTTGAAAAAGGTATTTCAATATTAATATTTAATATCCATGGTTATTTATTTATTAATTGCTTCAAAAACATTTAATTCACTAATTTTTAACAATTTATAATTAATTAATTTATAAAAATATTAATATATAAAAAGATATCACAAAATACATTTTATTATGATTTATATATAATGTATAAACTGTATAACTCAATTCATAATTGAATTTAAAGGAAAAAATTTATTCTAAGTTATATTTAACAACTTGTGGTGTCTTTGTATGAAAAAGTACCGACACCTGACATAATAATGATTCACAAAATTCCTAAATAAGAATAATCTCTACATTTTATAGGATATTAAACCTTCTTGAATATGATTAATTCCATGTGCAATGGCCCATGTAAAGTGAAACTGGGTATAGGGGGATCGCATGTGATTGTTTGCATGAGATTAAATAGGTGTTGGCCAAATGTAAGAATAATTCCATATGGTTACCAACATAAGGATTAATTTTTGCATCAAAACTCTCACAACATTCATCATACCACTATATAAGATTAAACCTGGTGTATAATGACTCATGTAGGATTAGATCTATTCTCTACAACCAGTATAGGAATAGCCCATGCTAGCATGCATATGATTAATCCCATGCATCATTATTTTGTATAGTATTAACCAACATATCCCATACTAAAGTATGTCATAGATTATGATATAGGATCTTATATATCATCAACTCATTGTTATAAACCCCTGTATAGGATTAAATGTACACAGTGCATGCCTTCCATGACATTAATACTGAGTTATTTTTACATGCATTATAGCCCATATAAGAATAATTCATTTCCTATCATAATGCAATGATATCAACCCTACTATTTTCAGTTGTATCTAACAAAATGCACTAAATATTTTAATATAATATAGTGCTTTATTTATATAGTAGAATTTCAAATTTCATTTTAGACACGATTTTGTGATTCAAATCACATGGCATGACTATAATACCTTTTTTAGTTTCTTTGGTTAAAAATAAATTCATTAAACAGAAAAAAATCAATAAGAAAACCATTCCCAAATACCATTAAAGAATACCTAAAACCATGTTTTAAATATAATCAAGAAACTGCAGTGTGTGTGTACCTTACACCATCAACCTTTTTATTCATCTTCATCCAATACTTGATAAATATCACGTAGGTACGGCCTAAAGACATACCTTATCTATGGTTTATTTGAAGTTTGATGATAAATCACTCGATGCTTGGGTGAGAATCTCTTAAAATCCATGATATGATAGTTACTCACATAAAAAATTGAAAAAAGAGGAGAACTTTGATATCATGGGGGTATCAACTAGGAATGCACTCGAACCCCCATCTCAATGGTAGTGTATAGTATATATATTCCAGGGGGAATTAATGAGACTTTTATGGATTTTACTCAAATGTTATGTAACATTCATGTAAAAAATTCTATTATGAATGCTTCATAACCTACCCTCAAATCGCTTCCCACTCATTTTATCACATTAAACACGTAATGAAAACTTACATGGAGGATTTATCAAACATTAAAATTTAATGCTCTACTACCCATGTAAAGGAAATGGATAAACTTAAAATATCCCATTAACAAGGAAAACAATATTCCTAGGTTTTCATGCACGTTGTTTGGCCTCGTCCAAATTTACCAAAGTTTTTAGGGTTAAGTGGTTTCTTGTAGTTTAGCTTGGGTTGTCGAATCCTTAGAGACCTAAGAAGTAACCTACATACATGTGAATTCTATGGGTTGTTTTGGGATATGAAGGGGCCAACTTGGGTTGATTTTATATGTGTTTAAATGAATGATAAGAGACTTAAGTGAATTCAAATTATGATAAGGGTTGATCCTAGGTTATTACAAGGGGTGGATTTGATGAAATTCTTTTTTAACGATTTTAATTTCTTATATTCGAGATGGGTTTATTCAATAAGATCAAAAAACTTCATCACTTATTGGTTTAATACCAATAAAAAATAATAATAATCACCTATACACTTGGAGGATCAAATTTATGATCAGTCCATGGTAAAGGTTCATATTAACACTTGAAGTATGTGGCCTTAAAATTCAAAAAGGACAAAAAAGATTTAAAATCATCAAATAACAATCTCAATTAAAAGAAGTGATTAGACATTAATGAGGTGATAAATAAAATAAAATACAGTCCCTTACTACTCTCTTGGATCAACCCATAAGAGGGTTATCCCTCCATTGATGCTATGGTTTTAATGGAAGGGAGAAGTAGACTCATGAGGGAGGAATTGAAGAAGTAAATAAAATAATAAAAAAAAATGATCACTCCACCATTGTGTGAATAATTTCACAAGGTTTGGTGTGAATAAATTAACACCTTGAGGAAACGGTATCAAAGTGAGATGAAGAATAATATAATAATAGGATAAGAAGAACTTTTATTAAGAAACTATGATGAATTAAAACAACTTACAATTGAGGAAGAACATTACAAAGGAAAAGTGGCAGCATAACATTACAATGAAAGAAAGCATCCAAGATCATTAAATCCTAAAACAACACTTACATAAATAGGCATTTTAGGAGACTTGGGTCAAGCCTCCAATAGTTAAAGTCATCCCACTTGAGTATGGTACTCTTAAGGTGGTGTAAATCTTGTGGAACTTAGACTTTTCCACCCTTGACCCAAAGTGGAAGACAACTTGCATCCACCGAACAGACGCATCAAAATGACATTCTAGGTGGCCAAATTAGAGTGGAAATTAGATTAATGAAATGGATCTATAGATTTCTCCTAACTTCATGTAAAATTTCATCCCAAATGGAATTTTGGTTTATGAGATATTATTGAAATGGTGGGATGTTTTTTGGGCCACAAAAGCTTGCTCAAAATTTTATATCCAAATTGGGCTGATGAAACTCCATTTAAAACTCCGAATTATCTCTTGTCCCTATTTTATGAAATGTTCCCATTCATTTCCCATATCTTCGGTTCAATTTTCAGAATTATTGGGTTTGTATCTTAGCCACTATAATCTCTTTATTGGGCTACTATCCAGTTTACGTTTCCCAGAATGTTGTTGGTTCAAGTCCAACTTTGGTGGTCTTCTAATGTGAATCTTCTAGTGCTCCAAAAACATGAATTTTTCCTTATAGAATGGGAGACCTGAAAATAAAATATGAAAATAAAATAAAGACCATTTTTTATTTTAGGATGTGTTCAAATATGTACCAAGTAATAGTTCACTTTAACAAAGAATTAGAATCCTAATGTGAAATAATGTTCAATGTGTAAAATGCACTAAAATGATGTTTATGAATAATTTATCTAATGAATATTATAAATATTAACAATGAATATTATCCCATTTCAGTGGATAATCATCATTCTATATGACATACTAATATTTTAAAAAATGATATGGCCCACATATATCACATATACGAGGGTTTAGGGCATATCTCCATCAATACTCACAAAATTTCATAAATATCTCTTTATAATTTTTTAGAAATATACCAAATATTTCTCATTTCTTATTATTCAGATGTGTTGTACATGTTTTTATTTCTCCACTAAAAATAACCAAGATGAGGCCAAAATATTTTCTGGGTATTTATATCAGTTTTGATTCTCTTTCCATGATTAGATATATTAAACCATTGGTAAGTGATATTTTAAAAGTTTTTATACCACTACTTCAATGACTCATTTTTTTTTAATTTTAGTGAAATTATAGGATATTAATATTAAAAGGAGATAAATAAGTTTACACAAACCAACATTATCATATCCTGATCAATAAAAAAACCAATGTAACTTATAGTTTAAAGAATAATTAATCCATAAAATGTATCCAGTCAATTGTCTAGTGTGTTTATTGATATTAAGAGGATTTTTCAGTTGCATATTCATTATAAAAAATATACCTATTTAATTTCATTACCATGTAGATCAAGAAATACAAATGGAAACTGATGAATCTATAACATAACAGATGTTTCATTGACCCATTAGTGTAAAAAATATTGTTCTCATAAATAAAATTACAATGAATAAATTTAATTCACTAACAATACCTCAATAACATGTGAAAATACATAAAATAAAAATGAAACTTTAAATCATGTATTCACATACATGGTTATTTTCAATATTATAAACGATCAAGTTTGAACTTAAAAATAAAAATCATGGAGATGTACTATAATGGAATGAGGTAATATAGTTTTAGTCAAACTCATTAAAATAATGCATCTTTCTTGGACTTACAGTTCCAAAACTTTAGAATTTTTAATTAATCAGAGATAAATGGATTTTTAATCAAATGATAAATGAGTTAAATGACATTGTGAGATATAAATCAAATATGGTTTCATATAATTAATAAAAATACATCACATGTAAAATTATTCTACCTCATAGATATCGTGACTTTTAAATTTTTAATAATTCCAACTACAAAAAAATGGATTGAAATTTATTTGATAGATATGTAAACTACTTATTTATATATATCATTGGATACTAATATATATATATATATATATATATATGAAAATCCTTAAATTATTTTAAATTCATGAGTTATATAATTATAATTGATGATATTTATATTTTATTAAGTTATAAATATCTTTTCATGGTCATAATTGTTTTTATTGAATGTGATACAATCATTTTAGAATATACTTGAAGAGTGATAAATCTGAAAATGATTCTATTTTCCCATTTGTTTTCATTAATAAAGGAATTATTTATTTTTTTATTATCACAACACATGTGAAGAGTTTATAAGGATTAAAAAAACTTGTTTAATTCAGAATAAGTAATTAGAAACCTCAAATTCCTAAGATCACCATTTATGAAACCAAAATCATGTATAAATATGAAATAAAGAACAGTTTGTGTTCCTTACACTAGAGATAGTTACCTTATATGTCTTCAACCACATGTTTTATAAATACCCATGAGTGGAATCCATCAAACTTACTCTATTATGGTGTATCCACAGGCTGAACCGAATCACTTGATTCTCAGGTGACATCCTCCATCACACCCACAATATGCAAGTTCATCTCGATGATCATGGGTTGAGGATAAAAATAGATTCAAGATGAGGTAGAATCATTAGGAACAAAATAAGAATTGGACTTACACCATATAAAAGGTTCCATCCTCCATTTATATCCCTTTGGACTATCCAAAATACTTTGCAACATTTACTCATATATCATGAAACATACAATTAAATTCCTTGGAAATTCATAAATTTTCCAAACAAACACACCATTGATTCTCCCATGAATTTAATTTTATGAAAAAAATTAGTTAATGAAATCCATATTTGGAAGAATTTTGGAAATTAACATTTGACTACCTAATCGTACAATAAGATTGATAGGAAGTGGGAAGATATCACATAACAAGCCTTATGATATCTTTGTTACAAGGTATATTATATTACTAGGATTTCATGCATGTTTTACTCTATGAAATACATATATCATACAATATGATATAGGAAAAAACATATCATGGTTTACAATGTAATTAGGAAATAACTCTAACAATATGTTGATGAATTAAATATAGTTTAAACTCCTCATGAAATTTCCATGATAGTCGATCCTCTAACAAAAGAACTTGATATTAAAAACCCTGGTAAGAAATTTCCCTTAGTTTTCATGTAGAATGGAGGTATTATAGTTCATTAATTAAATCATACAGATAAAATGATGAAATTGGTTTCCATGGATAACTCATGTCTATTGGGTTCTTGTATGGTTTTTCATTCAGCTGATACTTTGAAGGATCTCTCATGTCCTTGCAAAAACAATGAAAATATTCTTAGTTATAAAGTGCTGAATATTAGTTTTAAAATATCACTTTTGTATGTTTTTAATTACATAAGACCAAATATATCCTTTTTATTTAATTTATTAGCTTGTTTTAGTTATTCTCCAACTCGAAGACATTAGAATGTAATAAACCCCACAATTCTCCACTTACATGGAATATATCATATTAGATTATATTATCCTAGGAGGTTTGAATAAGAAATAGTGGGATATGC
Organism: Viscum album; assembly: GCA_963277665.1. NCBI lineage: Eukaryota > Viridiplantae > Streptophyta > Magnoliopsida > Santalales > Viscaceae > Viscum > Viscum album. The sequence continues at coordinate 438,833,429 of OY728155.1, read as the reverse complement.
TGATATATGATATAATTTTTATTGATCACAAATAGATTATATATTTTATATGAATGTCCTATCATGGGGTTGTTAGAAAATATATTTTTTTCACCTGAGTTAAATATAGTAATATTGGACATAGGTTATCTCTAGAGAGGAGAGAGTTTTGGGCATCTTCTTGTATAATTTAGTGGTTTTGGAATATGAAATAAATAGTCTAATTGGATTGGTTTTTAATTCAATTGTTAAGTAAGTGTACAAGCCTCATATATCCCCCCACCTACTCATGAAATAATTATTCCATTTATCTCCTCGATTCTATCTGCAGTCAAATGAAACCTCATTTGATTGCTCACCCCTAGTTATTTCGGATTAATTAGAGGGATGTAATAATAAATTTAGTATAAAATAACATATACTATAGTAAACAGATAAATCTAATCACTCATGGTTCATCAAATTGCTTACGATCACAGTAGAGAATAATCTATAGGTGGCCCATGTGTAAAAACCAGGGAGAAAGGAAGAAGAGTACATGTTCATAAATTAAAATGATATCTCATAATATTAAATGTAGCTAAACAATTCCTAAGAGATTAATAGAATATAATTAACATTTAATTATTTAATTAATCAATAGGGGGTAGGGTAATATTCTTATATTAGGCATTAAGGGATCTATGTTCCATCACTAGAGTTATTACAGTATAATTAAAATAGAATAAGGAAAATAGTGGAACCACAAATCTCAATAAAAAAATTTTATAATTCACCTCCACTTATGTGAAATTTTGATATTTAAATAGATAAAATTAAAGGTATCACATTTAGTATCCCAATATCCAACTTGAATAGTACAAAATCATCCATTTCATTGTATCCTGAATCTTTGACAATTCTTCTTGAATTCAGTTCCCTAATTCCCTCCTATTTGATTTTCCACATATATATTTGGAGGGTTTGGATCTTATTAGGTATAATAATCTCTAATTTTACTAGATATTCTGAAATTATCCCATGATTTAACCCCATAATGGTTCAATAATAATCATATTATAATTGTTTCAGTACTTCACAACTCTAGTGGATGTAAAATTCTGCTCAGGGAAGATGATGTACTTACTAGGTGAATAGACTTTTAATCTTGGGATTGGGTAAATAAATGTTGGTTTTTAGTCTTGGTCCATAATTTACTCAAATGGGCCTAATTTTATTCTTGGGATTTAATTTTAGTAGGTCTAGAATGTGGATTTTAGTTCTTATCTTGTGATTATTCTACTTAGATAAATCCTAGGAATTATCATTGGTGGTATACTGAGGATCAAATATCTACTATTAATATGATAAAAAACACCAATCAAGGCTAACTGGGTATCACAGGTTCAATACTTCCCTAGCTAAACAATGAAACATATTTTATTTAGTAATATATTCTATATCCTTTAAGTATTTTGATTAGCTGAAACACTATATATCAATATTTACAACTGATTCTAGATTCAAAATCATCTGAGGTTTAACCTAAGATCATATGATTGCTCTTCATCTTGTCTAATAATCATTATGTCACATGTTCCATCAAATTATGGTTTAGATAATCATTATCTAAATGAAAATTCATGCTCAAGAAAAACCAACAATAGGTCCACGATATTGGAACTTCATTGAAGCATTACATTGAGCATGTTTCATGCACTCCCCTATGTTTTGAAAGACATAGAAATAGGGACCTTGAGGCATCATTACCTAAATTTTATGTACCCAAAAAAATAAATAATCTAGTGTATAAAGGTCTTAGAAGGTTAAATTGAGTCAAATTCCACCGAGCTTGAATGTGATCAACTTGAACACAAGTCTTCAATGGTTCACCCAATCACAAACCTGAACACCCTAACATTTTCAAACTAACCCATAACCATCCTTGTTTTTTTATCAAGCTCACATATAGTTAAATATATTTCCCCATTCACCCAATCAAAATACCAACATCAACGATATTAATTTTATTTTCCAATATTCACTAGAGAGGTACGAAAGGATTAATTGATTGTGATAGATCACCTAGTGTATTAGTCCATGTTTGATAGATTCAATACCACAACCATTTGAGTGGTCATGATATGATATTATGGTCATTTGATGAGTTATCTTCATGTGGTATATTGAATAATACACAATAACCTAAGATATTATTGTGTTAAGTCAAGAGACAACCACAATCAACTGTGGACATGCCATGTTGTAAGTTGAGATATCTTGCATGGGAGATTGTATTTATTCTTATAGTATCTTATAGTTATTCATGTAGTCATTTTTTGTGGATTTCACATGAAATAATGAGGCTTTGGGTGTGATAACATTGAAAATTCTTCATGTGATAGCTTAAGACACTATGAGGTATAATAGGTGGAGAATTATTTGTTGTGAAACATTCATTGATTATGAGAAGGATGTGGATAGTAGGTTCAAGATAGGTTGAAGTGGTTCCCTAATCAGTTGAGTGATTTTGAGTCTAGTTAGATTTAATTTATGTGGTAGATTGACTTATCATAAGGAGAAAAATTAGTTTATTCATTTTCCAAATTTCAACTTCAATATGAACCATAAAAAATCATAATTCTTAGTACAAGAAATGTTTGGATTATTTTCAAAAATAATAAAAATAATTTCAATATTTAATATTATCCTTTAAACACCACAAAATCCATATTCGAATCATCTTATGGATTTTACTTAATTCCAAAATGAATAAAATAATTACAATTCATGATTAAATCTATTAAAAAAAATAAATTCTAGATTATTTTCAAAATTGAATAAAACAAAATAAATTATAAATTGAGTGCCTAAAAAAATATAATTACAAAATTTAAATATATGGTTTCGATCATTAAATATAAAAATCAAATAAATCATTAAAACCATGTTTTTATAAAATTATCAATAAAGTTCTATATTTCATATAATTAACAAAAATAAATGAATTACATGGGTTTTTTCTAAATTTGGTGTTTATTTATCAATGAAAAATAATTATAAATTAATAAAATTTTGTATCTCATAACTCTACTATACTTGAACTATTATACTCCCAGGAAATACAATGAATTTAATTATTTGAATAGATATGTCCCACATAGACCTAAATATTCACACCAGAGAAAAATAAAATCACATATCCCTTTATTTTTAGAATTATCTTACCTACTTTATGAATTTAATCCATTGTCTCACTTCAATTGATACACAAGTTCTAGTTTTCAAGTTGTAAATGGAATGGATCCTAGTGATCTCAAGATTTTATAGAGTGGATCCTTTCCAATTCCTTCTCTCCCAATCTTCCTACTCTAGAGTTCATTTTCACACTTCATTGATACTTCCTAAATTACATTCCAATATATCATATGTATCTTTTTTATCCAATTTCACAACTCTCTAAATATTTTCACCCCCTATATCAACTCACACTTATTAAATTTTTCCCAGACATAGTTATACAAAGCACTTATTGAATGAGTGAATCTAACCCTAAAACTAAACCATCCTAAGATAGTAGGTATCCTTCAGGACTAATTTTAATCATCAAGGAATAGAAGAAACACTTGTAAAGACAAATCTCGGGTTACTCTAACTCTTATTTGATGGATACCACACACATATTCTTATAATGACTTAAGAATGCTTCCAAATTAGATCTTATATACTTATTTTAATCCAATTCATATGAGCTACCTAATTGTATATTAGGAAGGATACCTGAAGATCTACTCAGTCTATATAGTCTAGTTACTTATGTTTAATTTCATTAGAACATTTCCCTCAAGAAATAATTTTGGTTCCAATAAATTATTTTTCATTTAGAACATATTTCCTAGTTCAAAAGCATAAAATTCCATGAAATATGTGGCAAGTTTACTCAATAATCATTTAAATATATCGATTTCAAAACCAATGACACCCCTCCATGTCTATCATGTTATTTTTACTAGTCATGACAATGTTTAGTTCAAGTTTTTTCATCCTAAAGACACACTCTAAAAATCTAGAAAGAAAGACATACAAAAATTATATATGGATCCTAAAATAGATTGGGTATCTCTATGATATATTTAATTTAAAAGTAAAATATACCTATAAATAACTAATAAAAATAGAAAAGAGTATTTATATCATAATTTAATTTTTTCATATCCCCTACAATTATCTTATAAACTATTCTAATCAAATTTAGAATAATTGTTTTTAAGAAAATTATAATTAAAGAATGAGTTTCTAGATCAATATGGGGGAAAGAGGAAACATGAAAATATTTTTTTCAGTGGTAGTAGGGAGGATTTAGGATTCCTCCATTTGATCTTTCCAAAATTTCTCATGGTAATTATATACTTGTTGGTCATTCACCTTGAATTACTTCTTTTAATATGCTACTTTTATCCCAACTACACCAAATGTAAAAGTTTTAGTCACTATGTATGAACCAATAAACTAGGAATTAAGTTTATTAGTCATGAGATTCATTTTTTAGGAGTATAATAACACTTTGTCTCCAATATCAAATATTATTTTTTGGATGATCTTGTCATGGAAATATTTAGGCTTGTCTTGGAACAATAGTGAATTATTATAGGCTTCAATTCTTGGTTATTCAAGTTCCACAATCTACAAATTCTTTTATTCCAGACCTTTTACAAATTATAGATTCACCATCTTGATATCCTAGTAGGCCTTATTCTGAAACTGAACTGGAAAGTGAAAATTATTTCTATAAATAATTCTACAAGGGGAAATACCTAAGGGTATTTTGTTTATAGTTTTTTAGGTCCATAATGCATTACCCATATTCTTACTCTGATCCTTATAGAAGGCTATATTGTCTCATCCAAAATCCTATTAATTTCTCTACCCAACACCTTTACTTTCTCATTTGTCTATGGGAGGTATAAAATTGAGGTTTTTTGATGCACTCCATATTTCTTCATTAGACAATCTTTGTTCTTATTATAGAAGTGTGTTACCTGGTCACTGATTATTTCTTGGTGTACTATAAACATATAATTTTCTTAGAAATTCAATGAAAACATTATAATAATAATTTATGGTGGATTTTCCTTCAATACACTTAGAAACATAGTCCATAGATAATAATATATAGGAAAACCAAATGATATATGGAATGGACCCATGAAATCTAAACCACATACATAAAATATTTCACCTAAAATCCAATTTTTAGGGTATTTCATGTATTTTTGAAATTCCATCTGTATACTAGTAGTTTGGATAGGATTTACAAAAAATATGTGAGTCTTTAAAAATTAAAGGCTAGAAAAATCTAGTTTCTTAAACCTTCCTTGAAATTCTATGAGTTATAAAATTACCTCCACATGTAAGTACATGAAAAAATGTAATCACATATTTTATTTATTCTTTAGAGATGTATCGCTTAATTACTTATTCATTACAAATCTTCAAAAAATATGGATATTCCCAAAACATAATACTTTTACTCTGATTTTAATTTATACGTTTGATTCTTGGTAAATAAGGGAGGTACCTTTGATGTGATTAGAAAATTGGACAAATTAGTATACTAGGTTACTTGGGTGGATTTATATAGTTACTCACCAAGGAAGGGATAATATAATTTTGTCTCAGTGGGTGGTTCTATTTTGACAGCTCGTGGACATCTACTCATGTATCCTACAACAAGATTTTCATAGTCTTTATTTTCCTTTATTTCCAAGTCTATCTCTAGTAGTAGAAACATCCACCTCACCAGTATTGGTTTTGTATTATCCTTCTTGAACAGATATCTCAGTGCTATATGTTTACTTGCTAATAGATAACACCAAAATTTATTTAAACCCACAAAAATTGAAAAAATCTCATTTTTGTTGTTGTGTAATTTATTTAGGATATGTATAGGGTCTGAGAAGCGTGGGATATAACTTTTGGGTGCCCATAAATTTTATAGGACAACCCAATTAATATATACTTATTGAAGTAATCTCATAGTATCTCGTAGGGGGGATTCCATTTAGATGGACTAATTACGGGGGATATGATCAAACCCACATTTATCCCATAAAACGTTATTTTTGATGAATCATAAAAAGTAAAGTCAGACTCTTTCTTAAGTAGGTTAGTTAGGGGTGAAACAATATTTCCAAAGTTCGTAATAAAACTTTTGTAAAATTCAACATGTCATAAAAATGAATGGATATGTCTAATAGTGGTAGGGTAAGTCAATATAGAAATCACATGAATTTTTTAATTTTTCACCTCAATGCCATCCTTATAAATTATGTGTCCTAGAACATTTCCACTTTCTACAATAAAATGTTATTTTTCAAAATTCAAAACTATTTTTTCTCAATGAATTTTCTTAAATCCTTTTAGATACTCTTAAGAAAAGTTTCAAAACAAGTTCTATAAATAGTGAAATAATCCAAAAAAACCTTTAAATATCTCTCCATCAAAAATAAAATGATACTCACTATACACAGTTGAAACATACCAGGGGAATTTCAAAGACTTAATGGTATCCAAAGGTTAAAAAATGTACCAAAGTGGTAGGAGAATAAATAATGTTCATGGTATTTTGGACACATTGGAACCTAAAAATACCTAAAAAATCCATCACAGAAATAGTAGTGACCCTTCCCCAATATCCACTCTAAAATTTGGTCTATAAAGGGAATTAATAAGTTGTATTTTCTTGTTACATTGTTCAATTTGTAGCAGTCAATGCAAAATTTCTAGATATTTTGAATCCTTATGGGCACTAATTAATTATTCTTATTTTATACAATTATATATCTAGGTTTCTTTGGAACAATTTTAATGGGACTTACCCATTATGATTCTAAGATCTGGTATATGATTCCATCTCCTATATGTTTTTTACTTCCTTTATTATAACTTCTAGAAGGGTTTAGTTGAGCCTCTTTTAGGGTTTTCTCACATGTTTAGACTCATATTATATAAAATTATTGTGTATTCAGGTAGTAGGGATAATACTTGTAATTTCTCATAGTTTCAAAACTATTGTCCTAATTTTCGGCTTCAAAATTTCCAAAATCTAGTTATATTGATTGAGTTTTAGATTATTTGAAATTATTATTCTAATTTTATCATTTCTTCAAGAAAATCATATTTTAGATTTGATGTTAGAAACTTCAATTCCAATTCAGGGGGTTTTCTATTGATGTTTTTAACCTAGTCTTATCTATACTAGAAACCTGCACATGTAAAGTATAAGTGTTAGTGACAGTTTGAGAAAATCATAAAAATAATTTTATTCAATTTATTCAAAAAATTCAGTACATAAAATAGATTCTAGATTAATTTCATTTTAAAAAATGAATTCATTAGTGAAATATGGTGTTTCCAAATATTTTTCTGATCATATTATGTCATCAAAAATTTTAATCATTTATTTATAACAATATGGAACTCAAAATTGTTCAATGTGAACATAAATGTAACCAAATGGGGATATTTAATTGAATCAAGAATATTAAAATTAACTTGCTGTTCTCTAAAAATCATTAAAAGAGTTATTTCATTAACATTTATTATTGTATTTCTAATCTTTAAAAATGGACTACCTAGAATTATAGGGAAGTGAACTTTACCTTTTTTTCTCTTTGTTTAGAATATATATGTTAGTATGGAAGAAAAATCTTTTTACACTTACCAACACATTATATAAAACTCTAATAGGATAGGTAATGGTTTGGTTTTCTAAATACACAACCAATAAAATGGCATTGAGATCACCTATCTCATTCAATCATCTTGTTGTTGTATTTTTAATTATTTGTTGAGAATTTTGAAAAATCCTATCAATCAATTCGCTGACTTCAACAGGTGAATTTATGATCAGTACTCGTCCATAATAATCGTATAGTAAGTTCTATTTATTTTCCATAAATCTTTGGTAAAATAATACAATGAAATGATGGTTTTCAAAAGGTTTATGTGGGAAAGATATTGTAATCCACTTGAATATTTCCCATAATTCATAGAGGGTTTCAGCCATTTTTTCTTGATTTGATAAATTTATTTCCTCAGTTGGGTAATCATCAAGGAAAGGAAGTATTTTTAGAATAATTAATTCTAAATCTCATCCCAAGAAGTGACTTATCTAGGTTTAAGGTTATATATCCTCTCCTTGGATTCACCTTAAAGAGATTAGGAAAAGCAGTTTGAGATAAATAAATCTCCAAGACTCCTCTCGATTTAAAATTACAGAATACTTTAGTAAACTCTCTTGGATTTCAATTAGGATCCTCTCATTTGAAGACATAAAAAATTGGTAGGACTTGGATCATTTTTATTCTAAGTTCAAAGTATTATTGATTATTTAGTTGTTGAAGTTGGTTATCATTATTAAAATTGGGTATGTATAATTATATCAAGGTCATATTTATTTGATCTATATTTTCATCCATGTTTTTTCTTTCTGTATTGAATCTTGTGGAATAATTGGATTAGAAGGGATAATTTTTCAATGGGATGGTAAAAAATTATATTTACACTTGTTTAGTTATTTTTAGGGTCTTAATTTTTTCCAACGTAGTTCATTAAATCTCTAGATCAAAACCATTGAGGTGAGATGAACTAGATATTGTCATATATTAATTTTATTTTAAAAAAAATACAAGACACAACATTGTCCTCCCAAACAATGATGTCGGGTTGATGGATGGCCTATCATGGGGATGCCAGTGAACAATATTTTTTGAACCCGAATTAAATAAAGTAATATTGGAATTAGGTTGTCTCCAAATAGGAGAGTGTTTTGGGTTCTTTCCTCTCTTATTTATTGGGTTCATAATATAAAATAAATAGTTAAATTGGATTGATTTTCAATTCAATTATTATATAATTCTTATAAACTAGGATATCCCCCTCCTTAAACATTAAATCATTATTCCATTTCTATAATCTATTATATCTCAATTAAAATGAAACCTCATTTGATTACCCAACCCTAGTTATCTTGGCTTAATTATAGGGGTGAAGTAATTAGTATAATCTCGAATATCACCTAGCCTAGTAATTAGATAACTCAAATCGCTCCTTCACGTCACTCTTGTGATAAAAGATTCTACTAGGGAGACACCGTTCTTTATGGGAACAACTGACATGGTATCTCTCAACATTTTCTGGCCTCTCCTCACTCTACCCCTTCTTGATTGGTAGGGTTTCATCTGGAAGAACGGTGAATCCTATGCTCATTGTTCCAGCTTCTCCTATTGTGGGTTTTTGAGTGGTTCTATGTTGGCTGGGAGTGCGTACAATGGTTCAAAGTGGTCTCTTGGTGAGTATGTGAAGGCTATGACAAGATCTAGACTAGTTTGCAATAAGGTATAGGGGCCATCTTCAGGGAGTTGGTTTGTTTCTACTTGATTTCCTATCTTGTTTTTATGTTAGAGATTATACTTTGGGAATTATGCTATTTTTGGATTGGGTTTTGCTGTTTGTGATGGATGTTGGATGTTTGTATGTGATTTTTTTTCTTGATGTGGTTATCATAGAGGCATTTGAAGGTCATTATGGTTTTGGTTCGATGGCTTCATCGGTATTGCAGTGGAAGTGTGGAAGAGTTTCACTAGGAACTCCTCATGGCATTGGTGAAAATTTCATTTTTATGTGTTTCTTTTTGTGGTGTACGATTTTAGTATGGTCTAACTTCAGTGAAGGATCAAGTGAAGATGTAATTTACTTTAGTCTGTGGAGATGCAGTTTTTATTTCTTACGACTTAGTGAAGGTTGGTTTGTTCTATGTTGTTGTGAATTGATGAGGTTTTTATTTTTTTAATATTGTGAATTCTCTTGTGGAACTACCACCTTGGTCCATGAGACACTGTATCTAGTTTAATTGCAAGGGACTACCCCAGATGAGGTTTAGAGCAGGGAGCGTTCTTCTTATCATCGCTATCCAGAATTGGAAATTTTGATAGGGTATGGGTTTTTCCATCAATACCATGCCCATGCATCTTTGCACGAGACAGCTAGCTGATCAGTGATGGGAAGGTGGATGCTGATCGTATTGTTTTTTTTCTAGGGTGGGTCTTTTTTACACTTTAATTAGATTTTCTTTTGTATTTATGTACTTGTCCCATGGAATCATGGATTTGTTTTAATTCTTTGATGTTACTATGGTTTTCCACTTTTTCCTCAAAAGTGTTTTTGAAATAAAAATTTAATTTTCAGTCAAGAAACTCTAGATGGCCTGTGTGTATAAACCAAGGAGAAAGGAAGAAGAGTTCAAGTGCATAGAATAAAAGGAAATATACTAATATTAAATGTATTTAAACAATTTTTTAAAGATTAATAGAAGATAATTAATAGTTAATTATTAAATTCATCAACAGGGGTAAGGTAAATCTCCTCATCTCATCCACTACAGGATTAGTGTGCCATCACCAGAGTTATTACAAAAAAATTAAAAGAGATCAAGGAAAACAAAAACACCACAACTCTCGATTGAAAGAAATTATAGAAGTAAACCCTTTATAAAATAGTTGATATTTAAATAGATAAAATAATATGTATCACATATAGTATCTATACATAGTACGTTATTCATAAAAACTCGTTGATTTCATTATATCTTGAATATCATATAAATTTTCTTGAATTCAGTGCCCTAATTCCATCCTCTTTGATTTTTCTACATGTGAAGCTATATAGTTTAGACCTTCTTTGGTGGAATTATATATAATTTTACCAGCCCCTTGTATATTCTACCATGATCAAACTCTATATTTTTTTAATAATAATTTAATTATAAGTGTATTAGTACTTTTTGGATTCAATGGATGTCAAATTATTCTCAATGAAGATAATTCACTTGTTGGGTGAATGGACTTGTACTATTGGGATTGGGTAAAGAAATATTCGGTTTTGATCTTAACCCATTGGGTCCTAACTCTAATAGCAATTTAATTCTTGGTATTTAATTTTAATAGGACTGGAATGTGGCTTTCAGTGTAGATACCATGTTCCTTCTTCATTGGATAACCCCCAAGGATTGTCAATGGAGTCAAAATCAAGCTTGAAGATCTAGTGTGAGAATGATAAAAAACTCTCAATAAGGACAACTAGGTATCATGAGTTTAATTATTCTATTATTAAATAATAAAAAATATTCTATGTACTCATATTTCTATATATTTAAATATTTTGATTAGTTGAAATGTTTCCTGTATATCTTTATAACTAATTCAAGATTCTCAATCATCTAAGATCACACCCCATACTCCAATAGTTTCTCTTCCAATTATATAAGATTCATTGGATCACAAGTTAAATAAAATTAAATATTATATAATCATTCTCTATATCAAAATATATGATTAATAGGATCCAATAGTGAGTCCACAGGCTTGGAACCTCACTAAAGCATTACGTCGAGTACGTAACATACTCTACACTATGTGTTGATTTCCATAGTGATAGGGAACTCAATGATTAATCTCCTAAAATATATGGAACAATAATAATAATTAAACCATCAAACAAAGGGATTTTTAGTTTTAGTTGGTTCAACTTTTATGGAGCCTAGATGTGACCATCTTGAACACAGGTCTTCACCGATTTTCCTGATCACAAACTTGAAAACCCTAATAATTTCATACAAACCCAACATCATTTGCATTGATTTAATCAAGTCCATATTCAGGTCTCTAGGTTTTACCATTCATACACTCATAATACCATCCCCAATGATATTAATTCAAACTTCATTTCTTCTTTGGAGAGGTAGGGAAGGCACAATTGGTTGAGATGGATCATCCAATGTGGTAGGTTATATGTGATAGTTTAAATTCTATGACTAGTTGAGTGATCATGAACTAGTATTACAACCATTTGGTGAGTTGAATTTATGTGGTATCTTAAATAAGACATATTAACTTGATATCTTCTTGTGTTAGGTTAAGAGATATCCATGGTCGACTTTGGAGATTCCTTGAAGTAAGTTGAGATATACTACATGGTCAGTTGTCTATATTATTTTAGTAGCTTAGAGTTCCTCATGCAACCAATTTTGGCAGATATTTACATGACATCTTGAGTATTTGGGTGATATATCTTTGAATATTCTTCATATGGTAGATCAATCTACCATGAGGTATGAAATATAGAGAATTGTATCTTGCGACTAGTTCACTGACCATGAGAAGGATGCAACTAGTTGGTTTGCAATATTTTGAAATAGTTCCACGATTAGTCGAGTAACTGCAAGACTAATTGGATTTACTTTATATGGTATCTTGATTAGCCATGAGGAGAACAATCAATTGAGTCCTTTACCATATGAAAAGTAAAAAAATCACAATTCTTAGTTTAAGCAATGGTTAGATTAATTTTAAAAATAATAAAAAAAACTACAAGCATAAATATTATCCTATTAACATATTATATTAATTAGAATCAATTTATAGATTTTAATTAATTAAAAAATTAAAAAAATGATTCAAATTCATTTTTAAATATATTTAACAAATTAATTCCATATTAATTCTAGAATTTAATAAAACAAAATAATTTAATTGATATCCAAAAAATTTAACTCTAGAATTTGAATGTATTACTTTGATCATTAAATACAAAAATTGAATAAATAATATAAAGCCAAGTTTTAATAAAATTATTAATGAATTTATATATTTCACAAAATTTACAAAAATAATTTAATTACCTTGGTTTTATTTGAATTAGGGTCTTATTTATCAATGAAAAATAGTTAAAAATTATGAAAATTTTGGTTCTCATCACTTTTACATATAGCAATTCTATCATCACATTGTAATTGATGAAAAAATCATCACTAATATTGAAACCACATGTTAAATAATTTAGAATTGGTAAAGAAATATGGAAAAGTTTTTATATTAATATAAAAAAAACTTAATTTGAGTACATGATCTTCATTGTGTTGGATTTTGTTATCAATCAAGAAAAAATGTTAGTCATTACATCAAGGATATGTCAATGTGATTGGTTTTTTATTTTTGAAAAATGACATTGAATTAAATTAAGGGTTTATTATGGATTGAAATACTTTATAAATGTTTTTGTAAGTGATAGAAATAGAGTGTGAAGAAGTTTGGAATTGATAACTTAGTAAGTAAGCACTAACTGCTCGGTGGGGAAATAATGAGTACAAAATCTTATAATTTGGATCACATTCCACATCATGGATGACACTACAAACCTGATGGATGACATTGGGTACCTAATGGTATTTATGGAGAAGTAACTAAGGTGTAATTATTGCATCAAGTACTTGATGCTTCCTAAAAGGTACCCATGGGATTTTGGCATTGAACTTTAGTTTTGATGTTTTTGATGATATATCTTTTTTCCCACTTAGAACAGTTCATACATGGTCTATAATTTATATAAAGCTAATATATGGTGATTTTATGGGTATTGGAATATGAATGAATTAAATTTGAAGTTGGTTGATGGAATTTGAATCCTATTTAAATTTAAATTTAAATTTTGAAGAGTGTATAGTAAATTTGAGTGTTATATGAGAAAATATATTAGTATAGGAGGAGAGTAAGATTGAATTGAAATGAGAGAGACTAAAGAGAAGATATTATTTATTAAGGGACATCATTGTTTTATCTACTATTGTTTTATCACTTGAAAATAAAGATATAAATCTTACATAAAAGATGATGAAGGTTTACATGGTTAGGGTGGAAAAAATCTAAGTTTATTATTATTGTTTAATGTTTAAATAATTGTATATACATCAAGATATCTCAGATTTATTCATATTGTTTAATGTTTAAATACTTGTATATACATCCAGATATCTCAGTGGAAGAAGGAAAAAGATACTCAGTTTTCATGGTAATAACATGTTCAATGTTTTATGAAGTTTAGTAATTGAATAAGTAAAGTGAAAAGTTAGTGATTCATCTATAGTTATTAAATGTTCAACAAGAAGTGAGAATGTAATTGTTATATGACATTATTCTCATCATTTTTATTACATGGGGTCACATTTTTAGTCAAGAGACTTTATTTTTATATGAGTTAAAAGATATTCCGTGCTCATTGTATTCACTATGTGGAACTAATGAATTTTGCGATAATTAATTTTTCCATGTCATACCAAGTATGTAGTTATTAATTTTGAGTGGTGAACCCTATAAATGATTGTGTTCTTTATTGGTTTGATTTGGTCACTATCACTGAATTTAATAAGATACACATGTTTATTATCTAATTGATAACTAAAGTTTAATTAATAGTTTAAAAAAATATTAAGTTAAAAATTCTTTAATAATTCAACCCAAATGAATTTGTTGTGGGACCTTCTACAATAGGTATTAGAGTAGAGTTTATGTTATATTTTATAAATACCGTATATGACCAGTCTCAATGGTGATAATGGAGAGGAAACTACCATAACTTAGGCATGCTTCCCTGTATACCATATAATTTTAACTATCAATGAGGGCCTAAAATAGTAATGGGGGATACTATAACCTTGAAATAAAGCATATGGATCATGCTTCAATTTATCATCAATTCAACATGACCCATTTATACAATGGATTTTCCCAAATACCTAAAAGTGCAAAACAATGAGCCAAGAGGACCCCCATATTCCATTATATAAAAGTAGTAGAAATTTACAAGATGCATCACAATATGATGGAGTATTAATAGTAGATATATTCAATATAAACATTAATACAAAAAATGAAAACTAGACCAATGGCTGATACTAATGCATTAAAACTGGAAAATAAATGTATAATGACCTCGAAACTAACTCACATGTATAACTTGTAATGCCTCAAACCAATGCACTCTATAGTAACCAAACTGTAGAACTACTCGACCTTAGGTGAACCTCCCCATATGCTCAAGGATACCGACTAGCAGTGCGGGTTTATGTGGTGATAGTTGGGAGACTATATGATTTAAGTGTAAAGAAAAATAAACCCAAAAAATTTTAAAACTAGTAGAATCATAACATATATTGATATCATAACATATCACATGATGAATAAAATTCACAAGGTTATAATAGTTACACAAGATAATTAAGATCACCCTTAGGACAATCACATTTATACATACTAAAAAAAATCAAAAACATCACAAACCCAACACCATGGATCCACCCGATTCATCTACAACTATGAAATCTATCCTATGAACAATACTCACCTCCATCAATACTAGTATCCTGACATCAATTCATTACCATTACTTCTACCAAGAACTATGAAGTCCGTAAACATCCCAAAGGACCCGTGTAGGGTGTGATTATAAACTCAGTAGGCAACCACCAATGATGTCCCTATAAAATATCAATACATATATCAGTTCTTGATATATGCAATAAATAGTAACCAAAATACCACACAACCTACTCCATTCATGGTTGACCATCCCCAAGTGTGTTTTTACCTATCTCGACCAGTTTTGGAGTGGAGCGATACATTCATAGGCTATCATATTGGAAGAGACCTTGATCTCCCAACTAATACCATATCACCTAGTGTCACATGGAAACTATGTCCATTTTAACCATTTAAATTAAAAAAACACCCCATCAATACATCATAAATCCATATAAAAGGACCATTTCCTTCCAAAACCACTTTTTAACCACTGAATTAGAATCCTAATGAACCCATGGAATGATGATACTTTTCCTTTACCAAACCCTTCACATAGGACCCAAAATACCAGACATCTATGGAGAGCCTCATACCACCATATGGTGATCATACACACCACTATCTATTGAATTTTATGGTGTACCCTACCTTCATACTAGTGTTCAACCCCACCCCCTATACCATTGAATCTAAATAGATTTCCATTCGAAATGAGTGGAATAAACCACCTCATGGGACCTATTATTTATGAACATGAACCCAATGTATTCATTCCCCAATGATGAGTGGAAATAACCAAAAACCTAGGCCACACATTTAATGAACATCTATTATCACTCACAAAGATTGTCACCACCATCCAAAACATATCGAAAAACCATGTCATTCAATTCCTTATTGATCAAAATCACCCATAATCACTTGTGTCACACCTATCACTTTACCAAAGAATAAAATAAACAAATAATTTGATGAATTATCATTTTAAAACACATAAAATAAATATTTTCATGATTTGAAACCAAAATACTGAGCAGGAATTTCATACTATATCATATTCACCATTTTATAAACTAGAAAAAACTTTGGAAATCTATTATAAACAATGGATATAGAAAGTGGTTCCATACTCAGTCACTCACTTAACCCTACCAGTGCCTATTACACATTATATACACACATGTATTATAAGGATACAAGTGGACACTACCTACCTTGAGTATACAAACCTCCACATGCTAAGAAATTCTAACTAGTTTGGATTCAATAAAATATAAAAAAATTATTTAAATTAGGGTTTTTAGAAAAAGATAAGATAATAGTGAAAAATATAGATAAAAAATTCACATGGAATAATAGACTCACTCATGGATACTCATTACTTTATATTTAATGAAGAAATGATAATATTCAACTAGAATCTCACTTAGAGAACAAGAGAATAATGAGAGAGTATTTAGGATGTGGTTTTAGTGTTCCAAGACAAAAAATCCCTAAAACTCATTTTATACTTGAATTCCCAATTAATTTGTCATTTTAACATTTTAGAAAAAATCTACCTAAAAACTCATCAAGATGATTTTTTAAAAACATTGGAGTATATCTTAAATATATCCCCTAGAAACCCATATGTAATATATATATAAGCCTTATGCTTCTCTATGAATAATATCCTCCATTTATACACAATATTTTCACCTTATCTAAAATTTGATATGAAATATATTTATATAATATGTAATATACTTATTCCATGCATAAGGGTTTTTTCTTACCCAAAAACCCATATGTAATATCTTTCTCCAATATGTATGATATTTACTTCGTATGTAATAATCCATCCTTTGTGAAAACACCAGTATGTAACATGTATCTCATATGTAAGGATTTTCCCTTTAATGAAAAACCTTGTGTAATATATATACACACGTAAGATATATCTCCGTACATAAGGGTTTCCCCTTTGATTAAAACCTTACATAATATATATTTATCTATATGTAATATATTATTCATATGTATGGTTTTTAACTTAGACTCAAAAATCCTTATATAATATTATATGTCCTTATATAATATCATTTATTTGCTATATATTATTTTATCCTCCATACATAATATATATCTTTTTATGTAATTTATATTAATTAGTGTTTTTTCATACATAAATATCTTCCCCTATACGTAAGATATATTTTTTCAAGACTTAGAAAATTTTTCATAAAATCACCGCAACTTCAAAAATACCCAAAATTCTTCCAAAAATAACCTAGACTCAAAATTATTCAAAATTAAAACCCAAAAATAACATATATATATATATATATAAATTTTAAAAAATAATACTTGAAAAATAATTAATAAAAATTTATCACTCAATCTTGGGACATTTCCTCGGACTCCTTTCTCAGCCTATGACAAAAACCCAATACCTCTAAAGGGTCAGAAATCACACAGATGATCTAAGATATGATCCAAATTACCATTATTGTATACCCAGTACTTTAAAACCTCCTCACCATACAATAGATTATTCTCAAGCTATCTCATCCAAACACTAATCAATTCTTACCAAACCTAAGTATTTCACTAACCTCTTTCCCAAAATAATGAGATAATTCCAAACACATATATATCTTTCTCAATCACCTAGGTTACCCATTTCCAACTAATTGATCCTTTATGTGGGAACTAATCACCATAGGAATCACCAACCCATTATCCTCTCAACTAGACTATTCATTAAGATTATGGTGTCACACCCATCCATTTTGCCAAATCCCACACACATTTGATATTCACACATAGCCACCAACCATTAATTATTATTATAAAAAATTCTACCAGTACCCAATTTTATCTTATATCCTCCTCAATGCCCAATTTATCCTAAATTATCCTATATTCCCACTTTTACCTTACATCATACCTGATTCATGCTTTATACCTGATGCCAACACATCCCACATTTACCACACATCTCATCCAATGATCACATATTAACCAACACCTAGTTAATCCATCTATTGAATATGCACATCATGCACCAATATCCACCATAAAAATAGAAACTACCATGGAAATAATATGCCTATAACTTTCATTTGATCCCCAATAAACATTTAATATGTTGTCTCAACTACATATAGCTAGCCTGAATCCTATCTACCTAATGCCTGCCCTCTCAATAGAGTCATACTCACTACTGGACATTTCCCACCTTGTTTGGTATCCCATCCACTACCATGACCTACACATCAAACCATATCCTAAATAGTAGATATTATCACTACTTCTAATCATACCTGTGATTCCTTAGTCTATCATGATCAATGACCCCTAGTTAAATGCTAGGTCATTCGAAGAAACCTCTATATATTCCCCATTTTCCCACAAGATCGATATTGCTTCGGTGGATGATCACATTGGGATGGTACATGTATCAATTACCCACACTGAAAACATATCATCTATGATTCACTATATGGTGTCATCATCGATCCCCTACTATGGCTACCCTGTCAAGTCTCCACATGTTCACGCTTTCAGTTACCCGAAGCTATACTACCTATCTCATATGAAACCACTATTTTTCTTGGTATACACCCATCCAAAAGGTTCTAATACACTATTAGTGTATGGTTTCCCACCTATAAAATTGAGGCCAACCTAAAAATATTTACATATACCTTTATAAAATGTCACAAACAATCCTCAAATCCCTGTACCTTTATGAGCTCATCCCTCACTAGTATTGATGAAAACTATCATAAATCTATAAAAATTGCATTATAATTCATGATCAAAGTCTCACCATACACCAAGTACATAAACTCATGGGCTCAATCTTCCCTTAGAATCTCAAGAAAGAACAGCGCAAAAAACATCACCTCAAATTACTTCCATGCGAACCCCTCATGCCCACTTTCCTATACTTGCACATACCACCAACATTTCAATAGTCCAATAAGAATATAAATAGCCAGATTCACCTTCTATGTTGGGGGGGGGGGTCTCGATATAATCAAAGATAGTATATACAAAATTTATCTAGTACTCTATAGCCTAAGGTACACCATCTCTATATAATAATGGAGGATGATATAACTAGAACTATAATGTTAGATAGGCCATGGAAATCTTATCTCCTTAATCAGTGTTCTATGTGACTTTTATCAAGCTCACTCTGAGATAGTCATATAACCACTTCCCCAAATCCTTTTACTGATGTGTCTATACATCCTACCTCAGATCCTCTATTGTGGATCATGATCACCTCCACCCTAAGGGGATTCATCCGGTGCTTGCCTTAGTGGAACTATGTCTCCACCCTCCTAATTATTCGATAAAGGTAGTCTAGGTGGAATCTCACTAAGAGAAAAATTCCTTTCTCAACATAGATATAACAATACATATATTTAAAATAGGATAATCTATAATAGTCCTTGTGAACCACTAGAACTTAAAATTATCTACCTCACCCATATTTCATACCATCTTGCCTCACAACCCTGCCTACCTATATCAGAGTAAGGCACCGCACACACCACACACATGTAGAATCCAAATTCCTAGGTTGGATGAGTAAAATTTCATCAAAAAGATATATGGGAAAACATATTATATGTTGTTTCTAGTACTTTAAAATAGAAAAACCCTTTTTATTCTATAAACACAACCCTTACTATGTTAGTTTATTAGAATACCACCAAGTGACTATATAGAAAAAAATTGTTTATCATGTTGTCGAAACTTTAAAAAACTAAATCCTTTTTTAATTTTTGGATAAAATTTGTAATCACACCTAAAATACACATTCCATATAATCCATACATGTCTAATATTATGAATGAGTTCCATCACTTGCATCACATTTGGGGTGAAACCAGAGTGGAATCTCTATAATCCAACATCTAAAAGACCCAGGTTTAAAACTGGGTATAGGTAAATTTATGAGTCATAGAAATTAATGTAGCAGTTACAATAGCTTCAAAACTATTAATCTAATTTGTTCATAAAGGGTATAGATTTGGGAATTTGGGTCACCAAGACTTCAGAAAACCTTGGGAATTTAGGCCACTGAGGCTTTGGGACACTTTAGGCCTTTGGTCCATGGTATTTTGGGATATAAGGCCTTTGGGCCATGGAACAATCAGGATATACCACACAGAAGTAGGCCCTAAAAGAGGAATCACAGTAAGTAGTAACCACCAGAGCATAACTAACTAGATTAGGAATTAAAAGAAGGAATTCCAAATTTTCCATTAGTACCAGGAACTGTACAAATTTTCATAGGGAAATACTAGTTGATCATCCATGAGATGTGAGGATATTGGCACCATCAATGAAGCAGATGCTAGGGAGGGGTTGTTCTAGTATAGTTGTGTCTTTGGCCCTTTAGGTCATGTATTGGGACTTGTGCCTCTAGGCCTTTGGGTCATATATTGGGCCTTGTGCCTCTAGGACTATAGGTCATGTAACAATTACCTATGAACCTAGTTAAAAATGGGATTATCAAAAAATGAATAAAAATATAAGTATTTTAGGCTATTTAGACCATCACTTTCCTCTCAAGTCCAAGAGTCCAAAATAGAAATTGATAAAATCAAATACCAATTAATCCAAAACAAATAACTCAGCCATAAACATGAAAACCAAAAGAGTAATCACAATTTACTTAGTATCTTGGATTTGGACCATACTTGTGTTGGTCAGGAACACAACACAAAATCAATCCCAAGTCTAGAAACTTTACTAGAACTATAGTCCACCACAACCTAAATAATAAAACTATACTCACTTGGTCTCTCTTACCTCAATCGGCTCTGATACTAATTTTTAGTTCTTTATACTAAATCAATCCATAATAAATAAACTAGAGAGATAATTCACCTTAGACATTCCACCAAATAAACTATAGGATTCTTACTAGAAATGAGGTTATATGGGGTGATTGTGGGGAAAATTACCTTATGAATATGAATAACAATAACCAACACAAAAACTATAAAAACTACTATAGTAGAATATATATGATATCATAACACACCAAATGATGCAATAAAATTTACAATAAAATACTAGTTATATATGATAAAAATATTACTCTAAGATTTATCACATGTATGCATACTATACATAAACTAAAAAAATTAATAGATAAACACTGAGGACCCACTCCGTTCATTTACAACCACAACATCCAACCTGTTCACCGTCTACACCTCTATCACCACTAATCTCTTGATGTTTTGTAAAATGCCTGGTTTGAGGTATGTGGTGATATTTCATATAGTATTATCTATTTTGTGATTGGTATTTATCTTAGGAATTTTCTTTGAGGTTTTCTGAAAGTTTTGTAATGTGTTTAGAGGGTGAATGGTTTGATCATGGTTAGGGGAAACCATGCAGTTCTCGACAAGAAACCGGCGGGCATTCTTAAGAATACATGAGGGTGTTCACAACTAGTGCATAATTTTTCTCGACTATGTGAGTGACCATAGGAAACCATGTAAATGGATACAGAGGGGAAATAATAGTTGTCACATAGTTTGTAAGACTGTGTAAACAAACCATGTGAGAAGGGGGTTTGGAGATAGTGTCAAGCATATGGTTAGTGCACCGTTTCCCAAACCATGTGGCCTAACCATGTGGAGTGCATTAAATTATCCAAAGATTAGATATTAACTTAGTTTTAACACATGGAAGCCTTATTTTCCACTTATAATTTGAGGTTCTTAGACTCCAGTTCTATCCTAAGAGTTCTTAGTAATTCCCTTTGATCTAGAAGCCAATGTTGAAGAATCTAAGTGCACTAGATCTCTAGAATCAACGAAAAGTCTTAGTTTTCTATATTTATATTTAGATATCATATTCTCCTCACACAAGTAATGTTAGATATTATAAATTATGGATAGATTTATGATCTAATATTACTTTTAATTAAATATTGATTGAATATATTAAAGTAATGGAGTTTTGAGCCCAAATATAGATGTTTAATTTTATTATTCTCCATTTTCATCATCCGTTGTGTGGTAGGTGGATCCTCTATCTTCTCCACCTATTCTAGAACTAGATGTCTTGGATATTTAAATTAAATTTCTTAAATTTAAAAATAAAATTGTGATAATTTTATATTGGAAACCCACTTTCTTGATAATTCAAGAATCTTGGAAATTGAATGGTTTTTGGGAAACTCATTTGATTTGTGGTTTTAAAATCATGGTTTTGGTTTAACATAAAAAAATACATTTGATTAAATGTTTAAAGGAAAGAATTGATTTATGTTAAATTATTTGGCATGAGAACTTGTCACGATATCTTGAAATATATGATTTTCCTGGATTTATTTTCATTTAATGTGACCCTGAATAAGGAACACAGTTCCAAACAGGAGGCACCTAGAGATTGTTCACCCATTGAAAACTTGGAAGATCAATAAAAAGTAGTTCATGAGTATGGGTCTTTCACCTAGCATGTATATGTGTGTCTGATTTGGAGGATTTGTTTTGGTTTTCCAAATAGAATTAATGGAATTAAATGATAAAATATTTTTCTTTTCATTTTAAATTGTTTAAATTGATAAATTTATTGGGGTTTTATCCTTTAATTTAAATAATATTTTTAATTATTAGTTAACATTTTATTTTCCTAGTGGCATGAGTTGGAGAGTGTATTTTGGAAATCCTACTAGGTATGATTACTCACCCCTACATATTCACTTTGGTTCATATGAAAACATTTTTCTTCATGACATAAGTAAAGGAAAGGTATGTTATTTATCTAGTGGAGTATCATGATGGTACTTCCTCAAGATAGTGTTTGGAGCATATATTTTCTCTTATAGAGTCATTAAAGTGATGTCACATTGGTGTTTCTATGTCAAGATGTATTTAGTTTTGATTGGATTTCATGTTTTACTTTCTTATGATACTCTAATATTGTTGGTTTTGGTATTCCATCTGATTTGTATTGTTTATAACTCAATAATTAAATAGTTGGTTTGATTTTTTTATTTTATCTTAACATATTGTGTTATCTTAAAAAGCAAAATAATCCCCTAATGTTTAGGCAACCCCTTTGAATTTATTTTTAGCCTTTGGTGTCTTGGATATGTCACCTAAGGTTAGTGATACCTTGTCTATTTCCAAGTTGATGGTGATGAGACTATTGAAGGATGAAACTAGATGGGAACTCCATGTTTATTTTTTAAGATAAGGTATTTATTATACTATCTTATTAATAAAAAATTATTTCAATATACCACCACAAAAAATGGGTTGTTCATCATGGAATTTAGAAGATGTATAAGGAATTGAGAACTCATTAATGATGGGATGACATGAAAGAGAAAGTCGAAGAGTATGTCTCAAGATGCGTCACTTGTTATAAGGACAAGTATGAGCACCAATGATCTACTAGTATGTTGTAATTTTTATCTAAAATAGTTTGGAAATAGTATAAAAAGATATGGATTTTATCATAAGTACACCAAGAATGGTTCGGAAGCATGATTCCATAAGGTTGATTATGGATTGGATAAAAAATTCATCTCACTTAATTCCAATTCATGAATCCAATATGGTATAAGACTTGGATAAACTAAATATTTAGTAGGTTATAAAGTTTCATGGAATACTTGTTTTGATTGTATCTAATTGAGATCCTCATTTTACCTCTCAAATTTGGTAATATTTATAGAAATATTTCAGTGCCAAATTGATCATGAGCACAACATATCATCCTAAAAATAATGGGAAATTTGAATATTTGATTCAGATGTTGGAATACAAGCTTAGAGTTTGTGTTATAGATTTCAAAGGCACATGGTGTTGAAGTTGGTACCCTATAAACAACTACTTTTTTACTTTAGATTCTATGTATATTCAAATAAGTGAATATTAATATAAATACCTTATTAAATATTTATTGTTTTTCCACATAACATTAATTTGATAATTTCCTAGAGTATCTATCATAGAGAAAAGTGCATAGAAGTTCCCCACTATGATGAGAACCTTGAAATGCCATGTAAAAATTCTTAAACATTGTTATAAGGACAAATACCATTATATGATGGGGAATATGGTATTTTGACTATCAGTTGTGAGTAATCATAAGTATATGAGACTTTATCTCATTAAGTTTGCATATGGTAATCACTAAGACGGGAGATTATGAGAATAAGTCTACCAATAGGAATTTTGCATGTCTTTGTGTCATCAGATATTCATTTCTATGAGTGTAATGTCCCAACCTAGATGCCACTAAGCAGTTCCTTGAGCTGTTTGGTCACATGGCCTCAAGAACACCTCCATATAAGCTAGAGTATATCAACAAGTAGTGAGGGTCCATGGTGTTATAGTGTGGAGACCATACCCTCATAATCATAGTAGAACAATGATGAAGTAAATGAATAAATATAAGAAGCATGATATCATCTAAAAATAGAAAGTAAAGCATCCATATGATAATAATAAAAAGCAATTAGTAGTAATATCCCAAACCATATAAAAAATGATGTAATTTCATGTCTCTAAACAACATAAACAAGAAAACATGGAAGTAGATACAAATAAATATAGGTATTTCAAAATAACAAAAAAAGAAAAAAATACTATCTTTAGATAGCATCAAAATCCATAGATCAATCATGTGCTCCCATCTCCCATGAAATAACCAAATCAAGTATAAAAAATTGGGCACTTTCCCCTATCCTTAACTGTATCCATGAAGTCTGTCTGGGTAACAAACGGTGGCCTAGATAGGGTGTGAGATATACTCAATAGGCCACCACCAACAATGTCTATAACAAATATATCCTATGCATATAAACTATAATCATGTTCAGGTATAACAGTCATAATGTAAAAATGAATAACAGGTATAGCTGTCCATGAGCACAAGCTGTAATAATAGTAGGCTATGAAAAATGAGCATCAATATATATATATATATAAGGACTCGACCTTAAAACATTACATAATCTTGAATTAAATGAATAATTCACATTGAGTATCTTTTCAGGTTTATATTTTTATAGAATTAGTCCATAACTATTACATATCAACTTTAAAATTACACATAGACACTACTACTCGGAATCCATTTTTTTTCAAAAAATAAAAACTATTAAAAAGAAACATGTCTAGTTCCAAGTATTAGATAACATGACTTCTCTTTGATCCCATCCTTGACCCTATTCATCTTTAAGTCCTATGGAAAACATTTCAAAAACTTGAGATGAGCATAAAAAAGCTCACTAAGGGTATTAATATAATGAGAGAAAACATTAGCCCATTAATAAATACAATTCAATGAAACCATACTTTTTAATCATAACATACCTTATGAAATCATAAGATTTATGAATAACACACAAAAATCATAAATCATTAAGGTAACCTGTGGAATAAAAAACATACTTACACTATATCTATCATAGCTACATAGGGAGTTACATTGGAATACCCATCAAAATATATTCCCTAAATCTTTTAGGAGAAACATTAATGTTTAACTCCGTCATGTTACCCAATGAATTAGAGAGCTATCTCGGGCTCACTCACCCTAGGTTTATCTGTATACATAAAAAATTACAAATAACTATAACAAAATCATGAAACATAACACTAGAATAAAGGAAATATAACATTTCCACATTCCAATCACAATAAATCATATCAAGATATTGAAATAAACAATGATTTATCAAACCATTTTCAAAACCATATAAAACATTTAATAAAGATATTTTTGAATCAAAGTGTCCCATACCACTTTGAATATTTTGAAAGAAATATTAATTTCAAAATATTAATTTCCATATAAATAAATCCTTAAAACCATTTTTAAAACATGGAAATTAATGAGAATTATTTAGAAGAATGAATCTCTAAAACATTTAAAATGATATTTTAGTTAAAGAGTTTCTAACCAAATGAGAGATGTTTGAATACAAATAATTGATTAATAACATTAATCAAAGATTATAATATCATGAGAATAAATATATTCATGATATAATATGTTGAAGGGAATTATATACACCATATGAAAGTTAATTGGTGTATAACAACAAATAACTCTCAATAGAATGTAAATTGAGACAAATTCCCTTGAAAAGATCGTATCCTTAGATTAAGGATAAATAAATGACATAATTATGTGTGAAAAATAATAATAAAGCAAATATAATTTGATATTAAGTGTAAAATAATCATAGTTCATTCACACATATTCATAGCATGATATAATCAAGAAGTACAAGTTTAACCCAAAGAATTGAAATCGGGTTAAGAAGTTCTCTTATAGAAATTCGACAGCCTAACGACGTCACTTTAAAATTAAGAAAATGAGTTTATGGGAGAGATAAGGTTCTCTCATAACATGGAAATAAAATTTAATACAGTAACGATATAGAAGAACATATCCCAAAATATGAAAAAGGAAATTAAAAGACATGACATAAAAGAAGTCTTTGACTAAAAGAGTACGGTGAAAGGTTCCCTTACCGATTTGGTAACTTATGAAACATACACCCCATGAAGGAAGGATCATACAATGAAGATGTAAATACCCATATATTTAATGTATATTACACAAATAATACAATAATGGTCAGTACATACACCAGACAAAAGGAAATAGTGGCAAATATAGCATGAATCTCACAGAATAAAAAGTGAGATGAAAACCTCTTACCACATTGTAATCAATCGAGTTGTGTGAAAAAAAGTTAATAACCACCAAAAAAATCACATAATACCATGAATATAAATATAATAATGATAATATATATCAAATGGAAGTACACAATACACCACATGTAATAAATAAGTGGTGAATAATGGAAATCTCACAGAATTAAAAGTGAGATAAGAAACCCCTTACCTCATATCTGACTTGATTCGTTTGTTCCTTGTTCTTCATGAATAATAAACATAAGTTAATTTATACTTTATTAAGAACTTTTTTCAAGTTTATTATTCCTTTTATATCATTTATTAATTTTCTGTAACAATTAGTTACTCATCTGAGTTCATATTGGACATTTTGTCGATGTTCGGAACTTGAGTAAAAAATGAACTTGTTATAATTAAAAATTATCCATGTCATAAAAATTACATTTTCTTGAGAATAATATTCATGATTTAGATATCATATATATCATATATATCTAGTATATATGTATTTATAATAGTACATAAAATTTTGAGATAAGAAATGAAATACACCGTTCATGGAGATGGTATGCCGTACGTACGCATGAACACTATTTTCATTTATATTTCATATTTAATGGAATAAAAATGTAATGATAAATAGGTATATTATAATTCCAGTATAATATCATATATAATTTAATTATCTCAATCCTTTATAAATTCCACTTATGGCATGAATGAGTCATATCACTTTGAGGGGGCGGTAGTCCACACTTCTTCAAATGAAATTACCGCGTTTACCCATTATGGAAACCATAAAGGTATGATATAAATGGAAAATACAGAAGAATATAAATAGTATAAATATAATATATATCACATATAAATACATTTCCATCATAGTGGATACCATGAGAGGTGGTAGGAGATAATTGAACAATCATCGTTTCGTGAGGCGGTAGTTCGCCGTCCATAAAAATAGTATGTTCTTTTAACCATTAGATGGAGGTGTGCATAAGTGAAGTTAGAATAATTCTCATAAAAAGAAACTAGTATATTTAGGATACTGGTGTTGTTATAAAATAAAGTAATAAAAAGAGTTTAGGGGGTTGGAGAAGTAAAATAAAACAAAATAACTTAAGAGAAGACGTTACCTTTAAATCGGGTATATCCCTTTGGTTTGAAACAAAAGGTTTAATTGAATTTCCTTATGACTAAAGGAAGGATTATAGGAGAAGGAGAGGGATACAGGAAGATTAATTGGGTAGAGGTTGGATGAGACAAGGGTTTGAGAAGTGTGAGGAATGAGTTATAACTGAGGGCTTTTTATAAGGGGGGAGGAAGGGCGCTTTAGGAATGTTCAAAAAATATTATATTATTTTATAAAGATTTTCGGTTTATAAAGGTCCAAAACTCATTAACGTCAAATATAAGATGACTCATGTTTGAAATAAAATCATCTAATAATAATTGGATAGGTTTTTTATATTTTTTAATTTTTATAATCTTATTTATTTAAATCATTCATTAATGAGGTAAACACTGCATCATTATTGTGTCATAAATAATTTTATTTATTTGATGTCTCAAAATTATAAAAAAATAACATGATTTAGGAAATATTTTTAGATTTATAATGAATATTTATAGTCAAAGAGATAACTTATATAACTCCATGTAAGAATTTATTTACTAAAAGATATATGTTTAAGTCATTTTTGACTTTACTTTAAATTAATTAATATAAAGTGTCATTATCACTCTTAAGTGGCTTCATGGGGTCCAAAAATTGACCAAATGGTTGAACATGGTCAGAAATGTATCAACCAATAGGATTAGGATACATTTTAGGGTAATTTAATATTATTATAATATTATTTGTTTACCCTTATTTAAAAGATTTACTCTTTAACCATGTAAATAAAATATTTACTGAGGTAAATATTTAAAATGTATAAAATAAAAGTTAAATATTTACACAATATAGAACTCATGATTATAAATATTGAATAAATTTTTCCAAATAAAAAACATAGAAGTGGCAGAAATTAATTTAAAATTAATTCCCGCTGTAAAAAAAGCGTGTTTTTAAGAAATAATAACTATCAAAATATTGACACTTATTTATGTCCAATTTCAAAGTGAAAATACTTACAATGACCAAAATTGGATTAAATGGTAAAAATATAATCTAATTACACTTTAAAACCATTTAGAAAGATAATCTATCTATATAAATAAATGATATTAAAAGGCAGTTTTGAATTAAAATACAGTATTTTTCACTATTCATAAAAAATGAACTTTATCAGAAAAATACCAAAATTTTATCCAAAGTAAATTTTAATGTCCAGATTCTAAAGACGAATATTATTTTTTCAAATATAACATATAAAAGTGAAAAAAGCTAGATTTAAATAGGGTTCTCTATCAAAAGGCGGTAAATCGACCTTTTAAGGAATATTTGATCATTTATGCTTAAAATCAGATTTTTTCTTATTTTAAGACTCTAAAATTTATTGAATAAATGTAAAAACATTTAAAAAACATGTATATTTATATTTTAGTTAGTTCTATCCATTCCCTCAAATAAAAAATCTAGGCATTAAATACCATTTAAAATAATATTATATTATTATTTTTCAGTATGACTCAAAATTGTGGGCAACATAAGTTTTCAAAGAAACCCGTTGTTACGTATTGGGCAAGCCATAGAACCTAGCATCCCCTTTAGTGTAAAATTAATACATAACTCACAATTTAAAGTAAATATGAAAATGTTATGTTCTTTATTTATCTGGAATGTTACATCCTTCCCCCCTTTTGGGAATTACGTCCTCGCAATTTTAAAATTGGGCTTGGAAACTTCATTGAAAGTCCCACATAAGAAAAAGAGTCAATAAAAATATCACTTTAAACGAATGAAAGAGAAATACCATGGTCACCCTAGATAGACCATACTAGGATTCCATGTTGGAAAACATAGATATGGAAGAGAAAAAAACCATTAAGGTTTGATGGAGAGTGGTAGAAAACATGATTAGGAGATAGTTAACCACTAGAAAATCAGAAACTTGTGATGGGTTAAACAGTTTTTGATTCCCCTGTAGGAAAAGTTAACAGACAATGTATTTGTTTTAAGTTACTTTTCATAAACTTGAGGAATTTATTTAAGAGATTGAATAAGAACATAATAAAACATACTTAATTTTTATGTAGACTTTCATCCTTTACTAGATTTCTACCACAAACTCATCTTTTATCCAAACGAAGAGTATTCAAACTGACTTGGTCACATCAAAATCACTAGAATCAACTTCTAGAGTATCACGTAATCCACAAAAGATGAATTATATATTTCCCCTATCTTTAGACATCAGCCAAACCCAAAAATGTTTGTAGAAGATAAGATAATTCCCTAAAAGGATAATCCTTTATAAAAGAAGAACTACTCTTAATCTCCGAAATTCAACAAACAATACCCAAGGTTCAACAAAGACTATTTAATACACAATTTTCCTTAAAATTCTTCAAAATAATCCAAACTAAGATTGAAACCAAAACATCAAAATAATTTGATCACATAGTCTTCCACGATAATTCTTAACATTTGTCTCCAAATAACATCAAATACTCCTAAAGTCTCATAATAAAGTGTAATTAACCTGATCACATATTCTCTATGACAGGTTAATCATTTCCATAAATAACCCAAATCACAATATGTCCACAATAAAAACATAGATTCTTCCAAAATAAAATTTCAACTATTACTCCACAAATAAGATCTCATAGTATTCTATTTACCTTAAGCATACAATGTTCCCCAAAAGAGAGAACATCTTCCAAAATAACCCTTATCACTTAATCACCAAATCATTTTCCTATATTAAGGATATCCATTTGATAACAGATAAATTCCCAAAATCAACTTATTCTTGATCTATAAAATAATTTATCTTAAAAAAATAAGTCATACTAACTAGGGACTTCACGTAGAACAGTTGTAGGCGATGCGCCCTTGTCGCCCTTCGGTTGTGGGATTGATTCCTAGGCCTTTTCGAATGCGAAAGGTTGCCACTAATCTTACGGGTTATCCTTTTTATAAAACTCAAAATAACCCTAACATGTTTTAACCTCAAAGGTTTTATTATACCTTTCGTTTTCATCCCAATACATTAATACCTCAACATCTTATATATTTTCATTTTTTTCACCTCCATATGATAAAATAAAACTATTCCCAATATAAAGAACATCATACCTTGATCATGGTGTCCATATGGTTTTATCATCATCTTTTTCACATATGTAGAAGGTACATGCATTGAAAAAATGATTTAGAGATCCTTAAAAATCATTTGCTTCCTTCATCCAAATACACCTTGTACAACTTGGGTCATATGGATGTTCACATAAAAATAGTTTTGGAAAATAATCATGTATGACATATAATTTCAAAATATCTGTTAAAAAATGATTTTTATAAAACAGGCGGACTGAATATGAGTTGAAACTTTCAATCAATGATCATTTTAAAATACTATAAGTATGTGCTAAGAGAATATATTGTAAAAGAAAGTATAAATAGGTTGTGCAAGGGTCTCCTTCTTCAACACCTTTTTCAAAATCATAATATGCTTCAAAATCTTGTGATAAGGTAAAATATTTGGAAATGACTTGATAATATTTACCATTCTTGAAAATATGAGAATATTGATAAAATAGGATTTTATTAAATACAACCCATTATCCAAAATGATATTGAGGTATAGTGGTGGTGTTTGATATCTCAAACAACTACATGCAAATGAGTTGTATGCTAGAAAAAGTTTTACGATTATCTAAACATGAAATTTCAATAATTGTTGCAAGCATGTCATCAGGAAGAGATATGAATGTCGTTTGAGATCCTCCTCCTTCCATTTATAACCAAACTTCTTTGATTTGAAAAATTTATAAAACAATGATTTAACTGAAATAATAGACATAGGGACTAACCATGTGTTTAAAAAACACTCCTAATCCCTAAAGTTCTCTAAACTGACTTCTGATACCAACTATAAGGACCCGACCTTAAAACATTACATAATCATGAATTAAATGAATAATTCACATTGAGGATATTTTCAAGTTTAGATTTTTAGAGAATTAGGCCACAACTATTACATATCAACTTGAAAATTACACATAAACACTACTAATCAGTGTTGATTTTTTTTTCATAAAATAATTTTTTTTAAAAAGTAACATGTTTAGTGCTAAGTTTTAGACAACATGACTTTTCCTTGATCCCATACTTGAACCTATTCATCTTTAAGTCCCGTGGAAAAAATTTCAAAAACTTGGGATGAGTATAAAAAGCTCAGTAAGGGTTATAATATATGAAAATAAAACATTATCCCATTAATAAATACAATTCAATTAAACCATACTTTTCAATCATAACATACCTTATGAAATCATAAGATTTATGAATAACACAGAGAAATCATAAATCATAAAGGTAACTTGTGTCATTCAAAACATACTTGAATTATAGCTATCACATCTACATAGGGAGTTACATTGGAATACCCATCCCAATATATTCCCTAAATCTCTTAGGAGAAACATTAACATTTACCTCCGTCATGTTACCCAATACATTAGGGAGCTATCTTCGGCTCACCCGCCATAGGTTTATCATGGAACCACCTGTATACGTAAACAATTCCTAATAACCATAACATAATCATAACACATAACACAAGAATAAAGGAAATATAACATTTCTACATTCCAATCACAATATATCATATCAATATATTTAAATAAACAATTCTTTATCAAACCATTTTCAAAACCATTTAAAACATTTAATAAAGATATTTATGAATCAAAGTGTCCCATAAAACTTTGAATCTTTTGAAAGATGTTTTAATTTAAAAATATTCATGTCCATATAAATAAATCCTTAAAACCATTTTTAAAACATGGACATTAATGAGAATGATTTATAAGAATAAATCTTTAAAACATTTAAAATGATATTTTAGTTAAAGAGTTCCTAACCAAATGAGAGACGATTGAATACAAATAATTGATGAATAAAATTAATAAAACGTATAATATCATGAGAATAAAGATATTCATGATATAATATGTCAAAGGTAAGTATATACACCATTTAAAAGTGATTGGTGTATAACAACAAATAAATCTCAATGGAATGTAAATTGAGACAAAGTCCCTTGCAAAGATCGTATCCTTAGATTAAGGATAAATCAATGACATAATTATATGTGAAAAGTAAGAATACACCAAATATAAGTGTATATTAAGTATAAAACAATCATAGTTCATTCATACATATTCATATCATGACATAATCAAGAAGTAGAAGTTTAACCCAAATAATTGAAATTGGGTTAAGAAGTTCTCTTATAGAAATTCGACACCCTAACAACGTCACTTTAAAATTCAGAAAATAAGTTGATGAGAGAGAAAAGGGTTTCTCATCACATGGACATAAAATTTATAGAAATAATTATATATAAGAACATATCCCAATATAAGAAAAAGTAAATTAAAATACATGACATAAAATAAGTCTTTGGCTAAAAGAGTACGGTGAAAGGTTCCCTTACCAATTTGGTAACTTACGAAACATACAACCCATGAAGGAAGGATCATAAAATGAAGGTGTAAATACCCATAAATTAAAGTATATTACACAAATAATTCAATAATTGGAAGTAAATACACCACCCAAAAGGAAATAGTGGCAAATATAGCATGAATCTCACAGAATAAAAAGTGAGATGAAAACCTCTTACCACATTGTAATCAATTGAGTCGTATGAAAAAAGTTAATAACCACAAAATGAATTATATGATACCATTAATATAAAAATAATAATTATAATATATATCAAATGTAAGTAAAAAATACACCACATTAAATAAATAAGTGGTGAACAATGGAAATCTCACGGAATTAAAAGTGAGATAAGAAACCCCTTACCTCGTGTCTGACTTGACTCATTTGTTTCTTGTTCTTACTGAATAATAAACCTAAGTTAATTTATAATTTATTAAGAACCTTTTTTTAAGTTTATTATTCCTTTTATATCACTTATTACTTTTCTATAATAATTAGTTACTTATTTGAGTTCATATTGGACATTTTGTTGATGTTCAGAACTTGAGTAAAAAATGAACTTATTATAATTAAAAATTGTCCTTGTCGTAAAAATTCCATTATCTATAGAATAATATTAATGATTTAGATATCATATATATCATATATATCCAGTATATATGTATTTATAATAGTACATAACATTTGGAGATAAGAAATGAAATGCACCGTTCATGGAGACGGTAAGCCATATGTACGCATGAATGCTACTTTTATTTCTATTTCATATTTAATGGAATGAAAACGTAATGATAAATAGGCATATTATAATTAAAGTATAGTATAATATATAATTTAATTATCTCTATCCTTCATACATTCCACGTATGGCATGAACGAGTCATTTCACTTTGAGGGGGTGGTAGTCCGCACTTCCTCAAATGAAATTATCGCTTTTATCCATTATGGAAACCATAAAGGTATGATATAAATGGATAATACATAAGCATATAAACAATATAAATATAATATATATCACATATAATTATATTTCCATCATAATTTCCACCATGAGAGGTGGTATGAGATAATTGAACAATCATTGTTTCATGAGGCAGTAGTTCGCCGTCCACAGAAACATTATGTTCTTTTAATAATTAGATGAAGGTTTGTATAAGTGTAGTTTGAATAAATCTCATAAAAACAACCTAGTATATTGAGGATAATTGTGTTGTTATAAAATAAAGGAATAAAAATATTTTAGGGGGTTGGAGAATTAAAATAAAACAAAATAATTTAAGAGAAGACGTTACCTTTAAATCGGGTATCTCCCGTTGGTTTGAACCAAAAGGTTTAATTGGATTGCCTTATGCCTTGAAGAAGGATTCTAGGAGGAGGAGAGATATGTAGAAAGATTAAATGGGTAGATTTTGGACAAGTAAAGGGGCTTGAGAAGTGTGAGTAATGGGTTATAAGTGAGGGCTTTTTATAAGGGGGAGGATGGGCTCTTTAGGAATGTTTAAAAATATATTATTTGATTTTATAATGATTTTAGGTTTATAAAGGTCCAAAACTCATTACAGTTGAATATAAGATGACTAATGTTCTAAATAAAATCATCCAATAAGAATTGGACCAGTTTTTTATATTGTTTTAATTTTTATAATCTTATTTATTTAAATAATTTATTAATGAGGTAAACATTGCATCATTATTATGTGATAAATAATTTTATTTATTTGATGTATAAAAATTATAAAAAATATAATGATGTAGGAAATATTTTATATTTCTAATTAATATTTATAGTCGAAGATATAACTTATATAAATTCATGTAAGAATTGATTTACTAAAAGATATATGTTTAAGTCATTTTTGACTTTACTTTAAATTAATTAATATAAAGTGTCATTATCACTCTTAAGTGACACCATGGGATCCCAAAATCAACCCAAAGGATGACCATGGTCGTACATGTATCAACCAATAGGATTAGAACACATGTTAGGTAATTTAATATTATTATAATATTATTTGTTTACCCTTTAACCATGGTAAATAAAATATTTATTGAGGTAAATATTTAAAATGTATAAAAATAAAAGTTAACTATTTACACAATTTGGAATTCCTAATTCCAAATATGGAATCAATTTTTCCAAATTCAAAATACAGAAGTGGTAGAAATTAATTTAAAATTAATTCCTGTGGTCAAAATAAAAAAAGCGTGTTTTTATGAAATAATAACTATCAAAAGATTGACATTTGTTTATGTCCAATTTCAAAGTGAAAATACTTCCAATGACTAAAATTGGATTAAATGGTAAAAATATAATCTAATTAAACTTTAAAACCATTTATATAGATAATGTAACCATATAAATAAATTATATTGAAAGGCAGTTTTGAATTAAAATATAGTATTTTTCACTATTCATAAAAAAACGAACTTTATCAGAAAAATACCAAAATTTTATCCAAAGTAAATTTTGATGTCTCGATTCTAACGAAGAATATTATTTTTTCCAATAGAACATATAAAAGTGACCAAAACTATATTTAAAGAGGGTTCTCCATCAAAAGGCGGTAAATTAACCTTTTAATGAATATTAGAGTATTTATGCTTAAAATCAGATTATTTGTTATTTTAAGCCTTTAAAATTTATTGGATAAATGTAAAAACATTTAAAAAACATGTATTTTCATATTTTAGTTAGTTTTGTCAATTCCAACCAATAAAATGGATAGGTGTTAACTACCATTTAAAATAATATTATATTATTATTTTTCAGTATGACTAAACATTGTGTGCAACGTAAGTTTTCAAATAAACCCTTTGTTGCATATTGGGTACACCATCAAACATAGCATCCCATTTAAAGTAAAATTAATATTTAATTCACATATTTTAATATTTATGAAATTTTTATATTCTTTATTTACTTGGGATGTTACAATATAAGTGTCAATATCATGTGACTTCCAGCTCAACATACTCTACATGTGAAAAGAGTTACAGACCTACATGGGCTAGGTCCCAAGAAATATAACTAGGGTGACCTATATCCATAGATGAGAATGTATAATAAGTCATTGGTTTTGATTATCCAATAAAAAAATATATTTTAATTACATTTTAATGGTATTAAATGTTCATTTCTGATCTTATGGGCCTGAGTTAGTGCATTTTCATTATGAACATCCATTCTCATCATTTGTGCACTTCATGCCTTACATACACCAATTTAGGCCCAATGAGTCATCTTATTCTAAGTTATTTAATTATCAATATTTTAATTTGATATTTTGGGAACTATATCTACACTTAAATGTGAACATTTTTCATTCAGGGATCAATGGATGATTCATAAACGATGATGGAGATATTTGGAGATGAATGGAAGCAATTCTAGAGAAGGCAGATTGGACACCAGACCACTTATGAGACTATGTGGCCCAACATACAGGCCCAATGAATCCCAAATTTTGTGGTATAATAGAATAAATGTTTAATAACAAATCAATCTTCAGGAGATAATGCTAATTCGACCTCTATGGTGGTCATTAAGGTGACCCAAGTTAGAGATAAAATTCTAGTCCAGATTCAGCAGCCCATAAAAACAGCCCACTAATTTGATCATATCTCAGAATCCACAACTCCAAATTGTCCAAACATTTACAGGAGGTTCGAAAACATCCGAGCCTCCATGTTATTATTCTATGACCCACTCTGATTCGGCCATCTAGAAGGTCTTACAAGCGCTTCTGTTCAGTGAAGGAAAGCTGGCTGCCACCTCGGGTCAAGGGTGGAAAAATCAACTCTCCCTTACTTTCCACCCACCTATGGACTACCAAAATTAATTGAGAAGACTTGGACTATTGGAGGCTCGACCCAAGGGCTCAAAAAGTCCTATTTAAGGCAGTTTTTTTGGAGGATTTTGGGAATCTTTGGTGCTTGGTTCAATTGTAATTTTATGCTGCGATTTTGTTGTCTCAAATTTGTCTTTCACTTGTAAGTTGTTCAATTCACTTTAGTTTCTTAATAAAAGTTCTTATTCTACTCTTATTCTGTTGTTCTACATCTCAATTTGATACTGTTTCCTCAAGGTGTGAATTTATTCACACCAAATCTTGTGAAATTATTCACACAACGGTGGAGTGATCATTTTATTTTTGTTGTTTTCTTTACTTCTCCATGTCCTCCCTCATGAGTCTACTTTCCACTTCCATTGAAACCATAGAATCAATGGAGTGATAACCCACTTATGGGTTGATCCAAGGGAGTAGAAAGGGGATGGATTGGATGTTATTTATCACCCCATTAATGTATAACCACTTCTTTAATTGATATTTTTATTTGATGATTTTTAAACTCCATAATCCTTGTTGAATTTAAGGCCACACACTTCAAGTGATAATACGAACCTTTACCTTGAAGTGATCAAAACATTGATCCTTCAAGTGTATAGGTGATTAGTATTAAAGGGTGTAGGCATTAAACCAGTAAGTTTTGATGTTGTTTTATCTCCTTAAATGAACCCATCTCAAATATAAGATATTGAAATCATTGAAAAGGAAATACGTCCAATCCACCCCGAGCAATAACCTAGGATCAACTCATTATTTTAAATTTAATTCACTTAAGTCTCTTAGAGTTCCTTTAAACCCATCTAAAATCAACCAAAGTTGGCCACTTAATATCCAAAAACAGTCATTAGAATGTGCGTGTCTATAGGTTAC
The DNA here is from genome assembly GCA_963277665.1 of Viscum album. Lineage (NCBI taxonomy): Eukaryota > Viridiplantae > Streptophyta > Magnoliopsida > Santalales > Viscaceae > Viscum > Viscum album. The sequence continues at coordinate 438,795,244 of OY728155.1, read as the reverse complement.
TTCTTAGGTCTCTGTGGATTCAACAACCCAAGCTAGACTACAAGGACCATCCAACCTTCTTCTTTTGGGTAAATTTGAGCGGGAATCAAATTTTGGCACCGTTGCCGAGGATCAATCAAACCATCTAGTTAGGGTGGATAGTCCTGGGTTTGGGGAGTCAAGTACACCAAGGGAACTCATTCCATTAGATCCTAATCTTCCTAATACTCTAGAGTCCAACATTGAGCCAATTTCAATGGAAGGTCTTCAAAGAAACCAACTCATAAACCCAGGTGTGAACTAAAGTGGAAACCCAAATGAGGCAGCCCCAAACTTGGGGAATTCAATGGATCAAACCATGAATGACTACCTCACACATTCCTGGACCAATTCCCCCCATTCATTAGACACAATTCCCTAAGAGATGCCAACTACATCTTTAAACCCCATGTCCTAAACCACCTTCCCGCATTCCATGGAATGGAGTCCGAGATGACATACCAGCACATTAAGAAGTTCAATGACATTGTAGAAACCATGTGTCCCCCACATCAACTAGAATCATCTAAGATGAGGATATTTACTTTTTCTTTAAAGGATCGAGCTAAAAATTGTCTAAACAATTTGAGACCATAATCCATCAACTCTTGGGACCAACTACAAAGATAATTCTACAAAAAATAATTTCCCTACCACAAAACAACTGCACATAAAAAGAGCATCCAAAACTTTTTTGAAAAAGAGGGAGAGTCATTCTATGAAACATGGGAGAGGTTCAAGGACACTCTAAACATGGTTCAACACCATGGTTTTTCTATTCCTGAACAAGTGAGATTTTTCTATGAAGGGTTGGGTCCAGGGAACAAACAATTCATTGACATGATGTGTAATGGAACCTTTAAAAACAAAGCCCCAAATGATGATTAAGAGTATCTAGAAAGACTTTCTAAACAAAAACAAACATGGGGAACTTCACCTTATTCTGAAAAGCCACAAAGAACTACTGGAATTCATACACTTAGAGAAGAGGAAATCCTTAGGGATAAACTCACAGCACTCTCTAGGAAGGTTGGAGAGATAGACCTTAGGAAAGTCCATGAAATCCAAACTGTAGACCTTGTTTGCACAATTTGTGACAAACATGACCATAAGACAGACAACTGCCCAACTATTCCATCCATCAAGGATGTTATTTTAGGAGGACTTGCAGCGGAAGTAAATGCTTTGAACTTTCAAAAGCCTCAATACCAAAACAACTTCAACCCAAGGTATAATGACCACCCAGGCTTCCGCTGGAAAGATAACCAACAACCTAGCCAACCACATGGAAAAAATCCTTACCCCCATCAGAACTACCAAACCCATAACCAGTTCCAAACCCAACCTATCCAATACCAACAGCCACCACTCCATTTTTAACAAACCATCCCACCTCCAAAATATCCCATGGGATAAACCAACATACTCAAGCACCCACCCAAACTGTTCCACAAAGCCTACTAGACCAACTATGAAAAAAAATGGAAAGGATGAACTCAGATGTCTCTTCCCTTAAACAAGAAATTCAAACCATAAAAACTAGAAAGGCACCCATGCCTACTCAGGCGGTGCCATCCTCAACTTCAAGGGGAGAGTCAAGTTGCACTCAAACAACTCATGAACAACTAAAGGCTGTGACTGTTTTAAGAAGTGGAAAATCAATTGAGAAACCTGAACAACTAATTTAGAACCCACCTAAAGATTCAGACTTGGATGAAAATTCAAATGAACCACAAGATCAAATGGAGGAAACTGATAACATTGTCATGGAAACAACTCTTCAATAAACAACCCCACAAACTGCACCATTTCCTTAATGCATGAGGGGCAAACCTAAGCCTGAAATGAGTGAAACATTGAGGGAAATCTTTTCACAAGTCAAGTTGAACATAACCCTTCTCGATGCAATCCAAACCATACCTGCCTACTCAAAGTAACTTAAGGACTTGTGCACTTTTAAAAGAAAAGTGTCACATAAAAACCAAGTCCTTTTGGCTTCTAATGTGAGTACCACCATTCAAGGGACCATTCCTCCTAAGTTGAAAGACCCAGGTTTCCCTTACATCAATGTTGAACTAGGGGAAAGCAAAGTTGTCAAGGCCTTGTGTGATATAGGTGCTAGTGTCAATCTCATTCCCTATGCCGTGTACTACCAGTTAGGCCTAGAAGAACTCCAACCCACATCTGTCACACTTCAACTTGCTGATCGTAGCATTAGGGTTCCAAAGGGGATTTTAAAGGATGTTCTAGTAAAGGTTGAAAACTTCATCTACCCTACTGACTTCATTGTCCTTGACAACCATCCAAACTTAGGAAATAAGGAACAAACCCCAATCATCCTTGTCCGTCCTTTTCTTGCAACAATCAACTCTGTTATCTGAGTCCGAAATGGGAACATGACCATCACCTTTGGGAACATGAGTCTAGACTTGAACATCTATAATGAAATCTCACAAATAGGGGATGACAAGGACATTCATGAAGTAAACATGATAGGAAGCATTGATAATTAATCCATAGAACATTAAGGAATATTTGATGGATGTTTAAGTCAGGATGATATTGATTTCCTTTGTTCATATGAAGGAAGTTTATCTCCTTGGATTGAATCATTTTCAAATTGCTCTTATGATGAAGTCTTAGGTCCAACAATTAGTGAAACCTTTCAGCAAACCACATTCATGGAGACCGATCAAACTTCCTTCCCTAAATCTGATCAAGACAATCTAGTAGCTGAAACTTCTACATGTGGGGAATCAATCCTGTCTAAAAATTTAGGAAATGAAATTGATCTTGATCCAATGTCCCAATCTTCTGCTGAAATTCTGAACCAACCTGATCTTGAATTGAAGAAACTTCATTCTGCACTAAAGTATGCCTTCCTAGGGGACAATCAAACACATCCTATTGTCATTTCTTGTTCTCTTAAAGACAATCATGAGAGGATGCTTCTAGATGTCCTTAGGAAACATAAGAAAGCCATTGGTTGGACCCTATTTGATATTCCCGAGATTATCCCACTTGTTGGGACTCATAGGATTGTTCTGGAATCTGATTCAAAGCCATGTCATCAACCTCAACGGTGACTCAATCCTAATCTCATGGAGGTAGTAAGGAAGGAACTTCTGAAATTGTTAAAAGATTGAATCATATATCCCATAGCTGAGAGTGAGTGGGTGAGACTAATCCAAGTGGTTCCAAAAAAGGCCGGAATCATAGTGATAACCAATGAGGATAGAGATATTCTTCCAACAAGGGTGAGTAGTGGATGGAGGGTCTGCATTGACTATAGGAAGCTAAACTCATTCACCAAGAAGGACCATTTCCCCTTACCATTCATTGACCAAGTCCTTGAGAGAGTGACAGGCCATGCCTTATACTATTTCTTAGATGGGTACTCGGGGTACAATCAAATTGAGGTCTCCCTAGAGGATCAAGGGAATACTACATTCACATGTCCATTCAGAACCTTTGCTTTCAAACGCATGCCCTTCGGGTTATGAAATGCCCCTAGAACCTTCCAGCGGTGCATGATGGGAATCTTCTCAAACATGGTAGGGGATTTTCTAGAGGTCTTCATGGATGACTTATCTGTGTTTGGGGATACATTTGAGGGATGTCTGCAGAATGTAGAGAGAGTCTTGTTAGGATTTGAAGAAAAGAATCTGGTCTTAAACTAGAAAAAATGCCATTTCATGGTTAAAGAGGGACTAGTTTTAGGCCATATGGTCTCAGGTAGGGGGATTGAAGTTGATAAAGCCAAGGTTGACATCAGTCGTCACCTTCCATCACCCAAAACTATCAAGGAAGTGAGGTATTTCTTAGGACATGCTGGTTTATATAGAAGATTCATCAAGGACTTTAGTTCAATATCTTGTCCCCTTTGTGCTCTCCTAGTAAAGGATGCTCTATTTGTTTGGACAGAAAGCTGTGATGGTTCATTCTCAACCCTCAAATCCTCTCTCACCTATCCTCCCATTATGAAATCTATAAATTGGAACCTTCCTTTTGAACTTATGTGTGATGCCAGTGACATTGCTGTAGGAGCTGTGTTAGGACAACGTTGTGATAAAAATCCTTATGTCATTGCTTATGCAAGAAAATCCTTAAATGATGCCCAAATCAACTACACCACCACTAAAAAGGAGTTACTTTCTATTGTGTTTGCCTTAGAGAAGTTTAGGTCCTACCTCTTAGGATCCCCCATCACTGTGTTCACTGACCATTCTGCACTAAAATACCTCTTCCAAAAACAAGATGCTAAGGCTAGACTGATTAGGTGGGTCCTTCTCTTACAAGAATTTGACCTCACAATCAAGGATAATAAGGGCATTGAAAATGTTGTAGCTGATCACCTCTCTAGGATGGAATTAAAAGACAACTAAAATCACCTTTCTGTGTCTGATTCATTTCCTGATGAACACCTATACTCTGTGAGTGACTGCCCTTGGTATGCCGACATAGCCAATTTCTTAGTTACAGGAGTCATTCCAAAATTCATAGGGACTCAAGCTCGAAGGAAATTCTTTTCTGATATTAGACACTATGTGTTTGATGATCCATACCTCTATAAGTTCTGCCTTGACCAAGTCATTAGGAGGTGTGTTCCAGAATCTGAACAAGAGTCCATCCTTAAATTCTGTCATAGTGAGGCATGTAGAGGTCACTTTTCCTCTAAGAAAACATTTTCTAAGATTCTTCAATGTGGTCTCTTCTGGCCCACCCTCTCAAGGGACTCCTACACATTTTTTCAAAGATGTCCTAGGTGTCAACAAGTAGGGTCCATCACAAAAAGGAATCAAATGCCACTCACTCCCATCTTAGTGGTTGAAATCTTTGACTGTTGGGGAATTGATTTCATGGGACCCTTCCCAAACTCTCGGGGATACCTCTACATACTCTTAGCTGTTGATTATGTCTCAAAATGGGTTGAGGCCATTCCCACTATGTCCAATGATCATCAAGTTGTGATTCAATTTCTGAAAGAGAACATATTTTCAAGATTTGGAATTCCTAGGGCTATAATCAGTGATCGAGGAACCCATTTCTGCAACCTCCCATTATCTTCACTCATGTCTAAGTATGGTATTTCTCATAAAGTGTCCACTGCATACCATCCTCAAACCAATGGTCAAGCTGAGTTAGCGAATAGGGAGATTAAGCAAATTCTTGAAAAAACTGTCAACCCCTCTAGGAAAGATTGGTCTGAGAAACTCTTAGATGCTCTTTTGGCCTATAGAACCGCATATAAAACCATTTTAGGAATGTCCCCATATAGGTTGGTTTATGGTAAAGCATGCCATTTTCCAGTGGAGATTGAACATAAGGCCTTTTGGGAAATTAAGAAAATGGATTATGATCTCTCATTGGCTGTAAAAAAAAAGGAAATTAGATCTCAATGAACTGGGGGAACTAAGGATGGAGGCGTATGAAAATTCAAGGATCAATAAAGCTAGAGTTCAAGCCTACCAATCTAGGAATATCAAGGTCAAACATTTTGAACCGGGAAAACTTATGCTCTTGTGTAGTTCAAAACTTCATTTACACTTGATAAAGTTAAGGTCTAGATGGTCAGGTCCTTTCATAGTGCATCATGTGTACCCACATGGGGCGGTAGAGATTCAAGATCCCACTAGTGGTCATATTTTCAAGGTAAATGGTCAAAGGTTAAAAACATTCATTGAATCATTCAATAAATAGGAAATATATGTTGAGTTAATTGATCCAATCTATGAACCAGGAAAAAATTGATAAATTTAGGATCTATGTCGGGCTAACGACGTTAAACAAAGCGCTGCACTGGAGGCACCCCGTGGTTTTTATGTTTCTAATCTTTTTAAATCATCTTTATTTTTCAAATAAGATTAATTAATCATTTTTATATTTAAAATTAAAAAAAATAATCTTTTGACCTGTTCTTCTATTATGAGTATGGATGGGTACGAAAGGGTAGCACCATATTCATCCGTGTCACGTGGTGTGATCCTTGAGTAATACCTTACCCAGAAATTTAAAAAGAAGACAATGTATCATCAGTTTATTTTGTTTTATTTTTATTATTTTATAGGTTAAGATAAAAATAATAAAAATAAACATAATAATATAATAATTAAAAAAGGGGACACGCCATAGGTTGTGGGGCAAACCCTGTCACAACCGGCGAAGCCGCGGGGACTCGAACCCGGGACCGAAGGGAGACAGGGGCACGCGCTTACCACTGACCTACGGCTTAATGTGCTTACTTATTCTATAATTTTTATATATATACTTATATTTTACTTATATATATATATATTGTTTTTTTGTTTGTTTGTTTTCCTTTTTCAACTAGGGAACTTTGCAAGCAACATGGATATCAAAGGACTAAATTCGAGAGAAAAGAACTTCAAACTTCAACCACCAGGTGACTTCATTCCATGATCCTCATATTTCAATTTCCTTATTTAACTCCTCTTTTATTCCTCTACCCCATTCTAAATTTTATTTTTATGAAACTAGGGACAGTTTCATTCTAAGTTGGGGGGTGTGGAAACAAAATGATTGTTTAAAAAAAAATGACAAAAAAAAGAAGTAAAATTCCTTTATCATTCATATGATAACATATTTGATCACATTAAAACTATATAGAAAATAACTTTTATTTCCTTGACTCTTAATTTAATTCATGATTAAGTTTAAAAGCATTGATTTTGGAAGTTTGGTTTTCCAATGAAAATTTTCATCATTTTTATTTTCATCCATTAAATCAAAATGCAACAATGCACGTCCTCTAGACTGTGGGGTACTAATTTGAATTTTTGGGGTCCCATAATAAATATCATAGGATGGTTTGATTTTTATGAATAATATGAGTATTCAAAAAAAAATAATAAATAAAATAAAAAATATTTTTTTTGCGTGTAGAGCAATGGATTGATAAATTGTGAGGCTTTCGGCACTTGGGGATCGTGACTCCAGAGTTGTCTAGCCCTGAGTTTTTCAATCTATCTCTATTTATGGTAATATGACTTTGTTTTTGATTTAGTTAACTCAAGACGATGCCCGAGTATGTGAGATTCACTTAGTGCCCTAAGGCCTTTGAGTCTGGGAGTCATCGGCAAAGTCTTGCTACATGGGTTAATTTGATTAACTGCAATCTCAATTACTATAGAAATATTGCAAAAAAAATCCAAAAAAAAGGAATGAAGAATACTTATATTAGGATTAAATGTGATTCCACCTAGCGCTTCCATGATTTCCCCCTTGAATGAAAATGAACCCCCATATCTATTGTGATTCACAACACATCATTACACCTAATTGAGTTGGATGAAGTATGATGATGGATTTTATCAAAGGAATGGGCTTGGGATTGGGATATGATTTTAAATTCATATTGTTTTAAATTATATTTATAGGTTATAAAAATATATTTGTGTGCAATTTACATTGTGAGCACTGTTTGTTATAATGTGTTTAAAGAAATGAATTCAAATAAAATCATTGAATTATTTGCTCGGGACTAGAAAATCTCAAGTTGGGGGGGGGTGATTATCCAATAAAAAAATATATTTTAATTACATTTTAATGGTATTAAATGTTCATTTTTGATCTTATGGGCCTGAGTTAGTGCATTTTCATTATGAACATCCATTCTCATCATTTGTGCACTTCATGCCTAATATACACCAATTTAGGCCCAATGAGTCATCTGATTCTAAGGAATGTAATTATCAATATTTTAATTTGATATTTTGGGAACTATATCTACACTTAAATGTGAACATTTTTTATTCAGGGAACAATGGATGATTCATAAACGATGATGGAGATATTTGGATATGAATGGAAGCAATTCTAGAGAAGGAAGATTAGACACCAGCCCACTTATGAGACTGTGGGGCCCAACTTACATTCCCAATGAATCCCCAATTTTGTGGGATGATAGAATAAATGTTGAGGAACAAATAACTCTGCAAGAGATAATGCTAATTCGGCCTCTATGTGGTCATTAAGGCGGACCAATTTAGAGATAAAATTCTGGTTCAGATTCTGCGGCCCATAAAAATAGACCACTAATTTGATCATATCTCAGAATCCACAACTCCAAATGGGCCCAAATTTACAGGAGGTTAGAAGACATCCGAGGATCCATTTCCATATTCTATGTCCCACTCTGATTAGGCCATATAGAAGGTATTACAAGCACTTCTTTTCGGTGAAGGAAAGCTGGATGCCACCTCGGGTCAAGGGTGGAAAAATTAACTCTCCCATACTTTACACACACATATGGCCTACCAAAATTAATTGAGAATACTTGGACTATTGGAGGCTCGACCCAAGGGCTCAAAAATGACTATTTAAGGTAGTGGTGTTAGAGTATTTTGGGAATCTTTGGTGCTTGGTTCAATTGTAATGTTATGCTGCGATTTTGTTGTCTCAAATTTGTCTTTCACTTGTAAGTTGTTCAATTCACTTTAGTTTCTTAATAAAAGTTTTTCTTCTCCTTTTATTCTATTGTTTTACATCTCACTTTGATACTGTTGCCTCGAGGTGTGAATTTATTCACACCAAATCTTGTGAAATTATTCACACAACGGTGGAGTGATCATTTTATTTTTGTTGTTTTCTTTACTTCTCCATGTCCTCCCTCATGAGTCTACTTTCCGCTTCCATTGAAACCATAGAATCAATGGAGGGCTAACCCACTTATGGTTTGATCCAAGGGAGTAGAAAGGGGATGTATTGGATGTTATTTATCACCCCATTAATGTATAATCACTTCTTTAATTGAGATTTTTATTTGATGATTTTTAAACTCCATCACCCTTGTTGAATTTAAGGCCACACACTTCAAGTGCTAATACGAACCTTTACCTTAAAGTGCTAAAAACATTGATCCTTCAAGTTTATAGGTGATTAGTATTAAAGGGTGTAGGCATTAAACTAGTATGTTATGATGTTGTTTTATATTCTTAAATGAACCCATCTCAAATATAAGAAATTGAAATCATTGAAAAGGAAATACGTCCAATCCACCCCGAGCAATAACCTAGGATCAAAAAATTATTTTAAATTGAATTAACTTAAGTCTCTTAGAGTTCCTTTAAACCCATCTAAAATCAACCAAATTTGGATACTTAATAGACAAAAATATTCCCTATAATTTGCGTGTCTATAGGTTACTTCTTAGGTCTCCCTGGATTCGACAACTCAAGCTTGAATACAAGGACCGTCCTACCTTCTTCTTTTGGGTAAATTTGAGCGAGAATCAGGTTCCATACCTTGATCCTCCTCATAATTACCATACCATAAATAACCATACCTTGGGGTCTTAGGTTCCATACATTGATCCCCTAGTTGGTTCCATACTATTAATAATCATACCTTGGTGTCATAGGTGCCATACCTCGATCCTCTATTCAGTGTCAGACTGTAATGAAACAGGTTCCATACCATCATAAGAAGTTATTTCCATACCAAGTTATCAAATATCAAGAAATTAATTATAATAATATGACAATGGTCACAATTATCATTTATTCATACATTTAATAATTTAATAGAATTTAATAAAATGTAAAAGGAGTGATGGTCCTCTACTACTATCTCATTTAATTCATAGATGTTTCCACTATAAGGATGGAAAGTTCAAAAACCCAAAGGGGTGGTTTAACATTGGGAATATTAAAGAAAACACCACATGGGTGGCTCGATTTGAGGTTGAAAACCTCCAAACATGATTAAGTGCTACAAGGGAGACCCAAATTAGAATAAATAATCAATATAAGAAATATCATTTAATTTAGAATGAATTAATTGAAGTTCTATCGTGAAACATAATGAATATAGTTAAATAGACAGAAAAAACCATAGGGAAAATGTATAAACCACCCAACATAATCCGGTGGTTGAAAAATCATATAGTATCAACCTTTAGTTTGGTCCAGATCAAAAGAAAATGGAAAAACAGATGAACTCCATGAAAATAGGGAATAAAATCTCACACTAAAATAACTCCATCTACATAAAGAATAATTAAAATGGTTCTAAAGGATTAAAGAGATTACCAATGGTAATACAACGTGATAAATAGTAGTCCGATCAGAATCCAGATGGAAGAACAACACCAAATACAAGATTAAGTCTTAGAGGAGATCAAATGGGAGGAGGGGAGTGTTATGAGTCTATTGGAGAAGAAGAAAGAGGGATTCTTTAAAATTCATCAGGGGTAAAAAGGTAATTATTTCCAAGATTTAAAGGACACATGGTTTGGCTGCATGGTTTTCCAATCCGTACACTAACCATGCACACTCCACTGCCCATGGAGCACACCTCACACGTCTTACAATGCATGATTAGAAAAACAGTGTGTAGCCTATTCACACCCTCTTTTTTTTCCTAGCATGCGCCAAACCTCCCTTTCATGGTTTATTAAAACTGTGTGGCACACTAACTATCTTAGACAGTTTGAGGTGCATGGTTATCACTAACCATTCTCTAACCATGTGCCTCTCTTATTTCCTCTATAATTTGGGGCTCCAGGCTCCAAGAAATCCCCAGATAATCTGAAACCTTCCTTAAGCGATGAGGCACATTTATAAGAATAAAAAAACAGAATAAAACTAAAAAAATATTCCATACCTTAAGTAAAAGTAGGGATATTATAGTCTTACCCCCTTAAATTAACTCATCTCAAAGTTTCCCTTCCAAGAGTGGTATAACTTCATCTAAGAATTGTAAGTCCCATGCACTATATAAGTGTGTTATGGGAGGTTACCAACTCTATTTTTTCCGTGATTGATGATTAATCTGAGATTTAACACAACGTTGAACATCATGATTAATAGAATTAAATCAAAAAATTAGACAATAGAAATTACACCAGAACCAGAGGGAGGATCATCAAATATTATTTATAATTAATTTAATTTAATAAATAATTACCTTTGTTGAAATTATTTCTTAGTTTATAAATATGGTGGTAGGTCTGTGGTCCACCATTGTTTCATTGTATAAAACATGTGTAGATTTCCTCTAGAGGTGATCCACAAGCATTCCTCAAATATCCAAACATCATTGAAGGAATATTCAGGTTCTAGCATGATAGATCCTTTCTCTCATATCATCCACCTTTGATCACTTCGAGAAGTACTTCCAAAGAGTTCTCCTTGATTGGGTGGAGGAGGATTTCTCCCCATTCTTGAGAGCATTCTTATAGAAGAGACCTATCTAGGGCCTGAGGGGATTCTCTAAGATTGTTGTGCACAACCAACAAAATGAATTGGCTATTTAGATAAAATAACATAATCAAGTATTTATATTACTAGGTTCAAAATAAAATAATTGCACAAGTGACCTTAATTATTTATTACTAGAAAAAATCCATGTCCAATAATAATAATAATAATATTTCTCGATATGTTCTTAACTTTAAAATTATAATTAAATATAATATAATAAAATAATATTTGATATTTATTATTTCTCACCAGACCTAAAATATTATCCCACCATTCATCAATAATATTTATTGGACCTTGAATAATGTCTATTTATTTATTAAATAAATATCACTTCATTATTCTCCAATAAATAAATAAATATTATATTTTAAAAAATAGAAAATAAATATTTATATGTGACCAAACATACATAAATAATTATTAAACCACGTTTGAGAATAATATTCATTAAACATGTTAAATAATAAATAATAATATATTATTTAATTAAGATTATGGATACACTTAGTGTGTGACTCTCTAGGCCTCTTTCTTAGTGGCATTAGGTGAAGTAGCCTAAATTCCAATGTTAGTGTCTAGAAACATGCTAAGGCACCCATAGAGAAATAAGTTAATGTCATAAAGATATGTCACCTCATAAAGATGCTTACTGTGTAATATAATCCCTTTATCACAATATCTCAAATCAAATAGGTTGCATGCTGGTGCCATCAACCTATGTGCTCAATGTCTCTTTCTTTGATTTTCTGGAAATAGAACTTTCATATAGAACAAAATAATCTTGGATTTATTTAGTATATATAATTTCCATAAAAGGGCCTGAGATATTAACTTTCATTAAAGAATATAAGGGACAAATCCTTTCTCACATTATTCAATAATGCAATATTACTCGTGACACACCCAACATATCTTACCTCAACTCAAACATATGTCATCTCATTTTTCATCAATACACCAAAGTACATGACTCATAACATTCATTAATAATAATCTTAAATTATAAGGACCAATACACATGTCCAAAGATAGGAACATCCAATGAGAAATGTAAATGTGGATTTCCTACTAGAAGACCCCATTCTCATAATATCCTACTGGATATTACCAAAGGTGCACACCATGAGAAGGTGCCTCAAAGTCCTATGAGTATCCACCCTTGATAGCCTATATCATTTGTGTCCCTAAAATGAAATCATCTGGCTATAGAACATATATTCAAGAATAGTGTCGTAGACTTTTCATGTTCTCATCATAGTGGGGGACTATTATGAACTTTTAGTGCGACAAATACTCTTAGGATATTATCACATACTATGTCATGAAGAATAAAAATCATGATATGATATGTAGTTTATTAATATTCAAAACAATGAATATATTTTTATAATATAGTACATATAAGATGGTTCTAGGGCACCAAATTTAAAAAACTCCCACTTGTACTAGATCCATCTACTAACAACCTTTAGCCCATTAGCTCTCACATGATACTCATGCTTATGATGATATAGGACTTAATTCCAGGGGTCCACCAAATTCTCTTCAGTGGGTACTATGATAACTGAAAATTCACCCCTCTGATAGAAATCCCTCTAGAGGTGATACTTCCAAAATATATGATTTATTCATTACTGTGACCTTGGATATTTTGAAAGAACCACCATTGCAGTATTATCACAATACAATATGATAGGGTATTTAATTCTAGGTACCTCATCAAGATTTTGGAAAATGTTTCAAGTCCAAACGGGTTCTTTGGTTGCATTAGAAGTTATTATATACTTAGAATCCATTATAGAATCAGCGAAAACTGGTTTCTTTTAAATATTCCAGCTCACATCTCCTCTATTGAGACAAAAAACAAATATTGATTGTGACTTCAAATCATTCTGATCTATCTAAAAACTTTAATTAGTACAACCTTTGACAACCAACTCCTCATCTTCTCCATATATTAAGAACATATCCTTATTTCTTCTCAGATACTTAAGGATAGCCTTAACATCATTCCAATGCTGTTCTCTTAGATCAGCTTGATATATACCTATAATTATTAGTTCATAGGAAACATCAATTCTAGTACATAACATAGAATACATGATTGATCCTATCAAAAAAGAATATGAGATCATACTCATTCTCTCTTTCTCATGTTTTTTCTAAGGAAACATTTTCTTAGAAAAATATAAACCATATAAAACTGGAACCAATACCATCTTAGATTCTTCCATACTAAATCTCTTTAGTATATGGTCAACATATGAACTTTTAATTAGTACAAGAATCCTCTTGGATCTATCATGAATGATCTTTATCTATAGAATATAGACTGCTTCTCCTAAGTCCTTCATGGAGAAACACTTGCTTAACCAATCCTTAACTGACTGTAAAACTGGTATATCGCTTCTAATAAGTAATATGTCATCCAACTATACTACTAGGATAACGACTACTTCCCCAAAAAACTCTTATAACACATGGATCACATTAATTCTTTATAAAACCAAATTCTTTGATGGATTCATCAAATCAAATGTTCCATGACTTGAATGCTTGCTTCAATTCAAAAAATGGATATCTTTAAATTTATAATTCTTTTGGAATTACCTAGAGTCAAAAAACCTTCTGGTTATGTCATATAGACATCTTCCTGAAGTTTCCCGTTATGGAATGCTATTTTGAAATCCATATTTCAAATCTCATATTCATGTTAAGCTGCTATAGAAAGTAGAATTATAATGGATTTAAACATGGAAACTGGAGAAAAGGTTTCATCTTAGTCAATTCTTTGATGCTATTTAAAACCTTTAGCATCTATACTTTCTTTATAGGTATTTAATTTACCTTCCATGTCCAATTTCCTCTTGAATACCCATTTTTATCTAACAGTATTTACATCAACTGGTGCATCGAACAGAACCCAAACTTGGTTATGATACATGGAATCCATTTTAGAATTCATGGATTCTTACCATCTTGCATCTTTTGATCTCTCTAATACTTCCTTTTAGGATTAAGGTTAATCATTGTCAACAAATAATGAATCACCATCTTTGGTGACTAGAAAACCATATCTCTCTAGTTCTCTTACCTCTCTTACACTCCTATACAGTACTTGTGTTTTAGGAACTACTTCTTCCATGGGGACCTGTGGAATTTGTTCCTGTACCAACTCTTATATAACATGATCATTAACTTCAACTAAGTCAATCTTTCTACCACTATCCTTTTTAGTATTTTCTCATTTTTAATAAATATAGATTTTCTGGAAACATTCACTTTATTGTCTAAGGGGTTGTATAGGTACTATCCCTTTTTTCCTTGGTATACCCTATAAAGATACACTTCTTTCCTTGAGGTGCTTGTTTTTTTCCTGAGAAGTCCTTTACAAAAATATCACAACCCTATACATGTGTATGTGAGAAAATGGGTCTCTTTCCACTACATAACTAGAAGTAAATTCCATTTTACACTTTATTTGGTACTCAGTTTAATGTGTATACTGCATTTTATAATGCATATCCCCAAAAGGATAATGTAAGATCTACATGACTCATCATCAACCTTACCATTTACAACAAGGTACGATTCCTCCTTTCACTAAAACCATCCCACTTTGGTGTATAAGGTGGAGTGAGTTGAGATAGAATACCAAAATCCTGTAGAAATTAGATGAACAATTAGTTAAGATATTCACCACCTCGATCCGATCAAATATTCCTTATCTTATTACCAAAATGATTCTCTACTTCATTCTTGAATTCCTTGAATTTATCAAAGGACCCAAACTTATACCTCATCAAGTAGATATTTCTATATCTAATCAAGTAATCAATAAAAGTTATGATGTAAGAATATACACCTCTATCTTCTACTAGAAATGATCCACACACATCAGTGTGTACCAATCCTAGAAGTTCTATAACCCTTTCACCCTATCCAATGAATAGTGGTTTGGTAAATTTTTCTTGTAAAAAATCATGATATCTATCAAGTGGTTTCATCGTAGAAGAGTATAAAAACCATCTTGATAGATATTTTTCAAATGATTCTTGTTTACATGACCAAGACAGTGATTCCATAACTGGGTGTTATATGAGTTGTATGAACATGATTCATTATTGATTTACAACACTTGGTTTTTATAATTTAATACATAAATACCATTATTTAAATGTTCCATACCATAACATATGTTGTCCTTACAAAAGAAAAAAAATTTACTTCCAAATTTGAAAATAAACCCATATATATCTAAACATGACACAAAAATTATGTTCTTGGTAACTGTAAGTACATAATAATAATATCTTAAAACCAAAATCATTTATGTTGGAAATGAAAGGTTATATTCACTAATGGCCAGAGAAGCTAGCATTGCACTATTGGAATCTCACAGATTCACCTATCCTCTGGTAATCATCTGAAATCTACGTGGTTCCTGCATTTGGATACAGATGCGAGCACCAAAAGTTTTATCTAATACCCAATGTGTAGAAATGGAAAGATTGAACTTGATAATGAACACACCATTAGATTCCCCTTGCTTCTGGGTGTAGTTCCATTTCTAGTGGCCTAACTTTCCACATGAAAAACATACTACCTCCTTTTCCTTTCCCTCCCTCTTGGTCTTCTTCTTCCTGGAAGGATAGTGCTTGATAGATTTAGAATATTTATAAGCCTTGGTCCCCATTTACTTATTATTTCTTTTCTTATTCACTATAAGGACTATAGGTTTGTCACACCCCATGTCCTTATCCACTTGGAGAATTAAATTAATAAGTTTTTAAAGATTCTACTCCTTGATTATCATATTTTGATTAATAATAAAGATTGAAAAGGTCTTGGGAAGTGATGAAAGTATGAGATCTGTATGCAACTCATCTGGGAATTTAATCACTAATATTTCCAAGCATTGAGTGTAGCTGATAAGCTTGAATGAATGAGGGTTATATGGAACATAATCTCCAAGATCAATTGTGAAAAAATAATTGGAGATCTCATACCTCTCTTTCCTTGTATTCTCTTGATAGATATCTCGAAGGTGAGACATCATTTTATAGGCATCCATATCCTCATGTTGCTTAAAAAATCCCATTGTACATATATGATAACATGAAACACTGAACATCTTTAGAATAATTCAAATGTTTCTCTTTGAGAGATATTTCTTCATCACATTCCTCATCATTAGGTGCAACTGGTAATGGTTCTTTTTGCATATACATTTTCCTCTCATGGATAAGGATGACATGTAGCTACCTTTTCCACTCTTGGAAATTTTTGTTGGTGAGAATGTTTTCTTTATCAAGTATGGATCACAGTGATATGTTTGATGTAATTTTATTATTGTTTCTAAAAAATAAGATAAGTATAATTTTAGTACTTTTTCTGATAAAATTTAGAAAAATAAATAAATATTATATTTATTAGTCTCCCACTATTTTATCGAAATCCAATATCCCTCACCATTAGATTAAAAATATCATGTTTCTTAGATATTCTAGTGGCAAGGATCCATATTCCCCTTATCATTACCCCAAATTTTTATAGGCAAGAAACTCGAATGGTTTTAGGTAAGTATTAAAAATGCCAACTGCATTAAATCACATTTCCTTAATCTGTTGAGTGGACTCCCCAATCCTGAAATCATTAATTTAATGTTTATTCAAATTAATTATCTTAGTTACACCAAGTACTTCTTTGGAAGTCAACCATTGATGTGAACCAGGTAAAGTAAACCGAAAACCTCACGTTAGAATTCCCTGATAATTGGAAGCACCCCAACTTTGTCTTGACAAGCACTTTGATCTATGGTTTGATTTTAACTGAAGCTATGAAAGGCTACACCAACTTAATATTTTATTAAGGGATTTTATCCCTTTATGCATTAATTTATAATTATTATATTTATCACATTCTTGTTAATATTAAGTGGGATTACTTAAGTGATTAACCATGTCTTAGATATTATTTTAGCATAATATGGTTTATTTTAATTCTATCTTTCGTGCATGTTAATTCATTAATTATGTGATCAGGAAAAGACACCCATAATGAATTAATCCTGAAACTATCATAAACAAAATAATAAATCCGTGTGATCATGAGATCTTGTTAGTGGTTAGTTTATCTATCATTTTATAAACTAACCGTTGACTTAGGGAAAAACACTGTGAATCAATAAAGGTTCATGTTACAACTTTTCACCTATCCACATTTGTATCTCCTTTTATTGCTTTGTCCTTGGATCTGAACTTGAACCACCCCCACTAGTTTGGGAGATCTATCCATTACATATGACTTTTACTCTCACACAGGTGAGGGGAAAAAGGGTTTTACATAAAAGAAACATTGGGAATGTAAGACCTAAACAATGAAAGGAGTAAAGGAATGCAGACCAACAATTTAATTTAAAAATAAATTAAATGAATCCAATCATATACAAAAGGTATGGTCTAGATCATGATCATGCACATCCATGCAACGAATTATGCATTTAATAAAACTAGAATTCAATTCTTAATCATTCTTATTTAAGATAAATCGTTCTTGAATCGGTTAATTATCATTTTAATTGATCAATTATTTATTCTTAATTCTCATCTGAATTTCTTTGAGATCCTCATCAATTATAATTTTAAACAAATTAAATGACTTTATTTAAAATTTACTATGTACATAAATGTACCTTAGAGGAAATATGGTGAATACATTTCCTAATATACCAAATATGTATTATACTCATATACTTGTTTATTCTTTGTGACAAATATCATACATGACTTATCATGTACTTTCATGATGTGTACTTCATAGATGATTACACGAATTACATGATTTTTAGGTCACGTGTTATGCTTAAATGCACGTAGAGTAAAATCTTTTAATAAAACTCATATATGATATGAAGATCTGAACATTATGCAGATATTAATTAAAAATTTAATATTTATGTATATTAAAACCAATCACATGGCATGTCCTATATTTATGACTACACACAAGTACATGTCTCAAGGTTTACATAATAAAATAAATAAATTTTAAATCTGCATAACTTGGTTTAAGTAAATGGTGTGTAGATCTGATCTACATGGTGTGTAAACCTCTCACCATCTATCTGAGACACGTGCCTAGAAACTCAACATCTAGTCTGTGCCTCAGAAAATTTTGAGTACACAACATTTCCAATGGTCCACATACTGTGTTGACTCTGTGTTACATGGTCAACAGTTAGGTAGGCCATGTATTGAATACACAAAACGTTTTTGACTCAAAGGGACTACATGTTGTGTACATGGGCTACAAAACATATAGTTTGACTGACTGTGTGCCATTAATATCTGGTCAACACATGGTGTAATTTAATGCATGTATTCAATGCATATGGCCAGAATTAATTTCTAAACAAATTCCTGATGTATTGAACATGAATACACGATGTGTAACTCTAATTACATGGTATGTAGTCCTGTTTTGTCTATCCAGAAACCTTGGAACCTTCGTATGAGTTACTCGATTTTATTTTAATCATAAAATTAAACATCTTGATTAGATCTATGAGAAATGAAGGAGGAAGAAACAGATCTCACAATTCAGATTAAAAGAATGATTACACTTGAATTAAAAAACTAAATGAAAAATGTGTAAATCACCAAATTCTTTTTTTTAAATAATTATAAACAATTATGTTCCCACTCTAATACCAATTGTAGGTTCTGTGTGTAGTGGAAGTGTGTGATGGGTGGTTCCCAACTCTCCCTTTTTTCCATGATCAATGATTAATCCAATATTTAACACAATATTGAACGTCATGATCAACAAAATTAAATAAAAGAATAAGAAAATTGAAATTACACCATAAATAGAGGGAGGATCGTCACTTATTATTTATAATTAATTTAATTAAACAAGGAATTAACTTTTGCTGGAACTCTTTCTTCATTGACGAATCTGGTGAAAGATCTGTAGTTCACCATCATTGCGTTGTAGAAACTGAAGGACCCAGGGACACCCTAAGAGGGGAGGGGTGAATCAGGGTGACAACTTTTTCTTTTAATGTGATAGATCTTGTTCCCATGTTGGTAGGAACTTGTTGAACCTGTATGATGAATATGATCATAAAGTAAACATTCACATGCACAGAGAAGACATATCACTTTTTACTTGGTTCACTAATAAGGGCTACATCCAAGGAGAATATGCCTACAGGTTGTTGGTTGTACCTAATTCCACTAAACTTCACTAGATGTGGATTACACAGGTTCAGGAATAGTCACTCTGTCCCAGGCTCACTGTCGTTACAATTGTTCAGGGATATCTTACTGCATCCCTCAGGTCACTCCCGTTGACTCCCCCTGGATCACAACCCTTGGTGAAGTCACACTGAGTTTATAGACGTGAAGGTCTCTTCATCATTGCAAAAGAATGCATACTTTGTTGACTGTAGATGATCTGTTGATTTCCAACTTTCACTCGTATACAAATCCCACTTTGCACCGAAGGTATCGAGCAATCTTCCAGTTTTCGTGAAGCTCCAAAAAGGGCCGGTGAACTACAACCTCACCTGGCGCGCTTCTCTAAGACTGGCATACAAGTTTCAAGAACGATGTGTAAGTCACTTGCGTAGTAAAAAATCGGCACGCAGGTGACACCAACACACTTGCGTGACACTGCCTCCTTCAACTCGAAACTTGCGCGACTCTGCACCTTTAACTCCCAAACCACCTTGGTCGCGCATCCAACAACCGGCGCATAGCCTCTACCTGCGCGGCCCAACTACCACTTGCGCGACTCAACTAATTGCATGACGGGAGATATAAAAATCTCTAAGTCTTGAACTTCATCTCAAATGAAGAGGGGTGGTCCTCTATTTATAGGCAAACTGGACCGCCTGTGCGGTGGCACGCAAGTGTCCTCACAACGCGCAAGTCCCGGCGCGCAGATCCAACTGCCCTGGCCTCTGTCGTGTAACTCACTTGCATGACCAAAACAATACTTGAACTACCCTCTTTCCTTTGCTATATTTTTAAGTTATGATCATGAAGAACAAAAGGTGAGCAACTTTCCAACCTCCTAGTAATTAGCACGCAAGTCCTTTCTCAGTGCGCAAGTCACTTGCGTGACCATCCCAAAACTTGCACGACCCTTATCCCTTTGCCATTTTTCGATGTTTTGATCTTGAAAAACATATGGCGTTCAAGTTTCCTCTCCTTCAAGTACATGACACGCAAGTCTCTTTTCCAAAAACACTTTTCTCCATTTTTCGATTTCCAGGCCCAAAAATTTTGGAAAACACTAGGAAACAACGCCACCTTCAATACTATTGCCTTCTTGAACTGTATGATCACTTTGCTGGTACACATTCTGAACTTCCACTGAGGATTGAAAACAAACACAAACTATACTCCAATTCATGCATAGAAGACTATGGTTCCAACAATATCCCCCTTTGAGTTTGTTGGAAATCAGAAAATAAATTCACTAGATCCCCATCCATGTGCAAACCAAAAACACAGGAATCAACTCAGCCAACACTCTAAGTCTACGTGAGAAATGCTCGGTGTAGAAAAAAAGAGAGGAAGCTTGAATTGGGTTCCAGTGTTTTGGAATTCACAATGACGCCTGATGTATTCCTTATCATCCTTCTCATCCTATCATTGACACTGAATTCACATCGTGTCACAGGAGCATTACATGTCTGGATTTATTCCTTTATCCCCATTGACAATAAACTCAAAGACCGGTAAGAAGTTAAATGTTCTACTCAAACCATACTCCCCCTGGATAGTATCTCCCCCACAAACCTGCATCACATCCATAAATAGAAAAAAAAAGAGTTAGCATAATTAGGGAGAGGGGTATTGCGTAACCTCCTTATGAACTGGGAGGTGGCTGAACACCGAGGTTCAACTGATGCTTCTCAAACACAGTTGCTGAAAGTGGATTGGTCAGGATATCAGCCACTTGCTCATCAGTTCCCACATGATCTGTTCTAATCACCCCTTGGTCAACTTTTTCTTTGATAAAGTGATACCTAATTTCAATATGTTTTGTATGAGAATGATGAACATGATTCTTCGTGAGATCAATTGAACTCTTGATATCACAGTAAATTACCATTGGTTGATTTACCTCATCAACAATATCTATTAGTTGTTGTTTCATCCATAGCAGTTGAGTGCACGCCTTTGTGGTGGATATATACTCAGCTTCAGCAGTACTAAGAGAAGTACTTTCCTGTTACTTGCTCAACCAGTGAACACATTTATGCCTAATATAGAAGGCTCCACCACTGGTGGACTTTCTGTCTACTACATCACCAGCCCAGTACGCATCAGAAAATGTTGATAATTCCCTATTCCTGCCTGCAGCAAAATATAACCCAAAGTTATGTGTACCTTGAATGTATCTCATGATTCTTTTTACTAACACCATATGTTCCTCCTTTGGATTACTCTGAAAGAGGGCCTCAAGACATGTGGTAAAGTCAATATCTGGCCGTGTCACTGTCAGGTACAGAAGGCTCCCAATGATCCGCCTGTATATAGTGGGATCAACAGAGGCCCCATCCTCATGCTTTCGAAGTTTAGTTCCAACTGAAATCAGAGTTGACATTGGTTTGGAGTCTTGTATATTAAAATTCTTCAGCAACAATCTTTCATACTTTTAATGAGAAATGAAAGTGTATTTATTCTTTTGAATCACCTGCATCCCCAAGAAATATGTGATCTCCCCAATCATAGACATTACAAATTCTGATTTCATGTGATTGAAAAATCTGTCCACTGATTTCTTCCTGCTGCCACCAAATATGACATCATCAGCATAGACTAGAACCATGAATTGATATTTTTGAGAATTCTTCACATAGAGACTGTGATCTACTCCTCTTTTTAATTCCAGCTTCTCGAGATACAAATCCAGTCATGAGTACCATGCCCATGGTGACTATTTCAAACCATATAGATATTTCTTCAGTTTTCAGACCTTTGTTTCATTAGTACCTAGAACAAAACCCACTGGTGGTTCAATGTAGACTTCTTCTTCAAGTACACCATTCAAGAATTCTATCTTGACATCCATTTGATATCCATTATATCCTCTTTGGAGTTCCATGGAAAGGAAAATCCTGATTGAATCCAGTCTAGCCACTGGAGAAAAGGTTTCTTCAACATCAATGCCTTCAATCTGGGAGTATCCTTTATATACAAGTCGTGCCTTGTTTCTGATGACACTTACATGCTCATCAAAATTATTTTTGAAGATCCATTTGGTACCAATCACATTGTGAACTTTGGGTCTCTAGACAAGATCTCATGTCTGATTCTTGTAAATTTGATCTAATTCTTTATTCATGGATTTTAACCAAGATTCATCATTTTCCGCTTCTTCAAATGTGGATGGCTCCACAACTGACAGAAATGCAGATTGCATGTTATTACTCATCCTTCTTGTTTGAGTGGGTGCACTCCTGTCCCTAATTATGTTGGATGGATCAATCTCAGCTCTTCAATTTCTCCTGCGAGGTTCAGTTTCATTCTCTTTAGCCACAGTTTCTTCTTCAGATTCTTCTTCTAAGTCAACATCATGATGTGACTGGTGAGTGCTTTGTACAACTTCCTATATTTCTGTATTTGTATTTTCTCCATGTTCACTTTCTTCCTCACTTTATATTACATCAGCATATGATTTCCTTGAAGCATTTGCAGTTTTCTCTTCAATTATTTTAACATTACTGCTTTCCACAACCCTTCCTAAACACTTGTTGAAACATTTTTAGGCTTTGTTGTTCATTGAGTAACCGAGGAAAATTCCTTCATCTGCATTGTCAGCATACTTCACTTGATTTCCTTCTTTGTTCCTGATGAAGCATTTACTTCCAAAGACACGAAATTATTTTAAAGAGGGCTTCCTTCAATGCCACAATTCATATGGTGTCTTCGTCTCACCCATATAAAGTCTTGTTCGATTCTGAGTATACACTGTAGCTTGAACAACCTCTTTCCAGTAATTTCATGGAATATGACTCTCAATCAGCATAGTTCATGCCATGTTGTTCACCTGTCGATTCCTATATTCAACAACTCCATTTTGTTGTGGAGTTCTCACAGTAGCTACCTCATACTGTATCCCATGATTCTCCAAATAATTTTCAAATTCAATGGATGTGTATTCTCCTCCATTTTTAGATTTTAACACTTTGATTGTTTGTCCGGTATCATACTCGGTGATTCGCCGATATGTTTTCAGGCAGTCAAGGACTTTTCATTTCCTGTGAATGACCATCACACATGCCATTCTACTGTAATCATCTATGAAAAGGACAAAGTACCTTTCTCCATGATTTACAGCAACATTTATCAGCCCAAAAACACTTGTATGAATCAGATCAAGGAGGTGAGATGCCCTTTTCTTCTTTGGCTGATATGAACTGCAGACTAGCTTCCCACGAATGCATGCATCACAAGACTTTTCACGCTCACGATTCAGGTTGGGAATTTCCATGAAAATACTCAATTTTGATATTTTCTCCATGTCTTGTTGATTGATGTGTCCCATTCTCCAATGCCACAAATTGTTTTCTTCTTCAACAGTCATGTAACAGACATTTTCTTCACTATCAACCTGATACAAGTTGCCTTCTATTCTACATCCCTTCATAAGTGAATTTCCTCTCTTTCCCGTGATAGTGAAACATTTTTGATTAAAAGTAACTATAAGTCCTAAGTCATAGAGTTGACTCACACTGAGTAGATTATGACGTAGGCCATCTATGTAAAGGACTTACGTCTTATTTAGTTCTCCATTAGATAATTCGGTACTTCCACTCACTTTGATTTTCAGAGCTCCATCATTACCAAATCGTGTTGTGCCATCAACCTTCCTTTTGGTATCCGTTAACAGGCTGGAATTACCTTTCATATGAGATGAACAACCGCTATCCAGAATCTAGGTACTGTTGTTCTTTGTAGCTTTGAGGGCCAACTCTGCAAGGTTGGATTTCTCAATCTTCTTCCTTTCCTTCCATGAGACATTGGATTGAGTATAAATAAATGATGGACTTTCAATTATCTCTTCCACGTACCCAGGTTCTTCATATTCTAAATATTCTTTGAGAGGAGGAAACCTATTTGAAAGAGCAACACTGTCTTGCTGACAAGAATTGACTTGTCTTGAACTTCGGTATGAGGTGTCCATGTCCCTTCTCTGCCTGCAATTAGTAGCCTTATGACCAAAGTTAAAACAACAAAAACAATATACATAGAAAATGTTTCTTCTATAAGAATTAGGATATGAATTTATTCTCCTTTGTTGAACTCCTACATCTTCTCCATTCAAATAACTTCTTGCCTCTTCACAATAAGACATGGTATGGACCAGATAGCCATTGAACTGACACTTCATGAGAGGAAATTTATTCTCACTTGAATTTATCCTCATACCTTCTTCCTTTGGAGAATAGTTAGGTTGTCTATCATTTATGAATATTTGAGGAAAATGTTCAGTTCTTCTTTTCATTTGGATTGAGGGTTCCTTTTTCAGCACTTTAGGCAATGTTTCAAAATGTTCAACTTTCATCTTATCTTTCTTTTGGATCTTTTCACTTCCAGCAGTTGATGTATCAGCTTCACATCCAATTCCACTCTTTCCCATGAAAGAAGGTCTTTGATCACTCAAGATTTTTCCAACCCCATCTGAACCACACTTGGCTCTTTCCAGTAATTCTACATCTAAGAATCTTCAAAACTATATTTTCTTCCTTGATTCTTTTGGAATTGATTCAGTTTCACGTTTACTCCTAAGACTAACAACTTCATCCTCAAGACCCTCATTAGTCTTGGATTTTTCTTCTAGTCTGGAGGTGAGGTCATTGATGAGCTTTGCCTACTCTTCAATTCTCATCTTCAGATTCAATACATCATCATTGATTTCAATTATTTTAGACTGTACCTTCACAAATTCTTCCAGTCGTTCAATTTCAGCTTCAAGTTGATCAATGTATTCAGTTGATTATTCAAAAATTGATTTCCACTTATTAAAACTCTTATATTTAGTATTAAGATTACTAACAGCATCCTTAAGTTTCATCTCAGGATCTTCACAAGTTTTCAACTGTTTTTCTCCACCATTATCTTTTGACTTTTCAACAATGGCCATCATGGAAGCATGGTTCCCAGTTTTGAATTCTGGTTCTTCTTCATCACAGAATTCATTATCATCTTTTTCCTCTTCACAAAAAAAACTCTTCCTTTGAATTTTCTTTCCATATTTGAAGTCTCCATTTTTTTGAAAAACCTTCTCCGAGGATTCTCGAAGCTTTCGTCTTCACTATCTTCATCATTGATCTTTCTTAGGCACTGAGAGGCAATGTGCCCAACTTTTCCGCAAAGAAAACATGCGAGAGGTAACTTTCCTTTAAATTTACCTTTTCCCTTTTGTAACTTATTTACAATGAGAGAAAGAATTTCTTTTTCTTTGTCATATTCACCAATACTATCTTTTGAAATTTTTAGTTAATCCATGGCCTTAAATGCCATTTCCTTGCTCACACGAGTCGTAGCATCTTCTGGTTTGATTCTCATTTCATATGCTACCAAGCTACTTAGAAGGTCATCCAGATAACATTTTGAAAGATCTCTTTCCTCAAGGGATAATAACTTTTCATTGTACAAGGGTGGAAGTCTTCTCAGTATTTTCTTCACAATTTCAACATCTTTGATTTCTTCTCCTAGGCCCTGAATTGCTCCAACTACTTCAGTGATTTGATTAAAGGAGTCTTAATTCTCATCAGGATGCATCTTCAAATAATTGAACCTATTGTGCAACACTTGTAGTTTAGCCCCCTTCACTTTGCTATCTCCTTCATAAATATTCTCGAGTTTATCCCACATGGATTTTTCTAAGGTGAAATTCATCACCTTTAGGTAGATCTAATCATAAAGGGCTACAGTGAGTGCATTTTGTGCTTTTGCATCTACATCGAGAATTTTCCTGTCTCTGTCAGTCATAGCCAGGCCTGTTGGATCAATGACTTTTATTCCTTGCATAGTAGAAAATATAACTTCCATTTCAAGAGACATTAGATGAGATCTCACTCTGTTCTTCCAGATCTGAAAATTAGTTCCATCGAAGTGAGGGAATCCCCTGATATTGACTGCATTCTCCATCAAGACAAAGGACAGATTCAACACCAGCAACCTCCCTCTGATACCACTTGAAGGACCTCGAGACACCCTGAGAGGGGAGGGGTGAATCAGGGTGACAAATTTTTCTTTTAATGTGATGGATCTTGTTCCTACGTTGGTAGGAACTTGTTGAACCTGTATGATGAATATGATCATAAAGCAGACATTCACATGCACAGAGAAGACACAACACTTTTTACTTGGTTCACCACTAAGGTCTACGTCCAAGGAGCATAAGCCAACAAGTTGTTAGTCATACCTAATTACACTAAACTTCACTAGATATGGATTACAAAGGTTCGGGAATAGTCACTCTGTCACAGGCTCACTGCCTTTAAAATTGTTCAAGGATAGCTTACTACGTCCCTCGGGTCACTCCCGTTGACTCCCCCTGGCTCACAACCCTTGGTGAAGTCACACACAATTTGTATACGTGAATGTATCTTAATCATTGAAAAAGAATGCATACTCTATTTATTGTAGATGCTCTGTTGAAGTCTAACTTTCACTCGTATACAAAGCCCACTTTGCACCGAAGGTATCGGGCAATCTTCCAGTTTTCGTGAAGCTCAAAAAAGGGCCGCTGAACTACAACATCACTTAGCGCGCTTCTCCAAGACTGGCACACAAGTTTCAAGAACGGTGTGCAAGTCACTTGAGTGGTAAAAAATCGTCACGCAGGTGACACCAACACACTTGCGCAACACTTCCTCCTTCAACTCCAAACTTGCGCGACTCTGCACCTTAACTCCCAAACTGCCTTGGTCGCGCAGTCAACAACCGGTGCACAACATCTACCTACGCAGCCCAACTACCACTTGCACGACTCAACTACTTGTGTAAAGGGAGCACGAAAAATCTCTAAGTCTTGAACTTCGTCTCAAATGAGGAAGGGTGGTCCTCTATTTATAGGCAAACTGGCCCTGCGAGGTGGCGCACAAGTGTCCTCACGGCGTGCAGCTCCAACTGCCCTGGCCTCTATCACGTAACTCACTTGCGCGACCAAACCAATACTTGAGTGACCCTATTTACTTTGCCATATTTTGATGTTATGATCATGAAGAACAATAGGTGCAAAACTTTCCAACCTCCTAGGCATCGGTGTGCAAGTCCTTTCTCAGCACGCAAGTCACTTGCGCAACTAGCCCAAAACTTGCACGACCCTTATCCCTTTTCCATTTTTTGATATTCTAATATTGAAAAAGATATGGTGCGCAAGTTTACCCTCCTTCAAGTACACGACACACAAGTCTCTTTTCCAAAAAAACTTTTCTCCATTTGTCAATTTTCAGGCCCAAAAAAATTGGCAAACACTGGGAAACAGCGCCACATTCAATACTATTGTCTACTTGAACTGTATGATCACTTTGCTGGTACACATTCTGAACTTCCACTGAGGATTCAAAACAAACACAAACCATAATCCAATTAATGCATATAAGACCATGGTTCCAACAATCTCGCCCTTTGAGTTTTTTGGAAATTAGAAAATAAATTCAATAGATCCCCATCCATGTTCAAACCAAAAACACATGAATCAACTCAGCCAACACTCTAAGTCTACGTGAGAAATGCTCGGTGTAGAAAACAAGAGAGGAAGCTTGAATTGGGTTCCAGTGTTTTGGAATTATTAATGACGCTTGATGTATTCCTTCTCATCCTTCTTATCCTATCACTGACACGGAATTTGCATAATGTCACAGGAGCATTACATACCTGAACATGATTGAATTTATTTCTTTCTCCCCCATTGACAATAAACCCAAAGACCGGTAAGTTGTTCAATGTTCTAATCAAACCATACTCCCCCTGGATAGTATCTCCCCCACAAACCTGCATCACATCCATAAACAGAAAGAAAATAGTTAACATAATCAGGGAGATGGGTATTGCGTAACCTCCTTATGGACTAGGAGGTGGATGAACACCAAGGTTCAACCGATGCTTCTCAAACATAGAATCTGACAGTGGCTTGCTTAGGATATCAGCCTCTTTCTCATCAGTTCCCACATGATCCATTCTAATCACCCCTTGGTCAACTTTTTCTTTGATAAAGTGATACCTAATTTCAATATGTTTCATACGAGAATGATGAACAAGATTCTTCATGAGATCAATTGTGCTCTTGTTATCACAGTAAATTACCATTGGTTGATTCACCTCATCACCAATATCTGTTAGTTGTTGCTTCATCCATAGTAGTTGAGTGCATGACTTTGTGGCAGATATATACTCAGGTTCAACAGTACTAATAGAAGTACTTTCCTGTTACATGCTCAACCAGCCAACACATTTCTGTCCAATATAGAAGGATCCACCACTGGTGGACTTTCTGTCAACTACATCACTGGCCTAGTACACATCAGAAAATGCTGATAATTCATTGTTCCGGCCTGCAACAAAATATAACCCAAAGTTATGTGTACCTTGAATGTATCTCATGATTCTTTTTACTGCCTCCATATGTTCCTTCTTTGGATTACTCTGAAAGCGGGCCACAAGACATATGGCAAAGTCAATATCTAGTCATGTCGCTATCAGGTAAAAAAGGCTCCCAATGATCTGCCTGTACATGGTGGGATCAACAAAGGCCCCATCCTCATGCTTTCCATGTTTAGTTCCAACTGAAATCGGAGTTGACATTGGTTTGGAGTTCATATTAAACTTATTTAGCATATCTCTTGCATACTTTTCCTGAGAAATAAAAGTGTATTTCTTCTTTTGAATCACCTATAGCCCCAAGAAATATGTGATCTCCCCAATCATAGACATTTAAAATTCTAATTTCATGTGATTGGAAAATTCATCCACTGATTTCTTCATGCTGCCACCAAATATGATATCATCAATGTAGACTAGAACCATGAATTGATTTTTGGAGAATTCCTCACATAGAGATTGTGATATACTCCTCCTATTTTAAATTCCATCTTCTTGAGATATGAATCCAGCCATGAGTACCATGCTCGTGGTGCCTGTTTCAAACCATATAGAGATTTCTTTAGTTTGCAGACCTTGGTTTCATCATTACCTAGAACAAAACCCACTGGTTGTTCAATGTAGACTTCTTCTTCGAGTAAACCATTCAAGAATGTTGTCTTGACATCCATTTGAAATACTTTATATCCTCTTGGAGTGCCATGGCAAGGAAAAGCCTGATTGACTCTAGTCTAGCCACCAGAGCAAAGGTTTCTTCAACATCAATGCCTTCAATCTAGGAGTATCCTTTAGATACTAGTCGTTCCTTGTTTCTGATGACACTTCCATGATCATCAAACTTATTTTTGAAGATCCATTTGGTACCAATCACATTGTGACCTTCATATCTCTGGACTAGATCCCATGTATGATTCTTATCAATCTGATCTAATTCTTCATTCATGGCTTTTACCCAAGATTTATCATTTGCATCTTCTTCAAATGTTGATGGCTCCACAGCTGACTGAAATGAAGATTGCATGTTAGTACTCATCCTTCTTGTTTGAGTGGGTGCACTCCTGTACCCAATTATGTTGGATGGATCTATCTCAACTCTTCAATTTCTCCTGTGAGGTTCAATTGCATTATATTCAACCAAAATTTCTTCTTTAGATTCTTCTTCTGAGTCAACATCATGATGTGACTACTGAGTGTTTTGTACAACTTCTTCTATTTCTGTATTTGTATTTTCTCCACGTTCACTTTCTTCCTCACTTTATATTACATCAGCATATGATTTCCTTGAAGCATTTGAGGTTTTCTCTTTAATTATTTTAACATCACTGATTTCCACAACCCTTCCTAAAATCTTGTTGAAACATTTATAGGCTTCACTATTCATTGAGTAACTGAGTAAAATTCCTTCATCTATATTGTCACCAAACTTCCCTTGATTTCTTTATTTGTTCTTGATGAAGAATTTACTTCCAAAGACATGAAAGTATTTTAAAGAGGGATTCCTTCCATGATATAATTCCTATGGTGTCTTCATCTCACCCATATAAAAAGCTGTTCGATTTTGAGTATACACTGCAGCTTGAACAACCTCTTTCCAGTAATGTCATGGAATACGACTCTCAATCAGCATAGTTCGTGCCATGTTGTTCACCTGTCGATTCCTACATTCAACAACTCCATTTTGTTGTGGAGTTCTCACAGTAGCTACCTCATGCTGTATCCCATGATTCTCCAGATATGTTTCAAATTCAATGAATGTGTATTCTCCTCCATTTTCAGATTGCAACACTTTGATTGTTCGTCCGGTATCATTCTCGGCGATTCGCCGATATGGTTTCATGCAGTCAAGGACTTTTCGTTTCCTGTAAATGACCATCAAACATTCCATTCGACTGTAATCATCTATGAAAAGGACAAAGTACCTTTATCCATGAGTTCTAGCAACATTTTTTGGCCCACAAACATCTGTGTGAATCAGATCAATGAGGTGAGATGCCCTTTTCTTCTTTGGCCAATATGAACTGCAGACCAGCTTCCCACGAATGTAAGCATCACAAGACGTTTCACGCTCACGCTTCAGGTTGGGAATGTCCATGACAATCATAAATTTTGATATTTTCTCCATGTCTTGTTGATTGATGCGTCCCAGTCTCTGATGCAAAAAATTGTTTTCTTCTTCAACAGTCATGTAACAGACATTTTCTTCACTATCAACCTGATACAAGTTGCCTTCTATTCTGCATCCCTTCATAAGTGAATTTCCTGTCTTTCCCTTGATAGTGAATCCCTTCTAATTAAAAGTAACTATAAGTCCCGAGTCACAGAGTTGACTCACCCTGAGTAGATTATGACGTAGGCCATCTACATAAAGGACTTCAGTCTTCTTTTGTTCACCATTAGCTAATTCGGTACTTCCACTCCCTTTTATTTTCAAAGCTCCATCATTACCAAATCATACTATGCCATCAACCTTTATTTTGATATACATTAACAGGACGACATTACCTATCATATGATATGAACAACCACTATCCAGAATCCAGGTACTGTTGTTCTTTGTATCTTTGAGGGCCACCTCTGCAAGGTTGTATTTCTCAATATTCATCCTTTCCTTCCATGAGACATTGGATTGAGTATAGAGAACCGATGGCCTTTCAATTATCTCTTCCACATACCCAGGTTCTTCATAGTCAAAATCTTCTTTGAGAGGAGAAAACCTGTTTGAAAGAGCAACATTGTCTTGCTGAGAAGACTTGACTTGTCTTGAACTTCGGTATGAGGTGTCCATGTCCCTTCTTTGGCTACAATTATCAGCCTTATGACCAAAGTTAAAACAACGAAAACAATATCCATAGAAATTGTTTCTTCTATAAGAATTAGGATATGAATTTCTTCTCGTTTGTTGAACTCCTACATCTTCTCCATTCAGATAGCTTCTTGCCTCTTCGCAATAAGACATGGTATGGCCCAAATAGCCACAGAACTGACACTTCATGAGAGGAAATTTCTTCTCACTTGAATTTCTCCTCATACCTTCTTCCTTTGGAGAATAGTTAGGCTGGCTATCATTTCTGAATGTTTGAGGAAAATTTTTAGTTCTCCTTTTCATTTGGATTGAGGGATCCTTTTTTAGAACTTTAGGAAACATTTCAACATGGTCAACTTTCATCTTATATTTATTTTGGATCTTTTCACTTCCAGCATTTGATGTCTCAGCTTCACAACCAATTCCAATCTTTCCCATACAAGAAGGTCTTTGATCACTCAAGATTCTTCCAACCCCATATAAACCACACTTGGCTCTTGCCAGTAATTTTGTATCTAAGAATCTTCCAAACTGTATTTGCTTCCTTGATTCTTTTGGAATTGATTCCGTTTCAAGTTTACTCCTAAGAGTAACAACTTCCTCCTCAAGAACCTCAACAGTCATGGATTTTTCTTCTAGTCTAGAGGTGAGGTCATTGATGACCTTTGACTACTCTTCAATTATCATATTTAGATCCACTACATCATCATTTCTTTTAATTATTTTAGACTGTACCTTCACAAATTCTTCCAATCGTTCAATTTCATCTTCAAGTTGATCAACGTATTCAGTTGATTATTCTACAATTGATTTCCACTTATTGCAACTCTTACATTTAGTCTTAAGCTTACTAACAACATCCTTAAGTTTTATCTCAGGATCTGCACAAGTTTTCAACTGTTTTTCTCCACTAGTATCTTCTGACTTTTCAACAGTGGCCATTATAGAAGCATGGTTCCCAGTTTTGAATTCCGGTTCTTCTTCATCACAGAATTCATTATCATATTTTTCCTCTTCACAAACAAAACTCTTCCTTTGAATTTTCTTTCCATATTTGAAGTCTCCCTTTTTTGAAAAACCTTCTTTAAGGCTTCTCGAAGCTTTCATCTTCACTATCTTCATCATTGATCTTTCTTAGGCACTGAGAGGCAATGTTCCCAACTTTTCTGCAATGAAAACATGCGAGAGGTAACTTCCCTTTGAATTTCCCTTTTCCCTTTTGGAACTTCTTTGCAATGAGAGAAAGAATTTCTTTTTCTTCATCATCTTCACCAATACTATCTTTTGAAATTTTTATTTTATCCATGGCCTTAAATTCCATTTCCTTGCTTACACGAGTCGTAGCATCTTCTGGTTTGATTCTTATTTCATATGCTACCAAGCTTCTTAGGAGGTCATCCAGAGAAAGTTTTGAAAGATCTCTTTTATCAAGGGCTGATACCTTTTCATTGTACAGGGGTGGAAGTATTATCATTATTTTCTTCACAATGTCAATATCTTTGATTTCTTCTCCTTGGCCCGGAATTTCTCCAACTACTTTAGTTATTCGATTAAAGAAGGAGTCTGCATTCTCATCAGGATGCATCTTCAAATCGTCGAACCTATTATGCAGCACTTGTAGTTTCGACTCCTTCACTTTGCTATCTCCTTCATAAATATTATCGATTTTATCCCACATGGATTTTTTTGAGGTGAAATTCATCACCTTTAGGTAGATCTAATCAGAAAGGGCTATGGTGAGTACATGTTGTGCTTTAGCATCTACATCAATAATTTTCCTGTCTGTGTCAGTCATAGCCAGGCCTGTTGGATTAGTGACTTGTATTCCTTGCATAGTAGAAAATAGAACTTCCATTCCAAGAGATCTTATATGAGATCTAATTCTATTATTCCAGATCTAGAAATTACTTCCATCAAAGTGAGGGACTCCCCTGACATTGAATGCATTCTCCATGACAACAAAGGACAGATTCAACACCATCAACCTCTCTCTGATACCACTTGAAGAACCCCGAGACACCCTAAGAGGGGAGGGGTGAATCATGGTGACAAATTTTTCTTTTAATGTGATGGGTCTTGTTCCCACGTTGGTAGGAACTTGTTGAACCTGTGTGATGAATATGATCATAAAGCAAACATTCACATGCACAGAGAAGACACAACACTTTTTACTTGGTTCACCACTAAGGGCTACGTCTGAGGAGCATATGCCGATAGGTTTTTGGTCGTACCTAATTCCACTAAAATTCACTAGATGTGGATTAAAAAGTTTTGGGAACAGTCACTCTGTCCCAAGCTCACTGCCTTTACAATTGTTCAAGGATATCTTACTGTGTCCCTCGGGTCACTCCCGTTGACTCCCCTGGCTCACAGCCCTTGGTGAAGTCACACCCAATTTGTAGACGTGAAGGTCTCTTCATCATTGAAAAACAATGTATCCTCTATTGATTTTAGATGCTCTTTTGAAGTCCAACTTTCACTCGTAAACAAATCCCACTTTGCACTGAAGGTATCAGGAAATATTCTATTTTTTGTGAAGCTCCAAAAAGGGCCGTCAAACTACAACCTCACCTGGCGCGCTTTTCCAAGACTGGCATGCATGTTTCAAGAACGGTGCACAAGTCACTTGCGTGGTAAAAAATCGGCACATAGGTGACCCCAACACAGTTGTGCAACACTGCCTCCTTCGACTCCAAACTTGCGCGACTCTACACCTTTAACTCCCAAACCGCCTTGGTCGTGCAGCCAACAACCGGCGCGTAGCCTCTACCTATGCGGCCAAACTACCACTTGCACGACTCAACTACTTGCGTGATGGGAGATCAGAAAATCTCTAAGTTTTGAACTTCATCTCAAATGAGGAGGGGCAGTCCTCTATTTATAGGCAAACTGGACCCCCTGCGCGGTGGCGCGCAAGTTTCCTCACAGCGCGCAAGTCCCGGCGTGCAGCTCCAAATGCCCTAGCCTCTGTCGTGTAAATCACTTGTGAGAACAAAACAATAATTGCGCTACCCTTTTTCCTTTGCCATATTTTTAAGTTATGATCATGAAGAACAATAGGCGCGCAAATTTCCAACCTCCTAGGCATCGGTGCGCAAGTCCTTTCTCAGCGCGCAAGTCTCTTGCGCGACCAGCCCAAAACTTGTGCAACCCTTATCCCTTTGCCATTTTTCGATGTCCTGATATTGAAAAACATATGGCACACAAGTTTCCTCTCCTTCAACTACATGGTTCACAAGTATCTTTTGCAAAAAAACTTTTCTCCATTTGTCGATTTTTAGGCCCAAAAAATTTGGCAAACGCTGGGAAACGACGCCACATTCAATACTATTGTCTGCTTGAACTGTATGATCACTTTGCTGGTACACATTCTGAACTTCCAGTGAGGATTGAAAAAAAACACAAACCATACTCCAATTCATTCATAGAAGACCATGGTTCCAAAATAAACCAAGTGTAAATTTCCTCTAGCAGTAATTCAAATGTGTTCATCAAATTTCCAAACATCACTGAAGGAATCTCCGGGTGAAAGCATGGTGGATTCTTTTTCTTGCATCATTATCCTTTGATAACTTTAAGAACTACTTATAAAGTGTGCTCCTTGTTCTGGTGGAGGCGGATTTCTCTCTGTTCTTGAGATTTTTCTTGGAGAAGAGAGATCTCTAGGGATTGTTGTGCACAATAAACCAAATTAATTGGTTCTTTTGAGAAAATAACATAATCTGGTATTTATATTTCTAGGGTGAAAATAAAATAATTGCACAAGTGACCTTAATTATTTATTCAATCCTAGAAAAATCCCATGTCAAATAATAATAATAATATTCTCATTTCTCGACATGCTCTTAACTTGCGAATTATAATTAAATATTATTTAATAAAATATTATTCAATATTTTTTATTTCTTACTGGAACTAAAATATTAGTATGAAATTCCTCTATAAAATCTATTTGACCTTGAATAATGTATATTTATTTATTAAATAAATATAACCGCATTATTTGGTAATAAATAAATAAATATTATATTTACTAAAATAGAAAATAAAAATTTATATAAGACGAAGCATACATGAATAATTATTAAACCATGTACGGGAATAATATTTATTCAACCTATTAAATAATAAATAATAATATATTATTTAACTGAGATTTTGTATACATTTAGTGTGTGACCCTCTAGGCCTCTTTCTCAATGGTATTAGGCAAAGTAGCCTAAAGTCTAATGTTAATGTCTAGAAATATGACAATTCACCCATAGATAAAGAAGTTAATGTCGTAATGACATGTCACCTCATAAGGATTCTTATTGTTTAATATAATCTCTTTATCATAATATCTCAAATAAAGCATATTTCATGGTGGTGCCATCAACCTGTGTGCTCGATGTCTCTTTCTTTGAATTTTTGAAAATAGAAATTTCCTATAGAACACCATGGCCATGGATTTTTAGACTATATCATTTCCTTCAAAGGGCCCAAGATATTAACTTCTATTAAATAATAGAAGGGAAAAATCCTTTCTCACATTATTCATTAATGAAATATTACTCGTGATGATCCCAACATATCCTACCTCACCGTAAACATCTGTCATCATGGTTTTTGGAAATACATCAAATTAATTGACTCATAATATACAATAATAATAATATTAAAGCTTGAGGACCAATACACATGTTTGTATATAGGAACATCCAATGACACATAAATGTCTATTTTCTACTAGTGGGTTCCGTTCTCAT
The DNA here is from genome assembly GCA_963277665.1 of Viscum album. NCBI lineage: Eukaryota > Viridiplantae > Streptophyta > Magnoliopsida > Santalales > Viscaceae > Viscum > Viscum album. The sequence continues at coordinate 438,758,817 of OY728155.1, read as the reverse complement.
AATACCATACTGGATATTACCAAATGTATACACCATGAGAAGGTGACTCAAATTCTTATGAGTCTCCACCCTTGATAGCCTATATCATTTTTGTCCCTCAAATGATATCATCTGACTATATAACATATATTCAAGAATATTTTCATAGAACTTCTAGGTTCTCATCATAGTGGGGAACTTTTATGGACATTTGGTGCGACAACTTTTTTTTGGACATTATCACATACTATATCAAGAAAAAGAACATTCATGATGTGATAAGTAATTTATTAATATTCAAAAAAATGAATATATATATTTACCATAAATTATATAGAAGCTAGTTCTAGGTCACCAACTCCAACAAGAATAACTCTAGCTAATGAGCATGCATGTCAACCTCTTGATCCCATGTCTTGTCCTCTACACATATGTGATGACATAGCACATATACCAGATGAATTAAACCACCTCAGATATCCTTCATGATCTATTTCATAATAAAAATAATATGATCTTCAGAGGAAAAATCTACATCCAACTCAGCCTCATCAGGATGAAAGATGTGAGATAGATATGAATAATATCGATAAAGCTATGAAACATGGAAGACGTCATGCATAGCCTGATACCTCTAAGGTAACTGAAACTGATAGGATATCATCCTGAATCTCTTTACAACCTAAAAAGGTTCTATGAACTATGGTAATAGCATCCCATTCTTTATAAATCACCGATTCCCTAGTCTAGCTGAAACATATAAGAATACTCGATCCCCAACATCAAAATCTAGTGGTCGAAGATGATGATTGGTGCATGACTTCTTCCTAGGATGATCCACATCCATTCACTTTCAGATCAATTAAAACTTCTTAGAAGTATCCTAAATGAGATGAGGTCTAAGTAATGCTGCCTCACCCACCTCTAACCATCACATAGGTGAACAAAACAACCTACCATATAGGGCCTCATAAGAATCCATATGCATGGTCTCCTGTAAGCTATTATTATAAGAAAAATTGATGAGAGGTATATGTTTCTCCCAATAATGTTCAAAATCAATTATTTGTTCTTGGACAATGTCCTCCAACACCTATATCAACTGTTTTCACTAACCATCGGTTTTAAGGTGAAAGGATGTTCTCAATATTACCCACATACCCAAAGATTTATGTAACCCCTAACATAACCTTAACATGAAATGAGTCTCACTGTCTAAAATGATAGTGTGATTTAATATGTGTAAATGTATAATATCATGATCATATAGTCTCCCATGATCATCCATTGAGAATTTATCTTTAATAGTTAAGAAATGATTTCCATTTTAAGCCTATCAATGATCACCCATACTAAATCACTACGTCGAGAAGACCTTGGTAAGACAACCACAACATAAATCATGACATCATCTCATTTCCACTCAAGAATAGGAAGTGGATATAAATGCCCTACTAGTCATTGGTTTTCTTCCTTCACCTACTAATAGGTGGAACACTGAGTAACAAAACCATCTATCTACCTTTTCAAACCAGGACACCAATATCAGTGATGCAGTTCATGATACATGTTTTTAATCCTAGGTTGTACCACCTAAGTAGAGTTATGATACCCTTGCATCAAATCATCTCATATTTCTATAGAAACCCAAATTCATCAATGGATGCATCATATATCATCTTTATCCATGACCCAACCAAGAGGCATGTCATTTCCTAAAACACTCTCCCTTAGTACTAGGCCCTTAGGATCTGATAACTACCTCATCTTCACTCTCTCCAAAAGTGAAGAAGTTACTGATGAAGATGCAAGAAAAAAATATAAATTATGGTACTAAATTTATAAGTGAATCTCAAAAAATAGGGCTATAATCTTCCATTCGCTACTAGCATCTATAACTGCTTGTTTTTGAGTCCTTTATCTCAGATCATCTCCCATAGCATTGCCTTTCCCAGGTGTATAGGCAAGATCAAGATTGAAGTATTTTTGGAATTCATCCCACGTTATCTTCCTAAAGTTATAGTCACACTATTTTAAAATATACCTGAGGTTTTTGTGCTTCATAAACACTAAAAAAACACAATCCAAGAAAATAATATCTCCAGAAATGTAAGGCATGAACCAAAACTACCAACTCAAGATCATGCATCTAGTAATTCCAATCATGTGGCCTCAACTAATGAGACCCATAAACCATGAATCTTTTAGCCTGCATTAGAACTTATCCTAGCATAATATCTGATACATCACAATAGACCATATAGCTTCTTCCCAGTTCTAGAAGAATCAGAATTGATACTAAATTTATTCTCCCTTTAAACTCATGAAAGGATGTATCGTAAGATTATGACCATAATAATGTCACACCCTTATTAATCAATCCTGTAAGAGGTTAATCTAGGCCTAAAAAGTGATATATAAAGAACCTATAATAACCATATTTCCTTAAGAAACTATGTATGTCAAAAAAATTGGGATACTCCTAGGCAACTAAAACTCTCACCTTCTCTAGGTCAACTGTTAATCTTTCCTCTAAGATAATGTGACCCAGGAAGTGCACTTTATCAATCCAAAAGTGTCATTTAGTGATCTTATCATATATATTTTACTCTATGAATGTATTTATAATGATATTAATATGTTTGGAACAATCATGTTGAGTATGATAATGTAATAATATGTCATCTAAAAAGACCACTACAAATGAATCAAAAAATAGGTGGAAATCACGATTCATCAGATCTATGAAAACAACCGATGCATTAGTGAGACTGAACAACATAACCAGATACTCATAAAAACCATACATGCTAGAAAACACTGTACAAGGTATGAACATATGTCTAATAAGTACTTGGTGATATAATGACCTCAAATCAATCTTTGAGAATACTCTATCTCCTTAGAGGTGATCAAATAAGTCATCTATACAAGGAAAAGGATATCAGTTCTTTAGAATAAGCTGATTCAACTTCTAGTAATACACAAAAATCCTGAGGATTACATCTACCTTCTTGGTGAAAAGGACCATTGAACCCTAGGGAGAAGTACTGGGCTATTCCAAACCCTTTGCTTTTAAGTCCTCCAGTTGTCTCTTGAGCTTCTGTAACACAGTAGTGGCCATCCAATAAGAAGGAATTGACACTAGTTTATCTCATGGAACCATATCTATAGAGAAATACACCCGTTGAACAAGAGGTAAAATAGAAAATTCATCCGGATATACATTCTTGAAATGATATACCACAGGAGGAAACTCATCCTGATCTATTCCCTGCTCATCCATATAGATTGTAGCAATCTGGACTGTCACACCACTTAACCCATGATGATCTAGTAAAAATCTACCTATCTGAACATCCCATTAACCATTCTGAATATAAGTCCCTCCCTATAGTTATAAAAAGGACACCCTTTAATGATATCAGTCCATGTAGACATGATAATGAACAAAGCACTCCATCCCTAGAATAATATCTAAACTAGATATCTCAAGGAAGAAGAAGTTCCATAAGAAAAAATAGCTTCATATCTTAAGGGGAAACTCCCCAAAATGGTATAAACTCTCAGAAAATTTTACCAAAGAAGTTTTGTGGGTCATAACCCCATAAAAATACTGAATTCTAAGTGTGAGGCTTTCCAGGATAGCCATAGAAAAAAATAATTCAATGCCTCTGTGTCAAACAACACAAATACTAAGGTAGATGCTACTAAAATTGTACCTTGAACTATAGAAGGCTCAAGACTCTTTTCCCTGAACACACAATCCACTACATAAACATGCCCCATTTTTAAGGCCATAGATACAATATTACTACCTTGAAGAGGACCACTCTGCTGATGCTACGCTATTGGTGTCTAGCTCCCTCGACCATGACCACCTCCTCGGCTTGAACGACCAGTTGCACTCATGTTTCCTGCCTAACACAAAGCTACTGATCCCACTCCAAGACCCAAATTGAAAGATGATCCTCTCTCATTTTAAATTTGAGGGAAGATTATAAAAAAATGATGTAAATGGACTATCCTACCGTAGGTTCGACACAAAACTGAGTACATCTCACACCAAGGATTCATGTTTCCCTATTTCCCACACTGATAACACACCAAAAAATCTCCAGTACATAAACTCTAACTGGTACTACCATTACGAGAGGTCTCTATGTGACACTTCCTACCACAAAATACCACAATACTAGGATGGGAAGCTAGTACTCTCTAATATAGACCCCCATCTTCCATTAAGTTAGGCTCAGTAATAAGTGCCCAGTTTACTCTATCAAACATAGTAGTTAATCAGAAAACATTCACCTAATAATGAATAGGATTCCTAATCCCATCCTCAAAACATATCTCTTTCGTTGGATCATTAGTGTTATAGGTAGGTACAAAGTGATGAAGCACTGTAAAATGAGTTGAGAAATCCATAACAGACATAGAACCCTACTGTAGGTTCATAAACTCTATAGAATGATCATCCCTCAGGGTCTCAGGGAAAATTTTTCATAGAATACTATCTGAAAACTAGCCCATGTCATACCTTGATGATAATCAAGCTGGGTTATAACATCCCACCATCGCTTGGAGAAATTTTGAAGCATACATAGCGAGCTTCACTCTCCTATCAGGAGGTTTCTCAAGTTAATCAATGATAGTAAACATGGATTCTATCCATGAATCTATAGCTCGAGGACCACTATCTGTAAAAAATATAGGTGGATGATGCTTCAAGAACTCTTGCGTCAACTCTTCCATAGAATAAGAAAGTCGTGGAGCTCCCTGTATAGTCTTTATAAGTGACCGAAATTCCCCTCGAAACCAGGAATCATCATTGAAATTAGGGATAGAAGGAGGTTCCATAGGTGGCATTATCTGAATTAACACTGATGGCCTAGGTTCCACCACCTCCAAATCATGTTCATCACCACCCTCTTAGTGCATGAGTTGAAGACATAATAGTATAATTTCTCTAAAAATGGAAATCACATGCCTTCGATAGGATTTAACAATGATAACATCACAAAAAAATGAATAGGAAAAGTAAAATTATTCCTATATAAGAATCACACCCCTATTCTTACTTAGAAAGATAGGTCTGGGTGATAGGTACGATCATAAAGAACACAAGAGACACTGCCTACTTCCCATTATTAAGGTCAGGCCAGGTTCAAGGTCTTTGTTCCACTGTAAATTTCCCGATATATGGACTGTTAGACACAAGTTATAGATGCAAACACTATTTTATTTTCAATTGGAATCACCATTTAACAGAAACCATATTTAAATTAGAGATTTATCAATTCTTGAATTTACAATCTAGACTAGTTATCCGAAGTAACATTCCCAATATATGTAAGTACATGATTTATAAATTTCAATTGGTAGTTAATTTAACTGTATCCAAACATTTACATTCAATAAGTGAATGTAATAGGTAATATAAAATGATCTAACTAGATGGATCATCATTCCAAATTTATAGAGGTACATGTACTCTTTAAATACAAATGAAATTAATATATTCAAAATTAACTATAATTTCAGTCAATGTAAGCTCAGTAACATAACTCAAACTTGTAATAATTGGTTAGTTAAGGTTCCATCATCAACCTATATGGGAAAACACCATTTAGGTTGATGTAGAAACTTTAACAACGCATTATATAATCTCCTTTGTTTCCTTAAGAAATGTTAGTTTCATATAAGATATATCACTCAAGGCACATAAAATAAATATCAAGTAATCAGAAAATGCAACCTACATGGCATGGAATAATTGATGAAATATTAATACTATAAGGTTACTAAAATGATTCATGATCAAATTTTCCTTTCCTTACTGATCCAAGGATAAAATTTAATCCCATTTCATAACAATAATAACATCACATATCATGTGCATCACCCAATGGTGTAATCAAAACAACTATAATAGGCAATAACCAAAACATTAAGTCCAATCCTAGTTAATTTTTCTTTTTCCCCACATATGGATTAGATAATCCTAAGAATAGGCTCATTAACAAATTTTGACATGTTTTATTATCCTTTATACCATCCCAAAATGGTAAGTCAAATAAAATAAAACTCTGATACAAAATTTTAACATCCAAACTCATATGCTACTAAGTGATGCCCCAAGATAGTTGTTCACATAACCTCAAGAGGGCCTCCACACATACCATAGGCTTCCAATTAGCAGTGAGGGTCCATGGTATTAAAGTGGGGAGAATATAACCTCATAATTAGAGTAGAAAATCAGTGATGTAAATGATCAAACAGTGGAATCATGATATCAACTAATAGCGGAAAGTTAAACATCCACATGATAATAATAAACAAGCTATAAATATAAATATACCATACCATATAAAAATTGATTTAACGTAATATATCTAAACAATAGAAATAGGAAAACATGGAAGTAGATACACATACATTTAGGTATATCAAAATAACCAAAAAAATACAAAAAGAATATCTACAGATAGCATCACGAGCCATAGATTGGTCCTATTATCCCAAATCCCATGCTATAATAAAATAAAACATCAAAAAATGAGTGATTTATCCTCTCCCTATGTATATACATGAAGTATTTATAGGTACCAAATGTTGGACCAAATAGGGTCTGAGATATACTCAGTAGGACACCACCAATGGTGTCTATAACAAATCCAGTCCATGCATATAAACTATAACCTTGTGTGGGTATAATAGTCATAATGTAAAAATGAATAATAGGTATAATAATCCATGATCACAATATATAATAATATAAGGTCATAAAAATGAGCATAAATGTATATATAAGTGTCAACATTAAGTAACAACTAGCTCGACATATGCTATATGTGAAAAGAGTAACAAACCAACATGGTCCTTGTCCCAAGCCATATAACTAGGGAAGCCTATATTTGGAGATGTGAATGTATAAAAAAATTTAACGTGACATACCTCAATCCTCCTCATTGGTTCCATACTATAAATAATCATACCTACGGGTCGTAGGTTCCATACCTCGATTTACTAGATAGTGCCACACCGTAAATAATAATACCTATGGGTTAAAGGTGACATACCTCGACCCCCTAGTCGGTGTTGTACCATAATGTAACAAGTGTCATACCATCATAAGGATTAATACCACATTTATATATCCAATATCAGGAAAATAATTATAATAATATGACAAGGGATATGTTAGTTTCCATACCCAATCACAATTATCATTTAATCATCAATTTAATCATTTTAATAGCATTTAATAACATGGAAAAGGAGGAACAATCATCTCATACTCTCTCATTTAATTCATAGAGGACCCCACTATATGTATGGAGAGTTCACACACCTATATGGGTGTTTTAACATAGGGAAGATTAAATAACACCCCACATGGGTGGCTTGGGTTGAGGTTGAAAGCCTTCAACCATAAATAGGTGCTACTAGGGTGACCCAAAATTAGAAGAAATAATAAATTTAAGGCTTATCATTTAATTTATAAGTAATTAAGGGAAGGTACTACATGAATCAAAATATTTATAGTCAAATAGAAAAAAAACCTTAGGGAAAATATAAGGACCCGACATTAAAACATTACATAATCATGAATTATTTGAATAATTCACATTGAGGATCTTTTTAGGGTTAGAGATTTAGATAATTAGTCCATAATTATTACATATCAACTTGAAAATTAAATGTAGACACTACTACTTAGTAGCCATTTTTTTTCATAGAATAAAAAATCTTAAAAAGAAACATGTATAGTTCTATGTTTTAGACAACACAACTTTTCCTTGATCCCATCCTTGGCCCTATTCATCTTTAAGTCCTATGAAAAACACTTCGAAAATTTGGGATGAGCATAAAAATCTCAGTAAGGGTTATAAAATAATGAAAGAAAACATTATCCCATAAATAAATACAATTTTATGAAACCATACTTTTCAATCATAACATACCTCATGAAATCATAAGATTTATGAATAACACATAGAAATCATAAATCATAAAGGTAACTTGTGGCATACAAAATATACTTACATTGTAGCTATCACATCTACATAGGGAGTTATGTTGGAATACCCATCATAGTATATTCCCTTAATCTCTAAGGATAACATTAACATTTACCTCCTTCACGTTACCTAATGCATTGGAGAGCTATCTTGGGCTCACCCACCCTAGGTTTATCACGGAACCACTCGTATTTGTAAGAAATTCCGAATAACCATAACATAGTCATAACACTTAAAACAAGAATAAAGGAAAGATAACATTTCCACATTGCTATCACAAAATATTATTTCAAGATATTGACATAATCAATTCTTTATCAAAATAATTTCAAAAATAGTTAAAACATTTAATAAAGATATTTTTGAATCAAAGTGTTCCATAAACATTTGAAGATTTTAAAGGAATTAACATTTTAAAACATTAATGTCCATATAAATGAATCCTAAAAACAATTTGAAAACATGGACATAAATGAGAAAGATTTAGAAGAATAAATCTTTAAAACATTTAAAATGATATTTTAGTTAAAGTATTTTCAACAAAATGAGAGACGCTTGAAAACAAATAATTGAGAAATAAAATTTACTAAAAACTTTATAATATCATGAGAATAAAATGATTCATGATATAATATGCCAAAAGATAGTATATACACCATATAAGAGTGAATTGGTGCATAAAAATAATGAAGTCTCAATGGAATGTAAATTGAGACGAAATCCCTTATAAAGATGGTATCCTTATATTAAGGATAAATCAATGATATAATTATGTGTGAAAAATATAAATACAATAAATATGATTGGATATTCAATGTAAAACAATCATAGGTCATTCACACATATTCATAGCATGACATAATCAACAATTAGAAGTTTAACCAAAAGAATTGAAATTCTGTTAAGAAATTCCCTTACAGAAATTTGACAGCCTAACGACGTCACTTTAAAATTCATAAAATGATTTGATGAGAGAGAAAAGGGTATATAATCCCTTGGAAATAAAATTTACAGCAATAATGATATAGAATAACATTTACCAACATAAGAAGTTGTAAATTAAAAGACATAACAAAAATAAGTCTTTTAAAAAGAGGAGGGTGAAAGGTTCCTTTAATGATTTGGTAAATTATGAAACATACACCCCATGAAATAAGGATCATACAATAAAGACGTAAATACCAATAAATTACATTATATTACACAAATAATACAATCATGTTTAGTACATACACCATGTAAAAGGAAATAGTGGCAAATATAGCATGAATCTCACAAAAATAAAAAGTGTGATGAAAACCCATTACCACATTGTAATCAATCGAGTCGTAAGACCAAAAGTTAATAACCAGCAAATGAATAACAAAATACGATGAATATAAAGATAATAATGATAATATATATCAAATGGGAGTACACAATACACCACATGTAATAAATAAGTGGCGAATAATGGAAATATCACGGAAATTAAAGTGAGATAAGAAACCCCTTACATCTTGTCCGATTTGACCCATTCATTATTTAATCCTGTAAATAATAAACTAAAGTTAATCCCTAATTTCTTAATAACACTTTTAAATTTTATTATTCCTTTTATATCACTTATTACTATGTTATAAACATTATGTAATCATTTAAGTAAATAATGGTTGTTTTGTCAATATTTGAGTAAAAAATATAATTCTTATAATTACAAGTTGTTCATGTGGTCCAAGGACCATTATCTCTAGAATGATAGTCATGATTTAGATATCATATATATCATATATATCCAGTATATACATGTATTTATAACAGTACATAACATTTTGAGGTAAGAAATGAAATGCACCGATCATGGAGACAACAAGCTGTACGTACGCATGAACACTACTTTCATTTCTATTTTATATTTAATGGAATTAAAGCATAATGATACATAGGTATATTATAATTCCATTATATTATCATATATATAATCTCAGTAACTCCATTATTTATACATTCCGCATATGGCATGAACGAGTCATATCACTCTGAGGGGGCGGTAGTCCGCACTTCCTCAAATGTGATTATCGTATTTACCTACTATGGAATCCATAAAGGAATTATATAAATAGAAAATAAAGAATCATAGAAACAATATAATATATATCATATATAAATATAGTTCCATCATAATAGCCACCATAAGAGGTGGTAGGAGAAGATTGAACAATCATCGCTTCGTGATGTGTTAGTTTTTCATCCACAGAAACAGTATGTTCATTACCCATTAGATGGAGGTGTGTGTAAGTGTAGTTCGAATAATTTACATAAAAACATCGTAGTATATTTATGATACTGGTGTTATTATAAAATAAATGAATAAAAAGAGTTTTTGGGGTTTGAGAAGTAAAATAAAACAAAATAACTTAAGAGAAGACATTACCTTTAAATCGGGTAACTCCCTTTGGTTTGAACCCAAAGGGTTTCTTGAAGTGCCTTATTACTAACATAAGTCCTCTTAGAGGAATAGTGGGATCTTGAGAGCTTATTTGGGTAGATTTTGGACGAGCCAAGGGGCTTGAGAGGTGTGAGTAACGGGTTAGAGGTTAGGTCTTTTTATAAGGGGGAGGAGGGGCTCTTTAGGAAAGTGTGAAAATATTATTTTATTATAAAATGATTTTTGGTTTCTAAATTTCCAAAAATTATTAAAGTATAATATAAGATGAATCATGTTCTAAATAAAATTATCCAATAAAAATTTGATAGGTTTTGGAAATTATTTTAATCTTTATAATCTTATTTATTTAAATAATTTATTAATGAGGTAAACACAACATCAATATTGTGTCATAAATAATTTAATTTATTTGATATCTAAAAATTATAAAAAAATATGATAATGTATGAAATATTTTTATATTTCTAGTGAATCTTTATAGTAAAATATATCAATTATATAACCCCACATTAAAATTGTTTTAGCAAAATAATACATGTTTATGATATTTTTATTTTTACTTTAAATAAAAAGTTATTAATATCATTATCTTACCCAAGTGGATTTAAAAGGCCAAAATTCTCACCCAAGAATTTTTTTGGTCAGCCATTACACATACAATAATATTAGTACAAGTTTTAAGGTAATTTTATATTATTATAATATTGTTTTTACCTTGAATTACCCTATTTATCTTTAACAATGGTAAATAAAAGTCAAAACTTACGATTCACTAAAAAATATTTTCATTTTATTGAACCAAATTTTACATACTAATAACAACCATGTATGTTAGATTTTTGAAATTCAATTCACAAAAGTGGTAAAATTTCATTTAAATGAAAAAGTCATCGTTTTAACTACTTAGTGTTTTCACTATTCATAAAAAATTGATGTTTTTCAGAAAAATAAAAAATATTTATCCTAAGTTATATTTGATATTCCAAATTAAAAAAATATGTCTATTTTTCAAAATTCAATACATAGAATTTGAATTAATTAATTTAAAATTAATTCCCATTGTCAAAACAAAAAGCGTGTTTTTAAGAAATAATAACTATCAAAAGATTGACACTTGTTTATCTCCAATTTCAAAGTGAAATTACTTCAATGACCAATGTTAGATTAAATTGAAAAAATAAAATATAATTTCACTTTAAAACCAATTAAATAGATAATCCAACCATAAATATAAATTAAATTAAAATGGAGTTTTGAATTAAAATACAATATTTTTCCACTATTCATTAAAAAATGAATTTTATCATAAAAATACCAAAATTTTTCCCAAAGTAAATTCTAATGTCCCGATTCTAAAGAAGAATTTTATTTTGTCCAATATAACATATAAAATTTATCAAAAATAGATTTAAAGAGGGTTCTCCATTAGAAGGTGGTAAATTGACCTTTTAATGAATATTAGAGTATTTATGCTTAAAATCAGATTCTTTATTATTTTAAGCCTCTAAAATTTATTGGATAAATGTAAAAACATTTAAGAAACATTTTTAATCATAATATGGTTAGTGGTTTTCATTCCTTCCAATAAAACGACTATGTGTTTACTACCATTTAAAATAATAATATTATATTAATATTTTTCAGTATAACTCAACGTTGTGTGCAATGTAAGTTTTCAATGAAACCTGTTGTTACGTATTAGGTATGTCATTGAACATAGAACCCCATTTAAGGTAAAATTAATATTTAATTCACAAATTTTAATAAATATAAAAAGTTATATTCTTAAATTACCTGGGATGTTACATCCTTCCCCCCTTTTGGGAATTGCATCGTCACAATTTTAAAATTGGGCATGGAAACTTCATTGAAAGTTCCACATCAGAAAGAGATTCATTAAAACAATCAATTTAAAAGAAATAAAAATAAATACAAAGGTCACCCGAGATATCCCATACTAGGATTCCATATAGGAAAACATAGATATGGAAGAGAAACAAACCATCAAGTTTGGATGGAGAGTGGTAGAAAACATGATTAGGAGAAAGTTAACCACAAGAAAATCACAAAATTGTGATAGGTTAAACGGTCTTTGATTCCCCAGTAGGAAACGTTAACGGAAAATGTTTTTATTTTAAGTTAATTTTCATAAATTTGAGGAATTTATTTATGAGTTTAACTAAAAACATAAGGAAACATACTTACTTGTCATGTAGACTTTCATCCTTTACTAAATTTCTACCACAAATTCATCTTTTCTCCAAAATATGAGTATTCATACTAACTTGGTCACATTAAAGGCTCTAGAATCAACTTCTATATTATCAGATAATCCAAAAAAGATGAACTATGTATTTCCCCTATCCTTAGACATCAACCAAAACCAAAACATTTAGTTCAAGACCAGATAATCCCCAAAAAATGATTATACTTTATAAAAAGAAACACTACTCGTAATCCCCAAAATTCGACAAAAAATACTGAAAGTTTGGAAAAGAACATTCAATAAATAAATGTCCTTAAAATTCTTCAACGTAACCCAAACTAAGATTGTAACCCAAAAATCAAAAATATTTAAGCCCATTGTCTTCCACAGTAAATCTTAACATTTATCTCCAAATAAAGTTGACAACTCTTAAAGTATCATACTAAATTGTAATTAACCAAATCACATATTATCTATGATAGGTTTATCATTTCCATAAATAACCCAAATCACTGTATGTCCATAATAAAAACATAGATTCTTCCAAAATAAAATTCCACCATTACTCATCAAAAGAAAAGATAATTATTCCTTGAATAAATTTTTCTTATATCAAACTTCAGGGTTACACATACTATAAAAAGTCTTCCAATGTAATCCCATCCTCAAAATATACTTAATAATTTTAAGCATTTCATCATCTTAAAATATACCATAACTATTGAATCCCTTATATGTTTACTTCTTACTCATTCAATGTTCTTCATGATCCATTAACCATTCCTTACCAACTTATTCTGAAATACTTCTTTCGTACAAAAAAATCATGAATCATATCCTAAGATTCAATAATATCAAAACATATGTTAATAAATAATCTTTACCTTTAATTGGTCATTTTTTGTTTCTTCATCCTCAATCGGAATGGAATTAGGTATTGGTAAACATATATTTGTATGATTCTGGTGTCCCCATTCCCGAAACTTTTTCGTAGGACATCTGTTTGTATAATGACCATGCACAGCACATTTAAAACATTCAATTGATCCCTCAGAAATAAATTCATTTCCTTTCCTAGAGTCAATTGGATGCTTACTTTTTCCATGGTAGGTCATTTCTTTATAAACTTCATTCCCACATCTATAGCATCTTCCCATCCCTTTGAAGAATTTCTCTAGGTGTTTCTTTCTACATTTTTAACGCATAGGTTTTTGAACATAATTACCTTTATGATTATTACCTAAACTTCTGTAGGGATTTGTTTCTCGCATATATGATGCCTTATAAAAATCACCATGGTTCATGTGGTCAATAATGACTCTATATAGCTGGTTGAGAATAACAATAAGAGTTCACATTGCAGCTCACATTTCATTCAGTTTCTCATTCAAAAAACCGTCACAGTTTTCTTCACATCCACTGTTACTTTAGTGACTGCTAGATCTATCCATTTACAAAAACCAAAAATGTTAGTGTGAGTATATCAGTAAAATCATAATATAATATCTTATGAGGAGGGTAAATACTATGATAGACTTATTAATGTTATCTTAAACTCATTAAATTTATCTAAAATAACTATGTCTCTTTATAATATGCTAACCATTATGGTTATGTCACTTATGCTTAAATAACACCCTAACCTCTAAAGTTATCTATACCGACCTCTGATACCAACTATAAGTAAAAAACCTTAAAACATTACATAATATTGAATTAAATGAATAATTCACATTGAGGATCTTTTCAGGTTTAGAATTTTAGAGAATTAGGCCATAAATATTACTTATCTACTTGAAAATTACATGTAGACACTACTACTCAGTATCCATTTTTTCATAAAATAAAAACTCTAAAAAAGAAACATGTATAGTTCTAAGTTTTAGACAACACAACTTTTCCTTGATCCCAACATTGACCCTATTCATCTTTAAATCCTGTGGAAAACATTTCAAAAACATGGAATGAGCATAAAAATCTTAGTAAGGGTTATAAAATAAAGAAATAAAACATTATCCCATCAATAAATACAATTTGATGAAACCATACTTTTCAATCATAACATACCTCATGAAATCATAAGATTTATGAATAACACATAGAAATCATAAATTCTAAAGGTAACTTATGGAATAAAAAACATACTTACATTGTAGCTATCACAGATACATAGGGTGTTATGTTGGAATAACCATCATAGTATATTACCTTAATCTCTTAGGAGAAATATTAACGTTGACCTCTGCCATGTTACCCAATGCAATGAAGAGCTATCTCGGGCTCACCAGCCTTAGGTTTATCATGAAACCACTAGTATTCATAAACAATGCTGAATCACCATAACGTAGTCATAACACATAAAAAATTCATAAATTAAAGATAACATTTCCATATTGCTATCACAATATATTATTTCAATATATTGGCATAATCAATTCTTTATCAAACCATTTTGAAAAACATTTAAAACATTTTATTTAGTGATTTTTGAATCAAAGTGTCCGATACCAATTCAAAGATTTTAAAAGAATTAACATTTTAAAAAATTAATGTCCATATAAATAAATCCTAAAAACCATTTGAAAACATGGACGTTAATGATAAATATTTAGAAGAATAAATCTTTAAAACATTTAAAACGATATTTTAGTTAAAGAGTTTTTAAAAAATGAGAGACGCTTGAAAACAAATAATTGATGAATAAAATTTAATAAAAACTTTATAATATCATGAGAATAAAAATATTCATGATATAATATTCCAAAGGACAATATATACATCGTATAAGAGTGAATTGGTGCATAACAATAGTGAAGTCCCAATGGAATGTAAATTGAGATGAAATCCCTTATAAAGACGGTATCATCAGATTAACGATAAATCAATGACATAATTATGTGTGAAAAATATAAATACACTAAATATGATTGTAAATTTAGTATAAAACAATTAGAGGTCATTCACACATATTCATAGCATTACATAATCAACAAGTATAAGTTTAACCAAAAGAATTGAAATTGGGTTAAGAAATTATCTTACAGAATTTCGACAGCCTAACGATGTCACTTTTAAATTAAGAAAATGATTTGATGAGAGATAAATGGGAATCTCACCACTCAGACATACAATTTTTAGCAATAAGGATATATAAGAACATATCCCAACATAAGAATATATAAATTAAAATACATAACAAAAAGAAGTCTTTTAAAAAGAGGAGGGTGAAAGGTTCCTTTACCGATTTGGTAACTTACGAAACATACACCCCATGAAAAAAGGATCATACAATGAAGATGTAAATACCCATAAATTACATTATATTACACAAATAATACAATCATGGTAAGTACATACACCACACAAAAGGAAATAGTGGCAAATATAGCATGAATCTCACAAGAATAAAAAGTGAGATGAATACCCATTACCACGTTGTAATCAATCGAGTCGTAAGACCAAAATTTAATAACCACCCAATGAATCACAGAATACCATGAATATAAAGTGAATAATGATAATATATATCAAATGGAAGTACAAAATACACCACATTAAATAAATAGGTGGCAAAAAATGGAAATCTCACAGAAGTAAAAGTGAGATACGAAGCCCCTTACCTCATGTTCGATTTGACCCGTTCATTATTTAATCTCCTAAATAATTAACTAAAGTCAATTAATAATTTATTAAAACCCTTTTTCAAGTTTATTATTCCTTTTATATCAATTATTACCATGTTATAAACATTATTTAACCATTTATGTTAATAATGGTCTTTTTTTCGATATTTGAGTCAAAAATGAACTTCTTATAATTAGAAGTTGTTCATGAGGTCAAAGGTCCATTATCTCCTGAATTATATTCATGATTTAGATACCATATATATCATATATATCCAGTATATACATGTATTTATAATAGTACATAACATTTGGAGGTAAGAAATGAAATGCACCATTCATGGAGACGGTAAGCCGTATGTACGCATGAACGCTACTTTCATTTCTATTTCATATTTAATGGAATAAAAAAATAATGATACATAGGTATATTATAATTCCAGTATAATATAATATATATAATCTCAGTAACTCCATCCTTTATACATTCCACGTATGACATGAACGAGTCATATCACTTTGATGGGGCGGTAGTCCGCACTTCCTCGAATGAGATTATCGTATTTACATAATATAAAATCAATAAAGGAATTATATAAATGAAAAATAAATAATCATAGAAAAAATATAATATATATCATATATAAATACAGTTCCATCATAATGTCCACCATAGGAGGTGGTAGTAGAAGATTGAATTATCATCGTTTCGTGAGGCGTTAGTTTTCCATCCACAGAAACAATATGTTCTTTATCCATTAGATGGAGGTGTGTGTAAGTGTAGTTAGAATCCTTCTCATACCAACATAATAGTATATTGAGGATACTGGTGTTTTTTTAAAATAAATAAATAAAAATAGTTTAGGGGGTTGGAGAAGTAAAATAAAACAAAATAACTTAAGAGAAGACGTTACCTTTAAATCGGGTAACTCCCTTTGGTTTGAACCAAAAGGGTTTCTTGAAGTTCCTTATGCCTAAGGTAAGGATTCTTGGAGGAAGAGAGGGATATTTAGAGTTTATTTGGGTAGAGGTTGGATGAGCCAATGGGATTCAGAGGTGTGAGTAATGGGTTAGAGGTGATTGATTTTTATAAGGGGGAGGAGGGGCTCTTTAGGAAAGTGTGAAAATATTTTTTTATTATATAATGATTTTCAGTTTCTAATTATCCAAAACATATTAAAGTTGAAGATAAGATTACTCATGGTTGAAATAAAATCATCCAATAAGAATTGGATAGGTTTTGGATATTTTTTTAATCTTTATAATCTTATTTATTTAAATTATTTATTAATGATGTAAACACTGCATCATTATTGTATCCTAAATAATTTACTTTATTTGTTTTATAAAAATTATAAAAAAATACCATAATTTAGGAAATATTTTTATATTTATAATGAATATTTATAGTCTAATATACCAATTTTATAACACCACATTAAAATTGTTTTAGAAAAACAATACATGTTTATGATATTTTTATTTTTTACTTTAAATAAAAAGTTATTAATATCATTATCATTTCCATGTGGCTTCCAAAGGTCAGAAGTATCACCCAAGGATTTTCTTGTTCGGACATTAATTATCCAATAAGTTTAGACTAGTGTTAATGTAATTTTATATTATTATAATATTGTTTTTACTTTGAATTACCTTATTTACCTTTAACCGCGGTAAATAAAAGTCAAAAGTTACTATTCACCAAAAAATATTTTCATCTTATTGAACCAAATTTTACTTACTAATAACAATCATGTATGTGGGATTTTCAAAATTCAATTCACAGAAGTGGTAAAATTTTATTTAAATGAAAAAGTCAGCTTTTTAACTACTACTTAGTGTTTTCACTATTCATCAAAATGGAAGTTTTTCAGAAAAATACAAAAAATTCAGCCTATGCTATATTTGATATTCCAAATTCAAAAATGATGTCTATTTTACCAAATTAAATACATAGAAGTTTCATTAATTAATTTAAAATTAATCCCCGTTTTCAAAACAAAAAAGCGTGTTTTTAAGAAATAATAGCTATCAAAAGATTGACACTTGTTTATGTCCAATTTCAAAGTGAAATTACTTCCAATGAACAACATTGGATTAAATGGAAAAAATATTACCTAAATACACTTTTAAACTAATTAAAAAGATAATTTATCCATAAAAATAAATTATATTAAAAGGTAGTTTTGAATTAAAATACAACATTTTTCCACAATTCATTAAAAAAATGAATTGTATCAGAAAAATACAAAAAATTTACACAAAGTAAATTTTGATGTCCCGAAAATAAATAAGAATTTTATTTATTCAAATAGAACATATAAAAGTAACCAAAACTAAATTTAAATATGGTTCTCCATTAAATGGCGACAAATTTACCTTTTAATGAATATTAGAGTATTTATGCTTAAAATCAGATTTTTTCTTATTTTAAGCCTCTAAACTTTATTGGATAAATGTAAAAAAATTTAAGAAACATATTTAATCATAATATGGTTAGTTTTGTTCATTCCATCCAATACAATGGATATGCATTAACTACCATTTAAAATAATAATATTATATTAATATTTTTCAGTATAAATCAATGTTGTGTGCAATGTAAGTTTTCAATGAAACCTGTTGTTGCGTATCAGGTGTTACATCGAACATAGCATCCCCTTTAAGGTAAAATTAATATTTAATTTACAAATTTTAATATATATAAAAATTTATATTCTTAATTTACCCGGGATGTTACATCCTTCCCCCCATTTGAGAATTGCGTCCTCACAATTTTAAAATTGGTTATGGAAACTTCATTGAAAGTTCCACATCAAAAAAAGAGGCAATAAAACTATCACTTTAAAATAAAGAAAAATAAATACAAAGGTCACCTGAGATAACCCATACTAGGATTCCATATAGGAAAACATAGATATGGAAGAGAAATAAACCATCAAGGTTTGATGGAGAGTGGTAGAAAACAAGATTAGGAGAAAGTTAACCACAAGGAAATCACAAACTTGTGATGGGTTAAATGGTCATTGATTCCCCAATAGGAAAAGTTAATGGAAAATGTTTTTGTTTTAAGTTACTTTTCATATATTTGAGGAATTTATTTATGAGATTAACTAAAAACGTAAGGAAACATTATTACTTGTCATGTAGACTTTCATCCTTTACTAAATTTCTACCACTAACTCATCTTTTCTCCAAACGATGAGTATTAAAACTGACTTGGTCACATTAAAAGCACTAGAATAAACTTCTAGATTATCAGATAATCCACAAAAGATGAACTATATATTTCCCCTATCTTTAGACATTAACCAAAACCAAAACTCTTAGTACAAGACTAGATAATCCCCCAAGAAGGATAATACTTTATAAAAATAAATACTACTCTTAATCCTTAAAATCCGACAAAAAATACCCAAATTTCAGAAAAGAACATTCAATAAACAAATTTCCTGAAAATTCTTCAAAGTAACCCAAACTAAGATTGTAACCCAAAAATCATAAGGATCTAATAACATAGTCTTCCACAGTAAATCTTAACAATTATCTCTAAATAAAATCGACTACTCTTAAAGTCTCATATGGATGTGTAATTAACCAAATCAGATATTATCTATGACAGGTTTATCATTTCCATAAATAACCCAAATCACCATATGTCTATAATAAAAACATATATTCTTCCAAAATAAAATTCCACCATTACTCATCAAAATAAAAGGTCATTATTCCTTGAATAACATTTTCATATATCAAAATTTAGGGTTACACATACTGTAAAATGTCTTCCAATGTAATCCCATAATCAAAAGATCCTTAATACTTTTAATCATTTCATCATCTTAAAATCTACCATAACTCTTCAATTCCTTATATGTTTACTTATTACTCATTAAACGTTATTCATGATCCATTAAACATTCCTTAACAACTTATTCTGAAATACTTCTTTCCTATAAACAAAATCACAAATCATATCCTAAGATTCAATAATATCAAAACATATGTTAAGAAATAATCCCTACATTTCATTTGTCATTGTCAGTTTCTTCATCCTCAATTATATTGGAATTAGGTATTGGTAAACATATATTTATACGATCCTGGTGATCCTATTCCCAAAACTTTTTCATAGGACATCTGTTTGTATAATGACCATGCACACCACATTTAAAACTTTTAATTGATCCTTCAAAAAGAACTTCTTTTCCTTTCCTAGAGTCAATTGGATGATTCATTTTTTCATGATGGGTTCTTGCTTTATGACCTTCATTCACACATCTATAACATCTTTCCATCCCTTTGAAGCATTTTACTAGGTGTTTCTTTCCACATCCTTGACACATAGGTTTTTCAACATACTTAACTTTATGATTATTACATGAACTTCCATAGGGAATTGTTTATCTCATATATGATGACTTCTAAAAATAACCATGGTTCAGGTGGTCAATCTTGACTCTATATAGTTGGTTAAGAATAACCAATAGAGTTCTCATTGCATCTCCCATTTCATTCAGCTGCTCATTCAGAAAACCGTCACATTTTTCTTCACATCCACTGTTACTTTGGTGCCTTCTAGATCCAGCCATTTACTAAAACCAAAAAGTTTAGTGTGAGTATATCAGCAAAATCATCATATAAAATCTTATAAGGAGGTTAAATACTAAGATAGTCTTATTCATGTTATCTTAATCTCATTCAATTTATCTAAAATAATTATGGATATTTATAATATTCTAACCATTATGGTTATGTCACTTATGCTTAAATAACACCCTAACCTCTAAAGTTATCTAAATTGACCTCTGATACCAACTATAAGGGCCCAACCTTAAAACATTACATAATTTTGAATTAAATGAATAATTCACATTGAGGATATTTTTAGGTTTAGATTTTTAGAGAATTAGGTAATAACTATTACATATCAACTTGAAAATTACATGTAGACACTACTCTTAAGTATCCATTTTTTCATAAAATAAAAACTCTTAAAAAGAAACATGTCTATTTCCAAGTTTTAGAAAAAACCACTTTTCTTTAATCCCAACATTTACCATATTAATCTTTAATTCCTATGGAAAACAATTCAAAAACTTGGGATGAGTATAAAAATATCAGTAAGGTTTATAAAATAAGGAAAGAAAACATTTTCCCACCAATAAATACAATTCGATGAAACCATACTTTTCAATTATAACATACCTCATGAAATCATAAGATTTATGAATAACACATAGAAATCATAAATAATAAAGGTAACTTGTGGCATAAAAACATACTTACATTGTAGCTATCACAGCTACATAGAGAGTTACGTTGGAATACCCATGACAGTATATTCCCTAAATCTATTAGGAGAAACATTAATGTTTACCTCCGTTACGTTACCCAATGCATTGGAAAGCTATCTTGGGCTCACCCACCCTAGGTTTATCACAGAACCACCCATATTCATAAACAATGCCGAAGATCCATAACATAGTCATAACACATAAAACAAGCATAAAGAAAGATAATATTTTCACATTTCTATCACAATATATTATTTCATGATATTGATATAATCAATTCTTTATCAAACCATTTTCAAAAAATTTAAAACATTTAATAAAGAGATTTTTGAATCAAAGTGTCTCATACCACTTTGAAGTTTTAAAGAAATTAACATTTTAAAACATTAATGTACATATAAATAAATCATAAAAACCATTTGAAAACATGGACATTAATGAGAAATATTTAGAAGAATAAATCTTTAAAACATTTAAAACAATATTTTAGTTAAAGAGTTTTTAACAAAATGAGAGATTCTTGAAAACAAATAATTGAGGAATAAAATTTAGTAAAAACTTTATAATATCACGACAATAAAAATATTCATGATATAATATGCCTAAGGACAGTATATACTCTATATAAGAGTGAATTTATGAATAACAACAATGAAGTCTAAAGGGAATGTAAATTGAGACGAAATCCCTTATAAAGATGGTATCCTTAGATTAAGGATAAATAAATGACATAATTTTGTGTGAAAAATATAAATACACACAATATGATTGGATATTCAGTGTAAAACAATCATAGGTCATTCACACATATTCATAGAATCACATAATCAACAAGTAGAAGTTTAACCCAAAGAATTGAAATTGGGTTAAGAAATTCCCTTATAGAAATTCGACAGCCTAACGATGTCACTTTAAAATTCATAAAATGAGTTAAAGAGATAGAAAAGGGTATCACATCACTTGAAAATAAAATTTACATCAATAAGGATATATAAGAACATATCCCAACATAAGAAGATGTAAATTAAAATACATAACAAAAAGAAGTCTTTTAAAAAGAGGTGGGTGAAAGGTTCCTTTACCGATTTGGTAACTTACGAAACATACACCCCATGAAAGAAGGATCATACAATGAATATTTAGATACCCATAAATTATATTATATTACACAAATAATACAATCATGGTCAATATATACACCACATAAAAGGAAATAGTGGAAAATATAACATGAATCTCATAGGAATTAAAAGTGAGATGCAAACCCCTTTCCACGTTGTAATCAATCGAGTCATAAGATCCAAAGTTAATAACCACCAAATTAATCACATAATAACATTAATATAAATATAATAATGATAATATATATCAAATGGAAGTACAAAATACACCAGATGCAAGAAATAAGTGGTGAACAATGGAAATTTCACAGAATTAAAAGTGAGATAAGAAACCCCTTACCTCGTGTCTGATTTGACCCGTTGGTTCTGTAATCTCCTAAATAAAAAACTAAAGTTAATTATTACGTTCTTAAGAAATTTTTTCAATTTTATTATTCCTTTTATATCACTTATTACCATTTTATAAACATTATGTAATCATTTAAGTTAATAATGGTCATTTTGTCGATATTTGGGTGAAAAAGGAACTTCTTATAATTACAAGTTGCTCATGTGGTCAAAGGTAAATTATCTATAGAATTATATTAATGATTTAGATATCTTATATATCATATATATCCAGTATATACATGTATTCATAATAGTACATAACATTTGGAGGTAATAAATGAAATGCTCTGTTCAAGGAGACAGTAAACCGTACGTACGCATGAATGCTACTTTCATTTCTATTTCATATTTAATGGAATGAAAACATAATGATACATATGTATATTATAATTAAATTATAATATTATATATATAATCTCATTAAATCCATCCTTTATTCATTCCACGTATGGCATGAACGAGTCATATCACTTTAAGGGGGCGGTAGTCCGCACTTCCTCAAATGAAATTATCGTATTTACCTACTATGGAATCCATAAAGGAATTATATAAATGAAAAATAAATAATAATAGCAACAATATAAAATATATCATATTTAAATACAGTTCCATCATAATGGCCACCATAAGAGGTGGTAGGAGAAGTTTGAACAATCAACGTTTCATGAGGCGTTAGTTTTCCATCCACAAAAACAGTATGTTCTTTACCCATTAGATGGAGGTGTGTGTAAGTGTAGTTAGAATACTTCTCATAAAAACATACTAGTATATTTAGGATACTGGTGTTGTTATAAAAGAAAAGAATAAAAAGAGTTTAGGGGGTTGGAGATGTAAAATTAAACAAAAGAACTTAAGAGAAGATGTTACATTTAAATCAGGTAACACCATTTTGTTTGAACCAAAAGGGTTTCTTGAAGTGAATTATGCCTATGGTAAGGATTCTAGGAGTAATAGAGGGATATTTAGAGATTATTTGGGCAGAGTTTGGATGAGAAAAAGGGCTTGAGAGGTGTGATTAATGGGTTAGACGCGAGGGATTTTTATAAGGGGGAGGAGGGACTCTTTAGGAAAGTGTGAAAATATTATTTTATTATATAATGATTTTCAATTTCTAAATGACAAGAACTTATTAAAGTAAAAGATAAGATGAATCATGGTCAAAATAAAATCATCCAATAATAATTGGACAGGTTTTGAATATTATTTTAATCTTTATAACCTTATTTACTTAAATCATTTATTAATGAGGTAAACACTTCATCATTATTGTGTCATAAATAATTTAATTTATTTGAGGTCTAAAAATTATAAAAAAAATTACATAATTTAGGAAATATTTTTAGCTTTATAATGAATACTTATAGTCAAATATATCAATTATTTAACCTCACATTAAAATTGTTTAAGCCAAATAATACATGTTTATGATATTTTTATTTTTACTTTAAATAAAAAGTTATTAAAATCATTATCTTACCCAAGTGGATTTCAAAGGCCAAAAGTCTCACCCAAGGATTATCCTGTTAGGAAATTTCTCATCCAATAAGGTTAGGACAAGTGTTAAGGTAATTTTATATTATTATAATATTGTTTTTACCTTGAATTACCCTATTTACCTTTAACCACGGTAAATAAAAGTCAAAAGTTACTATTCACCAAAAAATATTTTCATATTATTGAACCAAATTTTACTTACTAATAACATCCATGTATGTTGGATTTTAAACATTCAATTCACAGAAGTGGTAAAATGTCATTTAAATGAAAAATTCAGCTTTTTAACTACTACTTAGTGTTTTCACTATTCATAAAAATTGAAGTTTTTCATAAAAACACCAAAGAATCAGCCTAAGCTATATTTGATATTCTGAATTAAAAAATATGTCTGTTTTAAAAAATTCAATACATAGAAGTTGCATTAATTAATTTAAAATTAATTGTCGTTGTCAAAACAAAAAGCGTGTTTTTAAGAAATAATTACTATCAAAAGATTGACTCTTGTTTATGTCCAATTTCAAAGTGAAATTACTTCCAATGACCAAAATTGGATTAAATGGTAAAAATATAATCTAATTACACTTTAAAAACAATTAAAAATATAATCTAACCATAAAAATAAATTAGATTAAAAGGCAGTTTTGAATTAAAATTCAGTATTATTCCACTATTCATTAAAAAATGAATTTTATCAAAAAAATACCAAAAAAATACCATATGTAAATTTTGATTTCCCAATTCTAAATAATAATTTTATTTTGTCAAATAGATCATATAAAAGTGACCAAAACTAGATTTAAAGAGGGTTCACCATTAAAAGGCAGTAAATCGACATTTTAATGAATATTAGAATATTTATGCTTAAAATCAAGTTCTTTCTTATTTTTAGCCTCTAAAATTTATTGGATAAATGTAAAAACATTTTAGAAACATATTTAATCTTAATAAGGTTAGTTTTTTTCATTCCCTCCAATACAACAGCTATGCGTTAACTACCATTTAAAATAATAATAGTATATTAATATTTTTCAGTATAACTCAACATTGTGTGTAACGTAAGTTTTCAATGAAACCTGTTGTTGCGTATCAGGTATTCCATCAGAAATTTTACCCCCTTTAAGGTAAAATTAATATTTAATTCTAAATTTTTAATAAATATAAAAAGTTATATTCTTAATTTACCTGGGATGTTACAGAAAAGGTATAGATAACCTACCTTATGAATATGGTAGAACATTCGCCTAGTATTGGCCTTTGGTTTTGACCACATCAGAAGAAAATAAAAAATTGATGAATTCCATGAAAATAGGGAATAATATCTTGAACCAAAATTACTCTATTGATATGAATAATAATTATGAAAGGAGTTAAAGTATTAGAGATCTTACCAGTGGTGATCTAATATGATAGACGATAGTCCGATTAGAGTCTGGATGAAATAAAAACACCAAAGACTAGCTTAAAGATTAAATGAGCTCAAATGGGAGGAGGGGAGTGTTGTTCATCCACTTGAAAATAATAAAGGAGGGTTCTTTAAAAAGTTTGAGTGAAAAAATGGTAATTTTTAGAAAAAATTTAATGGTCACACAGTTTTTTTGCACGATTAGAAAAATGATGCACCAACCATGTGCACCCCACTACCTAGGGAGCACACCTTGTATGGAATATATTGCATGGTTAGAAAAAATGTGCACAAACCATGCACACCCTCCATCTCATCCCTACATGTTTCAAAACTCCCTCACATGGTTTAGACAAAACATGTGTCTCCCTAACTGGTCTGTGCAGTTTGATGTGCACGGTTAGCCCTAACCATGCACTAAGAATGCACCTCTCATGTTTCTTCCATAATTTGGAGATCCATGCTCCAAACAAGCCCCATACAATTTCAAATACTTTTTAAGTTATTAGGAATGTTTATAAGAATAAAACATAATATTAAAACTAAAAAAAGGTTCCATACCTCAAGTAAAATCCCGGATCTTACAATGAATGTGAGTAATGGTCCTTAAACTTTAATATTATCATTAATTCTTGTCAGGACTTGTGCACATATATTTACGAACCAAAATTATGATACCATATATTCATGAGAATTAGGGTATGTTGGGTGTGTCATGAATGAAATGTTATTAATGGATAAGTCGAGGAAGGATTTTCCCTTCCATCTTTATAGAAGTTGATATCTCACCCCTTTGATTGAAATAAAATAGTCTCATTATATTCTATGGTTATTGTGTAACAATGTGTTTATTTAAGATAGTTAAATAAATACATATCAATCATATTGTTTAAATACACATATGTGCAACCATCTTGATGAGATATTGAGACAAAGGGATTATATTACACAGTAAACGTTCGTATGTGATTGTTGATGTTAAAACATTAAGTTCTTTATCTAGAATTTATAGACCCATTTCTCTATATTAATCTTGTAATTCAAGACATATCATCTAATTCTAATGAGAAATAATCCTATAGGGTCACACACACAGTGTTTAAGTTGATCTTGATTAAATTTTATTTGAATTTAATTAATGGAATCATTATTTTTATTCAATACCTAGAAATAGATTTTTCATGTTTTACTGATGAAAAATATTCATTGTATATTTAATGAAAACTTATTCATTGGATTGTAGATAAAATATTTATTTATGAATAAAATTTTTAATTAAATATTTATTTGGGTATTCAATAAATCTTTAGGAGTTAGAATGAACCAAGATCATGTCTAGTGATAAATATTAATTTTCAAACTGGTAAAATAATATTTATCATTTCATTAGTTAGATCACACCATAAAATAATAATAATAATAATATTTTCATTATATAGTATGGTGTCCAATAAGTATTATAATATTATTTAAGGATTATTAGAAAATTAAATAACATTTTAAGCTAAATCAAAACTCTTTAAATACATAGTTATGTCTATTATGTAGGGTTATTTTATAATTTAGAAAAATTTCACACAAAATACTTCTCTCTTGAATCCATCCTTCTCACCTCCACTCAAGAACACAAAGAACATGGTATAATCCTTCAAGTCCAAATAAACAATAATCAATCAAGACAAACAACACAAGATGATAGATCCACTATGCTAGCACCTGATGTTCTATCGACATTGTTCAAAGATCAAAGGAGCATGTGTGGATCACTTCTAGAGGGATTATAAACATTGATTCTAATAGTGAATTGAAGGTAATATAAAAAGGGTTTTAAATAATCAACATCCTCATCGAAGAAAGATCCTTAGACCATGTATTCTTTCTTCAAATCTAATATAAATTAATTATAAATTTAACATCCAAAGGTTATCTCTTGGGGTTATGGGATTCTCTATGTCAATATATGATGGATTTTTTGTTCACAATGTTTAAGCCTTGCATAATTGGTTAATGATACATTGAATATGAAAAAATATTTATGGTTATTTAACCCAATAGGGACTTCCACTTCTCCTGGAAACTACAAGTGGTATCAAATGGGTTAATTTTTAAATTTATATTATTTATTTAATTATTTATCTATTAGAGAAAATAGTTATTATGTATTTCATTTCATAATTTTCATTGTTTAATATGATTTTTAATTAACAAACTTTCAACATTTTAATTTCATCATTTAAGATTCATTTTTTTAAAAAGTTTAATAACACATGAAGAATGACTGGAGATGACATTGAGATGTTCCAAGAATTTTTCGTCAGTAAGACTAGGTTACACAACATATAACTGGAGTACACACCCTATAACCTTGTGCATTGAACATGGCCATGTTGTAGGATACACAACATGCCAATAGGTAACTACACATGTTGCATTTATTGCACACTATGTGTAGACCAGTACAACTTGGCACATGTCTTGTCGGATTATATAGCATGTAGCTATAATAAACACAATGTTTTCAATGTGATTTGGAAGAAAAATTAATGAAAATCATGTAGTCAAAATACATGGTCAAATACCATTTGAGACAAAAAAAAAACTAGAGCATTAATGAAATACATGATGTGTAGCTAGTGTAAACAACATGTAGTTAATTATTTACCACATCTAAAATACACATCAAGTAATCTAGCAGGTCAAGTGGAAACATTACAAGCTAGATAGATGATGTGTAGCTAGTTAGTACACACTGTGTTGTCCTGTATCCTAAGAACACATTGAGTCCTTCAATGGATTATATAGACACATGACAATCAAGATACATGTCATGTTATTGGTTGGTAGACACTATGTAGTTCTACATCTGAAGAACATGATGAGTCATACAGTGGGTTACATGGATACATGATAAGCATTATACATGGTAGGTAGATAGTTAGTATATTCCATGTAGTCTTTCCAAGGACATGTCTAAGGCCTGGGAAGTTATCCTATGTACATGACATTTGTGGAACATGGCATGTAGTTTATAAGTACATGCCAAGTAGTATTATAATAAAGGATAAAATAAAATAAAATTAAATAAATAATTATAGTATTACAACCTTATTAATTTGATTGGCACCTGATGTGTTTGAAAATTTAATAAAGGTTTTTAATAATTAACAATGTTAAATTAATTAATTTTAATTATCTATAATTATTGGTTATGCCATTTATTTGAAATAAATTCATTAATTATGAGTATCTTCAAGAGAGTTCATATTTTCATTAATAAAAAAGGTAATTAATTAATACAAGCACATTTATCTTAATAATAAAGAAAAAATAAAAATGAATGTTAACTAGTATAGGTTTCAAAATTGGTTGCATGTGCATGACCGTTCACAAACTTTGACCAGACCTATGTATGTTTTGGTTTAATTTAATTTAATTTATTGCATGATTTTATATTTATTAATTATCAAATTAAATATTATGGATTTCTAGTCATCCCACCCTCTATTATTATATAGAACCCGTATGTCTAAAGTTATTTATGTAATTACCCTTAACCAATACTTTAGTTTCCCTCACTAGTGTGTGAGTTAAAAATACATTTAATAAAAGGAGTATTCTAAGGAGTGTGTAGGTCGGTCAAGATGAAACCATGATGATACCAACCTAGGTGATGCACTGTTGGATAGTTGGAATTCTAAAACTTGTTCCAAGACTAGAACAATGAGTATTTTCACCTTGGTCAAAGGTTTTTATAATAAACTTCAGTACACCAGGTCTGAAGGATCAGGCCCATAGGTTTAAGACCCCTTGGTCATTGGTTGATTTATTATTCTCTAAATAAATAAACCATTAGATAAGATCCTGATAGGGTCATTTATTTATTATTCTATTTCTATCTTAGTTATCATTCATTTTATGGATGCAAGACCATGATCACATAAATAAATAAACTAATGTGAAACGATGGAATTGAAATGAATAGATTATGAATAAATGTTTTATCAAAATATGGTTAATAAATTAAGTATAATATACTTAATATTAAAAAGAAATATAATAGATAACCATGAGAAATTTATGCATAATGAACAAAATCCCACAACATAATATTTAGTCATACTTGGCCTTACATTACTTGAGTAGGAATGAAACCAATGGAACTAAGTGTTTGACCAAGCCTTGTTGGGAAATATACATTTATAAGGGGAGTTATTATGAAAGTTTTGGGTTGACATTATTATATTACATCAGGAGGATTATCCCTTTATATACTTGGTGTAACTTAGAAGAAAGTGTAGAGAAAATATTAGTTAGTATTTTAGGATTGTGAAATCCACTAAGCGAATCAAGGAGTTGAAAGCCCATAGTTCTCAAAGACACACCTACCTAAATTCATTTAAGTAACTTGAACAACCCTTGTTGGGGTTATGTGAAGGGAAATATATATCCTTTCCACTAGAATTTCCAAAAAACTATACATTCTGAGTTCAATGGTGAGGAATATTTGGTCTAGATAAAATAATGGGATACTTAATAAAATTAATTTCATTATTTGTCACATAAATATTAATCAATTTAATTACTAATAATTTTGTTTTTATAATACTAGATAATGGAAAAAAACCGTGAAAATAGTTGAACAATTATTAAATCAGGGTATATCCTTAAAAATACAAATTTCTAGATATTTTACATCATTTATGTGATGAATTATTATTATAATGTTTGTATTATGTGTTGGAATCCACTATTCCTATTCTTATACCTTAGAAAGTGAGAAAAGTTGAAAATAATTCCAACCATAAATATGTTTAGAATGCTTCATATGTATGCTGTATTATATCATAAATTATGTCTGGAGAGTTGATGATACAACATAAAGACATGGATGCTTACACAAAAATATCTTATTTTATTTTTCTTGAGAAAGAGAAATAAAGTATTGAAATAAATATGATTTTCAATACACTATATCATTGTAAACTGGAAGAAGGAAATCTAGATACTAATCATGCTTTCAAAATGATAGGGTATATCGATTAGTTATAAAAATTTGGCTTCTAATTGGATAATAAATTATCCATTAATCTTATATTATTATCCTTACCACCAAGATTATCCTTATTTTTCCAAGACCAAATAAATAAAATAGATAAGTCACTTAGGAATCTTTTGTCCATAATTAAATAAGTGGATAGGGACTGAATGAAATATGTTTCTCCGCCCCTTAAGGTAAATTTTTTGAAATACGTGGCTGAAGATAACATGGATAATATAAATAAAAAATATGCTTTACAATGTTCTTTAAATATACAAAGGATTCAAGGGAAAAAGAATTAATAAGAGGTTATTTTATTCTAATGTGAAAATATTAAACACTGGAAAAGAAATTAGAATGAATTGAAGAAGAAAATAGTTACATCCACTTAAGGTATATTCATCAAGTTTCTATTCACGACATGTGTTTAATAATGTGATGGAATCTTCAAGTAACTTAATAATAGATTAGTAACTACCCCTATACCTATATTACCTTTTAGTAGAGAAGGATTTTTTCATAAAAAATGATGCTTCATTAAAGGTTTTGGGGTGTACACTCATGGAAAATAACAAGGTAATGGATTATTCTTCATGTCAATTGAAGAATATTTGGGGAAATTACCCAACATATGATTAGGATTTAGATATAATAGTCTATTAATTTAAAATTTGGTGGAATCATCTATATAGTGTAAAGTGTGATATCTATACTAATAATAAGATCTTGATGTTTATTTTCATATAAAAGGAGTTGCACTTGTAAAAAATTAGATGGATATAATTAATCAATGATTATATTTTTTAATAAATTACCTCCATAGGGAGTTGAACAAGGTGGTATATGATTTGAGAATAAAGTATCATGCTACATTATCCTTGATAAATATTCAAAGGAACCTAATATTTATAGTTATTTAATGTATAGATATGGAAATCATAAGATTAGGGATGAAATCCTACCTTTTGCAAATGATTTCTCAACCATCAATATATGTAATCATTAATGAGGCCCTGATTCAAATCTATAAAAAATTTGGGGAATGATCTTGAATTTAAACATGATAGATATAGAGTTACTATATTTGGAAACCATATGTGCATCTCATCCACAACGATACTGGAGATGGTGATTTTGGATGATTCACATAGCTTATCCTTATCAATTCATATTGGAAGCACAATTATGTATAGAGATCTTAAAAAAATTGAGGGGGGGATATGAAGAGTTAGATTTTGGAGTAATTATATTGATTCTTGGTATCCCATCACATAAAGACTGAACACCATAAATCTAAAGGGATTATGCAACCATTACCTATACCAGTATGGTAATGGGAGAACATCACCTTGTATTTAATCATAACTGTTTCTATGAATTATAAAGGCTGTAATTACATATGGGTAGTGGTGGATATACTTATAAAGTATGTACACTTCATTACTGTTCATGAATAATATACACTTTATGAACTCGATATATTATACATAAATGAAGTGGAAAGACTATATGAAATATGGATTTCAATTATATATAATCAAGATCCAGGTTTCACACAAAACTTTTGAGTAGTCTTCAATTATATTTGGACATAGAGATGGTATTTTGAAATATTTATAAACCATAAAATGATGGTAAATCATAAAAATTATTCAGACCTTGGAAGATATGAAAAGATCTTACACGATGGATTTTAAAGGATGTTTTGATCAACATATTACTCTAGTAGGGTTATTATATTATAATACTTTTCACTCTAGTATCCAAATGGATCCATATGAGTATCTAGATGGGAGGAGATGTAGTACACCTACATATTGGTACAACGTTGGGGAAAGGAAGGTTTTATGACTGATTATTTCCCAATAAATTATAGAAATGATTCTAACTATTCAAAGACATAAAAATTGGAACAAAATTTGTAGAAAATATATGATGAAAACTGATGATGAGATGTGGAGTTTCAATTTGTTGATAAGGTATTCATTTAGATATCTTGTTGGAAGTAGGATATGAGATTTTGAAAGTAAGAGAAGACGAGACCTAGATAAATTGGTCCCTTTAATATTTTTGAATATTTCAGGGCTATAGATTATCACTTTCATATAAAGCCCTCACATGTTCACTATTTGTTCCATGTATTAATTTTTAGGAAGTACATACCATATCTATCACATGTAATAAACTTAGAAGGTATGTTGTTGGAACATGACCTCTCTAATGAATAAAAATTTATGGAGATCTTGGATTGAATAGATAAGGTTTTGTGGAATAATTTCACCCACCTGGTAAATGTTCTATAAAGAAACAGTGTGAAAACTGGGTCCCAGTGACAGCACAACCACCCTGCCTTAACATGGTCTTCGGGTCTTGGCCCACCAAGTACCACCAATTGCCCCGCAGACACATGGTCCCCACCCTGTGGCCCACCCACATGCCCGAACAGGTTATATAACTAATGAAAATTCCCATAGGCCAACACATGTCCACTCCAGTGTGCTTTGTCCTCACTCACACACACCCCGAGAAACTTCCCATAAGGTCACCCATCCTGATCACTACTCCAGGCCAAGTACACTTAACTGCGGAGTTCTAATCAGGTAGGCTCCCAAAAAGGAAGGTTCACCATGTTGACATGAGTCATATCATTTAGTCATTTAACCTTGTATCATTTGGGGATATTACAATCACCCCCCTTTAGAGTACAACACCCTCATTGTGGGCCTTACATCTCATCCTAGGCAGTGCACCACACTTAAGGACACATTCCTCATCTAATACCAAATGTGAGAATTGGGTCCTAGTGACAGCACAACCACCCCGCCTTAACATGGCCATCGGGTCCTGGACTTCCAGGTACCACCAGTTTCCCCGCAGACATGTGGTCCCCACCCTGGGGCCCACCCACGTGCCCGAACAAATTATCACATGTAATAAACTTGGAAGGTGTGTTGTTGGAAGATGAACTCTCTAATGAATAAAAATTTATGGAGATATTGGATTGAATAAATAAGGATTTGTGGAATAAGATCACCCACCTGGTAAATGTTCTATAAAGAGACCGTGTGACAACTGGTTCCCAGTGACAGCACAACCACCCCGCGTTAAAATGGCCATCGGGTCTTGGCCCGCTAGGTACCACCAGTTTCCCCACAGACACGTGGTCCCCACCCTAGGGCCCACCCACATGCCCAAACGGGTTATCTAACTAATGAAATTTCCCACAGGCCAACACATGTCCTCTCCAGTGTGCTACGTCCTCACTCACACACACCCCAGGAAACTTCCCAAAAGGTCACCCATCCTAATCACTACTCCAAGACAAACACACATAATTGTGGAGTTCTAATTAGGTAGGCTCCTGAAAATTAATGTGCACCATGTTGAAATGAGTCATATCATTTATTCATTTAACCTTGTATCATTTGGGGATGTTACAATCACCCCCACTTTAGAGCACAATGCCCTCGTTGTGGGCCTTAATCTCAACCCAGGATGTGCACCGTGCTTAAGGATGCATTCCTCCTTTGATACTAAATGTGACAACTGGGTCCCAGTGATAGCACAACCACTCCGCCTTAACATAGCCGTCGGGTCCTGGCCCACCAGGTGCCACCAGTTTCCCCACAGACACGCGGTCCCCACCCTAGGGCCCACCCACGTTCCCGAACGGATTATCACATGTAATAAACTTGGAAGGCGTGTTATTGGAACATGAACTCTCTAATGAATAAATTTTTATGGAGATCTTGGATTGAATAGATAAGGTTTTGTGGAATATGATCACGCACTTGGTAAATCCTCTCTAGTGTGCTTTGTCCTCACTCCCACACACCACAAGAAAATTCCCAGAAGGTAACCCATCCTGACCACTACTCCAATCCAAGCACACTTAACTGTGGAGTTTTAATCAGGTAGGCTCCCGAAAAGGAAGGTGCACCTTGTTGACATGAGTTATATCATTTAGTAATTTAACCTTGTATCATTTGGGGATGTTACAATCACCCCCCATTAGAGCACAACACCCTCATTGTGGGCCCTAAATCTGTTCCTCCTTTGATACCAAATGTGACAAGTGGGTCCCAGTGATAGCACAACCACCCCGCCTTAACATGGTCTTCGGGTCCTGGCCCACCAGGTACCACCAGTTGCCCCGCAGACACGTGGTCCCCACCCTGGGGCCCACCCATGTGCCCGAATGGATTATCACATGTAATAAACTTGGAAGGTGTGTTGTTGGAACATGACCTCTCTAATGAATAAAAATTTATCGAGATCTTGGATTGAATAGATAAGGTTTTGTGGAATAAGATCACCCACCTGGTAAATGCTCTATAAAGAACCCATGTGACAACTGGGTCCCAGTGACAGCACAACCACCCTGCCTTAACATGACCATCGGGTCCTGGCCTACCAGGTACCACCAGTTGCCCCACAGACATGTGGTCCCCACCCTGGGGCCCACCCACATGCCCAAACGGGTTATATAACTAATAAAAACTTCCACAGGCCAACACATGTCTTCTCCAGTGTGATTTTTCCTCACTCACACACACCCTGGGAAACTTCCTAGAAGGTCACCCATCCTGATCACTACTCGAAGCCAAGCACACTTAACTATGGAGTTCTAATCAGGTAGGCTCCCAAAAAATAAGGTGCACCATGTTGACATGAGTCATGTCATTTAGTCATTTAACCTTGTATCATTTGGGGATGTTACAATCACCCCCCCTTTAGAGAACAACACCCTCGTTGTGGTCCCTACATCTTAACCCAGGCAGTGCACCATGCTTAAGGCTGCGTTCATCCTTTGATACTAAATGTGACAACTAGGTCCTTGTGACAGCACAACCATCCCGCCTTAAAATGGCTGTTGGGTCCTGGCCCGCCAGGTACCACCAGTTGCCACGCAGACACGTGGTCCCCATCCTGGGGCCCACCCACACGCCCAAATGGATTATCACATGTAATAAATTTGGAAGATGTGTTGTTGGAACATGACCTATCTAATGAATAATAATTTATGGAGATCATGGATTGAATAGATAAGGTTTTGTGGAATAAGATCACCCACCTAGTAAATGATCTATAAAGAAACCATGTGACATCTGGGTCCCAATGATAGCACAACCACCCTGCCTTAACATGGTCATCGGGTCCTGGCCTGCCAGGTACCACTAGTTTCCCCACCGACACGTGGTCCCCACCCTGGGGCCCACCCACATGCCCACCAGGTACCACCAGTTGCCATGCAGACACATGGTACCCAACCTGGGGCCACCCACGTGCCCAAACGGATTATCACATGTAATAAACTTGGAAGGTGTGTTGTTGGAACATGAACTCTCTAATGAATAAATATTTATGGAGATATTGGATTGAATAGATAAGGTTTTGTGGAATATGATCACCCACCTGGTAAATGCTCTATAAATAAACCATGTGACAACTAGGTCCCAGTGACAATACAACCACCCTCCCTTAACATGGCCATCGGGTCCTGGCCTGCCAGGTACCACCAGGTTTCCCGTAGACACATGGTCCCCACCATGGGGACCACCCACATGCCCAAACAAGTTATATAACAAATGAAAATTATCATAGGCCAACACATGTCCTCTGTAGTGTGCTTTTCACTCACTCACACACACCACGGGAAACATCCCAGAAGGCCCCCCATCCTGATCACTACTCCAGGACATGCAAATCTTAATTATGGATTTCTAATTAGGTAGGATTCCGAAAAGGAATGTGCACAATGTTGACATGAGTCATATCATTTAGTCATTTAACCTTGTATTATTTTGGGATGTTACAATCACCCCCCCATTTAGGGAACAACACTCTCGTTGTGTTCCCTACATCTCAACCTAGGCAGTGCACTGCGCTTAAGGCGACATTTCTCCTTTGATACCAAATGTGAAAACTAGGTCCCAGTGACAACACAACCACCCTGCCTTAACATGGCTGTCAGGTCCTAGCCCGCCAGGTACCACTAGTTTCCCCACAGACACATGGTCCCCACCCTAGGGCCCACCCACATGCCTAAACGGGTTATATAACTAATAAAAATTCCCACAGGCCAACACATGTCTTCTCTAGTGTTCCTTTTCCTCACTCACACAGACCCCGGGAAACTTCCCAGAAGGTCACCCATCCTGATCACCACTCCAGGACAAGAACACTTAACTGAGGAGTTCTAATCAGGTAGGCTCTCGAAAAGGAATATGCACCATGTTGACATGAGTCATATCATTTAGTCATTTAACCTTGTATCATTTGGGGATGTTACAATCACCCCACCTTTAGAGCACAACGCCCTCATTGTGGGCCCTACATCTCAACCCAGGCAGTGCACTGCGCTTAAGGCCACGTTCCTCCTTTGATACCAAATGTGACAATTGGGTCCCAGTGATAGCACAAACACCCCTCCTTAACATGGTCGTCGGGTCCTGGCCCGCCAGATACCACCAGTTGCCTCACAGACACATGGTCCCCACCTTGGGGCCCACCCATGCGCCCAAACAGTTTATCTAACTGATGACTATCTCTACATGCCAACACATGTCCTCTCTAGTGTGCTTTGTCCTCACTCACACACATCCCGAGAAACTTCCCAGAAGGTCACCCATCCTGATCACTACTCCAGGTCAAACATGATTAACTGTGGAGTTCTAATCAGGTAGGTTTCCGAAAATCAAGGTGCACCATGTTGACATGAGTCATATTATTTAGTCATTTAACCCTCTATCATTTGGGGATGTTTAAACCGTAAGTATGAGGAAGCTATATGGGAACCTGATGATGTAATGAGAAAAAAGTATCCCCATTTCTTTTCATCGATGTACTAAAATTTTTTAGGGGGATTCCATGGGGGGGGGGGGGGTAGAATGTAACATCTTGAAAATTATTATACTTTAATGTTATGATATCATGTTTTACACCAAACACTAAATGAAAATAATAAGTTATAATTAAAATAAAAACATGGAAGCATATTAATTGAATTATTATATATAAATAAAAGTAATTATATTACAAAATAAATATAGAAATAGAATAAATGACATAAAGTAGTGAAATTATTCCTTACGAGGCCCATTTGTTAGATCTTGGAAGGGAGGTAGCTTCACCAGGGTTTTCACTAGAACAAATCAAAGATAAACTCCAAAAAATAATGTCTTGGGAAAAATAGTTTATAGAAGAATTTTATGCTCATGGAAATCACTATGTGCTCCATGTTAGATGAATGTCCACTTGAGATAACTACCACTACTTATCTTATCCATAGGTCTTACACATATATCATGAGGGGTTTTGTAAATAAAATTTAGTATGATATAAGCATATAATTGTTAATGTAATAAATTATATACTAATCAATTATATACTTATAAATTTTATATTTTAGTTTTTAATTGAAAATAAAGGTAATTAATGTAGTCAAATAACTTATAAAAACATTAAATTATTAAAAATTCATTTTATTAAAAAAACTACATTTTATAAACAATAAAATTTTACTTTAAGAAAATAAATATATTATGGTTAAATTATGATAAAATACCTTATTAATATTAATGATATATTAATGCTAATTTGATTATTAATTGATAAGAAATAATAATTATAATATTTTATTTAAAAATTTCTTTTTATTTGAAAATAGTTTTTTATATATCTTATTCTTTATTTAAAAACATAGTGTTTCAATATTTATAAATTTAATTATATTAAATGGATTGAAAATATGGAATCAGAACATCAAAATTTGGTAATAAGGTTCATATTATATTTTTAGTAAAATGATAATTTCCATAGTAAATATTTAATCAATATTAAATGGTAAAAAATAATCAATCTACCATGACTCAAATTTTACAAA
The DNA here is from genome assembly GCA_963277665.1 of Viscum album. Classification (NCBI taxonomy): domain Eukaryota; kingdom Viridiplantae; phylum Streptophyta; class Magnoliopsida; order Santalales; family Viscaceae; genus Viscum; species Viscum album. Next base: position 438,719,927 of record OY728155.1, on the reverse strand, counting down.
ATCAAATTAAAACTTAGGCACTGTTGGATAAATTTGTTAGGTAGTAAAGTAAATCAGACATGTCTTACCAATTTTTATTCACCTAATTCACCTATGTCCCTTGTGATTACATCTTTACCATTCTCCTAAAATTAGTTTCAATGTAAATGTCAATACTTTTCACCTATAAAAGGATCTCACTTCCACCCTCTTAGATCCACAATTATACTTTTAAATTACATTAAATATGTGCCCATTTTACCTCAAATAAATCCCTCTTATATTTTTTTTGTAATTCCCTAGTTTTAATTTTTTTTCCAAGTCCTCCATTTCCAAAAGGACTTTCAAGAAAATAATAAATTTTTTAATGTTCATAATAGCCAATTTTCAACCTTTTCTTCTCCATACTTCTCATCCAAACCTTATAAAAAAATTATAACTATACTAATATAATTATATCATTATAATTAGTATACCTAAATTTTAATATGGTAATATAACAACCACTATCTATCTCCCTCCCATACACTAGTAAATGAACACATCAGTCATGTTATGTGCAGATTACCACCTTAATGAACAACATATTTCATTTTTCATCACGGCCTTATATGGATGATTTTAAGAATGTATGTAACTAATTAAAATTATATTTATTTTATAATTAATATTATATAAATATAAATTAGTCATTATACTAATATCTATCCCATTATTAATATAATACCTTTTGTTCATTAAAAATTTCCAAAAGAAGATCATCATCAATTTCATCTTAATCTATCATAACTAAAAATATCATGGAATGAAATTTAAATTAAATAAATATTTATGTAAATTTTATTCTAGTACATTAATTAATCTTTGAATTATGAACTTTGAATCAATATACATATATCGACATCAACTTTACAAATCATGTGCAAAACAATCAAATTAAGTAACATCTGAGGATGAAAATAAATAATAACTAACTAATAAATATATAAAGAATGATAATAATTAAATATAATAAAATATAATATATTTAAATAAGGTTATGAAATATGTAATTATGATGGTTATGTTTATCATACAGTAGTTTTGAGAGAGTCTCACAAAATAGGAGTCCCATGAAAGGGTTTTATCAAATAAACCTCCTTTTCATTGAGTCATAACTTTTTTACCTTTAATATATTAATTAAAGTTTCTTATGTTATTTATTTTATTCACTTTATATTTTTCTTAATATTTATCTCTAGGGAATTTACATTTCTTCATCAAATTATTATTCTTTCATGTATTTTTTTCTTTAATAAAAAATTGTGATGTTATGAATAATTCCCATCCTCTCTAATAAGATATATTTCTTCCATGTCTATATAATTTATTTCAAAAAACGTTTTAAATTATTATTTTAAAACCCAAATACATATTATATCATGTGATATTCATTTTTATACTTTCCCCTTTTTAAAATAAAGTTTTACTATCCATTATTCAACATTGATTTCAAAAAAGGTATTTTAAAAAATGTTTTCTTTTCTTTTCATGGTCATATATTTTATCATCCACTTCAAATTAGTGGAATTAACTGATATTGTTTGTCAAGGTTATGTTTTTGGGGTATCATTATATATAATTTTGGTGAAAGTATTCAAGTAAACTTCTCAAAAGTGATATTTTTAAAGATACTCATTTCTTCATCTGTTTAAAAAAATGTTAATAAATAATTTTTAAAATATATTTTATTCCTTAATTCCATTTTTATCATAAACTAATATATATATATATATATATATATATATATATATATCATATGGATATTTTTTTTCATGAATCAACCAGTAAATTCTCTAATTAAATACTAATTTTGTGTGATTGAGTTATGGTATCAGTTGTTCTAATTCATGATAAATTTTATGTGATACCATTTGGAAATGTATGAAACCCATTTTATTTCCGTGAATCCTTTAGGATATGATATGTGAATAATTTCATTTGGAATAAATATATATGGATTTAGTGAGTGGGATCCTATATATCTCTCCAACTCATTGGGTAAAATTTTATTTCACATTTGATAATTAAGCATGGACTTGGTTGGGTTTGTTCACATCTTAAAGGGAATGAATAATTTAGTTTTCTCATAAATTAAATGGTGGAAAGTATTGAATTTTCTCAAAATATGATGATTTATTATGATTTTATTGGTGGAATAGTTCCTCATTATTCCATATTTCTCTGACATTCCTCATTATTTGTCCCAATATTATTCTCTATGGATCATGATTATTATCTCAAATTTCTTCACTATTTTTCCAGGGTATATGTTCTCTCATTTGAGATTACTTGCTTCTTTACAATGACTTATGAAAAAATCCTAGTGTTTAATTTTCTTTTAATCAAATATTTCTAAAATATTATTATTATAATTTATTCTTATGCTACAAACCTTTTGAATCCTTGATTATTTTTTCCTTTATTGAATTTTTAATATCACTCCTTCTTTGGTTTCCCATTTTAGTAGAAAATTATTATTTTTATTATGTATATAAGGAAGTATTTTATAGATATATTGTAGGATATGTTGAAGAAATTATGTATAACAATATTTTTTTGTATAAAATCTTCAAATAAAGTAAACCATTTGTTTCTAAGGATGCGTGTGAATTTATAGATGAAAATTTTAAATTAGGGAATTATTATAAAACATATACATGTTTATCTTGGGTCATCACACTTGGTATCAATGATAGTAAATAAAATATATTTTTTAGTACCAGGCCTAAGAGTGTGGGTGAGGGTCATCCCACCCATATTCTAAAACATAAAGTAGAAAAACTATCTACATAATGCATCAAGTAATAATACGGTGTCCCCCAATAAACATGAAATCATATATAAATAAACAATGACACACTATCCTGTAAATGATCATTAAAAATTTAAGTAAACTGGCCTCCAACACAACTCACATAATCACCCTACCAAATCCTTGGTCTCTATAACTTGTTAGAACTATAGTGTGATTCCATCTTCATATAGTACCAACTCCCTAAGAAACACAAGAATTTATAGCCACGTACATGAAAACCCATGTCATGTATGAAGGTAGAGGGTGATTCCAATGAACCAGAAGGAATCCCTAATGACTTACAATACTAAGCGATACTGTGATCAAGTGGATGTGCATGTGATACATATAATGTGTACAAGTCATTATCATGAAATAATCAAACACCTAGAAACCTAACACATAATGCATACATAAGAATACATGTCTGATTTTCATGTGGTAATGGTGCCACCATGACACCTGAACATACTTACATTGGTTCTATGCCAGAATGAATAGAGACAGAGAGAGATAAGTCATACCCTAACCCAAACCGTCTCTAAGACTATGGGAAGTTCATTGTATCACACCTAAACTCATATCCAAATATACATGGTAGGGTTTATTACAAAATCCCAACCACTACCTGAAGATACAAGGTATGTTGTTTTCATATCCTAAACCACCCCTTCTTACAAAAGGGATGTTGCACAAGTAAACTATTCATCACTTCCCACTTAGGGGAGGCTATACATCCTATCTCATGACACACCTTATCACTCAAGGCTGAACTAGAAATCATGACTCCAACCATGCCTTCTCACTCAAGGCTAACTGAACATCCATAAATCTACCTTATCAATCAATTTACAATCTCATAAACACAACCTGACCACTACTTTCTCAGTCAAGGTAGGGTCCTACCAACACATTATCACTCATGCGTTTAAAGGACTCAGTATCTACATCACCCATATCAGGATCCAATTCCAATCACAAGCACATAGTTGATGCACGTATGGAACTAAAGCCATGTAAAAAACCAATATCATAATCTCTCTATCTCTTAACTATGGTGCTAGTCCTTCAAGAACTATCCTTTAACTTCTTATCATCCATCACACCCTATATATTAATTATATAATCTAACTTATTCATATACACAAACCATTCTAATCCCATCAATATTATCATTTCACTAATAAATTCATATTCTATGGCCCTTTAGAACTGTCACTATTCTCTAAGATTCAACTACATCACCTCCAACAAACATGTAATTTGATACCAAAATCTAGACACCATCAGACAATACGCAAAAACATGCAACACCATGCAACATGATACACAACAAGAAACTTTAACTACCATTCTCAACCAGTAATATAATGACACATACTTTACATATATTTATATTACTTCAAAGTTAAAGAATATTCATTAAAAAATATAACAAATACATGACATGACCATATAGGTATAATGTATTTAGAAACTGGGAAACATAAATAACTTGTTCACAAGACAACTTCATTGTCTCCCACTTATTTCACTATAACTAGACCCCCTTTTGAAATATCTTACTTAATAACCTTCTTCATGACCCATGAAAAAGTAACATATGAAAGGGTGAGATCAGATGCATAGTAAGTGTAAAATAGGTAGATATCAATCATATCATAATCATAACACATAATAACATAACATTTGAAAATCTTATCCTGTATATGAAAGATCATGATATCATTCCATGGGATAAATAATTCAAGTTCATAAGAATAAATGAACATAATCCAAAGAGTCATAAAAAAGACATGATTTTTGGGGGCATACACATAATCAAAGAAAATAATTTCATATTAGTCAAGGATCATTTCCAATACCATCATAACAGATAATGCCCATTACTGAACCGAGTTCACTCCTTGTTACATCCCTATATTACTGAATTAAGATCATTTACGGTTCCATCCATGTCTATCTCACGAGATATAAATCTTTACCCAATGAATTGGAGGGAGATATATGTCCCACCAATCTCATAAGTAAACCATTCTTACTTGTGCCATGATATCATAAATCATTTATCATAACCCAAGGAATAAAATGGGTGTCTTTAAACATCATTCCACTATAACATAATCCATGAAAAACAAATGGATTTCATAAATATAATTCCATAATAAACAAAATAAAATCATATGAAAAATAAGGATAGTATAATTGAATCATAAAACTATTAAAAAAATTCCCTTTTAGATGTAAAATAATTTTGATATAACACTTGAAATCAATTATTGAAGAAAATATCATTTCTTCTTCAAAAATGTTTTCTTTTCTCAAAATTCTGCGCAATTTTAAAATAAAATAATTTATTTGAAAACAAAATTGAAATTATTTAAAGTAATATTCATTAAAATAAGGTGCTATGAAGATGTAAAAATCCATTCATGCTGTATAAGTTAAAAAAAACATTCTCCTCATACTTTTTCTGGAAATGTCAAAAAGTACCTCATATCGAATAATAATAAAATATTCATTTCATACCATTTAATAAAAATTAACCAATGGGTAAAAAATTAAATTTAAAAAATTGTATAAATATAGAAATAATATTACATATTTTGGAGATAGGGATATGGATAATAAATATACCCCAGTAAATACTTATGTATAGATAATCTTAGATAATAATGAGATTGATAATTACCCCGTACCTTAAATCTGATTTCCTTTTTATGTATCCAAACCTCCTGTATAATGATTTAAATAATTTCATTGACTTATTTTAGAATCATATTAATTTTTATTATGTCATATATGATCATCTTATCATCTTTTTGTCAACAAAATTTCATTATTACAAGTTATTTGGGTATTAACTACTTCATTTTATTATAATTATTTTGTAGAATAAGTTCTGGTTATCCATCATGGGTCATCATTATATCATTAAAAAATGATATTAAAATAATATATACCATATTTATTGATTATTTAAATATATATAATCATGATTTAATTAAGATCATGTTGAATGAACCGCAACACATCGTGAAGATGGTAGGTCATACGTACTCACGAGAAATGATATCATTTCCATATTTGTTAAATGACATTGAATTGGATGGTGTATAATATTTTAGAATTAATATCATGTTATAATAATAATATATTGGTATTATTTAAATCATTATACCCAACCAATTAAGGTGGTGGTGAAAAACAGATTACACCATGACGTGGATATGGCAAGTCGTACGTACGCACATGTGGTGATTTCATTTTTCATAAGATGGATAGAAGGTGGAATATGGATATTTCATAATTATAATAAAATATTAGTATATAAGTGATACTGGAGTTATAACTTTATAATTAAACAACTCATTAAGAGGAAGTAGAAGAAGAAATAAGTTTAAAAAATCAGTAGAAGAGATTACCTCTTCATCGACATGCTTCCTCTAAATCTCCTCATAAAGAACTAGATTTGGCCTTTAAAAAAGAAAAAAACCTTTATAATGTAAATAGGGAAGTTGATAATGGAAAAGGGTAGGGGATGGTTGATCTTAAAGTCTTAAAGTTAAGTGAAGTGGTGAGGGAGGAGGTTCCCTTTTATAATTGAGGTGAGGGGTAATTTTTGGATCTCCAAAAATATTAATTTTTAAAAAAATATAACCCAATAAAAACCTCAAAAATGACCCAAATCCTAAGATTATATTAGATAAGTTTTCAATATCATAAAAAATAAATTTTTGACAAGTATTTATGTCAATTTAAACCTTACCTTTTTAATTAACACTTAGTTATTCATTTTAATTTTTAAATATGATAACAAATAATTCAATATTAAAAGGGTGAAATAGTTACTTATTTTATGTAAATTAGAACATTTAATACCATATAATAATTATTATATATATTTTTAAAACTGTTTTATGATTTTTAAATAATTTAATAAAAACTTATTTTGATAAACTATCAATAGTGTCAATTTCGACACTATTCAATTAATTGTTTTTTATAAATATTAATATAATAAGTTAACTTCGAACCAAATATTTTATTATACTCATATGAGGTAAAGGTAATCTATAAAATTAATTAGACATATTAATTATCCCAAATTATATTTATGTTAATATTTTTAATAACATTTACTTATTATTTCTATTAATAAAATAATTAGTACATAAATTTTGTGTAATTATTTAATATACTTATTTGTTGAATAAAATTTAAAAATAAAATAATATGATGAATATATATCTAATATATTTTATAAGAAAATTTTTTGCCAAATTTATCTTATGTAAAATCCAACATTTAAAATGATATAATTATTAAACTATGAAGGTGACAACTTTAGCATGACTTTAAATAGAATAATATAAGAGTCACAATCTCTGCTATAAGGCTCCAAATGGTCTCTAACTCGACCCTTGGATGATTATAGTCTATATATACTTGAAAAATAATAATTGTTCAAGTATTTGTGTCCTTTTATGGCTATTATAATTTCATTAAAAATTATTTTATTGATTTATCATCAATTAATTATTTTTTACATCATCAAAGTATAATCTTTTAAAATAACTATTTATTTCCTAAAAAATACAGATAAATTACCATGATAAAGAAAAATATTTTATCTTTCAAATTAATATTTATAAACAAGTTTATATTCTGTATAAACTTATATAATAAATGTTATAATTATTAAAATTTTTGTAAGACACATTTCAAATGTTCTTTAAATAAAATAAATTAAATGTCCTAATCTCATCCAAGTGGCTTTAAAAGGACACCATTTCGACCCAAAGATGATTGACGTTGAAATATACTAATAAAATGATATTAATACAAGTGTTAGGGTAATTTTATAATATTATTTTTACCATTAATTACTCGATTTACCCTTTTACCGTATTAATAAAAATTATCGAAGTACTTATTCATATTGCTTAAAAATAAAAATAAAACTATTTACATAATTCAGACCTACTAATTAAAAATATGGATTCCATTTTTAAAAATTAAAAATACATAAGTTTCAGTAATTAATTTAAAATTATTCCTATTGTTGGAAAGAGAGAATGAGTTTTAAAAAGTTAAAACATTGAAAAAGATTGAAATATTTTTCCATCTGAATTCAATATAAAATTAATGATAATGATATAAATTATATTTAATGATAAAAATAAATTATATTTATACTTTGAAACCATTAAATATTATAATTTAACAATATAAATTATTTCGATGAAAAAAGTTTTTTTTAATTAAAATTTAGTGTATTATTTACTATTCATCAAAATTTGAAAAATATAAAAAATTAATCCAAAGAATTTTTTTATATCCCACTTCCAAAGAACAATTTAGTTTTCATATAAAAATTATTAATCTGTAAAAATATTAATATAATAATATATTCCCAATAAAAGGAGGTAAAATTTCCCTTTTTTTTAAAAAATATATAGGTTTTTATACATCAAATAGGGTTTATTCATACCCTATGACAGAAATATCTATTATATGAATATAAAAAATATTTCATTAAGTATATAAAATTTATATTTAATTATTTTCATTTAATAATATAGATCCACTAAATTTATTACTACAAAAATTGAAATATATAATTGATTTATATTTTTCATAAATAATTGGTAGCGAATAACTTCACCATAAATTTTCATAAGTTAGTTATATTTTTTCAAGTTAACTTAACAATTAGGTTAAAATGGTCATTTTATACTAAGGGAATCTTGTGGTTTGTTTAAACTCACGATTGCGTGCAATGAAAGCTATTAAATAATTGCAATTATTTCGAGAAAATATTTCATAAAAACATCCGAGTGTTATGGTCCCCCATAAACTGATTATCCCTAACAATTAAACACTTAGATACAAACAGATGAGGATATATCTCCCATATAATATCCTAAAGTTCTCACATATCTTCCTCATATTGGTGGTTCTACCATAAAACATTAACCGAGTAAGTGGTCTTATTTCACAGAACATTTTTGCTACGATCTAGAATCTCTATCAGTTTTTATTCATAAGAAAGATATTGCTCAATTGGTAAAAATTATGAGTTTTATCCATGAGATGGATCATGTATGTAATTTTTGAGGAGTGATACATGGAACATATCATAAACATGAGAGAGATTCGCTGGAAGTGCCAATCGGTAAGCTACCTTCCCAAAACGATCCATAATTTCAAAAGGATCGATATACCTAGGGATTAGATTGCCCTTTATTCCAAATTTTAGTACTCTATTCCAGGGAGATATTCATAGAAACACCTTTTCACCAACTTCAAACTCTAGGTCTTTTATTCATTTGTCAACATAATAATTTTTTTCTACTCTAAGCTGCTCTTATGTGTTGTTGAATGGATCTGATCTTTTCTGCTATTTCATCAACAAGATCTGGTCTTAATATCTTTCTTTAACCAACATAATCCCAACAAGTTAGAGTTATGTACTTATTTTCAAATGGGGAATCAAAAGGATACACCTGAATACTGGAGTGAAATATATTGTTGTACAAAAATTCCACCAAAGGTAGGTGTTGATCCCAACAACCTTTGAAATCCATAGAGAAATATCTCATCATTTATTATAGAATTTGAATTTTCCTCTCAAACTGACTGTCTGTATGAGGATGATAAGTAGTTCTAAAATTTAACTCTGTATCTATATCTTACTAAATAATTCACCAAAACTTTGAGGTAAATCTCAGATCCTGATCATATATAATGGGAAGTGGTACTTCAAGAAATCTTACCACTTTATTTACATATATCCTAGTAAGATGATCAAGAGAGAAATACTCTCTAATAGAATTGAAGTGTGACAACTTTGTAAGGTGATCAAATACAACCTGGTTGCACCCAAATTCACCCAAGTTATATGGTATAAGCGGTCACTTGTAGTACAACTTGGGTTATTGAATCCACAGGGACTGAAGAAGAAACCTTGAGACACTATGATTGGATGTGGGATTGGCTATGAAGTGTCTAACTATGTTGTTGATTGATTTAAAGAAATGGTGATTTTATTTAAAGAAACAAACAAACAAAATGAATTGAATTAAAACAATTAATTAAGATTAGCTGATCCTAGGTTGTCTTTAGGGCTTGATTGGATGTATTGGTTTTTCTTCGGATTTTCTGTTGATCGGTTCAAGAGGTATCCATAAAATGAAATAATTCCTCAATATCATTCTCCGATTTAATCCATAAACAATTTCATGTATAATAACCAATGCACTTATAGAATAAATTTCATGATCACTCTATGGAATTGGATCGTACTATCACTCAAAATGTGTCGTCGTTAAATTCAGTGAAGACAAAGAAGAAGATAAATCAAAGGAAGGAACTCTTAAAATAAAGAACATATTTAAGAATTTAAGAACATCAAATAACATTCAATACACCCCATGAAACTCTCTAGGATCAACCCATAAAAGGTTATCCCTTCATTTATTTTATTATATCAATTTAATCAGGAATTTTACTTAAATAAGTGGGATTGACGAAAAAACATTAATAAAAATGAACACTCCCCCGTTGTGTAAACAATTCACAAGTGTTGGTGTGAATAAATTCATAGCTTGATTCAACGGTATCAACATGTGAATAAAATAAAAATATGAAGTTAATAAGAATAAAAACTTTTTTTAAGAAAATAAATTGTTGAAAAACTTACATGGTAAAAATTGACGATGCGATTACAAAACGGAAGCGGGGAATTATAATTGAAAGAAAGATTTGCATTGAAAGAAAAACATGGATTCAAAGAAAAATATTAGATGTTAGTTCCCTTCACCACTATATCCTTATATAGGCATATTAGGAGCCTTAGATACACCCCACAATAATAAATTCAATCTCTAATAATTTATAGAATCAAAAGGAGGGTTAAAAAATCAAGGGAATTGGACGTTTCCAAGTAGACCCAGAAAACTGTCCAGATTCATCCTCATTTTGGACATTTGAATTTGACATTAAATATGGCTGAATAATCAGTGGTCATACAGGATAAATATCTTTTTTCATGTGTCCTCTATCATATTCCCAAATTTAAGGTCATTTGGTGCATCTGTTTGAATGTTATGACCGAAACGGTGGGAAGACATTATGGGCGTTCATATTGGTCCCACCATTTAAATGTAAACTTCAGATCCATATATCTCCATGAGAAATTCAGAATTAGCTCTGGCCACAGTTTAATAAAATAATCCCCATATTTTGTCTCTTTCTAATTTAAAATTTTGAGCTTCATTGGGCTTGGTTTGTAGGCCCCACTTCTATTATATGGGCCTTAGGCCCATTAGGATTTGTCCGCAAAATTTTTTCATTCATGCTAAAAAATCTCCATCATCTCTTGATATTCATCCATAAATCCTAAAAGATAAAACATTCCAAAAAAGTGATAAATCATAGACAAAAATATCAAATTTAAAAAATTAATATAATGTTCTCTACAAAAATATGATTGATTGGGCCCAAGTTTTCATTTTAAACATGAATTGAATTTGAGATGAGAAATGAAGTTCTATTTATATAATGCACTAAAAATAATGTTTATTGAATTTGGAACAATTAATATAAAGATATTAACCTTTAATATTAGCCACTTCTAGTGGCTAATCACACCCCCAACGTGACTTTTGCTAGTCTCGAGCAAAAAGTGTCTCAAAAATATGAAATTAAATTCTATTTTCGAAAGTATTTTAACTTTAATTGATCATAAAAATTTCATTACAAAAAATCATGAAACCTTTCAAAATTATTTCTCACAAGATAATTACATAAGAATATCCCAAGCCCAAGCCCATTCCTTTGTTTAAATTCATCATTACATTTCATCCAATTTCAATTAAGCATGATGATGTGTTGTTCATCTCAAAAGATATGGGGCCCATTTTCTTGTTCAAGGGTGAAAATGGAAGCGCTAGGTGGGAATCACATTAAATCTTAAAATGAGTATCCAATTTTGTTGTTGTTGTTATTTTGGTGTTTTTTAACCACAATAGATATGAAAAGACCAACTCTGGGAAATAAAACTATGGATTCATGATCCCCAAGTGTCGGACTCCACACATATTGTAAATTCCATGCTCTAAAATAGATATATAAAGCTTAACTCTAGGCAAGACTTCTATGGAGTCACAATCCCCAAGTTTCAGATGCCACACATTTGGACAAAACATTTCTCTATGTGGTCATTATTTTTTTCAAAATTTTTTATGTTTTTTTGAATACTCAAATTAAACTAAAAGTGACCACAAACCCTATGCTATGATGAAAGGGACCCAAGAACTAAAAATTACAGCCAATATCAAATGGACGTACATAGGACAACCGCACTTTACAAAAACAATGCTCTATGTGGTCATTATTTTTTTTTCAATTTTTTTTATGTTTTTTTTAATATTTAACATTTTTAGGACCCCATTATTGTCCACTTCAACTTGAATGATATTGATTCTTTTTTTATAATTCTTTTCATGTGAAATCCTTTGTTCTACAATGAGTGGAAAAATCCATGTAATACCAGAAATAGTTGATTCGGCTGAATTTATAGTCTTTCCTAAGACATCAATGACCATTCCAACATTATTGGTTTCTTGAGAATAATGAACTACAACTACAAGGCCTTTCTTATTTCCTATGGTGATATTCTTGAGTTGGGAAGAAAGTAAAATAGTTTTGAGATCGGGTTCATTGAAATTTCCTAAAGAAGATTGACAAATTAAATAAAAATTAGTTTCTTCTCCAAAACTTTTAGAAAGAATTGGTTCATTTTGAAAATAAGATTCATCCCGAAAATTTTCCAGTTGAATATTAGGAATGGGCATGGACTCATTGTTTGTGATCTCTTCTAATGGTTCAATTATTAGTGCTTCTGAAAATTTATCAATGGAGATATATTCAGGAAACTTAATCCATGATGTCAAATTTTCCTCTTTTGAGTCCAAAAAATCAATTTCCTCCTAATTTAAAGACCCTTCAAATTTTCCTTCATCCTCTTCAGTAATCCCATACCCAAAGGTTAGTTCTTTTGTAAATTCATGGGAGGTTTTTGGGATAAAATATTCATCTATCATTGATGATGAAATGACATCTTGAGTGGGAACGATTTCCTCAAAAGTCTTAATGCTTTGTACTTATAATATCAAATTTGAAACTTCTGAATTCATTATATCCATTTGTTCACACAATTTTTCAAGGATTTTTTAAGTATTAGGTTGGAAGAGAGTTTGTGCATCATTAACTTCATTAAGTTCGATCTCCTCAATCATCCTCGATAGGGTTGGAAATCGATCCTTTAAACAATCATCATCCCATAGATTGTACACCTCATCAGGTGTGGTGTATTCAATCAAGGTTTGGTCAATGAAATTCCCTATGTGAGGTGTTTACCAATATTGATTTCTGACTTGATTACAACATTTGTTTATAAAGGGGTATTTTGAAGTATAATCCATTGGAGTTGATTGAAAATTGGGTTTGGGGTTATTTGGACACACAGAAACAAAAAGGTGAAAAGAGAAGAGGAATTAGGGTGAGAATAGAGAATTTGGGGTGAGAAAAGAAGATGAGGGTCTAAGGTACTTACTTGGGTCCTCAGCAACGGCACCAAAATTTGGTTGTGCCCAAATTTACCCAAGTTATATGGTATAAGAGGTCCCTTGTAGTACGACATGGGTTATCAAATCCACATAAACCGAAGAAGAAACCTTGAGACACTATGATTGGATGCAGGATTGTTTGTGAAGCGGCCAACTATGTTGTTGATTGATTTAAAGAAATGGTGATTTGATTTAAATAAAAAAACAAACAAACTGACTTGAATTAAAACAATTAATTAAGATGAGATGATTCTAGGTTGTCTTTAGGGCTTGATTGGATGTATTTTTTTTCTTTGGATTTTCTATTCATCACTTCAAGAGGAATCCATAAAATGAAATAATTCCTCAATATCATTATCTGATTTAATCCATACACAATTTCAAGTCTAATCACTAATTCACTTAGAGAATCACTTTCATTATCACTCTATGGAATTGGATCGTACTATCACTCAAAATGTGTCATCGTTAAAGTTGATGAAGACAAAGATGAAGATAAATCAAAGGAAGGAACTCTAAAAATGAAGAACATATTTAAGAATTTAAGAACATAAAATAACATTCAATCCACCCCATGAAACTCCATAGGATCAACCCATAGAAGGTTATCCATTCATTGATGTTATTCTATCAATGTAATCAGGAATTCGACTTAAAGAAGAAGGATTGATGAAGAAAAACATTAATAAAAATGAACACTCCACTATTGTGTGAAAAATTCTCAAGTGTTGGTGTGAATAAATTCACACCTTGATTCAACGATATCAACGTGTGAAGAAAATAAAAATAAAAATTTAATAATAAGAAAAACATTAATTAAGATAATAAATGTGATAGAAAAACTTACATGGGAAAAATTGATGATGCAATTACAAAATGAAAGCAAGAAATTACAATTGAAATAAATACAATGGATGAAAGAAAAAATCAGATTGAAAGAAAAATATTAGATGATAATTCCGTTCACCACCAGCTCCTTATATAGGCATCTTAAGAGCCTTATAGACACCCCAACATAATAAATTCTATCCACATTAATTTAGAGATTCAAAAGGAGGGTGAGAAATCAAGGGATTTTGACGTTTCCAAGTTTTCCATAAATTTTATCCAGATTCATCCCCCATTTTGATGATGGGTTTATCTTAGGGTTTTTCTTGGGTTGGATTGGATATACTTCTTTTCTTAAAAATTTCATGTCATTAATTCAAGACGTATCCAAACAACGAGATAATTCTCCCAAATCATTCACCAATTTAATCCCTACACAATTCCAAGGCCAATCTCCAATTCACTTTGAGGATCACTTTATTGATAACTCAAAGGAAATAGATCATACTATCACTCAAAATGTGTCATCGTTAAGGTCGGCGAAGATGAAAAAGAATGTAACTCATCAAATGGAAATCCAAAAATAAAAAAAAGATTTAAATATTAAGTATATAAAATAACATCCAATCCATGAGATTGCTACTCCCTTGGATTAAACCTCAAGTGGTTATCCCTCCATTTATGCTATTATACCAATGAAATCAGGATGTAGACTAATGGGGGTGGAATTGAAGAAGAAGAAAAATATTAAAAGAACGAACACTCCACCGTTGTGTGAAAAATTCACAAGTGTTGGTGTGAAAAAATTCACACCTTGATTCAAAGGTATCAACGTGTGAAGAAAATAAACATATGAATTGAAGAAGAATAAAAACTATTTTTAAGAAACTAAAATTATTGAAAAACTTGCATGGGAAAAATTGACGATGCGATTACAGAATGGAAGCGGGGAATTCCAATTGAAAGAAAGATTTGCATTGAAAGAAAAACATGGATTCAAATAAAAATATTAGATGCTAATTGCCTTCATCACCAGATCCTTATATAGGCATATTAGAATCCTTATAGACACCTCAAAATAATAAATTCCATCCCCATTAATTTATAGAGTCAAAAGGAGGGTGAAAAAATCAAGGGAATTGGACATTTCAAAGTTGACCCAGAAAACTGTCCAGATTCATCCTTCTTTTGGACGTCTGAATTTGACATTAAATATGGCCGAATAATCAGCCTTAGTAGAATAAAAATATATTCATTCATGATTCATCTATCATCTGTCCAAATTTAAAGTCATTTGGTGCATCCATTTTAATGTTATGACTTAAATGGTGGGAATAATTTATGGGCGTTCATATCAGTCCCACTATTTAAATGTAAAATTTAGATCCATATATATTCATGAAAACTTTAGAATTAGCTCTGGCCACAATTGAATAAAATGATCCCCATATTTTTATATTTCGAATGTAAAAATTTTAGCTTCATTGGGCTTGGTTTGTGGGCCCCACTTCTATTAGATGGGCCTTAGGCCCATTGTGCTTTATCCGCAAAATTTCTATATTCTTGCTAGAAAATATTCATCATCTATTGAGATTCATCCATCAATACTAAAAGATAAAATATTCCAAACAAAGTGATAAATCATATAAAAAATATCAAATTAAAAAAATTAATATAATGTTCTCTACAAAAAGATGATTGATTGGGCCCAAATTTACATTTTAAACCTGAATTGCATTTGAGATGAGAAATGAAGTTCTATTTATATAATGCACTAAATGCAATGTTTATGGACTTTGGAATAATTAATATAAATATATTTACAATTAATATTATCCACTTCTAGTGGCTAATCAAAACCCATATAGAATTATGGATTTTGGATGTTTTGGGAAGTCTGACAACAAAGTACATAGTGATGTTTTTACATTTCCATTATGGTATGGGTAATGGTTGTAACATACCCTTATACTTTTGTCTCTCAGCCTTAACTTATAGAAAAACCCAGCATCAAGAGAAATATTCAGGAACATCTCTTTTCATGACATCCCTCCACAAATACTATTTTAGGTCTGTGTAAATATTTTTTCTTCTAGGGTGAATAGAGAAGGAAGAAATATGGGACTCATACAATAGATCTCTCTTTAATTCTGGTGTGGGAGGAATAAAAACTTGGTTCCTGAACCTTACAATTCAATCACAATGAATGTTGAATTAGGGAACATTTCTCACCTTCTTTTATAGCTCTACATATTCCCTCTGCACCTCCCTAATCTTCACTTGTATAGATGGTTGAACATTCATTTTAGAAAGATAAGATTTCCCCCTTCCTTTAAAATTTCAAGATCTATCCTCTTCAAATACATAAATATTGGATCATTGTGATCCTCATCATGGATATTATAGTATGGTCCTTTCAACTCAAAGCATATTCCACATTGTTATATTTCCTAGGGTGGTAATGTATTGAAAAGTTGTAATATTTAATCAACTCCAACCATCTTCTTTGACACATATTTAGCTCATTCTATGTGAAAATATACTTTAAACTTTTATGATTAATATATATATCACACATTTCACCATAAATTTAATGCCTCCAAATCTTTAGTAAAAATATTAACACATCTAACTCCAAATCATGAGTTGGGTAATTTTGATTATGTATTTTCAATTTCAACGAGTCATAAGATATCACTATATAATTTTTCATGACAACACATAACAACCCATTTTTGGATACATCACTATAGAACACAAACATTTCTCCACTACAAGGCATTGTGGGCATAGGAGCACTAGATAAACTTCTTTTGGGTTCTTTGAAATTCTCTTAACATTACTCTGTCCACACAAACTTAACTCTTTTACAAGTTAACATGGATATTAGATTACATAATCATGAAAAATATTTCAAAAAACATTGATAATGTCCAACCAAACCAAGAAAATTTTCAATCTCAATTACCATTGTTGGTATTGACCAACTTTCAATAACTTATGTTTTTTTTGATCCATAGATATCCCCTCTTTTGAGATTATGTGAACCAAAAAATCAAACATTGTGAAGACAAAATTCACACTTGGTAAATTTTTCATAAAGCTTCTCCTTTCTTCGGGTCTTCAGTACAATTCTCAAGTCATCTTTATGTTCTTCTTTTATCTTCAAATTTATAATTATATCATCTATAAAGACAACCACAAACTGATCAAGATATTCTCTAAAGACTATTCATTAGATCCACAAAATATAGTAGGGGAATTAGTAAAACCAAAAGGCATCACTATAAATTCATATTGTCCATACCTTGTATGAAATTCCGTCTTTGGTATATCCTCCTTCTTGACCCTTAATTAATTATATTCTAAACAAAGATCAATCTTGAAAAAGTATTGGGCTCTTTATAGTTGTTTGAATAAGTCATAAATGTAGGAAATATGATATTTTTTCTTGATAATGATCTTGTTATGTTTTTGATAATAAATGCAGAGTCTCATTGATCCATCTATCTTCTTAACAATTAGAATAAGTGCACCCAAAGGTGATGTACTAGGGTGTATGAATACCCTATCAAGATTATCTTGGAGTTGCTTCTTCAATTCCTAAAACTCAATTGGGTCCATTATATAAGGGGTTCTTTGAAATATGAATATCACCTTGTATGAGTTCTATTGAAAACTCAACTTCATGATTTTGTGGAAGGCCTGATAATTCTTCCATAAGGACATCATCAAATTCCCGTAAAATAGGTGTATTATTAATTACGAGTTTCTCCCCAACCATTTTAGATATATAACCTTCATTGATAAGGATCAAGACCCATAATATGGATGAAATTTCCATTATAAGGTCCTACTCATCCTTGTATTGATATATTATCATAGATTGATATGGAATATGAAATGTAACTTCCATTACATAGAAATTGATATGAGATTGCTATAGAGAAAGATAATCCATGCGAACAATAAAAAAATTACACTATAGAAAGGATCACAAGTTTTTTCAGGAAGCACGTTCCCACAAACTTCAACCATAGAAGAATTATAAACCTTTGATGTGACCATTGTGAAATTAAGAGTTTTCATAGAGAACTCAAAATCTAATTGTTGAGGTAAAATGGTGATACCCATAGAAAATTATTCAAAAATAAAATATTGGGTGTATCTAGAATAAAATAAAACATTTTCTACTTTAGGATAAGTGTACCTTTCATCACTTTATTATTGTACTCCACATCACCGATAGTGATTTCATGTGACTATCTTTTTTTCTTTTTTCCTTAAGAGTTTTCTAACATCGATCATCATCAATAAACCTTGGGTTATGGAATTTATTATCATAATTCCCCATTTCCTTTCTCCTATAACATTGAAGTGTTGGAGGTGCATTTTAAGTATCCTTTTCTCTATTCAATTCTTTAGACATATTTTTCCCATCACTTCGACATTCAACTTCACTATAACCTTTTTTCCACACCTAGAACATTTACTAGTCCCTTTAATAAAATTTCCTCCATGTTTCCTTCCACACATTGATCATAAGGGGAAAATCATCTTTTTTTTTCAGTGTGGTCTTTAGATTTTCCCATGAATTCCATTTTTCTCTTCTTATCAGACCCATATGACTGATGGGTTACTCCAATCTCCATCTCAACCTTGACAGGACATCGAATGATTTCCTCATAGATATTGAAGTCCTTTATGGATAATTCCATTTTCAGACTTGGTTTTAAGTCACTAATGAATTGATCAATTTTACTCTCAGGTTGGATAATAATTCCAAAATTGTACCACACAAGTCTTGTAAAATTTTCTTCGTGGGCACCAATAGATTCATCATCCTTTCGATTAAGTTCATGGAACTCCTTCTCCATATTTTTTTTGAATAATACAAGGGAATTACATATTGAAAAACATGTTCTTGAGCTAGTCCCATTCCATGGACTCAATTTCATCTCTTTGACTCATATTCTTGATAAGGTTCCACCATTGATCAGCTTCACCTTCCAAATTATAGACTAATAAGATGACTTTATCATGTTTCGAACATTTGATAACTAAAAATATATTTTCAATGGTACTGATACATTTTTCATCAACTAATGGACCAGAATACCCGCTAAAAGAAGGTGGATGTTGCCTCAATAAGGACTCAACGGATTGTGGTACCCTACATTACTCGTTTGGAAGTCTCGCATGATTAATAACATGAAAAAGTTGTGTGAGAATTTGTACAATATTTTTCATTCCAACTCCCATAACATTTGGTTTCTTAGGAGGGTAATCATTGCATTTCCAATTGCATTATGCATTAACATGGTTCCTTCAGGTTCCATCCATTGACTAAAACAAAGAATCATCTTGTGAGAAACAATAACCATAATGGGAAAACAACATAATCAAGAATAAAATTTCAATTTAGTACACATTAAGTTTTATCATAGGTTATTCATGATCATTTCTAAAACACTAGTATTGTAACCTATACTTCGACACATCCTTTGGGTTTTTAATTAGGTTTTCTCATCCTAGTTTCCAATGGTTAACTATAAATTTCTTCTAATACCAAAAATAACGACCCATACTATACATACATTGATATTACTTCAAAGTTGAATAATATTCATAAAAAATATAAAAAATCCATGACATGACCATATAGGTATAGTTTCTTTAGAAACTAGGAAACATAAACAACTAGTTCACAAGACATCTTCATTGTCTCCCACTTATTTCTCCGTAACGAGATCCCATTTTGACATATCTTACTTAATACCCTTATTCATGACCTGGGGAAAAGAAACATATGAAAGTGTGAGTTTAGATTCTTTGTAAGTGTAAACATGGTAGATATCAATCATTTCATAATCATAAGACATAATAACATACCATTTGAAAATCTTGTCCTTCATATGAAAGATCGCGATATCATGCCATGGGATAAATCATGAATGTTCATAAGAATCAATGAACATAATCCCAAAATTCATAAGATAATACATTATGTTTTTTTCATACACATAAGAATATGAAATCTTTTTATATTTGTCAAGGATCATTTCTGATTAGCCACTAAATGAGGCTAATATTCGTTGTTAATATATATAATATTAATGTGATTTATTATTCATAAAAACCATTTTAGTGCATTTTAAACTTTCAACATCATTTCAAATTATGATTGTAATTACTTCTTAAAATTCACTATTATGTGGTATCAATGGAGATTTCGTGGAAGAAGATGGGGATATTTTACGATGAAAGGAAGCAATTCTAGAGAAGGTAGATTGGATACCAGCCCACTTATGAGAATGTGGGACCAAAATTACCAACCCAATGAAGCCCAAATTTCGTGGGATGCTAAAAGATATATAGAGGAACAAATAAGTCTTCAGGATCCAGTGCTAATTCGGCCTCTATGGTGGTCATTAAGGCGGACCGATTTGGAGATAAAATACTGGGCCAGATTCTGCGTCCTAGAAAACTATCCTACCAATATAATCATATATCGGAATAAACAACTCCAAATGAGCCCAAATTTTACATATGGTTAGGATGAATCAGGGGATAAATTTTATTCTACTTTGGAACACTATAATTAGTCCATATAGAAGGTCTTAAAAGCACGTCTGTTCGGTGGATGAAAGATGGCTGCCACCTTGGGTCAAGGGTGGAAAAATCAACACTCCCTCAACTTTCCACCCACCTATGGCCTACCATAATCAAGTGGGATTATTTGTACTGTTGGAGGCTCGACCCAAGGATCCAAAAATGACTATTTAAGGCAGTGGTGGTGGAGGAGTTGATCATCTTTGATCTTTGTTTCGTTTTAATGTTATGCTGCCAATTTGATGCTGTAATCGCATTCCTTCAATTGTAAGTTCCTTGAATTACCTTAGTTTCTTTATAAAAGTTCTTAATATTCTATTTTTATATTCTTATTCTTATCAATTTGATACCATTGCCTCAATGTGTGAACTTTTTCATACCAAACCTTCTGAGATCATCACACAACGGTGGAGTGATTTTTTTATTGTTTTTTTACTTCTACAATTCCTCACTCATGAGTCTACTTTCCGCTTCCATTGAAACCATGAGATAAGTGGAGGGATAAAAAACTTATGGGTTGATCCAAGGGAGTAGAAAGGGTATGTATTGGATGTTATTTATCACTCCATTAATGGATAATCACTTCTTTTAAATGATATTTTTATTTGATGACTTTAAAACTTCTTCATCCTTATTGAATTTAAGGTCACACATTTCAAGTGCTAATAAGAACCTTTACCTTGGAGTTCTCAAAACATTGATCCTTCAAGTGTATAGGTGATTAGTATTAGGGCGTGTAGGAATTAAACCAGTAAGTGATGATTTTGTTTGATATCCTTAAATGAACCCATCTCAAATATAAGAAATTGAAATATTTTTACAAGAAAACGAATGCATCCAATCTACCCCTTGTAATAACCTAGGACCAAACCTTCTCATAATTTTAATTCACTTAAGACTTTTAGTGTTCACTTAAACCCATATAAAGTCAACCCAAAGTTGGCCACTCAATAGCCAAAAACAGTCCATAGAATGTACATGTCTATAGGTTACTTCTTAGGTCTCTGAGGATTCAACAACCCAAGCTAAACTACAAAGAACGTTCTACCTTATTCTCTTGGGTATATTTGAGCGTGAATAAAATTTTTGCACCATTTTAAGGGACCCAATTAAGTCATATAAACACCCATTCTATTCTCCCCCATTTCTTATTTTCTCATCCAAATTCTCGTATCTTTTCCCTTTCTCATTTTTTTTCTTTTGGCGCATGTCCGCCTACACCCGCAATCAATCAAACCGTCTAGTTAGGGTGGATAGTCCTGGGGTTAGAGAGTCAAGTACACCATGGTAACTCTTTACATTAGATAATAATATTCCTAATACTCTAGAGTCCAAAATTGAGCTCATTTAAATGGAAGGTCTTCAAAGAAATGAACTCATAAACTCGGGTGGAAACCAAAATGGAAACCCAAATGAGGCAGCCCCAAACTTGGGGAATGAAGTTGATCAAACCATGAATGACTACCTCGCACCTTCCTGGACCAATTCCCCCTCATTAATTAGACTCAATTACCTAGGAGATGAAAATTACATATTTAAACCCCATGTCCTAAACCACATTCCCACATTCCATGTAATGGAGTCCGAGATGCCCTACCTTCACATCAAGGAGTTAAATGACATTGTAGAAACCATGTGTCCCCCACATCAACTAGAATCAGCTAAGATGAGGATATTTCCTTTTTATTTAAAGGATAGAGATAAAAATTGGCTAAAAAATTTTAGACCATCATCCATCAACTCTTGGGAGAAACTAAAAAGAGAATTATACAAAAAATACTTTCCCCATCACAAAACAATTCCACTTAAAAAGAGCATCCAAAACTTTTTTGAAAAAGAGGGAGAGTCATTCTATGAAACATGGAAGAGGTTCAAAGACACTCTAAACATGGTTCCACACCATGGTTTTTCTATTCATGAACAAGTGAGAATTTTCTATAAAGGGTTGGGTCCGGGGAACAAACAATTCATTGACATGATGTGTAATGGAACCTTTAAAAACAAAGCCCCAAATGATGCTTACGAGTATCTAGAAATCCTTTCTGAACAAAAACAAACATGGGTAAATTCACCTTATTCTGAAAAGACACAATGAAATATTGGAATTTATACACTTAGATAAGAGGAAATACTTAGGGATAAACTCGTAGCACTCTCTTGGAATGTTGAAGAGATAGACCTTAGAAAAGTCCATGAAATCCGAACTGTAGACCCTGTTTGCACAATTTGTGACAAACATGACCATAAGACGGACAACTGCCCAGCCGTTCCATCCATAAATGATGTTATTTTAGGAGGAACTCCAGTGGAAGTAAATGCCATAAACTTTCAAAAGCCTCAATACCAAAACAACTTCAACCCAAGGTATAATACCACCCATGCTTCCACTGGAAAGATTACCAACAACCAAGCCAACCACAGGGAAAAAATCCTTACCCCCATCAGAACTACCAAACCCATAACTAGTTCCAAACCCAACTTATCCAATACCAATATCCACTAGTCCATTTTCAACAAACCATACCACCTCCAAAATGTCCCCCTGGGATAAACCAATATTCTCAAGCACCAACCCAAACTGTTCCACAAAGACTACTAGAGAAACTATGAAAACAAATGGAGAGGATGAACTTAGAAGTATCTTCCCTTAAAAAATAACTTCAAACCATAAAAACTAGAAAGGCACCCATGCCTACTTAGGCGGTTCCTTCCTCAACTTCAAGGGTAGAGTCAGTTTGTACTCAAACAACTCATGAACAACTAAAGGTTGTGACTATTTTAAGAAGTGGGAAATCAATTGAGAAACCTAGACAACTAATTCAAAACCCACCGGATGATTCAAACTTGAATGAAAATTAAAATCAACCAAATTATCAAACTAAAAAACACGATAATATTGTTAAAGAAACAACTCTTCAACAAAAAACCCCACAACATGTACCATTTCCTCAACGTATGAGGGGGAAAACCAGGCCTGAATTAAGTGAAACATTAAGAGAAATCATCTCACAAGTCTAGTTGAACATTCCCCTTCTCGATGTAATCCAAACCACACCTTCCTACTAAAAGTACCTTAATGACCTGTGCACTTTTAAAAGAAAATTTTCACATAAAAACTAAGTCCTTTTGGCTGCTAATGTGAGTACCACCATTCAAGGGACTATTCCTCCTAAGTTGAAAGACCTAGGTTTCCCTTAAATCAATGTTGAACTAGGATAGATCAATGTTGTCAAGGCCTTGTGTGATCTAGGTGTTAGTGGCAATCTCATCCCCTATGATATATACTTCCAGTTAGGCCTAGAAGAACTCCAACCCACATTTGTAACACTTTAACTGAATGATTGTAGCATTAGGGTTCCAAAGGGAATTTTAAAGGACATTCTGGTAAAGGTTGAAAACTTCATCTACCCTACCGACTTCATTGTCCTTGACAACCACCCAAACTTTGGAAATAAGGAACAAACCCCAATCATCCTTGGCCGTCCTTTTCTTGCAACAATCAACTCTATTATCCGAGTCCGAAATGGGAACATGACCATCACATTTAGAAACATGTGTCTAGACTTGAAAATCTATAATGAAATCTCACAAATAGGGGATGACAAGGACATTCATGAAGTAAACATGATATGAAGAATTGATAATGAATCCATAGAACATCAAGGAATATTTTATGGATTTTTAAGTCAGGATGAGATTGATTTCCTTTTTTCAAATGAAGGAAGTTTATCTCCTTGCCTTGAATAATTTTAAAATTGATCTTATGATGAAGTCTTAGGTCCAAAAATCAGTGGAACCTTTCAGAAAACCACATTCATGGAGACTAATCAAACTTCCTTCCCTAAATCTGATCAAACCAATCATGTAGCTGAAACTTCTATATGTGGGGAATCAATCCTATCTGAAACTCTAAAAAAATAAAGTGATATTGATCCAATGTGCCAATATTCTGCTGAAATTTTAAACCAACCTGATCTTGAATTGAAGTAACTTCCCACTGAACTTAAGTATGCCTTCCTAGGGGACAATAAAAAACATCCTATTGTTATTTCTTCTTCTCTTAAATCCAATCATGAGAGGATTCTTCTAGATGTCCTTAGGAAACATAATAAATCCATTGGTTGGACCCTGTCTGATATTCCTGGGATTAGCCCACTTATCGGGACTCATAGGATTGTTCTGGAATCTGATTCAAAGCCATTTCGGCAACCTCAACGGTGACTCAATCCTAATCTCCTAGAAGTAGTGAGGAAAGAACTTCTAAAATTATTAAAAGCTGGTATCATCTATCCCATAGCTTAGAGTGAGTGGGTGATCCCAATCCAAGTGGTTACAAAAAAGGATGGAATCATAGTGATAACCAATGACGATGGAGAGATTCTTCCAACTAGGGTGAGTAGTGGATGGAGGGTCTGCATTGACTATAGGATGCTAAACTCATTCACCAAGAAGGACCATTTCCCCTTACCATTCATTGACCATGTCCTTGAGAGAGTGGAAGGTCATGCCTTCTACTGTTTCTTAGATTGGTACTCAGGGTATAATCAAATTGAGGTATCCCTAGAGGATAAAGGGAAGACTAAATTCACATGTCCATTCAAAACCTTTTCTTTCAAACGTATGCCCTTTGGGTTATGCAATGCCCTTGGAACCTTCCAGCGGTGCATGATGGGAATCTTCTCAGACAAGGTAGGGGATTTTCTTGAGGTCTTCATGGATGACTTCTCTGTGTTTGGGGATACTTTTGAGGGATGTATGAGGAATGTGGAGAGAGTCTTTCCAAGATGTGAAGAAAAGAATCTGGTCCTAAACTGGAAAAAAATGCCATTTCATGGTTAAAAATGGACTAGTTCTATGCCATCTGGTCTCAGGTAGGGGGATTGAAGTTGATAAATCCTAGGTTAACATCATTCGTCACCTTCAATCACCCAAAACTATCAAGGAAGTGAGGTATTTCTTAGGACATGATAGTTTCTATAGAAGATTCATCAAGGACTTTAGTTCAATCTCTTGTCCCCTTTGTGCTCTCCTAGTAAAGGATGCTCCATTTGTTTGGATAGAAAGCTCTGAGGCTTCATTCTTGACCCTCAAATCCTCTATCACCTCTCCTCCCATTATGAAATCTCCAAATTGGAACCTTCCTTTCGAACTTATGTGCTATGCCAATGAATTTTCTGTAGGAGCGGTGTTAGGAAAACGTTGTGATAAAACTCATTTTGTCATTGCTTATGTAAGAAAATCCTTAAATGATGCCCAAATCAACTACACCACTACTGAGAAGGAGTTACTTACTATTGTGTTTTACTTAGAGAAGTTTAGGTCCCACCTCTTAGGATCCCCCATCACTATGTTCACTGACCATTCTGCACTAAAATACCTCTTCCAAAAACAATATGCTAAGGCTAGAATGATTAGGTGGGTCCTTCTATTATAATAATTTGACCTCACAATAAAGGATAAAAAGGGTGTTGAAAATGTTGTAGCTGATCACCTCTATAGGATGGAATTCAAAGATAACTCCAATCACCTTTTTGTGTCTGATTCATTTCCTGATGAACACCTATACTTTGTGAGTGACTACCCTTGGTATGCCGACATAGCCAATTTCTTAGTTACATGAGTCATTCCAAAATTCATAGGGACTCAATCTCGAAGGAAATTCCTTTCTGATGTTAGAAACTATGTGTTTGATGATCCATACCTCTATAAGTTCTGCCTTGACCAAGTCATTAGGAGGTGTGTCCCAGAATCTGAACAAGAGTACATCCTTAAATTATGTCATAGTGAGGCATGTGGAAGTCACTTTTCCTCTAAAAAAAACTTCTAAGATTCTTCATTGTGTTCTATTCTATCCCACCCTCTCAAGGGACTCCTACACATTTTATCAAAGTTGTCCTAAGTGTCAAAAAGTAGGGTCAATCACAAAAAGGAATCAAATTCCACTCAATCCCATATTAGTGATTGAAATCTTTGACTGCTGGGGAATTGATTTCATGGTTCCCTTCCCAAACTCTAGGGGATACCTATACATCCTCTTAGTTGTTGATTATGTCTCAAAATGGGTTAAATCCATTCCCACCAAGTCTAAGGACCATCATGTTGTGATCCAATTTTTGAAAGAGCACATATTTTCTCGATTTGAAATTCCTAGGGCCATAATCAGTGATCGAGGAACCCATTTATGCAACCGTCCATTCTCTTCACTCATGTCTAAGTATGGGATTTCTCATAATGTTTCCACTATGTACCATCCTCAAACCAATGTTCAAGCTGAGTTAGAAAATAGAGAGATTAGGAATATTATTGAAAAAACGGTCAATCCTTCTAGGAAAGATTGGCCTGAGAAACTCTTGGATGCTATTTGGGCCTATAGAACTGCATATAAAACCATTTTAGAAATGTCCCCATATAGGTTGGTTTATGGTAAAGCATGCAATTTTCCAGTGGAGATTGAACATAAGGCTTTTTAGGAAATTAAGAAAATGAATTATGAACTCTCATTGGCCGAAACAAAAAGGAAATTAGATCTCAATAAACTTGAGGAACTTAGGATGGAGTCATATGAGAATTCAAGGATCAATAAAGCTAAAGTACAAGCCTACCAATATCAAAATCTTAAAGAAAAACACATTGTACTGGGTAAACCAATTATTTTGTATAGTTCTAAACTTCATCTAAACCCATGAAAGTTGAGGTCCAGATGGTCAGGCCCACACATAGTGCATAAGGTGTACCCCCATGGGGCTGTTGAAATTCAAGATCCCACCAATGGTCAAACCTTTAAATTTAATGGTCATAGATTCAATCAATTCATTGAACCATTCCAGAAACATGAAGTTGATGAAGAATCATGTGAACCCACCTTAGACGATGAAAATAATTAATCAATTAGGGGTCCAAGTTGAGCTAATGATGTTAAAAAAAGTTCTACATGGGAGGCAACCCATGGTTTTCAAGTTTCCTATGATTTTGTTGTTTTAATCAACTTTATATTTTAAATAGGATTAATTAATCATTTTGATATTTAATAAAAAAATAGACTGTTGACCTATTCTTCTATTATGAGTATGGATGGGTATGAAAGGGGAGAGCCATATTCATCCGTGTCACGTGGTGTGATCCCTGAGTAGTACCTTACCTAGAAATTTAAAAGAAGACAATATATCATCAGTTTATTTTTTTTATTTATGTTTTTGTAGGATAAAAAAAATTAGACTATTGCCCTATTATTCTTTTATGAGTATGGATGGGTATGAAAGGGGAGCACCGTATTCATCCATGTCACATGGTGTGATTCCAGAGTAATACCTTACCTGGAAATTTAAAAGAAGACAATGTATCATTAGTTTGATTAAAAAAAACAAAAAAATAGGGAAAACCATAAAAATGATGATACTTGGAATTAAATAAGTCATTGTGTTGTTTGTTTTTTCTGGTTTGTTCTTCTTTTTATGGTTCATAGACTATTTTTGGTGATACATGTTCAACCAAGGAGGTGCCTACATCCCCCAAGAGATCAAAGGAATAATTTGGAGCAACAAGAACTTCAACTTCAACCACCAGGTGACTTCATTCCATGATCCTCATATTTCAATTTCCTTTTTGAAATTCCCTTATCTGCCTCTACTCCTTCTAATTTTTCATTTCTTGAAACACTGGGGACAATGTTGTTTTAAGTTGGGGGGGGGGAAGGAGATGAAATAAAAAAAATTATTTTGTGAAAAAAAATGATTTGAAAAAAAGTGTGTATATAGAAGGAAAAATTCTGTTAACTTTGAACATGGTAATACACATAGCACAATTTGAAACTGAATATCAAATAATTTAGCATGCCCTGATTCTGATTTTAATCCTTGTATAATTTCATGAGCATAGATTTTGGAAAGTGTGGCTGTCCAATGTGATATTTCATCGTTTATATTTTCATCCAAATAAAAAAAGATCACAATGCACGTACTTTGGATAGTGGGGTATTAGTTTGAGTTCATGGGGTCCCCCAAATAAATAGCATAGGTTTGGTGATCATTTTAGTTTTAATATGAGTATTCAATAAGAAAATTTATAAAATAATAAATTTGCGCGTAGAGTAATGAAATGACCTAATGCGTGGCTTTCATAACTTGGGGATCATGAATCCATAGTTGTCTGGCCCAGAGTTAGTAATTTTATCTCTATTTTTGAAAATCTGAATTTGATTTTGACTGAGTTAACTCGAGATGATGCCCGAGTATGTGGGCTTCACATGGTTCCCTAAGGTATTTGAGCCTAGGAGTCATCAGAAAAGTCTCACTATAGGGGTTGACTCTTTTGAGTGCAATTTCAATTACCATGGAAAAATTGCAAAAACAAAACAAAACAAAACAAAACAAAACAAAACAAAACAAAAACAACAAAAAAATCATACAAAAAAATTGAATACTCATCTTAATATTGAAATGTGATTCCACCTAGCGCTTCCGTCATTTCCCCCTTGAATAAAGATGAACCCCCATGTCTATTGTGATGCACAACACATCCTCATACTTAATTGATATTGGATGACATATGGAAATGAATTTGAACAAATAAATGAGCTTGGGATTGGGATCTGCTTATGAAACAATCTTGTATTAAAATATTTTGATGGGTTTCATGTTTGTTTGGTATAAGGCTTTTTGGTGATAATTGTGTATTAAAATTTTTTTGGAAAGGGGAATTCTATTTTCATATTGTTGAGATATATTTTGCTCGGGACTAGCAAAACTCAAGTTGGGGGGTGTGATTATCCACTAAATGAGGCTAATATTCATTGTTAATATATATAATATTCATGTGATTTATTATTCATAAACACAATTTTAGTGCATTTTACACTTTGAACATAATTTCACATTATGATTGTAATTGCATCTTAAAATTCACTATTATGTGGGATCAATGGAGAATTCATGAAAGAAGATGGAGATATTTTATGATGAAAGGAAGCAATTCTAGAGAAGGCAGATTGGACACCAGCCCACTTATGAGAATGTGAGACCCACATTACAAACCCAATGAAGCCCAAATTTCTTGGGATTCTAGAATACATAGAGAGGAAAAAATCATTCTTTAGGATCCAGTGCTAATCTAGCATCCATGGTGGTCATTAAGGCGGCCCAATTTGGAGATAAAATTCTGGGCCAGATTCTGCGGCCCAAAACAAAATCCAACCAATATAATCATATCGTGGAATACACTACTCCAAATGGGACCAAATTTTATTGGCGGTTAGGAGACATCCAGGGCTCAATTTATTCTTCTATGGAATACTCTAATCCGTCTATCTAAAATGTCATCCAAGAGTGTCTGTTCGGTGGATGAAAGCTGGCTGCCACATCGGGTCAAGGGTGAAAAAATCAACTCTTCATCAACTTTCCACCCACCTATGGCCTACCATAATCAAGTGGTATGCTTTTTACTACTGGAGGATCTACCCAAGGCTCCCAAAATGACTGTTTAAGGTAGTGGTGGTGGAGAATTTGATAATCTTTGAGCTTTGTTTCGTTTTAATTTTATGATGTCAATTTGATGTTGTAATCGCATTCCTTCAATTGTAACTTCCTTGAATTACCTTAGTTTCTTTATAAAATTTCTTCATATTCTCTTTTTATATTATTATTCTTATCACTTTGATACCATTGCCTCAAGGTGTGAACTTTTTCATACCAAACCTTGTGAGATCATCACACAATGGTGGAGCGATTGTTTTTTTATTGTTTTTTTTACTTCTCCAATTCCACCCTCATGAGTCTACTTTCTGCTTCCATTGAAACCATGGGATCAATGTAGGGATAACCCACTTATGGGTTGTTAAAAGGGAGTAGCAAGGGTATGTATTGTATGTTATTTATCACTCCATTAATGGATAATCACTTCTTTAAAATGAGATTTTTATTTGATGACTTTAAAACTTCTTCATCCTTATTGAATTTAAGGTCACACATTTCACGTGATAATAAGAACCTTTACCTGGGGGTGCTCAAAACATTGATACTTAAAGTTTATAGGTGATTAGTATTAGTTTGTTTCTGAATTAAACCAGTAAGTGATGATTTTTTTGATCTCCTTAAATGAACCCATCTCAAATATAAAAAATTGAAATATTTTTACAAGAAAAAGAATGCATCCAATCCACCCCTTGTAATAACCTAGGATCAACCCTTCTCATAATTTGAATTCACTTAATACTTTTAGTGTTCACTTAAACACATCTAAAATCAACCCAAAGTTGGCTACTCAATAGCCAAAAACATTCCATAGAATGTACGTGTCCATAGGTCACTTCTTAGATCTCTGAGGATTCGACAACCCAAGCTAACCTACAAAGACCGTTCTACCTTCTTCTCTTAGGTAAATTTGAGCATGAATCAATTTCCAAGACCATCATAGTGGAAAAATTACATTACTGAACTAAGTTAAATCCTCGTTCTATCCTTATATTACTGAACTGAGTTCATTTCCCATTCTATCCATGTATATATCATGAGATATAAATCTTTACCCAATGAATTTGAGGGAAATATAGGTCCCAACCATTTCATAATGAAACCTTTCTTACGTGTTCCATAATAACATAAATCATTTGTCAAAACTCGAGGAATAAAATGTGTTTCTTTAAACATCATTCCACCATAACATAATCCATAAAAAACAAATGGATTTAATAAATAGAAGTCCATAATAAACTCAATAAAATCATAAGAATAATAAGGTTATTATACTTGAGACATAACCCTATTAAATAATTCCTTCATAGATGGAATATAATTTTGATATAACACTTGAAATTAATTCTTAAGGAAAATATCCTTTCTTGTTCAAGAATGTTTTATTTTATCAAAGGCCATGAAATTTTAATAGAATAGAATTTATTTGAAAATAATCATGAAATCGTGTAAAGGAATATTTATGGAAATAAGGTGTTATGAAGATGTAAAAATCTGTTCATGTTTTATTTGTTAAAAAACACGCTCCTCGTACTTTTTCCATAAAAGTCAAAAAGTACCTTTTATCGAATAACGACAAAAGATTCCTTTCATTACATTTAATAAAAATTCACCAATGGGTAAAATTGAATTGATTTTTTTTGAAAAATATAAATAATATTACAAATTTTGGAAACATGGACATGAATGATAAATATACCCCAACAAATACTTATATATAGATAATCTCGAATAAAATTGAGATTGAAAAATTATCCCTTAATACTGGTATGATTTACTTTGTATGTATCCAAACCTCCTATATAATGATTTAAATAATGTCATTGACTTAGTTCATAATCATATATATTTTTATGATGTCATATATGATCATATTATCATCTGTTTTTTAACAACATTTCATTATTACTTGTTATTCGGGTATTAACTACTTAATTTTCTTATGCATGTTTTGTAGAATAAGTTTTGGTTCTCCTTAATAGGTCTTATTTATATCATTAAAAAATTATATTAACATAATATATACCATATTTATTCATTATTTAAATTTACATAATCATGATTTAATGAATATCATGTAGAATGAATCACATCACATCGTGGAGATGATAGGCCATACGTACGCACGAGCGATGGAATCATTCCAATATTTGTTGAATGGTATTTAATTGAATGGTGTATAATATTTAAGAATTAATATCATGTTATAATAATCAGATATAGTTATTATTTCCAATATTATACCCATCCAAGTAAGGTGGTGGTGAAAAATATATTCCACCATAGCGTGGAGACGGTAAGTCGTGCGTATGCACACATGGTGATTTCGTTTGTCATGGGATAGATATAAGGTGGAATATGGTTATTTAATAACTATTATAACATCTAAGTATATAATTGATACTTGATTTATTACTTTATAATTAAACAAATCATGAAGAAGAAGTACAAGAAGAAATAAGTTTGAAAGAATCGGTAGAGGATATTACCTCTTCTTTGGCATGTTTCCTCTAAATATTTTCTTAGAGCACTAGATTTGGTCTTTGAAGAAGAATAGAACCTATACAATGTTACTAGGTAAGTTTATAAGGGAAAATGATAGGTGATGGATAAGCTTTAAGGATCTAAGTGAAGTGAAGAGTTGAGGTTGGAGGCTCCCTTTTATAGTTGAGGTGAGGGGCACTTTGGGATCTCCAAAAATATTAATTTATAATAAAATAAAACCCCATAAAAAAACCTAAAAAATGACCCAAATTTAAATATGATATTAGATAAGGTTTCAATATCATCAACCAATAAATTTTTGACATGTATTTCTATCAATTAAAACCTTATCATTTTAATTGACACTTAGATATTCATTTTACTTTTTAACAAGGGTAACAAATAATTCAATATTAAAAGGGTGAAATATTTAATTATTATATTTAAATTAAATTATATTATAACATATAATAATTATTATATATTTTAAAAAATGATTTAATTTTTTTAAATAATTTAATAAAACATTATTTTGATAAACAATCAATAGTGTCAATTTTGACCGTATTAAATTTATTGATTTTTAAAAATATTAAGATAACAAGTTAAATTAGAACCAATTATTTTATTATATTCCTAAGAGAAAATTTTAATTTATAAATTTTTTTAGACATATTAATTATCAAAAATTATATTTATTTAAATATTTTCAATAACATTTATTTGTTATTTCTATTAATAAATTAAATAATACATCATATTTGTGTAATTATTTAATATAATTATTGTTGAATACAAATTAAAAATAAAACACTATTATATATATAGATATAAAATATTTTAGAAGAATATTTTTAGTCAAATTTATCTTTTAGGAAATCCAACATTTAAAATGATATACTTATTTAATTTTAAATGTGACAATAGTAACATCACTTTAAGTAAAATTATATAAGTGTCACAATCTCTTCTATATGGCTCAAAATTATCACTAACTCGACCTTTGGATATTTATGGTCGAGATATACTTGACCAATAATATTTGGACCAATGTTTTGTTCCTTTTATGGTTATTATAATTTTAGTAAAAATTGGTTTATTGATTTAACATCAATTAATTAATTTTTACATCCTCAAAGTATAAGACTTTAAGGTAATTAGTTATTTCCTAAAAATTAAAAATAAATTACCTTGATAAAAAAAAGTTTTATATTTAAAATTAGTATTTATAATATAATATCTATTATATATAACTTTATATTATAAAATTTATAGTTAGTAAAATTTGAGTAAGACATATTTAAAATTTTCTTTGAATAAAATAAATTAAATGTCCTAATCTCATCAAAGTGTCTTCCAAAGGACACAATGTTTACCCAAGAATTATTTAGGTTTAAAAAAACTACTGTAACAATATTAAGACAATAATTAGTGTTATTTTATACTAGTATTCATACCCTTAATTTCCTGATTTACCCTTTTAATGTATCAATAAAAATTACTGAAGTTACTATTTATAATGTACAAAAATTAAATAAATCTATTTTCATAATTTGAACCCAATGATTATAAATATGGAATCAATTTTTTAAAATTTAAAACAAAGAATATTTAGTATTTAATTTAAAATTATTCTCATTTTTAGAAAAAAAGAACGAGTTTTTAAAAGTTAAAACATTGAAAAAGATTCAAATGTTTTTGCATCTAAATTCAATTTAAAATTAATGATAATGATATATATTATATTTAATGATAAAAATATATTCTATTTATACTTTAAAATAATTAAATATTTTAATTTTACCATATAAATTATTTTTATGAAAAAATTTGTTTTTAATTAAAATTTAGTGTATTTTTTACTATCCATCAAAATTTGAAAAATATTAAAAATTCATCCAAAGAAAATTTTTATATCCTTATTCTGAAGAACAAGTTAATTTTTTCATATAAAAATTATTAATGTGTAAAAAAAATTATTTTAAAAGGGTCCACTATTAAAAGGAAGAAAATATCCCCTTTAAAAAATATAAGTTTTTATACATCAAATTGAGTTTATTCATACCCTATGACAAAAATATATATTGTATGAATATAAAAAATATTTTATTTAGTATATAACACATATATTTCATTAATTTAATTTAATAATAGTAATTTAATCAATTTATTAATAAAAAATAAAAATATAATTGAAATTTATTTTCCATAAATAATTGGTAGCAAATGACTTCACCATACATTTTCATAAGTTAGTTGTATTTATTACAACTAACCTAACAACTAGGTTAAATGGTCATTTTATACTAAGGGTATCTCACGATTCATTTAAACCCACAATTTCATCTAATGTAAGCTATTGAAGAATTAAAATTATTTAGAGAGAATAATTTATAACAAAATCCAGATGTTACAACTACACAAGCTTGAGAAAACAGGGAATCACCCACATGAGGTAAATAGACCAAAACAAACTCAAAAAATCCAAGTAACCTCTTTAAAAAATTCATAAAATGCATAAAATACCATATTAATCACACTTGAACCTTGGATAAGATCCCATTAACATGTTCTTTGGAAAACAATAATTTCTTTTTGGAATATCATTTAAACAATATTTTTCCTTTCAACCATTAGAATTAAAACTCAAATCAAACACTTATTAAAATAAAAATTTAAAAATGAAACCTATTACTCTTTGAATCCAACTCAAACCACCCAAAAAACAACAAATAGGTTCATCAAAAATCATTTGATCAAGGTGCCACCATCAAATTGTTTACACTGATATGTGGTCCATGATGACTACTTTGAAAATGAGAGTCCATTCTAATTTATGGTTGATATTAAAAAATAATTTAATATGAAAAATAATAATAATGATGGAATTCTATAATGAAATCAAAAAAATGAGCTATATACTTAGTAAATTCAATGGTACCTACCTCAAAGGATGATCCATCATTCTATCCCATTCTTGTGAAGAACTCCTAAAAATTTATGAGGGCCCATATCACCCATAAACACTCGAAAATTAAAAAACCATATATTTAAAATCAAAATCTGATAATGACATAACTGATGTGAAACTCACCGGTTGACCTCATGATACCAAAAACAAAATAAAGGAAGTGTGGTCCATTATAGACTTTTACGCAGACCCAAGACATAAAAAATACCCAAATTAAACACCAAAATATATGTATAATTTCAAATAAAATTGAAAAAAACATAAATAAACTAATTAGGCAACATACCCCAAAGAAAATGCTGAAATACATCTTAAACACATCCTCCGAAGACCTCATCTATAATTTTAACATGGAATCCCCATGAAGCGGGATGACTTCACTATCTAAAACCCTAACTAGTGAACCAAGAATACAAGGGAGACATAGGGGGAATAGTAAGAGAAGGGGATTAATAATACCATAAATTCTGATGATTAACTACTCCTGAATGATTCAGGTAAAAGAGGAACAAAAGGTAAAGAGGGGGTAAGATAATAACTTCCCCCTTTGCTCAAATGACCCAAAATGAGGAAACCTTGAGGGGTTTTCTCTTTTTGGAGTCCTAAACAGACCATCGTAACCTCTTTAAAAAACATCCCCATAGTTCATTCATATTGCATCCTTGAGGTTTTTGGAGTGACCCAGCCCTTTACCCAATATGGTTTTGGTGTGGCCTATTGTAGTGCGACACCCCCTAGGAAGAGGGCATGGTCCTCATCTAAACATCATCATAGTAGGACCCACAGAGGCCCAAACATGGCAACACTTTCCCTTGGGAGGTGGAATGACCCCCTCCTCTGTAGAATGATGCCTTTGCACTGCACATCGTGACACCCTCATAGCACAATCTATTAGTATGATATCATGGAAAAAGATGTGGGTTATGATGTAACAAGCTACAACTGTGTCATTTCAGCAATGCCTCCGGGCCTTGGTATGATGCCCATTGAAGCACCTAAAACATCTCCGAATCTTTAATAAATTTATAAAAACATATTTTTTCAGATGTTACAACCCATGTATTTCTAATCAAAATCAAAATTTTCCAAATGTAACCTGCTTTAGGACTTGAAATTCAAACTCCCCTGAAAGCTAATGAGCTTGAAATTCACGGGTTATTAC
Organism: Viscum album; assembly: GCA_963277665.1. NCBI lineage: Eukaryota > Viridiplantae > Streptophyta > Magnoliopsida > Santalales > Viscaceae > Viscum > Viscum album. The sequence continues at coordinate 438,682,957 of OY728155.1, read as the reverse complement.
CATAATATTCAAATATATCCTATAAAATCAAATTATTTCTCCTCAAAATTATTTTACAAAACCATTATTTGGTAATTATTTTTTTGATGAATTTTTATTTTATAAAACAATAAATTCATAAATATCAATAATTCTCTACATATGTTTTTTGTAACACTGGTAACTCCTTCCATCAAGTGTATATACACGAAATATCCCCTAATCAGGTCTCTTATGAAACTTTCATAATTTTTTTCATTAATATTTATGTAACAAGGGATACGAAATTTTCAGTTTTATATTTTTTCAAAACCAAATCTCATAATTTTCCTCGATAAAATATTGTTGGATTCAATACAGATTCGGAATATAGAAAACCACTATTTTGGATTTTCTCAAAAAACACTTAAAGGTTTTATGCTCCAATAACATGTTTCTTACAATGACCATCAAACTCTGATTATTCTAATAAACTACACTATTTTGTTAAGGAATTATTAGATCATTAAATTCATAAATTATTCCATACTTCTCAATATATGTTTCAAAAACTTAAATTCTATAATCACTTCAATTTTTGGACTGAAATATATTTATTACAAATCCCATGTCGTTTTAAAATCAGTTTAAGAAATTATTAAATATCTCAAGAGATTGTGGTGTACTCAACATGTCATATTCATAATACATTTAATAAAAAACATCAAAAAATATATGAAATACTTATATCTACTGATTGACTTCAATATTCTTGAAATATACACATTCTAGTGAATTAAGTCAAGAGGTTTCTTCACCCCATCACCTTGTGAAACTTGTTCTTGATTTTTTCCATTGTGACATGTGTCACTAGTGTTGAGTATTTCATGGTTCATATTTGATATAATCCTCACTTATTTATACTTAATAAGATTATAAATATTTATTTAACTCAAATGGATATGTTTTCTATGCCAAATTGATATCCATATTTTATGTGTACATTTTTTTCTATATAGTTCCATTTTTTTAGCGGGAAACCTTACATTTCAAAAGTTCGCATTTCAAAAGTTTAAAATCTTCCACACATTGAAATTTAAAAAAAACATTCAAGAAAAAACCATCATCACCCCACTTGAGTCTCGAGTCCCGCGCCTGCCTCGAGTCTCACGCCTATCGCCACAAATGTCCTATCCTTCCGCCTCCCCCAACATCACCACACTGGCAAGACCTACCAGAATCCCCATCACCATCCTCCCATCGCCCCTTTCACCAACAAAATATCGCTGAACACTCCAAACATCACCGTCATCACCATCGCCCGACTTCAAGCCACACATCACCGAACCCCAAGCCCTTTTCCAAGCAACACTCGTCGCATCCCCAGAAAAGCAGACAATCAATATTAAAAAAATAAATTTGTGAGAGAAAAGTAGAGAAAATCCATCTTCACCATTGAGGAATCCATCTCCGTTGCCACCGTTGCACAGAACCTCATCATCTTCGCCATTGTCACAGACATCGCACCACCAAGATCGATTCCTTCAACAGCACAGTCATCCTACCGTCTTGACAGCATCGTCGTTGTTATCCTAAACTCATCACCGGTATGGACACCAACCTCGACCACTGACATGCACCACCAATAGACAACAACTGAAAAAAAATACCACCATCGAGACAAATCCATAGAAGGAAACGAATGAGAAATGAAACCCGAAAAGGGCATAGGAAAAGAAAAAACTAGGGATAAAACCTTGAACGAACCCAGGGATGAAACCCAAAGGGGAAGATCCATGACCACCATACAGATTTCCCAAAACCTCGGAATATCCATCACTCCATATCAAACTTGGAGAGGAGCAGTGGAATCCAAGATTAGAGTTTGGTTGAGGTGGTGGGGGAAGAAGTTGACCAAGAAAAAAGATCCGATGCCAAAAGATCCTTGAATCCCATCTTTCGCCGAACCACAGAACCCAAAGACTCTTGGTTACCACTATGCAAGATACAACTAGGATAGAAATAGAGATATCTGAGGCCAGAGAAGGGTTAAGGCATCTGAGGGAACCTAGAGCACTAGCGCTAGAAGGGAGAAAACAAAGAAAATAGCTCCATAGAGAAACCCTTGAAGAGGATGAGGGGTGAAGACTAGGGGAGATAAAGGGGAAGCAATAGAGGAGGAAAAAACCTTAGTAAAGGAAACCCTAGGTGATGGAGATGAAGGTGCGAGAGTGCCAAAGGTCATGAGAGAACAGATCCATCAGTTCTTATATAGTTCCATTAATTTCTGAGTTTAATTAAGTATATTTTCCCAAGTATATATTATTTTATATTATTTTGGTTAATTGAAAATTTAAATTATAATTTATATAAATAAAATAAAAAATAATATATTTCTATTATATTGATGAGAATATTTCAAAAGAAAAACTATTTATTTTATTTGTGTAAAAAGATGGAATTTTAACTAGCCAAAGTAAAGTAGGTGGTATAATCAAACATGGGATAAAAAAACAAAATAGGAACCAACACACAAGGATCAAGGTTTTTTGTTCAAGGGTGGACACATGGAAAAAAGAAAAAAGAGAGTTATCACACAGTAGAAGAAGAAGAGGAATATGCTCACCGACCCTATGGTGCTAAGGGACTTTATAGAGAATGAATGGAGTATCATATATTATTATGAAAAGAATAAATCTATGTGAATATTATGTGGGATAAGCATAGTCAAAGTAATATTCATCATTTACCTATGAGGTACTATTTCATGTGAAGCCACATCGTCATCCTCACCATCGATCTGCTACACCCGAGCCACCTTTCCTATTCCACTATCCACTGAAAAATATTTATGGAAAAAATAGGTATCTGGGGATCTAGTTCAAAATTGATATTGTATAGCTCTCTAGCTCTACATATTCTACTATAAGTTCTCAATGAGGTCATATGAAGCTTAAAAAAGGAAGAATTTCATTTTATTTTTGAAGGTATCACTTTGAGTGTTTATATAAGGGAGGTTCTTGTAGTCTATATTGATGTTGCAATGATTTTTGGGTGGTGTTGTACTAAAGGATGGTGTATGTAATGGTGAGAATATACATGTGAGAAGGATATTTCAATGTATGGTTTATATGAAAACATGGATAATTTCAAATTTCATGGAGGTTGAGTTTATGTATTCAAGTGATTATGTTGGGGTGGAAGTGGATTAGTTCATGAATAGAAAATCAATTATAAAAAAAATAAATTATGGAAACATCCAATGATAATGGAGAAAATAAATAAAATTAGGAAAAATAAATTGGGATAGAAAAATATAATTTTTAAAACCCTCTAATGTGGAGGATTTAAAAAACCATGGGGAAACTCTGAGAAAATCAATTAGTAATCATAGAGTACACAAATTCCACTTAGAATCATGAAAAATGAATTAAAATGAGAGAATTGAAAAATTGTGTGTAAAAACAGACCCTGATATTCTTCCATCTCCTCTATGATAATTGTCTTATGAAAATACGTTACCCTTTAAAGATCAAAAAATGCACATGTGACGTCATTGAAACACCTCAAAGAAACCATTTCACAATTGTTGCACAAACTGCATTGTATAATATCTGGTTCTTTACACACCCAAAATCACTATTGTATCTTTTACACACCGCCTAATATGAAACACTAATAATAATCTCCTTCTATTGGGTCACTGTGTCTTTCCTTTTATAGGCCCTATATCTTATATCATTCAAAAATCATATTAAAAAAATATCTCAATAAAAAATAAATCACATGACTTCAGGACGATAGTTTGAAACAATTAAAACTCCCATGTATCCTTTTCTATCTCTTAAAAATGTGGGAATAATCCCATTAGTCTCCCCTTTAATCCCAAAAAATAACGAGATGAAATTCCAATAATTTTTTTTGGAATAAAAACCAGTTAGTGCCTCACCAATCAACATCCTCTACAGAAAATATGATGAATCCATTTTGAAACTCTGATAGAAACATGGAATATCCCATTGTAAAAGGAATCCAAATGGATAATTCTTTATCATACATGTATCTACACTTCCAATACTCTAATGAACTATACATGGATCCCCCATAAATGTGATCATGACATAATCTCTATCACCTACAGGAATTCATTTACCCCTCTTTTGAACATCCTCTCAGCATTTAGAATCACTCAGAACATCACCTCAATCTTTGATTTTAATTTTTTATTCACTAGTATAAATCTCTAAAGAAAAAGAACAAGGTTTTATACCTAAAAAACTGGACCTAACCTGATTATGCTTCCCAACGTTCTTCATCGTAGTTTATACTCTTTTACACATGCACAACGATCGACTATGCCACAAATTTGATGAAGTCCTCTTCATAACTACATTTTTCACATCACCACAGACCCTTACATATTTCTTTTAAATAATGGTATCAATTATGCATCACACATAGGGGTGTAATTTCAGTCGGGCCTGACATGAAAAAAATTGGGCTGCTGGCCACTATTCAGGTCAGGCTGGGCCAACCTAAACATCCCCATGAGGTGGCCTGAGCCTAGCCTTGGGCCGGCCCAAACCATCAGTTCGGGCCGGGATTTTTCAGGCCAGGCCGGGCTTTTTCGAGTCAGGACATGGTGGGCCATTATTATTTTCAAAATGATTGTTTGTTTTAAAACTTGTTTTAAACGTTTTTATTTAAACATTTTTTAACATTTATTTAAAGAAATTACATTTATTTTTAAACAGATATTTTTTGTAAAAATGTTTATTTTATTTTTTATTAGCATTTTACAGTGGGTGGATATTATTTTTTATCTAAATTGATTTATATATTGTGAATCTATATATATTATTTTCAAATTGTAAAAAAATTAATGAGAGGTTTTTGGGGGTGCGCAGAAATGGGTGAGTTTAAATCCTTCTTATTTAAATATATTTTTAACATTTATTTAAAATATTTTTATTACATTCATTTTTTTAACTTATTTATAAATTTTTAAGTGTTTGTTAAAATATTTTATTTAAAAGTTTTTATTTAAACCCTTTTTTAACATCTGTTTAATTTTTTTTTTACATTTTTTAATGATTAATTTCAAACATTTTTTTAATTTCTTTTAAATTCATGCTATTTAAAAGAATTTTTTTAAAACATTTAATTTTTTTTATATTTTATTGTAAAAAATATTTTTTAAGTGTTTGTTTAAAAAAAAAAATTTAAGTGTTTGTTTTAAAAACTTTTTTTGAACATTTTTTTAATTTTTTTTTATTTAAATTTTTTTTAAAACTATTTTTAACACTTGTTTAAAATGTTTTTACATTTATTTATAGATGTTTAATTTAATTTTTTTTTGAACGCATGTTTTTTACATGTATTGTTTTTAAACATTTAACATGTTTAATATAAATACATTTTTTTTATTAACATTTTACAGTGGGTGGATTTGTTATTTTTTTCTAAATAGATTTGTATATACCTATAAATTTATATATATTATGTGTAAATTGAAAAAGAAAATATTAATTAGGGATTGGGGGTGAATAGTAGTGGGTAGTGGGTTTTAAGAATTGTTATTAAAACGTTGCTATCATTTATTTGAAACATTTTTTTACATTTAATTTTTAAAATTATTTATGAAAATTATTTTTAAGCGTTTTTTTAATTTAAAACATCTTTTTAAATGATTTTTATTTTTTTGCAGGGTAGACCTTGCCCGGCCCGATCCTATTCAAGCCGGGCCAAAATTACAGCCTTAGGGGGTGCGCAACAGTGGGTAAGTTAATTTGTTTCTAAGTAGATTTATATATGTATATGTAATATATATAATATATCACCATATTTTAAAAAATTAATGAGGTTGGGGGTGTATGAACGTCATTGGGTGAGTAGTTATTTTTTTGTTAATATATAATAAGTTATTATATATATAATATGAGAAAATTGTAAAAAAATAATTATGGGTTGGGGGGTGCGCTGCAGTGGGTGGGTTAATTTTTTTTCAAAATAGATTTATATATAATATATGAAGTTGCAACATATTTAAAAAATAATAATGAGGTTGGGGGACGTGCACAAACATCATTAGGTGAGTGTGTTATTTTTTTGTTAATATAAAATAAGTTATTATGTATATAATATTAAATCATTGACACACACACACACACATTATTAATAGATTTTTAAAATCCAAATTTAATTAATATATATTATTAATATCTTTATATATATATATATATATATATTATTAATGGATTTGTTTATATATATATATATATATATTATCAAATCATTGATATATATATTATTAATGGATTTGTTTATATATATATATATAATATATATGTTTTATCATATTTAAAAAAACATTATTGAGGTTGGGGGTGTGCACGAACATTATTAGGTGAGTGCATTATTTGTTTTAATATATAATAAGTTATTATATATATATATATATAATTTTAAATTATTGATATATATATATATATATGTAATATGAGTAAATTATAAAAATAATAATTAGGGGTTGGGGGTGCACTGTAGTGGGTGGTTATTTTTTTCTAAATAGATTTATAAATGTATAATATATATAATATATGAAAGTTGCAACATAATTAAAAAAATTAACGAGGTTGCAGGATGTTCACGAACATCATTAGATGAGTGTGTTATTTTTTATTAATATACAAGAAGTTATTATATATATATATAAATAATATTAAATCATTGATATATATATATATATATTAACAGCTTTGTTTATATATATATTATATTAAATCATTTATATATATATATATATATTATTAATGGATTTTTAAAATCCATAATTAATTGATATATATTATTAATGGATTTGTTTATATATATATACATATATAATTATATATCATTGTAGACACACACACACACACATTATAATTATATGTATATATATAAACATTATTAAATATATAATATAATATATATATATATAATATTATTTTTTGTTAATATATAATGATATATATATATATGCATATATATAAATTATGATGATAATATAATAGGTGCACCACCTAACCTTGGAAGCTTGAGGTAGGGGGATTAAATCTCCCTACCAGCAGATTCCCGTTAATTTTTTTTATAGCAGTTGGGTTTCGCACGGGCCAGCGGGCTTGGTTTTGGACGGGCCAATGGGCTGGGCTTTTTTAGGCCGACCCAACCTAGCCCGTGGCCCTTCTTGGATAGGCCCAGGACTGGCCCAATGAACCTATGGCCTGAGTCTAGCTTGGCCCAATGCGGGCTTTGTCGGGCCGAGCCGCACGGGTTTCCGGGCCGAGCTTGTCGGGCTTTTGGGCCACCAGGACAAAATTACACCCTTAGTCACACATATACGATTGATCCTCTGGATAATTTACATCTTCCATTTTGAAAAAAACTCCCGAACCCATCATTATAAAGAATACAAGAAGATAAAAAATTATGACATAAAACTGGAACAAGCCACACATCCCTCCACATCAGCATACAACCTACAATTATAATGACATAAATATCATCAAAACCAATGAAATTAGTTTAATCAATGTTTCCCATATCCAATATTCTAAATTCTCTTTTTTTGTATGAATAAAATAATTCCCTCTTTGGTTTAATATGGTATGAAGCTTCTGAATCTACCACCCATTCAGTGTAAATATCTGACCAATGAAAATAAAAACAAATTGAATGTAAATAAACCTCACCAAATATATGACTTAATTTGATATCCTCAGAACCAGTGTCATTCTACTTCTTTTTCTTAATATTTTTCAAAGAATCGAAGTTTCTTTACACATGACCATCCTTATCGTAAAATAAGAACTTGGATTTTTTTATTATCATCAACCAAACTCTTTGGTTACCATGCCCATCTTCCGCAACTACAATACAACTATTATCTAAATATTCACCACAATTAGTATTTTAACAAGTCTCGTTCATAAAAAATAATGAAATTAAATTATCCAAATTCAATGTGTCTTTCCCAAACAATAATGTGGTAATGATATTATCAAATGAATCAGGTAATGAAACCAAGAGAAGATAATTATTGTCTTATTCTTACATTTCAATAGCTTCCACGTTACCTTTATCACTGATCTTATAGTGACCCAGGCTTATCACATATATATATATATATATATATTACATCATTGTTTATTAATATTCATTACATTACATAAACACATGTCTGAGGATCATAATAGTTTAGTGTTTTTTGAATGTTGGAAACGTAAGAAATTGTTCCATAGATAAACTATATCATCTTCCACTATGATCATGAAAACTAAAACCCTTCTTAGAAATATTATATGTAATACATTTGTTCATAACCAGGGTAATGGGAACATAATAAAGGGTGTGATGAGATTCTATATAAGGGTAAAAATGGGAGATATGTAAGAATAATATGAACATAAGAGTATCAAAACATGAGCATAACATTTTAAAACCATACCTTGCATATCAAAGATCATAATATTGAGTCATGTATTATTTTTTGGTAGTTAATAAGACATGAATCATAAAGTAATCAATAAACATTAGTCATGAGAGAAACACATTGATATAAGAAATAATATTGTAACATATACATAAGAATAAAGAATCTAATGTCAAGGATACCCACCAAGACATTCATGACATGTTAGGATTGGGATAACCACCCACGTAACTTCTTTGAGATTCAGATAACCACCCATGTACCCAATTTTTTGGTCTTGGTCTAACCACCCATATTCCCTCATTTTTAGGATTGTGCTTACCACCTATGTACCCTCTGATCTTGTAAGACATTTTTTATTACCCAATTCATTGGAGGTATATATAGGTACCACCCAAATCATAATGAAAACCATATTTATTTATGAAACAAGGTAAAAAAACATCCATTCTATACTAATCCATGAAATGAAATAGGTTTTATTAACAATTCATCATATCATAACATGTAGAAAAGAGACCATTTTAATAATCATTTCATTGTTTCATCATAGCATAACCTGTGGAAAAGAAGTTGGTTTCATAATAATTCTATCATGGTATAACCCATGGAATATTAAAGGGTTTCATAAACATCATTTCATTATAAAACATTAAAATAAATAATAATAATGGTATCCTTGGATCATATCCCTAGTAAATTATAAGTTACCTCAAAAGATGTCATCTCAAATAGAGTATGATTTTGAAAAAAAAAATAACTTGGAAGATTTATTTAGAAAAATAACCATTCGTCTTTTAAAAACACATTTTAAAACATGAAACATATTTAAAATCATGTTCTTTGAAAATAACCATGAAAAATTATAAATGATTCTTCAAATAAAATTTTGGGCATGACGACATTAAGTTTTGTTTATGTCATACATGTTAAAAAAAATTCCTTTCACATTTTTGGTAAGATCCATACAAGTGTTATTTTAAAAATTAAATGAAGATTAATTTAAAATTATGATTGTAAAAAAATTTAAATTTTGGAAAAAAATTGTTTTTATTATCATAATATAACAATAAAAAAATTGAAAACATTTTTAGAAATCTTGGTTTTGGAAGGAAACGATTTTTCAACTGAATAGAGAAATAAAGTAGGATTTTATTAAAAACATTTTCCTCAATTATTTAAAGAACCAAAGAGTGAATAAATGGTAATATTACTTAAAAATATCATGAATTACCATTGGATAATAAAATTTATGTGTTTCTTGAGATATGGGTTCTATGAATTTATCATCATAAACTTAATCATAAACAATCACAATAAATGATGAGATTGTAATATAAAATCATTTCAACTTTTTTAACTTTGAATAAAAAGAAACATAATGAAATAAAATAAAATGGAACTTAAAATTTCATGAGTATAAATAAATTCAGGATATTATATGTCAAATGGGTTGTTTATACACCTCATGAATGTATATAGTTGTATAACATAACGTACCTCTAAAAAAGTAAAATTGAGAAGGAAAAACACCTTACCTTAAGTCTTGAATTCCATTGTACATGTTCAAAACAACTTTATAATAAATATAAGTTTATTATACATATATTACATAAAAATATTCATATGTATAATACCATATATTATTTTCTTAAGACTTTTTATTACCCATTTGTTAACAATCCCATGTTAAAGTTACATTTTGGGTAATAACAACTTTGTTCATCATATCTGTCTTTCTGGGTTACTTTTGGACTTATTACATTGATCATGGTCCCATAATATCCATAATTTTAAACATGGTATAAATATAATATATATTAATTATATATGTATTTATAGTAATCTATATAATTTAGTAATAGAATATGAAATACACCATTCATGGAGATGGTATGTCGTACATACACATGAACATTTTTTTCCATTTTCTCATTAGATTGAAATAAATAAATATAAATGATATAGTTTCATTATATAATTATTATTATATCACACATATGAAAGATTTTTATTAAACCCACCCTTATTACTATCCATTTAAATCATGAATGAATCACATCACTTCGCGAGGTGGTAGTCTGATGTACACACACGTGACATTATCGTATTCATACAAAATGGAAAAACTGAAGTTATGTGTGATATAATATTTATAGAAGAATAATAATATCATTAAAATCATATATCATCAAAAAAATCCATCACTATTTCTATCCTTGAGAGGTGGTAATGGAAAAATGAATGACATCGATTCGTGAGGCGGTAGTCCGTCGTACATAGAAATAATGATTTTGTAACCCATTTGATAGAATTGGAGATGGTTTTATGTAATATCATTACCATAACAAAATATCATCCAATTTAATATAATTAGGTTATTATATTATCATGGTATACTATGAATTGAATGAGGTGGATGAAGAAATAAAAAAATGCTCGTTGTAGAACGTTACCACTTCTTTGGGTATCCTCCTTAGGATTTCCCCAAAGTCTTCCTATGTTGGATTTATGGAAAAAATAAATATTATAAGATTATAAGAGGATTTAAGAAAGTGAATTTTTTAGGTATTTTCTGAATGGTTTTAATTTTCAAATAGGAGAGGAGAATGGGTGTTCTTTTATATGTGAGGTGACTGGCACACTTGTGATTTTTTGAAAGAACGAATTCCACCCATGTTTGTTTCATGAAACAGGGACTCATTAATGGAAAATTACTTGTACTAGAATATATATGGTTTATATTTTGAAATATAATGGGATTTTTCTAACTTTTAGGTTATTTTTAATGGTTATCATTTAAGTTTAACCACCTTGGTAAAGCCATTTTTACCTTAACCACAATAAATAATTTTTAATTTTTGATCTATTAACTTTGGTAAAAAAATTAATTTGACCTAATTATAGAATATAAATTACACCTATTAAACATATGGAACATATTTTTCCAAATTAAATTCACATAAGGTGCACAAATTAATTTAAAATTAAACCCACAGATGTGATGATAATACATGTTTCTAAATATGAGATGTTCCAAGGTTTTCAAAACTTTTATATCAAAATATAATATGAAATTGATTACAATAAAATAAATTGGATTAATGGATGTATAATTGAAATAATTTTTCTTTGAATCAAATTTAAACTATAAAATTTCTTTATAAATAAATTTAATAAAAATTTAGTTTCAATTAAAATTCAATATTTTTGATTATTCATAAAAAATGAAACTGTTCAGAAAAATCCCAGAAATTCACCCTAGGATAATTTTTTCATAATGAGTTCAAAAAATAAGTTTATTTTATCCAATTAATTATCTAAAAGTGTGAAAAATTATACTTTTTAATTTCATAAAAAATAATTATTTTTTTTAGAAAATAGTATTTTCAAAATAAAGAAACTTAACACCCCTAGTTTCAGCTAATTAACGCATTATTTATGTATTTTAAGTATATAAATTTATTTGGTTATGTTTCCTGACGTTTTCAGGAAAATTATCATATTTTGAGGCTTTTCTGGAGGTGCATATTTTGAGAACTATTAGTAAACATCAGGCAACACCTTCCAGGAAACCGTGAAATTGAAATAGTGTGCAATGGGTGGGCACACTATTAGGTGATTTTTTTTTCCAAAATGTGCATCCAACTAGGAGAATCCATGAAACTTTAGACATATTAATTTATCATGGTCAGAACATATTTTTTCAAAATATGTGATCCAACCATAGGAGGGATGTTTGGGGTAGTAGCTAGCATATGGTTAGCACACAGTTTTCCTAACCATACACCATTGAAATCAATATCCAGATTTTGTGGATCTAACATGGTTTACCCCCTTAATTAAATTTCCCTCTAATTCAAACCCAATACAAATTCCACTCCTTCTTGATCTAGGAGAGATACTTTGGAAATTCTTAGTGTGTTGGAGGCCCAAATTCCTTGGTAGGTTCCCATACTTAGTTGTTTTCCTTAGTTTTAGTCTTATTACCTCTCTTGGATCCTGGAATATAATTATTTAGGGGTATATTTATGTCATTTTATGACAATAATGATGATAGGGAACAAGATATAAGGGTGATTTTGGAGTTCCAATCCATGTTTCAGATTTCTATTTTGTTCTTTGTTTTTTCCATTGTTTGAGAGGTAGGTGGATTCACACTCGACTCCTATTTGTTGGAAATCATATTCATGATTTTTTTTTTAATTTCATGAATTAAAATTTTAATTTGATGTTAAATGCTTGATAGAAAACCAATTTAGTGATGGTTTTTTGGAATGGTGAAAACTGGTTGGTTCTTTGGAAAGTACATTTTTTCATGATGTTAAAATGACAATTTTAAAATGTGTTTTTGATTTGATTCATGGAAAAGGTTCTTGGAAATTTTTTCAATAAAATAACTATTTTATTAAAATGGATTTTCAGGGGTTTTGGTTTATATTGTTGTCATTTGTTCATGTGTATTTGGGACAGATAAGGACATGAAGTTTCCCCCATCAAAAGAATGGCACAGATAAGGGTGTGAGGTTCCCCCATCAAAATGGTTCACCAAGTGATAGATAGGTGAAATAACGAATCCCTACTCTCAAGTATAGGGGTGTATATAGTATCATGCATGTATGGATGTGTGGAAGTGTGTAAATGTAATATGTATGTCAAAATGAAAATTGAGAAATGGTTTTAAAGGTTTGTTTGGTTTCTTTACATGGAAAACTGTTTTTCTTAGAAATGGTTTTTGATTTGATATAAATTGAATTAAATTATTTTAAAAAAATTATATAAATGTACTAAATTGTTCAATCCTAGTGGAATTAATTGGGAAGTCACTGGGTAAATCCTGTTGAGTTTCATACTCACCCCCTACATGGGAACTTTTGTACATTTCAAAATATTGTATATCGAGACACATGTAAAGGAAATGTATCCCTTTTTTTGTGATGCATTGGGATACCATGAACATGGAATGTGGAGTTGTATCTTAGAGTAGGCTGGGAGTTGATGAGTTAGTATATTAGTTATAATTGAGTTTTTTTGGTTTTGGTTTCTACTTTTTTATCTGATATTGGACTTGGTTTATGCATTATACTATTTTATATATTGGTTTGGTTTGGTTTGATTGAGTTTTACTTGGTAATCATTAATCATATAGTTTTTTTGGTAAGCCTTCAGTTTCTAGAGAGTGTGACTAAATGGAATTTCCTTTTTGTTATATTGAATGGAACCTGTTAGGTTTCTTAGAAACCAACAGGAATAGGTTACTAAATATGTGTGTGAACCCAAGCCATAGGTGAACCAAAAGCTAGTTTTAAGTATTGTCCATGCCTTTCAAGCTGTGTATAGAGGGAACCAATGGGATGAACCAAGGAAATTGGATCATTCCATTCCATTACAAAATTATAATCCACCCATAGTATGGGGTGATTTGAAACTCTAAATGGTAGAGGTGTGCCTAAATAGGATGAATCTAATATTTTTTTTCCTAGGAACACCAATTGGGCCTAAATTGATGTTATAAATGTACCTACTGGTGGATCTATCATGTTAGATGTGTGATTTAACAGTTCATGATAAATTAGAACAAAACATTTCATGAGAGTATTTCAGTAATCTTTTAACAAACAATTCTATCCTTACACATTGAGAATTTCTAGAATGATGTATTTTTTCATTTTGAAGTATGAGAACATCATAGTGACAAATTATGTGCCTAAATTTACAAATTTGGTCTGTTTTTCACTAGAAGTTGATGTGAGTGCATCATTGAAGACACACATTCTTGAATCAGGGTAAAGGCCATAGATTATATCTAATATTTCCATGCTTCATATAATAGATTTTATAGAGATCGTCAATAGAGAGATTCTAGAGGAAAGAGAAATCTTAGGAAGTACACATGGAGGAATCATGTTGATACCTATGTGAACTATTGGAAACTAAAATGTAGGAAAAACACAGATGAGGTATATATATTCAAAAGGTAGTAGTATAACTCAGAACCAAATGGAGGGATCAGTGAATCTTTCTCTAAAACCAAAGAGTAATCCATGATGTTTTCAATGTGGTTATTTTGATCACATGAAAACAACTTGTATGGAACCACCTATATCATGTGAAAAGTGAAACTAGATAGGAAATCTTTAGTCATATCATTATAGTACTCCATGGTCGGGTGATAGGGCCACATCACATGTTTCATAGACATCTTATTATTTGATTGGATGAGTGTAGAAGAATATATTTTATCAAAAAAACTGATCAATCCATGATGATTTCCTGGAATTCCATGAATCCTCAAATATTGCAATATCAATATGGAAATAAATGAAAAAGTGAACCAAATAGGAAATTGTATGAAGTTTAGAAAAAGTTCCTGGATGATCAATCTAGACAATAGATGGTTATAGGTATTATTATTTTTAATTTAAACATTATATAATATTTTTTTGATAAAGGTTCATCCCATTTGTTTACTACTTCTCAAACTGTTTATCTTATAAGTTTTCATGTTGAGATGATGCCTTATATTTTAAAACTTTCAACTTATCTTGGAAAAATACAATGTCAAGCCTTTACGTGAAAATAATGTTCTATAAATATCAATGAGATGAATTGATTTGGGATTTATCTATGCTTGAGATGGATTTATATGACTTAATCTTAGGTATGGATTGGTTGACAATGTTTAAATATCACATCAAATGTTATACCCAAAGGGTTAGTTTTACAACTGATGATGGTGTTGAGTATCTCTTTAGAGGAGACCAGAATGTAAAGGTAGGAACATCAAACTTATTAGCACTATGAGTTGGAACTATCTTTCAATAGTAGAAATATCTGACCTCGTATTTTATGGATGAGATCAAGAATAGTAGTTTTCAATAAATTTTTGACTAGTTTCCTGATGAATTTCCTAGAAATATATAATTGTTTTCACCCACAAGAGAAGGGGAGTTTAGGATTGATCTCTTACCAGGGACTTTTTGTATATCACTTCTATATTATAATATGGAACTAATAGAATTAATGGAATTTAAGGTAAATATAGAACATCTAGAAAAAAGGGTTCATTCTACCTAGTACGTCTCTGTGGTAGACAAGAACTTTGTTTGTGAAAAATGATGATGGAAATATTAGGATTTGTGTAGAATATCAGCTTCTTAACCAAGTTAAGATAATGAATTTTTATCCTCTTCCATGCATTGATGAACTATTCAATCAATTTAGGGGAGACTACTTGTTCTCTAAAATTAAATTGCATTCAGGATATCACTAACTATGGGTTTAGAAAGATTATATTCCAAATATTGCTTTCTGATGTTGATATAGCCATTGCGAGTATATAGTTTTACCTTTTGGTCGTACAAATGCACCATAATACTTTATATAATTAATTAATTAAATATTTCTAATATATCTGGATTCTCTTTATGTGGTGTTTTTAGATGACAAACTGTTGTATTCTAGGACAAAGGATGAGCATGAGAAACACTTAGATATTGTATTGGGTATAATGTTGCATCATCATCTGTATTAAAAACTTTCAAAGTGTGATTTTTGGATACAAGAGGTACATTAACAAGTCCATGTAATATTTGAAAAATTTGTTTCTATGGATCTAGAAAATATATAGGATCTAATCTCTTGGAAAATTCCAAATAATGTCTTTGAGACATATAGTTTCTTTGTCCTTCCTAGTTATTAGTGACATTTTTTTATTGAATTTTTATGACTAGAATCACCAATGAAAGATTTGGAAAGGTAAAATGTTCCATTCCAATGAAATGTGTAATGTCAGAAGTCTTTTCAATATATTCAATTTTATTTACATCATCAATGATAATTATATTTACTAAATCAATACTAGGGTATGTGGTCTATTATGATGCTTTGGGATCTGGGTTGGTGTGTGTTCTCATATAGGGAGATCATGTTGTTGTTATGGCTCATGAAAGTTACAATTTCATAAAATTAACTACTCAAAGAGATACATGGAATTATATTTTTTAGTCTATGTTTTGAATAATTGGTGTCATTGATTCTTTGGTGAGAAATGTTTGGTGTTTATGGATCATAAGATCTTTAAACACATCTTCTCACAAAGAAATTTAAATATGAGATGAAGAAGATGTATGGATTATCTCCAAAATTATTACTTTGAATTGATGTATACACTAGGTAAAGGATATTCAGTGGAATATTCATTAAGAATAAATTCATATTGTTTGTTGGCTAAAGACGTTTGAGAATAATGAAAGATGTTGTTAGTGGTGGATGACATGAGCCCAAATTATGAATACTGAGGTAGTGTTTCGATTTTATTCTTGGTTTCTTTTATTACTGATTTGGTTTAAAAGTTTTAAGAGGCATAAAAATATGATTATAAATGTGTTTCTAGAGGTCAAAACTCAATTTTGGGGAGACCATTGAGGATGAAAGATTGAAAGAGGATCAATGTTGTGGTTTCGAGATCATATTTTTGTACCTTTGTCTTATTAGGGAAAACTTATTCACGTTTAACACCATTCAAGATGGGATGATAATCTCAGAATACTGAAGATGTATAAGGTATTGAAATAAGAATTTTTATGGCTTGGAATGAAAGGAATGGTGGATGAGTTTTTTATGGGATTCCTCACCTGTCAGTAGGTTAAGGAAGAGAACCAGTGGCTGGCGAGTATACTATAGTCCTTACAAATTGTCATATGGAAATGGTAGAAAATAACTATGGATTTTGTTATAGGTCTAACAAGGAGGGTTCAGAAACACAATTACATATGGGTGATAGTGAATTAGATCACAAAGTTATCTAATTTCATCCCTATTTTTGAATATCATATGGTGGAAGACTTAACATAAATTAGTATTAAAGAAGGTTAAAGAGGCATGATGTACTGATTTTGACAGTATCAGACCAAGATCTATGTTTTATGTCTTGTTTCATAAAATCCTTACATCAAGTCGTTGGTAATAAGCTGACTATAATCATGGATTATCATCCTTAAATGGATGGAAAATCTAAATGGATGATGAAAATTTCAAAAGATATTTTTAGGGCTTGTGTAATAGATTTTGGTGTCTCATGGGAGGACCACATACAATTAGGGGAGTTCTTGTTTTTTCTAAAGTTTGGGGCCAAAGCCTCAAATTTATTATTAAATCAAAGAAAAGACCTCTTTTAACAGGGTAGAGGGAAACCCATTACATAGCCCGATGGCCCAGTGGGCAGGTATCCCATTACATAGCTCGTAGGCCCAAATTTTTGTCCCAATTCACATTCTGTGAGTAGTAACCCACCTGCTACTGTACCCGCACAGTACCGCCGCCGCTACAGTGCCCCGCCGCCACTATAATACTCGCTGATGAACAGTACCACCACTGCTACAGTAGCGCTACAGTAATGCTACAGTACCCTGCGCCCAATGGGTTTTGAACCCCCATTTTTCATGTAGGATTACGGGGTGCTTACCACTTAGCCAAACCCCAACTACTATTAGTGGAGTTCTTGTATAACAACAATTATTAGGACTTAACACATATGGATACTTTTGTGGAATTTTATGGGATTCCTTGTCGTTATACACTTTTGTATGTGTAAAGAGGTAATACTTAACTGGTTTGACAAAGACTTGGGAAAGAGACAACAGAGAAGATTCAGATGATCAGAAAGAGAATAGATATGCCCATATTTGTTAGAAATCATATGTGGATCATCAAAAACTAATTTTTTCATTCGAGGTGAGTGACCATGTATTCGTGAAAGTTTATGTAAGGCTTGGGCATCACTGTTTTGGGAATTAGGGTAAGCGGTCTCCTCAATACATAATCCCTTCTAAGATACTTGAATTGTAATGCCCCAAGCTTCCATGGTATGTTTCTCTTTGAATAATATAATATCTTGCACTGTATGCAGTTTCATGTTCTAGCACACCACGACCAATCAAACTAGCTGTTTTAAAAGTAGTTATGAATAGTAATACCCACTTTTTGAAATTTTATAAATATTATTTTTCAAAATGGACTTCATTTTTGGTTTGGAATATCTAAATTTTCTTATGGTGAATTTTTGGTATTTTTTGAAAACTTTCAATTTTTGATGAATAGTGAAAAACACTGTGTTATTATTTAAAACCAACATTTTATTTAAATAAATAATATTTTTATTTAAATTTATTTTAAATTCAAAATAGATATATAATACCTATATTAGTCCAATTTAATTAATTATAGTCTTTTTATAATAATATTAGATACATAATGTTTTATTGAACTATTTAACGTCTTTTACCTAGCTTATTGGAACATTAGAAAATTTGCATAAAACATAATTTTACTACTTCTGTAAACTGAATTTCAAAAATAACAAAGACACGGTTGTCATCATTAAGTAAAATGTGGTTCAAGAGGATGAAAATAATTTTTTATGAATAGTAAATTTTGAATTTTATTTACCATGATTAAAAGTAAATAGGGTAATTAAAGCTAAAAATGATATTATAATTACCCTAAAACATGTCCCAATTCTATTAGATATGGGTATTTTGACCAAAATCAACCTTATAGAAAAAATATTATCCTTTTTGATCTACATGGATTATATTTGGACATTTATTATATTTTATTTAAAGAAGTGTTAAATTCAAATTTTAATAACTAAACCATTTTTAATATAGGGTAATACGTAAGATAAATTAAACTATAAGTATTAATCAGAAAGACAAAAAGATTTCCTACATCATGGTAGTTTATTTATAATTTTTATATATTAAATAATTAAATTTATTTATGATACAATTATGATGTAGTAATTACCTTAGTAATGAAAGATTAAACTAGTTGATGTTATAAATATTAAAATAATAGTAAATTAATTTTTTTGATTATACCAATGAATTTTATAGGTGAATATGACATGTTAGGGTTTATTCAATGTATTTTTTTTCAAATTAATCAATTTTAATGACTTAAAAAAAATAAATACTAAATAGTTTCAAAATTGACATAAATGAGTTTTAAAAAAAATACTATATTATTAAATCATATAATATTATTAAAAATATAAGATTCAAAAAAAGGTATTAGATAATGTTAGATATGTCATTAATTAACCACTTGAGGCTCTCTTTTAATTTTATAGTAACTATATTAACCATTTATTATAAACATATAAGAAGACATGGTAAAAGTTGAACTATTTAACTAAGAGTTAAATTAAAAAGATAAGATTAATATGGTGACATAACTCATCTGAAACCTATTGGTTGAGAGTATTTCGACCCGTACCGACCTTATAATAAAAATAAATCCAATTTTAGCTCTTAGAAACCAAAAATTATTTAATAATAAAATAATATTTCAAGCTTTTCCTAAAGTTCCCTTCACCTCTCTTATAAAAGGGTACTTACCCTTCTCTTAAATTCACACCTCCAAATCCATTTACCTCAGAAAAACCATGACCAAATATCCTCCCAAATACCATTAATTAAACCCAGAGGCCTTACTTTGATCATAATACCAACCTAAGGAGCCCTTTTGTTCAAATCAAAAGGAAGCACCTGAAGAAGAGGTGATTATTTTATCACCTCTTTCAAAGTTCTTTTCTTCTTCTACTTACTCTTTCTATGTTGTTTCGGTACTAAAATAATAACTCCAGTATATTCTGCATACTGATATGTTATTATAAATATGGTAAAACCATATTCATTATTCCATCCATCCTATGACTGACAAAGTCACCATACGTTCGTACGTACGACTTACTGTCTCCACGTCGTGGTGTAGTTTGTTATTCAACACTTGATTATTTGGATCTGTATAATAATGAGTATAATTGATGTAAATAATAAATATAAAATGTTAATGATTCTATATATATAATATACCGTCGAATTTCTTACAATTTCACCATCAATAAAATGATATTGTCGCTCGTGCGTACGTACGGATTATCGTCTCCACGACGTGATGAGATTTCAATCCCCATCGTAACAATTCAAGAATAATGTTCATTTTATGATTAAAAAATAATTTTTAATAACTTAATATAATTCTTGATATGAATAAAATACATACTATCCATAACAAACATGACTTATATAACAAAGCATATAAAGGAAAACAAACCAGTTAACACCCGAAACAATGATACTACTGAAATATTATTAACAAACAAATATTAGAGGATCATATTTGATATAATATTTATGTATGCTATTCTTTTATAATTTAATAACAATTATTTAACCATTATACAAGAGGTTAACTTACCATCGACTACTGAAAAGTATAAATTAAGGGTTAATTTTACAATCTGTTTATTATCTGAGGTTGTTTATACGTAAGTATCTACTAGGAATTACTTATCATCCATATCCATGTTCCTTAAAAATGTATTTAAAAACATATTTATTATTTTCTAGACTATGTGTTAAATTCATTTATACCCTTTTTTTACTTTTTATAAAATGTGTTGAAAGGTATCTTTCCGCCGTTTTCCACACAAGGTACTTTATGGCCTTTTTGAAAAATTAAGGAAAGAATGGTTTTTTGAACTTATATGGTGGGTGCATCTATTTTCCACTATCATAACACCTTCAAAGATTCCCTTACAATCTTATAAGAATATTTTCAAAATATATATTTTCTTTACTTTTAAATGATTTCAAAGTTGAAGGAGATATTTGACTCAAATAGTTTTTGGATTGATTTCACCTATGTCAACATCCTTTGTTAGATTTTACGTTTGTTTGAAGTTGAATTATTATGATACAATCTTCCATATTATATTTCAAGTTTTGTGATATGTTTTACTATGGATGTGCTATTTTTATTCCATCAATAGTTTATGGTTAATGTATTAACATTTTATATGATAGTTTTAATATAAATGTTTATGTTATGTTTCAACATTTTCTTATAAGGAATGCATTGGACATAGTAAGTGATGGACAAGGCCTGATATAGCCCCTTGATGCATCAATAGGTCTCATGATTCAAAATAGTGTCTTGGAACAAGGCCTTGAAAATATTTTTATTTTTAGTCTTGGCATGAGGCCTTGACTATGTGGTTACAATATCCTTCATTATGCATTCCATCATTATAAAATTATCTATTAATATCACATGTGATTATTTGAATAGTAGAATATCCATGTGAATAATTAAATGGAATTATTTGATTTATATTTGACATATTATGATAAAGTTTATGTTTAAAAGGCTTGTGTTTTAGTCTTACACATTGGATTAAATATTTATGCTTATTTATGATAGTATCTGCTATATTGTTATCCTTACTGAGCATCTGATCTCTCCCCTTTGTTATGTCTAATTTTTTATAGGATATGAAGAAGTATATTATGGATGACCTATAGAGATAAGCTAAGGAATATGAGTGTGTTCAATGGAGACACATTTTTTCTTTTCTATTTCATAATGTAATGTAAAACTTATGTATTTATCTAGTACTTCCAAGGATACTAATCTGATCGGTATTTAGAGACTTGATCTATTGTGATTATGACAATGTTATGTAATAATGAATAAACTTTGGGTAACTGGGGTTGGGGCATTATAGTTGTTATCAGAGGATGTTTAGTACAAAACTTGGGAACTAGATTTAGAAAAACTCTGATTAGAGAACATTACCCTAAGATAGACTTTGAGGTTTTGTATAGAAGAACATCCAAATTTTTTGGTAATGTAGATATTATCTGGGTTTTCTAAGAAATAAATCCCTTTTTTGATACTATAAGTGGATGTGGTTCTAGAACAGATATACCTAGGATTGAGAACTCGGACAAGGAGTTTTGGGCCTGACCCGGGGTAACTTGGTACATGACAAACGGCCTTACTGCGCACCTGGTTTGACACTGTCGGGGAATATGTTTAGGATAATTCACATTTTCTCTACAAACCATTTTGAAGGATTTATGAGTAAATACTTCCCCAAAGAGAATTTTTTTATGATTATGGATTATATGCATAAACTGTTCAATTTATGTTAAATATTTTACCAGTTTGGAATTATGCATTGTGATTCATGAACTACTCTAATGTATTCCATTGTTTAGAAATGGTGCCTAGTGAAAGGAATGGAAACCATATCAACACACATAATCCATTAATATATTTACCTCTTATTCAATATAATTATAGTGGAGATGGTGAAGAAACTGGTACTGAATAGATTACAACCTTACTAGGACAACTCACTTAGGTTATGAATAATAACCTTACCCGTATGGAGCACCATGATCCTCAACCCGGAGGATCAATTTTAGACCACTTAATGAGTAAAAAACCATCAACATTCAATGGGAATAAAAATCCATTTGTAGCTGAGCAATGCTATAGATTATATACCTAAACCATGAAGTTATATTGCTCTATTATTTGATGGGTTAAAACCATTTCTCTGTCGAACATTAGTATCACAATCCTTCTCATTGTATGAAGACATAGTATCATGTTCTATCAAAACAAAAAGGAATTAACTAATTCTTATGAATTTAAAGTGAAGAAAGAGAAGAATAGATCTTCTGAGCACTCTGGAAAAGGAAATAAGGGGATTACGGGAAATGTTGAATTTCCATCATGTAATAATTGTGAGAAGAAACACCCGGGTACATGCCTAAAAGGGATTAGAGTTTGTTACAAGTGTGGAGAAAAAGGCCATCAATCTCTTGATCTAAAGGGGAATAAAGAGGCTATCAATGTTCAATTCTACAAATTTAAAGAGATGTGGAATTATTCAAATGAATGTCTTAAGTGTCAAGGAAATTTACCTCAAAAAAGGACAAGGGAGCACGGTCAATCATATAATATCACAACAACTAAGGTTGAAGTTCCAAATAATGCGGTGGCATGTACTTTAATCATTTCCTCAAAATTATCCAATGGTTTATTTGATTCTAGATCATTACATTATTTCATATCTTCCCAGTTATCTATGAAAATTAGATATTTCCAATTTGAATTAACAAGGGAGTTGTTAGTCAAAACTCCTAAGGGAAGTATCATTGCAACAATGGTTTTTCAATCAATTACCATTATGGAATATAAACGTGCCTTATCAGCTGATCTCATTGTCATAACCAGGATTGAAATTGATATAATACTTGGTATGGACTGGATTTCGAACTATGATTACAAAATTTATTGTAAGAAGAATGTGGTTAAATTTTTTGATGATAATAAAGAATCCCTTATCTTTAGAGAAAATAAATCACCATTTTATTCTCATCTAGATCCACCCCTAGTAGCTCTACTAAATTCAATTATTGGGGAGTAAGGGAGTGAAATAAATATGGGTGAGTAAATGAATGTTCAAATAGAGTATGTACATATTGTGCAAGAATATGTTGATGTGTTTCTAGAGGATTTACCTGGACATCCTCTAGAATGAGAAATTGAGTTTTCCTTTGACTTGATTCTTGGTTCAAGGTCCATATCAAAGACCCCTTATTGAATGGAAACTATGTAATTAGTGGAACTAAAGAAAAAACTAGAGTAATTGAATAATAAAAGATCTATTTTCCCTAGTGTTTCTCCATGGGGAGCCCCTATTCTTTTTGTTAAGATGAAAGATGGATCTATGAGGTTGTGCAATGACTACAGGTATATCAATTCTATAAAAATAAAGAAAAAGTATCCCCTACAACACATTGATGATTTATTTGATCAACTTCATGGAGCTCAATATTTTTCAAAGATTGACCTTCGATCTGGATATCATCTGTTGTGCATGAAGAAGTAAGACATTCCAAAGATAGCATTTCAAACCAAGTATGGGAATTATGAGTTTACAATAATGACTTTTAGACTAACCAATTCACCCTCTATTTTCATGTATCTAATGAATAGAGTTTTCAAGGAATATCTTCATGAATTTTTAGCGGTATTTATTGATGATATCTTGGTATAATAAAAAAGATATGAAGATCATGAAAATAACTTGGTCACTATTCTAAAAACTCTTAGAAGAAATGAATTATATGAGAAGTTTAGAAAGTGTCAATTATAGATTAAGGAGATTTATTTTCTTGGACATATTGTCTCTATGGATGGAATCTCTATGTATCCTTTTGATACAAGTGAAATCCAATAATGGACAACACAAATAAGTATAACTGAGGTATGAAATTTTATTGGTTTAGAAAGTTATTATCGGCATTTCGTCTAGAATTTTACCCAATTGGATAACCCATTAACCAAGCTCACTCATAAAGGGGTTAAATTTGTTTGGAAAGAAGAGTGTGAAGATTGTTTTGAAGAATTGAAGAGAAGATTAGTCAATTCTCTTATCTTGACTCTACCATCGGGGAATGATGGTTTTGTTGTTTATAGTGATGCTTCAAAGAAAGGACCTAGTTGTGTCCTCATGTAGAATGATAGAGTTATTGCCTATGCATCACGATAGTTAAAAATTAATGAACCAAACTATCCCACTCATGATATTGAGTTATCAGTTGTAATATTTTCTTTAAAGATATGAAGAAACTATATCTATGATGAAAAATTTGATATATATACTAATCACAAGAGTTTGAAGTATATTTTCTCACAGAATGAACTCAACATGAGGAACATGTGATGACTTGAACTACTCAAGGATTATTATTTCACTATACACTACCACACGAGGAAGGAAAATAAGGTGGTAGATGATTTGAACAGAAAAGATCATGGAGTTCTGAACAAGATGAGAATTTAGGGATCAAATGTTCATGGATCTAGTAAATATGGATATAGAAATAGCCATGGAAGCTAGAACATCAGTAATTTTTAAATGGATTCCAAAATATCTTTACTAGAAAGGATACAAAGTTCTTAGACTGATGAGGAGGATTTTCAAAAGAAAATTACAGCTATGAATGATGAGAGATTGGTTGACTTCGTATATGAAAATGGAAATTTGAAATTTGGGAGGAGGCTTTGTGTTCCCGATATACCTAATCTAAAAAGGAAATTTTTGGATGATGCTCATACATCCAATTTCTCTATACACCCTTGTAGCACTAAGATTTATAAGTATTTGAAGTAACATTTTTTTGGGGACAAAATGAAGAGGAATATTGTTGATTATGTGTCAATATGTATGGTTTTTCAATAGCCGAAGGCTGGAAGACAACATCCTAGAGGATTCATACAACCTCTTTCCATAACAGAGTGGAAATGGGATGATATTATGATATGGTTTGTCATGGGGATACTAAAGACTCATAGAAGGAATTATGAAATATGGATCAATTTTTATTATCTTACCATGTGAACTCATTTTCCTACAATAAGAGAAGATTTACCACTTGAAAATTTAACAAGACTATATGTTAACGAAGTTTTAAGACTTCATGGTGTACCCCTATCGATTGTTTCTGATCATGATCCCCATTTTACGTCAAGGTTCTGGAAAAGTCTTTAGAAAGACCTGGATACTAAACTTGGTTTGAGAACTGCCTACAACCCTCAAACTAATGGACAATCAGAATGGACTATTAAAACCTTATAAGATATGTTGAGATCTTTCTCACATGACTTTCAAGGTATGTGGGATCAGTATTTATCTCTTTTAGAATTTTCCTATAACAATAACCTCTATTCAAGTATTCAGATGGCACCATATGAAGTGTTATATGGAGAGAGATGCCACACACCAACTTGTAGGGATGATGTTGGTAAAAGAAAACTCGCAGGCCTAGAACTTGTTAAGGAAACAATAGAAAAGATGAATATTATCCAAACCCACATCAAAGCAGGTAGAAGTGCTATGCTGATAACTGAAGGAAGGATTTAGAATTTCAAGTAAGAGATCATGTTTTCTTGAAGTTATCTCTGTGGAAGGGTGTTATACGATTTGGTAAGAAGGGTAAATTAAGTCCTAGGTACATCATAACTTTATAAATTTTAGAATGAATTAGTGTTGTAGCATACCATTTGGAAATTATTCCAAGTATCTCCAAAGTTCATGATGTGTTCCACGTATCACTATTGAGAAAATACATGCTTGACCCAATGCATGTACTCACTTATGAAGATATAGAACTGGAAACCGATCTGTCATATTGTGAAGAGCCTATCATAATTCTTGATACTAGAGAATAAGTGTTGAGAAACTGAATGAATTGTTTGGTAAAAGTTCTTTGGAGAAAATGTAAAATGGAAGAGGCAACGTGAGAACCTGAGGAACTTATGATGAAGAACCACCCAAATATTTTTATGAAGTAATATTCTAGAAATTTCTTGGATGTAATTATTTAAAGGAGGGAAGAATGTAACACCCCAATCTTTCATGATACGTTTCTCTTTGAATAATACTATAGCATGTGCTGTACACAGCTTCGAGTTCTAGCACACCACGACCAATCAAAATAGCTGTTTAAAAAGAAGTTATGAATCATAATATCCATTTTTTGCAATTTTATAAATTTTTTATTTCAAAATGGAGTTCATTTTTGGATTTGGAATATCAAAATTAATTTAGGGTTATTTTTTAGGTATTTTTCTAAAAACATTCAAATTTTAATGAATAGTGAAAACACTATGTTATTGTTCAAAACCGACTTTTTTTTTAAAATAATAATTATTTTTATATCAATTTATTTTAAAGTCAAAATAGATACAAAATACTTATATTAGTCTAGTTTAATTCATTGGAGTATTTTTATAATAATATTAGATATATAAAATTTTATTGAACTATTTAACATCTTTTACCCACCTTTTTGGAACTTTTGCAAATTTGAATAAAGCACAATTTTACCCCTTCTGTGAATTGAATTTCAAAAATCTAGCAGACACGATTTTTATGAGTATGTGAAATATGGTTTAATAGGATGGAAACAATTTTTGGTGAATAGTAATTTTTGAATTTTATTTACCATAGTTAAAATTAAATAGGGTAATTAAAGGTACAAATGATATTATAATTACCCTAAAAAATATCCTAATTCTATTGGATAAGCGTATTTCGACCAAAATCAACCTTTGGAAAAAAAATATGACACTTTTTGATCCACTTGGATTAGATTAGGACAATTATTATATATTATTTAAAGAAGAGTTAAAAGTGTTAAATTCAAAATTTAGTAACTAAACCAATTTTAATATATGGTTATACATATGATAAATTAAACTATAATTATTCATTATAAATTTTAAAATATTTCCTACATTATGATATTTTATTTATAAATTTTAGACATTAAATAATAAAATTTATTTATGACACAATGATGATGCAATAATTACCTTAATAAAGAAAGATTAAAATAATTGATGTTATAACTATTAAAATAAATTTTAATTGAAACTTTTGATGCCATATAAAAATTTTATAGGTGAATATGACATGTTAGGGATGATTAAATGTATTTTTTTAAAGTAATCAAGTTGTTATTACTTTTATAAAAACCAAATACTAAATAGTGTCAAAATTCACATAAATGAGTTTAAAAAAAATACTATATTATTAAATGATATAATATTTATAAAAATCTAATATTCAGAAAAAGGAATTATATAATGTTATATATGTAATTAATTAACTTCTTGAGGTTCTCTTTAAATTTTATAGTAACTATATTAACAATGTATTATAAAAGTACAAGATGAAATGGTAAAAGTTAAACTATTTAACTAAGAGTTAAATCTAAAAGATAATGTTGATATGGTGACCTAAACTTGTCTAAAACCTATTGGTTGATATTATTTAGACCCATAACCAACTTATACTCGAAATAAATCTAATTGGAGCTATTTTAAAACGAAAATAAGGTTATAATAAAATAGCATTTCATTCTTTTCCTAAAGTTCCTCTCACCTCTCTTATAAAAGGGTACTTCCCCTTATGTTAAATTAATAGCTCCAAAGCCATTTTTCTCAGACAAAACCTTCCCAAATATCCTCCCAACTACCCTAAATTCAACCTAGAGTCCTTAATTTTATCTTAAATCTAACCTAAGGATCTCATTTGATAAAATGTAAAGGAAGCACTCGAAGAAGAGGTAATTATTTTATAACCTCTTTTCAATGTTCTTTTCATCTTCTACTTCCTATTTCTATGTTGTTTCCATACTAAAATAATACCTATAGTACCTTATACATAATTATATGTTATTATAAACATTTTACAACCATATTCATTATTTTATCCATCCTATTAATGACAAAGTCACCATACGTGTGTACGTACAACTAACCGTCTCCGCGTCGTGGTGTAGTTTGTTATTCAACACTTCATTATTTGGATGGGTACAATAATAAGTATAATTGATTTTAATAATAAATATAACATGTTAATTATTATTTATATATAATATACCATCCAATTTTATCCAATTTCAACATCAATAGAATGATATTTTCGCTCGTGCGTACGTATGAATTACTGTCTCCACAACGCGATGAGATTTTATTCCCCATTCTTACCATTCAAGAATAATGTTCATTTAATGATTAAAAAATAATTTTTATGAACATAATATCATCATGGATATGAATCAAATAAATCCAATCCATAACAAACATGTCTTACGTAACAAAACATATAAGGGAAAATGAATCAGTTAACACACAAAACAATGATACTACTGAAATATTATTAACAACGAAATATTAGAGGTTGATATTTGATATCATATTTATGTATGTGATTATTTTATAACTTAATAAAAATTATTTAACCATTATACAATAGTTTAATGTACTCTTGACAAAATAAAAGTACAAGGTAATGGTTAATTTTACAATCTCTTTATTAACCTAGGTTGTTTATACGTATGTATCTACTAGAACTTCCTTATCATCCACATATGTGTTCCTATAAATTGTATTTCAATTTTTTTTTTACTATTTCCTAGACTACTTGTTAAATTCATTTATACCTTTTTTTGAATTTTTATAAAATGTTTTTAAAGGAATCTTTCCATAATTTTTCAAACAAGGTACTTTATGACCATTTCGACAAATTAAGGAAATAATGTTTTTTAACTTATACGGTGAGTGATGCTATTTTTCGACCTTATAACACCTTATAATCTTCCCTTAAAATCTTATAATTATATTTTCAAAATAAATTTTTTCTTTAATTTTAAATTATTTCAATGTAGAAGGATATATTTCACTGAAATACTTTTTGGATTGATTTTATCTATATCAACATCCTTTTTTGGATTTTACTCTTGTTTGAAGTTGATTTATTATGATACAATTTTCCATATTGTATTGAATTTTTTTTGATATGTTTGACTATATATGTGCTATTTTTATTCCATTCACATTTTATGGTTAATGTAATAACATTTCTTATGCTATTTTTAATATGAATGATTATGTTATATTTCAACCTTTTCATAAGTGAAATGTATTGGACATAGTAAGTGACAACTGTAGCCCACCATAGCCCCTCGATGAATCGGTAGGTCTCATGAGAAAAACTAGTGTCTTAGCACAAGGCATTGGAAATATTTTTTTTGTAGTCTTAGCAAGAGTCCTTGACTATGTGGTTATGATGTCCGACATTATGCATCCCATCATTATGAAATTATCTAATGGTATTACATGTGATTATTCAACTAGTAAAATATCTATGTGGACAAATAAATGGAATTATTTGATTTATCTTTTTCATATTATTCTGAAGTTTATGTTTAAAAGTATTTTTTTAGTATTATACATTGGCTTAAATTTTTATTCTTATTTATGATAGTTTCCTCAAAATCTTTATCCCTACTCAGCATCTGAGATCACCTCTTTCTGATGTCTAATTTTTTCCAGGATGCGAAGAAGTATATTATGTCTGACCTATAAGGACAAGATATGGAATATGAGTGTGTTCAATGAAGACACAATGTTGATTTTTTATTTCATAATGTAATTTAAAACTTATGTATGTATCTTTTACTTTAAAGGAAACTAAACTGATCGGTCTTTCGGTACTTAATCTCTTGTGATCATGCCAATGTTATGTAATAATGCACCGAATCTGGGTTATTGGGGTCAGGGAATTACATGAATGAGTTGGTAAGGTGACATGTCAGTTGGATTTTCCACCAAGGTTCAGTTAAAGGAATAATGTGTTTCATTTATCTCAATTGAAGAAATGTCAGCTAGATCTATACCATGAGATTATATACAATCACATTGACCTAAAGTTGGATGTTATGTTGGTTCATGTACTAGTTCAGATTGTGAACAATCAAGAGAAATTATTAAATGGGAAAAGTATCTGTCTAGTGTGGGTTTTATAGAAACATGGTCGAATTCAAGAAGAAACATGGGAGATTGAAAATGAAATATTTGAGAAATGGCACAAACTCTATAAAAAAATAGTGGTTTTACACATTATAGGGATGTAAATACCATTGGTGGAAAAAATATATCACCCCTAGTTTCAGGTAATTAACCATTTTACTTATGTATTTAAGTTATATAAAGTTAATAGGTTATGTTTTAGTAATGTTTGAGAAGATAAGGAATGTTTTTCTGGATTTTATAGAGGTTCACAGTTTTTGTAGGGTTAGTATAAATAGTGAAGAACCTTTCAAAAAACTATGAAACTGAAAAAATTTGTATTGGGTGTGCACACATTTTGGTGAACAATTTTTATAAATAGTTTGTAAAACCAAGAGAAACTATTAAATGTTGGGCATGGGGGTTTATCATGGTTGGTGCACAATTTTTCCAATAGTGCAAGCCAATCATGTGAGGGGTGTTTTGGGATAGTGGATAATTCATGGTTTTCCTAACTATGTGGCCAAAATATTTTATGGATATAACTTCGTTTTCCCACATAATGAATTTTTTTACCAAAAATAAAACCCTAAAAAATACCAATCCTTCCAGAGGCTTGAGAGACATTTAATCTTGATCCACAAGTGATCTGTTGGCAATTATTAGTGCATTAGAGGATGAGATTCCATTTTAAGTTCCCATTATTAGTTGTTTTACTTAGTCTTCTACTTCTTCCCTCTCTTTTTATATTTAATCTAATCCATTGGGAATATATTAATGTTTTGAAATGAAAATCATGATGATATATGATTATTTTAGTAATAAGGAACCATTTCAAAGGATATTTTTTAGAGTTTAAAGCCATTCTTGTAGAGTTTTGTGTTTTTCTTTGTGATTTCAACTATTTTAGGGGTTGGTGGATTAATTGTCAACTCCTCTTAGTTAAAAATCAAATGATTTATTTCAAATTGACTTAATTATTTGATTGAAAATTTGAATTTTATGTGTAATGTTTGATGGAAAACCTCTTTAGTGATGGTTTTTTGAAATGGTTGAAATTGATTGGTTTTGTGAAAAGTACATTTTTTAATGATTTAAAAATGGTGATTATAAAATATGGGTTTGGTTTTATTCATGGAAATGTTTTTTGGAAGCTTTTTAAAGTAAATAATATTTTTATTGAAATAGATTGGCATGGGTTTTGGCATATATAGTTAGTGTGTGTTCATGTGCATTTGGGAAAGATAAGGATGTTATATTTCCCCCATCAAGAGGATAAAGCAAATATGGGATGAAGTTTCCCTCATATAAATGGTTCACCAAGTGACATATTGGTGAAAGGATGAATCAAAACTCATGATTATTGGGGGGGGGGGGTGGGGGTGGGGGTCCATGGTTGTATTCATGTGTGTATGTGTGGATGTGTGGAAAATGGAATGGGTATTCCAAAATGAAAATTGAGAAATGGTATCAAAGGTTTGTTTGATTATATTTCATAAAAAACTATTTTTATTATAAATGGTTATGGATTTGAAATAAAATTATTTGAATTATTTTAAAATATTTATATAAATGTGGTATATTATTCTATCTAATTGGAATGAGTTGCGAATTCATTGGAGAATTTCTATTGAGAATTATTCCTAACCAAGTTTTGGTCATTTTGGTGAATTTGAAGATATTTTATATCGACACACATGTAATGGATAGGTATATCATTTCTTTAGTGATGCATCATGACACCAGGGGCATGAAATGTGGAGTTAGTTCTTGGATCCGGTTGGGAGTTGATGAGTTGGTGTCTTGGTTGCCTAAGTGTTTTATTGGTTTTGGTTTCCATATTGTACTATGATATTTCCCTTGGCTTCTGCATTGTACTATATTATAGTTTGGGTTGGTTTGGTTTCATTGAGTTGTATTTGGTACTCATACATCATATAATAGTTTTTTTGTTATGGTTATCTAGGTTTGGTTGTTTTATTTTCATAGGGAAAATCATCCCCTAATTGTTATAAAGATCTCAACATTCATTTCCGGCCTTTGGTGTCTTGGTGATGTAACCTATGGCTAATACCACTATGTGCATATTCCTAAGCCAATGGGTGAGTGGCGGGATGTTACATACATATTTTACTCAAAATTATGTAATTTTATATCGATATGATAACATTATATAAAACCATTATAATAAATATTTTAAATGTAGTTACTTATATTAATTTTTCTATGTTTAACATAACGGTCATGTTTAAATAACTATATTAATAATATATTGGGGTTTGTTTAAAAATAATTATCATGTGTAAAACAATGTAACCTTGGGTTTTGTATAGTGGAAACATATCATGGTGTTACATGTAACAAAATATATCAAATAAATTTAATTTATTGAAAAATAATAATTCATAAAAAATAAAGGTTTTGTATTTTACCCACCTTAAAATGAATTTATCCCTTGAAATTTATCATTCAGATACAAAAAGGAGGATATATCTGCCTCATTATATATAAAAGTACCCACATAGCTTCCTTAAACTAGGGGATTCCCCACAAAAATTCTTCCAGGTGAGTGGTATTATTTCAAATAAATTTCTTTGTATGATCTAGAATATCCACCAATTGTTCCTCATAAGAAAGAATATACTCACATTTTTTTCCTTTGAGTTTTTTACTTGGGAAGGGTTAGGTATATACTTCCATAGGAGAGATACATGTAATAAATCATGAAGTTGGGAGAGGTTTTTTGAAGTTCCAAGTGATAAATTTCAATCTTGATAGTATCAATAATTTCAAAGGGAATGATATACAAGGGAATTAGTTTCCCTTCCCAAGTATCATAACATTATTCCATGGAGAAAAACATAGAAACACCTTATCACCAACTTCAAATCATCTATCACACCAGTGATTATAAACATGATGATTGTATAGACTATGAGCCTCCATGATGTGTTTCTGATTGGATTTAAACTTCTCTGCCTTTTGTTCATCTATGTCAGGTATTAATAATATTCTTTATCCAACATTATTCCAGGATGTTTTATCTTTGTATTTATTATTATAGAGGGCCTCATATGAATCCATATGAATGACTGAGTGAAATTTATTATTGTAAGATAACTCTATTAGATGAAGGAATTGATCCAAACCACTATTAAATCCAAGGAATAATATATTAAAATAACCTCTAGGGTTTGAATTGTTCTTTCAGACTAACCATCTTTTTGAGGAGGATATGTAGTGCTAAATCTCAACTCCATATCAAGATCTTGAGGAAGACTTCACCAGAACTTTGAGATAAAAATCCAATCCGGATAATAAATAATGGAATGTGGTACTCCATGAAAAAATAATAATGAATATCCTAAAAAGATGATAAAGAGATAAGAATTACATGATAGCGATGAAGTATGTTGACTTTATAAGGTGTTCAACTACAAACAATATATAATCAATCCCTTTAGATATTTTGGGGTTTCCAATAAAAAAATACATGTTATGTTTTCCCATTTCCATTATAGTATGGTAAGTGGATATAACACCCCCTTAGTCTTTTCTCTTTTAGACTTAACTTGATGACATACCAAAAATCAAGATACAAACTATGAAATATCTATCTTCATTCCATCCCACTAGAAACACTCTTTCAAATCTATATATGTATTGTAATTCTCAGAAGAATAGATAATAATGAACTATGAGTTTTATATATAAACCCATTCTTCAAATCTTGTATGGATGGAAGGAATACACAGTTCCAGAACCTTGACATTCTATAATGATCAAGGTTAAACACATAAACATTTTTAACCGTATTTTGCAGGTCTACATATTTCTTATCTCCTCATTAATCTTCATGTGGAAGGATGGTTGAAAATTTAATTGATATACATAAGATATTTCCCCTTCCATTAGTATTTCTAGATTCATACCTTGAAAATCAAGAAATATTGGATATTTTGTAATCCCCACCATGTATGAGCTAGCCATATCCTTTCAACTCAAAGCATCGACCAACTTGTTCACTCTCCCTAGATGGTAATGTATTGTTAATTCATAATATTTAATCATCTCTAACAATATTTTATAGTGAATATTAAACTCCTTTTGTTTTAATATATACTTTAAATTATTATGACCAGTGTATATATCACACTTTTCTCTACAAAGATAATACTTTGATATCTTTAATGAAACAATTACCCCAGCTAACTCCAAATCATGAGTTGGGTAAATTTTTTCATGAATCACTAATTACCATGAGGCATAATCTATAACCTCGTCATTCTGTATAATAAAACATCCCAATACCTTATTCGATGCACCAATATAGATTAAAAACCCCTATCAACTATAGGGTAACGTAAGCATAGGTGGTCTGACTAATATTCTATTTAGTTACTTAAACTTTTCCTCACATACATATATCCAAAGGAACATGGTTTCCTAATGAGTTAACAAGGTTAGAGAATTAGATTGTCAAGAGAAATTATCCAAAAATCATCAATAATATCCAACTAAAGAATGAAAAATATGGATATCAGTCACCT
The DNA here is from genome assembly GCA_963277665.1 of Viscum album. Classification (NCBI taxonomy): domain Eukaryota; kingdom Viridiplantae; phylum Streptophyta; class Magnoliopsida; order Santalales; family Viscaceae; genus Viscum; species Viscum album. The sequence continues at coordinate 438,647,752 of OY728155.1, read as the reverse complement.
TGGTTGATCTAGGAAAACACTCAATAGCCTCTATATTTGATGGATTTACTGATATACAATCTCTTGAGATTATATGACCCCAAAATGAAACCTTTTGTTTCCAAAATTCATAATTTTTAAAATTTTCATATAGTTTCTCCATAGTTTTTTAGTACAATTACGAAGTGGTATTCATTCTCTTTGAATAAATAATAACATAGTTTATAAAAACTACCAAAAACTAATTTAGGTAGTCTCTAAATACTCTATTCATTAAATAAATGAAGATAGCAGGTAAATTAGTAAGACCAAATGGAATCACTATATATTAATAGTGTCCATTCCTTGTACAAAATGATTTCATGGGTATATCCTCTTTTATGACTCTCAATTGATGATATAATGAATGAAGTCCAATATTGAAAAAGTATAGAGCTCTATATAGTTGAACAAACAAGTCTTCAGTATGTGGAAGAAGATACTTTTTCTTAATTTCAACCCTTTTTATCTCTCGATAATCAATGCAGAGTCACATTGATCTACCTATCTTTTTGAAAAAAATAATAGGTTCACCCTAAGATGACACAATTGTATTAATGAACACCTTTTCAAGGTTTTCATATAGTTTCTTCCTCAATTCGTGAAACTCATTCATGGAGTTCTTATAGGGAGTCTTTGAAATTGGTATGGAACCAGGTATGAGTTCTATTATAAAATCAACTTTACATTTTGTTTGAAGGCTAGGAAAATATTCTAGAAATACATCAACAAATTCAATCAAAATAGGCATATCATAGAGGTTATGTTTCTCCCCAACCATTTAAGATAAACACCCCTTATAAATGGGAATGAACACCCATACAATGGACGTGATATCCATGAGAAGTCTCTACATATTATCAAATTTATTGATGATCATAGATTGGATTAATGTATCTAATATATAATCCCATCCTTAATAATTTATGTGTCCATTATGTAATGAAATCCAATCCTTGCCCAAGATAACATCAAATTAAATAAGAGGAAGAATGAAAAGATTTGTACGAAGAATGTTCTCACAAACGTCGACTAGAGAGGAATCATAGACTTGATATGTGAAAATCATAACATTAGGGGGTATCATAGAAAATTCTATATCTAATCATTTCGGTGGAATCTGAATAACCTAATAAAATTATTCAAATATGATAGAATGGGTTGATCCTAAGTCAGGAAAGAAATTAGTAGTTCTATAGTGGTGGGTAAGTGTACCTTTCACCATGTTGTTATCACACCCCTCTTCACAAACATTGATCACATAAGATTTTCCACTATACCTCATCTTAAGAGGATACTAGCATTGAAAAACTTCATTAACCCTCATATTTGGGAACATTTTATTTTAGTGACCAAAATCCTTGAATTTTAAATGCTGGGGTATGGGTGGTGTATTCAATGAAAATTTCTTATTATTCATATCATTATATAACTCTTTCCTATCACTCTAGTATTCATACACTCAATGGAAATCCCATCTACACTTAAAGAATTTAAAATTACCCTTAATAAAATTTACCCCATTCATCTACCGACACTTTGATCATAAAGGAAAGATCATCTTCTTCTCTCTATGATTATTATATTTTCCTTTGAATTCCATTTTTATTCATATCAAAACCATGACATTGATACATAAATCCAAACTCTATATCCACCTTGACATCATATTGACCAATTTCTTTATAGCTGCTGAAGTATCATATGACTAAACCCCTTTAGAGACTTGGTTTTAATCCACTTAAGAAATAATCAACCATACTTTAAGGTTGGATGATAATACTAAAATCATACCTCAAAATTCTTGTAAAATATTCCTCAACGGTACCAAAATATTCATCATTATTTTGATTTAACTTACATAACTCCTTCTCCATATTTGTATAAAGAATGTGAGGAAAGTAATTATTGGAGAATAAGTTCTTAAACTCATCCCGATCCATGGAAAAAAATCATCATGTTGTCTCGTATTCTTGATAAGGGTCCACCATATTTCTGATTCCCCTTCCAAACGGTAGAATAGAAAAATGTTTTTTTAATGTTTTGAATACTGAAGAATATAATATATTTTTCAATGGTGCAAATACATTATTCAATAACCAGTGGATCAGAAGACCCACTAAAATAAGGTTTATTTTTACCCATGAAATATTTAATTGAATGTTTCTCCCTCAGTTTTTCATTTGGACGTCCTGCATGATTCATATCTTGAGAAAGATGTGTGAGGATAACAACAAGATATTACATTTCATATCCCATAAAATTTGGATTATTAGGAGTAAAATCATTTCATTTTCCACTGCACTCAACATTATCATGGTTACTTTGGGTTCTATCCATCGACAAATGCCATAAATCAAAGCATAAAAACAATAATCATGATGGGGAACCACATAATTATAAAAAAAACTTATAGGATGTCTACCTATTTTAATCTATAACACATTAGGTTTATCCTAGGTAATTTATAGTCATTATATATTTAAATCCTTTATTATTTTTCATAATGATTTTTTTGAATTCTTAAAGTATATCCCCCTGGGTATCAAACCAGGTGTGCATAAATGCACACTATCATGCACTAGGTGATAATAAAGTCTAGATCAATCCTCCATTTTTAGAGTTATTACCCCTAGGCACCTTTATGATAGAGACATATCCACATGTAGTATCTAGGAAGAGATTTAATTTATTAGAAACCACTCATTCTATCCTTCTCAAAAAATTTAGGACATTTTCCCACACTTTTACTAATCCCCATGATTATCCTTAGACATGTCCATAGGGATATCACTTGGGTTTTTTAATCCTAGTTTCCAAAGGTTAACTAAACCTATCCTATGATAAACACTATAGAGACACATGCTTATTATACATAGAAATTAAATAACATTGGATGAATATTCATTAAATATCAAAAACACATGCCTGAGGAATGTAATAGTTTATTGTATTTGGAAAATCGTAAACATAAAAAACAATCCAATAGGTAAAATACATCATTATCTACTATGATATTCATAAATAGAACCATTAATAGAAAAATCATACGCAATACATTTATTCATAACTTGGGGAAATGAAAAATAAGAAAGGCTGATCTAAGATTCTCAGTAAGTGTATACAAGGGAGATATTTAAGCATAACATGAACATTAGGACATGAGAACACAATCATAAAATTTTAAAACCAAACCCTCTATATCAATGATCCTTATATTGAGTCATGGAATAATATTTGGTAGTTTATAAGACATGAATCATATGGGAATTAAAGAACATAATAAATGATATAATAACTTTGAAATAAGTCATATTTTCATGGAATACACATAATATTAGAGAATATCATTTAGAGAATACCCACTAAGACATTGATAAAATGTTAGGGTTGGGATAATCAACTGTATACCTACTTAGAGATCAGTCTAACTACCTATATAACATATTTTTTGGGCTTGGGATAACCACCATTGTATCCTCTATTTAGGGCTAGATCTAATCACCTGCATACCCTTAAGGATCATAGAACATTTATCATTACCCAATAAATTGGAGGGAGATATAGGTCCCACCCAAATAATAATGAAAATAAAATTTATGTGTTCCCTAAGATTATAAAACATTCATTCTATCATAACTTATGAAATTAAATTGGTTTGATAAAGATTTCATCACATCATAACGTGTAAAAAAGAGACAGGTTTCATAATCATTTCATCATTTGATCATAGAATAACCTATGGGAAAAAGTGTGTTTCATAAAATTTCTATCATTGTATAACTCTTGGAAGAGAAATGAGTTTCATAAAAATCATACAATCATAAACTATTAAAATAAAGAATAAATTTTTTAACCTTGAATAATATCCCAATACATCATAAGAAACCTCAAAGTATTTTATCTTATATAAGGAATGATTTTGGAAAAAAATTCACTTGGAACATTTCATGAGGAAAATATCCCTTCAGCTATGAAAAAAATTTAAAATATAAAACATATTGAAATTAATTATATTTGAAAATAACATTGAAAAAATATAATGCATTATTAAAAAAATAATGGTAATGATTATGGGAAGTTTCCATCATGCTGTAGACATTAAAACAAATACTCCTTTCACATTTTTGGTAAGAGAAAAATGAGAATTGTTTATGAAATGAAATGAAGATTCCTTATATTTTTTTAAAATAATAAAAAATTGGTAAATATGTATTTTAAAAATAATAGGGTAATAATAAATTAGTTTTAACAAAACTTTTAGTAAACATTTCTTTGGATGAAAATAGATTTTGAACTGAAGAGAAAAATAAAGTTAGATTTTATTAAATACATTTTCCTCAATTATTTTAAGTATAAAAGAGTATAAAATCTTAATATTACTTGATAATATCATGAATTACAATAGTAGAAGAAAATTCAAATGTTTCATGAGAGATGGATCCTTTGATTTTATCATCAAAAACATAAACATAAATAATCTTGATAAACTATGATATTTTAACATAAGATCATTAAAACTTTGGTAGATTTGAATCACAATCCACATGAATGTATAATATCAAATGGAACTTATATACCATGGGTATAAATAAATTAAATATATTAAATATCTAAGTGGTTTTATATACTCATCAAGAAAGAATATAGGTTCATAACATAACATACGTCTCAAAGAAGGAAAATTGAGACATGAATCCCCTAACTTAATTCTTGAATTCTATCATTCAGGTTCATACATCCAATTTAATAAATTTTATTTTATTATAAATATAATAATTATATATATATATATAATAACTTATATTATTTTATTATGACCTTTTATTACCCATTAATTAACAATTCCATGTTAAAATTTCATTTTGAGAAATAATCGCTTTGTTCTTTATCAATGATTTGATTGGTTATTTTTGGCCCTATTACTTTGATAATAGTTTCATAATCAATTTTTTTAAAAATTATGTAAATATTATAGATATTAATTGTATATGTATTTATATTAATCTATACAATTAAGTGATAGAAATTTAAATACATCATTCATGGAGATGGTTGGTTGTACGTATGCATGAACGTCATTTCCATTTTCTTATAAAATTGAAAGAAAGAAAGGTAAATGATATATTATCATTATATTTTTTAAATTATATATATGTGATATATGTTCATTAAATTAATCCTTATTACCTACCATGTAAATCATGAATGAATCACATCGCTTCGTGAGTCGGTAGTCTGTCATACACACAAGCAATGTTATCGTATTCCAAAAAATGGAAATCTTGAATGTATATGTTATATAATAATTAAAGAAGAAGAAAAATATGATAATTATCATATATATAGAAAATCCATCATAATTTTCAACCTTGAGTGGTGTTAATGGAAAATTAATGACATCTATTCACGAGGTAGTAGTTTTCCGAACACATGAATAATGATTTCATAACCCATTTAATGGAAGTGGTGATGTTTTTAGGTCAGGAACTCAAAAGAAAAACTTTTTAGTATATTTAATATAGAGATTATATTATATCATAATTGTATATTAATAATTTAAGGAAGTGTAGTAATAAATTAAACAAAAACTCTCATTGATGAAAATTACCTCTTCTTCAGGTATGCTTCTTAGGTTTGCACCAAAAACATTCATAGGTTATCTTTATGAACAAATTAAGTCTTCTAGTGTGAGAGGAAGAAATTTGGGATGTTATTTTGAATGTGTTACGATAAAAAAAATGGTTCTACTATGTTAAGAGGAGATGAGAATAGGTGACTATTTATAAGTGAAGTGAGTGACACAGTTGTAAATTTTTAGAGGAACGAATTTCCTCAATTTTTTTAATATCACATGGATCCAATAATAGACCATTACAAATAATTCATGTGTTAATATATAAATATTTCCATCCAATGATGTTTGGAAATGTTTTGGGTTATTTTTAACAGTTATATTTTTAATTTATCCCCAGGTAAACCGATTTTTATATTAACCATGGTAAACAAATTTTCATATTTCTACTATTCATTTTTGCCAAAAATTAATTTGAATGTAATAGATAATTTAAATTATTATAATTATAAATATTAAATCCATTTTTATAATTTAATTAATATAATCATAAAATTTTTATTTAAAATTAATCACATAGATGCGATGGGAATGAAAGTTTTTAAAGAGAAAATGATCAAAATTTTACAAAGATTTTATATCAAAATTTAAAATGAAATTGATTCCCCTCTAGTAAATTGGATGAATGGATGTATAATTTCTTTTATGAAAAATTTTAACCAATTTAAAATATAATTTAACTTTATAAATGAACTAAATTAAAATGGGATTTTCAATTAAAATTTAGTATTTTTCACTATTTATCAAAAAATAAATTATTTCAGAAAATTCCCAAAAAAGTCACCCAAATATTATTTTGACTTCAAGATTTAGAAATTAAAATTTTATTTTATAATATTAATTTTTTAAAATATTGAAAACTTAATTTTATTAAGGTTTAAATAAATAAATAAAAATGATTTTTTAGAAAAGAGTATTTTCAAAAAATATAATGTTTTATAAGAAATTAAGTGTTTTTATCAATATATTTTATTTTTATGAAACCATTATAATTAATATTTAATTTTTTTATTAATATTCATATCACTAATTTTAATTGTTAGATTATAATGGTCTTATTTAGATATCTATATTAATAATATAGAATGGTTTTATTTAAGCACAAGAGCCTCAACCTAGTTGGTGAGGACTCGCTAGGTGCATCCAAGAGGCCGAGGATCAAATCCTGGTGGAGGCATATTTCCAGGTTACTGTAGCAGGCACTGTAGCAGGCACAGTTCGGTACTGTAGCAGCCGGAACTATTCATCCATCTGGGCCTTCGGACCACTTGTTTGGTTCTCAGGTCCTGCTAGGCTTTCGAGCCACCCAAGGCCTTCGGGCCAGTTGATTCTCAAGGCCTTCGGGCCACCTTAAGGCCTTAGGGCCACCCCAAGGCCTTTGGGCCACATGAATGCAGGCCCAGACACACTACAAAAAAGGAGCAGCCCCAGAAGAGGATTCAGAGCAGGTGCACTCACCAGAGTAGAGCCAAATGGATTGTCAGAATGAGAGGGTATGGCTATGCCATTGGTACCAGCCTGTGCTTGCACGAGAAGCCTAGCCAGACGGTCATGCAAAGGTGGAGAGCTACTATCAAGATGCAGATGTTGGGGAGGGGCAGTTCCTTGTAGATAGTCTGGTTGAATTCCCTTAAGACCTTCGGGTCATGTAATCTCTTAAGCCTACGAGCCATGTAATCTCTGAGCCTACAGGCCTTGTAAGGGTTCCCTCTCATCCGTTGAAAGAGGGGTTATCAAAAAAATCAATAAAAAATGAAAAATGAATGGTTTTATTTAAAACTCACTCTCATGTGTAATGTAAGTTAACCCAGAGTTGTGTGTTGTGTAAGCTTAATTTGGTGTTTCATATGATGATAGATATAATTTTTTTTAATTTACTCAGAAAAAATAACTCACAAAAACTCAGGGTGTTATATATATTGACCAAAACTGAATCCATAACCATCGCAAGTTTGGTTAAATCATCCAAATGGTTTCTTAAATCTCCATTCTATGGAAGTCTCAAACGATACAATCACTTTTTCTGAAACAAATGATTTGTAGGGTTTATTATTTTTACCTACTTTCAAACATTTCCAAAATCTTCTTCATATATTTTAGATTCATCACCTCCTATAGCATATTATCATCCAAATACACCAAAATCAAGTTTGTTTATAACTCTATCATTTACTTCCAATCACCATTGTTAATAATCTATAGTTTCTCTACTTTTTTCTTCTATGCTATGTTTACCTTCTCATAGTACAAAATATTTTTTACTCATTTATTCTATAGAGTAAAATAATTTTTTATGTTAGGTAGTTTGATGTGGGAAGATATCTCATGGCATGAATCACCCGTATCCAATCACCAAGAAACATGGACAACCTGCCTCTCATACTAATTGTTTGGGGGTGGGCATATCAGTCTAGGAATAGAAATTCAAATATGAAAAATAAATCATGAGAATCACCAATGTAATTGGATCATAGAAATAAAATAAGGAAAAAATGGGGACATATAAATATAAAGTGAAAAAACCCTCCAACATGATGGATTAAAAAAACCATGAGGAAACTATGAGAAAATACACTAATTACTTGAGAGTATACAACCCAAAAATTGAATTATAATGGGATCATAGAAAAGATGTGTGAAAAAAACCCTATTATTCCTCCATCACCTCTATGATAATTGTATTGTAAAAATATTCCACAATCCGAAGATCTAAACCAATTATGCAACATCATTGAAGTACCTCAAATAAACCATTGCACAACCTGATTTTACTACTGCATGATGCCATCCACACCCAAATTCACCTGTATATTTTCTTTAAAACACTCACTGAAAACCATAGATAATAACATCCCTCCATTGGGTCACTTACACTTTCCTTTTATAGGCCCTATATCTCATATAATTCAAAAAATATATAAAAAGTATCTCAATCAAAAAATATATCTCATGATTTCAAGATGATAGTTTGAAAAAAAATTAAACTCCCTATTATCCATTTTTATCTTCTTTATCTGTGGGTTGAATACCATTATATTGTTCCATGATCCTTGAATTAAACTATATATTATCCAAGAGGTCTTGGTTTAAAGGTTATTTTTTCATGATATAAAAATATACACCATAAAAATAGATTAAGAGAAAAGGGTTATGTTGAAGAGGAGATGATTGTGTCATGGGATTTGTTGAAGATAGGTTTTTTATGAAGGCTTGAAGGGAAGGTGTTATGGATTCACCATGTCTGATGGAAAATAAAAAAGTAGTTAAATGGGAGTGAATGTTTACATCACAACCTTCTATTACACCAAGGTGGTGCTGTTTTCAGATGAAACATGAAAATTTTTATTGAGGATTTTCTTACACCGTAGTATTTTTCCATGATGTAGCCTAAAGTTTTGAAGATGTGGTTATTCCTAAATCCATGGATTGTGATGAAAAATTATATATATATATATATTGCAGGTTTAGGGTTTCCTCCCCGTGCATGCAATGCATATATATTTTATAGGAGTTTTAATAGGATACATAAACATAGATTTACTTTCTATTTATATAAGGATATATCCATTTCAAGGGAGATTAAATTAATTAAATATATTTTCTGAGATTCTTGTGAATGAAATATGTGAGATAAAAATGATGATACAAGAAAATTTACATATTTGGCCAATTTTGTTTATCTATCTCTTTCACATAGAATAAATGGTATGTTTAAAAGGAGATGAAAGGAGGATATCAAGGAATGTGTAATTCCAACTTTGATTGATAAATATTAGGTAAAATATAAGGGTAAAATGAGGAGAAAATATAGTGAAGTTTATATGAGATATCTATGATAGTTCTTTTACTATAAATATAGTGTTACTGTGCAGTGTAGATGAGAATTTTGAATAGGATTTATGGATGGCTCAAATGATGGATATTTTCTGCTACTAGAGGAGTGCTATTTCTGTTATGTTCTACTCTTTTTATTTTTTTACACTCCCTCATGAAAAAAATGAGGGGTAATATTCTCTTGTACAAAGATATATATTAAAAGGTGACTTCTCTTAGTGAGGTTTGTTTTTTATTCAATATGAGTAGTTTTCTTTTCATTTATACACTATTATAATTCTTATTCGTGTTTATTAATTCATGATCATTACTATTTAAGGAGGTAATGTCTATAATTAATTAATTATCCAAATATTATAATTTCATGACCATTTCATGAGATGGGGTTGTAATGTTTATATTTGGTTTTGGGAACCAAATTATATGATTTATTGAATAAAATAAGAGGATAAAATGGGAATTTTAGAATATATAGTGACAAACCATATCATGCTTCACTAAAACCAAATTATGATAACATTTATAATTAAATCAATATAACTTTTACTTCACTATGTACACAGACATGAATTTATTAATCTTGGAATCATTTCATTAATTGAGTGTCTCTAAATCTAATTATATCACATTCTCTTTACATTCTTAATCAATCTAAATTGTTTTTAATTCATCCTTATGGATTTTACCTTTAAATAACCCTTTACTACAAAATTTTAGTTAGTTATTAGTTTATACTTTGTTTGAGTTTTTATTTTATAAACTAGATTAACCTTATAAATTAATAATGCATTGTGGATGGTTATATTATTATCATAGTTTCCAAGGATGGGTTGTTAAATTATCTATAATAATTATGAGTTTTCTTTATTTTTAGTTGTTATTTTTTTCATAATTTGTCTGTCCTTTCCTGAAACTATTTTTTAAGTTAAACTTTTAGTAGATGGAAAATCCACTCTGGAAAAAAGAAAATAATATCTCTTCAAAAATGACCCCGAGATAAAGGGGAGTATATGAATGTAAATGAAATAAAAATAATATATTGTTATATTATAGAAAAGGGAACAAGGAAATAAACAAGTGGTGAAAGATGGAGATTCAAGGTTACAATAACTAAGGAAGTATGAAAAACCTTTAATAATGGGGGTTAAATTAGGAATTATTTTTCCCTATTCATTACAAACCAGTTTTAGATAAATACAACCTTAATAAAAATTACTTTAAACTTGATCCAATTCATTGAGCTACCACATCAAGACCCAAAATGTCACCTCAATACTTTTCATGAATTCTATGATACATTGCTATTTAGTAATATTTCAATTGATGCGGTAAGTATGTAATAATTTAAATTATCACTAAAAATAAATCCTAAGGATTGATACAATATTTATACCCTCATCCAATTACCAAATGACATGAATTGATCAGAAAATTATTATCTCATTTTTTTCCTCCTAAAAATCATTGTATTTTTGTTCCAAATTTTTGAATTTAATCAAATTGATGAAGAATCAATATATCATGCATGGGAAAGGTTAAATTAATTGATTAAGATATATTCCCATAATGATATTGAGATGTGGTTATTAATTCAAACATTCTTTAAGGGTAAATATCATGGTAATATATCACTCATTGAAGATTCCACTTGAGGTTCACTAATGAAAAAAATTATCAATGGATATCCATCATCTTATACATTATATAAAAATAAATATATTTCAATTTCAAGGTGAATAAGTACAAAAATGATAAGTATAAATGGTTGAAAACTATAAATATATAGATTCTCAAATGGATATCTTGACCAATAAGAAATATACAATGATGGTTATTCACCAACCCCAAGTTAGGTACATTAAAGCTACAAGTTAAATTAATTATTATCATCAAAATAAATTTCAAGGTTATAGGACTCTACAATAATATGATTAAGGGTACCAAGAAAGGGCACCATGGTTAAAAAAAACAATATCCTTATATCTAAATCAAAATCACATCATTGGAGGAAATATTTTATAATTTCAAGACAACTACTAGTGCTTCTATGAAAGAGTTAAATACTGATCCAAGGGATCACATATTAAATATAGAGTCTTAGGTGCTTGAAATATTCAACTAGACTAGGGATATGCAAAGGGGATTAATTTCAAGTGACACATAAGTCCAAACCAATAGAAGATGAATGATATCAACTTTATATGTGGTATAAAACATGGATAAAAAATTACAAAGATAAAAATATAAATAGGATCAAGAATAAAAATATAAGGAAATAAAGGAAAATAAGTAGAAAAATATATATACAATTTCAGGAATGGGATAGAGTAGATGTCACACAACCTTATAGACTCCCATTATATTTCCTTGGTATGATATAGTAAGGTAAATTGGATAAAAATAAAGTCATGTTTCTGGAGATGTTTTAAAAGATAAATATTAATATTCTCATTGCGAAGGAAATAGAGAATATTCCTACATATGAATAATTAATTAATGCGATAGTCTCAAAAAAGGTAAAATAGGGGAAATTTGGTACAATATATCTTTTTTGAGAAAAGATTAGTTGTGGTGTCAAGAAGTCTATCAAATAAGAAACAATAATCTTATGGCTTTTCCATCCCCTTCAATATTAGAGATCATGAGTTTGGAAAATATTTTCATGATTTAAGAGATAGTGTGAATATCATGTCATACTCTACATCCAAGAGTCTAGTGGAAGATGAGATTAATACCATAAGATATTTTCTTTAATTGGTATATAGAATAGTGATATGTTGGTGTGGTTTTCCTGATAATGTTATAGTTAAAGTGGATAATTATATTTTCTAATAGAATTCCATGTGCTTGACATGGAAGGGGAGAAGAAACCCATTATCCCAAGATGGATATTATTAGAAATAGTGTATCCCATGATCAGTAAGAAAACAAGAATTTATATCTAATGGTTAGTGGTTAGGTAGTGAAGTTCAATATTTAAAAATTTATTAGATATTATATTGAGAAATAATAGGAACCAAGGGATGAGAATGAGTTTGAATTTGAGAAATTATATGCTATTAAATATAATAAAAATCCAAATACTATTAAGAACAAAGAATAGTATGAATAGGTGTTAAATAAGGAGAAATAGATACTGGAAAATGATGAAGATAATGAGGGTACTGGTGAAGACATATAGTTTATAGAGTGACAACAGGTTTGGATGGTTTATGAAGTACTATTTCTTTATGATGGACCAACCATATGTGGTATAGGCTCATGGATGTGGAGAAGGTACTACCTCTTGGAAAAATGAAATTAAATCAGATGAAGGAAAAAGACCCATATATATATTTTGTGGAGTCACATCTCCATACATTCATTAACCCAAACTAGGTAACTCCTTTAAACACTACATCACTTTACTTCGACGAGGTAAGGCAGAGCTAAACAACCGAAATAAAATAATTCCCAGGAGTAAATAAGAGTTTCTTGTTTATTACTTTATAAGGAATAAATTTTTAAGCTATAGTATGTAAATATCTTAGGACTATTACGACCTCCTTATTATTTTTGAGCTTAATAGAATATAGTTCTTATGTTATCACTTGTTTATCACTTTAATAGGACCATTATGAAGAAGGCAAAAAGAAACAAGTCGAAAGAGGAGAATAGATAGATAGTATAAATGTGGGTATGAGTTTAAAGATTATATTATTTGTTACTTCCTAATATTATAAATTTTATGGGGCTTTTATGGGAAAAAATATATACCCATACATAGATTTGTGTTATACTTTTAATTGATGATACAAATTCACTTGAAAATACCATGATTATAGGTTCTAAATTTCATTGTTGATAGTATTAAATGGTTAATATGGGTGGGGGGGGGGGGGGTAAATTATTATTGTTAATAATACAGGTTTTTATTTAATGAATCATGATTTAGAGAGGCCAATTAATTTTGGTAGAATAAATTTCCCTCTATTTTTTGATGTATTTAATTTTTGAAGTTCATGTTGATTTGTTTGTTATTATTATATTCTTTTTGATTTATTTTCAAATATTACTTTTCCCCATTCCCATGATGTTTTTAAGATATATTCTTATGTTATTACTAATACCATATTTCATGAGAAACAATAGGGGCATGTAAACCTACTAGAATTGTCATTGGTATCTTATCAAATATACTATTATACCAAGCTTCTTTTAATATTATAGATATATTTAATTATTGAGGACATTATAATTTAGACCTACCATTACATTAAATACTAACAAAGACCATATAATCCTAGAATGTCCTTGTTATGGGATAGCTACATTATAAGCCTACTTTATCCTTTCCTACCATAATCAATGTATGTTTCATTATTTTCATTGGAAAATGTTTGGGCGAGTTGTTGTTTATTTTTTAAGGGGATGTGTTTTATTGAAGATAAAATATAAGAAGGTGATTCATGGGATATGGAAATTTTTTATTTATATTTAATTGTATATACATTTTTTACACCACTTAATTTTTTCTAAAAAAATATGAATGGAAAAAGGGGAAAAAGAAAAAACTAAAATGGTTGTGTACATGGAGGTTCATAAATCACCAATTTTTGGACAATTATATTGATGAATTGGGGTTGGTTAGTGGATGTGTGAATTTTCATAAGAACAAATTTAAAAATAAAATTAAAATAGAGGGAAAATAATTCAAATAGGGTATCCATCCATTATGATTTCATTGATTCATGGCCTTTACTTTGTGTATTGAGGGAATGTGGTAATATCATATTGAAGAGAAGTATTTCATTGAGATACTTTTGATTATCATGAAAAGTGATTTAGAGTTGACCTATGTTTTTAGGAATTTATTATTTTCAAATAATTACCTAATTAACCAAATAATATGATTCATATGATCCTTAATGTTATGTACTTATGATTATTTTTCGCATTTTTCTTTATGGGGTGGATATCTTAGATTCAGTGTCCGCTTATGGTTATGGATCATATACTCAAGGTTTGAGAATGGCTCTATTAAAATGATACCATTAGTGATGAGTAAAATAATTCAAAGTAATGTAAAGAATTATTGAAATGCATACTAATAATAAAGTTTGATTATTGAATAGAATTTTTAAGAGTCACATGAATTTCATAGGAGGAAATGATAATACCTAGTTGATTGGTTTATTAAAAAATGAAGAAATATTTTTTTGGGAGTTTCAAAATTGTATCCTACTCATTAATATTGTTTTATTATTTATGATTTCATTTGAATAATTATACCATGCGCCTCATTTTTAATTTATGTTGAGATTATATGCTTGAAGATAACCATAATTTAAGCATAGAGGGTATTTTATAAAAATAATTTATACAAACATTTTTTAATATAATTCAAATAATTTTTAGATTAATTGAACATTTTAATCTTCCACTGGTTGTATTATATTATTTTTTTGATGATTTAAATTTTAAATGAAATTTTATGGAAAAAACTTATTATATTTTGATGATTTTGATGAGAATCTTTAAAGGAGATTATTTTATTTTATTGGTGTAAATAATTTATTTTTTGCTATACAAAGACAAGTATGTGGTGTAATCATCCAAGGGATATACAAAAAGTGGGAACCAACACATAAGAATAATGGTTATTCTTGATTGGGTTTAAACACAAATAGAGTAGAGGAATTGATGGAACTTTACAGTATAAGAAAAGGAGGATTACTGCTACCCATATGGGGGATATAGGACATTAAAGAGGATAAATAAAAAATGATCTATTATTAAGAAAAGGTGGAATATATTTTAATTTGATCTGGGATAAGCTGAGGCCAGGTATTGTTCATCATTTACCAATGCAACAACATTTCATAATAATCTGTTTCGTCTTCCCCACCACTGATCACCTACACTGATGCAACTAAGAACATACTGTAATCCAACATAGAATTTGTGTGGAAACATTTATAACTTGGGATAAACAATAAACATGCTATAATAAAGATATTTAGTAGTATGGTTTCCACCACAAGTACTTCATGAGGTCCCATAAATCATGGAAACCATTATATGAGATTGAGAGATATAGAAGAATTTTATTCATAGTTTGAAGGAACCACTGTGATTGTGTGCCCAAAATAGGTAATCAAAGACTTCTTTGAGGCCACTATGATGTAAGGTTGGTGCTGCATAAAAGGATATTGTACGCAAGGGTGACCATATTCATGGGAGAATGATCTTGTGATATAGGAAATCCATTATAATGTGGGGAACATTAAATTTCCAGGAGTTTGGATATTGTATAGATGATTAATGTGTCTTGATCTATGTATTTCACTGTATATGAAAGTAAAAGGCTTGGTTTGATGGATGTAATGACATAATGGAAGGATATGCAATGTATAAAAGATAAAAAGAAATGGGTTGTTCCAAAGAGTATCGGTTTGTGTCATAGGTTTTGATAAAGAGAGGTTTTTCATGATGAATTTTTGGGGGATGTTTTCTAGATGCACCATGGATGATGGAGAATAAAATAATAGTTTCATGGGAGTTAGGTTTTAAGGTGTAGAATTTTATAATGTCATGAATGTTCTCTTTTTAGAGAAACAAGAGTTTTTGAAGGAGGGTTTTCATTAACCACAGTACTTATCTACACTGTAGTATAAAGTTTTTGAGATGAGGCTATACCATAAGCTCGGGATTTTGTTTTAGAATTATATCTATAAACATATAGCAGCATCTAGGTTTTATATCCATATATGTAATGGAGATATATTTTATGTGAGATTTAAGAGGATCAATGCATGTGAATTTAATTCATATTTTTTTATGTGATATAGATGATTTAAGGGAGGTTAAAATAATTTAAGATATGTTCAGATATTCTAGTGGTAGGTATTTATGAGATATAAATTTAGATACAAGTAGATTTATATATTGGGTCAAGTCTCTTTCTCTGTAAATGATATATTTAAAAGGTGATGAATGGATGATATCTAAGATAGTGTGGTGGAAAATAATATTTATAAATATGTGGATAATATTAGTGGATAGAAAAATGAGAAAATATATCAAATAAAAGAGGAGATACTAGTGATAGTTCTTTTTCTATAAATACAGGTCTACAATGCATTGTGGATGGGATATTTAAATTGGATTTTTGGGGGAATCAATGGTCATGGAAGTGATACTACTAGATGAGTGTTCCGTCATTGGGGTTCCATAATTTTTATTTTTATACACTCCCTCATAAATAACATGAGGGTGTAGTTTTTATAGTTTCAAGTTATGTATTTATAGGGGATTATTTTTAGTTAATTAAGTTTTTTTGTACAATATGAGTTGATTTATTTGCATTAATATTTTATATTAAATATTTTACCTATTCTCTCATACATGAAAATTAATATTTGAGGTGGTATTTCCTTTAACGAATTATATACAAGATTATTCTAATTACATGGACATTTCATGGTTTTGGGTAGTTATTTTCAGAAAGGGTTTTGGGGTACCTATTTTATGGTTAATTAAAGTACATGAGAGGGAAAAGGGGGATTTTTAGAATAAAAAGTGATGAACCAAGACAGACTTCACTAAGGACTAATTCTAAAAACATATCTAATTGGATAAATATCAATTTTATTCCACTATGTTCATTAAACTAGATTTACTAATCTTGGTAAAATTTCTCTAATTGAGTGTCTTATAATCCAAACTTATTGTGTTTTATTTACATTATTAATAATTCAAATGTGTTTTCAATCTAAAATTGTGGATTAGACCTCAAACTCACAATTTACTACACACTTTTAGTTAGTATTTTATGATTTTTGTGGTTTTTTCTCAACAAAATCACCCTAGAAAATTTAAGATTCCTCACGGGTAGTTATACTTGTCATTTACCTCCTTCACACTAATTAAAACACTATTTTTGAAAATTGGGAATTTGGAATATTTTTTTGCTATCCATTTTCAAGGATAGTTCAGTACTTCAACCTCATAATAAAACCTTTATTCTTGAAAAATATCATCTCATTCCCAGTATTTCGATGTTGAAAAACAAGTCATCGATTGTGCCTCAACTGATAAATAATGGGAACATTTATTGATTAAAGTTTAATATCACCAATTTTGGAACCTTTGGATCCTTTTATATTGATTGATCCAACATTTCCAAATTTAATAGCTCTACCATCATTTCTTTGAATATATTTCACTATGTTCTTATTTATGATCATATTTGATTAGAAACTACTATCAAGTAACTATGAATTTATAGCTTTCACTACTTTATATGACACATCAACTGCCAATATTTTTTTCATAATAACTACTGTTATTGATATAATTGGATTTTTCATTCCTCTTTAATTTATCATGTAGTATTTTGAGACCATTTTTAGAAAAAATTATTGGATGATCACACCTACTACATGTTACCTTAAGATAATTTAATGAATTATTAAATTATACTTTATCTTTTAGATGCTGTGTCAGCTATCCTCTAAGAACTTCTAGTTGAAATCCATTTAATTCAAGGACTCTCTTTGATAAAGGGAGTGAAAGATTATATTGAAACACATAGGAATTGTTTCTATCAACACTATTGATCCCAAGAGATATCTTGAAGGATATTGTTGATTGGTGGAGTTGGTTGAAATTCAAGAGTGAGATTGTTGTATTGAGAAGAATTCAACGACATGGAAGTAGATATGTTTATTGTGTTTTATTTCATAATCAATGAATAAATTTGATCAAAATAACATATTTTTTTTAATATTTTTGGTGAATGGTATTGGGATGTTTTAAGATGTTTTAAACTGATACTGTGAAGTTATGGAGGTGTTGTGAATTGTTTTCAAGAATTTTGGAATTTTGAAGTTATAATAGGAAAATTGAAAAAGTCATAAACCCAACATTTGTCATTGTAAGGTTATTTACATTAAAAAATATTTACGAAATTAAAACTGTTTTTATTGTTATTTAATATTGTAAGGTTTATTTTTGAATGTATATAATGTTTTTAAAGTTTGTAAGATTAATTCTAGATCTATGTAATGTTATTAAATATTTTATGGTTCACTTATAAATTTATGTAAGGTTATTGAAGACCAAATAAGGTTAGGAACTTCATAAGGTTGTAGAAATAATTTCATAAGGTTCACAAAAGTAAAAAATTATAAGTTTCTCCATGTATTTGAAATGGTTATTGGAAAAAACATCATAAGGTTGATATGAAAAGTTCGTAAGGTTTTACGACTTTTTAAGGTTGTTCCTAATATGGTCAAAATTAATATTTTTGGTATCTATGTAATGTTTATCACTTTTTATATATTTTTTTTGTGGAAACTAAAGAATGAAAAATTTATGAAATACCATAATAAATAATTGTTAATAAAATATTATTTTATTTTATTATAGTGTTAATCATTAATGATTTAAACATCACAAAATTATATTTTTTATTCATGCGAAGGGATAAGATTGTTTTCATCATGAAAAAGCGAGTTCCTATGAATAAAAAAGTGGAATTTATGTATAACCACTCAATCATCTTGTAATTAGTTATGCTACTCCATATGGACCTAGAAAAGCGTTCAAAAATAAAAGGAAAAAGGTGGTAATAAGAAGAATAGGTTAAAATATTTAAAGGAAGTTATTTTTTTTTTAATTTTAATTTAAAATTATAATTCAAATATGCTTTTATATTAATGGTGTGAGATATTATCACTATATAATAAATTATATAAGATGTGAGTTAGAGAGAAGAACATAAGTAATCATTAAATAATTACTAAGAATTGTTTTTGAGAGAGAAGTAAAAAAGATGGGTGGTTCAGTATGAACTTATATAATATAATGAACTTACAACAGAATTGGTTGATAAAGAAGAAAACAAAACACAAAAATAACATTATGGATGTCTATTTTGGTTGAGGTATTTATTATTGTTAAAATAAAATCACTTATCACTGTAATAGTGTGGGAAGTACTCAAAAAAGTTGAGAGACTTGTATTAAATGGGTACACAATATTACCTTCTTTTTGTAACTAACATATTGATAGTAGTGGGTTGTATGGTCTTAGGGAAATCCAGATCACGCCATGGATTATCTATCTATTATTGATAGGTGACCCCTATAATAATATTGTTCCCGAACTTTATTTGTGATTTTTAGTTATCAAATTTGATGTTAATAGGTATTGAGGGTCATTTAAATGTGGAAACTTAAAAGTAATTGAAAACACTAACTCAACCCCCTCTTAGTGTTATTACATGGATTTTGTGGCTTCCATTTCATGTGGTATCTGAGTCTGGTTTCCTTTCTTTTGATATGATACTTAGAGTTTGGATAATTTCAGTTTCTCTTTTTTAAATAGTCTGTCGCTGAATTTTTGGTGTATATATTGGGAAACCATTATTTAGTGAACAATAAGGGGATTCCATTTTTTATGAAAAAACTACTATATATGGTAGCAATTGATGTTGTCTTATATTTTATCCATATTATTATTTGGTCTTGAGGTTTTAACTATAAAACCCTATGATTTTATTTTACATATTAAAAGAAAACTCTATTTGACAAAGTACACCACACGTAACCCCGAGATTAAACAAACAAGAAAAGATTATTATTTAAATATGATCATTATAACATGCCATTTGTTTGGAAGGAATATATACGAATAAATTAATAATTAAGTATATATAGGAAATATATTCCTTTATATAATGAATTATCATTCATACATTTATTACCAATTAGTTATAAATGAATATAAAATTTTTTGAAAGTAAAAGATATATTTTTCATAATACAATTTTGTATGTGTTCAATGTATTTTTTTCTTAATAGATAAAATTAATTAATATTTATAAGTGTTTAAAATGAAAAAATTAGAATATATATCTTATTTAATGAATTCAAATTCCTATAATTATTGTTATTAAAAAAGTAATGAGAATAGATTCATTTTATTGTTTTAGAAAATAGATTTTCATTAAAAAAAATTATGACTGTTTTTACATGGATATTATTATATATCTCTACCAATTTCAGAAATTTAATTTCACAAAATGAATATTATTTTTTGTAAT
Organism: Viscum album; assembly: GCA_963277665.1. Lineage (NCBI taxonomy): Eukaryota > Viridiplantae > Streptophyta > Magnoliopsida > Santalales > Viscaceae > Viscum > Viscum album. The sequence goes on along the minus strand of OY728155.1, from coordinate 438,627,176 downwards.
TAGGTGGTTTTAATTTAGAAATGAGTTAAATTTCATCTTTGAACATTATGAATAATAATTGATGTTTTTTACCAAGATAAAAGTTAAAATGGGTATAATGAGATTACAAAATTTGGTACAAGGTCTCAAAATCCACCAAATACTTGAATTTATTTTATTTAATAATTTTAATATGAAAACACCATCCTGAATTCTAAAATATGGCATTTTATGTCAATTTACTTTGATTAAAACATTTATATTATTTTATGTTAAGGATAATTATAAAACACCACTTTACCTCACTTATTATGTTCTCGAATATAGATTTAAATAAAACATACATATGAATGAATATAGATAATAAAATTTTTAAGTATTGAAATTTTTTATGATATTAAATTTTTTATATTTTTAGAGAAAATAAAACATACTAAAATTCATTCTCATTACTAATGTAATTATTGTGCAAGCAAGTGACAAATAATTGTAAATAGTTTTAAAAATAATAAAAGTAATATTTTTTTGGATAAATTGTGATGTTATATAGATTTTATGGATATTTATAAAGTAATATTTATGGTTTAAGTATTTAAATTTTAATTCCATTATTTTATTGATTCCACTAAGGTTAATAAAGGCAAATAGTCATGAAAATGGTTTTAAATGACATTTAATGTCTAAAAATTATTTTTAAATTGTTATAAAATTATAAAAATACTATACTTACTCAAATACATAGGAAAATGTACATATTATCATGAATTATTAATTTATTATCAAATTTAAAATTTTAAAATTACTTTTATGAGTCTTAAAGAGTTGTTTTTTCCATGGCTAAGGTTAAAGGGGTTAAAAAAGGGATTAACCCAAACAATAATGTTTAAAATGACCAAAAAAACTTGTCTAAATAACCTTGATTAATTTTATTTAGACATTTTTAATCCTATATTATAATATATGTAAATTGTTATTCATTTCACATGAGTTATAAACTTATTATGTAATAATATTTCATGTATTTTTAAGATTCCCACTCACCTAAAATATAAACAAGAACCACATATCCTCTATATTTAAAATTCCACAGGACATTTAGTTTAGAAAATATCTACCTAATTAGATTACTATGTTCATTACCCACATCATAGAGCTTCTATTATTCATATAAATCCATCCTAATATGACATATGGAGTAATATAAATAGGGGTTTCTAAAGAAGAGTTATTACTCTTAACCGAGTGCATTCATTTGATTCCTTATTCTACCTTCTTAAGTCTTATCCTAAACAAGATGACATAATAAAATAACTATCTTATATATAATTAAATTTTATTATTTTAATTTCACCACATTTATCCTCCTCCTTCCTATTAAATGAAAAATGAAAGCAGTGCTCATGCGTACTTATGGACTACCACCTCCATGAAGGGGTGTGTTTCATTTTTCACCATTTTTCAGAAGGTTGGTTATTATAATGGATTTAATGAATATATATATATATATATATCTGTGTGTGTGTGTGTGTGTGAAATTAATTATATAATTATGATTCTATAAAGATAATATGTTTTCTAAATTTTTACCTTCTTATCTATTTGAAGATCATAATGTCACTCATGTATACGTATGGACAACCAACTCCATGAAAATATGTGATTAATTATTCATTTACACTTTACATGGATGTTAATAAGGATATATTTATTGAATAAAGGTTATATTATAATGATTCTGAAAGGAAAATTTATTATTTACCTATCTTTGATTCCATATATCAGAAATTGGAAACATCATTCGTTTGTACGGACGAACTACCATCTCTATGAAGTGATGTGATTCATTTTTAATCACCTAGTTATCAGGATGGTTAAAAAATATTATATATTAATAATTATGAAAATTATGAAAATATTAATATTCTATATATAATGAAATCCTGACCATGGTGCATGTATTAGAACTCTCAATTCAAAACATTCATGAGAAACATACAAGTTTACCCCCAAATGATAATTTTAATGAAGAATTATTAATTAATGAGTGATGAGATATTATAAGTGAGTCATGTATACTATGATAAGTATGGAAATGTATTTTTATATGTTCCTAATTAATATAATTTTTTTATAAATGTGAATTTGAATGAAAATGACATAATTTGAACTTGAGGTAAGGGATCTCTGTTAGAATCTCATTTTATTTCAGGATTGTTTATGTTTAGATTTACTTTAGAAATATTATACCATAATAATATCTTAATCTCCATAAGTTTTATTTTCATATAGTTATGTTTTGAGTTTTTATGTTTATTTTTTATTTTATATCCATTTGGATCAAGTATCAACAAGTAAGTTACACAGTATATATTTTCTTTTAAAAATCATGTTTAAATATTTTCCTTCTATTTATTTTTATTCCAATGTTGATATTCATTTAATTGTTTCGATAATTTACGTATTGAAACTAAAGTGATTATTTGAATTCATTTTCAACCACATATTACTATCTTTAAATTTTTTCTAAAAAATATATTCTTAAAATTTTTTGAATGAGGTACTTTGGTAATTTTTACCTAAAGTGTTAAAAATATATTTGTTTTAATTTTTACCACACAAACAAAATTTATCACCATCATGAACATTATTTTATTTTAATATTTCATTAAAAGTTTAAATGGTTATTTATAAAGAATTTTTTAATCAATATTCATAATTGTTTTTGTTTTTATAGATAATGAAAGAAAATGGTATTAATTTTTATAAGGAATAAAAATTATTCTTAAAGTGATTTATCATTTTTTTCTGAAAAAAAGTTACAAGGAAATTATTTTTAATGATTTGATTATATTTTCTTTCTTATTTCCAAAAGTCTTAGTTTTACTACAAAAAATTCAAATCTGATGAATTTATGGTCTTCCTTCATCCTTTACTAATTTATGGTTTTGTAGTCATTAACAATCTCTTGATCACTCCCTTGGATATTATTTTAACCACCATGTTCATATTTTATATATCATGTATTTATATGGTTTGATTTCAATAATTTAATATTTTATCAAGCATATATCATTTCTATAGATGATGTCAGTAGAAGGATTTTAGTGATGAAATTTATTTTATTTACTGGGTATATATTGATGTTCCATATTCTTGATTCAATACAGATAATTTTTTATTTATAAGGAATTTTAAGAATGAATTATATTGATCATTAAATATATGTTGAATTTATAGAATGAACAAGTGATTAGTGGGGATGAATTACAGATATCCCCTTGATTCATCAATTGGTCTTATGAGAAAAAAAATAGGCATGAAAAATTATATGGGTATATAGTTTACCCATACCAATTCATTAAGAATGATGTCTTCGTGATGTAATTGATGGTATGATTCATGATAACTTGGATAAGTAGTCAATAGAAAGATCAAAAATGTCTATATTCACTCATTTATGTTATTTGGAAAGTTTTCATTATCCATATGACTATAATGTTGATATTATCCATCAATTTTCACAAAAATAAATTTGTTGATTGAATGGAATATATTTTTATTATCCAATATTCCATATTGATTATGAATTATTTTATCATGATATCTTTCACTATATGTAACCCTTACTGAGAATCTAAGATCACTTTTTATTTTTTTCCATTTCCAAATATATTAATAAGTAATATTTGAATGATTTTAAAGGATGAAAGGAAGGCTTTCATGCTATGTTTTTAAAATCCAATGTAATATGGAATTCATGTAAGTATCTAGTATACGATGAATAATAAACTAATTTATCCATGATGGTTATATCCCTTATATTTTTACCAACATGATAAAGTATATACTGTCTCAGGGTATTTGGATTTGGAGTTTTTATTGTTAGTATCAGTGGAATATTAGTAGCACCCTTGGGAACTGAATTTTAGAAAAACATAGTTAGCATGAGAATTCAGATAAACTAATAGAATGTTTAATAATTTTTTCGGTTTTTTATGTTATGCCACAATATTTATGATATATTATGATAATTTTGTGTGATATTATTTATATATTGTAAGTTCCCATGTATATACAATTTGAAAATTTCATAAGGAATTTGAGTTTTCATTTACTCGATGGATCTCATTTTTCAACAAGACTAAAAATAAAATTTAAAGAGTTTGAGTGATTCAAAGTGGAATTTTTAGATGAGTAATGATGTTTAGAAGGTAACCTGAGTGTTAATATTATCTTTGGAGGATTAAAGTTATTCTTCGAGAGTTTTGATGTGGTCCGGAAAAGGTGCATAGTTTGGTGTGCATAGTTTAGGGGAAATCGTGAAATATATTGATTCTTAAGATATTTATAGTTCATTTTTAACTAATAATAGTTACTACATGGTTAAGGAAACACCATTTGGGGTTTAAGGGGAAATAATGGGAGGATAAAGAGGGATGAAACATAGATCCTAGGTTACTGATGGTTTTATAAAAACCATGCTTATCCTTATAGAAAGTTTCCATTAAGGTGTTCCATAGTTGTTACTTAACAAGATAAACTTACAAACAGACCATGAGAGGAGTTCTAGTGTTAGAAATGAAGGTTCCGGGCGCAGCAGAAGTGCGTGGGTGGATGTGACCACTTGGATTTTTGTCATTAGCAATGATCAATCTGGGATCAATACGACGATAAATGCCAGTCTCCATGGATAGAATCATAGAAATAGACAAAAGAAATAGAAATTCCTGGGACCACAAAGTAGGATCGTTACAGGTTGATTATAATTAATTTAATTAAAAGAAAAGAAGTACCTTTCGGGTGTTCATTCTTTATTGATGTTCTTGATCACATTCCTATGTGATTCGTCATTGCATCGCAGAAGACAATTGTAGACTTCTTCTAGCGGTGATCCACACATGCACCTCATATCTCTGGACGTTTCCAAAGGAGTATCTGGGTGCTAGCGTGGAGAAACCTTTTCTTGCGTTGTCCGCCTTATATCACCTTGATCCAATGGAATAGGATCTCTCTCGGTCTTGAGAGCATTCTTGGAGGAAGAGGTTATTTCGGCCTTGAAAGAATTATCCAGAATTGTTGTGCACAACGATTCTCTTGGGTTGGGAAAAGAGTTGGGGTTGTGAGGATATTTATAATCAGGTTTGAGGTTGTAGAGTTATGACAATAAATAAATGCGTTACACATTTTATTTATTTAATTGACTCTTATTTAAAACCCTATGTCGAATAATTAATTCCTTGACATGCGCCCACACTGATTATAATAAATATCATTTAGAACAATATTATATCCTCATAATCCCAACTAGAAAAACTACATGGTGTGTACTTGTTTTTCACTGAAAACTACACGGTGTGTATATTCAATGTAAATGGGGTGTATATCTTGTTTTCATTTATCCATTTCCTTTACATAAAGAAAACTACACGGCGCGTACTTGTTTTCCATGAAAAACTACATGACGTGTAATCTTTAATACACGACGTGCATATATTGTTTTTAATTTCCTTCTTCCTCCAATCATTAAAACAATCTAGGCTTCCTTGAAAAACTATTAAACCAAATACAGGAATAATCTTTATTCTACTTGGGATACTTGAATACACATAGTGTGTGACCCTCTAGGCCTCTTTCTCATTGGCATTAGGAGAACTTGCCTAAAGTCCAAGATTACTGTCTAGCAACGGGTCAAGGAACCCAAGAGAAAGAAGTTGACGTCGCATTGACGTATCACTTCATACGAACACTTACTGTGTAATTTAATCCCTTTTCCTCAATATCTCATCAAGCAGGTTTCGTGGCAGTGTCATAAACCTATATGCTTGATCCGTCGTTCTTTGACTACCTGAAATAAACTCATCATTCACACCATGTCCATGGAATTTAATGCGACAGTTCTATTTCAATCAAAGGGATGAGATATCAACTTCCATAAATGGAAGGGACAAATCCTTCCTCAAGTTATCCAATAACATCATGTCACCCATGACACACCCAATGTACCCTACTTCCTGCCAACTGTCTGCGTGACGGTTTTCGTCATTAAATCTAAGTGTGCGAGTTATGACATGGATTTAATGATAATATTCCAGTCTAAGGACCATTACACACACTTGTAGATAGAAATTTCTGATGACACCAAGACATGCAGAATTCTTACTGGTAGGTCTTTTCTCATAATCTCCAATCTTGAAGATTACCAAGTGTGAACTCCATGAGAGAGAGTGTCATCTTCTTACGAGTGATCGCACATGACGGTTTGTATACTATGTGTTCTATCATAGTATGTCATCCAACCGTAAAACTTTATTTAAGAATATTGTTATATAATTTCAAGGTTCTCATCACAGCGGGGATCTTCCATGACCTTATCAATGCAAAAAATATTCCAGGAAATTATTATATTATAGTCATGCAGAACAATGAACAATATATAATAAGTGAACATTCTATGTAATCAAAGTACAAAATAGTTGGTTCTCAGGACACCAACCCTTACAAACTCCCACTTGTACTGGAGCCAACTACCTACGACTTTTAATCTGCTAGACCTCACATGAAGATCATGTTTCTGCTGAGTTAAGGATTTAGTCAAGGGGTCCCCCACATTGTCTTCTGTATAAATATTGTTCACTTCAACATCACCTCTATGAGAAAAATCCCTTAATAGATGATACTTCCGAAGTATGTGCTTTTTCCGCTGATGTGACCTTGGCTCTTTAGCAAGTGCCACCGCTGTAGTATTATCATAATAGAGTGTGATAGGATATTTACTGCTCGGTACTACATACAGCTCTTGGACGAAGCTTCACATCCATACTGCTTCTTTAGCTGCCTCAGAAGCTATGATGTACTCGGACTCCGCTGTAGAATCTTCCACCACACTTTTCTTTGAGCTCTTACAGCTCACTGCACCTCCATTAAAACTGAAGTTGTATCCAGTCTGCGACTTTATGTCATCTTGATCAGTCTAGAAACTAGAATCTACATGTCCTCTGATGACTAGTTCCTCATCTCCTCCATAAACCATGAACATATCCTTAGTACGCCTCAGATACATAAGAATAGTCTTGACTGCCATCCAATGTCGGTCTCCTGGATCATCTTGATATCTGCCTACCGCACTTAATGCGTAATCAAGATCTAGCCTCGTACATAGCATAACATACATGACTGTCCCAATAGCGGATGCGTAAGGGATCCTTGAAATTCTCTTTCTTTCCTCATGTGTCTGAAGAATCATTTTCTTGGAAAGATGAATTCCATGTGACACTGGAAACAATCCCCTCTTGGATTGTTCCATACTGAATCTCTTCAGTATATTGTCAATGTATGTACTTTGACTCAGGCCCAGCATTCTCTTGGATCTATCACGCTGGATCTTGATCCCAAGAATATATGCTGCCTCGCCCAAGTATTTCATGGAGAAGCATTGATGCAACCATGCCTTAACTGACTGTAAGACATGTACTTCATTTCCAATTATTAATATGTCATCAACATATACTATTAGGAAAACGACTGCACTTCCACTAAACCTCTTGTAGACACAAGACTCACATTCATTCTTAACAAAGACAAATTCTGTTACAGCTTCATCAAAACGAATGTTCCATGACCTTGATGCTTTCTTTAATCCATAAATGCATTTCTGCAACTTTCATACCTTTTTGGAATCCTTTGGAGTCACAAACTCTTCAGGTTGTGTCATTTAGACATCTTCATGGAGGTTCCCGTTAAGGAAAGCTGGTTTGACATCCATTTTCCAAATTTCATAGTCATGGTAAGCGGTGATGGCCAATAGGATTCTGATGGATTTCATCATCGCAACTGGTGAAAAAGTTTCATCATAGTCAATTCCTTGACGTTGTCTAAAACCTTTTGCAACTAGTCATTCCTTATATGTGATGACTTTCCCTTCCACGTCTAGTTTCTTCTTGAATACCCATTTATTACCAATAGGCTTTACATCCACTGGAGGATCTACCAAAATCTAGACTTGGTTTTGGTACATGGAATCTATTTCAGAATTCATGGCTTCTTGCCACTTGGAAATGTCTCTGCCTTCAACTTCTTCCTTGTAGGTAAGAGGATCATCATTGTCAACCAATAATGAGTCACCATCCTCGGTGACAAGAAAACCATATCGTTCTGGTTCTCTCACCTCTCTCGTGCTCGTACGCATTTCTTGTGTCTCTGGAACAGATTTTTCTTCCATGGGGTTTTATGGAATCTGTTCTTGTACCAACTCTTGTATATCTTGAGCCTCGACTTCATCGAAGTCTATCTCACTCCCACTATCTCTTTTGGATATGTGCTCCCTCTCTTGTAATATGGCGTGTCTTGCCACTGTAACCTTTTTATCTTAGGGGTTGTATAGGTAATATCCCATTGTTTCCTTGGGATATCCTATAAAGATACACTTTATGCCTCGAGGTGCAAGTTTGTTACCTGAAGAGGCCTTAACAAATGCTTCGCTACTCCACACATGTAAATTCAATAACATGGATTTGCGTCCACTCCATAACTCATATGGAATACCGTTTATCGATTTAGTTGGTACTTGGTTTAGTATATGTGCTGCTTTTTGTAATGCATATCCCCAAAAGGATAATGGAAGACTTGCATGCCTCATCATTGATCTCACCATGTCCAATAGGGTGTGGTTCCTCCTTTCACTTACACCATTCCACTGAGGTGTGTAAGGAGGAGTGAGTTGAGATAGAATCCCAAACTCCCGTAAGAGATCAATGAATTCCTGATTAAGATATTCTCCTCCTCTGTCTGAGCAGAGTTTCTTAATCTTCTTACCAAGCTGGTTCTCAACTTCATTCTTATATTCTTTTAACCGATCAAAAGAATCTGACTTATACCTCATTAAGTAGATATATCCATATCTACTAAAATCATAAGTAAAAGATATGATGTACGCGAACCCACCCCTTTCTTCAACTGGAAATGGTCCACACACATCTGTGTGAACTAATTCTAGAATCTCTTTAGCTCTTTCACCTTTCCCACTAAATGGGGCTTTGGTTATTTTACCTTGTATACACGCATGACATACACCAAGTGGTTTTAGTTCGAAAGAATCTAAATACCCATCTTGATGTAATTTTGTCAAACTTTTCTCATTGACATGACCTAGCCGGTGATGCCAAAGTTGGGTATGGTATGAGTCATTTGAATTAACTTTGTCATCGATTTCCATTACTTGGTTTGTGTAGTCTAACACATAAAGGCCATTATATAAATGTGACCTACCAAAACAAATGCCATGTTTATAAAATTAGAAACATCCACTTCCAAACTTGTAGATGAATCCATCAGTATATAATCTGGATACTAAAATTATGTTTTTGGTTATAGAGGGTACATAATAACATCCTTTCGAAACCAAGACCATCCCTGTAGGCAATGTGAGATGGTAGTCTTCGACAGCTACAACAACGAGTCTGGCTCCGTTGGCTGCTCGTAGATCTACCTCCCCTCGATCAATCTTCTTGAATCTACTTGGTTCCTGTATTTGGATACAGATGCGAGCACCACAAGCAGTATCTAAAACACAATTTGTAGAAATAGATAGATTTCATTCGATGACAAATGCACCGGAAGCTTCCCCTTTCTTCCTAGGCTGGGTGCAGTTTTTCTTCCAATGGCCCTTCTTACCACATGCGAAACAAACAGCCTCCTGTTCTCTTGCCTCCTCTTTGATCTTCTTTTTCTTGGAAGGCCTTAAAGAAGCTTTGGGCTTAAAGCTCGTTTCCTTCCCTTTCCTTTTATTCACCATAAGGACAGAAGGTTTTTCACGCTTCATGTCATTATCTACTTGCCGAATAAGGATAAGGAGATCAGATAGATACTTCTCAATGTTGTTCATGTTGAAATTAACAACAAAGTTCGAGAAGCTCTGGGTGAGTGATGCAAGAATGAGATTGGTGCCCAGTTCTTTGGGGAGTTTAAACCCTAAAACCTCCAAGTGCTCAATGTAGACAATGAGCTTGACAACATGAGGCCTAGCTAGGGCACCCTCTCCAAGCTTTCTCTGAAATAGAGCCCTGGAGATCTCAGACCTTTCCTTTCTTTCTCTCTCCTAGTATAGACCATAGAGGTGCTCGAGCATGCTACAGGCATCCATGTCTTCATGAGACTTCATGAGATCACTAGACATCGATGATAGCATCAAACAATGAATGTCAAGAGCGTCGTTCAAATGCTGATCATAGACCATGAAATCTTCACCACTCGCCCTTAGGGCAGGAGAATCAGGAAGTGAGGACTCAAGCATGTAAAACATTTGTTCATGGCGTAGGATAACCTGAAGGCACCTAAACTATTCCTGAATGTTACTTCCGGTGAGGATATTGTCTTTATCTAGAATTGATCGTAGAGAAAATGTGCTTGACGAGTTTGTCATTTCGATTCTACAAATTAAAAGAGAAGATTTATCAGTACTTTCTTGATTACATTTTATGAAAAATAATAAATGAATTTATTAATTCTCCCACTATTTTATCAAGTCCCAATGTCCCTCACCATTGAACCCAGAATGTCCAGTTGTTTTGACATTCTAGTGGTAAGGATCCATATTTCCCTTCGCATAACCCCAACAAGGGTTGGCCAAGCTATTTGATGGTATTTAGGTAGGCAGGTCTTTGCCAACTGTGAGCTTACAGTTCCTTGATCTGTTGAGTGGAATCCCCAATCCTGAAATCCTGACATGTATTTCCTTAACTCTTGCTTCCAATATTACATCAAGTCTAGCAAGGGATACTCCTCTTGATGTAATATGGTTAAGTCAACCCAAAACCTTTCATAAGGGTTTCCTTTATAAAAGTAAGTGTCCCAACAAGGGTTGGTCAAACACATAGTTTTATTGAGTCTTGACCTTAATCATGTAACGAAAGGCTTGGTCTGACTTAATATGGTATTTAAGGGATTTTATTCTTTATGCACAGTTTTTTATTATCACATGCTTGTTAATATTAAGTGATGCTTTCTTAAGTGATTAACAATGTTCTGATAATGTTTACGCATAGTCCTATTTTTATTTTATCCCATCTTTGCATGCTTGTTCATTTTATTAACTATTTGATAATGATAACACATACATAAAAACCATGCAATTTAGACAGAAATAAAATAATATGGCATGATCATGAGCTTCTATTAGTTATCTTATTTAGCGGTTTTGATAAGCTAACACTGACCTAGGGAAAACACCTTGAACCTGATGGTTCATGTTTTGTAGCTCCCACCTATCCACCTTTTTATCTTCTTGCGTCCATTTCACCTCAGCTTCGGGATTTGAACCATCTCCTCTAGCTTGGGGAGATCCTCCATTACATGGGTTTACATTAAAAAAACCATGGGCATGCAAGCCCTACATTTTATTGGAAGAAGGCTCACAGGCTAACAAATTTAAATTAAATTTAATTGAAACCATACACATACAAAGGGTCTTTGGTCTATCTCATGATCATCCATAGCAAGCAACGAGATTTACAAATTTTTAGAATTCAAATTCTTTTACCCGTTCTTTCATTTAAGATAAGTCACGCTTGAATTTAATTAATTATGATCTTATAATTAATCAATTCTTTATCTTAAATTCTTTTATGAATTTCCTTGAGATTATTCTCATCCATATTCCTTGTATGAGTCTTTGTACAATGGAGGAAACCTGGTGAAATTCCATTTCTAGAAAGTATACGACGCATAGTTTATAATTACACAGCATTTATTTCTTTTCACTCTTTATCCAAAGTACACGCCGGGGCTTTGGCGTGTTTTCTGTACTTTGGAAATTTCTGAGTACACAACGTGTAGATAAATCATACATGGTGTGTACTTCCTTGTTACGTGGTAACCGGCCTGGATATCCCAAGTATGTGGTACGTGGCTTAACCTTGTACACGGTTTCACCTGGGATGGAACGGACTACACGACGTGTTTCTCAAACATACACGCCCTGTATTCCGATTCCACGTGCCGTTCAATTCTGGTCAACACGGCATGATTAATACTTAGGCATATTCAATTCACATGGTGTGGTTTGGAAGACCAGTGCTGGTTCATTGAACCTAAGTACACGACGTGTAGTTTTAATTACACGCCATGTAATCCCGTGTTGTACAGATAGAAAGAGAGACTCCTCCGGATAAGTTCCTCGTTTTTATTTTAATCAAAATTAAAATTAAAAGGTCATTTTTGTGATGTGAATCGAGAAATGGTGGAAGAATAGATCTCGTTTATTCAGATTTATAGAATGATTTATTTCAAATTGAATCAATTATAAATGCGTAAATTATCAACAAAAATTAAATAACTATAATCAATGTTGTAACCTCGCTCTGATACCATTTCAAGGTATTTAGGCGTAGTGGAAGCACGTGGGTGGATGTGCCCATTTGGATTTTTTTCATTAGCAATGATCAATCCGGGATCAATACGACGATAAACGCCAGTCTCCACGGATCGAATCATAGAAATAGACAAAAGAAATATAAAGTCCCAGAACCACAAAGTAGGGTCGTTACATGTTGATTATAATTAATTTAATTAAAAGAAAAGAAGTACCTTTCGGGTGTTCTTTCTTCATTGATGTTCTAGATCACGTTCTGATGTGATTCGTCATTGCGCCGCAGAAGCCGAGGGTAGACTTCCTCTAGTGGTGATCCACATGTGCACCTCGTATCTCTGGATGTTGCCAAAGGAGTTTTTGGGTGCTATCATGGAGAAACCTTTGCTTGCTTTGTCCGCCTTAGATCGTCTTGATCCGATGGAATAGGATCTCTGTCAGTCTTGAGAGCGTTCTTAGAGGAAGAGGTTCTTTCGGCCTTGAAATAATTCTCCATAATTGTTGTGCACAACGATTCTCTTGGATTGGGAAAAGATTTGGGGTTCTGAGGATATTTATAATCAGGTTTGAGGTTGTGTAGTTATGAAAATAAATAAACATGTTACGCGTTTTATTTATTTCATTGACTCTTATTTAAAACCCCATGTCGAATTATTAATTCCTTGACATGCACCCACATTGATTATAATAAATATCATTTAAAACAATATTATATCCTCAAAATACTGACTAGAAAAACTACATGGCGTGTAAAATCAATGTACACGACGTGTATATCTTGTTTTCATTTATCCATTTCCTTTCCATAAAGAAAACTACACGGCGTGTAATAATTAATACACGGCATGTACTTGTTTTCCATGAAAAACTACACAATGTGTAATCTTTAATACACGGCGTGTATATATTGTTTTTAATTTCCTTCTTCCTCCAATCAATAAAAATATCTAGTATTCCTTGAATAATTATTAAACCACATATGGGAATAATCTTTATTCTACTTGAGATACTTGAATACACTTAGTGTGTGGCCCTCTATGCCTCTTTCTTGTTGGCATTAGGTGAACTTGCCTAAAGTCTAAGATTACTTTCTAGCAACGGGTCAAGGCACCCAAGAGAAAGAAGTTGACTCCGCATTGACATATCGCCTCATACGAACACTTACTGTGTAATTTAATCCCTTTGTCTCGATATCTCATCAAGCAAGTTTCACGGAAGTGTCATAAACCTATATGCTTGATCTGTCGTTCTTTGACTACCTGAAATGAACTCGTTGTTCACACCATGGCCATGGAATTTAATGCAACAGTTCTATTTCAATCAAAGGGTTGAGACATAAACTTCCATAAATGGAAGGGACAAATACTTCCTTGACATATCCATTAACAACATGTCACTCGTGACGCATCCAACATACCCTACTTCCCGCCAACTGTCTGTGTGACAGTTTTCGTCTGTAAATCTAAGTGCACGAGTCATGACATGAGTTAATGTTAATCTTCCAGTATAAGGACCCTTACACCCGCTTGTAGATAGCAATATCCGATGACACCAAAACATGCAGAATTTCTACTGGTGGGTCTATTCTTATAATCTCCAATCTTGAAGATTACCAAGTGCGAACTCCATGAGATAGAGTCTCTTCTTCTTACGAGTGCTCTCACATGACGGTCTGTATACTATGTGTCCTATCATAGTATGTCATCCAACTGTAGAACTTTATTTAAGAATATTGTTATATTATTTCAATGTTCTCATCACAGCGGGGATCTTCCATGACCTTAACAATGCAACAAATATTCCAGGACATTATTATATTATAGTCATGTAGAACAATGAACAATATATAATAAGTGAACATTCATGTAATCAAATTACAAAACAATTGGTTCTCAGTACACCAACCCATTTGGGGTTTAAGGGGAAATAATTGGAGGATAATGAGGGATGAAACAAAGATCCTAGGTTACTGATGGTTTCATAAAAACCATGATTATCCTTATAGAAAGTGTCCATTAGGGTGTTCCATGGTTGTCACACAACAAGATAAACTTACAAACAGACCATGAGAGGAGATCTGGTGTTAGAAATTGGGAGGAAATGATTGACATAAAATTTTTCAAACCATGTGGTTAATTTTTGATGGATAATGGATGAAACATGGTATAGTGACCCAAGATTAACATAAATGGATATTATATCATTTTATAAGAATATTAATTACATTACAAAAAAATGTTCTTGAGGGCCATAATAGTTTATTGTTTTTTTTAAAAATGTAAATAAAATATTCTATCCTGGTGAAATATCTTCAACATCTCCCAAAAATATATCCACATTTTGTACTTAAATCTAAAACCTTTATTAATAACCTGGGGAAAGAAACATAAGAAAGGGTGAGCTCAGATTCTTGGAAAGGGTAAATAAAGGAATTATGTAAGAATAACATAAAAAAGGGTATTGAAATTGAGTATAACATTTTAAGATCGTACCCTTTATATTATAGATCATAATAAAGATTAGAAATTAATAGAACATGGATCATAATATAATTAATAGTATAAGTCATTAAATCACAACATTGGAATAAAAAATGGAATTGTGGTAGACACAAAATCATATGAAATGATTTCCATAGAATCCAAGGCATCACTTCTAAGAACTTCTTGGTAGTATGGGTTCAGTCTCTATACCATCTTGGTAGTCATGGTTCACTCCCATGGCCATATTAGTAGCATGAGTTCACCCCTCATACCATCTTGATATCCATGGTTCACTACCATGACCATCTTAGTAGTCAATGTTCATTTCAAATACCATATTTATCAATTTCATGAGATATAAATATTTACCCAATACATTATAAGAAGATATAATTCAGACCCATATCATAATAAATCATACATACATGTTCCAAAAGATCATAAATAATCATGTCATAACCCATGAAATGAAATAGGTGTTGTAAACATGTAATCACAACATAACCTGTGATAAAAGGCAGGTTTCATAATCATTTCATACAAAATACTGACCTGTAAAATAGAAACAGATTTCATAAAACTATAACCATTGAAATAGGAATAGGTTTCATAAAGACCATGACATTAATAATAACCCATTAATAGAAATAATATGAATATAACATTTAGGTCATTTTCATAAGGGCTTAAGTAACATCAACAGATGTCATGTTAGATAAAAAATAATTTTGAACTATCTTTCAAAAATGATTCTTGATGAAAATATCCATTCTTATTTGAAAAAGGTTTATTAGTATATAAAAGCATTTGAAAATAATTTTCTTAAAATAAATACCTTTAAAACTTATAAATACTTCTTTAAATCAATTTGAAAACCTTTTCCCATCAAAACATTTAAAATAAGCTTCCAATCATTTCAATAAACTTTTTCTTTGGAAACACTTTCAAAAATTATAAATAAATATTGAAAATGTCTTGAAAACCATTTCTTTGAAATTAAAGTTGAAAAATTATAAATAAATATTGAATTTTTATTGAAATAAAATTCATTTAAAACTGATAAAAGAAGCATTAAAACGTTTTGGAAACCATTTCTTTGAAAATAAATTATAAACATATAAATAAATGTTGGAAATCTTTTGAAAACCTTATATCTTTAAAATATATGAAAAGAGATTGAAACTATTTTGAAGAAATTTCCACTTGAAAACAATTTGAGAACTTATATAATAAGGTTGAAAACATTTTGAAAACAATTTTACTTGAAAATAACTTTTAAAATTGTTTTCATAATAATCAAACTTTTAAAAATTAAAAGGAACCTTCAAATAAATTATGTTGGGTAAATTCATACATGACGTACGATTTAAACAAGAACACTAATTTTACTTGGTAAAAAGGTTAGAAAATATCTTGTTTAGAAAGTAACAAGAAGATTCCTTTGAATAGATTGGTAAAATAAAAAAAGGGTAAAAAATGATTTTAATGATTAAAGGATAATTGTAGAATATTCTTGGGAAATTGTTTTAGAAAACATGGTTTTGAAGGAACATAGTTTTCCAACTGAAGAGTGGGTAAACATGGAATTTATAAAAAAAACATTCATAACAATATTATATACCAAATAGTGGAAGAAATGGTACCAATATATGAAAAAATCATTAATAACTAGATTAAAATAAAGTTAATAATTTTTCTTTAGATTTCGATCATAATATTTCTTTAAAGGAAGCATAAACATAAACAATCTTGAAAATAAATGATATTGTCTTAATGAACTCTTATAACTTGGTAACTTGGGATCATACACCCCATGTAAGAACATAAAATTACATGAAACTTTAAATATAATTAAAACTATTAAATTCAAGATACAATAAGTAAAATGGAATTATATACACCTTGAATGTGAATTTTCGTGCATAACTAAACATGAGTCTCGAAGAAGGAAAAATGAGACAAAACTATTTCATCGATTTTGTAAATTTTGAAACATAATAAGCATGGAATGAATATAATAACATGTATATTTGAATAAACATAAATTTAATTATAATATACCTATAATACAATCATGGTAATTACATACACCACATAAAAGGAAAGAGTTGAGAACATAACATGTATCTCACAGAAATAAAAAGTGAGATGAAATCCCCTTACCTTGTTTCTTGAATGTCGTCGTACTCATTCAAGCCACCTATATAATAAGTATATTTTAATTTTTAATATTTTATAGAACCACATTATTATTTCTAATATTATATATCATTTTATTATGACTTTATATTATCCACTTCTTAACCATCCTAAGTTAAGGTTTCACTTCAAATAATATTCTCTTGGTTCTTCACATGTGTCTTAATTTGTTATATCATTAGTCCTTATACTTATATCATGATTCCAAAATGTATGCAATGAAATAAATATAATTTATATCATGTTTATTTTTAATATAATAATCCAAATAATATAGATGTATGAAATAGAATATACCATTCATGGAGATGATAAGTTGTACGTACACATGAACGATGTTTCTGTTTTTATTGTTGTATTGAAAGAAAGAAAGAAAATGATATATATGTATATAAGTATATAATAAAATAAAAGTATACCTTTCATTATATATATATAATATAAGTTCACTAAACCCATCCTTAATACATTCCTTGTAGTGTCTGAACAAAACACATCGCTTTGAGGGGGAGGTATCCCACACTTCCTCAAATGAAATTATTGTATTTACACCAAATGGAAAGTAAAAAAGATATGCATTTAAAAATGAATATATAATTTTAAATACATTATTAATATAATATATAATATCTATATAAATAGAGTTTCCATCATAATTTCCACAATTATAGGAGGTAAAGAAAATTGAACAATCATCATTTTGTAAGACGTAAGTTGTCATATACATAAACAATATGTTCATTACCCCTTAGACAGAGGTGTTTGCAAGTGTAGGTAGAACCCTTAGCAAAAAATAATCCAATTATATTTTTTATACCGGTTTTTTATACAATATTGGAATAAATAGAGTGGATGGGGTAGAGAAGGAAAATAAAAAAAGGATCTTGAGAGAAGGCTTTACCTCTTATTCGGGTAACTGCTTTTGGTTTAAATTAAAAGGATTCCTTGCAAGAATTTCTGCCCAATGGTAGGATTATGGGAAAAAGGTATGGATTTTTAGAAGTATATTGGTTAGATATTTTTATAACATTAGTGGTTTTATATGTGTTAATAAGTGGTAGAGGTGGTGTCCTTTTATAAGGAAGGAAAATGACTCACTTGGAATTTTTGAAAACATGATTGGTGTACACATGTTATTACCTAAAAAAAGTAATTCCAAAACACAATAAATAAATAATATAGGTTTTATGGATTAAATATGAAATAAAATTATATTTCAACAAGTTTCCAGGTCATTCCCCCCCTAATATTAAGGTTTAGTCCCTAATTAAGTTTAATTTGACCTTAATCGCTTTGATTACTTTTAATCAATTTTACTAATCATTTTGTATAAAATAAACATGATATAATTAGATTCATAATATTTTATTGATTCAAATTTTTATGTCTATTTTTATAAACTCAATTCGTAGAATAGGAATAATTAGTGTTAATGATAATCCCACATACGAGACGAAATAACAAGTTTTTAAAGTAGAAAAACGTTCAAAAGCATGATAAGTTTTTATATTAAATTTAGAATTTAAATTGATTATAATGACCTAAATTGTATTAATATATATATAACTAATCTAATTTTACCTTAAAACAAATTTAATGTAAAATTTATCATTAATAATTAATTAAACGAAAAGACAGTTATTAACTAAAATGCAGTGTTTTTCAATATTCATAAAAAAATTAAGTTCCTTAGAAAAATCCCGGAAAACAATCCTAAGATAATTTCAGAATTATAAATTCAAAAATGAAGTTTATTTTATCAAATTAAATTTCTATGTGCATCTAAAATTAATTTAATTATTTTTCCTAGAAGGACATGAATTATTTTTTATTTGAGAAAATAATATTTTTAATCATATAAGGTGTTTAACAAAAATTATATATTTCTTTATCAATATGTTTTATTTTTATAAAACGAATATAAAAAATATTTTAAAAGTAGTTATTACTCTTAATATTAATATGTATAACATCTAGGTTATAATTATCTCATTTAAATAATTATAACAACAAAATGATGTTTCATAGAAATATATGTGTTGCGTATAACATATGCCAAGTCATGGTTGTGTGTAACATATTCCGAGTCGATGATCCATGTACTATACACTAATTCAGTGTCATGTAACTTAATCCATGTCAGTACCATTTTAAAGGAATGTTTTACTTAGTGATTTAATAATAAGATCTATTTTCATAGTTGCGTGAAATAAAAAATATCAAGAAGGTTAAATTAATTAGAAATGAAATAATTAAAAAAATCTCAAGGTTTTACATTCTACCCCCCTTTAAATTAATTTATCTTTGGAAATTATTCTTGGTTATTAATGGTTTAATACTTGAAAGTTTTATTCATAGAAACCCACATCGTAATAATAGATACTAAAACTTCACTTAAAAGGGGAATGTTAAAACCATAATAGTTACCCAAAGTAACCAATAACTGGGTTTCTATAGAGGGGAACATAGGTTGGGAGTGATGATTTTACATGGAGGAAAAGAGTAAATATTTATAGTGAGTGATTGAGGTCATCAATAACAATAAATTGAATGATCAAAGGAAAGTTAAGGGACTCAAATTCATAAATCTGTTCTGATTAAAAATTACAGCTGTTCAACAAAATTAAGGTATTAGGACCACACATTTTCATTTGATAATTATCCTAACATTGAGTAATTCCTTTATAGAACATGAATATAAGGAAATATACTTGATATATTTATATAAACAAAGCCTAATTTTTTAGATATACTTTTATCAATTTCTAAATCATTCATTACTTTATGTAATGGAAATTTTGAAATTAACATTGATTCATAAAGTGCAAAAATACACTTTTAGCAGATCTTAAGTCCAATAAAAGAATGAAAGTATAACTATTTATTTATAAATATTCTTAAAAAATAAATATGGTTAATACATTAATCTATAAATATAAAAGTAACACTACAATTTCATCATAAATAGTTATTCATCAAAACTAATTATACATTAACCAAGACATCGCGTAGGCTAGTGGTAGGCGTGAAACCCTTGTCATCATTCGGTCATGGGTTCAACACCCACAACCTTACCATACTTTATTGGTTGTCATCCAACATATATTATGTCATTTTTCTAAAACCATGGTAATATTATTTCCAAAATATGATAAATATCATTGAAATAATATTAATCACTAAATATAATTTTAACAATGGTTTTAAATACAAACTAAGTTCATAAATACTTCCTCCAAAGTTTAACTTAAACTTTTCATGAATGGTTAACCTTATTTCCCTTCTCAAAGATCAAAATTAAATGCTTTGGAAAGAATGTCATGAAATTAGAGTGTCATTGATCCCCCATATATCATAATGAACCAATTGGTTGTCACATTCCAATCATGTTAATCCCCTCACTATATATTCCCTTGAAACATGGTAACAACCTTAATTATCATAAATACTTATTAAAAACATTCAAGCTTCCTTATTCAAAATATAATGGAATTATTCAATAAATCAAAAAATGTTGTAAACTTCATCTATGATAACATAAAATGCATGTCAGAAAATCCTTAATTATCTCTAAGGTAATTAGTACCTTCTAGTTTACTTATTCATATCACACATATCTGTATCCAAAAAACATTATCATAACTTAAGGAATATCTTAAGGATTATCTTTCCCTTAATCATATGTTTTCCATCAACATCACCGTACCATTATATCACTTTTCTGTTGCATCAAAACCATTCACTGTGTTCTTGTAAATTCATAGTGAAAAACATAATTTGAATAATCCTTATATATTTCACGATTCATAATTATTGAATTCAAATACATAAAAATATCGATTACTTCATCATTAATTCATTTCCAAGGCTACCTTTTCATAATACCTATTTCCTTTCATATTTCATCTGTAGTCTCTTCATCATTAGCAATGTAACCCTTACTCATACCACCTTACTGATCCTCTCGAGGAGCTATCCACTTGGGAAAATGAGTTGCATTATGACCATTTATTCCACACTTAAAACACTTATCCTTCGATGATTCCTTAGGGATGTCAATATTTTCATCCCTTTATTTAACTTCATTTTTTCTTTGTATTCACTTGCTTTGTGTCATTTTCCATAGTCAAAATATCTTATTATTCATCTAATGCATTCACATAGGTGATTTTTTCCACATGTGTGATGAGAAGGAAAAATGAATATTCTGTCCTCCATGGTCTCCATTACCCGAACTCTCAACAAAATTATTCTTTCTATTCCTTAGTGAGTCTGAGAGTTGGCTAAGTCACACATTGTTAATCATGTTATGTGAAAAATGATTAGGAATGATCATAACATCTCTCATTCTAGTGATCATCCCACCTTACTACCCATCATCAAATCATTCATCACATTCTACATTAATCTAGTTCCTTCTAGTTCCCATCAATGACTAAAACAAAAACCATAGTGTTATAATTACTTATCACATCATAAAACCACATATCAATGAAAAGAATTCCTTATAGTATGTATAAATTATGAAACCTTACTTATTATATGAAACCCTAGGTTTATACTAGGTTTTTCATAACCAATTTATATTTAAATCCTTCAGGATGGTTTGTGAAGACTTTGTGAATTCCCAAATCATATCCCCTGGGTGTGTCAAACTAGGTATGTAGCAAGACCCATTTTTTAGTACCATATTACCATGAGTTAGGATCAGAACATCTTGTCACAGTTTTTACCCCTAGGTATATCTATGCTAGATTGACATCAACTTTCAGTTTCTATACATGGATGTATTTTTAGTAAACCACACAATCTACCCTTTACCAAAATTATAGGAAATTTTCCTAAACATTAAATCATCCTTATACTTATCCTTAGATACATCCCTAGAAATATCCTTAGAAATATACATAGAGATATCCCTAAATTTTTATCATCTTAGTTTCCATAGGTTGAATAAATGTTTCCTTTGATACCAACTATAGAGGCCTATGATTATCATACATGGATATTACATGATTTCAGATGAATATTCAGTACATTACAAAAAATACATGCCCGAAGACCATAATAGATCAATATATTTGGAAAAAATATATTTTATCCTGGTAAAGGATCTTCAACATCTCCCATAAATTTCTCAAACTTCATTACTTCTACCTAAAACAATTCCCCATAACCTATGGAGAGGAAACATAATAATGGGTGAGCTCAAATTCTCAGTAAGGGTAAATAAAGGAAATGTATAAGCATAATATAAATAAAGTGTATAGAACTTGAGCATAACATTATAATATCATACCTTTAATATTAGATATCATAAAAAATATTGGAAATTAATAATATGGGGATAAAAATAGAATTAAGAGCATAAATCATGAAAGAACAACATAGAAATAAAACATGCAATTGTGGCAGTCACATAAGAATATGATATGATTTCCATAGTAGCCACAACATCACTGCTAATACCCTATTTGTAGTATGGGTTCATTCCCCAAAACATCTTGGTATTTATGGTTCAATACCATGAGCATCTTAGAAGAATGAGTTCACTCTTCATACCATCTTATTAGACATGGTTCACTCCCAAGGCCATTATTTAGGAAATGTTCACTTCTAATACCATCTTAGTCTATATCATGAGATATATATATTTAATCAATGCATTGGAGGGACATATAGGTCCCAACTATATCATAATTAAATCATTCATACATATTTTACAAGATCATAAATAATCATATCATAACCCATGAAATTAAATGGGTACTATAAACATGTAAGCATATCAAAATCTATGGAAAAATATAGTTTTCATAATCATTTCATCAAAATCATGACCTCTAAAAGAGAAATGAATTTCATAAACATATAACATGTGAAGGAGAAACAAGATTCATAAAGACCATGATATTAAGATTAACACAATAATAGAAAGAATATGAATGTAACCTTTACATAAATTCATAGAAGGCAATGAGTAAAATCGACAAATGTCATCTTAGATGGAAAATAATTTTGAAATATATTTCAAAAATATTTCTTGAGTAAAATATCGTTTATTCTTTGAAAAATACATTTTAATACATAAATACATTTTAATACATAAATACATTTTAATACATAAATACATTTTAAAATCATTTTCTTAAAAAATAAATAGAAAACTTATAAAGAAGACTTGAAATCATTTTGAAAACCTTTTCCATTGAAAAATCATAATATAATTTTCAATATATTTTAAGAAAAAAATTTCCTCTAAAAGAATTTGAAAACTTATAAAGAAAGATTTAAAATGTTTATAAAACCATTTTGTTGAAAATAATTTTTACAACTTATAATCAATGCTTGAAAACATTTTTAAAACCATTTTCCTTGAAAACCGATCAAAGAAGATTAATTTTATTAAAACCATTTCATTGAAAATACTTTAAAAACCTATAATGAAATATTTAAAATGTTTTGAAAACATTTTTACTTTAAAACATTGAAAGGATCTTAAAAATGTTTTGAAAACCTTTTTCTTGAAAATACTTTGAAAAATTATAAATGAACATTGAAAACATTTTGAAAAGAATTTTCCTTGAAAATAAATTTCAAAAACATTTTCTTATAAAGTAACCTTTCAAAAATTCAATGTAAGATTCAATGAAATGACGGTGAATAAATTCGTACCTGTCCTATCAGGTAAAAAGAATTTCCCTTTTTCATGGTAAAAAGGTTAGAAAAATACCTTGTTCGGAAAGAGACAAGAATATTTCATTAAAGATATAAGAAAAATAATAAAAGGTTAAAAATTTATTTTAAATATTAAAGTATAATGATGAAATATTCTTGGAAACCCTTCTTATAAAACATAGTTTTGAAGGAATATAGGTTTCTGACTGAAGAAAGGGTAAAGTCAGGCTTTCTTAAAAACAAATTCTTAACTATCTTATATACCAAAGAGTTTAAGAAATGGTACAAATATATGTATAATTAATTAATAAATGGAGAGAATAATATTTAGGAATGTTCTTTAGATATTTATTATAGGTTTTCATTAAAGGATACATAAACATAAACAATCTTGAAAAGTGATCAGATTATCTCTATGAACACTTATAACTTGGTAACCATGGATGATACACTCCATGTAAAAAAAGAAAATTAAATAAAAATTAAAATATCAAGAATAGAAGAAAATTAATTATATAATATGTAAAATGTAATTATATACAGCTAGAAAGTGAATTTAGGTGCATAACAAAACACGAGTCTCAAAGAATGTAAATTAAGAAAAAACTATTTCATCGATTTGGAAACTTATGAAACATAATCACCATGAAATAAATATCAAAAAGTGGATATGTGAATACCCAAAAATATCACTAGTGGAAATATGGGTTTTAATGTCGTCATAATAATGTCTGTTTTTTAAAAACCAACATGAATAGTATGTGCGAGAAATTTATGGCGTCAGGTTTTTGTAAAACTGACGCCAAAAACAATTATCCGATGATATTTCGCGTCAGTTTTCATAAAACTGACGCAAATTTTTTTTTAAAAAATGGTTTGGGGTCTGTTTTGAAGAAAACCGACGCTGATAATAATATTAAAAAATTTTCGGCGTCGGTTTTTAGGAAAACTGACGTAGAAAATAATTAAAAAAAAGTTTCGGCAAGGTTTTGAGGAAAACCGAAGCAGAAAATAATTTTAAAAAATTTTCGGCATCGGTTTTGAGGAAAACCAATGCGGAAAATAATATTAAAAAAAATTTCAGCGTCGGTTTTAAGGAAAACTGATGCCCAACATAATAAAAAATAAAAAAATTGCTTCGTTGTTTTTTGAAAACCGACGCCATAAGATATCTTTTCGGCGTCAGTTTTCTCCAAAACGGACGTTGAAACTAAAAAAAAATATTTGGCGTCGGTTATCTTAAAAACCAATGCCAAAATATTTTTTTTAAATTTTCAGCGTCGGTTTTCTATAAAACCGATGTGAAAAGTCATTTAAAATTATTCAAGGACCGAATCCCCCATTTTGTTCGATCATCAAAACCGAGTTCCACTGTGGCGCTTTGGACTCCCGACGACCTTCAAACCTGATATGCGATCTTGGACGGCCATTGTTGAAGGTTTTGTACCGTTTTCACTATTTCAGGTATTCATTCTTCCTTTTTATCTCTTGTTTCATCTTCCATTGTTTATTTCTTCTTCAAGAACCCTATCTTGCGCGATTTTCATTATTGGTTTGATTTTGGTTGTTGTTGATCATTATTTTTGGTTTGTATTATCATTGTTGGTATAGATTTTTTAGTGTTTGTTTTTCAAAGTCATTATACTGAGTGCAGTTTAGATTTAACATCTCCATTCGGGTTGAACTTGAAATTTTTTGTTTGTATTATCATTATTCCAGTTTAAAATGATGTTTCATTACATTATGAAGTACTATATTTTTAATTCCATTTCTATTTTAATTAATTATTCTTCAAAAAAATAATTTTATTGTGTTATTTATTGATGAATTTTGTGTGGTTTGGTTGTAGTTTGTCTTGTTTTTTTGTATCTATATTTATCATTTAGGTCAAGCTGTGTTATCTGGGATTAACATGTGAATGTTTTATTTCATCAGTGACTTTGAGTTAAATGTTATTGAAGTTATAAAATTACATTACACCCTTTTTGATTGATATTTTACATTTTAAAACAACCAATTATATTTTTTACTTTCAATAAATAATTGAGATTTATTTATAATTAACTACCCATGTCTACGGCTTGCATTTCACACCAACATTTATTAATTCTTTGTTGGTTTATTTTTTTTCTATACATTGTATGAATGTATTGTTTAGCTAATGGTGTTTTGTCTTCCAACATTGTTGACATTATAAGGACTCAAATTAATGAAACATTGATTACTTTGACTACATATCTAGCACATTAAAATTGATATTTAATTAATCATATAATTAAATATGAAAATGATGACAAGAGTAAATTTTTAATTATTGTAAGATATATTTCAATGGATTTAGTAGAATCTATTATGTATTCTATAGGATGTGCATTATCTATAATAGTGTAACCACTATTTTTATTCTCCGCTACATGGTTGCCTCTATGGTAGCTCGATTAGCTATAGCTCGTATCCTTGTTGATCATTCTCTCCCAGGAAAATTGCCCCATCCCGACCCTCCTCCCTAATCCCACCTCTCCACCTATCCATACTCTCCACCTCACCACCTCTCTACCTCTCCCTCCCAATCCCTTTATGAGCCTCTCCACTACATACCCACATCCCACTAGGACTCTACCTTCCCCCTACCAACCTTTAACTCAACATTCATGTTTTCGCCTTCATTCCCATTGCCACCTTCATTTCCATAATTGAATTAATTACCGTCTTCCCTACAGACCTACCTCCCAAATTCTCATTCTCATTTTTTCCGTAATGCCCATCCATCCTCTCAAATAACATCATCTGTATCACTAAATCCTATAATGGGTTCATCCTCTATCTAGAACTGCTACTATATTCACCATCATATTAATCTCGATAAATGTATTTGTTAGTACATAGGTATAGATCATACCACAAAATCATCAATAATTTATACATATTTCCATGTACTCCCACATTTCACTTATTGAATCCTTTAAATTAATGTACTCTTCAATATTTTTGACACATGAAACATCGAAATATTGCAACTATGTAAAATGAACTAATAAATTTTAAAATAATGATATTATAATTAAATTATAATATCAATATAACACACATGTATATAATATGAAAATAAACTGTTTAGTCTATTTGTAAACATGTTTCATATATAATGTCTTTTATCTGATTATCAATAGTTTTTATTAAATATGTTTTTGTTTATAATTTATCTGATAGATATTTAAACGTTTATATGTTTTAATATATTCATCAATTATATTGTGATATCAGGTATTAATGTATCGTAATTGGATTTATTTATGAAGAACCACTAGTGAATATGAAAAAGGAGTTGATAATTTTTTGGAATTTTCTAAACGACATCTTCAAAATATTGATTTGATTTTCTATCCATGTGTGAAGTGTGAAAATATGAGAAAGTTAAGATCTAGAGAAATCAAGGATCATCTCATTTTTATGGTTTTAGCCTTAATTATACACGTTGGATCTTACATGGTGAAAGAACTGAAAAGTCAACATCCAATGTTGATGACGATATTCATAATGAGACAGAGGATTGTATTGAAGAATTAATTCATGATTTAGGTGTTGAAACCATAAAAAAAACACCAACTATTGAACGATTTTATGGAGATTCTGAGAAACCATTATTCCTAGGTTGCAGTAAATATACAGTGTTATCAGCAGTTTTGAGATTAGTTAACTTAAAAGAAAAAAATGGGTGCAGTGATAAAAGTTTCCCCACTTTACTTGAGATTTTAAAAGAGCTACTTCTAGAAGGCAATGAGCTTCCAGATTCCAATTATGAGGTGAAGAAAATATTATGAGAAATGGGATTAGGGTATAAAAAGATACATGATTGCCCCAATGATTGTTTATTGTATAGGAAAGAAAATGAACATTTATCAAGTTGTCCTACATGTGGGACATCGTGCTATAAGATGGATGAGAAAGTCAACTCAGATTCATTCTGAGGTGATGCCATGTAACGTTATGAAAAATCAATTTTTTACTTTCCAATGATATCATCCAATATTTTTTGCATACAATTCTGATAATTCAATTCTGATTTATTTTTAGTTAACAGAATCAAAACTCTTGCTAAATCAATTTGGTACCTTCTAATAATTCCTCGTTTGAGGCGTCTATTTGCAAATTCAATTGATGCAAAAAAGGTTAAGATGTCATTCAGATGAGCGCATCTCTGATGGTAACTTACGTCACCCTACCGATTCACCACAATGGAAGAGTTTTGATAAAACATTTCATGATTTTGGAAGTGAAGTTAGAAATCCCAGAATGGGATTGGGTACTGATGGAATGAATCCATATCAGAGCCTTAGTTGCCAACATAGTTCATGGCCTGTTTTTATGGTACTTTACAACTTGTCCCCACATCTATGTATGAAGAAAAAATATGTTATGATGAGCTTGATGATTTCTGGACCAAAACAACTGGGAAATGATATTGATGTGTATCTTACACCATTGATTTATGATTTGAAACTGCTATGGGAGGACGATGTTAAAGTTTTCAATGCATAAGAGAAAGAGTATTTTCTTTTGCGTGCTATGATAATGTTCACTATAAACGACTTTCCTACATATGGAAACTTATATGGATATAGTGTTAAGGGACATAAAGCATGTCCAATTTGTGAAGAACAAACTTCATATTATCAATTGCAGAAAGGAAGAAAGGCAGTGTACATGGGACATCGAATAGTTTTGCGAATTGATCATCCTTATCATAGATTGAGAAAAGCATTTAACGGTTTACAAGAATACAACCTCCCCCTCAACCATTGTCAGCTGAAGAATATTATGAAAGAGTGAAAGATATTGATTCGACATTTGGAAAGAGAAAAAGTTTTGGTTTACAAAAACTTATCTAGAAGAACCAGTATATTTTTTTCGAACTACATTATTGGAGATTTTTAGAGATAAAACAAAACATTGATGTTATTCATGTTGAAAAAAACATATGTGATGGTTTGATTGGAACTTTGTTATTCATAAAAGGAAAGACAAAATATGGATTACATGCTAGATTAGACTTGATATTAATGAGAATACGTTTGGAGTTAGCTCCCGTTGTGAAAGGAAACAGAACATATTTACCTCCAACTTTTCACACATTAAGCAAGATTCAAAAGATGAATTTTTGTCAGTTTCTTCATGGTATTAAAGTACCCAGTGGTTTTTCTTCAAATGTGAATAATTTTGTGTCATTGAAGGATTGTAAATTACTAGGTATGAAATATCAAGATTTCCATGTGTTTATGCAACAAATTCTACCAGTAGCAGTGCGTGGTATATTACTGAAAGCTATCAGAAAGACAATCATCAGGTTATATAATTTCTTTAAATCCATTTGTATCAAATTCGTTGATCCAAATTTGTTAGATGTGTTGGATAATGAAGCAACTCTTACTCTTTGTCAACTAGAAATGTATTTCCCACCCACATTTTTTGATATAATGGTTCATCTATTGATTCATTTGGTGCGTGAGATAAGAATATGTGGGCCTGTATATTTAAGATGGATGTATCCTTCTGAAAGATATATGAAAATTTTGAATGGATATGTTAAAAATTCTTATCGACCAGAGGCCTCTATTGTTAAAGAATATGTATAAGAAGAGGTGATTGAGTTCTTTACTGATTATTTGAATGAGGTGGAGCATATTGGTCTCCCTGTATCTCGACATATGACAGTTGATAGAGAAGGTAGAGGGGTTCAAGGCTTAAAGGTAAAGTTCATTCCACGTGATGAAGTGATGCAAGCACATTTATACATTTTGAACAACACAGATGAGGTTCAACCATATATATCCTCACATGTTGCTGAATTAAAGTTATGATATCAGAAAAGAAATGAAAAGTGGTTGATGATTGAGCAAAAGAAGACCTTTATTTCATTGTTTAAATAGAAAGTCACCCCATATATATCTGTATCAGAAACATTGAAGTGGTTAGAAGGGGGACCCTCTCTTAATGTGATCACATGGTCTGGTTTTGATATCAATGGCTACACATTTTACACAAAAAACCTAAATGACAAGATTACCGTTCAGAATAGTGTTGTGATGGTATTCGCTGAAGCAGTGCATTTTTCGAGTGCTAAAGATAAAAACCCAATTTATGCATCAACGTCATATTTTGGAGTTATTGAAGACATATGGGAAATTGATTATATTAAATTTTGAGTCACTGTTTTTAAGTGTATTTGCGTTGATAGTAATAGTGGCATGAAACATGATGAATATGGGTTTAAACTGGTTGATTTGAAAAGATTTAATCACAATGAGGAATCATTTATCATAGCGACACATACAAAACAAGTATTTTATGTCATTGATTCGTCAAATGATCAGTGGTCAGTTGTTTTGCAAGGGAAAAGATACCATTTGGGTGATGAGGATGATTCTGATGATGCTAGTGATTTACATGATCCTTATTCATCTATTACGCAATTTCCCGATGATTACAATTAGTATAAGACAGACATAGTGCATGCAGTACGTAACGATCATGATGAAGTCATGCGGGAAAACACTAAATTAGTATCCTAAATTTTCTGGTAAATATTTATATTTTGTGTCTATTTTTAAAACATACAAATTCATGCCTCTATTTTTACATATTTATTTTTGTATTCCTTGTTTCTAATTATTCAGTTTTCAAATGATATGCAGGTACACAAAATTTCATTACACTTTCTAGTAGAAATGTCAGATACAGATAGAGAGGAGAATTTACCGAGGTATATCTATTTTGACATATTATTAAATATTCAGTAATATACTTATTTAATGAAATAAAACTGTTAATTTACAAAAAAACAATTTGCAGGACTACTGATGCGTCCTCGGCAGAGGAGACTTCTCTAGTTACTATTCAAAAATCAAGCTCTCAAGTTGGTAAACATGGTATTACACATTTACCAAAACTATCACTTGCCCGTGATGATAACAAAGTACACATCCGTTTTGATGATAACAATAATGCAGTTAGCCCAAATGTAGTTCAGTTTGTCAGTTATATAGCGATGTAGAGCCATTGCAGGATTAGTATTCTATATCCTGATTGGAAGTTAGTGGATAGGACGTCGAAGCAATAGCTTTGGGAGGCCGTGATGGTAAAATATCTTACTTTATTTCTATTATCTCATATTTTGAATATTATATATTTAAAATTACATATTTAATTTATTAAATTACAGATGACATTCAATTTTGAGGAAACCAAAGAAATTAAGAAAAGACATCTCTCTTTAGCGGCGGTTTGATCAAGGGATTTTAAAAACAAACTGAAAAAAATTATGTTTTTGGAAAGATAGGGTTTGAAATACCATGTCTTAAGTATCCATATATAGATGATGAAACATGGAAGCAATTTGTTGACAGTCATTAGGAAGAGAAATTTCAGGTATGGTAATTGTTTTATATTTTAAAATTTATGCTATATTTTTCTTATTACTTAGTAGTTTATTTTTATATAATAGTCCACCGGGAGATCTCATCAGCAGATCCAGTTGAAAAACATATACCCTCATACTTTATCACATAGAGGGTATTCATATTTGGAGAAGAAAATGATTGAAGAAAAATTTGAATCATTAATAACACGATCAAGTAGTGGTTCAGAAGAGGTCCAGTTTGGTCCTCCATCTCCTCCCACTCTCCATGAGAAATGGAAATGAGCAAGAAGAAGAAAAAACGAACAATATCTTATAGAGGAAGCTCATCAAGTGGCTGATAAAATTGTAAGTAAATATTATTTATTTGTTAACAATTTTTCTATTTTATAATTTATAAACACTAATATAACATTTTTATTTTTCAATTTAGGATGAACTTCAGGAGCAAGAGACACATGGATCTTTTATCCCTGAGGGTAAGATGGACATCCTATCATCTTATTTGGGAATGGCAGAACACCCCGACCGTGTTAGAGGATATCAGGCGGGTGTTAGTATTCATATGGTTTTTTGGTAAGAGTAAGCAATCAAAATACCCAGAAATAGAATCCTTAAAAGAAGAGTTGAAAGATATGAAATAGTCTATGGGTTATCAAATTCAAGAAACAGTGCAGAAGGATTTATTAAAACACTTGGAAAGACAATCACAGTTTGCGCAGCCTTCCCAGGTGTATTATTTATTTGTCGTCAATTTTTCTATTTTATAAATTATAATCACTAATATAAGTTTTTCATTTTTCAGCCTTCCTATTCATCTCACCCGAACTACCCTGCCTCATCTGCTTACCCTTCCCCATCTACGCAGCCTTCCGAGGTATATTATTTATTTTTCATCAATTTTTCTATTTTATAAATTATAAACACTAATATATGTTTTCCATTTTTCAGCATTATCAGCCTACTCACCCGGACTACCCTGCCCCATTTGCTTACCCTGCCCCGTCTGCGCAACCATTCGAGGTATATTATTTTATTTTAATCAATTTTTCTATTTT
Source organism: Viscum album (assembly GCA_963277665.1). Lineage (NCBI taxonomy): Eukaryota > Viridiplantae > Streptophyta > Magnoliopsida > Santalales > Viscaceae > Viscum > Viscum album. Next base: position 438,595,004 of record OY728155.1, on the reverse strand, counting down.
ATAAATTTTAAACACTAATATTACCTTTTCATTTTTTTGCCTTATCATCCGCCTCACCTGGACTACCCTTCCCCATCTTCTTTCCCTTCCCCACCTGCTTACTTTGAGTCTCCACCTCCTCCCTCAGATCAAGCCTTATACTGTGAGTTGTTTGAGGGATATCCTCATGTACATATTGTTGCGTTAGGACAGGGGCATTTGTTGGGGGACTTGGTACATTATCAGCCTATCCATATGGGTTAGGATAGAGTATCATTACTTGTTATTATAGACCATACTACTCTACTTCCATTTCCTACTGTGGAGATCACCAATGTTGGGGAATGTACGGGCCATTTTTTACTTTGGCCAACTGCCCTTCTTCGTTATATTTCACTTGAGGTATTCTTTTTTTTAAATATTAATGACAAATGATTCAAAATTACTTATAATGTTTTCTAACATTTAACTTATATAGAAATATCTGAAAGAAAAAGAAACTACACAAATGCAACAAAATGTCCAGGAATAGTTATTTGTAGATACTTATGATATTTCTTATGGGTTAAAAAGATTATCTGAGTCCTCTTCTTCCTTTAATTTTATCTATGAGTTTCAGATGACGCCCGATATATGTGGATGAAATTATGGATGGAAATTAATGAAATAAGATATCCAGAATTTAGTTAATTTTGAAGAGATCATGCAGAGTGTGGTGCAATTGTTTTTCATGTGAGAAAATTGATGTTTGAATTGCTATTTCTTTAATAAAAGATTGTTATTTCATTAACTAACTATATTATCTTTTTAAATTAGGTATCTACACAAGCTTCTTTTAATAAAGGAAACAATAGGAATTTACATCTTTATAGATCCAGAGTATATTTCCTTGGAAGCCAAACATGTGAAGAATCATGAAAGGGTTGAATATATATCTGAGAGATTAACACAGAAAAAGATTCAGTGCTCATTTTTTCCATTTCTTGATAAGTAAGAACATTAAAATTTTTATGAACTAATTATCATTATAATGTCATTAATTGTGAACTTTTTGTATTATAGGGGGAATTGTATGTTAGGCGTATTCTTCCTAAGTGAATGAACCTTATATTGATTTTTCTCTTTATTAGGAGGAGTGCGTAAACTATTTCTCACCATATTAAATAGGTAATTTTTTTTATTTTTTATAAGCTCATTAGGTTTAATTTTCATTTTTACACAAGTATTATTAGTTCATATATAAAAAAATGCAGATCATGGAAACATTTTAACAAGGAATACATGTCAGTAAAGAAACCAACAGAAATCAAATATGTGGAAGTACAGGTAATTTGTTTTTATATTTTTGTTATATATTGTTTTTTTAATTAAATGTTTTATAACTACAGTGTCATCGTCAAAATGGACATGTTGAATGTGGTTATTATATTCTTCGATTCATGTATGAGATAATCACAACTGGGAAATCTACTGATTTTCATAAGGTTAGTTGTATTAATTTTTTATATATTTTCCCCCATATTATTCTATTTTTTAATTTCATATCATTAAATATTATTTTAGGAATTTAATGATTCACAGCCTTATTCTGAATCTGATATGACACATATTCAATCTACTTTTGAGAACTATTTGTTAAGTCTGATTAAGATTCGAGGTATGTATACTCTAATATTTATAAATAATAATACATATGGGTACAAAAACCTAACTCTTTTAATATATTAAGTGTTTGAACCTACTAATAATCCAATGAATTCTTCAATAATAACCAAAAATGAGCATGCTATAAATAGTGGAGTCATGGGACTTGCAAATGTCACAAAATTTCTTGAAGTCATTGATTGTAGGTACGTTTATTTTAATTTTACTTTAGATAATTTTATTGATTAACTAGATATAAGGATTGAAGTTATACAAGGCATTGGATGATAAATATTGTTTAACTGTTTTTGTATATTATGTTATTTTTATAGGGGTTCTAAATTTTTTGTGAAGTGTAATTGGAAATATTTTATAAAAAAAACAATTTTATTTTTGGCGTCGGTTATTTAAATAACCGATGTTGGAAAAAAAATTATTTATGGCGTCGGTTATTTAAATAACTGACGCTGAAATATTTAAAGAAAATAACATCGGCGTCGGTTTTATATAAAACCGATGCCGAAAGCCAGGTCCAACCGGCTTTCGGTGTTGGTTTTAGAAAAAACCGACGCCGAATATTCTGTTGAAAATTAGTTTCGGCGTCAGTTTTATGTAAAACCGACGCTGAAAACTATATTTTTTACGTCGCCTTTATAGACGTCGGTTTAAAACCAACGTCAAATATAAAAAAAAACCGACGTTAAAATATGTTTTTCCACTAGTGTATATGTATATGATATGTAGAATTCAATCATGGGTAGTACATACACCACCTAAGTGGAAAGAGTGGCGAACACAATATGTATTTCACAGAAATAAAAAGTGAGATGAAATCCTCTTACCTTGTGTCTTGACTCTCATTGTACTCATTCAAACAACCTGTACAAAAATATAAATTTATTATAAATATTTTACATAACTATATTATTATATAAAATACCATATATGGTTTTATTACGACCTTATATTACCTTCTTTTTAACCATACAATGTTATGTTTTCACATTGGATAATATTCATTTTGTTCTTCAGATGTGTCTTAATTTGTTACATCATTGGTCCTGATACTTATATCATGATTAAAAAACATAAACCATGGTATAAATATAATTTACATCTAGTATATTTTTATTATAATAATATATAGAATATATAATAATTAAATGGAATACACCTTTCATGGAGACGGTAAGTCATACGCATGCATGCACACGGTTTCTGTTTTTATTATCGTATTGAAAAATGAATAAAAATTAAATATAAGTATTTATATATAAAATATAATTAAATTATAATTATAAATTTATATATATTATACAATTTCACTAAACACATCCATAATAAATTCTATATAGTTTTTGAATTAGTCACATCGCTTTGAGAGGATAGTAGTACACACTTTCTCAAATGAAATTATCATATTTAAACCAAATGTAATGTAAAAAAGATATGCATTGTATAATGAAAACAAAAGCTTAAATACATAATAAATGTTATATATATATATAGACTTTCCATCATAATAATGACTATGATAGGTGGTAAGGAAAATTGAACAATCATCGTTTTGTGAGGCGGAAGTTCGTCGTACACATAAACAGTAAGTTCGTTACCTATTAGATGGATGTTTTTGTATGTTTAGGTCAAACAATTATAATAATAAATCTTTGTATATTTATTATACTTGTTTTTATAAGATAATTGAATAAAATAGTATAGGGTGTGGATAAGGAAAATAAGATAAAGGATCCTGATAGAAGGCTTTACCTCTTAATCGGGTAAATGCTTTTGGTCTGTGCCAAAAGGACTTCTCAGATGAAATTATTACAAAAGTGATGATTCAATGAGGAAAGTATTGATTTTTATTAAGTTTATTTTTAATATATTTGAATAATATAATAGTTTTTATATGTTTTAAGAAATGGGAGAGGTGGTGGCCTTTTATAGGGAAAGAAAAGAACTCACTTGGAATTTTTTAGAACAAGTTAAGTTTACACATGTTCTTACATAAGAAAAGTCATATTGAACCAAAATAAATCAATAATGGTATGTTTATTTACTAAATTCAGAAATAAAATGGGGTTTTATTATTTTATAGGTCATTTGGGCCGCATGATTATGGTTTATTCCCTAATTAAGCCTAATTTTACCTTAATCTCTATGACTAATTTTAATCACTTTTACCAATAATTTTTGTCTAAAATAAACATGTAAAAATTATACTCTAAATATAATAGTGATTAAAATAATTTATATATTTTTTATAATTAAATTAAAAGAAGAGGAAAAATTTATATTAATTTTAATCTGAAAGACGGGATAAAATAACTGGGTTTTAAAGTAGAAAAATGTTCAAAATTTTGATATGTTTTTATATTCAATTTCAAAGTTAAATTGATTATAGTGACAAAAATGGAATTAATATATGTATAGTTTATATAATTTGTCCTTAAAAAAATTTAAAGTATAATTTAACCTTAATAATTATTTTAATGAAAAGGATGTTATTAACTAAAATCCTTTTTTTACTATTCATCAAAAAAAGAAAGTTCCTCATAAAAATCGTAAAAATTCACCCTATGATAATTTAGGAATTATAAATTAAAAAAATAAATTTTATTTTATGAAATTAAATTTCTAGATGAACCTAAAATTAATTTTATTATTTTTCATAAGAGGATATTAAATGTAGTTTATTTGAGAAAATAGTATTTTTAAACACATAAGGTCTTTACCAAAAATTATATATTTTGTTATCAATGTATTTTATTTTTTAAAAAAACTTTAAAAAATATTTTAAAATTATTAATTACTATTCATATTACTATTTTTAATATCTATATTTTAATAATCTCATTTAAATAATTATAATAGTAAAATGATGTTTTGTAGAAACATAACTGTTGCATTTAATGTAAGCCAAATTGTGGTTGCGTGTAACATATGCCAAGCCGATGTTACTTGTATCTTATGATGAGTTGATGCTTTTTAATATACTCCAAGTTGGTTCCATGTGAAATTAATGTTTTACTATGTGATTTAAGAATAAAAAACTATTTTCAGAGTTGCGTGAAATGCAAAATATCAAGAAGATTAAATTAATTCGAAAAAAATAATTCCAAAACTCTCAAGATCTTACATATGGTTAGAAAAATATTTGTAATACAATGTTTCAAACAATTTGGAATTCTATATCATTATTAAATAAGATATTTTACCAAAATTCTCCCTCAATAGTTTTAACTAGTCCAACTTATTTCACCACCAATAGAGGTGAACGTCAGAGAGGGTTTCCTACCCCTACCTTCCCCACCAACCCCTTGATTAGTGGTATGTTCTTGGGGTTCTCATGGTGTTTTATGTGAGTTATCTTCATATGATGGATTATTTTATTATTCTTAGTTTTCCTCACTAAGTTTAGAGTAGTCTAGTTTAGGTTTTTTGATGAATCCCATAAATCACGGTAAACTATTATTTTTCAATAAGGTTTATTGGTTGGTTTGCGTAGAAGAGATACGAAGATGATTCATGCATGTTATTTTATGTAATTTGGTTAATGTTTATGACCTTGGATATTTTCATTAGGTTTTCCCTAATGAATTGATTTAATTAATTGTTTTAATGGTATCACCTCTTAGGTATTTATAGGAAAGTGGTATCTAGAGTTCATTATGGACCACTATATCTGACGAAATCATTGTCGCATGATGATTGATTATAGGGGTTTGAATTGTGTGAAATAACTCACATCAGGTACATTATATTAAAATAGTTTCCAAAATATTTACTTTCATGGAACCGGAAACACCCAATAGATCTAACATACATGAATACTAAAGGAATCACTTTCCAAAGGTTGATGTTCATTGGTGTACATGGCCAATGACACTAAAGAACTCACATTTGTCAAGTTTATGGGAATTCAAGCTTATAAAAAACATTTAGGGGGAAATCTTGACTGTTTTAGGACTCTCTTATAGATTTAAGTTATGTTCATGAATCCTTCATTTATTACCAAGTATGTATATGTGAATCACCCTGAGTTTGCAATCAATTGTAAACACACATGGGTTTAGAATCATTTGTATGTATCCAAGGTTCTCCATAATTGGAACCATTTTATGGAAGTATTAGAGATTATGTGCTCATTTTTTTGGATGAAACTAGTTTTAAGCCATGTGGTGAGGAACTCTGAAGTTTTCTGTCATCCTAGTAGAGAGAGTTTGTTTTTATATTTGGATCGTACACATAATATGGGATTCCTAGGAATCCATGTGAGAGGAATCGTAAATCACATAGTTTGGTGCCACTTATTAGGACACATAATCTTTTAAGGTCATGAGATAAGAACCCAACCAAGCTGTTTAACAACATATGGAAAGGATTACCCAGGTGAAAGGTTTATGGTTAAAGATGGTGTGGGACATATGCCAAGGAAGCTTGAAATAGATATGGTTTCCCATATTAACATGAACCTACTGAGAATGTATTCCGGATAACATTATAGTGAGTTTGGGTACTGGGTTTGGACTTTGAGGTGGCTTCCTATGTATCCTTGTTAGTTTAGAATCAAAGACCATGTAGTTTGGAATGTTTGGGGTTACACCTTATAGGAGGCCCAAAGGAGAATGTGGTCATGTCTTATACATGAAGGCTTCCCATTTGAATGGATATAGTTAGAGATTATACCAAACATGAGGCCCATTTAGATTGGAACATGCATATGTTAGGATCACAACTAACCTATAATCCCATGCGAGTCATGATTAGTGTGAAAAACAAGAGGAAGCAATGAATCTAAAGATAATACAATCTACTTTGTCCACTAGTGGATAAGGCGTTGAAGCCCAAAGGGAGAGGGACATTATAAGGCCCTAACCATAAACATTACATAATCTTGAATTAAGTTGATAATTCAAATTGATAATATTTTTAGGTTTATATCTTTAGAGAATTAGTTCATAACTTATACAAAACATCTTTAATATTACATGTAGACACTTCTACTCAGTATCCATTTTTTCATAAAATAAAAACTCTTAAAATAAAAGAAACATGTTTAGTATAATGTTTTAAACAACTTGAATTTTCCTTGATCTCATCCTTGACCATATTACATCTTAATTCATATAAATTTTTTTTCAAAAACTTTGGATGAGCATAAAAATCTCATTATGGGATACAAAAAGAAAAAAACATGTTAGTTTTCAAAAAAAATTATAAATCATTAATACTTAATCATAATGTAATAATTTTCACATTAGAGAAGTAGAAAAAACACTTCACTGAATGTAATCTCATTGCTTACCCTTTTTGTAACCAAAATATTACCATAAATCCCATATAAAACAACGTATAACATATAAAGGAAACTTGGGACATAAACATAATTAAATGGGAGAACCATACGATTGACTTACACACATATCACTAAAAGGAATAGACATATGACCAACTTCTATGCCCAATGCATTGGAGGTTATAACATAACCACCCATACTTGGGTTATCATAGAACCACCCTAATTTGGTTTATCATGTAACAACCCATCAAATGTCCATGTACCACTATATAATCATCACACATGAAAGATTGAAAATATCAACATTTCAATCATAAAATTTCATTTGAAATCACAAAAAATAATTTCAAGATATTGAAATAGTAAATCAACTTTCAAAAAAAAATTTAATACCAAAATATTTATAAAGGGTATATGGTCTTTATTTTCCATTTGAAAACATCATGACTTGTTAAGTTATCCAAATATTGAATAATGCTCGCGGTGGGGGAATGGTCGTTGTCACCATGTACATTAAAAAGAAACATTCCCTTTTTAATTTAGTAAAATAATACATAGAAAAAAGGATTCCATTTGAATGAAATTAAAATTCAAAGGGGCTTATACACCATTTAAGAGCATGTCCTGTATAAATCAAAACATGCCTCAAAGAAAGGAGATTGAGACAAAGTCCATTAACTCGTGTCTGACTTGACTCGTTTGTTCTTTAATTTCCTAAATAACAAACTTATGTTAATTTATAATGTATTCATAAACTTTTTCAAGTTTATTATTCATTTTATATCACTTATTACCTTGCTATAAAAATTATTTAATTATTTGAGTTAATATTGGACATTTTGTCGATGTTCGGAACTTGAGTCAAAAAATGAACTTGTTATAATTATAAATTGTCCATGAGGTCAAAAGTATATTATATATAGAATGATATTAATGATTTAGATATCATATATATCATATATATCCATTATATATTTATTTATAATAGTCTATATCATTTGGATATAATAAATGAAATGCGTTGTTCATGGGGACAGTAAGCCATACGTATGCCTGAACGCTACTTTCATTTCTTTTTCATATTTAAAGGAATGAAAACTAATTGATACATAGGTATATTATAATTACAGTATAATATCTATGTTATATATGTTATATAAGTTCATTAATTACATCCTTTATACATTTCATGTATAGCATGAATGAGTCATATCACTTTGAGGGTGCGGTAGTTCGCACTTCCAAAAAATGAAATTATCATATTTATACAACTTGAAAAGCATAAAGGTATATTATAAATGAGAATTAAATAATAATATAGATAAAATAAATATCATAAATATAATATATAATTATAGTTCTGGAATAATGGCCATTATGAGATATGGTAATGGAAAATTGAACAATCATTGTTTCGTGAGGCAGCAGTTCGTCGTACATAGAAACAATATGTTCGTATCCATCAGATGGAGGTGTGTGTAAGTTTAGTTAAAATAATTTTCAAAAAAAAAACTATTATATTGAGGATACTTGTGTTTTCATATAAACAATGAATAAGAATAGCATAGGGAGTGGAGAAGGAAAAATAATGGAAAGAAACTTGAGAGTAGACGTTACCTCAAATCGGGTAACATATTTTGATTCGAGCCAAAGGGATCACTTGAATTGTCTTCTTCCTAGGGGAATACTCTAGGAGTAAGAGTGGAATGTTGGGAGATTATTGTAGCAGAGTTTTTATGAGCCAAGGGGCTTGAGAGGTGTGAGTAATGGGTTAGAGGTGGTGCACATTTATAAGAGGGAGGAGGGGCACTTAAGGTATATCTTGAATTATTAATTTATTATAAATTCTATTTTGAGTATAAATGAGTACAAATTCAGTTATTTAGAAGATAATATAAATATAAGTCTAAATAAAATCATACAATAAGAATTAGATGTGTTTTTTATATTTTTTAATCCTTATATGTTTTATTTAACCCATTTTTACTCTTACTATCCGATCAAGCATTTAACACTTTTAGAATAAAAATAGTTACCAAAACATGAAAAATATCCAATTAAATATTAAATAATAAAATTTTAGACTTTTGAAAACTATTTGGCCACATATTTTATTTTTTTGAATTTTAAAATATTTTATTTTTTAAAATATGAATTATGTCAATTTTGACACTATTCATATCATGACTTTTTTAAAAATTAATAAAAACATGATTGATTCAAAAAACATCATTAATATAATGATAAAAAGTAATTATCATCCCAAATATTCTTTTATGACATAAAAATAACCAAGTTACATTTTTTAACATTTATAGTATCATTTATTTGAATCCTTTATTAATGAAGCAATCAATGGAGCATCATTGTGTCATACTTAAATTTATTTATTTAATATCTAAAAATTATAGATAAAATATCGTGATTTGGGAAATCGTTTTAAATTTATAATAAATATTTATATTAGAAACTATAAATTTTTTAACCCCATATTAAAATTGTTTTACCAAAAGATACATGTTTAGGTTATATTTTCCTTAACTTTAAATTAAATGTAACTAAATGTCATTTTCACAAACATGTGGCTCCATGGGGTCCTAAAATAGACCCAAGGACGCCCATAGTCAGATATATCTCATACAATAGGATTAGGACATGTGTTAGGGTGATTTAATATTATTATAATATTATTTTTCCCTTATTTACTAGATTTACCCTTTAACCATGGTAAATAAATTATTTACTGAAGTAACTATTCATAATGTCTAAAAATAAAAGTTTCCTATTTAAAAAATTTGGAATTTATGATTCCAAATATGGAATCCATTTTTTTAAATTCAAAACACATAATTTTCAGAAATTAATTAGAAATTAATTCCCGTTGTCAAAACCAATAAAATTGTTTTTAAGAAATAATAACTATCAAAAGATTGACATGTGATTATGTCAAATTAAAAAGTGAAATTACTTAAATTGACCAAAATTATATTAAATGGTAAAAAAATAATCTAATTTCACTTTAAATCAAATTAAAAAGATAATTTATCCATATAATTAAATTAGATGAAAATATAGTTTTGACTTAAAATACAGTATTTTTCACTATTCATTAAAAAATGAACTTTTTCAGAAAAATACCATAAATTTACCTGAAGTAAATTTTGATGTCCCTATTATAAAGAAGAAGTTTATTTTTTCAAATGTAATATATTAAAGTTACAAAAACTAGATTTAAAAGGGGTTTCCCATCAAAAGGTGTTAAAACTAACTTTTAAAAATATCAGAGTATTTATGCTTAAAATTTGATTCATTATCATTTTAAGAATCTAAATTTTATTGGATAAATGTAAAAACATTTAACAAACATATTTAATCATAATATGGTTAGTTCTTTTTATTCCATCCAACACAACAGATAGGCGTTAGCTACCATTTAAAATAATAATATTATATTATTATTATTTTTCTCATTATGACTCAGCCTTGTGTGCAACATAAGATTTTAGAGAAAACCATTATTACGTGATGGGTATGCCATCAAACATATAATCCCCTTTAAAGTAAAATTAATATTTAATTCTCAAATATTAATAAATATGAAAATGTCATATTCTTTATTTTCCTGGGATATTACAGACAAAGCTTTGAGTGTGCCTGTATCCTCTTTTATGTTGGTAACTAGTATAGTCACATATGGGGATGTATCTGGCTATGACCAAGGATGAGGTTAAGAGGATCAAGAGTTCATCCTCGCAAGAAAGTCCAATGAATTACTCTAGGATGGATGAACTAAAACCAGTTCTTGGGGGGGGGGACTCATTTCCTATCAAAGGGAAAGGAAATAGTGATCCTCACCCTACCCACCTAGAACAAGGAGGTTCACATAAGAACCTCCAAGTTGACGACCACTGTTACCATGGGAATGTAGACTTGAATACATTGAAAGGTTTCTCTTTTTCATGGAGGCCTTCCACATGAATCAACTTACCATGAGTACATAGACTTAAAAATACATGCTATTGTGCCTGATGATCTAATCATACATGTTAGGTGGCTTTGGAAGAGGCCTTGGACTGATGCAATTGGACTGGTTCATGGAGTGTCCAATATGAGGGCCTCTAGTTTGATGGAATGGAGTAATAGGAGTTGGATCATTGAACATCCATGTTTTCCCCACTCAGTTTAGCATGTTCTTATATGAGGTGGGGTTCCTTCAACCTAGCATGTTGCTATGCGGGAGAGGGTACCATTTGTATAGCATGATAGTACATGGAATTGGGGTCTGATCACATAGTCCGTTGGTACACATTGAGTAGTTCCACCTATGTAGTGTTTTTCTATGCAGGGCCATGTTCCTCCCATGTAACAATTTTTTACTCAGGTATGGATTCCTCCTGTACAACGTTTTTCTTTGTGGGGTGCAAGTCTGCAAAGGGATAATCCATTTATGCACTGTAGAATGATATCCACAATGGGTTTCAAGTTTGTGGATGGGAAAATGTTATTTTATTTCAACCTTAATTGTATGTGGTGGGTTTTTAATTACCGATTAATGAAATATCCATTGTTTGGATCTCTTCCATTCTTTCCTCTAGTGATCCATGCTTTATCCTCATTTCTTTCATCATGTATCCTTGGTTCCCCTTAGGGGTATTTTATCGAAGAATAGAGATATTGGTTACCAAGATTACTGGTCATCTCTAGTGGGCCATGAGAATTATTTTGTGGGAGACCAGAAGGAATCCCTACCCCACAAAGGATTTTATTCATGGGGTGGGGGGATCTATTCGTGGGGGCCAAAATTACCACCCATACCTACAAATGAATTTTTTTTGTGGGCACTTATAATACCTCATCATACATTGAATAATTTTTTTCATGGTGGATGGTCATTCACAAGGGTGTAAATCACCACCCATCCCTGCAAATATTTTTTTTCATTGCAAGGTGATAATGGTACCACACCTCTCGTGAATGATTTCATTCATGGGTTGCATTGTGAAGATGTGGGACACCATGTATAGAGGTGATCACGTAACACTTTTTTCTTCATGGGATCAATCTATCCTTCATGATTTCATTCTATTTTAAACCTTTTCTTCAATATTATTCTATGTTTAATTTATACCATTTTCTTGAGTTTGATAGAATTCTATTCTTATTTTATGTAAAATTTTTAGGACCTAATAAATACCCCCATCGAAATGGGTTCCAATAGGGATGAAGAAGAAGCTGTTCCAATGTAGAATGTATTCATATTTCGAACTGGTTTACAGTACACAAGAGGTACCTCAAGAGGGGACCATGCCTTTAAATAGGTGAACCATCTTATTTTTCCTTCAGTATATTTCTCGGTGAACTTGAGAACTCTAAAACTCTCTGATCCCCTATAAATTATTCATAGAGTTTACATTACATATGGTTTTTCTGATAACTAAACTTCAAACCCCTCTAAATGTACATTTTTTATCTCACACAAAGTTGATAGATTCTTCATGGATGGATCATCTCACATATTGAATGCCTTATTAGAAAATGTTTCATAGACCTTCTCCTCACACGTGGATGCTTTGCTGGCTAGTTCCTCACACGCAGATGCTTCACATGCCAACACTCTATTTTCTAGTGCTCCGCGAACTAATTGTTTACATGACTATGTTGGGAATGGGGAGTGGAAAATAGTTTTTCATGTTACCTATGAATTATTTTTCATCCTTCTCCAATTAATCACACATATTTTTGATGATCCATTACAGGTAAAAAATGGATCTGGACTTCACCTTAACAATTGTGATTGGTAGAAGAATAACAATGAATGAGAACATTGAAAAAAAATCTCCAATATCACATAATACCTAAAGAGGGTATTATAAATAATTTTATTTCACTAGATATTCTAACCTTCCCATTATAAAATTGACTACCACATTATAACTTCTGACTATAAGATGATTCTCTCCTTCCAATAGTTGATCAGAATGCACCATCTTCTTGGTCTAAGATTTCTTGGGAGCATGTCCGATTGAAAATATTTTCTATAGGTGAATTCATTTATGGTTCAGGTTAAGAGAAATTATTTTTTATGAATGGTTTAATGTGGAAAAAAAGAAACCAACCCACAAATGAAATATCCCTAAAATCCTCCACTCAATATTTTACGTCAATCTTCTACCTATCATGAGGAAATCCCAATTGAGGGGGGAACTCCAAGTGGGACTTGCAGTCTGGAGGGAATATCTCCGATGAATGGGATTGGGTATTCTGGGTGAACCAAAATTTCATAAAATTCCTAAAATAGTTACTAGTCTTCAGCTTTACTAGACAGTATGGGTCTCTCAGTTTTTGGATTATTCACAAATCAATATGTTTCCTGAATTTATTAGCCATTGGTGTTCAATCACCAACACTTTACATTTATCACATGGTGAATTATGGATTAGATCATGGGATGTATGCTAGATAGGGGGAATCCACATTATTAGTAATATCTATGAGAAGTTTATCCTGACCAACAATACTTGGGAGGGTGCCAGATAGGCCCCCTTATTAGGTATAGATTTATTGAGTATGATAGAGAAATCCATGGGTTATTATCTTAATACCCAATATGTCATTCCGTTCAAAAATTGGATAAATCTATTCTGGTTGGAAAATGGTTTAAAACTGAAGGTTTAGCATACCAGGACTCACCTAAATCAACAGTCACATGGTTCGTACTATGACACTCTTGAGGTAGGCCAATACACTACTTGGGGGCTACTGGACCTGGTCAGACATATCTCCTGACTTTTTATTCACATGCTTCTTTGATATGTTTTTGATTGGATGACTCATCCGATACCATGATGCCTATATTGGTGTCAGATTATGTACCCTGATGATTTCATCTAAACTGGTAGAGGGACACCTCTTCAACCTTATTGTACCCACCCTTTCTCTTATCTATGAGTTATTGGTCCAAATTCAAGAAGGTAGGCCTCCACATCATCTCTATAGGCCGTTCCAATTCATATATGATTGGGTGGTAGAACACTATTGATGTTATGAATATCATCACACAACAAAAATCCCTCTTTCCACCTTTCACCCTACATTTCATAATATTGCATCCATTCACCCCAAATCCTTGACCATCGACAATGCTATCGAACTACTGAGATATTTCCCCAATTTAAATTTATCCATTTCCCTACATCTTTGAGTATGGTGGGTGATAATCATGAAGAGAATTAATAGGAGTAATATTACATCATCTCTTTGTGAAATGGAATTCTAGATACACTGGTGGATGAGGTGACCATATTCTAATTATATAAACCTTATTTATTTTCACAATAAATTTTATGTATGAAACTGGTTGAATATTTTCCACTTACTCGAATTCATTATTTTTCTATAGTTATCCTTTTTAATATGTTTAATGATGATAAGTTAATATTCTAGCATGAACTTATTCTTACCTTGACTAGAAGCTCCCACTAATCCATCACTAGATTATGCCAGAGTGTGGATAAAAAATTATCCTTATTTGATATTATGGAAGCCAATCCAAAAGGTATATAAACTACTCGACACTACCAACTTGGTTGCTGACACATCTTTCTCATCCTTTTTAGAGGGAGAAAACCATGCATTCCTATTATCTAAGATTCTTAGGGGATCTTCATTCTATAGTTACCCCTAACTAAAGGTGGTGTAGGTATGATGTTTCTAACTAGTGATACTATCGGTCCTGCTGATACTAGTCCTAGTGGAATAGCCTTGGGAACCTCACTAATTGATGTTGGGCCTATCAGCATGGTTCTCAAAGTTGGTCAGTAGGGGGAGATGGAATAGTCCCCCACATTAGAGTTTTTTTTCAATAAGAACATGTTTTTTGTGGTTGAAATTATGAATTATATACCTATGGAAGCGAGTGATCAAGATCTAGATTCTATCATTGGTATTTAACACCAAGCTATATGAAGATGGGCCTGACACTAAATTTTCACTGGTGTCACAGAGACCCCCTAGAAGAAATTGTTGATAGGGTGGATAGAATTATCTAATTTTTACTTGGATTAGGCACATGTGTATTTGATTACCATCACATGAATACCCATATCCATATGATCCTCATTTCTCGATATGATGTAGATTCTTGAGAATGTGACTTTAGTTAGTTTAATGTTTCCCATATCCAATAGGAAACCTTACCAGATACTACTGCTGAGCTTCACTACTTGGTTGCTAAAGAGGCGTGATATTATGATCAAGTGGTTTCATAAATAATGGATCTATGAAAATGTGAAGCTTGTGTAGCTACAGTAAAGGTGAAACTTTCATAAAAAAATTCTTGTTTTAAAGCCAGTAAGTAGAAGGGTAGAGATCTCCAGGCCTTCATTAAAAAGATGCTCCAAAAAAGATGAAACCAAAGTTGGGAAAATAACTAGCTTATAATAGACCCTTGATAGATCACATAAAGCTATAATCATTTTATTTACTAAAGCAAGACGATCTTCATTTTATCCATTTCGACTATTTTGTTACCCTTTATAGTAGCGTCAGGTAAAGGGTCTCGGATATGGATTCTACACTATTCTCATTCAATAAATAAATGAAAACTAATTTCACCTCCAACACATATCTTTTATATCTTCCTAAAATTTCCATCAATCACAATTTTTAATGTGTTTTGAATGATAATATCTCAAATGACTTGAATAGACTTATCACTGGATATAAATTTCAATCATATTCTTGGACATGAAAATTGAAATGACCATGTAATTCTATAATTCTTTCTTGAGAGGAAAGACTAATCAGACATATTTTTGAATGTTTTTAGGGTTACATGAAGAACCCTACAAACATTGTGCCTTTTCTATTACCAACTTAACTTTTTTCCTAAGTACACTATGGTGTGAGATTGGCAGGAATAACATGACTTTTTCTTAGGATATACTTTGTGGGTTTTTGACCTAAAAGCTATGGGCCTTTTAAATATTTGTTTGATTTCTAAATTTTTTCCCAACCCATTCAAAGAATTGTTCTAGTGTTCCAGTAATTAAAATTTTACCCAAGGTTCCCTTTGTGAGTTTTGTGACAATTTTCTTGGGTAGTTTAAAGTATTTTTAATCATAGTAATGGAACTAATTTTTTAAGTTGAAAAAATATGACAATGAAGTACATGGAAAGGACCCCAATAGGGATTACTAGTCGAGAATATATCAATATTTTTTAGGTGTAAATAAGGGATTTTTAGACACTGGTTTCATGATTTCTAAATTTGAGACATGATATGGGACATATAATCCAGGATTAAAAATAAGAATGGTTTCTAAAATTATGATTTTGGGGTGTACAAATATAGGATAAGCCTCTCCTAGGGAAGTATTTTCCTTTGGTTAATAGGAGTTTTTTTGTGGATGACTTATGCAGAGACAATTGTGGTATATTATGCATAATAATAAAAAAGGTTTCCTCAAGAAACGGACTCTACATTTCTAATAGACAAGTAATTTTTGATAATTAGGACATCTCAAGACCACAATGGGAGGCTTTTCAATAGAATAATGTCTAAAAGCTATGAGGGAATTTGTATCGGCACAGGCCATTAAAGAGAAACTACTCATACATAAATTTTCCCTATGTAAAGGAGTGTTTGAGTATGGTTTAGTTTAACATCATGAAACTAAGACATAAACCATTAAGTTTAATGTCTTATGGAATGGATTTTGGAGGCTTAAGATATAATGTCACTTAGCTTCGATCTAGGGATAAAATATTTTTCCTTTCATGACAACCATTCCAAAAATGTTCCATTATCT
Source organism: Viscum album (assembly GCA_963277665.1). Lineage (NCBI taxonomy): Eukaryota > Viridiplantae > Streptophyta > Magnoliopsida > Santalales > Viscaceae > Viscum > Viscum album. The sequence goes on along the minus strand of OY728155.1, from coordinate 438,578,270 downwards.
TCAGGAATGAAGGTGAACATTTTTAAGATGTAATCTATGGGTTTATGAATTTGAAGAGTGATGTAGGATGTAAATGACATTGAGGTGTACATATATAGGAAAATCATGTCACGGGGATAAATTTTTCTTTGGTTGACATGCCTTTTTTAAGGAAACTTATGTAGATCCCATTATGGTGTATTGTGTATAGTTAAATAAAAGTGTCCTCAAGGCACTGAACCTCCATTTATAATCGATGGGGATGTATATGGGGATTGAAACCATCTTATAAGCAGAGTTTGGATTGTAAATGGAGAGTGACTGAATATGAAAGGGGAATTTCATGTTAAAATTTCCAAGGAATGGGTAGAAACGTTTCCTGTAGGTAGGTCTGATCCATACATAGGAAATATTTTTTTGTTATTTTTGATCTCGAGAAATAATGGATATAAAATACTATATATCTCATTAGTAGGTGAAAAATAGATATGTAGTTCTAGGATGGTTCCCTGTCTAGGTCTTACCCGTGCAAAGGGAAGGGTACTTTTGTTTAATAATGATCACAAATGGGGTGAGGCTAACAGTTTAATATTCTATGAAGATACAGCTCATGTAGAGGAGGGAGGGGGGTTATAGTTGAAATAGGATATAATATCTAGGTGTTGTACATGTCCCATTAGATTTAAAATTAGATCACACATAGTTCTTATAGGGTTTCCCATTCAATTTTGACCCGTTCTCAAGGAGATGAAATTTTTTACCCTTGCTATGACTGGACCTGGGATTTGACATTCGAGTGTCACTACATATCCTATAGTGTTAGGAATCAAAACACATGTTGTTCTAGGAAATGTTCAGTTTAGTTTCATTCAACTAAGAGATCACCCATGGAGTTTAAATTCATGTGGTAAGGATGACATGGGGTCATGTAGTTTTAGGTTATATAGCTAGGACCATACATCAAGGAAATGAGGACTTTGATGAGGCTCATTGGGCCAGGATGTTATAATATTCCATTTATGTGAGGGGGAAATAAAGAATAAAACATGATTATGGGGATTCTAGGATCAGGATAAATAATACGAGGAAAAAGATCTATTGGGGATTCTGAAGATAGAAGAGGCCTCTCATAGGGTTGAATTTTCCTTAAGTTTACATTCCTTTTTTTTGGGAGAATTTTGAAGTGCCAACTTGGGAATATTGTGCATATTCAATAAAAGGTCTCATTAAGACACTTCCCCTCCCATATATCATCTCTCGAGAAATATTATGGAGATCCAAAATTTTCCAGGGCATAGAGTGTGATGAATGGAAGGACCATGTATGGGTATTTAAGAATCATTCAACCCATGATTGGTTTTGGATTATGAAACTCCCAACAGAGATCTAACTCATATGTAGGGTTCCTTATTGTTTCATTGATAGAACCCTGAATGAGGAACCAAGAATTGATATATCTTGTATATATCTTTGTTTTTATATAAGAGATAGTGAAATTTTTCTTCTTATTTACCTCATTATTGGGACTAGGACACATGGCCTAGGATTCACTATGTATCTCATCAAAATGAGAATCAATCCATACAAAGTTCTTAAGGTTCCATGCAATTTAATGTCATGTGGTAAGGACATAAGATCCCAAATCTAAACATCAAAATATTGTGGTTGGATGTAAAGACCTAGAAATTACATATAATTTTTGTATATTATTTGGGATTATTATTAGTCTGTGAAAATTGACAGTGCTTGATTACGAGGCCCGGTGTTCCTTGAATGGATTTTTGAACTTTTTAACGTATGTTGAATAATTATGAGGGAGGAATTTCCTATCTTTTGAATCAGTGCTCGGATTAAAAATCTGAGGGCACCATTGAATCAGCAGCACCGAGATTCACTTAAGGGAGGCTTAACTTCGACCGCAGTATGTTAGGAGAAAAAGTTAGTTTTTGGAATTTTTAAAGAATAATATAATGACATAAAATTGTTATTTTATTATTATACCAACGATTGAGTGGCGGTGACAGGACCACTGAGTTGTTAATCCATTTAATGGATTGACTCTCATGTTGTGTAACTGCATTTTTGGGAATTAAGAGGTTCATTAATTAATGAACCTTATTAATATCTCATTGCGTTAATCACCTTTTCACCTCTATTTAAGTGAGTGTCGGGCTTGTGTTTTTGAGAGGGAAGGTTGGAACCTCGGGTGAAGTACCACGAAGACTTCCACCATTGAAGAATGGAGACAACAACATCAAAAGAATCAATACGGAATCGATGAATGTTAGAGGCTTCATAAAACATGAATTGTTATTTCACAGGATACGAAGTCTTCATTGATTCCGTGGTAAGGTTTTTGTTTAAATTCAATTGAATTTGTTTCTTTTCCTCATTCTTAAAAGTATGACGAATCACAAAAGTAATAGTTCATCTATATCGAATTAATTGCTACCTGATTGTTATGATGGTAACGTGGAGGGAGCAGGCCAAATGAACAAGGTCCAGATCCTCCGCTACTTCATTTTTTCACGTTCTTCATGGGTAAAGTTTGAACTTGAAAAAAATTCTAATCTGAGATCCATACACTGATGAAAAAAATCCATGAGGTCCATAGGTGAATTTGGAAGAAAAAATGGACCACTGAAGCTCACCAGTTACCCGCGAAAGATCCACTGGCGCGGCGGTGCTGACAACCAGGGCCAACGACTGACAATTGGGGATGAAGACTGACCGTAGTGGAATCGGGTGGTGTTCCATCGTGTATCACATAGGGGAGCTGTGACAACAAGCCATGATGGCTGTAGGGATGTCTAGATCTTTGCTGGTCGCATTGGCGGAGGGCAGCGCGCCGTCGTGCACCGTGGTGAGGAGGCTATGACTATGAAGCTGCGGTGGAGACTAAGGTGACCCATGACCCGTGGGTTTAGCTGACAGAAGGCCAGTGTCATGTGGAACCGACGATTAAATACCCCAAACACCTATTCCATTCGAAAAGGGGGAGCAACCCTGCACAGTCGCCCGGTAGGCAGACCGAGTCAGCCATCGTGTTGGGTCGCCCCGGCGGGCCGCACCCAGTCAAGGAGGGTCGGGCCAATCCACGGGCCAACGTGCCGAGCCTAAGGCCCAACTAGATTGGGTCAGGATGGGTCTAACCCAGACTGGGTCAGGTCGGCCTAGGGTGGAGTGGGTCGGACCGGACCCGTACCCTCTTCGGCCCAAATACGCTTAAAAGTACATATCTCAGAAACCAGTTGTCTGTTTGATGAATCATCTGTGGTGATGGAATCCTTGGAATGAGACAGTTCTTTTGAGATAATCCAAATGAGTTTTGGAAAAAGTTAGAGTATGATAGTACTGGATCGAACCCGAATCCAACTGGACCCTTAACACTAAAATGCCTATAACTCACAAACTGGGCATCTGATTGATGCGTCGTCTATCACGTTGGGACCCTTATGACATGGAGGTACTTTGGGATACTCCTTTGTGATGATGAACGACCAATATATTGAGGATCAAATGATACAGAACTCAAGAACAGTAGGTTCGGGGAATCCTGTGGCTGGATGTCAATTGTAGAGCGACCCTATGTGGATCAGCATTATAGAGACCCTGTGTGAATCAAAATTATTGCGACCTTGTATAGATAAGTACTATAGTGAACCTATGTGGATCAACATTATAGTGAACCTGTGTGGATCAACATTATAGTGACCCTGTTTGGATCATCATTATAGTGACCCTAAGTGGATCAGCATTATAGAGACCCTATGTGGATCACCATTATAGAGACCCTATGTGGATCAACATGATAGTGACCCTATGTGGATCAGAATTATAGAGACCTTGTGTGGATCAACATCATATCAACCATGTATGTATCAACATTCTAGTGACCCTGTGTAGATCAGTATTCTAGCACCCCTGTGTGGATCAACAGTGTGTTACCTGATGAGGGCCAGCCTTAGAGCGGCCCGTTATGGATCAACGACATATGAACCTATTTAGGTTAGCATCAGATCCTATCAACATAATAAGATAATCTAGTCTTACAACTAATCATTTGTATTTCTGTACTTAAGTTTCATACCTTGTTTGAGATGAGTCTTTTCCTTTGTGCTTTGAGATTGAGATCATGCTTTGTGGTTTTCCATTGTGGAATTATGAGAGACCTTTGGGGGTCTTGGGTTCCCTATTGGGTATTGTTATACTCACCCCTACACGGGCTTCGCCTACACCTTATTGAGTCTTATGTAGATGAACAACAGCTCGACTGAGACTATAGGAGCGAGGACTAGGCGGTACACAGAGGTGAATAGTTGACATGGAGAGCTGTAGAGACGTGTTATACGTACCCTTCAGGTAGGATCCTTAGTGGAAAATCTCAGGGGTTGTTTTCTATTTTATGTTGTAGTTTATCTTTTAGTTGGGCTTGTATTCCTACCCCTTTAGTTTTATTACACACTTTTACAATTGTATTTTTTACTTCGTGGTTGCATCTTGTTGCATTCATGGACTGCGTGTTTGTACATGTTTAAAATAAATTTCTTCCCATTTTAGGGATTTTATTTTATGGTGCTAGTCGCCAACCCTTGGCCTATTGTAGAAGAGATTGGGGGTAGTCACAGAACATGCCCTGGGGGACGGGATGTGAAAAAGTTGTATTAGAGGGTTCGTTTCTACCAGAAGAACTAAGAGTCTATGTTTTCAATGGAGAAATAGTGTTAAGTGTATGTAGTTCAGATTTCAGTCTAGGGAGTCTAGTGTTGGTGTGGAGGCCGACATATCCATACACCAGGACCTTGAATTCTAATTTCTGGCTCGGTGCATGAAAACAATTATTGCATGTGTTTTGGAAATGTTATACTTTTGATCTCTTTTGAGTTATCTCACTAGGTATAACTTATTTACTGTGGAAGACCTTTTTCTATTCCGGATGCCTCCACGTAGACAGCCATCCAGGATTCTAGTGAGAGTTCATGATGACGGCCCACCGAGCGATGAGGTTTCGGTGCATGACCCTCTTACGGTGATGGAACCTTTGAGTGGTGCACCAGTAGCACCACCACCCATTGGGTAGCAGTTACCACCATCCCCACTATCAGACGGTGCATGCTGACTGAGCGCATTTCATGAGTTCCAGTGGCAGAGGCCTCTAAGGTTTCGAGGCAAGATAGATCCCCAGGAAGCTGAGGACTGGTTGAAGGTTGTGGCTAGAGTTTTCCGTCTAGTTGGGACACTAGAAGATCAGATGGTGATACTAACTACTAGCCTCTTCTAGGGAATATCAGGAAGATGGTGGAGCCTGACCCTCTTATTACATGATGAGGTGACCCTCACCTAGATAGACTTTGAGATCCTCTTTAGGGCATAGTTTTTTCCAGTGACTCTTCGCTTTGTGCGTATTTAGGAGTTCCTATACATACTGTAGGGAAACCTAATAGTAGCCTAGTACTCGGTGAGATTCACTAACCTCTCGTGGTACTCCACCAACATAGTAGAAGACACTTTCATTAGGGCTCAGACATTTGAGAAGAGTCTCTGGTGATAGATCAGAGCATCGATGATATCACTCAATATCCTGATGTAGGCTGGAGTGATCAAGTGAGAATTATTGGTGTAGATCTTCTTAGTTGAACAGGAACTGATGGTGATATCCACCCCCAAACAATAGGTAGCTAAGTCATTTGCAACAGGTAGTAGGCAGATGATGAAAATGTCCAAGAATTCCAGACCTTCCAGACAACAACCCCAAGATGTAGGGTCGAAGGTGAAGAGATCATGAGGTAGAGTAGGCCAACAAATGAGCAAACTGTGCTTCATGTGCGGTGGGCAGGGCCACATGGATCACGACTGCCCAGCCCGTCATACCGACGATCAGTAGACGGTCAAGTTACAACCAATTCAGAGGTAGAGATTCAAGTGAGGAGGCCTGCAGGGAATTAGAAGTGGTAGAGGAGTAGGTTATACAGTAGGCTGTGGGTGGTGATTTGAGGTTATACCACCACCACCTCCAGGTGGGTGACCCCAACCTCAGGGAGAAGGAAGAAAGGGACGAGCTCAGCTTCATCCAACTGAGGCCTATGACCACGGTGCTCCAGATATGATTCGAGGTATGATCTGTGTCTACTCCACCCTAGCTTCAATACTTATAGAAACAGGTTCTAGTCACTCTTTAATTTCCAGTTCTCTCATTCGGATCTTGGAGATTCTGAGAGAGACATTGGCTCAATCCTTAAATTTATAAAATCTTACAGGAGAGGATTCAATTATTTCACACTGGTTCTGGCAGTGTGTGCTCACTCTAGGAGGTGAGAGCTTTTTCTAGGATCTCTTAGTAGCACCGCTGAGGCCTTACTATATCATCTTGGGTTTAGACTGGTTATCCATGATCCATGCTTAGATTGACTGTTTTAGGTGCAGAGTAAGGTGTGTCCATGAGGATGGGATCATTTTTCCCTTAACCAGTGAGAAGGGAACCTTTGCATCACATGATGGACTTACTTGGAGGAGGGTGAAACCGATCACTCATCAGTTGGCTAGACTTACCCTTGGAGTATTTGACAGGAGGAGTCCAAGTTATCCTGTAGTGGTGGACCTATATGCTGATGTCTTTTTTGATGATGTTTTAGGACTACCTACTCATAGAGAGGTAGACTTCTACATCAACTTGTACCCTAGGAAAACACCGATATCTACCCCAGCATACCCGATGGCTCCCGCAGAGCATCGTGAGTTGCAGGTATAGTTGGATGACTTGCAAAGGAAGGATTCATAAGGCCTAGTGTTTCTCCTTGGGCATCCCCAATTTTGTTCTCTAATAAGGAAAATGGGAGTCTAAGGCTTTGTGCAGACTATTAGTGCTTGAACCAGGTGACCTTGAAGAACAAGTATCCACTCTCGAGGATTGATGGTTTCTTCGACCAACTAAAGGGAGCATGGTGGTTTTCATAGATAGAACTTAGGTAAGGCTATCATCAGCTCAGGGTACGGGACAAGGACGTACCGAAGAAAAAATTCAGTTATTGGTATGACCATTATGAGTTCTAGGTAATTTCTTTCAGTGAGACCAATGATCTGACAGTGTTCATGGGGATCATGAACATGATATTTCAGTCCAACCTTGATCGCTTCATGGTAGTATTCATTGATGATATCTTGACAAACTCAGAATCACAAGAGAAGCATGATACGCACCTACAGATAGTTCTGGATACACTCTGGGAGAACCAGCTTTATATAAAGTCTCAAAGTTCCAGTTCTAGATATCAGAAGTCCAGTTTTTGGGGCACATTATCACATAAACCGGAGTTGCAGTGGATCCAGAAAAGATTGAGGCAGTGCTTTCTTGGGAGCCACCCAGGAATGTGACCAAGGTGTGGAGTTTCTTTGGATTGGATGGGTACTAACAGAGATTCATACCCAGATTTTACTGAGTTGTGACACCCTTATCAGCTTTGAAAAAAATGGTAAATCCCTTCGTGTGGATAGAGAGATGCCAACAGATTTTCAGGAACTGAGGCAGAGACTGGCGAGTTCCCCCATCTTGAGGATACCAGAAGAGGGTGTTGTCTATGTAGTCTACTGTGATGCATCAGGGATTTGACTAGATTGTGTATTGATTCAGGAGAGAGCGGTGATCACCTATGGCTCACGAAAGTTGAGACAACATGAGTAGAACTGTAACGACCCAAGTCTGAAGCCCCTCAACTAGTGCCCCATTCCTAGTTCTCCACATGACCTCAAGCACATTTCCCCAAACTCCAGAGACTTCCGACTAGAAGCGACGACCTTGGTATGTTATTGGTGAAACTATACCCTCATTTGGTAAGGTATACAAGGTAAATGAAACAATAGTCAATAGCGGAAGCAGTAAACATCATACAACAACTGAAACTAAATAGCAGAAGCAATGTATAATATAATAATGATGCAGCATGGTACATGTATATAAGGAAAGTAGCAAACACATCAACGTGCTGAAATAAAACTGAGAACAAATCACTAAAAGTAAACAACAACTCCAGCATCATCGCAAGCCCGAGCTCGGTCCTATTCTCTCCAACTCCAACCAGCAATCATGTAATTGAAGTAGAAGGGCCACAATCCCTATCCACACCTGCAACTATATAACCTATTTGGGCCGAGAAGCAGGACCCAAACAAGGTGTGATATTAATCCCAGTAGGCAATCACCACAAGATCTGTGCCCTAATGTCAGTGAGAAATATAGGAAAATTAAAGTAAATAAATGAAGCAGAGAACAAGAGTACTCTGAAGTAAAAAATCATTCAAATATCCATTCAAACTTATTTATTAATTTAATACAATCTTTAAATTATCTACCAAGGAATCTTGCAGACAACTCAATATTTCCATGTCAAGAAAGTAACACAACATGTATCTCAGCAGACTACCTAAAAAGCAAGAAGTACAACACCCAAGCTTGTTCTTTGGCTTGGTGGACTCTTCACAACCAAACAAACAATATTAATGGTGACTCTCTAGGTGGCTCACATTGGTAGACCCATCAAGTCAAGTAAAAATACAAAGGCAAAAACACTCTAGGGAGCTCTCACTGTCAATTCCCTTCCGGTCTTGCAATGATAGCTATAGCCTCTCTAAGGAATCACGTACATATAATTCCCGCTATAGTCTTGATACGTAACTAAGGACACTCTAAGTAATCACAAATTCCCATTCCCATATGTCCTACGAATGATACTAATTTATAACAGACTCTCTCGGGAATCCCTTAATCGTCAATTCCCTCTTTAGTCTACCACATGAGGTTCCCACAGCCCTGAGTAGTGTAGTCGTGCGTAATCGACTGTTAGCAGCCCAAAGTAAGCTCCAAAAACTTCTTTTCCAATAGCTAAAATTCAACCAAATCATATAAATAGTAGGAAATACATGCAATCAACTATATCAAGGAAAGCAAGCAATGCAACAAGGTATGCCTCACAGGCAACCTAATCCAAACGACGGTAAACATACAAAACAGTGGGAACACCCATGGGGTGATACTAAAACATGCTAACAAGCAATGATCAATCATCTAATAACCTCAATAATACATGAAATCTACGGCAGATAACAATACAGGATCAAAACCCTAACCCGAGATACCCAATACATGGGTATCCCACACTTTTGCACAAAAAACTCAAAGACATTCAATGTAGGGAAAAAACCACCTACCTCGATCCTAGGAGATCGATATATTTGAACCTAGGTTTGTGAATCATCCTATAATGGAGATGATCTACAAAACATCTAAAATGTTCAACCTCAGATAACTCTCAGAAGAGAAGGAATCAGGAAACATGGCCAAAGAAGAACCAAGAACTCACTACTGCGATTCTATTGCAACCGATGACCTTCGATTTGGACATCAGGTGATAGATTGGTGGCTTAGAGAAGATCTACAGTTGTACCCTCTCTCTCAGTCGAAGACGCTAGAGAAGAAGACGTATTCGAGGTTAAGTCGTGACCCCGGTCTGTTTAATGAAAAATAAAGTACACGACATGTACTTCATGAGTACATGGCATGTACCCGCCCTTTCCATACACCGAATTAAGCAACCTCCACATCACCACTACAAAACGTGTGTGTGGCCGAGATACGGCTAGCACACGGCCTCATGCGTGAGAAAAGTACACGGTGTGTACTTAGAAAATTTCCAGATTTTCAATTTTTCTAAAAAACGACCAGAAATGGAAAAACATACCTGAAACAAAGATCGAGGTTCTTAAAAACTACCCCAATTAAATAAATTCATCCCCAAATTTCTCTAACATGGTGGTGAAGATGAAACCTCAAACAACTCTAGCCACTGTGATCGCATATCGGCCTCCTTCTCCAAAGTCTCATCCGGTACACGGCCGTGCTGCCATAGCACCCGTACTAGAGGAACAGACTGACCACAAAGTATCTTTGCACTATGATCAAAAATCTTGATAGGATGCTCTTCCAATAATGCATCCTACTCTAGATCAACCTCATCGGGTTGAAAAACATGAGATAGGACTGAGAAATAGTGGCGAAGATTAGAAACATGGAAGGCGTCGTGCATAGCCTGGTACCTCTGAGGCAACTCCAACCTGTAAGAAACCAGACCGACTCTCTCCAGAACCTCAAATGGACCAATGTATCTTGGTGAATGCTTAACCTATCTCATGATCCTCTTGTGTCCCATCCTCAGGGTAACACATAGGAAAACCTGATCCCCGACCTTAAAATCTACGGTTCATCTCCGCTGATCAGCATAAGATTTCTATCGAGACTGTGCAGTAGCCATCCTTTTTCGAATCAACTCCACCTACTCTGTGGTCTCCTATACAAGACGAGGTCCCAACATAGTTTCCCCTCCAGTCTCCAGCCAACACAAGGGTGATTGACATGGACTACTGTATAAAGCCTTGTAAGGTTCCATCGGAATAGTTTCTTGAAAACTATTATTATACGCAAACTGCACTAGAGGTATATATCTCTCCCAAGAACCTCCAAAATCAAGGACCCATGCTCGTAGCATGTCCTCTAGCACCTAAATTGTGCACTCTAACTGGCCATCTGTTTGAGAATGGTAAGCTGTACTTAGAAGTAACTGTGTACCCAAATCCCTCTATATCCCTTGATAGAAATGTGACGTGAATCAGGCATCCCTATCTGAAATGACAGTACTCGGAACCCCATGAAAGCATACTATCTCACGGATGTACAACCGTCCAAGCTCATCAACACCGAAGGTCTCCTTAATCGGCAAGAAGTGATCAACCTTTGTGAGCCTGTCAATGACAACCCATACCGCGTCATTCCCTTGAGGTGATCTCAGTAATCCTATCACTAAGTCCATCGTGACATCATTCCAATTCCACTCGAGAATGAGTAGCTGTTGTAAAAGCCCTGCCCGTCGCTGGTGCTCTGCTTTCACCTTCTGAAAGGTGGAACATCTCATGACAAAACCGGCAACATCTCTCTTCATACCTGGCCACCAATACTGGTGGTGTAGATCACAATACATCTTAGTGACACCAGGATGAGCTGCCCAAATTGTGTAATGAAAGTATCGCATCATCTCCTCACATATATCTGCTGCCACCCATATGCTTCCCTGGAAACGCAAGATCTCATCCTCGCCTATGGACCATCTGGGAAGAGGTTCCTCCCCTGTCACACTTTCTCATAGGACCAGGCCTTCATAATCTGATAACTTCCTCATCCGAACTCGGCCAAGAAGCGTAGAGGTAACAACTACATAAGATATGAATGTATTCCCCTATCTATCATGCACCTCCAAATGCATCTCAGAGAATAGAGCCATAAGCTTCCACTGACTACTGGCCTCCTGAACTGCCTGTATCTCAGTCCTCCTGCTCAGTGCATCAGCCACTGCATTTCCTTTCCCAGGTGTATAGGCAAGATCAAAATAAAAAGACTGTAGGTACTCAACCCACCTCCACTATCTCAGATTCAAGTCACGCTACGTGAAGATGTACTTGAGGCTCTTGTGGTCAGTATACACCACAAAATGCTCTCCTAGAAGATAATGTCTCCAACAACCCAAGGCATGTACAACTGCAACCAACTCCAGGTCGTGCGTATGATAGTTCCTATCATGTGGCCTCAACTGATGAGATCCGTACGCAAAAACATTATCCTCCGGCATAAGCACTACTCCAAGACTAATTCCAAATTCATCATAGAAAACTATATAACTCTTTCTTGGCTTTGGAAAAACTAGAATCGCTGCTAAAGTCAATCTCCCTTCCAACTCCTGGAAGGATGAATCACAGGCTTCTGACCAAACATACATTACCCCTTTCTTAGTCAATCCCATAAACGACGCTCCTAGGTGTGAGAAGTCCTGTATAAACTGCCTGTAATAACAAAACAGCCCTAAGAAACTCCGTACTTCAGAGACGTTCTTCAGATACTCCCTAGTGACTACTGCTCTCACCTTCTCTGGGTCTACTGATACTCTTGTCTCTGAGATGACATGAACCAGGAAATGAACCTCGTCCTTCCAAATGTGGCACTTTGAGAGCTTACCATATAACTAATGATCCCTTAGTGTACTGAAAACGATCTCAAGATGGTTAGCATGGTCGTGTCGAGTGTGAGAGTACACCAAGATGTCGTCCACGAAAACCACCACGAAGGAATCCAAGTAAGGATGGAAAAATCTATTAATCAACACCATAAAAACTGCTAGCGCATTTGTGAGACCGAACGACATAACCAAATACTCATACAAACCATACCTGCTCCGGAAGGCTGTAAGAGGTATATCTGATGGTCTGACATGCAACTGATGGTATTCGGATCTCAAGTCGATCTTAGAGAACACTCTGTCTCCTCGAAGATAATCAAAGAGATCATCTATCCATGGAAATGCATATCGGTTCTTGACCGTCAACTGGTTCATCTTCCGATAATCCACATAAATCCTAAAGGAGTCGTTTGCCTTTTTTACAAATAGGACAGGTGAACCCCAAGGAAAAGTACTCAGTCAGATGAAACCCCTTGTCTGCAACTCCTCCAACTACTTCTTGAGCTTCTGCAACTCAGGTGTATCCACACTATAAGAAGAAATGGATACCAGTGCTGCTCCTGGAGCAAGCTCAATCGAGAAGTCTACCTCATGCTCTGGAGGAAAACCTGAAAAGTCCTATGGAAAGACATCCCTGAAACGATCCAAAACTGGAGGAAAGTCTAACAGTGAATTCCCCTAGTCATCCAGATATAGACAAGCAATCTAGTCTTGTAACTCCACCTAACCCATGATGCTCGAGTCCAGGTCTACCCGCCTGGACATCCCACTCGCCTCTATGAAGAAAAGACCCACCGTCTGGTGATACGAAACTCATCCTATGGCGATAGAAATCGACGACTTCTTGGAAGGGATCCAACCAGTACATCCTGAGAATGACATCATAGCCTTCCATCTCCAAAACATAGAGACTCCATGAAAAACGACACCCACCATCCTCGAGGGGGCAATCTAATCACTGACGCATGCTAGCAGTTCTAATTCCCAAGGGTGTGTCTAGCGTCATCATATCCTCATAAGTATAAACAGTATGTATAAGACTTCCCACGGTATGCACATAAATAAATATATGAAAAACACCAGTATCGAAAAGATATGAAGATAAAACTGAGGCTACTAAGATTGTACCTCAAACTGTAGAGGGTCCGGGATTCTGATACTGATGAATCTGCTCTACAGAAAAAGTCTGGCATATACTGCGGCCCTACGTAGCAGCCTGAGATCCCTGTACTGCTCCTCCCTGAGCCTGACCACTGCATCCATGGCCTCTACCCTGGTCTAAACAACCTTAAGAACTTCATCCCCTAGTCTGCTGCGGAACTGGTAATCCTGCTCCTATACACAGAGTCTAAACTGATCCTCCTTCACTAGCCACTGGCAGAAGGACCATGCAGAAGCGTTATAGATGACCCATCTTGCCTCAAGATCGGCACTCTACTGGGTCCCTCGGGCACTGGGGCTTCTTGTTCCCACTTCTTCCACACTGATAGCACACCACCTAGTTTCCAGAAGGAAGATCTTGTCTTCCAGAAGGAATAACATTCTTCCTCGAGTCACCTCGTGTAGACTCTCGATGACGCTTCCTACTGTTTGTCTGGAGAGAATTACCCCTGGATGCTGAACCGCTTTAGTCCACAGCTCCATCCTCCCTTAGGTTTCTCTCCGTAATAATCATCTGGTTGACTATCAGAGTGATAGAAGTCAACTAAAAGACATTCACCTGTGGCCTGATATCTGGTCTGAGGCCTTTCTCAAACTTCCTTTCTAAAAATAGCTCGTCATTCCCTAGAACGGGAGTGAAACACTGTAACTCAGTGAAGCGGGAGGAATACTCCATAACTGTGAGAGTACCCTGTTGGAGGTTCATGAACTCTCTGTCTCTATCATCCCTCACTGTCATTGGGTAGAAGTAGTCGTAGTATGTATGCTGAAACTCATCCCAAGACATAGCCTGTTGGTTCCTTGTCTGTTAAACCACATCCCCCCATATCTTGGCAGAATATCGTAGAATATAAGTCTCGAGTTTTACTCTCCACTTCCGTAGTGTCTACAGATGCTCGAAGATGGACAACATGGATTCTATCCATGACTCCGCAACCTGTGGTCCTCCATCCCCTGAGAACGTGAGAGGATACTACTTCTGAAAAACCTGCGTCAGCTCTGCCATAGTCGGGGAAGGAAGCTGAGATCCCTGGAAGGTCTGCCTGAATCTCATGAATCCCTCTCTGAACTGAGCGTCAGCACCAGTGTCTCGAAACACTGTAGGTTCCATGCCCGGAACGATAGGTGGAACTACTGGTAGTCCCTGATCTGCCGTATCAGGCGTACGGTCACTGCCTGGTTCCTGACGTGCAACGGGAGGACGTCTTGGTGCCATAGCTCTTAAAGGACAAAATAAATCCGTCATTAACGATGAACACAGATTAAACTTAAGAGAGAAAAATAGAACAGGATAGAAACACTTTAAAATTTGGGAAAACATGTCTACTTGGCGTGTTTCTAAAAAGTTTACCCTGGACGTGTACCTTGTCCATACATGGTTGTGCAAACCACCTGGATAAACGATGTGTTCTTAAACTACACGGCGTGTACTAACCCTTTTCATTACTACCCATTCACTCCTACACAGCTGGGAACATGGACTGTCCAAACAGGAAACTACATGGCATGCTTCTCTACTACACAACATGTCCTTAAGATCTCTCCCCTATCCGTGTTGTTAGTCACATGGATTGGTACACGAACCACTACTACACGGCGTGTCAAAGGAGACAGGACTTGTACATGACATGCCTTACCTAGCCTGTGTTGTTAGTGACACGGCCTGACACACGTTCAACACTACACAGTGTGTTCCATATGGACATGGCGTGTACGCGGAAGGATAACACCAACCCATGTCGTTGGCTACACGGCCGACTACATGGTCAACTATACATGACTTATTCCCAAGGGACACGGTGTGGACTTGAAGGAAAACCCCAGCCCGTGTTGTTCATGACACGACCAGATACTTATTCTATACTACACAGCATGATAAGATAGTACACAACATTTTCCTACAACAAACTTTACAACCCCGTGTCTCTGCCCAACACAGTCATAGAAACAGCTAAAAACTAAATGGCGTGTACGCATAAAGTACACACCGTGTATTCTGGGTTTTTCCGGACAGTAGCCTTAGAAATGCACCAGCGCCCAGAAAACACAGAAAACAAGTGTTAAGGTGCCAAATTTTGATCCGTGGTGGCCGATACTCCCCGCCAATCAATGATTGGCATCATAACAATGGATATAACAAGCAAAATTATAATAACTCACGATCCAAAAAATCTCAATCCTCGAGGGACCATAACACCTCTAAGACCAATGTTTGGAATCCATGATAAAGAAGCTCTAAACAAAGATACCCTATCAACATAGCATGTATTCTATCAAAACATCTATCACTACAATATGTATCTTCTATCACAAATTCTATCACAACAACATGAAAATTCTAATGCAATCTAGATGGCATGGAAAAATTCATGACATGTGATTTTATAAAAAGTGCCTATATGATGCATGAGATGGCATACCCTCATATCATCGAGTTTCAAAAAAATAGAATGACAATCATACAAACAGTAATAGCACAAAACAAGTACACCACCAATCGGTGAAATCAATTAAACTGTAACATTTTCAAAAACTAAAAAATTGCAATATTCAAGGTAATATGGCTTTTTTCCACTATACACAGGTTCTAGAACACATGGGCACAACTATTTACCATTTACCTATTTTGTCTTATCCCTTTCTAATGTCGTAAAACAGTAAGTCAATAGAAAAGGAAAGAAACTCCCTCTAATACCACTTTGTAATGACCCGCGTTCGGAGCCCCTCAACAGGTGTCCCGTGGCCAGTTCGCCACATGACCTCAAGCGCATTTACCCAAACTCTAGAGGATGCCGACTAGTAGTGAGGGCCTTGGTAAGTTATTGGGGAAACTATTCTCTCATTTGGAAAGGTATACAAGGTACAAGAGACAACAATCAATAGTAGAAGTAGTAAAAAACATACAACAACTAAAACTAAACAGTGGAAGCAATGAATAATATAATAATAATGAAGCATGGTACATGTATCTAAGGAAAGCAGCAAACACATAAGCGTGATGAAATAAAACTGAGAACAAAGCACTAAAAGTAAACAGCAACTCCTGCAGCATCGCAAGCCTGAGATCGATCCTATGCTCTCCTGCTCCAAACAACAATCATGTACCTGAAGTAGAAGGGCCACAATTCCTATCCACACCTACAACCATATAACATGTTTGTGCCAAAAAACAGGACCCAAACAGGGTGTGGGACTAATCCCAGTAGGCAATCACCACAAGATCTGTGTACTACTGTCAGTGAGCAATATAGAAAAAGTAAAGGAAATAAATGCAATAGAGAAATATGAGCACTCTAAAGTAAACAATCCTACAAATCTCCCTTCACACTTATTTATTAATTTAATACAATCATTTAATTATCAACCAATGAATCTAGAAAATAGCTATGTATTTCCAAGGAAAGAAAGTAACACAACAGTTATCTCAGCAGACTACCTAAACAACAAGCAGTACAAAACCCAAGCTTGTTCTTTGTCTTGGTGGAATTTTCACAACCAAACAAAAAATATTCATGGGGACTCTCTAGGTGGCTCACACTAGAAGACCCCTCTAGTCAAGTAAACATACAAAGGCACAGACACTCTGGGAAGCTCTCAGCGTCAATTCCCCTATGGTCTTGCAATGATAGATATAGAATCTCTAAGGAAGAACTTACGTATAATTCCCCCTATAGTCTCGATACGTAAATAAGGACACTCTAAGTAAGAACAAAGTCCCATTCCCGTAGGTCCTGCAAACGATACTAATTTATAACAGACTCTCTAGGGAAGCCCTTAATCGTCAATTCCCTCTTTAGTCTACCACACCAGGTTCCCATAGCCCTGAGTAGTGTAGTTGTGCGTAATCAACTATTATCAGCCCTAAGTAAGCTCAAAAAACTACTTGGATAATAGCTACAATGCATCAAAAGCATATAAACAGTGGGAAATAAATGCAATCAACTATATCAAGGCAAGCAAGCAACGCAACAAGGTATGCCTCACATGCAACCTAATCCAAACAGCGGTAAAAAACCAAAACATGGGGAACACCAATGGGGTGATCCTAAAACATGTTAAAAAGAAATGATCAATCATCTAATAACCTCACGTATACATGAAATCTATGGAAGATAACAATACAGGATCAAAACCCTAACTCGAGATACCCGATACATGGGTATCCGACACTTTTGCACCAAAAAATCAAAGACATTCAACATAGGGAAACAAAACACCTAACTCGATCCTAGGAGATCAATATATTTTAACCTCGGCCTATGAATCATCCTAGAATAGAGAAGATCTGCAAAAAAATATAAAACGTTCAACCTTAGATAACTCTCACAAGATAAGGAATCAAAAAAACATGGCCAAAGAAGAACCAAGAACCCACCACTGCGATTCTATTGCAACTGACGACGTTCGGTTTGGACAGTAGGTGACGGACTGGTGGCTCATAGAAGATCCATGCATGTAACCTCTTTCTCAGTTGAAGACGCTGGAGATGAAAATGTATTCGGGTTTAAGTCACAACCCTGGTCCTTTTAATGAAAAAAAATGAAATGTACACGGTGTGTACTTCATGATTACACGACGTGTATTCACCCTTTCCGTACACCTAATTAAGCGGCCTCCACATCACCACGACACACCATGTGTCTGGCCCAGACATGACCAGCACACGACCTCGTGCGGGAGAAACGTACATGGTGTGTACTCATAAAGTACACGATATGTACATAGAAAATTTCAAGATATTCTTCTTTTTCTAAAAAACAACTAGAAATGGAAAAACATCCCTGAAACAAAGATCCGGGTTCTTACAAGAACTACGCTACCCATGACTTGGAGTTAGTAGTAGTGGTATTTGTACTGAAGCTGTGGTGAGACTACTTGATGGGAGAACATTTTACAGTCTACTCTGATCAGAAGAGTCTGAGCTATATATTATTATAGAAGGACCTAAACCCGAGACAACGAAGATGGATAGAGTTCTTCTAGGACTACAACTTTGAAATATTCTACACTCACAGGAAGGGGAATGTAGTAGTAGACACACTCAACATGAGTTCTGGTCTATAGTTGTTGAGTGAGGCGATATAGAAGCTAGTCGCGTTGCAGTAATCCTTCATGGATAGTGAAGGAGAAGCTTACCACTAGTCTATGACAGTTACTCCCCCACTCCTTCAGTGAGTCAAGGAGGAACAACTTGGGGACGTTGACTTCAAGACCCGACGTGCTCAAATATCCATAGGACAGAGTCCTGATGGATTTTCTAAAGGTGAGGACCACGTCATCCTCTTCAGAGGATGCACTATAGTACCAGTGAAGCTATGGGATGAGGTGTTGAGGGATTTCCCTACATCACCTTTTTTGGTATATCCTGGAGTGGTGAAGATGTACCAGGACCTATGGTGTCAATACCGGTGGCCAAGGACGAAGAGAGTGGTGGCATAGTTCGTATCACGACGCCTCACTTGTTAGTAAGTGAAGGCCGAGCATCAGGTACCAGTGGGATTAGCTCATCCACTTGAGGTATCAGAGTGGAAGTGGGATTATATATCCATGGAAATTGGGATGGGGTTACCACATACGTCCAAGGGCCATGATTCCATATGGGTGATCATTGACCAACTCACCAAGTCGGCCTAATTCCTACCAATCCAAGAGAAGGGATCAATAGAGAGCTTGGGATGCCTCTATGTACAGAAGATTGTATAAATTCATGGGGTTCCAACAATGATCATCTCAGATCGCAACACTCATGTTATATCTTACATGTGGAAGGTATTACAAGAGGTATTTGGGACTCACCTACGCTTGAGTACCACCTTCGATCCTCAGACAGATGGTCAGATGAAGCAGACCATTTAGACACTTGAGGACATACTTTGTGCTTATGTCTTGATTTTGGCCACAGTTGGGAGGACCAACTGCCACTTGTTGAGTTTTCTTACAACAACAGCTATCACTGCACCATTGGAATGGAACCATTTGAGGCCTTGTATGGATGACCATGCAGATCACCTCTATGCTAGACAAACACAGGGGAGTGATCACTTATGGGTCCAAAGTTGGTACAAGATACCATGAAGAAGGTGCAGATCATCTAGGAGAGGATGAAGACTACACAGATCTATCAAAATTCTTATGCCGATAGGAGAAGGAGACCCCTGGAGTTTTTGGAGGGAGATAATGTCATTCTATGAATCTCAACTCGATGAGGTTTATGGTGATTTGGTGGGGGCGTCAAGATATATATGAGGTTCATCAGACCATTCAGATCCTCAAAAGAGTAGGCAAGGTGGCATACCATCTAGCTCTTTCCCCACAGATGCACCAAGTGTATAATGTTTTCCAGGTATCATAGCTGAGGAGGTACATGCATGATCCATCTCACTTTAAAAATTGGGGAGATTTGTACATCGAGGATGGGGTGACGTTTGCAGAGTTTTTAGTGGAGATAGAGGATCGACAGGAGTGGGTCCTTTGTGGGTGGTCAATTCCTCTGGTGTGAGTTTATTAGAAGTACGGGAATCTCCAGGAGAGAACATGGGAGCAGGAGGCTTAGATATGTGCTCATAACCCCCATTTTTTCCCTAGTTCTTGTTATAGCTTTTGGGGAAGAAAATCCCTAAGTTGGGGAGAATGTAAAGACCTAGAAATTCCATATAATTTTTTTAAAATTATTTGGGATTGTTAAGAGTCTATGAAAATTGATGGAACTTGATTCTGAGGCCTGTTTTTCCCAGAACAGATCTTTGAACTTTTTTTAAGGTATGTTCAGTAAATGTGCGGGTGATGTTTTCTATATTTTGAACTGGTGCTCGGATTAAAAATATGATGGCACTACTGAATCTATAGTGACGAGAATCACTTAAGGGAGGCTTCACTTCGACCATAGTAGGTTAGGAGAAAAATTTATCTTTTAGACATTTTTAAGAATAATAAAACGCCATAAAATTTTTATTTTATTATTATACTAATGGTTGAGTGGCGGTGGTGGGACCGATGAGTTGTGAAGACATTTAATGGCCTGAATATCCTGTTTTGTAATCGAACTATTGGGAATTAAGAAGTTCATTCATTAATGAACCTCATTAATCTATCATTGTGTTAATCATATTTCCCCCTCTATTTAAGTGAGGCTCAGGCTTATGTTTTTGATATGGAAGGGAGGAACCTCTGGAGAAGTACCACAACTTCTTCCACCAATGAAGAATGGAGATGGAGACATTGGAGGAATCAATCCGGAATCAATGAATGTCGGTGACTTCATCAAACATGAATTATTCTTCTACAAGCTATGACATCTTCATCGATTCCGAGGTATGGGTTTTGTTTACATTCAAGTGAATTTTTTTATTTTTCTTGTTCTTAAAAGAATGATGAATTACATAAGTATTAGTTCATCTTTGTCAAATTAATTGCTACCCGATTGTTATGATGCTAATGCAGAGGGAATGGGTCAAACAAACAAGGCTGGGACCCTCCACCACTTCATTTTGTTGCGTTATTCATGAGAGAAGTTTGAACTCGATGGAAATTAGAATCTGGGACCCACACAGTGACTATAGCAACCCGTGAGAGCCGTAGGCACATTCAGAAGGGAAAACGGACCACTGAAGCTCACCCAATGGATCGCAAAAGATCCACCGGTGTGGCGTCACAGATGACCGGCGGCAGCCGACATCGGCCAACCGCAGTGGCATGGGTAGTCACACCATCACGTGCCATGGAGTAGAGTCATGGCATCTAGCGGCAACGACCGGATCTCGGTCGGCCGTGTTAGCAGAAGGTGGCGTGCTGTCATGCGCCACAGTGAGTAGGCAGCTAATTCGAATCCGTAGAAGATGTGAAGGAGAACCATGCCCTGTGGGTCCCGTTAACAGGATGGCATCGCCATGTGGCGTCATCGATTTAATACCCCGAACGGATTTTCCATCCATGAAGGGGGAGTGACCCCACACGGTTGCCCGACTGGAAGACCGTGCCAGCCATCAGGCCGGGTCACCCAGGCAGGCCGCACCCAGCCGAGGCAGGCTGAGCCCATGACTAAGCCCACTCAGTACGGCCCAACTGGTTTGGGCTGGGCCGGGTCGGACCCGAGTCTAGTTGGCACAAATACGCTTAAAAGGCCATATCTCACAAACCAGACATCCATTTGATGAATTGTCTGTGGGGATGGAATCATTGGAACAAGAAGGTCTTTTTGAGATACTCCAACTGAGTTTTTTAAAAGTTTATGTATGACAGATTTGGATTGAACTCGAATCCAACTGGGCCCTCAACTCTAAAATACCTATAACTGACAGATCAGACGTCCGATTGATACAACGTATGTCGCTTTGGGACCCTTATGACATGGTGGTCCTTTGATATACTCCTTCGTAGAACGTCGTGGAATATTAGGAATGACTTATATATTAAGGATACAATACTACTAAACTCAAGGTCACTAGGTGCGGAGTATTTTGAAGCAGGTTGTCAATTGTAGAGTGACCCTGTGTGGATTAGAATTATAGAGCCCCTGTGTGGATCAAAATTATAGAGACCCTCTGGGGATCAAGATTATAATGACCTTTTGTGGATCAACATTATAGATACCCTGTGTGGATCAACATTATAGTGACCCTGTGTGGATCAGCATTATAGAGACCATGTGTGGATCAACATTATAGCGACCCTGTGTGGATTAGAATTATAGAACCCATGTGTGGATCTACATTATAGTGACCTTGTGTGGATCAACATTATAAGGAACCTGTGTGGATCATCATTATAGAGACCCTATGTGGATCAGCATAATAACAACCTTGTGTGGATCGGCATTCTAGTGACCCTGTGTAGATCAATATTCTAACGACCCTGTGTGGATCAGTAGTCTGTGAACCGACGAGGACCGGCCTTAGAGAGGCCCATCGTGGATCTGTGACATATGATCTTGTGTGGGTTAGCAAAAGAGTCTCTTGACAGAATAAGATGATCTAGCCTTATGCCTAATCATCTATATTTCTGTAGTTAAGTTATATACTTGGTTTGAGTTGAGTCTTTTTCTTTGTGCTTTGTGATTGAGATCATTCATTGTGGTTTTCCTTTGTGGAATTCCGAGGGACCTTTGGGGTATCGAGATCTCTACTAGGTATTTTTATACTCACCCCTACATTGGATTTTCCCTCACCTTGTTGTGTCTTGTTCAGATGATGAGCAGATCGATTGAGACTATTGGATCCAGGACTAGTCGGTACACAGAGGTGAATGGTTGAAGTGGAGAGCTATGAAGACATATTGTACCTACCCTTCAGGTAGGATCCTTGGTGGCCGATCTTAAAAGATATTTTATATTTTCTATTGTATTGTATCTTCCACTTGGGCTTGTATTCCAAACCATTTATGTTTAGTATACACTTTTACTACTGTAATTTTACTTCATGGTTGCATCTTGTTGAATTCTTGGACTATGTGTTTTTATAGGTTTAAAGGTAATACCTTCCCATTTTAGGGATATGCCTTTCCAGTGCTAGTCTCCAACCCCTGGCCTATGTAAGGCGGGCTTGGGGTAGTTACGACATGAGCCCCATTTGATGGGTCATGACATTGGACCGAAGATTAAATTCCTTGTTGTCACTATGTACCCTACGACGGATGGAATCATGCTATAAATTGTACTTAAAATTGGATTTAATTGTTTCTTTTAACATCATTTAGTATGAACATTTAGTGTGACTTTTAGGGTCTTTCTACTAAGACCTTTGAAACATTGATGTGGATTTATATTCCTTGATAATTCTTGGAATCCTTGAAAAAAACTTTTAATATCACATGATCTATTCTCAGTGTGAGAAACAAGTGGTGGAAGAGGTTTATTCTACCACAGATAGGTGATAAAACGAAGGATATGGTTATTTTGAATTTTGTGGTGGCTGGACCAGGATATAAAATCCATGTGTCACTATGTATCTCATAAATATTATAATCAATAAATACTTAGTTCTCAAATGGGGATCCATGTTCATATCTAACTCATTCATAGGGATGAGGGAATTTTTATCCCTTGTTGTGGCCAGAAAATAGATTTTAGATCTAGTTTTCTCTATGTGTCCTGTGTTGATAGGAATCATGTTGTATGTAGTTTTCAGACCCCATACAATTTAATATCAAGTGGTGAGGACATAGGTGACTCAACGTGAAAGAAGAAGAATGTTGTGGCTAGGCCCAAGAATGGAAATTTGTCCATCGGTACACAACCTTCATGGATAAGAATCAATCCACACACAGTTCTATACATGATTCACTGCACAGATATGACTCATATATAGGGAGAGGGTTCTTCATTTGAAACAGACCTGTAAATAGGACCCTCTTTGGAGTATCCTTCATCGATTTAGTTTTTATGAAGGGGAGGTTTCATTTACTATAATTCATGGTTGGTCCTAGATCATGAGGAATAAGTATCCCAACATATCTTGTGACTGTAGGAATCAATCCATACATAGTTCATGAACCCTGTTCACTTTAACATCATGCGGTGAGGATGAAGAGTCACTCAGCGTGAAAGAAGTATCATCATGGTTGGGTCCATGAATAGAGATCTGGGTGTCACCACATAACCTATGTGGATGTCAATCAATTTATACATAGTTCTTAATAGAGGTCACCTGGTGTAGGTCTGACCCATATACAGGGAGGGGATATTTTTTTACTTTTGGGGTGGATGGAACATGATGTAAAATTCAAATGTCACTACATATAATATGTGTAAAATAATTTATTATCAATTAGTTCTTGAATATTAAATGTAGATGACTGATGCTGAGGATGATGTCCTCTTAAGAAAGGTCATTATAGTACCATTCAGTTTAATCTCATGCGATCTGGATGAGGGGTAGATGAATTTTGGGACTAGCGAGAAACATAATCCTGATGTGAAAAGATGTCGTGAGGCCCTAGGATGGTAAGAAAAGAATCATATGAATTGATATATATTATTATTTGGGTCCAATGCATGAGTTCTTGGCATAAATACATGTATTGTGACAACAGGAATAAAGCCACACATTATTCGGTAAGGGAACCTTCTATGCAAATCTAGGCCACAAGTAGATGGGAGGCATTTTTCTATTTTTTTCATAGATAGGCACAAAATTAGATGTCTGGGCATCACTATGTATCTTCTTATGATAGGAATCAAACCAGAAATAGTTCTTAAGAAAGAGGCTCCTGATATAGATCTGAACATCACGTGAGGATATGAAAATTTTATATTTCACCAGTATATATATATATATATATCATGTATAAATATTCTTCTATTGAAATGATCTTAACCATTAATTTAAATTTCATGTGGTGAGTATGCTAATTTCATGTAGTTAATTTCCTTATAACATAGAAAATAGTGTTTCACTTTTTATGTTATTGCGATAAATACCGACTATGTAGTTTAATGACATGTTGTTGGGAAAATATTCCATGTAGTTTAACATCATTTGATTAGGACGATGCACCATGAAGTCTAACATCATTAATTCAAGATGATGCACCATGAATTTTAATATAATGTGATCAATATGATGCACTATGCAGTTTAATTTCATTTGATTTGGATGATGCATCATGCAGTTTGACATCAAGCGATTAGGATGATGCACCATGAAGTTTAACATCATGCGATTAGGGGGATTCACCATGAAGTTTAACGTCATTCGACCAGGATGATTCAGTATGTATTTTGATGTCAAGTGATCAGGACAATGCACCATGAATCTTAATGTCATGTGATCAGGATGATGCACCATGAAGTTTAACATCATGTGATCAGTACGATGCACCATGCTGTTTAATTTCATGCGATCAGGATGATACACTATGCAATTTAATGTCATGTGATTAGGATGATGAACCATGTAGTTTAACATCATGCGATCAGAATTGATGCACAATGCAATTTAACATCATGCGATCATGATGATGCATCATCTAGTTTGACATCATGCAATAAGGATGATGCACCATTAATTTTAATGAAATACGATGAGTATGATGCATCATTTAGTTTACGGTCATGCGATTAGGACGAACGTGTGTTGTGATTACACAAAAATACCAGAAATTTTTCATTGGTGGGGGTTGTGGTAATATTTCTATCTATTGAGGTCAAATAATAATCTCTATTAGAGTAGAGTTTGTGTATAGAATAGGTTCCATCCCAGTTTAGCTCCAAATTTTGTTGTTTCTTTCTGAGTATCATCATTGTCCTAGGGACCAACACCAACTCTCCCTCGATGAAATACCATAGGGGATATTTTCTATTAAAGGATCATGTTATCTAGTTTTGGTGGACCTCTATATGAAGCAAGGTATGCAATTTCATCTCATCCAATCAATACAATTTGTCTATTCATTTTTGGGATTTTTCATATATGGATAGATGATCAAATATGTTGAAATGGAGTGAGGGAAATTGAACTTCATTGGGAAAGACCACCTATATCCCATATACTAATGAGTACGGGGTTGCATGTCTAGAAGTTCAGTTCATGGTCCACTAAAACCACAAGGCATGTAGAATATTTTTCAGCCAAGAAATTTTATTTTAATCTAACATCATTTAAGGTATATTTTATAGGGTCTTGTATAATGCCTCTATCTATCTATTATCAATTTAATGGTAGCAGGATGAATGGTTGGACATTATGTTATACTTTGGATATAGTTTTTCAAATTTAGCAGAACAGAAATTAGGGATATTCTATATCAGTATTATATTAAGGAAACCAAATCTAGTGATGATTATGTCTCTCATGATGCTGACAGTCTTACTTTCCTCAAAATTTTTGAGGGGTATGGCTTTGGCCTACATAGATAAGAAGTTAGTTTCCAAGAGAATGTACTTGAACTGCATGGCTGTAGTGGGAGGATATAGTCCCATGATGTCTAATACCCATATGAAAAATGGATAGGAGTATTCAGATGTGTGAAGAAGCTACGGTGGTTGGTGAATGAAGTTGGAATGAACCTATTAAGAATGACCGTTTTTTGGTTAATTTAGTGAAATCCCGTGTTATAGTGGGATAATAGTACCCAAGCCATCAGATATGATGGGAATGCTAGGACCCTAATTGGTGGGCACTACAGGATCTATTGTGCACTTCCATAATGACAATACCAGTCTCTTCTCCATCAATTCACCTGATAAGGACCCCATAAAGGCTCCACTTATTGAGGACCTTTTTATGTTTCATTTATTCATATAGAATAAAGTTTGTTTTTCATATTTGGATTTTCAATCTTCCATATCTATCTGATGGGATATTTCCTTTTAGAAGGTAATCCAAAATGGGTTACATCCATCTAGTTATAAGAATTTACAATTTAGGGATGGTACTACCTTCATTTATCTTTTCAATGTAGGATTGAATAAATGGTGAGACCATCTTGTTGTGCTAATGCTCATGAATATTTCACCTCGATCTCAATCGGCTAGAGCTGTGGCTGTATTCACCAGTCCATCAGATTGTTCATTTTGGAACCATGGGATATAGTTCAATGTTGGTTCCGAAGTGGATTTTTCAATTATTCCTTGTACATTGTTTATCAGGGAGATTAACATAATTTTTTAGAATAATCTCTATTAACCTTCTTGATGTCTAGCATAGATTTTTCCTTTATCTTAAAGTGATTTAATTTTACACTAAGTGATAGATATAGACTTATGATGAGAGATTTATACTCAAATTCATTGTCCATGCACCCCTCCAATGGTAGGAAGGAGAAAGGTATAACTTCCTTTACTGGAGATAAGATCATAACTCCCAGCCCCACATTTTGAGGTTGGAGTCTTCCATCCAATTTCCTGTAAGATTTTAAAATGCACCATAAAAATACATCTCACATACTATTGGCCTTATTGAACAGAGAATATTTATTCCTTAGGTAGTTCAATATTCAGTGAAGTAATTTCTACAGTGGGTGCACTTCCAGTAAATCTCTAATTCTTGGGATTTTACTACTTTATGAGGAAAAAACTGATTGTCAAACTGTTGTAACATGACTTCCCACTATGACAGGCATCTGTTCAATGTTGAATGAAAGATAATTTATTTGAGTGGGGTGTTATGAGATACCAAACAGACATCGTGATTCCATATATAGTAATTCATTTTTTAGACTAAAAAATCATTACTATACAGCTCTTCTCTATATCATAGTAATGTGTCTCAGCATTTATTGTGATTTAAATGAAGTAATAATGAATATTTTCACTTCATATGTTTTTATTTTAGATGAGGAAGGAACCTAGTGATTACTCTAAGGCTATCACATAAAAAATAAAAAGCCTTCCGTTGACTAGTTTCATTAGAACTGGTGGTCTCAAGAGATATTTCTTTATATTATCAAAATCTTCCTTATAATCCTCTCTCCAATGATAAGTAATCCCTTTTTGAATCAACTCGGTGAAAGGAAAACATTTTATTTCATGGTTTGATATAAAGCATCAAATTTTGACCATGTGTCCTTGAATTCTTCTCAACTATCTAATATTTTATGGAGGTGACATGTTGATAACAACCTTTCCCTTCTCAAGGTTGACATTAATGTCATGATGGAATAAATGAAGGTGGGGAATTTTCCCAAGGTAACACCAAATACACATTTCAAAGGTTACATTTTCAGGATGCACTATCATAATTTGTTAAAGATGGTCTCAAGATTAGCTAGGTGGTAGGATCATTGTAAATATTTTATGACCAGATCATCAACAAAAAATTTGATGAAATTTCCTAGGAAGGTTTTGATGATTTGATGCATGGAACATTGGTATATGTCACCAAAATTATTCAAGCCAATGAGAATTACTTGATGGAAAAATAATCCATGGGGGACTTGAAGGTGTTTTATTCTTCATATTTTAGGGCCATTTAGATTTGATTATATCTTGAAAATTCATTCATAAAGGACAAGGCCTAATAAACATCTTTTTCATTTATTATTAATTCTATGATCAGGGCTGGGAAGTCGTCCTTTGGGGTAGTGCATGTTGAGATCTCTGAAATCAATGAAGACTCTAATTTTTTCATTCTTCCTCATAAAGTAGACTATATTTTTCAGAAACATATTATATTAGAGCTCCTGATTAAACTAGGATCTAATGATATCATTCACTTTAACCTCAATTTTGGCAGCATGTGTTGGGTGAGTCCTTCTAACTACCTGTTTATAGCCTTGGTGGTCCTCTAGTAAACCTAGGCGGTGAGTGGCCGCCTTAATATCAATGCCTAGAATTTATGAATAATTCTAGGAAAATAAATCATAATTTTACTTCATTAAGTAAGTATACACCTCTTGTTCTTAAAATGACATGTCCACATTGATTAATGTGGGACGTGAGTCCTCTCTTTAACCCTAATTGTTTTTCTATGTTCATCAATAGTGGTAGAAATGATCTTCTAAAATTATATAGGGGCTTCCCTAAGGTCTTTCTCCTCTTCATCTTCCTCCTTTTAATCTTATTCCTCGTATTCCACAGGGGGAGAAAATAATGGCATATATTCTCCATAGTTATTGGAGGAGTGAATATATTTATATTCAAAGATGAAATGACTTCCTCTAACCCGCATGAATATACAAGATTTCCTTGAAACAATAGAGAGGATGTATTGATGGGTGGAGGAGTGACCTTTTCCTATTTGGGTGATGAGACAACCTATTCTACCATAGTTAGTGAGGAATGGATTTCTTTTATCTGTGTGGATGGAATGAAGGCATTTTCATATGAGCCTTCACCATTGTATGGGGGGGTTATAAATGTTTTCAGCACTTCTAGACTCAATGGTCAAGACTGAAATCATGATAACTATTGAATGCACATCCAAATTTGGACTAATATACCTGAACTAATTGAGGGTTAACACATAATATTTAGTGAGCTATTTAAATGGGCTAGACTAGATCATTTCTAAGTTGTTCGGTTCGATGACCCAAGAAACTCCCTCAACTAGGAGTTGTTTCCCTTCCATTTTATAGAATCATATGTTAATATAATGTGATTAATGAGATTTGAATGAGGCCTTATCAGTGTGAAATGTTCTGATTTTTCCATTAATGATACATTTTATGCATTGTTGGTTTGACGAGTCAATTTCCATGTGTTGATGCAACCATGGACTTCATAGAAAGTCATTGAAGTCCATGTTTTTTCAAACCTCTAGAAATTATGAGTCATCTATGAGGTATCCAAATTAATCCTTAATCTTGATTTGTCCCAATGGCTTATGACCACTTTTTTCATAGCCATGAATTGTTATGGAGGATGGTGGTGGACTATTCTTTTTTAAACCCATCCAGAAAAGTATCTGCACTAGAATGAGGATCACTCCAAATCCATTTTCAATGAAATATTTTCAAACATAGATGACATTTATCATTCTAGTAACATGCAAGTGTCCAATGTGTCCTTTTATAGAGACATATTTATCTCAATTTGTGAAGGATATAACTGTGAGGCATTAAAAAGGGTCAGTTTATATTCAATATACCATAGCAATAGAAAACTAATCTTCAAAATCCTAAGGTTTTAACAGGGTCTCTATGAGTGTTTCTCTATGATATTTTGAGAAACTCCAGGTATTCAGGATTGATATCTTAATTGGTACAATGACTAACTATTTTTGGATGTCATACTTGTGATCTAAGTAAGTGTGATTTCCTGGATGGGGACGGAATTTCACAAATGATTTAGGGGCTTCAGTAATTTATGTAGATGGATGAGACCATGAGATAAGAGATAGAGGTAATTTTGTTTTGGTGGGTTTGTCTTGGAATATTTTCTTGCCCACCAAGGGTGATATGAAATATATTTCTATTCCAATTAATATTATAGAGTGATAGGGTTGGGATAGCTTCTGGTCGATACAAGAAGGTGTTCTTGCTGTTGGAGAACTTGCTGGAGGGTTCTTCCATAGGTTTCTACAACATTAAAAGTATGAATAGGTATGTAATTAGAAGTTTGGTTCCTAATGTGGTTGTGCCTTCCCCAGTATCCTTTTTCCCTATGCCTACTTCTGTTGGTTTCCCAATTAGATATAATGAGCATGGTGTCATAGTCATAATCATCATTAGATAAGGGGTCCATTAAATTGATGACATTAATGGAATCTAAACTTACCTCCCCATCTGATGATGACATTGTATGGCTGACCATTTCTAGTCGTTCCATTTGGTGGGGTGGTACTAGTGGTATCATATCTAAGGGAATAAAATTTGAGAGGGGTGAAGCTATATTTTTCATTGACATAGGTTCATTTCCCTTTATTTTCTCCATAACATTATGGTCAATCCTATTTTTTGGAATTCCAGATTTCTGAGGGTTGTGGGGATAATGATGTTGGTTGTGTTTTAGTGATAGTGTATGGGGGAATAGTTGGTTATTTCAACTATTCTTGGATAATATCAAGATTTTGATTGACTGTCTTTTAATTCATCCAACAATCAAAATTCTATTCCCACCTCATAATAACTTCTTTCAACTCACCTCTTTCCTTGGGTGTAGTGGTGGAGACATATACCACTTGTGTTGGTGGATTTCAAAAATTTACGTTCCTGAAATATACAATTTTCTATTGGATTTCTTTAATAGTGATTCAATTGAGAATAGTGTGTCTCGGTATCCGGTGAAAGGGGTAATAATCTAGATAGTCATCAAGACCTACCTAGTGAGGACATTTCCGTTTTTTAGGAAGATTAAATCATTTTCCACAATGGTTATAAAATATCCATGTACTTGATCATCCAGAAAAGAGTATAATTTATTCCTTTGTTCCATGAATTGATTTGTCCTAGGTCCTCTCTGCTCACCCTATCGAGGTGGGGGTTAATATTGATGCTTAGTGGGATCTGCACAATACAGTGTATTTTTTGGAGATGGAGTAGAAATAGGGGATGGATTAAGTTTAATGAATGTTCCCTAAACCTTCCCCAATACTATCCTCATGGCTGCTAGAGTTATTAGGGACTTTATTTTAGTTCTTTGTATAGATTCCTCCATTCATTGGTTAGTGATAGATAAATAAAAAAACCTACTTGTATAATTCACTAGGATGAGAGGCGTTCATAGCTCCTCGAGAAGGTTATCAGTGTAGAGAGTGATCATATCCTCCTTGGTAAGCAGCCAATTTAGGGAGCAGGTCAGTTCTTTCTAAATAGAAATAAAATATAAAACTCTATCATTTTATCACTATTGGAAAGTTGAGAGGACACCGATAGATTTAATCTTAATCATAGAGATAAAATAAAATTGGAATTGATGATATATATCCTCTAATCCTGTATTCAACCATGCTAGAAAATTGGTGCACCATAAAAAGGTGAGACCTTACATGGCTCTTACAAAGCATTAGAGTTTCACTGCTTCTTGTTTCTCTGGAGTTCCCATCATTGGATCACAATGGGATGCATATTGGGTTTGATTTTGTTTCGGTTCAACTGATACATTTAATATTGGAATTGTAGGACTCCCAGAATTTGGTGGTGGTGGGGCATCACTCACCCTACCTGAGGTAAGGTTTTCATTTCATATTTATTAGTGCATGCCACCCCTCTATGACTTCTAAAAAATCTACCAATGAATCGATGGTGTCGATAATCCCTTATTGAGCAATCATTTGAATAAGATCTTGGAATGGTGTGATAATGGGAAGGATTTGACACAATGGTTGTACCACTATTTGAGGTGGATATCTGGCCGAGGACATATTTTTTGGATTTTACTAAAACCGCTAAAATTTTCTTCTTAATGGATTGAAATATTGATATCCTTCGATGAATGAGTCCTAGTAAACCAAGGTTCCAGGCACTGAGTTGGGTGAATGTCCTAATCCTACTTCCATTAGTAGAAAAAATTCTTATTCCAGAGGTAAACCTGCTTAAAGTATACATTGAAGATCCATCTAGGAAAAATATTTGATATGAATGCTTCCTAGGAGAAACATATCATTCATTCACATCAACAAATTTATTCCTCTTAGCTATCATATCATTTTTCGAGAATATGGTGATCATTTTCCTTGATAGGAGGAGGAATATTGTATCTACCCATGGATTTATTCTTAGTAGGGATTTATTGAGAATATAATTGGGGATTTATTGATGTAATTATCAAATATAGAGATATTATATTATTCTGGGTATGAAAAACTTCATTCCAAGTGTGGATCATATTCCAGATGGAACCATCCTCTCATTGATCTTCTACATTTACCACATTTTCTGTTCCATCTATAGGAATTATATACACGAAATTTAACAATGAATAATTAATTATGGGTGTCGTATTGGCTGTAAAATTATATGAGATATGTTTGTTTCCTTTTCTAGATCTTTTTATTCTTTTCTGGTGTCCTCTTTTATCTTCATGGAGATGAGTGACTCAGAGGGAACCTCTATGAAGCTAGGTCATATGCCTCCCATATAGTGGAAATGTGTCTGGAGATGGGATGGACTGGGAGACCTTACTCCTTGTTAGCCTCCCTAGATGGGAAAAGACTAATTTACATTGATGGGGAGGTTAATCTAAAATTTCCTTATCCCTAATAATTTGTACAACACACATTCTATTATTTTTGTGCCTCAAGACTTGTTCATCATCATTGCATGAAATTTTGTGTTAAAAATTCTACTAGCCCTATGGGATGTGGCTAAACCAATATTGTGGTGACTACTGCTATTGTTGCTACTCTCTCAATATCATGCATCCCTATTTTTTCATGAGTCAGAAACAATGTCGAGTCTTAATTCGAACTAATTTCTTCTAAGGACATTGAAAGTTCCTGATAATTAGCTCCCCTTAAGTGGGAATCCTACTCAATATTCTCAGTTTCCTGGTTCAAGAGTTTTTAATAGATTTATCTCATTAGGTCATATGATTTTGGTAATTATTGATAGTTGATCCTTGTCAGATGTTCCATCATTCCTGATCATGGGTTTTGATTAATATCCACCTTAGAGTAATGAAATTATTGGAAGATATTTACATTGGATTTTGTTGAATGGAGTATGATGTGAAATGAAAATATCCATGCTCCCCCAATCCATGAATATGAAAGCCAGGTAGAGAAATAAAAATTATGAAACAAAACTCATGCGACGTATCTTGGAATGCTTATTTAAGAACTTTTTGATAAATTTTCAAGTCTATTTGACTATGAATATCTTCCAATATTTTGACATGGTTTGGATACCCGTTTTAAGGAAATATTTTTGATTTCATATGGAGGAGAGTTGTCAAAAGTTTAGTATGGATGTTATGTATGAATTCTTCAGAAAATTCCTTTGGAATGTCGAACTGAGAAGTGGTTAAGGGCCCACAAATAATGGGTATGTTGTACCTGTCCAATTTTCTTCCCATTAGAAACACATCCTTTTGTTCTTCTATGAGGGACTACCCTAATTAATCTACCCAACATGGGTGATTCTTGACTATTTTGTGGAAATCAGTGTGGATAATAGGGGTCTTGTTGTTATGGTAATAGTATATGGGTGGATCGGGGGATGGGCGTTGCCTCATGTTATCTTCTGGTTGTGAAAGTATATCGATTTTCATTGATAGGGTATCTAACATGTATGGAACCATCTTTCCTTGTAGCTCAGAATATGATGGATTTTTTGTGTCTGGATTGGAAAGGGGAGAAATTTTTAACCAATATTAAATATTAATATGGGGTGGACCTTTGTAGTAGCTTTTTTCATGGAGTGGACTGCCATCATAGCTTTATGTTCAACTCTTTGGAGAATTTATACAGCGTATACCATGGGGAGGAACTTTTTGGAGGATGAAAAAAATGAGAGCAACTTCTTGTTATTTGATATTCTATCCATGACGAGGGCTAATGTGATGCTCATCAGGAGATAATCTTTCATGATCAATTGTTTGGTGTCCACAAAGTAATCCTTCATGGTAGATGCTCCAAGGAGGACCTGTAGAGTTGATGGTAACAATGTTATAGGGAGGACCTTCGTATCTACTACTACCACTTCTATAATTTGGTAACTAATTAGTAGGATGCTGATGAACCAGTGATAGATGTTTGGTGGCCTTAAGAGATCCATCTTCTAGTAGGGCATGGTCATGAATCTACTCTTCATTTTCCAACCTCCTTTAGTGCGATTTCTTTTTGTGCGATCTCTTGTGAAAAAATGGGGTCGCATTTTGTAGGTGATAACCTTCTTATACATTTTCCTATTCAAGTGAATCCAATTGTGCTGTTGGGACATTCTGGAAAGCTTATGGAATTCTAGTAGGGATATATGTCTTCCCTGGAGTGGCAAGTAATTTGGAATGATGTCCCACAATTGGAACATGTATTTTTTCCTGATCATTTTGTCCATTTATTGTGGAATATTACCAACAACCCTCCGAGATTGGAGTATAGATTCTTGTGTGCTTCTGAGTGGCCACCCTATTATGTGGATGAGTCACCCCACTTAAGGAGGTGGGGTTGTGGGACTAACACCTTGTTATTATCACAAAAAAGTTTTCATCTAGAAATGTCTGTAGGATATAGTTAGTGATTGATGTCTAACCATCCATTATTGATAATATGTTTTGAGAGATGTCCATAGTGGGAATGAGAATATATGAACATTTCAGTGTTAGAGTTGGAATATGTGGCAACTCCAGTTCTACATTTCCAATAAGTAAGTACTCATAGTCCTCCTATGTCAGGGAAAAGGTAAGAGACCACCCCTGACTTACAACTATGATATACCAGCTGATTTCCCCAATTTACACCATATTTGACTAGAGGTCTTGATATGCATCTGAAAGAATTTTCATATGCTCATAGATAATTTCTACCGTATTTTCATGGAGGTATTGAAATGCATTCCTAATGATTTTATTCTCCTCATAATTGATTGCCGTCATATTTTCATAGTGGACTTGATATGAATGGGTATAGATTTTTTTCTGCTCATGGTTTTCCATTGTATTTGATGGACGAGAATTATATGAGTTAGTAGGGATATGCATCTTCCTGTAGTTTTCTAAATTATTTTCATGAATTTCTTCATATTAATGGGTTGGGATATGAATCCTACTATAATTTTCCACCATATTTTCATGGAAGAGTTGATGAGAATGACTAGAAATTTGTCTATGCTCATGGTTTGTCATTTCATTTGACTGATATGCTTCATGAGAGTGTGTAGGAATGTATAAATTCTCATATATTGATATTTCATGTTCTTTTAAGACTTATTTAGGAGGAATAATGACCCTAATTTTTTTTTCATTGTCTAATCATCACTATTTGAGGGATTCCTTAGGGACTTAGGTCCCCATGGCTTTGGATTGGTCCCATTGGGAGGTACCCTCTATGCGATGAGTATATTGGGAAACATGATGTTGAAAATTATTATTACCACCAGGGGACTTTGAGTGAGACCCCTATTCTTTAGGGATGAATTTACCAGTAACTACCTCATCAACCTCCCTATTGTAAGGGAAGCATTTGTTATCATGTTTCAGGGACAATCTCCCAAAATAGTTTGAGACAACTACTGGGGTTACTAGTTCTATACATCTAACTGTCACTATGAATATGACTGGTAGTTCTTATTTATTAGAGGGTATGTTGAGACGCCTGTAGGGTTTAAAGAGTACCATTCATGTGGTACTCTAAGACCAATGCATTCAAAAGCCAATGTTGTAGACATTGGGTGGACGATGACATCTTTTTTTGGTTGAGGACCTAGATTGTGCATTGGTTAATGCGTATGCCTATGAAAAATTGTGAAAACCCATTGGATGGAATAGAGTTTTGGTGAAGAGCTCCTAGAATATATATGAAAAATACAGACAAAAAACCTCTTCAAAGTAGTATCTCGTGACAACATGCATAATTTATGGTCTTGTTTGGTCATATTCATTTTAGATGCAGACAAGGCCTAATATTGGGAAACAATGACACCATGGTTAAGGATTCATGTTAGTTTCACCATTTTTTCTAAACAAATATTATTGCCACCTGACATTTAATTATAGGTGTTTAATTGTGTGAAATCACTCATATTAGGTACATTATTTTCAAATGGTTTCCAATGGGTATTTTCTGTGGAACAAGAAACACCCAACGACTATCATATCCATGAAAACTAAAGGAAATACATTCCAAATGCATATAATTATTAGGAATATTTAGAAAATGAAACTTACTTACTCAAATTGGTCTAGAGGATGGGAAGTCAGATTCATCACACTATTTGGGGGGGACTATTCTAGGACTCTCTTATAGATTTATGATATGTATGTGAATCCATTGTTCATTTCCAAGTCTGTATACATAGATGGGCCTAAGTTGGTGTTCAATTATGAACACACATGGGTTTGAAATCATATGTATGTATGCACGGATCTACATCAATGGTACCATTTTATGGATGTATTAGAGATTCTTTGGTCATTTATTAGTAGAAAGTTAATTTTAACCAATCTAGAAATTCACTCTTGAGTTTTTTTTCATCCAATGAGATACAAGTTATTTTGATGTTGGGATCAAACCCATAAGATGGGCTTCCTTTGTATCCTCATGAGAGGAATCAGAACCCACATAGTTTAGTGCCACTTAATAGGACACATCACCTTTTAATGTTGTGTAATGAGGAAAAACAATGATGTTTAATGTCACACGACAAGGATGCCCAGAAAAAAGGTGCATAGTCAAGGATAGTGTAGTACTTTCACCAATGTGTCTTGTAGGGGATGTATTTTCCCAGAAGAAAATAAACCTATTAGGAATGTGTCATGGAAAACAATGGGATGAATTTGGGTGTTGGGTTTATAGCTCAAGGATGGTTCTAACATATCCTAGTTAGTTAGGAAAAAATCCCATGTAGTTCAGTAAGTTGGGGGTTAAAACTTATTGGACACCCATAGAAGCATGTGGTTGGGAATTACTCATGAAAGATTCCCATTTGAGTGGATAAAATTGGGAATTATACTAGATAGAGAACCATTTTGATTGGGATCATGTATATTTTTGGATCACCACCAACCTTTAAGACTGTGTGAGTCGTGTTTAGTGTGAAAAAACAAGAGGAATCCCCTGATCTGAAGGCCACATAATCCACTCTATCTATTTTTTGATGAGGTTTTGAAGTCCAAAGGGCTTTGAGTGTTCCCTTATATTATTTTATTTCAGTAACTAGGATTTTCACAGATGGGGATCTATATGGATATGAATTTGGATGAGGCAAAGAGGGTAAACAGTGTCACCTCCCACAAGAAAGACATGGGGATTACTCTAGGAGGGATGCACTAAAATTTGTTTTAGGGGAGGGGATATAATTCTATATATAATGGATAGGAAAGTGTGATCCCCACCCTCCCCACCTAAAATTGATAGGTTTATGTTTTCATATCCATGTTTGGAACCCTTGTTACCAAGAGAATGTAGACTTAAAGACATTTTGACTATCTTCCTTATCACAGAGGCTTCCCAATTGACTCTACTTACCATGGGTATGTAGACTATAAAGTAAATGACGGTGTGCTTTATGATATGATCATATTTTTCAGGCATATTTGGAATATTCCTTGGACTAATTCTGTTGGAATAGTTCAAAGAGGGGCCAATATAGTTTCCGATGAGACTACAGAATGGAGTGATGGTAGCTAGAGCACTGAACCTAGTAAGAGGCCTTAAACTTCGTAGAATATTATTTTTTGGTATGGGGCTTCTTCCATATTACATTATTCTATGTGTGTTAGGGTACTGTCCATGTATCATGATGCTACATTGACATGCATTCTTCTCACATAGTGTGTCGCTACATGGTGTCAGGTTCCTCCCACATGGAGTTTTTCTATGCACGAACACATTCTTCCCACATTGAAATTTTCTATGTGGGGTAGGGTTCCTCCCACATTGAATTTTTTATACAAGGTTAGGGTCCATAATGGGACTATCCATTTATGACCCACAAAATGATTTCCACAAATAGTTTCATGTTCGCAGAGAACTGGACATTCTTTTATTTCACCCTTAATGATATGTGGTGTGTTTTTACCTATCGGAAAAAATAAAGGTTCATGCTTTAGATCTCATCTGATATTTTCTCAAATGATCTTCACTTTTCAGAAATTTCTTTCATCATCCCTCCTCAATTCCCCTCAGGGCTCTATTATAGAATAGTGTAGGGAAATATTACTAGGATGTCTAGTCATCCTCGGTGGGTTGTGATCCTTCTTTTTAGAGATTCTAGGATGACACATCATCCAATGAAAGATTTCAATTATATAGGGTAGTCATTTGTGAGGGAGGGAATCACCGCCTGACTTGGAAATGACTTTGTTTCATCTGCGAACATCGGTGGTACCACCTCATCCCATGAATTATTTTTTATCCCATGGGAAGGTTGTTCCTAGGGGAAGAAACTACCACCAGACCCCAAAAATGAATTTTTTTATCTATGGGAACCAGTGGTACAACCTCATCCCATGAACTCTTTAGTTTGTGGGGTGCTTCTCAAAGTGTCAAGATTCTTTGTGGAGAAGCAGTCTATTTAACACTTTTTCTTGATAGGATCAATCCATAATTTATGGTTTCATTCCCTCTAAACCCTTTCTTCAATATTCTTCTTGGTTTA
Organism: Viscum album; assembly: GCA_963277665.1. Taxonomy (NCBI): domain Eukaryota; kingdom Viridiplantae; phylum Streptophyta; class Magnoliopsida; order Santalales; family Viscaceae; genus Viscum; species Viscum album. The sequence goes on along the minus strand of OY728155.1, from coordinate 438,539,452 downwards.
ATTTCTACCATTTTATGAGTTTGACGGAATTCTATTTTTCTTTAATGCATAAATTTCCATAAAAATGACTTACTTTGGTAGTTTCAATGAGTTCTGATAGGAAGTGGGTACCCTATTAGATTTTTTATCTTTATTCTAATTTAATTTAAATGGTTATGTTAATTTTAAAATGATGAATTTAAGTGTTTTTTTTTAACATGAGGTTATATCTTGGGTGACTAGGATAATCTCAATGGATGCTAAGATGTTTATATAAGAATTTTATGGGCCTTGATAGGGACATCAGGAATAGGAAATGTTATGGAAATCTTCTTTGATGAGTTAGGTGGTCAAATATCATTACCCATAGTCTTGTCAGATTATTTACATACGTATGTGGTATGTTACTTAATTCCATTATGTGGTGTGTTTTCCTACTTAGTGTAAGTAAATGGTTTTGGTATTTAAATTTTTACCTTAGACCTATCATAGATCATCTCAGGTTCATTGGAGTTTATAATATATGACTAATGAACTCCCATGGGGTGTGAAATTCATTTAAAATAATAATTTGGTATTTGAATAATAAAGTAGGTGGATTATGAGGTCATCCAGATTAGGATCATTTGTTGTATTAGTTAAATGTGTAAAGATATAATGAGTATATCTTGATAATAAATGGTTGTGATTTGTAAGAGGAAAAGATGTGTTGTTTTCATGTGTTATGATTTTGTGAAATTCCTATGAGGCCCTTGAAATGGTTTTATCCATTTACATTGGATTTTGAACTGGTTTTGATTTTAAAATGGGGAAAAATCTATTTTAAATTGGTTATTATTTTAAAATGAGGTGTTTAACTCCAAGTGGTTTAAAAAAATTGGTTTATAAATATTGTTATATTTTATTGGAAACAGAGGCATGGTTTTCCTATTTGGGGAGACTTCTTATGGGTGTTTTTTAATGATTTATGAAAATAGACGTTTGACTTTGTTTTTTTGCTAAATTCCTAAAGTGACCCCATTTAATAATAAAGGGTTTTTTTTTAAATTTCTTAATATAAAGATGTTGGAACTTAGTATATGAGAAAAGATAAAAATGGTTTAGGTTCTTGATAGATTCTTCAAGAATTGGTAACATACTACATAGACTTGGTTTCAGACTGAGGTATCAAGAACTGATATTATGATCTACGGTTTATGTTATATACTGATGATCTAAGAACATTGGTATACCAAATAGTAATTAATTGTTGACTGATAATATGTTTCCATGGTTTAAGTTCCTATAATGATTCTCAGGGAACTATTGTTTAAATGTATGTGTAGTTACTAGACTGAGGATCTATGCACTATTATTGTGATGTATTGTTATAATGTTTGACCTGATCCTTTGTATTATTACCAAAAGTTTTGGGTATGGATTGGGTGCTAAAATGAGGTGCTGACATAGTTTACAATGATTTATATGCTTCCTTGAGATAAATGATAAATTAAAATCCTATTTTTATTTTTCACTATGTTTTTCCCCATTTTTTTTGTTGATTATGAAACTATATTATGTCAATGCATTTCTACTTGGACCAACTATCACCTAATAAATATTTTTATTTCAATATCACATTTAAGGAAAAGTAGGAAACCATAAAAGTATAGAATATAGATAAATTCATACCTTATAAGAAATTATCATTCCATTAAAAATCTGTTTAAATCAATTGGAATTATTTACCTTAAATATTCTCCATTAAATAGAGGTAACCTCAATTTTTAGATTTCCATTAATGGTATCCTTGATGTTAAAATCTATCTTTTCCAAAGTCTGCACATGATACTCTAGGATTTTTACCCTTGTTGAAACAAAATATCAAGATCATGTTCTCTTTATCCATTCATGGGGATTATTCTTCATTCAAATCAATTCACAACGGTCTTTCAAACAATCGGTGAGCCTTCTCCTTTGATACCTTGATCAGGAATGAATCCTAGAATAATTCTTCATTCATGTGAATAAGAATCTCCTGGGTGTAGTCTGAGTCAACAAAATCCTTTTCAACATTCACTAGATCAGTGGTAATTGGTTTCTCTTCTTGTGTATTAGTCACCTCAGTAGATCCTGGCTCCACATGGATAATATAACCCTTTTACTAACTCATTAGGTTGTCAGAAGAACCATTTTATCTTTTTTGGGGGGTTAACTTTTTCTTGAGGACCTTATAATAGGAGGAAAATAAAAATTATAGTAGTCCTGCTATCTCTACAGCTTCCACATATGCCGAATAAAACCATCTGAATCCATAATGGTGTTTTTTTCATCTCATTGTAGAGGGTCAAAGGTACTGTTCTATGATTTCCCATTTCTTGGGCTCTAATGACCTATATTATGAGGAAGAATCACTATACACACACTTATCTTCCATCCTACCTTGTAATGTATGATTTTATTTATGTCCTCCCATCGCAACACCCCATTCTTCATATGGGGGTGATTCACCATCACAAAGAATTGGAAAATAGTTCTAGGAACCATTACCAGGAACTACAGCTTTACCAAAGCTGGAATGAGATAGAGGCTTTTGGGACTCACTAAGATCATGTGCTTCAGGAACCCTAGCTAGGATTGTCCTCACTAAATCCCTCTTCTGTGTATGTCCTTAAATGTTGACACTAGAAGCTCCAACCTCACCAATTTCATGTAACATATCATCATGAGGATAATTAAAAATTGATCTCATAACATATATGAATGAAGGATATTTCTTTGAGAAACTTATCAGAACTTCACAATTACCCTCATCCTTTCTTGATCCTCCTTGGATCTACCTTGATGTTGTATAAATACCAAAATCATGCCTCAATCGAGGAAAAACATCCTCAACTTGTGGTTTATAATTCATAAGTCTCACCTCCTTCCAAGAGATAGTAGGATTCCCTAACACCCTTGTGCCTAGTGGATATACCTTAGAGATGTTTCACCCTACATCCTATATGGCCAGATCATCTTCCATATAGAGTGGGATCTCTTGAGAATTTTCAAAATCATTCTCATTGACAGGCTCCTTGGTTTCCCCAACTGTCACCTTAGAACTCAAGGTCCAATGGTTACTAGGTGAGTTGTGGTTTTCATTAGTATGTATCTTCCTTTTCATACTATTTATTATTCCAGATTTTATCAGTATACAATGATTATCTCTCTGGTATTTTCTTTAGATAATTTTTTTGGTGGCCTAATGAGTTTTACTCACACACTTCACGGGACACCACTTCAAATGTGTACTCAAGTAGCTCTAACTTTTTTATTGTAGGCATGGGCTGGGGCTGAGTCCCGGGTTGAGTTTTTGAATTATTAGGCTAGTTAGCTTGGATGGTATCAAGATACTAGATGAGTTATGGTTTGAAGATGTTGTGGAGCTATTTTATTGGTTTGTAATATTTGGGTATCTAATGTAACTGACCTAGTGGGCAGTCATCTATATGAATTACATGGTTGTTTGGGCCTTTAAATCATTTTAGTTTATCATCGATTATTCATTTGATTTATTCTTTATGTGAACTATGTTTTAATTGATGATTGGTTTTTGGAGTGTTATTATGCACTCATATATACAGGTATAATATCTTCACCGTATTACCTTGGACCCACACTACTAGTTGAAAACCACCAATTTATGAGATGGAATGCATGAGGTCGTGTATGGATTTTGATTTGGGAACTAGTTTAGTGGCTCCTATTACAAGATGATACAACATGGTATTAAAGGAGTTAAATTTCATGTTTTATTATTTGAGATTTGGTATACTGAAGACAAGAAAATGTGTTAGAGGTTTTGGTGGGGTATTAGGTTGGTGTGTTGAAAGAATCTATTTGGGTAGAAAGTCTAAGTTACCAGTGTATAAGATTTTTGTTCTGATTTATAATGTTACTTTTGTATTTTATTTTCACTTTGATCGATGTGCATGTGGTTTAGATGTTTTTTATGACGTAATTTTAGATCATGGCCCATTGAAAAGAGGGTTATGATTTAGATTAAACTCTTCGACCATGGAGGCAAGAGGTATCTCATGCATCATGGTAGGCACATAATATCCACATGTTTTAGGTCTTAAAGAGTGATTTTATGGATTTCATTCTGATTTAATGTTCTTTGGAGCTATAGTGAGATACTTGAAGACATGTAAAATGATGTGATCATTATGTAAAGATGGTGTAATGACTTTGGTGGGTCAGTATGGTATAATTATATGACCATTGGACCCTTGTTTATGGGTTTTTAGGCTCGTTTTATGGCTTGGGACTCAAGGGAGTGATTTGATGTGAAAATTTTCAGATAGGATGGGTGATCTAGTTATGGGTGGTTGGTTGTATTATAATATCTTTTATGTATATGAGACCCTAGATATGGGTGTTTTGACATGATGATGTTAGGTAACATTGGGAAGGGAGTGTGTTTGATGCCCTATGAGTTGCTGCATTTTGTGCATGGCCTAATCCTAGGTGGTTGGACCTTGTGACTATATGTGAGACTTGACTGGGGGAATAGGTGGAAGAGCGTAGTGACCTTCTTGAGATTAAGTGGAATTGGAATGTTGATACTACAATAGCATGTATGGTTTATGAGAGAAAACCTAGTTTGGTGCATGACCCAGTTATCTCTGGATGAACCATTAGGGATGAAGTGAAATCATAAATGAACTTATTGGATATTTTTATTGATGTTTTAGGATTAAGTGGTTGTACAAGTGGTTTTGAATTGGTAAGATAAAATAGGCTTCGGGGAGCACCAGGGGTTCCATGTGTTGGATAAGATTGGATTATGGGGTAGGTATGGCTAATTGATTGGGATTTTGAGTTGAGTATTCATGTTATGTGACACATTAGAGTTGTAAAATGGTTTTATTATTAAGACACAAAAGATTTTTTGATATTTAAGTGCTAATGTGATCTTGGAGGCGTGAGAGGATGGTGATAAACAATGTCATTGGGATTTTGGATTGAATATTTCAATATCATATGCCACAGTTATTTGAGTTATGAAGGAATCCCTCATTAGGATGAGAACCGATATGGGTGTGATGAGACACTTGTAGGCCAGGAGGTCTGAGGAACTAGAATAAGTTGTAAAAGTCTCTATAGTTAGAGATAACATCATAACTAGATGATAAGTGGGTTTTTTGTTGATGACATATTAAAATAAACATATTGTAACATACCGGTTCTGGGAGCTGCCCAGAGGTGCCCCATACCCAGTTGGTCACATGGCCTCAAGTTCATTTCACTAAATTATAGAGGTTGTTGACTAGCAGAGAGGGACTTGGGTGTGATAGTGGGGAAACAATTCCCTCATTGGAAGAGTAATGCAGTAGAATTAAAAAGATAACAATAGTAGAAGTAGTAAAACATGAAATAAATAAACATCGGAAGGAATATAAAACTAGAACACACATATATAAAAAATGAAAGATACATATGTCTAGGAAAGAATCCCAACAATTCATAATTATTGAATACATTACTAAACCAAATTCCAATAGAAAAGAAAGTAAACAACTCCATAGCATCGCAAGCCTCAGCTTGGTCCCCTGCTCCCCAGCTCCCCAGAAATCAAGTACCCGAAGTAGAAGGGCACTTTCTCATATCTAGACCTGAAAAAATATAATCTGTTTAGGCCCAAAAGCATGACCTAAATAGGGTGTGATAAGAATCCCAGTAGGAAACCACCCAAAGATCTGTGACTAATAGTCAGTGAATATATATATGGCATGAAATAAGAAAAAAGAAGTAGTAACAAGGAAGTGCTTGAAAGTAAAAAGTCCTACAATTCATTTACAAAAATTTACTTTTAACAATTTAAGCAACCAAAAAAAATACAAGAAACCATCTGGAAAAGTTCTCACAACCTATTCCCTCTAGTTCAGCTATAATAGAATATATAACAATGTCTCTCTGAGGAAGCACTCACATTCAATTCCCCCTATATTCATTTGTAATCTAAGACTCTATAGGGAAGCACTCACCTTCAATTCACCCTATAGTATTTTAACGGTAAAATCCAGACACTTTGAAGAAGCACTCAATGTCAATTCTTCCTGTGGTCTTGTAATGTGTCTACATACACTCTGAGTGAGAACTCAACATCAATCCCCCCTTTGGCCTTGCAGTGTGATAAATATAATAGACAATATGGAAAATCCCTCAACATCAATTTCCTCTATAGTCTCACTACACCAGGTTCATGCAGCCTCGTGTAAAGAAATCATGCACAAAAGATAATCAACAGCTGAAGTAAACCTCAAAGTACTAGTTGGATAAATTAGCTACAAGGCATGGAACAACATTTTAGATAAATAATCACTCTATCCTAACAACACTAGGAATGGAAAATTAAATACTAATAGGAAAGGCTAGACCAACGACTAAAATCATTCAAGTATGGGAAACCACATCCATAGCAAGGTAAATAACCCTATTTACAATCATAAATCATCTACTCAAGCACACAAGGAATAGCAGGAAATATCAGGGCTAAAAAACATAAACACAAAATACCCCAAACAAGGTTATTGGGAAATTTTTCACATAAAACTAAAAGACTAACTACAGAAAGGCACAAACCACCTACCTCGGCATTGTACAAATGACATACGTGAACCTTAGGCCTTGAATCACCCAAGAATGTCATAGATCTACAAAAATTCTAAAAATGTTCAACCGAGGATATCTTGTGAAAGAGGAGAAATCAAGAGATGAAGTTCAAGAATAACGGATAACTCACCGATGAAATTCCAACACAAACGACAGAGGTTGAATCGGAGAACAGATGGCGAGTTGAGGGATCAGAAAAGAATTGTGTTGTACGGTCGCTCCTAGATGAGACATGCGAAGAAGAATATGTTTCTGTCGATTAGACGCAACCCTAGTCCATTTAATGAAATAAAAAGAAAGTACATCACATGTTCTTTAAAAGTAAATGTCATGTACTTTCCTTTACCAAGCTCTACTTTAGGTCATTTTCAGGTTACACCACACAACCATGTGCTCGGCCATTACACAGCCAACACATGACTACACGTGACAACTGAGTACATGGTGTGTAATTAAAAAGTACACTGTGTGTACTCCTAAAATTTATAGAAACTTTTATGTTTCTTAAAAAAACTAGAAAACAGGGTTCATACCTGAAAAGAAGATCTGGGTTCTTACAAACTTCCCCCCTTAATGAAATTCATCCCTGAATTTCTCTAGAAAGGCGGTGTAGAAGAAGAATCCTCGAAAAACTCTGGCTACGATGATTGTAAATCGAACTCCCTCTCCCAAGTTTGTTCCTATAATTTCCCATGCTGCCATATCACTCATACCAGAGGAATAGAATATCCACAAAGAACCTTCAAACTGCGATCAACAATTCAGATATGATGCTCCTCGAATGATGCATCCACCTCCAACTCAACCTTCTTGGGTTGAAGGAAATGAGATGTGTCTGAGAAGTAACGCCAAAACTGAAAAACGTGGAAAATGTCCTACATAGCCCGGTACCTCTGAGTTAACTACAACCTATAGGCAACTAGCCGGACTCTCTCCATAACCTCAAATGGTCCAACATATCTCGGTGAAATCTTACCTTGTATGCTCACCCTTTTGTTTCCCAACCTCGGTGTGACACGTAGAAAAACCCAATCTCCGACCTCAAACTCCATAGGTCATCTTCGTCGATAAGAATAAGAATATTTCCATGACTATGCAGTAGCCATCCTCTTCCGAATCAACTCCACCTATTCTGTGGTCTCCTGAACAGGATGAGGTCCCAACATAGGTGCCTCTCCTGCCTCTATCCAACATAAGGGTGATCAGCCTGGCCTACCATACAAAGCCTAATATGGTTCCATCTGAATAGTTTATTGGAAACTATTATTATATAAAAAATACACAAAATTTATGTGTTTCTCCCATGAAAATACAAAGTCTAGGATGCATGCTCAAAACATGTCTTCTAGCACCTGAATCGTACGCTCAGACTGGCCATCTGTCTGGGGGTGGTAAATTGTTATCAGAAGTACCTGTGTACCCAAAGCCTTCCGTAATCCCTACCAGACCCAATAAGTAAAATGAGAATCCCTGTATGAAACAATGGACTGTGATACTCCATTTAAATGTACAAGCTCTTGGATGTACAACCTTCCTAGCTCATCAAAATTGAAAGTATCCTTGATCGGTAAGAAGTGAGAAACCTTCGTGAGTCTGTCACTGAAAACCCAAACCACATAATTCCCATGAGGGAACCTCATCAAACCTATCACGAATTCCATCACGACATCATTCCACTTCCACTCAGGAATGGGTAACTGCTACAAAATCCCTGCTAGTCGCCGGTCCTATGCCTTTACCTGTTTACAAGTGGAACACCTCATGACAAAACAAGAAATATCTCCCTTCATACTTGGCCACCAATACTGATGGTGCAGATCTTGATACATCTTGGTGACACTAGGATAAAATTCCCAAACTGAGGAATGAAAGTCCCACATAATCTCCTCACGTAAGTCTGCTGGAACCCACACGCGCCCATGAAAACGCATGATATCATCCTCGCCTACTGTCCATCCAAGAAAAGGGTCCTCTCCCGACACACTCTCTCATGGGACAATGCCTTCATAATCTAATAGTTTCCTCATCCACACTTGATCAAGTAGAATAGAGATAACAACTATAGAAGAAATAAACATCTACCCCTATCTGTCGTGCACCTCCAAATTCATCTCAGAGAATAGAGACATAAGTTGCTACTTACTACTGTTCTCCTGAACTACCTGTATCTGAGTTCATCTGCTCAACACATCAGCCACCGCATTGCCTTTCCCAGGCGTGTAGGCAAGTTCAATGTCAAAGGACTAAAGGTACTCTACCCACCTTCACTATCTCAGATTTATATCACATTGAGTGAATATATACTTGAGACTTTTTTGGTCAGTTAAAACCACAAAATGCTCCCCCAGAAGATAATTTCTCCAATAACATAAAGTATGAACAACTGAATCCAACTCAACATTTTGCATCGGGTCATTCCTCTCATGTGGCCTATACTACTGAGACCCATACACAACAACTCCTTCCCTTGGTATAAGCATTGCTCCTAGCCCAAAACTTGATGCATCACAATACACAATATAGCTCTTTCCTGGCTCTAGAAATACTAGTTTCAGTGCTAAAGTCAACCTCACTTTCAGCTCTTGAAAGGCTAACTCATAAGAATATGACCATAAGAACTTATCACCCTTCTTAGTGAGCCCCATCAGTGGCGCTTCTAAGTGTGAGAAGTCCTGTATAAAATTCTTGTAGTATCTATCTAGCCCTAGAAAACTTTAAACCTCAAAGACATTCTTCGGCTGCTCCCAGGAAACTACTACTTTCACTTTCTATGGGTCTACTGACACTCGCGTCTCTTGGATAACATGACCCAAGAAGTGAATTTGGTCCATCCAAAAGTGGCATTTTGATATCTTAGAATAAAACTGATGCTCTCTCAGTGTACTCAGAACGATCTCAAGATGTGTAACATGGTCGTGTTGAGAGTGAGAGTACACCAAGATATCATCCAAAAAAATCAACATAAAAGAATCCAAGTATGGATGGAACACTCAGTTCATCAGTGCCATGAAAACTACAAGCACGTTCATGTGACCAAACGACATAACCACGCACTCATATAGACCATTCATGCTATGAAAGGGTGTAAGAGGTATATCGGAATGTCTAACGTGCAACTGATGATAATCGGATCTCAAGTCAATATTTAAGAACACCCAGGCTCCTCGAAGATGATCAAAGAGATCATCAATCCTTGTCAAGGTATATTGGCTCTTGACTATCAACCGGTTCAGCTTCCAATAATTTACACAAAGTCAGAGGGTACCATCAACCTTTTTCGTAAACGGGATAGGTGAACCCCAATGAGAAGTAATGTGTCGGATGAAACCCTTTTCCTACAACTCCTCTAACTACTTTTTTAACTCCTGTAACTCTGGTGTAGCCATCCTATAAGAAGGAATGGACACCAGTGCCACTCCAGGCACGAGATCAATAGAAAAATCTACCTCACGCTCTAGAGGAAAACCTGAAAAGTCCTCTGGAAAGACATCGGTGAAATGATCCACCACTAGAGAAAATTCCATTTGTTAAATCCCCTAGTCATATAGATATAGACCAGTAATTTGGGCTGTAACTCCTCCCAAACCATGATGCTCAGGTCCCACTCAACTCACCTAGACATTTTGCTCGCCCTTATGTAGAAACATACTGCCCTCTGGTGACAGAAAACATAACCTACGACGATAGAAATAGACAACAGTCTGGAAGAGAACTAACTAGTCCATTTTGAGATTGAAATCAAATAACATCTTCTCAAAGATGTAGAGGTATCGCAAGAAGTGACACATACCAATCTATAGAGGGAACTCCTTGAACTGTCATACACTATCTATTCATGTCCCCAAAGGATTTTCCAGCATTAAGATATCAGTAGAAGAAAATATACAGAGCCCAAGGCTCTCCACAATAGAAACAAATATAAAGTTATGGGAAACCCCTATATCAAAAATAGAAGAATCTAAAACTGAGGAAACAAGGACCATACCTTGAACTGTAGAGGGTCTAAGATCCTGATCTTAGTGGGTCTGCTCCACTGAAAAAGCCTGACCTGCCGCGCAGACCTTTGAAGATGACTAAGATCCCTGAGCTTATCCACCCGGTGGCTGTTGAAAACCCTACGTCTGACCACCGTGGAAATGACCTCCACCTCAGCCGAAACGGCCTGAATAACTCTAGTTCCCAGACTGATGAGAAACTAGTGGTGCTGATCCTAAATACAGATTCATATAAGAACCCCTATCACCAGCTGCAGGTGAGAAAAAATGACAGAAATAATGAACATGACTTATCTTGCCACAAGATTGGCACTCGATTGGGTCACTTGGGATATGTGGCTTGGTATTCCCACCCTTTACTCACTGGTAGAATACCACCTGGATACCTGAAGGTGCATCATGCCTACTCGGATCTCCACATGTAGACTCCTTGCAGTGCTTCCTACTGTCAGCCAGAGAAGTACCAACTCTAGATGCTGAACCGCCCTAGCCCATAACTCCAGAAGCCCTCATGTTGTGCTCCGTGATCAGTGCATAGTTGACTATAGAGGTGATGGAATTCAACATGAAGATGTTCACCTGATCCTGAATGTCTTTCCTGAGACCATCCTCAAACTTCCTTGCTAGTAATAACTCATCTCCCCTTAGAAAGGGTGTAAAGTGTTGCAACTCTAAGAAGTGAGAGGAATAATCCATAACAAAAAGAGTATCCTTCTACAAACTCATGAACTCTCAGGCTTGATCAGCCCTCAGGGTCTTCATATAGAAGTAATCGTAGAAGGTATGCTAAAACTCATCCCAATCCATACCCTGATGGAATCCTACCTACAAAACCACATCCCACCATCACTTGGTAGAATCCCAAAGAATATAAGTTGTAAGATTAACACTCCTCTCTAGAGGAATATTCAGATGCTTGAGGATAGAAGCCATGGTTTCTAACCATGACTCTGCAGCCTGAGGTCCTCCTTCCCCTATGAAGGTGGGAGGATGCTGCTATTGGAAAACCCATGTCAATTCTTCGATTGATGGGGCATGATGCAGTGATCCCTGAAAGGTATGGATCATCCTCATAAGCCCTCTTAGAATTGTGCATCGACACCTATATCTAGGATAAAAACTAGTTCCAAGATGAGCATGACTAGAGGATCTTCTAGTGGTCCCTGATCTTCCATGTCCGAAGTCTAATCACCACCCTGTAACTGGCGCACAACCAGAGGATGTTTCAATGGCATCACTCTGCAATGTTAAGCACACCCTTTAGATCAAGATAATCAAGGACTGAAATTTATAAGTGTAATAAATAAATAAGAGAAGTAAAACATTCAATTTCTTCAAAACATGGTTTCATGGTGTGTATAACCATTAAATAACGTGTTCCTTTGAGCCTTCACATGGGCGTGTACTTATGTTGAAACTGGTTGTGTAACACCCCATACAAATGGAGTGTTCTCCCATGACACGACATGTACTTGATTCATTTCCCCTTTCCATGTTCTTATACAAAACTAACCCGCACGGTTCTCCTAGGACAGGACTACACAACATGTTAGTGCCAGACACAGTGTGCATTAGACGAACTTCACTGACCCGTGTTGTTAGTCACACAGGTGGACACACAACTAACTCTACACGACATATTTATGTCAGAAAAAACATTTACTAAAGGGCTTCCACTGCCCCATGTTGTTCATTACATGGATAGATACAAGGGTAACACTACACAATGTGTTCAAGCTTGACATGGTGTGTATAACCTAAGTTTTATCCATCCTTTTCATTAGTCACACGGGTGGACACATGGTCTATACAACACAACGTGTACATTCGATACACTACATGTCCCACCAAAGATTTCCCAACATCGTGTCTTTACCCACACATCCAGTGAAATGGTTAGAGACTACATGGTGTGTACATTGAGAACACAATGTTTTCTTAATAAAAAAAGTTCCTTCCTGAGCATAAGGACACATGGCATGTATTTATCATTACACACCGTGTATTCTGGTTTTTTCCACATAGTAAGCCTGAGAAACTACTCCGGAACCTAGAAAACACTGAAATGAACATTAAAGCACCAAATTATGATCCATGAGGGACTATACTCCCCACAAATCAAAGCTCATAATCTTAACATTTGATATAAAATAATAACAAAGCATTGATCCACCAAATTCCAGTCCATGAGGGCCCATAACATTTGAGGAATCAAAGTTTTGCATTAATTCAAATGAAACCTTAAACATTAGCAATACCCTATAAAAAAATAGGTATTATATCAAGGCATCTATCACAACAACATGCATATCTAGCACAATATATATCACAACAACATGCAAGTTGTAATGCACCCTAAATGGAATGGAAAGAAGGCATGTCATGTGATCTCTAGCAAGTGCCTATATGATGCCTGAGATGGATTACCATCATATCATCGGGTTGAAACAAAAATAAAACCTCACTGATATCAACAATAATAGCACGAAACATGTGAATCACCCAATGGTGAAATCAAATCAACTGTAAAAATTGAAAAACCAGCAAAATTGTAATAATTGAGGTAGATTAGATTTTCCCTATACACGGGTTAGGTACTCCTAGTAACAACTTATTAATAAGTACCTATTCTTTAATATCCCTGACTATAGGCTCCAAATAGTAAATCAAGAAGAACATAATTCCTTTGATACCACTTTGTAACATCTCGGTTTTGGGATCCACCCAGAGGTTCCCCATACCTGGTTGGTCACATGGCCTCAAATGCATTTCCCCAAATTTCAGAGTCTTCCAATTAGCAGCGAGCGCCTTGGGTGTGATAGTGGGGAAACTATTACCTCATTGGTAGAGTAATGTAGTGGAAATAAATTGATAACAATATAAGAAGAAGTAAAACATGAAATAATTAAACATTTGAAGTAATAAACAACTAGATCACACATATCTAAATGATGCATGAAACATATGTCTAGGAAAGAAAAAAAAAGTCACAATGCTGGAATACAATACTAAACCAAATTCCAAAATAAAAGCAAGTAAACATCTCCACTACATCACAAGCCTTAGCTTGGTCCCATTCTCCCCAGATCCACAACAATCAAGTACCTGAAGTAAAAGGGTTCTTTCACTTATCTAGACCTGCAACAATATAATCTATTTGAGCCCAAAAGCGTGACCCAAACATGGTGTGAGATGAATCCTAGTAAGAAACCAACAAAATATATCTGCCTAACAGTCAGTGAATAGATATTTGGTAGGAAATAAGAAACAAGAAGCAGAAACAAGGAAGTACTCAAAAGTAAACAGTCCTACAGTTCATTTAAAAACATTTAATTTTAACAATTTAACCAACCAAAAAAAAATACAAGATACCCTCTGGAGAATTTCTCACAACCTATTCCCTCTGGTTCAGCTAAAAGAAAAGATATAACAAATAATTTCTGAGGAATCACTCACCATCAATCCACCCTATAATCATGTGTAATCAAAGACTCTCTGAGGAAGCACTCACAGTCAATTCCCCCTATAGTCTTTTAACGGTAAACTGCAAAACCTCTCAAGAAGAACTCAATGTTAATTCCACCTATGGTCTCATAATGAATCTATAGACACTCTGAGGGAGCACTCAACATCAATGCCTCCTATGTTCTCGAATCATGATAAATATAACAAACACTCTGGGAAATCCATCAACATCAATTTCCACTATGGTCTCACTACACTAGGTTCCCACAACCCTGTGTAAAGAAATCGTGACAAATGATAATCAGTATCCAAAGTAAAACTCAAAGTACTACTTGGATAAATTATCTACAAGGCATGGAACAACATATCATATAAATAATCACTCCATCCTAACAACACTAGGAATGGAAAACAAAAGCCTAATAGGCAAGGCTAGACCAACGGCCAAAATCAAACAATCCTAGGAAACCACTTCCATGGCATGGTAAATAACCCTATTTACAATCATAAATCCTCTACTCAAGCATACAAGGCATAAAAGGAAATATAAGGGCTAAAAACTATAAACACTAAATACCTTGAACAAGGGTATTGGAAACATTTTCAAATATAATTCAAAGAATAACTATGGAAAGGAAAAAACCACCAACCTCGGAGTTGTACGAACGATATACGTGAACCTTAGGCCTTAAATCACCCTATAACTCCATATATCTACAAAAATTATAAAAAATTTCAACCAATGATATCTCATGAAAGAGGAGAAATCAAGAGATTATGTTCAAGAAGAAAGGGTAACTCACCGATGCAATTCCAATGGAGCTGACAGAGGTCGAATCAGAGAACAAATAGCAAGTCGATGGCTCAACAAAGATTTGTGCTGTATGATCGCTACTGGACGAAACGGGTGAAGAATAAGATGTTTCTATCAATTATACGCGACCCGACCCATTTAGTGAAATAAAAAGAAAGTACATGATGTGTTCTTTAAAAGTACATGGTGTGTACTTGCCTTTACCGATCTCTGCATTAGGCAGTTTCTAGGACACACCACTTGGCCATGTGCTCGATCATTACATAGCTAACACACAACTACCTGTGGCATCTGAGTACAGGATGTGTACTTATAAGTACATGATGTGTACTCCTGAAATTTCCAAAAATTCGTTTTTTTCTTGAGAACACCAGATAACAAGGTTTATACCTGAAAAGAATATCTAGTTTCTTACGTAGATCATGGACACAATCATTCCAAATATATTTACATCGTCATGAGTACAATGAGATAGAAATGATTATACACCTAGAAATATGAATGTATTTTCTTGTTTGATAATGGGTTTCCCTAGATTTGGGCCTATTGATCCATGTATGTGAATTTGTATGGTTCTAGGTGTACTATTGTTCATCGCTGAGTACATCCTTGTAGTGAATTAGACATTGTCGGATTTCATGGGAGCTGTTCTCAAATGTTAAGAATGGTTTATGGTCAATATTTTGTTTTGTCACTCTGGTGAGTGAAATATGACCACATTCAATTTTTGGGATCAATGATTAGATTATGGGCCATGGTGGTTATGGTTTCTTGAGTGAGAAAGTGGAAGAAAAATCCAATGATAGGGAGTGGCATGTTATTCAAAAAGGTATTACCTTTGAGCTTTAAGGATCATAGGTTTTTAGAGATGACCATAGATCAGTTTTAGGGGAATCATGATTTTAGTGGGGAATATATGAGGCATGTTGAAGTGTGAGATAGGTCATGATGAATGATTTGAGTCAGTGGATCATCTCATTGTGTAATCTCACCAAGAGTCTATTATAGACTCTAGTGGGTGTGTTGGATTGGTCCTGCAATGCCTCTAGGTGTGAAGGAAATATGATCATGTGAGGTGATGACATGCCAATAGTCGGAGCCAACCATTTTTGGGATGAGTAATCTAAGGATAGTCTGATTTTTTAGTATATTAAGTGGGTTATCAAAGTTATAAATGACATTTGGTGTGTCATTTTGGAAATTGAAGATGTATTTTGGGAGTTCAGTTAGGCTTGTGAGGAAAAGTTGGGTTGTTCTTAGTGTGTCCATTGATGATTGGTATAAATTAAATCTAGTCAGTCTTTAATGACAAGTACATGAGCCAATATTGAGTGGAATTATCATGGGTGTAAGGGTTCATTGATTTGAGCATGTTGTAGGAGTGAGAGTTCAAGGTTCTTTTGAGATCTTCGGATGGTGGGGGTGCCAAACATCAAAGATGGTGGCTAAAAGATGAAGCATATAGTGTGGGGAACCATAGATTTTATGGGTGATTTTCTGATGAAAATAATATATGTTTTGGTTATATGGAATTTGGTAAGTGGAATCTTGGTTTTTTAGGTTTTGACAACAGGTGTTGGCTCAGGTCCTGGCTGATGGACTGCCTTGAATTTGAAGTTGTTATTTGACTGAGTTTCAAGAATTCGGGTTCTAAATGAGGTTGTTAGATACAAATGGTGACTAAAATAGGTTGGGTGGTGGGGATGGATTTCTACTGAGACTTCTTGAGGATAGTAAGTATTATGGTGGGGAGGTAGTAATATCCCACATCTGTACTGGTTGAAATTTTATAAGGAATATGAGTTTTGGTTTATTGGATGGGATGCATTTTTGAATAAGAATCAGAATCAAATTATGTGAATTTTAACACTAAAAGTTTATTTTTTTTATATGAGGAATGATTTTAAATAGGTAGACTAAGTTTTTAGATGACCTTTAGAGGCATTAGGTTATGTTTTGGGAGTTTTGGAGTTTTCTTGCCAAGGTACATAGTTTGGTGTGCAAAGTTTTGGGGAAACCGTGTGATACCTTGATGCTTATGATTTTTTTAGTTAATTTCAATATAATCATCGATACTTAATGGTTATTTAAAATCCATTTTGGGATTAAGGGGAACTGTGCAAGGTTGACTAGGGCATGATTCATGGTTTCTAACTTGTATAATGTTTCATAAAAACTACACGCCAGTTTACAAAAATAGTTTAGATGGGTCTTTCATGGCTGGGGAATAGTTTGATAACCATGTCTCCTAAACGCAGAAGGGTTTTTGGTGTTGGATAGTGAAAAATACATAGATTTCACATAATATTTCTAACAATGTGGGGCATTTATGATTGAAATTTTAGGGTGCATAGTTGGTGCACATTTTGGGAAACCATGTAGAAAAACCTTATAGATGACCAGATATTTAATTAATGGTTTAATTTACCTAGATGAACATTTGGGTTTTCTATTCACTCCACCATATTTACCCCTCGTTATAGGTGCATGAGATAAGGGGTTCCAAAACCATACCTCCATATTTAACCCCTTGATTTGGGGTCTCTTCAGGGAAATTGTTGATGTTTTAGTTGAGTTATCTTCCTTTTTGGGTTCCTTTTATTATTCCCCTTTCTCATCTCTAACATACGACTCCTCTAATTTATATTTTGTTGAAAATTCAATGAGATCATGGTGGAATCATCTATTTATACATGAGATTTTGATTGTATTTCATAGTGGGGATCCTAAGACAATTTATGCCTATTTTTTTTGTGGAATTTTCTTAATGTATTTGATCATTTTTATTTTCCTTAGTTTTTACCTAGTGATTTATGTTAATTAATTATGGTAATGGTTTCACCTAATTTACATAAAAATGGAATCAAGAGTTCTTTTTTGGACCAACTGTGGTAGTTTCATTTTGTTTAGATTAGATCTCAATGCTTGGTGGGATTGGTGACATTTAATAAAATTTATTTTAAATTGTTATGTTTAATATTAAATGTAGAGGTTAATGTTTTATTATTTATTTGCATGAGGTTATATATTTGGTAGATGATATGATCTTATTGGATGCTGAGGAGTTTGGATAGGACTTAGATGGGCCTTGATGAGGCCATCGAGCTTTGTAAAGGCTATATAAATCTTTATTGATGAAGTAGGTGGTCTAAGATATTTACCTAAATTCTTTTTAGAATAATTATATGTGTATGGGGTATGTCACTTAAAGCCTTTGCATGGGGTGTTTTCCTCCATGGTATGAGTAAATGGTATTGGTCTTTAAATCAGTACCTCAGACCTCCGATGGATACTATCAGATCCTTTAGTGTTTATGAGACCAAATCCATGACTTCCTAATAAGTGTTCCATTCCAATAAAATGAAAAGTAAGGTTTTGAAGGGTAAATTAGGTGGGATAAGAGATCAACTCAAGTGAGCTCATTAGTTAGCTTAATTAAATGGCTAAAGATCTAGTGGGTAGAAATTGGTAATGAATTATTATAACTTTTATGTTAATAAAATTTACTTTTTTCATGTGAAAAAATATTATGAAATTCCTATTCATCCATTGGAATGGTATTAACAATGTCCATTGGGTTTTGACCCAATTTTTGGAGTCATAGGGGAAATATATGTTTTAAAATGATTTTTTATTTAAAATGAAGTTTTATCTCAAATTGGTATCATAAAAAAGGATTTATAATGGTATTTAACTGTATATAGGTAAGTGTGTTGTAGTTTTTATATTTGGTGAGATTCATCGATGGCCCTTTTCTAATTTTTTGATGGAAATATAGGTATGAACTTGTTTTTGTGTTAATGTTATAAAGGAAAATTGGTAAATAATAAGGTTTTTTTTGAATTTTTAAATGTTTTAAGGTCAAGATATTGAATCATAGTATTTGATAAATGTTCAAAAGGGTTATGTGTTAGATTGATTCTCCAAGAATTGGTAGCATACTACATGAACTAGGTGTAAATCCAAGGCACTAGACACTGATAGTAAACACCATTGTTTATATGATAGAATGATGCTCTGGGAAAACTGGTATACTAGATAGGAATGAATTTTTCACTGATTCTCTGCATCCATGGTTTAAGGTGATGGAAAAATCTTTAGAGAACTCATATTTAAATTTATGGGTAGTTTCTGGATTGAATCTTCATGTCTAGATACCCAACCTTCAAAATCATGGTTATTAAATATTTTTATATGAATATTCATTAAATTACACAAAAAAAACACCTCAGGACCATTATAGTTTAGCATCTTTGGAAACTTGGAACATAATATTCTAATCTAGAGAAAGATCTTAAATGTTTCCCACAATGATCTTCTCATTTATTACCCTTCATAGACAGACCCTGAATAAAATATTTCTTAATAACCTGAAGAAAGTAAACATAATAAAGCATGAGTTAAATTCTCAGTAAGGGTAAATAAGATAAATACATAAACATGATGTTAATGTAAGGGTATGACTACATGAGAAATATATATGAAAAACATTCCATGTATATCAAAGGTCAAAATCTTAATTCATGAGATAAACATTAGAAATTTTTTAGATATGAGTCATAAGAAAATAAAAGAACCTAAGTCATGATAGAATAACATTGTAATGAGACATATAATTGTTCCATAAAGATAATAATATACAATATTATGTCAAGGATTCTCACCAAGACATTCATAAAATGTTAGGCTTGGAATAACCACAAGCGGTCCTTATTTGGGTTTGGTATGACCTCTAGTTTACCCTATTTAGGACTTTGGATAACCACCCATGTATGCTTCTTTTTAGGATTGGAAAACCCAGCCATGTAACCTCTAAGATTATATAAGATATATCATTACCCAATACATTTTAGGGAGATATGTTTCCCACCCATCACATAATTAAAATCATATATATGTGTGCCATAGGATCATAAAACATCTATCATATCATAGACCATGAAAAGAAATGGGTTTTATAAAAATTTAATTATAACATATGGAAAATATAGGTTTCATATTAATTTTATCATATATTAACCTGTGGAAAATAAATTGGGTTTATAATACATTCATCATTTCTCATATAATAACCTATGTAAAAGAAATAGGTTCCATAAACATTCAGTTCTAAAAAAATAAACCATTCAGAGAAAGGATAAGAATGGTTTCCATGGATCATATCCCCATTAAGGTGTAAGTAATATAAATGTATGTCATATTATATGAAAATTTATTTTTAAAGATCACATGCAATGTTTCTCGATGAAAATATTCTTTCCACTTGAAAAACATTTTTTAAAACATAAAACAATTTCAAAATCCATTTCTTTGAAAATATTTTTAAATTAATTTTTAATTCAATTATTGAAGGAAATATCCTTTTCAATTGATTATTTTTAAGTCATAATTTGTTTTAAATTATATTGCTTTTCAAAATAATCTTTAAAAATATTAAGGGGAGCTCAAAATCATTGACTGATTATGATGGTGACAAATATTGTTCATTCTATGAAGGTTAAAATAGAGATTATTTTCACATTTTCTGTAAAATACAAACATGACATGATGATTCCTTTAAAAATATTTATAAATTTTAAAATTGGAAAATATTTCTTCCAAAAAATCATAGTATAATATTGAAACTTTTGAAATGATTTTTACAAAACATGTTTTTGGAAGAAAAAAATTCCTATCAGAAGAGAGAAAAAAAATCAGGATTTATTAAAAATATTTTGAAAATAATTTTAAGTGCCATAGAGTGTAAAAATGATACTATTAGTTTTAAATATCATGAATAAATATAAGATAATAAAAATAATTTATTTTCTTTAGAGACATATCATAATACTTTGCCGTTAGAAAAATAATCATAAACAAACTCGATAAACAATGAAATTGTAACATAAAATCATTTCCACGTTAGATACTTTGAATCATAATCCCCATGAAGGAATAACATAAAATGAAACTTAAAATATGATGATGATAAATAAATTCATGATATTACATGAAAAGGGTCTATATATACACCTCAAAAAATAATATATGGGCATAACGTAACAAATGTCTCAAAGATGAAAAAATGATAAAAAAAATTCTTAACGATTTTGTGACTTTTAAACCATAAACCCCATGATAGAGATATAATAAAATGAATATTTAAATACAATATTTTTATTTATAATTATTATAAAACACATTTTTGGAAAGTAAATACACCTCATAAGAGAAACATTTGGTCAATATGGCATTTGTCTCACAAAAAATAAAAGCGAGGCAGAAATCCCTTACCATAGGTATGGACTTTTTTTGAACAATTTAGATGCTCATGTATAATAAATATAATTTTATTATAAATTATTACAGAACCATAAATATATAATTTAAACCATATATGATTTTATTATGTCCTTTTACTAGCTGTTTATTAATAATTCTATGTTAATGTCAGGATTCGGGTAATAATCACTTTGTTTTTTATATACATTTTGATTTTGTTATATCCAGTCCTCTTACATGGTCATAGTTACATTCTATCCAAAATAATAATAATGATATAATTATAATATTTATTCATCAATTATAATTTTATGAAAAATCCTGAAATAAAATTTTGAGAAATGAATTGTGTTACGATCATGGAGACGGTAGGTCGTACATATGCATAGGTAACATTTTCATTTGTCAAAGAACATTATTGAAATTAGTTAATTAGTATTTTATCTTTACATAACGAAAATAATATCATAAAAAATATTTTTAATTATATATAATTATGCATATAATCCATTTTTTGGTGGTTAAAAGAGTGGGTCACATTGCTTTGTGAAGATGATAGTCCACACATACACGAATGATGTTATCATTCTTCTGTAACTAAAATATAAATAACGAATTTGATATATTATATTTTAAAATTTTTTTATATGTAATTAATATCATAATTATGTAATTTATACCACACATATTCATTAATGTTATCCTTATTATCTTCCATGCAATGCATTATTTATAATAAATCATATCGTTTTGTGAGCCGGTAGTTCGTGGTACACATGAACAACGTTATCATATCCCATACGAAATGGAAATAATATATATTTATATATGATATAATAAAAAAATAGGTATAATTATGTAATAAATATATAAATATACTTTATATCCATCATCATACTCTACCGTGAGAAGTGGTATTGGAAAAAAAATTACATCATTACGTGAGGCGGTAGTCTGTCATATACAAAAATGCTTATTTAATAACCCATTTGATTCAAGAGGAGATAGTTTTTGGTCTTTTACTTAACATAAAAAATTTAATTATATGCAATATACCAACGTTATTATATTATAATGGTGTAATAAATATTTTTGTAGGTGCGGGATGAAATAAAATAAAGATGCTCGGTGAAGAATGTAACATTTTCTTCAGGTATTCTCCATAGGATTTCACAAAAAGATGTCATAGGTTGGGTTTTTCCCAAAAAATGGGTTATAATATGATATGAGGTATTTTGGAAAGTTATTGGTGAATTTATTTTCTAAATAAATGGTTTTTAAGGTGTGAAAAAGATAGTAGGGGTGACCTTTTATAAGTGAGGTGAGTGGCACAAATGTATTTTTTTGAATGAAAAAGTGTACCCTTGTTTTTCACATGTCAAAAAGATTAAAACTAGATCATCCAAGAAACTGTAAGATATAATGTTGATGTAGAGACAACCAGTGGGTGTTGTACAAGTTTTTAGATAATTTTTATCCCTTATATTCTTAGTTTCTCCCTTTGGTAAATAAGTTTTTACCTTAACCGGGATAATTAATTGTTTCTATTTTCAAAATTTATTTCGGTCAAAAAATAATTTGAAATTATTATATTATATAAATTATGATTATTATATATATGTAATCAATATTTCTAAATTAAATTAACATAAGTGAAAAAATGTCATTTAAATGTAATCATGTAGATACGATGAGAAATCCCGTTTTCTATGAGAAAATGCTCAAAAATATTAAAAGTTTTTTATATCAAATTTTATATGAAATTAATTATAATTAACTAAATTGAATTAATATATGTATAATTAAACTAATTTTAACTTAAAACCAATCCAAAATCTAATTTAAAATTTTAAATAATTTTAATGAAAAAAAGTTTTCAATTAAAGTTCAATATTTTTACTATTCATCCAAAAAAATATCTTTTCAGAAAATTGTAAACAATTCAACCCAATATAGTTTTGACATGATGATTTTAATTTTTTTTTTATTTTTTAAAATCAATTTTATAAAAGTATTAAAAATTAATTTAAAAATAAATACGCCAAAATCAGAAAAACATATTTTTTGAAAATACACATTCAAGAAGAAATTAGGAGTTATTATTATATTGTGTCTAGGAAAAAAGATTAATTTTAAACATTTTATTTAATATATAATATATAAATTTCAATAAAATCATTCAAAAAAATTTACACTTTTATTTTTTTAGGTAAAACACTATTTCCAACACTTTCGCCGGGGCGCGCCATCCATCTAGTTCGGGGACGAGAGACACAGTTTTTGTTACCCTGCATTCCCACTTTCCAAAGGCGGGCAACATCCGATCCTTATTCAGGGATGTCTCCTCCTTGATCGAAACAGGATTATGGTATGTCGGTTCTTCCTTCTGTGGATTCCTCCTCGGAACTCATCACCTAGTCCAGGACTCCCTCATAGACTTAATATGTTGTCATGAAACTCTTTCCAGCGTGATATCTTCCTGGATGCCTGTTAATTATGCTACTTATGTCAGGACATTCTAAGGGGTTCAGTCAGGGTATCAACCTTCCGTTAAGGGAGTAGTCACGCTGGGCATCACTGGTGTGTATGGACACTGGGGATTGGTGTGTCTATCTTTTGTCCCTAATTATAGGGCTTCTTGAGGGCACGAAAGCCAGAGGCATCCCACATCGAACTTGGGGAATCGTATTCCATGTGCATTTATCTGAGGTTTTCCTCAGCTTCCTATGTTTAATACATGGTATGCCACAAGTTTAACGTCCAACGGAGACGGATCGGGCTGATCAGAACCCTGACTGGAGTGGATCAGATGGAGGAAACCCCTGGAGGGAACACTGACATTGGGGCAAGCATGTGGGTGGCTTCCTGAATGCTGTTAGTTGAAACCGAGAATGGGGTGGCATGATCCCATCGGGTTGTGGTAGCCTGGGTAAGGATCAGGATGGATGATGAAAGGTTTCGTGAAGGGGATAGTGAATGGGATGGAACCATCTTGAGGATAACGATGGTTTTGGGCTTGGGCCTCAAAGAGGCTTCCTAAGTATCCCCGTGGAAGGGAATCAAAGTCGACGTAGTTCATCTGATGACGGCTTACCGCTGGTTGAGATTTTCAATGGATTACTGCTGTATTGGGACACAATGGCTTACCGCAGCATGGGGTCACAACGGTTTTCCGCAAATTAAGGTCACAAAAACTTACCACTAAATGGAGTGACAACGACTTACCACTGAATGGTGGATACAATTTAACATCATGCAGGACGAGGGTAAATTGACGTGAAGGAGGTCGGAGTGACTGGAGTGGTGGGATTGAACCTCGTGGAGGCTTCCTACATACCCTAACATGGAAAGGATCAAATACCATGTAGTTCAGAAGGTGATGTTTGGGGCTTATGCTCTAAGATGGCCCAGGGTTTCGGTGAACCGACGTGAATAAGGACCTGGGGTCTAGATGGGTGGTGGGCTTGAACCTCATAGAGTCTTCCTAGGTACCTTGCCTTGGCAAGGATCAAAGTCCACATAGTTCAGGATGGGGCGTGGGGCTTACACTCTAGGTTGCCCATTATGATGGGGAACCGACGTGAAGATGGTCGGAACGACCAGGTGGTGGTGGAATTGAACCTCAAGGAGGATTCCTACGTACCATGCCTTGACATGGATCAAATTCCTCGTACTTTGAGATGGGGTGTGGGTATTACACTCTAGGATACCCATGATGTTGGTGAACTGACGTGAAGATGTTCAGAACGACCGAGTGGTGGTGGGCTTGAAACTCAGGGATGCTTCCTATGTACCATGCCTTAACATTGATCAAAGTCCTCGTAGTTTAGGATGGGGCATGGGGCTTACACTGAAGGCTTCCCATGATGTTGGTGAACCCACATGAAGATGGTCGGAATGACCAGGTGGGGGTGGGCATGAACCTCAGGGAGCTTCCTACGTACCATGCCTTGGCATGGATCAAAGTCCTTGTAGTTCGGGATGGGGTGTGGGGCGTACACTGTAGGTTACCCATGATGTTGGTGAACTGATGTGAAGATGGTCGGAACGATAGTCTGGTGGTGGGCTTGAACCTTAGTGAGGCTTCCTATGTACCATGCCTTGACATGGATCAAGGTCCTCATAGTTTGGGATTGGGCATGGGGCTTACAATCTAGGCTTCCCATGATGTTGGTGAACTGACGTGAAGATGGTTGGAATGACCAGGTGGTGGTGGGCATGAACCTCGGGGAGGCTTCCTACGTTCCATGCCTTGACATGGATCAAAGTCCTTGTATTTTGGGATGGGGTGTGGGGGTTACACTCTAGGTTTCCCATGATGTTGGTGAACCGGCATGAAGATGATCAGAATGACCGGGTGGTGGTGGGATTGAACCTCAAGGAGGGTTCCTACACACCATGCCTTGACATTGATCAAATTCCTTGTAGTTCAATATGGGGCTTGGCGCTTACACTCTTGGATTCCCATGATGTTGGTGAACCCACGTGAATATGGTCGGAACGACTGGGTGGTGGTGGGATTGAACCTCAGGGAGGCTTCCAATGTACCTGCCTTGACATGGATCAAAGTCCTCGTATTTCGGGATGGGGCATGGGGCTTACACTCTAGGCTGCCCATGATGTTACTAAACTGACGTAAAGATGGTCAGAATGACCAGGTGGTGGTGGTCTTGAACCTCATGGAGGCTTCCTACGTACCATGCCATGAAATGGATCAAAGTCCTCGTAGTTCGGGATGGGGCGTGTGGCTTATACTCTAGGCTTCCCATGATGTTGGTGAACCGACGTGAAGATGGTCGGAACGAGCGGGTGGTGGTGGGATTGAACCTCAGGGAGGCTTCCTACATACCATGCCATGACATTGATCAAATTCCTCGTAGTTTGGGATGGGGTGTGGGGCTTACACTCTAGGCTACCCATGATGTTGGTGAACTGACATGAAGATAGTTGGAATGACCGAGTGGTGGTGGGATTGAACCTCAAGGAGGCTTCCTATGTACCATGCCTTGACATGGATCAAAGTCCTCATAGTTTGGGATGGGTGTGATGGTCGATGCTTACTCTAATCCCATGTGAGTCATGCTCGGTGTGAGAAACAAGAGGAAACAAGGACTTGATGATCACATTTTGAAATGTGTGTCCATGGGAAGTGGGGTGGGGCTTACACGTGGAGTGGCCCAGGGAGAGAAATATTGGGACTTACTCTAGGATGGAGGCCCGAAGGGTGAAAAAGCGCAGGAGGAGAGGGATTTGGGACCGAAGAAAGGAGAAGCATCATTTCCCACCATGCCATTCGCTGGCCCTAGGGACTGAAGATGAAAGGAGAAGCATGGATGCTGCATCCAGCAAGAAAAGGTTGGGGCTTACACCAAGGTGGCGACCCTTTCCCCACGGACAAACGCCACTATGATAAGGAGGATATCATCCCCTGTGAAGGGTGATCCCATCCCCGTGGAGATGAGAGGGCATATAGAATGTCCAAGGTGGGGGTACCCCACATGCAAGGCATGGGGCGGGGTCATAGTTTAACATCATGTGCTGAGGATGATAGTTCTTGGAAGTTTAACATCCTGTAGCTCGGATGGTGTGGGTTCACTCTGGACCCCTAGGATATACATAACTGGTACCCTCTACTCCTTAGTGCTATGAGGGGACATACAAAGCCTTGGTGAGGGGGTGTCACAGAGCGAACCATCAAGGGGCCCACATTAGCATGGCTATTCGAAGAAGTAATAGACATTATCATTCCTATGCAAAGAAGCGCGAGGCAAAGGAACGCAACGGGCAGTATCGTCCAAGGGACTTTGAAGTCACATCGTTCAAACCTGGAGGGTCTCATGGGAAAAGGAATTTCCAAGAAGAGGGATTCATGGGAAGGGGCCTTGAGAAGCACTATTTCTCTTCATGGCAGAGGGCACTTGCGAAGGGGTGTGCTTCACAAATTAGGGTGCCTAAGCCTAATCATAAGGCAGAGGTGCATATGGGAGGTGCTTCATGAAGTGGAAAGGAATTCGTAGAGCACTGTCTTGTGGTGCAACGGTGCCTCGCGAAGCATGGTGTCACGAAGCAACAAGCTTATTGAAGTACAGTGACCCTTACATAGCATGTGGATCATGTGTACATGAAGGGTGTTTCATGAAGAATAAACACTCCATGATGAACCGGGTCCCCTTTGGGATCCCCATCCTTCGCGAAGACCCTTAGGCTTCACGAAAGGCATCCCTCTCGTAAGAGGGGATCAAAACGAAATAAAGGGGAGGCGCATCATGGAGAAGAAGTACCTCGCACAGCTCATGGTTCACAGAGTAGAAGGATGCTTCATGATTCAGGAGCTGGGAAGTCAAAAGGTCCAATTGTCCATCCTTTGGGCTCAGGGGGAGCTCGGTATTTATAGGTAAGAGGTCCTATGAAGCAGAGCTCACACGGTGTGAAGAGGGACTTGGTTGCTACGCGGTGGGTTCACAAACATCAAATGTGGTCATAGAGCGTCCTGGATCCTTGCTTCACGACGCGCTCGTGAACGTCAGATGCATTCATGGAGCATCCCGCCTCCTTGCTTCGCGGTGGGTTCACGAACGTCAAATGCGTTCACGGAGTGGCCTACCTCCATGCTTCACAGCGACAACAGTGTTGGGGGGAATCTATGAAGAGGCTTCACGAGGAAGTCATCCATGCATTCTTTTGGATTCTTCTATGTCCTGAATTTTGGCTCCAACAAATGCCCCCCCCCCCCCTCAGACTTGGAGCCACGAAGAGATCAAGGGTCGAAGTTTGAGGGTAATCACCAAAATCCTCGGCTATTTGCAATGCTGGATCGCGAAGAGGGCTCACAAGGCGGACAGGGGATGCGCGTACTGAGTGTTCCGCAAAGCTCAGTGAGAACTATACGCGTTGCGATTCTCTGAAGTCTGTCGCCTATAAATAGGAGGCGATTGTCTCTTTTGTCCTATCCCTTCTCCACTAATTTGTCCTTTTGCGCTCTCTATTCGCAAATCTCTGCATACTCCGTGAGTATTCTATATGAATTGAGTCTTCACGGCGCACAATGAGTCCTCGGCTCCGCATTTGCACTCTGCGATCCGGCGCTTGAATGCCTAAGTAGCGCTCTGTGAACAATCTTTGCGAAGGGTCTTCGTGAACACGCTCTACGGACGAGATTCACGAACCAGCCAAAAAATCGTCCAAGTTCTAGAACTAAATGTCCCAACAAGAAGCTTCCTAGGGGGTCCTTGTGGATACCACATGGAGGGATGAGATGGTGAATAGTCTGGGGCTAGGAGAGTTGGTCCTTTGCCACTCAGACCATAGTTCCTTGGTGGAGCTGCTATTGGAGAGCCAGAAAAACTACCCGTTGTGTAGGAGGTTTCCCTTATTTGGATTCGGGACGAGGGATGACATCTTCATCCCTAAAGCAAGTAGGGATGAACCAAATTACTGGTTTAGGATCACTCCATTCCAACGCCAATGGTTCAGGGCAGCTGATGGCCATGCCTAGGAATATTTCACTCCCATCATTGCCGACTGCTTATACAACCATCTAAAGAACTTATACGGGAAGGCAAAGCAGCCGGAGACATCCCCTCCTCTGTACCAAACTATCTTCAAGGCGGCGCTGGGGAACCCAAAGAAGGGGTGGTCTGAGGAATGGGACCTATGGCAGGGTGGAAGCTTCACGAATGATTGGGCCTAGGCCTATTGGGTATGTGCCTCGTGTGAGGAGTTCGGAGCAGATCTGAGAAGAGTGGGCCTGTATGAGGCAACTTGGGCTTCCCAATTACACATCTACTTGCCAAAGCAGCTAATGTTAGAGCTATTGAGCCAGTGGTCACCAGGGACCAATACCTTCCACCTACATCATGGGGAGGTCGACATCAGCTTATGTGATGTGCATCAGATCTCGGGGGTCCCGATATTGGGGGTGATGTACAATGAATTACTCCCTCTTATTGGTGCGTGGGAGGATCCGGAGCAGATGTCACGTCTGGAAATGACATTTATGGAGGTTGTTCCAGGGGATGATAAGGAGGCGATGAGGGATGTCCACTTCAAGCATTGGTTTAAAAAGTTTCTGAACATTCCGATAGATCATCAGTTCCTGGAAAGACCTCGAAATTTCCCAATGGGGTCCCGGAGAAAGGAACACTCGTACTGGAGGCTATTGGAGAATTTCCAGTGGAAGACCTGGGGCTTCAATGTCAGTACAGAGCAACATCCAATAGTCAGGCAGGTGGTATTCATCGCAACTCTCATCTGTGGTTGGATCCTTCCGGTGAGGGATACCAAAATGGGAGTGCGACCAAGAACTTTCATCATGGCATAAACATTGGGGATAGGAGGGCAGGTCAACCTAGGGATCCCGATGCTCGCCATGTTGTATAAGATATTGTGGCACATTAGCTAGGGAAAGAGGTCACAGAGGGTATGCGGGTCATTCAACCTCCTATACAGGTGGATAGAGACGCACATCAGGGGGATATATGAGTATCCAAAACCAATCTCGCCTCCAGGGTCGAACTTCCGCCCATCGATCCTAAATGCTGCGGGGAGCTTTCCGACCAAGATGACTGCATCATCTGTTATGAACCAAGTGTGGAGGGTGGATGAATTCAATTTCCACCCATTTTTATTGCCGACTGGGGTATTTACTGATGACGACTGGGGGACAGAAGAGCACCAGGACTACCTCCTGGCCTTTCGAGGTGGAGTCTTGGTGGCCAGGGTAGACCGTGAGCATCTCTACGAGCTATACACCCCACACTGATTTGCAAGGAAATTTCAGTGCCTATAATGACTGACCCCGTAGGTCTACTTGGATGTGTGTCACGAGGGGAACCCGTGTGTGATGAGGCAGATGTGGCTCATGTTCACACAGGAATATACAGAATGAACTGCCTCCGCCAACCTTAATCCTTGGGCTCATAAAGGAATATGCCCAGAGATGGGAGGTGGTCTACCTGGGGGAGACGCTGATGTGGCCAACCACTCTAGTCGGTGATGGTGAGCCTCCCCGGCCTCAGGGCCGACGCCAGAAGGCGGAAAGGGAATCCCGTAGAGTTGGGGCTCCTGTAGCGGTGACACCCGCACCAGTTGAGGGTGAGGCTGTGGTAGAGAATCCGGCAGCGAAAGTCGACCCAGTGGTCCTAGGAGAATAGATTCATCCAGAGGGGCGTCCACCGAGAGGATTCCACAGGATTTCTACTCAGGCCCCGGGGAAACAGCTGCGCCATATTGACATGCCAGAGAATGCTATCTTCCCAGAGTCCTAGGACATCTGGGATGTCAACTGGAAATTCCTTGGCCCATCTAAGTTATGGTCGTACCTTAACTGCATCAAGATGGACTTTCTATGGATTGACCCTATTAGAGTCATTTATTCAGTATCCCAAGCGGAGGAAAAGCAATACATGGCCGAACTAGGAGACTTTATCCACTCTCGGGGTGCCCTGCACCTGATGAAAGACTGGGTCAGGGTGTTTTTTGATCGTACGATCCCACCACAACTGTCAACTGCTGACCTGAGGGAGCGCTTCCCACTCCTGGAAAAATCAAACGAGTCCTCCTAGGGAGACGAGGGGAGTAGAGGGATTCCGTTAGAGTAGGGTGAAGTCGGCAATCTGTCCTTGGATATCGAAGATTTCACAGAGGCTCTCGAGGTAAAATCCCAAGTTCCTTCCTCAGGATCGGATCTTTGGTTACTCTGGATTCCTTATCAGCATCTTCACTATGCAGGAGGACCTTGTGCATAGACCTCGTTCTCACCCCTCAGTGGGTGCTGATGCGGGACCTTCGAGATCCACACCCGTGGCTGCATCAACTTCCATGTCTGGTGGGGCTAGGACACTCGACGAGGCTCCCTTGAAGTCTCTAGACCTGACAACCATATAATGGGGGCCACATCTCGGGGTCCCGATGACATCATCCCGAGAGCGAGACTAGAGATTTGACCTCTGTAAGTCTCCTCTATCGAATTTACAACTGCCATCCCCTGACTATGTTAACTGACATTCACGTCCCCTTTCTTGGCATGTACATTCTTTCAATTGTCCTGGGCCGCTGTGGAGAAGTTGGTCGGGACATCTGCTAGCACCATTCCCAAAGGCATGCCAATGGTTGTGGAGGTGGATATCCAGCCTGACTGAACTGTAGTGCTCCTGATCACTGGAGGGGACGCCAGTGGGACTGTGCCTGAGGTTATTGTGGTGGGATCCAATGATGAGGATCAACCAGAGAGTACAGGCCCCGCCACGCCTGATCCAACGCCAGATGTGGACCCAGATGAGTAGTTCCTGGGGGAATTCCCCACATATGAGCCTACCAATCATGCCGATTGGGACGAGATACCCTCTTACAAGGAGGACAACAAAATAGTCCATCACCGATCATGGAAGCTGATCACACGCTTCATCAACAACACCCTCCAAGCACCATGGTTGGATGAGATGGACAGACTTCACTTGTGACTGCGCTAACTGTTCGTCGGGGGAGTGGATGCCTATCACCCTCACATGATCATCCGAGATATTATGGAGGAATAGATTCGGGAGTATGAACATGCCCTCAGTGTGGGATGGCAAGAGGGGAAGGTGGTGAACATCACGAGGCTCCAGGAGACCGAAAAAAGGTTGAACGGTTGTAGGCCCATGCAGATGATCATTCCTCCTCTCTTTATGCACAATCTGAGATCATCTTGTGACTGAAAGCCTAGCTGGAGGAGGCCAAAGATGGCATGGAGAGAGATCCTCTGAGGAGACGGTCGTTATCCGGACCGGTGTCGAGTGGTCTCAGGTAACGACAGACAAACTGCACCCTCTCGTTGTCGAGGTTGAGTGGGAGATAAATAGGCAGTAGAAACTTCTGGACGCCACCATCCAGAGGGTGGCGGAGCTGCAACGTTCCTTTGATGATGTCAATCCATCCATGGGTAGAGTTTACCCCCAGTTACTGTAATGATTAAAAACCCTTAAACATACTTTCATGATTTTATTGTTTGATTCCATAGAATGCACGAATTCTATTGTTTACATTGGTTTATTGTATCATCGTGATGTTTGCATAGCATCCAGAAATCATTCCCTAAACTCACGTGGGTCGGGACTGATGTGAGAACCAAGGTATGACCAACTTATTACCCCATCCAAATGTAGGAGTGAAAAATAAGATTCGGGGATCTAGGGTTTGAACAACCGGTCCGGATTTACAGGCGAAAATGGGAGAGACTTGACTGGAGAATGAATCTCTCAGAACAGCCGAATTACCATTTTCCTAGTGTGCTTATATGCACGAATGGGGTAACACTAGGGGTGATGAAATCAATATGAATAGATGGGAATGATAGGTGTGAATCACGACACCCAGGATTCAGAACATTGTGGGGGTGGCATGATAATAGAGAATAACTGTTGAATTCATTTGAAACATAGTATTCTTATTGTATTAGCCTAGAGTGGGGATATAAAATGAGGGCCGACCACTGACCCTATTCGAAACAAAGGGCCTGACTCAAAATTTCATCCATTAGTCTTCCAGAACATTGGCCCAGGACAATAGGTGGGACATAGGCCAAGCATCCATACTTTTAGGGGGTTACCTTAGACATGGAAGATGATGAGGGTCTGAATAAGGGGCATACAAAGCATGGAATGTGGATTGATGGTTTGCTCGAATAGAATCCAATACTCTCGAAATTACGCCACCATGGTAGAAGCACATTAGATGGACTCATCGATCTGATGAAGGATCATTCATTCTTTTAGAAAGGACCTCTCTCGCGGGGGAGCTGTCGCTTCCCAAAGTCATCGTGGGGCATCTCGAACTTGTTCAGGGAAAAGTTGTAGTAACATGGTTCCCCACGAGGGGTCAAGCCAGGGGGCCAGAAATGGGGAGGAATAGGATTTATGATTCCTAGGGCTGGACCCTAGGTGAAATACTTGGGTGTCTCTATGTATCCCATGAGGATGGGAATCAAGCTGTACGTAGTTCTGGAAGCACAATTTAATGTCATGCGGGACGATGAGAAGCCTGGATGTGCCGGTGCACATCCTACGAAAACTACTAAGCCCACGTGAGTCATGATCAATGTGGGAAACAAGAAGTAGTGGTGGTACTTTCCTGAAACATGAAGGAACATTTTAGGGAGAAGGGATGCTCAGTTAATGTCGGCCCAATGATGCTAACCCGTCCATGTAACACACCTATATTCACGAAGAAGTATAGCCATGTATGTGATAATTCCACCTGAACATGAGGAAGTGGAAATGTGTGAATCATGATGCTTGAAATATGAATCACAATGGTGGTGACGTGACAATGGAGGGATAGATGTTGACCGTATTTGAAACACAACATCCACATTGCGTCATCTAGGAATGGGGAAAGACAAATGAGGGTCGATCGTTGACCATGTTCGAAACACAAGACCTGTCGCAATTGTCGTCTGAAGTCTTCTGGAGCATTGGCCCATGATGGTAGGTGAGCCAATGCAGCAAGGGACCTGGGCATTAGGGGGTCCCTTCAGATGTGCAAGAGGATGAGGATCCAAAGAGAGATCTCATGAAGCTTGGGCATGGAATGAGGGGAATGTTCCCATGAAATTTCCACACTTCGAGATCTTTGTCAAAATGCATCTGAATACGACAATGAGATGAATTAGATAGAGGGAGTCGAGTCCCTTCTCATAGAGAGATCTTAGTTCAGGGTTGTAGAACATGGACAATGGATCATAGGAAACACGGGAGACACATGGTGGGGTAATTATAAAACATTTCATGAATGGGAACCTGGGGCTCCAACCACCAAGTGTTCCCTGGGAAGGTTCTAGGTCAAGGGATCAGAAATGAGAGTTAAGATGGGTCCGAAGTAAGGTGCAAAGACATTCCTAAGTACCCCATGAGGATAGGGATCAAGTTTTACATAGTTATAAGAGGTGGCACGGTAAAGTACCAATGTTAGAAATAAAAGGGGCATGCGGGCGTGGCCCTCACACCAAAAGTAGTATTTGATAAATCTTTTTTTCCTTTAAGGTGAGTGGGTTTTTTTGTTGAAGAAACATGCCCAGGGTAGTAAGCCCTTGAATTTTCACAAGAATCAATCCATAGTAGGCATTTTCAAATGTTATGGTGTGTGACCAATACCAAACATAGCGTCCCCTTGAGTGAGGATATCATGATGCAATGTCGTTTTTCATCGTGCATCTAGGATGATAATGTCACAGTTTAGGGTCATGTAATAGGACCAGGCGTGCATTTTAACGTCATGTGGCATAGACGTAGTAGAGGCTATGCTAAATGAAGAATGTGTACGGTGCAATAAAACATACCTGATGTGAAAGGGGATATAATCCCATACCACACCATATGAAATTATGAGAAAGGAACCTCAGGACAAGGGGCCTAAATAGAGTTAAGAGGATAAGGGGAAAGAGAAACTAGCTCCCAATTGAGCTGGACCCAAAAACGAGATGTCTGGGTGTTCCTACGTATCCCATAAGGATTGGAATCAAGCCAAACGTAGTTCTAAATGAGATATTAGTTTGTGGTCTTAGAGCGCAAACCATGGATGAGAGAAGAAATGGGAGGCGCATGGTGCATTTCTTTCCAAATCCGACGTGAGTGAGGACCCATGAGGTGCCCACTATACCACATGTTTCTCAGAGAGTTCGGGCCGAGGGGCCGAAATAGGGCTGAAGGGCCTAAATAGAGGGTAGGATTTCAGATTCCTGGGGCAGGACCCGAAGACGAGATGCTCGGGTGGTCCTACGTATCCCATGAGGATGAGAATCAAGACGTACGTAGTTTTGGATGATATCTTAGTTTATGGTCTTAGATATCGGACCATAGAGGAGAAAAAACCTTCCAAGTATGTACAGACCTCAATCTGATCCCTAAGCCCACATGAGTAAAACTCGGTGTGGGAAACAAGGGCGGAAGAGGTTTTTTGCACTACCTGGAACGCACGCTAAAGGAAAAATGGTGTGGTTCCCTGAATGATTCCCTTATCGCGGATTTTTTCATCCTAACTTGTGGATGCACATTGAGGAATAGTACCAAGAGTTTCGAAGTTCTACTTGGAAATGATGAGGTGGAGAAGGATGTGAATCATGTAACCGACATTTTGGGCATAATGGGGTTGGCGTGGTGATGGAGGACAACTGTTGACCATGTTCAAAACACAGTATCCATATCTCATTAGCCTAGAATTGGAACAAAAAATGAGCATCAACCAATGACCATATTGCAATGCGGGATTTGTATCGGCTTGTTGTCCGTGACCCTCGAGGACGTTGGCACGTAATGGTAGGAGAGCCCTTATGCCTAGCATCCATGACACTTGGGGGTCCCTTTTGGTGTGAAAGGTGATGGAAGCCCTAATGAAGGGGAAAAAAGCCTGAAAAACGAGTGGAAGCATGTCTGAGTAGAGTCCGACAATCCTGGTATTAAACCAGAGTACCCTTAAGCACATTGGCGAATCGCCGAAGGGGGTCAATGAGGGTGCTCAACTTGAGAGTACCTGATTTGAAGGGATGAGTATAGAATAGGGGTCAGAGAATTCCCAGGAGGTAGAGGTATGTGGCATGGTTGTTACAAACCCGATGTGAATGAGGACATAATCCCATACCACACCACATAATCCTCTCCCCAGGAAAGGGGAGCCCACAGGGCCAAGGTGAAAAGGGGGGTTTCTGAGAGATGGGACTGGACCCGAAGTATAGACATTTGGGAAGTCCTAAATATCCCAAAAGGATGGTAATCAAGGAATACATAGTTCTTGAAGCACATGGGGGTAAGGTACCCTAATGACGGGGGTGTAAAACACAGTGAATAACCTGACGTGAATGAGGTCATAATCCCACACCACAACGCACACTCAGGGTAAGAAGTTGGGCTAGGGCCTGAGAAGGCCAAGGGGCCTGAGGATGGGATTCAGTTTGAAAGGCCCGAGGAGTTTTCAATTTAACGTCTTACAGTGAGGACAAAATAGAGGAGGAAGATACCTCAAACAAGGGAGGTGTACAACACGATGAATAAACCAACGTGAATGAGGACATAATACCATACCTCACCGTACAATCCCATAAGAGAGAACCTGGTTCAGGGGCCCGAAAAGGCCAAGGGGCCTGAGGCTAGGCCTTGGATGGAAGGCCATACACCCTCTTGTATGGTTACCACCACATCACAGCTCCTAGGACCATGTGAGTAGTGCTCGGTGTGGGAAACAAGGAACCGATCTCGGATCTCCCCGTCATATGGGAGTCTATGACCCGTCTTGGCCCAAATGGAGTTCGTCTCTTGGAGGTACAATGGGGAAGAATGAACCACTACACTCAATGTTTGGGACATCTTGGGGTTGTCCCCATGTCACAGGACATCTGTCGACCATGTTCCAAACACAACTCCCTATATTGACCTGAAATGGGAGCAACAAATGAGCATCGACCACCGACCATATTCGAAATGCAGGACTTGTATCATCTTGTTGCTCAAAATCTGCGAGGGCGTTGGCCTGAAGTGGTAAGAGAGCCCTTAGGCCTATCATCCATAGCATTTGGGGGGCCTTATGGATGAGGAAGATGATGAAGTCCCAATCATAGGAGTGGGTGAAGCATAGTTGTACCCATCTAGGAAAGAGGTGAACATCTTCAGGGAGCTGGATGTATCGCCAGATCGAGATTAGCTCGACATGAATTGGGGAAATAGTCTGCACCCCACCATATGTCTTGAACTGAGGGGAAGACTCTGGCATTTAGGCTGGGCCAACAGACGAAATGTCCAGGCATTCCTATGTGTCCCATGAGGATGGGAATCAATCCATACATAGTTCTCAAAATGCAGTTTAACATCATGCAGGACAATGCACAATTTAAAGTCCTATACGATCAGATATTTTAAGGTCATGCGGGACCAGCGTGCAGTTTAGGGTTATGCAGGACCAGCATGATGTTTAGGGTCGTTCAGGACCCGCATGCAGTTTAGGGTCGTGCAGGACCATCATGCAGTTTATGGTCCTGCTGGACCAGCATGTAATTTAGGGTCATGCAGGACCAATATGTAGTTTAGGATCGTGCATGACTAGCATGCAGTTTAGGGTCATGCAGGACCAACATTCTCAGGAAAAGTATTGTTTGAAGAACATGGAATTGGTGGGAGGAGTTATACGCTCACCATCCATGGTCACCAGGGATTATTCTCCATTGGGGTAAACCTTGTGAACTATGTAAGTTCATTCCCATTTGGGATCCAACTTGGGTGGTTTTCTGCCAGGGATCATTGGTGCCCTGAGGGCCAATACCCAGTCGCTTTGTAGAAAAGAGAGGAGGGGAGATTCTTGTTGATGGCTCTATATATCTTATTCTGATGCCTTTCCAGATCGTGCAGGGCACGAAGCCTATTCCCTTCATGTGCTTCCAATTCAGCCAGACGAATTTCGGCTACCTTATCTGGAACCTGCTGGTCATAGACCACTGTGCGTAACGAGGGAAGTTGGATCTCGATGGGGAGGACGACCTCAGCTCTATACACCAGGGAATATGGGGACACCTGGGTGGAATTACAAGTTGTCATCCAATAGTCCCAGAGGGCATTGGGGAGCTTGTCCGGACAACTCTTCTTATTCTGACCGACCATTTTCTGTAGAATGTTAGAGAAGGTTTTGTTGAATGCCTCGATCTTCCCATTTTCTTGTACGTGATAGTAGGAGGTATGGTTCGAAAAGATGTTGTCCTTGGCGTACAATTTCTTCAGCTCGGTTGATCGGAAGTTGGTGCCTTTATCGGTGAGGACATTGTGAGGGACTCTAAATCGGTGGATGATGTTGGATATCACGAAGTCAACAATGGAATGGGCCTTGACCTCATTGAGTGGAACTGCTTCTTCCCACTTGGAAAAAAAATCTGTGGCGGTCAGGATGAACCTGCACTGGTGAGCTGTTGTCGGTGGGTATGGTCCCATGACATCGGGTCCTCATACTAAAAATATCCAAGAGTACTTGGTGGAGTGGAGAGGTTCTAGTGGCTGATGCAGGAAGTTAGAATGAACTTAGAACGCATGACATCTTTTGGTGAACTAGATACAATCATGGATCATAGAGGTCCAGAAGTACCCCAGTATCTGGATCTAATGGGATAGCTTCAGACCAGCCTGGTGGGCCCCACAGGAACTAGCATGAACCTCCTTCATGACTTGATAATTCTTGACTCCTTGGATGCAATAGAGGATAACACCATCAAACCCATGCTTGTAGAGGATCTGCTCAAATATGAGACCAATCATGAGGGTAAAATGCATTGCGCGACGTCAGATTCACTCGTTCTCAGCCCGATCAGCCGAGAGGCAACCATTTTGGAGGTACTTGACAAAAGGGGCTCTCCAGTCGGGAGTCACTTCAACCACTGCATCTGGAGAACCTGGGGGTCCTGACGTAGAGGACCTGGTGGTAAGATGGCTTACTCACAGGACATCATCATCCTCTAGGGTGACGAAGGCAATGAATCTCTAGTGTGCGAAGTGTATAATCAGATCATTCTACTTGGGTTCTACAAGTGATGCAGCCTGGTTGGCCAGGGCATCAGCTCGACCATTCTGAGATTGAGGGACATGAGTAACTTCTGGCCGAGATGGAAACCAGGACATTAGATGGAGGGTGTTCTCCAACAATGGTATGAGCTTTAGTTTTCTGATGACGTAGCCACCATTGACTTTCTTGAGGACTAGTTCGGAATCCCCATTGACATGGAAATGGGGTACATCGATCTCAAGAGCAATCTCGAGGACAGTAATGAGAGCCTGATACTCTGCCTCATTTTTGGTGCAGCCTTTTGACAACCGGAATGAATAGGGCAGAATGTCTTGCACCGAGGTAATAATGAAAATAACTAGGACCACTCTGTTAAGCTTAGGATCATTGAGTCTCCTGCTAGTGGGGCTCTGAGAGGCACTATCAAAGTGTATCTGTCAACATGGGATGACAGGATATACTGAGAGGATTGCCTCTTTGAAAAAATCCAAGTCCAGGGGCTGGTCTGTGGAGGTTGGATGGGCAGCTAGAAAGTCTTCCAATGCCTGTCTCTTGACAGCTTTCTGAGGGATGAACTTGATGTCGAACTGCTGGAGGATTACTGGCCACTGTGCTAGATGGCTGGTCAACATGGAGAGATTCAGAATGTACTTCAGCAGGTCTACTCGAGACACTAGCTATACCTCGTGGTGCTACAAGTAGTGTCTAAATTTATGTACTGTGAATACCAGTGCAAGACAACTCTTCTCGATGGGGGAGTATATGGTCTCCGTATCGATGAGCATACGACTGAGATAATATAGACTGTTTTATATCCCCTCATTGTTCTTCTGGTTGATATGGGCACCAAGATATCATTCCAGTGCAGTCACGTATAGGATTAGTGGCTTTCTGGGGATGGGTGGAATCAAGAATGGAGACTGGAGCAGATGCTGCTTAATTTCCTCGAACGCGGTCTGGCACTCTTTGTCCCACATGTAGGCAGAGCCTTTCTTCATAAGCCAGGAAAAATGCTTACACATGCCAGCCGGATTCGCAATGAGTCAGTGTATGTAGGCTAAGTGGCCTTGGAAACCTCAAAGCTCCCAAATATTTCTCGGGGGAGGCATCTGACTAATGGACTTGATCTTCTATGGGTCAATCTCGATGCCTCGGTACCTGAGAAAAAATCCAAGAAACTTCCCAGAGGTGACCCTGAAGGCACATTTCAGCGGGTTCATCATCAGGTGGTGGGAACAGATAAAGCCGAACACTTTCTTAATGTCCTTAATATGGTCCTGACACTGACGATATTTGACCACTAGATCATCCACATAGCATTCCACCTATGTCCCAAGGATTGGATTGAATATGCGGTGCATGGCCCACTGATAGGTGGCACCTGCATTTTTCAGGCTAAAGGGCATAACCTAGTAACTGAAAGTACCTTGGGGTACCTAGAAAGCGGTGGAATCATCATCTTATGGGTCCATCTGGATCAAATTATATCCAAAGTAACCATCCATGATGGAGAGGGATTGGAACCCGACCATAGTGTTGATCAACAATTTTGTCACTGGAAGGGGAAAATCATCCTTCCGACAGAGACGATTGAGATCTCATAAGTTGATGTAGACTCTGATCTATCCATTATTCTTCCTGAATGGAACGATTTTGGCTAGATAGTTGGTGTACTTGAACTCCTTAAAAAAGTTCTCTTTGATGAGCTTGTCAACTTCGGCCTCAACCATGGCACCGTGAGAAGGGTGCATCTTCCTGGGAGGCTGCTTGAACCCGCAATGGTTTGTCAGGAGACCGAGGTGGTTGACGGCTACCTGAGGATCTAGTCCTGGCATCTCATCATAGCTCTAGGAGAATACATTACGATGCTACTTCAAGAAATTCACGTACCACTGTTTCTCCTCGAGGTACATGGCATAATTGATCAATGTAGGTATTGGGTCTACCTCGCTACCAAGGATCACCTATACTAGTTAATTGACCATGGAGGAAACACCTTCTTCAATGGTAGGGGGAGCATCCTCCAAATCCTCTTAATCTCTTTTAGAGGGGGGATTCCCAGTGGGAGAAGCTTCCTATGGGTCGGCAGATCTTGACAGGAGGCTGGTACTAGCCTGGATAGTAGTGGACAACATATCAAGAGATTCACAAGACGCTGAGACCATAGCGACGAAGGCAGTTGATCCAATCCCATCTAGTCTTCTTCCCAAGGGGCCACACTTGATGACATCAAAGAAATAGTGGCGTGTCGGCTTGATCCAATTGATCCCAGCCCGGAGAAATAGACACGTATGACATACTTCCATGGCCATGGGGTAGACATCCCGATATTGTACGGGGGTAGGAGGTTCTGGGATCACCTGAGACTGGTCTGTGTAGGAGTATGAGGTGATTTTCCACCATCGCTTGGACTTGGTAATATCCTTTCCCCTTGTACTAGAGACAACAAAACATTGCCCCGTGTCAGGGGTTGTGGCCTCCAATCAATAGACTGGGAAGGCATAGGTGTCATCCAGACCATCCTAGGGGTCATTTGTGACCGTGGCGGGCTCAACCTCACTTTACAGAATCTACTTATCCTTACTATTGTAATAGTCAGTGTCCAGATAACGAGTTTCATAAGAGGCAAAAGGAGATGCATCATCTTGGATTATTCCTACTCAACCATTTAGGGAGTACATGAGGCACTGGTGATACGATGAGGGAACCTCCGCGTGCAGGTGGATCCATGGTCTACCCATCAATGCATTGTACGCGGTGTCCTGGGAGACAACCATGAAGTAGATACTAGAAACTAGGCAACCGAACTGGGTCTTCATGTGGATCTTACCGACCAGGGTCTGCTCGGTCATGTCATATCCATGGATCCTTAAATCGGTGGGAGTCAGGTCATCCAAGGATAACCCCAGCTTCCACAATGTCTGCATTAGGATAAGGTTAATCCCAATGCCGGTTTCAAAGAGACAATGGTGAACCTCCATGCCGTTAAATTGTCTGGTGATATACAACGAGCAGATGTGCCCCTATATGGGAGAGCCTTCATCTTCTCATGAGAACAAAATGATGGCCTGGTATTCGGTATTCTCAACTATTTTAGCATGAAAGGCTTATCCAGTTGCTACCTCTGTCTCAAACTAGAGGGGGATTATTAAAGCCTCAGTGAGGGCCTCACGCATATCCAATGATAGGAGAAGGGATTCAAGGATGGAAAGCCTTGATAGGATGCCGGTGAGGTGCTTGAGAACATCATACTTTTGTGCCAGGTGTGAACTTCTGCTTACAGGAGGCCGTTCTGCGATTGGAGACATGGTGCGACCTGTTGGTTGGACCGATAGCTGGATGGTGCTAGGCATGTCCCATTGTTCACTAGTTGAAGCCCGAAGAGTCGCTGTCAAAAGAGGACCCGATGAATGAGATCATCCCATAGCCAGGCGAGGCTAGCCACGACCTGGATGAGGTAGCTCTGACTGATACAGTAGAACAAACGGTGGTGGAAGCGGTCCTGATGACACCGGATGAAGAGGCTGTGAGTGCTGAGCTCTGCACTAGGCTTGCTGTCTAGTCTTAGTGGGATGCATGGACTGGTTGGAGGTGCCAACTGATGCACCTTGACAACCCATATGGTCACATCTCTGCCAATGTTGGTGTCTGCTGGGGACGTTAGGGAGGTTTGCCTTGCGCTCCCCCTCATCGGAAGTCATATAGGGATTTACCAAACCCATGGTATTAACCGAAGAATACCCTTGACTGTCACTTGAAGAGTCATCCACTACTGGGATGATTCTGGGAGGGATCCCCATCTTAGGGGGATGAAGTTACTGAGAGTTTGGGACGATGACGAAATTGGCGGGGTGTGTTGCTTTTTCTTGCACTGCTGATGCTTGCTCTTCTGGGAAGAGGCCGACTGAGAAGATGATATAGAAGTGGTGGCCGCAGCATCTGAAGGTTCCGACTGATTTAGTCATGACCGTATGATGCCATGGGAATGAGAGACCATATTGAGATCCATCCAGTCATCGTACTTCTAGGACCCACAGTTGGAAACCTGCTGCCACTCACCTTCGCTGTTGCTACTGCTGTCTGACCTTACAAAGGCACCCACCACTTATGATGGGTTCGGGCCTAGCCTGACTATGTTGTTATAGACCAGGTCTTGGAGCCAGCCTTTAAACACATATCACTGCTTGAGGGTGTTCCCCGGAATCTGATGGTAGGGGAAGTAGTTGGGGAGATCAGTTCGATTCACCTCTTCCGGCCTTCTGCACTCAGGCAAGCGTACAACCCCTTGTTACAAGGTGCTATGGAAGTAACTGTGGACCTAATTCTTGTTGAACGAGTAAGTTTAGTTTCTTCTTTCCGGAAATGGGTGCCTTTGAGCCTAGCCCTATTGAGGGGCTAGAGGGGCCTGTCGAGGAGGTGGACCCTAAGTTTCCCACCTAGGTGGTGGCATCACATTACATGGGAGTGCTTGCTAATTCTGAGGACACTGCTGAGCCGGAGGCTATGCCTGAGGTGGAGGGCCTCTGTGAGTTTATGGGGCCGGTGCTACTGGTAGTAATTCTAGTTTCCTGGGGGCTTCTATTTGGGCAACCATAACGGGCTCAGCTCTGGAAAATCTCCTTGCAAGAATCACAGGGGGAAATGGACAAGCCTGGACGGCCTGTTACAGGGCTTCCTCAAGGCACTGGCCCTTGTCAGAGAAGTCTCAGAATCCTACAGGGTAGTTCTAGGTGATCATAGAAGGAACCAGTTTCTTTCTAACTTTCCATACACACATCATCAAAAATTTCTCCTGATTCAGTGGCATGTCAAGGGAGTACATGAGCCCCTTCCACTGGGAGATAAAGTCTGTGACTCGCTCGTTAGGCCTTTGATTTCACATGAAGAGGTCTATGATACTGGTACTCAGGGTGGTAGAGCTGAAATGGTAGAGTAACTACCTTCGAAGGTTCTCCAAGCTGGTCATGGATTCGACAGAGAGCTGGCTGTACCAGACGAATGTTGACCCCTCCAGTGTCTGAACAAAATAGCAGAGCTTGTCTGCCTAATGCTACACTAGAGTGCCTAACATGGGCCCACACCTTGAATTAAAGTGGTTCAGGTGCTGTGGCGGGTCCCCCGTCCCATTAAAGGGGGTGAAGGTGGGATTCCTGAAACCTGGAGGTATCGTCATATCATCCACCCATGCCGAATATGGCTTGGCATTAGGTGGGATTTCCACCTGTCACATTTCCAAATCCTCGAGGCAGTCTATGAGTGCTGCCATAAGATCATCTAGGCGGGGGGTCCCTGTCTTGATGGGGATCCCTACGCACGAGTGCGTTGCTAGGTTCTTCAACATAGTAGGCAGTCTCAGTTGCTCGTAGAGTGGCTGGTGGAGCGACTTGTGTGGCAGTTGGGGGAACCTAGGCCAGATTCCCAGGACTGCCACGCCATTCGGGAGGGTTTGCCGAGACATACCGCGCCCTCGTTATGTGAGCCCCGACTTCATCCATAACCATAGGAGTGGTATGATTAGGGTTTCCTAGGGGAATCTCGTCAAGGGGTAGTTGTTCTTGCCCATGCTGCCCCAGCCTAGGATCACCGTAGTCGGGTCGTCACTCTACAATGCATTCTGCCAGGAGTTCGTCGACCAACCTCTTCTACTCAAAAAGTTTTTGGCTCAATGTGACCTTCTCGGGGTCCACCTAAGGCTTCTTCACTGAGGGGGATGGGTTTGAGTGCTTGATATCTCCGACGTGCTCTTTTCCCTTACTGGAATTCCTGCCAGGTACCAATGCCTTAGTGGGCACATGGAGACCTAGGAGGTTCCTCTACTAATGAGTAATCCTCCCCGATGGGTCCAATAATGGTGGAACACCCTCAGGGGGTAAGTCTCCATCGAGAAACTCTGGATCATCTTACATATCCACTATGTCGGCCATGTGGACCGTGACACTTTCTGGGGGCATGTCCTCAATATCGCATAGCGAGTCGGGCTACCGCTAGATAGGGCCAAAGAGGAGGGCATCATAC
This sequence comes from Viscum album, assembly GCA_963277665.1. NCBI lineage: Eukaryota > Viridiplantae > Streptophyta > Magnoliopsida > Santalales > Viscaceae > Viscum > Viscum album. Next base: position 438,494,776 of record OY728155.1, on the reverse strand, counting down.
TTCCCCCAGCCACGTATTTGTATGTGGGAGGTATTCTCCCTAATAATTTTGTGGAATACCTTGATAATATGAACTCATTGTTGGTGGAGGGCCTCATAGTGACCTGGTGACTCGAGGCTCTGGGCCGCAGGGAGTGTGACCAGATCGACTAGACGACACTACTCGAAGATTTCTTCAAAATGCACTTGGCTCATTAGACAAACCACATGCTGATGAATAAGACTGAAATGCATCACCCAGAGGGTGTATTGAAAACACTCAACATCTTCTGGGGTGAGGGACCCTGGTATGAAAAAATTCTGCACTGCCACGGGCCAGAACTTCTTGGGGAAGTGGTATGCTATGAGGATGCTCCAGAAGATCCTTTTCTCAAATTCAAGGTCTATCCCTTGATTTCTCCACTCGCCAACTGGGGGTGGTTACGAAACCGGTAGCAGTACTGAGGTAGACTGCTGGGATGATAGGTTGGCTGGTGGAGAGTACGGCGAGTGGGTTGACTGGCCACCGATTCTCGGGCTGTCCTTTGAAGAGTGTAACGACCTGGCTGCTATGTCGCGATAAGAGGGGATGACGACCACCATTCCTAGATTAGGGTCCAGAGATGTTGGTGATGGGTCGCGCTACTGCTCGCCTACCATTGGTCCCCAGAATATCTCAACATGTTCTCTTGTAGAGGTAGAGAGCACTTCCGATGATGATAGTGGTGATTTCACGACTGTAACCTCCAGGGTCTCCAAGTTTTCATCCTCCTGGATATACCAATGGAGGGAGGCGGGAATCCTATGGACCTTGAATTCTGGGAGCACCAGGATGATGTGCCTTTTTTCTTCCCTGACCCTTTACTCGGATGAGAGAGGCGAGGGTTCATGAGCTGAGTCGTACTCTGCTTCAGAGTCTGAGAAGCGGTCCAGTTTGATCTCTGTCTGGACCTTCTCATAATTCTTCTTATGGAAGCGACAACCCGCCTGCCTACCCCTAGGTGGCCCCTTGGTACATGGATGATTCCTTACATGGGGTCCTTTGGCTGCACTGGTGCTGGGGTAGAGAGGGTTTCCACCCGAGAAAACCGGGGTTCAAGGAGAACTAGGAAAAATGTCGAAGGGGACATGGGGAGGACCTCCATGAATAATGCTAGAGCGGGAAAACCATCCTCTAGGACCGGAATAAGCCGTGGGAGGACCTTCATGAATGGCACGAGTGGAACAAGGCTGGCCTTTACCCCTCTGGTTTCTGGTGTGAGGAGGACCTTCACCAGCTACGAAAAATACATAGGGAGGATCCCCACAATGGAGAGAGACCGTATGGGAAATGTCTCTACATCGATGGTCAGGAGTAGGAGGAATGAATCCATACCCAGTGTAATGGGAATAGGAGAGGCTTCTGTGTCGAGCACCACTACCGCGTGGTAGACCTTCATTCGGATTGGGGGTAGCATGGGGCGGACCTCCTTGCCGAGCCTCGAAGCGGGGTAGGACCACACTCTGTGTGGTAGTGGTACGAGGAGGACCACCATCCGGGGTGATATGACTGCAGGTTGGTTCGCGACGACCACTACTCATGCCTGTGACCAGGAGAGTCGACCTAGCCTACCCGTGGCGTGGTTGGGGCTTCAATTCCAGTTGGGCATATAAGCACCCCTGTCCAGTGTGTACAGGGACCTGATGATATGCGTCGGCGGGGGATTCGACCACAATAGTTGTCGATGTTGACCCCCCTTGGTGGGCGTCCTCCTCAGCTAGTGCCCGACGCTAGCATCGGGTTAGACGAGCCGGGGCTGGTGGTGCAGGTGCATAGCTTACCTGCCCCTCCTCTTGCAAGACTGGGCGGCAGCGCTGACATGGCCGGGTGGGAGACTTTGTTGGGAGCCCATGGATTGGGATTCTGACCGGGCTAGGCCACACATCACCTACCTCATCAGCTTAAGGCATGGAGTCGTCAAAGCGCTCCGGGGATAGGCTCCCGAAGAGGTTGTATGTCGGGGTGGGGAGCAATGGTTCCTTGTGCGGCCCTCAGGGGCAGTTTTGATGGCGAGGCGCAGATGCCTCCAGATCCAGGAAGGACATATCCCGAGTTGGGATTATTCCCTCCTCCTCATAACAGCACATGAGTTCTTTAATTACCCTTCATTGGATAACTTCTGATGGGGATATGGGGCGTGGGCGCCCCACGGTCATGGATGCAGAGGCCATAACGGAAGCAGTGAAGCCACACAGAGCGGTTGTACTGGTGTTTCCCCTACCCATGTGTATAAGGGAGGGTAGTGATCGTGTTCCTGAGGCAGTAACCTGATTCCTGAAAAGCAGGGAGATGAACTCATCAGTGCTGAAAGAAAAAGGAATCGATGACCAATACCCCAACACCATCCTATATTTCGTGACTAGTAGGAGGGATCCACACTGACTAAATTGTAGAATGGGATGTCCAATGTTCTACTACCCCAACTTCTGGTGAGTTTTACACCAGACCCTCTGTTTACATGGCAGGACCTGGCACCAGATATTCGGATCTGGTGACATGTCAATCCATCGATTCCCAGAGTGATACAGATCTCCATATTGAGGAGAATAATTTCACATCAGGTTCAGCATTTCCATTTCCGATGCTTTCTCCAGAGCACGCGCATCCGTCTCATTCAAGGATGAGAGACACATTTTTTGTTTCCCCACATTCCCACTTTCCAAAGGCGGGTGGCATCCGCTCATTATTTAGGGACGTCTGCTCCTTGATCGAAACGAGATGATGGGATATCGGTTTTTCCTTCTGTGTATTTTTCCTAGGAACTTGTCACCTAGTCCAGGTCTCCCTAATAAACTTAATACGTTGTTCGTGAAACTATTCATGATACCATATCATCATGGAATCCAGTTAATTATGCTGCTTCTGTCAGGTCATTCCAAGGATTCTGGTCAGGGTATCAACCTTCAGTTACAAGTGTAGTCATGCTGGGGATCACTGACGTGTCTAGATGCTAGGGATTGGTGTGTCTGTCCTCGTAGTTTGGGATAGGTCATGGGGATTACACTCTAGGCTGCCCATGATGTTGGTGAACCAATGTGAAGATGTTCAGAATGATCGGGTGGGGGTGGGGTTGAACATCATGGAGCTTCCTACGTACCATGCCTTGACATGGATCAAATACCTCGTAGTTTAGGATGGGGTGTGGGGCTTACACTGTAGGTATCCCATGATGTTGGTGAACTGACGTGAAGATGGTCGGAATGACTGGGTGGTGGTGGGCTTCAACCTCAGTGAGGCTTCCTATGTACCATGCCTTGACATGGATCAAAGTCCTCATAGTTCAGGATGGGGCGTGGGGATTACACTCTAGGCTACCCATGATGTTGGTTAAATGACGTCAAGATGGTCGGAACAACTAGGTGGTGGTGGGATTGAACCTTATGGAGGCTTCCTAGGTACCATGCCTTGGAATGGATCAATGTCCTCGTAGTTCGGGATGGGGTGTGGGGAGTACACTCTAGGTTGCCCATGATGTTGGTGAACCGATGTGAAGATGGTCAGAATGACCAGGTGGTGGTGGGCTTGAACCTCAGGGAGGCTTCCTACGTACTATGTCCTGACATGGATCAAAGTCCTCATAGTTCAGGATGGGGCATGGTGCTTACACTCTAGGCTGCCCATGAGGTTGGTGAACCGACGTGATGATGGTCGGAACGACCGGGTGGTGGTGGTCTTGAACCTCAGGGTGGCTTCCTATGTACCATTCCTTGACATGGATCAAAGTCCTCGTAGTTCGGGATGGGGTGTGGGGCTTACACTCTAGGCTACCTATGATGTTGGTGAACTGACGTGAAGATGGTCGGAACGACCAGGTGGTGGGGGGATTGAACCTCAGGGAGGCTTTCGACGTACCATGCCATGACATGTATCAAAGTCCTCATAGTTTGGGATGGGTGTGATGGTAAATGCTTACTCCAACCCACGTGAGTCGTACTCAGTGTGATAAACAAGAGGTAACAAGGAATTAACGATCACGTCGCGAAAGGAGCGTCCATGGGAAGTGGGGTGGGGCTTACGCGTGGAGCATCCCAGGGAGAGAAATATTGGGAATTACTCTAGGATGGAGGCCCAAAGGGTGACAAAGTGTAGAAGGAGAGGGATTTGGGACCTAATAAATGAGAATCACCATTTCCCAGCATGCCCTTCATGAGACCTAGGGACCAAAGATGAAAGGAGGAGCAGGGATACTGCCTCCGAAAAAAAAGATAGGGGATTACACTAAGGTGGTGACCCTTTCCCCATGAAAAAATGCCACTCTGATAAAGAGGATATCATCCCATGTGAGTGGTGATCCCATCCCTCTGGAGATGAGTATACGTGGAGAATGTACAAGGTGGGGGTACCCCACGTGCAAGGCACGAGGCAGGGTCACAATTTAACGTCAGGTGCTGAGGATAATAGTGCTGGGCAGTTTAATGTCCTGTAGCTCGGACTAGGTGGGTTCACTCTGCAACCCTAGGACATACATAACCGGTACCCTATTCTCCTTGGTGCAGGGAGGGGACATGAAAAGCCGTTGCGAGGGGATGTCACAGAGTGAACCATCGAGGGGCCCACATTAGCATGGCTATATGAAGAAGTAAGAGCCATTAGCATGACTATGCGAAGAAGCATGAGGCGAAGCAACACAATGGGCAGTATCGTCCAAGGGACTTTGAAGTCACATCATGCAAACCTGGAGGGTCGCACAAGAAAAGAAATTTCCAAGCAGAGGGATTCATGGGAAGTGGCCTTGGGAAGATCTGTTGCTCTGCGTGGAAGAGGGCACTTGCATAGGGGTGTGTTATGCGAAGTGGGGTGCCTCAGCCTAAGCATAAGGAAGAGGTGAATATGGGAGTTTCTTCGCGAAGTGAAAAGGAATTTGCGGAGAACTGCCTCGTAGAGAAAAGGTTCCTCACAAATCAAGGTTCCGCGAAAGAATATGCTTTGTGAAGTACAGTGACCCTGCCTTAGCATGCAAATCATGTGTACATGAAGGGTGTTTCGCGAAGCATAAATGCTACGCGATGTCCTGGGTCCCCTTAGGGATCCCCTTCCTTTGCGTATACCCTTAGGATTTGTGAAAGGCATCCCTATCAGAAGAGGGGATCAAAATGAGATAAAGGAGAGGCACTTTGTGAAGCAGAAGTACCTCACATAGCTCATGGTTCACAGAGCAGATGGATGCTTCACGATTCTGGAGCTGGGAAGTTGAAAGGTCTGACTGTCCATCCTTTGGGATCAGGGGGAGCTCGTTATTTATAGGCAAAAGGTGCCGTGAAGCGGAGCTCACGTGGCGTGAAGAGGGACTTGGTTGCTTCGCGGCGGGTTCACAAATGTCAAATGCAGTCGCGGAGCGTCCCACCTCCTTGTTTCGCGATGGGCTCATGAACTTCAAATGTGTTCACGGAGAATCCCACCTCCTTGCTTTGCGGAAGGCTCTCGAACATCAAATACATTCGTAGAGTGGCACACCTCCATGCTTAGCGGTGTTCGCAGTGTTGGGGGGACTCCGTGAAGAGGGTTCATGAGGCAGTGAACGAGGCCTTCTTTCGACTTCTTCTCTGTCCCAAATTTTGGCGACAACAAACACATTTATGTTCATAAAAATAATTTTTAAGAGAATGATATCCTTTATATTCGAAATGTTTTTATTATCATTTATAATTAATTGGTCTGAAAATAATTCATTATATATAAAATTTTAAAACATATATTTTCAAAATTTAGTTATTCCTATTCATATCCACCATTCCAATAGCAATGTGATAACTATCATAATAAATAATAATATTTTAATACTATGTACTGTTTCATTTAAATATAGTGTTGTGTGTAATGTAATATAAACATGGTAGTGTGTGTAACACATTACAAACTTATTAGTTCAAGTAAAAAAATCTAAACAGACTTTTTCATATAAAACATTCTATACATAGTGTTTCATGTGACCCAAAATATCAAAACTATTAAATTCATATGAAAAGTTATATTTCACAAAATCATGCAGTGTTACATTTTATTGCCCTTAAAATAAATTTTAACCTCAAAATTTGTCTCAACCATCAAAGGTTTAACATTTGAAAATTTCTTCATAGAAACTCACATCATAAAAATGAAAAATAAAAATTCACTTAAAAGGGAACACTGGAAACATAAGGTTACCTAAAGTAACTGATAATTAGGATTCCACATAGGTCTAAATAGGTGATAAGTAAAGATTTGGACATGGAATAAAATCATATATAATTATTGAGAGTGATAGAGATCATTGATCAAAAAAAAATAAGTAATATAGAGATTACTAATGACTAAAAAACCATAAATCTATGATGATTTATGTGGAAATTTGATTCATAAAATATGAAGTTACTAGGATTTTATTTGTTTCATGATCATTTTTCAAAAGTTGATGAATTCGTTTTGCATCTAGATTGGGAAAATTAGAAAATGTGATTACTTGATATATTTATATTTTATATGAAAAATTTCATCCATTGGTTGTGCCATGATCAATTTCTACTCCATCTCATACTCTAAGATATGAATTCATCATGTCTAAAATACGAAATAAGATCTATAAATTAATGATAAATTATTCCTTATTTATCTTTTAATTATCAAAACAAATATTCTAGAACAATTTATTCATAAATATTCATATGGTGACATAATTAACTAATCCTAAATACCCATACAATGTTCACCTTAAACCATTTAAAAAATGGTTAACCATATGATGCTTCCAAAATATTAAAATAAAAAAAATTAGAAATAAGGACACTAAATTTAAAATATTATCTTATCATTAACCCCCCAAACAACATGAATTACCTCTTAATTATCACACATGAAACATGTGAATACTATAAAAAATTATTCTCTTAAAACATGGTAATAACTTAAATTACCATAAAACCTAATTAAAAACATACATGATTCCTCATTTCTTATAGAAAAAATTTATTATTGGATACATTAATTAAATCCAAAAATAATGTAAACTCAATCAGTGATAACATAAAAAACCTTTTTAATAACCCCTTTATTAGTTATGAGGTTAATGCTAATATCTAATTTTCTTTTTCCCTATCAATCATGTATTAATCCAAATTAATCACCATTTTCTAAACCTTAGGAAAATATTAAGGGAAATCTTCACTTATTCATGTGTTTTACAAAAAATATTACATTCCTATTAAATCAATTTTCTATGTCATATATAAAATTCAATATATTCTTGCATATCATTAACAAAAAACTTATACTAACAAATATTTATAAGTTTCATGATTCATATGACATAATCCTTGAATTCCAATACATTTTTTATTCAATCATTACACCTCATCCACAATGAACTTCATAGGATTCATCATCTTGTTAATTAATACATCTTTTAGTTTATATTCCATCCATATTCACTTAATCATCAACATCAAAACCATTACTCATACAACCTTTTTGATTCTATCCACGATATTTTCCTTTAGGAAATTGATTTTCATAATTCCCATAATTTACAAATTTAAAACATTAAATAATTGATGATACCTTATAGAGAACATTATTCACATCTATTGTGTTAACAAAACATTTCAGTTTTATATTCAATCTAATAGTTTTTGTCCTTCATTTCCACACTTCAAACATCTTACCATTCCTTTGAGAAATTCACTTGAGTTATTCAGTCCACATTGTTGACATATAAGAATCAAAATCTTCCTTCCTCTATGGTCTCCATTACCCAAACTCTCAGAAAACTCAATCATTATCTTCTTTGGTGATTCCTATAGTTGGTAAATTTTTAAATTTTTGTCTTCTTTTGTGATAAATGATTTAGAATATTCACTACATCCTTCACTCCAGTCATCAACCCTTTTATATGATCATAAAAAAATTATATGTCACATTTAATGTCAACCTAGTTCCCTATAGTTCTTTACATTTATTAAGTCATAAAAGCATAGAATGATAAAAATAAATCACATGATAAACCCACATAATCCTGAAGATCCACTTAGAGTATTTATAAATCATGAAACATTATTTTAAATCTATAACACCTCAGGATTAAACTAGGTCATCCATGATCATCATCTATTTAAATACATCATTATGGTTCCAAATGAGTTTGTGGATTTTCAAAACATATCCCCCATGAGTGTCAAACCAGGTGTGTAGCAAGGCCTGTTTTCATGCACTAGTTGATGATTAACTCTATCTCTATGATTTCTTTTTAGATTTATTACCCCTAGTTATCTCTTCTCTGGATCTGCACCCACTTGAAGTATCTTGTTAGGAATGTAATTTGTTAGAAATTAATTTTTATATCCTTTATGAAAATCATAGAACATTTTCCTATAGTTTAACTCATCCTTATAATTATTCTTATACACATCCATAGATATATCCATATAAATATCTCTAGGTATTTAAATAAGTTTTACTCATCATTGTTTCCAAAGTTTAACTAAACCTTTCCTCTAACAACATCTATAGAAGTCTAGAATTATTTCTAGTGGAGTAAAATTGAAACCTATCAAGGCACTCCATGGGAAACTAAACCTCCTGGGCGGGACACACCACCATCCCCAGTGGAATTCCTTTCCTCATGAATCCATTTTGTGGAAAACTTTGCTTCTTCCAACACTCACACATGAGATTTACAAAGGATTATATTACTTCTGTTGCCTATGATACCAATTATAGCGACCCAAGAGTCTCACATATGGATATTAAATATTTTTAGATGAATATTATTTACATTACATAAACACACACCTAAAGGCCATAGTAGTTTAGTGTCATGAGAATATTGGAACATAATATTCTAATATGGTGAAATATTTTCAATGTTTTCAACAAATATATTCCCATTAATTACTCTTCATATACATACTCTACATGAATCATTTATTCACAACATGGGGAAAGAAAACATAATAAAGGGAGAGTTGAGATTCTCATTAAGGGTAAAAAATGGGAACACATAAACATAACTTGAGAATAATTCTAAGAGAAGATGTTAATAACTTATGTAAACCAAAAACTTTATATAAAAGGTCAAAATATTGAGTCATGACATACAGATTTAATTTTCATAATACACGAGTCATAAATAAATCATACAACATAAATCAGGAGAGTATAACATTGGAATAATATAAATAATTTTGATATATATATATATATATATAAGCATAGAAAATATTTTTTCATGGCCACCACAAAGATGATAATAACATGTTAGGCTTGGGTTAACCACCTGTGTATATTCTTTGAGTTTGGGATGATCTACCATGCACCATCTTTAAGGATTGAGCTAACCACCAGTGTACCCTCCTTTTCAGGCTTGGACTAACCACCCATGTACCATTATATCTCTTTGAAATTTTATCATTACCCATGGTATTGGAGGGATATATAGGTCCCACCAATCATGTAATTAAAAAAATACCTATGTGTGCCAAAAAATCAAAAAATATTCATCATATCATAACTCATCTAGTAAAATGGGTTTTATTAAAATTTCACAATATCCTATAGAAAGGAAAACGTTTTCAAAATAATTTCATCGTAGATTAACCCAAGTAAAATAAATGAGTTTTATAATCCATTCACCATCTCATCATATAATAACCCATGGAAAATTAATGGGTTTCATAAACATATTGTAATTAAAACAAAAACCATTCATAGAATTGATAAGAATGGTTTCCATGGATAATATCCCTAGTAAAGTATAAGTAACATTAAACGATGTCATCTTAGATGAAAAATGGGTTTGAAATGTCCTTTGGAATGTTTCTTGAGGAAAATATCTTTGTACTTGAAATAAAATTTTAAAATAAAACATTTTTAAAATCCCTTTCTTTTAAAATAAGTTTAAACATGACCATGAAATATTTTAAGGGGATATTGAAATCATTGAGTGGTCATGACAACTAGAGATACTGTTCATGCAATGAACATTAAAATAAATAAATATTCCATTCACATTTTTAGTAAAATCCAAATAGGCATTGTTTGGAAAATGACATGAATATTCAATTAAAAAAAATTTAAAAATTAAAACATGGGTAAATATTATTTTTAAAAATCATATGAGAATATTATAACATTTTGAAAATATTTTTAGAAAATATATTTTTTCAAGAAAACAGATTTCCAACCGAAGAGAGAAATAATGTTAGATTTTCTGAAAAAGTATTTTTTAAATGATTTTAAGTGCCAAATAATGGAATAATGGTAATATTACATTAATATATCATAAATAACTAGAGGTGAATAAAATTCATGATTTTATTTAGGGATAGATCATATTAATTTTTTATTGAAAACATAATCATAAACAATATCAATAAACGGTGAGATTGTAACATAAAATTATTATCACTTTGGTAACAATTAATTGTAATCCCAATGAAGAAATAACATAGAATTAATCTTCAATTATAATTAGTATAAATATATTCATGGTATTTATAGTCAATGGGTATTAATATAAACCTCACATAAGAATATAGGTTGATAACATGACATATGTCTCAAAGAAGAGAAATTGAGACTGAAATCCCTTACCTATTTGGTAACATTTTAACCATAAACCCCATGAAAGAGAGATACTCAAATGGATATATAAATTCAAATAATTATATTTATATTCATAGTAAAATACCTTCTTGGTCAGTATATACACCACATATGAGAAACATATGGTGAATATGACATTTTTCTCATAGAAAATAAAAGTGAGACAAATGCCCCTTACGTTAAGTCTCAAATTCCTTCATACACCTTAAAAAATCATTTATAATAAATATAAGGTTATTATTGATCTATTAAAGAAACATAATTTAATATATCATACCATATATTATTTTATTATTTCCTTTTATTACCTATTTATTAATAATTCCATGTTAAAGCCACGTTTTGGTTAATAACTGCTTTGTTTTTCGAATAGCTTTTTATTTTTTATTTTTTTAATATTACATTGATCATAGTTCCATTATCTATTGAATAATAATAATTAAATGATTATCATATTTATAAATAATTTATACTTTTAATACTAATCATTAAATATAATTTTGAGAAATGAAGTATGTTACAATCATGGAGACAATAGGTCGTATGTTCGCATAAGTAACAATTTTATTTTTCAATGATCATTATGGAAATTAGGTAAGTAATATTTTATCTTTCCAGAATGATAAAAATATCACAAATAAAATATTATTTATTTAAATATACTGATACATATTATCCATGTGGTGTGGTGATTAAAATATAAGGTCACATCACTTTGTAAAGGTGGTAATCCACACATATACAAACGATGTTATCATATTCCAGTGAGTGAAAAGTTAAGAAATTAAATTATATATTATCTTTCATGAATTATAAATACATCCTAAATATAATAATTTTTTCATTTATATCACACACACACACACACAGAGATATATATATATATATCTATTAAATTTATCCTCATTATATTCCATGTAAGGAATTATTGAAAACAAATCACATCACTTCATGAGGTGGTAGGCCACCGTACACATGAACGATGTTATCGTATCCCCTAAGAAATGGAATGTAAAATAGTTATATATGATATAATGATTCCATAGGTACAATTATGTTACAAATATCATATATACACTTTAGACCCATCTTTATAACCAACTGTGAGATATGATAATGGAATAAAGAATGATATTGGATTGTCAGACATCAGTTCTCCGTACACACAAATAAGGACATTATAACCCATTTCATGGGAGAGAATATGGTTTTCAGTAATTCCCTTAACATGAAAGCATCTCAGTAAATTTTGGATATTGATTTTATTATGTCAGTATGGTATAATGTATGATCGTGAGTTTCTTTATTAGGTAAAAATATTTTGTTTTTTGTTTCAAATGCTTGTTTATGGCCTAATGTGGGTACCCAATGATATAATGGGTGTATAGAGGATATATAGAAATTTTTGGGATCCTAAATCTATTTTTTTTAAAATAATTGATAGGCCTCATGGCTAGGAGAAACTGTGTAGGATAGGCTGCACAGTAACGCTAATTGCACGAGGTCTAGATGAAGGGGTGTTTGAGGTCACATATTTTCAAGAAAACATGTAGCCTTAGGAACACACCCATGTAGGAGGATATAATGTTTTTAGGATATGATGAATCATTTTGTCTGTGCATTTTTAGTCAGATAATTTACATAAAACCATGATAGGTCATCCATATCACAATGAGGGGTGCACGGTGGGGGCACAGTTTGGAAAACCATACAACCAAACCGTGCGACCCAATAAATTTTGATAAATTACCATATCTTACATAAAGAGTTCATAAATTGAAACCAATATTATTTTTTCATTCTTTGGATAAAATATTTCCATTTGGAACTCCCTTGGAATATAATAGATTTATTTTTGTCTCGTTCCTCCATTTAAACTCATATTTGAGTACTGATTGTCTCCTTGAATTCACATAGGTAAGTTCTTCAATCAACTTGTGACATTATTCATTTCAATTCATATTGATAAGGTAATTTAGGTGTAATATAATATGTCCTATATCTAGTTTCTTTATCCATTCTTCAATTTTTATTCTGATTTGGAACTAATAGTAAGCTGATACTGGATGGGTTCCCCACTACGGACATACTATAGGATCTCTATACCTTCACCTTAAATTCTGGTGTTTTATAATTAGATTTTCTATTTTTTGAAAATATAGAATTTTTGGTGGTATCCTGATGATGAATTGAATTCCATGATTAAGTGAATTGGAATCTTTTTATGTTTCCATTGATTACTTTTGAGATTGTTGGTTATTGTTCCCCAAACCCTGGCCACCTGTGGGTTGTGCCTTTTTATATTCCTTACCTTATACCACCCTACTAGGTGTGTGAGTGATTTCCTAGTTATAGGGGGCCCTTTTATAAATTTATTAAATTGAATTTGAATTATCAGGATAAGTTTATCCTCCTTTTTGATGTGATAACATGATTTGAATTCTTTCAATTATTTAAATGGGAATTGTTCTTTGAGTTGGATAAACTCATGGACTATAATTGATTATGAAATTATGATTAAAATGAATTGATGAATTGATATGTTAGTGGATGACTTGGTTGGTATTATTTGGATCCTAATTCCATTATATGCAATGTATTTTTCTTCCATGGATCATTTTTACGATATTTTATGCCTCATACTTGTTTCTTCCTTGGGTCTTGATTTCGTATGATGCCTTAGACCTTTCCACCCATTGGATCTGGCTTTCATTGACTCACAATGGACATGAGAAGTTGACATGATCCTCAGAATTATCCCAGTTCTTTACAGAGTTTCAATCAATATGATTCTAGAACTCAATAACAATTCATTGGTCTTATATACCTTGGATCCAACCTTTTTTGGTCTGAAACTTTTGATCACACAGTGAGTCCATTGTGGATGACTTTATTATAGAACATTCATGTGGTAGTGGTTTTATACTTGGTTGTATAGCATTTATGTGGTAGATTATATGGCATGTTTTACAGATTACATTGGTATGGTTATTAGACTATAGTGGGTTGACTGGACAATATTACACTTTTTATTTCTGTTTTTACCATGACACTTATTTATGGGATCCTTACTATTATTTTTCAAGGTGACTTGTTTAGATTGAGAGTATTAATTATATTTATTAATTTTTCTATGGTAATTTCACTTGTACCATTGTCTTATCAGATATATACTACAAACTATTTTGAATAGTACTAAATATCCTATATTTGTTATATACACTATTGTTGGGGGATTATTGAGTGATTTCTCACACCTTGTTTAGTACACCGTTGGGTACTAAGACAAACTATATGGATATAGGTAAGGACCAGGGAATGAAGCCACAATAAGGTGTATGATTATGCTATGCTTAGGATCAGGGGAGAAAATGACTGATCTGAGGCTCGTGATGCTAGAGGGGATCATTTTGGTATTTTGATACATGTATTGAATTGGATTCTAATATACATATTTTTCGTTTTTTTAGAGACAAGACATGACACATAATTGTAAATGAGATTACTTTTGGAACTATTTATATATTAATATCTTGGAAGTTTATCATCTGTGTTGTTGATTTAAGACTTCTGTTATTGAAAGATACATTTAATACTATTGTGATACACTCTAGAATGAGGGCATAATATCCCCATAAAAACACCATAGGAAGTTTCTTCTAGTTGGTAGCTTCTAACATATGGAGAGGTGTGCTTGGGGCCATGTGACCCACAAGATTAGGGAACTATTCAGTGGAATCCAAGTTGGTACCTTACAAAGTGGTATCAAATAATTTTATTTTCTTATTTATTTAATATTTTGAGAAATATATAGGTATTAGAAAGGTATTAGAACTTGGTAATGAGATATTCATGAGATTAGCTGACCCATGCATAGGAAAAGATTAATTTCTTGGAACAGAACATGTTTGTATGAATTTTTCATATTACAATTGATTTGATCCCACCATTGGGTGATGATATTTAACTATGATGTTATAATTTATAGGACGTATGATCTATTTTATCATTCCCAAATGAGATGAAGTTATGCACCTCATGAATCATTTTAGGATCATTACAGGATTTAAATTGCATGCAATATTCCATTCCATTTAGGATATATTGATTGAATGAATGAATTTAAGATATTTGCATAGTGTGATATACCTAATACTACAATTAATGATTGTAAAATAAATTTTGAAAAATATTTGGTACTTAGACTGCATTCTGTAACCTAAAAAATGTTTTTTGGATTAGGCTATAATAAACACCCAAACTTGTTAGCTATGGAATGTTGAGTCATAGACCATTAGTCACACGGATTGGGATGTGTTATGGTCTGGATTAAGTGGATTCCATATTTTGGTTCATAATGTGTATGTTACCTTTTGGATCATGAGTGGTGAACCATTTGGCTCAATATTTTAAATTATATATTTGAAATGAATATGAATTCAAAGGGAAATTGAAATATTAAATAGATAACTTAACCCACCCTCATATTTTTAGTGGGTAGCAAGAAGTGTCGCTAGGGATGTTTGTGAATATTTATTTTTACCCCATACTAGATTAGGGAAAATCGAGGGGTGTGACTTGTTTTTAGGAATTTTTTTGACATATTATATATTTTATACTATGATCTTTTCAATATCGATCTTTTTGGAGGTGTGTGTTTGTAATTGTAGAGACATTCCACCATGAATACCTCTATCCATACATTAAGTGGGTGACGAGAACCATGATCTAGAGGTGGCAGGCTATGGGGTACCAACATATCATCCTATCATGATAGTTGAGGCACCAATTTTTTTACCAGACACAAGTGCTGAGGAATAGTTCCACATGTGTTGCCTATAATATATGATGAAATTTCAAGGAGCACCATAGCCTACCTCATCCATGGAAGAGATGGTACCCATGTTTTAGTAGCAACATCTTCTCTAGTTTTTAGCATATGGTAGTTAAAAAATCTATTGAACTATGTTATGAGACTAAGTTGTTAATATTCAAGCATCTGGAGACGCCTCCTAAGAGGAGAGTGAAGCTCACGACTTATATGATTAGGAGATTTGCAAAGCACCGATTGGATGTTTTAAACTAGGATGGTATGATGTGAGATATGGTTTGAGGCAATTTAAAAACTATGTTCTATGATTAATTTTTTCTTGAGACTCTTATAGTATTGTAGGATATTGATTTCTTGCATATAGAGCAGGGTGTGATTACAACTATGAAATACTCGACATGATTTTCATAGATGCATCATTTTTCCCTAATACAATTTTATGATGATCTATTGAGGGAGATGATCTAGGAGGAAGATATAATAAATTATGTTCAATCATAGGTTAATATTTTTAGGTTGAAAAATATTACTGAGATAGTGAATGTTTCACTGATTGTGGAGTATAACCTGAGGCAAGACAAGGTTGTAGAGAAGGGTAGTTTAGTCTCTCAACCCAGTGGTCTAGATTCCAGTGGTAGGAAGTGACATTTTTTTGGTTTCCTATGAGATGAGTACCATATAGTTTATTAGTTCCGGTAGTGTAGTTTTCTATCAACAGTCTGGTAGATGATCACTAATGAGGAATTAGTGTGATCAATACACGTTCAACTGTCAAGATTGTAATAGGATGGGCCACATATTTCAATTTTGAAGGACCATCCCCCAACAATTTGTGAAATGGTTTAGCTTAAAATCTAGGCTTAGGATAGGGTTTCACAATTCCATGTCAGGCTCGGAGCTGTAGGGACACCGGTCGGTTAGGCCGGGGTGGTGGTCATTGTCAAGGCATCCAGGCAGTATTTGTACCAATATCGTAGAGTGGGAATTCTCCAATTATTGAGGTTTTTTCATAGTTCTATAGTTCAGACCAGATATATTTTATATATCATACACACAAGGAGTATATTTTTAGGTCTTTCATGGTGAGAGGTATGAACTTAGTTGCCTATACTCTTGTATATAATCATTTTTGATATAGGAGCATCACACTATTTCATATATGTACCTATAGTGGAGATCCTAGGGATTATTTTTCAGTTTTATGAGAGTTCTATAACACTTAACACTCCATTGGGGATCATAATAGAGTGTGTATGCAAGTGAAGGGATTTGTCCCTTGATATTGGATGGGTTCACATTATATGGTTTCTTTTTTCCTCAAGATGACTATATTTAATGTCATCCTTGGGATGGAATGGATATTTTTTTTATCAATTGTAGTTTATTTCTATCACAGGAAGGTGACCATCACATCACCAGAGGGTGGAAATTTTCCTCAAAAAGTTGAATGGGATGTCAATGAAAGTTGAGATGGTCTAGAAAATTGTGGGCTAGGTAGGATGATAGGCTATATATCTAGTTTGTGTGTAGATGATCGGGTAATTCATTATACATATTTTCCCCTAGTGATTGATCATTTTAGGGAAATTTCCTCAAATATTTTTCTTTTTTTACCTCTTGATAGAGAGGTGGATTTCTATATCAAGCTAGTTCCTTGATCTGTATCAGTATTTATTCCTCTTTAAATGATGTCTATGTTAGAGTTCCTAGAGCTCAAGAGGCAGTTGGAGGACTTGGAGGTAAATGCATTTATTCGACCCAATACTTATCAATGGGGCTCACTAGTCCTTTTAAAAAAAATTAGGATAGTACAATTAGTCTATGTTTATATTAGAGAAAATAAAACCAATTGATAGTTAAAAACCAATATCCCTTGTAGCAGATATATGTCCTTTTTGAGAAGTATTGAAGAGATGGGTGTTCTAAATTTTTTTTTAGATCAAGATATCATCAACTGGGAGTTTAAAATATAGACAAACCACCTTAAAACTTTTATAGAAGGTTTAGTCTATATGTGTATTTGGTTATTCTGTGCAGTCTCACAAACATGCCAACAGGTTTTATGATACTGATGAATGAATTTTTCCATAATTATTTGGATTCATTTGTGGTTATTTTCTAGGATTATATCTTAGTGTATTCTCACCATATAAATTACCATTACAAACATATTTAGATCATTTAGGATAAATTTAGAGAGCATCAATCATATAGTAAGTTCAAAAAGTTTAACTTATGGATGGAAAATATTCACATCATGGGTCATATTATCTTAGATATAAGATTATAAATTGAACTAGAGAATTTGAGAGATGTAGTTTCCTAGGGTATTACTAAGAATGTATTTAACATATGGAGTTTCTTGGGGATAACTGGATATTACCAGAATTTTATACATGAATTTTCACACTTATCATCACCTATTATGGGATTGACTATGTAGGGTGCGATGTTTGTATTGATAGACACCTGTGAGACAACCTTTATTGATTCAAAATGGAGATAAAGTTTAGCTCCGATCCTTTTTCTGCTAGAGCCGACAAGGAGCTACAATGTGTATTGTGATGCCTTATGTATCGTGCTAGGAGGAGTTATTATGTGGGGGGATAGAGTCGTGGCATACAAGTCTCCTTAGCTGAGGCCATATGAAAGGAATTACTCGATGAATGATCTTGAGTTGGCTGCAACTATACATGATTTCTATTATTGTAGACACTATTTATTGGGAGATTTTTTATGGTGTATGTAACACCTTGATATTTAGTGAATTATATTTTTCAAATTAAATTAATATTTTTGATATTTTACATTTCACACAACACTCTAAAAAATTTCTTTTATATTAATGAACTATGTCTGGATTATGTTATAAAAAACCCTAAGTTAATCGTCAAATACACGCAAGATAAATTTTATCTTTCTCTATATAGAACACATTTGTTATCTTACATTATTCACAAGATCTATTTTCCTCTATGGATTGCATAACATGAAAGATCAAGTGTTACTGAACAATAATATTTTATTATAATATTATTATTTAAATAGATATAATAGAGACGTTAAATTGAATATTATAGTATTATATAACTTATGAATATATATAGTTGAATTAATTGGTTACATATTAATTATAAATGAATATAAGTACCAAATTAATATAAATGGAATGATTTTATAAAAGACTATTTTTATGTGGAAAAGATAATTTATCTTAATTAGAAAAATTAATTACTACTAGTGAATGATATTAACTAAATTTATATGTTATTTATTCAAATATTTTTATATTCATCCAATTTATTTTATATACAAAGTATGAGAACAAACCCAATATTACATATAAAACCTATATTTTTATAAATTAAGTTTTTTGGGCTTTTAAGGAAGATAAAATTTTAAATATAAATTTTGGAACTTTAATAAATATAAAATGTGAAAATAAATTTGAAATTTTAAATATAAACCTAAAAATTATCATATTGTAGTTTTTTGGTATTTTTTATGAAGCTTCATTTTCTAATGAATAGTGAATAATATTGAATTTTAATTTGAAAAAGGTTTTTAACTTAATTTATTTATATGATTATGTGTTGTTTTAAATTAGTTTTAAAATTTAATTTGATTAATTTTTTATAAACTAATCTAATGTAGGTCATTGTAATCAATTATAATTTTAAATTTACTATAAAAACATAAAAAACATTGAATGTTTTTACTTTTAAAACACACAATATCTTCTCATGTGTGGTATTGAATTTAAATTCATTTATTCCACTTAGGTTATTTGAATTTGGAAACATGAATTTATTATTTATAATCATCATAATTTATAATTTCTAATAAGTTAAACTTATTTTTTTTACCAAAACAATATCTGAAAGTAATTAAATTTAATTACATGGATTAAGGTAATATAAAGCTCAACCGTGGACTAAACCTTAAACAAAAGGGCCTAAATGACATAGATACTTGTAAAAAATCAATTTATGGACATATTTAGACCCTATAATCACTTGGATCAACTTTGGATCTTTATTGGATCAATACATAATGTTAAAAACTTAGTGGAATTCCATTTCAAAAAATTTATAGGATTGCCACTCCTCCTCCACTATAAAAGGCCTCCTCTCCTCCAAATTCTTCACACCTATCAAACCACTTAGGTTTGGACCATATATGACTAATAAAATCCCCCATATACCTCACTTATTCCATTAATCCTCCACTTTGTAATAATGTAATCCACGGAATCCTTTTGGTGAAAACCAAAAGGAGTTACCCAAAGAAGTGGTAACATCCTTCCTCAAGATCATTTATCTTATTTTCATCATCCACACTCTAAAATATCCTTATTCCAGTACTATAAAACAAAAATAGTATCATAAATTTACTAATAGTTTTTCTTCTATATTTTTTACCAAAAATTACACGCACTTACATCTAATGGGTACAACCATATTGTTTATGTGTACGTCGAACTACCGCCTCACGAAATGATGATTATTCATTTATCATTAACTAACTTTCATGGTCTGATATTATTATGAACATGATATTTATATATGATATATATTATAATTTATATTTCTTTAAAATTCCGTAATTATTTTACAACACTTATCTTTATAATATTTATTTTTTGTAAATACGATTATTTCGATTAAGGAAGTGTAGATTACCACCCCCTCAAAACTATGTGATTTGTTAACACACTAAATGGAGTGTATTTAGGATGGGTTTAGTGAAAATATATGATATATATGAAATAATAATGATAATATAATGATAATATATATACAAATTTGTCATTTTATTTCATTCTTTCAATATAATAATAAAATAGAAACAACGTTCATGTGTACGTACAACCTACCGTCTCTTTGAACAGTGTATTCCATTTCATATGTCTATATTATATAAATAATTATAATAAATATATAATTAATATAACTGATATTTATATCATGTGTTAAATTATTTAAATCATTATATATGTATAAGGACAAATTATATAAAAAATTGAGACACATGCAAAAAACAAAGCGAATATTAACTGAAGCGTAACCATAACAAGAATGTTTTGACAAATGGGTAATATAAACTCATAATAATAAACATATATAGTATTAGATATAATAATATGGTTATTTTATAGATGTATAATAAACTTATCTTTATTATAAAAGATTTTTTATGAGTACAATGATAGTGAAGACACAAGGTAAGGAGATTTCTCATCTCACTTTTTATTATCCATGAGATACATGCCATGTTCACCACTCATATCTTTTATGTGGTGTATATAATACTAATTATTTTAATATAGGAAACATAAAATTAAATTTATGGGTATTTATATATTTATTCTATGATATTTATTTCATGGGTTTAACGTTTTAAAAGTTACCAAATT
This sequence comes from Viscum album, assembly GCA_963277665.1. Lineage (NCBI taxonomy): Eukaryota > Viridiplantae > Streptophyta > Magnoliopsida > Santalales > Viscaceae > Viscum > Viscum album. Next base: position 438,473,936 of record OY728155.1, on the reverse strand, counting down.
GGTAAGATAGTTTTTTTCTCAATTTTCATTCTTTGAGACACATGTTTTATTATTCACCTACATTATTTTTTGAGGTGTATATAAATTAATTTGACTTTTCATATAATGAGTCTCATTATTTTTATTATATTTTAATCTTCATTTAATTTCATTTAAAACATGGATATTATTATCCTAAGTTACCATGTGGTAAGAGTTTATTGAAACAATATCATCATTTATCAAGAATATTTATGTTTATGCATCCATTGATTAAATCTTATGATCAATATTTAATTAAATATCAAGAAATGTTTTAAAATATATTAATTAGTTTTAAATCCATGTAATGGTTCCTTTTTATCACTATTTGGTACATAATATGAGCAAGAATTTTTTTTAATAAAATCCCGATTTTACCTCTCTCTTTGGTCAGAAATCTATGTTTCTTCAAAACCATGTTCTCTGAAGGATTTCCAAAAAATATTCTACTATTATACAATGATTATAAAAATAAATTTTACCCATGTTTTTTATTTTAATAAATGTGTTTTTTAAAGAATATTCTTGTCATTATCCCATCGATTCACTTTTCTAAACTTTTTATGGTGAAAAGGGAATGTATGACATATATGGATTTACCTTCCTTCATGACTGAAATTACCCTGAATATTACATCATAATGTTAAAAATTTGTTTTTAATGAAAATAATATTTTAGAAGTTTCTTGTTTTAATGTGGTATTGACTTAATTTTTTTTTCAAAAAGTATCTTTTTAAAAAAAGTGTTTAAACTATTTTCAGTTTTTATTTTATTAGTTCTTAGAAGGGTATTTTTTAAAAAATGATTTCAATTATTTCTAAAATTATTTTATAAGATTTAAAATTATCTTCTAGAAGAAATAATTTCAAAATGTTTTCAGGCTTCTTTTATAAGTTTTCAAGGAAAATGGGTTTCAAAATGTTTTCAAGATTCTTTTATAAGTTTTTAAGGAAAATGGTTTTCCAATGGTTTTCAAGATTATCTTATATGTTTTCATGAAAAATAGGTTTCAATTTTCTTTCAAATATGTTTTATAATATTTCAAGGAATTTTTTTCCAATTATTTTTATTATTTCTTATAATTTTTCAAGTGAAATAGATTTCAAAATATTTTAATGATTTCTATATATGTTTTGAAGTTTATTTTTAAGAAATGTTTCTTCAAAAGTATTTATGTTTTAATAATATTCTTCTAAAAAAGAATAAATATTTTCCTCAAGAAAATTATTTAGAAGATATTTCAAAATTATTTACAATTTACGATGACATCCATTGGTGTTACTCATTCTTTTATGGGTAAATGATGAAAATATTCCATTCATATTATTTCTATGAATGTTTTATGTATTTATGTTATGATGTCAATGAAACACATTTTTGTTTCATGGGATATATGTTTATAAAAACTATTTCTATTTCTTGGGTTATATTATTTTGACACCCGGTTCTTTTCATGAGTTATTGTTTTGATTAAATGATTTTGAAACTTGTATCCTTTTCCATAGGTTATGATATGATTACATCTTTATGATACCCATTTAATTTCATGGGTTAAGAAATGATTTTTTATGATTTTGTGTCACATGTATGTATGATTTCCTTATGATATGGGTGGAACATATATCTTATTTTAATGAATTAGGTAGTTATTTATATCACATGTGATAGACTATGATGGTCTTGGGAGTGAACCTTGACCACTAATATGGCCATGGGAGTGAATCTTGACAACTAAGATGACCATGGGAGTGAACCATGACTACCAAGAGGGTATGAGGAGTGAAATAATGATAATAATATTAACATGGGAGTGAACCATGACTACTGATATGGTATAGGTAGTTAACCCATTCTATTAAGATAGCCTTGGCAGTAATTCCTTGACTACTATAGAAATCATTTTATATTCTTGTCTATCTGCCACAATTCCATGTCTTATTTTTATGTTATGGTTTCATGGATTATGTTCTTGATTTCCATATTATTCATGTCTTATAAATATCCAACCTATATTCAAAGATTCTTGTTTGTGATTTTTGATATATAGGGTGTGATCATATAATGTTATGATCTCATTATCATACCCATATTCTCATGTTTATTCTTACATGTCTCCCTTGTTTACCCTTACTGAGCATCTAATCTCCCTCTTTATATGTTTCCTTCCATAGGGTTTGAAGATATATTTAATGTATGATATTTAAATGGGGATTTATAGTTTTGGAGAACCTAATGGGAGTTAATTTAGCTCACTCATGTACTAGTGTTTAAGTTTCCATGTTTCCAAAGGAACTTCACTAATATGGTCATTGGGTGTCCATTTGTATAATGTTTTAATTATTCCACAAAAGTTTATTAATGTAAACGTATGAAAAGTTAGGGTATCTATTGTTGGGATTTTATTAAAGGATTACTTAACCTTTGGAAGCATTGATGAGAAATCCTTATTGAGAAATATAAGGACATGTCTAATGATAAGTAAAAGGATAAATCAATGTAAAAGAAAATGTCCTAGAATTTTGGTAAATGATATATTGAGTGGTTTCCAAGAAATAAATCCATCTCTGGTTTCTTTAAGTGGATGTGGATCTGAAGAATATGTACCCAGGGGTAATAACTCTGAAAAGGTGTGTCGGGCCTGACCCGACGTAACCTAGTACATGACAACAAGCATATCTACACACCTTGTTTGACACACCTAGGGGATATTCTATAGGAATTCACAAACTCTTCATGAACTATCATGAAGGATTTAATATTATTTTGGCTATGAAGAACCTAGGTAAAACATGGGTTTCATAGATTATGGAACGTTTTATTATTTATGAATCCTATAAATAATATGTTTTTCATGATTATGTTGTTTTCCATTATGATATATGTTGATCACACTATGATTTTAGGTTTTATTAAATGATGGGAACTAGAAGGAACATTATTAACATTGAATGTTTCTGATATGGAATGTATGTGAATTATGAATATTTATTTTCCATGTGGAAATATCATAAATAGAATGAGTTAGGTGGTACAAGTATTGGTTATACATATAAAGAAAAAGAGACTACAAATGACTTGTGAAAGGTATGTGATGTTCTTCTAGTAATTTTTTCATTAAACATAATAATAATGATCATATTGAGGTTGATGAATCTTAAGAAATGATTCATTTTTTATAGTCTAGGAAAGAGGTATTATGGAATATGATAATGAATCTTGAAGTAATGGTTTAAGAATAAAGTTGGATGAATAATGTATTTATATTTTGAAATTCAAAGATTATGTTATATGAATCAAGTAATATATAAGTATTTTTTGTTTATGTATTCATTAATGACTGAAAGAGATATTTTGAATGGTGATGAATACATAGAAAATTTATTTAATTGAAATTTGATATTTGGATTAAGTTAAGGTACCCATTAACGTGTCCATTATATAGAGAAAAGTTTTTTTATCATGGAATAAGAGATGATTGATTTGGATAAAGTAAATTTCATTGAATTTATGACATCATAGCTGATAAATTATTTGATGAAAAAGTGGTCCATATTATCATGGATGAAGTTTAAAATCTATTGAATTTAAGTAATATATATTTTAATCTTTGTAATAAGGAATCATTCATGTATTTGAAAAGGATTTTTTGTTATTCGGGTTAATACCATGTTTCAAGAGGACTTTCGATGAGGTTATTAACTTGTTTGGAAGGTGAAAACAAAGAGATACATTATGATATGGGGGATAAATGTTAAGAATATTTTGTAACATCTGTTCTAAAAGTTTTTTATTTTCATATTTTGAAAGGGTTATAAGGTTAACCATTTATGAAAATATTAAGTTACACTTTAAATGATTTTTGTGAGATTAAAGTATAATACCGCCACATGAGGATTTATGCATATTGGATAACCTGATCTTCAAAATTTGTGTTGATGATAACCGATGACAAATATGATATAAATTCATGGATTTGATGATCTATTAGTATTTGTTTTTCTCAATGATCCCATGGGACATTCAGTACATAAATATAGGAGACGATGGGCACCGTTCCCCAACCGCCTTGAACTAGGTGAAAATGGGCGCTGCTCCGGTCCCTCCCCTCCTTATAGGGAAGGGACCCTCTTCATTTCCCACTTCACATTCTTTCCTTCCCCTCTATAATCCCAATTCTCTCCCTCCTTTTCCTCTGATTCCACTTTACCCTAAAGTTCCGAATCTATTTGAAGGTCACCCACAACTTTTGATTACATCTTCAAAGTTCACCAATGCTTCGTCCCTTTTGAATTTGACCTTGGTTGCTCGGTTCAAGAATCTCCGACATTTGGAGGACTTATTCGACATGATTGTTTTTGATGCCTGGTGTTTATCCTAACGATCTACAGTAGGGCTTCTCGAAAATAAGCATATTATGATTGTTTTCTTCGAAGTAAGATTTAATCAAGGTTTGGTACAAAGCACACCAGGTCTGCATTGAATATTTCTTATTTCTTTTTCGGTGGTCCTATGATTTCCACATGAAGCATGATTCTCCAACAATGGTGATCTAGGTCCGCTTGCCGAAGCTTCCTCTTCTGTTCTAAAACTATTCAACAATCCGAATGCTATGTAATATGATAGGTTTTTTCCTTTGTTCAGATAGTATAACTAACGCAATATGTCACCCAATTTATCCTCATATATGTGTTGAAATCTATGTTTCAAGGATGCATGTTGATTTTGTTTGGATTGAGGTTGGAAGAGAATTTTGGTATGAGCAAGAAGTTGTCTTTGAATCTTGGGTAGATTTCTGTTTAGCTTTCAAGAAAATGGGTCATCGGCTATCAATGTGCCGTCATGGGATCATGGTCAGTGATTAGAGGGAGGTAGAGGTTATTTAAACGGGTAATGGTGTGGTCCTGGAGAATGGTCAAGAAGGACAGGCCCTTGTTAGTGCAACCTCAGAGTTTGATCTGAAGGTGATGGTTCCCTGTGGAGCATCCACTGAAGCTCCTCCTCTGGATAAAGTTTTCCCATTAAATCTTAATCCGACTATTGAGGATGTTTTTGTAAGACTATGGTGTGACCTAAATCTTGAGGAGAAAGGTCTGTCTGAATCTAGAGTGCCTGATGGGGTGTGTATTTTAGGAATTTTTAACAAAATAATACTGCTTCCAAGGCTGCGTCTTATACGGAGGTTGTGCACGCTGGAATCCAGGGGTCTCGGGAGACGACGCCGAGGAGACTTGATCATGAAAAGGTTTATTAGAAGGCAAGTGAGGGTGAATAAACTTGTGGAAATGGTCAAGAATTACAGACTGCAGGGGGTGGGGTGCACATCACGTCAAAGAAAGTGCCAGATATCGAGATTGTTAATCGATTGGAAGGTTTAGCCAGTAAAGGGATGGATTAGGACCACGATACAGCTTGGGTAGAGAACCTTAATGAAGAGAGGAGACTCCAAATGGAAGAGTATAGTGATGGATATTCTATTTTCTTGGATGATTGTGCAATTGAAATATAGTGTAGAGGGCTCCCCAGTCCGAGGAGAAAGAAGGGACAAACAGGGAATCAGGACTCAGGGAGGTGTATCCTGATTAAAGGGAACAATTCGAAGGGATGTAAGGAAAACTCATACTTACCCCAACCTATTGAGACTATATATTCCAAAAATGCGAAGGACAATGTGATTTATTATGATCCAAAGGTTATTAGTAATAAATTGCATGCTTTAGGAGACCATAAGGAACATGAGAAGGAAAGAGTTATCTCATAGGATTTGAAGAAAACATAAGAAGTATCAGTGGTGCTGAACCTGATCCTAGCGAGGACTATAGATGGCTTGAAGTTGTTGGAAATGGGGAGATATGGGAAATTATTATTCAATCTGAAGAAGAAATTTGGGAGGATTCGTTTCTAATTAATGCCACAAAAGAGGACGCCGCTAAGATTTCTGAATGAATGCTTCGGGTGGACACTAATAAGGTGTAGCTGGAGTGGATTGACAAGAAATATCGCATTCTAATAAGAGGTTTCAATGTAGATAAGATTATATTGGAGGAGTACATTCATAAATTTGACAAGATGGCCTATTGGTTTGAAGACCTTATCAAGGATGATCTAGCCTTAGAGGTAAATGGTCTCCATTGGAAATTATTTTGGAATATAGTGTCTAACAAAATTAAATTTGATTTCAATGGCACTACTATCTCTTATGGTATTTGAAGTTTTTCATTCTGTACTGCATAGGTTTCTCACTTTTTCATAAAAGTTTTCAAAAATAAAAAGATAAATTTTCAGCATGATCTATTAGTAATATAGGATTGAAAAATTCACCTTTCTTTTTTGAGAAAGAGGTGAAGTGGCCCAAGAAACAACAAAGGGGGATGTTGTCCTGAAATTATACAACTATATAATATCATGAAAATTCTTCCTCATTAGGAAAACAATAAATAAATAAAATGTTGTCCTAATAACTTAATTTTTGTTGAAACTATTACCCTTTAAATCATCATAGATTTTTGAATTTGAGGCCATAAAATTTTAATTGATCATTAACTTGTTTTAGATTGATGAAAACAATCACTCCATATGATTATTTATGATTTTACACTAAGTTCATGTTTCCACTCCACACCTATGTTATCATATGTGAAAAGCTAGTTATGGGTTACTTTGGGCAACCGTTATGTTTTAAGCCCTCTATTTTTAGAGTAAGTTTTAGAATTTATTTTTAAAATGTGGGTTTCTATGAATGATACTTTCAATTATTAAACCTTTAATAACCCATGTGAATTTTGAGGCAACAATCCAATTTAATGGGGTAGAATGAATTACCCCAATATTTTGTGATTTTTTACAAATTAATTTAAATTTTTAATATTTTACATTCCACACAGCACTAAAAATAATTTATTTTATAATAAATTGCCCTTTATGGATTGGGTTATACACAACACCAATTTAATCCTCCACTATACGCAACAAAAATTTTATATTTCTCTACCCATAACACTAAGGTTATCTAACCTTACATGCAAGACCAACCTTCCATGTTTGCCTGTGTAACATGCAAGACCGAGTGTTATCAAACAATAATATATTATGAAACATTTATTTTTTAATAACATATAAAATAGTCTTTAAATTGATAATTATTGATTAATTGACTAATAAATATATATAAGTGAATTCATTGGTTACCTATTAATTATAAATGAATATAGAAACCAAATGAATATAAAGGGAATAATTTTATAAAAGACTATTTTCATGATAAAAAGATGATTTATCTTAATAAGTTAAATTTATTACTATTATTTAATATATTAATTAAATTTATATGTTAATTTTTTTTTAAAATAATATTTTTATTCTTATAATTTATTTTATATGCATAAGATGATAATGGAGACAATATTATACATAAAAACCCAAATTTTTATAAAAATATTTTTACCAACTTTTAATGGAGAACCTATTTTAAATATAAATTTTGGAAATTTTATAAATAATATATGTCAAAATAATATTCATCATTTAATTTGACATATAAAAACTAGTTTATCATAATTTTTTTGTATTTTTCTATGATGTTTCATTTTTTGTTGAAAATTGGAAAATACTGAATTTTAATTCAGAAATAATTTTTCATATAATTTATTTATAAAGATAAATTATATATAAAATTAGTTTTAAACTTTAAATAGATAATTTTTTATCAATTAATCCAATTTATTTCATTGGAATCAATTTCACATTGAAATTGACTATAAAAACCTACCAAACTTTTGAACGTTTTTATTTAGAAAACCTACATTCTTGTCCTGTATGCAGGATTAAATTTAAATTAATTTAGGCCACTTATGTGATAGGAATTTGTAAAAATTTATTCCATATTTGCAATTTTGATAATTTATATTGTATAATATGTTCAACATATATTTTTACCAAAACTATTAGTGAATTATATTAAAATTATTTACATCGATTGAGGTCAAATTAAGCTTAATTGAGGACTAAACCTTAAACTTAATGGAATAAATGACCTAGGAAAATATAAAAAATCCATTTTGTGGACATATTAAGACCCTATAATAACTTTTATCTACCATTAACCATTGTTTTATTCACTTTTAATTTATAAAATTTTGGTGGAATTCCTTTTCCAAAAATTTACAAGAGTGCCACTCCTCCTCCTCTATAAAAGGTCTCCTATACTCCAACTTCTTAACACCTATAAAACCACCTAGGTTTGTAAACAATATTCCAAATAAAATCCACAAAATCCCTCCCATCTTTATTGAAGCCTCCATTTTGGAATAAATAAATCCAAATAAGGCCTTTTCTGAAAACCAAAAGGAGTCACCAAAAGAAGAGGAAACATCCTTCCTCAAGCTCCATTATCTTATTTTCATTATACACCCCTAAAATATAATTATTCAATTATTATAATAACAAAATTACAATAAATAATCTAATATTTTATAATCCTTACTATTCTACCTAAACTTACACACACTTTCATATAATGGGTATGAACATACTGTTTATGTGTACAAGAAACAACCTCCTCACGAAACGACGATTGTTCATTTTTCCCTTACCACCTTTCATGGTTAGGAATAATTATGGAGACGATATTTATATAATATATATATTATAATTATAATTTATTTAATATTATTTAATTAATTTATAACACTTGTCTTCATACTTTCCATTTTTTGTAAATATGATAATTTCATTTGAGGAATTGTGGACTAACGCGCCCCTAAAAGCGACGTGATTCATTCACAAACTAAAGGAATGTATTAAGGATAGATTTAGTGAAAATATATGATATATATTAAATAATTATTATACTTTAATGATATTATATATACATATATGTCATTTTATTTCATTATTTCAATATGACAATAAGACGAAAACAACGTTCATGCATACACACGACCTACCGTCACCATGAATGATGTATTCTATTTCATAATGATATATTATATAGATTATTTTAATAGAAATATAATTAATATAAATTATATATATATCTGGTTTTAAATTATGTAAATCATGATATACATATAAGGTCCAAAGATATAACAAATTAAGACACATACATAAATTCAAATCGAATATTTCCCGATGTGAAACCTTAACATGAAATTGTTAATAAGAGGGTAGTATAAAGTCATAATAAAATTATATATGGTATTATATATATAAATATTGTTCTCTCATAGATTTATAAATAACATAGATTTATAATATATAAATTTTTTATGAGTACAACTAGAGTCAAGACAAAACGTAAGGGGATTTCTCATCCCAAATTATCTTATCCTTGAGATACATTCCATGTTCAGCACTAATTTATTTTTTGTGGTGTAAAAATTAACATGATTTTATTCTAGTAAAAATTTTATTAAATTTATGGTTATATAAATATTGAATATGTAATCATTCTTGCATGGGGTTAATGATTTAAAATTTACCAAATCGGTAAGATAATTTTGTATCTATATTCCTTCATTGAGACACATGTTTTGTTATGCACCTACATTATTTTTTAAGGCGTATATACTTCCATATGACATGTTATATAATTATTATCTTTATTTTAATGATATTTAATGCTTCATTTATTTTATTTTTATTATATTGAGGGTATGATCCTAAGTTACCATGTGGTAAGAGTTTATTGAAACAATCTCATCTTTTATTGGGAATGTTTATAATTATGCTTCTATTTATGAAATATTATCATAAATCTATAAATAAATCTGATGATATAAACTAACATCTATTTATTCATGTTATATTCATGTAATGGTATCATTTTTCTACTCTTTCCTATATAATAAGATCATGAAAGTTTTTTTAATAAAAGCTAGACTTTGCCTCTCTCTTCAGTCATAAATATATATTTCAAAAAAGCCATGTTTTCTAAATGGTTTCCAAAAATATTATACTATTATCCTATGATAATTAAAAGAAATGTTTTACCCATATTTTCCTTTTAATAAAAAGGGTTTTAAAATAAATCTTCTTTTCATTTTATGGTTGAGGCACTTTTCTAAACTTTTTGCAGTGCAAAAGGAATATTCAACACATATGAATTTACACGCCATCATGACTGAAATTACCTTGAAGATTACTTTAAATATTTAAAAGGTTATTTTTTTAAAATAAAACAATATTCCTTAAATTCTATGTTTAGAATATTTTTTTGTTGAAAAAAATTCAAATTGGTTTTATTTATAAAAAGTGTTTTAAACAAATTTCAAAGAGTCCTTTATAAGTTTTCAAAATGTTGATTTAAAAGAAAAGGATTTCAATGATTTCAATAAACCATTTATAAGTTTTCAAAGTATTTTCAAGGATTGTTTTTTTTCGAAATAAATTAAATCTTATTTTATATGTTTTTATGTAAAATGTTTTTCAAATTTTTTCAATCTTCTTTTATAATTTTTCAAGGAAAATGGATTTCAAAATTTTTTCAATATTATTTTATAAGTTTTCAAGGAAAATGTTTTTCAGAATGTTTTCAAGATTATTTTATATTTTTTTAAGAAAAATGTTTTATAGAATGGTATTCATTATTTCTTTATAATTTTTCGTGTTTATTTTTAGGAGAATGGGTTTAAAAAGGTTTTAGGTTTCAGAACTCATTTTCCTAATAAGAAAGGATATTTTCATCATTAAATTTCATTAGAAGATATTTCAAAATTATTTACCATCTAAGATGAAATTCATTGGTGTTACTAATTCTCTTATAGTTAAATGATCTAAATAATACATTCATATTATTTATCTGAATGGTTTATGTATTGATGGAACGAATTTTTGGAAACTAATTTCCCTTTCATAGGATATACATTTTTGAAACTTGTTTCTATTTAACAGGTTATATACTTTTGAAGCCTACTTCGTTTCATGGGATATTCTTCTCATGACATTATTATGAAACATGTATCTTCTTACAAAGGTTATTCCATCATTACATGTTTATGATACCCATTTCATTTCATGAGTTATGATATGATTTTCTATGATTTTGTGGAACATGTAAGTATTATTTCATTATGTGATGGGTGGGACCTATATCTCCTTCCAATGCATTGGTGAAATATTTTTATCTAATTATATAGAATATGATGGTCTTGGTAGTGAACCTTATCTACTAAGATGGCCATGAGAGTGAACCATGACTACCAAGATTGTATGAGGAGTGAACTAATGCTACTAAGATGGCAATAGGAGTGAATCATGACTACAAAGAAGGTATTGAGAGTGAACCCATGCTGCTAACATGGCCTTGTAAGAAATGCCTTGAGTACTATGGAAATAATTTTATATACTTATTTGTCTTACATAATTCCATGTATTATTCCCATGTTATGATTTCATGTATTATGTTATTTATTTTCTTATGATTTGTGTCTTATGAAATGATATGATTTATTACATGATTCATGTTTATGATCTTTGATATGGAGGGTGTGATCATCTAATGTTATGATCACGCTCTTATACCCATATGCTCATGTTTATTCTTACATGTATCCCTTCTTTACATTTAATAGGAATTTGATCTTTCTCATTTTTATGTTTCCTTCCATAGGTTATGAAGATATATTTCATGTATGATATATTTAAGAAGGGTTCTAGTCTTGGTGAACCTAGTGGGAGATAATATATCTCTCTCATGTACCAGTGTTTACATTTTCATGTTTCCAAAGGAACTAAACTAATATGGTATTTTGAAATCTATTTATATAATGTTTTAAGTATTCCAAAAAAGGTATGTAATGTTAATTTTTGAAAATAGAGGGTATCTATAGTGTACATGGGACACAAAAGCCTCAATTTTTTTAGATAGTGTGATATAAACTTGAGTAAGTGAAGGTGGGTTGAATAAAAATAGTATTTTAAAATCTGTCCTTCCTATATTCTTGTAAATGAAAATGAAATGGCCAATGCACTGAGCAGTAGGACTCATATACATGAATTTCAATAGTCCAGTGTCGAGTGGAAGCTTATGAATTTGTTTTTAGTGATGAACATAGAGTTTCATGGTGGTTAGGGGAATATTTTTTTAATCCTTAGTTATGAACTCTACCACAGATAGAGTTTAGATGAGGTAACTATGATATTCTAAGGGCCTAGTATTATGAGAGAGTGTGGATGGTTAGGACCTACCTTCTAGTTGGACTATAGGGAAGGATGAGATCCTTTGTATATATGGACATGTTTGGGTTCCATTGGACATGTATGGGGAGATGATGTAGGATTTTCATTTCTTAGTTTGGTAAGTGATCCTTGGAATCACAAAGATGTATTGTGACTTTCACCATGAATACAATTTGATGGATAAAGAAAATAGGTAATTGGTTTTGTTATGAAGTGTTCCACCTGTTAGTAGGTTAAGGCAGAATATCAACAATTAACTGGAATTTTACAAAAATTTTCCATTCTTGAGTGTAAATGGGATAATGCTGTGATTGATTTTGTGACTGGTTTTCCAAGGTTACCTTAAGAAAGTGATGGAATTTGGGTTTTTGTTGACAATATCATGAATTTTCCTCATTTTGTACTAATCAGGGAGACCTTATTAGTGTATGATCTTAAGAGAATTCATATCTGTGAGATTGTACAGCTTCACAGGGTCCCTCTTACTATCATTTCCCATAGGTATTCCTGTTTTATGTCTCATTTCAGGAAGAGTTTGCAGAGGGTGTTGGTAAAATAGGTGATTCCATGTATAACATACCACTCTCAGACTGATGGATAGTCAAAGTTCATAATTCATATTCTTGAGGACAATATGATAGAATGAATCCTAGATTTTTAGGGCTCCTGGGAGAGGTATATACCCCTCATTGAGTTTTATTATAACAATAGATATCAGAAGACTATAAATATGAATATTTATGAGGATTTTTAGGGTAGGATATTATGATCACCCATGTTCTGGTTAGAGGAAGCTGTGACAACGTTTTTAGGATCACGTCTCTAGAATGAGAATTTTTATTAGGACTAATTAATCGGGAAACAAATGGCTATTACACAGTCTTGATAAATATATTAAGAATATTTTTTTTGATAAACTCTAGAGTTCAAGGTTGGTGATTGGGTATTTTTATATATCTCACTGAGGATGGGACACTGTTGGTTTGGGCGATAGGATAATATTTCAACCTGATATGTCAGGACTTTCAAGATTCTAGAGAGAATCGGGCTGGTCTCCAATCAGCTGTAGTTACCTTAGAGGCACATGAACATGCCCAATGTATTCTATGTATCTTATCTGTACTGTTATCACCCACACACATCTCAAAATTTATAGATGGATGAGGTGGAGTTACGAGTTTGATTTTTCTTTTAATAGAATCCTATTTGTATCATTGATAGGAGCATAAAGGTTTTAAGAGGCCAGTCAGTTCCGATAGTATGAGTGTTATGGTAGAAAAACCATTTATTTGATGAGAATTGGGAGTGAGAGGCCAATGTTTGTTCTTAGGGGAGGGATTTATTCTCAGAAGTTTCTTAACCACCCATAGAAGGGAAATTAATGGACAAATTGCATCATGTGGGGAGGATTTCATGGTCCTAATATTTCTTATGAGGTATGGAAGTTTATTTTTGTTATAAATGTTTTATGGGATAATGTGAGTACCCAATGCGATATTGGTGTATCAAGGTTTTTTGGGGTGTGTTTCGAGCCTAGATCCCTTCTTTTTGGAAAAAATATAGGCCTCATAGTTTGGAGAAACCATGCGGGACATGCCTCACATTATCCTTAAATATGTGTTTTGTGCATGGAGGGGTGTATGAGGTCGCAAAGTTTAATAAAATCATGAAATCTCAGGAACACGCTCATGATAGAGGCTCTATTGTTTTCAGTAGAAGTTAGAGCATAGTTTTCACATGGTTAGTCAAACTGTGTGCATAAAATTTTGTGAGGTCCTCCTTATCATAGTGATGGGAACATTGTTGGTGTATAGTTTTTCTAACTATAAATCCAAACTTTGAAGACTAGAAACTCATGGAAAATAACCATTTTTTCCATTAATGAGTTTATAATTTTAAACCCTAATTATTTTGTCCTCTATTTGACTAAAACTCACCATTTAGAGCACCCTTGGAATCCAATTGGTAGATCTTGACCCAGTTCCTATTCCCAAATGCAGATTCAACTATTGATTATCTCATTGGATTCATGCCAGTAAGTTCTTCGATCATATTGTTCTCTACTTCATTTGAATTATTTTTGATGGAGTTATTTAGGTGAAATCTAATATAACCTATTTTATAGTTCTTCATATGTTATTCAGTTTTCTTTTGATTTGGATCAAATTATAAGATGATACTAGATGAGTGGTATACTATGGACCTAAGGTAGGTAGTATATATTTTTACCTTGGGGTTATTTGTTTTATAAAAATTGTTATTGTACTGCATTGTTAACATTATGGTGGCTCCCCTAAAACTAATTAAATTCCAAAATTAAATGAATTGGAAACTGTTTAGGTTTTCCGTGAGTACTATTAAGATTTTTGGTGTTCGTTTACACAACCTAGGACACCCATGGGTTGTGAATTTGTATCCTTCTTACTATATACCACCCTGTTGGGTGAGTGAGTGATCTTCTAGTTAGAGGGATCCATTTAACGATTAATTAAATTTAGTTAGAATTATTAGGAGAAGATTTTCCTCTTTTTCCATGTGATAACATGATGTGAATTGTTTCATTATTTTAAAATCAATTTTTATATGAGTTGGATGAACTCATAAATGATCATTAAAATGAATTGATGAACTGAAATGGTAATTGATTACTTGGATGTTATACATTTGATCATAATTATATTATATTCCATGGATGTTTCTCCTATGGAGATTAATTATGGTAGTGGGTGCCTTAGACTTGATTTCTCGTTGGTTCTTGATTCTATAGGATTCCTTTGGCCTTTCTACCCCTTAGATATAGGTTTCATGGACACGCATTGGACATGTTTTGTTGACATGACCCATGGACTCCACCCAAGTCTTTACAGAATTTCCATTGAGGAGCTCATGGGACTCAATGGGGATGCCTTGGTCTTTTATACCTTGGATCTGGAACATCATGGTCTGAAACTTCTTATTACACAACAAGGATGTTGTGGATGACTTGATTATATGACATGGTCATGGTAGTGGTTTTACACATAGATGTACAATGTTTCAATGGTGGAACAATTGCCATGTTTTACTGATAGTTTGGGTATGGCTATCAGACTATAATGGTTTGACTGGACTGTATTATAGTTTTTCTTTTTATTCTTACCGTTTCCCTCATTTAGGTGAGCCCGACTATTGTTTTTTAGGGAGCCTTTTTTGGATTACTAGTATCTATTATAGTTATTTTATTATCATGGTCATTTCAATTGTACTACTATCATATAGGATATATACTACACACTTTTTTTGTCTTGTATTTCATAACCTAGATTTTTTATAGACACTGTTGGTGGTAGCCTATTGAATGATATCTCACACCCTTTTTATGCCTCCATTGGGTACCCATAAAGACTATATGGATACATGTTTGAACTGAGGAAAGAACCCATAATACAATTCTTGATTGCACTATGCTTAGGGGTAGCATACCATAGTATCGATCTGAGGTTTGTGATGCTTGCTAGGATAGTGCCTTTTTTCTTTTTGGTGTTTTGATACGTTTTTTGTAATGGATGATTGTATACCTATTTTGGAATCTTGGTAGAGACATGACAAGACACATCATTTTATATGAGATTACTTTTGTAATTTTTTATATATTCTTATCTTGAATTTTTATCTTTTGTCTGGTGGATTTACTGCTTCCTCTATTGACTAATATGTTTACTACCATTATGCTACACTCTAGCATGTAGTAATAGTCTCCCCAAAGTCACACCATAGGCCCTCCCTACTAGTCGTAAGCCTCTGGAATACGTAGATGCACATGTGACTCCATGTGACCAACCACCTTAGGGTACTTTTTTGTACAATTTGGGTTGGTAAGTTACATATAATAATAATTGTAGTAGGTGAAAGAAGAAATAAAAAATAATATTATTGAATAACGTTACCTCTTCATCGAATATCCTCCTTAGGATTACACAAAAATCCATATTTGGTTGGTTTATGACCAAAATAAGGCTTCTAGGATTAGATTTTGGATTTTAGGATATGATTTGGTTAGAGATTGGTATAAAAGTTTTTATGGTGTTAATAAGAGATGATAGGGGGAGTCCCTTTATAAGTGTGGTGAGTGGCACACATGTGAGTTTTTCAAAGGGAAAGGTGTTCCACTGTTTTTCACATGAAACAAGACTCATAAATTGGCCATTATCAAACCAAAAAGCGATAAGGTCAAAATCTTGCAAGACATCGAGTGTTAACAATGTTTTTTCTCATTTTAACCCTTTTCTTCATAGATTAATCCCCAGTAAGTATGCTTTTACCATTAACAAGTTAATTAATTTTATACTATTTTCCTTATTAATTTTGGACAAAAATTAATTTGAACTTGTTATATAACATTATATATTATGATTAAAAACATTGAATCAATTTTTCAACATTCATTTCACAAAAGTGGAAAATTTTGATTTATAATTAATCTTGGAGGCATGGTGAGAGAGCAGTTTTTCAAAGAGAAAATATTCAAATGCTTGCAAAGTTTTTATACCCAATTTCAATATAAAATTGATTAAAATAAACTAAATAGGATTAATTGGTTTATATTTAAACTAATTTTACTTTAAAAAATTTAAAATATAATTATCTTTATAAAAAAGTTAAAGGAAAAGGAAGTTTGTAATTAAAATGATGTTTTTTATCTATTCATTATACAGTTTTTATTTTTATAAAATTCTCAACAATTCACCCTTATTTATATTTGACCATATGATTTATAAAATTAAGTTTATTGTTCCATATAAATTTCCTAAAATTAGAAAAAATTAATTTAAACATAAGTGCAATGAACACAATAAAACTATTTTTTAGAAAATACATTTTTAAGCATAAAATTAAATTTATTCTTATCTCTTGTATATAAAACACATAATATAAATGATAAATTTTTTATTAAACATATAATATTTAAATTTTAATAAAAATCATTTAAAAAAAGTGATTTTTGTAATTTATTGAGGTAAAACACATTTATGTGTATAATTTTTGTTTTTCCGATAATGATTTCCTTTGTTTTAAAAAGATGTATATTTTTTTGTAGTTAATTGGTTAATAAGTCATTCACTCTATATAAATGTGTAAACTTTATATTTTTCATAATTTATTTAATGATATATTTCTCTACCATTTCAACGACTATGTTATAACTATTATATTAAATAATAATTTTTAATAGTTTGTCACATTTCATTTAAACTCATTATTGCATGTAATGAATGGTAAACTATGTATTGTGTTTAACACAAGAAAAAGTTATTTTTGTGTGTAATTTAAGGTAAAATAAATGATGATGGTAATAAAATTTAAACATAGTATTGCGCATAACATAAAATATCAAAAAGATTAAATTGATTTGGAAAAAGAATTTCACAAAATATTAGTGTGTGAAACTGGGAACTATTATGATGATGTATAATTAGAATTTCAGAAAAGATGTTCTATATTGGTAATAGTAGTTTTGGATATATATTGGGTGAGGTAATTAGGTTCTATGAATATTTTACATTAAGGTTTATACTTCCTTAAGATACATTATAAATGAACATCCCCTTTTTATTATTCAAAGTATATATCCCCTTATTTTTTTGGATTTGGAAACTGATTTAGATCGATGGAGGTTTGGTTATACTAGATGTCACCTTATAAGTTTAGGGTCATGGGGTACTAGTTGAGATGATTTTTTCCATGGTATGAATATTCCTTTCTATACTATTTATTTTTCAATAATTTATTTGCATAAATTGATGATTTAATAATTATTTTCATTAGACATTGTTAATGTTGAACTACTTAGTTTTAAATAAACCCTACTCATGTTTCCATAGTATATGGGTACCTGAGATGCTCTAACATATTAATTATAGGTGCAGGTTTGGGATAAGGACCAGTTTGAGTTTTTCATGATCGGGATAGATAACTTAGATGGTTTCAAGAGATTAGATGAGGTACATCTCATAAATATTGTGGATCTTTTTAATTAGTTTATTCTATTCCAATATATTATGTGGCTAGTGCATTGGTAAGTCATTTATATGTATGAAATTTATTTTCACTCCTTTATTTAAATTTATTTTATCATGGCTTGTTCAATTTATTTATTCTTTCTACACACTCTAATGTAAATTATGGTTGGTTATTTATATTTCTATTATTCACTCTGATATGGGGGTATAGTCTCCCCACAGTACCAGCCTAGATCCCCAATGCAAGTTGGAAAACTATGATGTATGAGGAGGCGTGTATGAGGTCATATGGTGTATAAGGACCCATCCTTAAACATTACATAATATAGTAAATTATGTTAGAATTCACTTCCTTACATTCCCATATAACTTTTCAGTTTACATTTTTAGAGAATTAGGACATAATTTATACATACGAACCCAAAATCATTCAGAGTTGGTGCTATTAAAATAGTATCCATTCCTTCAATAATAAATATGTTTTTAATAAAACATGAAATCTATTCAGGAAATGTATTAACAACAATCATCTTGGATTATATTTTTCTCTTACCCATCCTTAAACCCTAGGAAAAAATTTTATAACATGGGATGAGCACCAAAATATCAATAAGGTATATAAAAAGGATATAAACCATTAGTAAATTAATACTTATAAACATATGGAATCATTTTACAAAATACATACTTCTCACCCAAAAATTATCATATAGTTACTTTGTGAAAACGTGATATTTCCATAAAACATAAAAAACATAAATAATACCATAATCGTAACATGGGAAAATACATACATAATATTGTAATAAACACAAAAACTGTATGATTTATAACCCTCATGGATACTTAACAATGTAATCCTCACATCTACCTTTTGATGTAATCCTCATGGCTACCTTATGGTGTAACCATCACAGTTACACTTGGAATAACAATTTGGTCGACATCCATCATATACATACCCAATGAATTGGAGGGAGATATAGGCACCACTTTTCATCATAAAAAAATATAGAGAAAAATAAAAATAAAATAAGAATACTTTCATAAAAACATTCCTTTTGAATTTTTTAAAAATAGAAATTTAAAAGAGGATATTAAAAAAATATCCCTCACCAATATCATATAATTTAAGATATAACTAATGAAAAAATGGAATATTCATATAATATATAAATACCAATAAAATAACATAATATATAGAAAATTAATTTAAAAAATAATCATAGTACCACATAATGAATGAATTAGAAGGTTAACCCAAATAATGGAAATTGGGATAAGAATTCATTTACCTCAGGTTATTCATAATTAAAACATGTCCAAAACTCCTCTATACTAGTTTAAATAGTGATATTAGTATATTGAAGAACCATATTCATAGTTATAATTACTTATATGATATTATTATAACACCATTACATCTATTTATTAATAATATTTTGTTTTTTTATTGTTTCAGGTGCATTTATATCCTGGTTTCCATGGTTGGTTCATTATGGGATTCTTGTTGAAAGGAAAAAAATATCCAAAAGTGGAATGAAATGGTCATAATATGTATCTATAATTTTAAATTATACCATATATATATATATATATATATTTACTGATATGAGGATGAAACATTAGATAAAACATTAATGATAATGATTTAATTTATTTTGGAAGTTTTTACGATCATCAAAAACTTATATCATTTTTTTATTATCATGTTTATATATAGGTTCCATAACCTTATATAACTTAAAATAAGTATAATTTATTATTTATCCATAATAATGGTTTTATGACCAGTATTGAAGGCTCCAATGAAAAGTGAAAGTGTATCATCCACGATGGCGATAAATCGACACATCAGGGAGAGTGTACTCATTTTTATTATAAAAGGGATACGAGAAGGAGTTTGATGATTTTTTCCATAAAAATAAGTATATTTAATATACTTTATTTTTCTTGCCACTTGGAGAAAGGTAGATGAGTATATAATAATAAAATAAATGAAATTGAAAATAAAGTAAAAGAAAATGAAAGCGGATTTTACCTCTTGGATTCTACTCCTTGAGAACCTACTTGAGGCCCTTAGTTTTGACCTTTTGCCGAGACCAAATAGTCCTGGAATTGGGGAAGATTATTGGGAAGAGAATTTAGTAGAAATTAAGAAATTTATAAGGATTTGAGGTGTGAGGAGAAGTGGTGTTTAGGGGTGGTATTTATAGTGGAGGAGAGGGGTGTTTTCTCATTATTACATTCATAAATTTGTTAATTTGTCTCAATACTATGAACATTTTTACAATTATCCTAAAATATATTGAAATAATAAAGAGATGTTATAGATTATGGTTCTTAAACCATTCATGAATCACGAAATAGTTTATTTATCTTATAATGTATTTATATATCATAAATTATTGTATTTTTCTATTCACAAAATTCAAGTATTTCAAAAAAACCAAAAATTCATTCCAACAATTTTTAGGCATGCACAATAAAAAAACTCCATTTTTTTATAATACTTTTCTAACAATGAGAAATTTATTTTTTAATTAAAATCATAATTTAATCAAGAAATGCCAATTTTAAAATTATAATTGATTTTATAACACTTTGAATGATTAATTAATGTATTTTAAAATTATATTATATTTATAAGACAATAATAATAATAAATTTTGAATATATTTTTTGAAAATATTTATATTTTTTAATTTATTATGTTAATTATAAAATTTTAATTAAATATTTATGACTCAAAAAATATGAACACTTAATTTATAATTTTCACAAAATTATTTACTTATTTAATGATATAAATATATCATATTTTTACTTATTAGATACCTAAATTTTATTTATACTATCATAGGTGATGTTAGTATTATATTATTTTATATTTTTTTTAATTCTATAAATTCAACTTATTTTATTATCCATTTATAATGAATTTGAGTATTTAATTACAGAATGAAATGAATTTTTTTATATGTACAGGAGTTTTTATATTCTCCCCCCTTCTGGAAATTGTGTCCTGACAATTTTTATTTTCTTAATAAATAAGTGCAGATATTTGTTTCTCATATCATTTCATAATCCCACGTTGCTTCTTTAACCATGTGGTTTCTCTAAAAAACCTTAACCTGGTGAAATGACTTGTTCCGTAATACCTTATCTCTACGATCAAGAATCTAAGTAGGTTTCTCTTCATAAGAAAGGTTATATTCCTTATGAACTAAATATAGGGTCAAAACATGAGATGAATTTGGAACAAACATTCTCAAAATTGAAACAGGTAGAACATTATTCACTTAAGATAAACTCAGATTATAATCTACAAGGTAGGTGATTGGTCCCAATTTCTCTAGGATTTCATAAGATCCAATTAACCATGTGCTTATATTTCCTTTATTACCAAATTTCATAACACTTATCCATGGTGATATTATAAGAAAACCATGATCCCATGCCTCAAAATAAATGTCTTTCCTCCTTTTATCTGCATATCTTTTCTACCTACTCTGTGTTGTCTTTAGGTATTGCTAGATCATCATCACCTACTCAACCAATTCCTCTACTAATTCCGGTCCCATTAACTTCTTTTCCCAAACTTCATCCTAATAAGCTGGAGTTCTACACTGCTTTCTATATAATGCCTCAAAAGGTTCCATCTCTATACTATAATGAAATGTATTATTATAAGATATATAAAATAAAAGAATATGTTGATCCAAAATTCCCTATTAGTCCATTGAACAAGCTCCAAGAATATCCCCCTATATATGAAAATTTTCCTAGGTTTGTCCATTAGATTGAGGATCAAAAGTAGTGTTGAAATTTAATTACATGCACAATTACATGTAAAGGGCTTTTAAAAACATATAAGTAAACCTGTGATCACGGTCACATACCTTTGAAAGAGTAACTACATATAACCTAACAATATCATTGAGGTACAATCAAGAAAGATAATTCAATGACATAATATCTATAATAGGAATAAAATGTGCAGCTGTTGTTAGTCAGTCAATAATTAACAAAATATCATTGTTACCTCAAGAATTATTTGGTAACACCACCATAAAGTACATGGATATATTTTCAGATTTCCACTCTGTCATGGGAAAAGGCTAAATCATCCCTTTTGGTAGTTGTTTCTCTACTTTTACCTATTGACATGTCAAAAATTTAATGGTAAAATTAGAAAAATATATTTTCATTCTATCCCACTGGTAATACTCTTAAAGGGATTTGTATATCTTAGGGATGCCGAGATAAACTAAAAATGGAGAACTATGATATTTACACAACAATTATTTCTTTAGTTCTGAATCATTATAAACACACAATATCTTTCCAAATCTCAAGACATAATCTTTATCAACAATAAATATAGGAAATTGATCATTTTTAATGAATTCTATATTTTTCTATAACTCATAGTCTTCTATATTTGAGAGATGTCTACAATAAAACCTTAAAGAAAATATATCAATTTCCGGTATAACAAAATTAAATTCCATATTTTTATCAAATCATTAATCAAGGTCATGTTCCAAACATAACATGGTTATTTATGTATGATGTTTTCAACTCAAAGAATCTTCCACACTTTATTATTTTAAATGATAGTAATTGATTGTGAAATTATAATACTTTATTAGTTCTATCCATATTATAAGATTCATATTCAATTCCTTCTAAGAAAATATATATATAAAAATTTTATAGTTAGTATATATTTATGATTTTGATTTTTATAAATAATGCCTCTAAATTTTCAAAAAGAAAACCACAACTGCTAATTCCAAATCATGAGTGGGATAATCTAACTCAAAAGGTTTCAATTTTCTTGAAAAATATGAAATTACCCTATCATTCTTCATCAGATCACAAAAAAGTCCCATCAATGAAGCATCACTATAGAAGAAAAATTCACCATTTCTAGAAGGTAGGGCCAAAAATGGATCATTCACCAATCTATTCTTTAGTTCTAGAAAACTAACATCACAGTCATCTATGAAAATAAATTTAACCCCTTTTCATGTTAACTTTGTTTGTAGACTAGATAACTATGAAATGTTTTAAAAAACCACTAGTAATAACCTTTTACTATCGAAAAAATATGAATATCTATAACATTTCTAGGTGTTGGATATTCATCAAACCATTTTGTTTTGGTGGGATCAACTTTTATTCCATCCATATTTATAATTTAACCAAGAAAATAATTTTTTTTGTAAACAAAAATCACATTTTTTAAATTTCCTGTATAAATAATTTTCTTTTAGTGTTTTTAAGACAATCCTTAACTGTTTTTAATGACCCCCATAATTTTTTGAAAAGTCAAAAATTTCATCAAAAAAATAAAAAAAACATTTCTAAATATTCCTAGAATATTCTATTCCTAATATCCATTAATTTAGAAGGGGATTTTTTCAAACAAATCGGCATAACAAAAAACTCATAATTCCAATATGTAGATTGAAAATGTGTTTTTAAGATGTCTTCCTCCTCTATCTTAAGTAGATGGTACCCGAATCTCAATTCAATCTTGTAAAAATACAAAGCTCCCAAGAGCTAATAAAATAATTAATCAACATGAGGTAGAGGATAATTATTTTTAATAGTAATTTTATTCAGTGCTCAATAATCAATGAAAAGTATCATGGAAATATCTTTATTTTAATGAACAAAATAGGTGCACTCCACAATCAAGTGCTAGGATGAATGAATCCTCTACCATGCAACTCCTGCAACTGATTTTTCAATTCAAGATGTTCTACTTGAGCCATTAGATATGGGTGTATTGAAACTGGATTAGCTACAAGAAAAAATTAAATAGTAAATTCAACTTCTTGATAAAGTATAACACTGGGAAAATCATTAGAAAGAACATCCAAGTATTAATTTACCACCAAAACATTATTAATATGAACAATTAACTTATTTTAAAAAATATAAGAAAGTTAACTTTCACTTCCATATTTTAATAGTTTCTCAGATTCCTGATATGTTATAAATTATATGTGTTCATTATTTTATATAATATAAACCTCTATATAAAAAATTTATTTTGATCAAGAACCAATATTATCATGATAAACATAAAACCATTCCATACCCAGAATAACATCAAACTCTATTAAGGAAAAAACAACAAGGTTTGAAGGTAATGTATTTCCATATACAACTACACGAATATTATTATAATTCCTTTTGCGATAATATTTTCCATGGTGTTTTAACAATAAGTTTTGGTTTCATTTCATGTGGTAAAATTACCAATTTACTATAAAACATATCATAAATAAAGGAATATATAGACCCCATATCAAACAATAAATTATAGAAATCTGAGTAAAGAAAGAAAATATCAGATACCACTTCATTAGATGAACCAAAATCAGATAACTTCAATGTAAAGGAACTCACTGTACCATACTGCTTGTAATTTTGATACCTTCCATCTTTCAGATCATTCATTGTACATGTATTTTCATAATAAACCATATCACCATATTTAAAACACTTTATAGTTTTATTATTATAATTAATCTTATGATCATTTTCATTATAATATATGGACATATTTCCAATGTTACTACATCAAAAACACTTCCCTGTTTTGGTAAGTCATTCCCCAAGGTTATTTTTACCACACTTTTCACAAACCAGAAACTGGACTTTCTTACCTTTATATTTATTTTATTGATTCTTAACCATCGCTTGACATCTATACCTCTTCTTCTTCTGATTTTCAATGTGCACATGATCATAAAAAAACTTCCTTTCAACCCTCTTAGCATATTATACAGGTTTCTCATAAATTTTTAAATCATAGGTAGCTAATTCCCATCGACAAATTAGTTTAAATTTGAAGTAAAAATGATTATTTTATATCAAGACCCATATAAGATTTGGAGAGTACCTTGACAATAAGGTAATGTTTTCTTCATAAATAGCCACTAAATCCTCATACTTTTGTTTAAATTCAAGGAATTTATTTTCCGTTCTATGTTGATCCACTATAAGAAAACATTTTTTAGGGAAAATATTTTTAAATTCATCCCATTCCAAGGAATCAATCTCTTCACTATCCCTGATATTCTTGACCATTGACCACTACTGGTCTGCTTCACCTTCAAAAAGATAAATATAAGGACAAATTTTTTGATTATATAAACACCCCAAAACATATAATATCTTTTTAAGGTATTTAATCCATCCTTCACCCACCACTAGGTCAGAAGATCCATTGAAAACCTGAGGGCGTTGCCTCATAAAATGTTCAACTATTATCACGTTTATTTTTGAAATCTCAGTTTGTTCTCTTACATGGATTCCAACACCATTTAAACCCCACATAAAATGATCCAATAATATCAAAAACTATTTAGTTCCAATTAAAACCATTTCATGTTGTAGATTTGGAAAGATATCATTCTCTCGACGCCTTCCTAATTCAACATTCTTATTTCTTCCGCGGAATACCATTTTGAACAGATATATCATAGATTAAGAAACATGGGAATATTCAAATTCTATATCATTTCAACACTAAATTTAGTTAAATATAATTTACTGTATTCTATTAAAATCATCCTAACCCCCATAGTTATCGAAACCATGATATGATACCCACTATAAGGACCCGACCTTAGACATTACATAATCTAGTAAA
This sequence comes from Viscum album, assembly GCA_963277665.1. Lineage (NCBI taxonomy): Eukaryota > Viridiplantae > Streptophyta > Magnoliopsida > Santalales > Viscaceae > Viscum > Viscum album. The sequence continues at coordinate 438,448,067 of OY728155.1, read as the reverse complement.
TTATTTTAGAATTCACTTCCTTACATTCCCAAATAACTTTTTAGTTTAGAGTTATAATTTTTTTACATTATTCATATATATAAACCTATAAACCTAAAATGTGCGTACTATTAAAATAATATCCATTTCTTCCATAACACAATTTTTTTTAATAAGATAAGTAATCATTTAAAGGAATGTCTTCAGAACATTCGTATTGGATTATCCTTTTCTCTTACCCATCTATAAACCCTATAAAAAACATTTAACAACATGGGATGAGAAAGAAATATCAATAATGGATATAAAAAATTCAGATAAACCATTATTACCTGAATACTAATAAATATATAAACTCATTTTCAAGAAGACATATTTCTCACCCAAAAAGTATCATATACGTACTTTTTGAAAACAAGGGATTTCAATAAAACCTATAAAACCTAAATAATGCCATAATTTTAACTTGGGGAATAACATAAGATTTTAACCCTCATTGATACCATATGATTTTAACCCCCAAAACTACCTTATAATTTAATCATAACAAATATGTTATGATATAAACCTCATGGCTATCTTATGGTGTAACTATCGAAGTTACACTTGGGGTAACCATTCAGTAGACCACTAACATAAACATAGCCAATGAATTGGAGGTATATATAGGTCCCATACATCATCATAAAAAGTTACCTGGAACCATAATTAAAAAATAATGACAATTTCATAAAAACAATCCGTTTGAATTTTGTAAAAATATAAATTTAAAAGAGGGTTTTTAAAGAAAAATACCTTATAAATATCAGATAATTAAACTGGGGATTAATAAAACAAATGAAATATGTGTATAAAATTTAAATACACATAATATAAAATAATATAAAAAAATTATTTTCAAAAATAATCTTATAAACACATAATCAATTAGGTAGAATGTTAACCAAAAGAATGGAAACTCGGTTAAGAATTCCCTTACCTCAAGTTCTTCTTAATTCAAATGTGTTCAAACCTACTATATAATGATGTAAAGAGTGTTATTAATATAGTAAAAAAAGCATATAAGTATATATAATTACTTATATGATATTATTATAACAACGTTACACCCATTTATTAATAATATTTGGTTATTTTAATTATTTCTGGTGCATTTATTTCATGGTTTCCATGGTTGGTTCAATATCAATTTTCCCACCCAATAAAATAAAAACACTAGACGTGGAATTCAATGGTTTTAATAGGTTTGATGAATTTTAAATGATTCCATATATTATTTTTTTCTAATATGATAATGAACCATTAGATAAAAAATTAATGAGAATGATTTAATTTATTTTGGTGGTTTTTACGATCATCCTAAACTTGTATATTTTTTTAAATATCATGTTTATATATTGTTTCAAAAACCTTATTTAACTTATAATATGTATAATAAAATATTATTTAACCATAATAATGGTCTTATGACTAGAATTTATAGTGCTAACTAAAAATGAAAATGTATCATCCCCAATGGCAGTAAATCAACATATCACAAATGATGTTCCAATCTTTAGAACAAAAGTGATAGGAGAAGAAGTCTCATGATGAATATCAAATAAAAATGTTAAAATATAATTACATATAAGATATTAGATATTTCATTTCATTTGGATAAGGGTATATTACTAGAGAATAATAAAATAAAAGAAATTGAAAAGAATTTAAAAGAAAATGAAAGAGGATTTTACCTCTTGATTTCTCCTCCTTGAGAACCTCTTTGAGGCCCCTGGTTTTGGCCTTTTTGGATACCAATAGGTATAATATGTGGGTAAAATTCATGTAATGGTAATTGGGAAGAAATTAATCCATCTAAATGTCTTTTATCTGTGAGGAATATCGGTGGTGAGGGGTGGTATTTATAGTGGAGGAGAGGGGTGTTTTCTCATTATTATATTCGTTTGTTTATTAATTTGGCTCAATACTGTGAGTAATTTTAGAATCATACTAAAAAAATATTATATTAATGAAGGTAAGTTCAATATTCTTCTTCTTAAATAACTCATGACTCAATTAATAGTGAATTAATCTTATAATGTATATATATACCATAAATTTCCATATTTTACTATTCACAAAAATTCAAGTGTTTCAAAAAACTTCAAAAAATTCACCCATATAATTTTTTGATATATAGAATTCACAAATGAACACCATATTTTGAAAATAAATTTCTAAATATGGTAAATTTAAATTTTTATTAAAATCTTAATTTGTTCGAAAAATACCAATTTTAAAATTTGAACTTATTTTATAACACTTTATAAAATTAATTAAAGTGTCATAAAATTAAATTATTATCATAAGAAAGAAAAATTATATTTTATAAATCCATTTTATGAAAATATATTTTCTATTAGATATTTATTTAAATTTAATAATTTAATTAAATATTTATGACTGACAAAAATACCATGACTTAATTTATTATTTTAAAAAATTATTTACTTATTCAATGTTATAAATATATCATATTTTCACTTATAAAATTCATAAATTTTATTTATACTATCATAGTTGAGTTATATATTTTATTAGTATAGATTATTTAATTTTTATAAATACCACTTATTTCATTATACATTTATAATGAATTTGACTATTTAATTTGAGAATGAAAAGAAACTACTTTATAAGTACCTGAGTTGTCACATAACGAACCAGCTTTAGGCACCAGTTTGGTGACTCCCAGACCAATCCATTGTAGATATGGTTCCTAAGAGAAGAAATTTAAATCATTTCAATTATCATAGATAATGTAGGGATTTACGTAATGAGAATGTTAATTTTGTGAGTGTTTGAGTATAGAAAATCTTGGCCATATTGGGGTAACTCACCAGGGTTATGATAAATAACCTAGCCCATATAGAGAAACATGTTTTCCACAACATTATTCACTTATGTTGAATCTCATTATATGACAGAAGCCTCTATCCAATATAGGAACTTAACATTAATTGGTTGCTGATAAATGGATCAAGTATCCTACATATATTTTTATATCTTTTTGATGTAGTGAATAGTAAAATTTTATTCTAGAAATATATAATTTTTAGGGAGATATGAATTAATGGTGGTTGTTGATTAAAAATTATTTAGAGATAGAGAAGATAGATGGAATGATATAGAAAACCTTTAAGTTGATTTTATTTTTGAAATATTTTCCTTTAGAATAAAAAGATAATATAGAAAATAAATTCATTAAATTTATATAAGAGAAATAAGAAATTTTGTTTCTAAGTATGATAAAAGAATTTAAATATTAGAAAGGCCTCTTATGAACTACATGAATAATCCAAAAATTAATATTGATCATTTATTTGATGGACTTAATACAAGCCTCAGAAAGGAACTAGTATATAAAACTATTTTATATTATGATGATACAATATCAAGTTCTATTAGGACAATGAAATAATTCTCTATGTAAAATATCTTCAAAGGAAATCAACAGAAGAAGAGGATAAATGAGAACCATGAAAAAAATGAGTCAAATGAGAATAAGGAAAGGAAAAGAACTCAATCATGAGATAATTGTGGAAATAAATATCTTGGTAAATTCATAAAGGGAATGAGAGTTTTTCATAAGTTTTTAAATAATATCTATCTAGCTCATGAATATAAGGGTGATAAAGAAATCACTAATATTAAGTGTTTCAACTATAAGGAAAGGGTGAACTATTTGAACCAATTCTCCACGCATCATATATTACCTTGATAATTTAATTTTGGAATTTATTGATGTTATCTTATTAAATTATAAAATAGATAAATATCATTAGAATCATCTGTGAGCCATTCCATGGAATCTCAGTAAAAAGATTCTATTTCAAAATAATTAGCACGTGTGAATCTTAACATTCAAATATTTCATTTCTTGGAAGTAATTACTCTAAGGATGGAATAATTAGTAATGTTTCTAAGACAAGGGATACCCTTATCATAATATATAACATTTAGGGTTAGTATATGTTTTTAATTAATAATAATTTTAATAAATTTTGCGTTAATATATGATTATAATGTATTAAAATTTGGTCTTGAATATTCTAAAGAGTTTCATGGATTAATTATTAATGTTGAACCATGGATATTATTATATATATTTTGGATATTAATCATTCTATTTATGTTATACTTTAATGAATATTTTTTACATATAATAACCAAATTTGATTTAAGAAAATGACTAGAAATAAGAGGACTCAAGGGTTAAAAAATCTTTCATATAATAGAGAACACTAAAATTTAATGGATCTCACGGTCAATTAATATTTTATTTTAGTGAATAAAGATTGAAAAATACACCATGATCAGGATTATTCAAATAAAAGGAAGAAATCATGCTTATAAAATGGGAGGAAATAAAGAATGCACATTTTATTATATTTTCTATCCCAATGGTAATAGAATTTCCAAAACTCAATAGAACTAAAGTTAAATCTAACGAGTATTATGTGGAAGGTAACACTCATCTACCAATGTACATTTAATAAATAAAATTTTTAAGTATGTGTATTATAGTGGTGTATGTATAATAAGTTTCCTGGTTATTACATTGAATTTGAGGGTCATAATAAAATCTAAATATGATTTCATTACTATGTTACAAAAAGTTTATTTTAGAAAAGAAGAAATATAATTCTAACTATATAATTTCCTTATAGAGAGAAGAATATAATACCTTGATATTTTAGTTTTTCATTTTAAAATTACCATACTTTTGATACTATACACCAAATTCATCCTCGATCTTAAGCGTACCTTGAAATAGTATTATTTAAATATTATTGTTACAACCAATAAAACATTTCATAGGTATGAGTGGGAATAATTTTTTTATGAAATATATGTATAATATTTTTTCTTAAAAAAATGAATAATGAATAATACATTAATTATCAATTGGTTATAAATGAAGATGAAATCTTTTGTGTATAAAAGATATATTTTTTAGAAAAATTTTTTATGTGTGAAATTTATTCTGATATTAATATATTATTTTTGTCACTGTGATGAGAGGATCCCCAGGAAGGGTGTAAAGGTGTATATACACATGTAATCATTATCATTAGACCTGGATTCGGATCTAGGATCCCCAGTAGGTTGCGATAGTAAGGAGACAGTTTGGAATCATCTCTGAGTCCTTTAGGTGATGACGAATTGGTGATCGTGTGGCGATTGGGCAAGGCTTCCTCATTCCAAAATCTGGCTTCATATCTGGGATACCATATCATGATTTGGAATTCATTCCATGCTGTTATTTCCTTATGTGATTTGTAGACTCTTTTTTCTCGGTTTCTACTACGAACCACCGCTACTCTGTTGACCAGATCCACTAAACTGGACACATGTTCGATGTTCTTCATGGTGGTATAGGATGTGAAGGTGGATTATAGTCATGGTTTGATGTTGAGGAATTTTCTAGGTCATCCTATATTTTTACGATCACTTTGGGTTTGGTTTTATGGTTATTTGTTTTTCAACCTCGATGCTGAATACTTAAATTAGTGATGGTGTTTTTTATTTTGGTAAATGGTCTTTCATTTTTAATGGTTATGCTTGTTTTGGATGGATTTTTTTGGAACAATATTCACGAAAAGTGAGACTATTTTTTGTGAACGTCATCTGATCAACGATTCCATTTATTCATGGTTCATCACTACCATTTGAGTAGGTTTTGTGTAATAGTTTTGGGGAGGCTTTGGGAGGTGTTGTTCGAGAAGCAGACAACATTACCAGAGGTTCTCTGGCATGGGGTTTTCTACATAGACCCTCTGTGTGATGTCACCTTTGATGGTGGAAATAAATATTCCTATGGGTGGTGGTTTATCTCCCTTTATGATGTAATAAGATTATTGTTTTTAGATGATGATAATGGTGCTTCAATGGGTTGGGATGTTTCTATTTTTAATTTGAATCTTGAAAGTTGACCTTTGAGTTTTGAATCTTGAATGTTGATATTTGAATTCTAAATCAACATTTGTGGTGTATTAATGGCTGAGAAAGGTGTTGTTTGGTTCCTAGTTAACCAAAACGTGGTTTCTCAAAATAAAAAAAATGCAATTTCAACTGAAATCATAATGAATAGTAATCATGGTAAAAGTTTATCACCATGATAAAAGGTAAAATGGGCTAAAAGAGATTAAAAACAATGGGATGAGGTCTTGAAATCAACTAAACTCTATCATTAATTTTTTTATTTGAATTTAATATGACCATAAATTTCTTACCTTTATAAATATATCATTTTCTGCCACTTTAATTTGATTACATCCATTATATTATTTTATGTTAAGGATAATTACAAAATGTAACTTTCTCTCACTTATTATGTATTAATAATATGTATAGAGATAAAAATACATATTATTGAATATATATGATAAAATTTATATGTATTAAACTATATTTTTTTTATATTTTCTAGATATATTATAATTTCTAGAAATTCTCACTCATCATTGTTGCAATGTTTGTAAAAACGAGTGAATAATCAATGTTAATAGTATTAAAAACATTAAAAGTAATATGTTTTGGATGGATTATGGTTCTATAAGAATTTAATTGATAATTATATTGTATTAGGGATGTTTAAATTATTTATATTGTAATTAAATTTTTATCATTATTCCATTAAATTCACCATAATTTAATAGTCATGAAAAAAACATTAAATGAAATTTAATGTTCAAAAATAATTTTTATATCATTATAAAATTATCAAAAATCCTATATTAACTCAAGTGGATGGTAAGATTTTAATTATGTAACTCATGATTCATTTAATTTCTACATATAAGTTTTTTAAATTACTATCACAACTCTTAAATAATGCTTTTTTACTATTGTTATTGTATAAGGCGTTTAATGAAGGGGTTAAAGCCAGAAATAAGTTTAAATGAACTAAATACATGTATAAATTATATTATTTTATTTTATTTATACCTCATACTACATATATTAGAATAAATTGAACTTTGGATCCATTTTAAATGGGTTAGAAACATAATATATATATTAATATTTAATGTATTTATAATACTTCCATCCACTACATATATAAAAGGGCTCCACCTATCCTCACTTTATAAAGCTTCACAAACTAGTTATTTTTGTGAATATTTTACAAAATACCTTCTTATACTCCTTCCCCACAAATTATATCTTCAGATATTCCCCTATGACTATCCTAAGAAGGCTTAAGGTGTAAACCAATTGAGTATTTCCAAAGATGATGTAAAACTCTTAATTGATTTATTTAATTCAGTTTCTTCTTATTCCTCCTTAAATACTATCATAACAATGATGATATAATAACACCAATATATTAAATAAAACTATATTTTATTATGATGATACAACTATCTTTATTAAACTTGTTTATGTCAAATGGAAAATGAAAGCATCGCTTGTGCGGACATGTGCACTACCACCTCCAAGAAGAAAAGTGATTAATTTTTCATAACATCCTAAAAAGGATGGATATTAAGATGAATTTTATGAATATATATTATATAAATGAAATAATTTTTCATATTTTAGGATAATATATTATCTACCTTCCTACCCTCCCATATGTTGGAAGATGACAACATCACTCATGTGTACGTGTGTAGTACAATATCTATGAAGCGATGTGATTATTTTTTCATTTACAACTTCTATGCATGATAATAAGGATATATTGGAATAATATATATTATATAATAATAATTTTTAAAAGGTAAATTATTATTTACCTATCCTTTATTCCATCCATCAAAAAGTAGAAACATTTTTCGTGTGCACATATAGACTACTATCTCCACAAAGTGATGTGATTCATTTTTCATTACCTCATCATAGGGATGGATATAAAAGATTATATAATAAGTAAATTTCATAATTATGAAATTATTAATATTATGTAGATAATTAAATGAGGACTATGGTGAAAGTTGTAGAACTTTTAGACCGAAATATGCAAGAGAAACAATCAGGTTTTTACCCAAAAAATAATTTTAATAAAGAAATATTCATTAATGAGTGATGAGATGTTATAAGTGAATGAAATATGGTATAATAAGTGTGGGTATTATCTAATTATATATTTATATTGAATATATTTATTATATAGGATGATAATAATGAATACGACATATATTGGACTTGAGGTAAGGGATTTAATTATAATAACATTTTATTTTGATATTTTTTATGTTCATATTTACTCCGGTAAAATTATATGATCCAAATATATTAAACACTATGTATTTTATTCTCATAGGGTTATGATTTTGGTTTTCTACTTTCCATTTTTTTCTTTTTTGGAAAAAAAATCAACATGTGAGTTACATGTAAGGGGCTTTCATTTAAAATTCATGTCCCAAAATTTTTCCTTTGAAATAATTTTATTCCATGTAAAAGTTCATTTAAATGTTTCAGAGAAGTTATTATTTAAAATAAAATTATTATTTGAAGTAATTTTCAACCATATTTGTATTTATATATAAGGCTCTAAGAGTAATATTATTTTCATTTCTTGAAAAATGTACCTTTATTATTTTTTTACAATAGTATGAAAAGAATATTTATTTTAATGTTTATCCCAAAAATTACGTTTAATATAGTAATAAATGTTATTTAATTTTAATCGTTATTTATAATTTTCTGTGGTTATTTTAAATGAAAATATGTTTCTCAATATACTAGGTATTTTTTAGTGTCTAGTGACACAAACTACATGGGTATTATTTTTTAAAAGGAATAAAACATATTTTGAAAGTAATTCATAACATCATTATTAAAAAATGTTATAAGGATTCTATTTTTATATTTTTGATTATATTTTTATTTGTACCTCTAAAAGAATTGGGTTTACTACAAAACCGTAATTTTTGGTGAATTTATTTTCCTCTTTCTTCCTATAGTGATTTATGGTTTTGTGGTTATTATCTTTCTCTTGATCACATTGCCTTGGAAATTATTCTCTCCCCCATTCCCATAATTTATATATCCTGGATTTATAAAGAATTATTTCACATACATAGATATTGTATCAACTATATACCATTTCTATATATAGCATGAGTAGAAATGTTTATATATAGAAATTTATTTCATTTACTTTGGAAACATTAATGTTTCATATTATTGATTCAATATGGATAATTTTTGAATTTTAAGGAATGTTGAGAATTAATTATATAAATAATTAAATATATCAAGAATTCATAGGACATGCATGTGAAGTTTGGGGTATATTTATAGATAGACCCTCAATTCATTGAAAGGTATCATGATAAAAAATTGAATATTGTACATATTAGATGGGTATATAGTTTACAATTACTCATTTATTAAGTATGATTACAGGGATGTGACCTTAATGCTAAGACTCATGATAATATGGTCGATGCATTGATGTAAAGAACAAGATTTTTTGAATTTATGCATTTGAATTATTTAGAATTAAACTTCAATTATTTATATGATTGACATGTTTAGATTACCCTTGGATGTTCATTGAAATATATTTGTCGATTGAATGATATGATTTATTATTATCCACTTTTACATATTTATTATAACTTATTTTCTCATGATAGATTATATTAAACATAACCCTTACTGAAATTATGAGATCACCCTATATTTGTTTTAATTTCTTTTAGAAATTAATAAGGAATCATTAACTAATTTTCAATAATGAAAGAAAGTTTTAAATGCAATGTTTTTATATTACAATGTAATATTTAATTCATGATTATATATTGTCTCCCATGAATGATAAACTAAATGATCCTTCATGGTGAGATCCTGAGTATTTGTTCCAACATAATAATTTAAGCAATAAATATTCTTACTGGAGTTGAGGAATCTATATGAACTAATGGGTTTCTAAATCATGCTAAGAATAATACTATAATAGCAATAAATAGAAGGGTTCTTCAAAATGATTTCTATTTTAGGAATCTTATATTATCATATCTTTTAGAAAATGAATTTCTTAAAGTCAAAGGAATTATTCTAGCCAATGACATATGGGATAAATTAGAGAATATTTATTAAGAAAATACATTTGTAAAATAATATAAACTATTGATTTTGATGATAAATTTTTAATACCATAAGATGTAATAAGATGAATCTATAAAATATTTCTTCACATTGGTATATGAGATAGTGACAAAAATATTGATTTATGGTTCGAATTTATAAGATTCACTAGTGGTATAAAATAAAATTCTCATTTTACTAGATAAGTTTTATGGAAAAGTCTTGACTGATGATGATAATGGCCAAGTAACACATACTTTAGATAAATTGCACAACATCCTTACTACATATGGGATTAGGAAAGGAAGCATCTCTAAAAAAATCATGGTTGATAATGTAATTTCCTTTGTATCCTTAAATCATGATAAATATAAGAATAATGTTGATGAAGATGAATATTATATTCAAATTTGGATTTTGATATGGGTTTGAAATTTGAAAAATTAATGATTATTTTGTCTATAAATATGATAATATGAAATGGAAAATTGAAGGGTAATATTTCACTAAAATGGTTTAAATATAGAGTAATTTTACATTTCACTAAAAAATCTATAAATTTAACAAAATAAGAATATAATGAATAAGAATAATAAATTCAAAGGAGATCATTTAAAAAGAAATTATCAAAAGTTAAACAATTTATGGATTTCGTAAAATGTAATTAAATAACTTCTCATAGTTGAAGAAGAGGAATTTCTTATCCATGTGTGAAAGTAGAGAAATAAATTATGAATAAGTGGAAGTTGACACTTCTAGTGATATTTTTTAATAGAGTCTAATTACTTCATTGAATGAATAATATGTCACTAGTGATGAAAAAAATGTTACATAAAGTGAAAAAGAAACTAAAATAGAGTATTTTCTAAAAATAACTCAATGAGTGCCAATCAATGATATCTAAGTAGGAGAGGGATATAAAGAACATGATGAATGTAAATCAATATTCTAGAAACAATGATTCACTATTATAAAAACATTTTTTACGTTAGTTAAAAAAACTGATGTGAAAAGCTGTATAATTGATTTATAACGCCAGTTATAATATAATCGACGTTAAAAATGCATTATGTTGATTTATCACGCAGGTTATTTTTTAAACGACATGATAAATCAAATATATTACTTTACCACATTGGTTATAAAAAAATGATGTGATAAAGCCAGTTTTTTATGTCAGTTATATAATAATCGACTTATTAAATGAGTTTATCACATCAGTTTTAAAAAAACCGGCTTAAAAGTTAAAATTTTGAATCGCTCCAATAATGAGATCAATTTTTTGACAATGGGGCATTGAAATTTTCAATTACCGCCAAATATTTTGTATACTGAGAATTTATTATCCAGCGATTTTCACTGATTTTTCAGGTTAGTTATACGATAACTGACATGAAAAATAAATTCTTATGACTTCTTCATGTTGGTTATATAAGAATAGACGTGAAAAATACATTTTTATAACTTTTTCACGTCTATTATTAAATAAAAGATGTAAAAAATCAATAAAAAACATGTAGTTAATTTCCTAATTTTAAATATGATAGGTGCCAGAGCTCAATGGGAGTTACAGATCAAAAGTTATGGTCATTTAAAGTTGATCACCTCTAAACAAAGTCTTAAAGAATGTCAACTTCCGATAGCCATAATTTCTGATTCGTAACTACGTTTGAGCTCCATGACCTATCAAAACAAATCTTTTAAAATTATATAAATGTTTGTAAATATTTTTCATTTTATTTATTTAAAAAAGACCTGAAAAAAAGACTTTTAACGTCAGTTAATTAATAACCGGCGTGAAAAATTGAATAAAAGTTGAGTTTTCACGTCAGTTATTAAATAACTGATGTTAAAATAATTTTTTCACATTAGTTATTAACTAACAAACGTAAAAAATGTTTACAAACATGTAGATAATTTTCCAAGCATCATTTTGAGTGGTCGCGGAGCTGAAACTGAGTTATGGATCAAAAGCTATGGCCATTAGAAGTTGACATTCTTTAAGACTTCGTTTAGAGGTGATAAAATTTCAATGGCTATAACTTTTTATCTGTAAATCCATTTGAGCTCCGGTACTAGTGAAATAAAATATTAGGAAATTAAATGCATGTTTGTAATTTATTTTTCATGTCAGTTATTTAATAACCATCCTGAAAAATCAATTTTCCATCAATTTTTCACGTCGGTTATTAAATAACCGACGTTAAAAGGCATTTTTCATGTCAGTTATTTAATAACAGACATGAAAAATTGATGGAAAATTGTTTTTTATATCCTGAAAACATGGGAATATTAATATCGTTTTATGAAGGTTATCATAAAACCGACATGAATTATACATATTATATCCCGCTAATGTGGAATTTCATTTTTTACAGCGCGACATCAAAATTTTTGATTGCCACCTAAATCTTTTAATACTGCGTTTTCTTTTAACATATCATTTATATGTTTTCATTATACACATATGGTTAACATTTTTTATGATCATTTCTTTCAACCATCACCATCCAACCGAGTTGAATCGTTTGATATTCAACATGAATCCATTATTTCTTCTTTTTGTGATCGTATCAAGGTATTTGTTCTTATTTTCCATGATTTAAGTTTTTTATAATTTTTTATTAAATATTATAACATTTAATGATTCTTATTTTATTATAATGAATAATAATGTTTCATATCATAGAAAAACTACAATTCATCCTTTGGATTCAAAAAATTATTTTATAACGAACTTTATCACTCTACGATCTCATCAAGGCATTCGTTATTATTTTTCCATGATTTATGTTTTTTATGATTAGTTTTCTTAATTCATACATGATTTAATGATTATTATTTTATAATAATGAATAATAATGATTATTATTATTGTAAAACTATAATTCCTCCTTCAAATTCAAAAAATCATTTTAAGACAAATCTTTCATTGGCTCATTCGATGTTTCCTTGGAAACAAATATTAATCTTCTGATAGTCATAACTTTTGAACCATAACTCCGTTTGAGCTCTACGACCTATCAAATCAAAGCTCGAGAAATTATCTTCAACATGGTTAATATTTTTCATGATAGTTATTAAATAACTGACGTAAAAAATTATTTTTAACGACGGTTGTTTAAAAACTAACGTGAAAAATAGAGTTCAATCATCATTTTTTTTTAAAACAAATGGTCTTTCACATCAGTTTTTAAATAACCGACGTGAAAAATAGAGTCTCAACGTCATTTTTTAAAAAAATGGACAGTATTTCACATTGGGTTTTTAATAACCGACATGAAAAACCATGAAAAATATATTTATAACGTCGGTTAATAAATAACTGACATTAAAAAAATATTTTTAACGTCTCCTGCAAACACGTCGGTTCAAAACTGACGTGAAAAGGCAAAAATAACGGATGTAAAAAACTGTTTTTGTACTAGTGATTTTATCTATGCATAAGAAAAATCAAAACCACTGAATGAAATTGGTTATTTTAGGAGATCACTTGTTGATGAGAAGTCCTCAAAAATAAATAGGGAAAACAATTGATTGATTACGAAATTTTATCTTGAAGCTATTCAAAAAGTGTGTGAAGATTGAAAATTAAGTGTACAATTTTATATTCAAATTCAAATTTTTCTTATAAAAACTTCAAGAAATATGTGGATAATAATTGGTTCATAATATTTGAAAGAGTGATGAGAAATATGTTGATTAGAAAATATCTCATATAAATGGGGTAAATGATCTTAAAAATTATTTTGGATATCAAGAGAAGAGTAATCAAGTGAAGATGAACATGTCTATGGAAAAATCAATTAAATCAATGAAATCTAGAAATAATAATAACTTTAACTTTGTGTCACAAATAATAAAATTGCTGAATAAATAAGGGATTAAATAATACTATATTGAAGAAGAAGTTATTAGGAGTCTATAATAATTTTGATTCACAAAAGGGGCTTATGATTTATATCTTAGATAAGAGAGAAAGGAATGTGTCATCATTTGGGAAAATGATTGTTTCTGAATAAATGTATGATTTTTATTGATATTGTTGTGAATGTGGGGGATTTGATTATTTTTTAGAATTTTTTGGTTCAATTATAAATATTTCTATGAGCCTAGGTGGGTTGGGAGGAATAATTTAGGTAAATAAGGCCTCTAAAAAGATAAAATTTCTGAAGTAGAATAACATTTATGAACAAAATTATGAAAATAGATTTGAAATCTTAGAAAAAGTGTGCGGAAGATGTGAGTAGTCAGGTAACAGTAAGATCCTGTATTTTTCCAGGAATTTCCCTCTTGGATATTTTCATTGATCCTTGGTACCGAAGTCCTTTTCAGATACCAAGAAAATTTATTTTGTGAAAATGAACTAATCCTTAGGGATGTATGCTTGTTTAAATTAATGGATTCTAGTTACAAACTTGTTATATGGTATTATGCGGGGTTTTCATGAGTTAGGAAGGATTTAGTGGTGGTTTATGAACTTTTACAATATCTTGTAAGAAAAATACTCGTTATAAAATTACACACCACTTACATGTTACATGACATGTAACCTCTTCCATAAACATGTCATGAAGTAGTTAATGATGTGAGGTGGTTACACGACGTGAACCTAATTAACATCGTGAAAATGTCTATCACGATAAATATTAACCCGAGGTGATGGGTTTTTCGATGTAACTTAAAAATGAATAAGTAAATGATGTGAAACGATTACATGATGTGTATTCCTAAAACCTAGTGGTTTTTAGTGGTTTGTATGTAGGAATTTATTTTATTCCAACATATAAAACCCTCTCCTCTCAATCCAAGGGAAAAGTCCTAGTTATTTAGAAGTCTCTTATTTTATTCTAGATGTATTGATTAAATACCCAACCCCAAGTGAGTTTTTATTATTTAGATTCCCTTATCCCCCACAGTCCCTTGTTCATTATAATGTAATATTTTGACCAGATGGGGTTTTATTTGGGGTTTTGATCTTGACCTGGGTTGATCAAGGTTATTCTTAAGATCATCTATGACTTCATAATTATTGCATTTCTCTATTGGAAGCATTGTTTTAATCACTAGTTAAAGGTAAAGAGTCTAAATCCAATCATATGGTCTCTTTAATTACAATGTATATTAAATATTGTGACTGTTACAACGTAACATGAACTCTATTTAATTTATTAATTTATTAATAGAAAACAATGGATTGGAACTATGGTTCAAATCCACTGGGTTCAACTGTTTATGCGAGAAGGATTATGGTTTCCCATCGGGTTAGAGAACCTTTGAATAATAAGAACTTGACTAATGGTTCAAAGTGTGTTTAGCATGACATGAGAACTTTGGTGATTTATTTATATATAATCCCTAATTAATGGCTTATTTTCTTATTGATGTTATTTTTGATCATTTAAGATATACATAAATGTGTGATTGAAATACAAATAATAGTTTTCACAGTTAATCATTGAGATTTATGATGTGATATGATGATATCTATTATATAATACTTATATTGAGCAGAATCTACCCAGTCCCATACTATAATGCTTATATTGAGTGGGCTCTACCTAGTCCCACTCTGTAAGGATTATATTAACTAGGCTCTACCTAGTAACATGGTGTAATGAATAAATTGAGTGGGCTCTACCCAGTCCGATGTTGTAATGATTATATTGAGTGGGATCTACCCAGTCTCATGTTGGAATGCTTATATAGAGTGAAACCAAACCAGTCCCATGCTATAATTATTTTATTGAGTGGGATTTTCCCAACCCCATGTTGAAATGATTATATAGTGGTATTGGCCTAGATTTTTGTGATTATGCCTTATTATGTGGTTTTGGTTTTCATGGTTAAGCTACGTTCTCAAAGACATTATGGCAGGGCTCCAAAGTCGGTTGGTTGATGTATTTTATCAATTGATTTATTAATACACCTATTTATCATTTTATTCATACATTTACTATTAGAATAATTTTATTATACATAGTGGTGTCAAAATTCTGAGTTTTATTCACGCCCTATTTGGTTAGTAATTTTGTACCTTAGCAGATTACATGGATACTGGTTTGGACTAGGGTAGGAGACCTTGTTTCAGATTCTTTTGATGCTTACCAGATGAGATAGAGTTTGGACATGTGTATGACATTGGGTTTGATAATGGGGTATTTTGGGATTATTGGTGTTAGATATTTCTTTTATATGTCTTGTTTTCAGTTTTACATTTAGATATATCTCATATAGTCATTACATGAATCTTCATTATTTGTTCACTAATTACTCTTTTACTTTCTAGTTGTATGATAGACTGTTTCTGTTATTTTTCTGTTACACTGATGTTTATTTATTTTGGGTTATTTCTATTATATTGTACTCCATACTATGTGGCATAGTCTCCAAAAAATAAAAATCACACCCCAACTTCTTGACAGTAGCCTCAAGCATATGGGGAGAAACACTTGAGATACCATGACTAACTTGTTTTGGAAACATGAGAGTGTGTTGGATTCGTGGACTTTACAAAGTGGTATTAGATTCATTATTTTATTTTCTATTTCATTAATATTCGGGATGGTAGAAAGGAAACTTGTATGTATCGAGGTTTGGTAATATGCTTATGCATGGGATTAGCTAACCCATGAACAAGGGAAAACCCGAGTTCCGAGAGATGGGATTACTGTTTATGATGTTCACTTTGTTATAGTTGATGTTATTTCACCCTGAGTGATTCAAATATTGTATGATGTTATTGTTTCATGATGATATTGTTTTATAAGATGTATACTCATTGTTTGGTATGTCATGACCTGAGTATATGTGAATCATGATTGGTAGATAGGGATATATATTGACATGTATTATTCATGATAAGGACACATTTATTTAATGTGTTATATACTTGTATATATGAAATTTGGTATTAGATTCCTGATTTATTTGATAAATGGAATGAAAATAACTATTGTGTCATGATAAAACACTATTAATCCATATTTATAGAGGTTCTTAGTAGTGATTCTCTTTCATTGTCTCATGTAGATGTTGAATTTATTTTTAGGCAATGTTTTATGGAGTATGTATTTTATAGGTAAAATACCTCCTTGTTTCTTAAGAGTTGAGAAGAAAGATAATGGAAATTGGAACACTACTAACGATGATGAGTTGGAGATTCCTGTAGCTTACAAGGATAAGGTGGATATTCAGCTTCATGAAAACTTATTGATGGTTCTTTCAATCAATGGAATGCTAGGCTGTTCATACCATTCCCTCAATTTCTAAACTTAGAAGAGAGTTCTAGATACAGTCTCCACCTATGTTCACAATGGATGGAGGCCTCCAGGCAGTCGAGTTGTAGATTGAGATAGTCTAGATATTCTTAAAGCATATTGAGACATCCACAGATATAAGGGTGATGCTTTGTATGTATATTCTTCCTGGACCATTCAATCATTGGTAGTAAATTTTTGAGTAGGATTGGTAGAAGGATGAGTTAACCTTGAAGGACATTGATTTGATGATATTGATCCACTTATATATAGAGACTTTGAGGTATGAGAAGGCTCACACATTTAGGAATATAAAATAGGATCACATGTTAGTGATCGACTATGATAAATGTTTCACTAAACTTCACCTCTTAGTTCTATTTTAGAAGATGATGATATCTTTAAGGAGATACATTTTTAGGATGGGATTCACTATGATATCTAGTCATAAGTGAATGTTTTTATTTAGAGTATATTTATAGATTTGATGAATTAAGAACTCATCATGTAAGAGATTCTAAGAGAAGTCCAAATAAGCATCCATGCTGTTTCAATAGGGAAAAATAGGCTCACTTACTTGGGTAGAAAGAATCCCCTCCATGATAGTTTATGTGAAGGATGTAGTGGTCAGAGAAGTCTAAGTAGTGGGATGTAATATTAGGATCATGTTCTATTTTATTTTTTTATTTTTGGAAAGATGGTCCCCAAGAGGCCTCAGTGTCTGCACACTAATTTTGAGTTTCATGTTTGTAACATGATGGTCTATATGTATACATTTTTTAGGGGAATACAGTAGAAAAGCTATGTCACGAGATTGGGATAGGTACCAAATATTGGGAAGGGCATAACTACTCCTTAAGAGATAGTTATCTAGAGTTCCCATGGATTTTTAGGTTGAGTTGGAGGATGTGAAACCCCAGTGTAAGAATGGTAGTACCAAAAAGAGGGAATAACGTAGGGGAGTCAGGGTAGAGCCTAGGTAAGAGGGGTTGACCTACTGCATTTGAGGAAGACTACTTCAGCTATTGTGGATGCATGACCATCTACTGTCTTATTTACAATTCTTGTATTATCTACCCAATCTTGATTTTTCTTTGATATATGCACAAAATATTTATTTTATTTATATTATTTTGTTTGAAAAAAGTTTTGGATTGGATGTGGTAATATTTGGATGGTTCTTTGACCATCGACACACAATTAGGAGTGCGAATAGAGAATATAAAATGTTTCAAGGAATATTCTCTAGTGATCAGTGGTTTCCATTTCCCATGGGAACCATTTCTACTTAAAATGATAAGTTTTGATATTATATTTGGTATGTATTAGTTCATATTATACCAGGAACATATTTACTATTACTTTAGGAGATTTTTCTTTATATCTCCAGAAGGGGACTATTATTCTCACCAGGGTGAGTGGGATCTTCAGGCCGGTCATGTAGGAAAAATCAGTGAAAATTAGATTGTCTCATGGATTAGATAGATAATATTTATCTAGATGACATTGGAATGTAGCAAGATAATTTTCCTCCAGTAGTATACCATGTTCATGATGTTTTTATTGATGATTTATTTGGATTTTCACCAGAGTGGGAGATCATGTTCATGATCGAGTTAGTTTTGAGTGTAGAGACAGTTTCTATCCCATTATATAAAATAGAACCATTAGAGATCTGAGAGTTGAAATTTCATTTGAATGATTTATAATCTATGCGGTTCATACATCCTAGTACATCTCCAAGGGTTATCCAATTCTTTTCACCAACATGTCTTATGGTACCTTGTGCTTACATGTAGATTATTAGATATTAAACTAGAAAATGGTCAAGAAATAGTATCATCTTCCAATAATTGGAATTATCATCGATTATATGAGAGGTCATATGATCTTCTATAAGATTAATTTGAGATCAGGATACCACCAGTTGAGGGTTCAACAATTTGACATACCTCAAACTACTTTTAGGAGAATATATGTATTGTATGTGTTAGTGGTGATTCAATTTTGTTTGGCCAATTCACAAGAGGTATTCATGGATTTGATGAATTAGATCATTCATCCTTTTATGTACCCATTTTGGTGGTTTTTTCCTATGAAATCATAGTTTACACCCAGTTAGAAGATGGTCATTTCAAACATCTTGACATTGTATTGAGTACATTGAGAGAGTAAAGTCACTATTCCATGCTAACAAAATCTAATTTATGGATTTCTATAGTGTACATATTGGGCCATTTCTTCTTAGATAAATGACTCCCAATGGACTAGGATAATATTGCAGCTGTGGTTTCTTGGGAGTGACCCAAGAATAACTTCGAGATTCATAATTTTCTTGGTTTAAAAGGTTATTATCACAACATTACCTAGTACTTCTCCTGTCTGGTAGCACCATTTTTTTAGATGACCAATAAGGGGGTGAAGTTTTTTTGTCCATATACTGGTGAGCGATATTTTTAAAAGTTTAAAGGCATGATATCCTTAGAACCCACCATCACTTTATCTGTTTTGGTTAAATCATGTATGGTGTACTAAAATGCATCTAACGTTGGATATAGAGAAATTATAATATAGGAGGATGTGTGGTTTCTTATGGATCTAGACATTTGGGACTACATAAGAGGAATTATCCTTCTCATGACCTAGAGTTAGCTGTGGTGGTACATTCCCTGAGATGTTAGTGACACTATTCTCTTGGAGAGAAGTTTATGGTATACACAAACCACAAGAGACTCAGATATATCATTTCATAGAAGGACCAGAACCTTTGGTAGAGGATGTGGGTTGAGTATATGAAGTATTTTGAATTTTAGTTGGATTATCCAATGAGAAAGGGAAACACGGTTTCCAATTCTTTGAGCCAAAAGACGTATATAGACGCCGTATAAGATTCTTGCGATGAGTGATGGATGATTACACTCTTTTTTTGAAATTAATCATGATGTTCATGAGTCTCGGGGATGAGTATATGCAACTTCAACATTTGTTTTACACAAGAATTTATACCAAATCAAGAAAGGGTAGTTGTCTTATCAAGAGTTCTTAGTTTTGAGAAACATGTTATATGGAGGGAAGACACTATTATGATTGTCTCTAAAATGAAAAAAATTCTCTTCTATTCCATGGATGAATATGAATTTATACATGCCTACACGAGGAGATGTTGAGAGAGTTTCATGATCCTATATGGTTTGTAATTCCATGTTTGACTTAAATATATCATGATCTCTATTTATAGTAATGGTGTCCATGAATGAATAATGAGGTTGCATTATTTTTGGTGAAATGTTTTATCTATCATATGGTGAAATATGAGAATTAAGGGTTAGCTAGGATGTTGTAGCCTCTTCCCATTCCTGTGTGGAAATGGGATGATGACACTATGGACATTGTTCTAGGATCAACCATGAAAAATTATAAGAGTGACACAGTATAGGTGTCCATGGATTAACTGGATATGGTAGAAAAACTTATTACCTATCAAGGATACCTTCACCATTGATGATTTTAGTATTATATACATGTGCGAGGTATTTTCATTTCATATTGTTAAAATGAGTATAATTTCCAATATAGATTTTTATTTTACATCACAGTTTTTCCCTGTTCTTTAGAAGGATATGAGATCATATGTTCTTATGAGCATAACCTATCACCCTCAGGCTAATAGTCAATCTGAGAAAACTATTTAGGTTTTGGAAGATATGTCACATGTGTGTATTTTTGGATTTTTGTGGTTCATTAGAGAATAATATTTCACTCCTGGAATTTTCATATAATAATATATTCAAGGCATTAATCCAGATGACAAATTTTGAGGATATATGTGAAAAATACTGGTGTTTACCTCTTTATTAGTCAGATGTAGGATTGTCAGTGCGTGTTGGGAATGGACCCATGTAGAATAATTTTGAATAGGTTCTGTTGACAAGGAGGTGGTTTGTAAGAATATAGAGTAAGAAAAAACCATACACTGAACATCAAATAAGAACTCTGGAGTTCATGGTTAGTCATTGAGTTTTTCTTTAAGTTTCACCTAGGATGGGGCAATGTCATATGGGAAAATAGGGAAATAAAGCCCCCAGGTATGTCGGGTCATTTGAGTTAGTGGCTAGGTTCAGTCCAGTATCATATCGATTAACCCATTCACATTGCTACAATGCCCTTCACAACATGTTTCATGTGTCCCAACTTCAGAGATATTATACCAACCATACTCATATGGTAACCATCAAGGATGTGGATATTTTTTCTAATTCATTCTTCAAGGAGCATCAAATATGGATTTTGGATCATAGTGAGAAGTATCTATGGGCTATGATTATACCTTTGGTTTGATTGTAGTGGAATCATGTGCATGTTCAACATGACACCTAGGAGAGGGAGAATCGTATATGAGCAAAGTGGGTATACTATTTCATAAATACCACCAGTGAATCTTAGAGTATCTATAGGATAATCTGGTATATGTTAGTAAGGTTGTAAGATACCTTCTTTTTTCTAGGTATGTCCCTCTCTATGTTTTTAATTAAGCCTTTATGGGTGAGTCTTATTCAGAGATGGATAGACTTTATTGGGAAAAATGACCTAACGTTTATAGAGGTTTATTTATTTGAATTAATAGAGTCTAGTAATAAACATGTTAATATTATGAGGGTTTTTATGTGTATTTAAGGCTTCAGAGGTGGTTTATAGTATTTTATGACAGTTGGGATGAAAACTATTTTATTGATGATTAAACTCCTTGTACGTGTCACATGATGTGTATCCTCTTCCAAAAACATTTCATGAACTCGTTCATTATGTGAAGTCGTTACACATAGTCAAACTAATTCATGTCACGTAAATGTTGACCAATCTGAATATTAACATAAAGCATTTTGTTTTTATGCATAACTTAAAATTGTTGAAATACATTATGTGAAAGGATTACACACCATGTCTTCCTCATACTAGGATGTTTTAAGTGGGTAGTGTGTTTGATTTTATTTCATTCCAACACATTAAACCCTCTCATCTCAGTCATGGGAAAAAATCCATGTGATTTTAGACTCTCATCTTCTATTCTGAACACCCTTATTACACATTGGATCCCTAGTGAGTGTTTCTGCGAAGGTTTTAAATTTAGTTCATCATCCCTTCTTCATTGTGAGGTAATATTTTGTAAAAAAGGTTTTTATTTAGAGTTTTGATCATGACTTGGGTTGATCTAGGTTCTTATTGTGATATTCCTCACATTCTTCCTTCTCGGTGTTTCTCATTAGAAGTGCTGTGTTAATCGCCGGTTAATGGTAGGGACTCTAAACCTAACCATGTGGGATATTTAATTATTAAAAATATGAAATATTGTGATTATTCTAACATAATGTGTGATATAATTAATCTATTTATTAATTAATGGTAATTCCTTAATAGTAATTTTGGATGGAATCAATTGGGTTCAACTATTTATTCTACCTGGCTTATGGTTACCCATTGGATGAGAAAAACTTTGATTAATAAGAACTTGGATAATGGATTGATGTTTGTTTAGCATGACATGATAACTTAAATTATTTATTGATATATAATCCCTAGGTGACAGATTATTCTTTACTAATGTGACTATTGATCATTTGAGAGATATATAAAATTTTAATGGAAATCTAAATGTTAATTTTCATAATTAATGATTGATATTTATGATGTAATATTGTTATATATGAACTGAAATGTTTATATTAATCAGGATCTTCCTAGTCCCATGATGTAAAGATTATATTGAGCAAGCTCTGCCTAGTCCCATGCTATAACGCTTATATTGATCAGGATCTGTCCAGTCCCTGGCTGTAATGATTATATTTATTGTGATATGATTAGTCCCATGTTGTAATGCTTATATTGAGTAGGCTCTACCAAGTTCAATGTTGTAGTAATTCTATTGAGGGTTATCTTCTCATTCCCTTGATGCAATTCATATATTGAGAGGGCTCTACCCATTACCATGCTGAAATTATTATATAAGGGGTTTGTTCAAGATTTGTGTTATTATTCCATAATATATGGTTGTGGTTGGCATGGTTTTATAATAAGCTCAAATACATTATGATATGGTGAGGAAGAAGGTTTATTGATTCATTATCTTAATTTATTTATCAATACAATTTTTTATTTCTTAAATGAATAGAATTTTTATCATACTGGCTTTTTTAGACAAGGTGGTGCCAACTTACTGATTTTTTCTCGCACTCTATTCATGCCATCATTTTGAACTGAAGAAGATTACGTAGATGTATGTTTGGACAAGGGAAATAGGCCTTGTTGATAATTATTTTGTTTCTTACTATATGGGATGGAGTTTGGAGATTTTTCTGACATGGGGTTTAGGACCATGGTCTTTTGGGATTATTTGAGTCATCTATTTCTTTTATCTATATTTTTTTTTGTTTGATGCAGAGATACAACTTATCTTCTCATTACATGATTCTTCATTATTCATTTATTGGTTTATTGATTTCTCTAATATGTTCAAGTTTTATGATATAATATTTTCTCAATTTTTCCATTACTATGATGTTTATTTATTTTGAGTTATTTAAACTATATTGTACTCCATACAAGGTGGTATAGTCTCCCCACAATACATGTCACACCCCTGCTTCTTGTAAAAAACCTTTGGCATATGTGTAGGTGCACTTGAGGTACCTTAACTAATGTGTTTTGGTCATGTGTGAGAGAGATCGATTTGGTGATGTTACAGTAACTTTTCAAAAGATTTTCTCTCCATCGTCCAATACCATAGGAGTATGAGTTTCAATTCGTAGATGTCTTAGAAGAATAAATATAAAGAAAATTAAAATGCCTTTATATTTTAATTGTAACTTATAGAATACATGAGTTAATGTACATGTATTACTAATAGTGGATGATCTTCCCACATGATAGGCGATTTGAAGTTTCTCGTGTAATTTGAAAATTTCAAGGAAGGATAATTGAACTTTGGAAATTGTAGCATCCCCAGTTTTAAGTAAGTATCCCTTTCATTGTGCAATTTATGTATGTAAAGTGTTTATGTAAAGTTTAAGAGGGCTTGTAAGACATTTGTAATGTTTTTGGCACTTTTATAAATGTTAAAAGTTGGTGCATGGTTTGTGGAAATTGTACAAATCATATAAGATATAGTGCAAGGTGAAACATGAGCTTCTGGGTAGGCGCATAGTTAGGTGCATGGTTTGTCCAAACTGTGTGGCCACCTCAAATAAACCATGAAAAGTGGCACATAGGTATTTTCATAGTTGTTGCATGTTTTGTCTAACAGTATAGACCAACCATACAAGGTACTCATTTAGAAAGAGTATGGTGCATGGTTGGTGCACTTTTTTCCTACCAGTGCAACTAAACGCACACAGTTTAAAAGTGAGATCCTAAAAAAGTGGTTCTCGTATGTTTTTACCTCTATACTAGTCATTTTTTCTCCATTTTGTCCATATTCCGATATTTATTCCTCTCAAAATAAGTGGAATATTTCCCCATCAATCCATAAGAGATCCGAAGGCTTTTCCTGGCGCATTGAAGCCCAATTCCCATGGTAATTATTATTTAATTTTAGTTATTCTTTGATATAATTTCCTTACCTCTATAAAAATCCTAGATCAATTTCATTTTGGAAAGAAAAATGGTTGTTGATGATAATAATGATGATTTATGGCTGTGATGATGTTATTTTAAGAGATTTAATGTGGGGTTTTTTGATATTTAACCCATTTTATACAATCCCTTGGAATTTATTTACGGTCTGCAGAACCTTGGGGATGTTTCTTAAGGGAAACTATAAATTCTGACTCAACTCAAGCTAATGAGGAGGGGTGGTATTTCATAAGTGGTATTAGCTAAATCATTCCTCGACTTGTGAGTTTTCTTAGTCTTGGTCAGTCATTGACTCACTTATCTTTTATTGGTATTTTAGTTGAAATTCATTCTAATCTATTCATAATGTTGGGCTAGAAGAAATGATTAATATTATTGGGAATTAAAATTTAGATCATAAAAAACATAGCTAACCTTTTTATTATGAACTTCAAGTTACCATGGAGTTAGGTACATAAGTGTTTTGGAGACACTTATTTGATTTTGAATCACATTATCATGAGTTTTTCCAATGATAATATAATGATATGATTTTCATAAATTTCTTCCCACTAGGAATGAATATTTCATTTTGAGTAGTGATATATGATTTGGTGAAAAATTGTTGATATTTGAAAATGGTTAATGTTGTTTTCAAATGTATGATTTTGAAAATGAATTAAATGGTTTTTAAAAAAATGGTATGATTTTTAAAATCATGGGGAAATTTCCGAATAAGGTTAAATGTGGAAAAGGGTGAATTTTGGGAAACAATGTTGAGATATGTTTCATTGTGTAGAATTTGAAATTGTTAAACCTTTAGTTTCTAGAGAGTGAGACTTATGGTGTTTGTTGTCTGTATAAAAAATGACACCCAGTAGGTGTTATAGAAACTAATCAGAGGAAGATTCTAAGAACATGGTTATACATGAGCCACAGGTAATACTATATCTAGTTCAGAGTATAGTCCAATATTTTCATTCCATTAATAAAGGTAATGCAAGGGAAGCCCCAAGGAAAGTTCATCATTCTATATAATTCTTGAAGCATAATCCACCCATCATTTGGGGTGATTCGAACCCAGAGAATTCATAGGTTTTGATGAATATGATGAATTGAGTCATCAATTTCCTTGGCACAGTAGTGGAGATGAAATTCAGGTTTGAGATGTATATATTGTAGGTTACTGAATTCCAATGGTGGGATTTCATAGTTCAATCAAAATTAGACCAAATCCTTGCATGGGAGTATTTTGAAGAACTGTTCAACATAAAATTATATACTCACACGTTTAGAAATTCTATAATGACATAATTATTCATCTTGAAATATAAGAGACTCAGTGATATATTACATGGATAAATTTATGAATTTAGTCATCTATTCTCCTGAAGTTTCTATTAGTGCATCCTTGAAGGTGCACATTTTTGAATTAGAGTTGAGGTAAGAGATTCACTCAAAGATTGTGGAGATTTTGATAATGGATTATGCAAAGATGTTTAATAGAGTGATGACATTAGAAAGGGACATCTCCAGAGCTACATGTGGAGGGAGTATTCTGATACCTATGGGAAATGGTGGGAACTCAAATGCTGGGAGCATGTAGAAGAGGGACACTTATTTACAAGGTAGTGGAATGGCTTCGAATCAAATGGCTAGATCGATGAATCTTCCTCCAAAACCAAAGATAAATCTTGGATGTTTTCAATGTGGTTCATTTCAATACATGAATCTATATTGTGTGAAACCACATAGAGCATGGAATAATTTTAATCAGATGGGGAATCTTCAGCACTTTTGTCATAGTGCTCCATGGTTGGGTGTTCAAGAAACTTCTCACGTGTCACATATGTTATTTGATTAGATGATATGAGGGCATTATAATACATCTCATCAGTAGAACCGATCTATCCATAGTGATTCCATGAATACCATGACCTTTCAATAAGGGAAATCTCAACATGTCAATAATGAACAAAGTGACACGAGCAAGAAATTATATTGATCTGAGTAAGTTATTGTGGATGATCAATCATGGACTGTCCACCATGAGAGGTAGTATTATTTGGAATTATACACTTATAGAATATTTATTTGATATGGGCTAATCCATTTCTGTTATTTCTTCTCACGTTTTTGATTTTTTTATTTTAAATGTTGATATGATGCCTTTTGTGTTGAAACTACAAAATCCTTTTGGTAAAGGAGAATGTTAAGAAATTATGTGTAGAGAATGTTCTATAACTGCTGATGAAGCTAAGAAATATGTGACTTATCTATGCTTTATATGGATGCCTATTATATATTTTTTGGTATAGATTGGTTGACAATATTCAACGATCACATCGACTGTTATACCGAAAGGGTCAATTTTACGACTGAGGATGGTGTCGAGCATCTCTTTAGTGGAAACTAGAATGTAATGGTAGGTTCAATTGGATTTTTTGAACCCGATGTTGTAAAGATCTCATTCTAGTTGGCATCGTTGACCTTGGAATCAATCGAAGTGACTAAGAATAAAATCTTTACATCATTTTTAATCATTTTGGGATGTTTTTTTCCAAATATTTATGAGGTTTTCCACCCACGAGAGATGTTGAGTTTACGATTGATATCATTATTGTAACTAGTACTATTTACCTTTCCTCTTATTGGATGGAACAAATATAATTAAGGGATCTAGAAGTGTTTTTGGAATAGTTTGAAAGAAAATGGTTCATCTGGATGAGCACTTCTCTGTGACCAACACTGACCCAGTTTGTCAAAAAGGTGGAATGAAACCTTCATCTTTGTGTAGATTATAATGAGATTAACCAACTTATGATATTGAAAAATTATGCACTACCACACATTTATAATTTTTTTGATCAATTTAGGGGATACTAGTTATTCTATAATATTGAAATATGATCAGGATATCACTAATTGGGGGTTTGAAAAGTTGATATTCCAAAGATATAATTTAGAAGTAGATATAGACATTATGAGTTTGTGGTAATGTCTTGTGGTATTATAAAATCACCTGTGGTCTTTATGGAATTAATTAATAAAATATTTTATATGTATCTATATTATTTTTTGGTGGTGTTTGTGGATTACATATTGGTTTATTCATGGAAAAGGGACAAGCTTGAGAAATACTTGGAGACATTTTTGGGAATCTTACAGGATCATCTTCTCTATGAGAAATTATTAAAGTGTGTTTTCTAGATACAAGAGATAAGTTTCAATGTCCATGTAATCTCTGGAAAATGTGTTTCTATAGATCCAAAAATATATAAGTTGTTATCTCTTGGTAACTTCCAAATAATATCTATTAGATACATAGTTTCCTTGGATTTAATTGTTATTAACTGTGATTTAATCGTGACTTTTCATGACTATATTCACCAATGTATTCTTTGACAAGGAATAATGTTCCATTCCAATGTAATGATGTGTTTCACAAGTATTTTCAGAGGATTAAAGTTCTTGTTACATCAAAAAAAATATTTAATATTCCAAAATCATGATTAGGGTACGTGGTGTACTGTAATGCTTCAAGATCAGGATTAGGATCTATTCTCATGTAGGGAGACCATGTTTTTACTTATGGATCAAGAAAATTTTGATTTGAACCTAAAAACAAGAATATGTATGTATTATCTCCAAATGTTTTACATTGAATTATTGTATACACTGGCTAAGGGATGTTTATTGGATGATGAATTATGTATAAATTTGTATGCTCAGTTGAAAAAATAGGCTTCGAAACTATGGCAGTTGATGTTCGTGATAACCAACATGCACTTGGGATGTGAAGACTAAGGTGAAGTTTCTATTTTCGTTTTTGTTTATTTTTTTTTGGTTTGGTTACAATAGTTAAATAGACATATAAATATTATTTTTAATGTGTTTCTATAAGGTCAAAACAGATTGGTGGGGATACCATTGATGGTTGGAGGATGGATGGAAGTTTAATTGTTTTTTTTTGAAATAGTTTGGTTATACCAATGGAATATTTGGAAAACATTATTCATTCTTACCACCATTCAATATGGGTTGTTCATCCTAGAAGTCATAAGTTGTATAAGGAAATGAACGTGACATTTTGGTGTGTTGGTATGAGAAAAAGGTGGATGAGTTTGTCTCAAGATTCTTAACATGTTAGTAGGTTAATGTAGAGTATCAGTGAACAACATGTATGTTGTATTATTTACCTATTTCTATTTGAAAATGAGAAAAGAAATCCATGGATTTTAGAACAGGTCTCCCAAGAAGAAAGCCACGATTCTATATGGGTGATAGTGGATCAGTTCATAAATTCAACCCATTTCATCCCTATTCATAAATCCAATACGATGGAGGAATTATAAAAAACTTATATATGACAAGTCATAAAGAGGCATGAAGTATCAATATTGATAGTGTCAATTTAAGATTTGAAGTTTACATATCATTTCGGGAAATCCTTACTACAATACCTTGGGACTCAATTGACCATGACTACGGCGTATCATATGTAGACAGATGGAAAAACTGAATAGACAATACAAATATTGAAAGACATGTAATAAGATTATGTAATAGATTTTCCTGGCTTATCTGAAGAGAATGTACCATTAGTGGAGTTCTCAAATAAAAGAAGTTATAAATCCTCAATATTGATGGATCCTTTTGAAGAATTGTTTGGTAATCCTTGTCATTCTACACTTATATTAAGGGGAAATAGGTGAGGCATCCATGGTTTGGATGATCCTTGTCCAAGAGTCACCGTATAAGTTTTAGTTGATCAGGAATGAGATGGAGATAGTCCCGAGTCATCATAAATCGTATATGGATCATCATCAATGGTATTTTTCTTTTTAGGTGAGTGAACATTTGTTTTTAAGGATCTCTATATGTCTTGGACATCATTGTTCTGGGATAGAGGGAAATTTATCTCCTTGATATATAGTCCCTTTTGAGATACATGATTGGGTTGGTGTGGTGGATAATTGACTGGATTTCCCCCAATGTTTCAATTAAGTGAATAATGTGTTTCATGTATCTCAGTTGAAAAAGAATCAACCTAACCCTGATCACGTGATTCGATGGGATCACGTTGAACTAGAGTTGAATTATTCATTAATACACATGCCAATATGGATTATGGATAGACAAGAGAAATCATTGCACGAGAAAAACATCAGTCAACTATGGGTTTTGTGGAAACACGACCAGGTTCAGAAAGAGAATTTGGAATTATAGAAATAAATGGTTGGTCAATGGATATAAAAATTTAGGAGTAATTATAGTTTTCTATATTCTTATGAAGGAAAGACAAATGGGGGGGGGATTTTATAACCTCCATTTTTAAATATGCAACCCTTTATTAAAGAGTTTAATGTATGTAATGTGTTTGGGTGATGTTTGAGAGGATTTGGAAGACTTTTGGAATGGTTTGGGACTTTTCTAAAGTTTCATTGTTGGTGCATGGTTTATGGACACCATGAAACTCCTACTAGAAATAGTGGAAAGTGAAATATGGGATTCTAGGTAGGCTCACGGTTAGGCACACAGTTTTTCTAAACCATGATCCACCCATGCAGAACTATATAGCATGGAAATAATGGATTTTTCATGGTTTGAGAAACAAATTATAACCATAAATACCAACCATGTGAGTTATAATGACACTACCTTAAAAAATTACATATTCTTAAGATTAGTCAATAATTAGACATTAATTTACATCCATGATCTTTTCAGGTTTAAAGTTTTAAATAATTAGGTCATAATTAATACGTATAATTCCATAATCATACAAGGGGAACTATCAAAACAGTATCAATTTTCCACGAAATTAAACCCTTAAAAAACATGAATTTTTTCTTGAAACAAATCTTCATGAGTTCTTCCATAATCTTAATCATCCTTATACCCTATAAAAACATTTCAAAAAAACATGGGATGAGCATAAAAACTCAGTGAGGTAAAAAATAAGTAATGACAACATTAGTCCAAGAATATTTATAAACCCATGAATCCATAAGAATCATGAAAACTTCACAGCAATCATAAATCATAAAGGTAACTTGTGGAATCCATACCAAACTTACTTTTTAGCTTTTACAACCACATAAGGAGTAACCTTCATATTTACATTTGGAATAACTATCACAATATATTTCCTAAATCTCTTAGGAGAAACCATACTATTTACCTCTATGATGTTACCCAATGTATTGGAGAGCTATAATGGGCTCACCCACCCTGAGTTTATCAAAAAATCACCCATATACATAATCAATACCCAATAACCCTAACATAATCATAACAAATGAACTAGAACAAATGTAAAATAACATTTCCATATTTCAATAATAAGACATCATTTAAAGATATTGATATAATCAATAAATTATCAAAACCATTTTTTATAAAAAAATACCTAAAAAAGGAATATGGTATTTACATTTATTTCTAAAAACATTACTTCTTTTAGAGGAATCCAGATATCAAATAATTATCATGGTGGAAAAAAGGTCGTTGTCCCCATATACGTTAAAAATAAACATTCATTTTTCCATTTATTAAGACGCTTCATAGAAAATATTCATTTTAAAAATGTATAATTGAAATTAAAAGTACAAGGGGTTGATTATACACCATATAAATGAAGGTTGTATATAAATCAAAATATTTGTCGATGAAAGGAGATTGAGACAAAGTCCCTTACCTTGAGTCCGACTTGTCTCGTTCGTTGTTTATTTTATTGAAAAATGAAATTAATTAAATTTACGCTTTATCTAGAACATTTTTAAAGTTTATTATTCATTTTATATCACTTATTACCATTTCATAACAATGATTTATGTATTTGAGCTCATATCTAATGTTTGGTTGATGTTCAGTACTTGTGTCAAAAATGAACTTTTTCTGAAGAAAATTATCCATGTGAACAAAATTCTATTATCTCCAAAATAATATTCATGATTTAATATTTTATATATTCAGTATATATTTATTTATAATATTCCATTACATTTGGAGATAAGAAATGAAATGCACCGTTCATGGAGATGGTAGGTCGTACGTACACATGAATGCTAATTTCTTTTCTTCGTCATATTAATGGAATGAAAATTAAATGATACGTAGGTATATTGTAATTACAATATAATATTTATGTTATATATGTTACATAATTTCATTAATTACATCCTTTATACATTCAATGCATGGTATGAATGAGTCATATCACTTTGAGGGGGTGGTAGTCCACACTTCCTCAAAATAAATTATCGCATTGACACATTATGGAAATCAAAAAGGTAAGATGTAAATAATAATTACATAAGCATAGAGTCAATATAAATATAATATATTACACATATAAATACAGTACCATAATAATGGCTACCATGATAGGTAGTAGGAGAAAATTGAACAATCATTATTTCGTGAGGCAGTATTTTGTCGTACATAAAAATAATATGTTCTATATTCATTAGATGGAGGTGCGTGTAAGATTCAATTTAAAACATATCATAACAACCTCATAATATATTTATGATACAAGTTTTTTTATAAAATATTTGAATAAAAATAGGTTAGTGGTTTGGAGAAGGAAAATAAATGAATGGAGCTTGAGAGAAGATGTTACCTCTAAATCAGGTATGTCCTTTTGATTTGAGCCAAAACGATTTCTTGAATTGTATTATACCAATGTTAAGGTATGTAGGAGGAATGGGGGATGTTGGGAGATTAATCTATTATATTTTTTATGGTAAAAGAGGCTTGAGAGGTTTGAGTAAGTATGTATAGGTGGTGGCCTTTTATAAGGGGGGTGAGAGAAACTTTTAGAATGTCTTAAAATATTATTTTATTATATATTGATTTTTGAATTATAATAGTTACAAATTGATATATTTAGAGTATAAGTGGAGGGTAGGTCTAAATACTCTAAAAAAATAGGTTTTTAGAAAAATTTAGTTCACAAAATTAACCTTATATTTTAGCTTTAACCCATAGTTGGAAACATTAACTCTTACCATGTCTTATTGTATTTGCTAATATATATGGGTACTATAGTTACTATAAAATTCCAATAGAACCAAAAATGGATCAATAATGAAATTTTAAACATTATATATTTCAGATGTAAGAATATTGGATTTTTATGACTATTATATAATTTAATAAAATAGTATTTGTTTAAAAAATTCATTTATGTCAATTTTGATACTATTTAGAAATTCATTTTTGTTAAAGTCATAACAACATGATTAATTGGAAAAAACTACATTAAATCAAATATAGCATGTCATAATCATCCATAACATTCATTGATGGAATAAAAATGTTCAAATTACATTTAGTTTTATATTTATAATATCATATATTTGAATGTTTCATTAAAAAGGTAATCATTGCTTCATCATTGTGTCGAAAATAAATTTATTTAGTTAAAATATAAAAATTATAAATAAAATACCATGATGTGGGAAATAGTTTTATATTTTTAAATTATATTAATAGTCAAATATATCAGTTATATAACCATATATTAAATACTTTTTAGTAAAAATATACATGTTTATGTTATATTTCTCCTTACTTTAATTAAATATCAAAATGTCATTATCAGCCCAAGCGGATACATGGAGTCCTAAAATAGACACAAGGATGATTATGGTTGGACATATATCATATAATAGGATTAAAACATTTTTTTGGTTAGTTTTATATTATTATAATATTATTTTGTTATCCTCATTTACCTCATTTAACTTTTTACGATGGTAAATGAAAATAATTATTGAAGTTACTATTTATAAAATCCAAATAATAAAGGTACGTTTTTACATAATTTCAACCTTATAATTTCAAATATGGAATCCATTTTTCCAAATTCAAAACATATATGTTTCATTAATTAATTTATAATTAATTATCATTGTCAAAATTAGAAAGTAGGTTTTTAAGAAGTAAAAACTATTAAAAGATTAACATGTGTTTATGTCTAATTTAAATGTAAAATTACTTCCAAAGACCAAAATTGTATTACATTATTAAAACATAATCTAATTACAATATACAAAAAATCAAAAGGACAATCCAAATAAATAAATAAATTAATTGAAAATGGAGTTTTAAATTAAAATGCAGTATTTTTCACTATTCATTATACTTAGAATTTCATTAGGAAAATACCAAAATTTCAACCAAGGTAAATTTCGATGTCCTACTAATAAAGAAGATGTTTCTGTTTTCAAATAGAAAATTTAAGTGAAAAAAACTATATTTAAAAATGGTTCTCCATCAAAAGGTGGTAAAATGACCTTTGAAAAACATTAGAGTGTTTTATGCTTAAAATTGGATTCATTCTTATTTTTAGCCTTTTTTTTGGATAAATGAAAAAAATTTAACAAACATGTATAATTATATATTAGTTAGTTATATTAATTCCCACCAATTAAACGACTAGGAGTTAAATACCATTAATAATAATGATATTATTATTTTCTTATTTTTCGGTATAACTCTCTGTTGTGTGCAACGTAAGATTTCGAAGAAACCCATTGTTGTATGTCGAGTACAGTATCGGGAAAAGTGTCCTATTTAATGTAAAATCAATATCTTATTCATAAATATTAATGGATATGAAAATTCATTTCTTTATAAATACCTAAGATTATACATCCTTCCCCCCTTTAGGAAATTGTGTCCTCACAATTTTATTCACTTAAAAAATAAGTGGGGGTATTTACCCCTCATAGAAATTTAAGATTCACATGTTGCGTTTTCAACCATATAGGATTTCCATAAAACCTTTACCTAATGAAAAACCTTATTTTGAAAAAATTTCTCTCTACAGTCAAGAATATGTATTGTATATCCCTCATAAGAAAGATTCTTTTCTTATTGAACTACCTCCAGACTCAAAAAATTAGATGTATCTAGCATATACTTTCATAACATTGAAACATGAAGAACATTGTGTACCTGGGATAAATATGGAGTTAAGGCCACCCTTGTAGGAAACTGATCTAACTTTTTCTAGGATTTCGTAGGGTTCAATGAACTGCAGACTCCACATTCCCTTCTTACCAAAGAACATCACACCTTTCCATGGATAAACTTTGATAAAGAAATGATCACCTACCACGAAAAAAAGATCCTTCCTCTGGTTATCTGTACAACTTTTCTACCTGCTCTAAGCTATCATCTAGTTCTTATAAATCAATTGAACCTTTTCTACCATACCTTCTATCAATTATTGTCCCATCAACTTCCTTTCACCTACATCATCTAAAAAATATGGAGTTTGATGTCACTTTACATATAATTCCTTAAATGGTGCCATATGTATAATGAAATGAAAACTATTATTACAAGAAAACTCAACCAAAGAATGATGTTGATCCCAACTTCTCTAGTAATATATTGAACAATAATGTAGAAAATCCTCCATGGTCTGAATTTTTAGTTATAACTCCCCATTTTATTGAGGATGAAAAGATGTAATAAAATTTAATTCAGTTCCCAATGACTTCTCAAGGTGTTTTCAAAAGTTATATGTGAACCTTTTATCATGATTAGATACAATGGAGAGGGGAACTACATGTAACATGATTATATCTTTAATATAAAATCGAGAAACTTGATCTCAAGATAGAGTATCTCGAATAGTAATAAAATGATCAGATTTTGTTAATTCCTCAACAATAACACATATTGAATTATTACATCGAAAAGTATTTTTTAATTTCACCATGAAATCCATGGATACATTTTCCCATTTCCACTCTATAACTGACAATGGATGAGGCATCCCTTTCGGTAACTGCTGCTCTTCTTTAACTTGTTGACATACCAAACACTTCACATTAAAGGGAGAAATATCTCCTTTCATTCCATGCCACCAGTAATACCCCTGAAGATCTCTATACGTCTTAGTGCCTCTAGGATGAGATGAAAATTGAGAACTATGAGCTTCACATAATAAATCATTCTTCAACTATGAATTAGAAGGCACACAGAATCTTTTCCCAAATATCAAAACACAATCTCTATCAATGTTAAATTCATGCAACTTACCATTATGAACCAATTATACCTTTTATTCAACTCACTATATTCCTTCTGAGGTTTCTTTATTCTATATACTAGAGATGATTGCTCTAAAACATGAAACAAAACAGAGGAAATTCATGAACCAATAAATTCCATGCCAATGTTTTTCAAATAATTTATCAAAAGTCCACGTTCCAAATGTATCATGGTTAATATAACCTTACTTTTCCAACTCAAAGCATCGAACACTTTGTTCACATTTCTAGGATGGTAATGAATCATGAAATAATTATACTTGATTAATTCCAGCCATCTTATATGTCTGATGTTAAATTAGTTTTGAGTAAATATATACTTCAAACATTTATGGTCAATTTATATTTCACATTTTACTCCATAAATATGATGCCTCATAATTTTTGAAGCAAAAATAACACCAACTAATAACAAATCATGTGTAGGGTAATTTAACTCATGAGTTTTCAATTGACGTGAAGAATAAGAAATTACATGATCATTCTGCATTAGTACACAACAATGTTCATTCAATAAAGCATCACTATAGAAAAAAATCACTATTTTGGGAAGGCAGTTCCAAAACTGAAGCATTTAGAAATCTTATTTTCTATTCCTAAAAATGTTCATCGCATTATTTTTTCTAGATGCTCATACCATCTTCTCAATTAAACATAGTTACTACAATATAACCATGAATTTTTTTCAACAGACCTCTTGTAATAACCTTCTAAACAAAGAAAACTATGAATCTTTTTTATAATTGTGGGTCTTTTCTATTCTTCAAAAAAAATTTGTTTTAACAGTATCTATAGTTATTCCATCTTTAAAAACAATGTGGTCAATGAATGAAATTTGTTGTAACCAAAACTCACACTTTATGAATTTACCATATAGTTTATTTTATTTTTAGGTTTGAAAGACCACCCTAAAATTACTTTCATGCCCCTATTTACATTTATAATACACCAAAATATAATCAACATACACAACCTCAAACTTATCCAAGAACCCATATAAAATTATATTCATAAGATCTATGAATACAACAGGTGCATTGGTTAACCCAAAAGGCCTAAATAAAAACTCATAATGGCCATATCTAGTACGAAATTTAGTCCTTAGAATTTCTCCTTCCATTACTATAAACTAATGGTACCCTGACCTCAATTCAATCATCGAAAAATACTGAGATCTATAGAGCTGATCAAACAAGTCATCGATATAGGGAATAATATACTTGTTCTTAATAGTAATGTTATTCAAGGATCTATAATCAATGAAAATCCTCATTAAACCATCTTTAATTTTTACAAACAAGAAAGGATCAGCCCAAGGTGATATTCTAGGTTGAATGAAACTATTATCTAATTACTCCTTCAATTGCCTCTTTTACTCTATATGTTCAATTTGAGCCATTCAATAAGGGGGTTTTGAAATTGGATTAGCATCAAGAACCAAGTCAATAGAAAATTAAACTTCCCAATCATTTATTATACCTAGAAACTCATCAATAAAAACGTCATGATACTCATTTACCACTGGAACATCATTAACCTGAATAGTTAATTTTTTTTTCAACAATATTTACAAGGAATCATTCATTTCCATATTTTACAAGTTTATCAGATTCTCAATATGTTATCAATACTAATGGTTCATTATTGTACCCAAACTAAAATTATTTCTAAAAAGAAACCACTTTATCTCTACAGTCAATCATAGCATGATAAATGGAAATCCAATTCATACCCACAATAACATCAAACTCTACCAGAGGCAAAACAATAAGGTTGGAAGGGATATTCTTCCCACATACAAGGATATGAAGGATATTATAATTTTGTTTTGTTTCAACATTTCCCATAGGTATTTTTAGCACAAGTTCAAGATTCATTTCTTGAAATGTAATTCCTGATAAAATAGAAACATTCACTGAAATGAAATAATGTGTAGACATAGAAACAAACAACACATTGGAATAGTATGAATAAACAAAAAATGTACTTGATACTACTTCATTCGATGACCCAACAGTTCCTGAAGTAGTTTTTAAGGTTTTCACCACCCCTTTCTTCTTGTTGTATGGATAATTTCAATAGTTTGAGTTCTTCATCGGACAATAATTTATATAATGACCCATCTCATTAGACATAAAAATTTTTACTGATTGTAAATCATATTTTTTCATACCTCTACCTTGATTCTTTTCTGTGCAATTACAATCCTTATATTCCATTTTACCACAACAGAAGCACTTAACAGAAATAAAAGGTAATTACTCAATATTATTTTTACAAAAATTTTCACAAAATGTAATATTAGGTTTTTTACCTTAAGACTTTTTTGGAAGAGTTATTCCCTTTTTTTTCCACCTCGACCACTTATTATGTTGTTTCACAAAGAACACCTGATCATCGACAAAATGCATTTCCACATTCTATACACATTAAAAAATTTGTTTCGTAAATTTTAAACTCATGAGAAGCTAATTAACTTTGACCATTTGGCTTTAATGTTTAGTAAAAAAAATTGATTTTACTATAAAGATCCCATATAAAATTTGGATCATACCTCACCAGTAGAGTGAGTTTTTCTTCATAAGAAGTCACTGAGTCATCATCCTGCCTCAATTCCAAGAATTATATTTCCATCATAAGTTGAACCACCTTTGGAAAATATATCTCATGAAACAAACCATTGAATTCATCCCAATAGAGAGAATCAATCTCCTCACTATCCTTGATATTTTTAACTATCAACCACCAATGATCGACTTCACCTTCATAAAATTAAATAGAAAGACCAACTTTTTGATGTTTTGAAAACCCCATGAAATTTAAAATCTTTTCTAGGTATTTAATCCACTCTTCAGATATCACATGGTCAGATGATTCTCAGAATGATGTAGGAAGCTTCCTCATAAAATAGTCCCCTATCAACATGTTCCTCTATGGTTGATCTGACTGATCTCATGTATGGATGCCACCTCCATTTATAGCATGAGTCAACTATTCCATTACTGCAAAAAACTATTTTGTTCTAATCCCAACCATCTTTGGTTACTGATTTGGAGGGTTTTTTTCCTCTGGATGTCTTCCCAGCATAGCTTCCCTATTTCCTCTATAAAAACCATTCTAAACAGACATATATTTGATGAAGATACATCATAATCCTATAATGCTATGTTAATTTTTCCATAAAGTAAAAATATTTTATGGATATTCTATTAATAATATCCTAACCCTTAATGTTCTCTTAACTATCCTTTGATACCAACTTTAAGGCCCTAGCTTTAAAATATTACATTATTTTGAGATGAGTCAATAATTTAACTTTAATTCACATCAATGATCATTTTAGGTTTAGAGTTTTAATGAATTAAGCCATTATTAATATATATCACCCCATAATCATATGAGAGGATACAGTCAAAATAGTATCCATTTTTTACCAAATAAATCCCTTAAAAGATATTTTTTTTCTTGATAAAAATATTCTTGACTTCTTTCAAAATCTTACTCATCCTAATACCCTATAAAAAATTTAAAAAAAACTTGGGATGAGCATAAAAACTCATTAAGGGATAAAATAAAGAAAGAAAAAATTAGTCCATGAATATTTATAAACCCATGAATTCATAAGAATCATGAAAACTATATAGAAATAATAAATCATAAAGGTAACTTGTGGCATCCATATCATATGTACTTTGTAGATTTCATATCCACATTGGGAGTAACCCTTAGGGTTACATTAGGAATACCCATCATAGTATATTCCCTAAATATATTAGGAGAAACGTTAACATTTACCTCTTTCATGTTACCCAATGCATTGGAGAGCTATCATGGGATCACCCGCCATCAGTTTATCATTGAACCACCCATATATATAGGCAATTCCCATGAACCAAAAAATAATCATTACACATGAACTAGCATAAAGGAAAAATAACATTTCCATATTGCAATCATGAGACTTTATTTCAAGATAACAATATAATCAATCCATTATGAAAACCATTTTCAATACCAAAATACATAAAAATTTAATATGGTATTTACTTTTCTTTTTTTAAAAATTACAGCTTGTAGACGAAGCCAGATATCAAATAATGCTTGCGGTGGAAGAATGGTTGTTGTCACCGTGTACATTGAAAGGAAACAATTATTTTGTCATTTAGTAAAAATTTTCCTAAAAAAAATGCTCATTTTGAAAATCATGGAATTAAATTTAAAGTCAAAGGGGTTGATTATACACTATATAAAAAAAGTACATATATAAATCAAAATATGCCTTAATGAAAGGAGATTTAGATAAAGTCCCATACCTTGAGTCTGACTTGTCCTGTTCATTCTTTAATTTCCAAAATAATAAACATAGGTTAATTTATAATTGATTTAGTACTATTTTAATGTTTAATATTCATTTTATATCACTTATTACCATGTTTTAAAAGTTATTTAATTATTTGTGTTCATATCGAATGTTTTAGTGATGTTTGGTACTTGAGTTCAAAATTAAATTATTTTGATGCACATTATCCATGTAGTAATAATTCCATTAAATAAATAATATTATTCATGATTTAAAAATAATATATATCCAGTATATATGTATTTAGAAAATTCCACAACATTTGGATATAAGAAATGAAATGCATCGTTTATGGAGATGTTAGGTCGTACATACGCATGAACCCTACATTCATTTCTTTGTCATATTAGAGGAATGAAAACTAAATTATTTATCAGTATATTTTAATACAAGTATAATATATATTCCATATATGTTACATAATTTCATTAACACTATCATTTTTACATTCTATGTATGGCATGAATGAGTCATATCACTTAGAGGGGGCAGTAGTCCACACTTCCTCAACTAAAATTATCGTATTTACACATTATGGAATGAATAATGGTATGTTGTAAATAAAAATTATAGAAGCATAGAGACAAAATAAATATAATATATTTCATATATAAATTAAGTTATATCAAAATGACTACCATTAGAGATGGTGGGATAAAATTGAATAATCATCATTTCGTGAGGCAGTAGTTCACTGTACAGAGAAACAATATGTTCTATATCCATTAGATAGAGGTGTGTGTAAGTGTAGGTCAAAAAATTAGAATATCAAAATACTTATATATTTATTATACTTGTGTTTTTATAAAAAAAGGTAATAAAATAGGTTAGAGTGTTGGAAAAGTAAAATAAATTAAATGATCTTGAGAGAAGACATTACCTCTAAATCGGGTAAGTCCTTCTGATTTGAGCCAAAAGGCTTCCTTGAATTTCCTTCTGCAAAAGGTAAGGATAATAGAAAAATGGTAGGTATGTGGGGAGATTATTTTAACAATATTTAAATGAGAAAATGGGCTTGAGATGTGTGAGTATGTGGGTAGAGGTGGTTTCCTTTTATTAGAGGGAGGAGGGTCACTTTAGGAATGTCATGAAATATTATTTTATTATAAATTTATTTTTGAATTATTATAGTTAAAAAGTGATATATTTAGATTATAAGATGATTATGGGTCCCAATACTATTAACCAATAGGTTTTATACATGTTTAGGCCACAAACGTAACCCTATCATTTAGCTTTGACCCTCAGTTAAAAACATTAACTCTTACCATATCTTCTTGTATTTTCATAATATATTATTAGTATAGTTACTATAAAATTTCAAGAGAACCAAAAGTCTATCATCTATTAAATTTGTAAAATTATATAATTTAGTTGGCCGAATATTTTTTAGGACAATTATATCTGTTAATAAAATAGTATTTATTTAAAAAATTCATTTATGTCAATTTTGACACTATTTAGAAATTGTTTTTTGTTAAAGTCCTAAAAACATGATTAATCGAAAAATAAATAAATTAAATCAAATATAAGATTTCATTATCATCCATAAGATTAGTGTATGTCATAAAAACATTCAAATTACATTTATTTTAATATTTATAATATCATTTATTCGAATATTTCATTAATAAGGTAATCACTGCATCATCAACGTGTCATTAATAAATTTATTTATTTATTTCATAAAAATTATAAATAAGGTACCATGATTTATGAAATCTTTTTATATTTATAAATACTATTTATATTCATAGATATCATTCGTATAACCCTTTATGAAAATTTTCTGGTAAATAAGGGTAAAAAATAATATTATAATAATATAAAACAACCCAAAAAACGTGTCAACATTCTATTGGATGAGATATTTGCATCCATGACCATACTTGGGTCTCTTTTAGGATCTCATGGAGCCACTTTGGTGTGATAATGATATCATTCGTATAACCCTTTATGAAAATTGTTTTAGTTAAATGATACTTATTTATGTTATATTTCATTTTTCTTTAAGTTAATTTTTATAACATATCATTATCACACCCAAGTGGCTCCATGAGGTCCAAAAAGCGACCCAAGTATGATCATAGTTGGAAATATCTCATCCAATAGAATGTTGACACATTTTTGGGTTGTTTTATATTATTATATTATTATTTTTTACCCTTATTTACCAGATTTACCCTTTAATCATGGTAAATAAAAATAATTATTGATGTTACTATTCCTAATCTCCAAAAAAGGTACCAATTTATATAATTTGGAAATTATGATTAAAAATATTGAATCTATTTTTGCAAATTCAAAACACATAATTTTCAATAATTGATTTAAAATTAATTCTCATTGTCAAAACTAGAAAGCAGGTTTTTATGAAGTAAAAACTTTCAAAAGATTGACATGCATTTATGTATAATTAAAAAGTTAAATTACATTCAATGACCAAGATTAGATAAAATGACAAAAAATTAATCCAATTGAAATTTAAAAACAATTAAAAGGATAATCTAACTATATAAATAAATTATATGAAAAGGCTGTTTTGAATTAAAATGCTGTATTTTTCACTATTCATTAAAATATGTATTTCATCAGAAAAATACCAAAATCTCCACCAAGGTAATTTTTGATGTCCTAGGTCTAAAAAATGAGTTTATTTTGTCAAATATAAAATGTAAAAGTGAATAAAACCATATTTAAAATGTTTTCTCTATCAAAAGGTTGTAAAATGACCTTTAAAAAACATTAAAATATTTTATGCTTAAATTTGGATTCATTCTCATTTTAAGGATCTAAATTTTTTTAGATAAATTTAAAAACATATAACAAAAATATATAATTATATTGTAGTTAGTTTTATTCATTACCTATAATAACACATCAAGGTGTTAACTACCATTTAAAATAATAATAATATTACTATATTATTTTTCAATATAACCCAATGTTGTCTGGAAAGTATGATTTTTGGGAAACCCATTGTCGTGTGTTGTGTACGATATTGGAATAAGTTTTCATGTAGAAATAAAATCAATATTTTGTTCATAAATATTAATAGATATGAAAATGCATTATTCTATAAATACCTAGGATGTTTCATGAGGTGTACCTTGAGGCAGAGGGTAGCACATGGTTGGTGAAAAGTTGACTAACCGTGAAACTAACCCTGAATAGAATACATGAAAGATCCTAAGAAAGTGTATGCCACTTTTTTTTACCTATATACCTCTTTTTTTCCCTCAATTTAGGACCTAAATTAATATTTATTCATCCCAAATGTTGTGGAAGCATTCCCCATCGAACTGGAAGAAATCTAGATACTTTTCGTGGTGCGTTGAAGCCCTATTCCTATGGAAAGTCCTATTTTATGGTAGTTTTTGTAACACCCCAAGATTCTACGGTACACTTCTCTTTGAATAATGGGATAGCGTGTGTTGTACGCAACACCGAGTTCTAACACACCATAACCTATCAAACTAGCCGTTATGAATAGTAATACCTACTTTTCAAAATTATATATATTTTATATTTTAAAATGTACTTCATTTCTGGATTCGGAATATCGAATTTAGCCTAAGGTGAAATTTTGGTACTTTTTGGATAACTTTCATATTTTGATGAATAGTGAAAATTACTAAATTTTAATTAAAAAAAACTTTTTTAATCAAAATAATTAATAGTGATAAATTATGAATTTGAGTGGTTTTAAAGTATATTTAGAATATATTTTTACCATTTAATATAATGTTGGTCATTGGACATAATTTTACAATTAAACCGAACATAAACAAGTGTCAATCTTTTGATAGTTATTATCTCTTAAAAACACGCTTTTTGTTTTGACAGCGGGAATTAATTTTAAATTAATTTCTGACACTTTTGTGTTTTGAATTTAGAAAAATGGATTCCATATTTAGAATCAAGATTTACAAATTGTGTAAATAGGTAACGTTTATTTTTAGACATTTTGAATAATTATTGCGGTAAATATTTTATTTACCATGGTTAAAGGTAAATCCGGTAAATAAGGGTTAAAGAAAATAATAATATAATAACACTAAATTACCCTAAAACGTGTCCTAGACTTATTGGTTGATACAAGTTCGACCATAGTCATCTTTGGGTCGATTTTGGGACCCCATGGTGCCACTTGTAGGTGATAGGGACACTTTTTTTTAATTAAGTTAAAATGAATACAAAAATGACACAAGCATATATCTTTTAGAAAAACAATTATTACCTAGGGTTATATATGTTGGATTTTAGATTATAAATATTCATTATAAATATAAAACGATTTCCTACATAATGATATTTTATTTATAATTTTTAGACATTAAATAATTTAATTTATTTATGACACAATGATGATGTAGTAATTACTATAATAGTGAACAATTAAAATAATTGATATTATAAATACCCAAATAAATATAATATGAAACTTTTAATGAATTAAACTAATTTTATAGGATAATATGATATATTAGGATTGATTTAATTTACTTTGTTTGAAGTAATAAATCTGTTATGAGTTTCAAAAAAATCAACTATTTAATAGTGTCAAAATTGACATAAAAGAGTTCTTAAAAA
This sequence comes from Viscum album, assembly GCA_963277665.1. Taxonomy (NCBI): domain Eukaryota; kingdom Viridiplantae; phylum Streptophyta; class Magnoliopsida; order Santalales; family Viscaceae; genus Viscum; species Viscum album. The sequence goes on along the minus strand of OY728155.1, from coordinate 438,403,113 downwards.
AATATATTATATTATTAATTGATATTAAATTCTTAAAAATATAAGGTTCGGCCAAGTGACTTATATCATGATAGGTTCATCCTTAATGGACCACTTGGGGGTCTCTTGGATGTATATAGTAAGTTTATTAACCATATAATATAAAATACAAAGAGACATTGTAAAACTGAAACTAATTAACTAAGAGTTAATACTTAAAGATAAGGTTAATATAATACCCCAAACCTATCTAAATTCTATTGGTTGAGTTGTTTTCGACCCATCCCCACCTTAAAATTTAAATAATAAACTTTGGAGCCATTATAAACCGAATATGAATTTATTATAAATTAATATTTCTAGCTTTTCCAAAGGTGCGCCTCACCCCTCTTATAAAAGGGCACTCCTCCTTCTCATTTCTTCACACCTTCAAAGCCTTTTGGTTCGGCCAAACTCTGCCCAAATACTCTCCCAACTTCCATCACTACAACCTAGAGGCCTTAGTTTGATCAGAAAGCCAACCTAAGGAGCCCTTTTGATCAAATAAAAAGGAAGAACCCGAAGAAGAGGTAATGATTTCACCACCCTTTTCCAAGTTCATTTCTTCTTCCACTTCTTCTTCCTTTGTTATTACCATTATAAAATAATAACTCCAGTATCATATATATACTGTGATGTTATTATAAATATGGTACAACCATATTCAGTATTCTATCCACCCTTTGAATAACATGTCACCATACGTGCGTACGTACGGCTTACCGTCTCCATGTCGTGGTGTAATTGTTATTCAATATAATATTATTTGGATGGTTATAATAATGATGTGTAACTCATGTAAATAATAAATATAACATGTTAATGATTCTTTGTATATGATATACCATCCATTTATATATTATTTTAATATCAAAAGAATGATATTGTCGCCCGTGCGTACGTACGGACTGCCGTCTCCACGAACGCGATAAGATTCATTCTCCATCGTATCCAGTCAAGTATAATTATCATTTGATGATTTAAAAATGATTTTTAAGGACTTGATATCATTATGTATATGAAAAATATATAACCTATCCATGAAAAACATGGATTATGTAACAAAACATATAAAAGAAAATGAGTAAGTTAACACCCGAAACAACGATAATTCAAAGATATCATTAAAAAATAAATATTAAAAGATCATATATGATATCATATTAATGTATATGATTCTTGTATAATTTAATAACAATTATTTCACCATTATAAAGGAGGTTAACCTACCCCAACCAAGGAAAAGTACAAGGTAAGGGTTATTTCACAATCCCTTCATTATCCGAGGTTGTTTATACGTAATAATCTACCGGGATATCGTTATCATCCACATCCATGTTTCTTCAAAATGTATTCCAAAACATTTTTATTATTTACAAGAATATGGGTTAAATTCATTTATACCCTTTTTTGAATTTTTATAAGAGGAATATTTCCGTCGTTTTCAAAATAATGTCCTTTTTAACCTTTTCGACAGAATTAAGGTAAGAATGTTTTTTTAACTTATAAGGCGGGTGCAGTTATTTTCCGCCGTTATAAAATCGTCAAAGCTTTCCTTATAATCTTATAAGAATATTTTCAAGAAAATGTTTTATTTTATATGGCTCTTAAATGATTTCAAAAATTGAAAGAGATATTTCTCTAAAAAGTGTTTTGATTTCATCTATGTCAACATCCTTTGATGGATTTTACGCTTATTTGAAGTTGATTTATTATGATACAAAACTTCTATAATGTATTGAAGGTTTTGTGATATGTTTGACTGTGGATGTGCTATTTTTATACCATTAATAGTTTATGGTGAAATTATTGACATTTCGTATGCTAGTTTTAATACGAATGTTTGTGTTATGTTTAAACCTTTTCATATGGGAATGCATTAGACTTAGTATGTGATGGGTGGAGCCCGCTATAGCTCCTCGATGCATCGGTAGGTCTCATAAGATAAACTAGTGTCTTGGCACATGGCCTTGGCAAAATCTTATTTGTAGTCTTGTCACGAGGCCTTGGCTATGTGGTTATGATAGTCTGGCATTATGCATTCCAACATTATGAAAGTGGTTATTGATATTGCATGTGATTATTCGATTAGTAGAATATCCATGTGAACTAGTAAATGGAATTATTTCATTTTACTTTTTCCATACTATGTTGAATTTCAAGTTTAAAAGGATTTTGTTTTAGTTATACATAGCCTTAAATGTTTATTCTTATTTTTGAAAGTTTCCGGTATATTTTTATCCTTACTGGGCATTTGAGCTCACCCCTTTTCTATGTTTTATTTTTCCCAGGAAGTGATGAAGTAAGTTATGAATGAACTACAGGGATATTATGAGGGGATAATAGTGTGGTCTGTGGAGACATTATGTTGTTGTAGTAGTTTTTCATTTTATGATGTAATGTAAAACTTATGAATATATCTAGTGTTTCCAAGGCTACTAAACCAATCGGTCTTTCGAGATTTGATCTTTCTTGTGATCATGCCAATGTTATGTGATAATGCACCGACTCTGGGTAACGAGGGTCGGGGCGTTACAGTTGGTATCAGAGGAAGTTTAGTACAAACCTTGGAAGCTAGATTTAGATAAACTCTGATTAGAGCACGTAGACCTAAGATGAACTTTGAGGATTAGTATAGAAGAACTTCCTAGAATTTTGGTATTGTAGAGATTTTGTGAGTTTTCCGAGCAATATATCCCTATCTAGATACGAGCAGGTAGAGGCGGCTCTGGCACAGATGTACCTAGGGGTAAAACCCGAAAACACCGCTTTGAGCTAGACTCGAACGGGAACTGGTGCACGACAACGGGCCTTGCTGCACTCTTGGTTACGACACTCCCGGGGGATATGCTTAGGATAACTCTCATTTTCTTTACAAATCATTATGAAGGGTTTATGAGTCTATACTTCCTCAATGAAAACATTTTTATGATTATGGATTATATCCATAAATAGTTCAATTTATGTTAAGTGTTTTATAAGTATGGGATTATGTATTTTGATTAATAAACTGATCTAGTTTATGCCATTGTTTAGAAATGGCACCTAGTGGAAGAAATGGAAACCGTATCAATGCACGCACTCCATGTAAATATTTCCCTCCTGCTCAAGATAATTATTGTGGAGCTGGTGATGCAACTGGTGCCGATCAGCTAATCACCATACTGGGACAACTTACTCAGGTTGTGAATAATAACCTTACCCGTATGGAGCACCCTGATCCACAGTGTGGAGGATCAATGTTAGATCGATTCATGAGGAAACAACCACCAACGTTCAATGGGAGTACAAATCCCTTAGTAGCGGAGCAATGGATAAATTCCCTAAAGAAAATATTTCAGGCTTTGGGGAGCAGTGAAAGGGAAAAAGTAATCATGGCAGTTTACCGCCTCACTGGAGATGCTGATCAATGGTGGTCATTAATTCAAAATATGAAGGAAGATGATGAAGTATCAAATATGGAATGGAGGGAGTTCAAAGATCTGTTTTTAGAAAAATACTTTCCTCGCGACCATCGAGCAGATATGGAAAGGCAATTTCTGAGTCTGAGACAAAAGGAGGATGAGAATGTCACAAAGTATGAGGCTAACTTTACAAGGTTAGCAAGGTATGTTGGAGATTATATATGTAACCCAAGTAGTAAGATTGATCGTTTCTTTGATGGGTTAAAACCATTTCTTTGTCGAGCATTAGTCTCCCAATCCTTTTCGTCGTACGAAGACATTGTCTCGTGTGCTATCAAGACCGAAAAGTAATTCTCTAAGTCTTATGACTTTAAAGAAAAGCAAGAGAAGAAGAGACCTGCTGATCAATCTGGGAATGGAAATAAGGGGAAGAAGAGAAAGGTTGAATATCCATCTTGTGGTAAATGCGAGAAGAAACATCCTGGTACTTGCTTGAAGGGAATGGGAGTCTGTTACAAGTGTGGTGAAAAGGCCACCAAGCATGTGATTGCAAGGGGAAGAAGGAAGCTACCAACGTTCAGTGCTACAATTGTAGGGAGATGGGGCATTATGAAAATGCATGTACTAAGCGTCAGGAGAACTTACCTCAGAAAAGGCCATGGGATCAAGGCCGGGCTTATGCTATCACTACTGCTGAGGTAGAAGCTCCGAAAGACGTGGTGGTAGGTAATTTAATGGTTTCCTCAAGTTTAGAAAATGCCTTATTTGACTCTGGATCATCGCATTGTTTCATATCTTCCCAGTTTTCTAAGAAAATTAGATATTTCCAATTTGATTTAATAAGGGAATTGTTAGTTAAAACTCCTAAGGGAAGTATTATTGCATCAAAGTTTTGTGAATCAGTCCCCATTAGAGCACATAAATGTTCTTTATCTGCTGATCTCGTTGTCATACCTATGATTGAGTTTGATATAATCCTCGGTATGGACTAGATTTCGGACTATGATGCGAAGATTTATTGTAAGAAGCATGAGGTTACGATTCTTGATGATAATGATAAGGAACACCTTATCTTTAGAGCAGAATCGTCACCACTTAATTCTTATTTAGATCCACCCCCAGTAGCTCAACTTAATTCAATTATTGGGGAGGAAGAGAATGAAATAGCTGTCGGTGAGGAAAGGAATGTTCAAATAGAGGATGTACCTGTTGTGAAATAATTTGTAGATGTATTTCCAGAAGATTTACCTGGACATCCTCCAGAACGAGAAGTTGAGTTTTCCATTGATTTAATTCCTGGATCAAGGCCTATATCGAGGACCCCTTATAGAATGGCCACTGTAGAATTAGTTGAACTAAAGAAACAACTAGAGGAATTGAGTAATAAGGGATTTATTTGCCCTAGTGTTTCTCCATGGGGAGCCCCTGTTCTTTTTGTTAAAAAGAAAGATGGATCTATGAGGTTATGTATCGACTACAGGGAGATCGATGCTATAACGATAAAGGCCAAGTATCCCCTACCTCGTATTGATGATTTATTTGACCAAATACATGGAGCTCAATACTTTTCAAAGATTGAACTTCGATCTGGATACAATAAGTTGTGTGTGAAGAAGGAAGACATTCCGAAAACAGCATTTCGAACCAGGTACGGGCATTACGAGTTTACCGTAATGCCGTTTGGATTGACTAATGCACCCTCTGTATTCATGGATCTGATGAATAGAGTTTTCAAGGAGTATCTCGATGAATTTGTGGTGGTATTTATTGATGATATCTTGGTAAACTCCAAAACCTACGAAGATCATGAAAATCACTTGTGCATTATCTTGAAGACTCTGAGGAGGCATGAATTCTATGGGAAGTTTAGCAAGTGTGAATTCTGACTTCAGAAGATTTCTTTTCCTGGCCATATTGTCTCTAAAGATGGAATCTCTGTTGATACTTCTAAGACCAAGGCAATCCAAGAATGGCCAGCACCTACGAGTATAACTGAGGTACGTAGTTTTATTGGTTTGGCAGGTTATTATCGACTTTTCATCCAGAATTTTGCCCGATTGGCTAACCCATTAACGAAGCTCACATGTAAAGGGGTTAAATTTGTTTGGACAAAAGAGTGTGAAGAATGTTTTGAAGAACTGAAGAGAAGATTAGTCAATGCTCCTATATAGACTCTACAATCGGGGAATGATGGGTTTGTTATTTATAGTGATGCATCAAAGAAAGGACTTGGTTGTGTCCTTATGCAGAATGATAGAGTTATTGCCTATGCATCATGACAGTTGAAAATTCATGAACAAAACTATCCTACTCATGATCTCGAGTTAGAAGCTGTGATCTTTTCTTTGAAGATATGGAGGCACTACATCTATGGTGAAAAATGTGAGATTTATACTGATCACAAGAGTTTGAAGTATATTTTCTCACAAAAAGAACTCAACATGAGGCAAAGGAGATGGCTTGAATTACTCAAGGATTATGATTGCACGATACACTACCACCCGGGGAAAGAAAACAAGGTGGAAGATGCTTTGAGTAGAAAAGACCATGGAGTTTTGAACAATATGAGAATTGAAAGGGATCTAATTTTCATGGATCTAGTGAAGATGGACATGGGAATAACCAGGGAAGGTGAATCATCAATACTTTTTCAAATGGTTGCCAAAACATCTTTACTAGAAAGGATTAAGAGTTCTCAGACCGATGATGAATAATTTCAAAAGAAGATTAAAGCTGTGAATGATGGGAGATTGAGAGACTTTGTGTATGAAGATGGAATTTTGAAATTTGGGAAGAGACTTTGTGTTCCCGATTTACCTGATCTAAAAAGGGAATTGTTGGATGATGCTCATAGTTCAAATTTCTCTATACACCCTGGGAGCACGAAAATGTATAGAGATTTGAAGGAACATTTTTGGTGGGACAACATGAAGAGGGAGATTGCTGATTTTGTGTCAAGATGTATGGTTTATCAACAAGTGAAAGCTGGAAGGCAACAGCCTGGAGGAGTCATGCAACCTCTTCCCATACCAGAGTGGAAATGGGACAATATTACGATGGACTTTGTCATGGGGCTACCAAAGACTCCTAGAAGGAATGATGCAATATGGGTTATTGTTGACCGTCTTACCAAGTCAGCACATTTTCTTGCTATAAGAGAAGATATGCCCCTAGAACGTCTAGCAAGACTATATATTAATTAAGTTGTGAGACTTCATGGAGTACCCCTATCGATTGTTTCTGATCGTGATCCCCGTTTTACTTCAAGATTTTGGAAAAGTCTTCAGAAATCCCTGGATACTAAACTTCATTTGAGCACTGCTTACCACCCTCAAACAGATGGACAATCAGAACGGACTATTTAGACCTCAGAAGACATGTTGAGATCTTTCTCACTTGACTTTCAGGGTATGTGGGATCAATATTTACCACTGGTAGAATTTTCCTATAACAATAGCTTCCATTCGAGTATTCAGATGGCACCATATGAAGCGTTATACGGAAAGAGATGTCGTACACCAACCTGTTGGGATGACGTTGGTGAAAGAAATCTTGTAGGCCCAGAACTGGTGGAGGAAACAGTGGAAATGGTGAAGGTAATCCAAAATCACATCAAAGCAGCTCAAAGTAGGCAAAAGAGCTATGCCGATAATTGAAGGAAGGATTTGGAATTTCAAGTCGGTGATCATGTTTTCCTGAAGGTATCTCCATGGAAGGGAGTCATACGTTTTGGTAAGAAAGGTAAATTGAGTCCCAGGTACATCGGACCCTTCGACGTTCTAGAACGAATTGGGGTTGTAGCTTACCGATTGGCAATGCCGCCAAGTCTCTCCAAATTTCACGATGTGTTCCACGTATCTCTGTTGAGGAAATATATGCCTGACCCAATGCATGTACTCACCTATGAGGAATTAGAACTGGAACCTGATCTGTTTTATTGTGAAGAGCCTGTCAGGATTCTTGATACAAGAGAACAAGTACTGAGAAACCGGACGACGCGTCTGGTAAAAGTTTTGTGGAGAAACCATAAGATGGAAGAGGCAACATGGGAACCCGATGAACTTATGATGAAGAACCACCTGAGTCTTTTCATGCGGTAGTATTCTAGAAATTTCTAGGACGAAATTATTTGAAGGAGGGTAGAATGTAACACCCCAAGCTTCTACGGTACACTTCTCTTTGAATAATGGGATAGCGTGTGTTGTACGCAACACCGAGTTCTAACACACCATAACCAATCAAACTAGCCGTTATAAATAGTAATACCTACTTTTCGAAATTATATATATATATATTATATTTTAAAATGGACTTCATTTCTGGATTCGGAATATCGAATTTAGCCTAAGGTGAAATTTTGGTACTTTTCGGATAACTTTCATATTTTGATGAATAGTGAAAATTACTAAATTTTAATTAAAAACAACTTTTTAATCAAAATAATTCATAGTGATAAATTATGAATTTGAGTGGTTTTAAAGTATATTTAGAATATATTTTTACCATTTAATATAATGTTGGTCATTGGACATAATTTTACAATTAAACCGAACATAAACAAGTGTCAATCTTTTGATAGTTATTGTCTCTTAAAAACACGCTTTTTGTTTTGACAGCAGGAATTAATTTTAAATTAATTTTTGACAATTTTGTGTTTTGAATTTAGAAAACTGGATTCCATATTTGGAATAAGGATGTCCAAATTGTGTAAATAGGTAACTTTTATTTTTAGACATTTTGAATAATTACTACGGTAAATATTTTATTTACCATGGTTAAGGGTAAATCCGGTAAATAAGGGTTAAAACAAATAATAATATAATAATACTAAATTACAATAAAACATGTCCTAGCCTTATTGGTTGATACAAGTTCTACCATAGGCATCTTTGGGTCGATTTTGGGACCCCATGGTGCCACTTGTAGGTGATAGGGACACTTTTTTTTAATTAAGTTAAAATGAATACAAAAATGACACAAGCATATATCATTTAGAAAAACAATTATTACATAGGGTTATATATGTCTGATTTTATAGTATAAATATTCATTAGAAATATAAAAATATTTCCTACATAATGATATTTTATTTATTATTTTTAGACATTATATAATTTAATTTATTTATGACACAATGATGATGTAGTAATTACTATAATAGTGAAAAATTAAAATAATTGATATTATAAATACCCAAATAAATATAATATGAAACTTTTAATGAATTAAACTAATTTTCTAGGATAATATGATATATTAGGATTGATTTAATTTACTTTTTTCGAAGTAATCAATCTGTTATGAGTTTCAAAAAAATAAACTATTTAATAGTGTCAAAATTGACATAAAAGAGTTCTTAAAAAAAATATTATATTATTAATTGATATTAAATTCCTAAAAATTAAAGGTTCGGCCAAGTGACTTATACCATGATAGGTTCATCATTAATGGACCACTTGGGGGTCTCTTGGATGTATATAGTATGTTTATTAACCATATAATATAAAATACAGAGACATTGTAAAAGTGAAGCTAATTAACTAAGAGTTAATACTTAAAGATAAGGTTAATATAATGACCTAAACCTGTCTAAATTCTACTGGTTGAGTTGTTTTTGACCCATCCCCACCTTAACATTTAAATAATAAACTTTGGAGCCTTTATAAACTGAATATGAATTTATTATAAATTAATATTTCTATCTTTTCCAAAGGTGCCCCTCACCCCTCTTATAAAAGGGCACTCATCCTTCTCATTTCTTCACACCTTAAAAGCATTTTGGTTAGGCCAAAATCTGCCCAAATACTCTCCCAACTTCCCTCACTACAACCTAGAGGCCTTAGTTTGATCAGAAAGCCAACCTAAGGAGCCATTTTGATCAAATAAAAAGGAAGAACCCGAAGAAGAGGTAATGATTTCACCACCCTTTTCCAAGTTCATTTCTTCTTCCACTTCTTCTTCCTTTGTTGTTACCATTATAAAATAATAACTCTAGTATCATATATATACTGTGATGTTATTATAAATATGGTACAACCATATTCAGTATTCTATCCACCCTTTGAATAACATGTCACCATACGTGCGTACGTACGGCTTACCGTCTCCACGTCGTGGTGTAATTGGTATTCAATATAATATTATTGGGATGGTTATAATAATGATGTGTAACTCATGTAAATAATAAATATAACATGTTAATGATTCTGTATATATGATATACCATCCATTTATATATTATTTTAATATCAAAAGAATGATATTGTCGCTCGTGCGTACGTACGGACTACCGTCTCCACGAACGCGATGAGATTCATTCTCCATCGTATCCAGTCATGTATAATTATCATTTGATGATTTAAAAATGATATTTAAGGACTTGATATCATTCTGTATATGAAAAATATACAACCTATCCATGAAAAACATGGATTATGTAACAAAACATATAAAAGAAAAGGAGTAAGTTAACACCCAAAACAACGATAATTCAAAGATATCATTAACAAATCAATATTAAAAGATCATATATGATATAATATTAATGTATATGATTCTTGTATAATTTAATAACAATTATTTCACCATTATACATGAGGTTAACCTACCCCAACCAAGGAAAAGTACAAGGTAAGGTTTATTTCATAATCTCTTCATTATCTGAGGTTGTTTATACGTAATAATCTACTGGGATCTCATTATCATCCACATCCATGTTTCTTCAAAATGTATTCCAAAACATTTTTATTATTTACAACAATATAAGTTAAAGTCATTTATACCCTTGTTTGACTTTTTATAAGAGGAATCTTTCTGTCGTTTTCAAAATAAGGTCCTTTTTAACCTTTTCGACAAAATTAAGGTAAGAATGTTTTTTTAACTTATACGGTGGGTGCCGTTATTTTCCGCCGTTATAAAATATTCAAAGCTTTCCTTATAAGCTTATAAGAATATTTTCAAGAAAATGTTTTATTTTATACGACTCTTAAATGATTTGAAAAATCGAAAGATATATTTCTCTAAAAAGTGTTTTGATTTCATCTATGTCAACATCCTTTGATGGATTTTACGCTTATTTGACGTTGATTTATTATGATAGAAAAATTCTATAATGTATTGAAGGTTTTGTGATATGTTTGACTGTGGATGTGCTATTTTTATACCATTCATAGTTTATGGTGAAATTATTGACATTTCGTATGCTAGTTTTAATACAAATGTTTGTGTTATGTTTAGACCTTTTCATATGGGAATGCATTGGACTTAATATGTGATGGGTGGAGCCCGCTATAGCTCCTCGATGCATCGGTAGGTCTCATGAGACAAACTAGTGTCTTGGCACATGGCCTTGGCAAAATCTTATTTGTAGTCTTGGCACGAGGCCTTGGCTATGTGGTTATGATAGTCTGGCATTATGCATTCCAACATTATGAAAGTGGTTATTGATATTGCTTGTGATTATTCGATTAGTAGAATATCCATGTGAACAAGTAAATGGCATTATTTCATTTTACTTTTTCCATACTATGTTGAAGTTCTAGTTTAAAAGGCTTTTGTTTTAGTTATACATAGCCTTAAATGTTTATTCTTATTTATGAAAGTTTCCGGTGAATTTTTATCCTTACTGGGCATTTGAGCTCACCCCTTTTCTATGTTTTATTTTTCCCAGGAAGTGAAGAAGTAAGTTATGAATGACCTGCAGGGATATTATGAGGGGATAATAGTGTTGTCTGTGGATACATTATGTTGTTGTAGTAGTTTTTCATTTTATGATGTAATGTAAAACTTATGAATATATCTAGTGTTTCCAAGACTACTAAACCAATCGGTCTTTCGAGATTTGATCTTTATTTTTATCATGCCAATGTTATGTAATGATGCACCGACTATGGGTAACTAGGGTCGGGGCGTTACAGTTTTTCATAGTTTTTCATAGATATACCTTCCTTACCTATTTAGAAATACTATATATATTCCTCTATGTATATATATTTAGTTTTTTATTCTAATAATGATGATTTAAGGTTATATTGATGCTAGAGAAGGGATATAAGGAAGGTTTTTGGATATTTAACCCGATTTGTTGGCATTTTCATGATGTTCTTCATTTATACAATAATTATGGAGGTAGGTGTATTAAATATCAACTCCTCTTATTCAACATGATGGATTAGATTCAAATTTTTTGAATTTAATTTTGGAATTGACATGCGAAGCATGGTAGAATCCCTATTTATTGACCATTTGTGTATTTAGAAAAATTGTTTATGAAAGAGATTTATTTTCATGATTTTCAAATACTAATTTTAAAACATGGATTTGGTGGATTTATGAAAATGGTTTTTTAGAAAGGTTTAAAACAATTATTTTTTTATTGAAATGGATGAAATTGTTGTTTTGGCATTGGATTTTTTCAAAAGGGTTGGTCTGTGTTCATGTGCATTCTGGAAGGATAAGTGTAAGAATTGTTTCCCATAATTTGTGGGATGGACAAGGGTATGAACTTTCCCCTATAAAAATGGTTCATTAAATGATCAATTAGTGATAGGATGACTCACCAACCATGATTATTGGTATGTCCATGGTTTCATGCGTGGTTGGATTTGGTGATATGTGGAATGAAATGGAATGTTCCAAAATGGAATTTTTAAATGGTTTTAAATTATTATTTAGTTAATTTCCATGTAAATTGTTTTTGTATCAACAACTATTTGGGGGTTAAACCTATTTTATTTGATATAAACTATTTTAATTTTTTACATAATTGTTTTATATAAATGTTCTATCATGTTATATGATGTGAGCATGAGTAGGGAAAGTCATTTAGGGAAAACCTACTTAGTTTTATTACTCACCCCTACTTTGAAACATTAGTGATTTTTTATTTTGTTCATTGAGACACATTTAAAGGTAAATTATCACATTTAATTATTGGTTCATTGTGATACTCAGGATGTTTTGTGGAGTTGGAGAATAGAGTATTATTGGGGCTATTGAGTTGTGTCTTTGAAGTCTTTGGGTCTCATTGGGTCTTCCTTCCGCTACATAATTTGATGTTATTAGTCTTCCATTATAGTACTTGTTTTTTATTTTTTTTGATATCCATGGCATTACTTTGAGTTGTTTTAGATTTCTATCATGTATAATGTAGTAGAATTTTGTTATGACAAGTTTTGTTGAGTTCGTTTATTTATCTAAGTGAAAATTTACCCTCAATTGTGTTGAACCCCTAGGAATTTATTTCTATCCTTTGGCCCCTTGGGGATGCCGCTTAATGACGAGTAGAAATCCCACCATGAATCAAGACAATGAGGAAGGATGGTATTTTGAAGAAATAGTGGGATAATCAAAATATAAGATGTTGAAACAACTTTGATTGGGAATGGTCAATTGATGTCCAAAAAACATTTATTATTTAATGGACTAAAAGAGATACTTCATAGTCTGTCTAACTAATTTGATAAAGTAAATTGAGTGATATTTTAAATGTTTATTTTTAGTTAATATCTCATAGGATATATGTATTTTAAAAAGAGTAATGTGAACCAAGGTTACCTTTTTTAATGTTGGTAACGCTTAAATTTGTTTATTTATTTTTGAATTATGAAATAAAATCATTTGTGGAACTTAATCAATGGTTATCTAGTCCAAATAAATATGAATAGGATTACAATTGAAGATATAGTTCATGATTTTTCTATGTTTTAAATATAAAGGAAATGGATATGATCTATATATTAAAATGAATTATTGTGAATTCTCTAAATGAGAAGGTGATCAAATATACTCGTCCTCTAGAGCTTATGAACTCTATCATTTTTAGACCCATGAGAAAGACACCAAAAAAATGGGATAAGAATTTCATTTCCTTTTTTAACTTCATAATATGAATAATTATTTTTTGAAACATAAATCAAATGTTATTAGAATGATTAGGAATTTTTGGAGTGTCGAAAATGACTGTTGTATATCTCTAAAGATAATTAAGATTGATAATGGATCCAAGAATTCAAGTAAAATATTTAAAGAATATAGTTAGAATCAGGGAATTCATCACAATCTTAGATCCCTATATACACCATAAAAATGTTGTGGATGAATGCAAGAATATATGATTTGTAGAGATGGATCATTCTATGTAGTAACAACACAACACGTCTCAAAATTTCTAGATACAAGTCATTGGAGTAGAGGTTCACATTTTAAATCAATGTTTATATAGAAAATATTTTTATTTTTCATCATATGAGATTTATTAAAAATAATCTCTTTGATTTAATTACCTTTGATTGTTTTGAAGCTTATTTGTTTTCTATGTAAAATGTGAAATTTTAGGAAATTTTGAAAAAATAATTGTTGATGGTATCTTCATAGGGTATGCTCCAAATGAAAGTGGTTACTTATATTATGAAAATATAAATAGAAATATTAGTAATTTTATCTATGTTAAGTTGATGGAACATTAAATAATGGAATTAATGCTACACAAATAATGTTCTATAAGAGATGGCGATGCATATATTTTAATTAAATAAAATAATAAAGTTTAGGTAAATGTTTAGAAGTCAGAATAAGTTCAATATAAAATGATGATTAATCTAATTAATATGGTAAATAAAGACCTTTTCACATCATATAAGGATGAAGAAGATATTTTTGGTTCCAAAAATCCTTGGAGACCAAGAAAAATAGGTTCAAATATGAAGAAATATGAGTACAATAACATATACCTCCCTATTTTCTCAAGTTTATCCAATAGATGTACAAGAAACCCCGAATCATCAGTAGTTAATTTATTATATTAATGATGAATTGGATTATACATGGAATAATAATAAGTTAGGACTTTCAACCAATATAGGGAACATGAATGTTATTGGAACTAAATTGATATTATAAATCAAGTTTAATGAAGAAGAAAATGTTGTGAAAAACAAAGAAAGACATGTGTTTAAATGGTATTATCATGTAGAAGAAATTGATTTTTATGGTACCTTTTTACTAGTAGGAAGGCTATAAACCATTTTATTTTTTTTCCTATCAAAACATAATGTAAATAAAAGATTGTTTAAATATATGTAAAGCCTTATTTCCTCATTGGTGAATTGGCAGAGGAAATTTATATCAAACAAACATGTGTATTATTACATGGTGAATTTGATAATTATTTTACATGTTAAATAATAGTTTATATGGGTTTAAAGGTGATATTTTTTGGGAAAAAATCCCTCCAAGTATCATGGACACATTTTGAGGTGATTTTGTTTTTTTGACAAAGTAGGTATCGATGTTCATTTTATTGACAATGTGGGTTTTCATGTAAAGTTGTTGAGTTTAAGAGATTTTGTTGAAAAAAAATATTATCAAAGAACCTTGAAAAATTAATGGATGAACTGGAGGTAGTACAAAATGAAAATATTCAAGGTGGCACCATTTTCCAGTGTTTGCCAAATTTTTGCGCCTCAAAATCGACAAATGGAGAAATGTGTTTTTGAAAAAGGAACATGTGAACTAGTTTCTTAGAGACTTGGAAAGTTGAGTGAAATATGTTTTTCTAGAACATGACATCAAAATATGTCAATGGAAATATGGGTGGCCAAGTTTTGGTTTGGGTGTGCAAGGTGACTAGTGCGACAGAGGCTTAGGCGGCTGTACTTGCACGTCAGGAGAGAAGTTGTGAGCATCACTAAGGGTTCCCAAAATGGATATAAATAGAGGTCCATACCTCCTCATTTAACATGTATCTCAACATATAGAGATAATTTGAGATCCATTCTCTCATGTACATTTGGGAGTGCAAGTTGTGGTTTGGGCGTGCAAGTATAAAGTTATTCACAAGTTGCGTGCCAATTTATAGTTACCAAAAAAATTGGTTTGGGCATAAAAGGTTGTGATTATCCCACGTTTTGAGTTAAATAATGGAGTTTCATCCATGGGGTTTGGTGACAAATGCACGCTATGATTGGAAGAGTGAACCAGTAATTCTAGTGTTGCGCAAATGTCGGAAGATTTCCCAGTACACCAACGGTAAAGGGGTATTCCTCAGTGGATGAAAATTAGACATCAATAGAGCATATAAATAAAGTGGAGGATGAATTAATTAGAGATAATGAGAGGACCTACAAGTCATTAAATAGTGATTGATTCTTCTGAAGAAGTAGTGATCTCTTTGCAGTTGGGAGAGTAGTGAGCTTTCAAATTGTGATTGGTTGTAAACTAGGAGAGACATTGAGTCCACTCTAAACATTGTAAACAGTAGTGAACTTTTAGTGGATTTGGTACATCAACACATCATTGGTGTATTCTCCTTGGATGTAGCTCAGTAAGGGTGAACCATGTAAACTTTCTATGTCCTGTGATGGCTTTAATATTTGTTTATACTCTGCAATGGGAAGGATAGAGAAGATATTTTTCTATAACAAGTAAACAAGATTAATATAGGCAGTTGTTTCAAAATCTATCAAACCCTGATTCGCCCCCCTCTCATGGTATCTAACCTAGTGGACCTAACACTCTGAGATACTATTATTCCGAAATATATTCCTTTTTTAAAGAATTTGAAATTTAAAAAGGGTTAAGGGGATAACTATCTTTACACAAAGTATGAAAAGGATGTATATATCCTTATTATTTTTATTAAGAAGATATTATATCTGAGGGAAATATGGAAATATTTTATTGAGAATTTTCATTAGAGATGAAGATGTTATCTGAAATATCCGTGCATGGTAAAATGAAAAATTTTATGGGTTTATAAATTTAATAAAAGGGACATCACATCTTTCTTTCTCATTATATGTTTTCTTATGATCTTTTGAAGAGGTTTGGAATAAAAGATTAAAACATTTTTTCCACTCCCATTTTAGTTGTAACTAACTTATATAATAATATTGAAGTAATATATGTAGATCTAGGATAATTTTAGAATCTTATTTTAAGTTACATATATGTTATGGATTCAAGAATTTATCTTTTCTATGTTGTTACACATTATGATAGGTTTTAAAGTGAACCTAAAGTGTTTATTTTCATAGTTTTAAAGAGTATTCTTAGGACAATTAAATGAAAAAAAATTTAACTGAAATATGGAAAAATTATTTGCTATTCTATTTAGATCAATAAATTCTGATTAAGAAGGAAATTTTTATTAAATAAGGTCCACATCTAGGGGCGTTTTCATCAAATGATAGAGTTTTGTATGCTAGAACACTAAAAATAGACTTATATAATCTATAGAACTATTTAATAGAGTATGTGGCTACCACTTAAGCCATAACCCAATTGATATGGATAACGATTCAGTTGGAATATCTCAATGTAGAGTCTAAGATACCACTATTTGATGGTTTTTATAACCAAGGTGCAATCAGTATTTCAAGAAACCTATTCAACATTAATTATCTAATCACATTGATGTCAAGTAATGACTTATTAATAAGATTTTAGAAAATAACATGTTGAATCTTGATTTAATCCCTAAAAAGTAGAAAGTGGTTGTTACTTGTACTAATCCATTTACAAAGTATGATTTTAAAATTTCATGGTTTCTAATAGGAGTTTGAAATCTTTTATATTAAGGCTAATGTATGGTGAATCCGTCCCTTTTCCCATATTTTTATTTGGATATAATTTTCAAAGTTTGAGTAAAATAATGATAACACAAATATTTTAATGTTTATTCCTTAATGATTTTATAAAGGGGGAGAAAACTATTTTTATAACATCCATTTATATGTGATATATATAATGGTATAGAGAGATCTTATTTAGGGAGAGAATTAATTGAGAGAGATTTTTTAAAATTGTTAATATGGGAGGGAAAACACCAAAGTGTTTTAATTATGTCAATTTTTTTATTTCTATACTATTCTCATATATTAGTGATAATCACTATAGGAATATATTATATTGGTTATTTATAGGTCTGAAAGTAATGATATTGGAAGTTTAATAATATCTTATTCTCTAATTTTTTCTCAATTGGTTTTAAGGACATAGAAAAGTTGAATATTTTACAATTTTTCTAATAAAAAGGTTCAATAAGAGTGAACATGTGAATGCAAGTCACTATTTCAAGGAAAAAGTTGTATTATCATTCAATATTCTTATTTCATACACAATTTTCACTCATTTAGGATCATAATTATTATATGAATATTCATTACTAAGTATATAAAGTTTAATATTTATTTAGGTTCCCTATTTTTCAAAAAAATATAGAAGAAGATATTATTTAGCATAGGATCATGATTGAATAATATTTTTGATTGGGGAGTTTGTTAATATTCAAAGGTAATCTTATTGTGTTGAGAATAATTGAAGGACATGGAAGAAGAATTTTTTTTCAGTGTTAGATTTTTTTAATTCATAAATCAATTTTAAACTTATATAAAATTAATTATTATTTTTAGGAAAAGGTTGTTGGGATGTTTGATGATGTTTGGAGATGATGTAGGGATGTTATAGAGGTGTTTTGAATTAACATAATGAATTATGGAATTTATAAGTTGAATATAGAAAATATTAATGTCCATAAGACTATTTTGATTATCATATAGTTCACTGGAACTTCTTAAGGTTTATTAATTTGAAAAATATCTAAGGAAGTTTCTGATTTCATAAGTTTGTTGAATATCATAAATATCATTTGTAAATATGTATAATGTTATTAAATAAAATATTGTTTATTATAAATATATGTAATTTTTTTCAAAAATTTAGAGGTTCATTTGTAAATTTTTTAAAGGATTCTTATGACATATTATTTTTTTGTAACATTATTAGGTTGTAATAAGATGTTCATAAGGTTCACATAATAAAAAATTTTAAGGTTCTCTATATTGTTTCATAATGTTCAAGGAAACCATACATAATAAGGTCTATATGAGAATTTAGAAAAATTTATAGTATTTTCATGGTTGATCTTCAGGAGGTTCAACTTTATAAGGATATTATTTATGCATGGTTCAATAGTTAGAGTTGTTTTTGTAATAAAACTTAAGAATGAAAAATTGAAGAAATACATGAATAACTCTTTTTAATGGAAATTTTTTTCTAGATAATGGTAGTGCTGATCACTGGTCATTTAAAAAAAATATTTTTTATTCATAAAAATAGAGAATAATGTTTACATAATGAAGAGGAGAGTTACTTTGAGGAAAACATGAGAAGTTAGTTTATACCCTCTCTGCCATGATTCAATAAGTGTTTCTATATCATAGTGATATAGTAAAGAGTTTAAAAAATATATGGATAGAACAAGGAAGAATAATAAATATTGAAATACATTTTAAATAATTTATTCATTTAAATTTGATTATCAAATTCTATTAAATATGTCAATTTATTCTATTGGTGTGTGATATTATCACTGTTTAATGCATGAAATAAGAGGTGTGAGAGGGAATTAAAGAAGTAATCTCTATAAAATTATCAATAATATTTTAAAGATACAAGAGAGTAAGTAAATGTAATACATTTTACACATATAGAAGATAAATAACTAATATAATAACACTGGTTGATCAAAAAGTAGCTGTAATAGTAATGGAATAACACTATGGATGTCCGGTTTGGTTGAAGGATTTATTTTTTAAGGAAAATAATTTAACATTACAATTTTTCAAGAATAATGAAAAATAATTTGCATACTTTTTTTATGAAAATTACATGATAATTATATCCTACATGGTAATAGTAGTGTGTTGTATGATCTTGATGAAATCTTGATCATACTGTTGGAAACCTTCATGTTTTTAGAGGATAAACTTTAAGCTGATAAAAATCCTAAATATCCTTATAATCTATTATAGAATCTATAACCAAAACCTTATTTGTTCTTTACAAGATCACATCACCTCCATTCCAAATGAATATTCATCCCACTTGAGATATCATCTTTTTAGAAATTATAATCTATGCATTCTCTAATGACTTGTTAATCATATCCTCCATATAAAATTAATATATCATTAGAATTCCACATATTCATAAGGATAGTATTGATTTCCATCCAATGTAGTTCATCTAGATTAGTTTGATATCTTCCAACTACACTCAATTCATAGGTGACATCTACACTCAAACATAACAAAACATACATGAAGGAACAAATCATTGATGCCTATGGAATAATTTCAATTCTATTTTGTCCTTATATGTATGATGACACATTTTTCTGGAAAGATGAATTCAATGTGACTTTATAAATAACCCCTCTTTGATTGTTCCATATTAAACCTTTTTAATATCTTGACAATATATGTACCTTTACTTGGGATGACCAGTCTCTTGGATATATCACGATAGATCCTGATCCTAATAATATATTGCAACTTTCATAATTCATTCCTGTAGAAGAATTTTTTATATAGGGACATGATAGATTTTAATATTGGTATTTCATTTCCAATATTTAATATATAATCTATATAAAATATTAAGAAAATAACTACAGTACCACTCAACATTTTATATACATAGGGTTCAATTCATTATTTATGAAACCCAAGTCTATTATAGAGTCCTCAAAATGGATGATTCATTTCCTAGATGATTTATATAATTCTTAAATCGTTTTTTTTCAACTTCAATACCATATTGAAAGACTTTGAAAATAGAAGCCCTTTAAAATATGTAATGTAGAGATCTTCCTAAAGGTTCCCATTAAGGAAGAATTTTTTGACCTCAATTTTCCAAATTTCGTAGTCATGAAAATCCAAAATGGAATGTATAATTATAATGGATGTTGGTATTGAAACTTGTCTAATTTTTTCATCATGTTTAATTATTTGATGTGGTTTAAACCCTTTTTTAACTAGTCAAATTTTATAGGAGCATAATGTTTCTTCAATGTCAAGTTTCATCATGAATACCCATTTTTAACCAATGTGACTTACATCATCTAGACAATCTACTAAAATCAAAACAATGTTTTTCAACATGGAAACCTTTTTAAAATTCA
The DNA here is from genome assembly GCA_963277665.1 of Viscum album. NCBI lineage: Eukaryota > Viridiplantae > Streptophyta > Magnoliopsida > Santalales > Viscaceae > Viscum > Viscum album. The sequence continues at coordinate 438,382,728 of OY728155.1, read as the reverse complement.
TCATGTATTTCCACTTGGAAATATCTATTATATTTATTGATTATTTATAGTTTAAAAGATCATCATTAGCAATTAATAATGTGTCACCATTATAATTGAAAAAAAACCTTACCATTCTTGTTATATAACCTCTCTTTTATTCCTACGCAATATTGTTTTCTCTGGAACATATTCTTCCCTAGGGATTTATAGGAATTTTTCTTGTGCCAACTCTTGTGGGTATTGAACCTAGACTTCATTGAAATCTATATTGCACCCACTATATCTTTTAGATATATGATATTTCTCAAAGAATATGGGACACCTGTCATCCAAAACCTTTTTGTATGAAGGATTTTATATATAGTATCCTCTTGTTTCCTTAGTATTTCATATAAAGATACACATTGTTCTGTGGGGGCGCATGTTTATTAATTTAAGAGGCTATAACAAATGTTTCACATCCCCACACATGAAAGTATGCCAATACATGATTCTATTAATTACCTAACTAGTATGGGATACATTCTTCAAATTTATTTAGAAATTGGTTTAGTATTTGTACTACTATTTATTATTCATATTCCCAAAAGGATAATGGAAGAATCACATGACCCATCATTGATATCATCATGTCTAACAAGGCATGTTTCCTCCATTCACTTTCACTATTCAATTGAGGTGTATAAGGTAGAGTGAGTAGGGATTGAATCCAAAAATTTTATAAATAATCAACGAAGTCTTGAATGATATATTTCCCACCATGGTCTGAGCATAATTTCTTACTTTTTTTACAGAGCCGCTTCTCAAATTAACTCTTTTACTCCACAAATTTATCAAAATAAGCTAACTAATACCTCGTCAAGTTGACATATCCATATCTACAAAAAATTTTAGGAAAATTTACAAGTAATAGTACTCACCACTTACTTCAATAGGTAATGGTCGACACACATTAGTATAAACTAATTAAATAATAACTTTATCCCTTTCCCATTTTCAACTAAATGGGGTTTTGGTCATTTTCCTCTTAAAAATGCATGGAACACAGCAAGTGGGTTTAGTTAAAAATAATATAGACATCGATCTTTGTGTAATTTTGAAATTTTATTTATTTTCATGGACTAGCTACTAAATCCAATGTTTGGTGTGGTATGAGTCACGTGATGTAATTTTTCTATCCATCACCACTACTTGTTTTCGATAATCTAACATATAAATACTATTATTTAAATGCGCCTAAAAATAAAAATTGTTTATTAATAGAAGAAGAATATTTTATTCCAAAACCTAAAAGTAATTCTATCAATATATAGTATAGATACAAAAATAATGTTATTGGGAATGTATGCAACATTATAAAAACTTTAAAACCAAGATCATCCTAATTGAAAGCATTATGTGGTAGTCTCCAATAGATACAACATCAATCTTATCTCAATTGGCTACTCGTAGTTCTACCTCCCCTTAATTAATCTTTTTGGCTCTACTATGTTTGTATATTTTAATAAATATATGAGAACCAAAAGATATATTTAATAACCAATTTATAAAAAATAGATAAATTTCCCTCAATAAAAAATGCACCAATATCCCCCCATTACTTCTCTGGATGGGTGAAATTTTCATTCTAGTGGACCTTATTGGAACATGTGAAATTGACAAAAAATGGTTACATGGATTTCCCCTTGATCTTCCCTTTCTAAGAAGGGGTTTTCAAAGAAGCCTTGTCCTTGGGGATCTTTTCTTGTCCTTCCCATTTATTCACCATAAGGAAAAATGATATTCATGCCTTATATACATATCAACTTGGTGAATAAGAGTAAGTAGATCTGGGTGATACATCTCATTATTATTCATATAAAAGTCACAAAAAACTAGAGAATCTCGGAGGGAGTGATATATGAATGGGATCAATGCATAGTTCATCTTTGATTTCAAATCCTATAACCTCTAGGAAATTAATGTATATAATGAGATTTACTACAAGATTAATTGATGTTTCTCCTTCTAAATCATTTCTATAAAAATTTGTCTTGGATATCTCAAAGTATTCATGTATAGATCTCTTCAAATATAGGCCACTAAGATGATCAAGAAAGCTATAAGCATCCATGTTTTCATGAGACTTCCTAAGATCTGTATAAATAGATGAATGTATAAAACACTGAATGTCCATCACATAATTCATATGTCTTCAATAGAAAAGGACATACTCATCACCTGCCTCATAAGTAGGTGGATTAGGCCTTAAATATTATTGCACATATGATTTCCATTCATAGATCAACACAACCTAAAGGAATTTGAACAATTCCTGTAAGTTACTTCCATTGAGGATATTTTCTTTATCCAATACAGATCTTAGAAAGATTATGGATTATGAATATTCCATTTTTTCTAAAAAAATAAAATAAAATATTATTAGTAATTTTTTTGATTATAAATTATATGATATATAATAAAATTAATATTGTAAAATATTAAAATATTTTATCATGTCCCAATATCCCACACCATTGAACTCATAATGTCCATTTTCATTGAAATTCTATTTTAGGAATCCATATTTAATTTTTTCTAATATATAAAGAGGCCCTGAAACTTTCTAAAAAGAATTTAGGTTGGTGATCTTGGAAATTTTCGGTGTGTAGCTCCTTTCCCCACTGATTGGACTCTTTAATACAGAAAACCTGACTCATATTTCATCAAAAATTTCCTGTAAATCTTTTATGGGTAGAAATATTCCATTAAACCCAAATAGATTTAGTTAAGTTGACCCATTTCCTTAGTTGAGACTTTAATATAATTAAATGTTTCCAAGATGGAGGCCAATCAAAACCTAATATATGGATTCTTCTTAATATATAATTGGGAAGTCATAATGACATATATATCGTCCAAGATCCAGAAGCCACCCAAAGGCACCCCGTACCCAGTTGGTCACATGGCCTCAAGCACATTTCCCCGAATGCCAGAGGATTCCGACTAGTATCAAGGTCCTTGAATGTGGTAGTGGGGAAACTATGCCCTCATTGGAAGAGTACACAGCAGAAGTAAACAAATACATACAAGAGAGGAATCAGAAATAATACCATACAAAAATAAATAGCGGAAGACTAATAAAATAAACTAGAACACATATATAAAATGAAGGATGATACATATATCTAGGAAAGCAGCGAAACAAATAACAACGCTGAAATATAGTACTAAGCCAAGTATAAAAGAAAAACAATAATCATCTCCCCAGATTTGCAAGCCTAAGATTGGTCCCGTGCTCTGTATCTCCATAGCATGTCAAGTACCTGAAGTAGAAGGTCACTTTCCCTTATCTATACCTGCAACAATATAATCTGTTTGGGCACAGAAGCATAGCCCAAACAGGGTGTGAGACTAAATCCCTATAGTCAACCACCACGAGATATGTGCCTAATAGTCAATGAGTATATGGAAGGTAAAGTACAGAAGGCAGTAAATAAATAATTACTAATCAGTAAACAATACATAATTTCTAAGCATTAAAATCAGCACATAACATGCAATAGCTAATCAAAATAGTTAAACACAACAAGTAACCGTCTGAGAATTACTCATAGTCGATAACCTCTGGCCCTACCTAGCAACACAAGAAAGCAGGTAAAACACATGGTAACCCTCTGGGAAGTACTCATAGCCTATCACCTTGGGTCCTACCTAACAAGTACATGCAACCCTATAGGAAGTACACTCAGTATAACCCCTAAAGTTTAGCTTAATCATGGACTCTCTGAGGAAGCACTCACCTTATATTCATCTTATAGTCTCATATCGGTACTAATGGTGCTCTCGCAAAGCACTTACACCACATTCCCTCTGTGGCCCGCGTCAAGTAACTACAGACACTCTGGGGAAGCACTCAACATCAATTCTTCTAGTGGTCTCTAGTCATAAGTTATAAAGAAACTCCTGAGAAGACCTTACGTACATCTTCCCTATGGTCTATACACCAGGTTATCATGGCCATGTGTAAGTCAAGTGTAGCAGCACGTAATGGCCATTGTAAACCTCAATAACTACTTGGAAAGAATTCTACAACACAATAGCATAATTGAACAACAATCATACCATCCTACAATACTAGGCATGGGAAAGTAAATAGAAACCTAATAGGCAACCAGACCCAAATGTCAAAATAGGAATGACATGCATGGTCAACACATCCAAAGCATAGAAATTCACCCTATTCATAGTCAAATATCATCTACTCAAGCATAACAGCAAAACAGACAAACAATAGGTCTAAAATGGTTAACGTGCAATACCCCATTCATGGGTATTGGGTAAATCTGCACGTATAAATCAAGGAATTTCAACAGAAAGGCAAAAAACAACTACCTAGACATTAGGATATCACTATATGTGAACCTTGAGGCTTATATATCCTTGGAATTCCACTGATCTAAAAAAATTCTAAAAATATTCATCCTAATATAAATTGAGAAAGAAGTGGAATCGTGAAACCAGGCTCAAGTAGAAGAGAGAACTCACCGATGTGATTCCAATGCAACCAACGGTGTTCAATTCTGAGGATAGACGCTCACTCGAGGGTTCATCAAAGATCCATGGCCATACAGATTCTCTTTGATGAAAGGAACCTAGAAGTAGGGTGTTCTGTCCGTCAGAGGCGACTCCGGTGCATTTAATGAAAAAAACAAAATACACGGTGTGTACTTTTGGAGTACACAACTTGTAATTATTGTTTCCATACTATACCTTAGGTGGCCTCCAAGTCACCCCCACATGGTCATGTGCATGGCCACTACATGTCCAACACACGGATACCTGTGGTAACCGAGTACACGATGTGTACTCATAAAGTACACATCGTGTACTTCAAAAATTTCTAGAATTTCCACTTTTCTCAAAAAAAAACCAGAAATGGAAAAACATACCTGAAAAGAAGATCCAGGTTCTTAAAAACTTCCCCCATAATTAAATTCATCCCCAAATTTCTCTATCTTAGTGTAGAGAAAGAAACCCCGAACAGATCCGGCCACTGGGATCGTACGTCTACCTCCCTCTCCCAAGTCTCTTCTTGTAATCGCCCGTGCTTCCAAAAAACCCGTACCAGAGGAACAGACCAGCCACCAAGAACCTTCTTACTGTGATCAAGAATCCGGATAGGATACTCCTCAAAGGATTCATTCACTTCCAACTCTACCTCCTCGTGTGGAAAACATGTGACATGTATGAGAAGTAACGTCAAAGCTGAGAAACATTGAAGACGTCGTGTATAGACCGGTACCTCTGAGGCAACTGAAACCGATAGGCAACCGTCTCAACTCTTTCCAACACCTCTAATGAACAGATATACCTCTGTGAAAGCTTATTTTATTTCCTAATCCTCTTGTGTCCCAACCTCAGGGTGACACCTAAGAAAACCTGATCCCCGACCTCGAACTCCATAGGTCATCTCCACTGGTCAGCATAAGAGTTCTGTCAAGACTGTGTAGTAGTCATCCTCTTCTGAATCAACCCTATCATCTCTATGGTCTCTTGGACAAGACGAGGTCCCAACATAGCGACCTCTCCTGCCTCCAGCCGATATAAGGGTGATCAGAATGGCCTACCGTACAAAGCCTCAAAAGGTGCCATCTGAATAGTTGCTTGAAAACTATTGTTTTAGGAAAACTCCACAAGAGGTATATGTTTCTTCCAATAACCTCAAAAATCCAGAATTCATGCTCGGAGCATGTCCTTAAGCACCTGAATCATACGCTCGAACTAGCCATCAGTCTAGGGGTGGTAAGTTGTACTCAAAAGCACCTGTGTACCCAAATCTTTCTGAAGCCCCTGCCAATCCCGAGAAGTAAAACGTGCATCCCTGTATGAAACAATAAACTGTTTAACTCCTTGTAGATGTACAATCTCACGGATGTACAACCATCCCAGCTCATCAACGCTGAATGTCTCCTTGACTGAAAGTTATTATTATTTTATTTCCAAACACTTTTAAGAAAAGTGAGAAACCACAAAACCCTTAACACATACCAGATTACAACTTGAAACATTCTCAAAACAGATATATGAAGAACAAACACAATCCAAATAGCCCACCATGGGATTAAATATCATAATAACCATAATCATATCTGCATCCCACACAAGAGTCCCCTTCTTCCGTATCTGATTCCCATTCAGAGGCTGATTTATGCCACCGCAAAAAATAATCACCTTGCTCAAAATTCATCATCTGGTCTAGTAAAGGTTGTACTGGGAAAGGTTGCTCGATCAAGCTGTCTTTTTTGAAAGCAAGAATCACACCTTTATTCCTCTTAAAGGAGGATATGGTACTCACCATTTGTGGAAGGTATGATTAGTCTTTTCTTGTTCGTCTTTGTGGTGTAGTAGATTGAGTTCCTTCACACACAATCATCCTTTCGTTCCCATTCTATAAAATGTCACTGTAGGAATGGAAGTTTGGACCACTCATGTTTTCTTTATTACCCCTAGAAACATTCCTCTATTTGTTCTTTGAGGTATTATCCTTGAAACCTGTAGCATTCCCAAACCTTGGATCCAATATGTTACTATCAATCAAGAAAAGACACCAAACCGCATTAGCTGCCTCTTCCATGACCATATGGACTTCCTCGTGGCCCAAACATACAACATTGTGCCCTTTCACACAGGTCCCATCAACATCACCACCGATCACAACATCATCAGCCAAATCCTCTGCAAGCACATCTTCCGAAATGCCTTCAAACCTATTTCTTAACATTAGGAAGGGCCTGTAAGAAGGGTCTATGGCTCTAGTACCCCCAACACTGACCAAAGGGTCTACGCTCGAGTTGGATCCCTTTCCCCCAACCCTATGTTCCTTCACCGTTTTCTCCCCATCCATGCACAACTCCAGAAGATCCTCCTTATAATCCAACCTAGACTCCTTCCAATAATTGGAATTAGAGAAGCCCTTAAAATCATATCGTAACCTGTGGAACACTTCAGCACTATCGGATTAACCTGAGTTGTCAAAGCACATTGAGTTTCAGAACCATGAACATCCTTGATCGACACCTTATAGGCACCATCCAGGGGGTCCTTCACCACAGGGCTCGATGAAGGAGGTCCCCCATATTTGGACATCGAAGCCTCCTTAACAAGACCAGGAATCACACAAACCTCTTGTTCCATACCCGGTGAAGCATCCCTATTCCTTGAATCAACCTGCTTCCCCCTATGCCCGACCTCCAACGGAGAAGTGCTTCTCCTATGGAAGACCACCAATGGATGACCCAGACATTTTCAAGATGGACATAAGTCTAACCAATTTTCATAAATCACATGTTTCTTACACATGTAGTCCTCAACAATAGTAATCCATAAAAAATCAAAGGGTGAACGAGAAGCATCCATTTCAAAAAAGACCAGAGGGCTAATCGGATGACACATGGCCTCAGTGTGGCTATCAAAACAAAGAAATCTTCCTATGAGGTTACCTATCATTCATATCATCGAAGGGTTCTGAAAAGGAAAATGGAGATTTGGAAAGCTTACCCAAACCACTGTAGAAGGAGAATCGCGATTCATGTGAAAATCAAAGGACCACCGTAGGAGGAAGAAATGGAATACATTGAAACTACAAGGTTCCCTCGACCATGCCTTGATGAGATCCACCTCCGATTCAAGCCGAATCATGATATGGTGTCTGAAACCAGGATGAACTGCCCAAAATGTGGAATGAAAGTCCCCCATCAGCTCCTCGCATATGTCTTCTGGAACCCATACGCACCCTTGGAAACACAAGATCTTATCCTTGCCTATGGTCCATCCAATAATAGGGTCCTCTCCTAACATGATTTCCCATAGGAAAAGGCTTTCAGAATCAGATAATTGCCTCACTCACACCCGATCAAGAAGTGTAGAGGTAACAGACATAGAAGAAAGAAATTTCCACCCCTATCTATTGTGCACCTCCAAATTCATCTAAAAGAACAGATCCATGGGGTTGCCTCCAACTGTTGGCCTCCCAAACTGCCTGTATATGAGTCCTCCTGCTCAATGCATCAGTTATCGCGTTGCCCTTCCCAAGCATATAGGAAATCTCAAAGTCAGAAGACTTAAGGTACTCAACCCGCCTTCACTGTCTCAAACTAAAATCACACTGAGTGAAGATGTAGTTGATACTATTTCGGTTGGTGAAAAGCACAAAATGATCTCCCAGTAGATAATGTCTCCAACAGTGTAAGGCATGAACAACTATAGCCAACTTGTGATCGTGCGTCGGGTAATTCCTCACATGTGGTCTCAACTGCTGATACTCGTACACAACAACTCCATCTCCCTGCATAAGAACAACTCCTGGCCTGATACCTGAAGCGTCACAGTACACAGTATAGATCTTTCCCAGATCTTTCAATACTAGTATCGGTGCTAAAGTTAACCTCCCCTTCAGCTCCTGAAAGGATGAATCGCAAGAATCTGACCATAAGAGCTTCACACACTTCTTAGTCAGACTCATCAGTGGTGCTGCTAAGCGTGAAAAGTTTTGTATGAAGCATATGTAGTATCTATCCAGCCCAAGAAAACTCTTCACCTTAGAGATGTTATTTGGATATTCCAAGAAACTACTGCTCTCACTTTCTATGGGTCTACTGATACTCCTATCTCTGAGATAACATTATCTAAGAAGTGAATCTTATCCATCCAAAAGTGGAATTTTGAGAGCATAGAATAACACTAATGATCTATTAGTGTACTCAAAATGATCTCAAGATGGGTATCATGGTCGTGTCGAGTGTGAAAGTATACCAAGATATCATCTATGAAAACCACCATGAAGGAATCCAAGTATGGATGGAACACTCGGTTCATCAGGGCCCTGAAATCTGCAGGCGCGTTCATGAGACTGAACGTCATAACCATATAATCGTATAAACCATACATAATCTGGAATGTTATAAGAGGTATATCTGATGGTCTAATGTGCAACTGATGATAACCAGACCTCAATTCAATTTTCGAGAACACCCGGGTTCCTCTAAGACGATAAAAGGGATCATCAATCCTTGGTAAAGGATATTGATTCTTGACCATCAACTGGTTCAACATCTGATAGTCCACAAAAAGCCTAAGCTCACCATCCACCTTCTTCACAAAAAGGGCCGGCGAACCCCAAGGAGAAGTACTGGGTCAGATGAAACACTTTTCCTACAACTCCTCCAACTACTTCTTGAGCTCCTGCAACTCTTGTGTTGCCATACTGTAAGGAGGAATGGACACCAGTTTCACTCCTAGGATGAGATCAATCGAAAAGTATACCTCTCTCTCTAGAGGAAAACCCAAAAAGTCTTTTGGAAAGACATATATGAAATGATCCACCACTGGAGGAAAGTCTAACTATGAAGTCCCATGGTCATCCAGATATAGACCAGCAATCTGGGCTATAACTTCCCTCAACCCATGATGCTTTGGTCTTTCTCTGCTTGCCTGTACATCCCATTCACCCTTATGAAGGAATGATCCACCCTCTGGTGATGTGAAACTCACCCTACGACGATAGCAATCAATGAATGCCTAGAAGGGAACTGGACAGTCCAATCTAAGAATGACATCATACCCTATCATCTCTAAGATATAGAAGTCCCATTAAAAGTGACACCCACAATCCTCTAGATGGAACTACTTACACTGACGTACACTCTCCATTCTAGTCCCCAACAGAGTGTACAGTGTCAAAATATCAGTAGAAGAAAAGATGTAGAGCCCAAGACTCTCCACAACCGCAACATATATAAATCTATGGGAATCCCCTATATCAAAAAGACCAGAATCTAAAACTGAGGAAACAAAGATTGTACCTCCAACAGTAGAAGGTTCAGGATCCTACTCCTACTGGGTCTTCTCCAATGCAAAAGTCTGGCCTGCTCCACGACCCTATGAACCTACCTGACCACTCTGAGTTGATCTGCTCAGATGTTGCTTGAAACCTGGAGACTGGATACCACAGACACGACCTCCACCTCTAACAGAACGGCCAGAAGAACTCTAGTTCCCAGACTGGTGATAAAATGGTGGTTTTTCTCCTCAACGTGGAGTCAAAGAAGAACCCCTGTCATCAGCTTCTAGTGAGAAGATCTAACAGAAGCGCTGAAAGTGACCCATATTGCTTCAATATCGACACTCCATTAAGTCTCTCGGGTAGTGTGGCCTCATATTCCCACTCTTCCCACACTGGTATCACACCACCTGTCTACCAGAAGAAGTGTCTCGCCTCTTTGGATCACCGCGCGAAGACTCCCTACATTGCTTCCTACTATCAATGGAGGGATGAAAACTCCAGATGTCAAGCCGCCCTAGTTCAAAACTCCATAATCCCTCAGATTGTGCACTATGATCAGTGCCTGGTTGACTATAGAAGTGATAGAAGTCTACCTGAATATTTTCACCGAAGAACGGATGTCGTGCCTTAGACCATCCTCAAACATCTTTTCTAGGAAGAACTGATCAACTCCTGGAATAGTTGTGAAGCACTGTAGCTCGGTAAAGCATGAGGAATAATCCATAATAGAAAGAGTACCCTACTCCAGACTCATAAACTCTTGGTCTCGATTGGGCCTCAGGGTCTCCGAATAAAATTAGTCAAAGAAGATGGACTGAATCTCATCCCAAGCCATAACCTGATAGCATCCTTCCTGTGAGATCACATCCCACCACCTCTTGGTGAAATCCCAAAGCATATAGGTAGAAATCTTGACCCTCATCTCTGGAGGTGTCTCTAGATTCTCAAATATCATCATCATGGATTCTATCCATGACTCTACAGCTTGATGTCCTCCTTCCACTGAGAATGTGGGATGTTGTTGCTGCTTGAAAACCCGCGTCAAATTAGCCATCGAATGGGTAGGAGGTGGTGCTCCCTAAAAAGTCTGAATCATACACATAAATCTTTCCCTGAACTATTCATCAAAACGAATATCAGGTATAACTACTAGTTCCAAGACTGTCACAACAAGAGGATCTATGGGAAGTCCCTGATCAGACATATTCGGCGTCTAACTACTGCCCTGTAATTGGAAGACAACCGAAGGTCGTCTCAGTGGCATGACTCTGCAAGGTCAAATGCACCCCTTAGAAAAAGATTAACTAGGACTAAAACACATAAGTATAAGAAAAAACAGGAGAAATAAGCACTCAAGTTTTACAAAACATGACTACACGTCGTGTACAAACCCCAAATGACATGTTCCTTTAAATCATTCACATGGGTGTGTACCTCTGCCAAAGATGGTCATGTAACACCCCAAACACACGGAATGTAATTAAATCCTCTTCCCCTTCCCAAGTCCTTCTACACAGTTAAGCCACACGGCTCTCCTAAGACAATACTACATGGCGTGTTCACGGTAGACACGGGGTGTACTAGACAAGTTTCATGTAACCTGTGTTGTTAGTGACACAGCCTAACACACAACTCACACTACACGACATGTTCAAGGCAGACATGGCATTTACGTGAAAGGATAACAGTGACCCGTGTTGTTATTGACATTTCCAGGTACCTAGGATAGACTATACGACATGTTTAGAGGGCACACGGCGTGTATTAGATAAGACTTGGCCAACCCGTGTTGTTAGTGACTCGGGTAGGCACGAGGTCGACACAAAAACGATGTGTATAGACGATACACAACATGTGTACTCAAGGTTTTCCCTATTCCGTGTCCCTACCCACACGTCCTAAGACATGTCTAGAGACTACATGGCGTGTACACATGTTACATGGCATGTACTTAAGGAAAATAGTTTCTTCTCGAACAGAAGAACACATGGAGTGTAGTCAATACTACACGTCATGTATTCAAGGTTTTTCTAGACAGTAAGCCCCAGAAACTACTCTGGAGCCCAGAAAATCACTGAAACAAACATTTTAGTGCCAAATCCTAATCCGTGAGTGCCCATACTACCTGCGAATCAAAATTTGGAATCTTATACATGTTATAAACCAGATAAACTAGACAATGATCCACCAAATTCCTGCCCATAAGGGCCTATGAAACCTCAAGAACCAAAGTTTGACATCCATTAAAGCAAAAAATTACAGAAAACAATACCCTATCAAAAATTAGATATTTTATCAAGGAAAATATCACAAAAACATTCATATTTTACACAATATCTATCACAACAACATGCAATTGCTAATGCATCTTAGATGGCATGGAAAGAATGCATGACATGTGATATCTAGCAACTGCCTATATGATGCATGATATGGAATAACCTCATATCATCGGGTTGAAACAGAAATAGAACCTCAATAACATCAACGATAATATCAAAAAACATGTGAATGGCCCATCAGTGAGAATCAAATCATCTATAAAATTGAAAAACTAGAAAATTGAAATAAATGAAGTTGATTGGATTTTCCCTGTACATGGGTTATTTACACCCGGGCACAGCATATTACCAAGTACCTACTCCATCCTATCCCTAACTATAGGCTCCAAATAGTAAGTCATGAAGAAAAGAATTCCTTTGATACAACTTTGTAACATCCCGGTTTCAGAAGCCACCAAAAGGCACCCCGTACCCGGTTGGTCACATGGCCTCAAGAACATTTTCCTAAACGACAAAGGCTGTCGAATAGTAACGAGGGCCTTGTGTGTGATAGTGGGGAAGCTATGCCTTAATTGGAAGAGTACACAATAGAAGTAAACAAATACATACAAGAGTGGAAGCAATAAAAATATCATAAAAAAATAAACATCAGAAGACTGATAGAATAAACTTGAGCACAAATATAAAATTATGCATGATACATATGTCTAGGAAAGAAGAAAAACAAATAAAAATGATGAAATAAAATACTAAACCAAGTAAAAAAGTAAAATAGTTATCATATCCACAACATCACAAGCCGAAGCTTGGTCATGTGCTCTCCAGCTCCACAACATTTCAAGTACCTGAAGTAGAATGGTACATTCCCTTATCTATACCTGCAACAATATAATCTGTTTGGACCCAAAAGCATGGACCAAACATGGCATGAGACTAAATCCCAGTAGGAAACCACCACGAGATCTGTTCCTAACAGTCAATGAGTATATGGGAGGTAAAGTAAAAAAGGTAGTAAACAAGGAAGTACTAAGAAGTAAACAATCCACAGTTTCTAAGCATTCAAATCACCACATAACATGTAACAACTAATCGAAACAAGTAAACACAACAGGTAACCCTCTGGGAAGTACTCACGGACAATCCCCTCTGGTCTTACCTAGCAACACAAGCAAGAAGCTAAAACACAAGGTAACCCTCTGGGAAGTACTCACAGCCTATCCCCTCTGGTCCTACCTAACATGTACAAGTAACCCTCTGGACAGTACACTCATTCTAACCCCTCTGGTTCAGCTTAAGCCTAGACTCTCTGAGGAAGCACTCACCGTCAATTCCTACTATAGTCTCATATCGGTAAAGGCGCTATGGGGAATCACTTACGTCACATTCCCTATGTGGCTCGCATCGAGGAACTAAAGACACTCTAGGTAAGCACTCAACATCAATTCCCCACGTGGTCTCACATCGTAAGTTATAAACACACTCTCGAGAAGCCCTTATATCCATCCTCCCTATGTTCTATACACCAGGTTCTCACATCCCTGTGTAAGTCAAGAATGTGTAGTAGTGCATAACGACCAAGGTAAACCTCAAGAATTACGTGGCTAGAATTATACAACACAACAACATAACAGAACAACAGTTACACCATCCTACAATACTAGGCATGGGAAAGTAAACAGAAGACTAACAGGAAACTAGACCCAAAGGTCAAAATTGGAAAAACATGCATTGGAAACACATCCAAAGCACAAAAATTCACCCAATTCATATTCAAATAGCATCTACTCAAGAATAACAGCATAGAAGATAAACAATAGCGGTGAAACGGTAAATACACAATACCCTATTCATGGGTATTGGGAATATATGCACATAAAACTCAAGGAATTTCCACAGAAAGGCACAAACCACCTACCTCAACGTTAGGATATCACTATATGTGAACCTTAAGGCTTAAATTACCTTAGAACACCATATATCTACAAAAAAACTCAAAATGTTCAACCGAAGATAACTTGAGAAAGAAGAGGAATCATGAAACGAGGATTAAGCAAATGAGAAAACTCACTGATGTGATTCCAACGCAACCAATGGTGTTGGATTTAGAGGATGGACACTCTCTCGGGGGTTCGTCAAAGATATGTGGCTGTATAGATTCTCTCGGACGAATGAAACATAGAAGTAGTGTGTTTTATCCATCTGATGTGACCGCAGTGCATTTCATAAAAAAAACAAAATACATGGCATGTACTTTTGGAGTACACGACATATACTTTCTGTTTCTGTACTCCGCTTTAAGTGGACTCCAGGTCACCCCCACATGGCTGTGTGTATGGACTCTACACGACCAACACATGGCTACCTATGGTAACTAAGTATATGGACTATACTCATAAAGTACACAATGCGTACTTTGAAAATATCCAAAATTTCCTCTTTTTCTAAAAAACAACCAGAAAAGGAAAAACATAACTAAAAAGAAGATCGAGGTTCATACAACATAATATTAACTTGATGGGTTTTTTTATTCATAAATTTTATCTTGTTGTATCCTTTACATGTCTAGTTAATAAGAGGTGGATTTTACTTACATAATTAATTATGTTGGATAAATTTTTTCACATAATCCACTTATTTTAATTCCATATTTTTACATTAATTAATTTATTTTAGTGATCACAGTAGTGAATCCATAAAATAAATAATGCAAATATATAAATAAATAAATTACGAAATCATGAAATTATAAAACATTTGATTTTTCAAGCACACAATAAATCAACCTATGACCTAGGGGAATAACTCATATTGTCAGTATTAGCATGAGTTACAACATTCCACATCTTACTTTGTGTATCACCTGTGTATAAATTATTTTGGTTACATCTTGAACCACCTCCATGCCCCTTGGGAAACACTATTAATTACAAGTATTTATAATTCTAATGCAGGCAAGGAAACCAATAGATTGGTTAAAGGGGAATTCCATAAATAACATTGTTCATAGAAGTACGACATAATAATTGGGTGATAGATGACATGATATCCATCATTTTAATTAAATAATAAATAATTGAAAACACATGTAATAAATTAAATTAAATAAATCCAATGCATACATAGGTTTGGTCAAACTCATGATCAGTAATACACAATAATTGAATACACATTTAAAATAAGTAGCTAACACTGATTTCAATTTGTTATTTTAATAAGATAAAACAGGTATAAATTATTCCACTTAATTGAATTATTAATCAATTAATTCATTTTATCTTATTTAAAATAATCATATTAAAATTTACATTCACCATGATTTTATGTAAAATATATTATATTATTTTATTTAAAACTCAATAAAATAATACACAACTTCATACTTAGATGAAACTAAAAGATTACCTATCTGAACTACTTAGTATGATTTAATTATACACAATGAAATCCTACGTCATATTATATACATGACATGTTTCATCATTTCAAAGAATGTAATGTAAAATTAATGAAAAATAGACCACATAAAAATTATGTATCTTGTAAAATTTAATGGGTTGGTTCATTAATATATAATAACCATACATGATTCACAGTCTCGAATATAATGAGAAGTTAATTAAACACTTAATATAATATAAAACCAAATGACCAAAGTGTACTATTAACATAATGAGCCACAAATCTAGACTCGATAAGGTTAAATGAGTAATTAATTAATTTGAATATATCGTCATAAACATGTAAAGTTCTTGGATTGTACATATCTCCACTAAATATTCATAGTACAATTCTAGGGACATGGTGTGTACACCTCATGAACATTTATGAAGTACACAGAATTTATATAGGACAAATGAAATTTTATTCAAGTTATAAACATGTCGGTCTATACACACAATGTATTAAACACACATGGTGCATAAATTACAATACACAGTTTGAATCCCCATATTTCATTTTGGAAACACATGAACTACACTATGTGTAGTCAAACTACATGTAGTGTCCTCAACAAAAACCATGTGACACCCTAACAAGTTTACACATAGTGAATTTATTTCATGTGGTCTATACTTATTACAAAATGACCTGGAATCTAGGTGGGAGTCCCTATGTAATGAATAGGGTTACATAGTGTGTAACATGGGAGTACATGATGTGTAGTCTTATGTTACCTAGCTTGGATACATGGAACTTATAAATAGGATATTCATATAAAAAATTAATTAATCATTAACTAATCACATTAATACTTATGAGAAATGAATAATAGGAGAAGGGATTTAAATGATTGGTCATAAATGAATTAAAATATAAAATGAATCTCAAATTATATATTCACAAAAATAAATAATCAAATAAATAATTATAAATTTGAAATTTGACCACTGTAATTCCACTTAATGGTTTAAGGAACATTAGATATTCTAATAATGTTGATAAATAAAATGAATTTGTCAATATGATGGATCATTGACAATATTTTCAGTGACGTGAATTCCATATCCAAAGAAATATTTCAATATAACATTGAAAAAAGGAAATCAGAAACCCATAGATAAGAAATTTTATTTTTTACTTTAATACTAATTTTTTCAAATATAGAAAAATAGGTTATAGTCTTAGGAAATTTTCTCAATTTAGATGTTGATCATTTGAAAACCCTTTAACATATTACCTTCATTGCACTATAATGATCCAAGTGTAGAGTCTCTATAGTGTCGATCCAAACATGATCCTTTGATATCTCGATAATTCTAATTGATTTACAGGTAATGTCATTGTGAATCAATTATCCTCCATTATTCATTTTGATCACTCATACTTTGATCATAAAGGAATTTATATTTTGTTTCTCATTCTTAAGAGGGATAGATAAAAATGAATTTAAGAGGGAAATCTACTATGTTCACTGATTTTCTTTTTCTATATTAACACTACATAATAGATAGGACCATGTATTTCTTAGTCTAGGGACTAGGGTAAAAATATTTTTTAATGTAAAGTGGGACATCAAATAATTTAAAAACCATTATTAAACCCCTTTCAATAATAATAATAATAATAAAATTTTATGGAAGTACTAACTTTCATTAAAAAAACATTTTATTTTGTTTTCTTTTAATTATAATTAATCATCGAATATATTCTTGGTCCATTTTTAACTCTTACACATTTATGAAATACTTGAAAGAAAACATAATTAAATATTTTAATCGTTATTAAAGATATTTGTGATCGATATACATGAATAAAATTATTAATAGTTCTTGATGAACCCAATATATGAAACTTCACCATGAACTGTTATTATTATGGTCTAAGATATATATCTAAATAAAAACTATTTACCGTGTATTAATTTTAATATAAAGTCTAGGGAACATTACAAATTTTTGTAGATAGGAATATTTGTTAACACAAAAACATGTGTAATTCATACTAGAGGGTTTGTTGCCATAATCTACTATATTGAAGATTACCAAGTAAACACCACATGAGATGAAGCCTCATTTTCTTACAAGTACATGCACGTGACATCCACATTCTATTTGTCCCATCACTGAAAGTTATTTAACCATAAAACTATATTTAAGAATACCATCATTGGAATTCATGTTTCTCAATATAGTGGGGAAATTATATGAACTTATCAATTAAATATATATTCTAGAACATTATTACATCATATTTATGTATAAAAATTGAAAATATTTAATGAGATGTTTTATTAATACTCAATACATCGAATGTAAATTTAATCAAAGTAAAAATAGTTTTCTCTAGGAAACCAACTCCAACCATTCATGTATTTGTTAGAAAGTGATGTGAATTAACTTTAATATGTAGATATGGTCTTTTAAATAAGAAAATATAAATATAATTTAAATAACTAATTAATTTTAAAACTCTCTATTTTTTTAAAATGAATTTATGGGTGACTTTTGAAGTGGTATTAATGTTTGGTACCACTCATTTGAATTCTTCAATTTGGATTTTAGAGGATTAGAGTTTTTATCTGGTTGGAGATATTTTCATTGAATTTCTTATGTATATAATGAACAACAAATATTTGGAGAACAATATGGGGGTACATACTTTTCATGGGAAAAACAACTATATCTAGATGAAAGGTATGCGACCTCATCATTTATCTATAATTATCATTATTCTAGATAATATAACAAATGGGTTTCCATCCAAGATTGAAAAATATATTAGGATAGTAGTAGAGATATTAAATAATAGAAATTACATCCTTTATAATAATTTCATATTATAATTTATGTTAGAGAATGAGATTTAGAAAATTAAATTCATTAAGATAATGAAATTCATATCAGATATGTTGAAGTGTATTTATGAATTAAATACCATGGTAAAGTAATATAAATAATATATTTATAGGTTAATGTATAAATACCTCAAGATATATTAAGATTAAAATGTATATCACTTCTTAAAAAGGGTGAATTAAATTTTGATCATGATTATAAGTCATTTTTAGATGTTGGAATATTTAACATTGGTCAAGAAGACACTAAAATTTCTATAAGACATGTTTGATGCTAAAGTCTCAAATCTTGAGGATAGGGAAATCATAATACTTAATTTTTATTACTTTCACACTATAATAATTTACTATGAGATGTTGAATTGAAGCGGGTTTAATAAACATCAAGGATAAAATATTTCTTTTAAAGTCTCAAACCTAGAGAAAGATAATTATAATTTTGGTTGAACTAAATTTTGAAATTTAGATTCAAATTTAGATGTGGATTTTAAATTTTTAAAAATGATGCCTTTTATTATTGTAAATGTGAGAAGAGGAAGGTGAAAGTTTAATGGAAACATGATAGTAAAATATATTAAATGTGAACTAATTATATATATATTTTGTATACTATAAAAAATTAATAAAAGAAAAATCTATTTAAGAAAAGAAAGAAAGAAAAAAGATATACTTTAAAATTAAATCATCATATATTGAAAAGTCATGTATTTCATAAATAGGGAATGGGAAGAATTTTTAAAAATTTGAGATGAGGAATTTCTTATCCTTGTTCTAAAGCTGTGAAACTAGTGATGAAGAAGAATATGTTGATACTTCTATTTATATAAATAAAAATATTACAGTTAATAACGTAGATGAAGAAAATTTCACTAGTGGTTAAATTTGTGATGCATAAAATGAAAAAGAAACTAAAATGGTGTTCATGATGAAAATATAATTCAAGTAGTGTCTCCAAATGATCTATAAGTTGAATAAGGAGAACCAAAACAAGAAGAAGGAAACTCAATATTATAAGAACACTAATTATGTATCTTAAAATATAATAATAAAAGAACTGGAATAAATTGATTATTTGAAGAGATTTATCAATGTTGAAAAGACCAAAAAAATAAAGATTAAATAAAAAGTTAAAGATATGGAAAAATATCATGAATTTTTTATGAAAAGTTTATGGTGTCAAAAATGGTAATAAAAAATTTTAGATTCAACTTCAAAAGTCATTTTCATGAAGTTGAAGAAATATATATTGAAATTGTTTTGATAAAATTTCAGAGTGGAAAGAAAAATGTTTTTTAAAAAATTACTCATATATAGGGTATAAAAATTATAATAATTATAGTGTATATCTTAATAGGAATATGTAATTGAGTAATTCCATGTTTGTGGAAAATTGAAATGAATATAAAAAATATAGAAATTATAGGAACCATAACATTATGTTGAATGATTAAAAGATTTATGGATCAAAAATGGATGAATATAATCCTATACTAAAGAGAAATTTGTTGATAGTGTAATATAATTTTGGTTCATAAAGAGGATACAATATTGATGACTCAAATAAAAAAGAAAGGAATATGTCAACTACTAGACACCATGTTATTTTAAATGAAATTTTTTATTTTTATGTATACTACTATAAATACAGAGGCTTATAGATTATATGAGAATATTTTGATTAAATTATCAAAATTTTATTAGCCTAAGAGGATTTTAGTTAGATTTTGAGTGGAAGGATTAGAAGGATACAGAAATATTTGAATAGAATTTTGAGAATTGATTTCAAATAGTAGAAGAAGTGTGTGGAATTGGTGACCTGTATGTCACATTGATGAATATAGTCTCTCAATACAACCAACTAAGTTTATTAAGGGATACAATACATATAATTCTTAGAAGAAGAAATATGAAGGAAAAGAAAAGGTCTTTCTAGTTGAAGTGTTACTTAACACATCCAAGAAGAAATAGAGACTTATTATTGATATTGAATGTTCTTCCCATATGATAAGGTATTTTAATTATATAAAATATTATGAATAGTGAAATAAATAGTAAATGATATTTGTGAATGATGGGTCACTCAAAATCAATAGTTTTAGACCAAATATTATTGGGAAAGTACAATTGAAATCAATGAACACATTATTTATTGAAGGAATGAAAAAAAAATTATTAGTGTGTATTAGTTATTTGATGAAGGGAAATAAATAAAATTTTGAAAGGATGAATTTTCTATTAATATATTTGATGATGGATTTATTTTTCCTATGAATTACGAAAAAGCGGAAACATTATTTCTGATTGGTAATGCTAACAATTAATGTTAATCATGCATGAAAGTAGAAAATAATTTGTGACATTGAAGGATTGATCATCTACGAAAAAATACTATATGTAATCTTTCTAGAGGATATAATGTTATTAAGTTGAAATTTTAATAGTTTTTTATGTGATCCTCATGTAAAAAATTAATGATTTTTAATTCCTTACACAAGATGGTAGATATTCAATCTACACATCCTTAAGAGATTATCCACATTAACATTTATAGTCCTATGGGGAAACAATAAAAAAAATACTGAGAAGTGTTTTATTTTTTTTATATTTTAATTTAATAAAAGTACTTATATTATATTTATAAATGATAAATCAGATTCTAAAAGAATGGTCATGTATTTTCAAAGGCAAATAGAAATGAAATGTGATTTCTCCTTAAAGAAGATTCAAAAAAATAATGACGATATGTTTATAAGTTTTGTATTAAATTAATATCATTAGAACCATGGATTTCATACTAAAATTAGTGTACCAGATATACCACAATAAAATGGCATGTCTGAATGGAATAATAAATTTTTAGTAGAGATTTCTCAATAAATATTGTTATAGGTATACAAAACTAATAATTTTTGGATAAAATTAAATAGAGGAGTGGTTTGTACTAAAAGTAATTTCATATATAGTATAAATTTTGACATGTCCCCTTATTATATTTATTAAAAAATTATTAATATTTTATGAAAAGTAGAGTGTTTAGAATCCCCTATATTATCAAAGTTTATGGTGTTAATATGTGTAAGTTTTAACAAGGAGGTGTTGATGGTATCTTCCCAGGTTATTTTCCAAGTTCACAAAGATACCAATTTTACAAGATAATGGAATGGATGAATATTTATTATATGGATTAAAAAATTATAGAACATTAAATAAAAGAAGACACACTTAATAAAGAAATTTCAAGAAGTAATGGAGAAAAATATGTTTTTTAAACAACTTGTTGATGTTTTGTAAAAAATTGAGAATTTAGAATCTCAAGTTGAAGATAATTATATATATAAATTAATTAATTATTAATTTTCTTTTCACATCAACCAAGAATTATAAATTATCTGATGGTCCAAAAAATAATTGGATTTCATATAAAATAGGTTTAAACTAGGAGACATATGGGTACAAAAACACATTGCTCGCTATTTTCTCAACTAGAACAAAGAAAATTTCAATAATATTCATAGGATAAAGATTATATTAATGAAATGAATGAAAAATTTAATTATATATAGAATAATGAATATTAGGTGTTGAAACCCCATCCAAAAAATAATAATGTTGATAAACTAAATGTATATTTGGGAACAAGTTGAATGAAATGTTAAAAGTTGCAAGAAACAAATCCATAATATTGTGTAAATTGAATAATTAGGTAGAATTAATTTATTTATATGAGAAATTTTGAATTGGGTAAATTATATAATCAATTATAATTTATCTTTCCATTATTTCATAAATTAAATGTAAGATCTTTCAAATGGATTCAATGTCTACCTTCCTCAATGGTGAATTGAATGAAAAGATTTATATTGAACAACCTTATAAATTATTGATTGGCGAAGAAGATATTTTTTTTGGATAAATAAGTATTTATATGTAAGAAACCATGATCTCACAGTATGTTATTTTCTTAAATAAATTTAATCTATTCGACAACTTACATTGCACATAACATTGAGTTTAAACGAACTCCAGAATTTTTTTAACATGACCTGTATAACATAACCATTAAATTGGTATGAATAAATAGTTTTAAACATGTTATGAAATATATAAATTTACAAATCATTATTATTATTTTAATTTATTAATATTAAATAAATAAATAATTCTTAGGAAATTCATTTTTTTTCTTCAAATATACATTTTCCTCAAAAAGTGATCATTATTACATTCTTTGAGAAAATAAATATAATTTATTATTTAAAATTTAAAAACTTTATTTGATAAAATTAACACCAATTTTCTATTTATCATGTCAAAATTATCTTACTATTAATTTTGGATAATTTTCTGAAATGTTTATGTTTTTTTTGTAAATAGTAAAAAACATTGATTCTTATAAAACATTAATTTTATTTTAAAATTAATTTTATGATTTTAAATTGATATCAATTTAACATAAGTAATTTTTAGTTATATATAATATAATTAATTACAAGAAAACAAAATCTATACCTTATTTTGGTATAAGTAATTTCATTGGATTAAAACACATTTTTCCAAAAAATTGTATTTTGTTACGTTATAATGATTTAATTTTAAATGTAACTTAAAACATATGTGATGTGAATTTTGGAAAATGGATTCCATATTTGGAATAAATAGTTACATATTTTTATATGTTTATTTTAATTTTTAGACATAAAATTTTTTCATGGTAAAAAAATAATTTCTGTGATATAGGTAAAATAATGTAGCAGGTTAATGTTAAAAGGTAGAAGATTAAAATACCAAAAAATTACAACATCAAATCTATGCTTGATATTTTTATCAACCTTAAACATAATTTACAACATTAATTGAAATCCCAATTCATTAGAGTCAAATCAAACCAAATATGGTGGGCTTTAAATATAACATTATCATTATTTACTCACATAAAACCACCCCTCCTCACGTATAAATATCACTTCTCAGCACCCCATTTCTCCTAAAAATCCATGATGATTTCAAAATATCATCAAAATTATATCTTCACCACTCTCCCAATTTCTATGTGCTTATAGTCTCACCGAAATACCAATTACATGTTCCTCAAGGGGTCCTTTAAGTAGGTGATATTCAAGAGGTAACTTTCTCCCACATGATCTTATAATTTCACTTCTTTTTCTGACTTCTCTTCATATCCTTCATCAATAAAATAATAACAAATAAAGTATAATGTATATATTGGGATTTTATATTGATAATTTAATATCTTATATCCATGATTTTTATTACTTCTTCTTATTTAATGAAATGAATCCGATAAAAAAAATTTGGCTGTTAATAGTCTCTCTGGAAAATGATTCTCCTCTTTCCATTAACGCCTTAAAGGTAGAAAAAAAGAGTTATTATTCTTAAATAAGATTATAATAATGATATTTTAAACTATTTCATGTTTTAAAATTAATTAATATACATTATATTAAATAAAACGCAACTAGGTCATGATTGTTGGAAAAGCCACCAAATTAAACTAAACATTTATCATTAATATTTTATCCAATGAATCATCCTCACATAATAATGAAAAATGATATATTGGACAAATTAAAATTTTAGAAGATAATTAATACCATTATATTTCACTTGTTGTGTTCTATTTCCATTCGACAAGAAATTTAAAATTTAAACCCAGTGAACTGACCATGAAACCATAAAACAAACACACCCCAAGCAACAAAAATAAGGAAATATTTTTAATCAATGGGTTGTAAGATGTTATAAAAATATAATATAAATTATTATAAATAGAAATATGGTTCAATAATTAATTAATAAAATTATTTAAACTTTTATATAAAAGTTTAATGTATGTAAAAAGAAAGGGAATCATTAAGTAATAGTTTCTCGTCTCACTTTTTCTTATGTGAGATATATGCCTTATTCACTATATATTTATTGTGTGCAATGTATATAAATCTCTTGGATAAGATATATCATTAATATCATTATATTAATTTTATTTAATGTTTCATTTTATAATTATTTGTTTTATGGGGCATACGATTTGACTGATTACAAAGTGGTAAGAGAATACTTAACCCAATTTTCATTATTTCAGTTAAACTTATACTTCCTTGATTATGTCATAATAATATTATTTTGAAATTAATTTTTAATATTTTCTATTTTATTTACACTTGTTAGTTGTGTATTTACGATGAATATACATATTTTATTCATTTTATTAATGATGTATTCAATGAAATGATATTTGTAAGATACGATTTTTTAAATTATCTTTTTTAAATTTCCCAAAAACTCTATTTTTATTTCATATCCATGTTTTCTAAAATTGTTTAAAAAAATATCTTTACTGTCATATTATTAATTTTAATTAATTTTCAATCATGTTTTAGTTTATAAAAATTAGTCTGAAATGATTATTTTTGTCATTTCTTAAAAGAGGTTCTTTGTTTCTTTTCCGATAAAAATATAGAAAGAATGTTTTTCTAAAATTTTACATCATGATGGGATTTTCCCACAAACATGATTATTTAATAATTTTATGTCTCATTTAAAATATAAAAATGTTTTTTAAAAGGAAATTTATTTTATTATAATTATGTCTCTTTTAAAAATAAATTATTTGAAATGGAAATGTTTTGATTTTTTAAAGAATTATTTCACATGATATATCAAAATTATTTTCCATAGAAGATTAAATTGTTTCTTATTACATATGATTTACCGTGTATATTATTCATGTATATTATCCTTTTTATCTACATAGTTGGTCTATGTTTATGATGGAATAATATTTATGAAACCCATTTCTTTTCCCTGAGTTATGTTATGATGAAATATTTATGAAACTCATTTCATTACATGGGTTCTAATATGAAAAATGACTTATGTTATTTTAGAAAACATATGTATGGTTTTAATTATGTGAATGTGGTAAATTATAAAAAATTATGGTGGTTAATTTATTTCCAATTATTAGTATGAACTATATATCCATCCAATGCACTGAGTAATGATTTATATCTCATTATATATATAAGAATAAAATGAGAAGTGAACTCCATTCAGTAAAATAAGACTCAAATGGATAGTGAAAATGGTTTAGTAAGACAATACTAGAACTAGAAGTTTAACTGGTTCAATTTGGGACTTTTCCATCCATGATAATATTTGGAGTGAACTGTGACTACTATGATGGTCTGGTAAGTGAACTCCTTCAACTTTGAAAGTCTTGTTAAAGAGTCTTGAAAACTAAGAAAATCATTTTATATGATCATGTGTACACAAAAAATCAATGACTTATGCCAATGTTATTTTATTATGATTCATATATTATAAACATCTATGATTTATCCCAAGAATAATGATTAAGATCTTTGATATAAAGGGTATAATTTTTAATGTTATTTTCATATTCTTATGCCATTATGCCTATATTATGATCGATATCTCCTTCATTTACCCTTATTTAGATTCCGTGATCACCCATTTTTTATATTTCTTCTCTAAAGGATATAAATAATGGTTTCAAGTGTGATATATCAAAAAATAGTTCTAATAATTAAGAAATAACTGGGATACGATATAGATGTTTTATGAACCTATTTTTTTGTTTACATAATTTCTTGTCACTAATCCCATATAGTTATGACAAGGTTTTGTTATGTTATATAATTAATATTCATCAACTGAGATGTAACATCTATGTATTAAAAGTATGGGTTCTTATAGTTGGTATTAGAGAAAATTGTAGTTAAAATTTAGAAACTAAGAGTAAAATACCTTAGTAAGAACCATAAGCATAAATATAGATATCAATCCCAGAGTTTTGGTAACAACCATGGATAACCTAGGATTAAACACATGGTGTCATAGATTTAAATTTTATAAGTAATTTCCCTTTATTATATGGTTTTCATGGTATCATTAGTGTTTCTCACAGTATTATTTTTGGTTTTAGACAAAGTTAAGAACATGAAGGAACTATGTTAATTTAGATTTTGATGAGCAATGCAACCATTGTCCTCTTGAGAAATCAAATGTCATAGGAGATAGAATGAAAAAATTTATTGAAATACTCACACAACCATAGAATCATATTGTAATTAAAATTTCTAAAATAAGGTATCAACAGTCTATTAAGTCTTTTATTAGAAAACATACACCTTGTTTTAGTGGATCTTCTGATCCACTAGTGGATGAACAATGAATCAACACTATTTTTAAAATATTTTTTGTTCTTAAATTCTTTTACTTGAATTTTTTTCCAAGAAATTTATCATCTAGAAGGAGAAGTTGATCAATGTTGTAATGTTATCAAGAATATAAATAAAGAAGTATAAATTGAATCAATATAATGCTATGAGTTTAAGAAGATTTTACATAGAAATTACGTACGTCATATTTTATGTAAAAAGATAGAGAAGTAATCTTTTGTGCTTAAGAAATATTTTGAAGAATCCATCAGTACATATGAGGAAAATATTAGAAGGTTTGTATGGTATTCCTATTGTTTAATTCCTAGTTTATAAAGTAAATTTTATCAATTATTTTCTATCTTAAATTCAAATCATCGAAGGTAATAAGAAACAATAGACTTCAGAACCTGTAAGAAATTGGCCGATGTTCTCTGAAGCTGGAGACATAAATCAGAGTTATGCATCAATCTCAGGGTTTTTATTAGAATAGAAAACTGGAATTCATAGGTGATTCTAAAAACCTTAGAGAGAAGGTAATGCAATTTATTTTATTCTCAATATGTGGGAAGGAACATGGAGGAAATTATCCTAAGGGAAATGGTAAATTTTTTAAGTATAGAAGGGGAGGTCATAGGGAAACTAATTTCCGAAGTGATGGGAAGAGGTTAGTTAATGATATGTATAGAGGGAAAACTGCATAGAATACACCATCCACATTCCAGTATTTCAAATTAAATGATTTTTAGCATTTGGTAGTTAATTTCCAAATCTAAGTGATAATATGGGTTATAATCCATAACAAACTCTAAAAGAAGATGACAAAGGGATTTCTTATGCAAGAACATTGGATTATTTAAATCTTGTTAACTAGGGAACATTTATCCTCACCTCATTAGTTATAAATTTCAGGTCTAATTTTTTATGACAGAGACCTATAAAAAAATTAGTTCATCATTTAGTGAAATTTAATGTGATTATCTCCCTAAACATAAATTATGGAATAATGAACTATCTAATGATTAATATAGTGTTGTTTTTATTTTAGTATTTGAAAGTATTTTTTGAATGGTATAGGTATCAATAAAAAGAGACATTTTTGTATAACTCATGATTAAAGTAAATATGACCCTTAATATGTGCATGATGAGGGGATAATAATGAGACAAAGAGATGTTTTTTTGATAAAATAATTGTGATAATATTGATAAACTTGGAACTAATTAGTAATATGATGAAAAGGTGGTTTATGGATTGATTTTATAGAATTTATGGATTTATTGTATGAGGAAAGAGTTGGTTTTTGAAATAATTCATGTTTTCACTATGGTTTTATGGTAATTAAGGTTTTTACAATGATTTAAGAGAATACAGGATAATGATCACCACATGTTTATTTTGTGAAAATTATGTGCTATATCATGTTATTTTTGGGATCAATGATATGTTCATTTTTATAATTTAGTTACCTTCCTTAAAATGTTTTTTATTTTAATATTTTGAATGGTTAATAAGGGAAACCATTTATGAAATTTTTTACATCGAACTTTGGATGATATTTTAGAGAATAATGTATTACTTAACTATATGGTGATTTATGCATATTGAATAAACTATGTAAACCATTTTCTTATGATCATAACAAGTGATAGAAGGAATGGATTTTCATCCCATTAGGGATCTTTTGATCCATTATATCTATATGAATTAAAATTTCTACTTCATTCCTTAGAGTATGAAACGAAGTGTAAATTGATCAAGGAATAACTAAAGAGTGAGATTGTATTTATGAGATGAAATAACATAACTATATCTTCCAAATTATTTTAAAATAAAATTTTATCTAGTTATCATCATTTTTGATTATGTCGATGACCTTTTAGACCTATTTTGTTTATGGTTTTCTGGTTATTAAAATTTTAATTATCTATCAGAATAAGATAGTTACAATTCTATTCTATGTCTATATTTTTTTACTATGAAAAAATATTCCCCTAATTGTAATCCTAGTTTTGTGGTGATATCCATATTTTACATTCAATATTTTTAACATGCAGTTTTATTGACCCTATTTACAATGTGTAATTCCCAAAAAATAATTTTCAAATATCCACCTTATATTTTTGATGTATAATTTCAAATTATGAGGACAAACTTTTTATTGAAATTTTTGATCATATAGGAATGGTAGCTTATCAGTTAGAACATCCATAAAATCTCTATCAAGTAAATTATTTGTTATATGTTTCTCTCCTGGGTAGATATACACCTGATCCTTTACATGTACTAAACTTATAGGTCATACCACTGGTTCAAGATTATTATTTTAAAGAACAACTAGTAGATATTTTGTATCATTGAGATAATGTTATATAAAACAAGACTAATCACATGGTTAATGTTTTTTGGAAACCCCCCCAATTTCAGGAAGCTTCTTGTTAACATATGACATCTAGCCTTTTTTACATAAAATTTTATATAATTTTACAATCATGGATCTTTTTATGTTTAATGTCATGGAAATAAGGTACACAATACATAAAAAATAAAACATTATTATAATTACACTTGAAAGGCTTCTTCAATGTTTAACCTAAGTATGTTTATTTAATCTCATAACCTGGGGATATACATTAATGGAAAGGGTGAGCAGAAGGCCCATGTAAGGGTAAACAAGGGAAATAGATTACTTATGATCGGTGAGGAGTATCAATAATAACTTGAGGAATTACATAAAATAATGAATAATTGAACAAATATGCATATAATAATAAAGATAACATGATTCATAACATGGAATTGTGGCTAAAAAAGTTAATTGAGTCATTCAAAATCATATCACCAAGGTTTATCATCGAGGTGTCATAAAAATTACCATGGTTATTAACCAATGTATCAAATAACTTCCCACCAGTACAGATTATATTATTTTCCAAATACATTAGAGAACCATTAGATAGAACCCCTAATATTTTGTGATTAATTTTAAAAACATAGATATTAATAAAATATCTCATAAATAACATATGGAAAACAAAATAAATGGGTTTCATTACAAAATCAATGTCTTTTAGAAAGTGCTTAAAAACAAAATCCTTTTATCATATAAAAACCATTGAAAAAGAAGGGGGTTTTAATGTATATTAATACTAGAATTAAATTAATTGATTTTTTCATCTATGTGAATTCCTTGAGATAAGATAGAGTTTTGGGTATTCAAAATATAAAATAAAAGAATTTATTTTTAAAAAGAGATAAATTTTGAGATGAAAATCTGGTAGTAGAAAGCATAGAAAACATGGTTTTAGATAACGGAAAAAAGATAGGGGATAAGGGTATCCCATTAATAAAATAATCTTATTATATTAAATGGATAGAAAAAAATGGATAAAATAACATAGTAGGGTAATTTCAAATATGTACCACATAAAAGAGAAGTTGAAAGGAAAAGAGAATAATTGAGATTTCACCAAACCTAAAGAGCGACTCCTAAAGAATGAAGATCAGAACATTGGTTTGTTAAGGAAACCTTGGGAGGACTAATTGGAGGTAATATATTTAGAGATTTGGGTATATAGAATTGGGAATGAATCCTAATGGAATAACGGATGGGAATTTATAACAAAAGTGAGGGAGTTTTTTTTAATAATTTCTAAGGACACCTCAGTAGTGGTATTTGCAAAACCATGAGCATGAACTTGGTAATTTCTCATGGTATTTGGCCACTTGGGACACCACATATCCTATTTTAAGGGAAAAAAGTAAACCAAAATTTTAAATTTCATAATACATAATTATTACTTCATTAAAGAAAACAAAAACTCAAAATTGTATTTTTACTATTCAATGAAAGACAACATATTTTATAAAATTATCATAAATTAAATGTAACCTAATATCGACATTAAAATTTAAAAAATGAAATTTATTTTATCATAATAAATCTATAAATATGAGGAATTTAAATTTTAACTTTAAAAATATATAATTATTAAAAAAAATAGCATGAGGAAAATAAATAGTAACATGTATAGAAAATTTTCCGACACATGAAAAAAATAAAATGGTTTTATTATTTTTAATTAAAAATGATTATTTTTATAAAACTATTTAATTATAGTAAACATTATTAGTAAAACTTTATCTTAATATAATAATTTATTTCTTTCCTAAAAATATAATTTTTACCTGAAAAATCAATTTATCAAATTCCATCTCAATTTTTAGGAAAAACTATTCATAAAATAGAAATGATAGAATAAAAATTATATTTTAAAAAATGGATTGAATTTTAAGAATATAGAGCCTTAATAGATAACCCCTTGAAATAACCACATATGACTTAATAGTAAGGTGTGGGATGGTGATGTACACTTAGGGAGGCTCACATAACATCGCTCGAGTGGTAATCTTCACTAACCTAAACTTCTCCCGTTGGTGATTTCGTTCCATCTTCCCATGTAAAAGCTTAACATGGGCTTGATCAACTGTGAATTCGAGTGATGCTACCTCCTTACGAAGTTCCAACAATAGGTCTTCATATGGCCTGGTTCTGCTGGATGAGTCCCTTTATTCTTCATTCTATATTAATAAACCACTATCATTTCAATTTAAA
This sequence comes from Viscum album, assembly GCA_963277665.1. Classification (NCBI taxonomy): domain Eukaryota; kingdom Viridiplantae; phylum Streptophyta; class Magnoliopsida; order Santalales; family Viscaceae; genus Viscum; species Viscum album. The sequence continues at coordinate 438,351,530 of OY728155.1, read as the reverse complement.
AACAATAATCATAACGTTAGGAGTGTAGTTTCCAATGGTCATATTGACCAATAATCATACTTGACCGATGACCATATGACAGTCAAAACTAAATAATAACATTTTAAATATACTAACATTATTAATAAAGGGATATATTTTTTGTTGTGTAACATAATATAACACACATTTTCATGAAACAATTGTCATTCAAAAAGATTAGTTCTTTAAATTCATCCCCCAAAAGAAATTTTCTCCCTGATATTTCAACTCCTCCCCTCAGTTGAGAAAAGGTTTGGGTACTTTTACCTCATTGTCTCCTCTGTCACCAATGCATCTTATTAATTTTTTTGGTTCCTCCACAACACTTTAATGATATGGGTACTCTCTATGTGTAAAACCCTGTATCTATGGTCGAAGATCTCCACCTGATGCTCCTCATAATAGAGTCCATGTTCTATTTGTACCACATTAGGATTCAGTACATGTGAAGGGTTAATTATGTACTTAATCAAGATAGATACATGGAAAACATCATGATCATTAGATAGATGTAACACCCTAATATTTCATAGTATGTTATCTCATTAAATTAATTCAATATCTTGCGCTACACGCAACACTGAGTTCAAGCGCAACACAACTTACTAAACTAACCGTTCAAAAAGAGGTTATGAATAGTATTAACTTCATTTTGGATTTTATATTCTTTATGTAATTTTTACATCCATATTATGTGTTTCTTAGACATAATATAAGAACAAATTCATTTTTAGATAAAAGATATATTTTTCAAAAAATGAAATTTTATCACCTTTTAATAGAGAACCCCTTTTAAAACCAATATTTGACACATTTATATATTAAATTTAATGAAATTAAAGTTTTCATTAGAAGAGGGACATAAAACATTAGTTTAGATAAATTTCTGGTACTTTTCTGATAACTTTCATATTTTGAGGAATAATGAAAAATACTATGTTTTAATTGAAAACAACTTTTTTTAATCGAAATAATTTATAGTGATAAATTATTTATTTGACAGGTTTGGAAGTATAATTAGATTTTATTTTTATCATTTAATATAATTTAGGTTATTATAAGTAATTTCACATTTAAATTTGACATAAACACATGTCAATCTTTTGATATTTTTACTTTTTAAAAACCAGCGTTTTGGTTTTGAAAATGGGAAATAATTTAAAATTATGAAATAAAATTTATATGTTTTGAATTTGGTAAAATAGACTTAATTTTTTAATTCTTAATATCAAAATTATATTAGGGAAATATTTTGTTATTTTTCTGAAAATGTTCAATTTTGATGAATACTGAAAAACACTACGTTATTATATAAAACCGAATTTGCATTTCAATAATTTGTTATTTTATTTTAATTTATTTTTGGTCAAAATAGATACCTAATACCTATATATGTTCAACGTAATTCATTGGAGTCATTTTATAATAAGTTTATATATAAAAACTTTTATCGAACATTTTACCGTCTCTTACCCACATTCTAGGAGCATTTGCAAATTTGTAAAAAATTTAATTTTTCCGCTTCTGTGAGTTAAATTTCAAAAATAAAAGAGACATGGTTAATATCTTTATGTAAAATGTGGTTCAATAAGATGAAAATAATTTTTTGGGGAATAGTATCTTTTGACATCTAGTTACCACAGTTAAAAGTAAATAGGGTAATTAAGGGTAAAAATGATATCATATTTACCCTAACACATTTACTAATTCTATTGGATAAGTATAATTAGAAAAAAATATCTTAGGAATAAAATATTATCCTCTTTGGTCCACTTGGAATATATTAGGACATTTATTATTATTTTATTTAAAGAAGAGTTAAAAGAGTTAAATTCAAAGTTTAATAACTAAACCATTTTAAATGTAGTGTTACACCCTATATAATTTCGACTATAAATATTCATTATAAATATAAATATATTTCCTATATAATTATATTTTATTTATAAATTTTAGACATTATTTAATTTAATTTATTTATGACACAATGATGACGCATTAATTACCTTAATAATGAAATATTAAAATAATTGATATTATAAATATCCAAATAAATGTAATTTGAGACATTTTATGAATTCAACTAAATTTATAGTTTAATATGACATTTTAGTATTGAACATATGAATTTAGTTCGATGTAAAAATGTTGTTAGGACTTTAACAGAAATAAATTATTAAGCAATGTCAAAATTGACATAATTGAGATTTTAAAACAAATACTATATTATTAGTTGATATAATATTAATAAAAATATAAGGATCATCTAAACAGAATTAATAATATTATATATGCAATTAATGAACTTATTAGGGTTCTATTTTTAGTTTATAGTATGATTATTAACTATATAATATAAAAATACAAAGAGACACGGTAAATGTCAAACTATTTAACTAAGAGTTAAATCTAAAAGATAAAGTTAATATGATTACCTAAACCTATCTAAAACCTATTGGTTGAGATGTTTTCGAACCTTCCCCACCTTAGTATTTAAATAATTCATGTTGGATCAATTAGAAACAGAAAATTATTTTATTATAAAATAATATTTCATGCTTTTCCTAAAGTGACCCTCACCTCTCTTATAAAAGGGCACTTCTCCTTCTCTTAATTTAAAACCTCCAAAGCCTATTGGCTTGGCCAATACCATCACAAATATCATCCCAACTTTCATCCCGTCATCATAGAGACCTTAATTTGCTCAGAAAGACAACCTAAAGAACCCCTTTTGAACAAATCAAAAGGAAGAACCCAAAAAAGTGGTAAATATTTCATCATCTTTTTCAAGTTCTTTTCTTCTTCCACTTCCACTTTCATTGTTGTTTCCATTATAAAATAATAACTCTAGTATCTTATATATACTGTGACATTATTATAAAAATGGTACAACCATATTCATTATTCTATCAATCCTATAAATGAAAAATTCACCATATGTGCATACGTACAGATTACCGTCTCCACGTCGTGGTGTAGTGTATTATTCAAACACATCATTATTTGTATGGGTAAAATAATGAGTATAACTGATGTAAATAATAAATATAAAATTTTTATTATTCTTTATATATGATATAAAATCTAATTAAAAACTATTTATCCATCAATATAATGATATTGTCGCTCGTGCGTACATACAGATTACTGTCTCCACAACACGATGAGATTCATTTCCACGTTCACCATTCAAAGATGATTATAAATTATATATCATTAATAAGTTTGTAATATATTAAATAATAATGATACTTGATATTTATATATATGTACTTACATATATCTTTTTCACTGTGTTCCATTCAATATGATTTGAAAACAGAAACAACGTTTATGAGAACTTACGACATACCATCTCCATAAACGATGTTTTCCTATTCATACATATGTCTATTATAATTATTTTTATTCTAAATATATATGATATATAAATCATGTTTTATATTCATTAAGTATTTAAATCATGATCTAAGTGATACAGTCATGATTAACAAGTTAAAATATATACGATAAAGAAAGAGATTATTACCTGAAATGTTAATTTAACATAGAAATTATTATTAAATGGGTAGTATATGGTCATATATGAATCATGTATGATATCATTAATATTAATATGGTTCTGGTATAATTTAATAATAGACTATGGTCTTTATACAAGAGGTTAAATGTACCCTTGACCAAAGGAAAGTACAAGGTAAGGGTTAATTTCACAATCTCTTTATTATCCGAGGTTGTTTTTACATAAGTATCTACTGGGAAATATTTTTTATATAGGTATATGTTTCATAAAATATTTTTCAATGGGATTATTTTAAGGTAATTTTTACTAAAACAACATTTTTAATTTTTTAAATATTTAATATTCTAAATCATTCTCATTAATGTCCATGTTTTCAAAATCCGTTTTAAGGACTTATTTATATGGACATGGATGTTTTTAAAATGTTAATTCCTTTATAAAGTTTCAAAGTGGTATGAGACAGTTTTATTAAAAAATTTCTTTAAATGTATTCCTTTCAAAATTTTGTGTCTTTTAAATGATTTCATGAAAAATAGATATTTCTCTGAAAGAGTTTTACAAATCATTTTCATTTATGTCAATATCCTTTGATTGATTTTTAACCATGTTTGAAGTTGATTTATTGTGATAAAAATATTCCATATTTTATTGAAGGTTTTGTGGTATGTTTGATTGTGGATGCGTTATTTTTATACCATTCATGGTTTATAGATAATGTATTGACATTTCATATGATAGTTTTAATACGAATTTTTATGTTATGTTTAAAACTTTTTATAAAAAGAATGCATTGGAATTGGTATGTGATAGGTGGAGCCCACTATAGATCCTCAATGCATCGGTATGTCTAATGAGAAAAACTAGTTTCTTGGATCAAGGCCTAGACAAAATCTTATTTGCAGTCTTGGCACAAGGCCCTGACTATGTGGTTATAAAGTTCGACATTATGCATTCCATTATTATGAAAGTGGTTATTAATATTGAATGCGATTATTCGACTAGTAGAATAACCATGTCAATAAGTAAATGGAATTATTTGACTTAATATTTTCCATATTATGCTGAATTTTAAGATTAAAATGATTTTGTTTCTATCTTATGCATTGCCTTAAATGTTTAAGCTTATTAATGAATGTTTCCACTATATTGTTATTCTTACTCAGTATCTGAGCTCACTCTTTTCTATGTCTTATTTTCCCAGGATTCCATGAAGTGTATTATGATTGATAAGAAGGGTTAAGCTAAGGGATTAATGGAATTCTCAATGGATCATTGATGTTGTGTTTTATTTTCTAATGTGTAATGTAACGCTCATGTATGTAATCTATTTTCCAAGAATGCTAAACTGATCGGTCTTTCGGGACTTGATTCCTTGTAATCATTCCAATGTATTAAAATAATGCACTAACTCTGGGTAACTTGGGTCGGGGCATTATAGTTGGTATTAGAGGAAGTTTAGAAACAACCTTAGAAAAAGATTTAGATAAATTCTATTTAGAGAACATTACCCTAAAATAAAATTTGAGGATTAGTATAGAATAACTTCTTAAAATTTTTGTTTTTATAGATTTTGAGAGTTTTCGCAGAATTACATCCCTATTTGGATATGCGCAGGTAGAGGCAGCCCTTTTATAGATGCACCTAAGGGTATAACCCAAAAATGCCACTTTGAGCTAGACTCGAACGAAAACTGGTACACGACAACGGGCCTTGCTAAACTCTTGGTTACGACACTCCTGGAGGATATGATTAGGATAATTCAAATTTTCATTACAAGACATTATAAAGGATTTAGGATTAAATACTTCCTCAAAGAAAACATTTTATGATTATAGATTATATACATAATATTTTCAATTTACGTTAGGTCTTTTACAAGTTTGGAATTATTCATTGTGATTCATAAACTAACCTAGTGTATGCCATTGTTTAGAAATGGTTCCTAGTATAAAGAATGATAATTCCAACAACATGCATGATCGAATGGTTTAGAAGGATTTTATCTTTCATGATATTAAGACAACATTTAGAAGGGAAATAGTCTCCCATGTATTCTCATCATATGAAGAAATAGTATCATGTGTTAATAAGATAAGTAAATAATTATCTGAGTCCCATGGATTTAATGGGAAACAAGAGAAGAAAAGGATGGAAGAGATAATTATTGATAAAGGGAAGATGAGAAAGAAGGATTTTCCCATATGTGATAACTGTGGAAAGAATCACTTTGGTAAATAGTTGAAGGGAATGTGAGTTTTTACCACTGTGGAGAAAAAGGACACCAAGTACGTGATTGAAAGGGTGAGAAAATGGTTTCAAATTTACAATGCTTCATCTATAAGGAGTTGGGACACTATGCGAATCAATGTCCAAATAATCAGAGTATCCCCCAAATGCTTCTATTGGATAATAATAAAGTTATGATACTATGAAAGATGAAGATGAATGATTAAGAGTTATTATGTTGTTATGAAAGTATTGTGTCATTTGAGTATTTTATTAATGATGTATATATTATAAGAATTATAGAGTGTATAAGGATTGTACTTCAGTACTATTTCATTAAGGACTTAAGATTAGTAGAACCTAGAAAAATGACTCAATGGAAAGTTAAACTTCTAGGAAAATACATGGTTAAAGGAAAGAGAAAACATTAATATGGTCCTGATACCGAGGTATTTATTTTTGAATAAGAGATGATTGATTTGGATAAATTATATTGGATATTATTGGCATCCTTGGAACTGGTTAATGGTTTGTTTATTCTATCATTGTTGGAGTTTACAACATTTCTATTAATAAGGAGTATATCAAGTATTCTATAATGAATAAGGGAGAATGAATGTAATCAATATGGTTATATGATAATTCAGGGTGTTACCATGTTTTAAAAGAATACATGATGAAGGTATTCACATATTATTACGTGGAAAAAAGGATCTTCATTATGTTTGCCTTCTTTAATAATTTAGGACTGTGCATTTGGACAGAAGTATTTTGGATAAGTATAAAGGTTGGAATCGATTACATTTGACATTGGATAGTATTTTTAAGGTTAAATCATTTCCTGATATTATTTTTGGATTGTCATAAAAAGGAAAACCTGGAGGTCGGGCGATAACCAATTGAGTCCGGTAAGGCCACAAGACTTGAACCTGTAACCGAAAAGTGACAAGGGTGAATCACCTACCACTGGCCTACGTGATTTCATAGTTCATATAATTTATTATTTTTAAATATTCTGTCAAATTAATTATAAATTAATTATTTTTGGAACCCAATACGATTAGGATAAATAGAATATTTTTGAATTCTATTATCTTTTTTGAGTGAAAGATGAGATTGTGGTAGGAATTAGTTAAAGTATGAAACTCTACTTGTCAAGTATATATATATATATATATATATATATATTATTCTATGAATAAAATAATTATTAAACTTTAGGAAAGGGATCTTAAAACCGAAAATGTGTTACACTAATACCATATGATTTGTTGAGCCGATGATATTTTACATCATCTTAGATTGTTGGCTTGAGGCCCTCATTTTTACACTTGTTTTTTATTGATGAACTCAATCACTACCTATAAGTATTCACATTTTCCCTCCAATTATGTGTCTCTAATTTCCACCAAAGTTCTCCTAATCAAGATCATAATTTGGTGGTGACTTTTTCATTTTCCTTTCCCTCCTATTAAGAATAAATTTTATTAACCCAATTTCCGATGTGGGTTTTCCACAAAAGGTATTTTTCTATTTTAACCATTTATTTTTGAAGAACAATTTCAAATTGAGAGGATACAATTTAATTAAGTATGGGAGAATGTAACACCCCAAGATTTCATAGTATGTTATCTCATTAAAGTAATTCAATAGCCTGCGCTACAAGCAACGCCGAGTTCGAGTGCACCACAACTTACTAAACTAACCGTTCAAAAGGTGATTATGAATAATATTAACTGAATTTTTAATCTTATATACTATATATAATTTTAACATCCATATTATTTGTTTATTAAACATAATATAAGAACAAATTCTTTTTCAGATAAAAGATGTATTTTTCAAAAAATGCAATTTTACAGCCTTTTAATGGAGAACCCTTTTTAAAACCAATATTTGACACTTTTATAAATTCAATTTAATGAAATTAAATTTTTCATTAGAAGTGGGACATAATAATTTAGTTTATTTAAATTTTTGGTAATTTTCTGATAACTTACATATTCTGATGAATAGTGAAAAATACTATGTTTTAATAGAAAACAACTTTTTTTAATCGAAATAATTTATAGTGATAAATAATTTATTTGAATGGTTTGTAAGTATAATTAGATTATATTTTTATCATTTAATACAATTCAGGTCATTATAAGTAATTTCACAATTAAATTTGACATAAACACAAGCCAATCTCTTGATAGTTTTTACTTTTTAAAAACCAAAGTTTTGGTTTTGACAACGGAAATTAATTTTAAATTAATAAATGAAACTTCTATGTTTTGAATTTCATAAAATAGACATCATTTTTGAATTCGGAATATTAAAATTATCTTAGGGTAAAGTTTTGATATTTTTCTGAAAACTTTCAATTCTTGATGAATAGTGAAAAAATTGCGTTATTTTATAAAACCAAATTTTTATTTAAATTATTAGTTATTTTATTATAATTTATTTTAGTTCAAAATAGATACTTAATACCTATATATTTTCAATGTAATTAATTGGAGTCATTTTATAATAAGTTTATATATATATAATTTTATCAGACATTTTACTATCTTTTACCCACCTTCTTGGACCATTTTAAATTTGTATAAAACATAATTTTAACGCTTCAGTGAGTTGAAATTAAAAATTAAGAGAGAGACAGTTAATATAATTTAGTAAAATTTTGTTCAATAAGATGAAAATAATTTTTGGTGAATTGTAACTTTTGACATTTATTTACCAAGGTTAAAAGTAAATAGGGTAATTAAGGGTAAAAATGATATCATAATAACCCTAACACATGTCCTAATTCTATTGGATAAGTATAATTCGACCAAAAACAACATTATGAATAAAATATGATTCTATTTGGTCTACTTGTATTAGATTATGACATTTATTATTAATTTAATTAAAGAAGAGTTAAAAGAGTTAAATTCAATGTTTAATAAATAAACCATTTTTAATATAGGGCTACACACAGTATAAATTTGACTATAAATATTAATTAGAAAGAAAAAAATATTTCCTACATAATTATATTTTATTTATAATTTTTAAAAATTAAATTATATAATTTATTTATGGCACAACGATGATGCAGTAATTACCTTAATAATAAAATATTCAAATATTTGATATTATAAATTTCCAAATAAACATAATTTTAGAATTTTTATATTAAAATAATTTTATAAGTTAATATGACATGTTAGGATTGAACATATGAATTTAGTTCGATGTGATAAAGTTGTTATAACTTTAACAAAAATCATTTATTAAATAATTTCAAAATTGACATAATTGAGTTTTTAAAACTAATACTATATTATTGGTTGATATAATATTCCTAAAAATTGATGGTTCGTCCAAAGTGCCTTGATAATATTATATATGTAATAAATGAACCTATTAGGGTTTTTTGTTAGTTTATAGTTACTTTATTAACCATATATTATATAAATACAAAGAGACATGGTAAATGTCAAACTATTTAACAAAGAGTTAAATCTAAAATATAAGGTTAGTCTGATGACCTAAACCTTTCCAAAACCTATTTTTTTGAGAGGTTTTCTACCCATACCCACCTTAGACTTTAAATAATTCATTTTTGGGCCATTATAAACCGAAAATGATTTTATTATAAATTAATATTTCAAGATTTTCCTAAAGTGACCCTCACCTCTCTTATAAAAGGGCACTTCCCCTTCTCTTACTTTCACACCTCCATAGCCTTTTGGCTCGGCCAAACCCTTCCCGAATATCCTCCCAACGTTTATCCATTCATCATAGAGGCCTCAAGTTGGTTATAAATCCATCCTACAGAGACCTTTTGAACAAATCAATAGGAAGAACCTGAAGAAGAGGTAAATATTTCATCACCTCTATCATGTTCTTTTCTTCTTCCACTTTTTATTTATTTGTTGTTTCATTTATAAAATAATAACTATAGTATTTTCTATATAATATGATTTTATTATGAAAATGGTACATCCATATTCATTATTATACCCATCCTATAAATTACAAAGTCACCATACGTGCGCACATACAGATTACCGTCTCCATGTCGTGGTGTAGTTTGTTATACGAACACTTTATTATTTGTATGGGTATAATAATGAGTATAACCGATGTAAATAATAAATATAACATGTTAATTATACTTTATATATGATATAACATCCAATTACATACTATTTCTCCATCAATATAATGATATTGTCACTCGTGCATACGTACAGATTACCGTCTCCACGACGCGATGAGATTCATTTCCACGTTCACCATTCAACCATGATTATAAAATACATATAATTAAGTATGTAATATATTAAATAATAATTATTCTAGATATATATATATATATTTGTGTGTGTGTGTACTTACATATATCTTATTCACTTAGTTCTATTCAATATGATATGAAAACGGAAACGTCATTTATGTGTACGTACGACCTACCGTCTCCATAAACAATGTTTTCAATTTCATATATGTGTCTATTACACATATTTATATTATAAATATATATGATATATAAATCATGTTTTATATTATGGATGTATTTAAATCATTATCTATGTGATACAATCAAGAGTAACAAGTTAAACAAGTACGATAAATAAATCGATTATTACACGAAATGTAAATTTAACATGGAATTTTTTATTAAATGGGTTGTATAAAGTCATAAATGATTCATGTATTATATCATAAATATTATTATGGTTCTGGTATAATTAGATAACATAATATGGTATTTTTACAGGAGGTTAAATGTACCCTCGACTAAAGGAATGTACAAGGTAAGGGTTAATTCCACAATCTCTTTATTATCTAAGGCTGTTTTCACGTAAGTATCTACTGGGAAATATTTTTTATCCATGTATATGTTTCATAAAAGAGTTTTCAAAGGGATTATTTTAAGGGACTCTTTTACTTAGACAACATTTTAAATGTTTTAAATATTTATTCTTCTAAATCATTCTCATTAATGTCTATGTTTTCAAAATGGTTCTTAATGATTTATTTATATGTACATGGATGTTTATAAAATGATAATTCCATTTAAAAGTGTCAAAGTTGTATGGGAAAATTTTATTCAAATATTTATTTTAATATCTTCCTTTCTAAATTTTGTGGATTTTAAATGTTCTCATGAAAAAGGGATATTTTTCTAAAAGAGTTTTACAAATAATTTTCATCTATGTCAACATCCTTTGATGGATTTTTAATCTTGTTTGAATTTGATTTATTAGGATACAAATATTCCATATTGTATTGGAGGTTTTCTGATATGTTTGTCTATGGATGTGTTATTTTTATACCATTCATGGTTTATGGATAATGTATTGACATTTCGTATTCTAGTTTTAATACAAATGTTTATGTTATGTTTATGCCTTTTCAAATGAGGAATGCATTGGACTTAGTAAGTGATGGGTGGAAACCGATATAGCACCTCGATGCATCGGTAGGTCTCATGAGACAAACTAGTGTCTTGTCACCAAGCCTTGAAAAAATCTTATTTGTAGTCTTGGAACAAGGCATTGACTATGTGGTTATGAATTATGGAATTATGAATTCCATCATTAATAATGTGGTAATTGATATTGAATGTGATTATTAGACTAGTAGAATATCCATGTGAATATGAAAATGGAATTATTTGATTTTATCTTTTCCATATTATGCTGAAGATTATGTTTAAAAGGATTTTGTTTTAGTCTTATACATTTCCTTAAATGTTTATACTTATTAGTGAATGTTTCCGCAATAGTTTTATCCTTTCTGAGTATATGAGCTCACACATATCTATGTTTTATTTTCCCAGGATTCTAATAAGTGTATTATGATTGATAACCAGAGTTAAGCTAGGGGATTAATGGCATTCTCAAAGAATCATTGATGTTGTGTTTAATTTTTTAATGTTTAATGTAACGCTCATGTATGTAATCTATTTTCCAAGACTAGTAAATTGATCGGTCTTTTAGGACATGATTCCTTGTAATCATACCAATGTTTTAATATAATGCATCGAATATGGGTAACTTGGGTCGGGGGGTTACAATAGATTTGGTGGAAGTACTAGCCAATATTCCTCTTCTCTTATACAATCATGGATTTCATAAGGGCCGATGTACTTTGGGATGAGATTCCCTTTCTTCCCAAACCTCTTGAATCTCTTACAAGGTGAAATTTTATGGAATAATTTATTACCAACATCAAACTCCAAGTCCCTTCTATGGTTGTCAGCATAACTGTCCAGCTGACTCTGAGCAGCCTATTTGTGTTGTTGGAAGGGATGAACCTTTTCTGTCATGTCTTGCAAAGGATCATACCCAAGAATCATTCTCTCACCAAATTCATCCCAACTTATAGGAGTTCAAAATCACTTCCCATATAGAGCTTCATAGGGTGCCATTTTAATACTCAAAAAGAATTTTTTGTTTTATGAGAACCCAACTAATGAGAGATGGCGATCACATAAACCTCTAAATTCCATTGAGAATTTTGTCATTATGTACTCAAGGGTCTACAAAGTATATTCAAATTGACCATCCATTTAGGGATGATAGTCCATACTGAAATTCAATTCGATACTAAGAGCATGTTTGAAGAATTTTCCATAATTTTGATGGAACCTTTTTTCATGATCAGATATGATGGGGAGTGGTACCCCAATTGGACTTACGACTTTCTTTATGTATATCTTGGTGAGTGTTTAAGATATAAATATTCATAAATAGATATAAAATGTGCAGTATTAGTGGGATGATCCAATATAACCTATATCAAATTATTTTCTTTTGAAGCTATGAAGAGAATAGTGACAAAGTCTATATTGATATTGTCCCATTTCCATGCTGGTATTGGTAGTGGTAGTAATAACACTTTAGGAATTTGTATTTTCTCTTTCACTAGTTTCCCCACCCAGAACCTTTTAGTGTAGTCATAAATCTCTAAATTCATGTTATACCACCAATAATGTTCGCAAAGGCCAGTACACATTTTGTTCTCCTAGGATGTATAGAGAAATTAGAGCTATGAACTTCATCCATCATATCCTTCTTTATTAATAGAATATATGGAACACATAGCCCTGTAAAATCTTTTCATACATCTTATTGATCAATATTGAACTAATAAAATTTTTTATTCTTCACAGTCTCTAACTTCTTTTGTAATAATGGATCAACCCTTTGATATTTCTTGATCTTCTCTATAAATGATGGTTGATAAATCATTTGGGATAGAGATGATGATGTACCTTACCTTATGATTTTCATGTCCATTTTTTCTAGGTGTTTGATCAAATGATCTATTTCAGTCCTCAAAATATCTAGCACAATAGGTCCTTTCCTATTTCATGCATCATGGACTTTGATGGCTCTACTGGGGTGATAATGAAATGAACAATCATAGTCTTTATGAAGTTCCAACCATCTCCTTTGTCTCATGTTAAATTCCATTTTCATGAAAATATACTTAAATATTTTATGGTTTATGTATATATCACTTTTATCCCAATATAGATAATGCCTCGAAATATTTCGAGAAAAAACAACCACACCTATCTCGAGATCATGCATTGGATAGTTCTCCTTATGGGGCTTCAACTACCAAGATGCATAAGAAATCACCTTCTAATTTTGCATCATGAAGCACACAATCCCTTTCAGAGATACATCCCAAAAAATAATGAATCCTTATCCAATAAATGGTAGATTTAACACATGTGCTGTAACCAATCTCTTCTTCAAATCTTGTAAACTTTCTTCACACTCCTTTTCCTAGACAAACATGACCCCTTTTTGAGTTAACAATTTTAGTGGATTAAAAAGTTCTGAAAATATTTTCATAAACCTCTAATAATATACATTCAATCGATAGAAACTATAAATCTTAGTTATTATTGTAGGATTAATCCACTCATCCACAAACCTTGTCTTGGTAGGGCCATCTTAGATTCCTTTATTAGTTATAGTGATCCCCAAGAAAGTGACTTGTTGTTAAAAAAATTCACATCTGATGAGCATTCCCGATAACCTCTCATTCCTCTTAGTTTTTAATATAACTCATAGAAGATCCTCACGATCCTTGTATATTTTGTAATATATCATTATATCATCAATAAAAACTACCATAATGTTATCAAGGTAATACTTAATGAATATATTCTTAAAATCCATAAAAATAGAAAGAGCATTAGTAAGGCTGAAGGGGATGACTACATACTCATAATTCCCATATCTTCATTGTAAGGTGGATTTTTTAATATCCCATTTATTTAACCTCAATTAATGATAACCATATTGAAGATCAATATTAGAGAAGAATTAAGCTCTACGAAGTTGGTCAAATAAACTATCAATCCTTAGAAGAGGGTACTTTTTCTTCACCGTCATTCCATTAAGTTCTCTATAATCAATGAAATATTGAATTGATCCATCCTTATTCTTCAAAAACATAACAGTTTCTCCCCAAGGAGACACACTTGGATAGATAAACAGATTCTCAAAAAGAACATGGAGTTGTTTCCTTAATTCCTCCAGCTCCACATTTTCCATTCTATATGGGTTTTTTGATATCATCTTGGAACTAGGAATGGGTTCAATGTAGAAATTTACCTATCTTTATTGGGTAATATTGGGTAACTCCTTAAGAAATATATCAATGTATTCATCAATTATAGAGATATTCTATATTTTTATACTTTCGTTCCCTTCTTTATCTTCACCGATCAACTCCATAAAGAAGGCTACAGGTGGTGCTTCTAATCAAAGATCAGGCCGAGATATCTATCCTTTGAAAAACAATGTAGGCTATCCATTAATGACTACTAATATTTCCTTACATATTTAATTGATTTTAGCATTATACTTTGAGAGCTAGTCTATTCCTAGTATAATGTAGAATTATAGCATGGGAATGATTACTAGATTTGTGATGGTATTGTGATCACCAAAGCGAATAGAAGATTATCTAGACACTATTGATTCTTGGATAATCCCACCAGGTGTCTTGATTCAACAATATAATTCTAGAAGTTCAAGGATTAATTTTATATTCTTTGTTAATATGGATGAAATAAAAGAATGTGTAGAACCAGAATCAAACAAATTACATTCTAGCATTGAGATAACAATGAGAGTACCTACCACCACATCATTTGGAGATTCAAATTCATCAATTGTGACAAAAAATTATGAAGATGAGAACTTATATTATTATGGGGTTGATGGTGATACCCCTCCACTACCCTCAGATTTGGACAATGATTGGAAAAGTTCACAAATTTTCCACACTTAAGGAATTTGACATTAGGTAGGGGATAAACCATATTACCTTTTTTGTTAGTGTTGGGAAGTTGAGGGTTCTCTCACTATGATAGTTTAAAGAAATATGTCTTTCTCTTACACACTTATAACACGTCTTTCTCCCAATGAGGTAATTTATTGAATGCTTCTTCCCACATTTGTTTCATGTGGAATGTTGTGCCTATTTTTTCCTCTTCCTTTGTAAAAGATCCTCCCCATGTTTGGGCCTAGATATCTCATCTTGTCATTTGATCTATGAGACCACTATGTCTCACCGAACTCTAGTTCAAACTTCATAGCACATAGTACAATTTCTGGATAGCTGTCATAGTATTGGTTAACTAAACTCTATAGTAGATGATATCTTAGTCCACTGAAGAACATATCAATCTTCCCATTTGGATCCATGAAAAAACTATAGGAATATTGAGAAAGTCTTATAACATTCATCTCATTGCTTCCAACAAATTCATTACCCTTATGATAATCTTATCCCTTTAAACTGAACATAGCCAGAGTAACCTTCTCTTGTTATGAATAATGATTTATAAGAAATATTTTTTCTATTGAGTTTATCTACTATTCTAGAATCAATGGTTTTGTAGATCCACTTAACTTTGGTGTCCATGGATGCATAAGGGACTTAATGAAAAATTATTCCATTCGTAGTGAAACTGGTATCTAAACTTGATTCAGGTTATCGCCCATAACTTGAGTTAGTTTATTCATCATTCTAAAAAAGGTATTTGTTACGACTTCTATAATAAGGCCTTCAAATCCTTGTTCATTGCACTCACCATTTACATGGTTTATATTATTTCCCACCATTTTCTTAAATAAAAAAACCTTAGTGAGGAACATGTTTCAATTAATAATATTATAATTCCATGAAAATGTTTATGTCATATAACATCATGATTAAACATGATATTCACTGAAAATAATTAAATTTTATATAAAAAATTTATAATGATTTATAAAAAGAATGTGATTAAACAAACATATCACTAAGTAGTGTGAAACAAGGAGTGAAAAAAGGCGCATTGTTATGCACCAGTTTCCACTCAAGTCTAACTCAAAGTGTTGTTTAAGGGTTTTACCCATAGATTTATATGTGCGAGAGCCACATCCACTTGTCTCTTTCATGAAAAATATTTTTTTTGAAACTAGTTACATAATATTTTATCAAAATAACAGTTATTTTTGCTACATTTCAAAATTTTCTCTAGGATTCATCCTAATGTCTTCAAATCCTAATTTCCACAAATAATTAAACCATCCTCTGATACCGACTATGGCCTCCAAAATTTTTATTACATAACATTACAATAAATTTTAGAATAATAGGATCTTTTAATGTTTAGTGTCTTGGAAATAAGGTACATAATACTTGATAACTTAAAAAATTCTTCTAATTACACTTAATAAGATTATTCAAGGCTTTGTTGTGGTGGATTATTAAGCTTCCTTTAGAAATGGTGACTCTCTTCAAGTGGAGGCCCTCGCTATGATCACTGTATTGTCTCTATACGATAAGAGGAATATTCAAATTAGGGAGGTTGAAATGGATTCATTGACAATTTATAAAGATCTTTCAGGTCAAAGTCCCATTTTATAGTCTATTATGTACTCCATTAGAAGGTTCAATAGGCTTATGAACAATCAAATGTTCGCTCTTCATACCTAGTGTGAGGGTAATTTTGTTTCTGGCTTCCTTGCTTCTAAACTGTCTTTAGAGGATAATCTTCTATTTTTTTCAAGTCTTTCTTCCATTCCCCATGAGGGTTTGCATTTTGTTCGGGATAACACTCTTGGGTTGCACTATTTTAGGCCCCCTTAACTATATTTATATAAGAATTTTTTACTTTTTCATTTTAATAAAATAAAAAGTTAGTTGGTTAGTAAAGGGCGAGCAGAAGGCCTAGTACGAGTAAATAAGGGAAACTGTTTACTTGAGATCTTTAAGGAATATCAATATGAATTAATGGAATTACATAAAGTTATGAATAATGAATAAATAGGCATATAATAATAATTAAAACATTATTAGTAACATTTAAATGTGTCTAAAACATTTAATTGAGTAATTTATAATCACATCACCAAGGTTTATCACTGAGGTCTCATAAATATTACCATGTTTATTCACCAGGGTATTGTAAAACTTGTCATCTATAGAGATTAAATTATTTGCCCAATGAATTAGATATCTATTAGGGAACACCCTTAATATTTATTAATTAATGTGATCCATATATATCCTAATAAATCATCTCATAAATAACCCATGGAGATGATAATAAATGGGTTTCATTTCAAAATCATGTTGTTTTAAAAAGTTCTTAAAAACAAGATCCTTTTGTCATTTTAAACCCATGGAAAAGTAGGGCGATTATCATGTTTGTTAATACTATTATTAAACTTGACCATTTTGACATATATCTGAATAACCCTAGATAATATATAGGTTTTGGTATAAAAGAATGAAAATAAAATAATTTCTTGAAAAAATGATAGAGATTTTGAGATTAAAATTCGGCAGTATAATGGGTATAAAACGTGGTTTCAGAAAACATTACAAAATAGGGAAAAAGGGTATCTGATTTCTAAAATACTATTATTATATTAAAGGGATAAAAAAAAGTGGATATAAGACCACATTATGGTAATCGTAATGATATTCCACATAAAAGAGAACTTGAATGGGAAAGAGAAGTTTTGAGATTTCCCTAACCTTGATGTGTGAATCCTAAAACATTAAGATCGAGACACTGGGGGATTCAGTACACATTAGAAGGACTAATTGATAGGGATTAATTTTAGAGATTTGGGGATAGTGATTTTGGAATGAAATTTAATGGAGGAATGTGTGGGTATTTATAGAAAAAGTGAATGAGTTTTTTTATTAATTACCGAGGACACCTTAGAAGTGGTATTTGAAAAAACATTGTCTTTACCATGGTATTTTACCATGATATTTGGCCACATGGGAAAAATTATATCATATTTTACTGTGAAATAGTTTACTAGAATTTTAAATTACTTAATACATCATTATGATGTCATTAAACACCCAGAAAACTCAAAACTGTATTTTTAGTATTCCTTAAAAAACAAAATATTTTATAAAATTATCATAAATTTACCATAACGTAATAAAAACCTTTTAAATTAAAAAAATAATTTAATATTATCATAATAAATCTATAAATATGTGAAATTTAACTTTTAAATTTAAAAATAATTTTCTTTTAAAAATAATAGTAGACATAAAATGTATAGTAATATCCATAGTAATGTTTTGGACACATGAAAAAAAATAAAATTATGTTATCATTTGTAATTAAAAATGTGTATGTTTATAACACTGTTTAATTATAATGAACCTTATTAATAAAACCTTAATTTAATATAATAATTTACCTCTTTCCAAAAAAATCAATTTTTTCTCAAAAAATCCATTTATGAAATTGCATCTCAATTTTTAATAAAAACAATTCATAAGATATAAATTATAGGATATCGATTATATTTTAAAAAAGGGTTTACATTTTAAGGAACTAGGGACTTGAGACATGACCATTTAAAACAGCCACATATGACGTACGGGTATGGTGTATGATGGTGATGGACTCTTAGAGAGGCTCAGATAAGATCGATCGAGTGGTAATCCCTAATAACATTAATTTCTCCCATATGAAATTTCATTCAAGATTAACATATTAAAGATCAGATTGGGATTGGTCAAGAGTGAATCCCACTGATGTTACCTCCTTCTTATGCTCTGATAAAAGGGCTTTGTATGGCCTGTTTTTACTGGTTGAGTCCATCAACTCCTCTTTCGTTATTAATTATCCCTTACTATTTCATTTTATAAACAATAATCATAGCGTTAAGAGTATAGTTTCATATGGTCATATTTCCCAAGAAACATATAATATTCAAAACACAATGGTCATATTTCAAATATACTCACTTCCATAATAACAGGATATAGTTATGTCGTGTCATATAATAAAACACACATTTTCTGGAAAAAAGTATCTTTAAAAATGTTTGGGTAATTACAGAACTTACGGATGTGATGAGGAATAAGAATCATCATCCATTTATGTCAAAGTGAATAATTTCATGAGAGAAATTCATTTTATGGGGGTAGAATGTAATACCACAATATTTCATGAAATATATTTCTTTTTTAAATAAAAATAATTTCTTTGAAATCTTACGTTGCATAGAACAACATGTTTAAATAAAATCCAAAATATAATTACTTTAACATGATTTTTACAACTTATATATTAAATTTGAGGGAAATAATAGTATGAAAAACTTTATGAAATATTTAATTTTTCAATTTGTTGTTAATATATTAATTTATTCTTATCAATGAAATATTTTTTTGTAAAGTCATTTTGTTTCTAAAATATATGTTTTCTTAAAACACATATTTTTTTATTTATATGATAAAATAAATATAATATATTTTTTAAAATTTAATTTTTTTTGAAGAAATTGAAATCATTTAGTAAATTCATATTGATTTTATTTATTCTTGAACAGTTTAATTTCTCACTAAATAGAAAACAATTCAATTATTAGAAAACATTCATTTTATTTTAAATGTATTTTTATGATTTCAAATTGATCTCAAGGAAAATTAAGTACTTTTTATTTTGATATATTCTAATTAATGACATTTAAACAATCTATATACCATATTATTTTATAAGTACATTTTTGGGATTAAAAACACATTTTTCCAAAAAAATTAATTTTCGTTGTATTTTAATGATTTAATTTTAAATGTAATTTTTAAAATTATATGTTTTTAATTTTTAAAAATAGATTCCATATTACGAATTAGTATTTAAAAATTATTTTATATGTTCATTTTCATTTCTTGACATAAAAAATCCACTGTGGTAAAAAAAGGATTTACCATAGTATTGGTAAAATAATGTAGCGGGTCAGAGTTAAAAGGTAAATGTATAAAATATCTAAAAAATTAAACATTAAATAGGTTTAATATGTTTTTATAGAAAATAAAAAACCTTCAAAAACATTAATTATAATCTGAATTCATTGGGACTAATTCCACCTAAAAGTTGATGGCTTTAAATATAAAATAATTATTATTTAATAAATTAAAACCTCCCCTCCTCATGTATAAATACAACTACTGACCTCCCAATTTCTCCAAAAAATCATAAAAGATTTTAAAATATCTAAAATATAAAATCTTCTCTACTCACTACATGATTATTTGAGGCAAGTATCATCCAAATACCAATTCCATGTTCACTAAGGGGGGCTTCAAGGAGGTGATATTTAAGAGGTGACTTTCTCAAATAACCAATCTTATTTTCATTTATTTTTATACCTTCTCGTCAAATACTTTATATATGAAAGAATAATAACCCCAATATGATGTATAATTTAAATTAAATATTTATAATTGAAAATATTATATCTATTCCATTAATTACATCATTTTATTCCATGAAATGAAACCACTGTCCAAATTATGGTGGTTAATCGTCACTGTAGATAATGATTTTATATTTTCCATTACCACCATCAAGGCTGGGAATAAAAACTTTATTCTGGTTTAATAATATTCTAATTGATATATTATAATCTATTTCATTTTTTTGAAAAAATATATAAACAAAATATTTAAAAAAATTAATGTAGATTATGGTGGTTAGAAAAACCTCCAAATTGAAGAAAATATATATAATTAAAATCTTATAAAATGAATCATCCATATATATAAAGAAAAAATTATATATGTAACTATTAAAACATATGTATCTTCCTGAATATCATTTAATTTAACTTCTAGAGTTTCATATACTATTGATATGAAAATTCATAATTATGCACAAGTGTACCGACCATGAAACCATGAAATGAAAACCTTTATTATGAATTAATGGTTATTAATATGTTATAAAAGTATAATATAAGGTATTATAAATATTAATATGGTTATATAATTAATTAGTCACATTTTTTGAACCTTTATACAAGAGGTTAAGGTACACAAAACTAAAGTGAAGGATGAGGTAAGGGTTTCTTATCTCAATTTTACTTTTGTGAGATATATGCCTTATTCACCAATTTTTTATCATGTTTGGTTTATATAATTCCCATTGATATATAATTTCATTAATATAATTTTATTCATGGTATTAAATGTTTCATTTAAAAATTATTACTTTTATGGTGAAGATGATTCTTCTGATTACAAAGTGGTAAGAGAATTCTTAAACCAATTTCTATTCTTTGGGTAAAACTTATATTTTATTGACTATGTCATACTAATAATATTGTGAAATTACTCTTGAATATATTATGATATATTTTCAATTTTTTATGTATTTACTTCAAATACACATATTGAATTAATTTTATTAATGCTCTCTTTAATGCTATTATATTTATAAGGAGCTTTCTTATAAAAATATACTTTTAAAATTTCCCTTAAAATACCTTTTAAAAAATATCAATGCTTTAGATAATTATTTCCATTTTTTAACATCCTCTTATGATTTTATTCAGTCACTTTTAAGAATGTTTTAATTTTTACAATATAGTATGAATGGATTATTTTTTTCATGTTTTAAAAGTGGTTCTTTGTTACTTTTCTCAAAAAAATACAGAAGGAATATTTTTCAACTTTTATGGAATGAATGGATTGTCCCTACATCATTATTATTTAATTCTATGATGTCTCATTTATAGTATTATAAATTTATTTTAAAATAAAATGTTTTCTTATATAATTTCATGACTCTATAAAAAATTGATTTGATATTTAAATTTTTATTCAATAATTATTTCAAGTGACATTTCCAAATTATTTTTCATCTAAGATAAAATTATTTGTTCTTACATAAGATTTACTGAGGTTATTATTCAAGGATAATACACATTTCACTTTATGTTCTAGTAATGTTTGTGATGTCATGATATTTATGAAACCCATTTATTTTACTTGATTGATGTTATAATAAAAAGTTGATAAATGTAATTTTCTTTCATTGGTTCTGATATGATGAAAAACTTTTATTATTGTTTCACACATATTTATGTATTTATTTATGTGATATTGGTTATTTTATAATAGAGTATGGTGGTTATATTATATCAAATGATAGGTGTGGCCTATATCTCCCTCTAATGAATTAAATAATGATTTATATCTCATTGGAAATACATGACTGAAATGGGAAGTGAACTCGATTAAGTAAAGTATGACTAGAATGGGGAGTGAACATTTCATCGTAAGAAAAGACTATAATGGGAAGTGAAACCAGTTCAGTAATAGAATTTTCATACCATGAATTTCTTGGGAGTTATCCTTGCCCACTATAATGGTATATGGAGTGAACCCATTCGACTATTATAGTATTGGGAAAGAGCCTTGGCTACCAAGGAAACACATTTCTCTGATTATGTGTATGCCACAATTCCATGTATTATGGAAATGGTATTATCTTATGATTCATATCTTATGAACATAAATTATTTATCCCATGAATCTAGATTATGATATTGGATATTTAGTCTACAATTTTAAAATTTAATGTTCATGTTCTTATGTATTTATGCATATGTTATGATTGATATCTCCTTTATTTACTATTATTATGAATTTGTTCTTTCCCTTTTATTATATTTATTTTTCCAAGGATACAAAGAAAGGTATTAAGTGTGATATTTCAAAAATGTTTTCTAGTTTTCAATGAATAATTGGGCGATAATTTATATGTTTAATGAATAATTTGTTTTGTTTCCATGTTTAAGAATATGCTAAACCCTTATAGTTATATCATGATTTTGTTATATTCTGTAATGAATATTATTTTATTGATATGTAATATCTATGTATAGAATTTATGAGTTTTTTATTTTAAGGGTTGAAGAATAGTCCAAGATATTAGTATTCCATGGTAGATTCAAACTTGAAGAAGTTGAAATTTATAAAGGATGAATTGAAAACAATCTCCACATAAAAAATAATGAAGTGGTATCTGTCGTTGTTATTTTTTATGTACATGATATTATATTTTTTTGTTAAAAATATATATTTTTTTAATAATTTTATTTAGAGATAAATATGTTTTTGGAAATAATGATTCTTGGTCAGATGAGATATTTTCTATGTTTAAATAATTCACCACAGGAAGATCAAATTTTTTATTCTCTAGTAAAATTTGCTGGAGATATTTTGAAGAAGTTTGGTATGGAGGGTTAAAAGTCATTTTGAAATCCTATATAAATGTTAAATATATTTTCGAATGATATGTATGTAAATTAAGTGTATTCAATATAATTTTGAGAACCTATTGGATGTTAACTATACTTGATAGCTTCATTAGAAAATCTTTTCTTTATAATTACAAGTTTTTTAAATGTGTGAAATTAAACCAAAAGAGTCTCATTTCATGGATTAAAATAGTATTATATATTATAATCAATGAATAATATATTTCATACTAAATTATGATAATAAATGAAAACTTGATCTATTTAATTTTACTAATGCATATTGGTATGTAAATCTTTGTGATATATTTTCTACAATAGGTTGATATTTCTATATTTGGTAGAGGTTTTTATGATAAAGTATGAAGGAAAATAATTATATGACCTTGAGAACTACTAAAATATAGCATGTGGCTTCTACTAAAGACACAACATAATTGATGTAGATAATGACTCAGTTGGAAGATTTTAACGAATAGGTGATGTCACCATTTTTTTGTTATGTTAATCAATGTGATATCAATATTTCAAGAAATATTATCATACATTCAATATCTAATAACACTTATATATAAATATCATATAACCTATGATATTTTTTAGAGGAATTTGTTGAAACTGAAATTTATCCCTACAATGAAGAAAGTGGATAATATTTTCTCTAATCTATTTCCAAAGTATGATTTTTCATGAATAGGGCTGATGATACAAATTCAAACTAATCTCTTATAAGGAAAAAGTACGGTTAATTAGTCCCTTATATTATATTTTTCTTTGGATAGTGTTTTCAAAGGAGGAGAAAAAAATAAAAAAATATATTTCTTAATGTTTATTTCTTAGTGTATTTATAAATGGGGATAAAAATATTTTGTGAATATCCAATGATATGTGTTGTATAAAATTGGGGATATATCTCTTCTAAAGGGGGATAATATATTCAGGGAAATTTTTTAAAAGTTTAAAGCTACGAGGGAAACATTTAAGTGTGTGAATTATTTTTTGTTTTTACTTAAGAACTGATCTAATGGGTTGGGGACCATTAAGGTAGGAATCTATTAAAAATATTATTTATAGGTTCTATTAACATTTATGAGAAGTGAGAGAAGTTTTGATTCAATATAAGAATCTAAATTAGTATCAAGTACTAGTAAAATTTGATTATTTTTCAAAATAGCATTAAGATGACTAAGGTGTGTGAAGATCTGAATGTCCGTGATGTTTTATTTACAACAAGGTATTTTTTTCAATTCTCTTGTCTCTTTCACTAATTATACTCATGTTAGTTCAGAATTATAGAATAATGATTCATTAATATAAATATTGAGTTTAACAGAGAGTTATGGTAATTAGTTGATAATAAATCCAAAGGTGTTGATTTCTGAGCCTCAAAGATAGTTTGAATAAAATTGTTGACTAAGGGAGTTTGCAATGATTAAATTTTTAGTTATTATATTAAAAATAATTCAATGAAGTAGAAGAGGAGACATTTATCATGATTTTTTGTTATCAATGCATAAATAATATTTAAAATCACTTGAAATAAATTATAATATTAAAGTTAAAGGATACTGGGAGGTTTGAATAAGTTTTGGGATGATATGGTGAAGTTTTTATTTTGAATTTATTTAATAAACTTTAGGATTTTGAAGTTGAATCTAGAAAAATGGTAAATTCAGAAAAAAAATATTGAAAATCATAGTATTTAATTAATCTTTTTTAGGTTTATTACCCATGAATATATGTGAGAAATTTTAATAGTTTTTAATCTAGTTAAAGTTCATAAGGTTTATTTCTAAACCTATTTAATGTTATTGATGATTAAGGGTTCATTCCAGAATCTGTGTAATTTTTTTTGAATATTATAAGTTTCTTTTTAAAATCTTCATAATGTTTCTAAATACTTTTTAATGTGTGGAACATCATAATGTTGAACAAAAAATATTGTAAAGATCAATTCATCATAACATCAAATATTCCCAATATTGTTTTATAGCTAATATAATCAAGGCTTTATAAAGTTTATATAAGATTTTTATAAGGTTAGGAGGCTTCATTAGGTTTATTTTAATACGAATCATCTTTATAATGATGGGATCAACATAAGTTTCCACATTTTTTAGATTTTTTTGAGAAAAATTAATGAATGAAAAATTTAAAAAATATAGAAATAAATTATTCTGAAGAAAATTATTTTTCAATGGATGACATTGGATATTTCTTGTGATTTAAACATCACAAAATTATATTTTTGATTCTTGAAAAGGTAGTATAATTTTTGAATCATCAATAAGAGATTTCCTCTGAATAAAATAGGAGTAATTACTCTATAACCACTAGGCGTGAGGAAATGAGTGCCTCTTATTGACCAAGAATAAATTAAAAAATAGAAATAAATTTAAATTAAGACAAAGAAGAGGTTAAAAATTATTGAATAATGTTATTTGATTGAATTTGTGTTTCAAAATAAAATTCAAAATTTCTTTTCTGTTTCTCACGTGTGATCTCATCACCCTATCAGGAATACAAAAAAGGGGTTCATGAGATATAAAAAAAGAATAAGTAATACCTATAGAATTATCAATAATATTTTTAGTTATATAGAATATAAAGTAGTGATTGAGCATTTCAAATAGAGATAAGAGAATAATAAATGCTAAAAAAAGAATAAGATTTACTATAACAATACTATGGAATTCTGTTTTGGTTAATGGATTTTCTTTTGTTGAAAATAATTATATTTAATTTTAATAGTGTAGGAAGAACTCAAAATAGTCAAAATACATATATCACAAAAGTACATGGATATTACCACCTCACTGTAACCCATATGTTTGTACTAGTAGGTCCC
Organism: Viscum album; assembly: GCA_963277665.1. NCBI lineage: Eukaryota > Viridiplantae > Streptophyta > Magnoliopsida > Santalales > Viscaceae > Viscum > Viscum album. The sequence goes on along the minus strand of OY728155.1, from coordinate 438,325,324 downwards.
ATAGTCTAAGGGAAATACAGATCATGTTAATAATTAGCCTTTATGTTTTGAGAGGTGATCCTTACAAATGTATCTTTCCCTATATATGTGTCTGTGTGTGTTTAGAAATGATCCAAATTAACTTTAATAGGTTTGGGGGTTTTAGTAAGAAAACATAAAAAAAATTACAAACACTTATTCACCACCTCTTAGTGTTTTTATTAAAATTATATGGGTACATATTCATGTGTTATTAGGGATCAATTACCCTAATTAGTGATATGATTCTTAGATTTTTGAGGATTAGAGTGTCTATATAGTTTATTATTTTATAACTGAATTACTGTTATATATAATGGATAACCATAATTCAATGAACTACTGGGGGATTTCCAATTTTGATGGAAAAAAATACTACAACTAGAAGGACAAAATGATTCTTTATATTTTATCATTAAGTATAGATGTTCTTGAAGATTCAACTAATGGTTTTACACCTCATAATAAGAATGATTATATTACTACATTAAATAGAAATGATATTGACAAGGATGGTTGTGAAAGGAATTACATATTATAATGTCTATTAAAGAAATAATATTTGAAAGTTAAAGACATTTAAATAGAAAAAAGAATATGGAATAGGTTGGAGAACATTTATAAATGGAATTAAAAAGTGAAGTAAGGTAAACTTAATATTTTTAGGTTAAAGTATGAAGAACTTTATATTCAAGAAAATGAAATTCTACATTACTTCTCCACAAGGGTGGGTGACATAATGAGTATCATTTGATGTTATAGTGAGAATTCGAAAGATTCAACAATGGTTGAGAAGATAATACACATTTTATTAGATAGGTTTGATGTTAATGTATCATATATTGATGATAGGGACCGTATAACACATCTTATTGATGAATTACAGAGAATACTTATTGTATATCTGATAATTAAGGGATGCATGTATAAATAGAAGCTCAATGATGAAAAATAAATTACATTCAAGGAAAAAATGTTGGATAAATATAAGAATAATTAGGTTAAAATGAAGTTGGTTTTTCATATTAAAATTCAAATGTGCATTTGAAATTTAATAAACTTGAAGAAACCTAAAAATTTATCAATGGAATTTTCCTTCTTATTATATAAATGTTTCATATTTAGTATAGTAGTATTATAAAAATCCGATAAACCATGTGTTGGAGACAAATAAATTATTAAATTCATTTTAAAATTACATTTATAGTATAAATATATAAAATAAAACACCGAACATAACAATGGTATCCAAATATAATATAAGATTTCTATAATATTATAATTTTGATGTGCTCGATCCTCTGGAATGATCTCACTCCCAAAAAAAACTATATAAATTTAAAAAAGTAATAGTAATGAAATATCTATTTTGAAAATGAAAATATATATAAACATGAGAGAACATATAGGTGAATGAAAAATGAATAACATATATGGTTTTTAAGGAAGGCATGGAACCAAACGAATGTTACAAATCTGACTGTTGGAGTATTAATCTAATCATTGGTATAGTACTTTGACCATTAGGAATAGTAATAACCCCATTAGAATAATAACATCAACTATGTAATTTTAAAATAATATTTAATTATATAATAAAATAAAAATATAATAAATTTACATCATGATAAAAATAAATTAATGTTTTAAAAATGAAAAAATAAGTGTTTGGATTTTTTTTAAAATGCATATGTTTAATTTACAATCATTTGATAAATATAAAAATTTAAAAGAAAGTTTAATTCCATAAAATGGTTTAATAAAAAATATATTATGTTATATTAAAATGATATAAAATTTATGAGTCTATAAGTATTTTATCAAAGGGTTATCAAATTGATCATAATATTAGATTTGGAATTTTTCTAATAAGTATAGATTTTATTTAAAATTAATTTACTCATAATTAAAAATATATTTTTAAAAATTGAAATATTTTTGGAAATATACACATGAAAAAAATGTTCAGGGATTATTTTTGGTATTTTTATTAAGTAGTTGAATTTATGATGAATAATGAAATATGAAAAAATACATTATTTAATATTATATATTAGATACATGAATAACTGTGAATTGGATGACGTATTTATCCATTATCCCCAAATCAAAAGAATACATTACTATATATACTCACAAGATTCATCACTATTTGAATTCTTGAGCTAAAATAATATACAAATGAATATAATATTAAAAACCTTTCTTCTCCCCTTATAAATATCATCCCCCACCACCCGTTCTCCTCACACTTGTAAATATTTAGAGATTTCCCAAAAATCTACACATTTCTCTCCCCAACACCATCCTCCATAACCTATATGTTCCTGTATTACCCAAATACAATTTCATGAATCCTAAAGGGGTATCCATGTAGGAGACACCAAATGGAAGAGCTAAATTCCTAACTGATCCTCCTACAACCTACCATATATGAATTCCATCCACATTTATATAGTAACATAAGTATACCAAATATACTTATATGTTATTATTTTAGTGTAATATCCATTTTTTACCCTTCCCATAATTGATTCAATAATTAAAATGAGGTTCATGTCATGATCACTCCCCCACCCCCCTAAATGATGATTTTTATTTTCCACCACCACATTCATGAATGGTTTAAATTAAATTATTCTGGATTAAATTAAAATTTCATGTTTAAAACCCATATTAATAATAATGTTTTATTTTATTTCTTATTCTGTAATGGTTAAATACTCTTAATGTTAAATAAAACTTTGTAAGTTCATATTGGTCGAAAACCCATCTTTATGAACTAACCGTATAATGATTAAATTAAACAAAATGAATTATCCCTATTTTCAACACATATAGATATTTTGGACCAATTTAACTTATTAATATAAAATAATAATATTTTATTTCACTCTTGGAGTTATAGTCCCATTTGACAATAACATCAGTAATTATCCAGAAACCAAAGTAGCCTTGGAAACAAGAAATGAATGACCTTTCTATAGTAATTAGAGACACAATATCTCAATTAAATGACTCTAAACTAACATAAAATATTAATAATTTATAAAATAAAGATGAATTAGGATCTTAATAATGTTTTTAATAAATCTAATTTGGTCATTCAAAATTTTATGTTAAAGTGCAGAACAAATCCAGACCAAAGGTGGAGGAACTCTCCGAACCACATTCTTTTACTTGGGTTATGATTTATCTATATCTACCTACATTTTATATTGTATTTATCATTATTTAATTCTTCTAAATTTTGTATATTTTTCTCTTAAATTTTTATATATCTATTTATCACCTTGATTACTAGGCATATAAAATCTCTTGAATTTCTTTTCCCAAAACATTCTTTTATATAAAACTGATTTAATGGAGATTCATATTTCTTGTTTCATGTTATGAACCAACTTATCAATATTTTTTAATAATAACTGGTTTTATGAAAATAATAACTATTTTATTTTGAATCTTCTTAGTTGACATATGGATTTATGAAAAATATGATCTCATTTCCATGGTTAATTATTCCATATCATTTTCATAAATCCTCATTAACGATTTTCTATTCCAATATTACTTACCTTACATTCGTGCATGAATTTTCTACAAATGAACTCTATATTTGAAAAATATACTTATATTTTCAAATATTATAAATCAAAATATTTTATTTCATATGATATTTTGAATACCTATGAGATATCCTATTATTATTATTTTATGAAATATAATGTAATCTATTTCTTTCAATGGGTATTTCTTAGGTTTGTCCTCTATATTTCATTTATTTCAGTGGAAAACTTATTCTTGTAAATGAAATGATATGTTCACCCATATAGCACTCCAAATAATTGGTTAATTTATATTTGTAATGAGATGATATATATTGGATTGTGGAGTAAACCTAATCCATTATGGGAATTTGTCCTCCATGTTATGATGCCTTGGCTATGAGTGTTTATGTATTCTTATGATGAATGATTTATTTTGGATCCATGTCTTTTATAAAATAATTTTGTTTCATTTTTTTCATATTTTATGCCTCATTTTCATGCTTATTCCCTTATTGAGATTTATAGATAACCCCTTTTCTTCATGTAGTCCCCACTTTATCCTATACATTTATAATATATAAAATGTAATTAGGGAACATTATGGAAAATAAAATAAATATTCTTTATTTTTTAGTTTCATGTTTATGTGTTATAGACCATGTCTTTCAAGGACACTGGGCCTCTACATTTTGTGGTTGTGTATATCATATTTTTATATTAAAATACATATAATAATATGTGTTAGAGGTTTGGGTCACTATATTTGGTATAAAAGAATTTTCTAGTGATTTTAAGAGATTATTAGAAAAATACATTAGTGAAATATTCATGGATAAGCCAATGTATAATAAAGAAACCAAATTTTTTGTTAAAGTATAAAGTGAGTTTTACCCAAAGAATGAAATACATTTATAGATAGTATAAGTGGATGTGGATTGGAAATTGAAGTACCATTTTTTAATTATTTTGAAAGGGATGATTGGATTTGACATCGACATGTACCTGGTTCATAGAAAAGAGATCTTTATATAAAACAAATATGTTTCTCCCTAGGGATATGATTTGATAAATTCACAATGTATTTATAAACTATTACGAATGACTTGAATATATTTTTATATTATAAAACCTAATAGGAAAATTACTATGGCTAAATTATATTGAAACCTAGAGACTCACAAGTTATCATATACATGACAATTATATATTACTTATTCTATGTTTATAGATTACCTTTTATATGTTTATTACTTTATTAATTCACATCCCAATTTTATTCTTTTATTTTAGTTAATGGAAGGAAATATGAGGAATCATTCTAATAACCAATGTGATAGAAAATGTGATGTTTTCTATAATATTATTCCTAACTAGATGGGAGTGGGAGCTAAGAAATTCATAGAAGTGTGGATAAAATAATATAGGCTATGAATAATAACCTGAATCCTATGGAACACCATCCTTACACAAAGAAAGGGAAAATTTGGTCGATTTATTTATCTAACAAAGCCTCATAATATTTGGGGAACACATTCACCCCTATTAAATGAATAATATATTAAAATGATATCTATGATATTCGCCATCCTTTAATTCCATAAACAATTGAAAGTCATATTATCCATTAATCATATTGAGGGAGAGGCTGATTAATTGTTTACACTAATCAATAATAATAATCGCAAGGAGAAAATTTTACCCATTTAATGAGATTATTTCTGAAAACATTTAATTTTTTTTCCAAGAACTCTTCTAATTAAAATAGAGAGGGAGTCACTTATATCAATGAAAAAGAAAGATAAGTTCACTATGTATTTTTGGATATACATCGTTGGGATTTCACAATACACCTCTAACTTTTTCATCAACACCAAAAGTAAGGTGAGAAACATATTTAGCAGATTTATTCTGATTCTATGAAATTATTTATCAATTTAAGACCTAGATAGCTTTGAAGAGATTTTCTATTGTTCCCATTTAGTCAATATAGATATTTTTGATCATCAGTTGTCCCGAGAGGTTAGAGAAAAAATTCATAAAATTAATTTTAATTTATGAGTATCAATAGAGAAATCCCATGAATGAATGAAAACCCAAACATCCACATGTAAAAATTGTGGGAAAACAAATATTTGGAACTCTCTAATGGGAATGGGGAGACTATTAAAGTGTGAAAAATAGGAGAATCATGTTAACCAATTATAAAGGTATATGAATAATTGCACTAATGATATTGAAGAAAAGAAAGTTAAGATCAACCCTGGATCATTACCAAAATGTTTCTACACAAAGAAAACAATTATGAAATTTAATGTTCTAAACCAAGGGTTTTCATAGATAATAAATGAAAAAAACCTATATAGATAAGAGAGAAAGGAAGTTCTTATGATCTCACTACTATTGAGGTGGTCAGTAATAATGAATTGGTAAATCATATGCTATTTATTTATTCAATAATGGTAGAAATACTATTTCATTATATTTTTACAAATTATTTCATATCATGTATGTTTAGTAGAAATATTCAAACACCACCTAAAAACATGGATGATATGTTATCTATGAAGAGAAAAAATGGGGAGATTATTACATTATAAGTGTATAAGTTTTCCCAATTCAATGTTTATGGAATTGAAATCATAGAAAATATTTTCATACTTTTAGTGAATTTTAGGATGTACTAGAAACAGATTGGTTAACCTTATTTAAGAAAACATCTATTATTGGGTTTGGTAAATCAATCTCCATATCCGGAATCATCCTCTTATTCTATTCCAGTGTAAGGAGAATGAATCAAAATTATAATCTTATTATTACGAATTGATATTATTTTGTTATGAGAATTAATATCATGATCAAATGGTTGAGAAAAAATAGAGAATCGTGGTAGAAGACATTCCCATTTTGAGGGACTATACTAATGGATTCCTTGAGGAATTTTATAGTCTTCCTTTTGATCAGGATCTGGTTTTTTCATTTGAAAATATAAATGGATCTCTTTTTATATGAACGACTTCATATATAATATACATTATCAAATTAGATGAAATAATGAAGAAATTATAATAGAATATAAATAAGAGTTTTATATGACTGAGTGATTCACTATGAGGTGAACTGACTCTCTTTATGATGAATAAATATGGGTTAATAAACCTCTATATTTATTATTATGAACAAAATAAAATAAATATATAGAATAATTATTCTCTTACATGTATTGATATCTTGTTTTATCAACTATTTGGTTCCCAATACTTCTCTTAGTTTGATGTTTGATCATGATATCTCAAATTAATGGTAAACAAGAAAGATATACCCAAAAACTAATTTCTAATAAGTTATAGACATTACAAGTACATAATGGTGACATTATAACTCACTAATGTACCAAAAATCTTCATGGAATTAATTAATTGCCTTTACAGATTACCTTGATGAATTTGTGGTAGTATTTTTACATGATATTGTAATATAGTCCAAACAAAGAATAATAATGAGGTGGATTTTATTACTATTCTAAATACATTTTAAAAGTATAATATATATGAAATGTATAGTAAATGAGAGTTTTTATTATATTAAGTATCATTATTGGGAAATTTTAGAACAAAAAAAGGGATATCTATGGATCTATCAAAGATAATGGTGACAGAGGAGTGGCCTAGAAAACAATTTATAATGGAGATCTAGAGTTTAATTTCACTATCTAGGTAATATCAATGATTTTTGAGGATATTATTAGGATTATAAATCCCTATTACCAAACTAACATAGAAGGTAGTGAAGTTTATTTTGGACTAATGAATGAGAAGAGAGATTTATATAAAGTAAGAACATGATTACCACTACACCATTACTCAAACTACCCTCCTGTGAGGGACTTTTCATGGTATACCATGATGAATCAAAGAATTTATTGGAATATGTATTGATTCAAAATCATTTATTCATTCCTTAAGTCTCAAGGATGTTAAAAGTTCCTGTGTAGAAGAATATAACACATTATATAGAGTTGGTTGTAGTCATCTTCACATTGTATATTTGGTAGTATTATCACTATATAGATATGTGTGAAATATATATATATATAAGATCCTCATCTGAATATTCATATAGAAATAGATTAATATACACTAATGAAGATGGGTAGATCTGGTAAAGGACTATGAATAATTAATCTATTTCCATCCTAAAAAGGTAAATAATGTGGATGATGAAATAAGTAGAAAGGATACTATAGCCTTATCAATGATGAGAATTTAAATGGCTAAAATCTTCTGATTATTTTAAATGAAATATATGAAACCCATAATGTAATTAAAAAAAATCATACCTAGATCAAATGATTTCTCCAACATCCATTCTAGGGAAGATAAGTGATGTTAAAAACTATAATGTTGAAATATATATGAAGGGGGAATCTATAAGGATAAGGAAATCCTTATAATTCAATATTTAGGATGAAGTAGGTGAAAAATTTATGAATATGTGTTCCATAAAAGCAAAATATATAGGAGGAGTTGTTGAATGATGCATAAAACACGATATTCTCTATCTACTTAAGGATAATGAATATGTATCGAGATCTCTGAGAGCACAACTGGTGTGAAAATTTAAAGAAGTATATTGTGGAATAAACATCACTATTCCTAGTAGGTTATCAAATTAAGGAAGAGAGAGAAATGTTGAAGGGAATAATTCAATCCATACCCATATAAGTTATAATGGATTTTCTTATAAATATTCATCACCTCATTTAAATTTTAGAGGACTTATCACTTGATTAAAATGCTAGGATATAAATTTAGAAAGTGGATAGGCTTTATGGAACACCACTATGAATTATATCTGACTAAGATCCAAGGGTTATCTCTATGTTTTGGAAACTTCTACAACATCATCCCTAAATAGAGTTGAACTTAGTATAGCTTATCATCCCTAAACTAATATCCGATCAGATAACACTATACAAACAATAAAGGACATGTTATGATCATTCTGTTTTGTTGTAAAATGATGATGGGATCAATATATTCCTATAGAAGAGTTATTGTATAATAATATATGTTACTCAAGAATCTAAATAGATCCTTATGAATCCATCTATACGAAGAAATGTAGGGCACCTAAATATTTGGTTGAATTATATTTACCCAAGTTTATGGGATTATAAATGGTTGAATAAATATATAAAATTTCAAGGGCATTTAGTAGAACCTGTGGTTTTCACATAGTTAAAAAAATGGTTGTACCAATAATTTTTATATAGTCCTCGATTTTTAGGTTATAGAAAAATGTGTATCTCCCAATATCATTACAAAATTGAGTCATGATATTTGTGACAAAGGGAAATATAAATCCCATATGCATAAGCCCCTTTTATATTATTCATTGCATTATAACTATGGACTATTAACTAACACCCCCAACAACCCTATACCACATAAATGATGTGTTTAATGAAACCCTCTTGAGAATGTGAATACCATATCCATTACATTCATAGAATCCATAGGTTGTGTAGTTGGAGGATGACATCTCTTGTGAGGATAAACTATTAATGATCATAGACTATAGCTATAACGATCTATGAAAAAAGACTACTCATGTAGATAAAGTACCATGGATGAAAAATATGCATGAGGAGGAAAAATTGGAATTATAAAAAAAATTAAATAAAAGTATCCTCGTATTTTTTCATCTATGTGGGGAAATGAAATTTCAATGGTTAAAGTTTCTAAGGGGAAAAAGTAACTAATTTGTACTTTATCAATTTAATTTCTCTTTTTTTTCAAACAATGTGTCATATTTGGAATGTTGGTATTATATAAAGAACATGCGCCACAATATATAACCACTAATTTTATTATAATAATTTGAAAATTTAATATATATTATATATAATAATAAAACTATAAACATTAAAATGCGACAAAAAAAAAATAAAAATAAAAATAATTATAAAATTTTGATTTTCTTGATCCCCTTGAATGATCACAGTCACAAAAAACACTTTAGAATTGAAATACTGTATTACTAATGCAATATGTATTTTAAAAATGAAAAGATACATAACCTTGAGAGAGGAGTCAATTTAATTAATATTGAATGAAATATAAGGTATTTATAGAAGGTAGGGAACCCATATCATCATTACAAATAAGACCATTAGAATAGTAATATGAAAGTTAGAACAGTAATATGTCAATTAGGAATATTAACCAGATCATTAGAATAGTATCCTCACCAATTTAATCGTAAAAAATATTTAGTTATCTAGTTAAAAGAATATATAGAAAATTTAAATCACAACACAACTAAATAAATGTTTTCATAAATGATCCAATGAGTGTATTTGTTTTTTTGAAAATCACTTATATTTTATTTAAAATTTTTGTAATAAATAAAAAAATTATAAAAAATATTAGTTTTATAAAAAGTTTTTATTGAATAATATTATGTTCCATGAAAATTATAAAATAATTTTATGACACCACAAGTGATTTTCTAAAGGGTTAAAAAATTGATCATAATATTAAAATTGATATTTTTTAAATAAATAAATTTTAAATTTTAAATTACTTTTTTCATATTTAGAAAATTAATTTCATAAAAAATGACTTAATTTTTAGAATATACACATTGAAAAATGTTTGGGGTGATTTTTTGGAATTTTTATAAAATATTGGAATTTTAGTGGATAGTGAAATACTATAAAATATAGTATTTAACATTATAATTTAAATACCTGAATAACTGAGTCATGGTTGAGGTAATCATATACTATCTCAAACCCACATGAAAAAATTACTATATGTAATCGAAACATTCTTCATTCTTGATAGTGATGTGCTATACTAACAAAAAACTTGATATTATATTAAAAAACGCCCCTCTCACCCCCTTATAACTTCCACCCATCACTAGCCTTCCCTGTCACAAATTATAAAATTTGAATCTTTACCAAACTCTAAAATTTTTTCTCCCAAATCATACCCTCCATGACCTTGTTCTGGTATTACCCAAATATTATTCCATGAATCCTTAAAGGGTATGAAAGGAGGAGATACCCAAAGGAAGAGGAAAATTCTCAACCAGAAATATTTAATTTTTCTATTCTTCTACCTCCCACATATGAATTCCATACAATATGATATAGTAACATAGCTATCATAAATATACTTATATGTTATTATCATGGTACAATTTCAATTTTTACCCTCCCCTTAATCGAGTTTAAAATGAAAATATAGCTCATATTATGGTCAGTTCACCACCAACATAAATAAACAACTAAATTTTCCACCACCACCTTAATAGATATTTTAAAATAAATTATTATGGTATAAATAGATATTAATAGATATATTTTATTTTTTTTATTATGGAAGGTTAAAATTAACTTAATGTCATATAAAAAAAATTAGGTTTACAATGGTTGGAAAACCTGCCCTAATAAACAAATTCTTTAGTGATAAAATTTATACTAAATGAATCATCACTATTTTATTACAAATAAATAGATAGGGAATATTTCAAATTCTATAAGTACATTAATATCATTTAATTTCAATTATATATTCTATGTCTTATTTTTCAAGAACATCAATAATTATCCACAAACTAAAGTGACCTTGGAGCCATGAAATGAAAGTCATTGGTAATATAATTATAGATATAATATATAAGTTAACTGACTCTAAAATAACATAAAATAATAATACTAAATTAAATATCATTTAATTATATTCTATAATAAGTTTTAAACAAAAAAAATTGGCCATCTAAGAAGTTAAGTGAAAGTAAAAAGTGAATCCAAACCAGAGGCAAGTGAACTCTAGAAACCACACTCTTTTATTTTGTTATACGTTATCACTAAATACCAAAATTTCTTTCCCTATATATCATTATCATATTATTTTAAATTATCTCTATATGTATACAAATCCATTACATAGCTTATAACCCTTTATTTCCAAGGGATATAGATGCTCTTGATATTATATTTCTAAATATTTCCTTTATGTAAACATGATTTAAATAAAATTAATATTTCTTATTTCATATTCTGAACCAGCCAATGAAATGTATTTAAATGTGAAATGAATTATGCAAATACTAATAATTTTAGGGATAAATCACATAGTTCACTTCTAGTTTTATAAAAAATATGGTGTGATTACGGTCTTTAATGATTCCATACCATTTTCTTAGAACACCATTAAAAATGTACAATTACAAAATTTTTGCACCACCCTTAGAAAATTTTATTCAAATAAATTTTTTATTTGAGTCATTTTCTTATTTTTAAAAAAATTAGAACATAGAATATTTCATCCATTATTCTCTTTTTAATCCTTGTGAGATATCCTTTTATTATGATTTGAGGAAATATTATGTAAACCATTTATATCCATGGGAATTTCTAATGCTTAATACTTATGTTTGATTTTCTTATATAGTAAACATTTTCATGTAAATATTATTATGGGAATTCCTATATTTCACTATAATTCATTAGGTAATTTTTATATATCATAAGATGATATGTATGATATCTTGGAGTAAACATAATCCATTATGAGACTTTATCCTCTATGTTATGATGTCTCGATAGTGAAGCTTAACATATGCGTATAATGTTCTGAATTATGTTGTTTCCACAATCATAAGATCCCACGATCTTATGTTACCATATTTTTATGTCGTTATTCTATATTATTATTCACGATGCTTGTATTTTATGATATAATGTTTTCCCATTTGGCTCATATGTTATGCTTGTATTTCATGATTATTCCTTTATTGGGCTATATAACTCACCCATTTTATTTATGTATTACCTAATATATCCTTTATAGTTTTAGACGATAAATCGTAATTAGAATAACCTAATGGAAATTAAAATAATTTTATTTTTATTTCTAGTTTCAGGTTTAGGTATTATGAATCTAGTTTTCCAAACACACTAGGACTCTAGATTACGAGGTTATCTTTATTTGATATTTAGGTCAAGAATCATTTAATAATATGTTTATGTTGTTTGGGTCACTATTAATATAATTTATATTATACTTATAAATGTGATTTGTAGAAGGGAAAAATCAATGGAAATATTCTACGAAGAAATTTAAAGTGTGAATAAATTGTGAATTTTATTACAAACTATCCAAAGTTTATATAAGAAGAATCCAATGACGATTAATAAAAAAACCAAAGAGAACCTTTAAAATAAATCATCAAAGGATAATAAGACCATGATTTATTTAAAAGGTAATGAAGATAATTTCTAAAAACTCAAGAATATTAATTTTTTTATTCAAGTGTGAAAGTTTTGAAATCCATGATGAAGAAGAGGTATTTAATAATTCTAATTATATTTATTAAAATATACTATTTTTTTAATTTAAAAAGTTAGATCTCCCTAGTGATAGAAGTAGTGATGAATAAATCTATAAAGAAAATGAAACGGATTTTATGATGAAATGATATGTCATGGAGGTTTTCAAAAATATCTCCATGTTTTAGAAGGAGATCAAAAATTGAATAAAGAAAACCATTATTATTATTAAATTGATTTTAACTTTATATAAGTGAAGTAAAATATTTTCAATAAAATTGATGATTTTAAGATATTTATTGATGATAATAAGACCTTAAAAATAAATGTGGGAAAATTTTTTATTCTTAAGGAAAATAATACTAATGTTCTTCAACAAATTTTAGTGAATGTTCAAAAGGAGGTGACGAATTTCAAATTCAACTTATAAAATTCAGTATAGGAATTCATAGAAATATTTAAAGAAAAAGTGGTTGATAATGTTTGTAAGTCTTATTAGAAATTTTTTTCCAGAATATATCTCACACCTAGGGTTTAAATGATTATCAAATAACTGGTGGAGAGCTTTATAATAAGACGGAGAAAGTGAATAAGGCCATATTTGTTGAAAAATAAAGTTAATCTCATAATTATGGATATTATATAAACTCAAAATTTAAATAAAAAACATCTAAAATTAGTGGATCCAACTGTGATTAAAATAATCTAATATTGGAGAATAATTTGTTGAAATCCTAGAAGAATTTTTGTTCACGAAAATGATCCTGTATTTATTACTCAAGGAATAAATAAATAAATGAGTCAACTTCTATACAACATACTACTATCAAAGGAAAGTATGATTTATAAGGATACTATTGGAATTATAAAGGTTTTAGTAATTTTAAAAGTATGTATTAGTTTCATTATATACATTTAGTTGGTCATATGAGGTTTTGGAGGTAGTTTTGGAAGGGGAGTCACCCTCTCAAAAGAGAAAAGTTCATAAGAAGACTGAAATTTTAGATTAGAATTATTAGAATATATTTAAAATACTTGAAAATGTGTTCAAAATATATGACCATATAGGTTAATTTCTTGAAGGTTTCCTCTCCATGATACTATTACTTTTGAGAATGAATTTAAATACTCATATGTCTTAGAAGAAGAAGGATAAACGAATAAAAAAGGATTTTGTAGTTAAAGTGAATCATAAAGGATCTAGGGGAAATCTCTACACATTATTGATACTGACTGTTCTTCCCAAATTATAGGGGATATTAAGCTTATAAATTATAGTTATAAGTTATATGAAGGATAAATTGCCTTTGGGAATGATGGGTCACACAATATTAAAGTTATTAGATTAGTTGTAATTAGGAAATATCAGTTGATGTCCTATAAAAAATTATTTGTTAAAGAGTTGAAACATAATCTTATTAGTGTATATCACTTATTTTATGAAAAAAAACTAATTTTATATTTCAAAAGTATGGATTTTTTATGAAGAAAATGATGGATAGGTTTATCTTTACAAAATTAAAATGAAAAATGGGTAATAATATATTTTATTTAAGAATAAAAGAAGAAAATAATTTATGATATTTAAGGATCAGTCTCTTATTCCCAAATGATATGATTAATATTATAAGAAGATATGATATTTTTGAAGTTCATAAGATTAAAATAGAAGGTAATTATATTTGGTCCATATTTTAAAAATAAAATACTTTTTGATTCTCCATACAAAATGGTATAGATTCAATGTAGTCATACTTTGATGCTGGTCAACTCTGACATTTGTAGGGGCCATATAAAGAAATAAATAAATGGAGATAAGTATTTAATGTAGATTATTAATTAATTCACTTGAACTATATTTATTAGGTTTATGAAAAATAAATAATCGGCTTTTGTAATATATAATAATTTCAAGAGTAAAAAAATGAGTCTAATTTCTCCTCAGAGAAGATCTAGACAGTTAATGGATTTGAGTATACAAGTGAAATATTAAAGTAATATCATCTGAATAATGTAATTAATCATAAAAATATTGTGGCATATACACCACAAAAATTGTTTTTCTAAATATAAGAATAAAATTTTACTAGGTATGGCTCAAACTATGTTGTTAGATCCCGCCACATATCATTATTTTTGAATAAATTAAAATCGAGAAGTGGTTCATATTGCAAATATTTTTTTATATAGTTCACATATATACACCCCCCATATGAAATGTTTTAAAAAAATATCCAATTTCAGAGTACATTATAGTTTTTGGAATCCCCTACATTATCATAGTTAAAGGCGAAAATTTGGGAAACTTTGAACAAATAGGTGTTGACAGTGTATTCCTTGGTTATCCTATAAAAGGAAATGAATACCACTATTATAACAATTATACTAAGAATATTATTGAATCTAAATAGCTGAAGCTTCCAGAATAATAACTATATTACGTTCCATGTCAAGAAAAATGCTTCATATGTAATGATAATGAATATTTTTTTAAAAAAAACATAGTGATGTTTTTAAAAAATGGTTTGAATGGAAAATAATTTCACATTTGAGATGATGATTTTGCTGATTCATGTGATTAAGAACAACCTTTTTTATATCACCCAGGCAGAGAAAAAATCTAGGTCAAAAACAACATTGGAGATCAAGGATAATAATTTACAATAAGAATAAGTCATAAAAATAACACTTATGTCACTATTCTATCATGTTGATCCAGGAGATGCCTATGATGATCTAGAGCACCAAGAGACTTCTGATTATTTAAATGACTAATTTGATCATATAGAGAATATTTAACCCCATTACATGATCTTTCTTCACTCCCATAGAATCCCATATTTTATAATTCCACCATATTTGAGTTCAATTATTATCATGCATTTTCATTTAGAGTAGGGTTTTAAAGTCTTTTCCTTAGAATATGGTTTCTTAAAAAGGTTTTTCTAGTATTTTAGAGGGGAAATTATAAGTTTATATTCTCAATATAGGTTTCATAAATAGTATTTATTAAGTGTGTATTTTTAAAATATAAATCCCTGGTCATGTTGATAGAAGTTTTGTAATGACCCACCAATTATCATTGGCTTAAGACTACAATGAGTCATTACTAGGCCTTAAGAGACATCCATAAGATGCCAAAGTATGGAAATAAATGCTTAGGGGTTTAAAATAGAACTGGGGGACAATTTACCATTTATGAAATAAACCAATAAATCTACCAACCAGAAACAAAATTCACTATATGATGCATGAACAAATAGAAGACAACTCAAAAACATCATGTATCTCAAAATCACATCAAAGTAAGAAACCACAGAAGAATAACAAAATATCAATGTACATAACAGATAGACTATACAAGACTCTACAACGACCTCAAGACTCTAGGGTTCACAAGCTCCAAGCTCCCAAATCTCAGAACAACCCAATCATCACAAGGTAGTGCTAAACACATGCGAAACATTACCTATTCCCTTATCCTGGAAGATATCATCTACAAAAGAACTAATGTTCCAAAGAAAGGGTGAGTATAAAACTCAGTATGTTTTCCTCAATTAATTCACTACCCATGCCACTAGGATAGAAGAGTTAGATATAATTATATAAAATTTTTTATATAATTTTTTTTCTCAAAAACAGTTTATAACCAAATATAAACATGTTTCCAAAACAAATCATTACCAAAAACATACAAGTGCAGTTGAAACAAATTTTCCTAGCAAGATATTTTTCCAGAAAAATAACTAAACAATCTTTATAACCATTTCACAATATCCCTTTATCAGCATACCCAACAATTCCTCAAACCCATTCAACCAACCATGCATGCTACGTTATGACAGTTCCATACACATTAGCGGTTTCTCATCAATCTACCAAGTCGAAAGGTAATTGTTTCCCATGTGCTATTAACACTTTGGCACCGAGAACATGGTCATATTTAAACTATGCCCCATGTATGAAATTCCCATGTGCCATTAAACTGTTGGCACCAAGAACATGTACATATTTCAACCATTCTATGTATAAGAATCATGAACATACACCACATATTTCCAACAATCATTCCAAAACAACCCTTCCAATAAAAACATCTTTTTAATGAAAACAATTTTCATCAAAACCATTTCAATGCCGAACTATTTCAACTCTAAACAATATTAATAAAACTCCATTTTTATTTAAAACCATTTATATTAAAAATATATTTTTCATTAACCATTTAACAATTCTAGAAAATCCATAATTTAAAATCATCACGTTTAATTCATGAAACTAAACCCCTTTTTGCACAACTATTCACCAAGATCATGCAATTTCACAGAAACCTTATATAATCAAATATTGAATATTTTTCCATGAATTTCAAAATAAATAAATAAATTTTAATCTAATATAATTAATTCTAGAAAGAGGAGATGAGAGTAAAGCCACCTACCTCAATGGTTTTGACGAGACTATGACAAAAAACAAAGAACACACAAGAAAGCATGTCGATTCTCCTATAATGGACATAGTTCTCTTATCCTAGAAAGATCAAGACTCAACATTGAATTATTTGGAATCAAAAAACGTTTATCTAACCACTATAGGTTTATATTTGAGAAATAATGGATATCAGAAAAGTAGATCTAAGAGGATCTAAGAAAACATGACAAATCTAAAATGAATGGTGATATACCTCATGAATCAGACTCTAAATCACCAATAGAAGGCTCTGGTTTGGCTCCAAATCATGTGGTGAGGGTTTTCCAGCCTTCTAGGGAGAGTTATCATGAAATATGGGAGTTTTGAATCCATAACTAAAAATATAGAGAAAAAATGAGTAAGCTCATGGAAAATAGGATCTAGATTTGACCTTTGTTCAAGGTTTGACCACACAGTTTGGGCCAACTGTGTGTGGATCGTGTGACTATCCTTTTGGTCCCAACACTTTTTATAAAACCCCCAAACTCTCCCATACTTCACCTTTACCCTTTTTATGGAAACATCCCACTTTATGGAAACACCCCACATTATAGAAACAACCCACTTTATGGAAACACCCCACTTTATGGAAACAACCCTCTTTATAGAAACAACCAACATTATGGAAACACCCAACTTTATGGAAAATCTCTATTTTATGGAAACTCTCTATTTAATTGAAACTCTCTATTAAAGACACACCAATAAAAAAATGCGAGGAAAGGGGTTATGTACATGAAACCGGGGGTACTACAAGTTTCAATATCATAATTTTTGATAAAGAGTCATATTATATTCTAGTTAAACTTGTATAGACCATTTTTCTCAAAAAATGAGGGTACTAGTAAGAATATGTTAAATAGTATAGGTACCACTCAAGAATAAAATCCTTGGTTAGTATTTCATGGAGTGGGATTAAAAAAGTGGTCTATTAATGAATGCTTCAAATCATCAATCATGAATTAAATTCATTTCAACTATTATTCAACATTAGTTTAGGTTATTAAATAATTTTCTCACTAAATGAATGAGTCTAAAATTTATAAGGGTATTAAATTAATCTTAATAAGTTTAAAAAACCCAAAAAAGAAAAATTAAACACAAAAATTATAACAACACATAGAGGGGTCCTTGACACTTGATATATATAATGTACACAATGAGTAATTTATAGTTTTAGAAATTACTATTAATAAAAGACCTGAAAAGGTATTGGTGAGGGGAAACATCGAATATATTTTATAAAAATATTAGAGGAGTTTGATACACCCTAGTGTATTTAGTATAATTCCATTGAAATTTATTTAATTGTTTTCAATTTATAGTGGTGTAATTTTTTAACACTCTTATATTTATTTCCAATACCCAAAAGGAAAGGGATTAGATACTTTGAATGGTATTTCATAACTATAATTATTCTTACTAGGAATTAATTTTATTATGGAATTATATGTTAACACATAATATTCTAAATGAAAGTATCATTCATGAATCAATGTGTTAAGATCCACCATTATATTTTCCTTGAAAATTCATAAAATTTTAAATTCATACCTTTTAATTAACACACTATCATGTATATTTAATTTCCAAGGGTGTCCAATCCTTGTTATATCACAATTTATATTATTTTTATTATATTATTATATATACTCCAGTTATACAGGGATGTGGAAACTTTTCTAATACACTAACTTGAAATAATCCATTCCTGTAGTAGTTTTATAATTTTTTCTATAGTCCCACAATATGTTCTATAGTCTTTGATGATAATATTTTTAGTTTTGATTAATGGTTTTCTCTAAAATCACTTATATTACTTAGTTGGAATATTTAGATTACCCATTTATTTATTGGTGGAATGCTGAGGATGTATTTTTCTTTAATCCATAACTTCTAATTAATCCATCTGTGATCCTATTTAAAAAATATTTTTTTGATATCTTATGATTTCAATTAGTAATCCAAATCTATTAAAATATTATTTCTTCCAAATGAAAAAATGAGTAATCATTTTTTTTCATTATTATCCACTACCCATTTTGAAACATAATCAATCTCATGTAATATAAAGAAATTTACAAAAGATATGGACAATGTATTATCAAATCCAGTCCCTATATATCAAGATTTCATAAAAATTAAATGTGTGTAGAAGATTTTTTTTTGATTTTTTTCCTTTGAACCAATACTACCTGAAATTCTTATAGAACATATGTGTATCATTTAACAGGGTTAAAAAATATAATCTACACTATAGAACATTTTTATTGGTTCTTTGATGTAAAAATATTCATCTATAAGTTAATATGTGATTGAAGTTCCAAATATAGTATATTTCACTTTCAAGAAGGCATCTCATAAAAATTTAATCATTATATATTTCTCATAAATATGGATTTTACTATATATAATACATTGAGTTCGATTTAAGTCTCATAATTTTATGTTTTCTAAGGTGTGGTGTTACTTTGGAAGTGACAAAATAATTAAACATGTCTTTATATTATGGTATTTCTCCAGAAAATTAAGTAACACTATTCATATAGAATTTATTAATTTAGTGGTAAATTGTTTGAAAATCTTACATCTGTTTTGTGAGGTAATCTATTCATGTGTTGTGAAACCATATTATTTATGTATCTCTTATCTTTAATCTCTACATTTAATTCATATATAAATAATACCCATCAAACTTGTTTGAATTTTTAAGCCACTTTTATCATGATATTTCTGATTTTTGAATGATTAAATAAAATAATCACTTCTGTTCCAAGTAAATAAGAATGAAATTTATCTAATTTAAAAAAACTTTACAAAATATTACTCTTGAAAGCGGTGCAATTTTTTTGGAAAAAATAATTATTCTTTTAAGCTAATTCAATGACATGAAGATTCCTATACGAACTTCATGAAAGTAAATCCCACACAATGCTTTTGAAAGAATAATATAATATCTTAAATGGATCTTTTAAATTTAGTGGATGAATCAAAGGAGGTTTGTTTAGATTTATTTTTACTTAAAAAGTTATTTATTACAAAATTCATCAAAGATAAATTTAAAATCCATTAAAAGAAAACTATATAGTGGAAGAGAAATCATACAAAAATCTATGATTAATCTCCAATATAATTCTTTATATAACAAAATAGATTTCATGTTTTATATAAGTGGGATATTGTAAATAATCATTGATCATGTATTTTAATTTATCAACCCCAATATCATTTTATATGATAACATAACCAAGAACTATTCCCTTTTCGAAAATAAAATGAAAAATATCAATGTTAGGAATATGATTCCTCTTAATGAATGTTTTTGAAAATCAATCAAATTTGGTAATTTAGTAATTATCAATGTTCCAGAAACTATGATTATATCAATAAATATTTCTAAGATACATTTAATAAAACCATAGAAAATAAATTCCATAAACCTCTAAAATGTTATTAGGGAACTACCCAATCCAAATGGAATACTTTTATAAAAAAGATTCCATAACTACAACTGAAGGCCATTTTATCTCAGTCATCTATTTTAATGGAAACTATAAAGAATAATTAAATCCCACAAGAAAGATAATAACGTATTTTTTTTGAAAATATTATGATATTTTTTCAATTAATGGCATGTATAAGTGATCATTCCATAATAAATTATTAATTATCATATAATCAATTCACACCCTCCAACTATTTTTAATTTTCATAGGTATCAATTCATTATTTTTTATTCATAAAAATTACAAGACCTAAATGGTTAGGAACTATGTGAGAGGATTATATGGAGTGATTAAAATTTAATCAAAGTGGTGTAAATGTATAAAAACCATAAAATAAAAAAACTATTTAATTAAATATAAAATTACAAAACCGATAAATAGAGAATTCATACCTTACACTGAAGCATACTCTTGTTGTTTCCTTAATCCAATGACTGATGAATATCACTATGAAACAATTGAAAGGATATTCCCTCTATTTTTTATTGATGTGTTACACTGAAACATAGATACTATTTTCACCTCATTAATAATCCCATATAATATTTATAATATTATTAATTAATTTCATTCATTCAGTCCGTAAATGATTTTTTGGAAATATTTTAAAAACTTTATAAGTATGAAACATACTATGAAAACCTACCACATGTTTAATATACTTAGCATGTGAATAATTTCAACTGTCTGTGAAGGTCTAGTTACCATGTGGAACCCACCACTGGCTGTACTTAAATACATTGCATGAATAAAGAACCTACCATGAGTCAGAAGATTTTTTTCCCAAGTCATGAAGCTATTATGCATTGTATAAGAACCTATCATGTGTTAATGAACCTACCACCCATTAAGAATCATCCTACTATATAACAAATCAACATACCATGCAACAAAAAATACAAATTTCATTAAATTCCCATACTAACCATGTATATCTATATTTTTAGTAACCAAAAGAACAACTACCTACTATATGAATTGTTGTACATACCATGAGTACTAATGAAGTGACCATGAAAACATATGACGTTTTCATGTGACATATTTAAGTTACCACATGAAGAAAAGAACCAACTACATGAATTATTGAAGTGTTTGTGACTAGTTTCTACGACAGCTGACAATGCCAACTGACCATGAGCTCATGTGATCACATTTTAATTAAATACCACATACTATTCCTAACATAGTAGTAGAGTGTTTTCAAATCTAAAATGAATAGTTTTGAAGCATTAATTGTAACGTTGGAGAAATTAAATAAGCATCTAATTTTCTCTAATGGATACTTTTATATGGATATATTTTTAAGAATATAAACTGATATTGTTTTATATAAGTGCGGGATATACAAATATCAACATAATAATAAACACATGAACCTATGATACATGAATGATTCTTTCAAAACACTTCACGACTCACTATTTTTTTAAACCTATTATGAAACTTGTTCGAGATACTTTTATTAAACAATTTAATGACTCCTAGAAAATTGAATCTATTCAGATTGAGTATCCCCATATGTCCTCATCTCTCATCTATTTATCATTCTCTTTATCCTTAGCTATTTTTTCATTTTTATTTCTCTATTTATCTATAATCACATTTTCCTACACTAAATTGGAGAGTTCTGGATACTATCTTTCAAAAATATTTTCCTCTGTAAGACCATGTTTATATTTAAAATAGGTCACATGTGACATGTATTATTTTTCTCCCACATAGAACTATGGAATATTATTTCATCCTATACTATTAAAGTATTGTTATTGATAAAACCATATCTATGTTTTCGATTAGTTTATTTAATAAAAACCACTTGAAATTAGATGATTTCTATGTGTAGGGGAGTATCTCATGGCTTAATACTAAACCCCATGTTTAATTCTGACTATAATATTTTATGTTTTGTTTTTACAATTTTTAATGATAAACTAGAATATCTTATAAATCTAAAAAAACTCTAATTTAATAGTTATCTTAAAATTATGTTTTATATAAGGTGTTTGTTACTAGTAGGTTAGTTTAAAAATTAAATGTTTTTTCAAAATTTGTTTGATTGAGTTTCGATCAATCTTTTTAAAACCATTTTGAAAGAAAAAATTATATAATTGTACATATTTAGTTATTTATGTGTATTTTCAAATTTGGGGCATTTGTATTTTAATAAATTTTAATAAAAGTTTTAATTTGAAACTCTATTCATGACTATTGGGTGTTTTACTCTGAAAATCATTTGATATTAGAGTTTCTTCAAAATATCATTTTACTATCATCTGTTTTTGTCAAAAGATATCAAACTTTATGTTTCAACAGAATTAATATATTTATTAGTAATACTAATAATTAAGGATATACCACTAACTATCCTCCTTATTTTAATGCTACAAATTATTCTCAATGGAAAATGAATATTAAAATCTATATTGAGATCTTGGGATTTCATATCTACACTGCACTGCAATTTTAGGAAAATATAAAATTCCTAAAACTATAAAAAACACATATGATGCTACTATAGAAGATTCATATTATTCAAATATATATTGAAATGAATTATTCATATATTTATTTAGTATAATATTAATTTAATAGAATATATTCATGAACTAATACTTTTGAAATATGGGATACAATAGATGTTTCTCATGAAGAAACCTAAAATGTAAAATATATTCTTTAAAATACTTATACTAATAAATTTAAAACATTTAACAAGAGGTTTAATAAATACATTTTAAAATATTAATATCGTATTTAAGGAAATAGTTAACACTTTTCATGCTCATGGAAATAAATTAACCAACAAATAAAAAGTGATGTAATTGCTATGTTGTATACCTGATAGATATTGAAGAATTAACACTTTCAATAGGTAATCTTGTGAAATCAATACACTACCTATAAAAAACATATAAGAAATACCATGATGTAAATGGAGTAAATATTATTAAAAATGATGAAGTAGATATACTCAAGATAAAGTCAGTAACCTTCAAAACATCTGACTCAAAGCAAAAAAGAGAAGATCAAAGTTGGTGGTTGAAGTGAAATGAATAACCCTCAGAAAGTGATGAGGAAATGGATCACCTTACTATATAATTCAATAAATTATATGGGAATAAGAAAAAAATTATGAATTCTATTTATATATTTATGTATGATAATAATAAGAATTATAGAAAATAATGGAAAATAAGTGACTCTAATAATGAAGTGACCTCCTACAAATGAAAAGAATAAATTAAAGAAGGTTTTCCTAAACTGTGATATAAGAAACATTATGAGGTAAAAGGTAATATAAATAAAATGGATATGAAATCTACATGGAGTTACTCTAAGGAAATTTTAAGTTATTCTGATCAAAGTATAGAAGATAAGAAATACATGATCAATATGTCTTTGTTGACAAACACATATGAGGTATCAAATATTTATCCTGTATCTATTTTCCATATTTATAATATTTCTATGAATTAAAATATTTATGAAAATATTTCCATTGATGATCTATTTTAATATAAAAATATTTTTGAAGAAACATTCAATGAACTCCAAGGAAGATATAATTTTTTTAAGAAGTAGAATGCTTTGTCTGCTCACTCAAAAGTATATTTTTCCATACATAAGGATAATAATGATCAATAGATATTTTGAATAGAGGAACAAATATTTTATAATTAATAATTAAATAATATATTGGGGATATTTAATAATGGTATAAAAAATCTAACCTTGATTCTTGGTAAGAAAAAAAAACCAAAATATACTACTGTAATTTGTTACCAATCTGGATAGAGGAGAATTTATATGAACAAATTCTTCCCTAGTTATAATTTTTCTAGTTTAGTAAATAATTCTTATTCTCATTGACATTATATTTTTTGTATTTATAAAATATTAAAATCTATTTATTTACAATTAATTAAACAATTTTTTATTCCAAAATCTCTTAATACTAATATTTTAGAAAGAAGCTAATACAGCTAGAAAAATGATTTCTTATTTAAACTTTTTCTGTTGGAAACCTTATTGAAGAGTACTAGTACGAACCAATTTTATCTAAATATTGTATTATCTATAAACATGAATAAGTACTTATATAGCTTTAAAAACCTAATAAAATAATATGGTGGTCCTATCACATTGGTTTACTACTCCAAATGAAATAAAATTAAATTCAATCAAATCATTAACTAGAGTACTCTTATAATTTCTAATTTATTATTTGTGGATGTGTTGATATTTAATATACATAGTATCACTTAGTTATTTTATTATGGTTATTATATTATATTCTAAAACAATTATTTTAATGTATTTTATTACAAACATGATTTAATTTTTTCTACATTGAAATACGATAATGTTTATGTAGTTTATTTAAATTCATTACTCATTCAAAATATTTATTTAACATATATTTCAAATATTCATAAAATTGGAGGTGCATACTTGGACAGTGAAACTTACACTCACACAGAAATAAAACTATAAAAGGATTATTAAAGGATCTACCTAAAACAAAATTTATAAATATAATGTATATGACCCATTTGAAAAAGGGAAACAACACAAAATATATTTCAAGCCAAAGAATGATGTGTCAACTTCTCAACCCATAGAGTTGGTTCACATTGAATTGTTTGGCCCCTATAGAGGTCATAGATTAAATGTAAATAAATAGGATCATGTCCTAGTAGATTAATTCTGCAGATACTCCCATTATTCATTCAATATCACAAAATTGAATAGTGTTCTTGTTTTACAAGGAATGTGAATTATCTATTTAAATAAGTATATTTAGAAAAAAAAGTTAATAATTGATCATGGATGTGAGTTTGAAAATTGTTATTTTGAATATCTATGCTAAAAACATGGATATAGTCATAAATGTTATTCTCCTATGACCCAATATAAGAATGGTGTAGTTTAATGATGAAATAGAACCCTTCAAAAATATTTCTAGACCATGCTAAATGATAATGATTTAACTATCAATTTTTGGGTAGAGGCTGTGAATACATAAGAAAGATAATATATTATTACATGTTTTTTCATGATTTATTTCATAAATGTACCCATTATAAAATCCAAAATGATCACAAAAGACTAGTGCATTTAGGAAATTTGTAAACATAGTAAAAATAAAATAAAATAAGATTATAGTTAAAATATTGAAAACATATTTAACATGATCCTAAAATTCTACAATACTTCTAAAATTGCACAGGATAACTTAGAGATGTCCCAAATAAATGATTGTGATGTAATTCCAAGTAAGGGAATAAATAGAGAATATCATATAGTAAAATAGTACAAGTGATACAAGATACATCTCAAGGGAAACAAATAAGGGTGAGAATCATAATCTTGATCAATGAATCATAATATAAAATAATAGTATAATGGAAACATAGGAATCTTTTAAAAAATTATAAAAATGTTATCAAAAAGATAATTTAGGTATCACCGATAAGAAAAAATAACATAGTGTTCTAAATATGAACTCCCATGCACTATACAAGTCATATAATGAAATAAAAACAGTACATAATTCATTGGAGGGCTATATAATTCTATGTACATCCATAATATTCATATCATTTACATGCATAAGTGTGCCACCTAGATTATTCAACATAGGATCATATTTCATCAAATTTAATTCCAATATTAAGGAGTTTGTGTTACATACATGTAATTCCCCAAAAACATTATGGATAGGTGCATCTTGGTGTATACCCTTGAGTGGTAATGGGGATGGGTATTTACTACACAATTATTTGGCATGAAAAATCACAATATGAATTTAGTACAAAAATGGTATATAAGGGTTTATAAAAGGGATTAATGAGTGTTAAAGGGGTACATGATCTCTTTTTAATCATAATAATAAAATAGTGATATATAAGAATACAATCCAACATAAAAAATTGATAATTTAAAGTCATAAGATAAATAAGGTTCTAGAATAAAGATAAGAATTAATAGACCCCTTATCTTTTGAGGGACCATATAAAATATTTCGAAGAACTTATTAATAGCTTGGGATACCCTTATGAATACTATACTGAGTTAAGGTTAGAGTAATTTCAATATAAAAGGGTTTTGAGTGAAGTGTAATGGTATTTTTGGTGGGTTTATATGATAAAAGTGGAGATTTTTTAATAATTTATCAACACAGGTTTTGGGATCTATATGATAATGTATTAAAAAACAATCCATTCTATGTTTTTCACTAGGATTCTACCAAAGTAACTTTTTTTTCATTATTTATTGTTTTCAAAACTGATCTCATTAAAATAATACCATTGGTTATGTGAAAGCGAGTCATGTATTCAAATAATTAATTTCAAACCATAAAATATAATATATGATTTGGAGGATTATTTCAGGTGTTATAAAATTAATAAATTTTTAATAAATAAATTATTTTAAAGGGTAAATATTTATTTTCTCCTCGATAAAATTTATGGTATATGTTATATCACTTATGGGTCATTATTATATCATAATACATACTATATATTTAGAATGTATTTAATTGTTACCTAGAAATTCAAATAGCTTAGAAAATTATGAAAGAATTATCATTGGATTATTTAAATATTCTAATTTCAAAAATAATATTTATTTTATAAAAATAATTAATCAATATTATAATTTATAATTTTAAATAGAAATACACATTTATTGAAAAATACAATTTTTTTAAAAAATAGATCTCTCATAATTATAAAAAAGACATTTGACTTTGAAAAAGTATATTTTCCTTTATATTTAATAAATTTTATTTAATTATATTTTAATAAAATATAATTAATTTTAAGAATTCTCAAATTCATCAAAAAGTGTGTCTTGATTGAAACATTATACTTCTAAAAAAATACACTTTGTGTTTCTTCTTGTGAGAATCTTATTTTTATCAAACTCAATATTTAATAATATGGAAATTAATATTTAAAAGGTATAAATATAAAAAGTTTTTAATAAAAATAAAATATAAAAAATCATATAGTTGGGGTATAGATACATTTCTCATCATTACCCAATTTAATTCCGTAAGGGTAAGGTGTTTGATGGTGATATTTTCCTAGGGTGGTTTGGTGAACCTGGTTTTCACTGTGATATCTATTAGTTTGAACTTATATCGTAAATGGTTTTTTTATTCTATGGTTTTTGGATCTCACCAATCAAAGGAGAATCCTAGTTATTCTATATCCCTTTTAATCCTTAATAAATGGGTTTTATAGGGTATGGTCCTACTGGTCAAGGTGGTCACATCTTTCATCTGTGTTAATTATACATTATCATAACACTTATTATATAAAATTAATTTGATCAATGGTTATGAGGTCTAATGGTCTTTAAAATAAAATATAATATAAATATCCAAAATGACAAAATTAATTCATGTGTTTTCAATAAATTAATTACTTTATAATGATTTTATTCATTTGAAAAGTGGGAATTTAAGTAAAAAAAATTTGGGTCATTAAATTATTCTCCAATTCCAAATTTTCTCCATTGAAATTTTAATTTTATACACTAAAATAGATGAAGGTGATTCTCTTCAATCACCTCTTCTAGTTCCCATGTGTCTTCCACTAACATGTGTATTGACTGTAACATTTTGACTAGGTGAGATGTCTTGTTTCATAAAACATTTTCCCTATAATCCAAGATCTTCTCCAGCTACATGTCAAATGAACAATCACTCTCCAATGGCACCACAAATGGATTCAGTACACGTGAAGGGTCCGGTATGTACTTACTTAATTGGGATACATGGAGAACGTCATGTACTTGAGAGAAGTTAGGTGGAAGTTATAGTCAACATTTTATCACTATGATGTGGTCATGGCCCTCAAAGGGTCCAATGTATCTTGGACTAGCCTTCTCTTATTACCAACCTATGTGAATTATTCCCATTTTGATATATAAAGGAACACATTATATTTGACCCCATAATATAGGTTTCATAGATGATTTTATGTATAGATTTTATGATGAATTTTTGTGTATTTCATATGATTCTGAATGATTTAAACCTTCTCTGTCATCTATTTGATAAGATTAGGTCCCATCAACTTCTGCTTTCCAACATTATCATAGATTGTCGATGTCCAACACCTCTTTACATACATAGACTCATATGGTTCCTATTGAATGATAAAATGAAAATTTTTACTATATGAGAACTCTATTAGGGGAAGGTATTGGTCCAAAAATCCTTTGAAATCCAATCAAAATGATATAAGTATATCCTCTATATTTTCAATAGTTCTTCTATACTAGCATAAGTATTATTGAATCTCAGTTATGTATGAAGCACATCTTAAAGGATTCTCCAAAACCATTAGGTAATCCACATATATCAATTAGATATATTAGTGAGACTAATTCCATCCAATAATACCACTTCTATCCTATATATGTTTGTTAGTTAGTCAAGAGAGAAATATTCCTTAATAGTAATGAAAGGAACCAACTTTGTAAAGAGATCGACTGCCACCAGATTGTGTTATTACTTTCAGTTATACTCAGTATTCAGATGATGAAATCAATGAATATTTTTTTCCATTTACATAATGGTTTGGGGAATGGTTTAATCATACACATAGACTTATATCATTCTTTATTGACTTAATGGCATACCAGGCATCCAGATACACACTCCACTATATCCATCTTCATGTTTTTCCACCATAATTTTTTCTTAAATAATCTATACATTTAATTTTTCTTGGATTAGTAGAAAATTATGAGTTAAAAACATCATCCAAAATACCCCTCTTCAGTTATGGTTTTAATGGGAAATATATCCGGGTTCCAATCCTTATAACTCCATATTCACTGAAGCTCTACTCCATAATAGTCACCAGCTTCTTCTATAGAAACTAATCATGCTTTTGATTATTCTTTAAACTATCTATAATTTAATTTTGTGAATTTAATTGATAAATTTAGGATGAATATATTCTTATCATTCCAATTTTCATCCTTTTAATATCTAAAAATATCAAATCCCTTAAAATCCTAATGATGGATAGAGTTGCAGGATCCATTATACTCAGAGCATCTACCACTTTGTTTACTATTGTAGGATAATATTGGAGTGAAAATTCATAATTTATCACAAGTTATAACCAAATCCATTGGAACTTATTTAGATCCATTTGTGTCAAAATAAAATTGAGACTATTAAGGTTCGTATACAAGGCAGACTTTTCTCTATAGTGGTAATACTTCCATATCTTTAATGGGAAGATCACATAATACTATTATACATCATGAGTTGGGTATTTATTCTCATGAATATTTAATTTGTGTGACTAATATTCTATATATTTTTCATCTTCCATTAGTACAAAACCCAATCCTTTTCTTGGATACATCAATATAGATCACAAATAATTTCCATTAGAAAATAATGTGAGCGCAGGTGCAATGATTAGCCTCTTCTTCAGCTATATAAAGGTTTCTTACAATTCATTATGATATATAAACATGAATCCATTCTATTTAAACTTAGTTAGTAGATTCAAAATTTATTATAATAGCCATCTAATCTAACGAAACTATGAATTAACTTCTTAAATTTTGTTATGGGTCATGCTTTGATTTTCCCTTTTTTAAGAATCTATATATATCCTAATTTTGGTGATAAAATTCCCTAATAATTTTTCTTTCTCTAACCAAACATCAAATTTACTATACTCTATATCTAATTATTCCATCCATAGGGTCTTTACTCTAGTAGTTAATTTATACTCATGTTCCTACTATATTCTGGATTAGATAATAATATCTAATATAAAGGATACAAAAAAGGCCAAGGTAATCCCTTAAAACTCAATTAATCAATTAAAGGAAGATAAATTGATAATTAGTTAGTCAAAATGTAACTACTATAAAACCATAATTCACATACCTTGTATGAGAATCGGTCGTAGATATATACACCTTTTTTTACCTTTATGTGATAATATACTAATACAATTTCCACCAAAGAGAAGTACTATGATCCATGTAGCTGATTAAAAAATTCAACAATCTATAGAATAAGATACATATTATTTAATTTGATATTTTTAATCTCATTAAAATCAATGTAGAGGCACATTAACCTATCATACTTCATGGAAAATAGGAATGGTTCACCCCATGGTGAATCACTTGGGAAAAAATACATTATCAAGATTCTATTATAATTGATTCTCCAACTCCTCAAGCTCAATAAAGTTCATTCTAATTGGAGTCTTGGATATTGGAAAATCTCTGAGTATGAGATCGACTGAGAACTCAACATCATAACTAGAGGGAAGACTAGAAAATTCTTCTGGATACACATAATCAAATTCCTTTATAATGGGAATGGAATCAAGGATGATCTTTTATTTAGTCTTAATCATTTGATTTAGATATACTTTCTCTCAAGGAAATAATATCCATTCTTGAGATGATGGTTCCAAATAAAATTCATCTCATCCATAAAATTATATATAACTAAATGGTGATTCTTGATATAAAGGGTGATCTCATTTTATTATTAATTTATGACGGTTCTATATAAGGAAATTCAATCCATTCCCATAATTTCATCAAATTCCTCTAAAGGAGTATCAAAAGGTTTCATATGAAATTAAGATCACAAATATGGAATGTAGATGAGTTATATGACTAGGATGCAACAATTGACACATCCTGCATATTCAAAAATAACTAAACACCCATGTTTTGAGGTGGTTATTGAATAGTTATACTACATTTGTTTGAGATAAAATTATTATATAAAATATAGTCACATAGGACATTTGATTTTAATCAATATATGATAAGAGTTACATACTCCATTTGATTTTTTCTCTAGTAATTTATTTATTCTAAAATTGAATTTGGGATGAGAATTTTAAAAAATTGAAACAAAAAAAGTGAAACTATGGAAATTAAAAAGGATTAATCATAAATGACATATATTCCTCAACCTATGAATTACTTGGTTCCAATCAAATTTATCCATGATCTATTTCATAACATAAATATAATGTGAATTTTCTGTTCCCTTAATAATATTTCATATGGATTTTTTGAATTTAACCAATAATATCCCCTGAAAGATTGAAACCAGATAAATATCAAGGATACTTTTCATGCAGCAGGTGATAATTCAGTGTAGCTCAATGTTCACTTTTCAAGATTATTACCCATAGGTTCATCTATTCCAGATCCAAATCCAATTGTTGTATCGCGATAGGGATGTATTTTATTGTAAACCACTTAATATATAATTTAAAAACAATTATGGATATTTTCCATTGATTAGTCTTATCCCTAAGGCTTTTATTAGAGTTTTATTACATTAATACCAAAATACTAGTCTTTTCTCTGATACGAACTATGAAAACCTTTATTTTATTACCCCTTATTTCATTAATTATCACATGAAGGAACAAATTATAAAATCCAAAACAATCATAAAGCCTAGTTTCTTTTTGAAATTAGGAATGTAGAAATAAAACATAAAACAAAATGAAAGTGACATTATCTAAAAAATACTTAACATTTTCCTAAAATTCCACTATTAGTTTAAAAACACATGAGATAAACTGGGGATGTGCTTAAGAAAGGGCTGAGCTATAAATCAAAATAATGTAATAATAAAAGTAAATAATAAGGTAAATTCATCCATATGAAAAAAATGGGAACATAAATGTAACGTAAGAGTGATATTAATCATAATATAGGACAATTATTCAGGATATAACATGATAGATTAAAGGAAATATAGGAATATTACAACAACATAACTCATGGCATTAAAAATCATAGGATGATTTTGAGAGCATAACGATGATACAAAAGTGTTTATATAAGGGATTAATAGTAGTGAAATGGGCCCTCATCACATGTAAATCATATGTAAAGTAACAGGGATATGTAAGAAAATAATCTAACATGATTTTTTTTGAATTAAATGGCAATATCCAATAAAGGTTCTTTAATTAAGATGATAAGGAGAGGATCCAATAACTTGAGATGACATTTCTAAAAGATTGGGAGGATATTCTTAAGATCATGGGGAAAACAAGGGTGGACAATGGGGTGGTATATTATTATAATGGTCCAACGATTTTGAGTGAAGTGGAATGAGAGTTTAATATGGTTTATATAGAAAAAGAGAGGAGAATTATTTACTAATTTCCACAGTTATGTTTTAGACTCTTTATGATAAAGCAATCAAAACCAAAACTCATAACATGGATTTTCATATGGTTTCTACCAAAGTTAAGTTGTTTTCATTATTTTAAAAGTTAAAATACTGATCTTATTAAAATAATACCACTGGCGATGTGGAAGTGAGTCAAGTTAATAAAAAATTAATGCATAAAATAAAACACAGGTTCTGGTGGATTCATTAAGGGTTTATAAAATTAATAAAATAATTATAAAAACACATAATGTTAAACTAGAAATATTTATTTGATTGGGGATACCTTGTATGTAATTTATTACATCACTTTTGAGTCATTGTTTTGTCATAATGCATACCATATATGTTTACCATAATTAATTTTTAACCAAAACATAATTTGTCTCCAAAAATTATGAAAAAATAATTGTTGGATAATTTTGACATGATGATATAAAAAATAAATTTTATTTTATCAAAATAATTCAATACATATATAAAATTATTCTTTTAAATCAAAGTACAAATTTATTGACAAATACTTTTGTTTGAAAATAATAGTTTTCTAAAACTCATAACGATTACATTATACATTATAAAAATATATTACCACATATATCTAATAAATATTTTTTTAATAATATTCTATAAAAATATAGTTTATTTGTGAAATTATTAAATTCATAAAAAATAATGTCTTGATTGATACTAAATACTTTCCAAAACAAATTACAGTTTTTATTTCATCAAATGAGAATCAAATTTTATATAAAACTCATTATTAAATAATTTAAAAAGTGATATTAAAAATCCATAAATATGATATTATTTCAATGAAAATAAAATATAAAAATTAATATTGTTATGTCATATATCTATATAATTTTATTACACTAAAAAATTTCTGATGGTTTTGGTGTGTGATGGTGATATTTTCTTGGGGTGGTTTGGCATACATGGTTTGGGTTGTGATCTTGATAAGATTAAAATTATCACGTAAATGGTTTTTTAAAGATTTTGTTTCTAGATTTCATCTTGGGATTGATCATGTAAAAATCATAGTGATGAAATCTCCCTAAAAATCTCCAACAAATGGGCTTTATATGGTATTATACTACTGGTGGAGGCCATCTATTCTTTTGTATCTACCCATTGGACATTATCATAATAGTTATTTTACACTACTAGTATGATCAATTGTAAATGGATATACTATCAATGGTTATGATTTTTAATGGCCTTTTAAATATTGAATACTACAACTATTAAAAATAACCAGAGTAGTACTGTGTTTTTTATAACTTCATTACTTGATAATGAATTGATTCATTCAAAAAGAGGGTATCTCATTAATCAAAGTTTAATTAATTAAAATAAAAATTTATATATTAGAAACATTTTTCAAATTAATCCAATTTTAATGAAACCCAAAATGTATTATGGAATGGTAGAAAACCAAAGGTTTATTTTTTAGATTTTTTGGCTGTAAATATATTATAGTCAATAAAAAATAGAATTTAAACAAATTTTCCCCCAAACAGTGATGAAGGAATTTTCCATTTATTTTCAACATATTGTAAATAATACATGGTATTTAATAAAAGGCAAAATATTTGTGGAAGAATATTTATATTTAATATTTTATAGAATAGATACACATGAGCCGAAGACCCTTTTTGAAAATTTTGATGCTGACCATTCTAATTTTGATACTAATTAAAAATCTTGTAATAATTATAACAAACTAGTATAAAAATATCCATGTTTTGAGGAATATTTTGACCTGAACCTACATAATAAAATAACATGTCAAACACTTATATTCATAGTGTTGTTAGGATATATAGAGGTCATGCTTTAGATTCTTTTGTATGAGACCAAAATAGAGGAATAAAAACATGAACTTATTTAATAAATATAATTGAACACCATGATATATTATCACATATTAAACCTAAGAACATCAATGAGGTAATATATTATGATACATGGGTTATGGATATCTCTAAAAAAATGTATTATACAAAAAAATATATATTGACAGATAATATATTTTTTTTGGTAAAAATGATCAATTCCAATAGATATTATGTTCTATTGGTATTGATTTTATGTAACAAAAATTGTTTTTACCAATAGTTATATATGTTTATATTAATCATTTAATACCAAAAAATATGTTACCAATAGGTAATCCTATTTCATGACCATATAAATACTATCATTTGGATATGTGTATATTATTATCAGTGAATGTTATAAATTATAAGTATTTTAATAAAATAATATAATCATACGTTTTTATTGAAAAATTATGTGTATGTGATATATGATATATATATATATATACATATGATATAATAATTATGATAAATGATTATAATTTTTGAAAACTAGAAAAATATTTAACTGACACTTGTAAAAACTAAATAAAGAAAATCACATATATATAATTTCATTACATGTATATATAAAATTTCTTTAATTAGAATAAATATAAATTTAAAACTTTTTTCATTATATAAAAAATATTTATAAATTTATTATATATCATTATATTTTTTTAAATTATACCAATAAAATGATTCCTACTTAAACTAAAAGGCTTGAATGATCACATCACTCTTAGCATTTTTATTGTCTCACCCAAAACTAGTTAATTTACATTTTATCCACTAAATGGTGTGTGAGGCCTATAAATAAAATGTTTTTTTGTTATTATTATTTTTATTACTATTTTTAATTTTATGTTCCCCCCCCCCATTCCTATCCCCACCCATCCCCTATCGAGCGCCCCAACCAAGAGGATCCTCGATGGCACACCTCCCACCTCTTCCAGGCATGGACGTCTCTCCTTCTGATTTCCCTTGCTGTCTCGCCCAGTTAACATTCCTCCCCTATACTATATTCATCTCTTTTAATTTTTTATTTTTCCTCTATTCCTTGGGGTGAAAATTACATATCATAACCCTAACCTAATTTTGGTTGTTTTATTTGTTAATTCTTAATGGTTAAGGTTTGTGAGACTTGATTGAGAGTCCTTTTATCCATGTTTTTTGAAGGATTTTTAAGGTAGTGCATAATCTTTTAATGGGTAGTGAAAAATATGTTCATTTTAGGGTAGTACATGATATATTTTATTTAGCCACATTTTTATAGAGTTTTTTTGTGTTTTACGGTAGTGTGTAATATGATTTAGGGTAGTTTATAATCTGTTTATTTTAGTAGTGTTTTAGTTGTGTTTTATCCATGTTTATTGATTCTTTCATGGCACTGAACTTCTCCATTTGGGAAGTGATAAAATCCATGTATCCTACCATTGTGTAGCTAAAAATCCCATCATCCATGCTCACATAAACCTAACTCCCACTGAACCATTTCCTTATATGAAATTCTACATTTTATTATCCTTTAACTTCACTAAGAAAACATCATGTGGATGATTCTCACAAACCTTGATGGAGTCCACTAGATCAAGATTCAGTCATCTATCTTCAACATATGATTCAAATTTTGAATTTAGATTCACACATGATTACATTAATATAATAGTAATTCTCTGGTGAAGGATCCTCATCCAATCATTTTCTATTAAACCAGGTTTCTTTTTCTCTCTTGTCCATTTGTTTGGTACGAATTTCTCAAATTTTTTTCTCAAATATTTATTGGTTCAGTGACATGGGGGTATTTCAACATAGTTAAAGAGGTGTTCTATACAATATCTATATATCCCATGAAACTAAAGTATCATTCAAATATCTAACAAGTGTATCACCCTTTTTTCATTTTTTTTCTATGTAAAAATAGATCCACTCAAAGAGTTTTTGTTTTGGGATCCTCCTTCATTACCTCACACTTGGTAAACTCCTTCACAACCTCATAAAAAGTAACATCATATTCAAATCCATTAACACAAATGTGTGTGTTTTGTTTTAAATCAATTGAAATTACTATCATTATAAATTCATAGCACCTTTAATAGATTATGGGATTTAATGTAATTTTGGTAGAATACTAAATTTTGATATATATGTCACTCTTAATTGAAAGTAGTGTCATTATCAATGGTTTTTTGTATCAATATAGATAATATTCTTGTTATTTTTATATCATTAATTGTTAATTGGAGTTATTTTGGTCACTTGCAACTGTTTTTTCTTTTATTAGTTTTTCTATTGTGCTCACGGACAATTTTTATATTCCATTGGTTGGTCAATGGATAGATGTGGTCATTGGTTGGTCACTAGATGTATAATATTCTGGTTATAGTGGTCTCTTATTAGATAATCTTATTTTTGTTTTTTTCCAGTAGTTATAAGGGATCATATATCGATAGAAAAATAGAATACATGCAAGAAAAATCAACTAGGGCCATTTTATGTATATGAACATTAGGAATCTAGAGGTTGGGGGAGGTGAGAAGCTTTGGGAAAGGACTTAAACGTATTCAGTTGTAACAAAAATAAATATTTTTTATCATATGAATCAAACTAATTAATCTATTGAACAAAATTTCTAGAACACATTAGAAACTGTGATCACTTGAAGACTCACAGCGGCTCTTGTTTTCACTCGTTAGAGAATCCTCTTATTTTTGTGGATGATATTTTTATTGCATGTTTTTTTTTCATTTTTATATCATGAATTTAAAAGAAAACTATAATATAATTGTTGTGTTTATGTGATTAGAGGTTTTTGGTGATGGTACAAGTCTGAAGGGAATATGTGATACTTGTTATATATGTAATTTATGGAAACATGGCATAGAATCATATTATTACACAACCAACAGATGTGTGAAATCTAGAATATGTAATAAAATTTTATGTTTTAATTACATTTTATTTCAAATATAGAGTTAATTTTTATGTTATCATCATCATTGATTATAGGGAATGTGAATAAGATATTTATTTATAGGACTTTGCATTCATATTCAGGTTCCAATTGATAGGATTCTCATGGTTCGTTTGCTAATGGGTGTTTTGATGACCCATTGTCTGTCTTTTTGACTTTTCCTTGATTCTCAAGAATGTTTTTGGCATTTCAGTGGATAGGTTAATAATTTTTTTTCAAGGGAGTGAATCACACGTTACTGAGGAGGGTGAAAAATTGTAACTCTTAGAATCTAACAGGTAAGCTACTTCCTTCTAAACCACTATAATTTTTTATATGTCTTAATTATATGATAGAGGTGGATTCGGATCTTCGTTGAATACTTTCTGGTGCAGTCATTTTTTAAAATGAATATTACAATCTTATTATATGGTTTAATTATATATCATTCCTAAAACAAACTTCATAACCTCTCAAAGTACGTTAATCACCCACTTTCCCATTGGATAATGAGCATAGAATATACCCCACATGAGTGTATGTTCTAACTCAAAATCATAATCACATCTCTCATGTCATCTCTCATGTTAGAGTATAATTTATTAGAGGGATGAATCAATATTAAAATAAATTTTTCAACTGGTAGGTAATGGGAAAATCAACCTAACAAAAAAAGGTATATTCACCTCTTCTCTACTAATTAATCAAATACCCAAATATAGAAAACCATTGGAAAGCTAAAATGTGCACTAGTTAAATCTGATAAGAGTAATTAAAAAGAATGCTGCAATTATTGGGCAGAGGGAATATTTTTAGACATGAGAATATTTTTTTGGGTATAATTACAATGTGAGTTTATGTCTATGAATGTTTATTTCCTTATTGTGTAGGTACTAAAGGGTCTTAAATTCATCAATAAACACAGATTTCAAAGAAATAACCCATCTTCCTTGAAAAGTTTTGAGGAGTGTGTGTCATTAGAAGTGCTGTGTATGAGACATAATGGTATTGAAAAAAATAGTAGGTCTATCAACTTTAGTAAATCATCATGTGTTGTATAAGTCAGCAAATAAGTTGGAATCTGTTAGTGTCATTGAAATTATAACAAGATGTGCTGATTTATGGCTCAATGAGAACCAAATTTCATTTCCTGAAGGCATCACAACAATAGTCACTAGTTCTATTAGGAGTCTCACAACTCTTTACCTATAGAAAAATCCATGTTCAATGTTTTCAGCCTACATATATACTCTCAAATTAATCTTCCCAAAAATTCAGTAGATTGATTCAAATATTTTCACTCAGAAGCTTTTTGTGGATCAGAGGATGAAGAAACATTAGGTTAGTCACTCAAGATGTGTGAGGGATAGAGTAGGGGGTGATGTGTTCCAAACTTATCTAGTGAATAAGATCTTCTTGGATCCAGTGAAATGCATTTTATATTTCTTTAGGTATAAAAGAGTTTTATATTTATAGCTGTTTTGTCACATTTGATATTGTGTTAATGTGATTGTATGAAATGACATGCATGGATTATACTTTATTTACAAAACTTTATCATTGGGTTATGCATTTATTATATTTTTTTGATGAAAAAACGAATTTAAACAAAAAATGTTGGAAGTTCAACTCAAATGTTTATTCCTTTTTGTGTAGGTACTACCTTTATCCCTATGGTGTAAGCATATTTCTTTCAAATTTCAATGCACCTCCCTAAATTACATATGAGGTATTTTCTCATCTTTTTTCTGATCTATTAGTGCATAGACTTGATTTGGCATGGATGGGGCTGGAGATAGTGATGACATAGACGTGAGTGGCATGGATGGGGTTGGAGCTATCCTCGATGGGGCTGGAGATAGATGAGCTGGCATATACTAGAGATTTCATGGAATGGTTGGAGCTAGCATGGATGGGCTAGAACTACTGGTGCATGAGTCGTTTGGGGGGAGGGTAGGATTGTCCAACAATAGAATTGTGGAACATAATTGGGGGGGGGAGGGTTTTCGAGTGACAAGATTGTGGAACAATCCTATTGGGGATCTAATAGGTTCAGTTTGTAATGAATTTCATTGAAAATATAATTAATTCTTATCTAATTTTGAACATGTGTTAAAATCATCTTCTATTTAATAATTAAAAATTATGTAATATGTATGATGAATTAATAAATATAATATGAAATTTTAGGGGTAATAAAAATTATTA
This sequence comes from Viscum album, assembly GCA_963277665.1. Lineage (NCBI taxonomy): Eukaryota > Viridiplantae > Streptophyta > Magnoliopsida > Santalales > Viscaceae > Viscum > Viscum album. The sequence continues at coordinate 438,285,199 of OY728155.1, read as the reverse complement.
TTTTTCATTAAATGTAATTTATAAACAAATATTGTATATTGATAATATTTTTACCAATAGATAAATCTGTCACAAGAACCTATTGCAGAACACTTTTACCAACATATATATTATGTATTGTTATAATTATAATCACAAAAAACTATTTTATCTCTTCAAAAAAAATTTAGTGATATATTTTTTACCAACATTTTAGTGACAAGGACATATATTTGGGTAAAACGTTTTACCAAAAGAAAATGAACTTTTACCAATAGATATTCCCCTATGGGAAAAAGTGAAATATTTTTTAGTGTACATAAGAAGATATGAATCAGTTTGAACTAAATAAAGTCTAGGAAGTACTTCAATGACCCAAGGACTGCCAAACTATTGACTATAAATGGGTTTTTGGGAACAAGGTTAATGATTTAGGCATTATAATCCAAAATAAAGAATGATTGGTTTGAAAAGGATATTGGAAAGAGTAAGGTATTGACTATGAGGAAAAATTTGTGACCATAAAATGAATATTAAAAATTATAATATTTCTTACATATTCAAAATATTTAGATTTCAAATTATATCAATGGGATAACAAGATTAAAATCTAAAATAGCTATATATTTCAGGATGTTTTTGTAGAAAAGCCCCATGATTTCAAACCCCTTTCTTTCCAAATCAAGTTTTTAAATTAAAAAAATCTGTATAATGTTTAAAATAGTCTTGTAAAGATCAGTATGATAGGATCATGTTATTTTTTATTTTAAGATTCTTTTCAAAAGGAATAGTCGATCCTATAATATTTATTAAAATAATTTAAAAATATGTTTTAGTAGTAAAAATAAATGGTGATCATATTATTTTTTGGATTTTAAAAAAATTATTTGGATACTAAATTTTAAGAAATGATGAAAAATGTATTCTAAATGAGATTGAAGGTTGAGATAAAATTATTCTTTGGTTTATAATTTTTTAAAAATAAGAAAGGAATTATTTTAAATCAAAGAAAGTACACTAAATAATTTTTTAAATTTTATCGTATGGTTAGTAATATAGGTAAGGATAATCCCATGACAACAAGGTGAAATATAAATTTTGATGAAACTAGGAAATCATTTGATCAAACCACTTACCGAGTTATGATTGGAAGTTTACTGTACATAACTATTTTGTGGAATGATATTATGTTTTGTTTATGTATTTTTTACTATTTTCAATCTAATCTAAAAGAACGAAATTTTCTTTTTATGAAATAGATTTTAAAATATCTCAAAAGTAAAAACAATAAAATACTAAATTATTCTAAATGTTAAACATTTGATTTTGTGATTCATTCAGATGAAAACTTTGGTGGGTTTGTATTAGATAAAAAAAGAAACTCCGGGACATATATTTTTTGGGAAAGTATTTAGTTTCTTGGTTTATTATGAAACCAAACACTATTACTTTATCAACTGATGAAGATGAGTATATAGTAGTTTGTAGTTGGTGGGCATAAATTATTTGGTTGAAACTCCCTTTATTAGACTATGATATATGTTCTTAAATGTCCCAATAAAATTTTAAAATATAATTATGTTAAATTTTTCTAATAATCATTTATCACAATATATAACCTAACAAACAGATATTAGACATTAATTTTTGATAGATCAATGTCAAAAAAATGATATAAATATTGAATTCATTTGTATTGAACTTCGTATTGATGATATATTTACAACAACATTGAATTATAATAGAATCAATTGTATAAAAAATTAATTGGGAATGATAAATTACGTATACTTATTTTAATTTCGTTTTTTCTTAGGTTTTTATTTAAATTCATGTTATAATTTCATAAACATATTTGATGATATTTTCTTAATTAAATTTTGAAGTATGGTTCAATCAGTCATTATATTGACCATGAGTTTTTATTCACATGGTTAGTATACCTACCATGAGAGTTAGTCCTGAAAATATTATTCCTACCATGAACTTAACTCAAAAGGTCACTATACTTACCATGATTTTCTACTCTCATGGTCACTACATACCTACTATGATTGTTTTATTCATGTAGTTAGTATAACTAAAATGATGTAATGGTTAGTATTCTTACTATACATTTAAATCAATAAATCCATGCTTAGTATTCCTACAATGTCTATTTTATTCTTTTATGTTTTTGTAAAAATGTTTTGGAATGATTTTATTTTATTTTTTTTTATTTTAATCCCTAAATGATTGAATTTTAAAATTAGAATAAGGATTTAAAAAGATGTATTTCTCAAACTAAATACCCCCTTTCATCCATTTGTCATCCCACATGAATCCTAATCCTTCTCAAGAGAGAGCTATTTCTTACTAGAACCTTCTAGTTTGGAGCCTCTCTTGAGAAACTAAGCCTTATGAGTTCAAATAAAATAAAAATTATGAGGATGAAGCACCCTACAGATGCCATAACTCATGTATAATGAAAAATACAATGAAATTGAAGAAAATAAAATATAGATTGATTAATTTGAATATTATGAGAAACCCACAAATCATATATCAATACATTTCTACAAAAAAAGAAGCTGATGAACATTGGATAAAATTGAGAAGTTCAATGGTTGGGAATGAGACTCTGAATCAGGGATGTATTATTCATTTTCATGAGAATGGTAAGGCAGTCCACATGAAAAGTGTTATGGGTTTTTATGTGAACATATAATTTTTCATTTGATATAAATGTCATATATCTAAGATGATGATTATTGGTGAAGTTATTAAGTTCTCTTCCAAACATTGGGAAAAGAGATAGGGTGTATTAGAAAAAGGAAAATTTGAGGATTACAAGAGCTCATATCCAATAAACCATGATCTCTTTGAGTTTCAAAATTATTTATATGAGATAGTAGGGAATGAAATATTGAGAAGACCAACTACTATGGATCTAGGTGGTGAATGTTGACTATTGGTCAAATTCATCCAACACAAAATCTGTATATAAAAATTAGATTTCATTATCCTAAGGAACCATGATCTATTATTATTTTTAAATGAATAATAGGTTTAAGATCATTTTTCATATATTTCATGATAAATATTTATGAGTTTTGTAAGATCGCATTGATGTTTAGTTCTTTAACCTAACAGAATCTTATTTTATCCTTTTTGGAGTATAATGGATTAGTTCATCAGGTGATAGAAATAATAAGTCCATGAAGTTTGATTCATTACTGAATTATTTGTAGGAAAATTGAAATTAACTTGAACCCTTTGAAAAGGGAGTGGGTCGAAAACCATGAATTTTTATATGAGTAGTTTGATCTAGTGATGTACCTAGTTAGACTAAGGTATTTTGTGGATATAGGTCTTGAAGATCATGAGGTTGTATATTATTTAGATGATGAAGTGATTTTTCTTACAAAATAAGTTGAATATTATAGAGTTCAAGAGTAATAATAATAAGTTTAAGAATAAGATGGAATGGTTGATCATAGTGAGGAAGCTAAGGTTACTCACATGGATGATAGACTAATCAATCCAACAATCTATTATAGACCACTATACCCCCTAAACTTTATAATAATATGAAAAAGAACTTCATTATGAAGACATTGTTTAATTAGAAATATCTATCAGTGGCAATAAGACTTAGTGGGATGAGTCTGTTTACTATGATAAAGTTAATGATAGTTTAGATGGATCACATGTTATAAGATGTACTTCAAGAACATCATTACCTATTACAGTAGTTATGGGGTATAGTCCCCTGTATATATTATATTTGGTCATGGACTATCCGGATTCTAGTGCTGATGATGGGGTAGTCCGTTGGGACATGGAAGACCTTCTATCCCCTCTGCTCAGAGAGAGCTAAACCGATCTCCTATTGCTTCCATAGATTCTTAATAAATTAATGAGGTATCCTTAGAAAGACCCATATTTGATCAAAATATAAAAGATATATTTAGTCATACTTCTACCAAAGATAGCGAGGAAACTGAGAAAGGTGATGATCCTGGTGAAGATGTTGAGAAATTGAACCTGTTTTCATGGGGATAAATTATATACAGATGCTAGAGTTTTAGACTAGTTTGATAGATCTAAATATGTGGAAGTTGTAACTGAGGCAGATAGATGTAAGCAAGCTTATGATCTTTGTACCAGCATTACATATACATCATATATCTCAATGAATGGTTTTTCTAAATTCAAATAATATCTTATTGGTTTTTTGAGGAAGCATTTCTTGGTTTTAGAATTTCCATGGAGCCTATTTGTGAAGGAGTTTCAAGAAGGGAAGTGATTCTAGTGATTGATCATCCTTAAAATAAATTATATCATAAGATTAATTTATTGGAAAATAATGTTAAGAATTTGAAATCATATATTTGAGTTTTGAAAGTAGATATATCTGATATGTTTTTGTATTTTGATCATAGATTACTGAATGCCTTGTTCAGTCTGTTATGACTCTTGTGCCTCATAATCCTTCTTTTCAACCAAATTCTGATGAGGCGGATACTGAAAAACTCATTATGGATGAGTTTAAGGTTATAATTGAAGAATTAAAATAGACCATAGAAGCTTTTTTTGCTGGTTTTAGACATATGCTACTAAAACCTTATCCCCAACAAAGGATGATGTCATGAAAGCTCAGAAATATAAAGAATCCATAAAGTAGGATATTGATTACTACCTAATAAGAATCAATACAATGTTATATTTAAAAGGTGTGTTCAAAAGCCTTTCTTATGCTCTAAAGATGTTTTCTTTGACCCATGATTTTGAATATCATGTTGAGAAACTAATCTTGCTGACTCTAGTTTGTCAAAAATTTATAGAAAATTTGGATGATTTTCAGTCGGATTTGGAGAATGGTTCATGGGTTATAAATGATTTTACAAAACATATGAAAACTACCTTTATAATTCTCATAATGTAGTGGTGGATCTTCTGTACATTCCAATGTGCCTAGATCATTCCCCTACCTCCTCTAACTTCAATCCCTTTTTGATTTTATTCTAGATTGGATCTTGAGATTCTAAGACCTATGTGTAGCTACATAGTCATTGGTCACCCTAATTCAATGTTTAAATTGGGTACCTTAGAGGAAAATTATGTATTTAATTTTATTTCCATAGAATTTATACAATTATATATATATATATATCTGTCTTTTTTTCTTACCAAAATAATGTCGATACTTCTACATCCACATTCTTTATTGAAATTTACTAATATTTCATGTCATATCAAAAGGACATAATAATTCAAATTATATAATGATAACCTATAGATACAAAAAATTAATTATAAAATAATGTCCAATGTTCTAGATACATAATACAGAAACGACACGAATGATGTGTGACCATCATGTGCTGAGGTATCGAATGTGTTGAGACTTCTTATCATAATGTTTTCACATGGTGATCTAGAATATATGAGATCCTGAGGGTTGACCCACCAAAAGTAATACCACATTTTTTAGGTGTCATTGGTAGTTCCCTACTATGAACATGTTTATTGGTCACTTGAATAGAGATCATTATCAATGAGTTCCATTTGAATGTGTTCATTGATGCAAGTCAAAATCCACGACATTGAAGTCATTGTGATGTAGCTTAGGGTTGGTGCATCATTAGTGGTATTGAATTGGTTGAATGATCAATATATAATTTTTCACTTCCGATTCAAGGAATTAATATCTCTAACCAAGTTGTTCTAGATGGTAGTACCAACATAAATCCATGGACAAAGTAGTCGAAGTTAATTCTGTTTAGTTACATCAACAAATAATAATGAAATGCAGGATGTTGACACCAGTGTGCGTCCTACTTTATGAAATATCATGAGAATAAAGAGATAATATTACACAGTGTGTGTTTATAGTATAGGTGTCATTGATATTACTATTCCTTGTCTCTTTAGTGGTCTTGATGTATTGCTTAACTCAATTATTATCCTATGAATACTTTTCACTTCTGTTTATATAATGTTGTAGATGACTACACCCAAACACACATTCAAGATTCTTCCATATTCTAAGGAATAGGTATATAGGACATTGTGGGTCCCACCAATGGGTCTGAGAGTTATCCATGTCCAATCAATCCCTGAAGAATTACTAAATTGAATATTATTAGAGTATAGAATAATTTGTTTAAATTTATTTATTAAAATTAACTAAATGTGGTTTAGTAAATAAATGGAATAATATTTTAGAAATGAATATTATTTTAATATATGGGTTTTTTTAATATTAGAGAGAATTACATGTCTCATTAATGAATCAGGTTTTTCATATAATATATTTAATATATAGTACCAGTATGTTATAAAATATAAATAATATTTTTCATTCAATTAGTTCATCCTCTATATTTATTTATTTCTTATTTATTGGATGTTAAATATAGAGGGTTTAGGGTACCCTACCTGAGTTTTTTGGACACCTACTATATAATCATGGGGAAATCTGAATTTTGATACACTATGAATTCTAATCGATTGATAGATCATCTCTACTCAAGAATCCTAGAGAGAGATATTGTCCATATAAGTGATTGATCTATGAATTCTTTCAAGGATCGAAGGCACAAGATCAAGGTGATCATATCGAAATTGATGGATCCTCTAGTGCATCAATCTAGAACCAATTATTTGATGAATGGTGTACATGTAGATTCCTGAAGCATGTGTAGATGATCTGAAGGGTTTAGCCTCATATATTTCAGGAGATTGTCAAAGAAGTTTTGTGATAGATGACTATTGTTTTATTTGAATAAATTAATAGTTTGTTTTAATTTTTCCATTAGAATAATTCACCTGAGATCATTAGATAATTCTGAGGCTCAAATTGATGGAGAAGAAGAAGGATCATCAATAATTTGATTTTTTTTAAATCCCTAGCCCAACGAATTTTTATGTGTTCCACAGTAGCATCAATTGGTAACATAGCAACATGTAAATTTTCTAAAACATGAATAATAAATTAAAATTAAATTTAAGTAGGGGGGTTTAATTGGGTCCAAACAAAGACAACTATGATGATCCGATATGATATGGCTAAGATATAGTGATATGGAAATTTTGATATGGATCTCTTTATTCCTTTCTTGAATTAAAATTTTTAGCATAAGACACACACAAAGACATATATGATCATGTTCTTATTTTACAACATTTTAGATGAGCCCCATGTTTTTGACATAAATTTGGTGGCCACAAAAAGTAAACATCAGAGGTATAATTTCCACACCATTTTTGAATATTATAAAATAAAATTAATATATAAAAGCTTATTTTTTGTCTCTAAATACAATTTTTTAACACAAAATACTTTTTTGGGATGACAAAGACTTGGAATAAAAAAATATAAAAACTTACGGTTGGTTTGTAACGGTATATAGGCCAAATAATGATACAAAATAAAGTGAAAAAAATAATATTTTCTTTCGTAAGAAGCCATCCATTTTCAATCCAAAAAATTAAATAATGTAATTTTTTAAAGAAACTTTTAATTTAATATGTGATGGAATGAGAATAAATAATTCTAATTTATATGATTCAATCAATAAAATAAATTCCTTGATATTTTAAATTTATTAATATTTAATTTTTATAATGATTTTATTTTACCCATTGACTAGTCTTGAAAACAAATCAATCCTTTGTATATTTTTTAATTAATTTAATTATTTATTATAACACTATGTGGTTTTGCTATAAATTAGTTAATTCTATGATGGTCTAAGAATTATCTTATTTTATATCAATATGAATAAGGTAATACACTTCCAATTTATCTGTATGTATTTTATACATTCCTAGACACCCTCATACACGTGCGAGTATACTTGTATTATTTGAAAATAAAGCTGTATGACACGAACAATTTTGAGACAATGTTGTACCTCTTATAATAAATTAAAATAGTGGACCAGGGGAAAGTGGCTATATGAGTTGGACTCCACTCAGGTTTGATACCATATAAGACACAGTTGATTCATTAAATTTAAAATGGATCAATATATATTAGATTCTCAAGACCAATCGGTTAACTTATTTCATTTATAAATTATATATTATTTTAGATATGTTCACATTCACTATGATAACATACAAAATAATAAATATAAAATAAATAAAGATGAGACTAATGTATTTATATTATTGTGTGGTTAATTGTGAGTAAAAAAACATGGAATGAACATGTTTAACAAAAATAGATCAAATTTTCCCAGAAATACTTAAAATACCTGGAGAAATATTTTGTATTGAATTCCTTCTATTGTTAAAATTTGAACAAAACCAAGTGTACGGAGGGCACTTTATGCCTAGTTGAGTATACCCCCTTTTACTAGGGTGTTATTATATAAATGATGGGTTAACATAACTAAATTTGGTTGTAATGAAGTATCTATAGAAAGATTTCAAAAAAATTAGATGAAAAGCATTGAGGGAATATTGGTTTTGATTATGATAAGCTAAGAATTTTCTCCACTAATCATGGAAACTTGAGTTAATCTGGTTGGATAACCTAGTGTCGACCTTCTAACTATCCAAGTAATGGAATCACCAGATCTTGTATACTTTGAGGGGAGGTTACAAGGATATTTTATACTAACATACTATTGTGATAGTGTATTCTGAATCAATAGTGAGCACTACAAGGGTTCAACAAAATAGTGGGATATATTTAATAATTAATTAATAATGAAGGATAAAAAAGTAATCAAGAAGAAGTACTAACTAATATTGTTTTTTGTTGCAGATAATAATAGAAACCACCAACACCATTAGATTAGTATCACTAAAATCCATATTGGATAAGGAAAATATCCTTACTATCCATAACTTATAGGAGTAGTACAGGTGAATGCACACAGTACTATGCCAAGAAAGGATTATTTAAGTGTTGGAGTCCTCATTTCCTACTAGGCCTCCTCCGGGTGAAAGTAAAGTAGATAAAAAAATTATAAGATGTATGTATATGATGAACTAGATGTATAGTTTATCGTGGAATCATATATGTACAATCAGTTGTAGAAAATGAAAGATAATGGAGGTTCCTACAATATAAAAACACATATTCAAGAATTATATTATGAGAGAGAAATAAAAGAAAGATTTGAGATATCAAGTTATCTTTATAAGAGTAATATAGCATAAGGAAATCAATTAAAACCATATTAGGTCATAATAATTGAGTACATTGAGAGACATGATATCCATGAGATGAAGTAAAACCAAGAACTAGTTATCGATCACATTATTTATTCTTTATTTTCATGATTATTGACTTTTATTATTAAATATAGTTTGAATAACCTGAAAATTTAACTCCCAAATCTTTTGGATTTAGTTCTCCAAGATACTTATAATTTTAAGAATATCATTTCATTATTCCTTATAACGATCAAGATAAGTAAGGGAATGGATGACTGGTCTAAGGATATGTCTGATCTGAATACACTGATGAAACATCCTACAAAATAACTAAGATACAGAGGGAGGGTAATGAGTAGGATGCTGTCTTGTTTATATGATTAAATATAGTCCAATTGTAGAAGAACTACATACATAGGAAAAATGAGCATGGAAATGCTTCTACTTCAGATATTTTTTTTCATTGAATACAATCTATTATTATCTACATGATGGGTATTTGATACAACATGTGGATCATAAATTTTTATTCTAATAAAGGAACCAAGTAGATTAAATATGATTAAAAAGATAATTTGGATCTATAGGATGAATATTGTCTCTGTTTAATAACCATGGAATTTGGAGATTATCACATAACATATCCTAGTATCTTGGTTATTGTAATGAAATTTGTTATTATTTACCTTTAGTAACCAGAAACATTATATTAGTGTCATGTATAGAAACCATGGGATTTTATTTCAGGTTTTGAAATAAATTTTATCTCTTTTATAAGAAAAAAAATCAGTCATGGTATAGAGAATCATAAATATGGATTATATATACTTGATATTGAGAACCTATTAATGGAAATCAATGAAAAAACTTGCATGAATGACTCATATTACACCTGTCTATGTAAATTTAGGCAATGGGAATGTATATGAGAAAATATTATTAAAATTATATCAATTAGGGTATTTAGACTCAACTATGTTAAGACACCTAGTGTTATGTCACAATTGTTTGTAAGGAAAAGTGACCAAATCACCCTTCTCTAGACAGGGATAAAGATCCACTAAATTACATTAATTAATTCATACTATTATATGTGGTCCAATTCTAGTATATGGAGGGGGTGGTTTTTTTAACATCATTACTTTTATCGATGGTTATAGTACATATGGATATATCTAATTAATTTTGTATAATTAAAATTACTTTTAGATGTTAAAAGTATATCATCAAGAAGTAAAACCCAACAAGGTAAGAGGATCAATGCACTTATCTTAGAAGAAGGTAGAGAATATATTAACCTATATTTTATTGACCAATTAATGGATTGTGGGATAATATACGAATTCACTCTTCCTTACAACCATAGTGGATAGGTGTTAGTGAAAGGGTTAATATTACCTTTACAGGCATCACTAGATCAACGATGAGTCAGAAAACACTTCCCTCATAATTTTGTGGATACACCTTGCTGAAAGTGACATACACCCTTAACCGAGTACCAACTAATTATATAGATGGGGTTACATATAATTTATAGTATAGGAATAAACCCATACATTCACATATTTTTTGTGATAATGAAAGTATTTTTCATTATTATACCTTGTGACAAATTGGCATCCCAAAGAAAGAATTTTATCTTTATAGGTTATTATTAAAAAACTAATGGATATTACCTATATAACCCGTAAGATAAGAATTTGATTGTGGAAAGAAATTCCATTTTTCTAGAAAGGGAACATATTTTATTTTGAAATAGTGGGAGCATGGTTTAATTAAATGAATATGATGACCTAGATACATAATAGTTGGTATGGGAACCATCTATACCAGAGAAAATGGGAGATAAAGATCTTCTCAAGAGGCAAGTACTGCATAGGTCAAATTGAGAAGTTAGATAATGGGAGAATTATGTTTTTCCTGTCTCTGAGTCAAGTGACTAATTAAACCTCTAGAATTATGAACCTCTTACCTATATGGAAGTAGTATAAAGAATCGATGTTGAAATATGGAAATAAGATATTCATTTTTAGATGGAGACCATGTACCAAAATCATGTTTGGATTTTGTATACCCTCCAGCAGATGTATAACCCTACAGTGTACATGGGTATTCATAAAAAGGAAACACACAGATGGTAATGTCCATACATATAAGGAAATACTAGTTACAAAGGGTTTTAGGAAACATGAAGTCATAGACTACTATTCTAATAACCAAAGGTTGATGTATATGAAAATTACATTACTTTTTAGGACTGCATAATACATGACATAAAACGACACCCAACGACCGTATTAGTTTAGTGTCTTTGGAAATATGGAACATAATCTTATATCTTGGTGAAAAATCTTCAACATCTCCCATAAATATCATCCCCTTTTGTTTTCCTAACTAAGACCTTTATTTTTTATTCTGGGGAAAAGAAAACATAAAAAGGGTTACCTCAAATTCTCAGTAGGGGTAAACATTGAGAACATAAAAAATACTATAAACATAAGAATGTAGAAACATAAACATAATGTTAAGATATAAAAATTTTGAGTCATGAAATAATTCTTGGTAGTACATAAGGCATAGATCATAAATGAAAATTAACAATGATAAAATTGCATTAGTATAAAATATGGAATTATAGAAAACTTATAAGTATATAATATGAATTCTATAGTAGCCAAGGCATTGCGGCCTAGACCATCATAGTGAAAAAATCCCATTACTAAACTGGGTTTGATTTCTATTCCAGTGTTTTCTATCTAATGAGATATAAATATTTACCCAATGAATTGGAGGGAGATATAGGACCCACCATATGCTAATAAAATCATTCATACATGTTCCACAAAAACATAAATCATTCGTCATACCATAATCCAAGAAATAAAATGGGGTTTTTAAAGATAATTTTATCATGACATAATCTATATAAAATATCATTCCATCATTGACACAATAAAATAATTTTAATAATAGGGATATAAACATAACCCTATTTAAATAGAGTCATCTTAGATGAAAATAACTTTGATAAAACACTTAAACTTAATTCTTGATGATAATATCCTTTCTTCTTTATTTTTTTATTTTTCTCAAAATTCCATGAAATTATAAAAAGAAATAATTTATTTGAAAATAAACTTTAAATCATGTAGAAGAAGCTTCGTGGAACTAAGGAGTAAATATCGTGCATGCTAGATAAGGCCAAAAATATTCTTCTTGTACTCTTGCTGAATAAGTCAAATAGTACATCGTATAGAAAACGAAATAATGATTCCTTCGATATTATTTTATAAAATTTCACCAATGGGTAAAATTGACATTAAAAAATAATATAATAATAGAAATAACATTAGATATTTTGGAAATATTGATGCGTATGATAAATATACCCCATTAAATACATACGTATAAACAATCTTGGATAATAATTAGACTATATAATTATCCTTTACATTAGGTCTGATATGCTTTGAATGTATACGATTCTCCTGTTTAATGATTAAGATAATGTAATTGAAATATTCTATAATCACAACAATTTTTATGATATCATATATGATCATATTATCATCCGTTTGTTAGTAATAATTCATTGTCACTCGTTATTCAGATATTAACTTCCTTTTGTTCTTATGAATGTTTTGTTGGATTTGTTCATGTTCTACTTAATAGGTTATAGTTATATCATTTAAAAAACAATATTTGTATAATATACATCATATTTATTAATTCCATTCATGTATATAATCATGTTCTAATGAAGATCATGTAGAATGAATCAAATCACATCGTGGAGATGGTAGGTCGTATGTAGACACGAGCGAAAATATCATTCACTTAATGGTTATATGGTATAGAATTGAATGGTGTATTAATTATACAGAATAAGTATCATATTACATTTATTATTTAAATCCATTATGTTCATCAATATACGTATCCAAATTATGTATTGTTGAATAAAAATTTACACCACGACGTGGAGACGGTAAGCCGTACATATGCAAGCATGGTAGTATTATTATTTGTAGGATTGATAAAAGGAGGTATAAGGTTGTACCAGAATTATAAAAAATATAATAATGTATAAGATAATATATTTATTACAATATTATTGAAACAAGAAAAGAGGTAAAATTATAATAAGAAAAGAATTTTGAAAGAGGACATAATTTTTTTCTCTATTTTGAGTATCTTCTTTTGATTTGCAAGAAAGGTATCATTATGATGGATTTATATGAACAGTGTGGCCTCTAGGAGGAAGGTAAGGTTCTTTGTAGTTCATTTAAGAATAATTTATATGAGACAAGGGGCTGGAGAGGTGTGAGTAAGTGGGGAGATGCGGTGGTCTTTTATAAGTTGGAGGAGGGGTTCATTAGGAAGGTCTTGAAATATTATTTTATTATAAATTGATTTTCCAATAATTAAAGATAAAAAAGAATAAATTTAGAGTATAGGTTGAGTATGGTTTTCCATCCACTTATTAAATATATTTAGACCATTTTGGGTCATGAAATTAACCTTATCATTTACCATTAACAATTAGTTAAATAATTTTACTGTTACCATGTCTTCATGTATTTTCATACTATATGTTTAATATAATTTAAATAAAATGAAAATATAACCTCATGTAGTCAATTAATAAAATTTTCAACATTATATAAGTCATTTGGTAGAATGATAAATTTTTAGAAATATTATATCATTTAATAAAATATTATTTTTTATAAAAACTCATTTAGGTCAATTTTGTCACAATTTAGAAATTTAATTTTGTTAAAGTCATAACAACTTGATTTCTTAAAACCAAAAACATTAAATCATATATAATATATCGTATAATTATATAAAATTCCTTTATGTCATCAAAATATTCAAGTTACATTTATTTTAATATTTAAAATATTCTTTATTTGAATAATTCATTAATAATTTTATCATTGAATCATCATTGTGTCATTAATAAATTTATTTTTCTAATGTCTAAAAATTATAAATAAAATACCATGATATAGTATATATTTTTATATTTATAATTACTAATTATATTATACAATATCATCAATATAAAATAAATTAATATTTTTTTAGTTTGGAGATACTTGTTTCTGTTATATTAACCTTACCTATAAATTAAAAATTATAAAAGGTCATTATCAAACCCAAGTTGCTTCATGGCGTCATAAAATTGACCCATAGATGCTTAGGGTCGTCCATATCTCATAAAATAGTATTAGGACACATGTTAGGGTAGTTTTATATTATTATAATATTATTTTGTACCCTTATTTACATTATTTACTCTTTAACCATGGTAAATAAAAATAATTACTGAGGTTACGATTCAAAATGTCCAAAAATAAAAGGTACCAATTTAAATAATTTTGAAATTTGAATTAAAAATATAGAATCCATGTTTCCAAATTCGAAACAAAAGATTTTCATTAATTAATTTAAAATAAATTCTTTTTTTCAAAACTAGAAAACAAGTTTTTATGATATAAAAACTGTCAAAATTTTGATATGTTTTTATGTCTAATTTAACTACGAAATTACTTCTAATGACCAAAATTTGATTAAATGAAAAAAACGTAATCCAATTAAAATTTAAAAACAATTAAAAACAATATATATATATATATATATAAATTAGATAAAAATGCCATTTTGAATTAAAATACTATATTTTAACTATTCATTAAAATATGAATTTCATAAAAAAACTAAAATTTCAACCAAAGTAAATTTTAATGTCCCACATCCAAAGAAGAATTTTATTATGTCAAATAGAACATATAAAATTTTTAAAAACTATATTTAAGATGGTTTAGCCATTAAAAGGCGGTAAAACTATTTTTTTTTGAAAAATACTTCTCTATCTGAAAAAAAGAATTTGTTCTTATATCATATCTAGAAAAAATAAAAGATTAATATAAAAAATTACATTGAATATATTAAATATATATTTTACTAATAAAATCTTTAAATAATGATTCTATTATTTAAGATACTCACATATATTCATTTAAATAGTTTTTCAGAAGGAATTAAATACTATTCATACCCCCTATTATAATGACTAGGTTATAATATTTAGTTATCACTCATACTTGTTCTTGTGTGAGATGAATTATATCAAAAGAACTTAAAATTGTTGGTATCAAAATACAAGAATAATGTTGCATATAGTGAAAGCTAATTCCGCGTTGTGTATAGTACAAGCTATTGTTGGTGTAGTGTACAAAACGAGACATAATGGAGATTAAAAAGGATCTATCTCATAAAATCTCAGGGTGTTGCAACAATAAAGGATTCTCACCAATTGTGATGGTTAAATAAATCATAATATTACTTTCAATATCAACCTTCCATGATTATTATATTTGGAAAATGGATTTCAAAAAAACTTTTATAAATTGGATGTTGGTTTAAGATGTTTACAAGACTCAACTGGAATTGTTTTGAATATAATGTATATAAAAAGTGTGAAAGATCCAGAGATCAATTTATAGATTTAAGAAAGCATCATGATCATTGAATATTTGTTTTGATGATGCCATAAGAAAATTTAGTTTTTTCAATAATGAATTCCTTAATTTATTTTATATGAAGGTTATTGGGAATTCTATAATTTTCCTTGTAATATATGTTGATGAACTATTAATTATAAGAAATAATGTGAATGTATTACTATTTATAAAGATTTGGTTAAATGAAATATTGTCCATCAAAGAACTAGGTGAAACAACATACATTATAGGGATCAAGATATACCAAGTTATGTCTTAAAGGCTTCCTGGGAAATGTTAAAATACATATAATTAAAAGGTAATAAAAATTTACAATGAGATACAATACAGGAGAGGGTTATTTTCAATGTCACATGGTATTAATACCTCCAAAAAATGTGTCCATAAACACAAGAGAAGATTGAATGAATGAGTAGAATCCAGTATTTCTAAATAGTGAGATCTATCATGTATTCCCTAATATGTAATATGTTTGATGATGAATTTTCTTTGATCATGGTGCGTAGATACCATGATATTCTAGGTGAGATGCATTAGAAAGCTGTAAAAATTATCCCAAAGCACTTGTGGAGTACAAAGGATATGTTCATTGTGTACGATGTATAAGGGGAACAAGTAGTGATAAGATACTATATTTCTAGTTTCTTAATAGATCATAATGATTCTAAATAACATTCAGGAAACACATGTTTCTTAAATGGTGGTGTCATGAGTTAGAGAACCTTGAAGATTCACATGTTTGCTAATTCTAGAGTGGAATCTATGTATATAGAGGTTCTCGATGCAACTAAGAAGTCAGTACCAAAATAAATCTTTTTCCCAAATAATGTTGTTGTGATAAGAATTTCATAACTAGTTCTAGATTTATTTTCTCATACTACATTAGTGGCGCCTTTTAATTAGCCTAGGCCACAACGGAGAAACAATAAATTTATTCAATGTTTCATATCTTGAAGTATTTTACTTAGAGAAGTGATGTCATAATTAATAGTGTATCCAAAAACTACTAGAATATTAACCTCTAACCATTGTTATAAAATATGGTTATAGCTCATAAAATCATGGGTGGAGGATACACCCATAGTTCATTGATCTGTGGGTATTCAATCTGTTGGTGTTGGGATATACCAATGGTTTATGTAGAAACCATGGGTATATCTTATGAAAATTTATTAATACCCAAGGTTCAATTGAACCATAGGTATATGTTTATATCCATGGTTCCTCAGACCGTGGGTATATATATGTTTTCAGAATTCATGTACACCCATAGTTTTGTAAACTATAGTTATAGAGACCTCCCCCACTGGACAACAATATCACTATCTAGAACCTCTCAGAGAAGCTATAAATAAGTTACAAACTATGGTTAAAATTTAATGTAATAAACATATTATATATTTATAATTCAACCATTAAGTTATAAATATTTTTAAACTATTTAAACTACTGCAATGTACATATAAAATCCACATCATCAATTAATTTTTGTCATCCACACATATATCTCTACCTAAACTAAACAATTGAGGGATCAATATCTCCCTCATAACAACTAGTGCCATAATAATCATAACCAACATTGGTTCTTAGAGAACTAGAATCATCATCGTCATCATCATCATAATCACCACCACCACCACCAGAACTAAAATCTGCTTGACTACCACTAGGACCCTCATTTTCATCACTCAAGGCATCATATAAACAGTGCATTGATTCCATACATGAATAAAACAAGTAGCATCCTCTAATAGATGTTATGGGAATATAACTTATATTGAGGAAGTGTTTGGTGACTAGTTTACCTCTTTAACATTCCTATATATCTATTTTTTCCATGACTACTTCTATCAAGTTGTTTTATTGCTTAGTGGTGTGGGATGCTTGAAATTCACTCGATGTGGGACAATACCTAGTGGGGAAAATGTTTTTACTGGGTCAACATCATACTCTATGCCTATGCTCCTAAACTAATACCTATATAAAATGATCATTTGGCCTGAATTTTTTTTCTCAAAGAGGACCACTAGAACACACTATTAAAAATATAAAAAAATATTTAATTGTTAATTACAAATTATAAATTTGAAATATCAAGAAAAATAATTACAATTTTCTCATGTGATTGTGCATTTACAGCGATTCCATTACTTTTCTTCCTACTTGAGAAAATTTTTTTTTGCTCAAGGCTCATGGTCTTCGATTCCCAAGCGCACTTTCTAAAAATGATATTGATTACAAGAATACTACATTATTAAATGATATAATATTTATAAACCAATCGGGAATTAAAATTGTAACTTTTTATGAAATACATAAAATGAAGAAGTAAATATATATACATGTAATTTCATATTTAATAATAGTTGAATAAAATAATCAATAAATACTAATTATCATGCTAAATATGGGTATTAAATGGATTACTATTATATGTTTATTTCAATATAATTATTTTTATGTTACAATATTTAGTGATTTGGTCACTTGGAAATTTTGATCATTTTCTCATTAGGTTCATTTTTTAGTTTGTTTGGTTAGTGGATTGTTAATTTGGTCATTTATCTTTTTTTTTTCATTTTTCATTTTTCCAATTTTTCCCATTTGTCCATTCATCCATTTGTGAATTTGGAAAATTCAATTTGACCATTATCAAATTTGGGCCATTTGGCCATTTTGACCATTTGGTTATTTGGATAATTCTATTTGTTTTATATTATTTGGTTGTTCTTCCAATTTTTAATTTTAATCATTTGGTCATTAGGTCTATTTTTTTATTAGGTTGTTTGGTCATTTGGCCATTTTTCCATTTGGGAATTTGACCAATCAGCCAATTTTCTATTTTTCCATTTGTCTATTTGGCTATTTGGGTATTTGGAATTTTGGGAATTCAGCCATTTGACCATTAGGGCATGTGGTAATTTTTCCAATTATCCAATTAAACATTTTTCCATTTCACCAATTTTCCTATTTCCCAATTTACCTTTTGGCCAATTTTCAATTTTCCAATTTTCCAATTTTTCCATTTTCAAATTTAGTTATTTGGATATTTGGACATTTGGTAATTTGGCCATTTGGTCATTTTTGAATTTGGTAAATTGGAAAATTACGTAATTTGGAAAATGGGAAATTGTACATTTGGCCATTTATCCACCAAGGAATGTGGCCACATGGAAAATATAAATGGACAAATTACCATTTGGATATTTGTGAATTTGAATATTTTGGAATCTAGGAAATTGAGCAATTGGATATTCATCTATTAGGAAAGTTTTCCATTTGACAATTTGGTCATTTATCCATCTGGTAATTTCACCATTTGGTCATTTGTTTATTTTTTATTTTGTTATTTGGTTATTTGGTCATTATTTTTTCATATTTCAATTTGGTCTTTTGGACTTTTTTCTATTTATACACTTGGCCAATTAGGAATTTTGTAAAATGAGAAATTGGGAAATTAGAAAAATTAAAAAATGTTTCATTATTCTATTTAGAATGTTTTTTATTTATGAATTTGGTGATTTTTCCATTTATCCAATTTTTTTGTTTGTATGCATGGGAAATTGGTAAATAAGAAATAGGTAAATTAGAAAATTCGATAATTGAAAAATTGTGGAATTGAGAAGTTTTCCATTTTACTATTTGGGCATCTGGGAATTTGGTCATTTAGACAATTGGTCTTTTTTATATTTATAGATTTGTTAATCTAGCCATTTTTCCATTTTTCAATTTGTCAATTTGTAATTTGGACATTTTCACAAATTCTAATTTGGTCATTTGGCCACTAGGTAACTTGGTCACATGACTAATTGGCCACTTAACCACTTGTCAACTTCGACACTTGACCACTCTAAATGGCCAAAAGGACATTTTGAAATATCAAAAGTTTATCCTTTGTGAAATTAGGTAATTAGTTTTTTGACCATTGGAAATTTGTTCATTTTTTCATATGGACATTTGTTAATATTCGTATTTGTCCATTAGGTCATTTGGTCATTTGAAAACATGAAAATTTCACCATTTGGAAATTTTTTCATTTTTTTCATTTGTTTATTTATTCATTTGATCATATGGTCATTTGGGTATTTGGCCGGTTTTCCAATTTCTCATTTGCGAAAATGGACAATTCGGAATGTGGGAAATTGTGAAATTGGAAAATTGTGAAATTTGGAAAATGGTTCATTTGGCTATTTCAGAATTTGGGAATTAGGAAAATTGGATATTTTTTCACTTTCCCATTTGGCCACATGGAATGTTGGATACACAGATTGTTGGACACTTAGCCCTTTAGACACATGGCTTGTTGAACACATGGCCAATTGGACACATGTATAGTTTTCCACTTGGCCACTTCAAATGGCTATTTAGGCATTTGAAAACATGGGCATTAGGAAAAATTGGAAAATGGTAAATTGATAAATTAGGCAATTTGGAAATTAGGAAGTTGGTCAATTGGGAAATTAGTCAATTGGAAAAATTCTCATTTATCCATTTGTCTATTTTGAAATTTTGGGGAATTTCAAACCTTCTAGAATATTCTATTTCAGTTTACTCTCATCAAGAAAAATATTAAAGCCTATTTCGTAGAAATATCCACCAAAAATTTTAACTTCATCAAAAAATAACCTATAACTAAGTTACAATATAAATATAGATATTATATCTATTCATATTAATGTACTTGGAAACACTCATGCCTAGGAATTATAGTGTAACTCACTGTGTGAAAATACATCATAGAATCTTTATAATTTTTTATTTTTTTCCAATGCATCCTAAAAAATATATACAATTAATAAGAATTAAATTTTCAATGAATACCATTAGTGATTAGGAATAACTTAAAATCATTATTGTTCCAATATAAGGAAATTTCTTAATATTGTGTTAGAAGTTTAATTAATATTTTTACAACCTATAAATGAGAACAGACCGTGCTCTTCCAACCGATATATAACTCTTCCTTATATGATCACACCAACTCCCCATGATCCATCCACCATGTGACCATAATATCTTTTCCATTGGAAAAGTAAAACTGATATTGTAATGAACATGTTAATTCAAATTAATAAAACAATAATATTAATATCAATTTTATAAATTTTCTTACCCATACCTCTCCCCATGATTTATCATTTATTTCATTGTCGATATGCCCATATTAGATAGGTTTCACCATAATGATATTATAGTACTTGGATAAAGTTCCCATTAAACATATACACTACCTAAAATGTTTACCTATAATTTAATTGTATTTATTGATATCCACCATTATTTGTGTTTAGTGATCCTAGGCTCACACATATGGTTGATCCCACATATCCTATTAGAAGTTACCACTAAATAAAATAAAATGAAAGAAATGAATAATTAACTCACAATAGAATAAGAATAAATAATGCGATATAAATTGAAATGCCTATAATAAAAAAGTACGATTCATGTTTCTCATTAAGCAATGATGGATTCATTAGATGTTTTAAATTTGTATCCACGAAAGTATGTACATGTTCCAATTCATGAACTGGGTGATCTTCAAGCATTGGAGTGGAAGGTGGAGGAGTATAATCATCAGATCCTTGTTGGATAGTAGGAAATGGGGGTAGCATAGACATGGTAGGATAAAGATAGAATTTTTGGGCATGTATCAAATGATATAGATATGGTATAAGTTAGAAAAATCCCAGAGGACTCAAAGATATGAAATGGGAGGAAGAGGATAAATTACATGATGATGGGGGAATGGGTTGGAACTTTCCTAGAGGCTGATGTGGAGGATTAAAAGTTGTGGTAGATGGGGTTTCTTTTGGTTATTCATGGTGTGAACGAGTATGATAGCTACTCCATGTAGCACTAGGAGCACCATTACATAGAACCATACTAAAATGTCGATGAGAAGTAAAATTTGGTTGAGTTGACTGCCCCTAAAAATGTTTATAAATATTCAGAAAATGACATTAAATGTAATAAAAACATATTACAATTATTATACACACTAATAGAACCATGGGAGGTATCCCTAGCATGAACATCCATTGATAATTATCAAATAATATCTTCATTTTAACATCTTCAATATCTTTCATAGTATGATTAAGAAATAAATGTAATTTTTTAGAAATAGTTCTTAAAAATAATGCATACAACATTAAATTCCAAAAATATAGAAATAATGTCATAACATGTATTAGAAATTATACATTATTTAAAAAAATATACAAATATTAAAAAACAATTTTAAAACTAGTTTTATGATCTAAAATTAATCATATTAACTGAAAAGAATCAAAGAATTAAAAAAATAATTCCAAATTGAAACTATATTAAAGCAATTATAGTAGTACTAACATAAGAAACCCACATCAAGGTAACTAAATGAATTATGAATATACATATATTCATCTATATAGTACCCACAACTACTTTGGGTTTAACATCAATTCTAACAATGGGACAATATGAGTCCTTAAATACAATATTTTTGTCAACACCAGTGGGGGCGTTAATGGGGTCAATTTTTTCCCCACCATCATGAAATATATGTCTTTGTATTTCTTCAATAATGACATAGTATTCAGGTCTTAGATGATCTTTCACATAAAATTCTTATTTTTCCATTGATTCCAAAATATATAGTTCATTAGTAGCTTGTTATAGATTCATTTTAATAACTTAAAATCCATAATCATCAATAGATTTTCCATTTCACCTCATTTAATCAAACCATTTACATCTCACCAAAATGACATGACCATGATAGTATTAATCCAATAAAAATATTCTCTCAACAAGTCAATCGTAAGACACATTTTTATTTTGAGGACTCCTATATGATGCATTGGAATAATAGTCCATTTTTGTAGGTAACATAACATCATCTTTCTATAATCTCATTTTCACCACTAGATCTGTTATGTCAAATTTAAATTGATTAATTATTAAAAAAATTCATTCATGAACAAATGAATTTGAACAAAAATCCAATGCTCTTAACTGTTCTAAGATAGATTCAACATGAAAACTCAATACCTCAAATATATATGATAATACAATTAAATTAATATTTATATATTATGTTAATTAAGGTAATTTTATAACATTGATTTAAACCAATAATTAACCTATTTTATATTAAAATTATATCTCATTCCCAAAGGTAAAGATCAATTAACAATACTTATAAATCATTTATTCTCACTATATAAAATGACAATAAAATTTTATGTTATTTTCTAAATTACATAACACGAGATGGCATAAAAATATTCAATATATTTACATGATATATTCATCGAAAAATACAAAGACAAACATGGCTATGAGATATACCATATCTATATTTTCAAGGATCAATGTTGCCAATGTATATAACCCCACATTTCCTTCAGTATCGGTCAGAGATGTAAATTTGGGAAAAAATTACCTAAAAACCTTTTCTTCATTTCTCATTGTCTGATTATGTCTTGTGCACACAACAAAAAATACATTGAAAAAAAACCATATATTTTGGACCTCAATAGCCTCTCACAATGGATCATTCAGGAAGATTCTTGTTTCAGACATAATAATCCACTTTGCACATATTTATTTTAGTATGATACATCCAATGAAAAGAAATGGGTCCCCCAAGATGTGTATCATTTGGAATATAAATTGTTAAATGCAACATACAAGTGAAAAATGGAGTTAATTTGTTTTCCAACTTTGGAGAAATTAATGGTTCCTCTTACTACACATTTATTATAAAATACTTGTATAACCTTTTATCCCCAAGGTCTCTAACAAATTTGCACAAGTGAATCACTTTCACCCTTAATTTATTGGATAGTAAATTTTGGATTTATACTAGAATCAACTCATAAAGGAGGACATGATAATCATAAATTTTTATGGATTTTAATTTCCACTCTATTATATTGACTCATTCAGATATATTATTGGAATAAATATTTGGAACCTTGATATTATACAATACTTCCATAAATTAATTTTATCTAATTCTTTTAATCTCATAAAAACCCTATGGAACTTTCCATTTGTTTTCACTAATACACACAGGATGAAGTTCTTGCTGAATACCCTAATCCACTAAGTCCCAATGAGTTTATAAGTCATATTTTCTATTCCCTTTAATATTTAGAAGAATTGAAAGTTACATTTCATATATATTTTTATCAATGTGCGTTACATGTAAACAATTACATAAAAATTGGTAGACTAATATAGAATCTCAAAAATGATACTTTTATTTTTTCAATAATTAATGGATTTGATTTCAACATTCTTCCATTTTTTTGATTTCATCTGACCTGTTGATAATGAAAACCGAAATCATTCAATTAAATAATAACTTTTTCTTTTGACATATATTGAGGTGGAATTCCATTTTTAATTGTATTATGAAACCTCCATTGATTCTTCCTATATTAATGATCCATTGGAAAAAATCATTGATGCCTCATAAAACTAAAAATGATAAAATTTGAGACTTATAGATTATGTATTCTTTATAAAATTAGGATGTGATAGTTGCCCCTTCATGGTTCAACATGAAATCACTAGAAAGGTAAGGAAATTATCTATAATCCATAGATGGGAAACACACAAGTGAATTATATTTTTTGAAGAAGCATCAAAAGTGCACACACCCATATACCAAAGCTACTTCAAATCTCTTTCTAATGGTTACAAGTAGGTGTCTATTTCATTTCCAGGAATAGAAGTTCTATATATTAGTATACACAATAAATAGAAATGCTTTTACAAAAACATCCATGGAGGAAGGTTATAAATGTTAATAAATACATTCCATATTTTATGAGCAGTAATCATCTGATCAAATGAATAAAAACCATCACATGATAGAACCAACATGAATGTATCCACCTCATCTAGAAAATCCGGATGTTTTTAATCAAATTCCCACCATTAAAATCACTATTCATTATGAACCAACTCATTATTATGTTTATTTAACTAGGAAACATTCCTTAACATATTGGATTAAATTTTCTGTGGTTATGAATAAATTTTGATGTCAAGGAATCAATATAAAGTTCCACATGAATTTATGTGGCACAAGATATGGTGTTCCATATGAATTTTTCTTTTAATAGAGATATAAAACATTCTTTACATTCATTAAGCTATAATATTTCCTCCCAAAATAAATTTTAATCTTTCAGAAAAGTATGAATGTCATTTCTTAAAAATCAGAGCTACTTAATTAATATCCATAACTTATAATAATATGAGGGAATATATACATCATTAGGAATAAAGTTCTTTGGAAAAGATAAGAATATAATAAAAATTGGTATTATAAATTGCATACATGGGTTATCCATGATATAAACACATTACATTTTCAAAAAATTTCGTTTTTTTACATTCCTAATATTTCTGAGTTCTTGTATCATCCCTTTATATTTTCACTATCTCAAACATCATCATATTCATTATTTTCCTCATTTATATTTTAATAATTTTCTTATAACACATTAATTATATATATATTATGATGATGCAAAAATAGAAACTAATAAAATATCAAAATACTCATACTGTATCTTTCTTTATGTTCACGAACAATAGAATATTTTGTTGTCTCTCTATTTTCATACAAATCATAATATTTTTTTTGAAAACCAATTTTTTTTATATGGTAGCTAACTTCTTCCAAACTTAAACATATAATTAAAACACAATTATAACATGGACACTATGTATGACCTCCATCTGAATCATTGTTAAATAAAAAATCTAAAAATCATAACTATATTATTTTGAAAATGGGTTGAAATCTGATAGGTATGATTCATCTTGCTTCTATCAATTCTATTACTTGGAAAAAATTTATATTTAGAAAAAAACATGTAAATGATTATTTCAAAATTCATTATAAGAAATTTTAATATGAAATTCATCAAATCATGGTTATAACTTGAAAGACAATGAATAAGTTATACAACATATTCAATATGTGATGCCTACAAATAATGAACCATACAAAGTATAATACATGGAATGAGAAAGAACTATTACATAATCCAATTAAATACATATGTATTTATAGAACAAATTTTTTTAAAACAACCAAGTTTTGAATATGAAATTAATACAATTAAATACACTTGTGATTATGATGGAAACCATTTACTCAAGGATAACAGTAATGTTTTACTGAACATCAAAAACACAAAGACATTTTATTGTAATATCATGAAAATTCTACCATAATTTATATAATATAAATAATCATCCAATACCAATATCATAGAAAATAATATTTTAAAAGAAAAAAATATTTGAAAAATTAAATAAAGGATATGGAAGCCCAAAGTTGTATGGTATAATAAATGGTAACGTTTTTATATATTTAAGAAAAGTTGAATCCCATTATATTGGGAAAGGTGGAATTTTTTAGATTCAAAGAACCAAGATACTATCCCATATAGAGTCAGCATATCCAAATACCTATCCCATGTTTTAAAACCTATTCATCATTGGATACAGTACACTATTAAGTGAGATGTCACAAAAATATTCCCCCTATTATATGATTAAAAATAGTGAAATGAACCTAAAAATTTATACAATATTAACTATAATTTTAGAATGATATCAAAATTAAAATACAAATTAAAACTGTAGTGTAGAGTAAATTTAAGAACACTACTAGGAAACCCAATTGAATAAAATGCATGATAAAAGTGACCATTATAGAATACTAGTATCCATATGGACAAAGAACATGGAATATAATAAGAAAAAACCATGGAATACCCATATAAATCCAAACAAAGTTCATTTATTAAAATAAATAAAAACCAAGGAATGCATGCTTAAATTTATGAATTTCTTATCCAGGGTGGTATTCTCATTTTAAATCATAATTTAGGATAACATTTATTCATAATAAGATTTTATTTAATGGTAACATTACTTATATAATTCAAAAACAAGTAAAATATCTTTTATATTATGTCGTATTTCAATTATAGAAGTATTTAATTTGGGGAAGATATATCAAGAATAAATAATTAATCAATTACATCCCACTTTATGAAACCCATCAATTACATCACCACTAACGAAAAATCTTAATTGAGTTAATTTGTGGTTATATGGTTTTTAATTAATTAGAAATGTTAAGAATATAAATGTAAAACTAGTCAATATAGGATAAATGAACCAAGAAGCATTCTTATAGAAGAAATAAGTTATACTCAACAGTTAATCAAAATAGGTGAACGTAAGGTTTATATAGTTAAATTTTTTCTTAAAAATCAAATTTTTATGGAAATATTTATGAATAGAAACCATGTTTCATAAAATGAATATGATCCACAAAAATTTCTATTCTCAATTATATAATTATTAAATAAAATTTATGAAAGGGTTCTATAAATATTTGTACATAATAAAGGATTAAAATTCTTCTACATTTGAAATCAAAATATTTATTTATTCAGAAGAATATTTTATCATTCATTCATGTCTAAATAATAATACTAAATTATAAGAAACATGATTTAAATGTATTACAAATACAATGGTGAATTCCTGAAGAACCTACCTTCATAGATAAATCAATATTTTAGATTTACTAAAAATAGAATAATCACGTATATCATTGAACAATTATTTCTTTTCTGTTTAAAATTATCTAATAAATAGATTAAAAGTAGTTTAAGATATAACAATTAAATTTAAATAATTATATACCATAACTCAAGGATAATAAAAACCAACATTAACCCCTATAGTTAACATAAATATTATTCCTAACACTAAAAATATCAATGTCCCTAAAATATTCCACTAAAATAATCTCAAATTTGAGTTAAATTTACAAGAATATCAAAGAATATTTTCCAAAATAAAAAAATTATAATTAAAAAAGTACTTATAAGAACATAATAGACTATATTTGACCTTTTTTATACTATCAATTTAAAATTAAGATGTTAAAAGTGATGTGAACATACTCTAGCACAATAACATCCATAGAAAAAAATGAAACCTATAGCTAGCAGAAAATAAGAATGATTTTAAACTCACCTATTTGATGTCAAAGAAAATAAATATTAAAAAATAATTGAATTAGAGGAGAACATTGGATATGAAAACAAGCCACATCTCTGGTGGGGGGATAAGGAAAATTAGGATGGAAGGATTTATTACCTCTCAAATAACCCAAAAGTATAATAGTAGAAATTAAGGAAGAAGATCAGGCTGGTGGGGCCCGCATCTTCTATGAATGGGATGAGGAGTCTGAGGTTCATAGGAGGGGAGGGTATATTTGAGATATTAAGTGAGTATAGGAGGGGTAATAATATATTTTAATCCTCTATATACTTGATCCTTGAAAATTGTTTGGTATATAGAAACCTCTACCAATTCTTTTAGAAATCATGCCTATTGTTTTTTATAAGAACTATATGCACACATTTTCTATAAAACATGAGTATAAATGTGTGGGGATATCCCCATTCATTAGTAGTGACAACATAAATTTTTTTAAACCCCCTGAATAAATTCATATCTCATCAAAAGTAAGATTCTCAGGTTAGAGCTTGTGGGTTGAGACATGTTAGCAGTTTTCTCAAAATCAAGTGGGAGTGTTGAAAGTGGGTTCCCAAGACCCAAATTATGAATTTACAATTATTAAAAATACATGTATATAGATTTATATATACCTGTGTTTTTCATACCTGAATAGTGGTGATATTTTTTCATCCACTAATTTTTTGGTAATATGCTTATATTACCAGTCATCTCAAAAGGTTATTTCAATTCCTAGGATATAGTGATAACTTAGAGACACATTGACAGATATCTAAAAGTAATTTATTATGGTACACATTAATCATGTTTAGAGAAAATAGATTATTATTGACCATCTGGTTCTAGTGGATCATTAGCATTGAGACTTCTTAACATGATGTACTCACATGGTGATCTTCAGTAAATGAGATCATGAGGACAAACCCACCAATATTAACAACACATATTTCCATTATCATTGGTTGTTCCTATCTAAGAATGTGTGTATTCCTATCCCAACATTCCATAATTATGAAGGTGTTCCATTTTATCATGTACTTTTATATAATGAAAAAAATGGCATTAAATTTCTATAGAGGTACCTTTTTTGGTTGTGTCATTGATGTTAGGAAATTGGTTAAATAATCAAGATAGAATTTATCTCATTTGAGTTGATGAAGTGATATCTTAGAATTTGTTGATAAGGATGGTAATAACTTCATAAATCTATAGCCATGATAGTTTAATGTGTGTTTTTCCTATTTGACCATAAAATAATAAATCATAAAAGGATGATGACAGAATATTGCATTCTATTTTATGAGAAATCATGAGAAAAAGATTTACACAATGTGTTTTCATAGGATTTTTGTCATTTCTAGGACTATTCCATGTCTCTTTAGGTGAATTGATGGGTTTCTAGACTCTTCTCTTAGTTAGTGAATACTATTAAATTCTATCAAGATAAGGGCCTAGTTGATCAATCATAATAGCACATTTAAGATTCTGACTGATTCTAATGAATTCATAAATAGTAAATGGTGAGACTAACCATGGGTCATGAGAGTTGTCCATGTTTTATTGATCACTTATGAATAAATAAATTCATTATATTTCGATTATATAATTTTTCGGTTTCATTTATTTGTTGATGTATTTATAAGTGTTTAAGTAAATACATGGAATTGTATTATATGAAGGAATATTATATTATTATTTAAGGTTTGTTTAATATTAGATGGAATTATGAGTCATGTTAAGGAATCTAGTTTATCTTGTAATGTATTTAACATATATTAATAGTATTTTATTAATAATAAGTAATATCTATAATATGGTACATTTTTAAAAAAAAATATTTATATCTTATTTAGTGGAAGTTAAATATATAGGGATTGGGAACATGAACTATGTTATTTTGGACACCCATGATCCAAACATGGGAGGAGAAAAGTTTTGGTGTGATTTTCATTCCAATGTATTGATATCTCCTCTCTCCTCCTGAATCCTAGAGAGAGAAACACTTCCTGTAACGCCCCAACCCCAGAATCCAGGAGCCAGTAAATTATTTTAATACACTGGCCTGACTACAAGGAATCATGTCCCGAAGGACTAATCAGTTTAGTATTATTATAAAAAAAGATACATACATAATTTCAACATTAAAACTTGAAAAGAAAAACAACACTAATTTATTCCATTAGAATCATCCAAGCTTCTAGGATTATTCCTACAAGTCACTCATAACTAACTTCTTCATATCCTGGGAAAATGAATCATGAGAAATGGGTGAGATCAAATAATCGATAAGAGTAAGAAATACAATGGAATATAACAGAAACACTAGCCATAGTGAATAATTGAAAACACATCCCTTTACAAATAATAAACATGAACAATTTATGGCAGGAATATGAGCTATGTAAAAAATGACATAATAAAACATAGTCATGGGTATTATACTAGTCTAATAACCACATTAAATATCAATAGATAATCTCATAATTATGGAATTAATAATTCTAGACATTCTGAACCATCTTTTCAAGGCCTCGACCAAGACATCTAAAAATGATTAAGGCCTCAGCCAAAACCATATATCAAAAATTAGGAAAGGCCTCAGCCAATTCCAAGTCTAAATGTCTCATGACACCTACCGATGCATCAAGGAGATATAGTGGGCTCCACCTGTCACTTACTATGTCCAATGCATTCCTCATATGAAAAGGATGAAATATAATCTGGACATTCGTATTAAAACTAGCATAAGAAATGTCAATATTTTAACCACAAACTATGAATGGTATAAAAATAGCACATCCACAGTCAAACATAACTCATTAAAAACAATATGAAATATATTATTATAATATATTAAACTCAATAGATAATAATAAAGTATATTGACATAGATGAAAAAAATCATCAAAATTATTTGTGAGAAATATCCCCCTTTTTCTCGAAAACATTTAAAAGTATCACTATTTATCAAGAAGTAATCTAAAATAGATTTTGGATTAAAAGTGTCTTATACCACTTTGAAACATTTAAAAGGAATTTTAATTTTAAAACATTAACGACCATATAAATAAATCCTTAAAACCTTTTTTAAAATACGGACATTAATGGGAAATATATAGAAGAATACATCTTTAAAACATTTAAAAATGATATTTTTGTTTGAGTTTCTAACGAAATGAGAGACGCTTGAATACAAATAATTGAGGTAATATAAACTATATAATATCATGATAATAAAGTATTTCATGACATACTATGTAAAAGGACAATATATAAACCATATAAAAGTGAATTGGTGCATAATAATAATGAAGACTCAATGGAATGTAAATGGAGATAAAGTCCTTTATAAAGATTATATCATTAGGTTAAGAATAATTCAATGACATTATTATTTGTAAAAAAATAAATGAACTCAATATAATTTGATATCCAATGAAAATCAATTAGAGGACATTCACACATATTTCGGTAAAAACAACACCAATGACTTTGATGATTAAATCAATGAATTGAAATTGAGTTATGATTACTCTTATAAAGTTCATATCAATGAATTGAGAAATTATTAGTGGAGTGATTATGTGTATCAAACTTTTATCCAAAAAATGAGGAGTTGAAATTACTATATAAATAATAAATAGTGATTCAACACATAATCTTGGAGCAAAATAATCAATGAAGTATGCGTAAATCTGAATGAGTGGAAATTGAAATTTGAAATTCCCTTACCGATTTGGTAACTTATGAAACATACAAACCATGAAAGAAGGATCATACAATGATGATTTAAATAACCATAAATTAATCTATATTACACTATTAATACAATCATGTACAATACATATTCCACACAAAAGGAAAAGTGGCCAATATAGCATGAATCTCACTTGAATAAAAAGTTAGATGAAAAACCCTTACTTCATTGTAATCAATCGAGTCGTATGAAAAAAAGTTAATAACCACAAAATGAATCACATAATACCATGAATATAAATATAATCATGATAATATATATCAAATTTATGTAAACAATACACCACATGCAATAAATAAGTGGCGTACAATGGAGATCTCACAGAATTAAGAGTGAGATAAGAAACCCCTTACCTCAAGTCCGAATTGTCTTGTACGTTCCTTGTTCTTCATGAATAATAAACATAAGTTAACTTATAATTTATTAATAACATTTTTCACATGTATTATTCCTTTTATATCACTTATTACCTTGCTATAACAATTAGTTAATTATTTGAGTTCGTATTAGATATTTTATCGATGTTTGAAACTTGAGTCAAAAATGAACTTGTAATAATTATAATTTTTCCATGTGGTCAAACGTCCATTATCTCCATAATGTTATAAATTATATAGATAATATATATTTATTATATATCCAGTATATATATGTATTTATAATAGTACAAAACATTTGGAGATAAGAAATGAAATGCACCATTCATGGAGACGGTAAGCCGTACGTACGCATGAACGCTACTTTCATCTCTATTTTTCATTTTAATGGAATTAAAACATAATGATACATAAGTATATTATAATTACATTATAATATCATATATAATATAATCAAATCCATCCTTTATACGTCCCATATAAGGCATTAACGATTCATATCACTTTGAGGGGGCGGTAGTCTGCACTTCTTCAAATGAAATTATCGTGTTTTACCGATAATGGAAACCATAAAATAATTATATAAATGGAAAATACAGAACCAAAATAAATCATAAACATAATATATATCATATATAAATACATTTCTATCATAATGGCCACCATGAGAGGCGGTAGGAGATAATTGAACAATCATCGTTTCATGAGGCGTTTGTTTTCTATTCACAAAAATAGTATGTTCTTTACCCATTAGATGGAGGTGTGTGTAAGTGTAGCTTGAAAACATATCACAACAACATCCTAGTATATTTAGGATACTAATGTTGTTATAAAATAAATTAATAAAAATATTTTAAGGGTTGGAGATGTAAAATAAAAGAAAATAAGTTAAGAGAAACCATTACCTTTAATTTGGGTAACTCCCTTCGGTTTGAACCAAACAGACTTCATGAAGTGAATTATACCCAAGGTATGGATTCTAGGTTGAATATATGGATATTGATAGCTCTTTGTTCAGGTTTTGGATGAGACCTGCGGCTTGAGAGCTGTGAGGAATGGGTTAGAAGTGGTGTCATTTTATAAGGGAGAGGTGGGGCTCTTTAGGAAAGTTTGAAAATTTTATTTTATTATAAACTTATATTCGGTTTCAAAAGGTCCGAAAATAAATTAATTCGAAGAGAAGATGACTCAAGTTCGAAATAAAATTATCGAATAAGAATTGGACTTGGTTTGGATATATTTTTTAAATATTAATAATCTTATTTTTTTAAATCATATATTAATGAGGTAAATACTGTATCATTATTGTGTCATAAATAATTTATTTTATTTTATGTCTAAAAATGATAAAAAAATTAAAATAATGTAATAATTATTTTTATCTTTATAATGATTATTTATTGTCGAATAGTTGACTTATATAACCCCATGTAAAAATTTATATACTAAAAGATATTTGTTAATGTCATTTTTGTCATTACTTTATGTTAGTTAGAATAAAGTGTCATTATCACTCTTAAGTGGCTCCATGGAGTCACAAAATCTAACCAAGGATTCCCATGCTCTGATATGACTTGTACAATAAGGTTAGGACAAGTATTAAGGTAATTTTGTATAATTATAACATTAATTTTACCTTGAATTACCCTATTTACCTTTAACCACGGTAAATAAAAGCCAAAAGTTACTATTCACAAAAAAATTTCATCTTATCGAACAAAATTTTACTTGATAATAACAACCATCCATGTAATATTTTTGAAATTAAATTTATAGAAGTGGTAAAACTCCATTTAAATGAAAAAATTCAGGTTTTAACTACAACTATGTGGTTTTACTATTCTTCTAAAATTGAAGTTTTTCAGAAAAATACCAAAAATTCAGCCTAAGCTATATTTTATATTCTGAATTAAAAAATTATGTCTATTTTACCAAATTAAAAACATAGAAATTGCATTAATTAATTTAAAATTAATTCTTGTTGTAAAAACAAATAGCGTGCTTTTAAGATATAATAACTATCAACAGATTAACACTTGTTTATGTATAATTTCTAAGTGAAATTAATTCCAATTATCAAAATTGGATTAAATTGTAAAAATATAATCTAATTATACTTCCAAACCATTCAAATTTATAATTGAACAAAATAATTTATGTGGATTAAAAATGTTTTTTTCAATTAAAATTTAGTATTTTACACTATTCACCCAAATATGAAAGTTATCAGAAAAACACAAAAAATATATCAAAACTAATTTTTATGTCTTGATTCTAAATAAGAAGTTTATTTTGTAATATTTCATATTTAAAAGTGCCAAAACTTGGATTTAAAAAGGTTTCACCATTAAAAGGCGGTAAAATTTCATTTTTTGAAAAATACTTCCTTTATCTAAAAAAATGAATTTGTGGTCATATTATGTCTATGAAACACATAATATGGATGATAAAATTATATGGAATATGTAAAACTCAAAATTCAGTTAATACTATTTATAACCTATTTTAAATGGCTAGTTTGTTATGTCGTCTTGCGCTCGAACTCGATATTGCTTATAGCACAAGCTACTGAATTTAAAGAAAATTCCATACTATGAAATCTAGGGGTGTTACATTCTTCCCCCTTTTGGAAATTGCATCCTTGAAATTTTAAAATTTGTCTTGGGAACTTCATTGAAAGTCCCACATCAAAAAAAATAGTCAACAAAACTATCTCTTTAAAAGAAAGAAGGAGAAGTACAAAGTTCACTCGAGATATCCCATACTAAGATTCCATGTAAGAAAACATGAATATGGAAGATAAAATAAGTGTCAATTTCTGGTGGAGAGTGATAGAAAACAAGATCAGGAGAATGTTAAAAACATGAAAACAAAAAACCTATGACTGGATAAACAGTCATTAGTTTCCTAGTAAGAAATGTAAATGGATAATGTTTTTTTAAGTTCCATTTCATTATGTTGAGGAATTTATTTATGAGATTGACTATGAACATAAATAGATATACTTAATTTTTAAGTATAGTTTGATCCTATAATAAATTTTTACCACTAACTCATCTTTTTTTTTTCAAATTATGAGTATTCAAGATGACTTGGTCACACCTAAAGTGCTAGAATCAACATCTAGATAATCAAATAATCTACAAAGTATAAACTATATATATTTACCTTGCCTTTAGAAATTTACCAAAACCAAAATGGTTAGTAAAAGATCAGATGATCCCCAAAAATGTTATTCCTTTTAAAGAAAGAAATATTAATCATAATTTTAAAAATTAAACCAACAATACCCAAAGTTCAATAAATACTATTCAATAAACAATTGTTCGGAAAATCCTTCAATATAATCCAAACAAATATTTAAACCCAAAACTTATAAGAATTTGATTACGCAGTATTCCATGTTAAATTGTATCTCCAAATAGCATCAACTACTCTTAGTGTCACATACTTAAAAGTAATTAACCTAATCACATATTCTCTATGATAGGTTAATCATATCCATAAATAACCCAAATTGATATAAATCCACAATAAAATCATTGATAAGAATCCACCATTACCCTTCAAATGAAATCCTATATTATTCTATTTTCCTTAGGCATATATTATTTTCAATAGAGCGAACATGTTCCAAAATAACATTTATCACTTAATCACCAAACCATTTTCATATAATAAGGATATCCATTTGATAAGACATAAGATCCCAAATACACTTATTATTGATCAATAAAGTCATTTAACTAAAAATAATTAGTCGCACTAACCAGGGACTTCATGTAGTCCAGTGGTAAGTGATAAATCCTAATTGCACAATGGTTGTGGGTTTGATTCCTGCAGCTTTGTCTGACACGACGAGTTGTCACACAGTCAGCCTGTTGTCCTTTTTCAAAAACTATATTTTATAATGTTACCAAAATGAGATAAATTCCTCATAATTTCACCATAAATTTTATCTCATACCTCCCATTTTCTTCCCAAAATTTAATAACTTGGAATTACCTCAAACTCAATGATCATATAGAACCAAATAGTTATTTATAACTATATCCACAAGAGAAAATATAATTCTTCCTCAAATATCATTTTCATAGGATAAACTGTAGGGTTACAAATATAATTGAAAAGTCTTCCAATGTAATCCCACCAATAGAGAGCACAAATAATTTTTAATCATTTTTCCATCCATTTATTTCCACATAGATTTTTCCTAGGCCAAGATGATATCCTATAGAGTTTGTAATTCACTCGGGTAATGGCCAGGTCCCCTACATTTACGAAAAATGACTGTAAATAGATTCTTTGGAAAATTTTTATTTTCTTCAAAATTACTATTCATTTTCACTGAAAATTCTTTACATTAGGTCCTTATTTCCCACACGTAAATCATTTCATTGTCCCATTGAGATGCTTTCTGGGGTGTCTCCTTCCACATTTCCTGCATGACGGAAATTTTGGTTTCATTCCTCCATGGTCTCCACTACTGGAGCTCCTATCATTCATCACCTTTATCTATTTTTGTGAGTCTTGAAGTTAGTTAATAAATATGTTGTTGATCATATTTTGGGAAAACTAATTTGGCATGAACACTATATCTTTAACTCTTACCAAAATTCCATTTTTTTGCTCATTTCCACCACCGTTCAAACCTTGTACATCATGCTCAAAGTTTCCATGACATCCTTGGAATCCAGACAGTGACTAAAACCAGAAAGCACTGTGTGAGTACTAATATTTATAAAATCAATTATAGAATATGATGACACCTTATTTTAAATTTAAAACACCTTAGGATTAAGCAAGGTTATTTATTCTCATCTTATATTAAAATCCTTTAAATTAGTTTGTAATGATATAGTAAATTATCCTATGCATATCCACTGGGTGTGTCGTTACCAAGAGTGTAGTAAGGCCCCTTTTTGTGTACTAGGATTCCCCGGGTCAAGCTCGAAACTCCTTTTCGGAGTTTCCCACATAGGTACATCTATTCTAAAGCCACCTCTACCTTCTCTTATCTAGACAGGGATGCACTACTTGGAAAATACACAAAATCTCTACATTACCAAGATTTGAGAAGTTCTTCTATACTAATCCCCAAATTCTATCTTAGGTTAATGTGCTCTAATAATATTTTATCTAAATATAGTTTCCAAGGGTTGTACTAAACTTCCTCTGATACCATCTATAATGCCCCAACCCCAGAATCTAAGAGATGGTGCATTATTTTAATACACTGGCATGATTACAAGGAATCATGTCCTGAAGTGCCAGTCAGTGAGTAGTCTTGGAAACAAGATACATACATAAGTTCTACATTACAACTCTAAAAAACCAACACTAATTTATTCCATTATAAACCTCCTAGCTTCTAGGATTAATTCTGCAAGGCACTCATAACTAAATTCTTCATATCCAGTAAAAATAAAACATGAGAAAGGGGTGAGCTCAAATTCTTGGTTAGTGTAATCAATACAGTGAAAGATAACATAAAAATTAGTCATGGTGAATAATTGAGAACACATGCCTTTACCAATAACAAACAAGAACACTTTATGGCAGGAATATGAACTGAGTATTTAATTCCATAATAAAACATAGTCATGGGTATTATACTAGTTGAATATACACATGAAATATCAATAGATAATCTCATAATTATGGAATGAATAATTCTGGACATTCTGAAACATTTTGTCAAGGCGTCAGCCATGATGTCTAAAAATGATTAAGGCCTTGGCGAAAACCATATATCAAAATTTGGGAAAGGCCTCGAACAATTCCAGGTACAATTTTCTCATGAGACCTACCGATGAATCGAGGATCTGTAGTGGGCTCCACCCATCACTTAATAAGTCTAATGCATTCCTCATATGAAAAGGTTGAAACATAATCTGAACATTTGTATTAAAACCATCATAAGAAATGTCAATATTTTAACCGAAAACCATGAATGGTATAACAATATCACATCCATAGTCAAACATAACTCATTCAATACAATATGGAATATTTTATTACAATAGGCTAACCTAAATAGTGAATAATTAAAGATATTGACATAGATGAAAAACAATCATCAAAACTATTTGAGAGAAATATCCCAATTTTTCTTGAAAACATTTAGAAGTCTCACTATTTATCAAGAAGTCATTTAAAATAGATTTTTGAATCAAAGTTTCCCATACGAAATTGAAACTTTAAAAAGTATTTTAATTTTAAAACATTAACGTCCATATAAATAAATACATAAAACCATTTTTAAAACATTGACATTAATGAGAAATAATTAGATTAATAAATCATTAAAATATTAAAAATGATATATTAGTTTGAGTTTTGAGCAAAATGAGTGACGCTTGAATAAAAATAATTTAGGTAATTAAAACATTAAAATATCATGAGAAAAAATGATTTCATGATATACTATGTCAAATGACAATATATACACTATATAAATGAGAATTGGTGCATAATAATAAAGAATTCTCATTGGAATGTAAATTGAGATAAAGTCCCTTATAATGACTGTATCATTAGGTTAAGGATAAATCAATGACATTATTATGTGTGAAAAATATGAATACACTCAATATTATTGTATATTCAATGTATGTCAATTATAGGACATTCACACATATTCTTGTAAAAAAACCAATGGCTTGGATGTCTAACTCAATGAATAGAAATTGAGTTAAGATTACTCTTATCAAGTTCATATCAATGACTTGAGAAATGAAAAATAGAGTGATTATGTGTTTAAAAAGTATATCAAAAAAGGGAGTGAAAATTACTACATAAATAATATATAATGATTTTACACATAATATTGGAGTGAAATAATCAATGAAGAATGTGTAAATCCGAATGGGTGGAAATTTAAATTTAAATTCCCTTACCGATTTGGTAAATTATGAAACATAAACCCCCTGAAAGAAGGTTCATAAAATGATGATCTAAAGACCTATTAATTAAATTATATTAAACAATGAATACAATCATGGACGTACATACTTCATACAAAAGGAAATAGTGTCCAATATAGCATGAATCTCATGGTAATAAAAAGTGAGATGGAAAACCCTTACTTCGTTGTAATTAATTGATTCGTATGAAAAAAAAGTTATTAATAACCAAATGAAGAACAAAATACCATGAATATAAAAATAATCATGATAATATATATCAAATAGAAGTAAACAATACACCACATGCAATAAATAAGTGGCAAAAAATGGGGATCTCACGAAATTAAGAGTGAGATAAGAAACCCCTTACCTCAAGTCCAACTTGTCTTGTATGTTCCTTATTATTGCTGAATAATAAAATTAAGTTAATTTCTACTTGATTAAGGACATTTTTAAAGTTTATAATTCCTTTTTTATCACTTATTACCTCACTATAACAATTAGTTAATTATTTGAGTCTATATTTTATTTTTTATTAATGCTCGGAACATGAGTCAAAAAATGAACATGTTATAATTACAATTTTTCCATGTGGTCAAAAGTACGTTATCTCCAGAATGATATAAATGATTTATAAATCATATATATATTATATATCCAGTATATATATGTATTTATAATAGTACATAACATTTGGAGATAAGAAATGAAATGCACCATTAATGGAGACGGTAAGCCGTACGTACGCATGGACGCTATTTTCTTTTCTATTATGTATTTTAATGGAATTAAAACATAATTATACGAAGTTATATTATAATTACAGAATAATATCATATATAATTTCATTAAATTAGTCTTTTATACTTCCTACATAATGCATTAATGAGTCATATCACATTGAGGGGCGGTAGTCCGCACTTCCTCAAATGAAATTATCACATTTTACCCACAATGGAAACCATAAAATAATGATATAAATGGAAAATAAATTAGCATAAATAAAACAGAAAAAAACATATATATGTCATATATAAATAAATTTCCATCTTAATAGAGACTATGAGAGGTTGTAGAAGATAATTGAACAATCATGGTTTCGTGAGGCGTTAGTTTTCTATCCACCGAAACATTATGTTCTTTACCCATTAGATGAAGGTGTGTGTAAGTGTAGTTTGAATACATATCATAAAAAATCCTATTATATTAAAGATTATGGTTTTGTCATAAAATAAAGGAATAAAAAGTGTTTAGGGGTTGGAGAAGTAAACTAAAAGAAAAGAAGTTAAGAGAAACTGTTACCTTTAATTTGGGTAACTCCCTTTGGTTGGAACCAAACAGACTTCTTCAAGTGTGTTCTTTCCATGGTAAGGATTCTAGGTGTAAGATAGGGGTCTTGAGAAATTATTTTTTCAGGGGTTTGATGATCCAAGGGGCTTTAGAGGTGTGATTAATGGGTTATAAGTGGTGTCCTTTTATAAGGGAGAGGAGGGTCTCTTTAGGATTGTTTGAAAATGTTATTATATTATAAACTTATCTTCAGTTTTAAAAAGTCCAAAACTCATCAAATTTGAAGATAATATTACACATGTTAGAAATAAAATAATCCAACAAAAATTGGATTGAGATTGGATATTGATTTAATATTAATAATTTTATTTATTTAAATCATTTATTAATTAGGTAAATACTACATCATTATTGTGTCCTAAACAATTTAACATATTTGATGTCTAAATATAATAAAAAAATTACTATTATGTAGGAAATATTTTTTTTCTTTGCAAGGATTATTTATAGTCACAAATACTACTTATATAACCCCATGTAAAAAATGATATACAAAAATATATTTTTTAATGTCATTTTTGTCTTTACTTTAAGTTAATTAAAATAAAGTGTCATTATAATTCTTAAGTGGCTCCATGGAGTCCCAAAATCAACCACAGGATGCCCTTGGTCGGACATGACTCATCCAATAAGGTTAGGACAAGTGTTAAGATAATTTTTATTATTATAATATTCTTTTTACCTTGAATTACCCTATTTACCTTTAACAATGGTAAATAAAAGTCAAAAGTTACTATCCACAAAAAATTATTTTTAATATTATTGAACCAAATTTTACTTATTAATTACCACCATGTATGTAATATTTTTTTAAATTAAATTCACAGAAGTGGTAAAATTCCATTTAAATGAAAAAGTCAGTTTTTAACTACTACTATCTGGTTTTACTATTCATTAAAAATTGACATTTTTTAAAAAAATACCAAGAATTCTACCAATGATATATTTGATATTCTGAATTCAAAAATGACATCTATTTTACCAAATTCAAATCATTGAATTTTCATTAATTAATTTAAAATTAATTCTCGTTGTCAAAACAAATAGCGTTATTTTAAGAAACAATAACTATCAAAAGATTAACACTTGTTTATGTATAATTTCAAAGTGAAATTAATTCAAATTACCAAAATTGGATTAAATGGTAAAAATATAATCTAATTATACTTCCAAACCATTCAAATGTATAATTGAACACTATAAATTATTTTGATTAAAAAAGTTGTTTTCAATTGAAATTTAGTATTTTTACTATTCACCCAAATATAAAGGTTATCAGAAAAACACCAAAAATTTATCAAAACGAAGTTTTTCTGTCCCGATTCTAAATAAAATGTTTATTTTGTCAAATTGAAAAAATAAAAGTGTAAAATATTGTATTTCAAAAGGGTTCACCATTAAAAGGTGGTAACATCGCATTTTTTTGAAAAATAATTCCTTTATCTAAAAAAAGAATTTGTTCTTATATTATGTCTAAGAAACACATAATATGGATGATAAAATTTTATGGAATATGTAAAACTCAAAATTTAGTTAATACTATTCCTAACTGCTTTTAAATGGCTAGTTTGGTAAGTCGTAGTGTGGTCGAACTCGCTGTTGTCTGTAGCACAAGCTATTGAATTTAATGAAAATAACTTACTATGAAATCTTGGGGTGTTACACTCCATTTGAGTTATCAATCCTAGAAAACATTTACAGATATAAGGAATGAGATCTAGGTTGTCATCTCAACATTAAAGGAATTTTTGGAGCTCTGAACTAAAACACAAAATTATATTAAGGGAATACACCTAGATTTTTGAAGCGTGTGTGGATTATCAAGAAGGGTTTGGCCTCAAATTATTTGAGAAAGAGTCCCTAACTACATGTGATATACATTTAGGATTTGATTTGAACAAGGTAGATATTCAGTTTAATTTTTTTATTTGAGTAATTAATGTAAGGTACTAAGACCATATCATGGCTCAGATCATTGGAGATGAAAAATTTTCATCATTTTTATGATAAACATTTTAAATCCCCAACCCGTGGACTTCCATTGTGTGCCCTAGTACCATCATTCCATCTCTGTACCTCTGACTACCTATTCTACTCGTTATTCTACATCAAAAGATAGGATCATGTTATTATTTTATATTGAAGGGATCTTCCAAATTTTTATTCTAAGTTGAAGTCCTGGTAGTGAATGATTGTCAATATATTTGTAATGAATTTTTTATATATTAATGAAAAACATAATTTATTGTCCTTTGTGATTTATTT
The DNA here is from genome assembly GCA_963277665.1 of Viscum album. NCBI lineage: Eukaryota > Viridiplantae > Streptophyta > Magnoliopsida > Santalales > Viscaceae > Viscum > Viscum album. Next base: position 438,242,796 of record OY728155.1, on the reverse strand, counting down.
TTTTATATTTTCTATTCATTTTTCTTTCTTACTCAATTCTTGATAATCTAAAATGGGGATGTAATCACAATTGTATGATATAAATTGACTCTTTTTCAACATTAAAATCCTATGATAGACTGGGTAATAATTTTTTTTCTCTATTTCTAATTTACTTCTCATGTATTTAATTAATTTTATATTAAATATTATTATTTTTGATCGTCAAAAAGAGTTATATTGTTGGCCACCTCTTAATTTTATTGATCTCAAATCATGTTTATATTTTAGATAATAAATTTCAATTCTTTAGAAAATGGGGTTCTATCAAAATTTTCAAAAAAGGATATATATTGAAGTTACCATGAATACTTACCATATTTTTAATGTACTTAACATGTAAATAATTTGAAATTAACTTTAAGGTTATGTTACCATGTGGAGCGTGCCACACATTTCATTTCAATTGACCACGTAAACACCTCCCTCATGGTTTATATGAGAAAATTATATCAAAGTCATGAACATACCTTGCATTGAATATGGAAAGATTAGGTGTTAATAAAATTACCATGATTGAGAAAATACCTGCCACATGAAAAATCAACTTATGATTTTATATGCAAGTAAAGGTTCTTTAATTTCATGTACTAACCATGTGTATCTTTATTTTTAGTAATAGAATGAAAAAATACATACTACATGAAGAGATGTACATAATGTGAGTAAAAATGAAGTGATTGTTTTATGTAATGAAGCTATCATGTGATAAATTCATGGGAAATATTTAAGAAAAGAACTTATAACATTATAGAATAAAGTAAAAATGGATATTTGTTCTACCAACTGATCGTTCCAATAGTCCATGAGATCATGTAACCCTATTTTATGTAAAGATGCCTTAGCATGTCTAACATAGCAGTAAAGTGTTTTTCAAATCTCCAATGGTTGGTTTTTCAATCATTAATTAATGAATCATAGAAATTAAAGATACATTGAATGTTCTATAGTGGAAAATTTTGGATGGAGATATTTATAAGAATAAAACCCAGTCATGTTCTTCATTGGTGTGTAATATACAGAGAAAAATAGAGTAATGTACACACAAACCTATTCTATATAGAATATTCTTTTAGAAATCTTCCCAAAACATTGTATTCTTGAAGCTAATATGTATCCTATATGATCTCCTTTCAATGAAAAATTCAAGGAATCTTGACCAACTGAAGCTATTTATTTTTAGAAGCACCACATATTATCATCTATCATCTATTTCTCTTTCTATTGTTTCTTGACATATGAGTTATGCCTTATTTACATATCTATTTATCTATAAAAATAGTCTCCATTACTGAACTAGAGAGTTATAGACAATCTCCTTCAAATTATTTTCATTTATAAACCCATGTATAACTTTAGAAGATGTCGTCGGTGACCTAGAATTATTTTCTCCCACATATAAAATTGGAAGAGTATTTTAGACTATATTATTAAAGTAACTTTGTTTATAAAACCTGATATAGGATTTGGATCAACTTATTTAATAATAAATTTCTTAGTAGTGGGTGATTTCCAAGTATAGGGGTTTATGTCTTGGATTAATACTAGACCCCTAATTTAATTTCCACTATTTGATTTTACATTTTCCCCACTATTTTAAATACAAAAATAGTATCTATTTTAAACCTAAAAACAATAATATAATTTTATAGTTGGATTAACTACTGTTTTATACAAGGTGTTTGTTAATAGTATATTAGTTTTAAAAGTTAAAGTGTTTTCATAATTACATTGATAGTGTTTTTATCACAATATAAAGTACATTTTTTAGAGAAAAAATTATATAATTCTATAGTTTTAGTTAATTGGGTTTATTTTAAGAGTTTGAGGATTTATTTTTTATGAATTCTTAGTAGAAATTTTAATTGGAATCATCATTCACCTCCTCTTGGGAGTTCACTATGACCAAAAAGACTATTTGTATAGGCTATTCTGAACCTACATGATATACTAGTGTCTCATGGTTCTTAGTGGGATAGAAGAAGAGGGCTTCATGGGTGGTTTAGTATCCACCATAAGTTTATAAGATAATCACACAACTCTCAAACCTATGGCCTTATCTCAATTATATTGGCTAAAGATATACACACTAAGACCATGAATTCAATCATGTCTCACTCAAACATATGATTAAAATGATTTAGTTACATTTCATGTAACCCTTCACCATACATTACCTTATATGCTTCATAATATGAAAGTCCATCTCAAAGATATCCTACACATATGATATTTGAACATTAACTCATTAATGATCAGATTTCATAGTGAGAAGTAGTAGTTCTAAATTAATCCAACCATTCATTTATGGGCACTGAGAGTCAATAATATCATAAAATATAATATTCTCAAATTGTATGTATGCAGTGTCTCTATATCATAAATATTTATATACACAATATCAGAAATATAAGATATTTCTTATATGTATATAATACTCTAAGATATACCATACTGTTTCATTTTATGTCACATGTCTTTAGGGAATATTCCTTAAAATATCCCACTTACACTGAAGCCTAAAATATTTCCATGATATTTCACTAAATGTCATATCACATATGATAACTTATGATATAATATCTGAATATCTATTGGTATATCTTAAAAAAAATTTATATATATATAATTATCATCATATTTCATTGTATCATATATATTACTCTATGAAAGAAATATCCCAAACTCATTTTTAGGTAAAATATAACAATATTTTAGAACTTCTCTCTAAGTGAAAATCAATCCTTATTGGGCCAACCTCAATGTGTGATCCCACATTAATTTGGAGCATTGGTAATAAATACGAATAACATAACCCATAAATAAAATAAATGTGTTTCCTATATAAAATCTTAAATTTTACTCATGATATGAAGGTATATTTCATGATCTCTATCAAACACATATATCTTTATACCTATTTCCACAAGTTTCTTTATATACAAGAATTAATAATCATATAATATTTTTTTAAAAGATGTCTTTTGACCATGGAACATATATTATATAAATACCATATGACATCTTGAAATATTTTTATCACTCTGAGTATAAAAAAGATAGATTTATGAATACATTAGACATGTAACATCCCAAACTAGATCCCTAGTTCCAAAATAAAGTTCCTAATAACCTCATGTATACCTATCCATACACAAGAGAATTTTGACTAGTGGTAAGGTCCCAAAAGGATTCATGCGAAGAGGATACCCTTGGTAACTTACAACTGATATAGAATATAAGAAAAGAAACACAAAAGCAACAATAATAATTCTAATAATTATAAAATTTTATATTCAAATAGATAGTAGAATAATGTTTAACAATTTCAACCCAATATATAATAATATGACATTCTAATAATGAAATTAAAACCATGGTAATAGATCCCAACAAAAAATGTATCAATATACAAAATTTGAGGAATGAAACTATGTATCATGGGATAAAACATATAAGATTGATGTTTATCCCAACATCGCCTATTGCCATCCAGAATACCATGCTCATCTATACACCATAGAGATATTTTCCTTTACCAAATCCCCAATAATAAAATATAAACAGACACTGAGATGTCCATGTAGTTTGTGAGTATAAATCTTAGTAGTTATCTAACAATAATACTTAACACATGTGAACAATATTCTCAATTAGATTCCATGAAAATAACCAATGAATAAGAAATAATATTAATCATAAATGTATAAATAAGTGTCTAATCCTTGGAGATAGACTCTACCTACTTTAGCTCCATGTCGAAGTAATTGTGACATGTTGGCCGAACAGACACATTCAATTGATTATCTTTCTACACCCCCTTAAAGGCATTATCATGCTACCCTCTAATGGAAATACTCGTGCCGGCCCAATTAATGGTTCTAGTGAAAGACACACATAATTTTTAACCAAATATCAAACATTGTATAAATCCATCAAATAACATATCAATCCAATCTCATGACTCTAGTTAAAGACATCACAACATCTGCACTCCCTTAGAAGTGATAAAATAACTCATACGAAACAACCTGGTCACTCAAATATAGAGACATAGAAATTTTATATGTATCAAAAATGATACAATAAGGAAGTTTGTAGTCATGTTATGTCAAGAAAATGTCCTATATCCACCATACATCCACATGATAATCAAATCACGAATAAGTTTCACGGGGATGCACATGCACACCATAGGTGAATTACATCAATCATAGGTATCGTGAGATACACTTGCACAACACATGTGAATCACATCAATCATGGGGATCATGTGCTACACATGAACTCTACACAAGCATGACACACCTAAATATACAGGTCCTATATGATAAGGAATTATTACTTAAAGTGTGTCAATATCAATTTTAAGAATCTCTATGAGTTGATTTTGAAATATTTCTTGTTCACCAACCTGATCAAACCCACTCACTAAAGGTCCCTAGAACCAATTCCTATCAAACATGAAAATGGTTTTAGAATGATATTATTGATGTGAATCATGAAAATAGGGGAGCACCACATAAAATTACCTCATAAAAAACCTAATCAATGGTACATCTTGGTCATGTCCAGGGATGAAAAACCATCACTCCTAGAAATGGTGATTTGAGATGTAAAATAAGACATTCCCAAATGTATAGATGAATAATGAAATGCCACCATAACATACTTTATAATAATTTAAAAAGGTTGAGTAATTCTATCACTTAGAAGAAGAAGGTATCTAAAGATTCATATAGAATGACAACTTTACATTCATCCAGATATGAAGAACTAAAATAGGAGGATGGAAATAAGATTAATATAGGGAATATATTGTGTTATTCTGAATGAATTTTGGGAGACCTTGAGAATAGAAATAGGGTTAATCTAGGGGATAAATTTCGTCAAAACCAAGTAAATAAATTCCACAACTAATTACACATGGTTTCCCCTTTTAAATTCAAAAAACCTCAATGATCAATAAACTAATTATAAATTTCTGAAATTTCGAAAAACCATACACATGACATGATGATTCACACCCTATCCTAGGTGGCATTATGCTCACTTTCCCCCCAAAACCCTAACACAGTGTCTCTACATGGATTAGTATATAAAACATTCTCATATTGGACTCACCATGAATTCCACCCCAGTGTGGTGGGGTTAATCTTGCCATATTCCACAAGAGGACTTTTAACACTAAATGCATCATATCATTCACCATAATGAGTGTGTCAGTCCGGCTTATGGTACACATGAACTCATATGACAAAACAAATGTGCACCATGATATGGTCTGAGAAGTGTTGAACTGAAAATTATTCAAAACCACTGAAAAGTTCATGAGAGATCTCCAAAGAATGTTATAAACCAAAAAAATTTACAAAAGTACTAAAAAAAATATCAATGAAACTAGAAAAAAATACTATGACTTAAAATCTCTCATTTTGTATACATATCATCCTTATGAAGTGTCTCAAGATGTCCAACTAGAAAAAATCAGGCTACATCACTCTAACATCATATCCTCATTCCCAAGTATCTTCTTGGATTCACCCATAATTCCATACTACCTAGAGAGTATTAACTAACTTTCCTCACTATTACTTCTCACAATAGCCGATAATAGGAATTGGTTTTTCTATAAATGAATATTATGGTTCCAACTCAATTTCCTCATAATTTATCACATGTATAGGATAGGGCTTGGAAATCTAATATTGAGAATCATGGAACAAATTCTGCATACCTTGATATCATGGATGGATAAATAACATATAGGCCACATTACCTATGAGTATTATTATTTTTAATGGTTTAACAAACCACAATTCCAATTTTCCTTGTCGCCGCAATTATTGATATCCTAACTAAGGGGACACAAAAAAGAATAACAAATCACCTTCAGTGAATTTAAATGTTCATATCATATGGTTGATATAAAATAATTTTATACCATATTTTTAACCAACCACTTTTTAATCAAATACACATGTTATGAGGCCTCTTATACCATACATTTACCAATAACTGATGATCGACCTACCTCATGCGAACATTGTAGTGAATGATATAGCCGACCATGGAGAGCCTCAAACAGTTCCATTTGAATCTAAGCTCCAAAAATATTGTTTTAGGTTAATCTTACCACGTGTTAATTATTATAACATGATCCATAAAAATATATAATATACCCTTTGAGCATATTATCTGTGGTATAATTTGTTGTTTCTGACTGCCCGTCGATCTGCGGATAATATGTTCTACTTAGATTTGAGTGAGTCCCAATCTCCTTCTACAATCCTGAATAAAATAATTATGTAAATAGATAATATCGATTATATTTTACACTAAAAGGCTCTCCATGAATCCATTCAACTATTTAAAATATATAATTCCTAGATCAGTAATCTTATGAGGTTATGAATCGAAAATAAGTGATCCACTTAAATCATCCAATTTACATGAACCGTACTATATCATGACCTCTATGGGTCCTATGAAACCAAATTAAGAATTCCATTTTCACTTTATCACACATATATATAAGTAATAAATGTGTCAAATGTAGCCCCACAGGTTTCTGATGTTTGACTTTGTTCCCATGAGTGGTCATACAGTGAAATATCAAACATGAAATGTCCCTCTTCGTGATGTGCCACTAGAATCACCATATGATATAATTATAAATATTGAAAAACCCTAGGTAAAATTCCCACTAATATTAATGAGATTTATTCATCAACTCCTCTCTCATAAAATAAGGAACCACTACAACTCCATGGTAGAAAATTACATGTCATCCATCTAAGATCCATTGTAGAAAGCAACCATCTAACACCAACCATTAATTAATCATAAAATAATATAGATTTTCATCATGAATATACATTAATCATTAAAACAATGAATATGTGATTACAAAGGGTTCAAAAAACACTTCTCTTTGATATTTAGTCATCAACACATTCCAATCTACTAGTATTTCCATCATCTTTCACCATTCTTCTTGTGTTCACTATCCAAGTTGCTGCCTCTCCATGCTAAGAGAATATGTGAAAATGACCCCCTTAAAAAAATAATACCCAATATAAAATTAAAATTTATATAGTTAATCTACCCAACACCTCTACAGAATATTCAAGTCCCATGGTAGAAGATATATCATATTCTCTTGTTGTCTGTATATACGAAACATATCTCACTAAGGAGGTAATATCGCTAACACTTGGATTAGTGAATCACATAATCTAGTTCTATTTTATTAGTAGGGTATTTCTACTCATGAGGTCATAGATGGAGAGACATACATGTGGCAACCTAGTCATTAAATATAAATACAACTTCCAAGAAAATCTCAAATAGAATTTTAGTAAACTGTGTCTACAATTCCAACTTCAATAAAAATAAAAATCAGATTTGATGTTAAAATTCTACTGAGTTCTAAAAAATATTATTCACACTGACATTCCCATTAAAAATTTACCCTCTTCTTGGTATGTGATTTCATGGGTGCTTACAATTCAGAATATTGTAGAATTAAATGCATTTAGTACCCAACCAGTTCAATAAAACTCTAAATTTTGTACAAGTTCCAAAGTCATTACCAAAACATTAAATCTTCTACCCTCTTCGGAACAATATAAATTCTCATATCATAAACAAAATTCACATTTAAAGACACATATTGGATCCAAAAGTGATATTTCTAGTGGTTGGTGTAATTCTGATGCACTCAAAAAATACTCAACACAATCTCAAGGTGTATATCATATTATTCAGAGATCTTTGAATATATCAGGATTATATCAACAAACATAATAATGGAGTCTATATATAGGTGAAAGATCCTATTCATGAGGGTCATGAACTCTACTGAAGTATGTTTTATACCAAAAGGTGTAATAGGATAGTTATACCACCAATATCTTGTCCTATATTATATTTTCTATATGTCCTCCTCCTGGGCCAAAATTTGATGGTAGTTAGACTGTAGATCTGTCTATGAGAACCACTGGGCTCCCATTAACTGATTAAAGATAATTTCAATCCATGTAAATGTGTACATGAAATTCATAATAATTTGATTCAACTTATTTTAGTCTACCCAAAACCAAAGAAAACCATCTGCCTTTTTAATAGAAAACTCTGAAGAACACCAAGAAGAAGTTATTGGTATGATAAAGCCTTTTACATACAAATCACATGGTTTTTACATATGATATTTTAGTAGTGTATGTCCCATGCAGTATGATTGAATAGATATCGGATATTCACTATGAATGAGTTCAATTCCAAACACAATCCCCCTATCCGGTGGTAACCCTAATAAAATTCTAGAAATATATTTTGAACTCATCTACAAAAATAGGGAAAGAGGATAGAGTCAATAAATGATCTATAAAGAGGTTCAAGCCATCCATCGATTTATTAATGGATTCAATCTATCTTAAGTCTAGTCCCACTCTTCCCAACTCAAAATCTCACTCACAAATTTATACAAAATTCTCTCCCCTAGGATTTTTGAAGGATACCCATCTTTGATAAAAATCAATATGTCTATGGTAACTAGTCAACATATCCATACCAATGATCACATCAATGTATGACATCTCTCGAATTGTGAAATAACAAAAATGATCATAGCTGACAATTAATAAGATATACTTGGTAAATATTTGGTGGCTAATTCAATTACTTTCTCTCTTGAACCAACCTGGGCCGACCCTAAACCGGTCACCTGAGCCAATCTGCGGCAAGACTCAAGAGGTGTTTTCGGTCCTCTCAGGATAGCGACAAGCACCAAGGTAAAAAATAGTGTGATGATGGGAATTATTTCTCCCAATAAAAATAAACATAAGTCATGGAAAAATAAAATTGAAACCAAAATATAAATAAATTGAACATGAAAACTTAAGAAAAACTAAAAAACAAAACTAACCAAACTCAATGACCAGACTAACTCCATGTGATCCCACAAGTCACTCTCCGACTCAATGATCAAACATCACAAAAGGAGAACACACCCAAGATAGAACATGAAGAATGGATAAAATAGAAAAAAAACTATAGGTGGGAGTGTTAAAACTTAGTAGGTTAGCCCGGTATTGTATTTCCCAATGAAAAACCCTTAAAATTATAGAAAAATCAATTCTAATTTTGAACTATAATATACTGAAGTACTCATTTCTATAGTTTTTACTCAAAATCATTGTACAATCCATTTACCTTAATCATTTTCAAACCCAGATTCCAACCTTAAGTATTACCATTATAGTTCAAGGGGAATGTGATGATTTCATTTAAAACTAGCACTAAAGGTTTTGAAAAACATTTTCTTTTGAAAAACATTTTCATAGGATTTAGGAAACCAAAAAATCACTTTCCATGAAAAACCCCATACAAGTGTACCAAGAAAACCATATAGCATGGGAAATGTAAATAGGTATACAAGTATCTCTACAACAGTTCAAACAACTAAAATCCAACAGACATAGTGAGCTTGGGAGATCACGAATAATCTAGATGGCACTAACACCTACGAACCCATCTATAGTAGCATGCCACATTTGAGGAAATTTGAGACTCTATATGCTCATACACACTTTCTATGGACAATATGGGAGAAAAACTATATCAATAAAGCCTAACATATCCTCCTACTATAGGACACTTTTATGTACCATAACATACTAGTGAATCACTCATCTCAAACAGTTCTTTCGACATGCCAGATTCCAATGTCTCAGATATTAAGGTGGGTGAGCCAACAAATGTTAGACGAGCATCAATTAACAATGTATATAATAATAATTTCATAGTAGGCCTCACCCAGATTATCCCCAAAGACCATTATCATTCCTTAATATTAAACAATTACAAATGGCTCCATCCAAATAACCCTAAGAATGGATCTGAAGAATCCCCAACAAGAATCTCCAACCCATTGCATGAAATCAGGGAATGGGAAACACCCAATGAGGGTTTTCATAATAAACACTTTTCTCTAATTTCAAAAATTGGCTAAATAGGCCCTCAAACATTCACAAACAAACCCTTATCTCAAAATGAAAACACTTTTCAAAAGTGGTGTCAATCAGATTACATCCACTCAAGAACATTTACAAACATTCTCCAAAACATTTACTTCACACATTCAAAACAAAAACAACTTACACAAAAATTCCAATTGATCCAAAATTTAAAATTTCACATCAAACCAGTTTAAAAGGCCACAATTAATATTTCTTTTAATTGAAAACAATATCAAATACTATTCACAAAACCCACATCTATCAACATACACATGAACTCTTTGTAAAGGCATGAAAACACACCAAAACACCTTGGAAACCCAAACAGATTTCTTTATAAATATCAAACCACTTCAGAAACCATATAAGGAACCCCAAAACATCATTTTACATGATGCCAACACATTTATAAATCCAAATAAAATATTTGTTAAATAACACTTAACCCATAAAATTTACCAAGACATACTATAGAAAAAAAGACACAAGGCATGGAATATTTACCAAATCAATTTATACTTAATAAAAAAAGTATAAACACCAATTTCATTCCTTAATTTTATTTAAATTATTAAAGAATGTTTTAACATTATAGACCATGTGAATAAAAAACCCAATGATTACAACTCGACAAAACATACCACATGTTAAAAATTAATTTTTAAAATAATAGGAACCCCCAAAACACTCTATTTCATAATTTTCACTATGAAAATAATTTATTAAAAGTTTAATTTTTTTAAAAATTATTAAAAAGAGGCACAATAAGGGTGTATATCAAAACACACCCAATTTTACACAAAAATAATACTTTAAAATTTATTTCACAATAATACCATCTCAAACATGATTTTAAACAACATTTTCATATCAAAAAGCTAATTAGAAGGTTATGAAAAAATATTTAGCATTTTTTTAGTGTTTCAAAAGAATGAAAATATAGTTTAATAAATTAAATGGGTCAATGTAAGGGAATTCCTACATCGAAACCATGGCGTGATGATAACGCCCACTTGGAATCTCCTCATGCTGGTTATAAAATCCTATATGTACCAAAATAATCCCTTAATCAACAAAAACCCATAATCATACAATGGTAAAAAATAAGAATCAACTGGAATAATCAAATAGAACAAGAAATAATTGGGTAACTCATGGTTTACTGACCGGGAGTAAGTGGCGCGCTGCACCAGGAGGAAGCTGAATGTGGCTTGCCAGAGCCAGTGTTGTGCAAGGTGGAGGATCACATGCAAGGGAAGTGATGGAAGGGTGAGTCACATATTATGGAGGAGGACCGCTCTAGAGATGTGGGTCATGCCGAGAAGAAGGGGGAGGGTTCGGTCCGATTGTGGTGGTGGATGGAGGGGAGTGGTGGCCGCGGTTGTGGGGGTTTCTGAGGTAGAGAGGGCTACACACCAATGGGGGTTGCAGGGGAAGGGATGGCTAAGTTGTCCAGGGTAATGGATAAGAGGGCGTTAGAATGGGGATCCCTAGTGGTAGAGGAGGGGGGTTGCAACTAGAGCAAGGAGGAGGTGCTAGGTAGGTCTACTGCGTAGATGGGGAAGAGGCGTTGGATCACACCAACTAGGAGAGGGAGGAGTTTGGGGGTGGACCCACCCTTAGGGATTCAATAAAAAAAGTAAAAATAAAATAAAATAAAAATAATACCTATAATAATAATAATATAACAATAATAAAAATAATAAAACCAATAATAATAATAATAAAATTAACAATTTTAGTTTTACCCTAAAATAAAAATAATAAAATTATTAATAACAATTATAGTTAATATTCATAATAGTATTTTATTTATAAGAGAAATAATATGATTCTAAATAATGATAATATATTTAATAATAATAAGAATAAAAATTCTAAATGACATAATAATTAATGTTCGTTTTATTTAGAAAATTTACACCTAAAAATTATTCAAATAAGTACAGATAATAATTATAATCTGAATAATTTAATTATTGTTGAACAATCTAATTCTATTACTCATTTTAATGTTTCGAAGATAGAATGGTTGTGCAGTTTCCTTGGTGAAGTCCCTTGGGGTTTCCAAAATGCACTCCACCCGTGCGCCTAATGATGCTAATCACAAAATGCACACATTTAAACAAGGCATCAAAAATTTTGTTAGGGACTCTAACCAAACCCCAAAAAAATATTCAATGGAAGAAAATAATTAAATAAACCAAATACATGGGTTGGGGTGTGAAAATTCTCCTCACCATAACACATTATTCCCCTAGAAAGCCACAACACCTTATAGTCAATTGATAAAAACTTAAGGATTCTATATTAACATGATCCAACAACTTAATCTGAGGATTTTACATTGACCAACAACAAGACTCATCCTCATTGCCTGAAAAAAAATCACCAGCAGATGGGAGGCCAGAATGGACTCCCCACCATAATAATTGAACTAGCATATGATAACGTCTTAACAAAAAACTCAGAAATACCCACAGTGGATATCACAACCATTTGGAAACAACATATACATGAAGGAATAGAAAATCCAACTGAGACCTGAACTGGGATTTACTAAAGCTAAAAAAACACAAGAAGACCATTTAAACCACTCACTCCCGTATGAAGGGGGTAAGAGATGAACCAAATCCTCCTACATGGACCAAAATCCCTCACCCCATGGATAGGGAAAGCGGTGCTCAAATATGGGATCAATTAATCTACGACCATAAACTAGTTGTGACTCATCACTTCAGGATGGACACAAACAAACACTGCAACTGATTCACATGGCTTGTCCACACAAGGAAGTTGATTTGTAACTGACATTCAAAAAGGTAAAATTACGAACATTGCGTGAGGGATAAGTCTATCCCATTGTTTCTAATAAGAGGAAAATTATAACGATGTAGAAACATAATATAAACCCTAACAATATCTCAGTGAAATAATAGTAGCACAAACTTAACCAAACTCCTTAACACCCCCCCTCCCTTGAGGATCTTGACTATGTGTTGGATTTACTGTGATGCCTGTTGGCTGGAGCACCGATGGATGAAGAATATTATTCCTTGTAGTGAGGTTTTGATAATCCCAATAGGAAACATTTTTCTTTTTATTAGACTAAGTAAAGGACAAAATTTTGGAAATGAAAACCTCATTAGCATTGCAAACGGGAGTTCATTAAAAGACCCACAACATTCATATAGAGTTAAAAACCCAAAAAAAATTAGTAAAACTATCAAGATAAGAGATCCCTTACACTGGAAGGAAACAAACACAATAATATTTAAACAAAAACCCAACAACACATCACTTTTGAGAATTTTATCCATGACGCTTTCTAGCGACACCCCAACAAAATCACTGTAAATGACCCATGCATCTACAAGAATGGAAGTGATTTATAGAATTTGTAAATGACAAATTTATATGACCCAGAGTTAAAAAATGATGAAAAATGAGGATCTATCACTCTGAAGAGGTTGATGAAAGATCACAAGGCCTTTTGAATCAATGACTTCTCCAACATATTTCAATCACTTCCTCACCTACTTTCCAGAATACTCACTAATACTCATAAGAATTGAATGAAGGAGGACTAATTTGATCACTCATGTCATCCCAACTTCGACATGAAATGATTATCTCACCACATTGACAAATGAAGTTAGGTGGGAAGAAGACACCTTCGATTGCATATTGGGATGAAGACCCACCTTGAAACACCGAGCGTTCATGGAGTCATCTGTGGGATACACTGAATCATAAGGGAACCGAATCATTCTTTTCCATTTCAAAAGCCGGATTATGGGTTGACAGTACCCAAAACAAGGTTCAAAGAAAGATTCAGAACAACGCCAAATGACCTACTACTCCACAAACAAACACCTGCAATTAAACCACAAAAAAATAAATAGCACCACACTATAGATCATAGTACCCATAATCATCTTCGCATCCATTACAAGATTCATCTTTAGCAGTGGACAATTCCCAAATAGATGTCGGTCCATGCCACCTCCCAATATGACCAAACTCTTAGCTCCTCGATTGATCCAGAGGTGGTTCGGTTCCACAAGACTATTTGACCAAGCTATCTTTTTTAAAGGCATGAATCATCCCGCTATCCTGCCTAAAAGTAGATATGATTCTTTCCAGGCGTGGGAGATAGGAGTAGTATTTCATAGTTCTTATTCTTGGAGTCGCAGACAAGGTTCCTTCACACTCGACCATTCTCTTATTCCCACCTTGTACTATATCGTTGTATGAACGATTAGCCGGTCCACTCATATTTTCTTTATCACCCCCATCCTGGTCCTTCCCTTTACCTAGGAAATCCTTAGAGGGAATACCATTTCCCCCACTGTTAATCCTATTTCTGTTGTTCAATGTATTACTTTCAATCTGAGAAAGGCATCTAACCCCATCAATAGAATTTTCCACATCCCTAGAGACTTCCTCTTGTACCAGAATTCCACCAATATGCATTTTCATGGAGACAACATCACCCCTAAATTACCACATAAACCGGATTAAAAATAGACATTGGAAAGGCAATCAAATCTGTTGCTTAAAGGAATAAAAGTCATGTTTGAGATATCCATACCTCTAGACCCCCCTATAAAGATAGATTTCATAAAGGAACTAGATACGTCATCCCCCAATGATTGTGCTGGGGATACCTCCCCCTCTCTGTGTTACTCAATTTGACCCCCTTCAACAATCTACATAGGCCCTTCCAAAGAATTAACCATACCAAAAGTAGCCACGACTCCCTTACCATCCTTGACCAACTATCTACTGACATCCTCCATCTGTTCAGCTACCATTGGATGTTGTACCTCCCTACCGCTTCCTTCTAGTCTTTTCTCCTCTAAAACAGGAACCACCCTCACACCAGCCTCCAACGCCTTTCCCAGTACATCTCTTTCTCCTCGTACAGAACCAAGACCATCCACAACCATCATTCTATAGTCCTCAAACATTTATCATTCCACCACTGGAAGGTGAGGCTCCTTACCTCCACCTTCAGGTCCCATTTCCTTCTGTCCTGGACCCACTCTCACACCATCCTCTGAAACCCTTCCCGTAGCATCTCCCACCCTTTGAGCAAACACCTGGGCATCTAGACAATGAGCCTTCAAGGGCCCTCCCCTATTGAAAACCGCCACTATATGACCCAAGTGGTGACAAGAAGAGAAATAATCTGTCTATTCCTCATAGAAACCAGTTGTTTTCACTTGTAATCCTCTCCCATTGTAATCCACACATGTTCAAAAGGCATCTGGGATGCATCCAAAACTGACCCATCTCCCTACTGAGGACAACCCATCATCATCCCCTTCCTCAACCTTTCTTCCACAGATAAATACTGACAAATGAATAATGTTTTAAAAATCTCCCACGTAAGCTCTTGATGTGGATTTTTTTGAGACACTGACTTACACCACATCCAAAGTGAACCATCATGCATGAAGGATGTAAACATGACCTTCAAAGAATCTGGAAACTAAATGAGGTTAAAGTCCCTTTCGATCATTCTCATCCACTCTTCCACTAAGGAAGGGTATGATTGAACATAAAGGTAGGTGGATCTGGATTATGTAAGACAAGAATAAAATACTTAGGTTGATCAACCGCACTACGTGTAACGACCCAATCTTTTTGAGTAGTATATTAACTTACTCTTATTTATTTAATAAGATGTTAATGATTAATGCAGAAAGAGGAGTCGATGGCTTCATCCAGTAGACTCAACCCTTACGAAGCCCACTTATCAGAGCTTGGGAAGGAGGTAGCATCTGTGGGCTTCGCTTTGGACCAAGCCCAAGCCGAGCTCCAGCGTGTCAAGCTTGAACGAAAACGCTTGCAGGAGAAGTTCAAGTTAGTGGAGATTGCTACTAGGGCAATGTTATCTGAGACTCCCTCAGATTCTATCACCATAGCACACCTTACACTTAGGTCTTATGCCAGTGTTATAAGGGGCTATGTGATGAGACCCTAGTTTCCTTGTGTAATCCTTTCGGATGAATAAATTGAGATTTCTTCCTTTAGTGATGTTTGTGAAATTTCAAATGTCTAGATAATTTTAGAATGTATTTTATTGATGAATTTTGAAAAAGGGATATTTTGAAATATTTATGTAAACCCTAAATAACTAATGATGTGTAATGATTTTCAAAAAATGGTCTTCTACAAAAGTGTTCATTAAGGAATTTGGAGTCTAATAAGATCAACTTAATTTTTGATGAATAGTAAATTATGAATAGTGATTTTACGCTTAGGATTAGTAATGTGACCAAATGGATTAGTAATTTTCACTTAAAGAAAGTTTTAATATAATTTAGACACCTTGGTTAAGTAATGTGATTCAATAAAATGGGTAAATAACGGTTTCATAAATTATTAATCAAGTATTAGTTTTTTCGAATGAATAGTGTTTTTTAATTAAAAATTTAATTAAAAATAATTAGAAAATTATTTTTATAAAAATGACTTTATTTTTGAACTCAGAGCATCGATTTTATGTTAAGGTAATTTTTGGGGATTTTTCTGGAAAAAATGAATTTTCGATGAATAGTGTTTTTATTTAAAAATTAAATTAAAAATATTTAGAAAAATATTTTTATAAAATGGATTTCATTTTTGAAATCAGAGCATTGATATTTGGTTAAGGTGAAATTTTGGGATTATTCTGAGAAAGTTGAATTTTCAGTGAATAGTAAAAATACCGTTTTAGGGTTTCGGTATGTTTAATGACATCATAATGATGTCATGATGATGTCATGAGATCTTTTGAGGGTTGGCCGGCCAAGGGTGATGAATTATTGTTTTGGGGGCCCCATGTGGCCTAACTCCATGATAAATGCCAAGGGAGAGCCCATGGGTTTGAGAAAAGCACATGTGAGGTGTCCTTTGGCCATTAATGCTTTGTCCCCTCACTTTCCCTATAAATACCCACCCTTTCCTCCCTTGGTTTTCACTCCCAACTCTTCCCCAACGAAGTTCTGGTCTTCTTACCTTCCAAAGAGTCCTCCCAAGGTGCCCCCAAGCCCTCAAGGTCCAATCCTTTGAGTTTCAAGAGTCACGTTTTAAGGTAAGGGATCCGACCCCTCTCTTTCTTTTCATGTAATCTCTTTTATGTCATTCCTATTATGCTCCATGTTTTTATATTCCTCTTACTGCCCTTTCATGTTTATATGATGAGAGATCCCCTCTTACTCTCATCATTTCGTTTTATGAAAGTTTAAGTGACGCCGTTAGGCTGCCGAATTTTTAAGGGATTCTTTCACCCTTCTCATTTTTCAAGTTCGATTTTCATGTCAAGTATTTCAAGTTCCTTTTTATTATGTTGGGGTATGATCTCTATATCTATCATACTGATCTCTTATGATCATATGATGAGGGACCCTATTTGATCTTGTCAAATCATTTTTTTTTTGAAGTTAAGTGACGCCGTAAGGCTGCCGAATTTTCATAAGAGAAATCTAATCTTTTTCCTTCCATGTTTTTCATTTCAAATGGTATGTCCCTAAAATTTCGTTACCATGTCCATATGTCCTTCTTATTCATTCACCCTACTGTTTTATGGATCATTTATGAGTGGGTGACCCATGTCCCCTCTCATTTCAATGTTTTCTAAAACCCCGAAACTTAGCCGTTATGCTGCAGAATTTTCCCCTCAAAATGCCTCTCTCTTTTCTCAAAAATTATTTTATGTTATAAAGTGAATACTCAAAGCTCTTATTTCTACAAGGGTATTCACATATATATCAAAATGTTCCATTTTAAATTCTGGGATTTACATACATGAGACCCGCTTTCCCTTTCCGTGGGTTTAAAGTGACGTAAAGATCATGTCTTTAAAGCAGTTTTTAAAACGTTATGATTATGAAATGAAACCCATTTATTTTATGCTATGTGGGTTATTTATGAAATGTTTGATGATGAAATATGTGGCTCACATGATAATAAAGGCAAATTTAAGGGTGCGCCCTGATAGCGCTCCAATGCATTGGGTAATGATGTAACCACTAGAGATTACAATTTTCACGATACCTTGGTGAATAACCTTGGTAATTTTCAAATGACACCTTGGGGATGGACCTTGGTGATATGTTCATGATTGTCTATGTTAAATGATGTAGCCACATCTTCAAGTTATGAAAAATGTTATTTTTATTATGAAATGCCTCATGATTTCTTTCTCATGCCTTAAAGTTCTTTTCATGTCCTTATTGAAGTATCTCAAGTTCACATGTAAAATGTTCCTCTTGTTTCCCTTACTGGGCCTTCTGCTCACCCTTTCTTTTGATGTATGTCCCCAGGTTATGAGATGCAGTAATGAACCTAGGATGAACTTAAGGAGAAGCCTTTCAAGTGTTTAAGAAGAATTCTTTATGTTGTTTTTATGTATTATGATCCTTGTTTCCAAGACACTAAACCTTAACGATCCTCAGTTTTGTGTAATGTAATGAAAGTTTATGTTATAAAATGGCGGGATGCCATAGTTGGTATCAAAGGATGGTTTAGTTATTTGTGGAAATTAGGATATAAAAACTTTAGGAAGAACCCTATAGAAAAGTTTAAATATAGGAAAACTTCCTGGTATTTTGGTAAGTATTGAGTAAGTGGTCTATCAAACAAATACATCCCTGTCTGGATACGAGCAGGTAGAGGCGGCTCTGGCACAGATGTACATAGGGGTAAAACCCGAAAACACCGCTTTGAGCTAGACTCGAACGGGAACTGGTGCACGATAACGGGCCTTGCTGCACTCTTGGTTACGACACTCCCGGGGGATATGTTTGGTTAATCACATGCTTTTTATGAATCATTATGAAGGAATTATAGAGAACTATAATTGTCTAAGCACGAAGTCTTAGTTAAAAGATTCATAAATGAAATAAGTTTCTCACTAAGGTTTTATTCTTTTAGAAAATGGCGGGCAATAGGAGAAACCGTGCCGATGGTGACCGCAATGCACCATGTGCTGACGGCCCTCCGATGGAAGCCGGAATGGAAACATTCATGCGGATGATGAACCAACTGACTCAAGTTATGAGTAATAACTTGAATCAAGCTGAGAGGCCGACCTCACCACGAAGGGAACAACTTTCTGTTGAGTCCTTCATGCGTCAACGACCGCCAACATTCAGTGGATCTACTGACCCATTGGTTGCGGAACAATGGATAAGCTCCATTGAAAAGATCTTTTCTGTACTTCATTGTTCGGAACAAGAAAAAGTCACCCTTGCTGTTTACCGCCTAGAGGGAGAAGCTGATCAGTGGTGGTCACTGATCAAAAACACGAAGCCACGAGGAGAGATGGAAGCTATGGAGTGGGAAGAATTTCGGGGAATTTTCTTTAACAAGTATTTCCCTCGTTCCATGAGAACGAAAATGGAGAAAGAGTTTCTCGAGCTGAAGCAGAAGGAGAACGAATCTGTCGGAAGCTATGAGATGAACTTCACAAGGCTTTCCCGTTATACCTCAAGCTTTGTCATGGACCCTAATGGGAAGGTTGATAGATTCTTTGGCGGACTACGACCACATCTGCGGAAGAATCTAGCCAACAGGGACTACGATAGCTATGAAGAAATAGTTCGAAGTGCTATGAAAGTTGAACTAGAGTTTGGAGAGACACAGTGGTCTCACAAATCTAATGAGAAGAAGAGAACTCTAGAACCAAGCCTGGGAAGAAGTTTTGATCAGGAAAGAGGTGGAAAGCATATGCAACATGCCACATGCAATAAATGTGGGAAGAAGCATCCGGGGAACTGCTTGATCGGAAGTGGCAAGTGCTATAGGTGTGGAAAAGAAGGCCATATTTTTCGGAATTGTCGTGGTGATGTGAAGCCTCAACTTCCCAACACTAATGACAGAGGAAAGATGGTTCTGGCCCTACCCGAAGTCACATGCTTCAAGTGTGGACAGCTTGGGAACTTTGCTAATCAATGTCCAAATCCGAGGGCGGTGGAGGGGAATCACCTTCAACCTCAGCAGAGGCCAAGGGAGCAAGGTCGTGCTTTCGCTATCACAACAACTGAAGTTGAAGTTCCGAACGATGTGGTAGCAGGTACTCTTGTTGTCCTCTCAAAACTAGCAAGTGCTTTATTTGATTCTGGTTCTACGCATTCCTTTATTTCTTCCAAGTTTGCAAAGAATATAGAATCAATCCCCGAATTGCTTGAGGTAGAGTTGTCAGTCAAGACTCCAAGTGGGATTATCCATGCATCAACAGTGTTTAGAGACTCTAGTGTTTACTTTGGTGAGCACAATCTTATCGCAAATCTAGTAGTCATTCCCATGATGGAATTTGACATTATACTAGGGATGGACTGGCTCTCAAAGTATAATGCTAAGATCAAATGCAGAAGTAAGGAAATCTCAGTAGTCTTGAATGAACGACCTACAGTTATCTTCCGAGGAGAGATATCCCGAACTGATCCCCATCTAGAAGCACCTCCTATAGCTTTCTTTATGGAGTTAATCGGTGATGAGGAAGAAAGGAAAGGGAGCATACAAATTGAAGATGTTCCGATTGTTCAGGAATACATGGATGTATTTCCTGAGGAGTTACCTGGACCTCCCCCAGAAAGAGAGGTAGAGTTCTCCATTGAACTCGTACCTGGGTCTCAACCGATATCAAAGACTCCGTATAGAATGGAAAATGTGGAGCTAGAGGAGCTAAAGAAACAACTCCAAGACTTGTTGGAGAAGGGGTTTATCTGACCGAGTGTGTCTCCTTGGGGAGCACCAGTTCTCTTTGTGAAGAAGAAGGATGGATCAATGCGGCTATGCATTGATTATAGAGAACTGAACGGGATCACAGTGAAGAACAGATACCCTCTTCCAAGAATTGATGATTTATTTGACCAACTTCGGGGGGCTCAATTCTTCTCTAAGATTGACCTTCGATCTGGTTATCATCAACTGAGGGTGAAGAAGGAAGATATTCCAAAGACTGCCTTCCGATCAAGATATGGGCATTATGAGTTTACTGTTATGCCCTTCGGCTTGACTAATGCTCCTGCTATTTTCATGGATTTGATGAATAGAGTCTTTAAGGACTACCTTGATAACTTTGTGGTAGTTTTTATTGATGATATTTTGAAATATTCAAAAAGTCGTGAGGAGCATGAAGATCATCTGAGGGTTATTTTGAAAACTCTACGGAAGGAGAGGCTCTTTGGGAAGTTCAGCAAGTGTGAGTTTTGGTTACAACAAGTGGCTTTCTTGGGGCACATCGTAACCAATGAAGGAATCTCGGTTGACCCTGCAAAGACAATGGTTGTGGAGGAGTGGCCCCAACCCACAACAGTTACTGAGATTCGTAGTTTCCTTGGTTTAGCGGGATATTATAGGAGGTTTGTGAAAAACTTTTCACGGCTTTCTAATCCACTAACTAAGTTGACTCGAAAAGGGGTTAAGTTCATCTGGACAAAGGAATGCGAGGAAAGTTTCCAAGAGCTGAAGAAGAGATTGGTTACTGCACCGGTGTTAACACTACCCTCTATCGGAGAAGGATTCGTTATTTTTAGCGATGCATCTCTGAAAGGGCTTGGGTGCGTCCTCATGCAAAATGACAAAGTAATTGCTTATGCATCTCGACAGTTGAAGATTCATGAGCAGAATTATCCTACGCATGATCTAGAGCTGGCGGCAGTTGTTTTTGCTCTAAAGATATGGAGGCACTATCTTTATGGGGAGAAATGTGATATATACACTGACCACCAAAGTCTAAAGTATATTTTCACTCAGAAAGAATTGAACATGAGACAAAGGAGATGGTTGGAGCTTATTAAAGACTATGATTGTTCAATTCATTATCACCCTGGAAGAGCAAACAAAGTCGCGGATGCGTTAAGCAGGAAAGATCCTGTTGTTCTGGCAACAATGAGGATCTTGGGAGATCCCTTGATTAAAGATCTAGTAAAACTGGACATGGGAATTATAAGGAAAGGGACATCATCAACCCTATCCCAAATGATTTCTCAACCTTCATTACTAGAGAAGATCAAGAAGGCTCAAAAAGAAGATCCTTTGCTGCAGGAGAAGTTCGAGGCTGTAAAGGATGGGAAGTTCCCTGATTTCAATATTGATCAAGAAGGTGTATTGAAATTTCGTACAAGACTATGTGTTCCATCTATTCCGGAGATAAAGAAAGAACTGATGGATGAAGCTCATAGCTCTACTTTTTCTATACATCCGGGAAGCACTAAGATGTATAGAGACCTTCGTGATCATTATTGGTGGGATAACATGAAGAGGGAGATTGCCGATTATACTACAAGGTGCCTGGTGTGTCAGCAAGTAAAGGCAGAAAGACAACTTCCTAAGGGGGTATTACAACCGCTACCCATACCAGTATGGAAGTGGGATAATATCACCATGGACTTTGTATCTGGTCTCCCAAAAACATCCAAAGGGAACAATGCGATATGGGTTATTGTGGACCGTCTCACCAAGACAGCCCATTTTATCCCTATTCGGGAAGATTTCTCTCTGGATCAGCTTGCCAAGATATACGTGAAGGAAGTGGTAAGGCTGCATGGGGTACCACTATCCATCGTATCTGATCGTGACCCAAGATTCACATCAAAATTCTTGAGAAGTCTTCAGCATGCTCTGAATACTGAATTGAATTTTAGTACGGCCTATCATCCTCAAACTGATGGCCAATCTGAAAGGACTATTCAGACACTCGAAGACATGTTGAGATTATTCTCAATGGAATTTAAAGGTGGATGGGATCAACACCTCCCATTAGTGGAGTTCTCCTATAACAACAGCTTCCATGCGAGTATTCAGATGGCACCCTATGAAGCTCTGTATGGAAAGCGGTGTAGAACTCCTACTTGTTGGGATGAAACTGGTGAGAAGAAGCTTCTTGGGCCTGATCTCGTGCAAGAGATGACAGAACAGGTTCATGCCATCCAACAACACATAAAGGCTGCTCAGAGTCGGCAGAAGAGCTATGCTGACAATCGTCGAAGGGACTTGGAGTTTGGTGTTGGTGACAAAGTCTTCCTTCGAATTTCTCCTTGGAAGAGAGTCATGCGGTTTGGGAAGAAAGGGAAGCTCAGCCCTAGGTACATTGGCCCCTATGAAATCCTTGATCGCATAGGAGCAGTGGCCTATCGTCTAGCACTTCCACCAAACCTAGCTCAAGTTCATGATGTCTTCCATGTATCTCTCTTGAGGAAGTACATACCCGACCCTTCGCATGTACTGAACCCAGAGGTGGTACAACTTGAACATGACCTCTCTTATGAGGAGCAGCCAGTGGAGATCTTGGACCGTAGAGACAAGGTTCTACGAAACAAGACTACCCACCTTGTGAAAGTGTTGTGGAGGAATCATAAGTATGAAGAAGCGACTTGGGAGCCTGAGGAAACGATGAAGCAAAAGTACCCTCACCTTTTCGACTAGGCCTCAAGTATAAATTTCGGGGACGAAATTTCTTAAGGGGGGAAGAATGTAACGACCCAATCTTTTTGAGTAGTATATTAACTTACTCTTATTTATTTAATAAGATGTTAATGATTAATGCAGAAAGAGGAGTCGATGGCTTCATCCAGTAGACTCAACCCTTACGAAGCCCACTTATCAGAGCTTGGGAAGGAGGTAGCATCTGTGGGCTTCGCTTTGGACCAAGCCCAAGCCGAGCTCCAGCGTGTCAAGCTTGAACGAAAACGCTTGCAGGAGAAGTTCAAGTTAGTGGAGATTGCTACTAGGGCAATGTTATCTGAGACTCCCTCAGATTCTATCACCATAGCACACCTTACACTTAGGTCTTATGCCAGTGTTATAAGGGGCTATGTGATGAGACCCTAGTTTCCTTGTGTAATCCTTTCGGATGAATAAATTGAGATTTCTTCCTTTAGTGATGTTTGTGAAATTTCAAATGTCTAGATAATTTTAGAATGTATTTTATTGATGAATTTTGAAAAAGGGATATTTTGAAATATTTATGTAAACCCTAAATAACTAATGATGTGTAATGATTTTCAAAAAATGGTCTTCTACAAAAGTGTTCATTAAGGAATTTGGAGTCTAATAAGATCAACTTAATTTTTGATGAATAGTAAATTATGAATAGTGATTTTACGCTTAGGATTAGTAATGTGACCAAATGGATTACTAATTTTCACTTAAAGAAAGTTTTAATATAATTTAGAAACCTTGGTTAAGTAATGTGATTCAATAAAATGGGTAAATAACGGTTTCATAAATTATTAATCAAGTATTTGTTTTTTCGAATGAATAGTGTTTTTTAATTAAAAATTTAATTAAAAATAATTATAAAATTATTTTTATAAAAATGACTTTATTTTTGAACTCAGAGCATCGATTTTATGTTAAGGTAATTTTTGGGGATTTTTCTGGAAAAAATGAATTTTCGATGAATAGTGTTTTTATTTAAAAATTAAATTAAAAATATTTAGAAAAATATTTTTATAAAATGGATTTCATTTTTGAAATCAGAGCATTGATATTTGGTTAAGGTGAAATTTTGGGATTATTCTGAGAAAGTTGAATTTTCAGTGAATAGTAAAAATACCGTTTTAGGGTTTCGGTATGTTTAATGACATCATAATGATGTCATGATGATGTCATGAGATCTTTTGAGGGTTGGCCGGCCAAGGGTGATGAATTATTGTTTTGGGGGCCCCATGTGGCCTAACTCCATGATAAATGCCAAGGGAGAGCCCATGGGTTTGAGAAAAGCACATGTGAGGTGTCCTTTGGCCATTAATGCTTTGTCCCCTCACTTTCCCTATAAATACCCACCCTTTCCTCCCTTGGTTTTCACTCCCAACTCTTCCCCAACGAAGTTCTGGTCTTCTTACCTTCCAAAGAGTCCTCCCAAGGTGCCCCCAAGCCCTCAAGGTCCAATCCTTTGAGTTTCAAGAGTCACGTTTTAAGGTAAGGGATCCGACCCCTCTCTTTCTTTTCATGTAATCTCTTTTATGTCATTCCTATTATGCTCCATGTTTTTATATTCCTCTTACTGCCCTTTCATGTTTATATGATGAGAGATCCCCTCTTACTCTCATCATTTCGTTTTATGAATGTTTAAGTGACGCCGTTAGGCTGCCGAATTTTTAAGGGATTCTTTCACCCTTCTCATTTTTCAAGTTCGATTTTCATGTCAAGTATTTCAAGTTCCTTTTTATTATGTTGGGGTATGATCTCTATATCTATCATACTGATCTCTTATGATCATATGATGAGGGACCCTATTTGATCTTGTCAAATCATTTTTTTGAAGTTAAGTGACGCCGTAAGGCTGCCGAATTTTCATAAGAGAAATCTAATCTTTTTCCTTCCATGTTTTTCATTTCAAATGGTATGTCCCTAAAATTTCGTTACCATGTCCATATTTCCTTCTTATTCTTTCACCCTACTGTTTTATGGATCATTTATGAGTGGGTGACCCATGTCCCCTCTCATTTCAATGTTTTCTAAAACCCCGAAACTTAGCCGTTATGCTGCAGAATTTTCCCCTCAAAATGCCTCTCTCTTTTCTCAAAAATTATTTTATGTTCTAAAGTGAATACTCAAAGCTCTTATTTCTACAAGGGTATTCACATATATATCAAAATGTTCCATTTTAAATTCTGGGATTTACATACATGATACCCGCTTTCCCTTTCCGTGGGTTTAAAGTGACGTAAAGATCATGTCTTTAAAGCAGTTTTTAAAACGTTATGATTATGAAATGAAACCCATTTATTTTATGCTATGTGGGTTATTTATGAAATGTTTGATGATGAAATATGTGGCTCACATGATAATAAAGGCAAATTTAAGGGTGCGCCCTGATAGCGCTCCAATGCATTGGGTAATGATGTAACCACTAGAGATTACAATTTTCACGATACCTTGGTGAATAACCTTGGTAATTTTCAAATGACACCTTGGGGATGGACCTTGGTGATATGTTCATGATTGTCTATGTTAAATGATGTAGCCACATCTTCAAGTTATGAAAAATGTTATTTTTATTATGAAATGCCTCATGATTTCTTTCTCATGCCTTAAAGTTCTTTTCATGTCCTTATTGAAGTATCTCAAGTTCACATGTAAAATGTTCCTCTTGTTTCCCTTACTGGGCCTTCTGCTCACCCTTTCTTTTGATGTATGTCCCCAGGTTATGAGATGCAGTAATGAACCTAGGATGAACTTAAGGAGAATCCTTTCAAGTGTTTAAGAATAATTCTTTATGTTGTTTTTATGTATTATGATCCTTGTTTCCAAGACACTAAACCTTAACGATCCTCAGTTTTGTGTAATGTAATGAAAGTTTATGTTATAAAATGGCGGGATGCCATACTACGATCACTCATTGAAACTTAGTGTGGAAATCCACTAGAAAAGAAAAGTCATGAACACAATCAAGGATAAGTTAATAATAAAAACCCTACAAATCAAACACTGCATATGTGAAAATCTCTAATCATAAGTAACAATTTATTATAACATTAAATATTTCCATTTTTAAAACATATTTATTTTATAACATGTTTGGTGGGTTAAACACTCACCATTGTTATTATTTGGAGTCTCACTCACATGCCTTTTTTCGTGCCACCCTGAGCATGCATCCACCATACTAGACATCCATTTAGATTCCCACATACCACTATGCATGTGAGAACCCATAGAAACACCATGAACAAAATAGCTTTATTTTCCAAAAACAAATTATTCATCCCATTTATTTTAAAACAATCCACAAATTATATATGTCATTTCAAAAAACCATTTTTTTTAAACCTATTCTTTTTCTAATTCAAACACCATTTAGAAGTTAGAGGGGACCCAAAACAACTCAAAAAAAAGAACTAGTATCTGTTGGTGAATTGACCATATGGTTTGCTGCTATATTCCAAACACGCCACCGACACAGAGAGACTTCTAGGACCATGCCCCTATCTCAACATGGACTTACATTCCATGCATTATTAGGAGGACTGTTCTCCCAACTTCCCTTATCGTATCCCAAGAACAAAACATTCCCTAAAGAACTAGAAAACATATCAATATTACAATTCCCCTGGGAACCCGAGGATCAGAATGACCAAGAGTCCACAATGCTTTTCCAACACCTACCCCTTGAGTACCAAAAATCCTACTCCATCTACCATGATATTAAAAAATAAAAAAGGGAGCACTAAAAAGTGGGGTCCATAAAGATCCATCCTCCTATGATATAATTTTTTTAGGAACCAACCTAGGCCAACCCTGAATAGGACAATCAAGCTTTTCCGCGTCAAGACCCGAGAGGTGTTCCTGTTCATCCTGATCTAGCGACAAGCACCATGGGCATAAAAAGAGTGATGATGGAAATGGTTTCTCCAAATAAAAATAAATAGAAGCATAGAAACAGTAAAATAGAAACCCATAAATAAATAAACATTACTGGGCAACTAATCCAGAACTGAACAAAACTAATCAAACATGACGACCGAACTAATTCCATATGACCCCACGTGTCACTCTCCGACTCAATGATCAAACATTGAAAAAGAAAAAAAACACCCAATATGGAACCTACACAAGGACTAAAAATAGAAAATAACTATAAGAGTGTGAATTAAAAATTAGTTGGCTAGCCCAATATTCGATTCCCCAATGCACTGCCATTAAAATTAAAGAAAAATCATTTCTACATTTGTACTACTATATAATATATTATGAATTTATATAGATTTTACTCAAAATCGAAGTAAAATCCATTTCCCTTAATCTTTTGGAAAACCAGATTATAAACTTATGTGTTTGCATGATAGTTCAATGGGAAAGTGACAATTTCATTTAAAACTACCACTAAAGAGTTTGTAACACATTTTATTTTGAAAAATATTTTCATAGGAGTTAGTAAACCAAAACATCACATTCCATAAAAAACACCACACAAGAGTACCAAGACAACCATATAACAAGAACAACATAAATAGGGATACAAGTATCTCAATAGTAGTTCAAACAGCTAAAAGTCACTAGACATAGGCAAAGCCAGGATATCCAGAATAATCCCGATGAAACTAATTCATGCGACCCCATCTACAATAGCATGCCACAAACGATGAAATATAATTCTCTATATGCTCTGTAACCCTTTCTTAGTACAAGATGAGGGAAAATCCTATAGAAATAAACCCAAATATATCCTCCTACTATGGGCCACTAGTCAGTACGATAACCCAATAATGTATAATTCGTCTCCAACAATTATCTCAATATGCTAGGTTCCAATGTCTTGGGTATTAAAGGGGGAGATCCAACAGACGCCTTCTGATCACCAAATAACAATATATATAATAATAATTCCACAGTAGACCTCACCCTGAGTCTCTTCTTGGACCATTCTCATGACTTAAAATAAATCAATTATAAATGGTTCCAATCGAAGAACCCTAAAAATGGATCCCTAAAATACCCAACATGGACCTCCCACCCATTGCATGCAATCTAAGAATAAGAAACACCCAATGAAGGTTTTCATAATAATCAATTTTCACAAATTTCACGAAATGAAAAAATGGGCCCTTACATAGTAAAAAAACCCTTATCTCAATATGCAAACACTTTTCAAAAGTGTTGTCCAGAAAACAATTTCCACTCAAAAACATTTATAAACATTCTTCAAAAAATTTACTTCGCACATTCAAAACAAAACCGACTTACACAAAAATTCCAACTGATACATAATTCAACATTTCATGTGAAACTATTTTAAAAAGACACAATTAATCATTATTTTAATTTAAAACCATTTAATAAACTATTCACCAAACCCATATTTATCAAAATACACATGAAATTTTTATAAAGGGGTGAAAACACACCAAAACATATTGAAAACTGAAACTCATTTTTAATAAATCTAAAATCATTTCAGAAACTATATAAGGAACCCCAAAACATCATTTCAAATGATTCTGACACATTTATAAGTCCAAATCAACAATTTGTTAAATCACACTTAACCTGTAATAGCGAACTGAGAGTTTTATATAAAAATTCACAAGGCATGAAATATTTACCAATAAAATTTCTATTTCATAAAAAAGTATAAAAACAAATTACATGCCTTAAATTTATTTAAAATTTTCAACAATGTTTTAACATTACAGACCATGTTCATAAAACACATTGTGTTCAAACTCAACCGAACATACCACACGTTAAAAATAAATTTGTAAAATCATACAAACCCCAGAAATACTCCATTTAATAATCTAATCTATCCAAATAATTTAGTAAGTTTTTGAAAAATTTTAACATTATCAATAGGAGGATCAATAAGGTTCTACACAAAATCCCACTAAATTTTACACAAAAAAAATTACATTAAAATTTATTTCCCTATAAGACCATATAAATCATGATTTAAAACTTCATTCCCATACCAAGAAACTAATCAGAAGGATGTGAAAAAAAATATTTAGCATTTATACAAAGTGTGAAAAGAATTAAATTAGAGTTTCTTAAATTTAAAAGGTCGGTGAAAGGGAATTCCTACCTTAAAACCATAGCGTGATGATAACAGCTACTCTGAATCACCTCATGCAAGTTATAAAATCATAATCCTATCAAAATAATATCCTAATCAACAAAATAACCTAATATAACAATTGAAAAAAATAAGAAACCATTGGAAGAATCAAATGGAACAAAAATTAAATGGATAACCCATGGTTTACCCATCAGTTGGGGGATGCGCGCTGCACCTGGAGGAGGTCGAGGGTGGTTCACCAGAGTAAGGGTCATGCAGGGGGGAGGTGTGCCGATAAGGTTATCACTGATAGGGTGAGGCACACTGGATGGAGGGGGACTGTGCCAGATATGTGCAGCATGTCAAGTAGAAGGTGGAGTGGTCACGCCGCTGGTGGTGTTGGCCGACTGGGAGTATAGGTCGCGCCGATGGGGGTTAAAGAGGAAGGGAGGGTCACTTTCCATTGGGGGTGTGGAGGTAGGGAAGGCTAAGCTGGCCTTTATGACGGGTAAGAGGGAACCAAAACTGGGATACCTAGCTAGAGAGGAGGGGAGCTGCAACCGGAGACATGTAGGAGGTTCTGGGTAGGTCTACTGCATGACTGGGAAAGAGGCATTGGATTGTGCTACACGATGTCAGGGACAAGCGGGGTGGGGGGACCCACCCTTAGGATCTCAAAAAAAGACAAATAATACATATAATAATAATAATAACAATAAAATAACAACAAAAATAATTATAAAACCTATAATAATAATAATAATAAAGTTAACAATTTTAGTTTTCTCCAAAAATAAAATTAATAAAATTATTAATAAAAATATTATTTAATATTCATAGTAGTAATATTATTTATAATAACAATAATAAGATTCCAAATAATCATAATATCTATGATAATATAAACTTTAAAAATTCTAAATGAAACAATAATTAACGTTCATTTTAAATAAAAAATTTACTCATAATAATTACACTAAAAAATACACATAATAATTAAAATTTGAATATTGTAATTATTAATAACATTCAAATTGTATTACTCATTTTAATATTTTTACGATGGAATGGATTCATAGTTTTATGTGTAAAGCCACATGGGGTTTCCAAAACGCGCTCAGCCTGAGCTCCTAATGACGACAAACCCATAACGTTCACTTTTTAACATAAGCTAAAAATTTCTTATAAGACTCAACCCTAACCCCAACAAAAATTTTGAATGGTAGAAAATAATTAAATAAACCAAATACATTGGTCGGGGTGTGACACCTTCACAATAGATTATCGATAGGGAGAAATTTTGAAGAGAATTTAACTGGAATGTATAACACAAAAATTGCTTTAATAGACATTAAATAATTTTTAGTGCATATATCATAAAAAGAAACAAACAGTGTAGATATAATTATATCGGTACCTCATATTATATAATATCCCCCTCCACCAATGTTATTAGCTCCCTGACCTCACCACTAAGGCTCATGTGTCACCAAATTCATAGACCAATATAGAGTCTACACTAATTGCTAAAGATCTCAGCCTACATCTTGGATGAACCTCACTGATCTCATATGGTAAGTATTTTCACAAAATAACTAATATAACCCACCTTGACACACTAGATACAATTCTTGGTAGGGTTACAATAGTATTTTAGATAGTGTCCCTTTTATCCAAATTTTTAGAACGTTGTAGTACTATCTCATTTAGAGGGAGTACAAGAATCAATTTTCTTCTCAGACTATTATTTTTTACCATGATACATTGCCTCTAATTTTCATTTCATATTTTTAGAATAGGCTCTAGGGAAAATAATTACAAACCCTCTAGTAATTCCACAGAAATATAATGGATGAAATATTGATTTATCCCCCTTAATTCCCTTCTCAATATTGATAGTGTTGTAATGCACCTCGATGTAAGTAATCAGATAAAAATACATTACCAAATGAATAATCTTAGGAAGAATACCACATTAAATCTTCTTGGACTTAATGACATCATTACGGGACAATAAAGTAGAGAATAAAAGTAATATCGTGTACTTTTTTGAATTAAAATATACTGATATTTCCCCAGTTGATGATCTATAAAGCACTGAGTGTAATCCATACTCATCGTATCAAAGAATAATTACTCGATGAAGAGGCCATAAATTATTTACTATGTTAGTACAACAAATATTTCTACATAATTTATAATGTCCCATCACCAACAAGTTGATCCAAGGAGTATAAAAGCATTAAGTTCCACTTTTTGATCCTTTAGAATCTCAAAAAAGTTGAATATCATATCAATATTTTTTATCCATACATTAGTATTCAGGGAAAAACTAATAGAGCATTCCCAACTCAACCCACATGTACAGTAGGAGGTGAAATATGGGAATCCTTTATTATAGGATCGTTTCGGTTAGATTCACTTCAATGTCCATAGGATGTTTTTGAGGTGTAGTTTTATGAAATCCAAACAAAAAAACTTTGAAAATATTAAATAATAATCATATGAGGACTATTTAGTTGGATACATGCAGAATCAAGAAAAAAATAGAATCATTCTCAGTGGTTACCTAAAAACACATGGTATAACCCATATAAGACCACCCAAGGCCAAATTAAAGTGTTTAGTACTTGCATGTTACTCACAAACAATTATACACAAATCACATAGTGTTCAATGGTTTAGGTAATTATATGTAATAAATAACATAATAACAAGGAATAAATTATAATCTCAATAGGAAATTAGTTAATTTAAACCTTCTAATGCAAGAAACAAGAATGTGTCATGTAAACCTATGTGCCTAATAATGATCCATGAGCATAATAAAATTCACATAAATTAGTCTATAAAAATCACATGCATCACCAAATCATAAATAAATAATTGGAAATAAATATCAATAAGAACTTCAATCCCACTTCCCTACTACTCATTGGTCTACTATTAGGATTGGATCATACACTGAAACAATTCCACTACCAAAGTCCTAGCCATCATATATCATGACTAACATGACCCGAAATCATGGTAAAGGAATAGAAAATGTTAGATAAAGGATACCAATTCGTAACACCCCATCCCAAATCACCATATACCGGATAGAGCACCACATAACATCATGGGTGCCTCCCAATATATATGAGGCTATCGACTGGAAGGGTGGTTATTGAATGAATCATATGGATTCTCTTCCCTTGGTAATATAAAACTAATAGAGAATATAATATAAGTATCAATAATAATAATAACAAGGTAAATCAATAATCCCACACACATCAAAAAAAAAAATAAGAATATCATCCAATACTAAAAACATGACATGTCTATCAGGATATTCAAACCAAATTAAATGATCCCCACATACCAAGGATTAATAAAGTTATTAAGGTGGGAGAAAAATAAGTAACATGAATGAAAATATCAAAGATTCATTCCCATCCTATAATCACCTCACGCTATCCAATAGCTCATGCTCATCTATCCATAATATGTAATTTATCCTTTATCTGATCTCAGATAATAAAATCTACATATGCTTCATGATTTCCATATAGGGATTGAGTATAAAACTTAGTAGGACACCAAAAATTATCTTAAACGTAATTTCATCATATATACAATTGAATTCCATTATAATAATCCATTATAAAGTAAACAACAAGTGAGCATACATGTGTACACAAGTGTATGGTCCTTTTAACCCTACTTTACCTACATTGACTCCATTCCATAGGATGTTTCCCACATTGTCCCAACGTACTCATACAACCAATTATTATCCCACATCATAATTAAAGGGATAATCATTCCATATTTTAAGGTAAATAATCATTTCAAATTAATTCATATGTCCATGGAAATCTACATATCAGGTGTCGAGGAAATATCATAGATCTCGATAAATCCATCACATAACATGTTGAACCAATCTCACGACTCTAGGGAAATCCATTATTTCATCCAGACTCCCCCCTCTATGGGAGTGACTAGAATTTTTGAATCAACCTGATCACTAAAATATAGAGACACAAAAAATAAATATAAAACAAAAAATGATAGAATAAAGCAGTTAATAGTCATTTCATGGCATGAAATAGTCATATAGACAACACACATCCACTTTCAAATCATATCAAGAATTGGTTTTTTAGGGATACAGAACCACAACACATGTGAATCACATCAAGCATATGTTTCATGAGATACACACAAATTCCACATGTGAATCACATTATAAATAGATCACATGGTCTACACCCACACCAGGAAGAATCATGCGATATAATAATTTCTATAGTTCCTATATGACAAGGACTTACTTCCTCAATGGTGTCAATGTAAATTTCAATATTTTCAAATTGTGGATTTCTAAACCATTAATATTCATGAACAAGATCAAACTTATATACTAAGGTTCCCTAGAACCAATCTAATTTAACATCACATGGGATGCAGAATGAGATTCATGATGTTAATCATGCCAAGATGGTAGTACCGCCCGAACTTACTATAAAAAAACCCATCACCAATGGTATATATTGATCCCATCTATGGAAGAGAAACCATCACTCCTAGAAATATATAATAGTGATTTAGAAGTTGAGATTACAATGGGTTTATACCAATAAGAACAAGACTCCATCTCTTAATGAATGATATTTTAGAAAGGCTAACCATGGATAAGGATAAGAATAATAAGGTTACCATAGTTTTATTAGAATTGGAAATCCTTTATTTACCTAGATATAATGAACTAGTAAAGGGATGAGGTAAATATGTTTAATAAATTGAATAAATCAAGTTAAACCCATTTTTATAACTCCCCAACTAATTTCATGTTGGTTCCCCTTTGAAACATCCAAACCCCCTAAAGATCAGTGGGAAAAGTTTTTGTATCATAAATTTGAATATCCACCACCAAATCATAGTGATTACTTGAATCGATATTGTGGACTCAAAAAAACTTATCTTTAACATCCCGAAACAATGACCCTCCATGGTGTCATTCTAAAACCATGCCCATTATTTTAATCACCTTGGATTCCACCATGGTGTAGTGATCCCACTTTGTATTTCACCTATAGGATTATCTCTGTGATCCATTCCTATGTACCATCCCCAAAATGGGTGTATTGATCCTTATTATGGTACACAAGATCTCATCAGACCCAATATAGCTTTCACCATATTGTGGTCAAAGTCATGTAAAACAGAAAAATCTACATACACCACCTAGAAGCTCTTGAGAGTTCTCCCAATAAATGGACAACCTAAAAACCATAAATAAGGATTGGACACAATGAATAACACACCTGAAAAAAAATATGTGGATTTACAACATTTCATCAATCTAGAAGACGAGTACAACAAATTTACCTTATCCTAGTAGTTCAAACAATTATATATACCTTCTAATTAGGATCCCAATTTCTCCCAATCTATCTCAATCAACGGACCAAATTTCATACTCATTATATGAGAGGATAAATCACAACATGGTTAATCTCAAACTGATGACATGATCAATAGAATGCTTAAGCAACCTCTGATAATCTAAGATTCAAGGAATATGTAATAAAGGAATCAAATTATAAATATTATTATGATAGTTTTCTTTCTAACCTCATGTTTTCAGTAATAAAAATATGAACTATGCACCACTATTTTAATAATTAAATAGTGTATTATATTTAATTTTGTATACTTAGTGGGTCATCTAGTGAGAAAACCCCATTATGTGACTCGTGAGTGTATTTCATATCTTTATATAAGAATCATACTCACTCTAACCATAACATTTATCAAAATGTATAATACTATGTGATGGAAATTGGATTGGGATAACTCAAATTTGTACATTGAGAGGCCAATTATTATTACACATTATAAAATTTATATTAATATATACATACATGAATCCAATGTAAAATAATGATAATGTGGGGATTTGTTTTTGAATTACATGATAACTTATATATTAATAAACTCTTTTAATAATTCTTCAACAAAACCATATATAAGAAATCTTCTAACATATCATATTTGATGAACATTCAGATTAACCTAGAATTTTCTATAGTTTCAGGGGTTTTGTTAAACGCGTTGGATCTATATATAATTCATATTAAATCACTATGTGACTTTATGATAAAACCCTCCCACTAAACATGTAGTGTGTCACGTTTATGAAGAATACATATTGAATAATGGTGGGAGTTAGGCGTGAACATCATAATGTTCAACTCCTTGAACAATTCAAAAATTCTTCTCTCAATGAAATTAAATGCTATAATGTTAAAAAAAATTAATCTCTACATAGAACACTTTTTATGTTCATCATAATCAATCTTGAAACCCCTTCCATTATTATTTTTGAAATATTCTTTTACCTAATGTAAAATTTTTTATTATATATTTCCCATTGTATATTAAAATCATTTAGTATATTAAGTGAAATTAATTTTACATTGGTCAATAAATAAAAATATTTATCTTTTTATTTACCATAATACCATAAAATCATTTAGTGTATTGTGTGAAATGTAGTTTGAATTTTTTCTAAAATAATATTTTCTAATATTGAGGTTCTTTATAATCAAACATACCCACACTAATTTCATAAAAACTATATACTCATTAGGATATCCTGATATGATAAACAAATAATTTTTGGTCTTGGAAATAACTCTTATCTCCATTTACTGATAAACATTAACCAAAAAAATATTGTTTCAATATAATTGATAGTATTCTATATTTATATAATATTTAACGAAAAGAAAAATTTATAAAATATTTCTTTATTGGTGGTGGAATTGTATTCCCTCATATTCTTGGATAAATACATTATAGTTGATAAAACTAATTTTATCCTTGCCTCCCTCTTCAAATATGTTATAGAGTTGTATGAATCCAAAACCAAAAATATTAAAGTACCCATGAAATTAAATTTAACAATCCTTTTTTAAAATATTATCTTAATATAAAGAGAAAATGAAACCTAAAATATACTTATTTTATTAAATTCATTCAATATTGAATTACATTTTTCATAGAATCCATTAATGTAATGAATCTTGACTAATTAATTAAAAAAACTTATATTTTACATAATAAAATAAGTCATCACTATTAATATCTTGTATATTTACAACAATTTTAAACAATATATTTTTTATCATATATTCTATAGAATAATAGAAATTATTTCTATAAAATTAATATAAAAGTATGAAAATCCATGATGTTTTATAAAACCCATCAAGTATTTTGGAAAATTAATTCTCAAATTTACATGTTATCCATAATGAATTTACCAACCTTCCATTATTTTTCTTTGATTTAGTTGTCATTATGGACTATCCAAAGACTCTTTTCTTTCCTTTCTAGAAAAATATTTTACCTTTATCCTTTACCACCATCATTATGAAACCTCATCCTAGAGTTACCATGCCCTACTAAGTTATCATTGATATATAGAAGATATTGTGTATGATTTTACTAAACACATCCATGTTATATTTAAAAATTAATTATTGAAAAAAATTTGAGATTGATTGTAGAATGATGTCCATGGACATATCAAGCTTAGGTTTTCAACAAAGTATCTCTAAATCATTGAAAAAACAAATCACGTTGAGAAAATGATTAGAAAATATTATTCTTTATATTATATTCTAAATAAATTCATCCTTAGACACCTCATACATTTTATGCCTTTCATGACCCTGAAATATTCTTTTTTAGGTTGTTTATCATTTATTAAGAATCCATTGACTCATGTTTCTTCTGAAACATGGGATCCATGTCCACAAGAATAAGATTATTGATTTAAAGTGAGTCATTTAGATTATTTTCACTGTAATTTATATCAATTTATTGAAAATATTCACCAATAATGTTTTTAATGACGGATTTATCCAACACATAAAATTTAACTTATCTTTTAATAACTATTTATAGCTCTGGTATTGGTAAAGGAAATTATCACTATTATGTTTTTAGATATTTAATATAGAAATAAAGGTAAATATAAAATATGATGAAGATTCCAATACATATATAAAAATATTTTATCCAAAGAGTATTATGTTTTATGATCATTTCATAATGGACTTTATTAAATGAACTCCCACTAAAAAATTGACTCATTTTCAATCTCATCATATCTATTAAAGTTATAAGATATGTATTTCTCAAAGAAATGACTCCAATATAGAATTATTATCACCGTGTAGTTATATAGGTATTAAACAATCCCAATCATATCATATATTATTCATATATGGGTCAATAGAAAACTCTTTGTCTAACCTATCATAGGCATAAACTCAACACCACTCCTCAGGAATCCTAACTCCTGGGTTTTCCAAGATAAGTGTAACCTGATTCTCATAGAATAATTTTACTACCGAACTCTTAGGGTTATCCTTTTCGTACATGACATATATTATATTATCCATGACCACCCTAATTTGGTATAACCTACAAAGACGAATGATGAAAGTCTTAACATGTGTTCCCTTTATAAGGAATCATACAATTATTTTTTGAAGGGTTTTTAATCTTTCTATAATATCTCATTCTAGTATCATTATATTTTCAGATTCTTTCAATGATTGTGTTTATAATCATATTTCATTCACCAAATAAATATGTTCAAAACAAATTTTGTGAAACTCTTTACATAACTCATGACTCATATTACAAACCCAAATCAAAATCCAATTACATTCACACATATGTAAGTGAATACTATTATTAATGTACATGGAAATCATTCAGGTAATAGTTTATAATTTTTGGTAATCAATAATCCCCACAAAAGTAACCATGGAGCCACAATTGGTCAACCCCCTCCATTATATAATAAGGAATACACATACATGACTATGGGAAGTCTTACCCAAAGACCCTCTTTCATAGGATATTTCACTATAAATAGATCTCAATATTATCATAATTTTAACACATAATAGAAATTAACCATTACTAACTTTTTAATTCAAGAACATAACAAAAAATAGTCTGATGTTAAGGTAGATGAAAACTAAATCCATTACCATATATAGAATATGACTCTATAATGTATGAAAATATATAAAACGAGTTAAACATTTAAACTAAATAATAAAAAAACATAATATAACCATTATATATAAGAATTAAATTGGTATTAATATATTAATTTATAATTCATGAATTTAGACATGAGTTAAACATTTATGAAATATTAATAAATAAACATGTTTAAACACAACAAAATTTATTATGGGCATTCCATAATTAGATAAATTTATACACTTTATATTTATTCACAAACATTAAATCATTAATGTTACTCATTAAAATATATTTAAATTAAATATATGTTGTTTAATTAAATATAAATATTTTATATTTACAATTATATTATGTAATAACATTACACAATATAAATATCACATATTTAATATTATTTAAACCCTTTATTAAGTCCCCTATAAAAAATCATTTTTATACGGTTAAATTTTTTTAAAATGAGGCCCCTTTTAATTTTAAAAATTAAAATCAACAAATATGTAAAATTAATAAATTATAAAACATAAAATATATTTTTCCATATTTTTTAAAATTATAAACCCTTTTTAAACTGCACCTATAAATTTCATTAAAAAATTATATTTAATTTCTATGTCATTCAATATAATTTAAAAGGATTTTTAAAATTAAAATTTAATATTATTGAATATTTATTAAAAAATGTTTCATATGATCTTAATCGATTAATTATAAGTACATTATAATAAATTATTTGATAAATAATTTAAAAAATAAAAAATATCCCAAAATAGGGCCATTGGAAGAGGAACTGCACCCAAAAGCATGGGGATGCTAAAGGTGCATTTGTTATTGAGTGCAATCTTTCTATTTCTACACATTGGTTATTAGATACATCTTTTGGGGATCACATATGTATTCAAATGTAGGAACTAATCAGATTTAGAAAGATCGCGAGAGGAGAGGTGGATCTTTGAGCTGCCAATGGCGCAAGGCTGGCTGTGTTGGCTATTGGCGAATATCACCTCTCATTGCCAACTGGCATGATTTTGGTTTTAAAAAACAATTATTTTGTGACTAGTGTTACCAAGAACATAATTTTTGTATATTGTTTGGAAATGGATGGATTTATTTTCATGTTCGGAAATAAGGGTTGTCTCTTTTATAAGAACAACGTATGTTATGGTATGGCACATTTGAATAATGGTTAGTATGTACTAAATTACAAAAACCAAGTGTTGGAAATCGATAACGAAACAAACTCTCATGACTCATACATCACCCAGATATGGCATCAGGGCCTTGGTCATGTGAAGGAGAAGCGCTTGACAAAGCACTGCCAAGATGGCTATTTAGACTCTACTAAGCTAAAACCACATGATAGATGCCACACTTGTCTACAAGAAAAAATGACCAAGCCGCCTTTTGGTGGACAAGGTGAAAGGGCCACAGAGCTTCTAGAATTGGTACACACGGATGTGTGTGGAACATTTATAGTAGAAGATAGAGGTGGATATTTTAAATTCATTACTTTTACTGATTATTTGAGTAGATATGGCTATGTCTACTTAATGAGGTATAAGTCAGAGTCCTTAGAGAAATTTAAGTAATTAAAGAATGAAGTAGAGAATCGGCTTGGTAAGAAGATAAAGAAGCTTCGATCAGATCAAGGTGGAGAATATCTGAACCAAGAGTTCATCGATCTTCTACGGGAGTCTGGGATTCTATCTCAGATCACTCCTCCTTATACACCATAGTGGAATGGTGTTAGTGAAAGGAGGAACCACACCTTGTTGGACATGGTGTGGTCGATGATCAGTCATGAAGATATTCCATTATCCTTTTGGGGATATGCATTACAAAATGCCGATTACACATTAAACTGAGTACTAACTAATGCGTAAAATGGATTTCCATCCGAGTTATGGAATGGAAGGAAATCCACTTTGTCTCACACACATGTATGGGGATGCAAGGCATTTGTTAAGGCCTTCTCAGGCAACAAACTAGCACCCGAGGGCACAAAGTGTATCTTTATAGGATATCCCATGGAAACGAAAGGATATTACCTATATAAACCTCAAGACAAGAAAGTGACTGTCGCTAGACAAGATGTATTTCTTGAGAGGGAGCACATCCTCCTGAAGGATAGTGGGAGAAAGATTTACTTCGACGAAGTTGATGCTCAAGATACACAGGAGTTGGTATAGGAACAAGTTCCACAAGTCCCCGTGGAAGAGGTTATAGAAACACAAGTACTGCATAGGAGCTCAATAAATGTAAGGGAACCAGAGAGATTTGGTTTCCTAGTCACCGAGGATGGTGAATTGTTATTGTTGGAAAATGATGAACCTCTCTCCTACAAGGAAGAATTAGAAATCTCAGAAGTTGCAAGATGGCTAGAAGCTATGAATTCGGAGATGGATTCCATGTATCAGAACCAAGTTTAGGTTCTGGTCAATGAGCCAATTGATGTAAAGCCTGTTGGATGCAAAAGGGTATTAAAAAGAAAGCTGGACATGGAAGGTCAAGTTAGCACCTATAAAGAAAGGCTAGTGGCTAAAGGATTCAGACAACGTCAAGGAATTGACTATGATGAATCATTCTCGCCAGTTTCTATGTTTAAATCCATAAGAATCATACTTTCCATAGAACCTTACCATGACTATGAGATTTGGTAGATGGATGTCAAAATAGAATTCCTTAACAGGAACCTTCATGAAGATGTCTATATGACACTACAAGAAGGGTTTGTGACACCAGGTGAAGCCAAACGGGTTTGAATGTTGCAGAAATCCATTTATGGATTGAAGAAAGCATCCAGGTCATGGAACATTCGATTTGATGAAGCCATAAAAGAATTTGGTTTCATTAAGAATAAATGTGAGCCATGGGTTTATAAGCGGTTTAATTGGAATGCGGTCATCATCCTAATGGTATATGTTGATGACAAATTGCTTATTGGAAATGAAGTACCAGCCTTACAGTCAGTTAAAGACTGGTTGAATAAGTGTTTCTCCATGAAGGACATAGGAGAAGCAACCTATATTCTAGGGATACAGATCATTTGTGATAGATACAAGAGGGTACTTGGACTAAGTCAGGGTACATACATTGACCAGATACTAATGCTATTTAGTATAGAAAATCCAAGAGGGGATTTGTTCCAGTGTCACATGGCTTACATATTTCTAAGAAAATGTGTCCCTAGACACAACAGGAGAACAATAGGATGAGTAAGATCCCATACGCTTCAGCTATAGGATCCATCATGTATGCCATGTTATGTACTAGACTTGATGTTGCCTATTCACTGAGCAAGGTAGGCAGATATCAAGCAGATCCAGGAGAACAGCATTGGACTGCTGTTAAGACTATCCTTAAGTATCTGAGAAGAACTAAGGATATGTTCCTAGTGTATGGAGGAGATGAAGAGCTTGTTATCAGAGGGTATGTTGATGCTAGTTTTCAGACAGATCAGAATGATCTGAAGTCGTAATCTAGATATGTTTTCTGTCACAATGGAGGAGCGGTGAGCTGGAAGAGTTCAAAGC
Source organism: Viscum album (assembly GCA_963277665.1). Lineage (NCBI taxonomy): Eukaryota > Viridiplantae > Streptophyta > Magnoliopsida > Santalales > Viscaceae > Viscum > Viscum album. The sequence goes on along the minus strand of OY728155.1, from coordinate 438,200,641 downwards.
AGCTAGTTGTCGCTGATTCTACAGTAGATTCCGAGTATATAGCGGCTTCTAATGTAGCCAAGGAAGCTGTCTGGATTTGGAACTTTGTACAAGAGATTGATGTGGTGACTAGCAGTAAATATCCAATTAAATTGTATTGTGATAATACTACAGCGGTGGCTCTTGCAAAAGAACCAAGGTCACATCAACAGAAAAATAACATACTCCGGAAGTATCACCTCTTGAAGGATTTCTATCAAACGGGTGAAGTTGCAGTGAGTAGAGTGTCCACGGAAGAGAACATGGTGGAACCCATTATTAAAGGCCTATCTCATTAGAAGCATGAATATCATCTGAGAGATAGGGGTTAAAGGTTGTTAGTAATTGGATCTAGTCCAAGTGGGAGTCTGTTGGAGTTGGTGGCCTAGAACCAACTACTTTGTACTTTATTCATTAATAAAAGCCTTATCACATCTTGATTGTTCTTCTGCGTGACAATGCATGTGATAATGTCCAAAGGACAACTGTTCATTAATGGGTTATAGCGGATCCCTACTATGATGAGAACCCAGAAGTGCCATAACACTGTTCTTGAATATATGTTCTATGGCCGGATGATATTATTTGAGGGACACTAACAATACTGGTCATTAGGGGTGAGGACTCATAAAACGTTGAGGCCCCTTCTCATGGTGTGCACCCTTGGTAATATCTAGGAGGATATGATGAGAACGAGACCTTCCAGTAAGAAATCCACATTTCATAGTATCATTGGATATTCCTATATGCGGATGTGTGTATTGGTCCTTAGACTTTAAGATTATTATTAATGGGTATTACAACTCTCACACATAGATGTGTTGATGAAAACTATGATGACACATTGTTCACAACGAGGTAGGATACGTTGGGTGCGTCATGAGTAATAATACAATAATAGATAATGCAAGAAACGATTTGTCCCTTCTGTTCCATAATAGAAGTAGATATCTCAGGCCCTTTTATGGAATTGATATAGCCTAAATAAATCCATGGCCATGGTAAGGTATGGGAGAGTTCAATTCCATGAAGTCAAAGAAAGAATAATCGAGCACATGGGTTGATGGCACTAGAATGCAACCCGCTTGATTGGAGATATCGAGATAAAGGGATTATATTACATGTTAAGTGTTCATAGGAGGTGACACATCATTTCAGTGTTAAATTCTTTTTCTATGGGTGCGTTGGCGTGTTGCTAGATACTAACCTTGGAATTTAGGCAGGCTTCGCCTAATGCCACTGATAAAGAGGCCTAGAGGGTCACACACTATGTGTGTCCATGTATCTTAGTTAAATATTAATTTAACAAGTTAAATAAATAGTATTCTTGACTATGGTTTAATAATTATTTAAGGATGCCTGATCGCATTTATTTCGACACTAGTTATTTTAGAGAATATATTGTGGGAGAAATAATATATATTTATTATCTAGTAATGAAGTTACATTTATTTAAGAAATAAATATCCATTACTCAAGGTCTAATAAATATGGTGGAGGAAATAAATAAAATGAAAAATAAAATTACACGCCGTGTAGTTTGTTTTCTAGGATTTGTGAGAAAATATTTTTTATTTAATTAAATGATATTAAATGTAATATGTTGGGCGCATGTCAAGTAATAATTATGGTCAACTGTCATGATTAAGACATGGGGTATTACTAAGAATTAAATGAAATGATTAAATGATTTTAGGAAATTAATTCATTTTATTATTCTATGTATTATAATTCCAATTACATTATTCTCATAGAAATAGAGCCATTGTTGTGCACAACAGATTGGAAAATACTCTCAAGCCGAGAGATAATTCCTTTTTTTCATCAAGGATGCTTTCAAGTTACGAAAGCGAGATCCTCCACTGGATCAAGGCAGTTGAAGGTGGACATCGCAAGCGAAGGCTCTTCCGCACTATCACCCGGAGATCCCTTCAGGGACGTCTAGAGATATGTGGAGCATGAATGGATCACTGCTAGAGAAATCCTGTACTTGGATTCTATAATGCAACGATGGATCACAAGATCGTTACTGGAGACTCCAACGAAGAAAGAATTTGATCGAGGTAATTCTTATGAATTAATTAAATTAATTATAACCAATATATGATGATCCTATATTAAGGGTTCCGGGACTCTTCTTTTCTTTTTGGTTCTTCATTCTATTCTGAATATTCATCATTTTAAATCATGACAGATCTCGGATTGAACGTTTTTTAACGTTAAAATTAAAGTTTGGTAAACCCACCAATGTGCTTCCGCTACGCTCGGAACCTACAATAATGATATTACACAAGCTTCAATTATAGTTTCATGGTCTTTTCTTATATTAATATTACATCATTTTAAATATAAACAACATAATAGTATCACACATAGAAGATCCAAATGTTTAGTGTCTTGGGAAAAATAGGATCGTACATAACAATTACAACATCAAGCATAATCATTTATTTAATTACTTCTTCTCTAGCTTCTTATTGGCACTTTTCCTCTCCTTAGTACATGTAGCCACCTAAGGATATAAAAAAAGGGGTGAGCTTAAATCCCAGTAAGAGGATAGATAAGAATGATATATCATGGGGTGAGCATAATCATGACATTGTAAAAATATCATGAATATGAGAGGATCATAACTAAAGGACTTGAAATGTGGAAACACATAAAAATAAAACGTCATGTCTTAGTAGTTAACTATCACACATACTTGTGAATCTAGCTAGAATCTTGTTCACACATCATTTCACATCTACTCATGAGATTCATCACTTTACTCATTGCATTTGGGCTCTATATAATTCCGGGCACACCCGTCACATTCAAACATTCATATTGCGCTATATAATTTTGGGCGCACCCGTAACCTCATTATATTATCATTATAATTCATGTCACATAGAAAATATAACAATAATGAACATAACTAACCCATGGTAAGGAATGGTTTTCATCTCATAAGAATACATTCATAACCATTGGGTTCCCAAAAGAAAGAGGGAACACCATACTTGATACAAGAAAAACCATCCATGAATGAGAGGTAAAAGTTGAGTTCTTAAAAGAATAGTTCTTTTGGAAAGCATTTGGTTTGACAAAACTTCATTCGAAAACACGTATATCCCAGAAAATGTATGATAATTATGAAAAAATTATTTTTAAGTAGTGACTATACCAAATTGGACTAAAAGAGGGAGATCATGAAGAAACAAAATTGGGTTTGAGATTTTCCCCTTAACTTGTATCAGAATGCATCCTTCTCATTAATGTCCTGTATAATGACATTATATTTATTAATTAGAAATGAGAAACATTTTTTACATTAATATGGTTCATTTTGGTTTCATTAATTGATTTTATGTGCCTTTGGATGAGTTATATAGTTTAAAAAACATTATACATGAATGCTTGTTTTTATGGTCTTTTTGAGTGGTTCACTTGTATTCTTAAATTGAAGTTCTGGTAGAACATGGTTAAACTTCCAGAACTAATATTACATGTTATTAATGAAATTTCAAGAGTTTTAATGATATTATAATGAATCATATTATATCCATATAGATGAATCATTAGATAAGAATTAAATGATTATTATTTGGGTTAATTTGGGCGGTTTTTCGATCACAACAAACTAGTTTTAATTTATCACATAGTAATATTGCAATAAGTTATTTCGAGAACTTTAAATAGGAAATAATATATATAAGAAATTTTTTTCAACCATAAAAATGGTTTCATTCCCAGACTTGAAGGTAGAAATGAAAGAAAAAATCATGTCATTCTTGAAGGTGATAAATTAACACCTCACGAAAAAGTTCTCTTTAATAAAATAAAAGGAAGAGGGAAAGGGGTTGGATTATATAATATCCCATTAGAATCATAACATTATAGTACATTTACAATACTGGAGTTACAATACCATTTGGATGAAGATAGTTGGGTAGAGATCAAGAAATGAACTTGTACATGAAAAGAAATTCATGGAGAAGGGGGAAAAATTACATCTAAAATACTCCTCTTCAGATCCTCCTTAAGGAAGATAGGTTTAGTCTTTTGAACACAACCATGTCTGTCAGATTTTTGAAATTCCAAACACAGAAGTGACAAAATTATGTTTAAAGATCACTTATCACATAATAGTTCATTATGTTTTGTTTTCATGTTATTTTATGACATAATTATAAGAAGGGAATTTCCATTCAAAATCTTTGGGTTGTTACATTCATCCCCCCTTAAGAAATTTCACCTGTGAAATTTCAATTTACACAAACAAGTGAGGGTGTTTCTCTTTCATTGCCTATTATGGTTCCCAAGTTTCTTCCTCAAACTTATGGTTCCTCCAAAACACTTTGATAAGATGTGTTGTCTTGTTCCATAGAACCTTATCTCTCTGATTCAGAATCTTTACTGGTTTCTCCTCAAAAAGAGAGATCATCTTCTAGTTGCAGCACATCTGAGTTTAGTACATGTGAGGGGTCTGGTATATACTTCCTCAGTAGTGATACATGAAACTCATCATAAACTTGAGCCATATTCGGTGGAAGTTCAAGACGATAGACCACAACTCCTATGTGGTCAAGGATCTCAAAGGGGCCAATATACCTTGGGATTAACTTCCCTTTCTTCCTGAATCGCATGACTCTCTTCCATGGAGATATTCGGAGGAAGGATTTATCTCCAATGTCGAACTCTAAGTCCCTTCGATGGTTGTCAACATTTCTCTTTTGCTGACCTTGAGAAACCTTTATGTGTTTCTGGATGACTTGAACCTTCTCTATCATCTCTTGAATAATAACGAGTCCAAGAAGCTTTCTTTCTCCAACATCATCCCAACAGTTTGGAGTTCTACATCGCTTTCCTTACAGGGCTTCATATGGAGCCATTTGAATACTCATGTGGCAGCTATTATTGTATGAGAACTCAACCATTGGGAGATACAGATCCCAACCACCTTTGAATTCAAGAGAGTAGGATCTTAGCATATCATCAAGCATATGAATAGTAATTTTAGATTGGCCACTAGTTTGGGGGAGACAGGCCATGCTGAATTTTAATTCAGTACTCAAAGCATGTTGAAGTCTCCTCCATAATTTAGATGTGAAGCTTGGATTACGGTCAAAGACAATTGAGATTGGAACACCATTCAGTCTCACCACTTCTTTCACACATATCTTTGAATTTTTCAAGCTAGATATCTTCTCAAATAGTGATAAAATGGTCAGTCTTGGTGAGTCGGTCAACCACAACCCTTATCGCATAATTTCCCTTTGACTTCTTTGGGAGACTCGTGACAAAGTCCATAGTAACAGTTTCACATTTCCACATGGGTATAGGCAATGGATGCATCATACCTTTGGACTTTTGTCGCTCAGATTTAACTTCCTGACATACCAAACATCTTGATATATATTCCACAATCTCTTTCTTCCTATTATCCCACCAGAAGTGTTCTCAGAGATCACAGTAAATCTTGGTAATTCCTTGATGGATAGAGAATGTTGAGATATGTGCATTTTCCAATAACTCTTTAATCTAAGGTGATTAAGGAACACATATCCGCATTCCAAACCAAATCGCACCATCATCATCGATATAGAACTCCTACAACTTTCCTTCCTTTACTACATTCACTTTCTTTTGTATCTCCACATCATCCTTTTGTGCTTCCTTAATCTTTTCCGGGATGGATGGTTGCACAATAATTTGGGCAAGGTAGGATGTTTCCCATGCCCTTAGGAATTCCAAATCCATCTGTTGCATATCTAAGAAGATAATATCTTTATTAATCCATAACATGGATATAGTAGTGTGTTCTTTTCTTCTTAGAGGATCATCTACCTTTTTTACCATTCCAGGAAGGTAGTGAATAGAGAAATCGTAATCCTTGTTTAGCCATAACTGTCTCCTTTGATGCATGTTGAGCTCATTTTGTGTGAATATATAATTTAGGCTCTTGTGGTCAGTGTATATGTCATACTTCTCACTATAAAGGTAGTGCCTTTGTATTTTCAATGCAAAAATCATGACTGCCAGCTCTAGATCATGCGTCGGGTTGTTCTTCTCATGGATCTTCAACTGTCGTGAGGCATAGGCTATCACATCATCATTTTTCATGAGTATGCAACCCAGTCCCTTCATTAAAGCATCACTATATATCACAAATCATTCTCCACTTTTTAGTAGTGTGAGTACAGGTGTAGTGATCAGCCTTCTCTTTAGATCCTTGAATCTTCCCTCAAATTCTTCCATCCAGACATACTTTACCCATTTCATTGTTAACTTAGTTATTGGGATTGATAATCATGGGAAGTTTATCACAAAATGTTGGTAGTACCCAGCTAATCCAAGAAAACTACGGATTTCAGTGACACAAGAGGTCCTGGGACATTCCTCAATCACCTTTGTTTTTGAAGGATCCAAATAAATTACCTCACCGTGATCACATGTCCCAAGAACGTGACTTGTTTCATCCAAAAGTCACACTTGTTGAACTTGGCGTACACCGTCTCCTTTCTCAAAGTCGCCAACACTAGTCTTATATGTTCTTCATGTTCCTCCGTGATATTGGAGTAGATGATAATATCATAAATAAACACTACCAAAAAAAGTTCTAGGTAATTTCTAAAGACTCTATTCATCAAATCCATGAATATTTCAGGGGTATTAGTAATTCATAAGGGCATCACCAAAAACTCATAGTGCCTATACCTCGAACGGAAGGCAGTATTCTGAATATCTTTCTTCTTCACCTTTACCTGATGATATCTAAAATGAAGATCAGCCTTTGAGAAGTATTTAGCTCCTCTTAACTGGTCAAACAATTCATCAATCCATGGGAGAGCATACTTGTTCATTATAGAGATCTTGTTGAGTTCCATATAATCAATACACAGCTGCATTGTTCCATCCTTCTTCACAAAGAGCACTAGTGCAACCCAAGGTGATTCACTAGGGCATATGAACCCTTTTTCCAGATGATCTTGCAGTTGCTACTTTAAATCCTCTAGTTCGATAGGATCCATCCTATAGGGACACTTCGAGATAAGAGTATCTATAGGTATGAGTTCAATTGAGAACTCTACCTCACGATCCAGGGGAATTCTGGGTAACTCTTTGAGAAATACATCTCTGTAATCCCACATGATGGGAATTTCTACAAGGTTGGAACTTTCCTTCAACTCAACCATTTGGGCGAGGTGTGATTCTTTATAGGGAATCAACACCGACACCATTGCAGGATTTTTCAAAGGAGATTCTTGATCTTCCTTGCCTTTGTAGAGAAGTACGGGACGGTTTGGAATATGAAAAGATATTTCCTTTTCCTGATATTTGATATGTTCTATATATTACATGAGCCAATCCATTCCCATTATAGCATGAAATTCCACCCAAGGATGTATTACAAGATTCGATGGAAGAATCTTCCCATATATGCCAACAAGAGAGGAGTCAAACACTTGGGTTGCAATGATTGCACCACTTGGTATTTTTATAGACATCTCTATATCAAGGTTTTAGGGATTCGATTCTATAGTTCTAGAAAACTTTCAAGATATAAAGGAATGCATAGAACCAGAATCAAATTATACTTTTTCCTTTCTTGAGTGAATATGAAGTGTACCTTGTACGACATCATTATCTTTCTCCACTTCTACAGTAGTGATGGCATAAGCCTTCCCTTGTTCCTTTGGATTTGGTGGGTGCAGACGTTGATTACCCTTGATAACTCGAGGTTCAGTGCACTAATTGCATAGTGCCCTAACTCCCTAAAGTTGTAGCATTGTACCGTGAGTGGTTCTCTCCTTTCTTTGGCTACATTATACTACCTTTTCGTGTCCTTTCGACACTCTTGATCATGGTGTCCTTCTTTTCCACACTTGAATCATTTCCCCGTCCCTTTGAGGCAGTTCCCATGGTGCATATTTCCACATTTTTGGCATGTGGGTCGTTGAGTTTTCTTCCCACCATTATCATTATATCCTCTAGCTTGAAACGCCATATTTCGTTTCATATCACCATAGCCATGGGACCATTCTCCAAACTCCATCTCCACTTTTAGAGAACATCAATTATCTTCTTCATAACTCCCAAAGTCTCTAATTGCAAGAGCCCTTTGAAGGTAGGGTTTTAATCCACTAAATAATCTATCATTTTTTGTATCATTTTTTATAACAAACCCCGAAGCATACCATGAAAGCCTTGTAAAATTCACTTCATAGGTTGTGACAAATTATCCTTTTTTTTATTGAGCTCTATGAATTCTCTCCCCAACTTCATGTGAAGAGTTCTTGGGAAATAATTGTTAAGAAACATTATCTTAAAGTCTTCCCATTCCATCTCTTCGATTTCCTCCATTGGATTGGTGTTCTTAATCAAAGCCCACCATTGATCAGAATCTCCTTCTAGACGATAAACAGCTAGGTTCACCTTCTCTGTCTCAGAACAATGAAGAACAGAAAATATCTTCTCCATGGAGTTGACCCACTGTTCCACATCTAGTGGATCAGAAGATCAATTAAATGTCGGTGGTCGTTGCCGCATAAAACATTCGATATCCAGTTGCTCCCTCTTTGGTGAATGAGGAAGTTCCCCATTATAATGGTTAATGTTCATAACATTAGATAATTGGTTAATCATCGCCATGAAGTCTTGAATGCCACCTCCCAAATCATTGGGGATGTTGTTCGGGAAATCATTTCGTTGGCCCTTGCACGAGTTGTTGGCCTGATTTCTCTTGGTCCCCACCATTTTCTAAAATAGAAAAGGTTCAAACAGAACATAAGTAAACAAGTCATGAATAACTTGTTCATTTAAATAATTTATACCAAAAACATAACATATGGGATCCCTATTTAAATATTTTTGTGTGCGTATTTATACTTCGTCTCATGCTAGAGGTTTTTTCACTAGGGTTCACTAATCCTAATTCCCAAATTAACTAAACCTTTCCTCTAATACCAACTATAGCATCCCGGACTTTTATTACGATAATATTAAATATTTTTAAAGATAAAAAACATAATATTATTACACATTGATGATCCAAAGGTTTAGTGTCTCGGGAAAACTAGGACCGTACACAACAATTACAACATCTAGCATAAATATTTATTTAATTTTTTCTTCTCTAGCTTCATATTTGCACCTGTCCCCTCCTTAGTACATGTAGCCACCTGATGATATACATAAAAAGGGGTGAGATAAAATCCTAGTAAGAGTATAGATAAGAACAATATATCATGGGGTGAGCATAATCATGACATAGGCAAAAGATCATTAAAAGGAGAGGAGGATAAATAAAATACTTGAAATGTGGAAATGCATAAAAATGAAACATCATGTCTTAGTGGTTCACTATCACACATACTTTTGAACCAAGATATAATCTTTTTCACACATCATTTCACATTTACTCATGATATTCATCACTTTACCCAATGCATTGGAGCATTGTATAATTCTGGGCGCACCCGTCACATTCAAACATTCATATTGTGCTATATAATTCCAGGTGCACCTGTCACCTCATAATATTATCATTATCATGCATGCCACATAGCAAATATATAAATAATGAGCATAACTAACCCATGGTATGGAAAGGGTTTCCTATCATAAGAATAAATTCATAAGCTTTGGGTTCCCAAAAGAAAGTGGGAACAACATACTTGATACAAGAACCATCAACCATGAATGAGAGGTAAAAGTTGAGTTCTTAAAAGAAGAGTTCTTTGGGAAAACCTTTGGTTTAACATAAACATCATTAGAAAACATGTATATCCCAGAAAAGGTAATATAATGATGAAAAAATGATTTTTAATAAGTGACTATATCAAATTGGAGTGAAAGAGGGAGAACCCGAAGAAAGAAAATTGGGTTTGAGATTTTCCCCTTACCTTGTATCTGAATTCTTCCTTATTATTAATGTCCTATATAATGACATTATATTCATTAATTATAAATATAGAACCTTGTGTAAATTAATATGGTTCATTATGGTATCATTAATTGATTTTTTTCCTTTGGATGAGTTATAGAGTTTAAAAAACATTATATGAGAAGGTTTGTTTTTATGGTTTTCTTGAGTGGTTCACTTGTATTCTTAAATTGTAGTTCGGGTAGAACATGGGTAAACATCCATAACTGATATTACATGTTATTAATGATATTACAGGAGTTTTTATGATCTTATAATGAATCATATTATATCATGTGGATGAATCATTAGATAATAATTAAATGATGATTATTTGGGTTAATTTCCGCAGTTTTTCAATCACAACGAACTTGTTTTAATTTTTCACTTAGTAAAATGGCCATATGTTATTTAAAGAACTTTAAATATGAAATAATAAATTAAAAAATTCCGTTTCAACCATAATAATGGTTTCATGACTAGATCTGAAGGTAGAAATGGAAGAATAAAGCATGTCGTTCTTGAAGGTGATAAAATAACACCTCACGAACAACGTTCTCTTTAATAAAATAAAAGGAAGAGGGAAAGGGGTTTGGATGATATAATATCACATTAGCATCATAAAATTATAGTACATGTATAATAATGGAGTTACAATACCATTTGGATGAATATAGGTGTGGAGAGATCAATAAATGAACATGTTATTGAATGGAAATTAATGGAGAAGAGGGAGAAAAATAACCTCTTAAATCCTCCTATTGAGATCCTCCTTATGGAAGCTTGCCTTGGTCTTTTGATGAGACCATCAGCCCTTATACATGGGAGAGGGGCTAGGGAAAATATTTGGATAGAGTTTAGAGAAGTCTTGGAGCTTTAGAGGTGTGAGGAAATGAGGGTGTGAAGGGTGGTTTTAATAGTGGAGGGGAGAGGGGGTTCCTTAATATAAAATTCATTAGTTTATTTATTTCCCATAATACTATATATTTAATCAAAATCATGGTTTATTACTAAAAAATAGTTTTAAAACATTCATTTACTTATTCTAAAATATAGGTACATCATACATTCACTTGAATGTTATTTTTATACTATCATAGGTAAGATTAATATTAATTAAGGTATATCACTATTAATAAGGGTATATTACTATTCATAAGTGTAGGTTACTATTCACCAAAAATTATTTTTGTTTTATTGGACTCTAAAATCATCGCGAACACAACCGTTTTTGTCAGATTTTCAAAATTCTAAACACAGAAGTGGCAAACTTATGTTTAAAGATCACTTATCACTTAATAGTTTATTATGTTGTGTTTTCATGTTATTTTATGACATAATTATAAGAAGGTAATTTCCATTGAAAACCTTTGGGCCAATACATCAATCCAGATGAATTTTAAACCCTTCTTGGTTAGGACCTTAATCAGTGCTTCCATGTGTGATAAATACTAAATGAATCACTTGTAATATACAACCATCCCAAAGAAGTTGTGTATGTCAACATCATTTTTTGGTTGTTCCTAGGAAACCATGGTGCTCAACTTCTCTGGGTCAAATTCGATGCCTACGGAAAATATAATATTACCCAACAAGTGAACCTTACTGGTCCAAAAGATACTTTTACTAATATTCTCATATTGTTAGTGCTCTATTAGTCTATTCAGCACATTCCCATGATGATTGGTTTGGTTGTGTCTGTTGAATGAGTACACTAAGATATAATATATGATGATCACCATAAATGGATCAATATACATGTGAAAAACACAGTTAATCAAGGCCCTGATGACTTTCGGTACATTCATTAGAATGAACGGAATGACCAGATACACATACATGTTATACCTACTCTAAATTGATTTACGGGGTATGTATGTTTACCTAAATCACACATGATGGTTTCCAGACCTCAAGTAGATCATGGAGATAATTATTTCTCCCAAAATAGAGTTGACTATGTCCTATTTATGAGGAAGAGGATAATGGTTCTTCGCGATAATCCTGTTCAGTTGGTGTTAATCAAATCAAAATCTTAGGGTAATATCCAACTTATTTGATAAAAGGATAGGTGAAACCCATAGTGATGTGTTGGGTCAGATAAAATCATAATCCTCTAGACATTTAGAATGATTTTTGTTTTCTTATAGATCTATAGTTTTCATCATATAGAAATAAATGGACACAAGTGCTACACTTAGAATAGGATTGATGGTGAACTCAACTTCTCTATTAGGAGGTAATCCAGAGAATTCATCAGGGAAGACATCCATGAAACGACCCATAATAGGTGGAAATTTAACAAGATGAATTATATGATCTCTTATAAAGAGACTCTCCATGTGGGTTGTCACTCCACCTAGCCCAGTATGCTTAGTTATAGCTCTACTTTCCTAGATATATCAATCATTATTATGGATATATCTGTTTCCCTCGGGTTATTTGAAAGATACCTAAAGGTGATATTAATGCACATAGGTTTGATAAGGGAAAATATAGTCTATATCAAGAATGATGTCAAACCCAATCATCATTAAGAAAAATAATATCCATAGAAAATGGTAGACAACTATTTTAAGGTGTACCTCCTTGCACTAGTGTATACCCTCAGCTCAAGCACCTAATGACCTATCAAGAGTCATAACACCATCAGAGTACTCTATCACTAATCCCATTCTTCCCAGATTTTCAGCAGATAGAAAGGAGTGTGATACACCTCTATCAAAATGGTATATACTAAATTATAGTCTACAAGAAGAGTACCTCTAATTGTAGATTTACTTGGACTCTAATCCTATGAAATTGGATTTATTGAATAAATATGGCCTAAACCACATCCCTAAGATGCTTCCTAAGTAACATGATAAGGTCTAGTCTATTGATGCTGAATCTCAGAGCCCTAAATAACACTTTCATGAACACTTGCTCGATCTGAAAGGCATGTAGAATACCAAGATTCTATCCGATGTGGTGTTTTTGATATTTCTCCTAAAAGAAGTGTTGTCACAAAACCCAACTCACATGGAAAAAATATGAATGGATTGAAAAAAACAATATAGGTGACCCATCATTCTATAAGCCTCGCACTCCATTGGGTTACTCATACACTGGGGATTTTATGGATTGGTATTCTGCACTGGTGACACACTACATAGCTATCAGTTCCCACCACCTGGCTGGTACCGCCCACTTATAACCTCAAAATGGCTATTCTTACCATATGTTAACCCACTAAAATTCCTGAAAGCTAAATAGTTTTGTTTCACATAGCCTTATTCCATATAATTATACTCATTGATGAGGGCCTAGTTCACTATTTCTAAATTTGTCATCAACCAAATGATGCTCACTTATAATAAAATGGAATATGAAATCCCATCCTTTAATCACTTCATAGAAGTCATATCATCACCATAAAATGTTGATGCGAAACACGCTAATTCAGTGAAGTGAGTTGTGTATTCCATCACTGAAATGTCACCTTACTAAAGGTGTATGAACTCATTATCTTGATCTATTCACAAGGTCCGTAGAAATAAGTAGTCATATAAGGTCCTCTGGAATTCCACCTATACTATACCCTGTGGTCGACCAGCCTATATAATAATGTCATACAAATGCTTTGTAAATTCACAAAGCATGTCATTCAATAGCTTCACCAATTAATATGATGGAATATTGATGTGCTCAAAGATGGAAATCATGGACTCTATCCATGACTTCACAACCCGAGGTCCTCCATCCCCTAAGAATGTGGGAGGATGTAACTACTGTAATTATATGGTCCACTCTTTCATGCTAGGAGAAGGTTAGGGAGCACCTTAAATGGTATGCATGAATCGAAAGAAGTTTTCCTTGAACTGAGTATCAGCACCCAGAAGAATATCCCCATGACATGCCTCAAGTTACACTATTGGAGGTATCAAGGATTGTTTAGAGCCCACCACATCAAGAGTATTGTAAATGGTACTCCCTTTCTGTAAAACATTTGTTCATCCTGGTGGAATAGCTCAACAACTTCCTAGAACATGCCTATGATTGTATTTATAATAGATATGGAAAGTGATAAAGAAATAACAGGTAATAATTCTTCCTATAACATGTCACAAACCCTTATCCATCTCTAACAGACAGGTCTAGGTGATAAGAAATGTCATATAAGGATCAATGGATAGACAAATTACTAACCACTACTAGGTCGATTTAGGGAAGGGTTTCACATGACATAACAGAAGTTTTAGTTTATGCAGTTTCAAATGCAAGGAATAAAAGAAGACACCATTTAAATTTAATTTTGAATCATTATCCAGTGATAAAATTATTATTATTAACATAAATTTATTTTTATTTAATTCAAATTTATTTGATCAATAGTATCATGATCAAGTTAATTTCATCAGCAATTATAATTTTTAATGTCCCTTTTTCTTTCTAAATTCAAATTGGAACGTCAAGTTACTGTATCATGACCTTTAAACCAGAAAACAGGGTGTAAAAGAGCATGGGTAGTGTTTTGATTGGATGAGATGTCATTTGATCCCTCTAATAAAACCAACTAATGTGACATTATTAATCAATTCGACAAATTTTGTCATCATAGAGAACACTAGCATGCTTTAACACATAACGGATAAGGATCCAAAAAATCACATGTAATATAAGAAATGAAAATTGAATATATATATGGAATGTCACAATGCATGAAAATTTATTCCTAGGGTGATACTATGATCCATGAGTTTATACACCCTCGTATCCTCATGCTAGGGTGAATAACCCATTAGAACATCAGTATTATCTATAACAACAACACAAAAATGTGCATCATCCAATGGAGAAAAATCAATGAAACTATAAAAATGATTTCAGATACAATATTTACCCATACCATGTAATTTGGGTTTCACCCATACATAATTTTTCTAATCCTAGATACATTCTATTTACCAAATCCCAATATCCTAGTCTCATTCCTAAACAAAAATAGTAAGAGAAAAGAAGAAAAATGATATAATAAAACTTTGCAGCATTCCACCTCAGATGCCACCTAGTGGTACCCTGAGATGAGAGGCCAAAACACATCAGGCATGCCTCCCTAGAATTCGGAGGCTAATGACTAGTATAGAGGTCCTATGGTGTATATTTTTTGAGACTATGCACTCATTTATCAAAGTGGTGCGCAAAAATATATATATAATAAAAAATTAAAAAGGCATAAGAAGACCCTATACGACCAAACATGTGTCCCACCATGGAAGAAGATGAAATAAACAATAGATAGTTGTGAAAACAAGGAGAAATAATCAAAAAATATAAGTGAAATAATGGAAGATGAATGAATAGTTGATACACAATGTTGATGATGGCATAACATGTACTATACAAAAGTAAGTATATAGGGTACATGGGTTAAAATAATATACCACATGATATTCACAAATATAAAACGGAACCAAAATAAAAGAAAATCATTATAAATAGAATCTCGATCATATGATTGGTCTTATGACCCCATACATCATTCTAATTTTTTGAATCGACCATCGAAAGCTAGATACTTTCTATTATCTATTACTATAACTATAATGAATACTAAGGTACGAAAGGCATCCCTATTAGGATGTAAATTAAAATCCAAGTAGGCCACCACTTACGATGTCTGTATCAATCCATCCACACAATATAAAATGAAAAATGGGTTGTAATTAATAAATTGTAGAAGAAAATAAATAGATAAATAAACCTGACTGGCTTTCGATAGGACATAGATCAAATTCAACATTCATCGGCCTAAGCTGGTGAGTCTCCCAGAAAATTAATATTTTTATTAAGATAGGTCCCCTTTCAAAGGGTAAGGGGGGACCCAAATGACTTTTAAGACATAAAGAGACCATCAATCCCCACAAGACAACGTCCAAAGAAAAAACCAATCCAATTCAAATTTGCAAATAAGGGTCCCTCCCCAATATCAAAATCATTAATACACGCTTCAATATTCTCATAGATTCTTGACAAGTTGTACCATGCAAAAAATGAATTGTCACTATCCAGCCCCGATTGACCCTGAACTGGTCACCCGAGTCGGTCTGCGATATTTCCCAAAGGGATTCCCAATCCCCACAGGCTGGGAAATAGTTTCATCATTGAGATAGCCAGTTGGGAACAATTTTTACCATAACAAAGACATATAAATAATCATAAACTGAACAAAAAAAGAAACAAAATAATATAAACTAATTAAACTGGAAACAGAAAGAGGAATACACGAAGCAACATGACATACCTCAAGTGACCTTGTGGGTCACCATGGAACATAAACTACACTCGCTTCAGGAGTGATCCAAAACTAGAGGAACCTGAAACTAAAAATTAATGTAGGTGTGAGCACCGAGATTCTTAGTAGGAAAGGCAAGATATTACAACACCCTATGCCCTTTCCTTTTATATGAAATCCAAAACATGCTAGTTTGAAAATATGATGTAATAAAAAAATGTTATTCATTATTTTCATACTCAAGTAACGAGTTTTCATTTCCATGTAATGAATTTATCTCCCTCTACATTTTTAAAATAGGTTCCAATCAGTCATAAATGTTTCAAAATGAAAGGAAACCAATTTAGATTAAAATGTGGTTTTCAAAAATTAGACATTGAGTATGAGACAACTGAAATGAAAAATTACCTCACAATCCTTATGTCACAAACAAGAACCATGGGTAATCCCTATAGGTAGCTAGCACAATTGGGACCCTAGAGACCTTTTACCTCAGTGAAACGTGTCATAGAAACCAAAAACCTCAAAAAACATGGCTTAGAAACCACTACCCTTAGTAATTGTGGATTTGAAACCATGATCCACACTAATTCATATGTTTAGTTAGTGTTGTTGCATCAATTATTCAAGAAAAAACTGAGACAAACCCCTACCATGTCATCTAGCGTACTAGTCCTCGTCCACCGACCTAGATACCCAATTATCCCATTGTTCTCTATTTCATGTGGGGTTGAGTTTTCTCTTTCAAGAAAACATACATGATCATAACACTTTATATAAAACCCATTCAACATCTCACCACCATTATCCCTCCTTATGCTCAATCCCACACTTTCGTGTCACACAGTGCATAAGCATCAAATTAGGCACATAAAAACACATTCTACAGAAATATCATTTTCTATAACCAAGGGGGCATGCCTCAAGCGAGGTTTTTCTTTGTCATAAAACATTCTTAAGGATCTAAACGAACTTAATTACATGAAGGGAACACTTTTTAAAAATAACCGGCCAAAAGGCCAAACATCATTAGAAATACTCATTTCCAATTCAAAAACACTTAGAAAAACAATTTTCATGAAAAGTCACTTAAGAACAATGGAGGAAGAAATACATTTCAATTCCCAAAAAAAGGCATAATCATTTCATACAACCGCAAATAGATTTCATAGCATGTAAATATAGCGTAAGTGTAAAACATATTTTTAAAACAAGAACACAATTATGAAATTCAAATTAAAGGCACGGGAATAAGGGACCCACCTTAAACATGTCGTTATTTGTTGATGACCACTCAAAATGACACTTGTCGCATACACGCACATGAATTTATATATATATATACCCCTAACTGCATTTCACATATTCCCCGCACCATGAGGGAATATGTACAAATATGGAATATATATATATATATGCCTTACCCTATGCATGTACATGTAGGATGCCTCGACACCCGCGGCCCAAAACCATCGTTGCGAGGTCCAACATACTACACATTTAATTTAATAAAACAATTAAACACATAAAAAATCCACAAAAAATTTAAAAACAACACATCAAGGGTTTTCACTAATAACACACTCAACTTCATGTAGGAAAAGACACTTTATACCAAAAGTACACCATAGTGACATTAAAACATACTTTCCATCTTTTAAAAGAATTTACAAAACATATTGACAAATTCACAACAAGTAAAACATGCTCAATGTGGTACATTTCCCATTGAGGATCCTTTTTCCACACATACGCACCTTATGTACCCACAAAAACACATGGAGCACTACTTAAAAAATTGATTGCAAATGTCGAAAGATTTTCACAATAAGGCACAAACACACAAATACCTACATTGGCAGAATCAAACCATCTTTTGAAAATATTATCGCACCAAAAGAATATCCAAACATGTTTCAAACCTTTTATAATATTTAATAAACCATTTAAAAATATTTTGAAACAATACAAGCAGTATTACCAAACATTGAACACAAACACCCACTCAAAAACCAATTCAATGTCCAAATGCACACAAATGTCATACCAAAATGCACCACAATAATGAAAGAGAGTCTAAAAAATTACCAAAGGCTCTAATTAAAAAAAATCAAAGAATGCAATAAGAGAAACCTCAGCTAAACTAGTGACTGAGGGATTAAAATGAACCAAAACAACATAGAACCATCTAACCCACCTTAAAATAAACTCCAAAGACTCATAAATTACAATCCCCAAAATAAAAACAATGAAATAAAAGAAAAATGAGGAAAACATACCAGAAATCATTGAACGGAGGACCGAATCAAGGAGAACCACTTCGCCTTCGGTGGTGGTTTTCAAATTGCGAAGGAAGGGAACTCGAAGATCCCATTTCAAAACCTAATAAGGAAGACCACATTAAAAATCATCCGACATTGAACCCTCGGGTTCAGCTGAACCTAAGATGGGAAATATGGAGAATAAAATAAGACCAAAAAAGAAGGAAGATAGGACAGGAGGGCTTACCATGAAGGAGTGACCCCAAAACTGGAGGAAATACGATTGTTTCACTAGTGATGGAGAGAGACAAGAGGGAGGGCTGCAAACGACATGAGCTCGGCCAGGGGGGGTGGGTCTCAGAGGGAGGAAGAGTGTGGTGATAGTGTTGGATTGCTAGAGGGAGGCTGTGGAGGGAGAGTAGCCAAATAGAGGGGCGGTGGTGCAATGCAGGTGAACCAGGGGGAGGGTGATGCACGACCAATGCGGGGAAGGAGGGGAGAAAGAAGGAGAGGAGAAAAAAAGGAGAGAAAAATAAATATATATGAAAAATAATAATAAAATAAAATCTATAGATTAACTGCGAATTGTCGAGGTGTGACATACATGTTCATGGTACCAATGGTAAGTGCCATACTCTCTCAAACATCCAATTTTGGATATCCATGATCTGTGAAATTTCCCTGTTCTGAACCTCTTCTGGAGCTGTCCATTGGGGAGAACAAGATGCATTAACCCATATATTGTGGACCAAAGCACCAAAAAACAAACAGAACTATAGAAAGACTATTCCACAAATAAAAAAATTCAACCAATATACAAGCATTAAACAAAATAGAAAATCCATCCAACATGCTACAATAACTTGACAACATAACCTTCTCTACAATAATATTTCTCCTCCACTGTTAATCCATAACGATGTAAATTCCACTATTAACTTCTTAAGCGTGATGACAAACATAAAAAACATTCTTGAATTCATGTCTAGAAAAAAACCCACCACCGACATCAAATTCCATATTGCCAGAACCACCACTGGAGAACACCACCAATATATATTTACCTCCTCCAGCAACACAGTCATGGCAGAACTTGAAGAGGAAAGAAAACCAAGGTTGCCGTGCAAAACCACTGTATCCTAGGACTAAGAGGCCCAACATCGAACCAATTAAGTGTTACTAACAAGGGATATTAGCTAATCTAAATTAGAAACACTTCCCTGTTCATGGATCTAGTAATATCTAAACCGCGAAAGTCACCGCTAGAGTCCAAAATGTGCCAACCAGTGAGAACAGAACAAGCCGACAAGTAGGGGCTGGGAAAATTAGTGACGGTGGCACCAAAAAAATCCTGATCTCCAAGATGGACCACATGAATCATGAATACCATCGATCACCCCCATGAAAAAGAATAAAAGGGGTCAGGGAAGAGGGAAGGGTGTGGCAACGCCCGCACAAGCTCAATTTCTATATCCCCCTCTGGGAAAAAACCGAAGGGAATCATAGAGCACGAGAGAGGGGAATGCACCAGTAGTCTGAGGCTTCTTATCACCACCATAGTGAGTCTAAACAAAGAGAACCTAAAAAGGTATTGTGATGGATATAATATGTAAGAATATAGACTATCCCCAAGGCTTTGATTAGGTTGGGAGGACACATCTTTGACTTTATAAGATTGAAAGATTATTTCATAATAAAAAAATCACTTGCTTTTCAATTTATTCTAATCTTTTTATAAAAATATGGAGAGTCACCCTAATCGCATCAATGAAAATTAAAACATAATTCCATGTATATCTCTAGTGTCTTGGTATAAGACCAATGCCTAAGGAGTCCATCCAAGGTGACCCAATAATTAATACCTATGTGTCACTCATGGAATGGTGTGAAGAAAACATTATATAACCTTAGAGTATGTCCCTTGTATCACATGAAAGGGCCTAAATCTCTCTCATGGAATTGTATATTCATCATTCCATAATTACTTCAAAATGGATTTACCCTAGGAACCAATGTAACTCTTCTAGAGGTAAACATATATAACACACAATTAACTCATCCTATAGATAGTTTTTGTTTCCCCTAGCATGTTTTCAAAACATTAGTAATGTCTAACATGGAGGCACGAAGACTCTTTACAAGGGATTCTTATGTGATAACCCCACATATCATCCTTATAACTATTGTGGAAGCATTTAATAAATAATTTATATCATAATTGGCATGATGGTCAATGCATTCAATTAAAAAATACATTTATGGGAGAAGGTTAATTTTGAGCACTTTTCTAATTCAACTATTCCAACCATTTGTTTTACAGCTTGTTGTGTAAGAGTTTAACACATGGTTCAACACACTGATCAATTTAATTTATAACTTAAGTCATTTATTATGAGGTGGTACCCATCAAGGACATGTAAAGATTCTATAGAAAAATATATTAATCCTAAAAGGAGGATCACAACCATTGGGGTAACATAAGTCCAGGCGATCAACCCATGGGGTAGATTCCATACTAACTCTGGTCAAAAAAGGAAAGGTAAGCCTTTTCATTTAATTTAATTATCAAAAAATGGAATCACCAAAATGGCTCATCTCACATAATTATGGAACATATTATACAATGTATGTAAAAAGGTAAATGAACTATAATCACCTACGTTATCCCCATTGTGCTTCCTTCATCGAGCTTCAACCTTTGATTTGAGCTAGAACATAAGATATCAATGAAATCATCCAGTGAACTGAAAATGGGGAAAATGAGCCTGTAGAGATATAACAAAAAATGGGATGGAAAAAAATTAAAATAGATAGGTGATAATTGAAGACCATACATCTATATTCCCAATGGATCTGATAGTGAGAGAAACATATGGCCAATGTAGGAGTTTCCTTAATCAATAGATTTAGAAGGAAGAGATTCAATATGAGATGAAGATGATTCAGTTTTTGGATAAGAGAGGGAAGGAAATAAGAAATTATTTAAAATAATAATCTGTGAAAAACATGTAATTTCACCCACATAGAATAGGGAACATTATTTGGCCACATGGTTGGACAAAACATTCTCTAACTATGTTTCATGTTCAGCTCCAAGGGTCACACCACGAGGTTATGGCACACAATTTCCCTAACCAAGCACCAACTATGAAAAATACTCTATCAAAAACATCATATGGATCACATATTCATGATCCTTAGGGTTTACAGTTTTAGACAAATAGTGTGGCCCCATGTATCCTCTGTATCATCTCACATGGTTAGTAGAGACCATGTAGGATGGGAGACACGAATACAACTAACAATGTGGTCTATTTAATTTCCAAATTTCTTGGATTCTAGGCTCCAAATAATCCCTGGACACCCTCATGACCTCCAAGACTCTATTATCTAACAATATAAGGGTAATATAATGGAATTAAAATTAAAAACAATAGGTTTTTAACTTTGATAAAATATGGGACGTAACATAAGAAAACAAATTTATGGATGACTCTATCAATGTCAAGAACACAAGGGGGGACGATGGATGGATGGAAAATTGTTGAAATAAATTTTAAAATTTTGAATCTTTTGAACTTATAAATAAGGCATTAAAACATTTAGTAAGAGGAAAATTCCTATAGAAATAAGATGGAATTTTGGGTTGCAAAAATGGGAGAAGGGACTGGAGAAATTTGAAGATTACCCAACAACACCACGCCCATGAAGGGGGATTTCTAGAAGGATATACCATCACTACCCTAGGGTAAGAGCTTAATGTGGTCGTCCCCCACTACATACGGTGGTTTAGAATTGAAATACATTCATTGGATGGATTCCTTGATTATATTCATCATGAAATGTGGATTATTTCTTCAAAAGAGACTCATAGAGGATTTAGGTACATGAATACTTTTATTAGATAATTGTTAATAATGATATGAATTATTTTCATTAAATATAATGATAAATTGTTTTTACAATATAAGAACCTGATGTCCTTGGGGAATATAATATAATAAAATAGGTTAAAAAACTTATAACTAACAATTGATTTGAATTATTTATTATATTATTTAATGGATTTGGTAAGGATAAGTTGAATGAAAGGAACTAGGTTTTCAGAAAAAATAAAAATTGAATAGTGTGATGGAAAGGATAAATGAATTACTTCTACAGAATGTGAGATACAAGTATGTGAATTTTAGGCTAAAAAGTAATAAATAGTTAGGGAAGTTAAAATAATTAATTATCTAGTAAATAGATCTATTCAAACTATAATTGACAAAAAACAGCCATAGAATTTATGTTATAATGTCAGTTATGATTTTTTTGGAAGGATATTTCATTGGGAATTCCATCTTATACTCATGTAAATGAAGATAAAATTGATTCTTGGACCCAACCGTTACTATTTGTTGGGTATGAAACTAGAGTAATGAGGATTATATTATGGTTTACTAATAACATTAAAACCACAAAATTTATTATTTGAAGGGATGTAATTTTTTATGTGTTAACTATTATTTTTTAGAAGTGGTAGACAATGGAACTTATAAGAAATACATATTGGGATCCCCTTTAGAAATTTCTAATTGTATTTTAAACTACTATATTGGACTCTTTAGACCATGTGGGTAGCATATATTTATCCTCAAGGTGTAGAATATATAAGAATATACCAAATATTTTAAAAGATAAAATTTTAATATAAGAAATGTACATAGTTTATTCATAACGATAATAATAATGATACAAATACCATATAATCATCACAATATAAGTAAAAGAATATTGAATCTGATAAGCCTCTATCATGTTATATGATAGTTTAGAGCACAAAATGATATTAATGGTTTAGGGATATGATCATGTAGATGAAATAATTTGAAATAATACGATAGTTAGGTTTTCATAGAGTTACCTAGTTGTTTTGAATAAATTGGATACAACTGGGCCATCAATATGTATTATTGAATACCTAGAGTTGAGAAATTATTGTTCATGACGTGGACTGTGGAAATTTATTTCCATGAAAATAGGGGATTGACTATCATGATGTTTTTATACTATTGTGAAGTATAATACCATTAATTTCTTGTTTTTAATTATGCGTAAATTTTATCTAGATCTTGAGAATATTGATGTGAAAATATTATTTTTTCATGGAAATTTGGATTACCAAATTAATATATAGACTTCTAATGGGTTTTCCATTTCTATAATGAATGACCATATTTGGATATAGAAAATATTATTGTATGGGTTAAAATGAGCTTCAAGGAAATGGTATAAGAAGGTTTATTTATTTATGATGTCTCAGAATGTATGTAATAACATATGAAAAATTGATTTTAATATAATACATTTTCCAATTAATATTCTGTATATATATATATATTTATATAAATTAAATGGTTCATAAAACATGGGGTTTAACTTATATTAATAATGATAAATCACTATTGTGTTTTTAGTTTGATTTAATTGATTGGAGATTGTAAATATGGAAAATTGGAATAGATATATGGATGTATATGAAATTTGGATAGATATATGTTTATAAAAAGTAATACACTGAGAAATCCTTCAAATATTTATAGATAGAGAGGTCAATATCAGTTAATTTAATTCTTCTGATCACATTAATTTTTATTCATACACTCAAGATGACATATATTATTAGAAGATATGTATGAAAAAATATAAAAAATCTAGTATCATTGATTATCTAATGTTTCATATGGTTTTTAGTAAGTTAGATTTAAGCCATGCAGTCGGTGTCATTAAAAAACTAATATTGTGGTTATTGAGGATATTTGGGAAATGGGGTTCTTTATTTATTTAAGACCCATGCTAAACCTTCATGTTATTGTGGAAATTTTGAAGTAATCTATATTATTTATTCATATAATGGATTAACTGTTTTTTGTATTATATTACCTTATGATGAACATTTCAATTTTTTTTAATATGCGATGATGTGAGGAATATATTTTTATCCTTTTGGGGATTATTTGATCCGTTTGAAATTGATTTCATTTTAAGGCATAAAAAATGCATATAAAATACATATCATATAGAATAATAGATGAGATTGTGGTTGAAATTGATTAAATGATAAAATTCTATGTTGAAATAAATTATACTGTCTTATATCATTAGTCTAGATGTTTAAAAAAATCTTGAATTTCTAGGAAACAGTTTTTTAAATAAGATCGTTGTCCTATTTTCATTATTTTTAAAAGGTTATGGCATTGGCCACTTTATTGAATCAAAAAAGAAAGTCAAATATAGAGGCTAAAAACAGAACTGTAAAGGAACATTAGAAAATAAAAAAAGATTTCACCCGATTCTAGAGCGGGTACTCATGTTGTGATAGGGAAATCACCCCCCCCCCCCTTGCCACTAGGATGCCTGCCTCTCTTCCCAGTCTATTCTTGCATCCACGCACCACCTTAATCACCCTCCACAATATTTGGAGTAGATGCAGAGGGATCATCATTCATTGATCCAACTTTTTCACAATTTTTAGTGAGTATATCAAAAGTGTTAGAAATGTTAACATTACAAAGTACCTTCTCACATGGGGATGCAATGTTCTGCATTGTAATTAGTCTTTATTTTATTTTTATGTCATCGGTCTTATCCATATTCTATATGGTAGTGGACTGATCTACTTTTTCCATACTGATGGATTCTCTCCTAGTTTCATCTTCATGGCTAGTGAGCTTATCAGGCTGCATAACATCTCTATTCAGTAACCCTGTAGGGGGGTTGGAAGTATGGTATCAATCTGAATGGGAGAGGAAATTGTATAATATTGCAAGGTTTTGGGTGCAAAGTCAGTGTATACATCTGAAGCCTACATTAATAGAGTGTCTCTAGTAAGATTTTTTTTAAAACATAAAAAACGGAGGTTTGTCCATGTGATGGAGAAACAGGGTCTTTAGCTGTATTTTGAGAATTGGAATGGAATGATAGAATTCCAACATCAATATCTTTAATGGGACTTATTTTTATCCTTTTCAAATTGATATTAACCTTATCTGAGGTTAAAACATCCAGAATATTAATACCCTTTATCCAATTAAGATCATGCATCTCTTTCCTGACTCTATCATCAACAATTTCTTAAGACAAGAGTTCCTTATCTATTTGAATGTCTTCCAAGTCTGAATTATTTTATTCCTCTTCCATACCTTTGACCAAAGCATCTTTAAATGAGATACTTCCTTCTGATTTACTAGTACCCTATACTATATCAGCATGATTGGAGTTCGTTACTCCTTCCAGATGAGGGAAAACATGCTGCCCAGTCTGGACGTTTTTAGAGGTAGAGATTTGACTAGCAGGAATTGTAGGTGCACCTGTGTGTTGATTCATAAGAGCAGAACTCTCTTGAGAGGGCTTGAGATCCTCTTTACTTTTTCATTTAGAGTCATCATGTCCTCTTATCATGAATTTGGTATATTTAGTACTTGATCAATAGTTATATTTGGAGTTTCCCATCATGCAACATATTTCACAAAACAAAGGTAATTTTTCATACACATTTCTCATAATGATTTCATCCTTTGGGGTGTAGAGAACAACTTTTTCAATCAAGGTAGATCTTAAATAAGCCTCAACTAAAATTCTAGAAAAATGGCCAAAGGTAGCTTTCTCAGTGGCTTGATCCTTACAGATCGAGATTCCAATTTCATAGGTAATGTTAAATAGAATTTTAGAATGCCATAAAACCCAATATAAAGCATATATCTATCTCCAAAATTCTACAAAAGTTTCCTTAAAGTCATAAAGACTAATGTTCGGGTTCCATTAATTGGTACTAAGTGTTCCGGGTTTTAGTTTTACCGACCCAAATCCCCATGAACAACCTTTCAATTCAGAGGAAGGAAAAAATACATGGAATAAACCCTTCCCTAGTGAGACACATTCAAAATCGCTAAATCTCTAAATATTAGAAAGACGGACCACATGGTCAGAAATTTTTCAAGGGGTCGTTCCTTTAGTAAGGGAAATACATGAGATGAAGGAATTCTTGAAATATATATCCTTTGCATGATTGCACCATCCGAAGTAGAGACATGAGCTATAGAGCCCTTTCAAATAATACATTACAAGATGCGATTTTACGGAAATATAAAGGAACTAGTAGGAATACCGGAGGAAGAGAAGAGATTGATTTGTTCTTCAAGAGACCAAAACTTATTCGTGTCCTTCAGAATCCATGGAGAGAAGCTATGTCAAGAATTATATGAAAAGAGGTTCAATCCTCTTAGGAATTGATGACCTTTTTCACATGATATTATTTTATGGTTTTACGGTAATTAACACTATCATGATCATTCAGTTTCTTCTGATACATGTTATTTTTCACTCTATATCATTATTTGGATATTAATGTTTCCTCCATGTCTATATTTTCACTCTTCACTAATTTTATCCTATTTATAATCCCTGTTATGTGGTATTTTAAATGAATTTCATATTTTCATTTCCCTCTTTTCAAGAGGTTGTTTTATTAAACCATTTTATGATATGGGTTTTCTACAAATGATTTTTTAAAAGAAAAAACTTGATTAGAAGTTTCAAGTTTAAATTATGAAGTCACAATTTATTATATAGAGAATGAAATATCTTTTTTTAAACTAATACTACTTTTTATATGTCTCTTAACACACAACATTGAGCATTAAGTGAATTGAGATGTACTTTAAAAATATATTTATTTAAATATGAACATTATAAATGAAATGTAAAAATGGTAGGTATTAATAGTTATAAACACAATATGAAAATTAAATATAATTTTTTTTATTGTTTAATTTTTTTTAATTTCATAACATATAATTTTTACATATTTCTTAAAGTTATTTTGTGCATCGAAAATATGATTTCTCAAAAAATGATATTTATTTATTTTGGTGAGAAATATATTATAATTAATTTATTACAAATTTTGATGTTTTATTTCCTAAAATTATTTTTTTTAAATAATCATATTATAATTTTCTAATTGAGATTGGTTTTGAATTTTTTTTAAAATATTGATTATTTAATGAATAATTTAGAATTCCAATTTTTTGTAAGACTATACTTTTTTATTATTAAAAATTTTTCTTATGATTTCAAATTTATGTAAAATTAATTTAAGGCGTATTTAATTATATATGATATAGTTAATTTAATTTGAATCATTATTATACTTGATTTTGGAATAAGTTTATTTTTAGTGTGAAAAAACACATTTATCTAAAAATATTGTTTCATTATATTTTTCACATTTATAATTAATTGGAATTATTACACATCTAATAATTGAATATTGAAAAATAATTCAAATATTTTTAATTATGAGGTTAACATTTTTTAAATATATCCCTTTTATTTTAGGTTATTTTGAATAGTAAGTGTCGTAAATATTTGACACATCAGTAAGGGTAAATCGAGTAATTATGGTTAAAAATAATATTTTAAGGAATAAAAATGACCCGAACAATTTGATTTACCCTATTGTATGAGATGTGTTTTAATATCCTATCCAAATATTAAATCATATGGACATTTTATGGAATATTTCTTCAAAAACGACTTATATAATATTTTAAGTAATTGAAAATACAAAATGTCATTCCTCTTGCTATTTTTATATTATATGTTCATATATGCATAATAAAAATGATTTTTAAATGTTATTTTGGGAAAAATGATTTTATTTTTATTATGGGGATTTATTTTTAATTTGGATTTGTGAAATAAAAGCTTTTTATACATACACAAAACAGGTATGGTTCTTGTAAAATCAGTATAAAATTAAAGTAAATGATTAAAAAAACATCAATTGTAAAATTATTGGATAAAATATGGTTTAGCATTAATTTTATAGTAAAACATAATATATTTTTTATTATTAAATCTATTTTAATATAATTCCATTTATGTAACATTTTTTTCAAATTCAAATTATTGAATAATTCATAAATTGAAATTAATAGTATTTTATGTTAATAATATATTTTTAATTTTTATAAAAATCATAAAAATGTTATAAGAGGAAGATAATGATGTAAAATGTTTTTTAATTTCATCCCATATCCTTTTATGAGAAAATTGTTATCATATATGTAAATTTATAACCCTATTATATTAAAATTGTTGTTATGATGATTATGGGTAAAAACGTTTGACGGAATGGGTAATCCAAAATTTAATGTTTAAATTGATATATAAACATTTAAAATTTTGATTCATAGATTATATTAAGATCATATAATACATATATTTGTATAAATGTTATTTTGGGGCCATTTTACTTAAGTTAAATACATATTTTATTATCATATTTCATATACATTCAAAAGTGTCCCACACCTCACTTATAAAAGGATACATCTTATCATCTCTTCCAAACACCATTTGGTCACACGATTTTATAATATACATATAAAAAAATTATAAAAATTCCTAACCATAACATTTAAGTCCTAGTTTGGGAATAATACCAACCTTAGAGGGCATAAAGTGTAATGAAAAGAAAGATTTTCAAAGAAGACGTATAACTTTTAACCGAATGTTTCAATTTTATCTCTAAATAACACTCATTAAAAGTAATAAAAATATTTTTACTAAATAAAATAATTATATAAAATATTCTTATATTTTATTATTTTTATTTCTAGACATTAATTTATCTCATTCATCCCTCAAATAGGAAATGAAACCATCGTTTGTGTGTACAAATAACTACCACTTCTCAAACATATGTATTTCTTTTCCCATCGCAACTACTTAGGGAGGGTTATGATGATGCATTCAATGTATATATATGATATTTATGACATTTTCGTTATTATTTAAAAATCATATATCATCTATTTTTTCACTTTTCAATATTTTTAAAAATGATAACGTCGTTTGTGCATATGTATGGATTACCCCCACCATGAAGTGATGTGATTCATTTTTCCTCAATGACTCATATTTATGGTATATATAATTGTATTTAAAGAGTTAATATGATTTTTTTTATATTAATAATGATCTAAAAATGAAACAATACATAACTTTTATCATTCATTTTCTTTGAAATATGTAAACATTACTCATGCGTACCTCATGCCTACCATCTCCATGATTTCCAAGTAATTAATTTTTCATAAACATATTAAAAGATATCATTTAAATAAAATTTAATGTATAAAAATGATATTAATGTAATTTTTATTATTCAGGATATTATTAAGTAAATATCATTTTACCACGATCAACATAACTAAGTCACTATGATGTTATGAACTGAACATCCTCAAAACCACAGAAGTGGACATATCCGATTATGTAATTAAATTTTCCATTATAATATATTAAATAAATGGTTTAATAGTAAGGTATTAAACCGATAAAAGGTTATTAATAATTTATATAATAGATAAAAATTTATTATTCATGATTTAAATGACATATTTGGCATGTTTAGACTCAATGTATAGGATTGCAACTCAATTTCCCTCCATTAAGGTATATTTTAATGTTATAAAACTAATTTATTTTATATTGATTATATAAAACCATTTAAATTTTTTTATCATGATCCTT
The DNA here is from genome assembly GCA_963277665.1 of Viscum album. NCBI lineage: Eukaryota > Viridiplantae > Streptophyta > Magnoliopsida > Santalales > Viscaceae > Viscum > Viscum album. Next base: position 438,170,595 of record OY728155.1, on the reverse strand, counting down.
CAATATTTATGGTATATTTTTTTTCATGTTACTTCATCTAAGGGATTTGATTCAAAAATTACTAATGTAGTAAGGGTTTTTTTAACTCAATTGACATTCTTTGGGTTATAATTATACTTAACTGAGTTTTTTTCAATTATTTTCTATGAATTTTTAACTAAATAATTTCATTATATATTTAAAATTGATTTATATTCAGTTACATAGGTTAACCTAATTATTTCAAGGATTAATATTCTATTCAAATGTTATAATATTTGAAAGGGTTTTCTTTGTCTCAGTCTTACCTTCATGAGACTTGTTTTATATCATGAAATGTGATTTTATTGTATAGTCTACTTACTAACCCATGAATATTTTTTAGAATTTCAATTAATTTAATTCATTAAAATAATAAATCAATATCATACTCTTGAATTAAATAAACTTTCATTTCAATGTTACCAAATATGTAAAGGCTTTCTATTATGATATCCTCAATTTTCATGATTCATTATGTTCGAGATCCATTGGGAAAGTCATATGCTCTTATTTTATTAACCCACATATACTATATATACTTTAGTTTTGAATGTGTTTTTTCATGTTTCACATCATTTTACTCACTTATTGACTAAGTAAACATCAAAAAAATTTCTTTATGTGATTCCAATGTTTTATATTATTTTATATCAGGAATATTTCTCTTCCATATCCATGTATCCTAAAATGTTTTCAAAACATAAATTTTTTTAAAAAAATTATTTTACATGTTCTTTGAACTTATTTTAAGTACTTGGAATTTTTTTTAATTATTTTCACATAGATCACTTTTTACTATATTTATAAATGATTAAAATCGATTTTTAATCGAAAGTTTACAAAAAAATAGATTCCCAATCGCATGTCCATTATTTTATTTTATGATTCCTTTATTAGATTCCAGAAATATTTTTGAAGAAATGCATTTTTCACAATATTTTTTAAATTATTAGTTTTTAAAATTTATTTTAAATGTGGAGAGGTTATTTTCCCCAAGAATGTTTTGAAAGATGTTTAATGGTATTTATATTCACCAATGATAATAACCCTTGATGTTACATTGGATCTATTGGGTATATATTGTAATGATATATTCCTAATTATTTCTCTACATTGATTATGAACATTTCAAAGAGATTATCATGTAATCCATTTTTTTCATGAGTAAATAAATCTTGGAAAGAACAATGGTATTTGTTATATTGAAAAATGAAATAATTCATTTGTTATAAATATGTTATGGTTCTTAGAAATAATTTAATATGACGGATGTGCTTCTTATAATTTTTGATGATGGGAAAGTTTGATACAGCTCTCAGATACATTGGGTAAAGAGATGATGTTATATGATTATTGGTTTCTCCTAAGGGAAAATTGAAATTTAAAAGGTAGGATATTCCATTTGTAAGATTTATTTTAATATTGATATGAAAAATATGTTCCATGTTACCAACTTGTTTTATTTATGGTTTAATAAAATTATATTGGATACTTTTGTTAAGAATTTTTTTTCACATGGCTCATGATTGTTGACTTATGGGACACTTGTCTTATGTTAAATATTTATTCCATATATCAAGTTTCATGATATATATGAGGCCCCAGCCTTAAACATTACTTAATATTGAGTTACTTCAAGAATACACGTTGAGGATCTTTTCAGGTTTAGAGTTTTAGATAATTAGATCATAAATCATGCATTACATTCCACATTTAAACAAAGTGGTTACATAAACGATAGAACACATTGTATCACATAAAACATGCATAAAGGAAACATAACATTTCCACTTTTCAATCACAAGATATCAATACAACACATTGATATAAAAACATTATGAAAACCATTTTTAATACCAAAATAAATGAAAAGTAAAACATGGTATTTATTTTTTTCATTTTTTTAAAAGTTATGCCATATAGAGGAAGCCGAAACTCAAATAATGGTCACGATGGTGGAGAAGTCGTTCTCGCCGCATACATACGACAAAAAAACCATTCTTTTTTTTCATTTAGTAAAACGATTAATATAAAAATGATTCATTTTTAATAGACATAAAATTAAACGTGGTTTATACAACGTATAAAATAAAGTTGTGTATAAAACAAAATTTTCCTCAATGAAAGGAGATTGATACGAAGTCCCGTACCTTGGGTCCGACTTGACTCGATCATTCTTTAACATCCTGAATAATAAACATGTGTTAATTTATACTTTATTAAGAACCTTTTTCAAGGTCATTATTCTTTTTATATCAATTATTACCATGTTATGAACACTATGTAATTATTTATGTTAATAATGGTCGTTTTGTCGATCATTGGTACTTGAGTCAAAAATAAACTCCTTATAATTACAAGTTGTTCATGTGGTAAAATATCCATTATATACAGATTTATATTCATGATGTAGATATCATATATATAATATATATCCAGTATATACGTGCATTTATAATATTACATAACATTTAGAGGTAAGAAATGAAATACACCATTCAGGGAGACGGTAAGTCGTACGTACGCATGAACGCTACTTTCATTTCTATTTCCTATTTAATGGATTTAATCATAATGATATAAAGGTATATTATAATTCCAGTATAATATCATATATAATATCATTAACTCAATACTTTATATGTCCCACATATGGCATTAACGAATCAAATCACTTTGAGGGGGCGGTAGTCCGCACTTCCTAAAATAAAGATATCGCGTTTACCCATAATGGAAGCCATAAAGGTATGTCATAACTGACAAAAAATAAGTTTAAGGAAAACATAAACATATTATATGTCATATATAAATATAGTGACATCTTACTGGCCACCTTTGAAGGGGTTATAAGAATATTGAACAATCATCGTTTCGTGAGGCAGAAATTCGCCATCCCGAGAAAAAGAATGTTCTTTAACCATTAGATGTAGTTGTGTGTAAGTGTAGCTCGAATAATTATTATAAAAACATCCTAATATATTGAACATAAAGGTTTTGTTTCAAAATAAATGAATAAAAAGAGTTTAGGGGTTGGAGAAGCAAAATAAAACAAAATAACATTAGAGAAGATTTTACCTTTAAATCGGGTAACTCCTCTTGGTTTGTACCAAAAGGGTTTTTTAAAGAGCTTTATGCCTAAGGTAAGGATTCTAGGATGAAGAGAGGGATTTGGAGAGATGAAATGAGCAGAGGCATGCCGAGTCAAAGGCTTGAGAAGTGTGTGTAAAGAGTTAGAGGTGGGGGCCTTTTATAAGAGGTGAGGAGGGGAACTCTTGGAATGTTATAAACTGTTACATTATATTGAAATTTGGTTCGGATTTAAAAGGTCCCACATTGATATATTTCTAGGATAAGGTGATAAGGGATTTAAATATACTCATCCAATAGGTCTTTGACTGGTGTAAGTCTTAGATTTTACATTATCTGTTCATTTTATTTATATCATTCTTTAATGAGGTAATCGCTGCATTATCATGATTTCATAAATAATTTAATTTATTTAATGTATAAAAATTATAAAACAAATACTATGATGTAGGAAATTTTTTTAGATTTCAAATTACTATTTATATTCCAATAGATAATTTATGTAGACAAAATTAAAAATGTTTTACTGAGGTGATACATTCTTTGTTATATTTAACATTCTTTAAAAATAAAAAGATAAAAAGTTATTATCACACAAAAGTGATTCCATTGGGTCCCCATGTTTGGAACAAGGCATCCCATGGTCGGAAATGACACAACCAGTATCATTAGGACACATTTTGGGGTAATTTTTATTATTATGATATTATTTTATTATCCTTAACTACCTAATTAATCAAGATAAATAAAGATAATTACCGTCATTACTATTCATAATGTCCAAAAACAAAAGAGTCTTGATTAAATAATATGGAACTTATGATTCAAAATATGTAATCCATTTTACTAAATTCCAAACACAGAAATTGCAATAATTAATTTAAAAATAATTCCCGTTGTCAAAATAAATAGTGGGGTTTTTAGAAACAATATCTATGAAAAGTTTGGCACTTGTTTATGCCCAATTACAAAGTGAAATTAATCCAAATGACCACCATTGGATTACATGGTAAAAATATATTCTATTTAAAATTTAAATCCAATTAAAAAGATAATCTAACCATATAATTAAATTTGATGAAAATGCAGTTTTGATGTAAAATACAGTATTTTTCGGTATTCATTAAAAAATGAACATTGTCAGAAAAATACCAAACATTTATCCAAAGAAAATTTCAATGTCCCAATCATAAAGAATAAGTTTATTTTTAAAAATAGAGCTTATAAATTTGTCAAAAGGTTGATTTAAGAATGGTTTTCCATCAAAAGGCAGTAAAACATTCTTTTAAAAATATTAGTGTATTCCATGCTTAAGATTGGATTTATTCTCATTTTAAGCCTCTAAAACACTATCTAATTAATAAATAGAACTATATAAGAATATATGTTATTCATTACTTACATGGGATGTTACATCCTTCCCCCATTTAGAAAATTGCGTCCCCGCAATTTATTTACTTATCGAATAAGTGGGGGTATTTATACCTTATTGAATTTTTCAGATTCCAATGTTGCCTCTTCACTCATGTGGTTTTTCCAAAAAACCTTTACATGATAAATCACCTTATTCTGCAACACTTTCTCCCTATGTTCAAGAATCTGTTCCGGTTGTTCCTCATAAGATAGATTCTCTTCCAGCTGAACTACCTCTGGACTCAAAACATAAGATGGATCTACCATGTACTTCCTTAACTTTGAAACATGAAAAACATTGTGCACCTGAGATAAACTCGGAGGTAAATCACCTCGGTATGCAACTGATCCAACTCTCTCTAGAATTTTATATGGTCCAATGAACCTTGGACTCAACTTTCCTTTCTTACCAAATTGCATCACACTTTTCCATGGTGAAACATTGAAAAAAACATGATCACCTACCTCAAAAGGGAGATCCTACTCCTGTTGTCCGCATAACTCTTTTTCCTACTCTGAGCTATTATCATGTGTTTCTGTATCAGCTGAACTTTTTCTTGCCAAATATTCTACGAATTTCGGTCCCATCAAATTCCTTTCACCCACTTCATCCCAGAAAGATGGAGTTTGACACCGCTTCTGATATAATTCCTCAAATGGTGCCATCTGTATACTAGAATGAAAACTGTTACTGTAAGAAAAATCAACCAAAGAAAGATGTTTTTCCCAAATTCCCTGATAATCCATCGAACAGGCACGTAGCATATCCTCCAAAATCTGAATTTTTCGTTCTGACTGCCCATCTTATTGAGGGTGAAAAGCTTTACTAAAATTTAATTCAGTACCCAACGACTTATGAAGTCCTTTCCAAAAGTTAGAAGTGAACCTCGGATCACAGTCAGATACAATACAGAGAGGAACTCCATGTAAACTAACTATCTCTTTACGATATAAACAGAAATGTTGATCTAGGGGAAAAGTATCTCATATAGAAAGGAAATGAGCAGATTGATTCAAGTGATCAACTATAACCCATATTGCATTATTACCTTGAGGTGTCTTCGGAAATCCCACAACGAAGTCCATGGATATATTCTCCCATTTCCACTCTGGCACTGGTAAAGGATGAAGCATACCTTTCGGTAACTGCCGCTCTGCTTTAACCTATTGACATGTCAAACACTTCATAGTAAAATCAGCAATATCCCTTTTTATTCCATCCCACCAGTAATACTTCCGAAGATCTCTATACATCTTAGTACTGCCTAGATGAACTAAAAACAGAGAACTATGAGCTTCACATGGAAACTCCCTCTTGAACTGTGAATCACAAGGAACACACAATCTCTTCACAAATCTCAAAACACAATAATAATCAATGTTGAATTCAGGCAACTTCCCCTTCTGAACCAGCTCTACCTTTTTCTGCAACTCGATGTCTTGCTTCTGTGCTTGCTTAATTCTATCTGATATAGAAGATTTCACTGATACATGAAACAAAACAGAATGACATCCTACACCAACAACTTCTATGCCAAAGTTCATCAAATACTTAACCAAAGGATCACGTTCCAAATGAAACATTGTTAATGATACATTACTTTTTCGACTCAAATCATCAGCCACTTTATTTTCTTTTCCTGGATGGTAATGAATTGTACCATCATAATCCTTGATTAATTCTAGCCATCACCTCTGTCTCATGATCAATTCTTTCTAAGTGAATATATACTTTAAACTTTTTTGATCGGTATATATTTCACACTTTACTCCATACAAATGATGCCTCAAATTTTTTAAAGCGAAAACAACAGCAGCTAATTCCAAATCATGTGTAGGGTAATTTATCTCATGAGTTTTCAACTGACGTGAAGCATAAGAAATTACCTGATCATTCTGCATTAGGAAGAAACCAAGTCCTTACAATGAATAATCAATGTAGAAAATAAACTCCCCATTCTTGGAAGATAGTTCCAAAACTGAAGCATTCACCAATCTTCTTTTCAATTCCTAAAAACAATCATCACATTCTTTTGTCCAGATAAACTTAACACCCTTCTGAGTTAGCTTAGTCATTGGACTAGATAACCATGAAAATTTCTAACAAACCTTCCGTAATATCCTCCCAAACCACGAAAACTAAGAATCTCATTTACATTTGTGTGTCGTGGCCATTCTTCAACAACCTTTGTTTTTGTAGGATCAACAGTTATCCCATCTTTAGAAACAATGTGACCAAGGAAAGAAATTTGTTGCAACCAAAACTCACACTTGCAGAATTTCCCATACAATTTCTTTTCTTTTACGGTTTTCAAAATAACCCTTAAATGTCTTTCATGCTCCTCTTTAATTTTTGAAAACACCAAAATATCATCAATGAAAACAACCACAAACTCATCCAATAACTCATGGAAAATTCTATTCATAAGGTCCATGATTATAGTAGGTGCATTGGTTAGCCCAAAAGGCATTACTAAAAATTCCTAATGGCCATATATTGTACGAAACACAGTATTCAGAATATCATCTTCCTTTACCTTCCACTGATGGTACCCTGATCTCAGGTTAATCTTTGAAAAATACTGAGCTCCTTGGAGCTGATCAAACAAATCCTCGATATGAGGAAAATGATATTTTTTCATAATAGTGATGTTATTCAAGGCTCTATAATCAATTCAAAGTCTTGTGGAACCATATTTATTTTTAGAAAATAAAATAGGAGAACCCCATTGTGATGTTCTAGGTCGAATGAAACCTTTCTCTAATAAATTTTGCAATTGCTCCTTCAACTCTATAAGTTAAATTTGAGTCATTCGATAAGGGGGTTTTGAAATTGGCTTAGCATCAGGAACTAGGTCAACAGTAAACTCAACTTCCCGATCTTGTATTATTCCACAAAACTCATTAGGAAAAACATCAGGATACTCATTTACCACTGGAACATCATTAATTTGAACAGTTTCCTTGTTTTCAACAATATGTTCAAGGTAACATTAATTTCCATCTTTTACAAGTTTCTCGGACTCTTGATTTGTTATCAACAGTAAGAGTTTATTCTTGTACACAAACCGAAATTCTTTCTGAAAAGAAACTTCTTTTCGTATATACTCAATCTTAGCATGGTAAATAGAGAGACAATCCATACTTAGGATAATATCAGACTCTACTAGAGGTAAAAAAATATGGTTTTCAAGTAGGTTTTTTCCACAGATAAGGATATGAAGATTCCTATAAATTCTTTTTTGGCTCAACATTTCCCCTAGGTGTTTTTACCCCAATTCAGGAGTCATTTCTTGAGGTGTTATTCCCTTTTGACTAGAAAAGTATTCAGAGATGAAAGAATGTGTAGACCCTGAATCAAACAACACACTAGCAAAATCTGAAAAAACAAAGTACCTGATACCACTTCATTTGATGGCCCAACATCTGCTGAAGTAGTTGAAAAGGATTTCACCACACCTTTCTGCTTGTAGTCTAACTTCTTTCCATCACTCGAGATCTTTTTCAGACACTCGTTTTCATAGTGACCCATCTCATTTCACTTAAAACATTTCACTAACTGTAAATCAGATTTGGTCTTACCATCACCCTGATCTTTTTCAGTGCAATCACGAGCCTTATGTACCATCTTACCACATTGGTAGCACTTTCCAGAATTCAGAAGACATTCCCCAGCATGCCATTTACCACATTTATCACAAACTGGAAACATAGTTTTCTTACCATCAGACCTTTTTGAAGAATTCTTCCCTTTCTCCTGCCACCTTGGTCTCTTCTTCTGCTGGTTGTTATAGAACACTTGATCATCGGAAAACTCCATTTCCACCTTCTAGCACATTGAACAAGCTTTTCATAACTTTTGAACTAATGAGAAGCCAATGCCCTTTGAAATTTTGGATTTAATCCTCAGTAAAAATGATTGATTTTACTATCAAAGTCTCGGATAAAATTTAGAGCATACCTTTCCAATCGAGTGAACCTCTCTTCATAAGCAACCACTAAGTCATCCTCTTGCCTCAATTCCAAGAATTGTTTTTCCATACTAAGTCAAATATCCTTAGGAAAATACGTCTCAAGAAACATAACTTTGAATTCATCCCAGTCGAGAGCATCAATCTCATCAGCATCCTTGATATTTTTAACCATTGACCACCACTAATCTGCTTCACCCTACAAACGGTAAATTGCAGGACTAGCCTTTTGATTTCCTAAACACCCCATGACATCGAAAATATTCTCCAGTTATTTAATCCACCATTCAGCTAGAACATGGTCAGATGATCCTCTTAATGATGGGGGATGTTGCCTCATGAAATGTTCCACCACTAACATGTTACTCTGTGGTTGATCTGGCTGATCATGTCCATGGATACCACCACCATTTATCGCTTGAGTCAACTGCACCATTACTACAAAAAACTATTCAGTTCCAATTCCGACCATCTCAGGATGTTGATTCAGAAGGTCATTTCTTTCTGTATGCCTTCCTAGCACTGCTTCCCTATTTCCTCTGCGGAAAACCATTCTAAACAAACATGTCTTAGATGAAGCAACATGGTAATCTTCAAATTCTATATGATTTCAATTTGACCATAACAAAAAAATATTTTTGGGTAATCATTTAATAGAATTATAACTCCTAAAGTTATCTAAACCGACCGCTGATACCAACTATAAGGCCCCAACCTTAAACATTACTTAATCATGAGTTACATCAAGAATACACATTGGGGGTCTTTTCAGGTTTATAGTTTTAGAGAATTAGATCACAAATCATGCATTACATTCCACATTTAAACAAAGTTGTTACATAAAAGATAGTACTCATTTTTTCCATCAACGAAAACATATTTAAAATGAAACATGGATTATTTATTGAAACTTCCTTGACACTATCATCACATCATGTACCTTTCCCTTGACATGTGAAAAACATTTCAAAAACTTTGGATGAGCATAGAAAGCTCAGTAAGGGATATAAAAGTACGAAATGAAAACATTAGTCCATGTATGAAATCATACTTTACTCATAAAACATAAGAATTTTAACATACCTCATCAAATCATGAATAAATCATAGAAATCATAAGACATAAAGGTAACTTGAGGCATTCATAACATTCTTACATAGGGAGTAACCCTCATGGTTACGTTTGGAATACCCATCATAGTATATTCCCAAAATCTCTTTGGAGAAACCTTAAAATTTAACCCATTCGTGTTACCCAATGCATCAGAGTTCTATATCGGTCTCACCCACCCTTAGTTTATAATAGAACCACTCTTCTTCATAACAATGACCAAGAACCATAACATAATCGTATCACATAAAACATGCATAAAGGAAGCATAACATTTCAACTTTTCAATCACTAGATATCAATACAAAAAATTGATATAAAAACATTATGAAAACCATTTTCAATACCAAAATAAAATAAAAGTAAGACCTGGTATTTTTTTTCATTTTAAAAATGTTATGGCTTATAGAGGAAGCTGAAACTCAAATAATGGTCATGGCGGCGGAGAAGTCATTGTCGCCGCATACATACGACAAAAAAACATTCCTTTTGTCATTTAGTAAAATGATTCATATAAAAAAGATCCCTTTTGAATAGACGTAAAAGTAAAAGTGGTTTATACACCGTATAAAATAAAGTTGTGTATAAAACAAAATATGCCTCAATGAAAGGAGATTGTGACGAAGTCCCATACCTCGGGTCCGACATGACTTGATTGTTCTTTAATGTCCTAAATAATAAATTTGAGTTAATTTATACTTTCTTAAGAACCTTTTTCAAGCTCAGTATTCATTTTATATCACTTATTACCATGTTATGAACACTATGTAATTATTTATGTTAATAATGGTCGTTTTGTCGATTATTTGTACTTGAGTCAAAAATAAACTCTTTATAATTACAAGTTGTTCATGTGGTAAAATATCCATTATATCCAGAATTATATTAATGATGTAGATATCATTTATATCATATATATCTAGTATATAAATTCATTTATAATATTACATAACATTTAGAGGTAATAAATGAAATGCACCGTTCATGGAGACAGTAAGTCGTACGTACGCATGAACGCTACTTCCATTTATATTTCCTATTTAATGGAATTGAATCATAATGATATAAAGGTATATTATAATTCCAGTATAATATCATATATAATATCATTAACTCTATCCTTTACATATCCCACATATGGCATTAACAAATCAAATCACTTTGAGGGGGCAGAAGTCCGCACTTCTTAAAATGATGATATCGCGTTTACCCATAATGTAATCCATAAAGGTATGCCATAAATGAAAAATAAAAAATCTTAAGGAAAACATAAACATTTTATAAATCATATATAAATTTAGTTACATCTTAATGTCCACCTTTGAAGGTGTTATAAGAATATTGAACAATCATCGTTTCATGAGGCGGAAATTCACCATCCACGGAAACAGTATGTTCATTAACCATTAGATGTAGGTGTGTGTAAGTGTTGCTCGAATAATTATTATAAAAACATCCTAGTATATTTAAAATACTGTTTTTGTTACAAAATAAATGAATAAAAATATTTTAGGGGGTTAGAGAAGCAAAATAAAACAAAAGAACATTAAAGAAGACTTTACCATTAAATCGGGTAACTCCTCTTGGTTTATAACAAAATGGTTTCTTAAAGAGATTTCAGACTAATGTAAGGATTCTAGGATGAATAGAGGGATGTGGAGAGATGATATGAGCAGATTTTGGACGAGCCAAAGGCTTGAGAATTGTGTGTAATGAGGTAGTGGTGATGGCCTTTTATAAGAGGATAGGAGGGGCACTGTTGGAATGTTATAAAATGTTACTTTATATTGAAAGGTGTTTCGGATTTAAAAGGTCCCACATTGAAATATTTAGAGGATAAGGTGATAAGTGTTCAAAATATACTCATACAATAGGTCTTTGAAAAGTGTACGTCTTATATTTTACATTATCTTTTCATTTTATTTAAATTGTTCATTAATGATGTAATCGCTGCATCATCATTATGTCATAAATAATTTAATTTATTTAATGTCTAAAAATTATAATAAAAACACTATGATGTAGGAAATATTTTTATCTTTCCAATGACTATTTATAGTCCAATATATCATTTATGTAGACAAAACTAAAAATGTTTTACTCAAGTGATACATTCTTTGTTATATTTAGCTTTCTTTAAAAATAAAAAGATAAAAAGTCATTATCACATAAAAGTGATTCCATGGGGTCTCCAAGTTTGGTAAAAGGAATCCCATGGTCGGCCATGACACAAAAATTTGCATTAGGACACATGTTGGGGTCATTTGTTAATATTATGATATTATTTTATTATCCTTAACTACCCGATTACTAATTAATGAAGATAATTAATGATAATTACCGTCGTTACTATTAATAATGTCCAAAAACAAAATATTCTTGATTAAATAATTTGGACCTTTTTATTCCCAATATTTAGTCCATTTTACCAAATTACAAACACAGAAATTGCAATAATTAATTTAAAAATAATTCCCGTTGTCAAAACAAATAACGGGTTTTTTAGAAACAATATCTTCAAAAAGATTGGCACTTTTTATGCCCAATTCCAAAGTGAAATTAATCCCAATCACCACCATTGGATTACATGGTAAAAATATATTCTATTAACACTTTAAAACCAATTGAAAAAGTAATCTAACCATATAATTATATTAGACGAAAATGCAGTTTTGATGTAAAATGCAGTATTTTTAACTATTCATTAAAAATATGAACATTGTCAGAAAAATACCAAAAATTTATCCAAAGAAAATTTAAATGTCCCAGTCATAAATAATAAGTTTATTTTGAAAAATAGAGCTTATATAATGTTATAAATTTGATTTAAAAATTTTTTTCCATCAAAAGACAGAAAAACAATCTTTTAAAAATATTAGTGTATTCCATGCTTAAGATTGGATTTATTATCGTTTTAAGCCTCTAAAACCATATATAATTTATAAATAGACATAGATAAGAATATATATTATTCATTACTTACTTGTGATGTTACAATATAGTTTTTGATCGATATGAATTCTATTATGTTATTCTCACTTAGTTTAATTATGTCATCATACCAAAGTTCTCATATTTTTCTCACTAATGAATTTCAATTGTTAATACACATGTTTAAACTAATTATATTCTTGAGATCACACTTAATATGATTTCCTTTTCCCAAGGATATTAATATTCATGTTAAATTAATTTTTTCTATAAAGGTTTCTAGTGAGATTAATTTTATGAAAGATGTTGAAGACCAAATGTGGAAGAGGAAAATATGGGTATAATGGGAAACATGTGCATTTCAAGACACACTAATTTTTATGTAATTGTTTTTTATCTCTCTAAAACTATAAACCTTAAAGGTCGTTTGGTATATAAGTGACCCAATATTTCCCTTTGATTTTCTATGTTTTGGAGGGTTGAAATTTGACCACATTTATAGGTATAAAATCTATAATTATAAATATTATGTTTTTAGGTCCAGATCCAGGAGTGAAGATTTCGGGATGTTATGGTTTGGTTATAATGAAACTGTATTTTGGTTTAACATTTAAATATATAAATATTTTATAAGTCTTTAATTTTTTGGGAGTTTCTCTAAATTCAAAAAAACAATTGTTGTTCTGAAGATACATTCAAAAAATGTAGAATCTATCTCATAAGAACTTGTTCAATTCAACTGAAAATTTCTATGATTATTGAAACACAGTTGGTCACTACTTAGAATAATGGGTGTATGTTCCATCCAAACCAAAATCATATGATCTTTTAAAGTCAATAACAAAATACAAGAATCGTTTTACACACAATAAGGAGTTTGATCATGTGAAAAGGATTGTTGGATAATATATCTAACTTATTTTGAAGAGTCTAGAATGTCAGAATAAGATGAAAAGATTTAATGTGCATTTTTTTCCAATGTTAAAAAATAAAATTATTCCTAATAAGAATGTCAATAAGAAATATAGATAAATATATACAATGATATTAAATGATGTACATATTTGAAAATTCAAGTTTGAAAATAACATGAAGAGTTATCAAACATTTGAAAATATAAATAATAATCCATTTAAGTTGATGAATTATTCTAATCCCTACTTATTTAACTGATATTTTCATAAATATCCCACCATATTCATATATCCTTTATGGATGTGTTACTTAAAATATACAATTAAATGTAAATCATAGAAAGAAGATGTTAAAGGCTATGATTACTTACTACAAAAGTAATTCATACTTCAGGGGAACAATTTTAATTTGTTTCACATATCCAACTGGTATCAAGTTTTCTTTGAATATATGTCACGAAGAAGAATAAACCATGGTGTAATATGGAGAAGTTCCATTAATGAGTAGCTACTAAATAATTTCAGGATAACGTAGATTTATTAATTACTATTGAATATGGAAATCTAGAAATACCAAAAAAAGAGTTGTTTATGAACTAAATTGATCAATTATACATGTATATTATCATCTATAATAAACTTAGTTATAAGTTAGATTTGATATTGAGATTATAGGGGGTGAAATACATGAATAATTATATTTTTTATGTGTTTATTCAATTGGAGTGATGGTTTATAAGCATTATTAAAAAATTTATTGGACCACCCCAAAGAAATGAATTTCTGTTGGTACCACATTGGGGAATGTATACGGAAAAAATTGATTCTTTGGTAAATTAAATATTGTTTTCTAAACTAGGTAATCAAACGTAGACATACATTAGATATACGTAAGGATTAATTCGATGAATCCCGTGGTGCCCTTCTTCTTCCAATAATGGAAGGAAATAAATTGGGGAAAAGGAATTTTACAATTCCTTATTGTGACATTAAGGGTGAGACCAACCTTACTCCACTATATTTATTTTCAATAATTGGGATAAAAGAAACTACTAATTTATGAGTTTAATTTTTATTGAAAACAAATCCAAATGGGGATATTGAAGTACCCAATTAGAATATAGAGCTGTTTTTATTTGTTTCAAATTTATTTTCACTTGATATTTAAAGTAAGGACAATGTTAGATTGAGTTATTACCATCAAACATGAAAATAATAATGTTTCACACATTGGATTTCCTTGTAAGAGTTTGATTATTATTTTGAAACCTATTACATTAGATAAAATTTTTATGGTCCTTATTTAAAATAAAAATACTAAAGAGATGAGTGAATATCACAATATTTTGATGTAGAGTAAAGATGTTGGTTTGGTGAACAACATGAGATGGTTTTTATTTTATATGTTTAAAGATATCAACATCTAATATTTAAGTAATTAGGTTTTTCAAAAACCATAATGGGAGGTTTTCGTATGTTGGCTGCTGATTTTAGTGAATAACTCACATGGATGATGGTTTTTTTGGAGACCTAAGTGAACATGAAATTCATAGGTAGTGGATTTTAATGTAAAAATACTCAAAATATAGTTTATAAGATATATGATATTGGTAATGTAATTTATATGGTATGATAAGGTATTATAAATTCCAATAAATAATTTGTGACGATTTGATTTATTTCTGATTGGTCTGAGTTTTCCAAACTATCCCTGATTTCATTTGAGGAAAATATAAAATAATGGACAAGTTGCACATTCACATAATGGGATTTAAAGGTAGTGGAACCAACATTAAGGGATACCCATGTAAGGGAATTTAATATTTATCCAAAAAATAAAATTAGAAGTTGGGACATCTATTTAAGGAGATTTGGATTGGTAGAACCATTTAAAGGGATTAATAGCTGAGTCATCCACATAAGGAGATCTAAAATACATAAGAGGATGAATGTAAGTGTCTTGATACCAAAATAATGGTCATATACAACCTATTTAAATGTAATAAGTGATACATAATAGGGTAACAAAAAAGACTAGAAGAAGAATATAACATTTATCATTGATGGAAACACAACATAAAGGTCATATACGAGTTACGTATCACTGAGCTTTATGAGGGTCATTAGGGAGTTGCGTAATAGTAATCAGACATATATGTAAATCTAATTTTAAAGTGAATTTTTCTTTATGAAGGTGTATATGATCTTTATAAAGGCAATCTAGGTTTTCTATTAATGGTGTATGAGTTAATAAAAAATTTCATAAGGGTAACCACAGTTTCAAGAGGCTGCATAATGTTAAATTATGAGTCTTATAAAATTAATATGTTCTAGAATAAGTTCTTTTTTTATGCTACTTAATCTATTATTTAATGCTTCAAACATCACAAGTACTCCATCTATTTGTGATTTAATCCAAATTATTTGGAGGATATGATCTTCAAAATATGATTAGGATGATCAAAGAAAATAAAATTTTATAATATTGAAATAGAAGCTTTAAATAAAATATTCTAAAATATAAAAATAGGATGATTCATAGAGTCATTATAAAATGTTGGAAATATAAAAAATAGTTTTGATTCAATATTTTTGATTGATTAAAGAAATATCAAAGTAAAGATGAAATTATGAGAATTACATTAATCATGATGCTCAAATTTAGGATTTAATAGATTAGGAAATCAAAAATATTAATAATGAAGCTAGGATTTAATGGTTCAACATATAATAAGATATTTTTTAATATTTCTGAATAATTACGGAAGGAAAATATTGTTCTGAGTTTCCATCTAGGATTTATATATTTATGATACATATGTATAGGTTTTATAGGAAGTAAATAAATAGTAAATGTGTTCTGGAAAGCTGTAGGAAATGAGATATATATATTTTATAATTTTTTATAGAGTGAATTATATAATATTTATGTGGAGATAGTTTAATAAAATGATTATAAATTTTTTGAGTCCATTGAATGTAATTGTAGAAAATTCATTTATATTCATGAAATGAAAATAGGAACACAAAGTGATGGGGACTCCTCTCATTTAATAGGATATGTCCATTGAATGAAAAATTAAAATAAAATATTCGGGAAATAAACTCAGTTAAAGGAGGTGGATAAAATTTGAGGTAATAAGGTATTGGAGATCAAACGAACAAATTTAAATTGTTAATTTTACATAAAAATATTTACGAAATATTTACTACTAACCTACATTTAAACAGAATGAAATAAATAAAGAGAGTAGATCTGAGAAGAACTTAGGGTATACAATATGTGAAAAATACAATGAATTATTGAAGGATAATAATAATAGCGATCTTATATGACACTAATAAAGATTCACAATTAGTGTACCAATGTATATAGAAGAAGAAGATCCAGTGATGGTCATTGTTGCAGAATCATGATAAGAATAATAAAGAAAAAGATGAGGAGAGACCGACACAATCTTTCATGGTTATGATATTCATGTTAATCCATTTAGTGATTTATGTGAAAGTAGATTCCTTAAATCAAAGGAGCTCACACGAGTTGAAAAATCTAGGATAGAAAATTCAATTTATTTTTTTTGAAGCTTGCAAGAAGATAATGAACTAAATTCTTGTATTAATTAATAACATAAGGCAATCAAAGTCTCTATTATTTAATAAGGAGATCATTATTTAGATACTCTCACATCAACATTCTAATCAAGGATCAAATTCATATTTTTTGGAGGGAAATACTTCTTTATGTATGGTGGGATGTGGTGGAACCAGTGTGACTTTGGGTATGCCGGGATAATATAGTATAATACTATGATTTTTTTGGGAAGATGATTGTTTGAATTATAATTTGAATATGATAGTTTTAAACACCATGGGAAATTATATTGGAAGGGGAAGAACCTCAACCATTATAATTTGAGTCTGATTACAGTGGAGAAATATGTGATTGGGGAGAATAATTGTGGTATGTAGTAGATTTTTACTCAAAACCCCTATAAATATTAGTGTTCTTATGCATTTATTTATCACATAATTAGAGTAATGGTGAGGGACATATATCTGAGAAGATTAAGACAGTAAAAATCTTAGAAGGTTTAATTAATAATAATAATTTTTAATTTTAGACCATTGATTCACCCCAATTAAATGATCCAACAAACTTGGGTACTCTAACAACCTCTTCTAAAATTAGCTCATTTTCTGCATAAAAAATTACCATTTATTAGTTTTTCAAATTTTCCAAGGTCAATTTTACTCCCATTAATACCTTTATTTAAATTTTACTTATAAATTTATATATCAATTTAAGTTACAAAAAAAATTTATTTATAACAAATATAAAAAAAATATCCCAAAATTTTGTCATGATGAAAAAATCCATTTTTTATTTAGGGTAAATTTTATCAAAATAAAAAATTAAATATACCTTGTTTATTTCGCCAACTCCTACTAAAATAAAAATTGTGACACCTCCCATTCCATATCTCATACTGTATCCTTACAATTTTATTCTCTAGAACATATTTTAGTATGAATTACATTTCCCCAAGATCATATCCATGGAATAATACATGGAGGCAACACTGGATTATCATTAACTAGACCATATCTAAAAATTTATGATTCCCCCTCCCTTATACAACACTCTACCATGGTTTTCTCAGAGGAGTGAGTTTTGAAATAATTTTTCTCAAATGATCACTAAATTTTTATATTAATTATTCACCACCCAATTAGATCAACGAATATTAATAATTTTTCCTTATTGATGATATATATAGTTTAAAAAATCATTGATCATTTCACTAGTTAAAACTTATGTATGATAAGAAACTGTAATACCCCGAACCGAGTTACCCAGAGTTGGTGAATTATTACGTAACATTGGCATGATCAGTAAAGATAATGTCTCAAAAGACCGATTAGTTTAGTAGCCTTGGAATCACTAGATACATTCATAAAGTTTATATTACATCATCAAATGAAAACTACAACAACAGAGTCTCCATAGTCCACACCCATATCCCCTAATACTATCCCTGCAGGTCATTCATGAAATACTTCTTTATATATTGGAAAAAATAAAACATAGAAAGGGGTGAGCTCAGATGCCCAGTAAGGATAACAATATAGTGGAAACATTCATAAATAAGCATAAACATTTAAGGAAATGTATAACTAAAACAAAATCCTTTTAAACATGAAATTAAGCATAATATGTCAAAGATAAAATTATATAATTCCATTTACTTATTCACATGGATATTATACTAGTCGAATAATCACATGCAATATCAATAACCAATTTCACAATGATGGAATGAATAATGCAAGACTATCTTAACCACATAGTCAAGACCTTGTGCCCAGAATACAAATACAAATTTTTCAAGGCCTTGTGACAAGACACTAGATTGTCTAATGATACCTACCAATGCATTGAGGATCTATAGAGGGCTCCACCCGTCTCATATTAAGTCCAATGCATTCCTCATATAAACAGGTTTAAATATAACATAAACATTCGTATTAAAACTAGAATACGAAATGTCAATACTTTCTCCATAAAACATGAGTGGTATAAAAATAATAGATCCACAGTTAAATATATCACAAAACCTTCAATACAATATGGATGTTTTGTATCATAATAAATAAACATCAAATAAGATTAAAATCCATCAAAGGATGTTGACATAGATGAAATCAAAACTATTTGAGAGAAATATATCTTTTTTTGTAATCATTTTGAAGTCACATAATTATAAAATATGACATTTAGTTTGAAAATATTCTTATAATCTTGTAAGGGACGATTTGACGACTTTATAATGGTGGAAAATAGCTGCACCCGCCGTATAATTTAAAAAGGTATTCTTACCTTAATTCTTTCAAAAAGGTTAAAAAGGACCTTGATTGGAAAACGAAAGAAATATTACTTTATAAATTTCTTATAAAAAGTCAACAAGGGTATAAATGACTTTAACCCATAGTCTGTTAAATAATAAGAATGATTTGAAATACATTTTTAAGAAACATGGATGTGGATGATAAAGAGGTCCTAGTAGATAATTACGTATAAACAAACTCGGATAATGAAGAGATTGTGAAATAGACCCTTACCTTGTAATTTTACTTGGTTGAGGGTTAGTTAACCTCTTGTATAATGGTGAAATAATTGTTCTTAAATTATACAAGAAACATATAAATTAATATGATATCATATATGATCTTTAAACATTGATTGCTAGTAATATCTTAGTATTATCATCGTTTCAGGTGTTTATAGATTCATTTTCCATTATATTCTTTGTTATGTGATCCGTATTTTTTATGGATGGGATGTATATTATTCATATCCAGAATGATATCATGTCTCTAAAAATTATTTTTAATCATCAAAAGAAATTTAGTCTTCAATGGATTCGATGGGGAATGAATCTCATCGCGTTCGTGGAGACCGGAATCCGTACGTATGTACGAGCGATAATGTCATTATTTTGATATTAAAATAATATATAATTGTATGGTATATCATATATACAGAATAATTATTTTTTTATATTTATTATTTACATGAATTACACATCATTATTATACCCATCCAAATAATAATGTTTTGAATAACAATTACACCACAACGTGGAGACGGTAAGTCGTACGTACGCACGTATGGTAACATGTCATTCAAAGGATGGATAGAATATTGAATATAGTTGTACCATATTTATAATAACATTACATTATATATAAGATACTGGAGTTATTTTTTTAGAATGGGAATTAAAAATAAAGAAGAAGTTGAAGAATAAATGAACTTGAATGAGGGTGGGAAAAACATTACCTCTTAATCGGGTTCTTCCTTTTGATTTGATAAAAAGGGATCATTATGTTGGATTTATGATCAAAATTAGGCCTCTAGGTCGAAGTGAGGGAAGTTGAGAGAATATTTGGGTAGGGTTTGGCTGAACCAAAAGGCTTTGAAGGAGTAAATTAGAGAGAAGGGAGAGTGCCGTTTTATAAGAGAGGTGAGGGGCACCTTTGAAAAATCTAGATATATTATTTTATAATAAATTCATATTCGGTTTCTAATGGCTCAAAAGAGGATTATTGAAAGGTTACAGTGGGGATGGGTCTAAATACTTTCATCCAATAGATTTTAGATAGGTTTGGGTCACTATATTAACCTTATCATTTATATTTAACTCTTAGTTAAATAGTTTGACATTTACCATGTCTCTTTGTATTTTTATATTATATAGTTAATAAACATACTATATACATCCAATATACCCCCAAGTTGTCAATTAATGATACACCTATCATGATATAAGTCCTTTTGCTGATCCTTATATTTTTTGGAATATAATATCAATTAATAATATATTATTTGTTTTAAAAACTCTTTTATGTCAATTTTGACACTATTGGGTATTTGGTTTTTGATAATTTCATAACATAATTATTACTTCGAATAAAATTTATATAAACAATCCTAATAAGTCATATTAACATGGAAAATTATTGGAATTAATAAAAAGTTTCAAATTACATTTTTTTGATATTTATAATATCAATTATTTTAATATTTCATAAATTAAGTAATTACTGCATCACCATTGTGTCATAAATAAGTTAAATTATTTAATGTCTAAAATTTATAAATAAAATACCATTATGTAAGAAATAGTTTTATATTTTTAATTAATATTTGTAATCGAATTTATATTATGTATAACACTATATTAAAAATGTTTTACTTATTAAACATTGATTTTAACTATTTTAACTCTTCTTTAAATTAAATAATAATAAATGTCCTAATCTAATCCATGTGGACCTAAATGATAATATTTTATTTCTAATGTTGTTTTTGGTCTAGATACACTTTTCCAATAGAATTAGGACATGTTCAAGGGTAATATTAATATCATTTTTACACTAAATTACCCTATTTACTTTTAACCGTTGTAAATAAAAGTAAAAAGTTATTACTAACCAAAAATTATTTTTATCTTATTGAACCAAATTTTAATTCTTGATATTAACAGTGTCTCTCAAAGTTTTGAAATTCCAATCATAGAAGTTGTAAAATTATGTTTTATGTGAATTTCCAAATTCTCCTAGGAGGTGGGTAAAAGACGATGAAAAGTTCAATAAAATTTTTATATATCTAAAATTAATCTAAACTAACTCCGATGAATTACATTAAGCTTATATAGGTATTATGTATCTATTTTTACCTTAATTAAATTTAAATAAAATAAATAATTATTTAAATAAAAATTCGGTTTTAAATTATATCTTAGTGTTTTTTCACTATTCATCAAAAATTGAAAGTTTTCAGAAAAATACCAAAATTTCACCCTAGGCTAATTTCGATATTCTGAATCCAAAAACGAAGTCCATTTTGAATGATATAATTTATAATATTTCAAAAAGTGAGTATTACTATTCATAACGGCTAGTTTGATTGGTTGTGGTGTGTGTTAGAACTCAGAGTTGCGTAAAATGCAAGCTATTGCATTATTTAAAGAGAAGTGTGCCATGGAAGCTTAGGGTGTTACATTCTCCCCTAATTAAAATAATTTTTTTCCTTGAAATTTCTAGAATACCACTGCTTGAAAATACTCAAGTGATTCTTCATCATATGTTCCTCGGGTTCCCACGTTGCCTCTTCCATTTTATGGTTTCTCCATAGAACTTTTACCGGACGAGTCATCTTGTTTTTCATCACTTGTTCTCTTGTATCAAGAATACTGATGAGATCTTCACAATAAGATAGATTGGGTTCTAGTTATAATTTCTCATTGGTGAGTACATGCATTGAATCAGGCTTGTATTTTCTCAACAGTGATACATGGAACACATCGTGAATATTGGAGAGATTTGGCGGCATTTCCAAACGGTAAGCTACAACACCAATTCATTCTAGAATTTTGAAAGGTCTGATGTACCTGGGACTTAGTTTACATTTCTTACCGAAATGTATAACTACCTTCCATGGATATACCTTCAAGAAAACATGATCTCCTACCTGAAATTCCAAATCCTTCCTTTGGTTATCGACATATCTCTTCTGCCTACTTTGAGCTGCTTTGATGTGGCTTTAGATTACCTTTATCTTTTCCATCATTTCCTCGACTACTTCTAGGCCTACAAGTTTTCTTTCACCAACATCATCCCAACAGGTTGGTGTGTGACATCTCTTTCCGTATAACGCTTCATATGGTGTCATCCGAATACTTGAATGGAAGCTATTGTTATAAGAAAATTCCAACAGAGTTAAATGTTGATCCCACATACCCTGAAAGTCATGTGAGCAAGATCTCAACATGTCTTCTAAGGTTTGAATAGTCTATTCTGATTGTCCATCTGTTTGAGGGTGGTAGGAAGTGCTTAAACAATGTTCAGTATCCAAGGCCTTCTAAAGACTCTTCCTGAATCTTGACGTAAAACGGGGATCACAATCAGAAACAATCGAGAGGGGTACTCCATGAATTCTAACAACTTCATTAATATATATTCTTTCTAGACGTTCAAGTGGTAGATCTTATCTTATATCAAGAAAATGTGCTGACTTGGTAAGACGATAAAAAATGACCCATATTTCATCATTCCTTCTAGGAGTCTTTGGTAGTCTCATGACAATGTCCATTATGATATTATCCCATTTCTACTCTGGTATGGGAAGAGGTTGCATGACTCCTCCAGGCTGTTTCCTTCCAGTATTCACTTGTTGACAAACCATACATATTGACACAAAATAAGAAATCTCTCTCTTCATTTTGTCCCACGAAAACTGTTCCTTCAAATCCCTATACATTTTGGTGCTCCCAGGGTGTATAGAGAAATTGAAACTTTGAGCATCATCCAACAATTCTCTTTTAAGATCAGGTATATTTGGAACACAATGTCTCTTCCCAAATTCCCAAATTCCATCTTTATACAGAAAATCAATAAATCTCCCATCATTCATAGCTTTAATCTTCTTTTTAAAATCTTCATCATCGGCCTGAGAACACATTCTCGTTTGTAGTAAAGATGGTTTGGAAACCATTTGAAAAAGAATTGATGTTTCAACTTCCATGGAGGTTACCATGTCCATATTCACTAGTTCCATGAAAATAGTATCCCTCTCAATTCTCATATTGTTCAAAACTCAATGATCTTTTCTTCTCAAAGCATCTTCCACCTTATTTTCCTTCCACGGGTGGTAGTGTATCGTGATATCATGATCCATGGGTAGTTCAAGCCATCTCCTTTTCCTCATGTTGAGTTCTTTATGTGAGAAAATATACTTCAAACTCTTGTGATCAGTATAAATCTCACATTTTTCATCATAGAGATAATGTCTCCATATCATAAAAGAAATAATTACAGCAGATAATGAAAGATCCTGAGTAGGATAGTTTTTCTCATGAATTTTCAGTTGTTGTGATGCATAGGCAATAACTCTATCATTCTGCAAAATGACACAACCATGTCCTTTCATCGATGCATCAATATAAATAACGAACCCATCATTCCATGATGGTAGAGTCAAAATAGGACAATTGACTAATCTTCTCATCAGTTCTTCGAAACATTCTTCTCCCTCTTTTTTCCAAACAAATTTAACCCCTTTACGTGGGAGCTTCATTAATGGGTTATACAATCAGGAAAAATTCTAAACGAAACGTTGATAATAACCTTCTAAACCAATAAAACTACATACCTCAGTTATACTCATTGGTGCTGGCCATTCTTGGATTGCTACTGTCTTAGAAGGATCAATAGAGATTACATCTTTGGAGACAATATGGCCAAGAAAGAAATATCCTTAAGGTATAATTCACACTTTCTAAACTTCCCATATAATTCATGTCTTCTAAGAGTCTTCAGGATAATGCACAAGCGATTTTCATGATTTTCATAGATTTTGGAGTATACCAAGATATCATCAATAAATACCACTACAAAATCATCAAGGTATTCCTTGAAAACTTTGTTCATTAAATCCATGAATACATAGGGTTAATTAGTCAATCCAAAAGGCATTACTGTAAACTCCTAATGCCCATACCTGGTTCAAAATGCAGTCATCAGAATTTCTTACTTCTTCACAGACAACTGATGGTATCCAGATCGAAGGTAAATCTTTGAGAAGTATTGATCTCTATGATGTTTGTCAAATAAATCATCAATGCGAGGTTGGGTATACTTGTTCATTATTGTTATAGCATTGATCTCCCTATAGTCAATGCATAACCTCATAGACCCATCATTCTTCTTAACAAAAAGGAAAGGGGATCCCCATGGAGAAACACTAGGGAGAATAAATACCTCTTTACTCAATTACTCTAGTTGTTTATTTAGTTCCACTAATTCCATAGTGGCCATTCTATAAGGGGTATTCAATATAGGCCTTCAACCAGGAATTAAATCAATGGAAAACTCAATTTCTCGTTCTGGAGGATGTCCAGGTGAATCCTCCGGAAACACATCTACATATACATTCACAATAGGTAAATCCTATATTTGAACATTCCTTTCCATACCCACAGTTATTTCATTCTATTCCTCCCCAATAATTGAATTTAGTTGAGCTACTGGGGTGGATCTAGATAAGAATTAGGTGGTGATGATTCTACTCTAAAGATAAGGTGTTCTTTATCATCATCATAAAAAATCATAACCTGCTTCTTCTTACAATAAATCTTTGCATCATGGTCCAAAATCCAATCCATACCACGGATTATATCAAACTCAATCATAGGTATGACGATGAGATCAGCAGATAAAAAACATTTATGTGCTCTAATGAGGACGGATCCACAAACCTTTGTAGCAATGATAATTCCCATAAGCGTTTTAATAGAAAACTCCCTTGTCAAATCAAATTAGAAATATCTAATTTTCTTAGAAAACTGGGAAGATATGAAACAATGTGATGATCCATGATCAAATAATGCATTTTCTAAACTTGAGGAAACCATTAAATTACCTTCCACCACGTATTTTGGAGCTTCTACCTCAGCAGTAGTGATAGGATAAGCTTGGCCTTGATCCATTGGCCTTTTCTGAGGTATGTTCCCCTAACTCTTAGGAAATTAATTTTCATAATGTCCTATCTCCCTGCAGTTTTAGAATTGGACATCGCTAGCTTCCTTCTTCCCCTTGCAATCACGAGCTTGGTGGCCTTTTTCACCACACTTGTAACAGACTCCAATTACTTTTAAGTAAGTACCGGGGTGTTTCTTCCCACATTTACTGTAGGATAGATATTCATCTTTTCCCTTCTTCCACTTATTTCCATTTCCAGATTGATCAGTTGATCTCTTCTTCTCTTCCTTTTCTTTAAATTCATAAGACTTAGAGAATTCTTTTTCTATCTTGATAGCACGTGAGACAATATCTTCGTACGATGAGAATGATTGTGAGACTAATGATCAATGAAGAAATGGTTTTAACCCAACAAAGAAATGATCAATTTTACTTCTTGGGTTACATATATAATCTCCACCACACCTTGATAACCTTGTAAAGTTAGCCTCATGCATTGCGACATTCTCATCCTCCTTTTTCCATAGACTCAGAAATTGCCTTTCCATATCTGCTCGATGGTCACGAGGTATTTTTATATAAAAATATCTTTGAACTCCACCCATTCCATATTTTATACCTTATCATCTTCCATTGTGTTTTAAATCAATTACCACCATTGATCAGCATCTCCAGTGAGGCGATAAACTTCCATGATAACTTTTTCCCTTTCACAACTCCCCAAAGCCTGAAATATTTTCTCTGGGGAACTTATCAATTGCTCAGCAAATAAGGGATTTGTACTCCCATTGAATGTTGGTGGTTTTTTCCTCTTGAAGAGGTATAACATTGATCCTCCATGCTACGAATCAGGGTGCCCCATACGGGTAAGGTTATTATTCATAACCTGAGTGAGTTGTCCCAGTATGGTGATTAGCTGATCAGCACCAGTTGCATCACCACCTCTACGATAATTATCTTGAGCAGGAGGGAAATCCCTACTTGGAGTGCGTGCATTGATACAATTTCAATTCCTTCCACTAGGCACCATTTCTAAACAATTGAATAAACTATATTAGTTTATTAATTGAAATACATAATTCTAAACTTGTAAAACACTTAACATAAATTTAACTATTTATGGATATAATCCATAATCATAAAAATGTTTTCTTTGAGGAAGTATATACCCATAAACACTTCATAATAATTTGTAAAGAAAATGATAATTATCCTAAGAATATCCCCCGAGAGTGTCGTAACCACGATTGCTGCAAGGCCCGTTATTGTGCACCCGTTTCCATTAGAGTCTAGCTCAAATCAGTGTTTTCTGTTTTTACCCCTAGGTACATCTGTACGAGAGTCACCTCTACCTGCTCGTATCCAGATAGGGATGTATATTGCTCTGAAAACTCAAAAAATATCTACAATACCAAAATTCTAGGAAGTTCTTCTATACTAATCCTCAAATTCCATCTTAGATCTATGTGCTCTAATCAGATTTTATCTAAATATAGCTTCCGAGGTTTTTAATAAAATTACTCTAATACCAACTATAACGCACTGACCCCAGTTACCCCAATTCGGTGCATTATTACATTACATTGGCATGATCACAAAAGATCAAGTCTCGAAAGTCCAATTAGTTCCATTTCCTTGGAATCACTAGATACATTAATAAAGTTTACATTACATCATAAAATGAAAACTACAACAACATAGTCTCCATAGTCCACACTCATATCCCCTCATAGTATCCCTACAAGTTATTCAAAAAATACTTCTTCACATCCTGGAAAAAATAAAACATAGAAAAGGGTGAGCTCAGATGCCCAGTAAGGATAAAAATATAGCAGAACCTTTCATAAATAAGCATAAACATTTAAGGAAATGTATAACTAAAACAAAGGCCTTTTAAACATGAGCTTAAGCATAATATGTGAAAGATAAAATAAAATAATTCCATTTTCTTATTCATATGGATATTCTACTAGTCTAATAATCACATGCAATATCAATAACCACTTTCATAATGATGGAATGCATAATGCCAGACTATCATAACCACATAGTAAAGGCCATATTCCAAGACTACAAATAATATTTTGTCAAGGCCTTGTGCCAAGACACTATTTTTTCTCATGAGACCTACCGATGCATCGAGGAGCTATAGCAAGCTTTTCCCGTCACATATTAAGTCCAATTCATTCCTCATATGAACAGGTTTAAACATAACATAAACATTCGTATTAAAACTAGAATATGAAATGTAAATACTTTCTCCATAAAACATAAGTTGTATAAAAATAACACATCTACAGTAAAACTTATCCAAAAACATTCAATACAATATGGAAGTTTTTTATCATAATAAATAAACTTCAAATAAGCTTAAAATTCATCAAAGGATGTTGACATAGATGAAATCAAAACTATTTAAGAGAAATATATCTTTTTTTGAAATCATTTTAAAGTCAAATAATGATAAAATAAAACAGTTACTTTGAAAATATTCCTATAAGCTTGTAAGGGAAGCTTAGAAGACTTTATAACGGCGGAAAATAGCCGCACCCTCCGTATAAATTAAAAAGACATTCAAACCTTAATTCTGTCGAAAACGTTAAAAAGTACATTGTTTGGAAAATGAATGAAATATTACTTTATAAACTCTTTATAAAAAGTCAACAAGGGTATAAATGTCTTTAACCCATAGTATGTAAAATAGTAAGAATGATTTGAAATACATTTTTAAGAAACATGGATGCGAATGATAAAGAGGTCCCAGTAGATAATTACGTATAAACAACCTCGGATAATGAAGAGATTGTGAAATAGACCCTTACCTTGTACTTTTCCATGGTTTAGGGTAGGTTAACCACCTATATAATGGTTAAATAATTGTTATTAAATTATACAATAATCATATACATTAATATTATATCAGATATGATCTTTACAAATTGATTGTTAGTAATATCTTAGTATTATCATAATTTCCGGTGTTAACAGATTCATTTTCCTTTATATTCTTTGTTATGTGAGCCATATTTGTTATGTATGGGATGTATATTATTAATATCCAGAATGATATCATGTCTCTAGAAATTATTTTTAATCATCAAATAAATTTTAGTCTTCAATGGATTCAATGGGGAGTGAATATCATTGCGTTCGATGGTTCATGGAAATCTGGAGTAATGACTGGAGGTGGTATTATACGTGATTTCTCCAGTTCGGTTCTCTTGGCTTTATCCGCCTGGTTGGGGCATGGAACTTCTCTTGTGGCAGAGGCAAAGATAATGTACATAGGGCTCTCTGTGTGTAGGCAGTGCAACCTTCATATCATGGAAGTCGAAACCGACTCCTTGATGGTCCACAATTCTATTCAGGCCATGGGACCTATTCTTGGTCGATTGAATTTTTCATTCATAAGTGACGTTCTCTCCTCAGCTCTCATACTAAGCTATCTCATACTTGGAAGGAAGGCAATAGGGCGGATGACTATTTGGCATCTCTTGATTTTCCTGGAACGGAGTACGTATATTTTCATGACCTCCAGAGCTTGAAACCAACAGGAGTTAACATTCTAAGAGGGGATGCTTTAGGACTTCATTATTTTATACCCCCGTAGTTACATGTCTTTCTGCCCTCCCTCCTTTTGGATTGGGTTTTCGTTCATGTTCTTTCCTGTTGTACTCTTTTTGTTATATTTAAATTGATGATGATGATTACACCACGACATGGAGACAGTAAGCCGTACGTATGCACGTATGGTGACATGTCATTCAAAGGATGGATAGAATAATGAATATGGTTTTACCATATTTATAATAACATCAAAGTATATAGAAGCTACTGGAGTTATTATTTTAGAATGGGAATAACAATGAAAGAAGAAGTTGAAGAAGAAAGAAACTTGAAAGAGGGTGGTGATAACATTACCTCTTAATTGGGTTCTTCCTTTTGATTTGATCAAAAGGACTCCTTAGGATGTCTTTATGATCAAACTAAGGCCTCTAGGTCAAAGTGAGGGAAGTTGTGAGAATATATGGGTAGGGTTTGGACAATCCAAAAGGCTTTGAAGATGTAAATTAGAGAGAAGGTCGAGTGCCCTTTTATAAGAGGGGTGAGGGGAACCATTAGAAAAGCTAGAAATATTATTTTATAATAAATATATATTCAGTTTCTAATGGATAAAAAGTGGATTATTTAATGTTTAAGGTGGAAATGGGTAGATATACTTTCAAAAAATAGATTTTAGATAGGTTTGGGTCACTATATTAACCTTATCATTTATATTTAACTCTTAGTTAAATAGTTTGACATTTACCATGTCTCTTTGTATTTTTATATTATATAGTTAATAAACTTACTATATACATCCACGAGACCACAAAGTGGCCCATTGATGATACAAATATCATGATATAAGTCCTTTGGTCGAACCTAATATTTTTAGGAATATAATATCAATAAATAATATAATATTTGTTTTAAAAACTCTTCTATGTCAATTTTGACACTATTGGGTATTTTGTTTTGGATAATTTCATAACAACATTATTACTTCGAATAAAATTTATATAAGTAATCCTAATATGTCATATGAACCTATAAAATTAGTGGAATTCATAAAAAGTCTCAAATTACATTTATTTTTATATTTATAATATCAATTATTTTAATATTTCATTAATTAGATAATTACTACATCACCATTGGGTCATATATAAATTAAATTATTTAATGACTAAAAATTATATATAAAATAACATTATGTAGGAAATATTTATATCTTTTAATGAATATTTATAATCTAATTTATCTTCTGTATAACCCTATATTAAAAATATTTTAGTTATTAAACTATGATTTTAACTCTTTTAACTCTTCATTGAATTAAATAATAATAAATGACCTAATCTAATAAAACTAGACCTAAATGATAATATTTTATTCATAAGGTTGTTTTTGGTCGAGAAACACTTGTCCAATAGAATTAGGACATGTGTTAGGGTAATATTAATATCATTTTTACCCATAATTACCCTATTTACTTTTAACCGTGATAAATAAAAGAAAAAAGTTACTATTCACCAAAAAATTATTTTTATCTTATTGAACCACATTTTACTCCTTGATATTACCTGTGTATCTCAAATTTTCGAAATTCTACTCACAGAAGATGTAAAATTATGTTTTCTGTGAATTTCCAGATTCTCCTAGGAGGTGGGTAAATGACAGTGAAAAGTTCAATAAAATTTTTATATATCTAAAATTATTCTAAAATAACTCCAATGAATTACATCAAGCTTATATAGTTATTATGTAACTATTTTGACCTTAATTAAATTTAAATAAAATAAATAATTATTTAAATAAAAATTCTGTTTTAAACTATAACTCAGTGTTTTTTACTATTCATCAAAATTGAAAATTTTTAGAAAAATACCAAAATTTCACCCTAGGCTAATTTTGATATTCCGAATCCAAAAATGAATTTCATTTTGAATGATAAAATGTATTAAATTTCAAAATGTGGGTATTAATATTCATAATGACTAGTTTGATTGGTTGTGGTGTGTGTTAGAACTCGATGTTGCGTACAATGCAAGCTATTGCATTATTCAAAGAGAAGAATACCATGGAAGCTTGGGGTGTTAGAGAAATAGTTAACAATATTAAATAAAATAATTGGTAAATCATACAAAGTTGGTCAAGACCCGTCCCCCAGGGCCTATGCCGTGACATTCCCCAACCGTGCCTCCTGAATGCCATGGTTGGCGACTAGTGCTGAAGGTGTCAAACAAGAAGTGGGAGGAATTTTTTTGAGTACCTGTATGCACACACACACCCAAACACATCCTATAAACTGAAAGGGGAAATCAAGTATACTGTATCATGTTCTGAGTAGATGTACAACTGAAAACTAGTGGTCTAGAATACAAACCCAACAATAACACTAAAAACAGGAATGTAGAAAGGGAATCATGTATCCATCTCCTAAAAACCCCATCAGATGGTAAGAGTAGTGTAGCTAATAGATGCTGAGGTAGTATATCCTATCCTCCTGATTCTATTCAGTCCTACATGCTTCTAGGCCACCAATTCCTTCGTCGAAACGTCCGTCGTCTGCACTAGACACAACACGTGCGGGAAAATCCCCTACAGGGGTGAGTAACATAGTACTCAGCAGGGGACCCCAGTCCACTAAAGAGAAATACCACAAAGAAACCACAAATCAAGGCCACAAAGTAAGGAAAGATCACACCAGGTATATTCTAGAGTAGGAAAGGATCATTGGTTATAGTGATGAACATTTTTTACTATTGAGGGACTCATCCTTGATGAATCATTGTCGTCAGACATGCCACTAAGGATCCACACAACTATTTATCGTCTGATAGGCCACTGAGGATTCACGTGATTTTTCTCTTCTTCTAGGCCACTACGGATTCACATGACTCCTACTCGTCTTCTGGGAATCTAAGGACCCACATGGATATTGCTCATCTTCTAGGACACTAAGTATTCCCACAACTACTGCTCATCTTCCGGGTCACTGAGGATCCATATGGCTTCTGCTCGATTCATCAGTCATACCTCAACAAGTAATAAGACTCACATAGAATAACCCAAAAGACTTTATCATCGTAAGGGTTCCAACTCAACAAAATGACACGTAGAAAAGATATCTGGTCTGTAAGATATTAGCATTTTAGTAATCAAGGGCCAGTTATGTTAGGGCCTGGTCTGACTCGATATGACCAACCAAACCAACCTGTCATAGGGGTCCAACACACCACAATATATTTTGACTGGACCAACCAGACATGGTTCGGTCAGGGTAGGTCTGATCCAGCCTACCTAGTGGACTATGCCCAATGAGCCTCGTTGTTCTTGTCCCAATTTAACCAGGGGTCAAGCCCACCAGGTTGCCCGACGATACGGTCTCATCCGGCATGGCCCTAAGGGTGCGGGTCCTGTGTACCGGTGTGGGTTTGGCCTACAGGGCGTGGGTACAACCCATCATCATAGGGTATGGCCCACTGGGTGCATGTTTGGCCTATGAGCACGGGGTCTGGCCCACTGGGGGTGGGTATGGCCCTCGGCTGTGGGGTCAGGTTCGGCCCGCTGGGTGAGGGTGCGGCCCGCTGGTAAGGGTGCGATTCTGGACCACTAGTGTGGGTTCGGCCTGCTGGTGTGGGGTCCAGCTCTCCCTCTTACTCGGTCCCACAATGGAAGACCGGTCCTATCCGGTCCGGCTAGGACATGGCTGAGAGCCACGTCTGGGACCTCCTACATCTCGGGTTATCCATGAGGTCATTACCAAACAACAGCTGGTAGATCATGTCTACTCTACATGAGACAGATCTCCACATTGGTAGATCATGAACCTTCCACATGCGACCTGGAACCACATCGGCTTGCGTACAGCTGCCAGCTTAGAGGTCGGCAACGCCTCCTACAGCACGCCAACCAATGGTCGCAGTATCCTCCATGTGGGATAGCCACCGATGTGGCTATTTGAGTGATTATGGCACATCGTCATGG
Source organism: Viscum album (assembly GCA_963277665.1). Lineage (NCBI taxonomy): Eukaryota > Viridiplantae > Streptophyta > Magnoliopsida > Santalales > Viscaceae > Viscum > Viscum album. Next base: position 438,137,573 of record OY728155.1, on the reverse strand, counting down.
TGCACCTCCCTCTGTCACTCGTACTGCCGCCAATGCACCGATAGGGTCTTCGGCAGACCACCAAACACACTTCGGTGGTCTGTTCACTATGGCGTATACACCTACGATCTCCAGGGGATGTCACCTCCCCTAAGATGGACTCGATTTCACCTTTCCATCAACGAGGTAATTCTGTCATGAATAACACATAATTAGAGGGTCGTAGGCCTTGTTTGTTCCAGCCCTTTCCATCCACATTAGATGTTTAAAAAATGGGGAGGCTCAGGTATATCAGTTCTAACAACAATAGAATACAAAAAGTATCAAGAAAAACATGCTCTAGTAAGAACTTGTGATCCGCTGATTTACATATTCATTGGTTAATCGGTGTTCACCATTTAGAATAAGAATGGGGAAAATCATAAACCCAAAATCAAACCCCTACCTCATTGACATCCTTTTCCAGAGAGCTTCACCCCCAATGGTCCAAGAGGTCGATGACATTCATCATTCTTCGAGGTAAGTCAAAGTCAATGACATCAGTCAATGTTCTTAATTATTCATTGGGGAGGAAATATGTTCATGGTTTGACATATTATCCTTACAGTCCAATCATCATCTTACTAATCCGTCAATCAAGTAAAAATAAAACATGTCGCGTCATTTTTGTTATACTACGACGCTCCATCATTAAGTTATTACATGTCATTAAAGCATTGTTATGCAGTGTGTTAACAATCCATTAATGATATCCATTTATGCTTCTCATCGCTGCACTGCAACGTCTCCATGTCATCACTCGTTGGAGAGTGAAAATAACTTTTTATGTTATTTTATTATTTTTCTGGAAAATTATGAAAAATAAATTTTTTGTTCGGCCCTTGCTGGCCGATGTTAAGTCCTTTCTACATGAATCCCAGCATTCTGAGTTTAATGGTGCCCTATTATTTTTGATCCAAGCATCTTTTCAGATGATATAAAACCCCTCTCATACGTTTACTGACCATACCTTATTAAAAGTTAAAAATTATTCTCTTGGCTCACCGGGCCTCAGAATCACATGACGTTAGAGCATGTAGTCTCAAAATAATTCCATATAATTTAAAAAAATTACACAAAAATTCCAATACATCACAAAGTACCCACACCCAAAAAATTCTGGAGTTATCATTAGTCCATATACATTAAATTATATTTTATATATTATTCTACTAGTTCCCCCATTTTTTCATCTAAAAGTTTCCCTGATCATTTTTTGAAAAAATAAGATTTATTATTTCGAAATAATATAACAAATTATGTTACTTTAATGTTTTTAATGTTTATATTCCAAAATCGACAGGTCCATAGATATGTAATCTTTTATTCTACCTTAACATTTTTATTTTTAATGTTATGGATCAAATTCTTGACATCGAGGGTGCATAAACCATTCACTATATTCCCAATTTCAAAAAATATTTCATTCAAGTATATATAAAATCTCTTATTCTCAATAATAAATGAAAATAAACTATATTATAAATATGATTTAGAAATAAATTTTCTATTTATATATGAAACATTTAAATAGTTTTCCATTTCAAGAACTAATTCACTAGGTAGACTTATATCATATGTTTTGAATTCCAATGAAAATACATCCTCATTATAAGAACATATATATAATTCCCCTTTCATTATTTCTATCATATTTATTGGTTTGTTTTTATCATGATAAATGTGTAATACTAACCTGATATATAATACTCATGATTCCAAATTAGAGTAATTAATAACGATTATATTAAATCAATATGATCTAAGATCATTTCAATCAGAATAATTATTAGCATTCAATAGAAATCAATTAAACTATTGTTTCAACCTATAAAAAAAATCCCATAATTGTATTCATGATTTATTCCATTATATACATGTAGTGATATATTTTTCTGAGTGTCGTGTTTAATATCTTTTATATAAGAAATTTTATTTAATGTACACCTATTAATTTGAGGACCTCATATATCATATCCATCTAGTGAGCAGAAATTTACATATCACTATGATTGGGTTTAACATTATAATTTATTCCATTGCATAAATGTTTATGAAGTGTATCATTATAATCATATCATACATGATTCATTGGTATTTTAGGAGACAACCCTTTTCCCAATATCAAATGAATAAACTCAACACTATTACTCTATATTCCTAATATTGTTTTTAGATTTTTGTAACACAAATATAAAAATTCATATTGTTATCGCACTTTTTGGGGATCCCTATCATTCATGACTTACACAAAATAATCCATCTATAAATAAACTTTAGGGATACACATTCTGATTTACATGGTTCTTGACATGTGTTTTATTTCTAAGGGGTTCCATTCCTAGTATTTTTAGGCTCATCTTTGACTCAACATTTATAAATTAATCTCAAATATAACTTATATAACTGTTATATCTCATGAAAGATTTACATATAATGTAATCAATATATGTATACAATATTTTAAAAAATATTGTTTTATAATTTCATTCCTTCAACCAAATTAATGCGTTGTGAACATGTTAATTCATATCACCAAATAGAATTCAAGATTTTATTTACTTAACTAAAAACAAAATTAAATCACATATATATATCAAAATATATACCTTTTATATGAATCCAAAAATCTATAGAAGATAAATAATGGTGTGATAGGTAGCAAACCCACACTTTTCATTGACAGGCCAATACCCAAAGTCCAATGAGAACTCTGATCTAAAGTCCTACAATCTATTAATCAATACTCAATAGAGATATAAATTCCAATACAACACTAATGCCTAATATTCATAAATGATAAAAAATTATTATTATTAAATTGATAACTAAACCAAAAATCATATTCTTGGTTGAACAAAAATTAAAAAATTTATATGCACCCTAGAATATGACTTCTATGCATGACATTATAGTTATAAAAAGAAATGTAAGAAATTTAAAAAAATAAAATAATATTTATAATATAAATAATTTATATACATGCATATTAAATAGGGATGTAATAACCAAATGACCAATTCCTATATTTAACAAATGATAAATAACGTTAGATAAATATAAATTTTATCAAAACATATTTTGATAATTTTTTTTTTAATTTTATGAAAACTTAGAAAAAGTACTATGACATGGTATATCTATCAAATATTTTTTGATAAAAATTTACTCGATGATATAAAATTGAATCATGACATAATTTACAAGTTGAATCTATTTTTTTATGTGGTCATTCCATAAACCATGTAAAATTTATATTTTCCATGATGTGGTTTTTTCTCAGGTAAATCCAATTTCTATAGTCTGTGAATCTAGCACGACCCCTCCCCCCAAAGAGGCCCCTATTTAGTTTGGAATGAATAAAGGGTGATAATGAATGTCAAGTCCTACCTCTAGTAAGCCCTAGGGTGGAGACTAGTACCAAGGGTACAAAGATCTCAAAATATGGGAGGCATTACAAATTATAAGAAATCAAGATCAGGAGATAAGATGTATAAAACAAAAAAAAGTCCAATACATATATAAATGTGATCCAAAATCCATCTCACATGCATGTTTAAAATACCACTATTACAGATGCAATAAAAATTCAAGGTAAGAACAAAAAGAAAATCTAAGCAGTGAAACTGAAACTGTCCCAACATCCGAGATAGTGAAGTCTGTTAAGGTCCATGTAATCCTCCTATAAACCTAAAAATAGTTTTATGTACATAGGGTGGTCATAAAAGTATACACATTATGAAAAACCAATATCTCTCATGTATAATTGGGAGAAGAATACTAATTCTTCTTGAGAAAACAACAAAACCCAACAACACCTAATAAGGTAAACTAACCATCCCAACCACACCATGTGACACTCACCAAGTAACACGAGTCAAGTAAATTAATAATATAAGAACATTGATGATTGGGTACCCAAAACCACAATCCCATTGATTATCCAATCTCACACCATAATGAATAACATCTTGTAACTCCCACCTCTTCCGAAATAACCACGTCACAACCTTCCCTCACACACCTATGCCTCACAGTTAGTCCCGCCACCTAGAAAAATGAAGGACATCACATCATTCCTGCAGACACCTAGGACAATTTCCACATATCATCCCCCCCCCACAGACACCTGTGACACATACCACATCTCATCATTCCCATAGAATCCTAGGCCGTATAACACATCTCATTACTAAGACACCTGGGAAAATGCAAAACATCTCATCCAAAAGGTACATGGGAAAACAAAACATGCTCACACACACATGAGCCCCACAAACCATATCCTACCTGAAGAATATTTGGTTATTGGCACCTTATAGATGGAGAAGGTAAGAGCGAGTGTCTAACCATCTATCCACCCACTTTAATGTTTGGTAAAGGCATCCTCCCCCATGAAGATGGGGGTTTTCAACACATAGGGCTCATCTATGGTGGGGTGAGTATAAAAATCACAAGTAAAATACAAGTAATACATATATAATACCAAAACTCAATCCCAACCTCTTTGATTTCAACCAAAAACTGACTCACAATACCTCCATTGTTGGAACCTCAAATTAAACAACCACACAACCATATAAAAACTCATATCATACCCCTATCCAATTCATTTAATCAATTCTCATTCTTATTAACAATTCATTTATTCATTCCATCACTATCTAGAAAACTAACAAGTAAGGAACAAAAAAAGTCACATTGAAAAAGTCATACATCACACCGAGGAATAAAAACCATGGTAAATTAAACTACTTCACATAACTCCCTATTCAACACCCATTAATGTCATAAAAAACCACTCCTGAGATTTGGAGTGACTCTTTGGGCATGCTACACATGGAGAAACTATGGGAGAATTACCCATACCAACCACTTTCATCATCAGTCTTCAAATTAATTCTTCACAATCCATCATATCAATAAGGAAACCAACTAAATCACATCTAGAGATAGAAACACAATATTGAATAACCCAATCATATCCTCACTGCACAAAAAATCCCATCCATTCCACAATTAGTCGGTCTCTCAACCTGATATTCCATTACACATTCAGAACCACCCCACATCACCCAACCATTCCCACATCAGAATCACTAAAAAACCAAAGAAGGAAATAATTCCAAATTTAATATATAATCTTTAATTTAAGTACTTTTTTAATTCATGGGTTATCACAGTACATGTTCGATCCTGGGGAATCCATTAGTTTAACTGAATATACGTGGTTAATAAATTTCATATATATATATATATACATCTACTTAAAAAAAGATGAAAAATAATCTTTTAAAATAAATCATAAGTGATAAAACAATGACCACCAATGAACATGATTTTTAGTGGGCACATATCCCATACAATTTACAATAATGATGAAAATATCATGTAAAACTTTATGATCATTCGTCAGATTCACAACCCCACATGTTGATCCAAAATTGATTCAATTATCTTTATTAATTTGGTATTCTATTATCGTTACATGGGATACATTAATACCCCATCCCTCATGATACAAAAATAAGAGAGAGACAAATAGATCCCTACCTCAGAGAATAGATGATAAAAAATTCCATATTTTTCCAAAATAGGGGGTGCGTAGGCAGCAGGAATAACCAATAGGGAAAAAAAGAATCAAATCTACTGTGAAAAAGGAATAAATCTTTAGGGGTAGAATGTTTATGGGAAAATCTAGAACCAAGAGAAAAGGGAATCATGCATGGAAGAAATGATCTTATGTTTAGAAAGTTGAGATCCCATATCAATGGGATAAACCATTTTTAATGCCATTAAAGTTAGATGTTGACCAAGAGAATGTGATTTGGAAATCAAAGTAATCATCGTGTTTTTAGATGATAGATGTTATTTTGAACGAATCCAAAAAAACTTTTAAATATGGTATTAAACTTTTTTAATGTCAAATTAAAAGTTAAAGGGGTAATGATAAAAAAACTGGAGAAAACTATAATTTTTTTAAAAAATTTAAAAGGACTCATTGCTAGATGACCTTCCATTGGACCTATCATTATTCAGTGAGATAATGTTGTACGATACACTATTGGATGACTCACCATTAGATGTGCCACCATTTGGTGAGCTATCGGTGGATGAGTTTCCATTCGAAGACTCACCGTCGTGAGCCACCATTGGAGAAATCCCCTCCTGACCTAACACAAGCGACCTACAACCGGATGACTGAGTGCCTTCCATGCTCGGTCGAACTCATCACCGTATCAGGTCTCCAAGCTGAAAAAACTTTTTCCAACAGAATAATGTAGGCAAGGGAAGTCTGAAAAATGGATCTGTAACCTCGGGAAAAGGATTGGCTCTGAGGGCTGGGTGCGGGGGTCCCAATCTCGAACTCATCGGCTGTCGGTGGACTACCCAAGCTACTCTCACGGCGAGAGTGAGTCATTGCGTGCTGTTTGGTGGATGGATTGAGAATGGCCCACTCAGGGGCCTTCCCCGGGCATGGAACAGTTGACTCAGAACTGGTACTATCATGACCTACCATCACCACCTACCAATGGATAAATTTTGTTTTTGGAAAACTCTTGAAATGATCCACCGTGACCTCCCAGAACATCTCAAACAATGAATTTTCACATTGTAATGGACTAGAGAGGTGTCAAACATTACATCAGATTCCTCTCAAAATATCCTCACCCTCAACACTTAAAAATGATACTGGAAAACGAGGGTTCTAAAAAACCACCATGTCAAATACCTCCCATATATCTCTATATTCTTGAAAAACTTCAACAAAAATTAATGTTCAATAATAAACCACCCTTTTATTCGAAATTTGGAGTGAAATCCTCCTCATCCAAGAACACCTCCTCTAACATCTGCAAAATGAAACTACCACAAGAAAAATAACAAAACAACAACATCCAAATTGTATGAACATGTGAATCATGGAATTACATCCTCCATGTTTAGATACAACCCACTCTTGGCGTCACTGAATCTCTCATATGGGCTTAATCCCATCAAAATCAGTGCATCTTGATTCAGCATATGGTCATCCGTTCTCCATATTCTAGGAAATTATCACACATTATGGAAAAAAAGAAACAACTCGTATTATAACAAAAAAAATTTAAACATTACATCATAAAGGAACATCATAATAAGGAAAAACTCAGAACAACTCTTGGTACTGTACACGTAATTGTGCTTCTTACTTCAATGCACTCTCTTCTAGGCCACTGTGCCTCGACAACATGTGAACAAAAGGAATGGTCTTCCCCTATAGAACTTTCTTATGATGATCCTTGATCTGCACTGGTCGCTCCACATATGTTGTGTCATATTATATATCCAACTCTCCACAGTCAAGGACATTGGACTCATCATGAATATATCGACTGAGTTGAGAGACGTGAAAGATGTCGTGGATCCTCTCTTGCTTAGGTGTAATTTCTAACTGATATGCCACCTCGCCAACTCACCCAAACACCTCGAAGGGTCTGAAGAACCTACTATAAAGATGAATCCCTCTTCCAAACATCTCGTGGCCATGTAAAGGGGAAACCTTCAAGAAAACATGGTACTGAACCTCTAACTTCAAGGGCCTCCTCCTACAATTGGCTTACAAATTATTCCAGTCCTGTGTAGCTTTTATCCTCTCATGAACAAGATGAACCTTGTTTTTCATGCTTTTCACAACATTGATTCCAAGAATAGATGTCTCCCCTACCTATACCCATCACATAGGTGCATGAAATGGTCTTCAATATGAGGATTAAAATAGATCCATTCCAATGGAAGAGTGATAGAAATAATACAAAGAAAACTATACCAAAGGAAACTGTCATACCCAAGATCGTCTAAAGTCCAAGACATGTGCCTGAAACATGTCTTCCAGTGTCTAGATAATCAATTCTATCTGTCCATCTGTCTATGGAAAGAAGAAGTTTCGAGGCATAAATGAATGAAAAAAGCATACTGTAATCCCATCTATTCATGAAAGGTAACACATGTATCCCAATACCAAGGAAATGGATCTCAAAACTCCATATAGTCTCACAAACTCATCCACATACATCTTGGCTAAGACATCCACTATTCTTGGCACTTTTATCACTAAGAAGTGATTTTATTTCATTAGCTGATCCACTATTATCCAGATTGCATCATAGCCTCCTTAAGCTCTAGGTAATAGTATAATGTAATACATTGAGATTTTATCCCACTTCCACTCAGGGACATCAAATGTCGTAAAAAACCACTAGGTACATGATTCTCATCCTTCACCTACTGGCACACTAGGCACTATGCCAAAAACTGTTCCACTACTTGTTTCATCCCAGGACACCAAAATTGCATCATCAAGCCACGATACATCTTTGAAACTCTCTAGTGTACCACCAAGTTTAAGCTATTAAACAAACAAAGGGATCCCTCATGCATCGCCTCTGGAACAAAAAACTATCCATGTAAAAACATCTGACACTAACCATCCTCCAGCTGTACCTCCAAAGCATCATCATGGTTAACACTATCACACATCACCTCTGCCTATGAGTATCCCCACTGAGAATCATCTATTAGCATCATCATAGATGATTACACAATTATCTGAAACAAATATCCTATACCACTTTCAACCCTGACATCCAAGCGCAAGGCTACCAACTCCTCCATTAGCTTCCATGTGTCTGCAGATTCCTTAAATACCTCCTTATATAACTTAATTATCAATGTTTCATCCATTAAATTTCCCTTCATGAGGTGTAGGAGATCTTGAAATCATATTCTAGAAGAAACTCCATCCACCTTTTCTATGACAAGTTTAGATCCTGCTGGGAAAAGATATACCTCAAACTCATATGATCCTTGAAGACCAAAAAACTCTCCCTTGTGAGGTAACTCCACCAAAACTTCAGAACAAACATGAATACTTCTAGCTCCAGGTCATGAGTTTCATAGTTACGTTCCTGGGGATATAACTTACAAGACCCATAAGATATCACTCCCCATTTCTTCGCCAATATGCAACATAATCACAAATTGGAAGAATCACAAAACACCTAGAATTTCACCCCTTCCTCTAGAAACTGGAGCACTAACCAATTTCACCTTTAGATAGATGAACATTTCCAAGAACTACTCACTCAACACAATGTCCGGGTCTTTCTTGGTGAAATATGTTAATGGAGCTTCAACTCGAGATAAATTGTGTAAAAAACCTTGATTATAGCCTATGAAATCAAGAAAATTATTGAATTCTTCCACATTCTTTAGTGTTTCAAAAGAAAAAACTCCTTCAACCTTTGACAGGTCAATTTCCAAACCCTAACGAGATAAAACATTCCCAAGGAAATGCACCTCTTCTGTATAGAACTCATAGTTGGAAAAATTTTCATAGAGGAGGTGGCGTCGAAGATCTTGTAAGATAGTTTTTATATGCTCAGCATTCTCCTCTTTTGACCTTGATTAGAGCAAGATTTCATCGATTAATACCATGAAAAACTAGTCCAGAAACTCAAAAAGGGGAGTTAATAAGCCCCATGAACACAACTTATGAATTCATAACACCAAACTACATGAACATAGACTTGAAGTGCCTATACATGCATCTGAAAACTGTCTCTGAGATTTCTCCCTGCTTTACCTTCAATTGGTGAATCCCAGAACAGAGATCGATCATAGATAACCAAAGTTCCCCTCTCATCTGGTCGAAAATATCATCTATCATCTAAATTGGGCAACAGTTCTTGACAATAACCTCGTTCAATATTAGGGAACCTACGCACAACCTCAGACAACCATTCAACTTCATTGGAAACAATACCAGAGAACAACATGGGGGAAAAACTAGGCTAGATAAACACTTCTTCATTAGGACATTAATATATATCCTAAACTCCCACAATATAGAAGGTATTATCCAATAAGTATCCATTGAAATCAGACAAGCACTGGGATGTAAGTCTAACTTTAACTCAATGTCATATCGAGGTGGTCAAATAAAAACTTCCTTGGGAAAACATAAAATAATTCCCCAACATCTAAAGGAACCCCGACTATCTCAATATCCATTGATTACATTAATAGATTATCCAATATGGAAAGAAGAGGCTCTATACGATGACATCCCACATAACGTCTCTGCTCGCCAATGAAAACCACAGATTGACCATCCACATCTAAAAACATGAATATTATCTAGAAGCATTCAGTAGCCTCATGTATAGAACACAACAATTTGTATATGATAATGACATTGTATTGTTGAATATATAGAAAAAAAGAGATCCCTATAGGGTTGATGTGGCCCCATCATCATTCTATATCCCCAATACACATAAAAAATGTTGATCTGGCCTCCAACTGGTGAACTCTACACTAGGGGCACAAGAATCCTCTCTGTTTCTAGACCCCTAACATGGGATAGAGTGGGTCCAACAAAGGACTATAAAGATCTTGAGTCAACCAACGAACGAGCAAGGGTACTAAACAAGATGATCGTACCTCTAATTATTTCTGGCCCTACTTGAATTTGTACTTCTAAAACATGAAACGAACCATGAAAAGCTCTTCTTCCCCTCTACTTAAGACCACCTCCATGACCATGCATGGGTCATGGTACTTTAGGAACACCCTAAGGTCGGCCTCTACCTACTCTGTCTCCCCTCGGTGGAGAATGATCTTGTTATCCTAGTTGCTGGAATGGCCTATCTAGAAACAGCTGTTGAGGCTGTTGCAGAACCTATCATCCTATACCAGACTGAGATGAAGTGGATGATGGAAACTGGTTCAGAATATTCCCTCAGACTCTATAGAAGTAACTGATTAGATCCAATCCCATAGGGGGGGGGGGGTGCGAGAACCATTGGCACTAGATGTCAGGAAGGGAAACTATTGAGGTAACTTCCCTACTAGTCAAATCCCCAAAGGCCCTGACACCTGAGACCCAGTACCAGTATCCCTAATTCTTCAAAGAACCTTTCCAGATTGACTCTCATGGTAGACCACCTCCCAAGTGATTCCACTAAATCACTACCACCCTCTTCTAAACGTCCTTGTACGTTGGCAGTAAAAGGGGGTAACCACGTACTGGATAGAAGGACAAAGTGCCTCCTCTTGGAGTCTCGCATGAGCCTCCTTGCCAAAAAATAGATTACAGGAAAAACAGAGGAGGTCCTTGAACATAATCCACAACTCCCATACCGACATACATTTCTTCTGAAGGGAGATTTGATCATGCCTCTTCTCAGCCTTCATTTTCGATGAATGGAATTATGCTTGGAAATTCTTCTCGATATCAACCCATAGAACGTTAGCCTCCTTCCTCTCTTTCAGATACATCCTCCCCAATGATGTGAAGCTCCCTGCATCTAGCTCATAGACAAAGGAACCTAGTATGTTGTTAGAGCCTGGATCAAACTGAAGGTGATCTCAAGCTCCTCGATTCATCTCTCCGTCTTTTTTTCTGAATCATTTACCTAATACATTCCCATGGACTACTACTAGAAATCATGTATTTCCCCTACCACTAGCCTTGTTCCTCCACTAGATCAACCCTCCACTGATAAACTAGATCATCCTGCTAAGCCTCAACTCCATGAGCCACATATAGATGTCAACCATGTTCTATAGCTCAGAAGTCTAGACAAGGAATTCTTAATCTATAGTAGTATGGAATTTTATTTAAGTTTCATTTTAACTAATTTAACTCTTTTGAAAATTCATAAAAACAACCCAATTCAAATAGGAACAAAATTCTTTATAATGAATGTATGTGTCCAAGGGTATCTACCTTGTAAATGGTGTAGCATCTCTTGGTTTTTGGTAGGCATAGATTCCATGCGTCATATCATGGGGGGGGGGGGTAGATTATATGTCTTAGATGGACTTCTGTGGCCTATCTCATACATCAAGATCACATGATATTGTTTCCCTACCAACCCATGAAATCCTCATTATGCCTAACTCCAAACTCCATCCTATCTATCAATATGACTATAATACCATTCTTTCATGTCCCCACTCCCAATATGACCCTCTTGAGTTGGCAATGATGAAAGGGAGAAAATTTATCCCAGAGCTTGCGTCTAGTAGGCACCAGGGTGGCGACTAGTACTAATGGTACAAATATCTCACAATATGAGAGGCATTACCAATTACAAAAAAGAATGTTTGGGAGATAATATGTATCAACCTAAGAAAACTCAAAGACATATATAAAAGAGATCCAAAATCCATCCCAGAGGCATGTTTCAAATACGACCTTTACAAATGCGATAAAACTCCAATGTAAGATAAAAAATAAAATCAAAGCAGCAACATGGAAATTTTCCCAACTTCCGAGCTAGTAAAGTATGGAACATTCCAATTAATCCCCCCAAAATCTGAAAATAGTTTTATTAATGTTGGGTTAGCATACAAGTATACTCAGTAGGGAAAACAAAATTCTATTTTTCACATGTGGAAGAGTATTACTAATGCTCCTGTGAGAAAAAAACAAAACCCAACATCACCTAAGTAGGTATAGTATCCATCCGAGCCTCACCAAAACACAAAAACCAAGTAACGCAAGTCAAGTAATGTAATTATATGATAACATTGATTATTTGATGCCCACAACACTTTACCATTGATTATCCACTCTCAAACTGTAATAGAAAATGCCTCAACGCTCCTAGTTCTTCTAAAATAACCATGTCACAACCACCCCACACACACATGGGCCTCACAGTTAGTCCCTTAAAATGGGAAAATGATTTTCATAACATCCTGCTTGAAGACACCTAGGAAACATACCATATCTCATAATGCCCGTTGACACCTGAGCCACATACCACATATTGTTTCTCCCACAAACACCTAGAACACATACCACATCACATCCTGAAGACACTTGGGAAAACACAAAACATATCATCCTAAAGATACATAGAAAAACCCAACTCTCATGCAAAAACCAGGGCCCCGAATACAACAACATTATTGATGAATCATGGGCTATCACCTCCTTGAATTGGGAGCATGGAAGTGCTAGTGGCAAACCATCCATCCTTCAACAGATTGGTTTGGGAAAGACACCCTCCCCTAAAACGATTGTGGTGTTCGACACATAGTGCTCAACAATGGTGGGTGTGTATAGAAATCAGGAGGAAAATAAAAGTAAGACATATATAATACCAAACAATCAAACAAAACCTATGTATTTTCAACCAAAAAACAACTCCCAATACCTCCATTGTTGACACCTATAAATGCACAACCACACAACTAGCCAAAAACTCATATCTTAACCCAATCCAATTCATTTAAACAATTCTAATTCTCTATAAAAAAAATAATTTATTCATCCCATCACTATAAAGTAAAATACAAAGTAAGGAACCTAACAAGGCACATAGAAAAGTCACAAATCACATAGAAGAATAAGAAACATGGTAAATTATCCACATCAATTTACTCTATATTTAACACTCATTGATTTCATAACAAAACCAATCCTTGAGATATAAACTGATGCTTTATTCATGCTACTCATGGAGAACATCAGAGATAATTACCCATACCAATAACTTACATAATCATTCTTCAATGTCATTCTTCCAAATCCATCATATCAAAACGGAAAACCCCTAATTCACGGCCAAACCTTGCAACACAATGTGTCCCAACCCAATCACAATACCACTATGCAATACTTCCCATCCATTACATAGTCATTCAATCTCCCATCATGAGAATACATTACACCTCATGAACCACCCCACACCACACAACCATTCCCAAAGCCGGATCACAAAAAAACCACATAAGGAAAAAATTCTAGATTTAATAAGGCATGCCTTATTTAATTCCTCTCTTTAATTAAGGGGTTATCACATATCAAGTTCAATCTGAGGGAATCAATTTATATAACCTAATATACATGGATAGTCAATTTAATATATATATATATATATATATATATATATATACATCCTCTCAATAGAATACCAGCAAAAACAATTCAAAATCCATCACCGGTGTGAAAATAAAGACCACCAATGACCAAGATTTTCAATAGGAATATATCCCATACAATTTACAATAATTATTAAAATATCATGTAAAATACTATAATCTTTTTCACATTCCCAACCCTACATGTTGATCATAAACTGATTAAATTATTTTTATTAACTTGGTATTAACCAATATTCATACGGGAGGCATTAATACACCCACCCCACATGATTCACAACTAAGAGAGATATGAAGGGATCCCTACCTCGAAGAAAAAATGATCAACACTTCCTTATTATGAGAAAACTGGGGGTGCACAGGGAGTAGGAAGAACCTATAGGGAATGCATGACCCAAATCTACAACCCAAATGAACGACTCATCAGGGTTAGAAAGGTTATGAGGACTTATGGAAATAAGATAAAAGGAAAACTTACAAGGGAAGAATAATCCTTGATTTAGAAAGGCTAGATCCTAAATCAACCGGAGAAATTGTTTTTAAAAACCATAAAAGTTAGATCTGGACCTAGACCACACAGTTTTAATGTCAATGGAAGATTCAATATTATAAAAGATAGACACATTTAGAAATGGATCCAAAAACCATTAAATATTATATTAACCTCATTTGACATCAAATAAGTCATTAAAGGGGAGAAACTGGGAAAACTAGAGAAAATTAAAAATTTGAAAAACTACTGAAAATGAATCATTGATGGATGAAATACCATTATATGAGTCACCATTAGAGGACTCATTGTTGGAAGTGTCCCCATTTGGTGAGATAGTAGTGGACGATTCACCTTTTGATGACTTACTATCATGAGTCACCACTGGTGACCTACCATTGCAACCTACTGTCAGCGACCTACCATCAATGACTCATCATCATGACTCTTCGGTTTGAGTCATTTTTCTGACTCACCTTTATTGACTCACCGTTAAACGAGTTACCATTACGTGAGTTATATTTTGATGACTCACCATTGGAAGTCACAGTCACGACTCACCATCATGACATAACATCGCGCCTAACCATCCCCAGCCACTGTCAAAGAAACTGAATTTTTGGAAAAATCTTGAAATGTTCCACTTTGACCTCCTAGAACACCTGAAACATTGAATTTTCATAATGTAATGGACCAGAGAGGTTTGGACCATTAAAAAATCATTTGGTCATGAATACACCATGTAATAATTTCCAAAAAATGATTCATTGTTTTATAATAAGAAGACCATGATATTTTTTATCAAAACATACTACGTTCCTAGAAGTTTCTATAACCACATTATTTTTTTATAAACCATATAATATATATATAAATCATTATAAATTTTTATGTAGTTTTATAACTGTAGTTGTAGTTTTAAAAAATTAGTGAACTATTTTTATTTCATTGATTATTAATTAGTAATTGATCTCATACCAATGAATAGTTTGGTGAGATATATCTATTCCCAAAAGCAATTGAATAAAACAAAAAACCTATAAAAAAGATCGAATGGGAGTGTAATAAATAATATAAAATAAAAAAACTATAAAATAATAGTACCACACTATCTATAAATAATATACTAAAATATTTTTCTTGATTGAGTTATCTTGGAAAAAACTATTGGATCCTTCTTCCAAAGGTATCCACTATATATTAGAATTAAATAATACTTTCGTAGGATCCCTTATCCTTTAAAATCCTATTAACACCTCCTGATCGAATGAAAATTATGAGAATATATTTAGATTAGTATTGACATTGATAAGAATCTATTTTGTGTTATAATAAATAATTCACTAGTGATAACACCTTCATTAAATGAAAGACCCTATTGGAGTCTAAAATTACATGACTCCTTTTGGTCTTCCACCATTGTAAATCTTATAAAATTCATCTTATTAATTACCTGATTTGTTAAAAATAATTTTATAACTCACTTTGTCAACATATCATTATATGATGTGTAAAAATATAAATTAAAATGATAATCATGGTATGAATGTCAGAAAAATGACAAACCATATCATTCTAATATTATAACCATGAGTTAGTTTCCATAACCATGATCAAACAAAAGATACGATATGGTGAATCTCATAATGTCATAGATTATTCCTTATTGTATATTTTGAAAATAGAGGGGTAGTTTTGATATATAATATTGCTTAAATAATAATTCTCTTGATGGGAGGGGTAAATTAATCTTTAAAAATTTAAATAATAAAAAATAAAATATTATATTACCTAAATTAAAAACACATTTACATACTAAAATAACACGTGAGATATATTTGTAGTTTTCTAGAGGTTTTTTAAATAACTGATCAATACTACCTTAAATATTTTACATAAAAAATAAATCATTTTAGAATATTTTATTCAAACAAAATTCAATTACCCATATCATTATGGGTTTGAAAATTTTGATGAAATTCAATTTTTTTTGGTTTTGGAGTTTGGGTCAGGGTGACCCCTTTATAGGCTTTTACATTAAATTGATCATAACTCTGTGATGGAGGATGGCCACACTATAGTGAGGGGTTCAGCAGGGAACATTCCAAAACCGAGATAAGAACCAGAGTGTGAGGGAGTGATGTTACACTATGAACCTAGGGTTTTATGAAAGTGTGAATTTCATTTGGATGTGTATACTCAAGGCTCAGGAGAAGTCATATCATTGTTGGAGGTGTTCCATCATGATGATAACCATTACATATTTCTGTTTTGTTGAAAAGAAAAATTCATCCTGTATTAGGGTCATACCATGGTAGAGGAAATCATACCCTGATAATCCTCATATATTGTATTTTTCATAAAGGAAATAACCATACATAAGAGATCACAATATGGTGAAGGGAGCGATGCCATGGTGATAGACCTTAAACACTTGATCAGATTATGAAAGAGGGAACCACACTATGATAGAGTCCCTATTTTTTGGGGTATGATAACCATTATGTGTTTTCTTTGTGATATTTTACAAGGAAGTATGATTATGTGGTGAATACTAGGACACACTATGAAGTCTTTACATATGAACGTGTGATTGTTTAGAGTGTGAGAGTTCCTCTATGGGAGTAGGGTCATTGGGAAGAAAAGTCTGTGGAGGGGAGGTTATTAACAAGAAGGTATGAGGCTACAATGTACATTTGTAAAATTAGTTTTTGGTTATGTATTATTTTGGAATACCATGTCTTGACCAGAGGGGCCACATCATGAGGGGTGTCTTATAGTGCAATCATTTCATGTAAGAATCAATCATTTTCTAGTTTTTTAATTAATGATAGAATATACCTTTATTATTTTAAATTAAAAAACCCTTTTGGGAGTTTTTTTTTCAGATTTGATAGTCATGGAATGTTGAAACCATATTCCCCAATATTCCTCTCATTATTCCACTTGTTTTGGGGTGATTCTAACAACCCATGATTTTATTATATATTTGTCATTATTAAATTCAATGTCTTTGATATTTTTCAGTACAAGAAACAATAAAATGTTATGGATACTGCTTATAAATTATAAAATGATTCATATTATAAAATATTTAATTGAAATATATTTATCAAAAATAATTTCAAGTCCACTAATGAAATACTATTGATCAAAAAGAACTATTTTGAAATATTATTATAAGAATTTTTCTTCATGTTTGTTATTAAATGGACACTTTATCTTATTCTAAAAGATAATTCAGATTATTATAATTATAAAAATAATATATAATCATCTATAAAATGATAACATTGGTGGAAAAAATTCTTATAAGGGAAAATAAAATCAATTTATCGTAAAAGAGTTCGTTTTTAGAAGCCTTTTTTTACACAGTTCATTTTTATCTTAATAAATTTAATAAATAACTATTTATTTTATATTATAATTTAATTAATACTATATATATTAAAACATATATTTTAACATTCATATAATATATTTAAAATTACAATTAATGATGTTAAATATTGTTTTTTGCTTAAAATGAATTTCTCAAAAAAATGGGGTTCGTTGCGTTTTGCACAATTATTTAAAAATGAAATTCAATAACCTAGAGAAAGTGAATATTTTTAAATTTATTAGATATTTAAAATATAATTAATAAAATATATTATGTTCAACTTAACCTTTGGTTTTAATGAATAGTAAAAATATTAAAACAAAATTCCACAGTTAGAGTTAAAAAGCGTCTTGCGAGGTGGTTAAACTAAGAGTTAATAGTAAAAATGCAACTTAAAGTTATAGAATTTTTTTTGATGATATTTCAACCATATATTATACTAACATTAATTTATTGTACATTTTTATCCACATTCAAAATAATGTGACTTTATATTATTTAAATCTTTTAAGTCATTCCATGTGTGTCCCTCCCCTCACTTATAAAAGAGAACCACTTATAATCCATTATTCATATGATTTAATGAATATAGATCATAAAATACCAACCTTAGAACATTCATATATTTCTTAAATTTATTCATGATCTCTGTGAAATACCCTAATACCATCCTATAAAGGATTAAGTTGTAGGCCAAATGAGGCATGTTAATGAAGTAGAAATTATCTTACCCGGCTCTTTAAGAGCCAATATCTTATTAAACATACTATAAATATAATGCATCCATACTTAGAAAATTTATCCAACATCATATATATATGTATATTTTATTATGATTAGTCTATAATAAAATTTCACATCATTTCCCTCAAATGGAAAATGTAATTATTGCTCATGCGAACGTTTGGACAATCTCCTCCACATAGAAATATGATTAATTTCCCATTACAATATTTATGGATTGTTTATTATGATGGATGAAATGTTTATATATTATATTTATGAAATTTTTACCCATATTTTTTTTTAACATATTATCTATCTTCATACATTTTCATCAATCACAAAACATTAGCATCACCTGTGCGTACATGTGGAATAGGTCCACAACGAAACGATGTAATCAATTTTCCATTTCCACTTTGTACGGATGGTAATAAAGAAACGTTTAATGAATATAAAATATATTTATGTTATAATAATTATTTTAAAATATAAATTACTATTTACCATCCTTTCATTCCAACTATTGAAAAGTTGAAACATCACTCATTCGTACATATAGACCACCGTCTCCACAAAGTGATGTAATTCACTTTTCATTAGTGATTTATATGAATGATTATAAGTGATTATGATGATGAAATGTGATATGTAATTCAAGAATAATATTATATATATGATGAAACAATTACTAGGGTGCAAGTATAATAAATATTGGACTGAAACATGTATGGAATGCAAACTAGTTTTCACTCAAATGATTATTTTCATAAATAAAATGTTAATAAAAGTATAATTTTTTATTATCAAGAAATGATAAATAGTATGTTGTTATTATTACTATTTTTTAATATTTTTATAAAAAAACTATATTTTTGTACAAAATATTTTAATGCGTTTGAAGCGAGATGGGATTTGATCTAACGCTTTTTGTTAAAATCTCATTATTTCAGTATTGTATATAATAAATTTAAATTGGGAAAAATATATGGATTTCATCCATTAAAAGCCTTATTTTTTATTCTCTATTAGTTATTCCTAGATATTTTCATGAAATAGTGCATTTTTTTTTCTTTGGTAAAAAAATTATTACTATTTTTTTATGAAAATATGACCTTCATTTCGCTTTACTTGAAGAAAATTTTCTTCCATTTCCATCATGTTCAATGTTTTTATAATTTTTTATATATACATGAAATGTTTTACAATATTAATCTACAATACATTTTACTTTATTTACTGCGGTTTAAAATGAATATTTTAAAAAAATGTTTTTAAATAAGTTGTTTTTTTCATTTGGTAAAAATTTGAAAAGAATGTTATTTTATCATAAATAAAGAATAAAAACATTTTTTATTTAGGATTATTTTTCATTACATGGAATCCTACATGAAAATTTTCCTTGTTTCTTTTAATGAAAATAATTTTCTCAATATTCTAGTAATTTTGATTTAAATTTAATAAAAATAAAATGTTATTTTTCTATTGTTTCCAAAGAAAGGAATGAATATTATTTTAGATGTATTTTTAATCTATATAAAAATATTTTATGGAATTTTTTATTTCATTTGGGATATTCTATTATGATTCCATCCACTTTTATGGATGAATTATAATGATGACGATGATCATAGGATGATTATAAAAATACTCATTTCATTCACACATGTTAATTATGCTATGAAGAGATAATGAATGCTCTAATGATACCATAAAATTTATTTCTATGTATGAATTATCATTATTTTATAGTGAGATGTTTGTGAAACTCATTTAGTTTACATAGGTTATGTTATATTGATATGATAAATGTTTTATGCTCTTGTGGAAGACATATGTTTGGTTTTCATTATTTAATGGGTGGACCAGAATTATATAGCCCTCTGACGCATTGGGTAAGTAAAGATATCTTAGGAGATAGTAAGGACTAAATTGGTTAGTGAACCTAGTTCAGTATGTAATTATATCCACTATGATATTATTAAGAGTGAAACTGGACTATGGAAATGATGGAGTTTTGGAGAGAACCCAATTCACTATGATAGTCTTGGACGTGATCCTTAACTAAGTAAATACTTCTCCATTAGTATTGCAAGGACCAAAATTTCATCTGTTTTCAATGATGTTTCAATATGTGCTTGGTGAGTTTTGATGATGTTGTGGTTTTTGGAATATTGTCTTGGACTTGATGGAATTGGATGTCATGGTCAAGAAATTTTCCATGTTAAATGTGATGATTGTTGGATTGACCATCATTCCAAAGTATTGTTTCAAGGAAACACTGTTTAGTCCAATGTGGTAGAAGGATAATACTATTCAATATATCCTATTTCATGAGGATTTGGTTTTAGGAATCCCATAAAATTATATATTCACACATTTTTTGAATAAAGAATACAAGAGGGTTATATTTGAGAATGAATTGATATTTTAATTAAAGTATAGATATTTCTTAGTTTTTTTATAATTGTGGAATTATTGAAAAATAAAGGATAACACCCAAGAAATTTTAGGTCAGGCCCTACCAATGCTCTATGAGACTCGAGGTTCAACCATTCCAAACAGAGAAGATCTCTCATATCATAAAATAGAGTTTCATGTGTTATTTATCTTTTGAAGGAGAAGAGTTCATGTTATCCAATCACATATGCGAAGGAGAAGAGTTAATGTGATCCAATAACGTCAATTACAACTAGTTAAACTCATTTATTATGTGAAAAATACTATGGAAAACATTTCTATTATGAAAAAGAATCTTACGGGTCATACAGATCCCACAGTGGTTTTGAGAAATAACCTGAAGACAACACCTCTTACTATATGAAGCTATTACATGAAGTAACATTGGTTTATGAGAATGTGATGTGGCATTTAAATTAGATTTTTTCCAAATCATTAAACTAATATTTTGTTGAGTTAATTAATTAATTTAGATCTAAATGTTAAATAATTTTACATAAGTTTTTTTATCTTAAAATAATTAAGTAATCATTTTATGTGTGTTTAATTTTTTATTTTTACCTTTTAATTATTACCTATATTTGAAATTTTTTTAAAATTTATTTCTATTTTTTTAATATTAATTTTATGTGTGTCAAATTTTAATTCTCCACTACCTTCATCCACTACTGCACTTACATGAATCCAACATTCAACTCCGACCACAATTTTAACCACTACTAGTGGGGATGATCCCTCAATCATCATAATCCTCCCTCATATAACCAAATACCAGTGTTTGGAACTTGTTGTTGGTACCATGATTATTTGAATCTTATCTTGAATAATATCATACCTGATGATAATTCCTTCATCATTCGAATGAGATTGGGGTTTTCATGAGGATTTGGCCTCCAAGCTGCTACCACATTTAGAAGATCCGCTTCCTGAGGATCTATATCGAAATGAACCTTACTGTGATCACTGTGAAGATGCCTAATATAAACAAAACCATTGAGGCCCAAGAATATCCACTTCTGTTATAGGTGTGCTAGCAATAGGATGCCTTGCTGATGAAGCCTAATCCTCGTTCATTCCACCTCCAGCTAAAAAGAATAAGACCCAAGCTGTCATAAGGAGGGGCCTGTGATAAATTAAAGATAATTTTAAAAAAATGAATATATATAATAATATATATATAATTATATTAATAAAAATAAAAATAATAATATTATACATAATTATAACAGTTAACTTTTTATAAATATTGATAATAATAACAAATCATTAATTATTTTATGTCGTTTTGTGTATAATCTGGATAGAGATTCCTCCTTAGGTGTTTTTAAATAGGCCAAACATTGGTCTAAGGAGGATCTTAAGATGAAACTACTAAAGTCACATAATAGAGACCAAATTGAGATGGTATTATGATGTGGTTGGTGAATACGTGGAGGCAAATTTAAGTCAGAGGAAGACGTCGATGATGAGACTAAAAATGAATGGAAAATAAATTCCATGAAGACAAGGTATGAACTTGAACTTTTACATATTTAGACATGGGGAACATAGATATAGACAAATGATTTTTATAGGATATGGAGTTATAGTACATATTACATCCAATACTTGTAGGAGGATTTTTCTCTCTTGTATTCTCATTCTTTGTTTTGTAATTGGAATTGTTTGTTCCTGAAACTGATATGAGTTATGGGTAAGGATTTTTTTCTTGGGTAATTTCAACATTTAGTTTTGTTTCATCGTCTTCATAGAGATGTATATTTTTTCAAATATCATAATTAATTGATGAGGTCAATTATAAATTTATAATTATTTTATTCCTCATAAACATAATTTCAAAACATCATTATCATTTGAAGGATTGTTCTTGAATGCATATATTTGTTTTCAACTTCCTAAACATTGGAATATTTCTATGAGATTTATTCAATCAACAATTATTCAAATTCTATTTATCATTTTTTTGATTATTGAAGTGTAAAACTCCAAGAATCAGTAAATTGTGATATTTATCTCTAGGTGAGAGAGACATGTCGAATAAAGTTTTGAGGATGGGAATTTAATAAAAATTCTATAAAAGAAGTAATCAATTCAAACTAGTTTGTAGAAAATTCAACTTCAATCTATCTCGATCGTATTTATCAATTTCTATTCATACCAATGGATATTTTTTCATACATGGTGTAGTAAAAGAAACAAATTTTTTCCGTTAGTATATCATCATTAATTATAAAAATTACGTATAATAAAACATTTTATCTACTGATTTCCCATTGTTTTCATATTTAATTGTGGAATAATAATCACCCTTATGGGTTCAACACTATACGAACTGATATACATTGCTAAATATGATAGAAAAATAGTTTGAGTTTCATGTTACTAATAACCTTCGTATATGAAAGATTTTGAGAAGATCCCAAAGGCAAAACCTTGTCACAAAAAGACATTACAAGAAGATCATTGAGATCCTATGAAGTTTTCTATTTCTTATGTGAATGAACATGAGGAGATACCGTGGAAAAAAAATTCTGCCCCAAAATTATCTTGTGCGATGAATGTATGATTCAAGGATAATAGTTCTTGTGCGCCTTACCATGTCATGTGAAGGGTGTAGTTGTATCACGAGATCCATTCACGTGAAGGAAGGAGAAACCATCATGCAACCCAATAATCCCATGCATGCATATATAAATATGAATTCATTGAGAAACAAAAGAGGAAAATTAATTCATATATAGAATTTACTTATGCATAATAATTTGAGAATATAATCCAAATAGAAAGAAGAACATGCATGTTCTCATTAATACACAAGGGCATGAAATGATACCCAAAACATAATTGAGAAGATCATAAATGAGTATTCTATGGTTTTAGATTCCATTCAATCCATGAATGAATTTTAATCAAATTGACAATTCATGAAGGTAGTGAATTGATTTTTGATGGTATTAATATTTTATATAATATTTAATAACCTGTTTCCACCAAATTGACATATTAATTGAGTTTAGAAATTCATCAGACTGATGGAATAATTTATAAATACATTATTGCACCAAGGAAACTAATCAAATACTTATGATCAAATTTTTTTATGCAAGACTAATAGACATGACCAGTGGTTATTGAATATACTTAAATAGGTACACTATCTAGTGTGATTTAGTGATATTGTGGAGGAAGATCAATAGATCATCATGAAGTGGATTTCCTTTATGAAAGGTATGATTCTCTAATTTATATCTTTTAGAAGTTGATTTCTTCTAGTTGGATCTAGAAACTGAATGAGTATCCTGTATGGAGCAAGAGAAAGAAGTATATGACTTGGATCTTAGATAAGGAGATGGTTTTGGGGTGTAACTAATCGTGGTTGATGTGTTAGATTGCATGGGTTATAACCAAGATCAAATGGATCATGAATACAAGGGTGTGCAACTATTTACTTTCTAAAAAATTGTAATTAATGAGAATATTATAGTGTAGAATCCCTATTGGGGGGATTAACCAATATGAAATGGAGTAGTTCATTATACAGATACTTGTAACTCATTGTGTTATGTTCATTTTTATTTAAATAATTACTCAAGGTAAGGCTAAGAGAAACAAGAATATTAGATAAAGGCTTTAACCATCCATAGAGGATTAATTGAAAGGAGAAATTTTTTTAAAATAAAATGGGGTCACTGATTCTCCCCCTCCCCCTATGAGTGATCCTACACTGATCTAGAAACTTCAAGTGGTTTTAAAGAAATGGTAAGCTTTAAAATATCCAATAAAACTCATAGGATGGAAAATATTTATTCATTAAATAGAAGGGGTATTCCTATTTTCAATGGGGATAGCTATCATGGATAGAAAAATAAGATGATACCATATCACATATCACTTGGGGGTGGAAGTGAGAGATGATGTTTCAATGATATTTCCACCATATTATGAGAATTTTTAGATGACATTTCTAAAAAAGAGTAACATAGAGATTTATTAAACAATAAAAATTAATCTTTTATAGACATATCATAAAAAGTTTATGAACTAATATTATGGGTCTCCAAACTTTCGATGATACATTGGATAAATTAAAAATAAATTATGACAGAAATCTTAAATTCAAAGAAGAAAAGTTGAAAAATGGAGAATTATATTTGAATATATCAAAAAGGGTGATGATGAATGTTTTGATGACTAATTTACAAAACTAAACGATATTTTTAATAGAATCAGAGTTTTTGGTGAGAATATAGATGAATCAACCATTTTGAAGAGGATATTGAGAAAATTTCTAGATAGTATTGATCAAGGGGGTTTGGTACTAGAAGGATGCGAATATCTATCATTTGATGAACATAAAAATATTATCATAGAATATAAAACTAGAGAAATTAAAAGATTTCATTAGATAGAAAAATATGAGATGAATTTTTATTCCATGTTAATAATGAATGCTTAAGTTAATGAATAATTAGAATCAGTTGATTATGATGATGAGGAAGCAAAAAAGGACATTAATAAAATGATGTCCTTTTTAGAAGAATTTTTAAAATGTAAAAATAAAATAAAAAATAAAAAAAATCTCTCAAATTCAATAATTTCCAAGGCAGTGGTCATTTGTTTGATAACTATCCAAAGATGAAGGTATTAGACACTAATTTAGATGAAGAAGATATGAAGTCCCTAAATAGGTAGTGTAAGAAGATAATGAATTGATTTACTTCCAAGACGAATACTATTATGAGAATAGAAATTAATGATTTTGGATCAATAAGTAGGGAGTCTGAATGTGAGATATCCTCTATGAATAGCCAGTCTCTTATGGGAAATGTCATCAAATTTATAAACTTGTTTGAATGGTATGAAGATGATGAGAATAAAAAACTATAATGGATATGAAAATAATATCTACATGATTAACTTGTGAACAATAAACATATAAATAATGAAAATGACCAGATTCATGAAACAAAATTAATTATATTACTTATGATAATAGATAACATATCAAAATGTAACACATACATCTTAATGAAATAATAGATAATATAATTAGTATAGATAATTTAAAAGTCAAGTTTAAAACTTCTAAATAAAAACTAACTAGAATGGAATGTATAAGAAAGGAATAATCAACAC
Organism: Viscum album; assembly: GCA_963277665.1. Classification (NCBI taxonomy): domain Eukaryota; kingdom Viridiplantae; phylum Streptophyta; class Magnoliopsida; order Santalales; family Viscaceae; genus Viscum; species Viscum album. The sequence continues at coordinate 438,111,426 of OY728155.1, read as the reverse complement.
GTATTGAAGGGAAAAAAGAAAACATGTCCAAATTATATAAACATTAACATATGGTAAATGATCATGAGTAATGACATGCTGAGAAAGACATTGAATTATCTAAAACAAAATCTATGGGTTCTTCAACTCAACATGAGTTGGAGAAGATGAATGAATGATTTACCAAATATATTTAGTATAAGATTTAATATTCTAAATCTAAGGAGGGGGCCATAGAAAAGGGTGGATTCTATACCTTATGAATATCAATGTATAAGGATTGTTTTTTTCTAGAAATGATTTCCCCTGATACAAGACTAAATCTGGACAGTCTGATAGAAAATTAGTGAAAACATCTTCCACAATGTATGAGTGTAATAATTCAATTAGAATGTTTTATCCCAATAATAACCACTCTTAATCTATGAAAATATTGCCTTAACAATATTTATAGGATAGTTCCTTTTAGTCTAGAAGATCATAGATTAGATGATATTTATTGTGTGATTATTAATGATGGTATACCAAGTTAAACAAGGAGAAGGCATGAATCAAGGGGAATTAATTCTAATCATATGTGATTTGATTATGAGAAAGATAGGAATGTGACCAATACATAATAAAAACAATCATCAAATAAAATATTTGAATGCATAAACTAAGTATCTGGTAGAGAAGGTAACAAAGGTAAGAGATACATAGTTATATCACCAAGTGAGATTCCTCCAAATTTACATGATAGGGGGAGTTTTTTTATGAAATAAAAATTCCCTATTGAATTATGTGATAATATCAAACAACTTGATAACATTATGAAATGATGTTTAGTGTTCTATCCTGTTAACTAGCCATGTCTAAACAAATGGAAAATTATCAGAATAATTCTGCTAAAAACAAAAATCATTTAGTGACAATAAATGATCTAAATGTTGATGACAATTCATCTATAGATGATGACATGAAAAATTTTAAGTAACAAATGTGTAAAACAACTGGACCCAACACACAACATTGTTAACAAATTATACATGCTCAAGAAGAAAACATATAGAATATCTTTCAAGTACAATGAAATTATTTTTCACTATGAAGGAGAATGAATAAATATCTGAAGTATCTATTGATGAGGAAGACTTAATAAAACACTCGTAAAACCAATAAAGGAGACACATATCATGTTAAATCTAAGAAGGATAATAAATATATATTGAAAGGAAGGTTTGAGTCTGAATGTTATTTCTGCAAAATGAAGTGGTCCCTCTCTATTCATTTATATATGATTTCTTCTCTACTAATATAAATGGAATTGAAAGAGATATTATCATACCTTTAGGGGGAGCATTGGTGAGTTAAATATATTATGTTTTCACAACACAATGAATGTGATACTTCTAAATAGCTTTTTAATATTGAAGATTAGGTATACCAATCACAGTTTCATCCCTCTTTCTTAATTATAAAAACCATGTCATTTAAGGGGGACTTATTAACTGATTTTAGGATGAGAAATAAGGGTAAAAATATATTTTTCACTTGATCATGTATAATGTGTTTGTTGAGGTGTGTTTAGGATTTAATATTTCATTGATATATCTAATTATTCTAACACTTAACATAATAATTGATAATTTCTAATCATGATTTAATATGAAAGGATATTTATAGACAATATATAAAACCATGGTTTTATCTCTCCAATTTTCTATTCTAGTTTACTAAATTTTGACTTATAGTTGATTTAATAATGTCTCTTTTCTATGAAAATCATCTAATATCCTAAATATATTATAATTTAATAAACAATATTCATATATTTTGGACCCAAATGTTATTTGAAGAAAAAATTAGATGGGAAGACCCAAAAATACCCTTTTTTCCAAAACGGTGATAATTTCTAAAAACATATATTGAATTTCAAATATGTAAAGATATATTGACAACCAAATAAAAATGGGGAGATTATTGTGACTAGTGTTTCATTTGATTTCAATTATGTTACAATATATGTTTCATGAGTTTGGATTAAGTGGTGTTGCTTGAAAAAATGTGATAGATTCACTTGATGGAATTGGATGTCATTATTGACAAATTTTACATATTAAATGTGATAATTTTGAGAGTGGTATTAATCTCAATAAAATGTGTCAAGAAGGGAACATTGTTTATTAAAATCGTGGAGAAGAAGAAGACTATAAAATATCGCTTATTTCAAGAGAATGAGGATGTGATAAATTCCATTAAATAATATATTCATACATTTATATCATGAAGTATACTTGAGTTTTATATTTGATAAGGGATTGATTCTTATATTTATATAAATTATTATTTATAATTATTATTTATAATGGTTCCCTATTAATAATAATGGAAAACACACAAGACATCCTAGAACAGCCACACCCAAGGTTCTCTAAGACCTAAAGGTCAACCATGCCAAAGGGAGATAGCCCAAGTCATCCATTGGGAAAAAGAGGAGAGTGGGTAGGCATGGATTTCATATAGTGTAGGATGGTATATATATAAGGCCAGTAGAGATCACACCTAAATGGACTATGGACAGGTCTAGAATCCAAATGGCCTAAAGTCCACAGTGGTGTGTGGATGACCTAACATGTTCTAATCCCCTGTATCCATCTTGAATGATGAGTGGATAGTTATTTTATTATAAATCGGAGTCCTTTCTCTTCAATATTAAAATTTAGGGAAAATGTAGAATGTATATTATTCCTCCTACAATAAAAAAACAATATAACATGAACCAATTTATTGATCCAGTCAAAAATGATAGATCTCCCCAGTTTCACATATTTCAATATGAACATCATATTCAACCATTGGATTATGAAGGTTCCATTCTCCTTAGTAGATAAAAAACCATCTAAATATAACCTCCAAAGGGAATTATACATGCTCGATCGTACTGATCCCATGTATGAAATCATTGTATTTCACACATGTAATTTTTATGATGCCATCACAATAAGATTACATAAGAACTAGTAAAAATGACATGATGTAATACTGTGATGATATTAACATAAAAAAATTTAAACAATCAATGAGACATCACAAGAACCTGTGGCGTCACACGATGGCTTAAAGAAAATCACAGTGACATCGCATGACAATCATGGATCATGTGGTAGTTGGGAGATGACTATGATGTTGTATATAATTGTATGTTTGATCATAATATAACACCATATTTGTTTGGAAATATCATTTGGATAATTTTGGATTATCAAGATGATGTCCACCGAGGCATTGAATGATCAAATAAGGGATCATGCGATGAAATCTCACGATCAGGTGATCATTATAAAGATTTAAAGGGAATTAAACATCCTTATAATTCATTATATTCTATTATCATTGGGTATTTTAAAAAGTGACCAAACTTACGTGAATGTTATACGAGAGATGGTGTATCGCCGTATAGAAAACAGATTAACGAGAGATGAATGATTTTCTGGTGTCTTTGAGAAAACAAGTGAAAGACATCTTGTATGGGAAAATAGAGAATCCAATGTGATTCATTAACATGGAGGATAAGAGTTTACATGATACAATCACATGAATTAAAACCATCAAACATCCTTGGTTACATGAAGAATAATGTGTACAACAATTTTCTCATAAGGGAGAAAACCACATGGTATCCATATCTCGTAGAGGAATTTACAAAGAACCAACAGACAATACCTCCTGTTACAAGATTTCTTTACATAAAAAAACACTGTAATGCCTGAAAGAAGTAGAGAATAACATATGGAAATACCATTATCATTGGAATCCCTTAGGAGAATTTATTTTATATCCATTTAAGTACCCTTTTTCTTCTATTAATTAACTTAAAGAGACACCACCGACATCACCTCCTTTCTTGTGATTGTATTGTGCAAAAGCAGTGTGACTTAGGGATAATAGTTTGCATGATCCTTAAATGGTTCTTTGATGGATTAAGAGAGATCATGATATCCCTTTACATAACATAATTGGTATGTTTCATGAAACCCAGGAAACCCTTTAATTCATACGTAACAAATAATTCCTTGAGAAAAAAAATAGGATAGTGAAGGCATTCTTGAAATACATACATGAAAAATTAATTTAGAAGAAAATACAAATAGAATGAATCACATGCATGTGATCTTCAATACATATGCACATGAAAATATACTGAAAAAATAATTTAGAATAATATATTAATAATGATCATAAATGAATGTGATATGGTTTTGGATGTCATGAAATACATGCTTCAACGTGTAGTTAAATTGAGAATTCAAGAAGTGAATGAATTGAGTTGTGAATGTTTTTAAATTTCATATTATATTAATTAAATTTTGTGAAAAACATGAATTCATTCACTGAGGATGATAATTCATCATACAAAAGGAATAATTTCTTAAGAATTTCTTATTCTAAGGAAACTGATCGAATACTTGTTATCACAATTTTTTCAGCAAGACAAACAGAATCGACCAATTGATATTGAATTCCCAAGAAAAATTACATGATTACTCATGTTTCATAAAAATCATGGAGGAATATCAATATATCATCATTCATTGGACCATCCTTGAAAAAAAATAGAATTATCTTAGTAGGATATTGGAATAGTTGAAGCTTTCTAGTTGGATTCATGTGCAGAAGGAGTCTCATAGATGGAGTTGTAACAAGAAACCTCTCAGATAGAGCTCGAAGTAGGAGATTGTTTGGTGGTATAACCAAATGAGGCAGAATAAGTGGATTGAAGGGGGTATAATTAGGATCAAATGGAGGATGAATACGGGGTTGTATAACCAATTTCTTTATAATCCATTGTAATCACTGATAATATTAATGTATAGAATCTATGCCTTGGGGACAAACCAATACATCAAGGGATCGGTATTTATTCTAAACCCTATAAATACTTGTGTTTTGTTCCTCTAAATTACCTAATTTATCCTAGGTATGGCTAAGAGATAGAATATGACTGGATTTAGGCATTAACAATCTACAAAGGTTAAATTTAAAAGAAACTATTTTAAATAAATGAAATGGGATTAGTGAATCACCCCTACCCCTCTCAGTGATATCACAGAGATTTGGTCACTTCACTTATGTATATTCAAAACATAATTGTATTATGGTTAGGTTATATTATTAAGAATCATTATTTATTATTCATGATTCTACAAAATTATAATAGATGACTTTTTTATAAGAAATACTTATTCTATGATTTATGATTAATTATATTTAACTAATTGAGTATGATTTTCCTAAGTTATGATCATATTACGATATACATTTTCTTATATTTTGAAAACTTATTATCCTAGGTTAATATCTATAATATTAACCCTTACAGAGCTTCAATTCTCACTCTTTATTATTTTTTATTCCTCATGTTAGGAAGGAAGGTTTTATGTAGAGTATGTCTAAGATCTATAATATGTGAGAAGCATATTGTGGGAGATGTCATTGATCATTCATGAAATAATATTATTTTGTATTTAGTATCCAATGATAATAAAAATTTATGGATATAGGAGTGTATTTATATGATATAAATTGTATATTAATATTAAATGGTGTAACATACATTTTTGAAATGATTTGGTTTCCTTAGTTGGTATCAAAACAGGGATTAGTTATTTTTGTCGACTATGATTAGATATCTTTGTTGAAAACCCTAGGTAAAACTCTATTATAATATCTTTATGATTTGTTATAATATATATTTTTGGTTTTACTATAAAATCAATCTCTATAAGGATACTAGAAATTGGATTCATTTATTACAAATATACATCTTGGGGAAAACACTAAACATGGTAAATTGGGTATTAACTTGTTTTTCATTGGTGCATGATGAGTGGGCCTAAAAATACACAATAAGATAAAAACATAGGGGGTATGATTAGATTTATTTGGATTTAATTTATGACTCTTTATGAATTATTTGTGTAGATTATGACTATGAATGACCTTGTTTAAACCTAAGGTTTCATTGATTAAAAAAAAGGTGTCTTGATTTTGACATCCTTTCAAATATTTTACCTGATTACATGATTTATCATAAAGATTATTTTTTCTCAAAATATTATTTTTGGTTTTATTCAATATATGTAACATGGAGGAATCATGTTATAAATAAATGTGATGGAAAATGGAATGATTTCCCTCCAAATAATATGTATGTTATAAGAGTTGGAATAAAGAATATTGTTTCCAGGATTACACAACACTCTCAAGATATAAATCATAATGAGATTCTAAATGGGAAAATGAGTGAACAATATACTATTGTGACTTTCATGATGAAATATCCAACTTTTTTTCATGGGTCAAATAATACACTAATTTATAAGAAACAGATCGGTACTCCTTAAAAGAAATTTTTCAATGCCATAGTGTTGAAAACATGATGCAATATCCCATTCCGTTGATATCCAACTGCATTTATATTTTCAATTCATTAGTATTGAAAACGGATTTTTACCCCTAAAAAGATATTTTTCATGATGAAATATCCAACTACATTGATACTTATAGAATGAATTCCAACAACTCAAATTTATTTAAATAGTGGTTATTTGATAGAATGTGATAAAAATGATGGATTTGAAGTATAAGATGTTAATGATTAATTACTCTTTGAATTTTTAATTTTTTAATTTTTAGGTTATATTAGAAGATTCTATATTGTTAAAAAAATTGGGTGAAAAATAAAATATAGAATAGATATAAAATGACTTTTTTGTTCAAGGAATGAATAATAATGATCAACAATAAGTGATTTATTGAATATTTTGATAATGAAAATTGTGTTATAGTTTCTAATTAATGTATTATTTAATGTAAAATTTTGTAATTTAAGATGTAAATATATATTTAAAGTATGTTAGACTGAATAAATTCAAGATAATTTTTATTTGGGAATTCGTCAGTCTTGATAGTATTACATTATTCTGTGTAAGAAATGTTTTAAAAATTGATAATTAACACACTTGAAAAGGATTTTTTTTTGTATATGGAAGTAGATTTTATATAATTACACTAGTATAAATTTGAGCATCAACATCTATAATTATTATCAAAATTTACACATGATAATCTTGGAGTGATATTCATGTAAATAAAATGAGAAGGGATATATAATTTTTAATTAAATTTATTTGTAGTAGTGATTAAATAATGAAAATGGAGTTACCCTTGGGATGTAGTGAGACATCCCCTGAACTATTAAACTACTATATATCAATATAAAGGACTTACTTCAATAAAACATATATAAGAAATAATCGTTCATGAGGAGAAACAATAACTAAAATATTTATCAATTAATATATTGATTCATAGTGGATTTTTTCTACACTAGAAAAATATTGAGTGTGTTCCCCATGGATGTATCCTATTATAGGAGAACGAAGTAAAAAACCATGCATGATGTTCTATTTATATTTCTATAGATGTGATTAATATTCTATGGGATTTTTTATGAATATAATAACACGTTTAATAAGTTCCCAACAACATGTGAACAAGAAAAAAAAGGAGTGGTTAGAAGTGAAAATGTTTAAATCATCTAACAACATGATTCTACCCTATAAGTATGTATTAGTTTATAATAGAATGATACCTAGGTTGGGAGTCTATGAGGATGCGAGAAGGGGTGCGATTCTAGGTTTCTGGAATGGGAATTAGTTTGACTGTGTGTATGATTAATGATTGGACTAGATTGATATCCTTGAAATCAGTGAGATCATTCAAGAATAAACCTTCCACGAGTGAGAAAGTAGTGTTTAGTGGGATGTATTTGATGGTGTGAAATATGGGATGCCACACCTTGATTGATAAATTTATTGAAGTACCCTACATTATGTGAGGAGGTAGTTATTAGTGTGATACATTCCAAGATGTGGTGAATGTATGGCCTCACCTTAAGTGAGGAGGTGATTACAAGGAACACATTGAGTAGAAAGGTACAGATCCTGATTCCAAAATTTTATCAGATCAGTGTATGACATACATTTTGTAATAGGTTGGCACTCACTGTGTGGAAGCATGAAAATGAATTCAGGGACTCACATTGGGTGAGAAGAAATTGTCCTAGCCATCCCTAAATGAGAGGGTATTAGCCTAAGATGTTGATGTGGGATGCTAAAATGGGTAAGAGTGTAAAGGTTGAGACCTAGTAAAATGATGCTTTGGTATAGTATACACACACAATGAATTAGTGGGGAGTTTTTTCTCATGTTATGGAATTATGTTGGATGTGGACCACATTGTATATGGTATGGTGGTGAGGAGATTACAATACGAGAAGGGATATGAGATCAAGTATTTGTATGGGATGAAACTTTGAGTGGAATAATAGTTTGTAGGACTTTTTATGAAGCCCTATCATTTAACGTATATTATGGCCAAATATATTTTGAATGAGGTGACATCATCTTCTACATTAGACCAACCAAGTATGGTTGTTTGTCTCTATGTCTTGATTACAAAATAATGAGCTGACATACATGCTTTTGTATTTCATGTTATTAAATTCACCCATGTATACTCAAATATATTATGGAATATATTATTGCAACTTGGGGATATTATACTAATTCATATTTAAAATACCTTGTATAGTAACATTATTGAGAAGGTAGAACATCTTTATGTTCCACAGGTTTAAGACCACGATGTTTAGTGGAATGGACATGGCATCTCAATAGGGATTGGATTTGGGAAGCAGGTGAGTGTTTAGTAGATTAATAGAGTTTCCATATCTTTCTATTAGTTTTTTAAATTTTTATGTGATAAATTATTTGGGAGATTATTTGGGATGTATGATTAGATGAAAACATTATATTTTTTTAATACTATAGTGATGTTATTGATTATGTATACTCTGAGTTACTGTACATGTTTAATGATGTGTTTGAACTTCTTTTTTATATCATCATGTTTCGCTCTCACTTTTGGGTTGGTGTAAACCCATTACACCTCAATAATGTATCGTAATACTTTTTATTTAATAAATTTATTTGGCGCATGAATTGGGCGAACAAGTCATGTATCTTTTTAGGTTAAAAAAATATTATGAATACTATGATTATTTAAAGATAATGTACTTTCGTTATTAGGTATTTATTTCTAGTTATGATATTAATGGAATAATCTATAAAATTTGTTATTTGGTCTATTATTATAAGTTAGTATCTTGAAAAGTGATCCATGGACACCATTATGTGGTAATTTTAGGTTATTAGGGTTACATGATTTTTCCTTCATTTAAACTATTATAGTTTAAATATTTAATCAATCATGATATCTTAATTTGAGATAATTTTTATTATTTTTGGATCAGGGATTAAAATAGAAAGTGGTATGTTTTTGGAATTATTCTAAACACATTGTATTTGCATTACATATGTATGATTTCATGTTATATATTTTAATAATGATATATGGTTTAATTTTTTAAAGTTTCCACAACAACATATTTAGTTTTTTCCTATATAACTTGTTGGTGGAAGTCAATTCGTCTAGATGAATAATTATGTTCATAATATATTTTATGATGATAGGTCATATGGATCTTATGGTGGGAAGACCTATCATGAAAAATGTATAGTCCCTCAGTGCAAGTGATATATAGTGACCCTTGGAGGTTTCTCCGAGCATTAGATCTTATATCTATTTACTTTATATCACATTAATACGTGATTTATTAAAAATATATTAAACATAATAAAACATTAATTATCAATAAGTCTAGTTTCTTTCAAAATTATTTATATTACATAACACCATAAAATGCGGAATACATTATCTTTATCAAAATAATCATTAACATTTTCACACTTAAAACTATATGGGATAACCTGGGGACATACATAAGAAAGGGGTGATCTATAAATACCTGTAAGGGAATAAACATGGCATAACATGAAGAAGGTAATAAATGGTAGAAAATAGGAAAATCATTGGGGAATAAAAGAAGTGATAATCATAAACATGAAAAATTAGACTTGATATAACACGATAAACCTAAAGGCGGCATGAGAATTGTGGAAACAACATAAAACATAGCTTCATAAACATAGGTTAATGATAACTAACAAGAAAATATAATGTGAAAAGGCCCATAATGGAATTGATTTTAATATCTATCCCAACATGACGTCTCATGAGACTATACATTTCGCAATAAATTAGAGCGTTATATAATTTTGTTGCTCTCATAAAATTCATTTAATTCTCATGATTAAATTTTCCACAAAGATCATACAACATTGATTTAATCATCATAATATTTTATTGCATTATCATGAAGTATGTAATACATACATTTATGTCCTAAGTAAATATATTATAAGTGTATAAAAGTCATCACCCTTGATAGGAAATGTGTATGGTATTCACTACAAAACTATTTTTGATTGGAAAATCACTGTGAAATTTTGGTAGCATAATGATTTCATTAATAATAACATAAAATTTGTGGATGAGAGATAAAGGGAACTCTTATCATTTGTACATCAAATGGAATGTAACAGGGACATGGAAAGTTTAACTTCCAACTTCGAGTGCCACACACCTATCCCCCAATCCTATTTTCCATATGACATTAAGTGTTCCTCCCCATATGCCAGAGGATACTGACTAGAATAGAGGGTCTGATCAGCCATTCATGGGGAGACTATTCCATCTTTGATCAGATTAATACACCACTATAAATAAATATACAATAGAATAATTATATAAAACAATAAACAATACAAAAATATCAAGTGTGTTCTGAACAACATATTGTTCCACCATCCATGATCCACCAACAAATTATACATCTAACTCAAGGAATTTTCCCATAACCTGTCCTACAACAATAAAACATATTTGGGTAACGATCAATTAGCATAATTAGGGTATGAGTACAACTAATTAGGCCACCACCAATGGTGTCTAAATAAATATCCAGTTAGATAATAGTGTATGTAGTTGTATAAATAAATATGTCGGATGAATATATAGAAAATTATAACATTTTAATTTAATCATACTTAAACACATTAACTCCCATGTTTTGGAGAATACTCGTACCTCACATCCATCTTCGGATCATGATGGAGACTGAAGTGTTCCTATGAAATATCATAACTTAATACATTATTTTGATCATGACGAAGACCGAAGTACTAAAAGGTGATATCATATCTCAATACCTGATTCAGATCAAGCTGGATCTTGGAGTATTCTCAAGTGAGATCATATCTTAGAGTGACTTTGTAACCATTATTTAATTCTTACATGAACACCATGTTACCATTCATTCTATAAACAATAGAATTACTATTTCCCCAGTCATTAATTCATTCTCAAATGAATATGTTTCAATTCATACATCACACATTAGAATGACAATGTTCCCATTCGTTAATTCACAATTGAATGACAATGTTCTCATTCGCACATCACACATTAGAATGACCATGTTCCAACTCATTAATTAACATTTGAACAACAATGTTCCCATTCATCAACACATAATTAATTCTAAAATTATTTTTCCACATAATTTACATTACTAATTCAACATTTAGTTAAAATAAAAAATTTCATTTATTTAATCTAAAAATTAACTAATCACATAAATAATATTAATCAATTAAAAAATTTGTTAATTACACAAATTTTATTACAAATCCATCAATTAAATTATCAATAAATTTACATTAATTAATTCACCAATTAATAAAGGTTTTTGAAACCATTAATTAATTTAACAATTAATTAATTAATACTCACAAATCAAAACCCATAATTAATTCAAAAATCAATTATCTCAATCTCAATCTCAATTTTTCATAATTAATTCCATAGTTAATTACCCAAAGATATTATATAAATAACAAAAAATAAACCCCCAAATTAATTACCTTAATAATAATCCATAAATCTCCTAATTAATTCCCCAATTAATTATCTAGTTGGAAAACCCCTAAATATCATAATTAATTCCTTAAATAATCACATATTTCAACTATACTTCAATTAATCAATTGGCCACATCAATTAACCCCATTAAAAAATTCAAATTTATAAAGAATTCTAGAAATTATAAAATTTTCATTTAAATATCTGAATAACAACTATGGGAATTTAATACAAGACCATCTACATCAATTAATCAAAGAATAATTGGCCAATGGAAATCTCAAAAAATTGAGCACCACAATTTTATAGATCTAGATTTGAATATGAAAACCCTAAATAAAGATTAAATAAATCAAGATTAGGTAAATATAGATCTCGATCATAAAGTATATATATATTTATCATAAAATAGATATATATATTTGTCCATAAAAGTGGATTATATCACTAAAAGAAGGCCAAAAGAATGGGGGAAGTACAAGAGAAGAACCAGGAGAGAATTCACTAACTGGGGGAGATGTAGACCTTCGATCTGGACATTGATTCTTGAAGAAAGATGGTCATAATGGATTGGAATTCATTCATAGAGCTCCAATAACATAAATGATGACCTAGGGTCAAATGGGGGTCGAAATAGGTGATCTTTAAGGGTTTGGAGAATTTTTAAAATAAATTCTGGGTTTAATTAATTCCCACACAAGGTTTCATGGGCAGGCATTAATGAATTTTTCTAACCATGAACCAACTTTGCGCTTGTTCTTTAGGGGTTCACGGTTACTGCTTTTAGGGAACATAGTTTTCAAAACCACGTGATCACTATGTGAATCCCCTTATCCTCAGTTTACACGGTAAGTCGGGCTTAGGCACATGGTTTTTCCTAAGCAAGTGCCAACCATGAAAACCCCTCTTTAATTTATTTTTATCAAAAATAAACCTAAACAAACTTAAGTCATAACCCCCCAAAAGTACTCAAATAATAAAAAATAATATCTTTAATCAAGCTTGAGTCAACCCCATAAAATTTTGTTATTTTATAATCTCCCCACCATATAACAACTCATATGTGAGTTTCACTCCAAATCTTCCCTAATATTTTGAGCCAAAAAAATTGGGACACTGAGATTTCATATTTGATTCCCTTTTCCACATATCCTCCCGTACACACCCATGTTTCCAAAAAATGTGAAATATTATCACAGTCTTTCCTCCAAACACAGTCTCTCTCCTATCTAACACACATATCATATTTTCCTCAAAGGACACAGAAATATCAAAGTCAACCTGATCCACATCGATCACAAGATAAGTTTACTAGTGATATAATTGTATTTGTGATACATGAAAAACCTCATGCATATCCCAATATTTATGTGGAAGATCCAATTAGTACGACAAAAGCCTGATTCTCTCTACATCCTAAAAAGAACCAAAAAAATTTAATGCCATCTTTCCCTACCTTTGTTTCTTTTTTTGAACCAACCTAGGAGAAACCGGAAGGAATACATGATCACCCTCTGTAAAATATAGGGTTCATCAACGTCTATCAGCATATGGCTTCTGTCTACTCCGATCCATAGCCATACGTTTCCAAATTATCTGCACCAGCTCCGAAATATCCTTCACGAGACTCGGTCCCAATAATTCGTACTCACCAGCCTCTATCTAGAATAGTCGAGATCTACATGGAGTACCATAATGATACTCATATGGATCCATCTATATATTTTCTTGATAATTTTTGTTATATTAAAACTACACTAATTACAAGTTCTTCTCCTATGAACTGTCGAAGTCAGGAACACATTCCCACAACATATCCTCATGAACAAGTATAATTTTCGTTGATTTCTCTTCTATCTATAGGTAAAAATCCATACTCAATAATACATGTTTACCAAGTGCCTTATGTAAGACCTACCCAATGTGCATAGTATATCATGAGTCATGGTGTGATACAATAGTCTATGGCACCTCGTGCAGACAGACAATCTTCTGTACAAAAAAAAACTCCCAACTACTCCCTTGATAAAGTCTCTCATATATGGAATAAATGTGTTACTTTCATCAATCGATCCAAATTTACCTTTATATAATCCTTCTTACATGTCATCTTTAGGAGATATTCCAAAAAATCCAAAATCACTTCATCCCTCTTCCATCCCAGAATGGGAAACAACTATAGAAAACCTCCAGGTTTTTTATGCTCTTCCTTCAACTACTGATAGGTGTATCACCGTGTCATGAACCTTACTATCTCCTCTTTCATGTTAGGCCACCAAAATAATAAATATAGGTCATATGTACATTTTGGTTACACTTGGATGTACCACCCACTTTGAGGCACGATATTACTACATAAAATCCTCTTACATTCTTATATACACAATAAACTAATTCCTGACATAGGTAATCTTATCCTCATCTATTCTATAACATGAAGGTGTATCCCCACCTTTAAGGTGTTACCTCTACGTGAAACACTCCAAACCATCATAATGTCTGTCGGTAATCCGGATCAAAATAGACAATAATATTGAACCTCATATGAGATTCATCTACTATTGACTCCTCGGCACCACCATATACATCCCAACCAGAATGATTATCATATTCAACTCAACACTTGACTCCTAGACCATCTGAGTCAATATTTTCCAACTTAAAGCATCATCCAGAGAGTTTACTTTCCTAGCCATATATGTCAGCTCAAAATAAAATAACTCTACGAACTCACCCAATCTACAATGTTAGATATTCAAATATCGATACCAGTAGATAGATATAAACTCTTTTGATCTATATACATAGAAAACTTCTCTCCCAAAATATAGTTCCAAAAAATCATCAGATCATGAACCACTAGTGCTAACTCATGGCCATGCATAGGGAAGTTCCATTCATGTGTCCTTAACTGCTGAGACCCATATTCCACAACTCGATCTCCTTGAATCAACAAACCACTATTTCTAAGTCTAGATGTTTCAGAATACATCTAGTAATCCTGACCTCTCTCACATTGGATCAGGACCAGTGAAAATGTCTTGAAATTATTCAACTACATGAAGGAATTCTTGTATACTTCCAAACATTAAAGATTTAACCATTTCTTGTTCAAGCTCGATTGTGGGGTTGAAAATTAAGAAAAATTCCTAGATGAACCTATGATAATACCCTGTGAACCATAGAAAGATACAATAATAAAATACCACCTTGGATGCTCCCAAGAAACAACTTCATGAACCTTCCATGGGTCCACTGACACACCATCCTCTAATATAGTTTTCCCAAGTTGTGTACCTAATTGATCCAAAATTAAAACTTTGATAGCTTGGAAAATTTCCGATTCTCTCTTAGTGTACTAATGATGATGTTAAAAGGTTGGTCATGATCTTCACAAGTCTTAAATTACACTAATATTTAGAGCATGAACACCGCCCCAAACTGATCATGTTTTAGATGGAATCCTTTTTCCATTAAATCCATAAACATTGTTGGTGCGTTCATCCACCCAAATGAAATTATGATGAACTCATATAGGTTGTACCCACTTTTGAAATCAGTCCTTGGTATATCATAAGTCCTAACTCTTAGATGATGATACCCTAACCACTAATTTATCATCGAGAACACACAAGATCTCCTCAACTGGTCAAAATGTTATTTAATATATGAAATAGCATACAAGTTATTTACATTTATCTTGTTCAAATTTTGTTAATATACACAAAAGAACAAAATACCATCAGAATTCGTTACAAAAAATATAGGTGATATCCAAGGAGTCATACTTGGATGGAAAAAACCTTTTTCCTCCATCTCCTCCAGCTAAGCCATGTAATCTTGACGCTCTATTAGTGAAATTTTGTATGGTATAATAGATAATGGATTAATCCCTTTCATGATTTCAACAGTTAACTCTACATCTCTCTCAGGTGGTTGCCTGAATAATTTTTTAGGAAGGACATACAGAAATAGTTCCACCATTGGTGGAAAGATGTCATTATTTACACCTCTATTATCCTAAAATATACTAGAGAACCATATTGTGAGCACTACTAGTTGTTGAGTAATTGGACCTTCGTGTCCTTAATGAATATCCCACACCCTATAGTGAATATAATGGTCACCCTTAAGAGATGTAGAATTTAATATACTAAGATAACAACCTATTTGGGCTTTATACGAAACTTGAGAGTACATACCCATAATTAAATCAAAGTATGACATATCTGGAATATAGATATCCCAATTAAAATGGTACTCTATGAGCTCGAGTGAGCATCCCCTACAAAAAAAATATGCCTCCAGACCATACTCCCAATGGTGTCTCTAGACCATACTTGTTTAGGTAATAACCCCTAATATGTTGGACACTCTTCCTATTTTTATTTCATTTTATTAGGGTCGGCTTCCACTAGTTCCTGGTCTTTCTTCTATGCTTCCAGGCTCAAATCATTAACAAGATTCATATATATAAAGGAATGAGAGACACCAGTTTCAAATAATGAACTAGATAATCTACAAGCTACATGAATAGTACCTCTCAATTTAGATAACTCTACCTCATAGTCCATAAGTGTAGGTTTCACCACATGTACATGTCCCTCTCCTCCTCCCTATGATGTTTCCTCGATCTCCCATGTTTTACCACTCTTCTGATATCATTGCTCCTTCCTAGAAGCACCACATCTACTACATCTTCCACCACAGCTAGTAAACCTCTAGTTTATAGTCTAATAGGGTGTATAGGTTACCCTTCCCAAACTTTGACACTATCTAGCTGCACCCTCACTAACCACTTGTCACTATGTTATATAGAACATATATTAATGTCCCATAGTTCCACAAGACCAACACTCTAATTGTGGTTGGCGAAAATTCATATGATAATTTCCTAACCTCCTTCCGTGAGGAAAAATCAATCCAGTAAGGTCCTTTGAATATTACCCTCCTTTTTGACCACTCAACATTCCACTTTGTTGGACATATTTTTCATAACAGTGATTCATACTCTTGGAAGTCTCACATACTAATCGTCTTGTGGAAACAATATTTCTAACACTAGAATCATCCTTTTAGTTGCCCTTAGCAATGAGAGCCTGATCCACCAGCTCAAAAAACGTTTTTAACCTAAATAGGTTATCCTGGGACTTAATCTCATACATAATTTAATCTTGAAAATAGCTTGTTGTCGTTGTAGCATCTCCTAGAAATCTTTTAGCAATGTTTTTTAGGTGTGTAAAGTGTATGTCATATTACATCATTGACATTATCCCCTGATTCTACTACATGAACTAAATAACTTTTTCAAACCTCATTGTCTCTAGGTAGAGGTATTCATAGAATATCTCCAAGAAGTCCCTCTAAAACATACCATATGTCTTCCTGATCCATGCCTAAATGTACCACTAACAGTTCTTTGATCCTTATAGAATATTAGAAGCCAATTTGATCCTCCTCTCTGTATTATTATCCAAATGATCATGTATCATCTCAATGAAATGAAACTAGAACTCAAATTCCTTGGATATACCCTCTTCAGTAAAATTCAGAGGGTTATGTAACTGAAATTCATCTATTAGGTCAAAAAAGATCATGTCAACCCACCCTAGGTCTCTTCTAATGAATTGTATGATGTGAAAAAGTTCTCTCAGAATTGATCCCTTTATTCATCAATTAAAACAATTAGTGTCTTAGGTTCCACTACTACTATTGACTTACTAGTCATACCCTCATTTTTTCCTCTAAACAAGCATCGTTGTGGAGGAATATCTCTAAAAAGAAAAACAAACATCTTAGGATACATAAAACAACTTATCATATATTTGTAATAGGAATAATTAAAAAAAATATTTTCCCCAAACCTCACCATGTAGTCAAAACTGATGTGATATTATGACCATTAATCATCCTAGACCTAGGTCTTGGTTCTCAAAGGGTATTCTAATTAATCAAGTTTAACATTTAGACAATAAATTATTAAAATTATTGCATCATTTTAACAAACATAAATTTCATATAAGGAACTATTTTCAATTCAATTTCTCAATTAATAAAAATAGATTTAGTTCACCAACTTACCAAAAAATTATTTTCCCAGCCATTCATAAAATGAAGAATGTCACAAAATAAACCAATGTTCCTAGAATGATATGTGAAGACAGAACTCCCTTCCATTCTAGGAAATGATTCAGATTTCAAAAAATGTCAACATCAAAAATCGCAATACATAATAAGTACATCAACCAAGGTGAAATAATATTCAACTATAACATAAAACAACAATATCAATAAACCCAACCTAGGTACTTGGGTGTCCCCTCTGTACATAGGTTTGAAAATTCCATGCATGAGATCATTACCAAGGACTAAATCTTCCTAGTATCTAGTCTAAATTTCCCAAATAGTATGATTAAATAAAAAAACAAAAACTAGGCTTTGATAAAAGTTTGTAATGTCCCAGGCTGAGTTCCATGCACTAATGTCCCGAATAGGTTGACCAAATGACGTCAAGCATGCCTCCCCATATGCTATAGGCTGTAACTGGAAGGGATGGTCTGATAAGTGATTTATTGGGAGACTATACCCTCTTTTAGAAGAGTAATACACTGGCAGAAAAAACCAAACAATGTGGGAAGCACATATAACCTAAAACAAAACCAATATATAAAGATAATCAAAGTAGGGAATACAATATTCAACTAATGCAGGAAACATTACATACATAAGTAAGTGTCATGTGTGTAAAATTAAAACTAAAAGTAAATATAATGGTGAATCCCAAAAGAGTCCCAATCCACATCTAGTTCCCTCATCCATATTCCATCCCCAACTTGTCCATATAACCCAAGGCATTTTTCCTTAACATGTCCTGCAGTAATAATGTCGATTCGGGTACCGATCAAGAAGCACAATTAGGGTGTGACTACAAATTATTAGGCAACCACAAATTGTGTCTATAATAATATCATATCAGATAATAGTTTACACAATTGTATAAATAAATAAGTATAATAAATATGTAGGCAGTTATCACAGAATTGTTTATTCTTTAATTAACCACATTAACTCTGAGGTTCCCAAGGATAATAATACCTCAATTCCAACTTCAGATCATGCCATAACTCTATATGTGCCTAGGTAATATCATATCATAATACCTTCTTCAAAACATACTAGAGACTGATGTATTCAAAGGTGATATCATATCTCAATGACTTCTTCAAATTACACCAGAGCATGAAGTACTCTCAAGTGAGGCCATATCTCTAAGTTCCATTGTTACCTTTATTTAATTCAAACTTTAATTCCACGTTACCATTTATACTGCTCACCAAAGAATAAATATGTTCGTAATTAATTAATTCATACATGAATGCAAATGTTACCATTCAGAAATCACACATT
Organism: Viscum album; assembly: GCA_963277665.1. Lineage (NCBI taxonomy): Eukaryota > Viridiplantae > Streptophyta > Magnoliopsida > Santalales > Viscaceae > Viscum > Viscum album. Next base: position 438,092,112 of record OY728155.1, on the reverse strand, counting down.
ATAATGAAAATGTTCTAATTATTTATTTCACACTTGAATTTCTTTATTCCCATTCACACATCACATATTATAATGGTCGTGTTCCCATTATTTAATTCACATTTGAATGACCATGTTCCCATTTATCAATAAATAATTAATTCTACAATTAATTATACACATAATTTCCATCACTAATTAAAAAATTATTTAAACTAAAAAAATCCATTAGTTAATCTAATAATAAAATAATCCCATCAATAATACTAATCAATTAAATAATCATTTAATCACTCCAATTTCACTAAACATTCATCAATTTGTTTATTACTTAATTTAAATTGATTAATTAGAAAATTAATTATATATGTCAACCCCATTAATTAATTTCACTATTATGAAATCAATAATCATAAAATAAAACCCACAAAAAATTCCAGAATAAATTATCTAATTTTCAATATCAATTCTTCAAAATAAATTCAGAAATTAGTTACCCAAAGCCATAATATCAATATCTCATAAATAATAACCCAATTAATTATCTTAATAATAAATTCATAAATCTCATCTTTAATTTCCCATTTAATTAACTAATTAGAAATCCCTTAAATATCATAAATAATTCCTCAATTAATAATCTATGTCAAAAATACTTTAATTAATCAATTGGTCAAATCAATTAACCCAATTTACGAATTAAAATTTCTAAAGAATTATATTATTTGTGTAATTTTCATACTACTATAAAAATAATGAATATGAGAATTGAATATTAGAAAAACTACTTCAATTCATCAATAAATAATCACCTAATTGAAATCCTAAATAATTGAACAGCACAATGATGTAGATCTATATCAAATTTCAAAATCAAAAATCAAGATTAAATAAAAAAAGATCTTATAAATATAGATATAAATCTAGAATCATATAAATTTAACTACATGATATTATATAAAGACATATACCAAAATTATAAATTAAAATTAGAAGGCATAAGATAATAAATAAACTTGAATAAAGAAGTGAATGTGTGGACCCCTTAATAAAATTCAGAATGGTAATATATGTATTTAAAGTACATGAGATGGAATAATTAGAGAGAAATGGGTACATCATCAATTATACATGAAATGGAAAATAAAGGGTTTATAGGAAAACATACCCAGACAACCACAAATTAAAACTAATAAGCATAACAAAAAATATGTACTTGACTGGAAATGAGAAGTGAGAAATCACTTACTTTAGTGTGTGACTCAAAATGATGGGTAAGGTTTACTTGGTATCTTGGGGGGAATAATGGGAGGACTCTAGAGAAGGTATGTAAGAGTAGGTACATGATCTATGAATTTTGAGTGAAGTGTAATGGTAGATTTGGTGGGTTTATATATGAACTGTGTGGGGAATTACTTAACATTTATCGAACATTGGATTTGGAACCTATATAATAAAATAATTAAAACCACATACCTTCCCATAGTTGTTGACTATGTATTACCCCAATTGTAAGTGGTTTTAATTATATTATTTGTTCAAGGTCCAAAATTAATAAATTTATACTTTTTCTTATGTGAAGTGAGTCGTACTCTTAAAGAAATTATTTTTAAACCCTAAAATATGTTAACGGGTTTTGATGATTCATAAAGGATTTATAAAATTAATAAAAAAAATAAAATAAGATTATATTTATTGTAAAACATATATTTTGTCATGGATACCCTTTACAGTAATTATTTTACCATGTTTTCATCATTATGATGTCATAATACACACCGTATATTTATATGATATTTATTTTTTACCCAAAATGTGATTGTCTCAAAAAATATGAATCATTCAGCATGGGATAATTTATATGTTATGATTCCCAAAATAATATTCATTTCCCCCTTAGGCTATGTTATGGGCTTCATTTCCACTAGGTTTTTGGGGAATGTAATAAATAAATAAGGTTTGATGGGTGGGCTATCCCTTGTGGGGATATGGCATGCCTTTTCTCCATGTGTGTGTGGTGTGTGTGTGTTTGTTTGTTAAATGTAATTTTACTCAATGAACATAATATATATATATATATATATATATCTTAAAAAAGTAATGAAAATACACATATTTCAAGGGTGTGGATACATATCCCTTTATTAAATCTTAAAATTCTCCAAGGGTCTGGTGTGGGGCGATGAGACGTTCACAGGGTATCTCGACAAATATGGTATGGGCCATGATCTCAAGGAACATGAAATTCCCTTTCAAATGGTTTCTATCAATATTTTGGTGTTGTATATCCTCTTGGTCTTGGTCAATGGAAAACAATAGTGATGTTATCTCCCTTTAAGACTCTGATAAATGGGCCTCATAGGGTATAATCTCACTAGTTTCAGTCATCACTTCCTTTATCTATGTCAATTGGATTTGATAAAAACAATATTTATAGTAATCAAATAATCACTTTTAAACATCTATGTTATCAGTGATAATGATTTTGACCAGTGTTTTAAATCTAATAGTATATAATAAAGCAAAACAAGTTAATTTTTTTCTATAACCATAACACATAATAATACATTTAATAAAAATAATAAATTGAATTTTATTTATAAATGTTTATGTCATTACAATATTACCCCCTTCAGAAATTGCACCCCCAAAATTTTTTCCCAACCCAAAAACATATGAGAGTAACTCTCTTTCATCACTTCCTCTGGTTCCCACATTGCTTCTTCAAATGTGTGGTTTATCCACAATAAATTTTGCAAATGAATTGCCTTATTTATGACATTGTATGTAACAACCTGAGATTTTATAAGATACATTCTTTTTAATTTCATTCATATCTTCTTTTGTATGATACACCAAGATTATCTTTCACTATACACAACACCGTATTAGGTTGCAGTATACGCAACACTTTTCTTGGCTTGTGTTACACACAAGTTCAAGTTCGTTTGATAGAAGTTATTCTACGCAACATTGAGTGTATATATATAAATATATTAAATGTATAAATAAAATATGGTTGGATTCTATTATATGCAACAACAAAGGAGTCCTTCACTACACACAACCCTGACTTGGCTTGCATTACACGCAATCACGACCTTCCCTGATAGCGTGTGTTGTATGCAATACCGGGTTTTACTAAACAACAATATATTTTTATAATATTGTTATGAACTAGCCGTTATGAATATTATTAACTAAATTTTGAATTTTATAACATTATTATTCATCTTACACATTTTCTAGAACATGGTATTAGAACAAAATAAATTTTTTGGGTAAAATAAGTATTTTTCAAAAAATTCAGTTTTGCCGCCTTTTGATGGCACACCCACAATAAATCTAGTTTTTGAAATGTATATAAGTTCCATTTGGCAAAATAAAATTATTCTTTTGAATCAAGAAATAAAAATTTACTTCCGATAAATTTTTCATTTTATTATGATAACTTTCATATTTTAATGAATAGTTAAAACACGCTATATTTTAATTAAAAACAGCTTTTTCATTGTAATATATTATGTGGTTCAATTATAATATTGAATGGTTTTAAAGTATAAATAGAATATATGTTTACCATTTAATATAATGTATGCCATTAGCATTGATTTTACCTTGAATTCGTAGGTTAAATCAATTCAATCTTTTGCAATGTTTTAACGAAAAACCCATTTTCTTTCGACAACGGGATTAATTTTAATTTAATTTCTGCAACTTTTGTGTATTGAATTTGGAAAAATGGATTCCATATTTGGAATCAGTGGGTCCAAATTATGTTAATACGCTATTTTTTATTTTTGGGCATTGTGAATAGTAACTACGGTAAATTTTATTTACCATAGTAAAAGGTAAATCGGGTAATTAAGGGTAAATATAAGATTATAAAATTACACTAACACTTGTAAAAATCCTATTGGATGACTAGAAGTCGACCCATGTCACCTAAGGGTAGGATTATATTCATTTAATGGACTTTTTTCCATGAAAATAATTTAATTATTATTAAAACCAAAGAAAGTGACAACATGTTGCTCTCTTAAATACTATAAGTATAATAATATTTAGTTAGTGATAAACTTCATGAAACATCGAACATTAATAGTATACAGAAATATAACAAAATTATCTACATCATGATAATTTATTTAGAATTTTTTGGGATTAAATAATTATCATTAATTGTGACACAATAGTGATGCAAAAATTATTTATCTAGTAAAAAATCAACAATATAGTTTTTATTAAACTAATAGTGACCATAAAAGGAACGAAACCCTGAACAGAACTTATTTTTCATGTAAATTTAAACTATAATCATACAATGGTCTAATATTTAACCATTTGGAGTCTTATACAAGCAATTATGACACTTATATTATTTTATTTTAAATGATTCCAAAGTTGTAACCTTCATAATTTAATAAAAATAACAATTTAACTATTGTGATTTTAAGATTATAAATTTGAGTGAAAGTATTATTGTGAAGGTTAATAGATTCATCTTCATCATAAAATTTTATTTTTAATTTTTATGCAACATATAAGTATATGAAATTATTATACAAAAATGTTGTAGTAATTATTTTATTAAGAGATAAACCAAATAAATAGTTTTAAAAATAATAAAATAAATATTATATGAAATATTTAATGTTCTCAACTAATTTTCTAGAAACCTATGGCCTTTTATAAAACTATTAAAGATTTTATTTAGAACATATTTTCTGTATATATTTTTTTTAAATTCATATAAATGAATAGTGTCAAAATTGACACTATTGTTATTTTATAAAAATAACATATTATAAAAATGTTTAAAAATCAATAAAATATTTAAAATTTATAAATTTAAATTTATATGGTCTAAAATATTATAAAGTATCCAATTATGGACAATTGACAAAAAAATAAGTAATTTTTTGTTATAAGTTAAAATTTATAATGTTATTACCACAAATACAATTAAATTGATTAAGGATAAATCAAGTTGATAATGTTTAAAATAGTTTCCTAAATGTCTAAATTTTATTGGATGATGGGATTACAACCGTATATCATATTATATTTGAATAAGAGTCATTTTTGGAGGTTTTTATGTGGGGTTAGATTTATTATAAATTAATATTTCTAAGATTTCCAAAGGTGCGCCTCTCCTCCCTTATAAAAGGGAACCTCCTCCCTCTCTTCCTCACACCAATTTGAGAATTCAATCTTGGCCAACCCCTGCCAAATTATCTTATCCACTTCCCTATAAACATCCTAGAGGTCCTGGTATTCTTAAAAGAACAATTTGAGTGCCCTAAGAGGAGGCCTCAAAGAGGTGCTTCAAAGAAGAGGTAATGTTCGTTACCGATTCTTTCAACTTTATTTCTTATTCCACTTCTTATTCTTTAGTTTCTTAATTATGAAGTAATAAAATCAGTATAACTCATATAATGATATGTTATTATAAGTATGAAACAACCCTATTTCACAATTTATCCATCCTACGGAAAATGAAATCACCGCGCGTGCGTACGTAAGGAATACCATCTCTACACTGTGGTGTAATCTATTTTCCACCAACACCTTACTTGGATGGGTATAATTGTGTAAATAATGACTATATAAGATTATTGTAAAGTGATATTGATTCTTAAATATTATACATACACTTGAATACAATTCCACGATCATGGGAATGACATCATCGCTCGTGCGTATGTACGGACTACTGTCTCCACGACTCGATTAGATTCATTCTCAATGATTAACCATTCATGAATGATAATAAAGTATATATAATAAGTAATAATGATATATTTGAAATAATAATGATACTGGATTTATGTATATATATATTTATGTCATCTACTTAATTCCATTCAATTCAACAAGGAAACGAAAACAGCGTTCATGCGTACGTATGACCTACCGTCTCCATGAACGGTGTATTTATTTCCATTTATCGATATATTATATATATGTATATTCTGTATATATATTATATATAAATAATGTTTTAAATTCTGGATATATGTAATCATGATCCATGTAATCATATTAATAATTACAAGTTAAAACACGAACGACAAATGAGACGATTTTACCCAAAACACTACTTTAACATGAATTTACAAAAGAACGGGTAATATAAAGTCATAAGTGGACATTATATGATATAATAACAATGAATATGACTCTTTAATAAGTCAATAACATTATTTAAATCATTATACAGGGTTTTCAGATACGTACGAAGCATATCGGACCTAAGGTAAGGGATAATTTTGCAAATCTCATTTTTATCCGAGATTGCTTATTCATCAGTATTTACTAGGGTTATTTCTATAATCCATGTCCATGTTTTATAAAAGTGTTTCCATGTATGTTTAAAGTCATTTTTACCCATTTTTGACTTTTACTACATGGTATGTATGGAATCTTTCTATTACGAGGTACTTTTTGACTTTTCCGGCAAAAGTACGAGAATAATGTTTTTTTAACTTATACAGCACGAATAGATTTTTATTGTTTTATAAAGCCTTATTTTTAGGAATCTTACTCCAAAAGATTTCATGACTATTTTCAAAAAAATATCATTCTTTTAAAATAGCATGATGTTTTGTGAAAATAAATTTATTTTGAAGAAGAAATGATATTTTCCTCAAGAATTCATTTCAAATGTTTTATCAAAATCATTTTCCATCTATGATGAAATTATTTCATACGTGTATGTTTTAAGTTTAATGTCTCTATAATTTACATGGTTCACTTTTCTTATGATGAAATTTCCGTTTGTTTTATATGGATTATGAAATGATGGGATGATGCTTATGAAACACATTTTATTCTTTGGGTTATGATGAATGTTTTAAGATTATTTTGTGGCACAAGTAAGAATGATTTCATTATGAGATGGCTGGGACCTATATCTCCCATAAATTCATTGGGTAAATATTTTATATCTCAAGAGATAGACATGGCTGGAATGGTATGTTAATCTGGTTTAGTGTTACAAGACTGAAACGAGGAGTGAACTCGATTCAGAATGGGACTTTGTCCACTAAGATGGTCTTAGAAGCAATGCCTTGGCTACTATGGAAATAATTACATGTGATTAATGGATTCCACAATTACATGTTTTATTCCCATGCTATTTTATCATGGTTTATGTTCCATTATGATCTATGCCTTATGTACTTCCTTGTTTTATGTCGTTGCTCAAGATTTTGATGTTTAAACATTATGTTCATGTTTTTAAGTTCAAATGTATATGGTATGTTTTATTTTATCCATGATTACCCTTACTGAGCATTTGAGCTCACCCTTTTTATGTTTTATTTTCCCCAAGATCAAAAGAAAGGTTTTAGGTAAGGAAATAAAAAGTGGAAGATCTTTATGGGAGATGTTGAAGATCTTTCAACACGATTAGAAGATTACGTTCCATGTTTCCAAAGACACTAAACTATTACGGTCCTTGTGTGTCTATTTTTTGTTATGTATTAAGTATTCCAAAAAAGTAATGTAATGTCCATGTACGTCAATATTTGGGTCTATAAAGTAGGTATTAGAGGAAAGGTTTACTCAACCTTTGGATACTAGGATGCAAAAAAATTAGTGAGATCCCTAGAGATATTTCTAAGGTATATCTGGGGATGTATGTATGGTTAAGTATACGTATAGGTTATAGTCCTAGAATTGCGCTAAGGATCTTATACTTTAACCTAAAATGATAGATATTGAGGGTACTTCCCCTTTACTATGTTGTTTTCTCTGGCAAGATTTTTCCTCTCACAGAATTCTTTTTTTGTTTTAGTTAATGGAGGGAACCAGAAGGAATTTAGTTAACATTGAATCCAATGGACAAATTGGTGACTATGAGCAACAAAATTGTGTAATTCCTAGAGAGAAAGATATTGTGATTATGCTGAATAAGTCATCGCAATATATGATTGACAAGGTGAAATTTAGTGGTATGCCTAATTCATCAAATAAGAGGAAGATAGACTATTATGCATGTTCGCATGTTGAGGAGCATAATGAAAGGAAGATTGAGATTTCTAAAGTAGGGAAGAAGAACCTTGAGGAATACCTCAAATGGAGGGACTGATCTTGTCTTTGTGGAGAAAAGGGTCATAGAGTGACAGACTGTTATGAAGTTAAATGTATTATTTTTGGAGAACGTGGGAATTACCCAACTCAATGCCCTGACCTAAAAAGTTACTTCTAAATCAAGGAAGGACTTATTCTAGGACAATCATTGAAGAGGATGGATTGAAGTGTTTATGTTTTGGTATTCAAGAATAATGTTGTTGAGGTACTTTTATTGTGTATTGGAATATTTTTGTATTATTCTATTGTGGTTTTCAATAATTTTAAGGTATCAGTAACCATGAAAAGTGATTCAAATATTTTGGAAAGCAGATGATATGCGCATAATGAAGGGATAAGGAGAAAATGAAATGTCTGACAGTATTCATGAGCTCATGATTGATATAAAGACTAAGTGATATCATGGTTTGAGTATATAAAATTTTCAGGATTTTGGTATGTGGAAAGTGTTAACTTTTAACTTCATTCATGTTTTCACTATGGTTCAATGGGTATTCATTTTTCAAGAGAATACATGATTAAGGTATTCACATAATTGGAATAACAAGATATATGGGGGATAAATGATGATATGCGCATGCTTGGTTGATGACATTTCAAGTAATATGTTTCTCTATACTATGAGCTTATACCGAAGTATTTTAGATAACCCTAAATTTTGGAATGAATTATGTTGTACATAAGTTAGTATTGTTTAAGGATAGAACATTTTTTGATATTATTGACGGGATGTTATAGTAATGTAGTTTTAGAAAAAGGACAACCAGCAGGATGGGCGACAGCCCATCGCGTCGGACAAGGCTGTGGGAATCGAACCCATAACTGAAGTGCGACTGGCCTTTATCACCTACCACTGGCCTACAGGAAGTCCCTGTTTAGTAGAAACTAGTTTTATAATATTAAGCAGTATGATATATGAAGTATAAGTCCATTTTTGGAACCATATATGATTAATATCACTATAGATGGACTTATGTATTTTTTTTGATAACTTTTCTAACCTTTTGTTTGAGACAGATGGAATGACCCATCATTCTATCACATGATCTGCTAACACATCACGAATGACAAATTCAACTTCATTTCTTTAATCGATGAAGTGGAAATTGTCCAAAGAACGACCAATAGTGAGACTATACCAAAATCACGAATATATTTATTCTAATTCCAATTTCATCATATTTAGGGAAATGATCTTGAGAACCAAAAATGTTTTCCTAGTGCCATTATATCTGATGAATCAGATGGTACCTTTGATCATTACAAATTTATGGCTTTGTGATTGTTGGATTTTTCATAGCCATGTTCTCTACCACTATCTATCAGAACACGATGATTAGATTTCTATTCCATATCCATATTTTCACCAATGTTATCCTATATGGAAACCAATGATGAGTTAATTTGGGTAACCGTTATATTTCATACTTTAGTTTTTAAAGTTCAGTTTTTGTATTTCTTTTTACGATGTGGGTTTCTATGAATAGTAAACGATTTATAACCCCGATGAATTTCGAGGGAGAAATTCATTTTAAGGGGGGTAGAATGTAACAACCCGAGATTTTATAAGATATATTATTTTTAATTTCATTCATATCTTCTGTTGTACGATACACCAAGATTATCTTGCGCTATACGCAACACCATATTAGCTTGCAGTATACGCAACACTATTCTTGGCTCGTGTTACACACAACTTTAAGTTTGTTTGATAGAAGTTACTCTATGCAACATTGAGTGTATATATATATATATTTAATGTATAAATAAAATATGGTTGGATTCTGTTACACGCAACAACAAAGGAGTCCTACATTACACGCAACCCTGACTTGGCTTGCATTACACGCAATCACGACATTCCCTGATAGCGTGTGTTGTACACAAAACAGGGTTTTACTAAACAACAATATATTATTATAATATTGTTATGAACTAGCCTTTTTGAATATTATTAACTAAATTTTGAATTTTATAACATTATTATTCATCTTACACATTTTCTAGAACATGGTATAAGAACAAAATAAATTTTTCGGGTAAAATAAGTATTTTTCAAAAAATACAGTTTTGGCGCCTTTTGATGGCGCACCCACTTTAAATATAGATTTTGAAATGTTTATAAGTTCCATTTGACAAAATAAAATTATTCTTTGGAATCATGAAATAAAAAATTATTTTGGATAATGTTTTCATTTTATTCTGATAACTTTCATATTTTAATGAATAGTAAAAACACGCTATATTTTAATTAAAAACAACTTTTTCATCGTAATATCTTATGTTGTTAAATTATAATATTGAATGGTTTTAAAGTATAAATAGAATATATTTTACCATTTAATACAATGTATGTCATTAGCATTGATTTTACCTTGATTTCGTAGGTTAAATCAATTCAATCTTTTGGAATGTTTTAAAGCAAAACCCGTTTTCTTTCGACAACGGGATTAATTTTAATTTAATTAATGAAAATTTTGTTTATTGAATTTGGAAAAATGGATTCCATATTTGGGATCAGTGGGTCCAAATTATGTTAATAAGCTACTTTTTATTTTTGGGCGTTGTGAATAGTAACTACGTTAAATTTTATTTACCATAGTTAAAGGTAAATCAGGTAATTAAGGGTAAATATAAGATTATAAAATTTCCCTAACACTTGGAAAAATCCTATTGTATGACTAAAAGTCGACCCATTTCACCTAAGGGTCGGATTAGATTCATTTAATGGACTTTTTTCCATGAAAATAATTTAATTATTATTAAAACCAAAGAAAGTGACAACATGTCACTCTCTTAAATACTATAAGTATAATAATTTTAAGTTAGTGATAAACTTCATGAATCTTCAAATATTAATATTCTATAGAAAGATAACAAAATTATCTAAATCAGGAGAATTTATTTAGAATTTTTTGGGATTAAATAATTATCATTAATTGTGACACAATAGTGATACAGAAATTATTTATCTAGTGAAAAATCAAGAATATAGTTTTTATTAAACTAATAGTGACCATAAAAGGCACGAAACCCTAACCAAAACTTATTTGTCATGTAAATTTAAACTATAATCATCTAATGGTCGAATATTTGACCATTGTGAGTCTTATACAAGCAATTAAGATACTTATATTATTTTATTTTAAATGATTCCAAAGTTGTCACCTTCATAATTTAATAAATATAACAATTTAACTATTGTTATTTTAAGATGATAAATTCGATTAAAAGTATTATTGTGAAATTTAATAGATTTATCTTCATCATAGGATTTTAATTTTAATTTTTATACAACATATAAGTATATTAAATAATTATACAAAAATATTGTAGTAATTATTTTATTAAGAGATAAACAAAATAAATAGTTTTAAAAATAATAAAATAAATATTATATGAACTATTTAATGTTCTACACTAATTTTCTAGATACATATGGACTTTTATAAAACTATTAAAGCTTTTAGTTTGAACATATCCTCTGTATATATTTTATTTAAATTCATATAAATGAATAGTGTCAAAATTGACACTATTGTTATTTTATATAAATAACATATTATAAAATTGTTTAAAAATCAAAAAAATATTTAAAAATTATAAATTTAAATTTATATGGTATAAAATGTTATAAATTATCCAATTATGGTCAATTCACAAAAAAATAAGCAATTTTTTGTTATAAGTTAAAATTTAGAATGTTATTACCACAAATAAAATTAAATTGATTAAAGATAAATCAAGTTGATAATGTTTAAAATAATTTTCTAACATGTCTAAATTTTATTTTTTGATGATATTACAACCCTATCTCATCTTATATTCGAATATGAGTCATTTTTGGAGGGTTTTATGTGGGGTTAGATTTATTATAAATTAATATTTTTAAGATTTCCAAAGGTTTCCCTCTCCTCCCTTATAAAAAGGCACCTCTTCCCTCTCTTCCTCACATCAATTTGAGCCTTCATGCTCGGACAAACCCTGAATAATTCTCTTCTACACTTCCCTAGAAACATCCTAGAGGTCCTGGTCTTATTCAAAGACCAATTTTAGTGCCCTAAGAGGAGTTCTCAAAGAGGCACTTCAAAGAAGAGGTAATGTTTGTTACCGATTCATTCAACTTTATTTCTTCTTCCACTTCTTCTTATTTAGTTGTGTAATTATGAAGTAATAACATAAGTATCACTCATATACTGATATGTTAATATAATTATGAAACAACCCTATTTCACAATTTATCCATCCTACGGAAAATGAAATCACCGCACGTGCGTATGTACGTAATACCGTCTCCACGCCGTGGTGTAATCTATTTTCCACCACCACCTTACTTGGGTGGGTATAATGGTGTAAATAATGAATATATATTATTATTATAAAGTGATATTGATTCTTAAATATTATATATACACTTGAATAAAATTCCACGATCATGGGAATGATATCATCACTCGTGCGTACGTATGGACTACCGTCTCCACGACGCGATGAGATTCATTCTCAATGATTAACCATTCATGAATGATTATAAAGTATATATAATAAGTAATCATTAAATATATGAAATAATAATGATACTTGATTTATGTATATATATATGTATTTCATCTACTTAATTCCATTCAATTCAATAAGGAAACGAAAACAGCATTCATGCGTATGTACGGCCTACCGTCTCCATGAACGGTGTATTTATTTCCATTTATCGATATATTATATATATGTATATTCTGAATATATATTATATATAGATCAATTTTTACATTCTGGATATAAGTAATAATGATCCAAGTAATCATATTAATAATTACAAGTTAAAACACGAACGACAAATGAGACGATTTTACCCAAAACACTACTTTTACATGAATTTACAAAAGAACGGTAATATAAAGTCATAAGTGGACCATATATGATATAATAACAATAAATATGATTCTGTAAGAAGTCAATAACATTATTTAAATAATTATACAGGGTTTTCAGATACATACGAAGCATATCTGACCTAAGGTAAGGGATAATTTTTCAAATCTCATTTTTATCCGAGATTGTTTATTCATCAGTATTTACTGGGGTTATTTCTATAATCCATGTCCATGATTTATAAAAGTGTTTTCATGTATTTTTAAATTAATTTTTACCCATTTTTGACTTTTCTACATGGTATGTATGGAATCTTTCAATTACGAGGTTCTTTTTGACTTTTCCGGCAAAAGTACGAGAAGAATGTTTTTTTAACTTATACGGCATGAACGGATTGTTAAAATTTTATAAAGCCTTATTTTCATGAAGATTCCTCCAAAATATTTCATGACTATTTTCAAAAAAATATCTTTCTTTTAAAATAGCATGACGTTTTGTGAAAATAAATTGATTTTGAAGAAGAAAGGATATTTTCCTCAAGAATTTATTTCAAAAGTTTTATCAAAACCATTGTCCATCTATGATGAAATTATTTCATATGTGTATGTTTTAAGTTTAATTTCTATATAATTTACATGGTTTAGTTTTCTTATAATGAAATTTCTGTTTGTTTTATGTGGATTATGAAATGATGGGATGATGTTTATGATACCCATTTTATTCTTTGGGTTATCATGGATGTTTTGAGTTTATTTTGTGGCACAAGTAATAATGATTTAATTATGAGATGAGTGGTACCTATATCTCCCTCCAATGCATTGGGTAAAGATTTTATATCTCATGATATAGACATGGCTGGAACTGTATGTTAATCCGGTTTAGTGTTACAGGACTGAAACGAGGAGTGAAGTCGATTCAGAATCGGACATTGTCCACTAAGATGGTTTTGGAAGCAATGCCTTGGCTACTATGGAAATAATTACATGTGCTTAATAGATGCCACAATTACATGTTTTATTCCCATGCTATTTTATCATGTTTTATGTTCCATTATGATCTATGCCTTATTTACTTCCATGTTTTATGTAGTTCCTCAATAATTTTATGTTTAAACATTATGTTCATGTTTTTAAGATCAAATGTATATGGTTTGTTTTATTTTATCCATGATTACCCTTAATGAGCATTTGAGATCACCCTTTTTATGTTTTATTTTCCCCCAGGATCAAAATAAAGGTTTTAGGTAAGGAAAGAAAAAGTGGAAGATCTTTATGGGAGATGTTGAAGATCTTTCACCATGTTTAGAAGATTACGTTCCAAGATTCCAAAGACAGTAAACTATTATGGTCCTTGTGTGTCTGTTTTTGTTATGTATTAATTATTCCGCAAAAGTAATGTAATGTCCATGTACATCAAGATTCAGGTCTCTACATTATCTCTAGAATATATGATATTCACCATTTTATCCTGACATGAGGGATCATTCTCCAATGTTAACACATTTCGATAGAGTACTTGTGTGGGGTCGTGTAAGTAAATTCTCAAGAGGGATACATGGAATACATCATGTACCTGAGATAGGATATGTGGTTTTCCAATTCTATATGATACTGCTATGATGTGACTGAGGATCATAAACATGCTATTGTATATGAGACTAAGATTATCCTTCTTCCAAAATATCATCACTTTATTCCATAGAGACATGCATATGAATACAATTTATCTAACATAAATATCTAAGTCTCATTGACGATTATCAAAAAATCATTTCTGTTGACTCTAAGTATCATTTATGTGCAGCTCAGTGGTTATAATATTTTCCACCATTCCCTTGACATTTTTATGACCTAGTAGTTTACATTACCCAACATGTAGGTGTTCTTCACCACCTCCTATAAAAGTATTCATAGGGAACCCTATGGATTATTGTGTGGAAACTATTGTTGTAATAGAACTCTAATGAAGGATGATATTGTTCCAATCCTCCATTGAAGTAAATTGAGAACACCCCCAACATGCCTTTGTGTGTCCAAATATTCTATTAGATTGTCCCTCAGTTGGGGGGTGATAAGCCATTCTGAAGTATAACTCTGTATTTAGATCATGTTGGAGACTCTTCCAGAACATAGAGGAAAATCTTGGATCTCAGCCTGATATAATTGATAGTGGTTCTCGATGTTTCATCACCATTTCTCTAATGAATATACATTAAATTTGATCAAGTGATAAATCATATCCAATCGCAATGAAGTGTGCAGTCATTGCAATATGATCCACCACAACCCATATATAATTACTCTCTCTTGATGTGTTTGGAAAACAAGATACAAAGTCCATGGTGATGTTTTCTAATTTACATGTGGGTATATATAATTGTTTCGTTTCCCCTTGTATTTCTTCCTTTCCTCATTCACTAGATTACATAAAAGTCATGTTGATGTATATTCTACAATATTCTTCATTATATTTTCTCACTAGTAGTGCTATCAGTGATATCGATACATCATTGTTCTTCTTAGGTGGATGGAAAATGTCGAACTATGTGCATCATCCAATAGATCATTCTTCAACTCAGGATTTGATGGCACACATAGTCTTTAACCAAGTCTCTAAAATCCATCTTCATTAACACTGATCTATGGGGATTTCCATTTTCTAAAAGTTTCCACATTCTTCTGAATTACCACATCATCTCTTTGACCATATTTTAACCTATCAATAAGGGATGGTTGAGTGATCATTTGTGAAGGGATTGATGATGTTCCTTTATTCATGATACCCATGTCCATACATTTCATGTCTAATAAGATATGAACCCTCTCAAATATCTTAAAAGAGAGAATTTACCTATCTTTTCTACTTATAGATTATGAAACTTTATTTTCTTTAAAAGGATGGTATTGGATTCAGTATTCATAGTCCTTGATCAATTCTAACAATCTTAGTAGGAAAATATTCATATTTTTCTGTGTGAATATATACTTGAGGATTTTGTGATGCATATATATTTTACACTTCTATCCAAATAGATAATACTGCCATATTTTCAAAGACAATATCACATTAACCAACTCTAGATCAGGTGTTGGGAAGTTCTATTCATGATATTTCATCATCCTTAAAGGCATAGGATATCAATTTGTTATTATGCATTTATGCTCAAACCATTAAATTCTTTGAAGGACCACTAAATTCCATGAAAATTTATCCACATGTGGGTTGTATGAGTATATGGGCCATGATAAGCCTCATTTTCCAATACATGTATCTCTCTTCACATTCATCATTTTAAGAAAACATGACTCCCTTTTTCTCTAATTTGAATAAAGGATTTAAAAATAATGATAAATTTATCACAAACCGACGATATTGCCTAGTTAAATCACAGAAACTATGGATATCTGTCTCACATATTGGACTTGAACATTGTTCAATTTCTTTTATCTTTTATGGTTCCCATTTTATTACAATTCTTTTGATGATATTCCCCAAGAATGAGACTTCCTTCAAACCTAACTCATATTTTTGATACATGGTAGATATCTTCTCCTTTAAAAAGGTACTTATCCCAATGCTAAGATGTTTATCATGCTCTTCCAAAGATTTATAGAATATTAGAATATAATCTATAAATACTACAAAAAAATTTGTTGAGGTAATATCTAAAGACTCTATTCATCACGTCCATGAACATTGATGGAGAATTAGTTACTCTGAATGGAATTATTATGAACTCTCAGTTCCCATACCTTGTACAAAAACCAGTCTTGGGGATATTCCCCTTCTACAACCTATCTTGGAAATACCCTGACTGAAGATCACCATTAAAGGTGTATTGTTCTCCATGTAACTTATTAAAAATTTTATCAATCTATATAAGAATATACTTATTCATTATCATGATCTTTTGAGATAATGATATTCAATTAAAAGGTTACATGACCCATCCTTCGTCTTGAGGAAGAGGAATGGTGCACCCCATGCTGATGCACTAGGTAATATGAAGTCTTTACCTAGATTATCCTATAGTTTTTATTAATATACTCATGTTATACAATAGGAATTCAATATGAATTATTGGATAGTGGTAACATCTCTAGAATAGGATCGATTGAAAATTCTACCTCTCGTATAGGAGGAAGACTGGGAAATTCCTTGAGAAACACATTAGCATATTCCCTCACAACATGAATCTATTCAAAGACGATTCCTTCCTTATAAACAATAATTTTATCTAGATATTCTTTCTCATAGAGAAATAATATCCATGCATGAGATGTTTGTGCTAAATAAGATTCATCCTCCACCTTTCACTTGAATAGAATCAGGGGTCAATTCCTGATATACAGAGTGATTTAATTTGTGCAGTAATTTAAGTTGAAACTATAGAGAGAAATCCAATAAATGCCCATAATTACTTCAAATTATACCAAATGTAGTATGAAAAGGTTTTATGTTATTTTTAGTCCAAAATTTTTGATAACGTAGGTGTTACATAATCGAGATACAATGATTTATCAATTTGATAGTTTCCATGATAACTCAACTTCCATGATTTTTGGTGGTGTTTAAATAGTTATACTAAACATATGTGATATGATGGAATTCATAGAAGAAGAATAAATATTATGTACACTATTCTGAAATGAATAACTAGAGTAGGTTTCACCACTTCATTGTTGGGATCCACCTTAGTGGTCATGATGAAAAAGCTCACCCTTTCCTCTATAGAGGTTAATGGTTGTCTATGAAATCCCTTACCTTAGTGAAATAATTTTAAAAATTACTTGGTTTCTTGAAGAAGAAGAAATTAATAATGTTCTTAAGGTTGATCAGACCATTCCTTTATTCAATGACACTGATGGGTTTCTCTTATCCGTAATCGTTATCCAAATACCCATTCTTCCAAACATAAATCATTTCCTTGTCCCCATAAGTCAATTTTTGGGGTGCTTCTTTCCACACATTTGAAATGAGGGATGTTGAAATTTCATGGTACTATTAGATTGATCTAATGGACCTACATAAGTAAACTCAAATTTCTTCTTCCTATCACTATGATATCATTTATATTATCATATCTCAATTTCACGTTTTTGGTAATATAAGATAAATCGCTAATAGCTATCAAAGTCTCATATCACCAAGGATTTTCATAGAGTTTGTTTTATCACACTAAATAAGTAATCAACCTTGTATTTGGGGGTAATGAAAAAGATAAAGGTGTATCATTAATTTGTTGCGAAGTTTTTCATGTACACCTTAATAGATTCATCTTATTTTTTCTTGAGGTAATGTAAATCACTTTTCTTTTTAAGTAGGAGACTTCAAAGAAAATATTTTTCAAAAAAAAACCACAATTACTTCCACCTATTCACATCAATATATTCCCTAGGCTTCGTATTCTTGATAAACATTCATCACAAATCAGATTCTCCCTCTATACGATAAACATCTTGTAGAACCTTCTCTTACATTGAAGGATCTAGAATATATTACAAATGGAGTCGATCCCTTATTCCATGATTAATAGATCTTATGATCTGTTTAATGTTGGAGGGTTTTGTCACATAAAGTACTCAATTGCATCTTTTTCTTTCTTAAGGGGATATGAGAACTCCTCTTAGTCTATGTTTCTATTCTTAACCTGAGTCAGCTGAGAGAGTATTGTTATATAATTTGTGATTCCTGCTCTTATCTGGTTTGGCATCTCATTGGGACAATCATCACATTTCCTGTCATATTAATTCTTTACCCAATTACTCCTACTTCAATCCATTGGATAGAATAAAGGGAAAATTAGGAGTGGGTATTTTTATACTAATAAACATATAAAATGAAATCCAAACACATTAAATTGATTAATTATAAATTACATTTATTTTCATAAACTATGTATTTCTAGGATAAAATATATGTTATCGATGATATATTTTCTAACATATAGTTATATGGGTGTTTTTTAGTTCCCTTAATAATGGTTCATCAAATGATTTTGAATTGTCTAGAGCATATCCCCTGGGATTTTCAAACCTAGTGTCCATAACTTCTTCTTATTGTTCACGAGTTCTTAGTTGAGTCTAGCTCAATGCTTTATTTCTATGTTTTCCCCTATGTACAATTTTGCAAGAGCCACATCCAATTATAATATCTAGGCATGGATGTAATTTCTTGATAAACCAATTAATATATAATTACCAAAATTTATTTATGTTTTATTATAATTAGTATTATCTCTATGTTTTTCTATATATTTTTCTAATTATAACCCCCAAAATAACTAAGAATCACTTTAATACCAACTATAACAACCATGCTCTTTATTTCACATTAATATATGACTTATTACATATTTTTAGTCTTACTATGACCCAAAATATTGATAAGTATAGTTTCTTTGGGAATTATGTACATTATATAACAACTTAAAATGTGTAATACATTATGTTTATTGAAAACATCCGTAATATGATATCACTTAAAACTGTCAGGGATAACCTAGAGATAGACATAAGAAATTGGTGAGCTATAAATCCCAATAAGGGAATAAACATGGCATAACATGAAGAAATAAATAAATGTTAGAGAATAAAAATATAAAATGATAACAAAGGGTTTGAGAATCATAAACATGAATAATGAGACATGATATGACATGATAATCATAAAGGCTACATGGTAAATACAAAAGCAACCTAAAACACTAAATCAAAAACATAGGTCAAGGCTAACAAACAAGAAATAAAGATGGAAAAAGTACCATAAAAAAATTATGTTTACAATATTTTAAAAAATGATATCAACTGTGACTAAACGTTACCCAATTCATTAGATCACTGTATAATTTCGGGTGCACCGATCACATTCATTTCATTCTCAGTCTTAATTATTCCATATATATCAAACAAAATGGATTTATTCATCATCATATTTTATTCAATTATCAATGAGAGTGGAATAAAAATATTTAGGTACCAATAAAAATAATTATATGGTTATAAAGGTGAACAACTTTCCTAGGAAATTGGTACGGTATTCCCTACACAATTGTTCTTTTATGGAAAATGTTTGTGAAATTTCATGAGCATAATAGCATCGCTTAAAAATTATTAAAATGGGTTGATGAGATAAAATTGATTATATCATCAGTTTTACATAAAATGGTATGTAATGTGGATATATCAAGACATATCCCAACATTAGGTATTTTAAATATAAGACATAAGATAATAAATAAACTTGAATAAAGAATATAAGGTGAGGATCCCTTAGTAGATTTCAGCATGTAAAAAGACGTGCATAAAGGTTAATTGGATCAATTAATGAGTGTGAAAGGGGTTTAAAATCATTTATACATAAAATGGTTATTAATGGAGTTGTAGGTAAACTTACTCGAACAACCACAAGTTGAAACTATGAAACATAACATAAAATAGGTAGTTGAATTGAAATGGGAAGAGAGAAATACCTTACTTGAGTCTGTTACTCCAAATTCATGGGAGGAGCTTCTGGTAATATTTGGGGAAGCAATGGATGGATATAGAGGAGGAATGAAGAATAATGACTTTTTACAAGAATTTTTAGTGATGAGGAATGGGATATTGTGTTGGTTCATATTGACAATTAGTGAGAAATTCTTTATCATTTCACCAATTTAGGTTTTGGACTCTATATAATAAAATTACCAAAACCAAAAAATTTACCATAGTCCCTGAAAAATGATAATGGTTGAAATTTTACTTAAGACAATGGCTTGAAATTAATAAAATAATACCCATTCTTATGTGGAAGTGATTTATACTTATAATGAAATGAGTTTAAAACCAGAAAATACCTTAATGGTTTTGGAATACTCATAATGGATTTATAAAATAAATAAAATAAACATAAAATTAAATTATATTAAATTAAAACCTTATATTTGTACATGTATACCATTTAGAGTATTTATTTTATGACTTTTCAGACATTATGATGTCATAATACACATAGTATAATTACACTGCATTTAATTTTTACCCAAAAATCCGGCTATCTCATAAAATTATGAAAATTAAATTTTGGATAATTTCAACACTATAATTCCAAAAATAATATTAATGTAATTCAAACAATTTTCTATATATGTAAATTATCACTTTTTAAATAAAAATCTTCATTTATCGAGAAATTATGGGTTTTTTGACAATAATAGTATTTGAACAACTATAATAATTATATTTTACATCATAAAAATTATATGATTATTTTCATTTAATAACAATTATTTAACAACATTATTTTATTAAAATATTATTTATTTCAAAAATCTATTAATTTACCAAAACAAATTCATTAATTGAATTTGAATATTAATCCAAAATAGTATTTTTGTTTTATTGTATCAGGATAAAAATAATTTATAAATTCAGAATAATAGGATGATAATATATTCATTATTCTATAAAAAATAATGTATATACTCATATTTCTAATGTCTTGACACATATCTATTTAATACACAATAAAATTCATTAAGAGTAAGGTGTGTGATGGCGAGACTTGCATGAGGTGGTCAAGCATTCATGGTTTTGGTGGTGATCTCGATGAGCTTGAAATTATTATGCAAATAGTTTCAATCATGCTTAAGTTCTTTGATATGATATTGGAATTCATCAGGGGAAAATAATAGTGAATCAATCTCACTCAAAAGATCTGACAAATTGGACTCATAGGGTATGATCCTACTGGTTGAGGCCATCAATTCCTTCATTTTTCAATTGGATTTATTAAAACCATATATCTATACCAATCATGTTATCACTATTAAATGGATATATTGTCAATGTTAAAATGATTAACGGTTTTTTAAATATGATAGGATATCAAAAAACCAAACAAGTTCATGTTTTTTCTATAACCATGACACATAGTAATAAAATTCATTTAAATCATAATTGAAATTTTATTTATAAATGTTCAGTTTGTTACATTGGATATCCTAGTGATGGTTGGGTATGTACCATATATGCCAAAGAGATGTGGTTCATGGTGATCATGAGTTTCCATAAGGACATGGATATTCCTAAAATATTATATTAAAGGCATTTTGAATACCTATGATAATAACTTATAAATCTTCTGGAGTGATTCTGGTATCATGGTCAGGTTTATAAGGAAGGCTCAATTGAATTCATAACATTATTTGTTTTTTTTATGGTTTTATAGTGACATAATAGAATCTGGTTTCAACGTGAAATGAGTGATATATCTTACAAATTTTATAAATAAATCACTAAGGTCGATTTGGATAGTAGATTCCACTATAAGTAGAAGTATAGTTGATTATTTTTGTGTCTTAGCTTAGGATTAATGGAGTACGACTATTAAATCACGGGTTATGATGTGTGACTGAGTGATATGAGAGCATAGACCTACTGGTATAAATAATAATGAAATGGATTATGGTAGGTAACCCCTGAGAGGGTTACATAGAGGTTCACTCTACCATTTACAAGTAGAATGTGGATTGGAATGGATTTTCCTGAAAATCCCCAATGAATGTGGAAAAGTGTGCATTGGTTATGCACAATGACCATTGAGATTGTGGACTAGTAACATGTATTTGGTGTGTAAAGGCCCAATGATTCTATGAGATTATTTTAGGAATGGTAGAGTTATTTTTTCTTAGAATTGGGATATTTCCATTTATGGTGAAATGATATATTATAAATAGTTCGGAGTAACATGGTTTGGTCGGTCCAAGAATTCACTTTGATTGATGTTTTTTGGAATTTCATATACATTTATTGATAAGAGTGTAACACATGTAATGAAATAAAATATTCATATTTTTATTAGGTTTTAGTGTAAGGGAATAAATATATGGGGATTTCACCATTAGATTTTGGAGGGTATGACCCTCACTACGGGTGAATTTTGGATAATTTCAAAGATGATGTTCCTGATAATCCATGAATTGGTGGTGATGATTTTTTATATTAGAAATCGGGTAGGTAAGTTTCCAGTTTATTACATTCATTTCACTTGGTAATATATATTATGTGGTATATAAAGATTAAGTGTTTGGTTCAGTGGTGCGATGCCTAAGAGAATCTTATACTAGGTGGAATGAAACAGGTCATTGGTGTATGATCCTCCTATTTCAAGGCTAATAGAGATGGTTAAACTATTTTTTATGGTTGTTATCTAACTGAGATATTTTTGTGAAGTTATACTTGTTTTATCTACATCCACAAAGAGAACTAGATTTTGAAATGAGATGGGGTGCTAGATGAAGATTGTGTGCTTGAATTGTGATAAAGATAGAATTTGGTGTGATATAAGAGTGTTTTTTATTTGATAATTGTTTGTACTCATGTGTGGAGAATGATAGTGAATTAGGTTAGTCTAGGATCCATATATATTATGAGTTCTACATCAGGTTTACAATTTAATGTGGGTCTCTAGATGATCTTTCAATTCCCTATTGAAATAAGGCATCATGATTGGGTAATGTGGTGATATGTCGATTGTTGAGGCTGAGTGTTTTCATGGAAAGTTGGACATAGGGGGCACAAATAGTGTTTTTGTGTTTAATTGGATGCATGGAGGTGGAAAATAGATATGGTGCATCATAACGAGTTTGATGAGTGAGGTTTTTTTTCAAACCTACAATTTTTTGAAAATGCCAGTGTATCTGGGTTGTTTAGCTCTATAAAATTTAGTTCAAAATTAAGAACAAGGAGGAATATTAAATTCAAAATTATGGATTATAATTAAATAGATATTATTAGGGTTATTATTGGGGATAAAATCCATATGGTTGGTAGTTTATAATAACCCACAATGTTACTTGTTTATAAATTTAGAAGAAATTTGTATTTTTTGATTAGAAGTAAGGTTTGTGTAATTCTTTCATTGGTTTTGGAAATAGGTGTATATTCAGAACAAGGTGGGAGAGGGTCACTATATGTTACCATCCAAACTCACTCTATAGTAACAAGATAAGAGTGTTTCATGACCTTGGTCATGCATCCATTTACGCTTGGGGTTACTAACTAGTATTGGGGGTCAACTGTGTTACCGTGGGAGTAAAATATATTCATATAATTGTGAATAAAATAGTGGAAATAACCAATAAAATATATAAAAAATCTGAGTACAAAAAATAAATAAACATATCATTTCTATAACAAAAGGATCAAAACATATAGCCATACAAATCAATTGGAAACCGAGTAAGAAAAAACACATTTAGAATGAATGAAATAAATTAAATATAAGAGGATATATTAATATTCCAAAGCCTCACCTCAAAAATCCATCTATGAAACATATCTTGATAATAAAACTATGGAACTCTCCCAAACCCAAACATGTAAACAATATTGTTTTCTTGGTAACCAATGGTCCTAGTTTCTCAAAGAACGTGTGAGTATAAATCATGAGTAAGGGAAATATAATGGAGTTCGTTAAGTAACATATTACACAATGTATACACTATGTGATAAACATATAATAATAATTAAATATTTTAATATGTAAAAAAATATCCACATTTGATCATAATGGTATAAGGTGACACTTGAGATCGAAAATACCTCCTATGGCCAGTGATGAATGTCTCTTAGAATGTAACATAACCATTAGAGGATATACATGTCCCACCCTGAAATCTCATATAAATATATATATTAGTATATAAAATTACTTGGGGGGTGGGGGTGGAAAACCTAGATCTTATCATATTGAGGGGATTGGAAGCCCCCAATTATATCTCATATATCGCATCAAGGATAAAATGTGGTCCCCATTATATCACTTATACAATAGTTAAATGGAATTAATACCCACAACCATATCTTATATCACATTAGATAGAATTATACACAACCAATATATCTTATATATCATAATCAGGGGGGAATTGTGCCCCACCCACATATAACATGTCACATTTGGGGGAATAGAACCCCACCTATATATCTCATATATGATTCACAAATGTAATGGTACCCAACCTTATAACTTATATCACATTGGGGAGGAATGGATCACAACCATTATTCCATATATATCAATCATATGTGTAGGCCATCCACCAATACCCATAACATGTAATTGAGGTCATCCAATCGAGCACATAACCTGTAATCTCCACTACATTCATTCTAGGATACAAGTATACTAGATTCTCTACACTATCCCTTTCAGGGAACATCATAATGTTGGGAACCCACTAAGGTCCCCTAGGGAACATTATATTTTTGAACACCCTACATATTTTTATCTCCCTCATCCCCAACACTACTGTTAAATCCCATCACTCATTGGGAATAACCAACCACGACATCACCATGATGATATTACAACAACCCTAAACACATAGGTACCCCCATATGAAATCACAATATAGAGAAAAGATACAACCTATCTCTATTCAAGATTCATCCTAGGTTAATCCTCTCAAACCCAAACATTATATAATCCTACCTAGGGAATAACCACCCATGTAATCACATACTAGTAGGTAAGTAACACTCACTCTAGTCTCTAATCATCTAGAACAGTGTCTATAATGTATCTCAAAGTTCCAAATTGTCCTACATGACAAAACACTCATAGTATAATGTTCTCCTCTATAGGAATGGGTCTATAGAAACCCATATCAAGGAAACCATGTTATATATATTTCATTTTTACCCATAAAGTGTATTTATATATCACTTCACATATTCATGATTAGGCCCTCGAACATCAGTGGTCGAGGAACTAATAAGTGTTAAAGGTTCAATGTTTCCCTTGTTTATTTTTTTATTTCATTGGAATTTAAAAATAATTATTTAAAATTTTACTTCAATTTCATATATGATTAAAGAATTTATATCTCAAGCAACATAAATAATTCATAATCATAGGTTGATGTTCAAGGGGCCACCTTCCTCATTCAATGTGTTACACTCCGTCTAAGAAAGAAAGTCTAGTACCACCTACACTCACACAAGAATGTTCCATCAATATAAATATATAACTCCATTTAATCCATCATAAATTTATTATAATTTAGTGATTAATATTTTTCACATTTAAAAAAAATAATTTCATAACGTTTTCATTATTTTATTTATTGGGAATATTTAAGGAATAAATTATTTAATAATTTATTGAGGTTAGAATCTGTGAAAATGGGGTTTACAACACCCCCAACATCTTTCTTGAAATTAAATTCACAAAATATCCAACCTTTAATTCCATTCCATCCATTAGTTTCACCAAAAATAATAGAAAATCCAAATTAAAATAAGGTAGTGACATTTCCCAGATAATCGGTGTGAAACCTTGTTTAATCATCCCTTTAAGATCACCTATAGTAATGATAAGATAACACCACCAGTATTAAGACAATTCCACTATATTTTGGTGGATGTATTTCTAATGTTCTTTCTCGTTACATAAATTTTGTATTGAGAAAGAGGGAAAACCTAATATAGAATTGATAAAAAGCATAAGATTTATCAAAAAATATCCTCTATATCAAATGACCATCGAATATATTATTAAATGGGAGATTTATCACTATTAGAAGAAGAATGGAATGATAGAACCATTTAAGTTTAATCCCTTATATACATGATATGATTATTTTGAAAATTACCTTTAGAATGTGTTTTTAATCAATTATTCAATATTTTTGAAATTCTGAAAAATCTGTTCATTTCTTTCAAAAATTAAATTTTTCAGAAACCCCCAACAATTATCTTATGTATACCCCAAGAGATCCCAAAGGTAATATATAAAAAATAATACATATATTAAATAAATATTTTATGTATTATATTTAACATATATAGGCTTACATAGTGTCTTTCCTTAGTAAAAAAACTCCATACATAACATCCTTGGCATATGCCTAAAACTTTTAAACCTTGCGTAAGGGTTTCCAATTTGAAAAATACCCATGCATAATATATTTTCAATATGTAAGGTTTATTCATTTGAAAATACCGATATGAAATAAATGTTCCATTATTTGTATGTTTCCCCATATATGTAATATATTTTATATTAGAATAATTCCATTCATTTGATAATTCTCAAATACCTAATGTTATTTACCTTGAAAAAATCATATGTTTATCATTTTACTCCCATTGAAAACATAGATAAACAATGCAAATATTTTTTTGGCTTATCGGAAAAAAATTTCTCAACATTATTAAATAACATGTAATATATTTTTATTCGTGCACAAAATTTTTTTCAAAGATAATTTATTATCATTTTTGGAAGAAACTTATTTAATATATGTTTTCCTGTACATAATATAATTTTAAAATTAAATAAAATTCCCATAAAAAAATTACCATGCATAATTTTTTTATGTCATGTTTATGGTTTTTGACATTGCCAAAATACAATTTGAAACGTATTTGATCAATGCATAATATATTTTCATGGAAGAGTTATTATTTAATGTTGTTCTATATATAAATAGTTTTTTTCAATTGGAAAATTTAGAAAAGTATTTATTACCAAATATGTAGTATATATTTTACTTTGGAAAAAATTAAACATGTTACATTTTTAGTTGATATGTAAAATATATTACAAAGAATATGTCTTTTCTTTTTCCAAAAAACATGATACGTAACATTTTTTCTTCATTCTTAATATTTTTTTCTTATGCATGATATTTTTCATGGTAATATTTATTATGTACTATATTTTAATCCATACAGGATATATTTTTCTTAATTCATATGATATTTTCAATATGTACAACATTCTTCTTAGTGAATATATACATAATATATTTTTTAACATTTAAGTCTTTTCACATTGAAAAAAACTGATAAATCTATTATTTTAGCACATGAATAATATATTACTAATATGTTATATATTCTATTTATATTGAATTAAATACATAGCATATCATTTCATAGGTAATGTCACGACCCGTCCACAGGGGCCCATGCCGTGACTACCCCAAGCCCGCCTTCCATAGGCCAGTGGCTGGTGACTAGCACCAAAGGCATAAATACCTAAAACTGGGAAGACATTGCCTTTACATGTTATAAACACACAAAACAGAGTAGTTTTATTCAATAAACTAATTAAAACTATAAACCAAAGATATGATGAAAAGTAAAGGGGCTGGAAATACAAGACCCACTGTAAAGTACAAGAAAACCGAAAGTATAAGGAAAACAAGTACAACATAAGATATGTGAAACAACAGCTGGATTGTCCTCCCGGAAATCCTACCTGAATGGTTGGTATAGATAGACTCCACAGAACTCCACGTCCGTCCGTCTCTTCCATTTACTATCACTCCATGTGGTTCACCTCTGGGTACCATCCAATCCTCATACACTCAGCCTCGGTCAGCACTGTCTGTCGTCTGCATCCAACAAAATGAGGTGTGGGCATAGCCCATGAATGAGTGAGTATAAAGATACTCAGTAGGGACCCCGAGACCCTCAAGGTATCACAAAATCCAACATGGATGTAACAAAAAGAAGAAAACAACAGATAACCACACTTAGGTATATGCCTATACATATACCTATGTTATCAAGTAATTTGTCTCAATCATGAGGTAACCTTAAAAGTTACTAACTCAGCTCATCTTGTATTTTTATTCACATTAACTAAACCATGACTACTCGAGAACTCATCTTATGTTATGTACAGTGGGCCTGCCACGACACTAAGGCACTTCCCACTATCCTTGGTCTGCTGAGGTACTCCTCCTGTCGAGTATTGTGGGTCTGGCGTGCTCACACAGAGGCAATCCCCACTGTGGGTCTACCGCCAACTTCCAGGAAATACCCTAATAGATTGTAGAGTAACTCCTCCTATCCAGTACTGTAGGTCTTCCACCAACTACCAGGCGCTCCTCCACCGTGGGTCTGCCACCACAACCAGGCGCTCCCCACTAGACTAGTTGAATCACTCCGAGTCGAATCGGCCAAGCAGTCGTCAGGCCTTAGCCAACTACTAGGTATTCGTACTACGCTGCTCATCTCTAGGAGGACCAGCTCCACGAGCTACAAGTTGATACTCCAACTATCCTGAAGTCCCACATAGATGTATATCAAAGGTATGCCTCGTCATTGGGGTCTCAACACAATAGAAAACGCATCAATCAGACTCCCGGTCTATGAGTTATAAGCTTTTATGTTCCGGGGGCCCAGTTGGATTCGTGTACTATCCAACCTAACCGTATCTCAAAAAATCTCTGAACTCTAGTGGGGTATATTGAAAGGGACCGTCGTGCTCCAAGAAAACCATCATCGCTAATCATTCGTCAAACGGTCATCCGGTACCAAAGATATGGCCAAAGGAAGTAACAGTCAGTAATGGGCCTGGGCCCGGTCCGACCGGGTCGAACTAACTCGGACCAACCCAGACTGGGCCGACCTGGTCTGAGTCGACCTGGTCATCCCGCTAGGTTTGTCCTGGTGCTCTGGGCCCGGCCCAACAGACTACGGGGGTGGTTCAACCCAGAGGCTGGGGTCGGTTCGTCCAGCGCCGCGAGGGGCACGACTCGGGTGACTTGGCCAAGAATCTGGGGCATGGTTCGGGCAAGCCGAGTGGTGGATGAGAGGGCACCAAGAAGGCCGGTAGGAGGCCGGGCAGGCTGGGTGGCATGCTGGGCAGGCCAGAGAGGCGCCCGACAGACTGGCAGGGCACTGGGAAGGCCACAGGTAGGCTGCGTAGGGCGAGGGAAGGCTGGAAGGGCACATGCCATGCCACGGGCAGGCGGTGCAGGGCGCGGCAAGGCCGCGTGTGGCATGGGCAGGTTGCGGGTAGGCGGGCCGGATGCCGATGGCGGCTGGGTAGGCCGGTTCGGCGTGGCGCGGGCTGGTGGTGTTCTGCCAGGAACACCGGTGTGCCGCGGGGGCAGCGCGGTTCGCGGAGGCCGTGGGTAATGCGGCCTTTTTTGTTGCCGCCTTCGTCTCTACGTTGCCACTTTGAAGAACACCAAAAGAAAGAAAAATCGGCAGAGGATGTCGGGCCATGTTAGGTTAGACCGCATCCTCTGCGTTTAATGTGGTATCAATTGGTTCATCAAGAAGAGAAGATGAACTACAATTAATTACATCACTTTTCATCGATTCCTTTCATTCGATGATGATAATTAGAAAAGAAAAGCATCAACATTCAATAAACCCCTGCCTAGATTGCCAGGCGTCGATGGTGCAGTCACGGGAAGAAGACGTAGAAGATTGTTGTTTGTCGCGTCTGCCATGCACTTCTACTTCCGAGTTTGCTCTACGGTTGTGGAAGTGGCCCCACATTGGTAGGTGTCTGGAAAAATCGTCAAATAAGGATCATCACCGACGTTCTTCGTTGGAAGAATGCATTCTTCTTTCTTCATTGGAAGGATTATATCATCCCCCAATAATTCTCCTTCCCAACAACCACCCAAATTCCAAATGAATATAATAGAAGAAAGAGTTTTTCTGTTATTTTGTTAGCACAACAATTAAAATTGGAGAATTAATTTAAGAGGCTCCCCCTAATTAATTCATGTGAGTTGGCATGAATTTATTAGGAGAGATTGGCACAAATTAAAAGTTAGGGGAGTTGACTCTATTAAGGTGGGGGTGGTGGTGGTTAGGGAGTTTCTCCCCATTTAATGGGTAGTTGAAGAATCAAAAGGATCTCACTCATTAATGAGGTAGAGTTGAGAGGTTTTCCTCTCCTCCCATTAATAGAAGGGTTAAGCCCCGTGTGGTAACCACCACATTAATCCTCTAATGAGAGGTTTAGTTAGTGTGGGACCCACCACCATAACCTTTCATGAGAGGTTAAGGTGCGGTGGCCCCACCTCCAACTCCCATGATGAGATTTTAACCACCAACACTCACATCGATGCTCAATAAAATAATGTGTAGCTCACTTTATTTTATTAATTTTTTTGAAGAAAACCCAAAATCTGCCTTCTATCCTCAACTCAAATCCATCGAAGTGAAAGTCTTCTTAAGAGAATACCAGCACTGCAAGTTCAATAGTGCCCTCAGATTTCAATTCTGAGAACCGATTCAAAAGTTATAGAATTATGCTCATACGTTTACTGAACATACCAGAACAAAAAATCAGAAATTGATTCCAGTCACACCGGGGATAAGAATCAAGTGCTGTAAATTTTCACGAACTCATAAAATTCCCTTGTATTTATGAAAAAAATTCCATGGAATTTCCATGTATTTACATTCTCCCTACATCAGGGCTTCACGTCCACGTAAGATACAAATCAAACTATGGGAACAAATGGGGGTACTAATCACACATATGAGCTTCCCACGCCCATGTGATCTCCTAGAGGTTCCCATTCTTCCAACGTACGTGAACCAGAGGTATCGACCATCCATTTAGAACTCGGTCCTTTCGATCCTCAATCTTTATTGGAACCTCCGTAAAAGTATCCCCATCATCGACATCCATCTTTCCATGGTCGATGATGTGGGAAGGGTCATGCATGTATCTCCTTAGCTGAGATACGTGGAAGATGTCATGCACATGGGGCAACCAAGGTGGCAAAGCTAGGTGGTAAGCCACCTCACCTACACTGCTGAGGACCTGGAAAGGTCAGATGAATCTCAGAGATAACTTGCGGCCTCCGCCAAATCATCGTAGACCTCATCGAGGGGAGACCCGTAGAAAGACGTGGTCTCCATAATCAAACTCAAGAGGCCTCTGTCTCCTGTCATCATATTACTTCTTCCTACTATGTGCAATCTTCATCCGCTCCAGGATGATCTGAACCTTCTTTGTGGTTGCCCGTACCATCTCTGTTCCCACTTGTGCTGATTCCCCAGGGTCTGTCCAGCATAGTGGCGATCTGCAAGGTCGGCCATATAATGGATCAAATGGTTCCATCCCAATTGTGGAGTGATAGCTGTTGTGATAAGAAAACTCCACCAAAGGTAAGTGATCCTCTTATATTGGCCGAAATTCTTGGACACAAGCATGTATCATGTCCTCAAGGGTCTGTACGGTCTGCTCAGTCTGACCATCCGTCTGAGGATGGAAGACAGTGCTCAGATGTAGTTGCGTCTCGAAAGCCTCTTGCAACACCTTCCATAGCCAGGAAGTAAAATGTGTGTCACGATTGGAGACATTCAATGAAGTTACTCCATGTAGTCGTACAATCTCCTGCACATAGAGGAATCTCAAGCACTCTACTGAACCTTGATCAGTGATCGGTAGGAAGTCGGCCGACTTCATGAGTCGGTCAAGGATCACCCAAATCAAGTAATGACCCATGGATGTACATGGAATACCCATCACAATGTCTATGGATATCATATCCCACTTCCACTCTGGGAACTCTAAAGGCTGTACCAAGCCTACTGGTACCTAGTGCTCCACCGTAACTTGCTGACAAGTGAGGCATTGAGAAAAAAAACTCTGCTACCACCTTCTTCATACCTGACCACCTGCGCTATCATCTGAGGTCCCGATACATATTCACCACTCCTAGATGTATCACTAAAGAGAATGTGTGGAACTCCCTCAAAACTTCCCCCTGAAGTGACACTGGTACCATAGTACGTCCTCTAAAGAGGATGACGTGGTCCCCACCTTCAGAAAATCCATCAGGTGCCTACCATGTGGATATCTTGGCACGTCATGTCTTGTAGTCAACATCTCTATGTTGTGCCTCCCGGACTCACTGAAGAAGTGGGGGAGTGATTATAAGAGACTGTAGAAAGGCTGCTCTGTCTCTATCCACAAAGGAAATCTGTAAGGCAGCAAGCTGCACTGTTGCCTCGCCTAGCAGCTGTATAATAGATATCATTCTGAGTGCATCTGCTACAACATTCCCCTGCCTAGGAGTATAGACTTTCTCAAAGTCATGGTCCTGGAGGAACACAAACCATCGTCACTGTCTCAGGTTCATTTCCTTCTGAGGGAAGATATACCTAATACTCTTGTGATCAGAGTACATGGTAAAATGTTCACCCATAAGATAGATCTTCCACATCTTCAAGGCGAAGACCACTGCTGCTAACTCTAGGTCGTGGGTAACATAGTTCTGGTCATGCTATCTCAGCTACCAAGAATCATATGCGATCAGAGTTATCTCATGCATCAGGACACACCCAAGTCTGGTCCCTGATGCGTTGCAGGAAACTACAAACCCTACACCTTCCTCTAGAAGCCTCATGATAGGGCACTAGTCAGCCTCTGCCTTAGCTCCTAGAAGATCTGCTAGAATCTCTCTGACCACACGATGGGTTTCCACTTCTTCGTCAAGGCTGATAGTGGTGGTGAATGTCTGGAAATGTTTGGATCTAATATCCAGAAGTAATCAGCCAAATATAGGAAACTCTACTATTTCGTCACACTCTTGGGTGGCTCCCATGCAAGTACCACCTCAATCATCACTGGATCCACTACAACTCTAGTCTTCGAGATGACATGACCCAAAATGGGAACCTCTCTGATCAAGAACTGGCACTTGGAGAGCTTACCATAAAGCGGGTTACCTCAGAGTGTGTCTAGTACTACTCACAAATGGTAGGAATGCTCCTCCTCAGTAGTTGAGTAGATCAGAATGTCATCGATGAAGACTACAACAAAGCGATCGATGTAGGGCTATAAGATCATGTTCATGAGTCCCAGGAATACAGATGGAGTGTTGGTTACACCTAAAGGAAAAACCAAGAACTCTTAGTGGTCGTACCGACATTTGAAGGCCATATTCTACACATCCTCATCTCGATCACTGAGCTGGTGATAGCCTGATATGAGGTCTATATTCAAGATCCACCGTGCTATCTTCAACTGATCAAAGAGGATGTCAATCCTTGGGAGTGGGTACTTGTTCTTCACAGTCACCTGGTTTAGGCGACGGTAGTACACACAAAGCCTCATGCTCCCATCCTCCTTCTTGGTGAAAAGAATCGGCAGTGCTCGAGGAGAAACACTGGGCCGGATGAATCGCTTCCCCTATAAGTCCTCCAACTGTACCCACATATCACGAAGCTCGGTGGGAGCCATCTGATATGATGGAGTAGATATCGATGCCGTCTCGGGGTACATGCCAATGTAGAAGTCCACCACTCTCTAAGGATGAAGTCCTAGAACATCGTCAGGGAAAACATCCACGTATTGGTCCACCACATCAGGATGGCTCGAACTCTTCACATCAACTGATCTGAGGGTATGGTAGGCCAACTGATGAGTGATCGGCTATACCCTCCTCAAACTATGTCTGTCTCGCGCTGCAAAGGCT
Source organism: Viscum album (assembly GCA_963277665.1). NCBI lineage: Eukaryota > Viridiplantae > Streptophyta > Magnoliopsida > Santalales > Viscaceae > Viscum > Viscum album. The sequence continues at coordinate 438,057,929 of OY728155.1, read as the reverse complement.
CCATTATCACCGGTGAAGGTTAACCTTGTCCCATCTATGTTGACACACCACACTTTGCGCCTAATACAGTCAATCTGAGCATAGACTCCAGATAACTAGTCCATACCCAAGATGACTTCGTAAGGCCTCGGCGCCGCTAAGAGGAGATTCCAGTCAAAGCTCTCGCCTCCTAGAGTAATCTCACACGGTCAGAACTAGTGCATAATCATCTAGTCTTCTCCTGTAGGAGTCTCTATCCATAAGGATCGAGCCCACAACTCCATCAGAATTTCTGAGATCTGAACGAGGGTAGTAAAAATAAAAGAGTGACAGGCACCTATGTATATAGGAACTACAACTATGGTGGAGTAGACACAGATCGTACCTCGAATCATCTCCATAATGCCATGATTGTAAGAATTAGCTACCTAATGATAAGATATCCCCTTTCAACATGCTCCCTGCAGTCGGGGTGGACCTCCTGGCGGTGTTGGTGGTAACACCTCAAATCATCTCCCCCCGCCTACTGCACGAATAGCTCCTCTGCCACATCTGTCGTCTCCCTACAGATCACCTCGATTGAATCTCTATTATTTCCTGGGTGGTCCTTTGAACATATGATGATCATCTGAATGGCAGGTCGGATAGTCATGAGCCATGTGACCATGCCTTCCGCATGAGTAACATTGTCTGAACCTAGAATGTCTGGCCTTATCTCCACTAGAGGTTCCCTATACAAATGATTCTGAGTCTTCCAGTCATCCACCTATAGGTCTGGTCCTCTTGGACCTCTGCGACATCTGTCTACTTCCAGCTATAGAAGACTCTGCTTCATGTTGACTAGTGGTGGGTCTCGCTACTAGAGACTGCTCAGCGAGGGAACTCTCCACTAAGAGGGCTCGCTCCAACACCCATTCCTGCATCGGGATGCTGAGGGAGATTATAAAAGCCCTGATCTCTCACTTAAGTCCCTGCTCAAAGGTCCATGCCCTTAGGAATGGGTCCCGTACCATATCAGTTGAGTAGCGTGAAAGGTCTGTGAACCTCGCTGAGTACTATGCTATAGTCAGGCTTCCATGCTGTAGATGAAGTAGCTCTTGTATACGCACTACATGGAGAGTGGATGGGACAAACTCCTCTTGGAAAAGGCTCTTGAAGACTTCCCAGAGTTGTGTCACCTCGTCATTCACCTGAAGCATCACCCTCCACCATCCGCCTACTGCTGCCAGAAGAAGACTCACGGAAAGGATCACCATGAAGTTTCCTGGTGTCACTAATACAAATACGGGCATTAATAGTGCTAAAAACGGGCTTTAACAGCACTAAAAAAGCACTGTAAAGCTTGGTGCTGATAAAGGGCGGTACCCTTTATCACTACTTACTATGTTCTGATAAAGGTGTACTTTATTAGCGCTAAAAAGTGCTGATAAAAGAAACCTTTATTAGTGCGAAACACGCACTGATAAAGGTAGATATTATCAGCGCTAAAAGAGTTCTGATAAAACAACCCTTTATCAACGCTAAAAGAGCGCTGATAAATGAGTGTTTTATCAACTCTCCTTTAGCAGTGATAAACTTATCCTTTATGAGAACTTTTTTAGCACTGATAAATGTGTATTTTATCAGCTCCTTTTAGCATTGAAAAATACCCTCTCTGTTTCTTTGAAAAAATCTACAGCAGCACACCTGAACACCTGCAAAAAAATCAGCATCTCAATAAGCTCATTAAACCAAGTATACCCATACAAAATTAACTCATAAATCATAAGATAATTAAACCAAGTATACCCATACAACAGTAATACCCATACACAATTAAAACATAACTCATTTGTTAACTAAGTACATTAAGAATTCAATTCAGAATTCAGGGGGGTGGGGGGGTTGTTCAAGGGTTTGGGGTGGCTGTCCAGGGGGGTAGGGGGTGTCTGTGGGGCTATCCAGAGGGTGGGCTGGTGTCCAATGTGTCTGGGGGGCTTTACAGGGGGTGGGGGAGTGTCCAGAGGAGTGGGTGGTGTCCAGGGGGTGGATTGGTGTCCAGGGGGTGGGGGCAGTCCAGGGGTTGGATTGGTGTCCGGGGGGGGGGGGGGCTTTCCAAGCGGTGGGCTGCTGTCCAAGGTGTCAGGGGGGATTTACAGGGGGTGGGGGAGTCCAGAGGGATCATGGTGTCCAGGGGGAGGATTAGTGTCCAGGTGGGGTGGGGGCGGTCCAGGGGGTGGATTGGTGTCTAGGGGGGCTTTCTAGGGGGTGGGCTGGTGTCCAAGGTGTCGGGGGGCCTTATAGGGGGTGGGGGTGTCCAGAGGAGTGGGGGGTGGATTGGTGTCGAAGGTGGGTGGGGCGGTACAGGGGGTGGATTGGTGTCCAAGGGGTATTTCTAGGGGGTGGCCTGGTGTCCATGGTGTCAGGGGGGCTTTACAAGGGGTGGCGGTGTCCAGAGGTGTGGGAGTGTCCAGGGGGTGGATTGGTGTCCAGGGGGGTTGGGGCGGTCTGGGGGGGGGGGGGGTTGGCGAGGTTGACTCGTACACATCACCAAGGACCCTTGGATCGTTCTTATAAAATATCAAGGCAATATGACTATGTATGGTCAGATTTTCATAGGTTAGTTTTTGTTTTCAATTAAAATTGTGCCCATTTTAAACAAAAGAGAGACCCTTTGAGTGATAGCGGTCACACTGTGCCTCGTATTGAGGCAGGGTTGACTCTTACTTTTCACAAATGACTCGTGGATCGTTCTCCTACATGATCAACACAATCCGAATGCATTTGGTTAGATTTTCATAGGTCAGTTATTGTTTTTACTTAAAATTGTGTCCATTTTAAACAAAAGAGAAACCCTTTGAGTGTCACCAGCCAAACCGTGCCTCATATTGAGGCAGGGATGGCTCGTACACGTCACCAAGGACACTTGGACCATTCTTAAATAAGATAAAGGCAATCTGAATGCATTTGGTCGGATTTTTGTTGGTCAGTTATTGTTTTCACTTAAAATCGTGTCCATTTTAAACAAAATAGAGACCCTTTGAGTGATAGCGGTCACACTATGCCTCTGATTGAGGAAAGGTTAACTCTTACATGTCACAAAGGACCCTTGGATCGTTCTCCTAAAGGATCAACATAATACGAATGCATTTGGTCAGATTTCCATAGGCGAGTTGTTGTTTTCACGTAAAATCATGTCCATTTTAAACAAAAGAGAGACCCTTTGAGTGATAGCATTCACACTATGCCTCAAATTGAAGAGGGGTTGACTCTTACACGTCAAAAAGGACTTGTGGATTGTTCTACTATAAGATAAACACAATCCAAATGCCTTTGGTCTTATTTCCAAAGGTCAGTTGTTGTTTTCACTTAAAATCGTGTCCATTTTAAACAAAAGAGAGACCCTTTAAGTGATAACGATCACAAAATGACTTGGATTGAGCCATGGTTGACTCGTACACATCACAAATGACTAGTGGACCAGTTTCCTAAAGGATCAACATAATCCTAATGCATTTGGTTCGATTTCTCTCGGCCAGTTGTTGTTTTCACTTAAAATCATGTCCATTTTAAACAAAAGAGAGACTCATTGAGTGGTACCGGCCACACCGTGCCTCGGATTGAGGAAGGTATGACTTTTACAAGTCAACAATTACCCATGGACCGTTCTTATAAAAGCTCATGGCAATCCTAATGCATTTGGTTGGATTTTCGTAGGTCAGTTGTTGTTTTCAATTAAATTGTGTCCATATAAAACAAGAGATACCTTTTAAGTGATAGCGGTCACACCATGCCTCATACTGAGTCGGGGTTGACTCTTACATGTCACAAAGGACCTGTGGATTGTTCTCCTAAAATATCAACACAATCTGAATGCATTTGGTCAAATTTACAGAGGTCAGTTTTTGTTTTTACTTAAAATCATGTACATTTTAAATAAAAGAGACACCCTTTGAGAGGTACCGGCCACACTGTGCCTCAGATTGAGGTGGGGATGGCTCTAACATGTCACAAAGTACCCTTGTATCATTCTTATAAAAGATCAAGGTAATATGAATTCATTTGATCAGATATTTGTAGGTCAGTTGTTGTTTTTAATTAAAATTGTGTCCATTTTAAACAAAAGAGAGACCCTTTGTGTGATAGCGGTCACACCGTGACTAGGATTGAAGCGGGGTAGTCTCTTACACATCATAAAGGACCCATGGATTGTTCTACTAACGTATGAACTCAATCCAAATGCGTTTGGTTGAATTTCCGTAGGTCAGTTGTTGTTTTCACTTAAAATCGTGTCCATTTTAAACAAAATAGAGACCCTTTGAGTGGTACCGGCCACACCGTGCCTCAGATTGAGGCGGGGTGGACTCATACACATCAAAAAGGATAGTTTTATTTTTCTAATAAAAGATCAAGTCAATCCAAATGCGTTTGGTCGGATTTTCATAGGTCAGTTGTTGTTTTCAATTAAAATTTTGTCCATTTTAAACAAGAGAGACCATTTGAGTGATAGCGGTCACACCATGCCTCATATTGAGGCGGGGTTGACTCATAAACGTCACAAAGAACCCATGTATCATTCACCTACAGGATCAACACAATCCAAATGTGTTGTTTTTGGATTTCTGTAGGTTAGTTGTTCTTTTCACTTAAAATCGTGTCCATTTTAAACAAAAGACAGACCCTTTGAGTGGTACCGGACACACTGTGGCTTGGATTGAGTCGGGGATGGATTGTACACATCACCAAGGACCCTAGTATCATTCTTATAAATGATCAAGGCAATCATAATGCGTTTGGTAGGATTTTCATAAGTCGGTTGTTGTTTTCAATTAAAATTTTATCCATTTTAAACAAAAGAGAGACCCTTTGAGTGATAGAGGTCAAACCATGCCTCTAATTGAGATGGGGTTGACTCTTACACATCACAAAGGACCCATGGATCGTTCTCTTAAATGATCAACACAATCCGAATGCGTTTGGTAGGATTTCCATAGGTCAGTTGTAGTTTTCACTTAAAATCTTGTCCATTTTAAACAAAAGAGAGACCCTTTGAGTGGTACCGGCCACACTGTGCCTTGGATTATGGTGGGAATGACTCATACACATCACCAATGACCCTTGTATCGTTATCCTAAAGGATCAACACTATCCAAATGCATTTGGTCAGATTTCCATTGGTCAGTTGTTGTTTTCACTTAAATTCTTGTCTATTTTAAACAAAAGAGAGACCCTTTGAGTGGTTCAACATTCTTGCATGTTGCTGGTGCATATCATCTGTTAAAATGGGAAAATGGCTCATTGGAGAAAGGATGTTTTATTTAATAACAATTTCAATTTTCCTATGAACATATACAAAAAACAATTTTTCATCTTTTGAACCCCTTAACCCCTCTCAAAAAAGACCACCAATTGTATATGTCCCCAAGTCAGATCTACATTGTATTTTTGTACAATCTGCCATCAGGTATGCATCCCACTCATTTCTGAACACATCTATATTGCCTTTTGAGTATGAGGAGTTTTGGTAGTTAGAGTAGTAATGCAAAATATAAAAATAAATAAGTAATAAATAACTTAAACGAACTAGTAGTTGTTTTTGAAAATACCTCTTTAGGGATGCAAGTTTGCTGATGAAAAATGATCTCTTTCATAAATTTACAAACATAATAACTGCAATCATTATCATTTGTTTGTTTTGGACACTGCAAAAAAAATTATCATTATGAGAATAAGTAACTTGTGTTTAGATGTGTTTGTATAGTGAAATTTTATTATATATACCCTGATATTTGTCCAGACGTAGTACATGATCGCCTCCCTATGCTTAGACCCTGTCCTCATTACTCCTTTTAGATGATAATTATTCACCACCTTATCATTCCATAATAGTTAGTAAAAGATAATATAAATTATATTACTTTATGTTTATACATGAAACATAAGATGTAGGGTCTTAAAGATTTACAAACTCCATCTTGTGTGGTCGGTTTGATGGATATCCTTGCTTTGAATCTAGAAAATAAATCTTCGGAGTATCCAAGTTCACCGAAATTAGCAACCAATGTTTCCTAAAAACACAAAAAGGAATAAGTAATAAAAGAAGTGAAAATATAATTGATATTCTTTAATCGTAGAGTATTACCCCTACATGGTTGGTATTAAGAATAGTCTGTCATCTGTAATCCTTCTTTCAAATGTTTTCACCAAGCCGTTCACTATTGCATCCCTTTTTTATGTCTCTATTTTCATTAGGTGTGTTTATGTGGTATGAGGACTAACGAGTCCAAATCGTGGCTCATGTGAAAATTCTTTCAACAATTTTTCATAAATATGTCTGTCAACAATATAAAATGAATTTAATCATAATTTTCACAGTATATCAGCTTTTAGAAAATCCGTTCATGGAAACATACCTCATATATACATTTACAACAATGACGCCTAGCCAACCGTTTTCATGGATTTCATTTACATGTTCACCAGCAATGAAATCTTGACTTTCCTCTCTATATATATTCTCTTCAAAAACCACTAGATGACTATTACCATCTTTTAGCTTCGTTTCCACACGAGTCTTCAATGCTAGTAAATGTGGGTAGAGAATAGGTGGTGTTATTGTGCTTTCAGTACCTCCTTGGGATCAGTTGGTCAATCCTTTAGATGGTTTTGAGCTGAAGTTTGTCACCCCCTTCCCTTTCTCTGTCTATAACAACAATCATTAGTTTATACCCTTTTTCCATTAATTGGTAAGGGTTAAGCATGAAAAAGAAGGAAATAAATACCTCTTTGTCCACATGTACTCTTACAAGTTGTGACGACCATGAAATGAATGTCCTGTTAGCTTTTTGGACCGTATGAATATCATCGTCATAAAGTGGAATATGTAGCTCTGCATTTGGCTCATGAGCTACAGTAATCATCACTTTCAGATGTTCTTTAGGAAGTGGTCTATTATGCAGTGTGGCATCTGGGATATTGAACACTGTAGCCCTTGCTACATGGTGATAGGTTGGTGTTGACAGATATAAATCACAATCATTATCACCCTATAGAAAATCAATATAGAAAAATTATCAGTGTTTGTCTGATTCACATTTCATGGGAACAATTATTAGAATATTTATTACCACGACTAAGAAGGTTCTTTGAGGTGAATGGCTCACCTCAAATCCGGTGGGGGGTGGGGTGGGATATTCATGCGCTGGTTGTTACTGAGTTGTGTCTTCCCTTTGTTTCCCACCCATAAAAGTTTCTTGCAACTCTCCCTGCCATTGCAATCATTCTTCAAGGGTTGCTATTTTTTTCTCATTTGTTTCGATTTTTCATCTGTATCACCCATTTTTTCTTCTTCTCAAAATATAATTTGGGAGTCACCCCAAACCATGCACCTCTAACATGACCATATTTTCATGGCTGCTTCAATGCCGTCGATAATTGTTCTGTATCTACTACAGGAGTAGCTGATTCCTGTGACTATCGGATATAGGAAAATAACTAGTTATTTTTAGGTAATAGCAACTTTAAACAAATATTTTTTTCATTGTTTCATACTTACACATAATTACCACACATTCTATGTGTTCCCATCTACTAACTTCCCTTATTTGTTCACACATGCCTCCTTCCATAGCACATGATGTGGGATGGAAGTGTAATTGGTTTTAGACTCATGAATCTACATATAAACATAGAAAGATAATTATGATGTTGTTTATTGGAACCTAAAAATATTACTGTAAATTTAAAATACGTACCATTTTATTTTCTAATGAAGCGTACCCCATCCTTGCTTTACGATAGGGGTATGTTGGTTCTGATGCACGTTCCTTATTTTCAGTAACGAGTTTCTGTTTCATAAATAAAATATTGACAATCAAAGTGATGAATACAGTTATCCTGAAACAACGTACTATCACCCACAATGTACCTGAATCTTCTCATCCCCACGATGGCCAATAAATGCATCACATTCTTCTTGGGAAATCAAGTGAGCGTAGACAATGGGTGGGTGTAGGTTCATTTTACCTTTAGAATATTTCTGATGGAATCTTGCTAAAATAGTGCGAAAACCTCGATGAATCTTCCCTGTAAGACATAGTTCATAATATTTGTGTGAATAGTCTACTATAAATGTACTCTGCAAGAGATTGATATAATTAAGACATTGTTTCATTATTTTATTTTCTAGTAAATTAAATAAATAAATTCATAATGTTACCATAATTTCTTCTCAGATCATAGCCTTCCGCCCAGACACAACATGGTGCCATGAATCTATGTCAATCGACACACATTGCCGAGTGACAACTCCAATGTAGCTGCTAAACATAGCCTTGTTGGGATTCACATGTTGGCCTCGTGTATTCCATTTGACATCAAATTTTATGCCATTGCTTTTCTCCTTAAGAATTATGGCTAACACCATCAAACTATGACGGACTTGTGTTTTCTACGATGTCGATCCTTTATTCCCGACCATTTCATCGATATAAACATCATCTATATATTCATCTAGAATGGTATCAACGGAATGTGCTGATATTTGTTGGACCTCAACACTAGGAGCATCAGGAGCCGCAGTAGCAGGAGCAGCAGTAGCCGCTGCAGGAGCAACATGAGCCACATCAGGAGGAGCAGCAGGAGCAACAGGAGCTACAGCATGAGCAACAACAACAGCTTCATGAGCTGCAGGAGCAGCAGGAGCAGTAGTAGTAGCTTGAGATACTTGATCAACCTCAAGGTTAGGATCACCAGAATGTGCAAGAAGTCATTATCTGCAAAAGTGGTTGAACAGTTAATTCATATTATATAAATTCAGTAATGATAAGATAAAACTATGAGATAAAAAGATATATATTACAAACAAAATATAACCTATTTACTGAACTCTCTTTATTTTTTTCAAAGGTTTAAGGGATTTGAAACCTCTATCAACAATCCAAATCCCTTCATTGTGGTCTCCTCTAACATACAAAACATCATCTACATTGGGAATGCTCTAAAATGATTGCAGCGTACCACTAAAAGGATCGTCCTCATGTAAATTTTCATCGAAACCTTCAGTAGTTTTGGAAGATAACAGAAAAATTGACAACTTTTGGTTTGCGGGATCTAGAACATAAAAAACTTGTACCTCTTGTGATGTCATTATAAACTGTTCATATTTGTACCCTTCCTTTTTAAAATCAACTTTCACAAATCCCCATTCATATATTTTAACACCACTATTGTTATCAATACATTTTCATTGAAAAAACATAAATTGGAATGTCGTATAATCCAACTCCCATATTAGTTTGATAATTCCAAAGTATGACATATTTGCATAAATTGTATTTCTTCCCTTACTACCAGAAACATGCATCGCTTCAATCACTAGTGTAACTCCACTATTTTTCATGGTACTATCTTCATCATGTTCATATGTATAAAATGTATAACCGTTAATTACATAATCACTATAAGATAATACATACACACTTAGTCCAACGTCTAGCCATCAAAGTCGTTCTGAAATTGAATTCAGATTTTCATCCAACTCCTTAAAAATATGGTCCTGAAACCATCCTATAAACTGGTTATTATGTGTATCTGATAACCATTTTTCATCCCTTGATGGATTCAACTACCTAATAATTTCATTGTGAGTTTCAATATAAAGAGTAACCTCCCAAATATTATGCAAAACATAAAGATGATCCTGCTCCCAATCTGTAATATTGATTGTCACAACTTCTCTTCCAGAAATTCCCTCACCCTCAATGCGTCTAGTGTGGCTAGATTTCAGGAGATCAATTCTTTCCACATCAGATAGGTGTTCAGTAAAAAATTCAATGGCTTCCTCAAAAATATATCACTCCACTATACAACCCTCTAGACGACTTCGATTTTTGACATACCTTTTCAAAATCTTCATATACCGTTCAACATGATATATCCATCTATTGTGCATAGGATCACAAATTCGAATCTCTCTCACAAAGTGAATCATCAAACGAACAATCATATAAAATAATGTTGGCAGGAAGAACATATATAATTCACATAATATGAAGAAGATTTCTTTTTTCCATAGATGGAAATTTCCTCAGGTCTAAAACTTTGCTAAATATAGCTTTGAAAAAGAAACAATGTTTGGTTAACATATGATGAAAATTCTTGGAAAAATGCAACATAAAGCTATAGGAATTAGATCTTGCATCAAAACATGTCAATCATGTGATTTCAAACCATTTAACTTCAAATAATTTATTGACTCAATGTTCCTGATATTTGATGAGTACCCCTATGGAACCATTACATCATTGAAGAATTTACAAAACTGATATCTCTCCGCCCTACAAAGAGTAAGCAACTAGAGGAAGAAACATTCGATTTTCACCCTTCATGGGAGCCAAATCATCTCGTATTCCCATGTCAACCATGTCTAACCTTTCCTTAATTCCATCTTTTGTTTTTCTAGGGGCATTTACAAACGTTCCGATAACACTATCACATACATTTTTTTCCACATGCATCACATCAAGAAAATGTCTGACGTAAAAATAATTTCAGTATGCAAATTAAAAAAAACTGATCTTTTTTTCCAACCGATATTCGTATGGTTCTTCGAAAATGGTTTACCAAAAATAGTGTTCAAAACTTTTACTTTCTCAAACAGCTGATCACCTGTTAGTTGAGACGGTGTTGTGTGTTTTTCTGAACATCCATTGAATGATGTCGTCCAAGATCAGTACTTATGACGATGAGGTAGAAATCTACGATGTCCTAGAAACATAGATTTGGATGAGTGTTTCAACCTAATTGATTCGGTATCTTCTTCACACATGGGACACCATTGAGTTCCTTTAATGCTATAGCCTGAAAAATTTCCATAAGCAGGGAAATCATTTATTGTTCCATACAACATCGCTCTCAACGTGAAGTACTCACTTTTATAATCATCATACAAAATTACACCTGAGTCCTGCAATAACATCAAATCCTCGATCAAAGGAGCTAGATAAACATAAATATCGTTACCTGGTTGTTTTGTTCCTAATATAAGCATAGATAACATGATTAATTTCCGCTTCATGCATAACAAGGGTGGAAAGTTATAATTTACCAACATAATAGGCTATTTACTATGAGTGATAATTTGAAAACCAAAAGGATTCACTCCATTTATAGATAACGCAAGATGATGGTTTCTCAGCTCTTTTTCCAAAGTCAGGATACTCATGATCAATTTTCTTTCATTAAGGAGAGTCGGCCGGATGACGTAATGACCCATCTTTATTTCTTTTATCTGCATGCCACGAAAATTGTCTTGAAGTTTCTTCACTTCCATATAGACACCTAAACCTTGGAATGATTGGAAAGTACTGTACAACTTTCCTATGATTGGATTTATCATTCTTGTATCCAGAAGCACCACCCTTTGGTCATTCTATAATTGATTTTTGTCCTTGCAAAACAATATACCGTCTTTCGGGCATGCATGTATTCTTTCAGAAATCATTCCCATTGAGCGTAGAATTCGTCTAGCTTCATATGTCCAGCTTGGGACCTCATTATCTTTTGGGAGCATGTCATTCAAGAGGGCAAGTAGTTATGTAAATCTGACATCACTCCATCCATTACCTACTTTCAATTTATAAAACTTCAGTACAACTGACAATGTTTTATACTTAGTGAAAGTAGCATACAATGGCGTCTTTGCACAACTCTTAAAGTTCTCAAACAATTTTGGGAAATCACGTAGTTCATATTGAATTGCCTTTGTCATTTCCTCAATATTATATTCATCATTATTGACATCTAATATCAAATCCTCCGTACGGTCTTCTTTATTATCCATATTTGTATTCATATCTGACGATCAATAAAATGCAGTTTTATCCTAGCCAGTAGCTACATTCACTTTTTCTCCATGTTTATTCCAACATTTATAACTCCAATATATTCTGTGACATATCAAATGTTCTTCCAAATCTTCTAGAGAAAGTAATATAGAATAACAACAATGTAAGCATAGAAAAAGGATTTGATAAAGATACTTTGCGTGATCCTTTGTAAACTTGATGAACTCTTCCACTCCTTTCTTGTACTCTATTGTAAAACAATTAGTATCCATCCAATATTTATTCATATTCATCCTATTTGAATCTCAAATATTAGTATATAGTCACACAAAAATCTTAGTAACATGTACCAATATGGTATCTTAGTATTTAAATATTTCTAACATCACATAATTTCATAATAAAAAATATGGAAGATATATAAAAACTGACATAAATGAACAATGTATATAAAACTCTTATATAAATTAGTTGGCATGGAAAAAATAGTTCTATAATCAATTTCATGTAATAATAAAAAAAATTATATCATAGTAACATGTATCTAACCCTATGGTATGTTAGTTTCTAGTAATATGATCCTCACACAACTTAATCAGTGATCTTGGATCAATGGGTGAACACATCCCATGACTCAGGTCATCGGGACTCAAATTCCCATTGGGGAAAAATTCATGTCATAGTATGTTTAAGTTAGTATTTTCATCATAAATCTAGTGCTAGGAGATTATATCCTAACATTCTTATCCAAATTACCACTAAATACCCTGGCTTCATATACTTCAAATCAAATAATCAACCAAACATGGGAAAATCAATCATTACAAATAATTTCATTTATTACATTCAAATACCCAATTTTAGTTTTCAACATGAATTTTCATTTCAAAACAAAATCATAGGTTTTCATAAAATCTATTCCCTTTTCAAATCATATTATATTCTAATCATTTTTTTTGAAATCAAGGCTAATTATTTTATAAAATATTCCCACTAAAATATATAGTTTCCCAAATCATTCCCTGACACAAAAAACAACTAAGAAGGGAATTTATATAAAAAATACATGCCTCTAAAATCACAAATAAAATCACCTTTAATTAAAATAATATTAAATTATTTTTATAATTCATATTGAACAAATCAAGAAAAAAAGTTTCAATTGTGTGGAAGAATCAATGTGGAACCACCTGCCTTTAATTAGTGATCAACCCAACTTAACACCCATAATGGGATATGTCAATGAATAATGAAGGTGTAGGAGATCAAGTAGTCTATCCTATAATAAATATTCAAAAAAAGAATATTAAATTCACTAAAAATATGATGATCTATCACTCTATAAGGAGTATATAAGAGGAGATAGAGGATTTACAATTGATGAGAGATCCCCTTATCAGAGAGAAACCAAACACATCCACTGGAGCTTCTATCTGAGAAGAAGGGAGTTTGGAGGAGTTAAAATGACTCTTGTAAGCCTTAAAGAATCATGATTTCAAATGAGAGTTATGTAGGAGAAAAAAGAATATAAAATGGGTCTCATGGAATTTAAGACTATAAAAAAAAGTTACCACGTTGCAACCTCCCATGGACATGGTACAGAAAGGATTTAGACAACCATACTATGGTGTAGACTTCTTGTCATAAACTAGGCCCGGTTTCCATCCCACATGACACCTAAACCAACTCATGGGAAGGTCCAAGGGGAATTACCAATCCCCATGGGTTGTAACTAGTGCCTAGGCATTGAGTAACACCTTTGAGAATGGTTTTTTCATGTAAAAAAAATAAATATTACATAATAATCAAACACCATATCATAACCACATTTCACAATATAATAGACCAAAAGATAACACTGCAATATGGGAGAAGCATTTAACAATTTGAACCAAAATCAAAATAACAAAAAAAGGTAAGGGACCCAAAAATACAACCAGGCCTCCATGAAACATGAGGGTGAAAATCCCCATTCTACAACCAATAACAGTCACCAATAGGGGAACTACTAGCACATATATCCACCATCACCCCCAAGGGAACCTTGCCTTTAACTGGGTAAAACATAATAAGGTCTACATAAACATGAGGGTGTATTTAAGTTGTGATCCAACATACATAGTAGGACACAACAAAAATAGATTCCATGTAATGGATTATGATAAACATTAACATGTTATTTTTTATGAAAAAGGAAGAAAAAATTTAATTAAAACAATCTTTGAAATAAAAGAGAAATTAAATGTGACAAAATAATGGTAAGAATAGTACAAGAACTATATAAAATCTCTATGGTATTAGGGTTAATAGGGTCCTACGATCCTCGTACTCTTGGTGATCTCATATCTTAGACATGAAGGTCCTATTTGAGCCTCTAATACCTAGCATATGAATTTTTAGTTAGTTTTGTTATGTATATCCTTATTAAGGAGACCAATCATCGGCCTAACTAATTCACATAATATACTAGACCAAGTCTACCCACCTAGATTACTAGGATTCCATTGTGCCAATTCCACCCCTATATAAAATTATATATATTTTATACAATCACACTTCTAATAATAGAAACACACATGATAAACAACCATTTATAGTAGTCAAATCATTATCAAACACTTACGAACAACTAAAAAATTATAAAACATGTTTCCTATAACCCAGAAAATTTATAAAACCATTTTAGAACCAAATAAATCATATTAAACACCTAAAACGATGTCAAATAAAAGAACAACCTACCTATTTTTTGATATCTTCACAAAAATAGAATGAAACCACCAACTGAATTAAGGAAAGGACCTAAGGATGAAATTAAACACCATAACCATAAAGATTTAACCCAAGTAAATGATATTAAAGCCAACCTAGGTCAAAATCATTTCTATAGAAAAATAACCCAAGAGAGAAAAAAGTAGTGACCAAGAAATGACAATAAAAGAGAATATGATATTTTTACTTAGAGATTCCTTGTATATAAAAGGCCAAATCACACTAAAAATAGATCCCAAGGGAAGATAGAAAGGGAGGGAGTTTCACCATGGGACAGGGGGTCAAATGGAAAGAATCTCCGAATAGAGGACCACAACGAAAAAATTAAAATGAATAGATAACCAATATTCCCAAGAACACTTAATGTATTGTAACACCCGAAACTTTTATGTTATATAAATCATCAAAGGAATCTTTTTCTACACACAACACTTTCTTGTATTGCTTTACATGAAATCACGACCTTCCTCGATAGCTTGCGTCGTACGCAATACCGAGTTTCACTAAACAATGATATGCTATTAAAATATTATTAAAACTATCCGTTATGAATAGTAATAACCACTTTTTGAAATTTTATAAATTTTAATTTTCAAAATAGACTTCATTTTTGAATTCGAAATATCGAAATTATCCTAGGGTGAAATTTAGGTATTTTTCTGAAAACTTTCAATTTTGGATGAATAGTGAAACCACTAAGTGGTAGTTAAAAAACTGAGTTTTTCATAAAACTTAATTTTACCACTTCTGTGAGTGGAATTTAGAAAATCCGAGAGACACGGTTGATGTCAGTAAGTAAAATGTGGTTCAATGAGATGAAAATAATTTTCTGGTGAATAGTAACTTTTTACTTTTTTTTACCACGGTTAAAAGTAAATAGGGTAGTTAAGGGTAAAAAAGATATTATTATTACCCTGAAACATGTTCTAATTCTATTGGGAAAGTGTAATTCGACCAAAAACATCCTTAGGAATAAAATATGACCATTTAGGCCCACTTGGATTAGATTAGGACATTTATTATTAATTTATTTAAAGAAGGGTTAAAATAGTTAAAATCAAAGTTTAATAACTAAATAATTTTTAATATACGGTTATACATAAGATAAATTAGACTATAAATATTAATTAGAAATATAAAAAGATTTCCTACATAATGATGTTTTAGTTGTAATTTTTAGACATTAAATAATTTAATTTATTTATGACACAATGATGATGCAGTAATTACCATAATAGTGAAAAATTAGAATAATTGATATTATAAATACCTAAATAAGTATAATTTGAGACTTTTTATGAATTAAACTAATTTTATAGGTTAATATGACATGTTAGGATGGATTTAATTAACTTTTCTCGAAGTAATCATTCTATTATGAGTTTTAAAAAAATCAACTATTGAATAGTGTCAAAATTGACATAAAATAGTTTTTAAAAAACATATTATATTATTAATTGTTATTTTATTCCTAAAAATCAAAGGTTCAGCCAAATGACTTAGATAAGGTTATATATATTAATAAAACACAACTTGGGGGTCTCTTGGATGTATATGGTATGTTTATTAACTATATAATATAAAAATACAATATGACATGGAAAATGTCAATCTAATTAACTAAGAGTTAAAACTAAAAGATAAGGTTAATATAATGACCTAAAACTGTCTAAATTCTATTGGATGAGAGGATTTCGACCCATCCCCACCTTATATTCGAAATAACTCAATTTTAAGCTATTTAAAACCGAACATGACTTTATAATAAAATAATATTTTTAGTTATTCCAAAGGTGCCTCTCTCCTCCCTTATAAAAGGGAACCTCCTCCCCCTCTTCCTCACACCACATTGAGCATTCAAACTCGGCCGACCCCTGCCAATTTCTTCTCTCCACTTCCCTAGAAAAATCCTATAGGTTCTGGTCTTCTTCAAAGACATATTTTAGTGCTCTAAAAGGAGGTCTCAAAGAAGCACTTCAAAGAAGAGGTAATGTCCGTTACCAATTCTTTCATCTTTATTTCTTTTTCCACTTCTTCTTCTTTATTTGTTTCATTATTGAGTAATAAAATCAGTATCACTCATATACTGATATGTTATTATAAGTATGGACCAACCCTATTTCACCATATATCCATCCTACGGAATAAGAAATCACCGCGCGTGCGTACGTACGAAATACCGTCTCCACGCCGTGGTGTAATCTATTTTCCACCACCACCTTTCTTGGATGGGTATAATGGTGTAAATAATGACTATATACGACTATTATAAAGTGATACTAATTATTAAATAGTATACATACACTCCAATACAATTCCACGATCATAGGAACGATATCATCACTCGTGCATACGTACGGAATACCGTCTCCACGATGTGATGCGACTCGTTCTACATGATCTTCATTTAATAATGATTATATAAATGAATTTAATGAATGAATATGAGATATATTACACTAATACCATTCTGGAAATGAGGTATCTATAATCTAAAGAGAAGAATAAGAATTTATTCGACAAAACACGCATAATAATAAAAAGTTATAAACACCCGAATAACAAGTAGCAATGAAATATTACTACTAAGAAGCTAAGAATATGACCAAATATGATATCATAAAAATTAGTATGATTCTGTAATAAGTCAATAATATTATTTAAATCATTATACAGGAGGTTCAGACATGTACAAGGCATATCAAACCTAAGGTAAGGGAAATATCACAATCTCATTTTTATCTGAGATTTTTATACTTTGGTATTTACTGGGGTGTATTTTATCATCCACATCCATGTTTCCTCAATATGTAATATTTATATCCTTATAAAATAGTTTATATCCAATTTTACCCTTCGGTGAGTTTTTAGTAAAGGATATGAAAGGAATCTTTTGTCGTTTTTCGTACGAGGTACTTTTTGAATTTTCTGACAAAAGTATGAAGAATGTTTTTTTAACTTATACGGCATGAATGGATTTTTAAAACATTATTTCCAAGAAGCTTCCTTTACATGTTTTCAAGTTTATTTTTAGTCAACTTATTTTAGTTTAAAATTGTATGACATGTTAAGAAAGGAAAATGTTTTTGAAGTAGAAAGGATATTTTCTTCAAGAATGGAGTTCAAGTGTTTTATCAAAATTATTTTCCATATAAGATAATATAGCGTTCTGTTTCTATCCCTATTATTACATTTACTTGATTATGTTGTGATGGAAAAATTTTTATGAATTCCTTTATCTTATATGAATTGTTTTATGATGTCACGATGTTTAAGATTCCCATTATTATTACATGGGTTATGCAATGATGTATGATTTATGATTTTGTGGCACACATAATAATGGTAACATTATGAGATGGGTGGGACCTATATCTCTCTCCAATGCAATGGTTAAAGATTTTATATCTCATGAGATAGACATGGATGGAACGGTAGGTTATACCGGTTCAGTGAAACAAGACTGAAACGAGGAGTGAAATCGGTTCAGAAATGGACTTTGTCCACTAAGATAGTCTTGGCAATGAGTATTGACTAACAAGAAATGATTCTCTATGATTATGTGTGTATGCCACAAAATTTCATGTTTTATTTTATGATTATTGGGATTACATTTCACTTCTATGATTTATACCATGTTATGATATTATGATCCCTTTTGCAGGTTACGATTTCCAAAAGTTATGTTCTTATGTATATGATGTGATTGATATTTCTTTTGTTTACCCTTACTGAGAATTTGAGCTCACCCTTTTGTATGTTTTATTTCCCCAGGTCAAGAAGAAGGTTATTAACTAGGATATGCCAAAAAGGGACTCTAGATATGATGAAATAAATGGGAGGCAAAGTATATGCTTTATGAACCAGCTATTTATGTTTCCCAATTTCTAAAGACTCTATACCTATACAGTCCTTTCTTGGTTTTGTTATATTTTGTAATAAGTGTGTTTCAATTCGGATGTAATAACAGTGTATGTAAAGTATGGGTCGTTATAGGTGTTATCAGAGGAAAGGAATAGTCACCCTTTGGAAACTAGGATGTGAAAGCCTTAGTAAGAACGCTAAGCATAAGTCTAAGCATAGAACACAATCTTAGTGTTTTATAAATGGGCATGAATAACCTAGGATAATACCTTAAGTGTGAAATTTTATTCTTGATTATGTGGTTTTCCTATTATAATTAGTGTTGCCCACACTATTCTTCTTGGTTTTAGTCATTGGCTGGAACCCGAAGGAACCGTGTTAATGCGGAATGCGACAGGCAATGCAATGATTGTCCCCCTGAGCAAAAAAACGTTATGGGAGCTGGAATGAAAAATCTTGTATCCATGCTCACACAACTTTCTCAAGCTATGAATCATGCAGGACCTCCAAACGAACAAAGGAAGGACAACATTCTGTTGAATCCTTCATGAGACTGCGTCCACCTTCATTCAGCGGGTCTACGGATCCCTTAGTTGCTGAACAATGGATTAGTACTACTGAAAAGATATTTTCAGTTCTTCAATGTTCTGAGCATGATAAAGTCATCATAGCAGTGTATCGTTTGGAAGGTGATGCTGATCAATGGTGGAATCTTATTGAGAATATGAGGCAAAGGGATGAAATTGAGTCCATGGAATGGGATGAGTTCAAGAACTTATTTTTCAATAAGTACTTCCATCTTATTATCCGAACAAAGATGGAGAAAGAGTTTCTTGAACTGAAGCAAAAGGATGATGAATCTGTTGGTACCTATGAAGAAAATTTTACAAGACTTGCAGGGTACGCTTCTGGTATTATTATCCAACCTGAGAGTAAGATCGATCGATTCATTAGTGGCTTAAGACCAAGTCTTCGGAGGGCCTTAGCCATAATGGGACTTCAATAGCTATGAGGAAATCGTTCGATGTGCTCTCAATGTTGAGATGGAGATTGGAGTATCCCATCAGTCATATGGCTTTGATAAGAAGAGGAAAATGGAATTCAAAGGAAAATCTAAAGGGCACACTGAAAAGAAGATGAACTTTCCCTTATGCTCAATGTGTGGAAAGAAACATGGAGGGAGTTGTCTTAAAGGGACAAGTAAATGTTTCAAATGTGGAAAGGAAGGTCATTGGGCATTTGAATGCCGCGATTATGGGAAGAAGATGTCTAATGATGCAAACATAAGAAGGGATACATATAATGAACCTACTACACTTCAATGCATCAAGTGCAAGGAGATGGTACATTATGCCAATAAATGACCTAATCAAAGGGTTGATGATGATGGTCGACGTCAACAAACTCTTAAGGCTAAAGACAAAGGAATGTCACATGCAATTTCTATCAGCGATGTGGAGTACGATAACGATGTGGTGAAAGGTACACTTACCATCCAATCTAAAGTAGAAAATGTTTTATTTGATTCCGGATACACCCATTCCTTTATTTCTGTAGAATTTTCTAAGGGTATCACCGTATTACCTCAACAATTAGATGTTGTGTTAGCTGTGACAACACCTAATGGCACAACAGTCACATCAAATGTTTATAATTCTTCTTCGATTGATGTTTGTGGGAAAGTGCTTCCTGTAAATCTTGTGATCCTTCTTATAGTAGAATTTTATGTGATTCTTGGCATGGATTGGCTTTATCTACATGGAGATCATATCAATTGCCAAATAAGGGAAGTCACATTTCATATTCTATATCAATCTATGATCGTCTATCGATGCAAGGATGAACATAACCTTCCAGTGGGAATTTCTTCCATTTTATGGGTATTGATTCCACTAAACGAAGGTTATTTATCTCAAATGGTTGGTGAGAGGCTCATGATTAAGAATATTCCCATTATACAGGAGTTTGATGATGTATTTCTGGAGGAATTACTGGGTCTTCCACCAAATCGTGAAGTTGAGTTTTCAATAGAACTCGTAACGGGTGATTTGCCTATTTCAAAGACACCCTATAGAATGGCCCCAATTGAGTTGCAGGAATTGAAGAAGCAACTCCAAGAGAATCTTGATAAGGGATTCATACGCCCTATTGCGTCACCTTGGGGAGCACCTGTTCTATTTGTTAAGAAGAAAGATGGATCAATGAGACTCTGCATTGATTATCGAGAACTTAACAAGATCACTATCAAGAACAAATATCCTCTCCCACACATTGATGACTTATTTGACCAACTACGCGGATCTCAATACTTTTCCAAGATTGATCTTCATTCAGGGTATCATCAATTAAGGGTAAAAAGGGAGGATATACCAAAGATGGCTTTCCGTACAAGGTATGGACACTATGAATTTATAGTGATTCCATTTGGTCTTACTAATGCCCCTACTATCTTCATGGATATGATGAATAGAGTCTTTAGAGACTATCTTGATCAATTTGTGGTAGTCTTTATAGACAATATTCTTGTCTATTCAAGAGCAAGGATGATCATAAAGACCACTTGAGAATTATATTGAAGACCCTGAGAAAGGAGAATCTTTATGCCAAATTTACCAAGTGTGAATTTTGGCTTCAAAAAGTTGCATTTTTGGGTCACATAATCTCAAAAGATGGGATATCTGTGGATCCAGAAAAAACAGAGGTTATCAAAAGATGGTCGAGACCAACAACAATAACCGAGATCCGAAGTTTTCTTGGTTTGGCTGGATATTATCGACGTTTTGTGAAAGATTTTTCACGATTATCTAATCCACTCACCAAGTTGACTCAGAAATGAGTTAATTTTGTTTGGACGGAGGAATGTGAAGAGAATTTCAAGGAGTTGAAAAGAAGGTTATCCAGTGCACCTGTGCTCACACTGCCTTGTAGTGGAGAAAGGTTTGTGATCTACAGTGATGCATCCAAGAAAAGATTGGGGTGTGTTCTTATGAAAAATGACATGGTGATAGCTTATGCCTCACGACAGTTGAAAATCCATGAGCAAAATTACCCAACACATGATTTGAAGTTAGCTGTGGTAATCTTTGCATTAATGATTTGGAGGCATTACCTTTATGGTGAAAGGTGTGATATTTATACTGATCATAAAAGTTTAAAGTATATTTTCACACAAAAGGAGCTGAATATGCACCAAAGAAGATGGTTGGAGCTGATTAAGGATTTTGACTGCTCAATTCATTACCACCGTGGGAAAGAAAACAAGGTGGCAGATGCATTATGTCGACAAGAGCATGCCCGTTTATCCATAATGAGGATCACAAAAGATCCAATATTTATGGATTTACAAAGAATGGATCTTGGAATTATAATGGAAGGGGAAAAATGTTATCTTTCTCAAATGAATGTTCAACCATCTATACATGTGAAGATTAAAGAGGCACAGAAAGAAGATGTCAATTTACAAAAGAAGGTGAGAAATGTTCCTGAATTCAAACATGATTGTGATGGGATAATAAAGTTCAGTAATCGGGTTTGTGTTTCTCCCATCCCCGAATTAAAGAAGGAGCTGGTGGATGGGGCTCATAGTTATTCATTCTCTATTCATCCTGGAAGCACACAGATGTATAGGGACCTGAAATAGTACTTCTGGTGGAATGGTATGAAAAGAGATGTTGCGGAATATGTCTCTCGATGCTTGGTTTGTCAACAAGTTAAAGCTGAGAGACATAAGTCTATGGGGATGTTACAACCATTACCAATACCCGAATGGAAATGGGAAAACATCACTATGGACTTTGTCACAGGACTTCCTAAAACATCCAAAGGCAATAATGCTATCTGGGTCATAGTTGATCGTCTTACAAAGTCTTCCCACTTCATTGATATTAGAGAGGATTTCTCTCTGGATCAGCTTTCCAGGATATATGTAAAGGAAGTGGTAAGATTGCAAGGAGTACCACTTTCTATTATATCTGATCAGGATCTGAGATTTACCTCGAAGTTCTGGAGAAGTCTTCCGCATACCCTGGATACAGAGTTGAGTTTCATCACTGCTTATCATCCTCAGAAAGATGGTCAGTCTGAGAGAACAATTCAAACTCTAGAAGATATGTTGAGAGCTTGATCTATGGATTTCAAAGGTGGTTGTGATCAACACCTACCTTTGGGGGAATTTTCTTATAATGATAGCTTTCACTCCAGTATTCAGATGGATCCTTATGAAGCTCTCTATGGAAAGAAATGCAGGACACCAACTTGCTGGGATGAAGTTGGGGAAAGAAAGCTATTAGGACCCGATCTCATTGATGAAATGGCATAGAAAGTCATATCTATTCAACAACATATAAGAGCAGCTCAGAGTCGAAAAAAAAGTTATGCCGACAACCGAACAAAAGACCTAGAGTTTGAAGTGGGTGATAAAGTGTTTTTACGAATATCTCCCTAGAAGAGGGTTATGAGATTTGGAAAGAAGGGGAAGTTGAGCCCTAGATATATCGGTCCTTTCGAAATACTGGATCGTGTTGGGAAGGTAGCTTACCGATTGGTGCTTTCACCGAATCTCTCTCAAGTTCACGATGTGTTCCATTATCTCTCCTGAGAAAGTACATACCTGATCCTTCACATGTACTCAGCTCAGAAGTTGTACCGCTAGAGAAAGATATTTCTTATGAAGAACAACCGATGGAGATTCTGGATCGTAGAGAAAAATTCCTACTAAACAAGACCACTCGATTGGTGAAAGTTTTATGGAGGAACCATCAATTAGAAGAAGCTACATGGGAGCTTGAGGATATGATGAGGGAGAGGTATCCTCATCTGTTTGTTACAAAGTGATGAATTTCGAGGGAGAAATTAATTTTAAGGTGGGTAGAATGTAACACCCGAGACTTTTATGTTATATAAATCATCAAAGGATTCTTTTTCTACACACAACACTTTCTTGGATTGCTTTACACGAAATCACGACCTTCCTCGATAACTTGCGTCGTACGGAATACCGAGTTTCACTAAACAATGATATGCTTTTAAAATATTATTAAAACTAGCCGTTATGAATAGTAATAACCACTTTTTGAAATTTTATAAATTTTATTTTTCAAAATGGACTTCATTTTTGAATTTGGAATATCGAAATTAGCCTAGGGTGAAATTTTGGTATTTTTCTGAAAACATTCAATTTTTGATGAATAGTGAAACCACTAAGTGGTAGTTAAAAACTGAATTTTTCATAAAACATAATTTTACCACTTCTATGAGTGGAATTTCGAAAATCCGAGAGTCACGGTTGATGTCAGTAAGTAAAATTTGGTTCAATGAGATGAAAATAATTTTTTGGTGAATAGTAACTTTTTCCTTTTTTTACCACACTTAAAAGTAAATAGGGTAGTTAAGGGTAAAAATGATATTTTTATTACCCTAGAACATGTCCTAATTCTATTGGGAAAGTTTAATTCGACCAAAAACAACTTTAGGAATAAAATATGACCATTTAGGCCCACATGGATTAGATTAGGACATTTATTATTAATTTATTTAATGAAGTGTTAAAATAGTTAAAATCAAAGTTTAATAACTAAATAATTTTTAATATAAGGTTATACATAAGATAAATTAGACTATAAATATTCATTAGAAAGATAAAAAGATTTCCTAAATAATTATATTTTATTTGTAATTTTTATACTTTAAATAATTTAATTTATTTATGACACAAGGATGATGTAGTAATTTCCATAATAGTGAAAAATTAGAATAATTTATATTATAAATACCTAAATATGTATAATTTGAGACTTTTTATGAATTAAACTAATTTTCTAGGTTAATATGACATGTCAGTATTGATTTAATTAACTTTGATCGAAGTAATCATTCTGTTATGAGTTTCAAAAAAATCAACTATTGAATAGTGTCAAAATTGACATAAAATAGTTTTTTAAACAAATATTGTATTATTAGTTGTTATTTTATTCCTAAAAATCTACGGTTCAGCCAAATGACTTAGATAAAGTTATATATATTAATAAAACACAACTTGGGGGTCTCTTGGATGTATATGGTATGTTTATTAACTATATAATATAAAAATACAAAGTGACATGGTAAATGTCAATCTAATTAACTTAGAGTTAAAACTAAATGATAAGGTTAATATAATGACCTAAACTTGTCTAAATTCTGTTGGATGAGAGGATTTCGACCAATACTCACCTTAGCTTCTAAATAAACCAATTTGGAGCTATTTAAAACCAAACTTGACTTTATAATAAAATAATATTTTTAGTTATTCCAAAGGTGCCCCTCTCCTCTCTTATAAAAGGGCACCTACTCCCCCTCTTCCTCACACCACTTTGAGCCTTCATGCTCGGCAAACCCCTGCCAATTTCTTCTCTCCACTTCCCTTGAAACATCCTAGAGGTTCTGTTCTTCTTCAAAGACCTATTTTAGTGCCCTAAAAGGAGGTCTCAAAGAAGCACTTCAAAGAAGAGGTAATGTCTGTTAGCAATTCTGTCATCTTTATTTCTTCTTCCACTTCTTATTATTTAGATGTTTCATTATGAAGTAATAACATCAGTATCACACATATACTTATATGTTATTATAAGTATGAAAAAACCCTATTTCACCATTTATCCATCCTATAGAAAAATAAATCACCGCGCGTGCATACGTACGGAATACAGTCTCCACGCCGTGGTGTAATCTATTTTCCACCACCACCTTTCTTGGATGGGTATAATGGTGTAAATAATGACTATATATGACTATTATAAAGTGATACTAATTCTGCAATAGTATACATACACTCCAATACAATTCCACGATCATAGGAATGATATCATCACTCGTGCGTATGTACGGAATACCGTCTCCACGATGTGATGCGACTCGTTCTACATGATCTTCATTTAATAATGATTATATAAATGAATTGAATGAATGAATATGAGATATATTACACTAATACCATTCTGTAAATGAGGTATCTATAACCTAAAGAGAAGAATAAGAATTTATTCGACAAAACACGCATAAGAACAAAAAGTTATAAACACCCGAATAACAAGTAGCAATGAAATATTACTACTAAGAAGCTAAGAATATGACCAAATATGATATTATAAAAATAAGTATGATTCTGTAATAAGTCAATAATATAATTTAAATCATTATACAGGAGGTTCGGACACGTACAAGGCATATCAAACCTAAGGTAAGGGAAATATCACAATCTCATTTTTATCTGAGATTTTAATACTTTGGTATTTACTGGGGTGTATTTTATCATCAAAATCCATGTTTCCTCAATATGTAATATTTATATCCTTATAAAATAGTTTGTATCCAATTTTACCCTTCGGTGAGTTTTTAGTAAAGGATATGAAAGGAATCTTTTGTCGTTTTTCGTACGAGGTACTTTTTGAATTTTCCGACAAAAGTATGAAGAATGTTTTTTTAACTTATACGACATGAATGGATTTTTAAAACATTGTTTACAAGAAGATTCCTTTACAAGTTTTCAAGTTTATTTTTAATCAACTTCTTTTAGTTTAAAATTTTATGACATGTTAAGAAAGGAAAATGTTTTTGAAGTAGAAAGGATATTTTCTTCAAGAATACAGTTCAAGTGTTTTATCAAAATTATTTTCCATATAAGATAATATAGGGTTCTGTTTCTATCCCTATTATTACATGTACTTGATTATGTTGTGATGGAAATATTTTTATGAATTACTTTATCTTATATGAATTGTTTTATGATGTCATGATGTTTAAGATTCCCATTATTATTACATGGGTTATGCAATGATGTATGATTTATGATTTTGTGGCACACATAATAATGGTAACATTATGAGATGTGTGAGACCTATATCTCCGTCCAATTCATTTGATAAAGATTTTATATCTCATGAGATAGACATGGCTAGAACGGTAGGTTATACCAGTTCAGTGAAACAGGACTGAAACAAGGAGTGAAATCGGTTCAGAAATGGACATTGTCCACTAAGATAGTCTTGGCAATGAGTCTTGACTAACAAGAAATGATTCTCTATGATTATGTGTGTATGCCACAAAGTTTCATGTTTTAAGTTATGATTATTGGGATTACATTTCATTTCTATGATTTATCCCATGTTATGATATTATGATCTCTTTTGCAGGTTAAGATTTCCAAAAGTTATGTTCTTATGTATATGATGTGATTGATATTTCTTTTGTTTACCCTTACTGAGCATTTGAGCTCACCCTTTTGTATGTTTTATTTCCCCAGGTCAAGAAGAAGGTTATTAAGTAGGATATGCCAAAAAGGGACTCTAGATATGATGAAATAAATGGGAGGAAAAGTAGATGCTTTATGAACCAGTTGTTTATGTTTCCCAGTTTCTAAAGAATCTATACCTATACGGTCCTTTCTTGGTTTTTTTATATGTTGTAATAAGTGTGCTTCAATTCTGATGTAATAACAATGTATGTAAAGTATGGGTCGTTATATGTATATCCTCCAATAACATCATTAATCTCCAAATGACATGTCTACATCACTAAGAAGAGAGAAAATCCCAATAATTTCCAGAGATCTAACATATGTCACCCAACCATTTAAATTTTCACTAAAATGGTGGGACATAAGATGGAAATATGCTAAGAACACATCCCGTCACCCAAATAAGAGACTATAACCACTAACCATGAAGAACCACTAAGAGCATAATTTGAAACCTAAGGAAAGGTACACCCAAAACATACCAGTAAATCCAAATGAAATAACACAATCAATATCCATCAAATGATTCAACCAAAAAAAAGAACAATATTAAAAAAATATTTAGAAAACATGCCTTAAAAGGAGGTTCGGAAAACCAAAGAGGGCATTGCCGGCAACAGAGTTCCGGCAATGAGAAGCGAGGGAGGCAGAGGTCCAACAAATCGAAGAGGGCGCTGCGGGCAGCAGAGGTCCGGAAAACCGAAGAGGGCGTTGCGGGCGACGG
The DNA here is from genome assembly GCA_963277665.1 of Viscum album. Classification (NCBI taxonomy): domain Eukaryota; kingdom Viridiplantae; phylum Streptophyta; class Magnoliopsida; order Santalales; family Viscaceae; genus Viscum; species Viscum album. The sequence continues at coordinate 438,030,496 of OY728155.1, read as the reverse complement.
AGGTCCAAAAATGAGAAGCGAGGGCGGTGGAGGTCCGGAAATGAGAAGTGAGGGCGGAAGAGGTCCGGAAAAGAGAAGCAAGGGTGGTGGAGGTCAGGAAACACGAACTCAGTGGGCGGTAGAGCGGAGTCGTAGGGTTCCAGTATCGCAAATGCTTTAGGTCACGATAAAACAAGGGCATTGTGTGACCAACTTTATAAAAAAATGGACTAAGGTTTTATCAGTGCTAATAATGTGCTGAAGAAGACTACCTTTATCCGTACTAACATTTTAGCGCTAATAAAGGTATCCTTTATCCGTATTTTTTTAGAGCTGATAATGGTACACTTTTTCAGCACTAAAAAAGCACTGATAAATCATCCCTATATCAGTGCTAAAATTTTAGCGCTGATATAGATATTCTTTATCAACGCTTTTCTATCACTGACAAAGGGTTGTTTTATCAATGCTTCTTTAGTGCTGAAAAAGGTTACACTGTATCGGCACTAAAATTTTAGTGTTGATACATGGATTCTTTATTAGCGCTTTTCTAGTTCTAATACATGGTAACCTTTTTCAGCGCTTTTTCTTAGCGATGATATAAGGGGGAGCTTACCTTGGCCGTTTTTTAGTAGTGTGTCCCTATTAGTCTGAAGGCTTTCACCACAGCGTCTAGCCAATCCTATGCTTCCTACGGGTCCGTCTCTCCCCTGAACATGGGCGGCCTATGGTGCTGGAAGTCATGCAATGTGCTGAAGCAGCATGCATCATCTGCTACTAGGGCTGGTGGAATCGGGGGACCAACGAGAAGTGGTACCGTTGATGCCTCTGATGGTGCCTCTACTAGAAGAGGGACCTACACCGAGGCCACATCACTCGATGGGATATCTCCACATACAACCTTTGGGGATCTAGCTAGTCATCCTCCAGGAGGCATCCTGAAAGAAATATATATGACATGGTCAAAAGATTTATACCTAGTGAGCTGACCTGGTTGAGCTGACTTAATGAAAAACGTTTGAAAAAAGACACGCAATCAGTGTCTTCATGCACTGAGTCAGAAATCAGATGTCAGGGTCCTAGTGTCTGGATATGTCAGCCACCGCACCAACATTGGACTCTCGGAACTGAAAACCACACTTAGTACCCTTAAAACTATTGCTTCCCCAAAAATAAAGATAAATGTCTTATGTTCTGCGGTAGAACCAAATCCTCTGATACCAATTTGTCATGACCCGTCCCCCGAGGCCCGTGTCGTGACTAACACAAGCATTCCTTCCATATTCCAGGGCTGGAGACTAGCACCAAAGACATAAATTCCTAAAATTTGTAAGGCATTGCATTTACAGATTAGAAACACACACAACAGAGTAGCTGGAAGTAATTCAATAAGTAAAACTGTATACAAAAGTTGTGTTAAAAAGTAAAGGGGTTGGAAATACAGGTTGAACTGTAAAGTACAAGAAAACTAAAAGTACAAGGAAAACAATACTAGAAATTATTTTTGTTGAGATATCTCATGAAGGGGGAAGCTCACGATGCCTCTCCTTCCTCCTAATGGAGATGAAATTTGCACCGACCCCTCCCTCATCTGCGAGGAGGGACCTTCGTCGGCCTCCAAGGGAATGCCATTCCCCTTTTCCCCCCTTTCCAATATCAAATTACTCCCTCCCTTTCCAGAATGTTCTCTACACCCAAAGGATCCTGGTTTGTACAAGGGAAACCCAAATATTCCATTATCACTCACAGAATTCTATGAAGCTTCGTCGTTACACAACCAGACTCTGATTGCTCATTTTTCATGGAGATGGCCTTCAATGTATTATTTCGACAGATGTGTCTTCAGTTTTTGGGGTATTCAGGAAATGGATACTGTTGGTTTTCTAGAAAATAGTAAATTAATGCTGCGCTTCTCGTCAGAGGATGACTGGATCAAGGCCTGGTCATGCACGCCTCGCGGCTACAATGGGGCCAGATTCTACCTTCTCAGATGACCTTACAAATATCATATGAAATGGGACTCCCCTTCAATAGCGACATGGGTTAGTTTTCCAAATCATCCTCTATATTTCCAGAATCCATCGATTATCAGAATGGTGGGAAATCTTTTTGGAAGGTGTCTGTGTACTGATAGTCTTACCAAGGCTTTGTGCCACCCGGTCAACCCAATGGTGTGTGTTGAGGCTGATGTATCTCGACAACCCCCATATTTTGTTTGGATAACCATTGGAGACAAGTATCGTTATAGGAAACAGGTTGTGAATGAGTCATGGATGGACTTATGTTCAGATTGAAAGCGGATATGACACTTGGTGGAGGATTTAAGAGGGAGGTCGAAGAGATATGGGGTTATGGACAGTTGTGTGGATGGGTCCTTATTCCTGGGGGAAGGGGGTATGTAGTTTTCTGAGGCAAATATGGTTGGAAAGGGAGAAGGTCTGGATAGGGGACCCATTCTCTATATGGAAGCACAGTAGAAGGAAACTGAAGAGGGAGTTGATTCCTACAATCATGGTACGCAGTTAGGGGTCTCCTCTTTGGGTCCGCAGGAGGGCATGGGGTTGGAAAAAACTAGGATGAACATTAATGCAGGGTCAGGGCTGCCTTCTTCTTTGTCTGCAAGCTCAAGCAATGGTTCTTCAGCTCGGTTTAAGGTGGTAGTGGAAGTGGCCAATACCGAAGGAGATGGGGTGTTACACCATGATGCAGAGGCCCAAAACAAAAATGGAGTTGTCATTGATGAAGGTAACCTGGACTAGGAGAAGGAATCAACAAGAGTGCTATTGGAAAGACCCCTTACTAATTTCTAGGTTTGAAATAGTTTTTAGTGTCTTGAAGTGGATTACTTGGGAATGGATTTGGAGGATCGAAGGTCTCAAGTGTGTGCTTGTAAAGATGTCTAAGACTCCCATTTTTATGTTGTGGCGTTTAAGGAGGTTCATGAGGGGCATAGAAGTGGCGAGGTCCTTCACTCTGAACCTTAGGATGCTGGCTCCAATGTGGATGTTCAACTGGTCAATGATTTTAAAGAGGATACCGATGCGGGGAAGGAACTTGAAGGAGTTTCGATCAGGCCCTCCTTAGAAGGGCCGAAGGGTAGTCAATAGGGGAGGAATGATTACTCCTTCTTACCCCTTCGTATGGAGACATGATAATCGAAGAAATTGAAAGGAAAATAGTAGGACAATCATTGAAAGGTAGGTGTTGTGGCTGAACAACACTTGGATCTGATCATGAGATCGGAAGAAGAAATAGTGGAACAAGTTTTGTATCTTAATGAAACTGAATAAGAAGCCGCTAAAATGATGGGGAGACCCTTAATATTGGATTTTAATGAGGAAAAAAATTCTTGGGTTGATAGGAAAGACTCGATATTAGTTGGATCTTTCAACAATGGGAAGATCAATCTCAAGGAGTATATTCAGACATGGGACAAGCTGACCATTCGCGTAGAGGATGTTTTTATAGATACCCATACCACTCAGATCGCATCTTTGTCTAGGAAACATTTTAGGGAACCAAAATTGGGTAATATCAAGTCAATATTTAATGACTTTGGTTAATCAGTAGCGTTGGTTGGTTTTTTTGAGAAGAATTCATTTGCTTATGGCTCTCCCTTTCTTTTGGTGTTGTTGCTTTGTGTGATGTTTTTTTCAGAAAATTACATGGTTCTGCTTCAGAAGAGGACCAAAGAATGAATTATTCCCTGATTCTAGCCTAAAATACATTAATTCTTGAGAGGGTATGGCTTCACCATCAGTTATGTGCCTGTGCATTGCTGCACAGGACTGCTTGCTAGAGGGTCCTGATTGGTGAAGTCCTTTTTCATAGAGCATCAGCTGGGAGGGATAGATCTTGTAGTTTGTGAGTTGTATTGTTGTATGCCTTCTGGAATTCATGGTTTCTCACTTTTCCCTAAAAAGTATTTTTTTTATAATAAAAAAAGTAATTTTCAGTAAATAAAAACAAGTACTATAGAAGAAAGCTGAAACAGCTGCTGGATTGTCCTCCGAGAAATCCTACTTGAAGGGTACGTACAGATAGCCTCCACTAACATTCACATCCGTCCGTCTCCTCTGCATATTGTCACGCCATGTAGTCCACATTCGGGTACCGTCTAATCCTCATACACTCATCCTCGGTCAGCGCTGTCCATCGTATGCATCAAACACAATTAGGTGCGGGCATAGCTCATGCAGGGGTGAGTATAACGATACTCATTAGGTATCTTGGGACCCTCAAGGTTTCATAAAATCCAACAAGTATAAACCACAAAGAAGAAAAAAATAGATAACCACACTTAGGTATATGCCCATACATATAACTATGTTGTTATGTAATCCATCTCAACGATGAGGTAAACTCTAAAAGTTACTGACTCAACTCAACCAGTATTTTTATTCACATTAACGAAACCATGACTGCTGGAGAACTCCTCCTCTGTCAAGTACAATGGGCCTGACTTGATACAAAGGTGCTTCCCACTAACCTTGGACTGCTGAGGTACTCATCCTGTCGAGTACTCTGGGTCTGCCGCACTCACACAGAGGCGCTCCCCACTGTAGATCTGCCACCAACTACCAGGCGCTCCTCCTAATAACTTGCAAAGGTACTCCTCCTTTCGAGTACCACGGGTCTACCGCTAACTACCAGACGCTCCTCCACCATGGGTCTGCCACTGCAACTAGGCACTCCCCACTGGGCTAGTCGAATCACACCGAGGCGAATCAGTCAAGCATTCGTCGGGTCTAAACCAGCTACTAGGTCTCCATACTCCACTGCTCGTCTCCAAGAGGGTTGGATCCATGAGTTACAGTTCGAAACTCCAACTGTCAATAATTCCAACGTAGGAGTATCTCAAAGGTCCACCTCATCATCAGGGTCTCAAAGCAATAGACAACACATCAATCAGACGCCCGATCTGTAATTTATAAGCTTTTTAGTCTCAGGGCCCGGTTTGATTCTTGTACGATTCAACCTGACCATATCTCAACATTACCCTGAAATCTAGTGGGGTATATTCAAAGGGACCATCATGCTCCAAGAAAACTATCACCACTGATGGTTCGTCAAACGGTCATCTGATACCAAAGATATGGCCCAAGCAAGTAATGATCACTAATGGGCCTGGGCCCAGTCCGACCTGGTCGGACTGATATGGACCAACACAGACTGGGCCGACCCGGTCAGACCCGCTCAGTCTGACCTGACCCATTGGGTGACTCATCTTGCTAGATTCGACCAGGTCTGCTGGGCCCGACCCAGTGGAATAGGGGGCAGATCGACCCGCATTTCTCCGTGTAGGAGGCTCGGGTGACTCGGCCCGGAAACCATGGCTTGGTTCAGGAAAGATAGGTGGCCGCCAGGCAGGGCGCTGGGTAGGACGACAGGTCACCAGGCATGCCGGCAGGCAGTCAGGCAGGGCCGCGGGCGGCCTGGGCAAGTCGGAGGGGGGCCGGGTAGTCCAGCGGGGCGCCGAGTAGGCTAGTAGGGCACCGTACAGGACACGGGCAGGCCGCGCAGGTTGCGTACTAGCGTCAGGCAGGCCGCGCGAGGCGCATGCAGGCCGTGGGATGGCCGCACAGGGTACGTGCATGCCGGGAAGGCACCGGTCAAGCCGTAGGCAGGTGGTGTAGGGCGCGGGCAGGCCGCATGAGGCGCAGGCAGGCCGTGGGCAGGCGGGACGGCGGCGAGGGATGACCGTGCAGGCCGGTTCAGCACGGCTTGGGCTGGCGCAGGCCGGTGGTGTTCGGCCGAGAGCACTGGTGTGCCGTGGGGGTAGCGCAGTTCACAGAGGTCATGGGTAGCACAACCTTTGTCATTTCCACCTTCTTCGCCTTGTTACTGCATCGAAGAGCCCTACAAGAAAGAAAAATAGACCGAGGATGTCGGGCCATGTTAGGTTGGCCTGCATCCTCCGCGTTTAAGGTGGTATCAATTGGTTCATCAAGAAGAGAAGATTAACAACAATTAATTACATTACTTTGCATCAATTCCTTTCATTCGATGATGAGAAGAAGAAAAGAAAAGCATCAACATGAAATAACACCCTACCTGGATTGTTGGGTGTCGATGGTGACGTCGTAGGAAGAAGACGTAGAGGATCTTCGTTCTTTGAGTCCTCCAAGTACTTCCACTTCCAAGTATGCACAACAGTTGTGCAAGTGGCCCCACGTTAGTAGGTTTCCTGGGAAAATTCAAAGATGGATAGTTGCCAGCATTCTTTGTTGGAAGATCACGTTCTTCGTTCTTCTTTGGAAGGATTCTCTCTTCTCCCAATAATCCTCCTTTCCAAATTCATCCCAAATGCCAAATGAAAATAATAGAAGAAAGTGTTTGTATATTAATTTGTTTTCAGAACAATTAAAATTGGAGAATTAATGTAAGAGTATCCCCCTAATTAGTTCAGAAGATTTGGCACAAATTAATTAGGGGAGATTGGCACAATTTAACATTTAGGGGATTTGGATCTATTAAGGTGATGGGGGGGGGGGTGGACAAGGAGTTTCTCCCCATTTAATGGGTATTTGAGGAATAAGGAGTCTCTCCCTCATTAATTAGGGAGAGTTGAGAGGTTTTTCTCTCCTCCCATTAATAGGGGCTTAAGCCTCGTGTGGTCCCCACCACATTAATCCTCTCATGGAAGGTTTTGTTCATGTAGGCCCCTCCACCATAACCTCTGAAGAGAGGTTAAGGTGGGGTGGCCCCACCTCCAACTCCCACGAGGAGATTTTAACCACCAACACTCACATGGAGGCTCAATAAAATAACGTGTAGCTCACTTTTTTTTAATGAAAACCCAAAATCTAACTTCTATCCTCGACTCACTTCCGTCGAAGTGAAAGTCTTCTTTAAGAGAATACCAGAGCTACAAGTTCAACAGTACCCTCAGATTTCAATTCTGAGAACCACTTAAAAAGTTATAGAATCCCACTCGTATGTTTAATGAATGTACCCGAACAGAATTTCAGAAATTGATTTTAGGCATACCGGGCCTCAGAATCAAGCTCCATAAATTTTTGTGGAGTTTTAAAATTCGCATGTATTTAAGAAAAATATTTCCACATAAATTCTAGGTCTTTTCAGTTAAGGGTTTACCCTTCAAGGAAATACATTCATAATATAAATTTCCCATATTTAATATAATTTCTCCAATTATATAACATCTTTATTTCATATGTGACATAATTTCTCCCCCTTGTGATATGTATGAATATTTACTCGGGGATTTTTTTAAAAAACAACCAATATTCGAAAACAAACAAAATCATTCCAATTTCCCCAAAATAAGCCATTGCACCCCAATTATTCTATAATTTTACAGTTACTGAATAATGCAATCAAACAATCTCTCAACTCAATCCAAAGCCTGATAATAAATCCTTGGCCACTTCTGACACTCCAAACACCACAACCAAGTCTAAAAGCACATGGATTAAACACGGGTTGACCCAAAACACATTTTCCAAACACCCAATCATTCATACCAACTCCAAGATATTATAAATAATTATTTAAATTTATGTTTAACATTAAATTAAATCCATAACGAGTGTTATGTTTTTACACCCATGAAACTTCTCGAGACTTCTCCCACATCAAAATAAAAAAAGATATATATAGGTGTTTCGACATTAAAAATTAAAATTTTAATCCAATTTCTCCAAACATCACCTCCTCCAATACTAAAAATCCAAAAATTATAATTCACCTAATTTTATGAAAAAAATGGACTATAATGGGGTTATAGTAAAACATACCCTAAAAAACACAGATTGAAACTAATAATCCTAACAAAAAATATGTACTTGAATGGAAATGAGAAGAGAGAAATCCCTTAATTTAGTCCATGACACCAAATGATTAGTAGGGTCTACTTGGTAGCTTGGTAGAATCATAGGATGACTCTAGAGAAGGTAGGGAAGAGTATCTACATTCCTTATTAATTTTGAGTGAAGTGGAATGGTAGCTTGGGTGGGTTTATATAGGAAATGAGTGGGGAATTCTTTATCATTTATCAAACATAGATTTTGGAATCTGTATAATAAAATAACAAAAACCACATACCTTTTCATGGTTTTTGTCCGTGGATTATACCAATTGGGAGATGTTTTAATTATTTTATATGTTCATATTCTGAAATTAATAAATTTATACCCTTTCTTATGTGGAGTGATTCATACTCATAAAAAAATGGTTCTAAAAGCTTAAAAATATGTTAATGGGTTGGGATGATTCATAAAGGATTTATATAATTAATAAAATAGATATAAAATCACATTATATTTATTTTAAAACATATATTTGGTCATGATACCCATTATAGTATTTATTTCACCACTTTTGCATCATTATGATATCATAATCCACACCATATATTTATATAATATTTAATTTTTACAAAAAAAATTGACTATCTCAAAAATTCTGAAACATTCAGCATTGTATAATTTAGATTTTATGATTCAAAAAATAATATACATTTCACCCTTAGGCTATGTTATGGGCTTCATTCCCGATATGTTTTTTGGGAATGTACTAAATAAAGAAGGTTTGATGGGTGGGCTATCCCTTGGGGCGATATAGCGTGTATTTTCTCTATGTGTGTGTGATGTGTGTTTGTGTGCGTGTATTTGTAAAATGTAATTGTACACCATGAACCATATATATATATATATTATATATAATAATTTAAATACTCATATTTATATGGTGTTGATATATATCCCTTTAACACATCCTAAATTTCCACAAGGGTAAGGTGTGGAGCGATGAGACATTCATGGGGTGGCTCGACATATATGGTTTGGGAAATGATCTCAAGGAACATGAAATTCCCTTGTAAATGGTTTCTCTCATTATTATGATGTTTGATATCATATTTGTCTTGGTCAATGGCAATTAACATTGATATTATCTCCCTTGAAATCTTGGATAAATGGTCATCATAGGGTACAATCTCACTTATTTAGGTCATCAATTCCTTATAATCATGTAAGCACTTTTAAACATCTATGGTATCAATGATAATGATTATTAACATTGTTATAAATCAAATAGCATGTAATAAAACCAAAGAAGATAATTTTTTTCTATAACCATAATACATAATAATATATTTAATTTTAATCCTAAATGGAATTTTATTTATAAATGTTTTGGTCATTACAATATTTTCCCCTTCAGAAATTGAACCCTCAAAAAAAATATCCCACACTAAAACATATGAGGGTACTCTCTTTCATCCCTTCCTCTAGTTTCCACATTCCTTCTTAAAACTTGTGGTTTCTCCACAACACATTTTCCAAATGAAATTTTCTTTTTTATAACATTGTCTCTATGATATAAGATATTCACCATTTTTCCTCACATGAGAGATCATTCTCCAATGGCAAAAAATTTTGTTTGAGTACGTGTGAAGGGTCTTATATGTTCTTTCTCAAGAGGGATAAATGGAATACACCACATATCTTAGATAGGTTAGCTGGTTTTTATATTCTATATGCTACTTCTCTAATGGGATTGAGGATCTCAAATGGTCCAATGTATATGATCCTATGAATTTCCTTCTTCCAAAATCTCCTCACTTTCTTCCATTGAAATATGTATAGGATTAAAATGACTCTAACATTAATCTCTAGGTCTCTTTAATGATTATCCAAATATACTTCTGTTGTCTCTAAGTAGGAATGATGTGTGGCTCAGTGGTCATAATCTTTTTGAACATTTCCTTGGATATTTTAGGACCTAGCAGTTTATATTACCCAACATCATCCCAACATGTAGGTGTTCTGCACCTCTTCCCATAAAAGGATTCTTAGGAAACCCTATAGATTCATGTGTCTAAAATATTATTGTAAGAGAACTCAAATAGAGGATTATATTGATCCCATCCACTATTGAAGTAAATTGAGCATTCCCCCAACACTCCTTTGAGTGTCCAGATAATTTTCATAGATTGTCCATCAATTGGGTTGATAAGGCATACTGAAGTATAACTAGGTATTTAGATAATGTTGGAGACTCTTCTAGAACATAGAGGTAAATCTTGGATCTAAGACTGATATAATTAATAGTGGTGCTTTATGTATCCTCACCAGTTCTCTAATGAATATCCTTGAAAGTTGATCAAGTTATAAATCATATAAAATCACAATGAAGTGTGCATTCATTGCAAGATGATCCACCACAACCCATATAGAATTATTCTGTCTTGATGTTTTTGGAAAACAAGAGACAATGTCTATGGTGATGTTTTCCCATTCACATGTAGGTTTAAATAATTGTATAATTATCCCATTGAATTTTTTTCCTTTCCACTTTCACTAGATTACATTAAAGACAGGTTGATGTATATTCTACGATATTATTCTTCATATTTTCCCACCAACAGTGCTCTCATAGATATCAATACTTCACTGTTCTTCCTAGGTGGATGGAAAATGTCAAGAAACGTATATCATCCAAAAGACCCCTATTTACCTCTGGATTTGATGGTACACATATTCTTGACCCAAATATCCAAAAATCCATATTAATTATCATTTATCTCTAAGGATTTCCATTTTCTAATAGTTTCTACATTCTTTTAAATTCCCACATCATCTCTTTGTGAATATTTTAACCTCTCTATAAGCGATGATTGAGTGATCATTTGTGAAGGGATAGATGTTTTTCATTTCTTCATAATTCCCATTTCTATCCATTTAAAATCTAATAAGATAATAACCCTGTCAAATATCTTCATTGAGAGAATTTATAGATCTTTTCTACTTATAGTTTTCAACACATTATTTGCATCAAAAAGATGGTACTGGATTGAGTATTCATCTTCCTCGATCAGTTATAACAATCTTAGTTGTAGGATATTCAAATTTTTATGTGTTAATATATACATTATGATTTTGTGATATATATATAAATTTATCACTTCTTTCTAAATAGATAATACTACCATATTTTGAAAGAAAATATCACATAAACCAACTCCAAATCAGGAATTGGGAAGTTTCTTTTCATGATATTTCATCTTCCATGAGGCATAGGCTATCACGTTGTAATTCTGCATTAACACACAACACATTCCCTTCTTTGAAGAATTACTAAATTCCCTGAAACATTCTCCACATGTAGGTAGTATGAGTATAGGGGTTGTGATAAGTCACATTTTCATATACTTGAATCTCTCTTAACATTTATCATTCCAAAAAAACATGAATCCCTTTTTATCTAGCATGGTTAGTGGATTTGAAAATCATTAGAAATTTATCACAATAGATGATAGTACCTAGTTATACCAAATAAACTATGGATATCTGTCACACATGTTGTCCTCGACCATTTTTGATTTTCTTTTATCATTTAAGGGTCTAATTATATTCATTCTATTTTAAGGATATTTCCCAATAATGATACTTCCTTCAACCCTAACTCACATTTTCAATACATGGAACAAATATTATCCTTTCATAAGGTCTTTATCCCAGTGATCAGATACTCATTATGGTACTCCTAGAATATTAAAATAAGATCTATAAATACTACCACAAATATGTTGAGGTAATATTTAAAGACACTATTCATCAATACCATGAACTATAAGGGAGAATTAGTGATTCTGAATGAAATTATTAAGAACCCGTAGTTCCCCTAACTTGTACGAAAACTAGTCTTCCGGTATCCCTCTTCTTTACCATATCTTCGTAATACCCTGACTGAAGATCACCATTAATGGTGTATTTTTCACCGTGTAACTGATTGAACAATTTATCAATCTATTTAAGAAGATACTAGTTCATTATCATGGTCTTTTTGAGCTATGATATTCATTGCGAAGGTGCATTGACCCATCCTTCTTTTTGATGAAGAGGAATGGTGCACCCCAAGCTGATGTACTTGGTAGTATGAACCCTTTACCTAGAATATCATATATATTTTTTATTAATATCCTCATGTCCCGCAATAATAATTCTATATGGAGTATTGGATTGTGGTAACATCCCATCCTCTCGGCTAGAAGGAAGATAGGGAAATTCCTTGAGAATCACATCAAAATATTCCACCATAACATGCATCTCTTCAAGGATGATTCCTTCCTTAGACACAATCATTTGATCTAGATATTTATTATCATAAGGAAATAATATCCATGCATGATAGTTTGGTGCTAAAGAAGATTCATCCTCTACCTTCCACTTGTACAAAATCAGGTTTCGATTCCTGATACATAGAGTTATTTAATTCATGTGGAAATTTATGTTGATACTATAGAGGGAAAGCCCATAAATGCCCTGAATTGCATCAAATTCCACAAAAGAGAGTATGAAAAGGTTTATTGGGATTTTTAGTCCAATTGTTTTCTATATAAGTTGTGTCACGTAATTGGGATTCAATGATTTCTCCATTTGATGGTTCCCTGATAATTTCACATCCATGATTTGTGGTGGTGTTTGAATAGTTATACTAAAAATATGAGATATGAAGGAATTCATTGAACCAGAATAAAACTTATGTACACTATTCAGGAATGAATAACTAGAATAGCTTTGACAACATCATTGTCGGGATCCACCTCAATGGTCATGATTTAAAAAGCACACCCTTTCATCCATAAATGTTAATGGTTGTCAGTGAAATCCCTTAGCATAGTAAAGTGGTTTTAAAATTTCCTTGGTTTCGTGAAGAAGATGAAATGAATAATGTTTTAAGGGTTAATCAGACCATTCCTTTCTTCAATAACATTTATGGGGTTCTCTTATCAGCAATCATTATTCAGGTACCCATTTTCTCATAAATAAATCATTTTCGTGTCCCCATAAGTTAATTTATGGGGTGCTTTTTTACACACCATTGAAAAGTGGGACGTTGAAATTTCTTGGTACTATTAGATTTATCCATAAAACCTCCATAAGTAAACTAAAATTTCTATTTCTTATCCCCATGATATCCATTAGATTATCGAATATCAATTTCAAATTTTAGGGAACATAAGATAATTCCCTCTTAGCTATCAAAGTCTCATATCACAAGGGCTTTACATAGTGTAGGATTTATCACACTAAATAAGAGATCAACCTTGCATTAAAGAGTATAACAAAAGATAGAGGTGTATCATTGATGTGTTGTGAAGTTTTTAATGTACAACCCAATAGATTCATCATCTTTTTTCATGAGGTAAAGGAAATAAATTTCCATTTTACGCAGGAGTCTTCAAGGAAAATATATTTCAAAAACAATTCCATAATTCCTTCCACCGCATCACATCAATCTTTTCCTTGGGATTCCTATTATTGATAAATATTCACCACTAATCAGATTCTCCCTCTATATGATAAAAATCTAGTAGAACCTTCACTTTCATTCAAGGATCTAGAAGATATTAGAAATTGAGTTGATCCATTATTACATGATTAATAGATCATATTATCTCTTGAAAGTTGGAGGGATTTGTCGAATAATGTACACAATTGCATCTTTTTCATTTTTAGGGGGATTGAGAAGTCCTATAATTCCTTGTTTCTATTCATAACCAGAGTTATACGAGAGAGAATTGTTATATAATTTGATATTCCTACTCCCATTGGGTTTAGCATCTAATTGGGAGAATCATCACATTGCCCACCACATTAATTCTATAAACAACTACTTTTATTTAAATACATTGCCTAGAAGAAATTGAAAATTAGGGGTGATTATTTTTATGTTATTAAACATATAAATGAAAATCCAAACACATTAAATGTATTAATAATAAATTACATATATTTACATAACTTATGTATTTATAGGATTCAATCAATGTTATCAATGATATATTTCATAACATATATTTTTATTGTTGTTTTTTTGTTTCCTTAATAATGTTTCATCATATGTTTTTGAATTTACCAGAGTATATCCATTCGGATTGTCAAACCTAGTGTGCATCAAGTCTCGTTATTTTTCACTTGTTCTTAATTGAGTATAGCTCAATGTAGTATTTCAAGGTTTTACCCCTAAGTACAAATTTAAAACAGCCACATCCACTTATAATATCCAAATAGAGATGTAAATTCTTGATAAACCACTTAATATGTAATTAACAAAATTTAGGGTTGTTTTCTTATACTAATTCTTCTCCCTAAGGTTTTATCTAATGTTTTATAATTCAAATCCCAAAAATAACTAAGCATCCCTTTGATACCAACTATAACAACCATGCTATTTATTTCACATTAATATATGACTTATTAAATACGTTTAGTCTAACTAAAACCCATTATATTGAGAGGTATAGATTCCTTGGGTATTATGTACATTACAAAAAAAACATAAAATGGGTAATAAATCATCTTTATTGAAAACTTCCTTAACATGATATAACTTAAAACTGCATGGGATAACCTAGGGAAAGACATAAGAAATTGGTGAGCTATAAATCCCAATAAGGGAATGAACATGGACAAAATGAAGAAAGAAATAAATTTTAGAGAATCAGCATATAAATGGGGAACAAAATATTTGAGAATTATAATCATGAATAATGAGACATGATATATCTTGATAATCGTAAAGGAAACATGGGAAACACGGAAGCAACTTAAAACACTACATCATAAACATAGGTCAAGGATAACAAAAAACAAATACAGATTGGAAAAGAACCATAAAGGAATTATGTTTACTATCTGTTAAAAATGATATCCAATGAAACTAAACATTACCCAATTCATTGGAACACTATATAATCTATGGTGCACCAGTCACATTCATTTCATTATTATGCTTAACAGTTCCACATAGATCATACAACACAGATTTATTCATCATAATATTTTATTCAATGATTAATGAGTGTAGAATAAATACATTTATGTACAAATTAATAAAATTATATCATTTTAAAGGTGAACACCCTTGGTAGGAAATTGTTCTAGAATTCAGTAAACACTTATTTTGTCATGGAAAATGTCGGTGAAATTTCAGTAGCATAATAGAATCATTAAAAAATAAATAAAATGGGCTGGTGAGAGAAAATTGATTATATAATCACTTTTACATAAAATGTTATGTAACAGGGACATCTAAATACGTATCGCAACATTAGGTATTTTAAATATAAGGAATAATATAATAAAGAAATTTGAATAAAGAAGATAAGGTGTGGATCCCTTAATAGATTTCATTGTTGTAAATGATGTGCATAATTGTTAATGGGATAGATTAATGAGTGTTAACGAGGTATAAAATCATTTATACATCAAATGGTTTGGAAGGGGGTTGTAGGTAAAGATACCCTAATAACTACAAGTTGAAACTAAGAAACGTAAAATAATATATGTACTTGAATTTAAATGGGAAGAGAGAAATACCTTACATGAGTGTGTGACTCCAAATTCTTGGTAAGGGATTCTTGTGTTATTTAGGGAACCATGGGAGGGATATATAGAGAGGAATAAAGATTATGAACTTTCTAAAAGTGTTTTTAGTGAAGAGGAATGCGATATTAGGTTTGTTCATATAGAAAATGAGTGATTAATTATTTATCATTTCTGTAATTTAAGTTTTGGAATCTATATAATAAAATAACCCAAGCCACAAAATTTCCTATATTTTCTAAAACATCATAGTGGTTTTAATTTTTTAAAGTTCAATGGCCCAAAATTAATAAAATAAATTCCCTTTTTTTATGTGGAAGTGAGTCATAATCTTAATGAAATGATTTTAGAACCATAAAATACATTTATGGTTTTGGAATATTAATTACGGATTTTTAAAATTAAATAAATAAACATAAAATCACATTATGATAAATTAAAACCATATATTTGGCCATGTATACTCTTTATAGTATTTATTTTATTGCTTTTTGATCATTATGATGTCATAATACACAATGTATATTTACACTGTATTTTATTTTTACCCAAATGTCCAGATGTCTCATAAAATTAAGAAAATTTATTTTGGGATAATTTCCACATTCTAATTCCAACAATAATATAAATTCTATTCCAATAATTTTCGATATAAGTGAATTTTTACTTTTAAAATACAAATCTTCATTTATCGAGAAATTATGGGGTTTTTGACAATAAGAGTTTTGGAACACCTATAATAATTATATTTGACATCATAAAAATTATATAATTATTTTTCCTTAAGGAAAATTATTTAAAAACATTATTTTATTAAAATGTTATTTATTTCTAGAATCCATTAATTAATAAAAACAAACTCCTAAATTGAATTTGAATATTACTCAAAAATACTCCGTTTTTTATTGTATCAAGATAGAAATCATTTATAAATTAAACTTAACTGGTTGAAAATATATTCATCATTATATAAAAAATAATGTACCTACTCTTATTTCAATGGTCTTGACACATTTATATTTAATATACCAGAAAATTCCCTAAGACTTAGGTGTTTGACGGTGAGACTTGCTTAGGGTGGTTAAGCATACATGGGATTGGCCATGATCTCGAGGAGCTTGAAATTATTCTGTAAATGGATTCAATCATGCTCATGATTTTGGAAATGATATTGTAAATTTTCAAGGGAAAAGATCAGTGATTCAATCTCACTCGAAAGATCTGACAAATTGGGTTCATATGGTATAATCATACTGGTTGAGGCCATCAATTCCTTTGTTTTTTCAATTGGATTTCTTAAAACCCAATATTTATACAAATCATGTTATCAATATTCAATGGCTATATTATAAATATGAAAGATGATAAAAGGTATTTTTAACTTTATAGGATATAAAAAAACCAAATAAGTTCATGTGTTTTCTATAACCATCGCACTTAATAAGAAATTTAATTTAAATCATAATGGAATTTTTTTCCTAAATGTTCATTGAGTTACATTGGATGTCCTAGTGATGGTTGGGTATATTCTATATATGCCTAAGAGATGTTGTTCTTGTTGATCATGAGTTTCCTTAAGGACATGGATACCCCTAAAATATAAAAGTTAGGGCATTCTGAATCTCTATGATTATAACATTTAAATCTTCAAGAGTGATTCTGGTATCATGGTCGGGTTTATAAGGAAGTCTCAATTGAATGCATAACATTATTTATTTATTTCCTATGGTTTTAAGGATACATAATAGAATAATGTTTCACCATGACATGAGTTATGTATCTTATATTTTTTATAAATGAATCACTGAGGTCGATTTGTGTACATGATTCCACTACAAGTAGAAGTATAGTAGATTATTTTTCTGTCTTAGCCTTGGATTATTAGGGTAAGACTAATAAAATCATGAGTTATGTTGTGTGATCGAGTGATATGAGAGTATAGACCTACTTGGATAAATAATATTGAAATGTATTATGGTAGGTAACCCATGTGAGGGTTACATAGAGTTCCACTCTTCCATTTACAAGGATAATGGGGGTTGGCATGGATTTTCCTAAAAATCCTCCTTGAATGTGGAAAAGTGTGTATTGGTTATCCACAATGATCATTGGGATTGTGGACTAGTAACATGTAATTGGGGTTTAAATGCCAAATGAATTATATGATATTCTTATAGGAATTGTAGAGTGAGGTTTTGATAGTATTGGGATATTTCCATTTATGGTGACATTAAATATTGTAATTAGTTTGAAGTACCATGGTTTGGCCGGTCTAAGAATTTGCTATGATAATGGTATTTTGGAATTGTATAAACATTTATTGGGAAGAGAGACACATGTAATGAAATAAAATTATTACATTTTTATTAGGTATTAGTATAGGGGAATTAATATATGTGGAGGGAACCATTGGATTTTTGAAGGCATGACCCTCACTGTGGGTGAATTTTGGATAATGTCAAAGATCATGTTCATGATAATCCAATTTCTAGTGGAGATTATATTTTTATATTGGAAATAGGGTACATAAGTTTCCATCATATTATAGTCATTTCACTTGATAATTTAAATGATGTGGTATATGAAGATTATATTTTTGGTTTCGTGGGGCGATGAATAGAAAACTCTTACACTAGGTAGAATCAAATCAGTCATAGGAGTATGATCCTCTTATTTAGATGTTAATAGATATGGCTAAAATACATATTTTAGGCTTGGTATGTAACTGAGATATTGGGGTGAAGTTATACTTGTTTTATCTACATCCACAAAGAGTACAAGATTTTTAAATGAGATGTGGTGTTAGACGATGTTTGTGTGCCTACATTTTGATCAAGGTGGAATTTGGTGTTATCTGATTGCGTTTTTGTATAGATAATTGTTTGTACTCATGGGAAGTGAATGATAGTGAATTTGGTTAGTAGAGGATCTATCTATATAATTACTTATATTATCTATTTTACAATTTTATGTGGGGTTTTAGATGACTTTTAAATTCCCTATAGAAATAAGGCATCATGATTGGGTAATATGGTGATATATCAGCAGTTGAGGTTGAGTGGTTTCTTGGAAAGTAGGATTTTAGAGGACCAAATAGTATTTTTGTGTATAATTTGATTCAGGGAGGTGGAAAATCGATAAGGTGCATTGTAATGAGTTTTATGAGTGAGGGTTTTTAATCACACCTATAATTTTTGGAAAATGCCAGTGCATATGGGTTCCACGCATGGGTTATATAGATCTATAAAATTTAGTTAAAAATTAGGTACAAGGAGGAATATTAAATTCCAAATTATGGATTATAATTAAATAGTTATTAGTACGATTAGTATTGGGGATAAAATCCATTTGGTTGGTAGTTTATAATAATCTGCAACATTACATGTTTATAAATTCACAAGAAATTTTTATTTTTTGTTTTAAAGTATTTTTTGTGTAATTATTTCATTGGGTTTCTAAATAGGTGGAAATTCATAACCTAATGGGTGAGGGTCACTATAATTCCCCATTCAAACTCACTCTATAGTAACTAGATCACAGTGTTTCATAAACATGGTCATGCCTTCTCTTATGCTAGAGGTTAATAACTAGTATTCGGTGTCTACTGTGTTACCATGGGGGTATTATACCATCCTATAATGGTGAATAAAATAATTGAAATTACCAATAAAAATATAAAAAATCAGATTACAATAAACAAATAAAAATATCCATGCTATAACAAAAAGATCAAAACATATGGTCATACAAATCAACGGGGCACCCAGTAAGAAAAACACACATATGGAATGAATGAAATAAAAGAAATATAAGGTGGAAATATTAATATCCCAAATCCTCACATCAAAACTCCATATAAGAAACATATATTTAAAAAAATGGAACACTCCCAAACACAAACATATAAACAATATAGTTTTCTTGGGTACGAAAGTTCATGACTTCTCAAGGAAGGTGTGAGTATAACTCAAGATTAAGAGACAAATAATGGTGTTCCTTAAATAACATACAAAATATTGTATACACTATATGATAAACATAGAATAGTAAATAAAATTTTGATGTATAAAAATATACCCATATTTGACCATAATGTTCTAAGTTGACACTTGAAATCGACAATACCTCCTTCGGACAGTGATGAATGTCTCTTAGAATGTAACATAACCATTGGGGGATATACAAGTCCTGCCCTGAAATCTCATATATATATATATATATGAGTATATAAAATTACTCTAGGGGGGGGGGTGGAAAACATAAATCATATCTTACCACATCAAGGGGAATGACACCCCTCCATTATATCCCGTATATCACATCAAGGATAAATGGTGGTCACCTTTATATCAATTATACTATTTTAAGGGGGAATTAAGACCCACATACATATTTCATATCACATTAGAGATAATTACACCCAATCAATATATATTATATATCATACTCAGGGGGAATGGTACCCCACCCACATATAACATATCACATTTTATGGAATAAGACCCCACATGTATATCTAATATACGATACAAAATGTAATGGTTCCCAAACCATATAACTAATATCACATTGGGGGGAGTAGATCCCTACCAACCCATGACATCACCATGATGATATTACAACCTCCCTGACCACATAGGTAACACAATATGACATCACTCTATAGAGAAAACATACAACCTATCCCCATTTATGAGTCATCCTAGGTTAGTCCTCTCACACCAAAACCACATATATTCCCACCTAGGAATAACCCCTTGGGTAATCACATACTAGTGGGGAAGTAACACTCACTCCAGTTTCTAATCAACTAGAACAATGTCTATAATGTATCTCACGGTTCCAACATGGCATACAAGACCAATAACTCCTAGTATAATGTTCTCCTTACCAGGGATGGGTCTATGGAAACCCATATCAATGAAACTATGTTCTATGTATTTCATTAATACCCATTAAGGGTATTTATATATTACCTCACATAATCATGATTATGAACTTGACCATCAGTGGTTGAGGAACTAATAAGTGTTAAAGGTTTAATGTTTCCCATTGTGTCCTTTTTTATTTCAGGGGAATTTACAAATAATTTATTCAAAATTTAACTTCAATTGCAAGTAAGTTTAAGGAAATTATATCTCATGAAACATAAACAATTCATAAACATAGGTTGATGTTCAAGGGGTCACCTGCCTCATTCAAGGTGTTACACTTCTTCTATGAAATCTCGTTTAATACCAACAACACTCATAAAAGCATGACCAGCCATTTCCCATCAACATAAATATATAACCCCATTTAAACCATCTTAAATTTATTAAAATATAGTAATGAATAATTTTAATATTTTATAAAAAAATAATTCCATAAATTTTTCCTTATTTAATTTATTGGATATAATAAAGGAATCAATTATTTTATGTCCTATTGTGGTCAGAATCCATTAATAATAAGGTGTACACCACCCCCAGAATACTTCTTTAACTTCAGTACAAAAAATTTCCAACCTTTAATTCCATTATATCCATTATTTTCACCAAAAATAATCGAAACCCCCAATTAATATAATTTAGTGACATACCTAGATAAATTTATGTGAAACTTAGTCCAATCATCCCTTTAAGATCACCTATAGAAAAGATAAGAAAATACCCTCAGTATTAAGACAATTCCACTATATTTTTGTGGAATTATCACCAATGTTATTGCTTGTTACATCAAGTCCATAGTGAGAAAGAGGGAATACTAGAGAGAGAATTGATAAAAAATCAAAATAATTATCTAAAAATATCCTCTAAATCAAACGACAATCAAATATATTTTCAAATGGGAGAGTTGTCATTATTGGAAGAATAATGGAATGATAGAACCATTTAGGTTTAATCTTTTTTGTACACATTTTGAAATTTTTGAAAATGACCTTTAGAAGGTGTTTTTAATCAATTATTCAATATTTTTTAAATTCTAAAAAATCTTTTCATTTCATTCAAAAATTAAATTTTTTTGAAACCCCCCAATAATTATCATACGTATCACCCTAGTGGATCCCAAATTTAATATATAAAAAATAATACATATCTTAAATAAATATGTTATGTATTATATTTAATATTTGTAGGAAGACATAGTGTTTTTTCATAGGAAAACCTCCATACATAATATCCTAGGCCCATGCCTGAATATTTTGAACCATGCATAAGGGTTTTCAATTTGAAAGAAACCAATGCATATTATATTTTCAATATTTAAGGTTTATTCATTTGATAATATCCATATGTAATATATGTTCCATTATTTTTATGTTTTCCCTATATTAGTAATATATTTTACATTGGAAGAATTCCATGCATATGATAATTGTTGAATAGATAATGATTTTTACATTGAAAAAATTATATTTTTAACATTTTACTCCCATAAAAATCATTGATAGACAATGTTTATATTTTTTTATCATATCTGAAAAAATATGGAAAACATTTTTAAATAATATGTAATATATTTTTATTCATTCACAATATTTAAAAAAAAATATTTTTTCCTTTTTAGAAGATCCTAATGTAATATATGTTTTCCACTACATAATATAATTTCAAAATTCAATAAACTTCCCTTAGAAAAAATTTCCATACATAATGTTTTATATCATGTTTATGTTTTTTGACATAGCCAAAATACAATTTGTAACATTTTTGTTCAATGTATAATATATTTTCAAGGAAGAGATATTATTTGATGTTGTTACATTTATACATAAGTTTTTTTCCATTTGAAAAATTTAATAATAATTTATTACCAGACATGTAGTATATACTTTACTTTGGAAAAAATTTAATACGTTATATTTTAAATTAATATATAATATATATTCTGAAGAATAGGTCTTTACCTTAACCAAAAAACATGATATGTAACATATTTTTTTCATTAATAATAATTTTCTTATGCGTGATTTTTTACATAGTAAAACATAATATGTAATATATTTTAATCCATACATGATATATTTTTCATAATTCATATGATAATTTAAATTTTTATAACATTTTTCTTAGTGAAAATATACACAACACATTTTTTAACATTTAAGACCTTTCCCTTTGAAGAAAACTAATAAATATTTTATTTTATCCCATTCATAATATATTACAAATATTTTACATATTCTCTTTAGGTGGAATTCAATACATAGCATATCATTTCATAGGTAAGGGTTTACCCTTCAGGGAAATCCATTCATAATATAAAATTCCCATATTTAATATAATTTCTCCCATTATATAATAGTTTAATTTCATATGTGACATAATTTCTCCCCCTTGTGATATGTAATAATATTTACTTGGGGAAATATTTTAAAAAAACCAATATTCAAAAACACAAAAAATTATTCCAATTTCACCAAAATAATCTGTAGCACCCCCGAGGATTCTATAATTTCACAGTTACTAAACAATGCAATAAAAAAAATTTCTCAACTCAATACAAACCATGATGATAAATCCCTAACCACATATGACACTCCAAACAACACAAAAAGGTCTATACACAGCTAGATTAACTATAGGTCAACCCAAATCACATTTCCCAGCACCCAATAATTCATAACAACCACATGATATAATAAATAATAATTTAAATTTTTGTTTAATAATTAATTAAATCCTAAAAGAGTCTTTTATTTTTACACCCAAGAATCATCTCAAGTATTACCCCACATGAAAATAAAAAAATTATATAGAGGTGCTCCATCATCAGAAATTACGTTATGAATCCAATTTCTCAAAACATGACCTACTTTAGGACTAAAAATTCAAAAATTCAAATTCTCCTAATTTTACAAACCCATAACAACATGGGTCTTTTAAAACTTCCCACATTAACTCTTCTAATAGATGATAATTCCCCTCATGCACACACCATAAACTATTATTATTATCAAATCCCAATGTATAGACTAAATACTATATCTTCCACTAGTTATGGCCATGTTGATACAACTCCTAAATTGGATCCATTATGCAAAACCTAGAGACCCATGCATAATAGTGTTTTACATTTCCACTACTTCCAAAACAATGACTATCTTATAAAGGAACTCTATAATTCTTAATTTATTGATGTCTCACCTCATAATCTAACATCACTAGTATACACCTGTCCATAAATCACTCATTTTCACTCCTGAACCTCACCTTGAAATTTTCATCAGAATCCAAAATTGAACTCTTGAATACATATCTTAAACAGAAGGATTTTCCTTGATATAAATCTCAAAACACTTCCCAAGATCACTAATTTTCTTTAAAAATCACCACCTTATAGGCCTATTTTTCGAATTATACTCCTAGTCTCATTGACCAACCATTATCCCATGTCTAGAGGATATTATTTACTAAATTTACTATCCCACTAAATTTTAATCAGGAAATACTCATTTCATGTATTTTTTTCCTATTTACTTCATATAACTCAATCATTTCTGTTCATGAACTCTCTTAATGCCACAAATTCTACTAGGTTGGTTTTACACATAAATCACTCATAGATTTTATAAAAAAATCATTCAATCAAGTGCTAGAAACATAGTCCAACTATGTTGTACTCCGCACTATATGTTTTCTACTTATACATATCCTATAGAAAAATTCCCAATATGTTCCGTCAACATAAGTGTTAAATCCCCCAAAATCCATGATCATCCCATTCTTGGTAACAACTACAAGGAAGAAAGGTCGGACTGACTATACCATAATACTCCAATTCCTTACTCAGGTCTCCTCTTACCTTAGCGAAGAACCTCATACTCTTGTCAAAACGTTGAGACACTATACCCATAGTCATTCCTTCAATTCCCTCAGTCACATCAATGGTAACAAATTCCCTAAAATTAATAGGTTTAGAATACTTCCAATCATGTATTTCAAAAACTAACATACATCATTGAATAATGTTTTGGTATTGAAACCCTCATTTCAACCCATGACCATCCCAAACCATCATGAATCGATAACTCTATGATTCATTTCATGTGAAGAAAAATTAAAAAACCATATCCACACACCAAATTTATAATTAAACACCATGACCACCTTATTTAGTTACATACATGGTTGTAACAACCCACCAACCATATATGTAAGAAAAGACTCACTCTCTTTACCCAATGTTAGAGATTTTCCATTAACCAATCTCATAAGCATTTTTTATGATGATGTCGAAAGGCACCCATTACTTATGACATGCCTAATAAAAAAGACCATACCTAACAAACATTTTAGAATTATTATAACATAAAAAATATTCCTTATTTAATATTCATAATATCTATGGAATCGTCACAACTTTACCATTAATATTATAGAGCCACATATGAATTGAGTTCAACCACAATAATCTACCCTTTCTCCCACATTTCTAAAGGCACTCATAGACAAAGTAAAATCCTTATCTGGTACCCCACATACAATTAAACTAAACATAGGAAATACCATGAAAGTGCCTATCAATTTTTTCATAGTACCCAACTCACAATATCCAGATTAAGTTCTCATTGGTACTAGGATCTCTCACCTAGTTTACAAATAAATATCATGTAGGAAACACATCATAGAGAAACTTCCTTTCTCTCCCCTTGGAAATAAACTCACATGCCAAGACACCCACTCTTGGGTCCTCACATATATTTTCACATCTTATACTGAAGAAAACGACCCACTATAGGTTAATAATCCTCACCAAGCATATGTACACCAAAATACCCCTTGTTTATCTAGGTATTGTAATTATGTATATGTACAATGGAATCAACAAACTGTGATCTATATTAAGTAGATCATAATCATGGATCAATTAAATATAATAAAATTTTGATGTTATATATAAATAACATTTATATATTTCTATTAAAATAATGATTAACTTATATCGTTGGATAAATAAAACTGTTACTCATAGGAAAAAATGACAAATAATCTAGTTTTGGTAAGTATAATTACACCATGATGTAATATGGTGTAAATCTATAGTGGTTGTTGTCGAAACTTTTAATAACTTAAACTATTCTATTTGTTATTAATTTTCTATTCACTTTTCTAGAACCATTTTCATAATGACACATCATTATGAACATGTTATGTGAAACAATATGCTTGGTATGATGAAATAAAGCTCACAATTTTTCACTTGAATCCAAGAGAGGGAAATAAAAAATTCCTTATTCAATAGTATTAATCTCATTGGTAATATATAAAACTAAGTATATTATTTGCAAATCCCTAGTAATGGAGACTTAAAATCATTATAATGTTTTCCAGTCACATGACATAGTTTCCATTCTATGTTATGGCTATTTTATCTCCCATATATGATATCCAAAATAGAAATCAAAAAAACATCTAATACTAGTTTGTAATGATTCATCCCAACTCATAAAAAATTAACAGGAGCAGAGGGTTATATGACTTCAATTACACGTCCACATATTATAGTCTCTACTTACTTGTAATTAGGGTCAAGGGTATTATCATGGGGATATGATAACAACATATTAGAGTGAATTAATATTTATAAATAACCAGTAAATATCTATAATAAATAATAAAACATGTATAACAAAAAACCTATCTATTCTATATGACATGGAATATACTATAAAGTCATACTACATAACAGGTCCCCCACTGGGTTCACCACATATTTAGAATGAATGAATGGTATTATATTCTAGGGTATTTTCAATTATCCCTAATACTCACCTCTAATTTTCGTCTAAGATACCTAGCTCAATCATGGAACACAAGGCCTTTACACCAGATAAAACTATAAACAGTGTAGTTTTCTAGTGTACTAATCTGACATGGGTGCACAATTTGGTTGTGAGTACAAGTCATTAATCCACCATCAATAGTGACCCTAAATAATCAGTAACACAGTGTTTGTACTATGTGATATTATTAGAATAATAAATAAAATATTGAAACATAAAAAAAATTCACTGCCAGTCCTTAGGTTCTTTAGTGACTTTAGGGATCAACCATACCTACACTGTCTAGTGACAAATGTCTCTGAGCATATCACATAACCATCATGGGAATACGTCCCTCACCATGGAATCTCATATATATATATATATATATATATATGATTTTATACAATCACTCAAGGGGGATGATGACCCACATAGATCATATCTTATTGCACCAAGGGGAATGGTTTCCCATCAACACATATGATATATCACATCTGGGGGGGAACAACCTATATATCTCATATATCACCCCGAGGGGAAGGATGATCAACCAAATTATATCTTATCACATCTGGTGGAATGGAATCCCACTCGTATATCTAATATATCAAACTTTGGGGGAAGGACACCCCCCCACATATCACATTAGGGTGAATAGAACCCCACATGTATATCTTATATATCAACCATGAGCAAATAGTGACCCACCCACATATCCTATATCACATCAGGGGGAGTGGTTCCCCACTTTTATATCTCATATATCAACTATATGGGTTATCCATCCACATGAACCTGCCACATTTAACCAATGTCGGTCTCTCAAGGGAATCTCTTATAACGTCCACTACATTAATTATAGGAAATAAATACACTAACCCCTATACACTATCCCTATCTTTGGTCATCAATTGATGTGGAACCCACTGAGGTACCCTTGGATACTATATAGTTTGGACACCCTACATGTGATCCTCTCTCTCATTGATAACACTATGGGAAATCCTATCACTCTAATGGAAAATCACCATTTAGAATAAAGATTATTGTGGTATGGAACAAATGATATCATTGTTAATAACATACTAACATCACACTAGAGAGAGAACATAATAAACATCAATATTTTAAAGTCAACCTTGGTAAGTCCTCTCACACCCAACCTACACATGATGCAATTTAAGTCATACATACCTGATCAATCTTGAATAATTGGTCAAGGAACAAACACCCCACTATCTAACAAACTAACCCAAAAGATATAAGGTATATCATAGTTTCATCATGGCCTACTCAACCAACCACTCATTAAAAAAATACTCTCATATATTAGGTGGGGTTTACGGGAACCAATACCATGGGAAATATTTTTTAATCATTTCAATTATTCACCTGTACAATAATTTTATCCCATATCACACATTTATGATTTATCCATCAACCATCAGTGGCTGAGGCCCTAACTAGTATTCAAGGGTCCATCTTGGCACTTGACACTTGTCTCATTTCATGTTAATTTAATAAAAAAATATTTAAAATCTAATTATGTTATTATATAAGTGGTGTTATCACATATCACATTACATATAAATAATTCAGAAACTTGTGGATATGATCATGGACACCAACATTATTCATGAGTTACACTCTTTATAATCATGCTCAGATGAATTCACCTATTATATTTTAAGATCGAACATCCATTGACCATCATCATGAATCCAAAAATCCAAAATCTAAATATCATTTTTATTATAAATAATTACTGATAAATTTAAACATTTTTATGAAAAAAACTATAATTGTTTACTTATTTAATTTCTATGATATATTTAATGAATCACTCATTTAGTGACTCCACATGGACAAAATACAGGATTAATGGATTTCCACAAAACCCAAACATACATCTAAGACTTTACATGATAAATACCAAAATTTATAATTCAATCCATAAATTAGTATCACCCAAAATAATGGAGACTCCGAAACAATTTGGGTAGCAAAATACATTGATAAGACATCAAGAAACCTAGTGTAGTCCTCCTATTAGGATACCCTATAGTCAATCCACGAAAAACACTTGTTATAAAAAAAATTACACTATATTTTATTGGAATCATCACTAAATATCTTCATTGTTATAGAAATTAAATAGTAATAAAGAGGGAAAATACATATAAAGAATTGATATAGATTATTATATTTACCACAAGATATCCTTCATATCAAACAACTCTTTAATCCACTAATAATTAGTAGATCTATTAATCTTCTAAAAATATGGGAATAATATAATAATTTAGGTCAAGTATCTCAAATACATGTCATGAAAACACCCAAAATTACAAATAAAATTATATTTTAATAATTTATCCAATACTTCAGGAATTCTAGAAGAGTTGTTCAATTTAAAAAAATTGATAAATCATTAAATCTATAAGACATCATCATACCATGTTGGTTCTGATGCATAATATATATATAGTCTTTTGTATCATATATAAATATATTAATTATCATATGTTGTATATATAACCTTACATAAGGGTCTCCCCTTAGGGAAAAAATATATGAACATCCTAGGCCCATGTGTAACATTTGTAGACCATTATTATGGTAATTTAATTTAGAAAAATCCCATGAAAAACATATTTTTAAAATGCAAGGATTTTCCTTTGGAAGAACACCATACATAATATAGTTTTCAACTATATAACATTTTCCAACATAGAAAATATATTATACTAAGTACGAATTAAATAAGTTAGATAATTCCTTATATGTAATGTATTTTCCTTCCAAAAAATTAGATGCATAACATTTTTCACTAATTTGAAACTAATTTAGAGTGTCTATAAAGCTTTTAACTTAGCCAAAAACCTATGTGTAACATTTTTATATAATATGTAATATATTTTAATTGATTTTTAAATTTTTTATACTTAAGATTTTTCCCTTTAGGAAAAACAATACATAATATAAATTTTACCATATGTTTTATGTATTTAGTACGTAATATAATTCTCTTAGAAAAAATTTCCATATATTACATTTTCATTTAAGGAAATGGTTTTTGACTTTACCAAAATACCATGCATAAGATATCTATTCAATAAATAATATAATTTCAAATATAGAGATTATACATAATCCTTCACTCATACATAAGCTTTTATACATTAGAAAATATCTATACCCAATCTACTAATTTACATATAATATATATTTTACTGAGAGAGAACACAATTTTCAACATATTCAATAGATATATTATATATATTCCATAGTGTAGGGTTTTTTTCGATAGATAAAAAGATTATATATATCATATTTTATTTACATGTAATATATTTTTCTCATATGTGATATTTTCTTTAGAAAATCTTAATAAATAATTTATTTTAATCCATGTAATGTTTTTTTGTCTTGATTTGATAATTATTTTTAGTACGTACAACATTTTACAATGTAAAAATATTGATACCTAACATATTTATCAACATTTAAGGGTATAAAAGTTTTATAAAAACTAATATTTAACATATTTTATCCCAAGTGATATTACTCATAAGTAATATATTTTACATAGAATAAATTCCATTCATCATATATTATTTCATTCATAGTTGTTTTCCCTTTGCAAAAAAACATTATGTATTATAAATTTTCCATAAATAATATTATTTCCACCTTTCCTTAATATTGTTATTTAATATATAACATAATTGTTTTTCCCTTTGTGATACGTAAGGATTATAACTTGAAAAAAAATCAAAAAATTCCAAATCCCAAAAAAAATTCAGATTTGTCCCAAATAATATTCAATACCACCAGGTATTCTCCAAAATGTTAGTTTTTGAAAAATAATAGTACTCCATATCTAAATTCAATCAAATCACTGACATATTCTAATACTCCAAACACCTCTACTCATTATCAACTCACTTGACCAAGAAAATTTCCACCCCAAATCACATATTTCAAACACAAAATAATTCAAAACATCAAAAAGACCTTATAAATACATATTTAAATAAAGATGTTATATTTAAATAAAAAATTTAACTGAAACATATTTTTACACCAAATACACTTACTAGGCCTTCAACCACTTTTTTAAACATTATCTATAGGTTTTCCAACTTATGAAATTCCATTGTTGATCCTTTTTCTAAAAAAACAACTAGATTCCAGAAAACAAATTATAAAATCTAATTTCTTATAATTTTTCTATCTCAAAATATTTTGGGTTATTACAATGATGAGGGGATAATCAAAGATCAAATTGTAACCTATAAAGATACATCTATATGGGGGTGAAAGGTCACTCCATGACCAATGGGTATCACAACATGGTGTATTGTATATTCCTCTATAAATATATTGTCAAATGGAAGTCACACCATAATGAAAAAACTTATGTGATTTTCAATTTCATGATGAAAAATAATTATATATGAGGGTATTTCCATGGAGGACAGAATCATAAAGTTATAGTGACCCATATGTATGGGATATAGGAACCACTTTATATTAACTTTTCATTATTTTATGAGGAGGTTTGGTGACATTATAATCCTTAGGCCACATTATTAAGGCATTAAAATAGTGGGGGATTACTATATAGAGTGTTTGGGATGCCTTATAGGAGTGGGTTGTAGGAAAGCCCACACCTTGAAGGGTAATGCCATGTCATGATAGGATGAGGCAACACCATGTGACTTCATTTATAGTTTTTTGTTTCCATTATGATGAGGTGTTTAATTACATGAAACTTGGGGACAAACTATAAGGGAATTATAGAATAGGTATCATTTTGTGATCTATTGAGGTTAAACAATGGTGGTGTTTTCTCTAGTGTTTTTCAAAAATTGATGGTATACTGACCTTTTGGGATTTTAAATAATAAAACCCCTTTGAGGTTCTTTGTTTTTTTCATGTGTGAGTAGGGGAAGGATAAAATCCTCTTCCACTTTTATCATCTCTTTAACCCCCCTTTGTAAGTGGTAATCCTATATTGTTTCCCATGGTTATTTATGTTTTGATATACATGACCTTCCCTAGTAATTATTTTTCATCACCATCCCTTTGTTTTGGTGTCTCTTTTCTAGGGTTTCATTCTAGATTTCCTAGATTTTTTGCTTTTTATATGATGTGGATTTTTTTTTGTTTGTCCACTTTCCATTGATTGTATACTTTATATTATTTTATGTAAAGTAAAATAACAAAAATTACACTCTATTGATATTAATATCTATTATATGTTTTCATAGGGATAAAAATATGTTATGAATGGATATATATATTTAAAATAAATAAGTTATTATTATGATTTTAATTTAATTTTATCTTTTAGTGATGGTATAAGTATCTTAAACAATAACGCAACACCAACACAGTACTTGTGAAATCAGTAGAAAAATAAAATATATGACTTAAAAACATTAAAATAAATATTTTTTTGATAAATTTTCATATTATGTACATTTTATGCTTATTGAAAAATCATTATTTATGTTTAAAGGGTTTATATTTTAAATTAACTTTTATCTTTATTCCTTTATGGTATAATTTTTCCAATAGTCCCAAAATTTACTTTAAAGACAAATTAAGTTAAATAATATTTTATTAAATGATTTAAAAATAAAAATTCATTGAAAGAGGATAATTTTAATTTTATTTGGTCTATAATGTCTTTCATAGACTATTTTTTAGTTTATTTTCATCTTATAATAAAATTTAAAACCCATAAGGATTGAAGATGTTGTTTCCACAAATAAATCATAAAAGGGTCAATTAGGGGTTAAACAAAAAAGAAGGTTTAAAATGCCACATAAAACAATAAAAAATTTATTTCAAATAGTTATTTTGTTATTAATATATCATATATTATAAATTATGTAAAATTTCTTTCACATGACAAATTTTTTATATTTTTTATATTTTATAATTCTTAAAATGTGTGTCATTTCCCTCCCATAAAAGACCCCACTTATCCTCTCTTATTAACACTTATTGATCAACTTATCTTGAAAAAATCTAGAATAAATACCTTCAAAACAAACCTAGATTTTTTTTATGTTCTTAAAAGGTAAACCCAAGAGTCCTGAAGTGGAGATCCCAAGGAGGATTCTCAAAGAAGACGTATAATTATTATCCGAGTTCTATCATCTTATTTGTTCTTTTTATTCATTCAATTCTATCATAACCATGATAATATAATAAAATTGTTTTTAGATATTATAAATTTATGATATTATGTTTATTTCACAATCATTAATGATCCGCATTAAAATTAAATTAAAAATGAAAGCATCATTTTTTCATTCTCGTTGGACTACCTCCTCCACATAACGATGCATTTTGTTTTTTATAACCACTATTCATGGATGGTTAATATGATGGATATGATGTTTATATATTATTTTTATAATATAATTTTGATTAATTAATTAAATTATATAATCTAAATTTTTATTATTGTATCTAATGGAAAATAAATGTATCATTTTGCGTACATATATTCTACGATCTCTACACAACAAAGAGGTTCATTTTCCATCACAGCCTCACATAGATGGAAAAAATGATGGATTTACTGAAAATATATGAAATATATGATCTAATTGTTAATATTTAATTATTATTATTTTTTCATTAATTTATTATTTTCATTAAAAAATAAAATCAACATTTATGCCCACGTATAAACTAATATCTCTGTGAATGAGGTGATTCATTTTTCTGTTATCGATTATCATATAATATTATAAAATTCAACATATTGAATAAATATCATATTGATACCCAATATAATATTTTTTATATCATGAAATTATGATCAATATGAATGTATATAAACTACTTGACCAAAAAAGAAATGAAAAATGAAACAATTAACAGCCGAAAACAATGATTTTTAAAAATAATTATTAATAAATGGGTGTAGAAATGTTATAAGAGGATAATATATTATATTATGAATATATATAGTTATTTATATAATTATAATACATTTTAATATATTATAACATATTTTTGAGTTCTTATGAATCAATTCAGAGATAATGTAAGGGTTTCTACTCTCACTTTTTTTTCTATTTGATATATTCCATATTCTCCAGTTGTTTCTTTTGTGTGGAGTATACAATAACCAATTGATATTTTATATCATAATATTTATTTAAATTTTCATTTTAATGTAATTATTTAAAGGGTTTTAGATTCAAAAGTTACCAATGTGGTATGTGTTTATTTTGTTACACTCTTACTTTTTTACTCGGATTTTTTATGCTTACATTTTTCAATGATGAAATTATATGATCTTTCTACAATAAATATTATATATGTCGTTATCCTGTGGTTATTATATTATAATTCATGTTTCAGTTTCATTTTTATCTATAAAATGACACAAATATATGAAATAATTTTTTTTGTAAAGTCAACATTAATTCTCTCTTCAATTGATAATTTTTCCTCTTCCATATCCATATTTTATAAAACACTATCACGAATGTTTTTAAATAATAAATTTTAAAATCTAAATCATATCTTCCTCCATAAATCTTATAATGATATTTTAAAATTATTTCCATTTATGACAACATCCATTGATTTAACTTATGATTCACAAGGTATATGATCCAATGATTATATCTTTTTCCATTGTCTTAATGGATTATGATTAAGATGATTAAATATTTATGAAAACAAATTTATTTTCGAATGTTTAAGATATGATGAAATGATAAATTTTTTCATAATATTGTGACACACATATGAATGGATAATGATTTTGTGATGGGTTAGTTCGTTATATCCCTCTAACGCATTGGGTATGGATAAATTTTTCTAATCATAATGGATACACTTGAGGTTATCCAAATGAAAAAGATGGTACAAGGGAGGTTATCCCAACCCCAAAGAGGGTATATAGGTGTTTATACCAATCAAAATATATAATGAATGTTGGGTTAAATATCCTTGAAACATTATTTCAAAATTATAATTTTGAAAAACTTATTCTACTCTCATTTGAAATGTTATTATGACAAAGTTAAACTATCATGGATTTCAATGTTTAATTATATTAGGATTCACGTCCTATAAATTTCAATATATTTATTCCATTTTTCATGTATATTATATATGAGTTGTCGGGTATGATTTTCCAATATTAATCTTATTCACTCATATAATTATGAATTTTTTATGGTTACTTATGATTAACAACTCCTTTCTTCTACTTTCACCATTACAATGAATTTGAGATCAACCCCTCTTAAATTTACATTTCCCAAGGTAATAAAAAACGATGTTATGTAAGTTATATTGATATAATTTTATGGTAGATGTTGAATACTTTTCCTAGAATAATAAAATCTTGATATAATGTGAAATATTAACACTCTATGTCATTGTTATTGTTATGAAATACTTTTTCTTAATTCTATTATAAAGTAAAATAAATTTTTTCCTTGTAATGTAAGTTAATAAATATTAATATAGATGTTTTAATTGAAAAATAATTAGTTTGTGTTTATTAGTATCAAATAAAATATATAAGGAATATATGTTTTAACACCGAATCTTGGTGTATAGGTTTAGAGCTCTGATAAATTTGAATTAGAGAAAAAGTTTATATAACCATAGAGGTTAATATTATTTCATGTTAAGATAATAAAATATTTTTGAATTATATCAGGGAATTATAATTTTAATTATTACCATATGATTCAAAGGAATATATACATTTTTAAGGTCATATGTTATTAAGATTTATGTTGACTTTAAAAGAATACACGATTAAGGTATAAATACTCTAAATGATATTCATTAGAGGTTATTAATGAAAATTTGTGAAATATTTTTTAAGATGGAATACATAATAGATGTATACAAAACCTTTGTGGTTGTTATGTGATTTGATTATGAGTTAATTAAGGAAAAGGGTTTATTATGGGGAGAATTATGGAATATTTTCTAGTATGTTATTTTTTGATTATAAATATTTCATAAATAAATATTAACATATTTTTTGGAAGTATATATAATTATATCATAGTTTTATATCTTGGGATTCATGTTGTTTTGTAGAAACAAGTATCATATTTTTAAAGAATGTATGATTATGGCATATTATTTATTTGAAATTATTATTACATGATCAAATATTATTGATTTGGTGGGTATAAAAAAAATTAAGTATACATTGAAAATTTTTAGGGTTTATTTATATTTGAAGTTATCTATGTTAAATAATAGGTGTTATTGATGTATTTTTGTAGATTAATGTTTTACGATATCATATTAAGTTTTCTAAGTATTATCTTATCTTGTACTGACCATTATGGTTTTAGTAAATGGTTAACAACAAGATGAATAATCTATCATACATCAGTGTAAATAAAGATAGTTTAATTTTTTATTATTTTTCTATAGGTACGAAAAATTAATCATGGTCATTCTTCTTTAGAATGTTAGATGTGTTAGTAGTGTAAATTTATTTAAACAAAACAAATGGCTGAAAATTTTTATCTAGTTTCTATATAATATTATTTTATACTTATAAATGGTAAATAAATTCATCATACTAAAATAATATTAATAAAAAACTATAGATTTTTATGTGGGAAACATCACTCAACTACCAATGTATGATTTTTAAAACTGACTCACTATATTTTTATTACAATGTACTACTTTAAGATAACATTATTTTATAAATGATATGTTCTCTAGTAATAAACTTCGTATTTACATTATTTATGAATTATAAATATGATATTATGAAAAGAGACAATATTTTATCCTTGAAAAGAATAATGTTGTAAGGAAACTATTTCACTAAGTAAAGAGGATTTGAAACCCTACGATTTTAGATTATATTTCTCATTACAGATTTCATGTGTTCGATTTATTTCATAAAACAAAAAAACATAAATAATACATGATATTTTATATTATAGTCTTTTGATTTTGTAAGACCCTACATTTTGGGCCTGTTGACAATTTCAATGGAATTTGAAATTTCTATTTGGTATATGGGATGTTTTTTAATAGAGATTTGGAATATAAATTAATGATTTTGAATATTTAAAAGTGAAATTTTTATAAATGGTTTAAGGATTTATAGGTTTCATAGATGATCAAATGAGTTTTGGTAGCATTGGGCACTAAAATATTAGTTTTGAGAGAGGTAGGAAAGGGCTCACAGTTGGCCCATGGTTAGTGCTAACCATTTGGAACAACCATGTATGCTGTTTTTGATAGGTATGTGGTTTTTTGAATCTGTGTGGTCACTATTGGAAGATGTGTTACTTGGTTCATGGTATTGGATGGTGCCATATGTTTTTCATACCATTATCCTGAGGCTGCACATCTATTCATGATTTTCAATAAAAATCTATAGAGAGGAGCACACATTCCATGCACATTTTTGTCAAACTGTGTGCCCAACCCACATGTTTAGTGCCAAATAGGCTATGAATCCAAACAGTTGTAGAATAGTTGTCCAAAATGTGTGGACAAACTGTGTGGTTCATTAAGGGATTTATTTTATAAATTTTCTCTATTTCCCTTAAACATTCCTCCTCCTTTTTCTTCACCTCCACACACATAGCATGGGGACAATTGATATCCTCTTCCTCCCCTCTAGGAATAGAGATATACTCATCAACAAGTGTAAAAATCGAGCAATATCAAGTGTGTTGGAATCATATTGATAAACTCTATAATCATCTTGCATATTATTTCATTTTATAAAATCTTATGGATTACTAAATCCATGAAAGATAATTCTACCTACTTTCATGGTATTTGAAAATTTATATGATTTCTCTCAAACCGAATCAAATTAAATATTTATATTGGATGAGATAAGCATATTTAAAATATTTTAAGTGGTATATGGATCTTCACTTAATTTTTTATTGATTTATAAAATGAATCATTGTTCGACACGTCGTATTATTGAGGCATCTACCCTAAAATATGGTATTATTTTTGTAAAACCAAATTTTGTAAATTAAATAGAGCTTGTGCTTATTGTTAAACCATTGAAGGTTGTTCACCTCAATATGAACCACCCCTTACGGTATATCTCTTATATTCGACATCACTTAAGATTTATCCTTGGAATTAAATGAACTATGTATTGAATTAATGGATCATATAGATTAATATAATTAATTATAACTTGATACAAACAATATTGATAAAAGGAACATTAAATTAGAATTTAGTGGCATGTTTAAAAATGTATTAACCCTTGTCCTTCAGTGAATTATTAAATGGAATGCTTGACCCCTTCATCCTAAAGTCATGTGATAAATAGACTGATAAATTTCTTGGATTCCCATGAAAATCTTAGTTAATTATATTTGAAATGAAAATAATGATAAAGGAATTGTAATATGGAATTATCACTAAAAATGGACTCTGATTTATAGTTAGATTTTAATGCCTATATTAAATTATAATTCATGATACTCAGGCATAGAGTTCCCTATTTATGTGAGACACCTGGGGATGGTGTCCTATATGATCTATGACATTGTAGCGCGATGTCTCTTATGATTAATGATGTACATTTATGGAATTTCCTAATTAAATGTGGTACTACAAAATGGATTCCCATACATAATTATGAATATTGGGAAAGTAAATCCTCTTTATTCATGGAAACTACATACCTTATATATATTGTGGTACTTGGTAACAGTGTCCCATTAATGTAATTTTGGTTCTGTCAACCTTTATAGATTATTACATTATAGCATGGAATCCTTGTTTTTATTTTGTACTCATGCCTAATTTCTCTATTGATTTATTATATGTGGAATTTAGTTCCCCTATTTATTATAATTTTTGGGCATGGCACCCCTTGAAAATCTATGGGACTCATACTAATATCCATGGATTCCAAAGTTATGCCTCAGGTCCTAGTAGTAGTATTAGTATATATATATATATATCCATAACTAACTATATAATCCACATATATATATATATACACCCTTATATGATTGGAGTCACTTACTCCGAGGTAGTTCTTCTTAGGCCGAAGTAGGTAATGTGGATCGTGCATCCTTTGGGGAAGCCGATCCAGACTTGTTTATCTTTATTTATTTAATTCCTTATTGATATATGACCACACTATTGTATTGTATTCTCACTATCTATATATATTAATAAATAATTTGTGGTTACCTAAAAGGAATACCTCATATCCTTTTTAGGCTACCATGGCACTAGGGTAATCAAAAAGACCTCATTGTTGTAGGTTCAGGTTCATGGATAATGCTTGTGTAGTTACATCGTACAATAAAGCATAAATGTTTAGTATAGAGCCATATATCAGGATTCTCATGGATATAGTGGTTATGGATTTTTTATTTTTTTAGTACAATTCATCTAGTACCTTATTTGTAACTACTACTTTCACATAGTAGCATCAGATGGAGATGCATGATTTTTTATTTGGAATTTTCAATTTTATTAATTATTATTATCTTATGATACATTTTCAGTTATACAGATTCTACTATGGATTTATTTAATATGTACTATT
Organism: Viscum album; assembly: GCA_963277665.1. Taxonomy (NCBI): domain Eukaryota; kingdom Viridiplantae; phylum Streptophyta; class Magnoliopsida; order Santalales; family Viscaceae; genus Viscum; species Viscum album. The sequence goes on along the minus strand of OY728155.1, from coordinate 437,991,834 downwards.
TTGATACTCTAATCATGTTGTTATAGTCTCCCCATCATACCATCACTAGAAAATCCCTACTAATCAGTAGTATCTTGCATAAGGGGAGGAACACTTGAGACCATATGACTGACAAGATCACGGTACAATTTTGGAGGTTCCATGGCTGGGACTTTAAAAAGTTATTTAAGAGGTTATTTCACATTTTTATTAATATTTTGGGTATTTTAGATAGTATACAAGATGTTTATCAACACCTGGTAATTAATCATGTCTAGGAGTGATCAACTCATGCATGGGAAAATGACTAAGTGGTGAAGGGTATGACCACTTTTCATGTTGTTATTTATTATAATTGATTAGGATTTGACCTTATATGATTGGTCTATATTTTATTATTTAGTAATTTATGAAATTTATTGTATTTTACCCTTTTACCACTATGCAAAGAAGGAATTTATTCATGCATAATTTTTTGGCATATAGAGATTCACATTCCATGCATATTTCCTTCCATATAGGTTGCATTTCATACTTCTTGATAAGATGTAGTATATGCCCTGTGCATTTTAGAAGTGTGATTATCTTTATACCATGTTTAGTTGATTATTTAGAAAGATTTTATTATGTACCATGCTTCTATGAGTTCTTATTAACGGTTTGTATTCCTTCCGGACTTTTATAGCATGCTTCATTATAAATGGTGATATACAATTGGTTATTAAAGTGTTAGAATCAACATAAGGGGGTCCCATATAGATTTATGTTGGAACCATAATGAAATAATCACTACATTTTTTATATACGGGAAACTGTTCAAAATTGGATGAATCATTTATGATTGTGATTAAATGGGTCCCATAACAGTTTATTAGTTGTGTAGGCCCTTATAAATTTGGAAGGTAACCCATATAATCAAATTATTACATATGAATTTATTATATATTTAAATTAATGATAAAAATATGGTTAAAGATACATCCATGACAATTTTAATTTATAATGGAAATTACCCTTATATGCTGGGAATAGTAATTCATCTAACTAACCCATAGTACATGGTTAGTTGAAATCCTCACAGGAAATGGTTTCCTTACCTCTATGAATTGGGCATGATGAACTATTTGAATGAGTCCTTATATTATCTATATGGACCTTGTAGGAAAGTTTAAGCATGTTATGCAATTATAATAAACCCATTAAAGGTGTCTTTAATCTCTAATAAATCAAATTCTATTAGGTTGCGTTTGGATGGACCCATATTGAAAAACATGGGTCTATAGGTCTCCTTATTCCTTAAATTTATTGGTGTTTAACCCCATTGGGGTGTGATTATAATAAATTGTATGGTTATTTTAAGTGTTTTTAAACACTTATACGGTGCTACAAATAATCTCATGGTGGAATCTTACTTGATAAGTTCTCTATTATTTATAAAAGGGAAGTTATCTTATTTTGAGATGTTTTATTATAAGGCATTAGTTAATTAAAATGAAAATTAAAACCTAATTTTTTTGTCCACTATAGATATAAATAACATTTTTTAATTAAGATCAATTGGGAGAACCACATGGATGAATAAAAATTGAAAGAATTGAATTTTTAGAACATATTGCATAAATTATGATAGGATGTCCAATAAATAATTGATTCTTTAATGGAAGTTGGGTGTAACATGCATATTATTCCTTTGTGGTATTAGTTAAATGAAGTACCAAAAAATTTTAGTTTTAACTGATACTTGAGGTTGTTAAATTGATCCTCCTTAATGATTAAAATAAATTGGAAGTTAGGTAATATATTAAATAAGACCTTAATGTGGTGTTCTTAGTTTTGAACATCATGTATGGTTAAATTAAATGTTTCACTATGTATTCCTTATAATGGGAATGTGAGTGTTTCATGTGGGTTATGTGAATTATCTTAGGTTTTGTTGAACCGAATGGATTGGTGGTAGGGGACACTATTCTTCCTAGTGTGACAATGTTATATATTCAAGGATTTTTGTTTCAGTAAGGGGATAACATGGCATAGATAACACCCTTATAATATACAGCCCTTATTAAATTCTTATGAATAATTTAAAATAAGTGGTGTAATTTCAAGATTCATTTTCCCTAGTAGGATTATTTGTTTCTAAAACATTTCATCGATCTGATGGGTTCTCATTTGAAATGATAGTCCTTTTTAAAGGACATGAGCATTAGTTAATGATATAGTTCAAAAGGTTAGACATGCCTAAGACATGGTTGTGTGATTTTAGGTCGGGTGACCCTTCAATTCATAATTTTTGGTAGATTGAAAATATTATTGTCCATAAAAATAGTAATATGGGATAATAAAACTCTACGGTAATTTTTTTATGGTTCATAAGATACCAGGATGTAGAGATATTGTAAGCCTATGGGTAGTATCAAATGATGATCTGTAGTGTTGATGAAAACTAAGGGTAGTATGTGTCGATATATAAAGTACCCATAAATTTAGTATAATGGGAAATCAAACGATATGAGTTCAATAGAAATAAGTAAGAATATAGTTTCTATTCATGCATCAAATATCATCTCCATAGTGGAGTGAATAGGGTGTTAAAGGAAATTTTACTAAAACTATGGATTTGGATGATGTTTTAAAAGTATTATGTGTTGTGAAACACTGGTTAGATTGGTTTTGGATTTCATTCCTAATTATAATTACATGCATGATCATGGATTACGTGAGTATAACATGTATACCTAATGTAAATCTGATCTAGTAATCTTTTAAAATACTTGTTTTCCTCTCTTTTGAATGGGAGATTAATAAAAGAATGTTGTTCTCATCTGTAACCTGTGGTTAATAGGATATATTCAATGGGATGATATCATTTTCTAATTTAATGGAGACAAAAATAGTGTTAGGTGGGGAGCATTATGTCAAACATGTTTTATCATTTCCTTCCATGTAGAGGGATCACAACTATAAAATACCATTTCAAAATATCGTGGTTCTAGTGTGTTTGAGCTATAGTACATGAAATAATACTCATGTTGGAACATGACTATGAGTTTGGATCGAGTCTAGATGGTAGAATCATACTTAGGGTGTATGAGTAACCTAGGAGTGTAATGATTCAATGGTGTTTAGGTGACTATGAGGTAGTATAATGATAAAGGAATGGTTGTGTACGCATCCTTTAAGGATAACAATAGTCGGGTTGTACTTAAATAGGTATACTTGAATGATTTTGAAATGCCTCGGTTGTGGGGCCATTGTGGTTGGTTAATAATGATACATCAGTTGGTTCATCTGAGTTCTTTTAGAAGAATTCATCCAACTATGGTTTGACTATTATTCCAAATAATAATTGGTTATGGTTTTTTTAAAACCACATCGGGAACCTATTCTTGAATATGAGGGGAAATTCATGGGTCTTATTGATAATTGAGATATCCAGTTAGTGTACTATTGGAATAGTGATGATCAATCCCTCATCTTTATATAGTAGAGGGTACAATGAGATGGTGTTAGTTATATTATGAGATAAATAATGTTGTTAAACTTCTTAATGGCTTGATAAATGGACTCATTAGTAGCTATTCTATGAGAGTGTGGATGATTAAAGATGAACTCTTTTCTTGAGAGATACTAGGTTTCCCATTTAAGAAGGCCTTTGATGGATTCAAGGACACCATCCGACCCTATGAGTCGATTTTGAAGTTATATACTTCTATTGGGACTAGTTAGTGTTCCTAGTACATAGAAATCTTAGCCATGTACAAACATCAAACTAGTAAACTTCTGATAACGTAAAACCGTGGTTGATCTCCTTGCACTCTAATAGTAGATTATGAGGTTACCCCATACTTCTACTCAGGGTCAGTTGTTTAAATTATAGTATGAAAATCCAATGGGGTTTAATGATGTATACACCTATATTTGGGTTGTGAAATAATTATATAAATGAATGGGTGGGTTGGAGGCATCACGTAAATCTAGTTACAGGGTTCAGTGAGCATGATTGGAATAATAATTGGTATGTATTAGACTTTAGGCATCTCAAAATGGTTTTGGATGCATCGACTAGTAAATCAAAGCATTTGTAGGGATAATTAGTTAGTAGTGGTATGAATTTATTTCCACTTTTCTCTTTGAATGTGGTTAGTGAGGAACTTCATTAGACAGATCATTGAGATTAGATGAGTGTGGTGAAATGGTTGGCCAAGTCATTTCATGGAAAATATTTTATAATATGGATAAATATGGACTATTGGGAGTCACCCATTTATTCATGTTGTGAATTGTTTTAAGAGAATCATTAGAATACTAAGTGACTTTTTGTTTACTAAAATTACATTTTAGGGTACCATGACATGGAATTTGACATTAAATGTTGAAACCTATGATTAATTGGTTCATATGATAAATAATGAATGATACAATAGGGTGATCATATATAATGTTAGACAGGCTCAGGTAAACATTTCCTATATTTTTCATTTTGGTTTTTTAAAATTTTCTCTAATTTTAGTGGTTTTAGAACCATCTGCTTAAAGGGATTCTTCAATGTGAATTGATAGATTGAAATTAAAACACAAACATTTTTCTATTTTTGATGATATGAATAGTATGGGTGTTTTTTTATCCCACAAGCATACATGGGGATGTGAATTTATAAGTTGCAGGTATGGTATGATCCTGTGATTTGGTTGTGTTGAATGTTTTTGAAGAAACTTTACATATCAGTTTGGTGGATGGGATTTTTTTTGAACTCGGCTTAAAAATGTAAATATTACTTTTGGATTACATAAAAATTTCAATTTTAGATGAGTTTAAGGAATTTTATTTTTATTGGTTGTTTGGATGAGTTTCAGGAGTGTCAGGTCTCGAAAAATCAGTTTCGGTGGAGGAACCGAAGGGCACATGGTTATTGCATGTTTAGTGTTAACCAAAAAACACAATCGTGTGACCTAAATTATTTATGAATATGGTTTGTTGAAATAGAGTGGTCCATAGGGGAGACCACATGACATGGTGTATGGGATTTGGGGTAGAACATGGTTTGAAAAATTGTTCTGTCGAGGCTGCACAATGGTACAAGATTGTCAATAGAAAGCTACCAGGGGGAGCGCACGGTCTGCAAATGGTTTAGTCAAACCATGTTCCTATACCATAATCTAAGTGACACATAGACATTCATTCTACACATTCGGTTTGTGGCTATCCAAACAGTGTGACCAAACCATGTGGTTAATTAAAGGGGGTTATTTTACCATTTTCCCCTATATTCGTGAAACATTCCTCCTCACGTTTCTTCACTTCCATGAACTAAAGGGAGGGGGGTCTTGAGCTCCTATTCCTCTACTCTGGGCATGAATTTATCTTCTACCATTGTACAAATAATAATTCTTCATGTTTAATGGAATAATATCAGTAATCTATCGACTCTTATGACCTCTTATTTCATTTTCCATTGTTGTATGGAATGATAAATCTACGTGTTCCAATTCACTATTTTTTTCAGGTGTCTGAAGATTTATTTAAATTAATTTAATCTTTATTGACTCAAATCGTGGTATTTGATGAGTGAAGAATCCTTTTTATAAGGTAGGTTTTCTAATGATCATACCTTAAAGTTTCTTTGTTTTATAAAAAGAGTCTCTATGTCATGCACTAGATTTTCCATTTTTCTCTTTTAAAACATGAATTATTTATTTATAATAAGATTCCATAAATTAAAAATCCATTGTGCTTCTAATTAAACCATTAGAGATTATTCACTATAATTTGACCCACTGTATTGGGGTGTGTTACTTATAATACATATCCCTTAAGATTTATCCATTGAATTAAACGAACTTTGAATCATACAAATGACACACCTATATTAGGGTCATTATTTATAAAAGTTTGGTTCAATGATTCATTAAATAAATATAAATTTATTATGGATTGGGATTATTAAGGAAACTTTTTATCCTTGTCTGTGAGAAAATTATTAAATTAAATTCTTTACTCTTTTATCCTTGATGAGAAGTTATAAATGAAATGATAATCTTTTTGGGATTACCATGAATTTCTTTGTTACTTGTAAATGAAATGACCCTGAGGATAAATGAATTGTAATCCAAAATGGTTACTAAAATTGGCCTATGATTTTTTTATATGTCTGTTCCCATTTTATATAATAAATCATGATACTTGGGAATGGAATCCTCTATTTATGTGTGACACACTATCATGAAATCCCGTAATACCTTTGATATTTGGGCATAAAATTACTTGTTATATATGAAACACGGTCATGAAATACCCTAATTAAATGTGGTACTTGACAATGGAGTCACATAAATAATTATGATACATGGGAAAGGCATACAGTTACCTAGGAATAATATATATGGATATTAAATTAGTTTTTGATGAATATAAATTACATTGTATAAATAAACACTTCTGGATGATAATGGTTTAGTTCCTTTGGAAACATGGAACAAAATCATCAAATCTATTGAAAGATATTCAATGTTTCCAAAAATGATATTCCCAATTAGTACTTTTCATAAACATACCATACATAAAATATTTCTTCATAACCTGGGGAAAGTAAACATAAGAAAGCGTGATCTCATATTCTTAGTAAGAGTAAACATAAATGATACATAAGCGTATCATGAGAATATGGACATGAGAACATGACCATAGCTTCTAAAATCAATACCATGCATATCAATGAATCTAATCATTGTTCATAAAATAAATATTAGAATTTAATGAAACATGGATGATAAGATAATCAAAGAACATGATCCATGAGAGAAAAAAAATTAGCATAAGACTAATAATTTGTGGCATTCAAATAAAAATAGAAAACCATTTCTGTATTTGACAAAGATCACTACCAAGAATATCATGGTGGAAAAAGTAATTTATTGAAGCTGGTTCACTCCCCATTCTAGCCTTGTATTATAGAACCTCATATAATTCCTTTAATGACATGAACTATTATAAATAAAATCCCCCATATGATTTAATTAAATGTATTATTACGTAATATGGTTAAATAAAACACATACAGTTATTTGGTTTTATTATATTCTATCAGATTTAAAATACCTTAAAACATCATTACTGTTGATAACTTATCTATTGAATAGTGATCACCTGATTAGTATAAATATAGGGTTTTTACAAATCCCATTGACACAAACAACAGTATTGATGGCCTCAACCAAGAGTATCATACCCTCTAAATCACATTTATCATATTTTATGAGGGAGATAGCATTGGTGGTCAATGCCCTTGACCAAGACCAAGATGATATCCAACAACTTATGCATGATCAAAACTGTCTACTGGGGATATTCAAGATCATTGAGATCATGGCTCAAACCATGTATGTCGAACCACCCCATGAAAGTATTTTTATAAAACTCCTTACTCTTAGGGATTGTGAGAGTGTATTAGTGGTGTTTGTATCAATAACCTGAAATATTAGCATGTACTTTATTTTATAGATATTAAATAACATATTTTCATAACATTATTGTATCCTTATAAATGATTTTTATTTTGATAGACTAAAACATAAAAAGTCTTTTGGGTAATATATAAATTAAATTAAGGAATTAATTTATATAAATTAATTTATTTTCTAAATGAAAAATATTTTAATAAAATATTACTATAAAATATTTTTTATTAATTTTAAATGATCATATAATTTTTATGATGTCAAATGTAATTTTTATAGGGGATTGAAAATTGTTGTTGTCCAAAAACCCAACATTTCTCAATAAAGGTATATTTTATTTCAAAAGTTAAAATTATAATAGTAAGAAAACTATTTAGATAATTAAAAGTACTATTTTTTTGAATCATAAAATCAGAATTATGTAGTGGTAAATTATTTATAATCTTTTTAATAGTTTATGTTTTGGGAAAAAATCAAATACCATATAAATATACTTTTTTTAATAAAATCTTACCACCTGGTAACATTGGAAAAAATGTCATGTTATAGACACATAATTTTATATGAGTTTTATAACTACCTATTAAATGTTATATCATGAATCTCCTTATTTTAATTATATTTAGTCTCCTCATTTTTTTATTTTTCTATTTGGAGAGTTTGATTCAATGTTAGCATGTGGTTAGAGTTTATTGAAACAATCTAACCATTTTTTAAAATTATTTATGACATTATTCGTATTAATGAAATATTATGATCCATATTTCAAGGATACTAATTAATTTTCTTCTTCCATGGTTAGACTATATTTGGTCATGCATTTGTTTCATTTTTTACACTATTTAGAAATTATGATAATTGATATTTTTTTATGATTATAAGAACCAACCACCCTTTTTGGTTGTAAATATATGTTATTTCAAAACCCTGTTTTCTAGAAATATTTCCACGAATATTCTAATTTTTTCATATGATCTTTAAAAGGAATTTTAACCTTGTTTTTCTTAAAAAAAGGTTTTTAATGAAAACATCTATTCATTATCTAGTCGATCTACTTTCCAAAACACATTATCATGTGAAATGAATTTTCTTTTTTACCTCATACACCAAGTATATATTTACCCACCATCATTTTTTTGAATATTACATTGCATATTTAAAAGCTTAATTTTTAACATTTTTTTTAAATTAATATTCAAATTAATTTTTTTGAAATTGTTTTCAAGCTTTCATATATGTTATCAAAGTATTTTTTAAGAAAATTTGTTTTCAAAATGTTATAATTATTCTTTTATAAGATTTCAAGGAAAAAAGGTTTTCAAAAGTTTCTCAATCTCCTCTACATTTTTTCAATAGAAAAATGATTTCATAATTTCTTAAATGCTTCCATTTTTAGTATTGAAGTTTATTTAATGGAAAAGGAATTTCAAAAGGTTTTATATTTTATGATTCATTTTTCAATAGAGAACGGATAAATTCCTGAAGGAATGGGTTTTAAAGATATTTCAATATTAATTCCGTTATAAAATAATATTAATAGGTTTTACTAATTCCTTTTTAGGGGAATTATTTAAGGTTTCCATTCATATTATTTTTCTGAATGGATTATTTTTTGACGGAATGATGTTAATGAAACTAATTTCTCTTTTTGGGGTCATATCATTTTCCAAACCTAGATATTTTCATGGGTTATGATTATAATGAAATTATTATGAATCTTGTATCTTTTTATATAGGTTATGATATGATTAAATGTTTATAATACACATTTCATTTAATTGGTTATGTTATGAATATTGTTTATGATTTTGTGGAACATGTATGTATAATTTCAATATGAGTTGGGTGGTGTTTATATATACCTCTAATGAAATGGGTAAGGATTTATATGTCATGAGATAGAAATGGATGAGACAAGAAATAAATTCAGTTCAGTATTACAAGGCTGAAATAAGGAGTGAACTCGGTTGAGTAATACAAGTCTGGAATGAGGTGTGAACCTGGTTTAGTGAATGACTTTGACCACTAAGATTGCTTCAGCAGCAATGCCTTGACTACTAGGGAAGTCATTATATATGATTATGTGTTTCCACAATTCCATGTTTTATTCCCATGTTATGATTTCATGGATTATGTGGCTTATTTACTTCTGATTCATGTCTTATGACCTTCTGGGATTTATGACATGATTCGTGTTTGTGATCATTAATATGAAGGGTATGATTATATAATATTTTTATCATGTTCTCATACCCTTATTCTATTGTTTATGCTTACATGTATGCCTTGATTACCCTTACTAGGAATCTAATCTCACCCATTTTGTTGTTTCCTTCTCCTGGTTATGATGATATATATTAAGTATGATGTGTCTAAGAAGGGTAAATGTAATGAAGAACCTAGTGGAAGATAATGTAGATCAGTTATGTACTAGATCTTATGATTTAATGTTTCTGAAGTCACAAAACTAGTATGGTATTTGGGAGTCTATATTTTTAATTTTTTAAGGTTTATGAAAAAGTGATGTAATTTTAATGTATGTCATGACCAGGTAATTATTGGTGCATCTAGAATAATATTGCACTGAAATGCATTGGGAAATGTTTAGAATCATGATATGTCAGGTTGGGATTATGAGTGAACCTGATTCTATTATGGTACATTGTCTTTCATGATGTCTTGGCAGTTAACCTTGTCCTTTGTTTATGATGTACTATTATAATGAGCTTCCACATTTACCATGTTATGATTATCATTCTAAATCATTCCTTATTGTTCATGTTCTTTTTATTCCCATCTAACATGCATATTTTATAACATTTTTACCTTATTACATGATTATTCCCTTATAAGGATTTATTGTTCACCCATTTTGTATGTATCTCCAAAGGTTAACCTGTGTATTTTTAAAACCCATTGAAATTTATGATCATGTTAAGAAATTTTTCAACAAAGCTGATGTATTTACAATTTTAAGACATTATGAAATGTACCAAATTCCTAAAGACACTAGAATTATTGACCTTATGGGTTGTATTATGTGTAATATTATGTAACTAATACTGTATTAATGTGAAATAAATTGTATTTTTGGTATATTTTCTATCAATGTAAATGTTTATTTATTTGTGTTGGTCTTAACTCGGTCTAACTTGGTACATGAAAGAATGACATACTGCACACTTTATTTGTCTCTCTTGAGGGATATTCTATGATAAATTCATAATCACATTATGAACCATTATTAATGGGAAAATAAATATAAGAGTATATGTTACATAGTAGATAATGGATAACATAGATCTAATCATAGAAATTCACAAGTCATGGAAATACATTCAATTTATATGTTATCTCATTAATGTACTTCCATTACCCTTTATGTCTTTAATAGTTTAGAAATAACCATCCCTAATTTTCCATTTATTTTAGAAAATTGATGGAAATAGGAGGAACCATGTAAATAGTAAATTTGAAGGCTAATGTGATGACTTCCCCAGTGAGATTCCCATCCCAATGAGAGCATGTATCAAAAACATCATGAAGATACTCTCTCAATTAACTTATATTCTGAATCAAATAATATATCAGGAAAAGTTTCCAAATCCTCCTAAGAGAGAAAAAGTATCTTTTGATTCCTTTATGTGAAAAATGCCTCTTACATTCAATGGATTATTCGATCCCTTAATTGTGAAACAATGGATCAAGTCTATTTATACCGTCGTCTTAATAGTTAAATGTTCTGAACAAGAGAATTTTAATCTGGATATTTATCATAAGGTGGGATAACTTTATTTGTTGTCGAAATTGATCAAGAATATGAATCATGATGAAGAGATAGAAGTGATAGAGATGAAGGAATTTTATAAAATGTTTTTTGATTAATATTCTCCTTACACTCTCTGAATTAAAATAGAAATGGATTTCTGTTCCATACATACAAAAGATGAAAAATTAATTAGGGATTATGAGGAAAATTTTCAAAAGATTGTATGATATTCCTATGATTTTTTCGTTACCACTGAATGTAGTGTTGAACACATCTTTGTTAGTATAAAACCTTGTCTATGAAAAGGCATAGAAATTCATGACATTGATAGCTATGAGGAAATTTTCTAATGTTCCCTCAAATTCTAAATGGAGATAAAAAAATCTCAAGGGTGTCATGGAGATAAGAAGAAAAAAAATTGATGTTTATTGATGGAGGTTCAATGGATAAATCTAATAGTACAACGAAATTTCAACATACGACTTGTCAATGGTGTGGAAAGAAGCAACCCAAATATTTCTATAGGGGGTGAGGAAATGTTTCAGGTTAGAGAAGAAAGGAAACCTAGATAATGATTGTTGATAGGAGAAAACCAATAATGCAATGGAGAAAAGTAATTCTCAAATAAAAAATAAAAAAAAATTCATTACATCAACAAAAAGGAAACATGTCACTTTGAAAATCAGTGCTCTAAGAATAGGGTTTTTGGAGACAACCAACAACCTCCATGGAATAAAAGGTTTGAATTTTCAATCACAACCATGAAGGTGGATCCCAACAATGAAGTGGTGATAGGTATGCAATTAATTCATTCTTTAATAGTGAAAACACATTTTGATTCTAGTTCCACACATTACTACATAACATGAATTTTTAGATTAACTATACAAACATCACCATAAAACATGTAATTAAAGCTATTAGTGGAAACAAGAAAATTGGGAAATTATTGAATCCCAAGTATATAAATATTCACATATTATAATTTCTATGATGAAATTCCCAATGAATCTTTTCACACTCCCTTTAGTGGAATTTTATGCAATTATTGGTATATATTGACTATCAATATATAAATCCAAAATAAATTTCTACGAGAATAAAATCACTCTCCATATTGAAAATTGATCCCTAATTCATTAAAAATAAATAGAGGATGATGAATCATTTTTTAAAACCAAAACAACAATAATGGATATTATTTACCTATGAGAAATAATATCTATATTAAATGATTGATTTTTTGGATATATATAACCATAAAGACATTCCTATTGTGAAGTAATTTTCAGGTTTGTTTCCCAAGTAATTTCATGGTCTTCCCTAAGGCCAAGAGGTTGAATTTTTAATCGATCATATAAATGGGTAATTTCCATTATCCAAGGATCCATATAGAATGTTATTTTTGAAAATTTAGGTTCTTAATGAAAAACTATACAAGAACCTAGATGACATTACATACGCAAAAGTGAGTAACCATGGGGTGTACTAGTACTATTTATCATTAAGAATGATTGTTCAATGCACCTTTTCATTGATTATTGTGAGCTCAAAAATATAATAATAAATAACTAGTATCCTCTACCTTAGATTGAAGAATTTTTTAACCAGCTATGGGTAGAAAAATTCTTCTACATGGAGGATATGTGGTTGAGATATTACCATGTTAGGGTGAAGAGGAGGATTTCCCCAATAATGATTTTCATATAAGATATGGTCACTATGAGTTCATAGTTACTCCATTCGGACTCACTAATGCTCCAGAAATAATTATGGACATGATGAATAGAGTCTCCAGATATTAGCTCAAATAATTTTTGGTAGTCTATATTGATGATATTATAATATATCCGATTTCAAGGAGAACCGTGAGGAGAATCTGAGAACTATTATAAAGGCCTTGAAAAAAGAAAATATCTATGCTAAATACACAAAATGTGTGTTCTTGTTGAAAGAAATATCATTCATATGGAATATCATTAGAAGAAATGGGATATTTGTAACCCCGTCATGGATATAAGTAATTGAAGGATGAATCAGGAAAAAATATATAACAGATATAAATAGATTCCATGGGTTATCCATGTATTGTTGATAATTTTTGGGAAATTTATCATGATATTCAAACCCTTTATCTATGTAATCTTAGATTGTGGTCATGTTTTCTTAGAATAATGAATGTGAAGTTATCTTTAGGGAGTTGGAAAGAAGTCAAATCACTGACCCTATGATCACACTACCCAAAAGTGGATAACGTTTTTTAGTATTTATTGTAGCTTAGAATAATAGATCCAGTTAAGTGTTAATTAAAAATGTCCAATTCATAGCATATACTTCAATGATCTTGAAAGTTAACAAACAAAACTACCTAACACGTGATCTAGAGTTGGTTGTAGTGATCTTCCCTTTAAAAACAAGACGACATTATCTATTTTGGTAGAAGTGTGAAATATATATAGCTCACAAAATCCTCAAGTATATAATCATGTAGAAGGAGTTGAATATGTGCCAATGAATATAGTTAAAGTTGATCAAAGAATATGATTTCTCAATCTACTACCATCATGGGAATGTGAATAAAGTAGAATATGATGTCTGTAGATAGGATCTAGCAATTCTATCTTTGAAAAGAATCAATAAGGATTAAATCTTATTCTATTTGGAAATGATGTCTATGGGTATCATAGATAAATGAACATCGTAAATAATTTCTCAAACATTGCTTCTAAATATTTTAAAGGATGATCAATCAAATGACGTGGGAATACAGAAAAATGGAGACAATATAAGGAATGGGAAATCCTCAGAGATCAATGTTAATGAAGAAATAATTGTGTGATTTTGGTGAAGAATATGTGTTCCATAAAATCATGAGTAAAATAAGGAAGTGTTGGATGATTCATATAGTATTACATTCTACATTAACCTAGGAAGCACAAATATGAATCAAGATATCTGTGAGTACAATTGATGGGAAAATATAAAGAATAAGATCACTAAATATACATAAAATTTCATGGTATTCCATCATGTGAATACTGAAAGGAAGAAATATAATGGGATGATGCGACCATTTCCCATATAAACATGGAAATGGGAAAAAATCATCACAGACTTTATCATCGGAAATCTAAAGAAATCAAGGGGAAACTATGATATATGGGTTTTTGTGTATTGTCTTACAAAGATAAACCACATTATCGCAATTTAAGAGTAATTCTTACTGCATCAAATTACACAAATATACATCTGAGATGTGGTAAAGCTAAATTGAGTACCTCTATCAATTGTATTTGATCAAGATATGAGATTCACCTCCATGTTTTGGAAAAGTATCCAACATGATCTAAACACTAAGATGAACTTCTGTACAACCTATGATCCTCAAACTAATGTTTAATCTACATAGACTATAATAACATTGGAAGAAAAATTGAGAGTATGTTATATGAAATTCAATGAAGGATGATACCAACATAAACCCTTGGTTGAGTTCTCTTAACATACATGCTTCCACTAAAGTGTCATAATGGATCTCTATGATGACCTTTATTGGAAGAGGTGTAGAACACCTAATTTCTGGGATAATGATGTGGAATGAAAATTTCTAGGTACTAAAATTACTAAAGAAATGGTCGGAAAAGATAAGACTTTTTACCAGAACATCAAGGCTGCATAGAGTCAACATAACATCTATGATGACAATCATCTACAAGACATAGTGTTTGATTTTGGAGATATGTTATTACTCCACATACCTTCATGGAATAATATGATGATATTTGGGAATAAGAGAATGATTATTAAATGATAAAGTGGCCCCTTTGATATCCTTGATTGTATCCGAGAAATGTATTACTAACTTACACTTCCACCTAACCTATCTCAAGTATATGATGTATTCAATGTGTCCTTCTTGAGAAAGTAAATATCAGAGTCCTCACATGTAATCAATGCAGAGCTGGTACAATTATAGAATGACCGTTCTTATGAGGGTAATACGGTAAAGATTGATGATCATAGAGAGGGATTTTTACATAATAAGAAAATTCACCTGGTGAAAGTGTTGTAGAGAAAACAGAAGTTTGAAAAAGTGACATGGGAAAGAGAATATATGATGAAATAGAGTTACCCTCATTTTTTTAGTGTGGGGAAAGAAATTATAGATGGAGAAATTTCTGAAGGGGGAATATTGAGAAGACCCAAACTATTATTAATTAAATTCCCCCTGTGATTTTGTTAAATGAATAATTATGTAATATGGTTAGAGAAAACAGAATAACATCTTTGGTTTTATTATATTCTACCAAATTTAAGTTAATTTTAAACATCATTACCATTGATAGTATATTCTTGGAAAATAGGTCACATGATTAGTATAAATATTAGGATTTAACAAATCTAATTGACATAGAAAAAAGAATTCTTTACCTAAACAAGTAAATTCATACCCTAAATATCCCTTGTATTGGATATTCTATTGGATATAGAATCACTAGGATTTACACTTGACCAAAACCATGTATGCGTGAACCACCCATTGAATGTCTCACCATCACGCACCTTACATTTATGGATCTTGTAGGAAAATTAACGAGATATATATCAAGAACCGAGAAATATAAGTATGTACTTTATTTTTAAGATAATAAATAACATATTTTCATCATATTATAGTTAATTTATAATTTTTTTTTATTTTGATACAATAAGACACCAATAGTATTTTTGGATTATATTCAAATTCAATTAAGGAATTTATCTTGATGAATTAATAGATTTCTGAAATAAATAATATTTTAATAAAATAATATTTTTAAATAATTGTTATACAATATAAATTATCATATATTTTTTATGAAGTCAAATATAATTTTTATTGGGGTTCAAAATCTCTTATTGTCCAAAACCGCACTATTTAATAATAAAGTTATATTTTAATTGAAAATTAAAAATTAAAATATTTCAAAAATTATTTTGTTAAAATCAATATTATTATTGGAATCTGAAAGATTAAATTATCTAATAGTGAGTTTTTCATAATTTTCTAAGAGAGTCGAATGTTCATGTAAAAACGAAATATCGTATAAATATTATTTATGTTTTAACGACATCATACTGACCCAAATGTATGTAATAAATAAAATAAATGGTATCTATGATCAAATATATGTTTTCTATTTAAAATAATGTTATTTTTGGTTTATTTTATTTTATTTATAAATCCTTTATGAATCCTCCAAAACCATTAATATAATTTTATGTTTTAAAATAATTTATTTAATAGTATGACTCAAATCCATATAAGAAAGGTAATAAAATTATTATGTTAGGTCCTTTACCATATAAAATATTTAAAAAAATACCATTTGGTAGAAACCATGGAAAAACAATCGGATGGTTTTTGGTTTTGGTTACTTTATTTTATAGAGTCCAAAACCTAAATAATAAAAAAAATACCCCTTGTTTTCCTATATAAACTCATCCCATATCACATTTTTTTTCACTCAAAATCCATGGAGTACATACATACTATTATATATGATCTCTAGACTTCTCCAAAGGCACCTACATGATCTTATTATGCTCCTCTAAAGTATTTGGTGTCACACACTCAATTAAGGGATCCTTACCTTCAATTTTTATTTATGTTTCCTTATTATCTTATGTCTTCTATTTATAATTAATAATATTGAGATATATCATTAAATTTCCCTATTAACTTCCAATAAATTTCAAAATTCTGAGAGACCTTTTTCTCTCTCATAAACACAATTTATGATATTTCTTAGTGATACTATTATGCTGCTGAAATTTCCCCATGATTGTTTCAAGCCAAAAAATTGTATTGTGAATACCACACTAATTTCTTATAAATGTTGTTTGCCATTATACATGTATAACTCTTTGAATTGGGACATAAATGTATGTATTACAAACTCATTGATCATTAAATAAATTAGGATGATGAATGAATCCAGGTTCTACAATCAATGTGGAACACATTAGCATGAGAATACAATGAATGTGATGAGTGCACCTAGAATTATACAACGCTCTAATTCATTAGGTAATTTTTGGTATCATGATTTTTAATGTTGGGAAATTAAGTGAACATGATCCATTTATGGTAATTTTTCCTTCATGATGTATTGGAATTTATCATTGACCTCTATTTATGATGCATTATTTTAAGTTGTTTCCACATTTCCCATGTTGTGATTATCAAGTTATATCCTGACTTATTTTTCCTATTTATTTTATTCCCCATTGGTATGCCTATTATCTATCATGTTTTAAATTATTCGATGATTTTTACCTTACTTATATTTATATATCAGAACTTTCTTTTGTATGTCCCTAGGTTATCTCATGAATTTTTAAAATCCAGGGAATATTATGATCCTGTTAAGGAAGTTTTCAATAAATCAATTGTTTTTAATGTCTTAATTCATTATATAATGAATCAAATTAAAAAATTCACTTTAGTTATTATTATTCTATGTTTTTATATGTGTAATATTTGGTAATTAATCAGTTATTTATGTGAAATACATATTTTGGTTGTTATACTTTATGTTCCATCCCTATATTACTAAAGAAGGTTCACATCCAATTTAAACCCTGTATTACCGAATCCGATTTCCGTTAGGTTCCGTCACGAAATTACATAATTGAGTGTACATTCCATTATATATATATATTATAAAAACATGTTTCCTCCTCATTATAGTAATGTTTATATAATGTTTTATATAAACCAGTACAAAATAAATTCGAGGGAGATATAGGTTCCACCCACCACATAATGAAAACCATATTAATGTGTTCCACAAGATCATAAAAAAACATTATTTCATAACCAATTAAATAAAATGAGTATCATAACCATTTTATTATATCTTAACCAATTTATAGTAGAAAATAATCATAATAATTTCATCATAGAATAACACATGAAAAGAAGTAGTTTCCATAAGTATTTAACCCATAAAAGGGAAATGGGTTTCATAAATATCATGCCATCAAAACATAAACCACTATAGAAAAAAATATGAATCGTGACCTTGGGTAATATCCCCAATAAATAATTTTCAACAAAAATAAATACCATCTTATGTGTAAAATAATTTTCCAAGGTCATTTAAAACATTTATTGTGTAAAATATCTCTTTCACTTTGAAAATTACATTTAACATATGAAACATTTTAATTACGATTTCATTAAAAACAAAATATGATATATATAAAGGGAGTCTTGAAAACACATTTTTAATATAATTCATTTTCTAAATCCCATTCTTGTAAAATAGCCATTGAAACGAATAAAAGAGGCTTTATAAAATACTTTCAAATATAGAACATTTTGTAAACCATTTTTCTTTGAAAATATCTTCTAAAAATTATATAAAATACTTTTAAGATAGAAAATATTTTTGAATTAGTATTTTTTGAAAATTGAATTAAAAAATCATTTAAAATAAACATTCAAATCATTTTTATAGAACATTTTTTTGAATAAAATAGATTTTTGACCGAAGAGATCAAAGTGGGGTTTTCTTAAAAACAATTTCATAATTTTATTAAGTAGGAAAGAGTGGGAAAACAGAATCATTAAATAAAAATATCACTAATAACTAAAGGATAAAAAAGTCATGGTAATTTTTGAGATGTATTTCAGGAAATTTTAACATTATAGTCTTAATCATAATGAATATTGATAATTGATGAGATTGAAACATAATCATTTTACTATATTGGTTACATTGAATCATAAGACCCATGAAGAAATAACAATAAATGAAATATAAATTTTCACGAGGATGGAAATATTTATGAAATTACATGTAAGAGGGGATGTATATACACATCAAAAAAGGATATAGATGCATAACATAATGTTTCTCTCAAAGAATAAAAACTGAGACAAGAATCCCCATACCTCTTTGGTAATGTTTTAGTGGTAAACACCATGGAAGAGAGATCCAAAAATGGATATTTAAATACAAATAATTCTTAGTATAAGAATATTAAAATACATCCATGGTATGTATACACACCTTAAAAAATAAATAGGTGATGAACATTGTCTGTGTCTCATAAAAAATAAAAGTGAGACAGAAATCCCTTACCTTAAGTCTCAACTTAAGTAATACTCATTCTATCCTCCTGTATAATAAATGTATGTTTATTAAAAATATATATCTAAACCACATATATATATATCCTAACATATATTATTTCTATATGGCATTATATTAACCGTTTATTAACAATCCCATCTTAGTGTTCTGTTTCAGGTAATACATGCTTTGTCTTTCATATATGTTTTGAGTCGTTATTTCAGGTATACATCCATGGATAAGGATTTAATAATTTATAGAATGTAAACCATGATATAGTTATCATATATACTCATTATAAATATATATCTTGTATCCAATAAAATTTATTGGAAAGAAAAGAAATACATTGTTCATAAAGACAGTGGGGCGTACATACACTTGAACATTGTTTATGTTTTCTTATCATATATAATGAATGAATGTAAAGGATATATATATATATATATATATTTTCATTCTAGTTGAACACTTATGTTGTATATATAACATATTTTTATTATACTCATCCTCAATAAATTCCATGTAAAGTTTGAATGAATCACATCACTTCGTGAGGTGGTTTTCCACTGCACACACAAATGACGTTATTATATTCTCACAAAATGGAATGAAAGAAGTTATATGTGATTTAAAAATTCCATAAGCATAATAATATCATAAATATCAGATATATCATAAATAAAAAGTACTTCCATCATTATTTTCCAATCTTGTAAAAAAGTAATGGAAACATGAACAATATTAGTTCGTAAGGAGGTTGTATATCACGCACATGAATGATGATTTCATAAAATAATTTATATAAGTGTGTGTGATTTTAGGTAATAACCATAAAATAACAAAAAGTATTTATATATTTATTATACTTATATTATTATATAATCATTATATACATATAATTAGAGTTGTTTAATGGAAAAATAAAACAAAAACGTATGTTGATGAACATTATGTCCTCATCGGGTATCTCCTTTTAGTTTTCACCAAAGGCCTTACTTGGGTGGATTTATGCCAAAATATAGGTTTATATGATTATGGAATCAATGTGTATAAGTGTTCTTTTCATGTATTGGATAATACAAATATCTGGATTTGTGTGAATGAGTTGGGAGAGTGGGTGCCTTCTTATAGTTGAGGAGGAGTTCCATTCTTGATAATACTCAAAATTATTTACTACTGGGAGGTAAAAATTACCTATAGGGGATCCAAAAAAGGTAATTAAATGTGATTAGTTATTATATGGTCACTCCACACATCCACCACACAGTTACACACATGTAATAATCATTTTGTTCCATATCATATATGTTTCATTATTTAGCCATTTTGGGTTTTCATTATGTTAACTAGTTTTCTAACCATAGTAATTTATTCATTAATACTATGTTAGAGTGATACATAATATAAAATTTTAAACTACTGATGATAAATATTATATCCAATATTTAATTTATAAATCCTATGTGTGTTGGAAATTATCTTTAACACAATTGTACGTAATGTGCAATACAACTCTTTAACTGTAACCATGATAACCATGTTTTTTCTATTTAAAAGAAAATATATTCACTATAATAGAAAAATTGTTCCATAAATGGGCCATATACGTTTTTTAGTTTTATATAAAAATCACATTACATAATATACGATATTTAGTAATTATAAATCAATTTTAAAAACAACATTTATTATTGAATTACAATAATGTCAATTTTGACATCACACAATTCCTTTATATTAAAAAATTAAATACAAAATTAGAAATATAATCCATTATTTAAAAAATGTGTAAATGTATATATTAAATACAAAAATTATGTAAAACAATAATTCATTCAATATAAATAAATTTTAATGTTTTTAGTATCACATGATTTATTTAATTATTAACTAAATAATTCATGTGTTGGCGTTTCTTAAGAATTTAGTGTAATTATATGTCTCTAAAAATCAAATTAAATTTTAATTATAAAAACAAAATTATTTTCTAAAATAATATTTATAACTGAATCGATGTAGTTTTTTCTCTCTTCTAAGCATTATAGAAATTAAAAGGAGGAGAGGTACATTTTTTGAATTTTTATTTACTTATGTTATTACATGTGAACATTCATATAATAGTTTCCAGAAACTCATAAAATTATATAATAAGGTCAACTGAGTCTACATATACATTGAATTAGTTTTTTACAAGTTTTGGGAGATTATTGTGCTTTATATTTTATGTTTGACCACTAAATAAACTTGTTTATACCTTAATCAGTGTTCAATATTTTAAATGTTTTCACTAATGATTTTTGGTAAAAATTTTGTTGGAATTATTATAAGTTATAAATTATATTTATTAAAAATATGTAATTCAATTTTCAAAATTTCAATCACATATGTTGAAAAAATAATTTTAAAATTATTCCTGAAATCGTGATAAACAATGGGGTTTTAAGTGAAAATATTCAAAAGTTTACAATGTCTTTATATCAAAATTAAATATGAAAAAGAGTCCAATTACCTATATTGGATTAATATATGTAAAAGTTAATTTTTTTTTTCTTTAAATCCAATCCAAAATATAGTTTATCATTATAAATTATTTCAATTAAAAAAACAGTTTTCAATTAAAATTATGTATTTAGCAATATTCATAATAAAATAAAACATTTAACAAAAATACCAAAAATTCACCCTAAGATAAGATTTTTATTATTATTTCAAAAATTGAGATTATTTTTTAAAATAAAGTTAAAAAATCTTTAAAATTTTATTATAAATTGTGTTCTCCAAACATGATTGAACCGTCTTCTATAAAAGATACTATTTTCATAAAAAAATTCTTTTCACATTAAATGATTACAATTTTACTTTTAATCAATATTTAAATATTACAAATTAGAAATCTATATATTTTAATAAGATAGTTAATCCTACTAATTCAAAATGTCTTAACAGTTATGCGATATCTATCATATTATATAATAATAACAATAGAATATTGTAGTTTGGTAAAAATAGATCTTATGTGTACCAATAGGAAAACACAGTGTTTCATTTAACATATGCTAAACTCATTGTTGTGTGTATCTCAAGATTAATTTGGTGTTTCACATAAATAATTATTAACATGGAGTATCGTGAAACTCAATCCATTAAATAATTATAATTTAAAAAACATGGGGAGTTACATTCTACCCCAATAATATGAATGTTCCCTCGAAATTCGTCTGAGTAATCAGTATTTTAATACTTTAAAGTTACATTCCTAGAAAACCACATCATAAAAATGAATGTTAAAACATTATTTAGTCATAGCAATTTGCAAGCATAATGTTTACACAAAGTAACTCATAAATTGGGTAATACATTGGAGAACATATGTTGGAAATAAAAACATGGATTTTAAGATAAAAGTAACAAAAAAATAACGAAGAAGACTTATAAAGGTCATTGATCACAAATAGGTAAATGATAATTGGATAATTAAGTGAATAGAAATAATAATTCTATGATGATTTAAATAATGATCCAATTCATCATATATGAAGGTACTAGGATAATTTTTTTTATCCAATATCATTTCCTAAAGTGGAAGTATTTTTACATGGACATATACTCACTTGATTTCATTCCATTTCATAGGAAAAATCTCATCCATCAGTTGTACTATAATTTATTCTCAATTTATATCTTACTTCAAGATATAAAGATGAATATGTTGTTTATGAAGAACTAATGGATCATAAGACCCATAAATAGAATGAAAATTCATTTATTCTATCTTTAGTTATCATTATAATAAAATGGTTATTACAAGATATCCAATATATATAAATCATCATGTTCTTAAATATTAAAATCTAAAACATCATTTGATTATTAAAAAAACTATTTCAAAAATGGATAACCCTTTTGTCCCTTCTAAATTATGAAAATACAATTGTTAGAAAGAAGTTCACTAAATTTATCAAAATAATATTAACATTGATATATTATGTATCATAAATTACCTCTTGATTGTCACATATAAAACATCTGGATACCTTCATTATGGATTCAATTGAAATACGGTAATAACCTTAATTACCATAAATCCTTATTGAAAACATGCATGTTTCATCATTACTAGAAATGTTCATGACCAAGTGTACTCTGTCCTAAAAACCCTATGGAAAATTAAAATTCATAAAAGCATTAAAAAACCATGGGGACCAAAAATTACCCCCAAATTATTGAAATGGGAAAAATTTCCACCAAAGAAGAGAAAGTTAAACACAACCATGAAACAAACATACACACATTCCCAAATCCAAATACAAATATTCATCCCCTTATACCCCCTCATCGTGGCACATCAGCATATGAGATGACCCAACCATGCACTTACTTATGAATAATCAATCTGAATACTCCCAATATTCATGAAAGACCTTTGAACTAACTTCCCCCCCCCCAAGGTCTTTTGTGACACCCCTGAGGTCATCACATTACCGTAGCCCAAGTTCATCCCTTCCGGTCACCAGCCTAACTTTCTCACTGTGGACATTCTCACCACTAAGCCACCTACCAAAGACCAACAACAAGACTCACTGAACCTACCACAAATCCATCATTAATGATAACACAAATCACTTTTTCACCAAATCCCTTATCAATTCTGAGCTCATAAATGCTCTCCAATTTACATATTTCTTATCCAACATATGTTTCCAAATGTAAACATTATTTTATCAAACTCAAGAACATATTAAGGGATATCTTCCCTTAATCATGTTTCTTTATTAAAATAAAACATTATAAATAAATTACTTTTATATTTCATTAGTGATATTACAAATATTTCTTCAAACCCTTAACAAAAAACTTATACAATACTATCATAATATATTTCACAATTCAGATAATGAAATTATTTAATTTCAATACCTAAATACTTAGTTAATCCCACTTAATTATAAAATATTCAACTAAGATTCATCATCTTATTATTTAACACTTATTTCCATTCACATGTCATTTTTAGTATCTTTATCATCATCATCATCAATATAACCATTACTCATACCTTCTTGTTGATTTTATTCACAATATTTCCATTTAGGACATCAATTTTTATAATTCAAATTATTTCCATAGTTAAAGACTTTAAAATTCAAGGATATCGTTTGAAAACCAACATCCCAATCAATTAATTTTATAGAATTATTAATTTACCCTTTTCAAGTTCTTTGTGTCCTTCCTTTGCTTAGTCAAAAAAATTTCTTATTCCTAGAAGACTTTCACCTTGGTATTTCTTTCAACATTATTAATATGTGGGAGACTGAATCTTCTTTCATCCATGGTATCCACTATCCTAACTCACAGAGAACACTTTTCATCACTACATTGGTGAGTTCGAGAGTTGGTTATGTTACACATTGTTAATCATGTTTTGAAATAATGATTTGGAATAATAACCATATATATTACTCCAATTAACATCCCATTTCGATGCTCATCATTAAATGTTCATCCACATTCAATGTTAAACAATTTCATTCTGGTTCCCTCTATTTTATAAAACAAAAAATCATAGTTAGTGAAACACTAATCATAGTGATAAATTAAATAATCATGAAAAATAACTTAAAGGATGTCTATGTCATGACACCTTCTTTAATCTATGACAGCATAGGTTCATCTTAGGCTATTCATAGTAATTTTATATTTAACTATTTAATGATGGTTTATATAGAGTTTGTGAATTTCCAAATAATATCCCATGGGAGTGTCAAACATGTCATGTAATAAGGCCCGTTGTCATACACAAATTCTCGATCATGTCTAGATTAATGTAGTTTTTTTTACGGTCGTTACACCTAGGTACATCTAATTAAGAAAAAACTATTCTTTTATTGTCTAGATAGGAAGATGATTTAAGAAAACCACTTTCTATATCATTTACTAAGCATAAAATATAATTTAATATAAATTTACTCATTCTTATACTTAATCCATAGATATATACCTTGACATATCCTTAGAAAATTCCATAGGGATCTCACTAATGTTTTCCCATACTAGTTTCTAAATGTTGAATAAACCATTCCTTTGAAACTAATTGTAGTGACCTAGGTTTAACATACATTGATATTAAAACAATATTTGATGAATATGCATTACATTACATAAACACATGCCCCAAACTATAATAGTTTTGTCCCTTTGGAAAAATAGAACATAATATTCTAATCCAGTGAAGGGTTCTTTAATTTTTTCCACAAACATCTTCCCATACAGTACTCTTTATACATCTACCCTACATAAACTAGTTCATCATAACCATTGGAATAGAAAAACGAAAGTTTGAGATCAAATTATTATTAAGGGTAAAGATGGGAGATAAATAGTCCTAGAATGAACATAAAGGTATGACAATATTATCATAGAATTTCAAAACCATACCTTACAAATCATAGAACATAATCATGATTCACTGATTAATGTTTGGCAGTTCATAAGAAATTAATCATAATATAAATAAAGAAAAAGAGAAAATCGTGAATAAAATTAGAATATGACATTGAATGTGTCGAATAGACATAAATATAGAAAATCATTTCCATATTAAACAAGGATCATAGTGAAGACCATCATAGGTCAAAAATTCCTTTACTAAATCTGGTTAAAACATAATTCCGGTCCAGTATTACTGAACTGGGTTCAATTCATGATCCATCCCTACATTACAAAACTAGGTTCACTTCATGATCTAACTATGGATTACATAACTGAGTTCACATCCTCTTCAACCCTTGTATTACTGAACCAAATTCACTTCATTTTTCATCACTGTATAAATGAAGTGGGTTCACTCCACCATCCATTAATTTCATTCTCATGAGATATATTAATATTTAATGAATTAATTTTAGGGAAATATTTTTCCAACCATCAAATAATGAATACCTTATTTATGTGTACCACAAGATCATTAACATTCATCATATCATAAACCACGAAATGAAATGAGTATAATAAACATTTCATCATATGTTAACCTATAAAAAATAAATAGGTTTCAAAATAATTTCAACATATCATAGCCCATGAAAACAATATTTTTTCAAAATCATATAACCCGTGGAAGAGAAAATGGTTTCATAAGAATATAACCTATGGAAGAGAAACATGATTCATAAACATCATTCCATCAAAACATAAACCAATCAGAGAATGAATATAAATTTTTACCTTGGATAATATCTCTAATAAGGCATGGGTGATACCAATGGATGTCATCATAGGATGAAAATAAGTTTGAAAGATTATTTAAATAATTTCTTGAGGATAATATCATTTTTTATTTGAAAAAAACTTTTTATTATATAAATATTTTTGAAAAATATTTATTTTAAAATAAACTTTTAAAAATATAATGAAATCCTTAAAGAAAATTAAAAATAATTTTGTTGTTTCACTTTCTTTGAAAATATATATTGATAATTATAATGGAATATTTAAAAAACAATTAAACATAATACTTTTGAAATACGTTTTCATTGAAAATAGATTTGAAAAATAATTTAAAACATTCTCAAAATTTATTTTTGTTGAATTAATTTTCATTGAAAATGAGATTAAATTATCATTTATAAACTTATTTTAAATCAATTTTAGAAAAATTGGTTTTGGAAGGAAGCATATTTTTTCTCAAGAGATAGTTAATGTCTGATTATGTTTAAAACATTTTTTGAATTATCATAAGTATCAAAAAGAGATAAATGTTACCATTACATGAAAATATCATGAATAATTATATTAGAGTAAAATTAATGATAACTGTTGAGAGGTAAATCATGAGATGTTAACATCAGATTCTTAATCATAAATAATCCCAATAATTTATGAGATTGTGACATAAACGTTTAACCAAATTGGTAAAATTTAATCATAATACCCATGAAATAATAACATAAAACAATCCTAAAATATATTTAGGATAAATAAATTAATGAAATTACATGTTAAATCAGATTTATATACACCTCGTGAATGAAGATAGGGGAATAAAAAAATATACACCCCAATGAAGGTAAATTGAGACACAAAAAACATTACCGCTTTGGTAAAATTTTGACTATAAAGACCATAAAAGAGAAATCCTGAAATGGATATGTAAATCCTGATGATTATCTATAGAATAATAATGAATTACATGAATTGGTATTATACATTCCACATACAAGAAATAGGTGGTTAACATGGCTTGTGTATCACATAAAATAAAAGTGTGATAGAAATTCATACCTTAAGTCATGACTTCTGTTTTACTTGTTAAATCCTCATGGAGAATAAATAAATGTTTATTATACATATATAACATATCCATATTCATATATATGCTACAATGTTTTGTTTTCTTATGACATTATATTAGTATTTTATTAACAATCCCATGTTAAAGTTATGTTTCGTGTAACAACTATTTTTTCATATATGTTTTGACTTACTATTTATGGTATGTTCAATTTGATCATGATTTAATAACTTGATTAATACAACCAATGATATAAATAAAATATATATTCTCTATATATTTATTTACAGTAACCCATAAAATTTAGTGATAGGAAATGAAATACATTGTTCTTAGATAAGGTAGACTATATGTAAGCATTAACAATGTTTACGTTTTCTTTTCGTACTTAAAGAAAGAAATTAAATGATATATATATATATATATATTATTTATAGTAAACTATTATGTAATATGTATCGCATATGTTGATTGAAACCTTCCTTAATACATTATATGTTATGCATGGATAAATCACATCACATTACGAGGTGGTAGTCCACTGTACACACGAACGACATTATCATATTCCCAAAAATTGTAAACAATGTACATATTTGTGATATAAAAATTAAATAAGAATAATAATATCATAAATATATTAAATTTCATATATAGATAGAATGTCTATCATTATACAGAACCTTGAATGTTTATAATAGAAAAATGAATGACATCGGTTCGCGAGGTGATATTTTTCCATACACACGAATGATGATTTTGTCACCCATTTGATGGAAGTGTTTGTGGTTATAGGTCATAACGATAATATAATAAAGTCTTATAATATTTAATATACTAAAAATATAATATTATCATTATATAAAAATAATTAATGTGGTTTGAGTATGAAATAAAACACAAATTTATGAATGTTACTTGTACTTTGGGTATCTACTTTTGGTTTCCACCAAAGGCCCTACATGGTTAGATTTTTTCACATTGTAAGATTTATAGGCTATTTGGAGGTATGAGGAGAAGTGAATTTGGTAGAGATTGGTATAGACAAATTTATTGATAGGTGTGAATAAGTGGGAGAGTGAGTTCCTTTTTATCGTTGTGGAGGGGTTCCATTCATGAAACTACATAAATGTATTCAGTATTGGGTGGTCAAAATTACCAAAAGTTAATAAAAACGGATAATTAATGATTTTTGGAGTTTATATGGTAGATAAAAACTTCCAAAAAACAATTATACAAATGTTTTTTAATATTTTACTCCCTAACACATAAGTTTCCTTATTTTACAATTTTGGTGTTTAATTATGTTACATATTTTTATAACCATGGTAATTTATTATTTTAGACTTTGTTTGAGTTATCCTTATTAGAAAATTTTTACTCACTGATTATAAATATGATATAAAATTTATGTAGTATAAATTCTATCTTTGTTGGAAATTAATATTAAAACTATTGTAAGTAATGCAAAAAAACACCTCATTAATCGTAACCATGTAACCCAAGTTGTTCTATTTAAAGGAATATATATTCTTTATAATAGAAAAATTTGTCAATCAATGAATTTTTTGGTATGTTTTAGTTTTTATAAATAAAATTACAGAATATATTATATTGTTTATAATTTTTAATCTCTTAATAAAATAGTATTTATTATAAACTATCCTTAATATAAATTTTTACCCTATTCATTTCATTTAAATTAAAATTAATCAAGGAAATAAGGCTAATATAAACCATTATTATAAAACCCGTGTAACATGATTTATTCATCTACATAAAAAATTAACAAAATAATGAATTCAATTTATTTCTCTTTTATTCTTTTTAATGTCATTGGATTTATTTAATTATTACCTAAATAATTATTATATTATAATTTCATAAGAAATTAATGTAATTATATCATATTCATAAATTAAAATAAATTATAATGATAAAAAAATCATTTAAATTCCAAAATAATATTTATAACCGAACATATGCTGTTTTTTTCTTATTCCAAATATTTATAGAAATTAAAAGGAAGAGAGGAAATATTTTTTGTCTTATTCTTTACATAACATGTTATATTGGTCAATATAAGGCCCCAGCCTTAAACCTTACTTAATCTTGAGTTATTACAAGATTACACATTGAGGATCTTTTCGGGTTTAGAGTTTTAGAGAATTAGATCATAAAACTTGCATTACATTCCACATATAAACAAAGTGGTTACATAAAGATAATATTCTTCATTCCCATCAATGGAAACACATTTAAAATAAAACATGGATTATTTCTTGAAACTTCCTTGACACTATCATCATATCATGTACCTTTCCCTTGACCTGTGAAAAACATTTCAAAAAAACTTGGGATGAGCATAAAAAGCTCAGTATGGGTTATAAAAACATGGAAAGGAAACATGAGTTCATATATACATAAGACTGAAATCATACTTTACCCATAAAACATAGGCACTTTAACATACCTCATAAAATCATTAATAAATCATAGAAATCATAAGACATAAAGGTAACTTGAGGCATTCATAACATTCTTACGTAGGGAGTAACCCTCTTGGTTACGTTTGGAATACCCATCACAGTATATTCCCTAAATATCTTCGGAGAAACCTTAACGTTTCACTCCTTCGCGTTACCCAATGCATTTGAGAGCTATATCGGGCTCACCCGCCCTTAGTTTATCACGGAACCACCCGTCTTCATAATAATGCCCAAGAACCATAACATAATCGTATCACATAAAACATGCATAAAGGAAACATAACATTTCCACATTTCAGTCACAAGATATCAATACAACACATCGATATAATAAAAACGTTATGAAAACCATTTTTAATACCAAAGTAAAACATGGTATTTATTTTTCATTTAAAAAAAGGGTATGACTTGTAGAGGAAGCTGAAACTCAAATAACGGTCACGACGGCGGAGAAGTCGTTGTCGCCGCATACGTACGACAAAAACATTCCCTTTTGTCGTTTAGTAAACTCTTCGTATAAAAAAGATTCCTTTTGAATAAACGTAAAAGTCAAAGGGGTTTATACACCGTATAAATGAAATTTGTGTATAAAATAAAAGATGCCTCAATGAAAGGAGATTGAGACGAAGTCCCATAGCTCGTATCCGACTTGACCCGACCGTTCTTTAATCTCCCGAATAATAAACTTGAGTTAATATCTACTTGATTATGAACCTTTTTCAAGTTCATTATTCATTTTATACCATGTTATAAACATCATTTAATCATTTAAGTTAATAGTGTTCATTTTGTCGGTATTTGGCTCTTAAGTTAAAAATAGACATCTTACACTTACATGTTGTTAATTTGGTCAAAGGTTCATTATATCCAGAATGATATTAATTATTTGGATAACATATATATCATATATATTCATCATGTACATGTATTTATAATATTACATCACATTTAGAGGTAAGAAATGAAATGCACCGTTCATGGAGACGGTAAGCCGTACGTACGCATGAACGCTACTTCCATTTCTATTTCGTATTTTCTGGAATGGAATCATAATTATATAAGAGTATATTATTATTCCAGTATAATAAAATATATAATATCATTAACTTTATCCTTTACACATCCCACATATGGTATTAACGAATCAAATCACTTTCAGGGGGCGGTAGTCCGCACTTTCTAAAATGAAGATATCGTGTTTACCCATAATGGGAACCATAAAGGTATGCCCAAAATGAAAAAAAAACAGAGGATTAAGGAAAAAATAAACATATCATATATCATATATAAAAATAGTGACATCATAATGGCCACCTTTGAAGGTGTTAAATGAGTATTGAACAATCATCGTTTCGGGAGGCAGAATTTCGCCATCCACGGAAACCGTATGTTCTTCAACCATTTGATGTAGTTGTGTGAGAGTGTAGCTCAAATAAATCTTATAACAACATCCTTTTATATTGAATATACTGGTGTTGTTACAAAATAAGTAAATAAAAAGAGTTTAGGGGGTTGGAGAAGCAAAATAAAACAAATGAACATGAGAGAATGAATTACCTTTAAAAGTGTAACTCCTTTTGATTTGAGCCTAAAGGCTTCCTTTGAAAGGATTCTGCCCAAATAGAATCCTCTAGGATGATGAGAGGGATGTGGAGAGAGTAAATGGGCAGGGGTTGGCCAAGCCAAAGGCTTGAGGAGTGTGTGAAATGAGGTAGAGGTGGGGGCCTTTTATAAGAGGAGAGGAGGGGCACTTTTGGAAAGTAAAGAAATATTACTTTATTTGAAATGTGTTTCGGTTTCAAAAGGTCCCACATTGATATAATTCGTGGATAAGGTGATAAGGGTTCTAAATCCACTCATCCAATTGGTTTTGGCCATGTGTAGTTCATAGATTTTACATTATCTTTCCATTTTATTTAAATCGTCAAATAATGATGTCATCGCTGCATCATTATTATGTCATAAATAATTTAATTTATTTAATGTCTAAAAATCATAAAAAAACTACTATGATGTAGGAAATCGTTTTAGCTTTCCAGTGAATATTTATAATCAAATATCTGATCTTTATAACCCCATGTGAAAATTGTTTTCATAAAACGTATTATGTTTGTGTCATTTTTACTTTAACATTTAATAAAAAGTTATTTATGTCATTTCCCAACCAAAATGTCTCCATGGGGTCCCCAAGTTGACCCATGGCTTTCCTTGGTCGGCCATGACACAACCAATAAGGTTGGGACATGTGTCTAGGTCATTTCATATTATTAATGCATTATTTCTACCTTAAACTACACTAATTACCACTAATCGCGATTAAAAACTTAATAAGTTACTATTCACCAGAAAATTATTTTAATCTCATTGAACCACATTTTACTTCTTAATGACAACCATGTATGTCGGATTTTCAAAATTCAATACACATTAGTGGTAAACTTTCATTTAACTGAAAAATCCGTTGGCTTGATTACCACTTAGTGGTTTCACTATTCATCAAAAATTTAAGTTTTTCAGAAAATTACCAAAAATTCACCCTAAGCTATATTTGATATCCCGAATTCAAAAATGAAGTCTATTTCACAAAATTCAAATCATATAAGTCACATTAATTATTTTAATAATTAATTCCCGCTGCCAGAGCAAAGAGCGTGTTTTTACAAAACAATAAGTATCAAAAGATTGACACCAGTTTAAGTCTAATTTCAAAGTGAAACTGATTCCAATGACCACCATTGGATAAAATGGTAAAAATATATTCTAATTTCACTTCAAAACCAATTCAAAACATAATCTAATCATATAAATAAATTAGATTAAAAAGCAGTTTTGATGTAAAATGCAGTATTTTTCACTATTCATTAAAAAATGAACATTGTCAGAAAAATACAAAAAATTCACACAAGGTAAATTTTGATGTCCCAATCATAAATAATAAGTTTATTTTGACAAACATAGTTTATAAAATTGTCAAAAGATAGATTTAAAAATGGTTTTCCATCAAAAGGCAGTAAAACAATCTTTTAAGAATATTAGTTTATTCCATGCATAAGATTGTATTTATTTTCATTTTAAGCCTCTAAAACACTATCTCAATCATTAATAGACATGGATAAAAATATCTATTATTCATTACTTACTTGGGATGTTATATCCTTCCCCCTTTAGAAAATTGTGTCCCCGCAATTTATTTACTTATCGAATAAATGGGGGTATTTATCCCTCATTGCATTTTCAGATTCCCATGTTGCCTCTTCAATCATGTGGTTTTTCCACAAAACCTTTACCTGCTTAATCACCTTATTTCGTAACACTTTCTCCCTGTGGTCAAGAATCTGGACTGGTTGTTCCTCATAAGATAGGTTCTCTTCCAGCTAAACTACCTCTGGACTCAAAACATGAGGTGGATCTGGCATATACTTTCTCAACATCGAAACGTGAAAAACATTGTGTACCTGAGATAAACTCGGAGGTAAAGCCACTCGGTATGCAACTGATCCAACTCTCTCCAGAATTTCGTATGGTCTAATGTACCTTGGACTCAACTTTCCATTCTTACCAAATCTCATCAAACTTTTCCAAGGAGAAACCTTGAGAAAAACATGATCACCTACCTCAAAAGATAGATCCTTTCTCCGGTTATCCGCATAACTCTTCTGCCTGCTCTGAGCTGTTCTCATGTGTTTCTGAATCAGCTGAACTTTTTCTGCCATCTCTTCTACCAATTCTGGTCCCATCAACTTCCTTTCACCCACTTCATCCCAAAAAGCTGGAGTTCGACACCGCTTCTCATATAATGCCTGAAATGGTTCCATCTGTATACTGGAATGAAAAATGTTATTATATGAAAACTCAACCAAAGAAAGATGTTGGTCCCAACTTCCCTGATAATCCATAGAACAAGCTCGTAGCATATCCTCCAATGTCTGAATTGTTCGTTCTGACTTCCCATCTGATTGAGGATGAAAAGCTGTACTAAAATTTAATTCAGTACCCAACGACTTATGAAGGCCTTTCCAAAAGTTAGAAGTAAACTTGGGATCACGATCCGATACAATGGAGAGAGGAACACCATGTAACCTGACTATCTCTTTAAGATACAAACGGGAAATTTGATCAAGAGAGAAAGTATCTTGTATAGCAAGGAAATGAGCAGATTTGGTAAAGCGATCAACAATAACCCAGATTGCATTATTACCTCGAGATGTCTTCGGTAATCCAACAATAAAGTCCATGGATATATTCTCCCATTTCCACTCTGGCAGTGGTAAAGGCTGAAGCATCCCTTTCGGTAACTGCCACTCTTCTTTAACCCGCTAACAAGTCAAACACTTCACAGTAAAATCAGCAATATCTCTTTTCATTCCATCCCACCAGTAATACTCCCACAGATCTCTATACATCTTAGTACTGCCCGGATGAACTGAAAACGGAGAACTAAGAGCTTCACATAACAACTATCTCTTCAACTGTGAATCACAAGGCACACACAATCTCTTCCCAAATCTCAAAACACAATCATTATCAATGTTGAATTCAGGCAACTTACCTTTCTGAACCAGCTCTACCTTTTTCTGCAACTCACTATCTTGCTTCTGTGCTTGCTTGATTTTATTTGATAGAGAAGATCTCACTGATACCTGAAACAAAACAGAAGGACTTCCTACACCAACAACTTCTATGCCAAAGTCCATCAAATCGTTAACCAAAGGATCACGTTCTAACCGAAACATTGTTAATGAAGCATTACTTTTTCGATTCAAAGCATCAGCCACTTTATTTGCTTTTCCCGAATGGTAATGAATTGTACAATCATAATCCTTGATTAATTCCAGCCATCTCCTTTGTCTCATGTTTAACTCATTCTGAGTGAATATATACTTTAAACTTTTGTGATTGGTATATATTTCACACTTTACTCCATACAAATGATGCCTCCAAATTTTTTAAGCAAAAACAACAACAGCTAATTCCAAATCATGTGTAGGGTAATTTACCTCATGAGTTTTCAACGGCCGTGAAGCATAAGCAATTACCTGATCATTTTGCATTGGGACGCAACCATGTCCTTTCAATGAAGCATCACTGTATATAACAAACTCACCATTCCTGGAAGGTAGTGCCAAAACTGGAGCATTCACCAATGTTCTTTTCAATTCCTGAAAACAATCATCACATTCTTTTGTCCAGATAAACTTAACACCCTTCCGAGTTAGCTTAGTCATTGGACTAGATAACTATGAAAAATTTCTAACAAACCTTCGGTAATAGCCCGCCAAACCAAGGAAGCTACGAATCTCAGTTACATTTGTGGGTCTTGGCCATTCTTCCACAACTTTTGTTTTTGCAGGATCAACAGTTATTCCATCTTTAGAAACAATGTGACCAAGGAAAGAAATTTGTTGCAACCAAAACTCACACTTTCTGAATTTCCCATATAGTTTCTTTTCTTTTAATGTTTGCAAGATAACCCTTAAATGTTTTTCATGCTCCTCTTTACTTTTAGAAAACACCAAAATATCATAAATGAAAACCACCACAAACTTATCCAAGAACTCATGGAAAATTCTATTCATTAAGTCCATGAATACAGCAGGTGCATTGGTTAGCCCAAAAGGCATTACTACAAATTCATAATGGCCATATCTCGTACGGAATGCGGTCTTCGGAATATCTGCCTCCTTTACCTTCAGCTGATGGTACCCTGATCTCAAGTCAATCTTTGAAAAAAACTGAGCTCCCTGGAGCTGATCAAACAAATCATTGATATGAGGCAAAGGATATTTGTTCTTAACAGTGATATTATTCAAGGCTCTATAATCAATGCAAAGTCTCATAGAACCATCTTTCTTTTTAACAAATAAAACAGGAGCACCCCATGGTGATGTGCTAGGTCTAATGAAACCTTTCTCTAATAAATCTTGCAATTGCTCCTTCAACTCTAAAAGTTCAATTTGTGCCATTCGATAAGGGGGTTTTGAAATTGGCTTAGCATCCGGAACTAAGTCAACAGTAAACTCAACTTCCCGATCTGGTATTATTCCAGGAAACTCATCAGGAAAAACATTAGGATACTCATTTACCACTGGCGCATCATTAATCTGAACAGTTCCTTTATTTTCAACGACGTGTGCAAGGTAACATTCATTTCCATCTTTTACAAGTTTCTCGGCCTCTTGATATGTTATCAAAAGTAAGGGTTCATTCTTGTAAACAAACTGAAAGTCTTTCTGAAAAGAAACTTCTTTAGGTCTACAGTCAATCTTAGCATGGTAAATAGAGAGCCAATCCATACCCAGGATAACATCAAACTCTACTAGAGGTAGAACAATAAGGTTTGAAAGTAGGTTCTTTCCACAGATAAGGATAGGAAGATTCTTATAAATTCTTTTTGCCTCAACATTTCCCCCAGGTGTTTTTACCAAAAGTTCAGGAGTCATTTCTTGAGGTGGTATTCCCATTTTACTAGAAAAGGTTTCAGAGATGAAAGAATGTGTAGACCCCGAATCAAACAACACACTGGCATAATCTGAAAAAACAAACAAAGTACCTGATACAACTTCATTTGATGGCCCGACATCTGCTGAAGTAGTTGCAAAGGATTTCACCACCCCTTTCTGCTTGTAGTCTAACTGCTTCCCATCACTCAAGCTCCTTGTCGGACACTCGTTTTCATAGTGACCCATCTCATTGCACTTATAACATTTCACTAACTGTAAATCAAATTTGTTCTTACCTTCACCTTGATCCTTTTCAGTGCAATCACGAGCCTTATGTCCCATCTTACCACATCGGTAGCACTTCCCAGAATTCAGAAGACATTCCACAGCATGCCTTTTGCAACATTTATCTCAAACTCGAAACTTAGTTCTCTTACCATCAGACTTTTTTGAAGAATTCTTACCGTTCTCCTTCCACCTCGGTCTCTTCTTCTACTGGTTGTTATAGAAAACTTGGTCATCGGCAAACTCCATTTCCACCTTCTCAGCACATCGAACAAGCTTTTCATAACTTTTAAACTCACGAGAAGCTAATCCCCTTCGATATTTTGGCTTTAATCCTGAGTAAAAACGATTGATTTTACTATCAAGGTCCCAGATAAAATTTGGAGAATACCTTGCCAATCGAGTGAACCTTTCTTCAAAGGCAGCCACTGAGTCTTCCTCTTGCCTCAATTCCAAGAATTGCTTTTCCATCCTAAGTCAAACAGCCTTAGGAAAATACTTCTCAAGAAACATACCTTTGAATTCATCCCAGTCAAGAGCATCAATCTCATAGGTGTCCCTAATATTTTTAACCATAGACCACCACTGATCTGCTTCACCCTCCAAACGGTAAATAGCAAGACTAACCATTTGATTGTCTGAACACCCCATGACATCAAAAATCTTCTCTAGTGCTTTAATCCACCCTTCAGCTAGCACAGGGTCAGATGATCCTCTGAATGATGGTGGATGTTGCCTCATGAAATGTTCCACCACTGACATGTTCCTCTGCGGTTGGTCTGGCTGATCTCGTGTATGGATACCACCACCATTTATCGCTTGAGTCAAATGCGCCATTACTGCAACAAACTGTTCAGTTCCAATTCCGACCATTTCTGGATGCTGATTCGGAAGGTTATTTCCTTCTGTATGCCTTCCTAGCACTGCTTCCCTGTTTCCTCTGCGGAAAACCATTCTGAACAAACATATCTTAGATGAAGCAACATGGTAATCTTTAAATGCTATATCATTTCGAAAAAAAAATTATTTTGGATAATCATTTAATAGAATTCTAACTCCTAAAGTTATCTAAACCGACCTATGATACCAACTATACGGCCCCAGCCTTAAACCTTACTTAATCTTGAGTTATTACAAGATTACACATTGATGATCTTTTCGGGTTTAGAGTTTTAGAAAATTAGATCATAAAACTTGCATTACATTCCACATATAAACAAAGTGGTTACATAAAGATAGTATTCTTCATTCCCATCAATGGAAACACATTTAAAATAAAACATGGATTATTTCTTGACACTTCCTTGACACTATCATCATATCATGTACCATTCCCTTGACCTGTGAAAAACATTTCAAAAATACTTGGGATGAGCATAAAAAGCTCAGTATGGGTTATAAAATTATGGAAAGGAAACATGAGTTCATATATACATAAAACTGAAATCATACTTTACCCATAAAACATAGGCACTTTAACATACCTCATAAAATTATGAATAAATCATAGAAATCATAAGACATAAAGGTAACTTGAGTCATTCATAACATTCTTACGTAGGGAGTAACCCTCTTGGTTACGTTTGGAATACCCATCACAGTATATTCCCTAAATCTCTTCGGAGAAACCTTAACGTTTCACTCCTTCGTGTTACCCAATGCATTGGAGAGCTATATCGGGCTCACCCGCCCTTAGTTTATCACGGAACCACCCGTCTTCATAATAATTCCCAAGAACCATAACATAATCGTATCACATAAAACATGCATAAAGGAAACATAACATTTCCACATTTCAATCACAAGATATCAATACAACACATCGATATAATAAAAACGTTATGAAAACCATTTTTAATACCAAAGTAAAACATGGTATTTATTTTTCATTTAAAAAAAGGGTATGACATGTAGAGGAAGCTGAAACTCAAATAACGGTCACGACGGCGGAGAAGTCGTTGTCGCCGCATAAGTACGACAAAAACATTCCCTTTTGTCTTTTAGTAAACTCGTCATATAAAAAAGATTCCTTTTGAATAAACGTAAAAGTAAAAGGGGTTTATACACCGTATAAAAGAAATTTGTGTATAAAATAAAATATGCCTCAATGAAAGGAGATTGAGACGAAGTCCCATACCTCATATCCGACTTGACCCGACCGTTCTTTACTGTCCTGAATAATAAACTTGAGTTAATATCTACTTTCTTATGAACCTTTTTCAAGTTCATTATTCCTTTTATACCATGTTATAAACATCATGTAATCATTTAAGTTGATAGTGTTCATTTTGTCGGTATTTGGTTCTTAAGTCAAAAATAGACTTCTTACACTAACATGTTGTTAATGTGGTCAAAGGTTCATTATATCCAGAATGATATTAATGATTTGGATAACATATATATCATATATATTCATCATGTACATTTATTTATAATATTACATCACATTTAGAGGTAAGAAATGAAATGCACCGTTCATGGAGACGGTAAGCCGTATGTACGCATGAACGCTACTTCCATTTCTATTTCGTATTTTCTGGAATGAAATCTTAATGATATAAGAGTATATTATAATTCCAGTATAATAACATATATAATATCATTAACTTTATCCTTTACACATCCCACATATGGTATTAACGAATCAAATAACTTTCAGGGGGCGGTAGTCCGCACTTCCTAAAATGAAGATATCGTGTTTACCCATAATGGGAACCATAAAGGTATGCCCAAAATGAAAAAAACAGAAGCTTAAGGAAAAAATAAACATATTATATATCATATATAAAAATAGTGACATCATAATGGCCACCTTTGAAGGTGTTAAATGAGTATTGAACAATCATCGTTTCAGGAGGCAGAATTTCGCCATCCACAGAAACCGTATGTTCTTTAACCATTTGATGTAGTTGTGTGAGAGTGTAGCTCAAATAAATCATATAACAACATCCTTGTATATTGAATATACTGGTGTTGTTACAAAATAAGTAAATAAAAAGAGTTTAGGGGGTTGGAGAAGCAAAATAAAACAAATGAACATGAGAGAATGAATTACCTTTAGAAGTGTAACTCCTTTTTATTTGAGCCTAACGGCTTCCTTTGAAAGGATTTTGCCCAAAGGGAATCCTCTAGGATGCGGAGAGGGATTTGGAGAGAGTAAATGGGCAGGGGTTGGCTGAGCCAAAGGATTGATGAGTGTGTGAAATGAGGTAGAGGTGGGGGCCTTTTATAAGGGGAGAGGAGGGGCACTTTTGGAAAGTAATGAAATATTACTTTATTTGAAAATGTTTTTCGGTTTCAAAAGGTCCCACATTGATATAATTCGTGGATAAGGTGATAAGGGTTCTAAATCCACTCATCCAATTGGTTTTGGCCATGTGTAGTTCATAGATATTACATTATCTTTCCATTTTATTTAAATCGTCAAATAATGATGTCATCGCTGCATCATTATTATGTCATAAATAATTTAATTTATTTAATGTCTAAAAATCATAAAAAAAAATACTATGATGTAGGAAATCTTTTTATCTTTCCAGTTACTATTTATAATTAAATATCTGATCTTTATAACCCCATGTGAAAATTGTTTTCGTAAAACGTATTATGTTTGTGTCATTTTTACTATAACATTTAATAAAAAGTTATTTATGTCATTTCCCAACCAAAATGTCTCTATGGGGTCCCCAAGTTGACCCATGGCTTTTCATGGCCGGACATGACACAACCAATAAGGTTGGGACATGTTTCTAGGTCATTTCATATTATTAAAGCATTATTTATACCTTAAACTACACTAATTACCACTAATCGCGATTAAAAACTTAATAAGTAACTATTCCCCAAAAAATTATTTTAATCTCATTGAACCGCATTTTACTTCTTAATGACAACCATGTATGTCGGATTTTCAAAATTAAATACACATTAGTGGTAAACTTTCATTTAACTGAAAAATCAGTTTGCTTGATTACCACTTAGTGGTTTCACTATTCATAAAAAATTGAAGTTTTTCAGAAAATTACCAAAAATTCACCCTAAGCTATATTTGATATTCCGAATTCAAAAATGAAGTCTATTTTACAAAATTCAAATCATATAAGTCACATTAATTAATTTAATAATTAATTCCCGCTGCCAAAGCAAATAGCGTGTTTTTACAAAACAATAAGTATCAAATGATTGACACCAGTTTAAGTCTAATTTCAAAGTGAAACTGATTCCAATGACCACCATTGGATAAAATGGTAAAACTATATTCTAATTTAACTTCAAAACCAATTCAAAACATAATCTAATCATATAAATAAATTAGATTAAAAAGAATTTTTGATGTAAAATGCAGTATTTTTCACTATTCATTAAAAAATGAACATTGTTAGAAAAATACCAAAAATTCACACAAGGTAAATTTTGATGTCCCAATCATAAAGAATAATTTTATTTTGACAAACATAGTTTATAAAATTGTCAAAAGATAGATTTAAAAATGGTTTGCCATCAAAAGTCAGTAAAACAATCATTTAAGAATATTAGTTTATTCCATGCATAAGATTGTATTTATTTTCATTTTAAGCCTCTAAAACACTATCTTAATCATTAATTGACATGGATAAAAATATATATTATTCATTACTTACTTGGGATGTTACAGTCAATTTCATTGAAAAGTGTACCAAAAACTCCAAAAATAGGAGAATATGGTAAAAAATGTAGATATATATCCTTCCAAGGGGTTCTGTACAAATTTTGGGACATTATTTAACCTAATATTCAATGTTTAACAACAAAGTAAACTCATTTCTCAATTAATCACTATAACTAATTTTAACAATTTTCACTAATCATTTTTGGAAAAAATATTATATTGATGTTATTATAAATTATAAATAATTCTCATTAAATCATGTAATCCATATTTCCAAATTTCAATAATAGAAGTGGAAAAAATTAATTTAAAATTAATCCCACGGACATGACTTGAAAAAGAGTTTTTAATTGAAAATGTAAAAAAAATTATAGTGTTTTTTATAAAATTGAAAAATGAAAATGACTAAAATTACCATAATTGGAATAGTATATTTATAATTGGAATATTCTAGATTTATATCAAATTAAAAATTATTTTAACAATATAAATTATTTAAATGAAAATGTTGTTTTCAATTAAAATTTAGTAATTTTCACCCTTCGTTTAAAAATGAAACATCTTATAAAAATTAAAAAATTTCACACTATGATTATGTTGACATTCCTCTTTCAAAAATCAATTTTATTTTGTCAAATAAATTTTCTAAACATGGATTACTTTAATTTAACATTATGTGTGCCAAACATGACTAAAAAACTTTTAGTAAAGATACTATTTTTAAGAGTTTGGTTTTCTTCTAAATTATTATTCTTCTGTTTCTAAAAAATATATAACTAATAAAAATGAAAAAAATTTATCATAAGTTAGTTATCCTACTAATTCCTGCAATTATAATTTTTAGGAAAAAATGTCATATTAAATAATAATATCAGTAGTATATTGTAATTCTGTAAAACTTGGTCTTGTGTGTAACACAAGAAAAAACTAGTGTTTCTTTTTTTACAATATAAATATTGTGTTTCGTATATTGGAAGATTAGCGTGGTGAAACATATAAATGATGATTGAAAATTTTTTGAGTATAACATAGTACAACAATAAATTTTAGATTAATCGTAAAAAATAACTCATTTAAAAAAGTGGGGTTACAAGGAATCCATGTTTATTCATGGACATGGTTTCCCTTATATATATTGTGATAATTGTGAGTGGAATTCCATTAGTTTGATTTTCATGATTGAGATTTATTAGGTATTATCTCCCTTATACATTATGATATTTGGGCATGGATTCCCTCCTGACTTGTGGTACTTCTGCATGGAATCTATATTGATTTATGATACATGGGAATCAAATCCTCTAATGATTATGATTTCTGGGCATTGTGCCCCTTAACATTATTTGAGACTCCTACAATTGTCCATGAATGCATGAGCTACACCTGGAGTCCTTTATTATTGTAATATATATATATATATATAAATATATTTATATAAACATCACTACATATATATTTTATATTATCATTACTCAAAGGTGTTCCGACTTAATATGAATTAGGTATGGTTAGTAGGGAATTCTTTAAGGAACCTCAAACTGACTTATTTATATTTATTTATTTACTAGTTATTGATATAGTTATACACTATTGTTTTTTATACTCACTAACTTGGTAGCATTAGATATAATGGGGGGTGACCTACTAGGTTTTCTTTACACCCTATTTGGGCCTCCATTGAATTGGGGTTACTGAACAATCCTCTTATTAACTAGTTCAGGTTTATGGATTATGCTTGTGTTGTTGTATTTTACAAGGGTTCTTAAGAGCATATGATTGAGGAAGATCTTAGGATTCTCATTAAGATTGACTATTATATGTTTTACATTCTATTTTTATCATTTATTTAGTGCCTTATGTATTAATACTTCTTGTACGTTGTATAATCACATAGACATGCATGGTTTTATATTTGGCATTGGTAATTTTATCCATTATTATTGGATTATGCTACCTTTTTTTATATTGATTCAACTATAGATTTATTTATTATATAAAACTATGATAATTTGATAATGAGGCTATAGTCTCCCCACCGTACCATCATTTGATCCTATCTATTATTCAAACTCCTCTATCATATATAGAGGCCAGCTTGAGGCCATGTGACCAATTGTCATGGGGCACCGTTTCAGTGGTTCACAGGCAAGGTCGTTACAAATGAGATTGTATAAATAAGAGTCACCGAATTACAATATATATATATATATATATCACTTAAGGAATATTTTTTGATAAATTTTCAAGAAATAAGAACTCAACTTATCATAAAGTCATTTTATATTTTAAAAGATAAATAATCTTTAAAAATTGGTTTTATTTCATTTTGTGAGAGGATATTATAATTAGTTTCATCCATATTTATAAATTTTATAAGATTAAATGAGCTTAATTTTTTAAATAATCATTTCAATTTTATCTTATAGTTATTTTTTATATTTTTATGAATATATTGATTTGGAGTGATTTGTTTGAAATTAATGATTTTTTCTGAAATTGTTTTATTTCATATCTTTAAAAATGTATTTTAATTGTAATTTTTTTTTAATTTGTTCTTAATGAAAAACAAGTATTTAAAATTAAAAAATCTTATAAGTACGTATTAAATAATTATCATCATATATTATTTCGGTATAATCTCGTTTTTAGGCTTAAAAGCACATTTTTCTAAAAATATTTTTTCATTTTTTTATGTGTTTATTTATACAATAAAGATCAATTATTTTAAATATGATTTATTTTATAAATATTTTATTTATAATAACCTTTATATTATTTTTTGAAAAGTATAATTACAAATAATGTCACTCTCATGCTTTTAATATATCTAACATGTTTTAATTGAGATAACAATTTGATTTTAATGAATGTAAAAAATAATTTTTTATATAAATATGTAATTATTTTTAAAAAGTTTAATTTTAAATTTAAATGAAGTTATAATTAACTTAAAATCATATACAGCACTGGCACGGTGCCTGTGAAAAGAGTGGAAAAATAAAATAAAATTTGTTTATAAAAATTAAAAATTATATTATTTATTTAATTGAGGTTTTAAATAAATATTATGGTTAATTATAATGCATAATCTTTTATGAAACAATATATATTAATAATTTATCCTAATATAGATGTCTTTAAAGTCATATTTTATAAAAAATCACAAAAATTGGCATTATTGATATTTTACTATAAAAAATATTTTATTAAATCATTTAAAAAGAAAAAATATATTTATATAGGGAAAGTGGAATGGTAAGATGTTAATATGTTCATACAAGTAAAATTTATGAGTTACATTCCACCGTATA
Organism: Viscum album; assembly: GCA_963277665.1. Lineage (NCBI taxonomy): Eukaryota > Viridiplantae > Streptophyta > Magnoliopsida > Santalales > Viscaceae > Viscum > Viscum album. The sequence continues at coordinate 437,947,043 of OY728155.1, read as the reverse complement.
ATTGAATTTATAACCAGTAAATATTGATGATGTTGTTACCACAACTAATGTTACAATGGGTTAATGGGGGGGGGGGTTAAACAAAACGATGTGGTTTAAAATTCCACTAGAAATAATAATAGTTTTTTTTATTGTATATATTTTGATATTTATCTACAATAACATTTAAATTATTCAAAAATTATCTAGATACATTCTAAAGGGTTTTTTCTTCAAAAAGACCAACAATAGTGTCATTAAGGGTATATCCAAAGGAGGATTCCCAAATAAGACGTATAATTCCTAACCGAGTTTTATTATTTTATTTAATATTTTACCCCATTAAATGATTTCATAAATATTATTATATAATAACACTAGTATCTTCTATATTATTAGCCACTAATATGTTGATTTTATAACATTATTAGTGTTCTTCACCATCAAATGTGAAATGAAAGAATAATTTGTGCACATGTACAGACTATGGCCTCCACACAGTGATGCACTTTTTTCATCATCAACACCATTCATGGATGGTTATTATTATGGATATAATGTTTATATATTATGTTTAAATATTATTCTATAATTAAAATTTATATTCTATCTTTTTTAAATTCTATCTAATGGAAAATGAATGTATAGCTCACTTGTATATACAGACTACCATCTCCACGTAACGAAGAGTTTCATTCTCTATAACCACCTCACATATTTGGAAATAAAGATAGGTATAATTAAAACACCCGATATTTTTTATTTAGTTATTATTATTTAATGATTACATGGTATTTACCTTTCTTTTCTTCTTTTTCAATAGAAAATGAAAACAACATGCATGCATATGTGCGAACAACTACCACCATAAATGGGGTATTTAATTTTTCTATTACAAAATATCTTGTATGGTTATAAAAATATATATAATAAAAATATATTTTATTCATAAAAATTATAATATTCAATAAATTATGAAACTATGATTATTATGTGTTGAAATACAATACCTAACTGAAACTTAGATGGAAAATGAAATAATTAACACCCAAAAATGATAAATTTATTTAATAATTATCAAAAATAGGGTATTTAAATGTTATGGGTGGATCATATATGATATTATAAGTTATTAAATTGTTCTGGTAAATATTTATAATAAATATAAAGTTATAATATAGGATTTTATAGTTCTTAGGAGTCAAGGCACACTTAAGTTAAGGGGTTCTAATCTAACTTTTTATTTTTGTGAGATATTGTCGTATTAACCCCTTATTGTTTTGTGGGGGTGGGGTATAATTACCCTATGATATTTTATATAGTTAATATATTTATATTCAAGGTTGATAATTTTTCATTTTAATTTATTTCATGCAACATGTTTATGATTCAAAAGGTAAGAAATCAGTAATGGTTTTTTTGTTACAATATCACTATTTACAAGGATTGTTTTTTATTAAATATATAATGATGAAATTATAAAATATATATCTCATAAATATAATTTATTTTTATTAATTTTCATTATTTAATGATAACACATGTTTTCCAATCATTTTTCTCTCTTTAAGTGCTCAAAATTATGAATTCAATTAATGAAATACGACTTCATTTTTCACTTCAATCGATAATATTTTCTCTAACAGGTATATTATTTATAAAAAATAAATATTTATTTATAATTAACCAAATATGTTTTATATTTATTATTTATTATTAAATAATTTATATAAAAAAATTAAAAATTAATATTCTTTTTATTTTCTAAATGAGGTACTTTTAAATTTTGTCTAAAGGTGTAAAAGGAATTTTTAATTTAACAGATACCACATGAATGATGTTTCTCACCATAATTAATACTATTTTTATTAAATATTACATTTCATATTTCTTTAGTTATCATAAATAAAATAATTCCAAATATTATAGAAATTTTTATATTTTGAATAATTGATTTAAAATTAAAATGATTATTTTTTCAAATAAATTTTCTAGTGATATCTTAAATGTATGTACATATATGACAACATCCAATGAAATTTTATGACCTCAAAGGGTACATGGATGGTTATCCCATCCCCAAAAGAGGGTAACAAGAAGGTTTTACCAAGACCAAAGAGGGTATAAGTGTGCTTATCCAAAGAAGAAAAAAATAATCATTATCTTGATATAAAACATTATAATAATTTATTTGTATTATTCTTATTCAAGAAGTTATTCCACTCACTTATAAATTTTTTAATGATAATTTGATATTATCATATCACATGATCTTTTATTATCTTATGATTGATATCTTATGAACTGCAAAATCATGATTTCAAGATTCATGAATATGTTTTTTAAATTTATTGGTTTCATTTTAAGATTTTAATCTCATTACATCATAACTATATGCGTATATTATGATCACTTATGAATATAAAATGCCATATCCCATGTTTACCCTTACTTTTCATTGTATCTCACCCTTTATTATGATCCCAATTCCCCATTTTATAAAGAATTATGTTAATTAAACTATATGTGGATAATTCTAGGGGATATATTAATGATTTTTTCAGGCGCTAATAAAATCAATTAGTATTTAAAAAAATGACAATTTTATGAAATGGATAATGTTATAAAAGTGTTCTTTCTAATTATCTTAAACTATAAACCAAAAAAGTTTATTAAGATATCAGTAACTTAATATTAATTTTTATGTCGTAATAGAAATATAATTAGTCTATATTTATTTGTATCAATTCTGTTATGCAAAGAATATATGTTTTAGCATTGAATATATGTATAAAGGTTATCGGTTGTCATATGATATATATGGTGTGACATAGTGGGTTTCCTCTTGGTGAAATTCATATTATCTCTCCATGAGAAGATTCCATTCTAGTTTTTATGTGTCTAGTGGCATCTATCTTGATGGTTTGATGATGAGTTTCTAAGAGAAGATGATGTTTTGGGCATGGAATGATCTTTGGGGATCAATATTTGGATGTAAAAATGATAACATCAAAGAGGATTAGACATTACCTATGGAGACATAGGTTAGGTAGGTCATTCTAGCTATGATTATTCATTGTGGGGTGATGGTTGTATGCTTATATCAATGTGTGTGGAGTGGGTTGTATTTGGAAAACCCAGTGGATGCCCTTGTGAGTGATATGCCAATGTCCATTAATCAAAAACAGATTTGATGAACGAATGATATGGTCTTAAGAAAAGTAGTATACGAGGATTGATTGATGGTTATAGATTCTTTGTGGCATGGGTCTTGGTCTCAGGTGACTAGAACCAAATCAGAGAGCCAATGAACATATTTAAAGGGTTCTGATTCAATTTTTATGCTATGTGCATGTTTTAGACTATGTTTATACATGATTATAAGATTGGATGGATATACACACCGTGAGTTATAAGGTTATATATGAGACCATCATTTAGTGATAAAGAAGTTTTTATTTTGATTTGGCTAATGTCATGATGGATTTATGGTGTCACCGTGAGTGATAAGGTGTTTGCATGAAATTTTTGTGATTGGGAAGGTAGAGGTCAGTGTGATGTAATTGATGAAAATATGGATGTGTGGACTTTACATAAGTCTAATGTTATATAAAATACCTACATGAGTGAGAAATTACTTTTCATGGTTTTGATTAATTATGATCTGTCTATGTGAACCACCTTGAGTGATATGGGATCATTTGATGTAATATAGCATATAATGGGATTCTTGGCCTCACCTTATGTAAGAAGATGTTATAATTGACCAACCTAAGTGAATGTATATTGATCTAGAATATAAATTTAGGACCCAAACATGAGTAATAGAGTAGTGTTCTAGAGTTAGTATGATAAAACTGACAATTGGTATCGACCTACCCTGAGTCATAGGGAAGTGTTCATTTTGTTGGGGCATTAGATTGGATATGGTTATCACACAATATAAGATAGCGGTGGTGTGGTTGTGGTATGATAAAATATGTGACATCAAGAATTGGTACAAGACCATACCCTATGGGGGAGGGTAGCGGTAAGGACATGGTATAACACCCTACCATACATCTTCACGTATGGTTCTGGATTTGAGAAATGTGGTGATTTCTACTCCAGTGTAGGCTAGACCAAGTATGGTCGAGGTCATGATGGGTTGGTTAACACACGATGACCCAACATACATGATTTTTTATTATATTTCCCAATTTTTTGTTTCCATATTAATACACACATATATGATGAAATATATTAGGGTCACATGGTCAGATCCTATTGAGACGTATTTCATACATCATAAATGTGAACCTTAGTGTATTTATAGACCTTATTTTAATTTTATAGTTCTATGAATAAAATTTAATGTGGATCGAGTTGGATGATAGTGTTTGAGAGTGTATATGGGATAGAGGTTAGTTTCATGGATTATAATAGATCATCATGGTGTATTTATTTTTTACTTTTAGTTTGTATATGTCATCAGTACAATGGGTGATTATTTGGGATGTATTATAATACAATAACATTATATTTTTTATATCCTGTTTGTGTTATTGATTTTATATACTCTGATGGAATTGTGTGGAAAATATTTGGATTTTTAGTTATTATCAAGGTATTTGTGTTCAAGGTAATAGTCTATAAAATGAATAATTTAGTTCATAACTACTAGTCAATGCCCTATTTCATATATGGAGGCATTATTGAGGCCGTATTTTATATTGATGAAGATAATTTTGAATGATTTTATCTAGGTAATTACACAAAATTCTCATACCACAATTTATCAAGCATGAAACTTGAATAAAATACTATTTATATAATATATGTTTCTATATTACATCTTTATATAATAAATATTGGTTCAAATAAAGAAATAATATAAAATATTTGATATCAATAAAATCTAGAAACATGGAAAAGAACAAAGAAATATTAAAATATTAATGAGTTAATAGAATAAAAAATAAATAAGGGGTTCATATATAAGGTACATCAAAATCCCATCAAATTGAACAAAACCATATTTAAGCACACTATTATTAAAAATGAGTGGTTTTATATCTAATGGATGATTCAATAGTATGGATAAAGTTTTAAGGGAATAAATTATATATTAGTACTCCATTTCCTAACAAAATAAAATATTTCACTCTTATACATGGAATATAAAAAAAATATAAATAAAATTTTAAAAGGATTATAAAATCCTTTATTAAATCACAAAGATTGTTGGAAAGGTGTTTAATAATGAATATAAAAAACTTCAATTTCTTCTTACCTTTCAAAATCGTCGACCAACTGATAAAGCTCATCTTTCTTCATATCCATAATGCCTCAAAATTAAGTAAGGAACCTAGAGTTTTATTAAAGATAAAGGGAGTGTAAACAGATAACATTCAATGAATATTTTTTGACAGTTCCATATAGTCTTGAACATATTTTCATAAAAAACCAAGAGAGTTAGAATAATAAAATTTTCATTATTAATCATTTTCTTGTGGAAATTTATTTTATATTTATAACTCCCTTATACCAAATATTTTTATAAAAATATTATCAGGAAAATTATATTTCTAGAATGATAAGAGTAGGTTGGTAAATCTTTAATATCCCTTTCATTTGGTCAAAGTATTTAATTATATATAATTTAGTGTGTTTGACTGGTTGGAGTATTTAATTAAAAAATAATTAGCAAAATATTCATGGCCCCTTAAATGAATCTTAACAATTAATTAGGATATAACTCATTATTACATATATACTTTTTCATAATTTTGAATTCAAATATATCATATAAAACTTATTTGACCATCATCTTAACTTTTTTATACTACATGATCGAATTAGTCTTTATCGACCCCAAAAGGGAGATTCTTGACCATTGAGATTGGTGAGCAATCAATTCAAAATGTCTAATTGTGACTACAAAATTTCATCCCATTAAGAATTTCTTACTTATTTTAACTATTATTTTAGGGTTAATGTGATGATTACATACATCAATGATGATGATGATGATGATGGGATGTGAAAAATAGAACACATACCCATAGAAGATACAAGTGTTACTGTACACTTTTAAATGGGTGGTTACACCTTTAATGTACAATGGTTATCATCCTAATATATAATTCATCATCTTGTTTTAAAAAATTAAATATGTAATATATGGAATATGAAGTTGTTCATAATGTTAAATCCAATTATAGTGAAAATATATCCACAACAAGAATCTATCCATCATGGGTGATCCTTCCCCTATCTTCATCAACTGTCTCTAAAAAGTGGATTATTTGTGAAACCATGCTCATCTTTCATGAAATACTCATGTGGGTGAACCTCCCCTTTTAAATGATGTCAAAATAAGTATTTAATCATTTAATATCCTCATCATATAAACACATATGGATGAAACACCTTTGTCAGAAAAACGCATGATCCTTTTATAAATATGTTTTATATCTCTATATCTTGATCAATGATATTTATTACTCCATAAGTCTTATTTATTATCATATTTAGTAATATTTTATCATTATTAAATTATGAAACAATGTCATATAGTTGACTGATGATGTTTCCCCATTGATAATAGCGACTCATTACTCAAATATAGGGCATATGATATATAACAATATTTATAGAATTATCCCAATCATGGAACAATACTCACAATAATTGTGTTATAGTTAATATTATGGATATATATTATTCATACTGATATAGGGTTCAATTTTACATATCTCCAAAAATCTTGGAAGAAATTTCTCCTGTGATGCAAAAAATACACGTTCCCTTTACAACATGGAAATGTGGATGTCTATATTGAATATTTACCTCATAATATCTGTAAGAGACATATTTTTGCATGGTTAGTGTATTACTTCACAAATTTTCAAAAAACAAAATACATTTATATTTTAAAAAAAGGAGATATGAGGGAAGAATTGTGGTGTTATGATCAAAAATATTGTGGCATGAGGTATATTTTTATTCAAGATAGGTGTTTGTAATATTTTCATGATTTGTTTCCTTAGTACAAGGAATCCATTATTATAGAAAAATATTTTATATTTCTTCATGGAATTTACCATCCATAATGGGAAGAATCACACCAAAATATCAATTATTCTCATTATGACAAAGGGATGATCTATTAATCCTCATAGAAAATGCTTAATAGTATAATGACCCTGTACTATGGCATGATATCTTATAAAACAAAAAACTACCCCTTTGTATTCAACCAATAAAAAATCAATAAAAAGGATATCTTATTGATATATTGTATAAAATTAAATTCTAATTTTACCGTCATCTAGTTTTTGTGTTATCATAACCACAAGATAATATATTATATTAGTATTGATTTGTAATAAATGTTTTTAGTTTAAATTCTTGATGCGAATTTTTTTTCATTTTTTCATTACTACCAAAAAAATATTTTTTATCTAAATTCCTTCAAATACAATACTCCACATGTTCCCCAGTGTTCTTAAGTATCCATAATTTCCTTTAATAGTTATCATGATTCTAGTGTATCACCTTTAGCTAATTTATTCTCATTGAGACTCAAACATACTCCCTATTCTGTATAATATAGTTGAGAAGGAAATGATATTCCATTCTCTATTTTAATAAGAACTATATATTATCAGGATTACTTTCAACAAAAAATTAAAAAACATATATAGATATTATATGTTATTATGTCATGAACTCCCCATAATTTATAGAAGACATATCCAAAACCATTTTTCAGGTTAATTCCTTCTCATCATCTAATTTGATAGTATTTTTTAGGGATATCTATACCTTATTGAGTAATAAAAAAATGGACAATCAAAACATCATTGATGTGCTTTGTCATTCTTTTAGAGTTATTCAGGATCGAGTTAAGTAAAGTTTTCTTCATTTTCATTCCTTAAAAATTGATCCACACACTCTTTCTTTAAGCCATTCAATGTGATAACAAAGGAAGATGATAAAATCTAAAATATTCTTTAATCTTCTTAAATATCTTTGAATCTCATTACATAGTCAAATCATAGTTTATTCTATAATCTGCATTGTCCTTATTCCATGAAATCCACTCACACAATCTCACTTCAACATATCTTATAATTATCTCCTTAAATATTTATATTATTTGAAAAATTTAACGTGACATGCATTAATTCATGAAATTTATAAGAAAAATAACTTCCTTATTGAATTTAAAATCCACAAATAATTAATGGTTTTAAAAAATTAGGAAAAAAAATATAACATGATGTAACAATTCATTTATTGAATTCATCTTCAGGACAAGCACTGGAAAATCAATCTCACCAATTGGATTTGTTGGTAAAATGAAAATAAAAAAATCATTATCATAAAATATTTATTACTTTATAAAAATCACGAAATCAATTGAAATATTTATATTAACAGAATGAATTAAATAAATATTATATCATTTATACCAAAATTATTTCTATCAAATTATCTTTGGATTTTGTTGTTTCATCTCCCCATTTATCAATAAAATCCAAATAAAAATAGAGACTATATAAGATGGGATTATACCTCGGTCTCCACCTCCTGAATGGTTTGATAATTTTCTCCCCTGTTAAATAATAGTGACTGCATCAATATCATGTGGCTCTATGATATTTTTACCACTATATTTCAACTCTATATTTGATTAATTTCCATCATTGTATTTCAATACTTTTGATACCAATGAATTTATTTTAAAAAATAAATATGTGAAAGGGAAAATCGTATTTATAAATTTGAGGGATAATCCATCACCTAAACATCCCTCAATAATATTATTTATTTAATTTTCTTAGAAAATGGATTTGATAATCTAAATAGTTGAATATTTGACACCAAAAATACCATTCAATCACTCAAATGCTACAAAAATAAAACACATTGAAGTAAAAAATAGAAATCAATAAATAATTTCTTTACTCCATATGTGATCATGTAACAAAACTATTATTCTAAAATACACTCTCTAATTTATAAAACATGAATTATATTTTATACTAAAACATCACTAAAAAATTCAGTCATAAAAAAATGCAATATGGATAATAAACTCATACCATATTTTTGGAAATGAGGAGGCTTCCACACAAGGAACAACATAAGAATTATAATAGTTACTTATTTTCCATTAATCATTTTCTTAACTCATTTTCCATACATTTTAAAAATATAATTATAGGATTTATATGGAAAATAAATAATATTTTAGATTACTCAATTGTTCATTAAAATTATTTCCTTTATCTTCTTCACCCCTTTTTAATTTTTATAACTTTTAATAGTTCCATACATGTGTAAAGTATCATTAGATTTTTGTTTGAATTTTAAAAAGAAGTATCCCTTTGAAACATCTCTTCATTTTCTATTCAATGTGAATTGATCATGTTGAACCATAACACAAGGATGAATATTTCATTAAGTGGATGAATTCATATTATCATAATCGTTCATAAAGTATTTGATGAGATCCTATTTTTCTACATTACCACATTTTCATTAAAAATACTATGACTCCACTCTTGAGGATTAAAATAAACATTAAAAACTTATTAATCTATTTTTCATGTAAGAAATTTTTTGGTGCGTGATCCCTAATTAATTAAACCATTAACAAGTCTCATTAAGTGCATAAAGATTTTTAATAAATTTCTTCTTCTATTTAGATGATGTCACCTACTTTTTCATCCACGATTTTACCATTGGATTTTTTACTACATGATCCTAAATTTTTGTCTCAAATAACAATATAATAACAAATAAATATATTTATTTAGTTCTTATATAAAAATAGTATTTCTCTCCAATTATAAGGGATTATTTTATTTTCATTATTTTCTCTTAGTGGTAGTGTCCCTCCTCAATGAGGTATTTGATTGATTCTTCTCAACATGTGGGTATATCCCCTTAGACACTTTACCACTATATATTGGTGGGATGTGATTTCCACCATTTGTCTCATTCTTCTTCTACTCATGATAATAATCAATGAGATTTATCAATGATTTTATCTCATTAATTTTATCCTAATCACCATTATGTTTCTTTTTTATGAGTATCTAGGTTTGAATCACTTCGTCTTTCCTCAAAACATTTACTACCATTTATAATCCACAATGGATAATTAATAATATCACATTGAAAATTATTTTCCATTCTTATTATATGGATCCTTATTTTTTTAACAACCAATGAAAAATATTAATTCATTTATTTTGTTTTTAAATATGATACTATTGTAATATAAATAAGAAAAGTTCATGTTCTACTAAATACAAAAGTTTATAAACCACAACTCAATACTAAAAAATATTAGAGATTTTTAGACACCCATAATTTTCCTTGATTTTATCTTATAATCTATCAATGATGTCCTGGAAAATAATTTATGAAACATATATTTTTATATTTTTTTCGTTGTAATTCAATTATTTAAGCACAATAAATTCTATAATATATGAAAATTATTTAATATTTTGTATATAGGGTTATTTTAATGTGTAATATGAAAAAGAACTAACTTATAAATTTTAGTCTTGCAAATTTTATTCAATGTATAATTGATTAAATTATCAATGTGCCTGGGCTCATGCATAAGTGGTATGGGAATTTTCTCTATACCCAAGAGATTTATTTTTCTACCCAACATGTCCCCCAATATAAGGAATATTTTTCAAAGGTACTATAATTGGCACTCTATTGGGACTACAATGCTACAATAATAGTGAGTATTATATTGAGAACAGTAGAAGTGGAGGGTGTTGGAAAAATTACTATTGAAAGGTATATTACTATAGATGATATGGGTACTATAGTATTACTATTCTACAATTAGGCCTTTGGGATATATAATTGTGCCTATGGGCCATAAAATCAGATTTCAATACAATGGAATTTTAGGCCATAAAATTATATAGGTCATTGGGGGTGATTTTCAATACTAGTAGGGAAGGATGAGGCATGACCTACTTGTATAACTTAAGTGTGTGTTCTTATAGTTTGTAATCCCATCAACAGAAATAAAATTTAAATTTTCACATATGAAAAATGTATTTTTTTTTATTTATTTTAATGAAAAGGGATTAATCGTATACATGGGGAATACATGTGTGATATAAGAAGGAATGATGTAAATGATATATAAGAAAAACCCATTCCATACACATAATATATAAGAATAAATCCTTTAAAAATGAAAAAAGAATATAGAAAATACATAGTATTTAGTAAAGAATAAGGGGTATGATAGAGTAATTCTATCAAGTTTTTGAATGTTTTTGATAATTTAATTTATCCAAGAACTTGAAGGAACATTTGAGAATATGTTATATCATATTAACCTTAATGATATATCATAATAAATCCCAAAATCCAATGAATATGTTATATTAACTCAAATATGTTTGTTAGTAGTTTAGACTCCAATCCATGTTTTTATGGTTTTTCACTCAGATAAATATAGAAAAGGTTATCAAGTAAGATTAATCTTCCTAGATTAAGATGATGTGTTAAAAAAAACTATCATAGTAGAGAGTTTTAGACTATTTAATAAGTTTATTGAGCCGATTGACATAATATAGATTCAATATGAAACATGACCTGACCTGACCCATCAGGGATCAAGCTGCGACTACCCTAATCCCACCTCAATAGGCTAGGGGCATGAGACTATCTCTGAATGAACAAAAATCTAAGGGAGGCCATTTCCTAATTACACGTACAGACACACAACCAACACAATGAAATAGTGTATAGGGAAAAGAAAATAGGATACAGAACATCTATTTGTAGACCACATACATGCATCAAACTCCAAATAGTAAAGTACAAAAACATAAATAGAAAGTTAAAATAGAAAAAATACACACCCAACCGGAATAGTTCCACTACCCAGAAACATGTGAAAATGTAAAATAGATGGGAGAGTCCCGCTCTTGAATCCCAATCTTTGACCAGAACATGCAGACCAAACCCCTAATTTCCCTAATCTCCTCTAATGTCACGATAAACTTGTCTATAATCTATTAGGGAACAATAAGGGTGGGAAAATCCCAAGAATGGGGGACTATAAAAATCCTCTGTAGGAATCGCCGGAGTCTCAAGGGATAAGTAAGATAGGTACAAAAGAGGAGAGAAATAGAAAGAAATTGGTACAATCAAAGAGTACAGTAAATGGGTGATGCTTAATCCAACAAGAGGATGATGTGAGATCGTCCAAATACAACGAGATAAAAAAGGTGAGAAGATAAAATTTTCGTCGATTATTCACTGCCTATAATAGGATAGTAGACTCATCATTCCATGATATTCTAGACACAAAAAAACATGGCATACCCCACACATCTTTACCTCTCCTGGAAGGAGAGTAACTAAAACCTAGGGAGTGGGAACTAGAAATACAATATATATATATATATATATATATATATATTCTCAGTCAAGAAAGTAAAATGATAGAGTAAGGGGATCTCCATCTCAATAGATCATCCCAGGAAAATTCAGTACCCAAATGTTCTAGAGGTAACCATCGATTCCTCCCATCCCATATGTCTGCTCTGTACTGTAAGTCAAAAGGGTTCAAACACCACACCTTAAAACAATCATCTTTTGGCATGTCTATCTCTCCTTCATAGTTTTGGGTCACAGAACAAGGACACATATTAGTGGGAAATGCCCCCACTTCCTCACAAGTCCAAAGGTACATCAAATAACATCTTTTCACTATGTTTCACGGTCGAGAGATCATGTCTTGAAGGTAAGTAGTTATGCCCAACTAGGCTGGAGGGTTCCACTCTAGTGTCATCGAGGATTCATCCCCAGCCTGGATGGAGGGTTATACTCTAATGTGTTCAAGGACCCATCCCTAGCCCTACTGGAGGGTTCTACTATAGTGTCATTAAGGACCCATCCCCAGCTCGGCTGCAAAGTTGAACTAAAAAATGACACCAGGGACCACTGCCCAGCCCAGCTAGAGGTAAGCCCAAAACTTCTCTAGCAATTTATGTTCAATGGTACCTCTTGAAAAATCATTATTGAGAATTTTCCATCCCTTTTTGATAGAATCTCTCAGTAAAACACCACTGCAATCATTGGGTGTCGACCCATATAGAAATCATTCACATAACATCTCAAATCAAATCTTAGAAGCCACTATGGTGGGACCCATCTCTCCCAATGTAGAACATACTAATGATAGGATACTCACATGCCAAAATTAGAGTAAAAAATGATGAGATGCATGGTATAGAACAAATCGTAAAGTGTTAGAAGACCCGCATGGGTCTAAAACATCGTGTGGTCCCACCTCATCACCTAGTCATGTACCTAACCATTACTGTGTACTAACCTACGAACAATTACCCACAGGATTTCCAAATTACACCCAATGTACTTGACACACCTAGTTAAATGGTCTATGAGTGCATGGTGCTCATCATTGATCTGGAGATCCAAAAGCGTAATTTCGTAATCACACCTCCTCAAATATCTCAAGAACATTTTACTACATCTCTTCATACATCTTCTCCACTCTCACAAGTGCCATGGTTGAACTAAGCCATGGGTTCTCTTCATACACATATAAAAGGATCTGCAATCAATATTCCATTCATGCTTCCATATTTAATGAGATTACACAAAAGTATCTATAAGTTTAAATGGATCACACCATTGTGATCCTTGTGAAAAAACACACATGATCTACTATTCATTCCCCCCAAATAGACATCCAATAGGAATGTCGCAAGTCGATTCACTACACTCAAAGGAAGTTGTGTCAGTCACATGCCTCAGACATGAATCAAATTATAAGGATCTCCCCATTGTGATCCTCCCGAAAAAACACATGGGTTTGACAACTTGATCATCCAAAATGGATACCCTATGAAAAAGCTACATTTCACCGCAAAACATGTGAACCATCCACCATGGGTCCTGCACATTGACTATATTTAGAATTCCTGAAAGTAGTCTAAAAACGTTCACTTATAATTTAGGGTCACAACTCCTTTGACGGAGTTTCAACCAGTCTTTGGGAGTAGGTGCTACGTCCGAAGGGAGGTACAATGAATAACATTAATTAAATTATTATTTAAAAAGTGAATGTTTCATGCCCCCCATCATCAGTCATAAAATTCAATACTAGAAAACCACCCTAAATGGCCTATCTCGACTCAAGGATCTTTTTTCCACAAATGACACACAAATGAGATACCTATATCAAAATATAAGGGCATTTAAAGTGCCCGGGCACAAAATAGGGCCTAACCGACCCAATCTAGCTGAACCCTTCCACCTGGGCTGGCCCGCTTTCACTACCCCTGCCTGTTTCAATGTGTCCCAGCCTGCTCTCCCACTACCATCCCTCTATCCCACTCTAAGATAGTGCAGACCATGGTCCACCCACCGACACATACCAACCCTCATGGATGGTCCTCCTCGCCACTCCCGCATCAGCACACGACCTGCGCGAGGCATGACTTTGTCCTCTAGGGTTACAAGTTGTGACCCCACTTCGATACTCTGCATGTGCACCACTAGTCTGACACTATAGAATGTCAGCCCGCTCATCCCACATCCATCCCAGTCTCTCTTTCCCATTGTGTGACATGACCAACCGCCCGTGCCGGCCTCTTCCACTCCTAGCTTGTCGGCCACCAGCCTCGATCACCGCACTAGATTGCTCCATCACCTGCCGCCGTATAGGGCCACCATCGGCCACTAACAATAGTTATTTTCTGGTTTCCTCTTTTGTAGTCCACCAAAATCACATCAAGGGTCCAAAAATTATTTCGGAATATCTTTTGGGAAGCTCAAAATTAGATCATCACATTAATGAGCTTCTCTCAACAAATTGTTGGAGTTTTAACATGCCCAAAATTAAACGACGATAAACCCGAAAAATGGGTGAAGATCTAGAATAAAAAAGTGATTTTCAAAAATGATTGATGGCCATAGTAGTGTGTCCATCAATTAAGGTAATCAAAATGATGAAACAAATGTTCCATGAAGGATATTTAATTAAAAGAAAGAATGAGAACTTAAAAACAGAAGAAAACGTACCTTGATCTGTCCTTTTTATCATTGCTGATATGATCTTTGCACTCTAGCTTCGATCCTCTAATGTTTTAGGGAAGGTCGTTCCATGATCCAATGATGAGAAACAAATAACATCGAAGAATGCTTTAAGATAGAGGAGAGAGGATAGAGAGAGGATTGGGGCCAACTCTAAACTCTTAAAATACTATTTATAGAAGCTCCATTGATGTGGAATCCAAAATTCCTACACTCACTCTTTTTGTGTCGCACTTAGGAAAAAAACCCAATTCCAAACTCAACGATGGTCTCAGATTTTCAATCTGATCCTCCATTTGAATGTTACTGGGTTTGGAATTCAAGATAAAATAATTAATTTTAATTATTTTAATTACCATTTTTCCCATGTGTGGAGTTTTTCACAGAATTCTCATTCCAACAAAAGTTATACCCTGCCTTGGGTAAACGACACATTTATAAGACAACCATGACCTCCGATTTTTGATCTGAACCACTGTTTATGAGATATCCCATTTCAGACATAAGAATCGTACAGAAACACATAATATTTTTGAATAATTTATTCTGGGAACAACAGGCCTCATAATTTCATGCTGTCTCAACACCTAACTCTGTAAATATATATATAAATATTAATAATCCCTATAAATAAAAAACTAGGTCACTACTTCATTCCCTCATTCAAACGTTTCATCCCCGAAAGTAATCTTTATGGAAAACAACTCAAGGTAAGGAGCCCGCACCTGACACTCCATCCTCCAGGAAACTCCTTGAATTTACAATTCTGGAGTATCATGTGAATGAAAGGTGTGCTTTTTCACTATATGGTCTTATCATTCCGATGATGTAGATTGTAACACGCACACGCCTCCTCAACTACAACACATGGAAGTAGTCATCCACCCGCACCAGTTATTTGGGTACGGTAAGGTAGTAGAAAACCGCACCATCTAATTACATGATCCCAAAAAAGGATCCAAGATTCTAGGGGGATATTTTACCTCCCTAGATAAAATTCTACATCCCTCATCATGACGGTAATCCCTTTTATCCCTGGAACATGGTCTCATGAATCCATTCTTTAAAATATCCATAGTGTGAAACACCCAATGTTATCTGGTCACGTAAGATTTCACAGTTGATGTCACACAATCGAGTCCCTCTTACATACTCAAAAACAAAAAAAATAAACACCATTTATTGAAGAAAATATGTTCCCTCTTATTCCAATAGGGTCAACTGCAGAGAAGTTAAATTCTCCCAGTCTTCCCACACTAGATAGTGAGTCACGTCGTCCTATTCCTGAGTCTCCATCACCTAGACTTGTACTCGATTACTATTGCATATAGGTTGACATTGAGACCAAAAGGTACCAAAGAATATGGAAGTTGAGTAAATACATCGAACTAAAAGAAAGTATATATGGAAATATTATTTCATACCTCGCGTGTCTTTCCTTCCCTTAGAAGGAGAGTATTCCCAAAATGAGACACTCTGCTCCACCAATTAGTGACATTCCTTAAAAAAGAGGGCAAGAAAAAATGCTCCACCAGAAAAGCCAAGACCTACTCAGACACACCACTACACAACACATCCATGGATGTACATGTAAGAGGGACTCTTAGACCACTCCTCAATACTAGTATCTTTGGGCTGTACTGAATTACCCTCGATATTTTTCACACGTCACAAAAAAACCTCTCGGTGGGGAAATGACCCCTTTTCCTCATTCATTTAAAAATATATTTAAAAACAACATCATAGGGTTACACCAACACTCCATGTCACCCTGTTAAAATGAAAATCGATGGGAATGTAGGAAATAGTACCTTACACAACGGTTAACATGTTCTACTGAAAAAAGTAGAAAAAATAAAACTCATACCTCTTATCATCTCGTGGTCTATAGGATCGTAGAAATCCAAAGATTGTGGCTATTTGTGGACCCAGTTTCCATCTACCAAATCCTTATTTGGTCCACCTAGTAGTAGTGGAAAGACCTCACAACATTTTCCCCCCACCTCCAACTCCTCCAACTCCTATACTACCACCACCTCCCTTGGGACCACCCTAATCATAGTATCGTCTCTACCATGGCGGTCCACCTACAAACTTCCAGGTTTTAACACCACGTCCAGTTGGGATGTCTCGTGCAATGTGACCATGACCATAAAAATCATAAAACTATCCCTCCCCAGGTTAACCCTACGCTCTATGATGCCTTGGCCCCATACAAATTCTTACATTCGACCAATTATTGGGAGTCATCCTATGATGAGATATTTTTGAATGAAGTCAGCTAGCTTCTGAAGACGTATCAGCTATGTTGCCCTTACTTCCACAACCAGTTTTATGGCCTCCCTCTAAAAGTAGGTTCTCAATTTGCAGATCCTACTCCAGTACCCAACACTATAAGAAAATAGTGTTTCATCGGTGATTTTTTCTATGGAATTTTTCAAAAAAAATGTTAAATTTTTTACAGTCTCAATTTAATGGCGATTTTGGATACCACTGTGAAAAATCATCCACTAAATTTTATTTAAGATATTTTTTATATATGTTTTCAAATTTCATCCAAAAAAATATACAGTTTTTTAGTGGTGGTTATCTAAAAAACCACTAGGAAAGAGCATTGGTTTATTCAAATCTGCCCCAAAATTGAAGAATAAAAATGAAAAAACTTATTTATTTATTGTTTTTTGTTTTTTGTTTGTTATTTACAATAAAATATATTTTATTATTTATTATTTTAATTATTTTTAATCTATGAATTAGAAAATATTTTAATTATTTTTTAATAATATTTTTAAACTAAAACAAATATTCCATATGTTGAAAAATAGGCTTCGACATCAAATGACCATAACATTTGATATGGGAGTCCATTTCCGCTCCAAAAAAAGTCAAATAAAACCTTAAAAAATGAGTTAAAACAAAGTTTAATTTAAATAATGTTATAATCAAAGGAAAAAACTATATTCAAATCTGAAATGATGAATATAAAACTCAAACATCAAACAGCCAAAAAATTTATTTCTGGTGTCTGTTTGGGCTCAACCACATATCAAATCAAATCTTATGGTGATTTCTACACCGTTTAGGTCAAGAAATAACTCTAAGAGAATTTTAACCCTATTATGAATCCCCAAAAGATTCCATGGTACATTTCCCTTTGAATAATACAATAGCTTTCATTGTATGTAACTTCGAGATTCAAACACACCGTGACAAATCAAACTAGCCTTATGAATAGTATTAACCAATTTTTGTAACTTTATAAATATTATTTTTCAAAATAGACTTCAATTTTGAATTCAGAATATCGAAATTAGCTTATGGTAAATTTTTGGTATTTTTCTGAAAACATTCAATTTTTCAAGATTAGTGAAAAACACTGCATTATTGTTTAAAACTGACATTTTACTTAAATAATTAGTTAATTTAATTTAATTTAATTTTGGTTAAAATAGACACATAATACCTATATATGTTTAATGTAATTAATTGGATTCATTTTATAATAAGTTTAGATATATAAAATTTTATTGAACATTTTACCGTCTTTCAGCCACCTTTTAAAAGTATTTACAGATTTATATAAATCATAATTTGAAGGCTTCTATGAGTTGAATTCAAAAAATCTGAGAGACATAATTTACATTAGTATGTAATATTTGGTTCAACAAGAAGAAAATAATTTTGGTGAATATTAACATTTTACTTTTATTTACCACTTTTAAAATTAAATAGGGAAATTAATGGTAAAATTATATTATAATTACCCTAACACATGTCCTTGTTATAATAGATAAATGTAATTATACCAAAAAGAACTTTAGAAATAAAATATGACACCATTTTTTCCACTTGGATTAGATTAGAATATTTATTATTATTTTATTTAAAGAAGAGTTAAAAGTGTGAAAGTCAAATTTTATAACTAAACCATTTTTAACATAGGGTTACACACAATATAAATTCAACTATATTTATTCATTATAAACTTAAAAATATTTACAAAATAATTGAATTTAATTTATAAAATTTATACATTAAATTATTTAATTTATTTATGACACAATGATGATGCAATAATTACCTTATTAATGAAATATTAAAATAATTGATATTATTAATATCCAAATAAATGTTATTTGAGACTTTTGAGGAATTACACTAATATTATATGTTAATATGACAAGTTAGTGTTGATTAAATAATTTTTTTTCGAAATAATCATGCTGTTATGATTTTCACCGAAACCAAATACTAAATAGTGTCAAAATTGACATAATTGAGTTTTTAAAACAAATACTATATTACTAATTAATATAATATTCCTAACAATAAATGGTTCGGCCAAAAAACTAAGATAAGGTTATATATATAAATAATGAACCACTTGGTGTTCGCTTTTCTTGTTATTGTCTGTTAACTAACCATATAATATAAAAATACAATGAGACGTGGTAAATGTCAAACTATTTAACTATGAGTTAAATCTAAATGATAAGGATAATATGGTAACCTAAACCTATATAAAAACTATTGGTTGAGAATTTTTCAACCAATACCCACCTTATCCTCGAAATAAATCATTTTGGAGTCATTAGAAACTGAAATTTATTTTATTATAAAATAACATTTCAACATTTTTCTAAAGTGACCCTCGCCTCTCTTATAAAAGAGTAATTTCCATTTTTTTAATTTCACACCTCCAAATCCATTTTTATTGGCCAAAACCAACCCAAATATCCTCCCAACAGGTCTACCTTCATTCTGAATACTTAATTTGTTCATAAATCCATCCTATGGATCTCTTTTGATCAAATAAAAAAAAGAACCTGAAGAAGCGGTAAATATATCATCACCTCTTTCAAGTTCTTTTCTTCTTCCACTTCCTCTTACTTTGTTGTTTCCTTTATAACTCCAGTATATTCTATAAAATGTGATGTTATTATAAAAATGGTAAAACCATATTCATTATTATATCTATCATATGAATGACAAAGTCCCCATACGTTCGTACGCACAACTTACTATCTCCACGTCGTGGTGTAGTTTGTCATTCAAACACTTCATTATTTGGATGGGAATAATAATGAGTATAAATGATGTAAATAATAAATAAAACATTTTAATGATTCATTATATATTATATACCATCCAATTATATATGATTTCACCATCAATATAATGACGTTGTCGCTCGTGCGTACGTACTGATTTCTGCCTCCATGAACGGGATGAGATTCATTCCCCATCGTAATAATTCAAGAATAATTTTCATTTTACGATTAAAAATAATGTTTTAGAACTTAATATCATTATGGATATGAATAAATTACATCCTATACATAAGAAATATGGCTTACAAAACTAATCATATAAAGGAAAACGAATCAGTTAACACCCAAAACCATGATACTACTGAAATACTATTTAAAAATAAATATTAAAGGATCATATATGATATCATATTTAAGTATATAGTTCTTGTATAATTTAATAACAAATTTTTAACTATTATACAGAAGGTTAACATTCCATAGACTATGTAAAATTACATGTTAAGAGTTAATTTCACAATCTCTTTATTATCTATGGTTGTTTTTACGTAAGTATCTTCTTGGACCTATTTATCATCCACATCTATGTTTTCATAAAAATGTATTTCAAAATAAATTAATATTTAATAGACAATGTGTTAAATTCATTTATACCATTATTTGGCTATAAATGTTTTTAAATGAATCTTTCAGTGGTTTTCCAAACAAGGTACTTTATGACCTTTTAGGCAAAATTAAGGTAAGAATACCTTTTTTTAACTTCTACAGCGGGTGCGGCTATTTTCTGCCATTATAACATCATTTATGCTTCCCTTAAAATCCTCTAAGAATATTTTTAAAATAAATGTTTTCTTTTATAAATACATGACTTCTAAATTATTTCAAAATATAAAGATATATTTTTCTCAAAATGTTTTGATTTCATCTATGTGAACATTCTTTGATGGATTTTATACCTATTTGAAGTTGATTTTTTATGATAAAAATCATCCATATTGTATTGAATATTTTGTGATATATTTGACTATGGATGTGTTATTATTATACCACTAATGGTTTATGGATAAAGTATTGACATTTCATATGCTAGTTTTAATACGAATGTTTATATTGTGTTAAATCATTTTTATATGAGGAATGTATTGGACTTAGTAAGTGATGTGTGGAGCCCGTTATAGATACTCGATGCATCGATAGGTCTCATGAGACAAACTAGTGTCTTGGAAAAAGGCGTTGACAAAATCTTATTTTTAGTCTTGGTGCAAGGCCTTGAATATGTGGTTATGAAGTCTGGCATTATGCTTTCCATCATTATGAAAGTGGCAATTGATATTGCATTTGAATATTCAACTAGTAGAATATTCATGAGAATAAGTAAATGTAATTATTTGATTTATTTTGGCCATATTATGCAGATTTTTATTTTTAAAAGGCATATGTTTTAGTCATATACATTTCCTTAATTGTTTATGCTTATTTATGAAAGTTTCTGCTATATTGTTATACTTACTAAGCGCCTAAGCTCACCCCTTTCTATGTTTTATTTTTCCCAGGATGTGAAAAAGTATTTTATGGTTGACTTGTAGGGATAAGCTAAGGATATAAGTGTGTTAAAAAGGGGAAAAATGTTGATGATGTTTTTATTTAATAAAGTAATGTAAAACATTTTAATGTATCTAGTCCTTCAAAGGATGCTAAACTGACCAGTCTTTCATGATTTGATCCTTTTTAATCATGCTAATGTTATGTAATAATGCACTACCTTTGGGTAACTGTGGTCGGGGAATTACATATTATTCCACCAAAATGGCCCAGATGTGCTTCGAAACCGAGATTTTAGTTAGAGACTCCAATTTCTAAAAATTAAATCAGTTATAACATTCGACCAAGGTGTTCGTTCATCCTGTACCACATATCATGTCGTAGCACATTTCATGATCTTTGATTTAACTAGTTGTAGTGTTGAAAATAGAGTCCCAGATCAGATTTTATGGTTATTTTAGTGTTTTTAGGGTTTTCAGAGGTTCATAACGTTTTATGATTTAATTAATTAATTATTTATTTATTTATTTAATAACAATTAATTAATTTATTAATTAATAATTAATAATTAATTAATTATTATTTATTTAATATGTATTTATTTATTTATTTATCAATTTACATATAGATAAGTTTATTTATTTATTATTTATTATTTATTTATTATTTAGTTATTATGTACACATAAAATTTTAATTTTTATTTATATATTTAATTTATTTTTTTTATTGTCAGTTTATTATTCATTTAATATTCATTTATTATTCATTTGTATATTTATTCTTTATTCATTAATTATTAATTAATTATTAATTAATTATTGATTATTGAGTATTTATTAATTAGTTATTATATATTAAATACCGAATATTAAATATTAACTATAAAATATAAAATAATAATTAAGAATCATTAATTATTAATTATCAACTATTAAATAATTGTTATTATTAATTATTAATTAGTAAATATTTTTTTATTTATGTATTTATATATTTATTTATTCTTTATTCTCTAGTATTTATTCTTTATTATTTATTATTTTCTATTTATTATTTATTATTTAATAATTTATATCGAATTTACTAAATATTAATTTATTGTTAGTTTATTATTTATTTATTAGTTATTATTTATTTATTAACTCAATATTCATTTTTTATTTAATAATTATTATTTAATAATTATTTCTTTATCTTTTATTTAATGATTATTTATTTATTTATTTATTTATCTTATATTAAATTAATTTTTATTTAATTTGTTATTTATACATTATTTATACATTATATGTTATGTATTGTATATTATATATTATATATTATGTATTATGTATTATATATTATATATTATATATTATATATTATGTATTATATATTATATATTATCTATTATGTGTTGTATATTATTTATTACATATTACATGTTATATATTATCTAATATATATTATGTGTTATGTATTATGTATTATATATTATATATTATATATTATATATTAAGTGTTATATATTATGTATTATACATTATGTATTATACATTATGTATTATATATTATATATTATATTTTAATTAGTAGTTTTTATTTTGTATTTATTATTTACAAGCTACCATTTACTATTTACCATTTACTATTTACTATTTATAATTTGTAATTTATTATTTACTATTATTTATTTATTGTTTACTAGTTTTCATTTACCATTTATTTCCATATTATATATTTCTTTATTTATTATTCATTTATATTCTATTTATTAGTTAATAATTAATAATTAATAATAATTTAATATTAACAATTACTTATTAATTATTAATTATTACATAATAATTATTAAATATTTAATATGGATTAATCATTATTTATTAATAATTATTGATTAATAATTATATAGTTTCTATCTATTTTTTATGTATTAGATGTTTTTCAATTAATATATATATATATAAGTATATTAAATTGGATTTATTGACCACATAGAGCACATGTTGTTGAGGTAAAGTCTTTGGAATAAGCAAGATGTAAGGGGTTCAAATCTTACCCAACGCAGAATTTCTATATACGGCATTGGCATGTGCATCGACAATCTAGGGGTGTCCTTTTCTTAATAAACTGTACACACACACAACCAACATAATGCAAAAATTCCAGAGGTAATAGAAAATAAGATACACAGTTTCAGTATATAATCCTTACACATGCATCGACCTCTAAATAGTAAAAGTACAAAAAAGTAAACTGAATGTTAAATGGGGAAAAAATACACACCTAACTAGAAATGTTCCAAAACATGGAAATATGTGAAATAATAAAACAAATGCGAGAGTCCCATTCATGAATCCCAAATTACTACCACCCCACACATTCCAATCACCTCATCTCGATAAGAACCTCTAAAATAATGATTAACCAATCCATCGTTTGTAAGGACACACCATGTGCCGACAAATCCCATGTAAGGGTGAGTATAAAAATACTCAGTTGGAATCTTTGATGGTTTAAGGGAGTATCAAGAGAGGTACTAAATTTAGGTTTAGTAGATAGAAAAAGATACAATAAATGAGTATAGTATATGAGTTCATCTCAACCCAATAATGGAGGGAAGTAATATCTTCCAAATATAAAGAGATAGAGACTATGAAAAGATGAAATTCTCATCGAGTCTTTGCTCCCTATAGTAGGATATAAGAATCATCCATCCAAGAGAAGCTAGACCTGGAAAGCACATGGCATACCCCACAGGTCTTCACCTCTTATTGAACGAGAGTAACCAACAATCATGGAGTGGGAACTAGAAATTGAATATATATATATATATATATATATATATATTCTCAATCACGACACCCAAACAAGAGAGTAAGGGGATCTCCGACTCACTAGCTTAGCCTAGGAAATGTGAGTAGCCAAAATCTCCAGAAGTAACCACTGATACCTAGCATCCCATGCATCTGCTTTGAACTGAAGTCAAATGGGATCATTCCCCTCACCTTGATACTCTCCAATTTGGGTGTTCATTCTTGCTGACACAGTTTTGGGTCACATCACAAGGATGTGTCATGATGGGAAATGTGTACCTCTTCCTAGAGTTTCTAATGGTACATTAAACCACATATTGTCCCTATGTCACCCAGTCAAGAGATCGTGTCTCATGGTTGAGGACCCATACCCAATCATGCTGGAGTGTTTCCCTCTATTTCATCGAAGACCCATCCCTAGCCCGACTATAGGATTTTACTCCAGTGTCATCAAGGGCCCTTCCTCAGCCCATCTATAGGGTTCTACTCTAGTATCGTTGAGGAACCATCCTTATCTTGGTTAGAGTGTTCTACTCAAAATTTCAATTGGATGCCACTGCCCAGCCCCACAGATGGTAAGACCAAAAATTCCCTAGCCATCCCTACTAGATGGTACCTCTCAAAATGTCATTAAGGAGCACTGTCCATCCATACAAAATGATATCTCTCATGAAAAACACAACTAAAGTCATTTGATGTCACCCTGTATAGGTTTCATTTTAGAAACATCTCACATTGTATCTTAGAAGCCACTACAGTGGAACCATTGCGTTCTATATGAAACCACACTCGGGATAAGCTATTCTCCTACTAGAATCCGAGTCCAATGTAAAGAGATGTGATAGATATAAGTAATCGTAATGTGGTACATGGAAAATTTGGGGCCCACATGTCATGATTCCCTACCTCGTCTCTTGGTTGTGCACCAAATCATTCACATGTACTAAATTATGAACAAGTACCCCTTGGCATTCCTGCATACTTGAAGAGAACTTGATACACCTATTTAGAAGGCCGATGAGTGCACGATTCTCATCATTGATCTGAAGTGCCAAAAGCATAATTATGCTGGCACACATCCTCAAATGACTCAAGAACATTTGACTGTATCTCTTCATGCATCTTTTCCACTCTCACAAGAGTCGAGGTTGAACCTAGATGTGGGTTCTCTTAAAAAAATTCCAAAGGATATTCAATCTATATTCCTTTCATGTTTCCAAATTTATTGAGATTATGAAAAAGGCTCTTAAAATTCCAATGGATCACATATTTTCAATCATTATAGAAAAACATTCAAGATGAACTATTCATTCGCCTCAAATGAACATCCGATAGAAAAGTTGTAATTCACCGCACTGCGCTAGAAGGATATCCCATGGGGGCCATGTATTGGTCACAAATCAAATTATATAGATCCTTCCATTATGATCCTCTTGAAAAAATACACAGGTTTTACTACTTGATCATCCAAAACAGATACCCGGAGGAAAAGGCGCATTTCACCCCAAAACGTGTGAACCGACCCCCATGGGGACCACACCTCAATTGTAAATTGAATTCCCTAACGTAGTCTCAAAATTTATGCCTAAATTCTTGTGTCATAGTGCCACTTACGTCCTCTCAATCAGACATTAGGTGTTGGTGATACAACAGAGAGGAGGTTTCGGGAAAAATGATAATTCATTTATTATTAATAAAGAGAGAGTTTCGATGTCACATATATTTGTTAACTATTTCTTTTCCAGTAGTGTTTGGTACCATGTGTAGGCTATTTTTTGGTATTCATTGGAGCTCCATTTAATAAAATCTATGCTACATTCTATTTGAAGGTGCACCAGCCGTGAGCTGGTTCACTCTTTTCTCCTTACTACTACTGTTTCTAGTAGTTGTTTTATCTATGGAGGTCACAAAATGATCTAATGTTCAGTATAAATAATCCTTTATTTCATGTTGTTGATCTGACTGTACAACATGCCATTCGATCAGCTTCTCATGTTCAAACTGGGGCCATGAATAATGATATATCTGACCATGGGATTTTGAGGTCTCTTAGTTTGAATAGAAGGTCAAATAAGCCTCTAATTGTGAAATATATTCACAGTATTCCAGCTATCCCAAGGTGGTTAAAAGTCAAAGTTGATGGAGATATCTCCACTGCACATAGACATGCTATCTGCAGATGTGTCTTTCATACTTATTAAGTTCTGGTCAAGGGATGCTTCTTTCACTGCATAGGAAATATGATTTCCATTGAAGCTGAACTATAGGAAATGATTAAAGTTATCCAGTGCGCTGTCCACTATGGAAGGATTTATTTATGGTTGGAATCCGATTCTTCTATTTCTATCCAAATTATGAAAAATGAACCTGGGAATGTTCCATAGAGGATTCTTTTAGTGTGGGATGACATCCATCAGCTTGCTTACCGGATCTCTATTGATGTTACTCATGTTCTCCATGAAGCCAATCAAGTGGAGGATGCCCTCTAGAAAAGAGAAATTGTGGAGGTTTTCTCTAGTTGATCATTTATAACATCGGAGTTTTTTTGTCATATTGTTCATGTTGATTACCATGGTAGGGTGTTTACCTACCTATGTAACACTATTTTTTATTGTTCTATTATGATCTTTTTTTGTTTATTATAACAAGAGCAGGTTCTCTTGCATCCTGATCTTTTTCTCTTTTTCACCACATGACATCGAGCATGAAACAAACTACAGAAAAACCACCCAAAATTATATGTCTTGACTTAAGGATCTTGTTTCTATAGAGAACATGCGAAACAGAGGCTCGTGTCAAAATATACAACATTTGAAGTGTCTAGGCCTAAAACAGGGCCGACCTGGACCAATCAAGCCGGACCCTTCCACCTGGGGGAGCTAGGCTTGATTTGTCGCACCCTGGTCAACAACTCTACATCCCATCCATTGACATCTATTGTCCCTCATGGCCAGTCCTTCATTCCACTACTGCATCAGAGAAAGACCCGCGTGATGTTGTCATTGTTTCTTGGGGTCGTGAGCCACGACCTCGCCTCAATCCTCCTCCTAATGCACCTCCTGTCCAACACCATAGCACGTTGGCCCTCTCAGCCCCCCTTCTTCACTATCTCACCATCCTACCTAGCTATATGCCCATCCCTCAATGATGGCCTCCTTTTCACCCAGCTCCAAGCCACTGATGCCCACTGACCCCTCTCACTGTACTGACCTGCTCCACGACCTGCCATTACATAGGTCCACCACCACTAGTGATTATTCTCTAATGTCCCCTTCCACGGGCCACCATGATGACACCATGGGTCTACAAATTATTTCAAAACTGGTTTTGGGAATCTCTGAATGATATCTTCATAGTCAAAGGATTCACTTAACAAATTATTGGCGTTTTTATGTTCCACAAATTAAACAGTGATAAAACCAATGAATGAGAGAAGAACACGATGGAAAAAAGTGATTTTCAATGATGATTTATGGTTGTGTTAGAGTGGCCATAAATGATGATAATAAAAGTGATGAAAAAGGGGGAAAAGGTTATTTAATTAAAAATATGAATCAGAACTGAAAAGTTGAATAAAACCTACCATGATTCATTCATTTATCATTGTTGATGCGATCATTTTTCTACAACTTCAATCCTCCAATGTTCTGGAGAAGATATTTCTTTTATCCAATAAATAAAATCAAATAATATAAAAGAACAGTTAGAGAGAGATTGGAGAGAGGAGATAAGAGAGATAGAGAGAGAGAGGACTAGGAGCAACCCTGAACTCTTAAACTTCTATTTATAGAAGATCCTCTCTGCACTAAAATATGAATATCCCACACTCCCACTATTTATGCCACACCTAGGAAAAAAACCACATTCTAAACTCAACAGAAGTCTAATATTTCTAATATGAGTCCCTTTTCCAATGTTATTTGATTTGGTGTTTTAGATAAAATAGTTATGTTTAATTATTTTAATTTCCATTTTTCCATTGCGTGGTGTTGTTCATAGAATTCCCATCCAAAAAAAGTGATACACTTCCTACGGTAAAACTCAGATTTCAGACTCAACCATGACCTCAGATTTTTGATCTGAGGTACTTTTTAAGTGATATCTTGTTTTGGACATGTTCATTTTATAAAAACATATAATATTTTTGTATAATTTATTCTGGGCACACTGGCCCAAAGAATTACACATCGTCTCAATGCCTATCTCTCGAAATATATATATATATATATACATATATATAAATTATTTAATGTATTAAATGTACAAAAAAGGTTATCGACAAAAATTGTGTTAATCACTATTAAAGAATTATTAATTTCTATGAATATTATTTTTTGGTTTTCGGACTCAGCATATAAACATCTGACATACTTGTAAATAATTTTTAATGAAAATTAAATTATCATATTTTTTTATCATCTAAAAAGATACTATCATATCTTCTATTGATAATGTACATTCAATGCATGGTAAAATAAGGAAATAACAGGGGGTTTTAAAGGAAATATTCATTTGAAGTTAATTGGAGGATTTGAAATAATTAAAATCCCATAAAAAATGAAACATTAAGTGTTTAGAGAATCCACTTGATCATATCAATGTTTTAAGATATTACAGATTTAAATATTTTATTCCCCCTTATGAAAAAATATTTTCATATGCATTCAATACTATCACCCACCATCCCAAAAAATATATTAGTTTTGGTTTTATATCATTTTAATTTCAATCTATATATTTTTTATTACATCTATGTATCCTTTAATCTTCTTTTTCATTCAGTGTGATATTAAACTATGACTACTAGATAATCATGATAGTGAATATCTAACCTCATGAGTGATTTCAAGGATGTTTAATAGTGTTACAAAATCCCTATTCATTTTTTTTCCTAATGTTCATATTTATTTTTGATGAGGTAAGAGGGATTTCAAGGATAAGTGTGGAGATTGTCCATCGTTCTATCACGTCTCATAAAATTTCATTATATAACTTATAAAACTATATTTTTCTCACTTCTCCCAACCAAAATGATATATGAAGGAGTAATGTTAGTCGAGGGATAAAATAAAATTTGATGTAGTAGGGTTTAAGATGAATGCATATTCTTGATTTATATGTGAATCTATGTATTACTATTTGGGTAGGTAAGACTTTTCTTTTCAAATACATCTACTAGATGAAACAATTTATAGAATATTTGTAGAAGATGGTAACACATTTATTATGGAATGATTTATCAAATAAATATAAATAATTAATATCTATAATGAAAGAAACCACAAAGATAAATGCACATACGCTGTTCTTTTTGATTTTTTTGGGGGCCTGTTAGAACGAGGATAATAACGGAGATGGTGAAGTGAAGATAGGATGGGGCCTGGTCAGTCTCTTCCTCTATCTGACTTCTAAGATGGCTCTCTTTGTGTGGAACGTGTTCTTCCCATTGTTTCAGGATTTCATCTCACGGAGTTGCTGTGTTTCAGCGGATTCTGACTGGAGTTCACCTACGGGTTTGTGGCTTGGGGCTGGTGCTGATCGTTTCCTTAGCTGGTTGTTCGAGGAGGTCTTTTTTAAGGTCTAATTTGATCGATTTTTTGTTCTATTGATCAAGAATCCCTGGTTCATGTGTTCCCTATTCGAAAATAGTGCTAGTTTTTTCGGTGATGACAATGGTGTTGTTGGTGATGATGTATTCGTGGTTTAGATTGGGATGCGATGACAGGACGGTGACGATGGATGTGCTATTTAATCAACGCATCCTAGAAGGTCGGTGTTCGGCTCCAGTGATGGGTGACGTTTCAGATGGTGAAGGCTGACATGGGCGGCTCGTAGTTTGAGAATGGTGGTGATGAATTCTTTTGAATTCTGAATTCTGAATATTTTTGATCATGTGTGTGTTGTGGGATCAGTACCTGGGTGGAGTGCGAGACACGCTGGGTGGAGTGCGAGGCATGGGGATGCTGAATTTTTGAATTTTGAAATCTAATGTGTTTTTGGAAAGTCCGCCTATGGCCTATGCTACTGGGGTGTGTGATTTTTATGGTTTCCACTTTGCCTTAAAAGTGTATTTTTAATAAAATAAAAAAATGATTTGGAGGAGTACGTATATATTTCATTCATTGATTTAATTTCTTTAAGATATGGATTATGTTTTTGACTCATCATGAAAAATGGATGAAAATGTTTCCTTTCATAAAATACTTGTGAGGGGAATCCAAATACCAAATTGGAAATAGAATGTTTTCAATGATATCACACAAAATCTCAAAGAATATGATGAAAAAATAATATAATCCTTCAAAAAGGTTCTCATTGAGTTCCAATAGTACTTCCAAATGTTTAATTAATAAGTTTATGTGGCAAACAATGAGCCATTACCTCCAATATTTGATAAATATATCATAGAGGTGGAAACTGAATTAATAAATCCTCCTCCCCAGTATGATTTTTCAATCCTTCAAGTGGAATTTAATGAAGTAAAAAATTACTCTTTTGTGAATTATTAATTAGTTTAGACATTTCCTTGAATTTTATTTTTAATAATTTTTATTACTTGAATTATCATCCAGCATACTTAAGGATTTAAATATAGTAGTGGGAAAGGCAACAATATCCTTGGAAATTTATTATCATAAAATAGAACCCAATGTGGAAGAAAAAGTGGAGAAAGACATTATAACATGGAACCTGTGGTGAAGAATCTTCTCCCTCAGTATCAAATCCAACATTATATAGAGGGGAATAAAACATAACAAAGAGATTACCCCTTTTTTATTTTCTACCCCATTTAAATTCCCTCTATTTATTTAATTAGGGTATGGATGGATTTTATTTATTTTTTGGGTTCTCTAATCCTATTGACTTTTCATTGATATTGGGAGAAATAAAGTGTGGTGGTACATATCACAAAAACCCTCTCCTCAAATGGATTAGTTAGAATCACAATAATGCATGGATGTGAGTTCCCAAATATTAATCTCACATAATTACAGAAATTATAAAAAATATTACAACACATGTATTTATACAACCATTTTGGATTATAATTTTAGAGAATTAGGACAAAGAATTCAGAGATGGAGCCCAAGTATTTCTCAATGAGTGGAAATTTTTGACCCTACGTTGGGAACTATATAATCTATAATATGTCTTCAACATCTATAATAAATTCACAACACTTGGTATTATTATAAAGATATCATGTTTAATACCTTTCATTATATCCTTGGTAAATCTAAGCATAAGAATGGTGACCTCAAATGATCAGTAAGGGAATGAATATACCGAATCTATCATAGAATAAATGAGACATGAATAGTATATAATTAGAAAATAATAATAAAATAATAATATATAGTTGATGATATGGGCCTAAAATAAATCCATGGAAGACATACAAGTATAGTGAATCACATGGATAACAATAACTAGTTTTATAATGACAGAAATCATATTTATAGATATCTGAATCTAATTTTAATTTACTTATGCAATGATGTAAAATATAATTAGGCAATGAAAACAATAGATACCCGATATAGTCTGTGTCTTAAGACCTATGGATTCATCGAGGGCATATTGTAGACCCCATCAGTAACTAATTAATTCCAATGCAGTCATCATATGAAGGAATGAATCGGATATAAAATATATAAGCAGCATTTTTTAGTAATAAAAAACATCCATATAGATTGTATATGTATACAAATTGTATGTATTTCCTAAATCAACAAATACAGTAGCTCTATATACAAGAATCCCTCAAAATTACACTGTATAGAGTAATGGGTATACGTTTTGGTCAATAATTTATATAATAAATAAAATAAATTTTGTGAAATTGATTAATCTAGATAAATTAGGTGGAAGATATCAATAAGTTATATCAGATGTGAAACATAAAATCAGTGTAGGATGTTTATACAGATAAAAAACACATCAATATGAAGAACACATCAAATGAGACCATAAAAGAAAGGACCAATAATTAGATCTGTTGCTACACAAAATTGAATCACCCAAAAGAATATTTTGAAAAAGAGATTAGTGGGTGACTCATGAAACATTAATCCAAAGGATATATTTTTTTGATAAAAATAAAAAAATAGGGTTCAAATCATAATTTTTTTTCATATTGTGTTTTTACCATAGTCATAATATATGAAGTTATGGGTCATATTTAAATGTAATTTGAAAATAATCTAATCGATTTTTTTAAAAAAATTAATTTTAAAAACAATATTAAATAATGTATAAATTAAAAATACGTAAATTAATCTTTAAAAAATGTGGAGTGGAAGATAAAAGTACTATAATTAATGTGAAATACCTTTTAAATATTTTTAAATTTCCTTTTTGAAACCCATAATGAAAAAAGGGTAACTAAAAATAATTTTTAAAAGAGGAAAGGGTGGAAATTAATGTAATATGATATAACATATAATTATATTTCACAATAAAAATTAGAAAATTTTATGAATAAAAATCATGGAAATAAAATAGAAAATACATTTGAAATGAGGGGAACTATTCTTACAAATAATATATTTTATGGGATAGAAATTAATCAAGGAATGGGTTTTAAATTAAAAATGTCAAATCCCCTAGAGATAGAAGGGTGTATAAAAATGAAATAGGAATTAAGAGAATATGTATGAATAATAAAAATGATTTTTAATGAGTAAAATTATATTCTAATGAAATAATGTTTAAGTTAAGAAAATAATTTAGGACTATCATGACCATTAATGTAGTAATTATTAAAAAATAATTTCATGACTAATAATTGTATATAAATCTAAAAACAAGTAGGAGAAATTTTTTATTTAATCACTTGATAAAATAATTCAGCTTATAAGAATGTGGGTACAATAATAATCATTTCAATTCAATGGAAGGAATTCAGGTTATGAAAAAGCATTATGACTGATATAAAAAATAAATTGAAAACTATTGAAAGATAAAACATGAATGAGAACATAAAATACTAGGAATATAATTGTAATAATGATATAATATATCAAACTGTTATTGTATACAAAATTTAAAATAAAAATGGTACGTAAAACTATTGTCAAATGGATTCGAAATTTAGACCAGAACCCTTACCGTTAAGCTGATTTAGTCCCATGTTATATAACCACCTACATTAAAAAATTCACTATACTAATGACATGTTTCCTAGACTATATAATATAATTAATATTTTATAAAATTCATTTATAATTATTTATTATAAATATATTAATTATTGATATGTTTTTTATCATAATATGTAATTTTTTCCAATTGTATGTTTTGTATTAGTTCACAATGGTGGTGTAGATTCTTATTTTTAGACAATAATCCTATTATTCCTATATATATTTATATATTTAATAGAATAGATAATTTCTAAATATTATTATGTTTAAATTTCATTTAGTAAATATTTTATTTTTTATTTCTGATAGTTTAGTTGATGATGAGCTAGTTTCATAACATTAAAAGAACCAAATGGTGGCACATTGATAATATGTGTAATGATAATATAAAATTTCCAAATATATAAAAAATTATTTTATTATTAATATATAATAAAATTATTTGATAAGTTTCCATACACATCCATGAATGAAATCTATATCATTGTTTACATAGTTAGTTAAACTGAATCTAACAAGAACAAGAAATATTATATTTTTGAATATGGTTAAAGACATTATTATATTGGAATAATAACTATATTAAAAAAATAATTATTTTATGTAAGTGTTTTTAAGCTAAGAAATTAGATTTTTAGTGTCCTTAATAAATAGGAAAAGACTCCATGAAAAATGAAATAGGTCACATTTATTGAGGGAGTAGTGTGCACGTACTGATGAAAAATGTACTTGTCTCCCATAGAATGAGAGGAAGATTAAATGGATTATATTTTAATAATATTAACAATATTATATATTAGAAATTAATCTATTAAATATTACTTATTAAATCACCATGCATATTAGTGTTAAAAATCAAACAAATTGATCATTGAGATGGTAGACTTCAGGTTCACATTACAAAATTGTTTTCCATGTAAAAGGGAAAGAGTGGTTAACGATGATTGAGTAATCATAATAAATTTTATTTATATAAATAATTCTTATTTAATTGTAATATAATTGATAAAATATATGTTATTTAATTGAAAAAATAAATAAAATATTTTAAAATAAGAAAGAGTAATTATGAATTTTTACCCTACACCTAGGAATTCTCATTTGGATGAAAGACTAATCCATTGAAGGGTCATCTTATGAGTAGACGAAAACCACTAGGACATGAATAATAATATTAAATAGGGGTTTGTGAATATTTTGGATGGAACTATGTTTCAATGTGTGTATGGAAAATTGGGGTGGTGAAGGCTCCTTTTTTAAGTTGCTGGAGTGATATTTTTATAATAGTATAAAAGGAAAAGTAACTATTTGAGTGTAAAAATGATCCAATAATAGAAAATAATAGATTAAACAAGGTTTAATACCATGAAATTATCATATATTAATTTTACACACCTTTATTACATGTTTTAATGTCATTTACAATTTTATTAATGACTTTTACCATTTTTTGTATTTATTGGGGTGAAACATTTTTACGTGTGTAATTTAATTTTATTAAATAAAAATAAAATAGACATTATTGGATAATTTTTTACAAATTTTTCCAAATACGGAAAAACATTCCTCAAATAAAATTACAAATATTAATAAAAATAATGTTTAATACTAGCACTCATAAATAGTAAAGACCTTACGTTAATAGAAAGTGTATTTTTATGATTCAAAATTATAATTAGGATAAAATTTTAAATGTTATATATTTACATGAAAATAATTAATTTTTTATCCTCAAAATAATAGTTGTGAGTCTTCAAAAAAATACTAAAATGAATTCCACCTTTAAGATACTTAACTATAAGAAATAGACTAAGAATAATTTAGATATTACTTATGTTTCAAAACTTTTAACAGGGGTTTTCCAAATTCACTATAGTATTTTTAAATGAATAATATTTCAACTTGAATTTATAGTTTGAAATGTAAAATGTTTTAAATGTTTTATAGTCAGAAAATAGTTTATGATAATGTCATAAAAGCTGATGTATATGTGTAAACTATATATTTCCCTATTCTTCTAAAAACATATTTTCCAGAAAAAATCCTAAAAAATCATGCTATTGTAATTTTCACATATTGAATCCAAAAATTCTATTCATTTTATGAAATTAAATTTATTAATGTAATTAAAATTAATTTTAATATAACATTAAATAATTCGAACTATATTTTTACACATAAAATGATTCTTTTATTAATATATATCCTATCAGTTTTCATCCATTAAATAATATTATTTATAATAATTAAATGTTTATATATTCCAAATTTCTAATTACATTACACATGATGATCTTATAATAATACAATCTCATTAGATAATTTATGGTAGCAGTCATCAGTGATGATTATGTTACCATGAAACTCATGGACATTATCACATTCTTGAACTTCTCTCATAAATAGTTTCACTCATACAATAATTATTTCACTTTAAAGAAATCCTTGTCTAATGGAAACCCTAATAAAAAGAAGCCTTTTTATAATTAGTATAATGAGAATTATAAATAATAATACCACTTAAAAATAGCATTTGTTATACCTTTTTAATTTATTATGTAATATGGTTACTTCTATTTATATCAACATATATAATGACCTTGTTATACCAGTCATATCTAACACATATAATATTATCTTTTAAATATGAATTGAGTTTATGTTTTAGTTTGGTGTTGTGTCTGAAGCCATATTCTCTGCATGGTAATTTTTTAATGGATAATTACATATTGAATTCTCCAGGTGTCAGGTCCCCCCATAAATAGACATTGTCCTAACAATATCTATTATTATATACTGATGATAATAAAGAAGGGAATCCAAAATATATACAAAACTAAAGTTATAACTCTTATGTAAATTAAATTATCAATAAACTAGGGAAGACTAGGAAACTCATTTGTTCATTAGTAATAGTTCTACATGGAATATTTTGTTTTTTTCATCCATTTGAGCAATGATTCAGTCAATATTCGGTATCTAGACCTGTATTATATAATTTTATTCAAATTGTGTTAATAAGAGTACATTAATTTATAAAATATCATAGTTTTATATAAAATATTATTTCTTTATTCTTAAAATTATTTCTCCCTTTATATAGATAACTAGTATATTTTCAAATATAACCTTGAATTAATATTATGAATTAATAATAAGATTCCAACATGGTGAATTCCCACAATAATCATATTATGATAAAATAATCATAAAACTAGACATCTTAATTGATAAACCAATTCAAAATCAATAGGATTTTTATTTAATACTCTTATAAATATAAATATATATACAGGAATGTGTAGAATCAAACTTTATTGAGACATCAACAACACCAATGTGAAGGATAAGTGTACTGTAATTATCTTAATCCACTTTATTGGTTTTCATATCATATAAATTTACTTTACCCATATTATAGAATGATTATAATACTCATTAACCATTTAAGTACATGGATTATTAAATTTAATATTATAATTCCCAAGTTAACCACATTAAAAACTTTAAACTATTATTGGAAACATAGGATGGAAATTTCTTCCCCTCTTCACATTAATTAGACTCTCAATTTTTCATCAAAAATTAGTTTCTCTATATCCACATTTTCTAAACACAAAACATCCTCTAGTGAAGTGATGAAATTTCCCAAAGTTCTTCATCCCACATTCTAAACATGTAGAAAAATGGTTACTTTTCCCATCATCGTCTTTATCACCCGAAATTCAATGACACTCTATCCATGTTTTCTTTGATGGGAATGAGAAATAAACTATATTATCATTTTTATTAAAAATTCATTATTTATGTTTTGGAATAATAAAAATATTCCTCACTCCATATCCGATCACTTTTAGTTAATCATTGGAAGAATCACCACATTTCCCATCACATCTATTGTTAACATGGTTTTTCTTCCCTAAAAAATATAAATAAAGTAAATATTAGGTATGAGAAAAATTAAAAATTTCATAAAATCAACTATAATCATAAATATGTTATTTATAAACATAAATCATGAATTTATATGTTACAATCTAGGTTACCTATGGTAATTTTTATTAGGTTTTCCAAACTAAAGATATTCAAATCAGTCATAATTATTTATAAAGAATGTTGGAATTTCTAATGAATCCCCCCTGAGAAACTATGGACATAAGAAGTCTTAGGTATACTCATCGAGAACCTAGTAAATATCTCTTTCATTATCAATGATACTTTTCAAGGTCATTACCCCAAGGTGAATCTGTTCCACAAAGGAACCCACTATCTACTATATAAACATGTATATAGTTATTGGTATAACCAAAAAATAAGTATAATAATAATATTTTGTGATATTTATACATACATTATAACGACCCACACTTTACATACATTGTTAATACTTCGAAATTGAAGCACACTTATTACAACATATGACAAAACCACAAAGGACCGTATAGGTATAGTGTCTTTAGAAACTGGGAAACATAAACAACTGGTTCATAAATCTTCTACAGTGTCTCCCATTTATTTCATCATATCTAGGGTCCCTTTTAGCATATTCTACTTAATATCCATCTTCCTGACCTGGGGAAAAGAAAACATAAAAGGGTGAGCTCAAATGCTCAGCAAGGGCAAATAAAGGAAATAAAAATCATATCATATCTTTATCAAAACCTGCAAAAGAGATCATAATATCTTAACATGGAATAAATCATAGAAGTGAAAATGAGATCCCCATAATCATAACATAAAACTTGAAACTTTGTGGCATGCACACATAATCATGGAAATCATTTCTTGTTAGTCATGACTCATTGCCAAGACTATCTTAGTGGACAAAGTCCCTTTCTGAACCGAGTTCACTCCTCGTTTCAGTCCTGTATCACTGAACCGAAATAACCTTCCGTTCCAGCCATGTCTATCTCATGAGATATAAAATCTTTACCCAATTCATTGGAGGGAGATATAGGTCCCACCCATCTTATAATGAATCCTTTATTATGTGTGCCACATAATCATAAAACATACATCATCGCATAACACATGTAACAAAAATGGGATTCTTGAAACATCATGACATCATAAAACAAATCTTATAAGGCAAATGACTTCATAAAAATAATTCCCTCATAACATAATCAAATCAATGTAATTAAAGGGATAAAAAACAGAACCCTTTATTATCTTAGATGGAAAATAATTTTGATAAAACACATGAAATCCATTCTTGAGGAAAATATCCTTTCTTATTCAAAAACACTTTTCTTTTCTTAACATGTCATACTAAAAGAAGTTGATCAAAAATAAACTTGAAAACTTATAAAGGAAGATTCTTGGAAATAATGTTTTAAAAATCCATTCTTGCCGTATAAGTTAAAGAAAAACATTCTTCGTACTTTTGTCGGAAAAGTCAAAAAGTACCTCGTATGAAAAACGACAAAAGATTTCTTTCATGTTCTTTACTAAAAACTCACCGAAGGGTAAAATTGGATTTAAAATATTGTAAGTGGATGGAAACAATATTACATATTGAGGGAACATGGATGTGGATGATAAAATACACCCCATTAAATACCAAAGTATAAACAATCTCGGATAAAAATGAGATTGTGATATTTTCCCTTACCTTAGGTCCAATTTGCTTTGTTCGTGTCCGAAGCTCCTGTATAATGGTTTAAATAATGTTATTGACTTATTCCAGAATCATACATATTGATATGATATCATATATGGTCATATTATTAACTTCTTGTTAGTAATATTTCATTGTTACTTGTTACTCGGGTCTTTATAACTTTTTGTTCTTATGCGTGTTTTGTTGAATAAATTCTTATTCTTATCTTTAGGTTATAGATAATTAATTTCCAGAATGGTATTAGTGTAGTATATACCATATTCATTCATTCAATTCATTTATATAATCATTATGAAA
This sequence comes from Viscum album, assembly GCA_963277665.1. Classification (NCBI taxonomy): domain Eukaryota; kingdom Viridiplantae; phylum Streptophyta; class Magnoliopsida; order Santalales; family Viscaceae; genus Viscum; species Viscum album. The sequence continues at coordinate 437,907,503 of OY728155.1, read as the reverse complement.
TGAAGATCATGTAGAACGAATCGCATCACATCGTGGAGACGGTATTCCGTACGTACGCACGAGTGATGATATCGTTCCTATGATCGTGGAATTGTATTAGAGTATATATATATATATTATTTCAGTATCAATATTACTTAATAATAATCATATATAGTTACTCATTACACCATTATACCCATCCTTGTAAGGTGATGGTGGAAAATAGATTACACCACGGCGTGGAGACGGTATTCCGTACGTACGCACGCGCGGTGATTTCATTTTTCCGTAGGATGGATAGAAGGTGAATTAGGGTTGTTTCAGATTAATAATAACATATCAGTATGTAAGTAATACTGATGTTATTACTTTATCATGAAACAACTAAAGAAGAAGAAGTTGAAGAAGAAAGAAATTGAAAAGATCGATAATGGATATTACCTCTTCTTTGGAACGCCTCTTTGAATCCTCCACTTAAGGAACTAAGATTGGTCTTTGGAGAAGACCAGGACCTCTAGGATTATTCTAGGGAAGTGGAGAGGAGAAAATGGCAGGGGTTGGCCGAGCTTGAGTGCTCAAATTGGTGTGAGGAGGAGGGGGAGGAGGTGCCCTTTTATAAGGGAGGAGAGGGGCACCTTAGGAATATCTCAAAATATTATTTTAGATTAAAGTCAAAATCGGTTTATAATGGTTCCAAAGGGTCTTATTTCGAAGATAAGGTGGGTATGGGTCGAAATCCTATCAACCAATAGGATTTAGACAAGTTTAGGGAATTATTTTACCCTTATCAATTAGATTTAACTCTAAGTTAAATAATTTAACTTTTACCGTGTCTTTTTGTTTTCTTTCACTATAAGGTTAATACACTTACTATAACATTCCAAACGAACCCCAAATTGTTTATTATTAATATATATATCCGTATCTAAGTCATTTGGACGAACCTTAGATTTTTAGGAATAAAATAACAATTAATAATATAATATTTGATTTAAAAACAATTTTGTGTCAATTTTGACACTATTTGATATATGATTTTTGTGAAAGTCATAACAGAATTATATGTTCGAACAAAGTTGATTAAATCAACAATAATATTTCATAGTAACCTAGAAAATTAGTGGAATTCATAAAAAGTTTCAAATTAAATTTATTTTGGTATTTATATTATTAATTTTGTCAATATTTCATTAATAAGATAATTACTGCATCATCTTTGTGTCATAAATACATTAAATTATTTGATGTCTAAAAATTACAAATAAAATACCATCATGTAGGAAATCTTTTTAGCTTTCTAATGAATATTTACAATCGAATTTTTCTTATGTATAACCCCATATTAAAAATGATTTACTTATTAAACATTGATTTTAACTATTTTAACCCTTCTTTAAATAAATTAATAATAAATGTCCTAATCTAATCCAAGTGGGCCTAAATGGTCATATTTTATTCCTAAGATTGTTTTTGGTCGAATTACACTTGTCCAATAGAATTAGGACATGTGTTAGGGTAATATTAATATCATATTTACCCTTAGTTACCCTATTTACTATTAACCGCGGTAAAAAAAGGTAAAAAGTTACTATTCACCAAAAAATTATTTTCATCTTATTGAACCACATTTTAGTCCTTGATATTAACCGTGTCTCTCGGATTTTCGAAATTCCATTCACAGAAGCGGTAAAATTAAGTTTTATGCAAAATTCAGTTTTTTTAACCTACCACTTAGTGGTTTCACTATTCATCAAAAATTGAAAGTTTTCAGAAAAATACCTAAATTTCACCCTAGGCTAATTTCGATATTCTGAGTCCAAAAATGAAGTCCATTTTGAAAAATAAAATTTATAAAATTTCAAAAAGTGGTTATTACTATTCATAACGGCTAGTTTTAATAGCATATTGTTGTTTAGTGAAACTCGGTATTGCGTACGACGCAAGCTATCAAGGAAGGTCGCGATTGCGTGTAAAGAAAGCCAAGCAAGTGTTGTGTAGAAAAAGATTCCTTTGATGATTTATATAACATAAAAGTCTCGGGTGTTACATTCTACCCCCCTTAAAAAGAATTTCGCCCTCGAAATTCGTCACTTTGTTACAAACAGATGAGGATACTTCTCCCTCATCATATCCTCGAGCTCCCATGTAGCTTCTTCAAGTTGGTGGTTCCTCCATAAAACCTTCACTAAGCGAGTGGTCTTGTTTCGTTGGACTTTTTCGCTACGATCCAGAATCTCTATCGGTTGTTCTTCATAAGAAAGATCTTGCTCCAGCGGTACAACTTCTGAGCTGAGTACATGTGAAGGATCTGGTATGTACTTTCTCAGGAGAGATACATGGAACACATCGTGAACTTGAGAGAAATTCGGTGGAAGCGCCAATCGGTAAGCTACCTTCCCAACACGATCCAGTATTTCGAAAGGACCGATATATATAGGGCTCAACTTCCCCTTCTTTCCAAATCTCATAACCCTCTTCCAGGGAGATATTCGTAAGAACACTTTATCGTCCACTTCAAACTCTAGGTCTTTTCTTCGGTTGTCGGCATAACTTTTCTGTCGACTCTGAGCTGCTCTTATATGTTGTTGAATAGATCTGACCTTTTCTGCCATTTCATCAACGAGATCAGGTCCTAATAGCTTTCTTTCCCCAACTTCATCCCAGCAAGTTGGAGTCCTGCATTTCTTTCCATAGAGAGCTTCATAAGGAGCCATCTGAATACTGGAGTGAAAGCTATTATTATAAGAAAATTCCACCAAAGGTAGGTGTTGATCCCAACCTCCTTTGAAATCCATAGAGCAAGCTCTCAACATATCTTCTAGGGTTTGAATTGTTCTCTCAGACTGACCATCTGTCTGGGGATGATAAGCAGTGCTGAAACTCAACTCTGTATCCAGAGTATGCTGAAGACTTCGCCAGAACTTCGAGGTAAATCTCGGATCTCGATCAGATATAATAGAAAGTGGTACTCCATGCAATCTTACCACTTCCTTTACATATATCCTGGCAAGCTGATCTAGAGATAAATCTTCTCTAATAGCAATGAAGTGTGCAGACTTTGTAAGACGATAAACTATGACCCAGATAGCATTATTGCCTTTGGATGTTTTAGGAAGTCCTGTGACAAAGTCCATAGTGATGTTTTCCCATTTCCATTCGGGTATGGGTAATGGTTGTAACATCCCCTTAGACTTCTGTCTCTCAGCTTTAACTTGTTGACAAACCAAGCATCGAGAGACATATTCAGCAACATCTCTTTTCATGCCCTCCCACCAGAAGTACTCTTTCAGGTCCCTATACATCTTCGTGCTTCCAGGATGAATAGAGAATGAAGAACTATGTGCCTCATCCAGCAGCTCTTTCTTTAATTCGGGGATGGGAGGAACGCAAACCCGATTCCTGAACTTTATTATCCCATCACAATCAAGGTTGAATTCAGGAACATTTCTCACCTTCTTTTGTAACTCAACATCTTCTTTCTGTGCCTCTTTAATCTTCACATGTATAGATGGTTGAACATTCATTTGAGAAAGATAAGATTTTTCCCCTTCCATTATAATTCCAAGATCCATCCTTTGTAAATCCATAAATATTGGATCTTTTGTGATCCTCATCATGGATAAACTAGCATGGTCTTGTCGACTTAATGCATCTGCCACCTTGTTTGCTTTCCCAGGGTGGTAATGGATTGAGCAGTCATAATCCTTAATCAGCTCCAACCATTTTCTTTGACGCATATTCAACTCCTTTTGTGTGAAAATATACTTTAAACTTTTATGATCAGTATAAATATCACACCTTTCACCATAAAGGTAATGCCTCCAAATCTTTAATGCAAAGATTACCGCAGCCAACTCCAAATCATGTGTTGGGTAATTTTGCTCATGGATTTTCAACTGTCGTGAGGCATAGGCTATCACCATATCATTTTGCATAAGAACACACCCCAATCCCTTCTTGGATGCATCACTGTAGATCACAAACCTTTCTCCACTACAAGGCAGTGTGAGCACAGGTGCACTGGATAACCTTCTTTTCAACTCTTTGAAATTCTCTTCACATTCCTCTGTCCAGACAAACTTAACTCCCTTCCGAGTCAACTTGGTGATTGGATTAGATAATCGTGAAAAATCTTTTACGAAACGTCGATAATATCCAGCCAAACCAAGAAAACTTCGGATCTCAGTTACTGTTGTTGGTCTTGACCATCTTTCGATAACCTCTGTTTTTACTGGATCCACAGATATCCCCTCTTTTGAGATTATATGACCCAAAAATGCAACTTTTTGAAGCCAAAATTCACACTTGGTAAATTTGGCATAAAGCTTCTCCTTTCTCAGGGTCTTCAATATAATTCTCAAGTGATCTTCATGCTCTTCCTTGCTCTTTGAATAGACAAGAATATCGTCTATAAAGACTACCACAAATTGATCAAGATAGTCTCTAAAGACTCTATTCATTAGATCCATGAAGATAGCAGGGGCATTAGTAAGACCAAATGGCATCACTATAAATTCATAGTGTCCATACCTTGTACGGAAAGCCGTCTTTGGTATATCCTCCCTTTTGACCCTTAATTGATGATACCCTGAACGAAGATCAATCTTGGAAAAGTATTGAGCTCCGCGTAGTTGGTCAAATAATTCATCAATGCGTGGGAGAGGATATTTGTTCTTGATAGTGATCTTGTTAAGTTCTCGATAATCAATGCAGAGTCTCATTGATCCATCTTTCTTCTTAACAAATAGAACATGTGCTCCCCAAGGTGACGCACTAGGGCGTATGAATCCCTTATCAAGATTCTCTTGGAGTTGCTTCTTCAATTCCTGCAACTCAATTGGGGCCATTCTATAAGGTGTCTTTGAAATAGGCAAAGCACCCGGTACGAGTTCTATTGAAAACTCAACTTCACGATTTGGTGGAAGACCCGGCAATTCCTCCGGAAAGACATCATCAAACTCCCGTACAATGGGCATATTCTTAATCGTGAGTTTCTCACCAACCATTTGAGATAAATAACCTTCATTTAGTGGAATCAATACCCATAAGATGGAAGAAATTTCCACTGGAAGGTTATGTTCATCTTTGCATTGATAGACAATCGTAGATTGATCTGGAATATGAAACGTGACTTCCCTTCTTTGGCAATTGATATGAGCTCCATGTAGAGAAAGCCAATCCATGCCAAGAATCACATCAAATTCCACTAAAGGAAGGATCACAAGATTTGCAGGAAGCACTTTCCCACAAACTTCAATCGGAGAAGAATTATAAACTTTTGATGCGATTGATGTGCCATTAGGTGTTGTCACAGCTAACTCAACATCTAATTGTTGAGGTAATACGGTGATACCCTTAGAAAATTCTTTAGAAATAAAAGAGTGTGTGGATCCAGAATCAAATAAAACATTTGCTACTTTAGAGTGGATGGTAAGTGTACCTTTCACCACATCGTTATCGTACTCCACATCGCTGATAGAAATTGCATGTGACTTTCCTTTGTCTTTCGCCTTAAGATTTTGTTGACGTCGACCATCATCATCAACCCTTGGATTTGGGCATTGATTGGCATAATGCCCCATCTCCTTGCACTTGAAACATTGAAGTGTAGTAGGATCATTCTGTGTATCCCTTCCTTTGTTTGCATCATTAGACATCTTCTTCCCATTATCGCGGCATTCAAATGCCCGATGACCTTCCTTTCCACATTTGAAACATTTACTTGTCCCTTTAAGACAACCCCCTCCATGTTTCTTTCCACACTTTGAGCATAAGGGAAATCTCATCTTCTTTTCAGTGTTCTCTTTAGAATTTCCTTTGAATTCCATCTTCCTCTTCTTATCAAACCCATGTGACTAATGGGTTACTCCAATCTCCATCTCGACTTTGAGAGCACATCGAACGATTTCCTCGTAGCTATTGAAGTCCCTTATGGCTAACGCCCTTCGAAGACTTGGTTTTAAGCCACTAAAGAATCGATCGATCTTACTCCCAGGTTGGATAATAATACCAGAAGCGTACCTTGCAAGTCTGGTAAAATTTGCTTCATAGGTACCAACAGATTCATCATCCCTTTGCTTCAGTTCAAGAAACTCTTTCTCCATCTTTGTTCGGAGAATACGAGGGAAGTACTTATTGAAAAATAAGTTCTTGAACTCGTCCCATTCCATATAATCAATTTCATCCCTTTGCCTCGTATTCTTAACAAGATTCCACCATTGATCCGCATCTCCTTCCAAACGATAAACTGCTAGGATGACTTTATCATGCTCAGAACATTGAAGAACTGAAAATATCTTTTCAGTAGTACTAATCCATTGTTCAGCAACTAATGGATCAGTAGACCCGCTGAAAGATGGTGGACGCTGCCTCATGAAGGATTCAACAGAATGTTGCTCCCTCCTTTGTTCGTTTGGAAATCCTGCATGATTCATAGCTTGAGAAAGTTGTGTGAGCATGGCTACAAGATTTTGCATTCCAGCTCCCATATCGTTTGGTTGCTTAGGGGGACAATCATTGCATTGCCCATCGCATTCCGCATTAACACGGTTCCTTCGGGTTCCAGCCATTGACTAAAAAGAAGAATAGTGTGAGCAACACTAATTATAATAGGAAACCACATAATTCAAAAAAAAAATTCATGCTTATGGTCTTATCCTAGGTTATTCATGGCCATTTCTAAGATTGTGTTCTACGCTTAGACTTATCCTTAGGGTTCTTACTAAGGCTTTCACATCCTAGTTTCCAAAGGTTGACTATACCTTTCCTCTGATACCAACTATAACGACCCACACTTTACATACATTGTTAATACTTCGAAATTGAATCACACTTATTACAACATATGACAAAACCACAAAGGACCGTATAGGTATAGTGTCTTTAGAAACTGGGAAACATAAACAACTGGTTCATAAATCTTCTACAGTGTCTCCCATTTATTTCATCATATCTAGGGTCCCTTTTAGCATATTCTACTTAATATCCATCTTCCTGACCTGGGGAAAAGAAAACATAAAAGGGTGTGCTCAAATGCTCAGCAAGGGCAAATAAAGGAAATAAAAATCATATCATATCTTTATCAAAACCTGCAAAAGAGATCATAATATCTTAACATGGAATAAATCATAGAAGTGAAAATGAGATCCCCATAATCATAACATAAAACTTGAAACTTTGTGGCATGCACACATAATCATGGAAATCATTTCTTGTTAGTCATGACTCTTTGCGAAGACTATCTTAGTGGACAAAGTCCCTTTCTGAACCGAGTTCACTCCTCGTTTCAGTCCTGTATCACTGAACCGAAATAACCTTCCGTTCCAGCCATGTCTATCTCATGAGATATAAAATCTTTACCCAATGCATTGGAGGGAGATATAGGTCCCACCCATCTTATAATGAATCCTTTCTTATGTGTGCCACATAATCATAAAACATACATCATCGCATAACACATGTAACAAAAATGGGATTCTTGAAACATCATGACATCATAAAACAAATCTTATAAGTAAAATGACTTCATAAAAATAATTCCCTCATAACATAATCAAATCAATGTAATTAAAGGGATAAAAAACAGAACCCTTTATTATCTTAGATGGAAAATAATTTTGATAAAACACATGAAATCCATTCTTGAGGAAAATATCCTTTCTTATTCAAAAACACTTTTCTTTTCTTAACATGTCATACTAAAAGAAGTTGATCAAAAATAAACTTGAAAACTTATAAAGGAAGATTCTTGGAAATAATGTTTTAAAAATCCATTCTTTCCGTATAAGTTAAAGAAAAACATTCTTCGTACTTTTGTCGGAAAAGTCAAAAAGTACCTTGTATGAAAAACGACAAAAGATTTCTTTCATATTCTTTACTAAAAACTCACCGAAGGGTAAAATTGGATTTAAAATATTGTAAGTGGATGGAAAAAATATTACATATTGAGGGAACATGGATGTGGATGATAAAATACACCCCAGTAAATACCAAAGTATAAACAATCTTGGATAAAAATGAGATTGTGATATTTTCCCTTACCTTAGGTCCAATTTGCTTTGTTCGTGTCCGAAGCTCCTGTATAATGGTTTAAATAATGTTATTGACTTATTCCAGAATCATACATATTGATATGATATCATATATGGTCATATTATTAACTTCTTGTTAGTAATATTTCATTGTTACTTGTTACTCGGGTCTTTATAACTTTTTGTTCTTATGCGTGTTTTGTTGAATAAATTCTTATTCTTATCTTTAGGTTATAGATAATTAATTTCCAGAATGGTATTAGTGTAGTATATACCATATTCATTCATTCAATTCATTTATATAATCATTATGAAATGAAGATCATGTAGAACGAATCGCATCACATCGTGGAGACGGTATTCCGAACGTACGCACGAGTGATGACATCGTTCCTATGATCGTGGAATTGTATTAGAGTATATATATATATTATTTCAGTATCAATATTACTTAATAATAATCATATATAGTTACTCATTACACCATTATACCCATCCTTGTAAGGTGATGGTGGAAAATAGATTACACCACGGCGTGGAGACGGTATTCCGTACGTACGCACGCGCGGTGATTTCATTTTTCCGTAGGATGGATAGAAGGTGAATTAGGGTTGTTTAATATTTATAATAACATATCAGTATGTAAGTAATACTGATGTTATTACTTTATCATGAAACAACTAAAGAAGAAGAAGTTGAAGAAGAAAGAAATTGAAAAGATCGATAATGGATATTACCTCTTCTTTGGAACGCCTCTTTGAATCCTCCACTTAAGGAACTAAGATTGGTCTTTGGAGAAGACCAGGACCTCTAGGATTATTCTAGGGAAGTGGAGAGGAGAAAATGGCAGGGGTTGGCCGAGCTTGAGTGCTCAAATTGGTGTGAGGAGGAGGGGGAGGAGGTGCCCTTTTATAAGGGAGGAGAGGGGCACCTTAGGAATATCTCAAAATATTATTTTATATTAAAGTCAAAATCGGTTTATAATGGTTCCAAAGGGTCTTATTTCGAAGATAAGGTGGGTATGGGTCGAAATCCTATCAACCAATAGGATTTAGACAAGTTTAGGGAATTATTTTACCCTTATCAATTAGATTTAACTCTAAGTTAAATAATTTAACTTTTACCCTGTCTTTTTGTTTTCTTTCACTATAAGGTTAATACACTTACTATAACATGCCAAACCAACCCCAAATTGTTTATTATTAATATATATATCCTTATCTAAGTCATTTGGCCGAACCTTAGATTTTTAGGAATAAAATAACAATTAATAATATAATATTTGATTTAAAAACAATTTTGTGTCAATTTTGACACTATTTGATATATGATTTTTGTGAAAGTCATAACAGAATTATATGTTCGAACCAAGTTGATTACATCAACCATAATATTTCATAGTAACCTATAAAATTAGTGTAATTCATAAAAAGTCTCAAATTACATTTATTTTGGTATTTATATTATCAATTTTGTCAATATTTCATTAATAAGATAATTACTGCATCATCTTTGTGTCATAAATAAATTAAATTATTTGATGTCTAAAAATTACAAATAAAATACCATCATGTAGGAAATCTTTTTATCTTTCTAATGAATATTTACAATCGAATTTATCTTATGTATAACCCCATATTAAAAATGATTTACTTATTAAACTTTGATTTTAACTATTTTAACCCTTCTTTAAATAAATTAATAATAAATGTCCTAATCTAATCAAAGTGGGCCTAAATGGTCATATTTTATTCCTAAATTTGTTTTTGGTCGAATTACACTTGTCCAATAGAATTAGGACATGTGTTAGGGTAATATTAATATCATATTTACCCTTAGTTACCCTATTTACTATTAACCGCGGTAAAAAAAGGTAAAAAGTTACTATTCACCAAAAAATTATTTTCATCTTATTGAACCACATTTTAGTCCTCGATATTAACCGTGTCTCTCGGATTTTCGAAATTCCATTCACAGAAGCGGTAAAATTAAGTTTTATGCAAAATTCAGTTTTTTTAACCTACCACTTAGTGGTTTCACTATTCATCAAAAATTGAAAGTTTTCAGAAAAATACCAAAATTTCACCCTAGGCTAATTTCGATATTCTGAGTCCAAAAATGAAGTCCATTTTGAAAAATAAAATTTATAAAATTTCAAAAAGTGGTTATTACTATTCATAACGGCTAGTTTTAATAGCATATTGTTGTTTAGTGAAACTCGGTATTGCGTACGACGCAAGCTATCAAGGAAGGTCGCGATTGCGTGTAAAGAAAGCCAAGCAAGTGTTGTGTAGAAAAAGATTCCTTTGATGATTTATATAACATAAAAGTCTCGGGTGTTACATACATAGATATCTTCTTATGGTTTTCACTAATTTTCACTTATCATAATTCCCAAAACATCATTAAATATTCAATATTACCTAAAGAAAACAAAAGGGTTATCTATAACATTGAAATTACAACCAACCACAAATTATCTACCCTTGATGAAATTTATAAATCTTAAATTAACCTGAAACAATATAATCTTAGTATACAAGGTTATCTAAACCATTCTCAAATCCAATGTGTGATACTCAAGGAATAATGGTCCTAAAACAACATGATTAATAACATATATATAAATTCATACATTCCGACAACCTTTTGGGTTAAGAGTTTTAGGGAATTATGATAAATTGTTAACTAATATATCTAATTTATTTTTTGTCAAATAGAAATTTTTTCATTATATTAGGAAGTAAATAATCTTTAATAATTCTTCAATATCACTTATAAAATCACAACACAATCTAATCATATAAACATATCAGGTTTAAATTTTTTTTTCATAAATCAGGGAAATGGGAACATAAGAAGACTGAGATCAAATTATCAGCAATGGAAATCATATAGTAACCGATAAAATAAAATAAAAAAGTAATTAACAATATAGGTAAATTAAATGACAATAAAATAATGACATAAAAATGATCATATATGATTTAATTAGATCCAGGTATGAAATAAAAATATAAATAATAACATGGATAGTAATATATATTTTCATAATGATAGAATGAAAAATGATAGGCATAATATTCCTACTATCATGGCCTCATGCCATGACATATTATATAAATTTTTAAGGGATACATCAAATACTCATTCTAGTTTATCTCTTGAGACCAATAAATAAATATTGTGGATATTATAGTGCCCAAAATTCACTAATTATCTCTAATGAATTCATCATATGAAGGATCGATTAAAACAAAGATTCCATAACCAACAAAACAAAATAATCAATAAACATACGTATTAAAATGGTATTTATTTTGATTTTCATTATTCCCCGTACCAATAAATAAAATTCCTCAATATATAATCATCCCAAAAACTAACATGGTATAGACTATTGGATATACTGTTATGTAAATAATTTTCCTAATAATATTTTAATTATATTACCAAAACAAATCCTAAAAAATATGGTGAAAATTATCATTAAATAATATCATGAGTGAGGCCTCAAATCCTTGATGCATGATTAAATAGATGAAAAACTCTTTTATAGGGACACATCGAATGTTATAAAAAAATAATGGATCGAGAATTTTATCATTTTATACCCAAAATGCAATCAACCTGATGAATATTTTATAATTGAAATTAGATAGTGATTGATTAAAATTTACTCATATAGAGATATATATTTTTGAGATAATTATGATAATGGAATGTAAATTGTAAAAGTGTTTTAAGAAAAAACATTACCACATTCAGAGATATTGTATTTAAGGATCTCATTAATATGTCATTTCACAAAGGTGAATTTAAAATTTTAGAAACAAATTAATTTTACAAGGAATATTTTTTAATAGAGACTTGAAAAATACAAAATGATTTTCTCGAAGAATTACAGACTAGAAGATAAAAACCTAGACATTAAAGGGGAAACCACTTTTAATATATTAAAAATAAAATTTTGGAATCAATAATATAAAATGGATAATTAAACTTATTTATGGAAATACAAAACAGGAAAAATTAAGGTTAGATGAGACCACTTATAATTAGGTTTACAAATATAAGGGAAAAAATTTGTTTGTAGAGAAAATATAGACATATAAGAGAATGAACTTTAAAAAATAATGGGAATTCTACATAAACATATTATATTTTTATAAGAAATAAATTCATTAGGGAAATAGTTTTGAATTAAAAATTCGAAATTAACAAATGACAATAGAGGTAATTGTATATAAAATATTATTAATAAGAATGTATGTGAGTTTGGAAAATAAAGATAATAAAGTAACATTATAACCCAACGAAATGAAGGGTCTGTTAAAAATCTCTCAGGAATATCATAATCATTAAATTAATAATCCATCAGAAAGGATTTTATGAAAAATAATTATAAATACAAAAAAATAAGTTTTAAAAAACCTATATAATCATAGTATAAAATAATTCAACATATAAGAATGGGTTTCTAAAATAACAATTTTATCTTAAATTAATGAAATTATGTAATTAAAAACCCTTGTGGATTAGGTTAACTTTGAATCGAACATTCTAGAAAGCTAAATCATGAAAAATAAATTTAAATTAAATTATTATAAATAAAACAGGATAAAATATATGAAATATTAATTATATAAAATATTCAAAATAAAAAATCTTTATAAAACAAAACATGTCTCAAGGAGTTGAAATTGAGACCAAAACTATTACCTTTAATAATTCATAGTTGAATATGCTACAAACACTTGTTAATAAAATGACTATCTTAATTTATTATTTATGAACCTTATTTATGCTGATAATATTTTATAAACATTTTTATTCATTTATTAAAATTGTATTAGATAGTTATATTTTATGTTCATCGTCAGATGTTATTAGTTTCAATTGATTGATTAGTAATGGTTTCATAATGGTAGTGTACATAATTTTTTAGGGATTCAAATTTCATAATTCAGATATCATTATAGTTAACTTATTATATTTTTTATAATTATTTTAAACGTTATAATTTCATTTCATAAGTATTTTAGTTATGATTCATGATGGAGAAGTGGAGGATGATATGGTTTTTGTAATTTTGATCAAAAAGTTTCGTACGCTATTAATATGTTAAATGTTAATATAAAATTTCAAGAAACATTAACCAGCAATTAAGTTTTCCTTAATTTATAAAAAATTATTTATGTTTCTATATTCATCCATTAAAAAAATTTAAATCATTCTTCATATAGGTTGTTAAACCCATGAAAATAAGAACATGCTATTATATATGGTTTTGAATGGTTATAAATGTGATTATTTTTTAATTATATAATTTTCATAGAATAATAATTATATTCTTTATATTTTTAGATATATTTATAAATAGTTTAAAAACTATATTAAAATTGAAATATGTCAATTTTGAAGAGGGTGTAGTCCCCACATACGCATGAGTGACACATTCATGTTCCAAAGAAATCGAGAAATGTACAGAAATTTTTATAAATTAATAATATTAGTAAGTTTATGAATATTCAATTAATCCATTAAATACCCCTTATTATCCAAAAATTAAAGGAGGTGATGAAAAATCAAACCCATTGTTCATGGAGGTGGTAGTCTACACATACACATGATAATATTCTACTCTTTCAATGTAATAATGAAAGGGTATTTAATTATTATTCCATCATCATAATAAAATTTTAGTATATTATTAACATCCATTTAATTATAATTTAATGCATAAAATATATCTTAAGGAGGTGGAAGGAAAAAAATTGAAATGGAAAAGGACTAATTAGGAAAATTTACCTTATACCTTGGAACACATCTCTATAAAAGAGATTTGGCATTTTAAGGTCCATATTTTGAGAATACAAAAACTAAAAACATTTGGATATTATTTTGTGGTTGTATATTAGAATAGTTATGGTTTAACTAAGTAGATTTCGGTGTGAGGTGATGTGGGGTGTTGAAATCTCCTTTTATAAGTGGATGGAGTGACATTTTTTTATTAATATAAAATGATAGGTCACTATTTAAGGATCAAATGGATCCCATAATGAAAAATAATATACTGTATGAAGTATTATGTTTTATTATTCCTGATTCATTTTTTAGAACATTTTTTTTCATATTTTTAAGTCTTCTAGTCTTATATTTTTTACTATTTTCATTTTTGGTTTTTACCATGGTAACTAATTTTTACCTAAGTAATATATTAATAATGAATAAAAAATGATAATTATAAAATAATTTGTCTTTATATTTCAATATATAAAATAATTTTTAATATAAAATTTTATTGGTATATTAATATTAATTTTAATAATAGTGCCCATAATGCGAAAGATTCATTTTTAGAAAAAGATTATATTTGATGTTAAAAATTGTGATTAGTATAAAATTATCCATGTTGTTGATTTATGTGAAATTACTTCATTAATTACTATCCAAATGAGATTGATGTTTTTCTTATAAACAATCTAAAACTATGTTCTACCTTTTGGAAACTTTGTTAAAAGTGGCATGCTAAAATTAATTTAAAAATTAATTAATTTTCAAAATGTTAAACATGGGGTTTTCAAAATAAATAAAATAAATTTTAAAATGAATACTTTTAATCTATAACTGAATATTTTATTATAAAAATATTTATAAGTTTTATATTCGTACTATGTTTATGATAATTTCATATAATCTATGACATAGGTATAAACATTATATTACACTATTCTCCTAAAAATAAAATATTTTTGTAGAACACAAAAAAATCATCATATGCTACTTTTGAAATTTTGAATTAAAAAATGAACTATATTTAATCAAATTTTAATTATGAAATCTGTTGGTATTAAATTTAATATAGTAGTGCATATTATAAAATTTATGTTTAACCATAAAATGATTCTCGTTTTAATATATATCCTCTCTTTTGTCATCTTTAAATATAAAATTTATTAATAATTACAATTTTATGTAATCCTAAATTCTACTAAACTAAACCATAATTATCTTCAAATAATACCTTAGAGTAAAATGAATCCTTGGTTATGTGTGGAGATTCCGCTATAATGGATCTCGATGAAATTTCCATGAGATTTAACTTATCTCACAAACAATTTATATCCTACCTTAATTATTGGCATTTTATTTTTATAAGTATAGATAGAATCATAGTGATTTTAATTCCTTTATAATATCATATAGACGATCCTTATATGGAATACTTCCACTATATCACACTCTTAAACCGTCTTTGTGGTATTTGTAATGTGATTACTTTTATTTTTTCCAATTTAATCAACCATTGTATTATAATAGTCATATCTAATTAATATAATGTTATCTTCATATAATGTATCATTATTTAATTATTTTGTATTTTCAAGTGAAATATGATACTCAAAATATTACTTATTTAAATTAGTATCGCGTATTGAAATATCTAGGTTTTACACTTATCATAGGTACTACAAACATAAAACCTCATGGGGGATTACCCATTTTTATCTTTAATTTTATTCTTTTACTTCTATATTTAATTTTTTAAAAAATAAGTTATTATTGTATTTATTTATAGGATATAAATTGTAGTATTTAGAATCATTACTCATTTCACCCTATGAATAATACAAACCATGATGTATTGTATTAGCATATTATTTTTACTTTATAAATGCTTAACTTTTCCATATGATGGATGTGTAGTGAAATTTAATTGTGGGGGATTGTTAACCTATTTTTATGATTTTTGTATGTTTTATTTTTTATTTTCATTTTTATGAAATTTTAGATTAGTTTAAAATCTATATATATTTTTCACTCATGAGTTTAGTTTTATAAATTTTATTGATTTTTGGAAAAATGGATTCTAAATTATTTTTGATATATAATTTTTCAATGACATCAATTTTTAGAACATTTATATAATTTTTAACAATTTTGATATAAATTTCTATAAATACTATCTCAATTTGTTTTTCCTATTCTAAGAGATATTCTAAATTGTTTTTAAAAATTATTTTTAATAGCTTAAATTTATTTAGAAAAACAATGAACCTTTGTGAGAAATAGAACATTTGATTATTTCTATTCTACATATTTATATTTTAATATTTTTTTAAATGATTTAGGAACTTATTTTGATAATGTAGTATTTTCTATAGAGTGACCGTTAACATCAACCCTTGTTTTTACCTTAATAATCCATGAATTGAATTTAGTTATAATCTAGATCAAAAGAAAATTATCCCTTACAAATAATCACTCTTAATATATTTTTATTATTATTAAAAATTTTATTTTGGAGGAATCATATTTCATGTTTCTTCTATTAGATGTAAGTTAATATTGGGTTATTGTGGGGGAAGATTCATCACTTTGGGCCATTGAAAAATAAATGGGCATGATCCATCATTATTTACTATATATGATTTTTTCATAACATTTTTCTTTAACAATATATATATATATATAATTTACAGGAAAAGTGATAAATAATAAAATGTAAATGACTAAAAAAATAAAAAAAATGGAGAATAAATATTGAAATACTTCATTATGATTATTGTCATAACTCATTATCAATAAAAATGTATTTTATAGAAACTATATAATTTTAGATAAATTGATTGACTAATATTTCATGGGCATACTTTAAATTTCATGTATTGTATTCAATTATAAGCCTTCTATTTTTATCCTTTGAAATCTAAAATTTTACCCACCAACGCTAATCAACATAAATAACCTTGAAAAATACCTTATGATTAAATAAATATCTATGTGTCCTAGTGTAGAGAAGTATCATTTTTACAAGACTATTGTGATACATTAATTTTACGAGAATGATTATAAATACTTATTTATTGTCTCTTGAGTGAAGAGTGAAATAATTTCAATTTTTGGAAGGTTCTCATTTATTAATGGATGAAATTATATGGTTGAACGAATTAAAATATTAGATGATAGAAGAAAAGGGAAATTATTATAATAAAATAGATATGATATATATTATTTTGATTTTTTTGGGGAATTCCCAATTTTTGGTTTTGTAGATTTTTAATTGATAGATGGTTTTTTTGGGAGAGAAAAAAGGGATGGGTGGGGAGTGGTAAAATATAAATTTTTATATATTTTTCATTATGATAAATTTATTTAACCCATGTGAATTTAATAATATAAATGAAATTGTCAAATATTTAAATTTTTGGGTCCGATTTAATATTAAAAATGAAGATTTATTAATTCAATAATTTTATTATTAAAAATAATATTCTTAAAATAATTTTTCATATGACCAAATATGGAAAATGGGGGTTTTATTATTATTGTAAATGAAATTAATCATTTATATTGAGGAATTCTAGTGTGATATTTTAAGGGGAATTCTATATGATATGTATAATGAACCATGACCTACAGTTGTTACGTAAGAATCATGATTTCCCTCTAATGATATATTCTAACTAATATGTAAGAGTTTTTGTAGAAAAAATTATTCATAAGAGTAACATAGTAAAATCTTAGGTTGTTCATGATATTTTATTTTTCTTAAGGGCTTCATAGAGGGGTAAAAACTATGATACTTCTGATTGGCCTTAAAATATGTCTTCATATAACTCTAAAATTCCCAAGGATATGAAAGATTGACTAAAATTTATAATTAATAACTCATACTATAGGCCATATGTGTAATGTTTTTCACATAGATTAATTTGGGAAAAATAATTTATGTAATATTAATCTTTAAAAAATATGATAAGATATTCTAAAATCAATTCATAGTTGAGGGGATTGAGCTAGTAGATAAAATGATTTATCACATGTAACTGATCTTGAAACACCATGGAATGTGTTTGAATCACATTTCAAGGCTTGGGCTTATTAAGAGAGATTATTTTCACCCCCACCCCCAAGAATAATCATTTACACACATAGAATACTTAAAAGGAACGTAGAATGAAAAATAAAGTCTCACAACATTTTTTATTCTAAAAATATATTTTGATGTATTTTATTGTAAATATTATTATAATTTGAGTTATAAAGAATAAATAAAATGATAGATATTAAGAAAATAACCAGTATAGTATCATGGGAAAATATTTAGTAGTTAAAATCCATGAATAACCTAGTGTATTAAAACATGGGATAATCCTCATACTCACAACATTTATATGTGGGTGCTTTTAAGGAACATCAATTTTCCTTGTAATATCCTATTCAAATATTTTATTCCCTTATATGAAAAAACTTTCAACAAATTTTAAAACCCTCACCTATTTAAATATGAAATAATGTAGTTAATGTTTTTTTTTAAAATGTAATTTATTTTATATATTTTTATTAAATTAGTGTTTTAATAATATTCCCTCCCGTTCTTTGTATTCATCAACAATTCCACTCCAATACTAACTATAGTGAATTTATAATGTGAGGATGGATTAAGGGGGAGGATTAATGGTGTTCCAAAATATTTTTTCTCTATTTAATAAAGTTTTGATTCATTTATAGTAAGGTCATGGGTGTATCATGGATATTCATTTTGGTGGTTCATCTTTCTATTACATCTTCTACAATTTTATTTCATTCCAGGAAAAAAATCCTACACTATATTATATCATCCTACTATTTATACAATAGAGTTGGGTTCTTTGAGGGATATAGTGTCATATAATGGGGTTGGTTTTAGATCATAAATACTCAATTGACAAGTGATTATCAATTTTTCTATTTTTACGAGGTGGGACTAAGTCTTCCAAAGAGACCCCCGAGGCGAACTAAGCCGCACAACATAAGTAAGTGATTTTAAATCATTTATTATGGGTTGATTTATCAATATAAATAAAAATAATTAAATTAGATGATATAATAATCTATTTTTATAAACATAGGATGTAATTGTATCTTGTTAAATTTTTCATTTCATTATTTTTCCTTGTTTTATTTTATTTCATGTTTTTTTTCAAAAACAAACCCTTTCAATATTACTCACATTCATACATTATAAATACTAAATATATCTATAAGTGGTAGTTATTATATTTGATTAATGAAAAATATTATTGATATAGGTCCTAGGTCATCCACTACGTCTCCTTAGGAGTAATATAATTTCTATTTTTTGTACCCAATGAGAAGATGTGTCACAAATTATTTCATATTTATAAGAATCTACTCATTATTTTGTTTTTAAGGAATTGAAAAAAAATTAAATACAAATATCCCTAAGCTAAATCATGATTCCAATTTATAGTCGAAATATTATATTGAATCTTTTTATTTATTTATCAATATTTATAATTTATACATAAGTGACCACATGATAATCTTCAGTGGAACTCAAATTTTTTTTAACATATTTACCTCTATTTTTCTTCGATTTCTCAATAAATTGTTTCACATAGCCTCCCCTTATCTATTAGGATAAGTCATTGATAATGTAATAGAAATATCATTGAAACTAAACATAATTATTTGAGGGAAAAACATACAATAATAAAAGAATACAATGGTTTAAAAAGGATATAAAGAAAAATATATAGAAATATTTAATTTAATAACTCAAGATCATTTGTGGGATTTTTGGGAACCTATTTCCTAATATCATTGTACATAACTCTATTGTTATATATTATAGAAAATAAAGGAAATAATATTTGTGAATAATGATAAAAACACTATTTTGATACCAATTTTAATAAATCAGTATGTGAGGTTTGTGATCTATATAGGGACACAAAAATTGAATACTGTTGTTAGTCCTAGAGGGGAGATGCATGAACACTAGAGGAGAATTAGTGGATGATGTAAAATTATAAAATTCATTTCTTTTCAATATTTATAAATCTCATGTTCATGTAATAAATGTGTGTGTGGATCATGTAATGACTCTGTAAATAAATATTTTGATAATGAGGGGTGTGTTATTGATAACACATAACTGATGGGATACATAGTTTTAAACACTTTTTTCATCATGTTTTTATATTCTTGGTGTATAGAGGTTACCATCCCATTATCCACTTCTATATATTTTTATCGCTTGTTTATTTATTACTGGATAGATAATGAGTATAGTCCTAAACTCTTATAATAATGTAAATTAATTTTATATGATAAGTATATCATCAAAAAAGACATATATATCATTTGAAATCATTCCTTTATATTGATAAATTATATATATTGTATGAACTGTGTGTGAAAACATGTTTATCCCTCAAGACCGACCTATATAAATAGCCCTATGATTATAATAAATATCACAATGAGTAATCCCATCCCTCAATGGATTCACTGATAAAATATATCCAGATGATTAAAAATTTATCTTCAACCTAAATGATCCTTTTACAGAGTTATGTTTTATTTCATATCTTCATTACTATTCTTGATCGATAAATGATTCTCATATATCATTTTATTTATCAATATGTTATCTTCACAATATCAATAGTTTACTTAATCTATTTAACTTCTTATGTGTCTGGATTTATGTCCTCATTTCATCTATAAAAGATATGGAATACAATTACAATATATTTCTAGAATTAACTAAATAACCACATGGTTCACCTAACGGTTGGGAGATATAGAATATTTCAGAATTATATGACCCATCATGGAATAAGTTTCCATCAAACTAAAATCTATTTATCTCAACGTATATATCTCCCCAGATCAACTAGGATTAGATATTTCCTTATGGCGTGACATTGCAACTTGTGGTGTGGAATTCGTATCTCCTCATTTTTGTGAAAAACATGTCGTTTCATGGTTAGTACATTACATTGCAGGGTCTATAATACTATATAAATATAAAAACACATATAGATATATAAGAAAAACTTTTGTGGAATGGTCAC
Organism: Viscum album; assembly: GCA_963277665.1. NCBI lineage: Eukaryota > Viridiplantae > Streptophyta > Magnoliopsida > Santalales > Viscaceae > Viscum > Viscum album. Next base: position 437,886,619 of record OY728155.1, on the reverse strand, counting down.
CAAGATTGAATCATCGTTAATATTATCATTTGATAATTTTATAAACATGACTATCATGATCTATATCTTTGTGGTGTGAAATCAAAATTTCTGCCTGACATCACATATTATTTCACAAAAAACGTCAAACCATATGGAAATACACACAATAAAATATCATATATTCTCATTATGTAATAGGGATTATACCATAATCCTCTGAGTGTATGCTTCACAATGAAATAATCAAGTGTTTTATTGTTATTTCTTATATAAGAGTAACTTCATAATTTTTTTAATCAATCATGAGACAAAATTGATGGGTTATAGAATGTTATAGTGTATAAAAATATCTTAGTCTTTCATCAACAACCATTTTTTTGAATGATGACTCCTCATTGAAGAAAGTGGAAATACAACTGATTTATACTAAAGATTATTAGAGTCAAATCATTACATACCTAAAGTCATTTCGTCATGATTACCTCCAATATAGTAATCAAATTAATTTCATCAATTACTAGAATCTTTATCTTCTCTAGTATTATTATGTATCTATATTATCTTTTAATATATATCATGATGGAATTTCATTATCATTAATCCATTAAAATTATCTTTATTCTACAAAATCCAAGTGATAAGAAAATTATATTCCATGATCCATTTCGATCATAATGATATATTCTCTAGAGTACCTCAAATTTAAAATATATATTTATATATAATGAATTTTAGTGAGTTATGTACTTCCAATGAGAGTTATAATCCACAGATAACTCCAATTTGGGATATTCAATCTACCACACCATCATATTGGATAGGGATTGTGAGAGATCATCGTCCAATAGTGAGCATAAAATAATTTGTTTCATGGAAACACCATTAATCATGAAGAAATATCAAAAGATCCATATAGTTCGACATACTGCATGTGATTCTCCATTTATGAAGTGTTTTTATATTCTAGGTGAGTAAAGTGTTCTTCCATCAATTACTTCTAAAATATATCCTTGTATTCCTTTATAAATGTACTCAATGTGATAACAAAGGAATAGTATAAAGTCCAACTTATTATTTTATCATCTTAGATATCTTAGATTATCATTCCACAATGATCATATAGTTTATGATATAATCTCCAATTCTCCTATTCAAAGGAAGAACCACTAATATTTCCACTCATGATCGTATTATGATGATCTCAATCAATCATAAATGTAAAACCCCAATATTGTTTTGAAATATTTTTGAAAATAAATTTAATTTCATCGATGTCCTATGTTATAAGAAACATCAAGTTTTAAAGGACCACGATACACTATTAATATTATTATGTAAACATGAAAGTTAAAACCTTGACATTAATCATGGAAGTATGAACATGAACAATAAAATTTTGAAATTTATATTTATATTTTTTATAAAATAAAAATATATTTAAAATTAAGTACTTACTTTTTAGTAAAGTATATATATATTTAAAATTATTTTCTCAAAAAATTATTTTCATTTCCAATCTTGAAATAATAATAAATTTAAAAAGTACCGATTTAAAAAATTTAGTTTAAAAAATAAACATATTTTTTGGATTCAACATGTAATAATTATCTTAAGGAGAATTTTTGAGAAATTTTATAAATTATGGTTTTTTCAATGAATAGAGAAATATGTTTATTCTTATTGAAAACTGCATTTTTGATTAATTAATTTACATTGTATCTGATCAGCCACCCACAAGCATCGTTAATTCCCCTTGGTGCGATGTAAATTAGGAATATATATGTGTCCAAATCATTTACTAACTACTAAGGATTAGTATAGTAGAGGCCTAGGGTCTATCACAGGAGGGGGATAATATTATTTAGGGAGAAGAAATATGGTCATCTATACATTATAGGAGTCCTTACTAGTTTACTAATGTTTGGGAGTTTTCAGACATATCCTGGGTTTTAATTCATGTTATTAAAGAATGGTCGAGATCTTGTACGAGTATCTAGATAAAGCTGATCTTAGTTCTATTCTTGGAAAGGTCCCGAGTGCTTAGTCTATGAAGCACGTATTGTGCGCTAGTCATCCTTGGTCCAGTTTTGTAGATCTACCTAGGATGTAACTATTCCATGGTCTGGAGGCTACCTATAGTCTTAGAAACATTACATTCAACTTCTATGGGGGAAAGTTCCCTAAGATTATGGTTATAGTCATAGTTTACTTCAATAAGGGTATGGTCATTTTCTTACCTGTATGATGGTCACAATATAGTACCACAGATGGGATTAGACCATTTCTTTATATCTTAATGACTAATCTATTTAGGTTATCCAGGCTTATAACTAGAAAAATAAATTAATCATCAAGATACATCGAATCTGAATCCCTACCCTGATGTATTTAACTACTCAGTATGGTAATTAATGAAATAAAAGGGTAAAGGAAATCATAACTATGATAATGTAATTAAATAAATATGTAAATAACATGAAAGGTAACATTAAATAAAACCTCACCTGGAAGGAACAAAACCGAAATTAAGAGATGCAATAATTGAAGGAGTTGAAGAAAAGGAATCCAGAACTCCTTGATTGAAAATGTAAAAGCATTACAAAATTCTAAAATTTTTAGAGAGGGAAAAGAGAAGAAAATATCGAAAGGATTCTTAAAGGGAGTGAGAGATAATCCTAGCATGTACCAAATGCACTTCCAGGATATTCCTTATATTGGAAAAATTGGTCACGACATGTACTTAATCGTCACTTTATAAACCCTAAATGCATTTTATTTCGACAAGGATCCCCAGTGTGGCATGAGGATATTTTGAAGATTTATGATGTTCTACCATGGTCATCTCGTGTATGTGTTGTTGAAAATGTGTACCCCATGGCCAGATGGCTTTTCATATTGAATCATCATGGCTTTCTCGGTGTCCAATTTGACTAGTGTCATGGCGTGTAGGAGGGAGTCACGACGTGAACATGAAATTTCTTCAGTCGTCATGGTTGGTCATGGATTGGCTTCAGAGCTTGATGTCAGCTATGATCATCATGTACCTGACATGAACATTTCCATCTCAATGGGTACTTGGAAATGTTTGTGGCATTTTTGCCTTTCATCCTTGGAATCTTGTGACGCTCTGTTTCCTGTAGAATTGGACATCTACCACATGCATTACCCAGTATATTAATGAAAAAATGGAAATGTGGTAGAAAAATATATATAACATTTAGACTTATCAAATACCCCCCCACTTTAATCATTACTTTTTCTTAAGAAAAATATATCAACAAATATTTCAAAATGTTAGGCAATTCGCAATGAATGAAATACGCATTATATCCATGCAATTCAATTAAGAGTAAGTAGAAAAGTAGTCAAGTTCAACATTTTATCATGAATAGTAAATTAGTCATGCCTCATAGATTAGATTTTCAAAAAAAATTCTATTCTTCTATTCATAATCATTCAACTATTATTTAAGTTATATGCCTAGTTGAAATTTACCTCACCATTCATTCCTATCAACACTCAGGGAAAAATGTAAGTAGGGTATGCTCATACCCAATGTTCAGGTTCCAAACCATAGGCTTGCACAAAAGAATAAAAATAATCTTAAGGACATTTATCAACAAGGTTCTGATGACTCTAAGGCTATATGTAGGTTGGTATAAATGAGAAAAATCAAGCTTAAAAGAAGGGTAAGATCTAAAGTACAATTTATATGTAACAAGATGAGTGTGAAAAAATTCCTACACATAGTGAGTTATGTCCATACTCCTTCAGCTTAGGTTGGATCCATGTGTATATCAAGTATGTAGATAAAAATTGATTCTATTCCTTTCCTTTTTCTTTTCCATTTTTATTTTTTCAATGTTATGCCTTGGATAGATCTCACATCCATAACCTGACCACTTATGTTCCTTCGAGGGTTTCATTGGTCAAGAAAATGATGATTTGGACCCTCCTAGTACACAAACAATATCAATTTATTTGTCTTCTTTTATATTTAGAAAAGGAACAAAATACAAATGAGATTCAACAAAATGGTATATAGATCACATCCTTATATTCAGGTGATCACACCACACATCTCTAAACGTGAAATCATCCCATGCCCTCTGAATGCCTTCCCCACATTTGTTCAATAATAATCTTTAGGAATTTTACAAATAGTAGGGTAGGAATAGAAATTGGATTGAAATAGATTTTCTTCTAACAGTTTATTCATAGAAACTATGGGCTAGCTGAAGGATAGATGTTCGGTGGATCTCAGTTAAAATGGTTATCAAAGGCTTCCTCAATAATTTTAAAATTAGACTATTGCAGTCATCTTTTTTGATATGATCTCATTGAATGTTCTAGTAGGTTTATATGTCCCAGATATCTCTCATGAAATATTCTCTGAAAATAAAGAGATATTAAAGACGTATAATCTTCTCGATTATTGAGAATAAAAATAAAAACTAGCAATTAAAAATGGAATAAATCCTAAGTTGTGTGTTAATTAAACATGATTTGAAAGATTTGGAATTTGAATTAAACATATAATCTCAATAATAATTCAAAAATTCTATGTAGAGTATATACACGGTTCATATAATTCATTCTTTAAACATTATATTTAATTTACACGGGGCTAAAATTTTTCAAATTTTCAGCATGATTATAAGTATTAAAAACATCTACTAGAATAGTGATAATATAGTCAAATTAAAGTGTATCATAGTGTAAATATGAGACAGACCCCCCCTCTCCCCACACACTTAAAAGGAGACAGTGTCCTCACTAACTTTGAAATAATGGTTGGGAGTGGTTTGGAAGTTATTTTTTTTATAATTGAATTGACATGGAAGTGATGATAGAATTTAAAAAAAGGAATCGAGATCTCCCTATGATGATGTGGTATGTCATGGGGATTTTGGGAAGTCTTAACATTGAAGTTTTTATGCTCCTTAAAAATAGGTTAGTAGAAATATCCTACACTATAGAATAAACATTAATCCATAGGTTTAAAAATTTGAAAAGCTGAGAAACAAGATGGTGTAAAAAGAAGGAATAATGGTAATCATTTTATTTATGGAATGAATGTTTTTACAAAGAACGACAATGAAACACTGAAAATTACAAGACTCAAACAAATCTCAAAAACAACTATGGGTTGCCTCCCATAAAGCGCTATCTTATAGTGGTCTGCTATATAGGTGCACCAAATATTTAAAGTGTGGGTCCATTGGTTCAATTGGTCCTCATGTACTTGTAGCTACTGGTCATCATTACCTTGAATTTACATGGTCTCTTAACTATATTCACAAATTCAGGTGAATCTCGATATACTATTAAATGTTGTACAAATTGAATCCTTGGTGGAGTTGGTTGTTGCTGCTGGGGTTTTCCAATGATAAACCCCGTAGTTGATTGGAAATATTTGTGATATTCTAGGTTACATGTTGCGGAGGAACAGACTGGGGAATGATTATATCAACAACAATAGATGAATCATAAGAGATATACATTTCAAAGGAAAAAATAAAAAGGAAATACAAGTAAACACACATGAGAAAAGGGTAAAGAAAACCAAAAAATGTATATAAATATCCCAATGTAGTACCATACAATGATAAAGAATGTAGCCCCCCCCACAAAAAAGTGTCCCAAATCCAAAAAAGTATAAAAATACAAATCAGTGCTTTGGGAGAAAAATATTCTCTGTGGTCAGACCAAGGATAGAAGATGGAACAAACTCGGTGGCAAAATAACCATCTATAGCAGCAGCAGTGTTAGGTGGGGCTAAGGATGATGGTGGTGTGGAGGAGGTGGGGAGTTGGGATGTGGTGGGTGGTGGGGAATCCAGGATATGTATAGTGGTCATGTGGCAAGCAGCTGGATCAGTGAAAGGGATGTCGGGAGTGGGATCAGTGGCTTCTCCTCTTCCCTTCTAGGCCTGATCTGCCTAGAAATCTTGCTAAGTAGTAGGGTATGTGACTTCGGGACATAGGCCAGAGGGTAGATAAGGTGAGGGAGGAATTGTGGATGTGGAAGGTTCAGTGGTAGTAGGTGGTGGATTGTTGAATTAGGAAGGATCAACGAAGGGAAGGTGGAGGTGGGCAGTATGATGTTACTGATTTTACAGGACACACTAGAGGAGTACCCAATTGATAGAAGTTGTGGGATGGGTAGGTGTAGGCCGGGTAGAGGGGGTAGTGGTTGAGACTGAAGGAGGTAGAGAAGAGGGCCCTGCTGCTACTACTGGTGGATGCTCTTGCTGAACAGTCTCCTGTGGTGCATCTACACGAGGCCCTGGCTCTTGGACTCTAGGTTCACAGAAATAGATGTTGTCCTCCATCACCATCATCCTCATCTTGTGCAGGAGAACAAGATGAATTAGATTATCTAGGCCTACTAAGGTGAGAGATAGTGAAGCATTGAAAACGTGGAGGTATCTTTCCAACCTAGAGATGAATGATCTTCCCATAAGTGTGTACGTCGCCTCTATGCCAGTACTCTATAGAAAAAGGCGAACTGGATAGCCATCATGATGGGAGGTCCACCCATGGCAGCAGCGAGGATAAGAATGTCAAGATGGATGAAACTGCCTTGGGTATCAGCTCACACAAACCATCTATGTGCCATGGCCCAGTATAGTATACACAAGGTTGGAGTCCTCAGTTGGGAGGACTTCACCAGCCTAGGGTCATGATAGGATTCAGGGTCATGAGAAAAAAGATTCTAAAGGCTCAGTGCATCAGCTTGAGAAATCCTCATCTGCAAAATAGGATAACTGTATGAGATCAAGAACACAATGGTGTTTATACCGATTCCTACGCAAAACTAGGCCATGGTGAGCTGGTGGGGCCTATATCCATGTCTGAATTGAAGGTCATCCACCGATATGTCAAAGGTTTCTAGGAACACCCAAAATAACTCTATATGTGTATCCTACCTAACATCAATGGTTTTTTCAAAGTGAAATGTCACCAATATGATGAGGACGGTGTCTATGATGTTCCACTTCGCAAGAACGACCATATCTAGAGTCTTATTAGTCACCATGGGTTTCCCTTGGAGGTGAATGTGATTAAACCGATGTTGTGGGTTTGCAAAGAAGTGAACCGGGTGTAAATGAAGGTCATCATCCATAGACAGGGAGTAGATCGTTCTTGCGTGGTGTATGGAGCACGCAAACGCTTAGAAGGTGGCTTCCAGATCGCGGAGGCAGAGGGTGAAATCAATGATGATGGAGAATCTTTGGGCTTCAGCCTCCTGGTGTGTGTCTTGGAGAGGAATAAGAGCATGTCGTGAGCTGGCAGAAGGGTAAGAACATGATTGATGACAATGACAAGAAGTAAGGGAGGAGGGGTCGCATGAGTGAGGTATTGGGTTAAGAAGAGGGTAATAGGTCGTGAAGAGAATAGGATAAGTTTCGTGGGTTGTGACCCATCAATAATTTTTTTAAAACATGACTTGAGTTGGTTCACGATGTCTACCTTATGGTCAAATCATGAACTATGAGAAAAATCAATTTTTAGAGGATTCATGTCATGACCTATGGGTACATGACATGTACTTCATTGGTTTCTTCTATTTTCCCCCTTTCTTTCATCACCTATTTACTCAAATTAAAAGAAGACCCTTAATAGACATGTTCTATTCTAACCTAATTAACTCATATCCTGGGTTTCCTCCCAGTCATCACTTCAGTTATAGTCGAGATCTTAACTCATATAAGGATCATTTTATGGCATAGTTCTCGGGGAATGGTTGTTGAAACATCATTAATCCATGATCATGTATTTTTTTATAGTGTTCTTTCCATGTATTACTCAGAGTGGAAAATAATGGGTAAGGAGGAGGGTTCACCTTAAAATGAGTACTTTGAAGTACTTGGATGAATGGTGGACTGAATCAACTAAGGCACCACTTCTATGGTGGGTGGTTCAATAATGTTGACTTTTTTAAAGTCAAAGACTCCATTTTCTATAATAGAGTTATCAAATTCCTCCTTCATATTCATGGAATATTCCTCATTTTGGGTAAGAGATATGAAGTTACATGTTGAAGGAGGGATATCGAAACACAAAATTATTTCATAGGCTACACAAAGAGGAGAGGGCCCGAGCCGGAAACAAGGCAATCATCATTAATGGTCAGCTTCACACCTCTGAAAATGGGATTTCCCAGGCTGCTGTGGAATACATAATGGGATTATATTCCGATGATGGGTAGGATAACACAAATAATAAGGTTGACAACATTAGATCTTTCATTGAGGATCAAAATAATTAATCCCTTACCACTCCTCCGCTCAAGGAGGAAATTAAAACAACCTTTTTCTCCCTTAATATGGATAGTGCTTCTGGTCCAGATGGGGTTACTAATAAATTATTCATGTTTTACTGTGGTGTTTTGCAGGATGATATCATTCAAGAAATTAATGAATTCTTCACATATTCCTATATGTCATATGGGATGAATTCATGATTTATTGCACTAAAACCCAAGAAGGAAAATGCAGTTGATATTAAAGATTTCAGGCTTGTTGCACTCAGGAATACAATTCCTATGGTCATTAGTAAGATCATTATGAACAGGATGGGACTATTGGCTAGTGGCATTATTACTCAAAATCAGTTTGGATTTATTCCAGGATGAAATATTCAAACTTCTCCCTTTGCAGCCTGAGGGAGTGTTAACTTGATGAGGAGGAAAGTAAGAGATGGGAACTTTGCGCTCAAAATTGACATTTCTAAGGCATTTGACACACTAAGATGGAGTTTCCTTTTTGATGTTCTCAAAATGTATGGGTTCTCGAATGATTCTATCAAGTTGTTTAGTACCATTCTATTCTCATCAAGGTTGTCCATTCTTATTAATGTGGCACCCAGAGGATTCTTCTCGTGCACTAGAGGTGTGAGGCAACGAGATCCTTTTTCAGGATTGTTATTTTCTATTACAGAAGATTATTTGAGTAGGTGCCTCAATGATCTTGTTCAGTTTGGATTTTATCAGCAAATTAGGGCCGGGAAAAATGAATTTTCTCCTTCACACATACTCTATGCTGATGGTATACTTTTGTTTGGATGAGCTTCTAAGAAAACAATTTCCTCTATCAATGTGTTTTTTCACATTATGAGGAAGTGGATGGATAGGCGATTAGTTGGAATAAATCCTCAATTGTTTTTGGTACCGACATTATGGTTGGAAAGAAAAACAAGATCATATTAATTCTTGGAGTGAAAAAAGGGACTCTCCATTTCCAATATCTTGGTGATCCTCTATTCTAGGGGAAAGTTAAAAGGCATTATTTGGAAGGTAATTATTCTGGAATTGTAAATCAACTTACTAGATGGAAAGGAAATGCCATGTCCCTAGCTGGGAGAGTGTGTCTTGTTAACTCAGTGATCACATCAAAGTTTGTTTATTCCTTCTCGTTGTATAGGTGTTGTAGAGGCCTTATCAAGGTGCTTCAGTGCATGGTAAGGAATTTCTTATGGACTGGTTCTATCCATGAAAGAAAGTTGGTAACTATTTCTTGGAAGGAGTGTATCAAACCAGTTGATCTTGGAGGACTTGAAGTTAATTATCTAAGGATCTTTAATGATGGACTCATTGGGAAATTCACATGGGGTTTGCTTTCCAATGATGCACTGATGTCTTTTTGTTCAAAAGATTTAAGGAAAGGCTGTTGAATGGGTATAAGTACTATCTCTGGTCATTTATGTGGGCATCAATAAGACACTCCTTCAATAAAATCATGCATGATATGAAGTGGCTGGTGTGTGAAAACTCTAACCCTAATTGATGGAATATCACTTGGCTTAATAGGCCACTGCATGATATCATGAGAAACCACTCTAAAATAAGGAATATGCTCATTGCTGTTTTCTGAACCCAATGGAAAATATTTGACCGGATACTTCCCCCTAAAATTGGGATTTAAATTCAAACTTATACATTCATGGATCATGACACTATAATATAGAAACTGAATAGGAATGGGTGTTTTAACACCACAGAATTTTATAGGATGGAATGTGGGAGCTCTACGCATATTCCAACCTAGCTTAATGATTTTTAGTTATCCTTCATTCATCAATCAATATTCATCCTTATTTGGAGAAACTGAAAAAATAGTCTTCCTACCTAGGATCAACTCAAGCGAGCTAGAATTTAGATTGCTTCAGCATGTTATCTATATATGTGCGTGGAGGAAAATGCGCAACACCTTTTTGTGGAGTGTAGGTATGTGTAGTAGATTTGCCCCTATATAGGTTCTCTGTTTGGGCTAGAATTTTTCTCCCACATGTAGTTTCATGAGATACTTTCAGCTATTTCCAGTGCTGGACAGAGTGAGAAAATTCTAAACCAACTCTTGGTGGCTGGTGCTGTAATTCTTATGGCTGTTTGGAATGTACGCAATGCCATCCTGTTTGAGAATATGAAGATTTATGGATAGACTAGAATGCTGGCCTTGCATAGGGAATTGTATGCAGCATGTATGGTGCAAACTGGCCGGATGAATAACAACATATTTGATTTGCAGATTCTCAGAATGTTAGGTATATTTGGTCTCCCCCAGAAACCCAAAACATTCAAATAAATTTGATGGATACCTCCGATAGGCTCGTGGATCAAGGTAAATATTGATGGGTATGCTGCTGGAGTGCTAGGGCCGTCTAAATGTGGTAGAGACTTTCGAACATATCATGGTTTTGTGATCGGATATTTTTCCTATTACACTGATATAGGGGTGGCTTATGAAGTTGAGTTATGGGCTATGGTCCATGAGGTCAGGTATGTTGTTCAATTTAAATGGATCTTGATATAGATTAAATCATATTCTCAAACTATGGTAAAATCCTTCAATATAAGAACATGAGATGTGCCATGGAGAATTCTACCTCACTGGATTTCATGTCTCAAGAAGGTCACTAAGCTCAATATGGTAATCTCACATGCCTATAAGTAAGCTAACCAAGTTGTAGATGCTCTGGCAAAGAATGAAATAATGGAGAAGAATACGATGTGGTCCTTCACAGCCCCAGGATACTATGCTCCACTGGTGGAGGCAGACATGTGTGGTGTAATGTACTCTTGTTTTATTAATAGTCCCTTGTACGCTTGAATTCTCTATCTCTTTTTGATAAATTTTTTTGGTCGGCTTTGACCGGATCCTGGAATTTTTGGGTATGACGTTATAGTCTTTATTGTGATCCGAAGGTTTCATAGGTCTAATTAGATTGAACCAAACTTGTTTCTCTCCTACTCTGAATATGATATGTCCTTAGTTCACATCAATCAGTTTTTTTCTAATAGCAAGGAATGGCCTTCAATGTATAATAAGATCATCTCCATCTTCTTCCATGTCTAACACGAGGAAATTAGCTAGGAAAATTAATTTTATGACTTTTATGAGCACATCTTCAAGAATGCCTTGGGGGTACATGACTGAGAAATTAGCTAATTGAAAAGCCACCCTTGCTTTTTTGAGCTATTTGAGTCTGAGTTTATGAAATATACTCATTGTAATGAGGTTAATGCTCTCTCTAAGATCACATAATATTCTATTAAATTTTCACGTTCCTACCTCAAAAGGGATTAAGAAGCTGCAAGGGTCTCTCATCATTGGTGTAATTTTCTATTGTAAAATAGTAGATCATTCATAATTTAAAGAGATAAATCATAATTCTTCTATGTTTATTTTGTTTGATAAAAGGTCTTTTAGGAATTTTGAATAAATAGGCTTCTAGGAAATAGCTTTGGCAAAGAATATGTTGATATGTAATTGGTTGATCATATCCAAGAACTTCTTGTGTTGTGTATCCTGCCTAAGTTGTCTTTCTCTCTTTGGATAGGGAAGAGGTGGTTGGTATAGTGGTGGGGAAACATAGAGAGGTTCTGTCTATTAATCAGGTATATGTGTGGGGGGATTGAATTCATAAGATTTATCATCAGGTACTGGTTGGTTTTCGTTTATTCTCCTTACGACCTTGCTTCATTGTGTTGTTGTATGTCTAGGATCTTTCCACTCTTTAGCACTACTATGTTACCTTCCTCTCGTGTGTATGTCTCAGTTTTACCAATTAATGTACCTCGTAATCTCTTAGATAAGGTCTTTGATTTTTGACCCATTTTCACTTCTAGGTTCCTTAGAATAGCTCTCTGGTTTTTCATATCTTTCTCATGGGTCATCATTTTAATCATACTTTTTCACAAATGTCACCAGAAGATTTTCTAGATTGCTTTGTGTAGGTTCTTGCGGAGGTCTTAGATAAGGTGGATAAAATTTCTGTGATATTTGAGGGAATTTTTGTTGTTGATCTTGTGGTCTTGGTATATGGTTCATCATAGGTTATCCTGGTGGACCATGAGCTCTGAATTGGATCTCTCATCCTATCGGTTGGAAATAAACATGATTGTTCTAAGGTTTCTACTATTCATGCCTCTTCACATAGTACTATTATTGCTAGAATGGTTTATTTGGTTAATTTTAATTGATGTAATTACAATAATGTTATGGTTCGTCATGTCTAAATTTTTAGTCTCGATATAGATGTGGGCCCCCACACATCTCGGATAATTGTAATTCCCTTATAGAGGCATGAGGGGGTTGAGTAGTTGGTATTTGAAATGATTCTAAATTTTTAGTGAGTGGTTCCACTTGCACTTATAGCATTGTTGTCACATAAAGTTGGTGGATTCCATGACATGTTGTCCCACAATCACTCTTCCACAGACTAAAATTGTGAGAGACTTCATCTAAAATTGTCCTTTTGGCTTTAGGAGTCTTGAACATGAGACCTCCATCAGCGGCTGCATCGAAAACATTTCGTGCCGCTGGCTGGAGTCCTTTATAGAAGTTTCGGAGTTATATCCACATATATAGTCCATGATGTAGACACTTCCTCATTAATTATTTAATGCATTCTCATGATTCCCATGAATATTCTCCATCAATTTGGTTGAAATTTTGAATGTCCTTTAGGAGATTCTAGGTCATGATGGGTGGGAAGTACTTGTATAGAAACTTATTGGCTAGTTCATCCCAAGTTGTAATTGAATCAGGAGCATGACTTTTTTACTAGTCCCTGTCTAAATCTCATAAGGATAATGGGTAGACGCAGAGTCTTATTGAAACAATCAAAACTCCCTCGATGATAAAGGTATCACAAACCTTTATGAAGTTGGCGATATGTCCATGTGGATCTTTTATCTGATGAATGATAAATTTCCCCATGTTCTGGATCATATTAATGAGTATAAGTTTTATCTAAAATGTGTGGGCTTGGACAGGGGGAAGGAAAATACTTGGAGTCGCGGCATTAATTGATGTCAAGCCATAGCCCATGATCATTTTCTCCAGCTTCATTATTGGCTGCTCTCCTGGAATGATTTCATGGTTGTGGTTTGGTGGGTTTGGTCCCGTAGGGTGGAATTGCATGGCCATTGATAACCAATTAGGAGAAGAGAGATGTATTTCACTATCAAGATTGAATGAAAAAAGAGATTTTTCATCAAGAGTCCTTGAGTAAGTCAATGGTCTTTGGTGAATGCAATGGGTGACTAAAAAAGGAAAAATGAAAAGATGAAATAGTGTCTTGAAACAAAGAAAAGGGGGTGAGGAAAAGGTAATCCAAGATCTAGACAAGAGTCTTAACCCCAATAAAATAGCGTTTCTCCCATGAAATGGTGCCAAAATTTGATCGGCACCCACGACCATCATTAATTCCTAAAGTGGAGAGTCAAATTAGAAATTTGTATGTGTCCCAAACATTTTCTAACGACTAGGGAGTAGTATAGTAGAGGTCCGGGGTCGATCCCACGAGGAGGATGTTGTTCCTTAGGGAAGAGAAATCTAGTATCATATCTTTTGCAGGAGTCCTTACTAGTTGACTAATGTTTCAGATTTGTCTAACTAAATTTGGGTTTGATTTAATGTAATTAAAGAGGGTTTGGGATCATGTCTGAGTATCTAGATAAATTTGATCCATGTTATAATGTTGGTAGGGTTGTATGATCTTTGTATACAAAGCAAGCAGTAGGAACTTGTCAACCTTGGTCCAGTATGCTAGTTCTACATAGTATGTTACAATTCTATGGTCAGGAGGCTAGCTACAATCCTAGATGCCTTACATTAAGCTTCTACTGAAGAAATATCCTTATTCTAATAGTCCAAGTCATAGTTTTCTTTAATTAGAATATGGTCGTTTTCTTAACATCTTTATGTTCATGGTACAGTCAGAGAAATGGGATTTTGTAGTTGTTTTATATCCTAATTACAAATCCATTTTAATTTTCCATGAATTGAACTAAAGATTTAATTAAGCATCTAGATTCATCAAATCTTGATCCCTACCCTGATGCGTTTTGCTACTCATTATGGTAATTAAATAAATTAAAGTGGTATATGAAATCATAAATATGATAATGGAATTTAATAAATATGTGACGAACATGCTGGACATCTTTAAATAAAACCTTACTTGAAAGGAAGGAAATGGAAATGACGTGATGCGGGGAATGAAGGAATTGAAGAAAAAGAATCCACGACTCTTTGATTGATAATTTAAATGAATTATAAAGAACTACTGTGTTTAGAGAGGGAAAAGAGAATAATATATTGAAAGGATTCAAACAGGGAGAGATATCTAATACAATCATGTCTCCAATGAAATTCAAGGATTTTCCTTATATAGGTGAAATTGGTCACAACATGTACTTGGTTTTCACGTTGGGAACCCTAAATCCAAATTATTTCGATGAGGATCTTCAGCATGGCATGTGAATCATCCACATATTAATGATGTTTAACCATGGTCATGTCATGTACATGTGGTTCAGATGTGTACCACATGTTCAAGTATCTTTTAAAATTAAATCCCCTTGTCTTTCTCAGTGTCTCGTTTGAATATTATCATGACGTGTATGAGGGTTTCATGATGTGAACTTGAAATTGACTCAGTTATCCTGGTTGGTCACGACATGGCTTCACTGCATAATATGGGCTATGAACATCAAGTACAAGATGTGAACATGTCCATCACCATGTGTACGTGGACATTTTATTGGATTTTCTACCTTTCTTACTTGAATTCTTATAAAGCTCTATTTTTTTACAAAATTGGACATCTACCTTGTGAATTATCAAGTTTATGAATAAAAAATAATGGAAAATTGAAAGAAAAATATATATAAAATTTAGACTTACCAGTTCCATTTTTTATGATAGTTTGAATGTAAAATTAAGTCAATTATATCATTACTAGTAAAAGATATGTCATTTTAATCAATTTCATTTATAATAATGATATAAAAACATACTATACTTTTGAATGATTATTCTTTGGAAACTAGTTTTTTTTTGTGTATGATGGTTTAACATTAAACTAAATTATGCCACTTCTATGAATATAATTTTAGAAAATGGCTTTCATATTATTAATCATAACAATAAATATTTTATATTAAGGAAAACATAATTTGTGGTCATAATGAATATTAAGAATCTTAAAAATTAATTACAAACTACAGTTAATGTTAGAACAGGTTTACCAATGGTTAAACTAATAAGATAAGGGTAAAATGAAATAAAAAACTTGTCTAATTAATATTTAATGGATATAATTTTGACCATAAATCGTCTATTTTTCTAGAATAACATATTTTGGAGGATTTTTTAATGTGTAAATTTTGGTTATATCTTTTTCTTCCAAAAAAATTAATGCATGTCATCTCCCCAAATAATAAAAGGGGACCCACTCTATTCTCTTATTCACACATCCCAAGAATTTTTGTTCAACCAATCCCAACCCTAATCCATTACTTACTTCCATCCACATTTAATAGAGGCATTATCTTGATAAATAAACCCTCCCAACAAGGATTTATGTTTAAAAATATAGAGTAAATCTAAAGAATAGGTATACTTCTTAACTATGCATTTTTATTTTCTTTATTTTTCTACATCTTTCAAATCATATTCATATATTATTACATACTATTGTAATGAACCAAAATTTTATGATGTTATGTTAATTTGTTTATAGTTTAAATCCTTTTTTATGAATTCCTTGAAAGTATATGGAACAAAAAAAAGGTGTACGAGGCTTGTTCAGAGCACGGAGGCCCACTTTTTGAAGAAAATATCCAGGATGATCAGTTAGTAGAAATTGTACCACACATTTTAAATATCTATATTAAACCATGGGGGGTGTTTTAGATCACTATAGAGGGACACAAATTTTTCCCAAACAAAATGACCCATGCCACACACCTATGTGTGTGTGTGGTAGACAGCATAACATATAGGGTTTTCAATTGCTATACATGGTTTGTGAAATCATGTGGCCGGAACAAGTGAGATGTCTATTTAGGTAGATCTAGAAACATGATCAGATCAATGATAAGAAAACTATGTGAACAAACCATGAGACCTCTTAAAATTTTGGACAGGGCCATTTTTCCGTTAAAAGTTTTATAACCTAAACCCCTCTGTTTCTTTCCTATTTCCATCGTAAATGAGGACTTCCGTTCTCCCATTGAGATCTCCTACAAGCGCCACCTAGGCTTTGAAGCCACTATTTAGTACAACATCCAATTCATGGTCGTTCAACTCCTTGGATAATCATCGATAAGAGATCTAGTCCATTAACTTCTTCCCAATGTTTATCTTACCATCAATGATGATATGTTGATATATGATCTTATTCCCCGTTTTTTGGGTGTTCATTCATTGTACCATTTCTTTGGAATTGGATTAATTTAGAGGCTAGTACAACATGAGTATTCCTATACAGGATGAAGGTATCAGTTCTATAAATTTTAGTTAAAATTATGAGTTTTCATACCATGTTGTCATTGTGCTGCATTCTGAACCATCAGAGTTCTTCTTGCTAAATTAAAGGACCCTACAGTGAATGATGAAATATTGTTTCAAAAAGTTCATGATTCCCTTATATAAGATTTTTTGTTGTTCACCATAACCCAAAAATCCCATGGGGTGAGTTCTTTCATTTGTTTATGATTATTTCACCCTTAGAGTGATTTGGATAAGATTTTCATTTCTGAGAGTCGATTAAGGTAATTTTATGGATTTTTTATGATTTTAAGCACATTAAATTTCCATTTCAATTGTATTATAAATATAAAAAATTGATAATACCTTTCATTTTATATGATTATGATGTTATTAAGAAAATGATTAATGAAATCTTCTATGATGAGATGAATGAATTAGTTTTGATGATAATGGAAGGTTTGTAAAATGGTAATGAAGACCTATTTTGATTCCTTCGAATATTATACCCCTTGCATCCAATGACCTATTAGGATGACTTATATATTTATAATCCAAGGATCCGATTAAATATTAAGATTCCTTGAAAACTTCTACTCATTTGATCTAAAGACCAATTTGGATTCCTTGGACATTTATACTCCTTGGATTTGATGACCTGTTAAGACTTCTTAGACATTTTTACTCCTTGGATCTAATAACTAGCTTAGGATGTGTTGGACATTTCTACTCCATGGATCCTAGAATATGTAGGACTAATACATGATTTGATAACTTTGGTCATTATTGAAGCTTACCATTCATCAAGATTGGACACTATGATTTATTTTCTTGATCATAGTTGCCCTAGATAGGCGGGAAAATATCACTTCAGCCATTATTACCTTTACTTATATTATTTAAACACATTGATACTTCATACATGAAAAGCCCTGAAATGTTATATACACCCTTGGTGGTGGAATATAGAGTGTTATCTCACACGCTTTTCAAGATGCCATTTTTTACCCTGAAAGACTTTATAGATCTAGGTAGAGAAAGGGAAAATCCCTCTCATCATAATTCTTGATTGATTATTCAATAGGATCTTGGGAGAATATGGCCAGGATATACATCATAATTCACTCTAGAGATAGTTTCTTTTTATTATTTTTTCACTTTTGATACATGTATTGTACAAGATGATTACCTGCATGTATTTCATGTTTCTTTTATTGCTCCATGATATATGCATAATTTTATATATGAAGCTACACTTGGATTGAATATTATTATTACTGCCTATCTGATTTAACCATTCTTGTGGGTTGATATATTTCCTAAAACTTCTTATTTATTTACAATAATTATATGTTACTCTGATCTTGAGGGTATAGTGTCCACACAAAATAGTCATAGACCATAACTACTATTCGGAATCTTCTGGTATACATGGAGGTACACTTGAGGCTATGTTACCCAATATATCGGGTACCATTTAGTGGCATCATATCAGGATGTTACAAAAGTTGAATCGTATGAATTAATTTTATTTTGTATTACTATTTTAGATCGGTAGATATAAGACTATGACAGAGTTGATATTTTATAAATAGTTTCCCCTAAAAGTAGCTAACCCACATATAGGGAAAATCCAAATTTTGTAGGATGGAATATGATGTTTTGTTTTAGGCTTAGTAAAATTGATTTGACATCACCATTGGGTAACATACAAGTTAAGTCGTATTATAATTATTCTGATGTTGGAATACATTTTCCCCTCTCCTTCTTCAACATCGAATAATTATTCATTCATCATTATAGGTACATAGTGAATTGACATTTCATACGCTATGCCATTACATATAAGATGCATTTCCTAACAACATGATATCTATTATATGCTCCTTGAGTGTTATATTTATTATTCAACTAATGTTTTTGCAGGGGAAGGAGAAACATAATAGGTTAAAAAAAGAGACTACATCAAACTAATAGTGTTTCCCCACAATGATCAGAGAAGACCTCTCAACCAGCCTTTTATCGCATACTGAGCTAGGAACTATTGGTCACATAGGCTATAAATTGTTCACCATTGGGACTTAATGGATGCGAGATTACAATTTTAAAAGTATATGTGAGTTTATAAATTTAAAATTATAATTTAAATAAATTAACCATTTATGAATATTTTTATTGTAAATAAATACTAATTTAAATGAATTACAATTCTAAAATGAAAATATAATCATTAAATGGAGGGTCCAATTGCCACATCAAGGGTGATCACCACTATAACATGAAATTGACTCTATGTATCATTGAATCCTAGACTTATAGCATATAACATGAACCTGAACCATATTTAACTATGGGAAGTGGGAAATATCTTTTATGTTCTTGTGACTAGTATGTTTCCCAATCCTAGATTTAGGATCCAGAAGAGTGTTGTGATTTGTTATAGAAATTCTTGTTTTTACCCAATTCAAACATATGCTATCTAATCATTACCAAATTTGGTATGAGGAATGTGCATATAATTTTTATATACAATCCACCACTAAGGACACCATTTGTGCACTGAGAGGGTGGTGAATAACATGGGTTAGAGGTGGTAGGCCATGTTCCACCAGTAAAACATCTAGTAGTACCACATGTGGAACCTCTTATACCTTGTTGTGGGTGATTATTCCCTATTTCAAGAGGGTTTAATTTACTTTATATAGATAGATCAGGGAGCCCCATGACTTTCTTTTACTATAGAATAGTTGACATGTGTTTTTTAGCAGAAACATCCTCCAAAATGTTTTATTAGATGGAAAACCATAGGCTATCGATTGATGGATAGATTCCATGCCATTGATTTTATAGAATATCATAAAACCTCTTGAGAGGAGAGATAATATCTCTACATATATGTTTCTGGATTCTAACAAGATAAAGAGGGATGTTATTTCTCATATTGATTATATTATGGATATTTCCTAGAGGAATTTATAAATGGCCTTCTATGATTGTTTGTATCTCAACACATTGGTCGATGATATAGACCTAGAGTTTACACACATAGAGTAGGTTACATTTTCGTACATGGACTATTCTACCAATTTTTTGATGCTTTATCCTTTTCAAACTATTCTTTAAGGTGATGAGTTATCTAATCCTATCCGATTTTTGGATGGTCTAATGTATGACATCTAATCACATTTAATATTTTTTTTGGTTTCCTACCATATCATAAATACCAAATCACGGGAAAATTACTTAACGTAAGCTGAGTAAAGATGGGGGTAAAAAGCATTGTAGTTAATCATCTCAACCTAGTGGTGAATCATCCAGATGTAGGAGATGATTATTTGAGAAATATTGTGTGGGAAAACCAACTAGAGAATTTGTGATGGTATTTCTTTTTTCTATCACCAGTTGGGGAGGCATGACCACATAAGGTGTTATTGTGACATAAACCCAGTTGAGTGTTGAGCCTACTACAAGATGAGTTATATACAATAGTTCTACAAGACCTTCCCTCCAACAACTATTTAGAGAGGGTCTTCAAAAAATCCATGTTTTGGAGTGGGATAATAAGCTTCTTCTTATGCATGGAACTAGAGTGAGAAAAAATGATCATTATTAGTTGGTTCTTGTTTTCATGGAATCCAAACACTAAACATACAATGCCGACTGAGAGAAACTACTCAGTGTATCCATACTACACCTTGGGTCAAAAGACCAGGAAAAGATATATTCTGTGAAATTGATACCCTATGATCATAATTTCTAACCCTTTTTGTGAGAGGTACTATTTTGACATCCCCTACATTTTTATAATCTATTTATGACATAGGTGATTCTATTTAATTTATATATATATATATGGATATCCTTAGGATTGAAATTTAGATTTCATGGGGAATTATGACACTCAATACTTCATTGGGTATTTGATCGAAGAGTGTACACCACTACGAGGGGGGGGGGGGGGGGTGGTGGTTCACCTTGAGTTATGTGGGTGTCACATTGTATGTGACCTCTTTTTTTACTTGAGATGATAATATTATATATTTTTGTCAGGATGGACTAGTTGGTTCCCTATCATGATTATGTTGACTTTTATCACCGATGGGTGACTTCCACATCACCATAGGGAGGGGTTTTATACAAAATGGTAAATGGGATTTCTAGACGATCCCATATATACCCAATCATCATTGGCTATGTGGGATGAAAACATATATTTCTAAATTATATATGGATGATGAGGGAATGTTTCAGACTTATTTTATTACAATGGTAGATCATTTAAGGGATGCCTTCATGAAAGACTATTAAATAATAACTCCAAATAAATAGGGAGATCATTCTGTCAATCTAGTTCCTAAAAATACACCGGTATCCATTTTTCATTGTATAAAGGTTACTACCATGTTTCAAGAACTAAACGCGAAACTAGAGGATTTATAAGGAAAATGGGTTGTACGAATAAAAGCATTTCCATGGGGGCATCCAGTATTTTTCACAAAGATGGTGGATGTGTCCCTCGATTAATATGTGGATTACTAAAAATTGAATCATTTTACTGTCAACAACTGATATCATTTTCCTCATATAAATGGACTCTTATACTAGATCCACCGAGAAGGGGTTTTCTCTATGATTTATTATAGATCGAGTTATCATCATGTGCATGTTATACAATAAAATATACCACATTCAAAAATCCGTAGTAGATATAGATTTTATGAGTCTTTGGACAAATCTTTCTATATAAAAAACTCTCATGTATATTTCATGGAACTAATAAACTATTTTTTAATCCATATCTAGATTCATTTGTGGTGTTATTTGTGGATTATGTCTTACTGTATTTTACCACTTGAAAAAACAATGCCGAACAACATGAGATCATATTGGATAAATTGAAGAAGCATCAATAATATTGTTATATCAATTTGTGAAAATTTTGGGTTGATAAAATTCACTTGCTATGATATATTATCTTTGAGACAGGGATATCATTTAACCTAGAAAAGGTGAGAGTTTTAGTTTCTATGGATTAGTATAACAACTAATTTGATATATAGAGTTTGTTTGGGATTGATGAATATTAAATTCACTTATTTTATAAATTCTCACACCTAGTAGAACATCTTATAGGATTTAATAAAAATGGCGCAAGAAGTTCATCATATAATGCCTATGAGACAACCCTTCCGAAGAAGAAAGGGAGACTAAATTCAGTGATGATCATGATTCTTCCAAATACTGGTAAAATCTATATAATATATTATTATGAATTGGGTATCTTTCTAGGATAAGTTTTGATGTAAGAGAGGTGATCCCTAGTATATGGGTCTCATCAGGTGAGGCAACATGAGAGGTACTACTCATGCACGATCTTGAGTTAACCACTAATGATCATGTGTTGTGCTGTTAGAGACATTAATTGTTCAGGAAGGATTTTTTTTTTGTTTTTTGGACAAAAATACACTTTATTATATAATTAAATATAATTTGAAAAATATTTAGAAATAACAATGGGTATAATACCTAAATTATTTTGAAATATATCTTTCATAGTATCCTTGAATGGGTAATGTAGTTGATAATTCTCAGATAACGAGGACTCATTAATTGGTGGTTGAAGAGGCATGTAGCGACTGGCATCTTGTGGCCCTGATTTTAAAAATCCTTGACGAGGATTAGAATAATAATGGGAATTAATTCCTCATGAATTTATCAATAACCTCTAAAAATATTTAATGGGTATGGAAGAAGGAAATTTCATATCCAAAGGTATTAGTTGTGAGGGAGAGTGTTTCAGATGACATCTCATTGAGATGTTGGACCACAGATAACGATAGTCCAGAATTATGTGCATATTTTTATTCAAATTATTATGAATAATTTACTATTTAAAATAATAAAATAGATTTATTTCAATGTTATATTAAAATAATTGGTAATTTTAATTGATTAACGAAATTGATTTAAAATATAAAAATTTAGTAATTCTAGAATATTAAAATATTTTAATCACTTTGATATTTTTATCATAACTTATAATTTATTGATCCAATTTATGTGATTATTTTCTTAGTGTTTCTTTATTTATGGGATATAACATTTTCTTTCAAACTCTGAACTAATTCATACATAGAGTGACTAGAACAAATCACTATATTTGACGAATTGTTTTGACCACCAGAGTGGACCCCACTCAGGAAAAAAGGTATAAATTTTGATACACACCTCCAATTGATGTTATTATAGTTGGATTCAAAATAGTAATCATATAATTATTTCCCCAATAAATTTTAAGGATTGTTAACTCATTAATGTATCCATTGGATGCTAAACGTTAAAGGATGATTCGAGATGAATTAATCTAGAATAAATACATAGAGTATTTTTACTATAAATTATTATACATGAGGGTGATTAAGGTGAAATTTGGAGAACAAAATATTAGAAAATTGGGAAAAAATTTATGAAGACACCACATCCCAATAAATACATTTAATTATTATAACATGAAAAATATTTCGGAGGAATAATTCTGGAGCCAAATATATCCCTCATAACCTATAAAAGGATGTAAACCCCTCATTTCCAAATCATCTGTCCCACCGAGGGTGAGATCTTCACTGAGGGAGGTCGAATAAAACAATCATATCTCCGTATTTTTCTTTATTTTTTATTATTTTGGTTTTATTTTAAATTATAATTATAATTTTAGTTTAAATTAAATTAACTCTTTCATGCATGTTTAAACATTTGTTTCCACCCATGTTCTAGGAACCTTTCTTCTTCCTATTAATTTTTATTACTATTATAATTATAATAATTATTAATCATATTATTTTTATTACTATTAATATAATTATTATTAATACTATTTTAAAAATTTTATTTTATTTTCTAACATTCATAATCCCTAATTCTCTTAATAATAATAATAATAATAATTTATTATTATTATTGTTATCATATTCATTATAAATTATATAGTCTCATATTTTTATTTTCTATTTTTATTTTCAGATTATCTATTATATTTATTTCTATCATCTTGATTCAATTTTAATTTAATCATTTATTTTTCCATCACCATTCATTATAAATTTTCTATCTTTTAGTCTATTATATTGTTTTATTTTTTCACTTACACCCACACCACCAATAGATATTTTACTCTTGAAAATGAGATACTAACCCCAGGTCTTGTTTGGAGGGGGGGGGGGGGTAGAGGGGGATAGGGGGAGGTCATAATGTTCATGAATTTTCTTTACTGTTTAATTTTATGTTTTTAATAATTTTAGTTACATTCATGGAGATATGAATGTATTTGGTTAGATGGATTCCCTTCAATTACATGAAACTCAATTTATTCCCATTATTTTCTATAAATTATTTTTCCTTTTTACATTGGTTAATTATTCATGTGATAATTATTAAGTTAATAAATGGTGGAAAGCACATTTATTGAGCTCGGTCCTAGAATTTAAAACCTCCTAAACCAAATAGTGTCATCAACAATGATTAAAGTATTTGGTTTAATTAAGTGTTCTTGGGAATTAAATGATATTACATAATTTAAACATAATAATTTTAGTCCAAACCTGATATTTCATGTTGGCATTATAAAACTACAATAAAAAAGACAATGGATAATATCAATATAATCTTAAAATAACCCCCAAAACCAATATTTTTCTCTTTAACTCATTGTGATTTGATTTTCAGTGTAGTCTAAATTCTCCTTTTTTAATTTCATTTTTTAAAATATTCCAAACAAAAAAAATTTATTATTATTTTATTTAATTTATTGAAATGGAAAAAAGTATTTTAGGTGAGTTAGAAAAGTTAATTGAACTAAACTAATAAGTATCATCATGTGAGATGCTCCTGCTCAGCAACTGCGCTACATTGGGAAAAATAATAATTTGTCATCACTATGCCTCATGAAAGACATGCATAGAAAATGGGGTCCATTTACAATGATCCAATAATATGTTTCCTTATCTGCATTATTTCAAAATTTATATATATTTTGTTTATTTTATAAAAAAACTAAAAAATATATCCACGATGTTTTATAAATATAATTTCTTTAATTCATGGAATAATTACATTTAGGTGTAAGAGAAATACGTTGATGCATCCCAATCTATTGAACATGGTGTTTCATTATGGGATATATGTATCAGGGGATCACATAGCCAACATTTCAAATAGAAGGAATTCAATGAAATCTTCCAAGATCTTATGTAGACCCTGGAGAAACTAGTGGTTGAATGATTAGGTAGAAAACTCACTTTTTTGGAGTAATTACCATACTTATAAAAAGATGTGGCCAATACGCAAGAAGAGTGCTCCTCATTTCCTCGAAATAGTTTTGAATGATATACAAAATATTATTTCTTGGATAAAGAGGAAGATAAAAAATTCATGTATGAAATTCATGATCTTGATGAAATGATATATGATATCAAAGGAAAAATAGATCAGATAACTTCACACATTCAATAATACATAGAAGAATATAGTGCAGAATTTGAACTTGAACAAGAATATGAGAAACTTATGTTACCTAAGGAATAAAATGTGGAAAAAATTCCAACTATTGTTTTTATGGGAGATCAACACCAAGTTGATGACTTTTGGAATTAATGTGAGGAACTTCTTGATCTATCAACCACATGGAAGGAAGAAGAGCTAACACCATTAAAGAAAGACATCTCCCACATTGTCGAATTAGAAGTGAAGATATAAAACCTCAACTACCTAGCCCCCATCCACTGAGAATATACTTCAAAAGGAACTTATTACTATGTAATTCATTGAATCTGAACCAAGCCAAGGAGTTGATATTTTCCCATACACAATATCGTCTGGTTTTATTGAAACTAAATTGTGTATCCCTCCCTTTTGTCTTGAATATGAAAATTCATAAAATTATATATATGAATTAGTGAAAGATGAATGAACTTGATATTCACCTATTAAGGATCACATGGAGGTCCTCAATTTTGAAGAAAATACATTTTTTGAAACCCATAATGAAGATATCCATGTAGTTGAGCCTGAAGAAATCCGACAAGAAGATGAGTATTTTTGAAATAGAGAAATTACTTATTAAAAATTAAAATTAAAATTTTATTCCCATAGAATTACCTACATATTATTTCTTTTATCATTCAATACATACATCCACTAGGAATCTAGCACTATGAGAGAAGGCAGTTGCAAAAGTACAAACCATTAAGGAGGATGATTCATACTTTATCCTACCCCCACCATGCAAGATAAACCTCATTGTGAAGGGGGATGTGATCTTATATATTTTTCCATGGATCATTCATCACCATTATGTTGAATGCTAATCTAGGAAAATTTGACACCTCAATCTTCCACGATACGATACATTTTAAATAATTCAATAGCATATGTTACACACAACACTGAGTTAGAGCACACCTATAAAACAATCCATTTAAAATGTTGTTATGAATAGTATTAAACACATTATGAAATTTATAAATAAACACTTTTAATTTAGATTATAAAAATTATCTTAGGGTAAAATTTTAGCAATTTTTAAAATGTTTCCCATTTTAATAAAGAGTAAAAAAATTCAACATTTTAATTCAAACATGATTTCTCATCAAAATTATTTATATTTTTAGAATATCATTATAACTAGATTCAAAATATAATTTGGTTAATTTTTTATTATTTAATATAATTATGGTCATTGGAATTATATTCACATTAAAATCGTTTATAAACACATGTCAATCTTTTGAGGATTTTTACATTTTAAAAATAGGTTTTTATATTTTGAAAACGTAAATTAATTATAAATTAATTTATTCCAATTTTGTGTTTTTTGAATATCGAAAAATGTATTTAATATTTGGAATCAAAATATTCACATTTTTTTATCAGCCTCTTTTTTTTGGACATTACGAATAGTAACTTTAGTAATTATTTTTATTTACCACATTTAAAGGATAAATGAGGTAAATAAGTTAAAAATAATTTTATAAAAAAATCAACATAAAACTTGAATTAATCTGACTTGATGAGTTATGGGTGACTAAGAAAACAGCAGGTAAGTAAAATTGGCCTTTGGGGGCCACATGGGTTTGATAATGACATGTTATAATAATTAATTTAATGTAATGAGAAATAAAACATAAACTTGTATCTTCTTAAAAAAACAATTTTTATTTTGGGTTATATAATAGAAATTTTGGACTATAAAGAGTAATTGAAGGATAAAAATATTTCTTACATCATGGTGGGTTATTTATAATTTTTATACAATAAATAAATAAATTTAATTATGACAATGATGATGTTGTGGTTACCTTATTAATAAAATATTGAAACAAATAAAATTATAAATATTAAAATAAATATAATTTGAGCTTTTTGATGTTATATCCAAATGTTTTGGATAATATAGACATGTTAATGATGATTTAATTCTATTTTAAAAGGAATCAAGTTGTTATGACTTAAAGAAAAATCAATTATTAAATAGTGTCAAAATTGACTTATATGAGTTTTTAAAACAAATACTATTTTTTAAATTATATAATATTCATAAAAATATAATATTTGCCCAAATAACTTATATAGTGCTTAAAATGTAATTAATTATCCACTTGAGGTTCTATTGGAATTTTATAGTAATTGTATTAACCATATAATGTAAAAAAACAAGAAGACATTGTAAGAGTAAAACTATTTAACGTGGTGTTAAATCTCAAAGATAAGTATAATTTTATTACATAACCATGCCTAAAACCTATTGGTTGAGTGAAAATAGACTCATAATAATTTTATCCTCATAATAAATCACTTTGAATCTATTTTAAACCGAAAATCCCTTTGTAATAAACTAATATTTCAAGCTTTTCCTAAAATGCCACTCACCTCTCTTATAAAAAGTTCACTTCTCATTCTCTTTAATTCAATCCCCCAAAGACATTTGGTTCAAATAGCCCCTACTAAATTCTGCTCCCATCCTCTCTAAAATCATTTTAATGTCCACACTTTTGGGATAAAACTATCCCAAGAATTCTGTTTTTGTAAATCAAAATGAGATACATAGAAAAGAGGTAATTGTTTTAGTACCAATTTCAGTGTTCTTTTCTTCTTCCACTTTCTCTTTATTTGTTTTTCAATAGTAAATTAATATCCCCAGTATCATATACATGGTTATATTTTTAAAATTTATGGTATAACCATATTCCTTTTTTATCTACCCTATAAATAATAATATCACCCTATATGCATGCGTGCATACAGCTTACCGTCTCCACGTCGTTGTGTACTTTGCTATTCCACTATAATTTATTTGGATGTATAAAATGATGAATATAATTTCATTAAATAATCAATATAACATGATAATTATATTTTATAATAAAAATTCTTTCTAATTCCATACCATTTAAGCATCAGAGGAATGATATTGTCACTTGTGCGTAAGTACGACCTACCATCTCTAGGACATGATGAGATTTATTATCCACGTTAACTATTTAAAAATGATTATAAAATATATATGATGAGTAAAACTAATAATTATTAACATAATATAATTATTTATATGAATAAAATAAATCTTATTAATAACAGACATGACTTTAATGATAAAACATGCATGGTAAAATGAAACAGTTAACACCTGAAATAATTATAATACATATATATTATTAACAAAATGATAAAAGTGGGTCATATATGATTTTATAAATATTTAAATGGTTGGGGTATAATTAAATAACATAATTCATCGATTATATATGTGTTTTACACACCCTTCAATGGAAAAATGTACAAGGTAAGGGTTACTTTTACAATCTCATTTTTTTGAGGTTGTTTTTACCTAAGTATCTATGGGGAAATCATTATCATACATTCCATGATTCTTAAAAACGTATTTAAAAATATTATTACCATTATTTTACTTTTTGTGAATATTTTTATACCCATGTTTAACTTTTTAACAAATATTTTTAATGAAATATTTTAGTCATTTTCTTAATGAGGTACTTTACAACCTTTTCTAAAAATTATAGAAAGAATGATTTTTTAACTTATATGGCGCATGTGGACATTTCTCGACATTATGTCACATTAATATTTTTAATCTTCCCTTATAATATTACATGTTTATTTCCAAAATAAATGTTCTCTTTTAAAATTTCACGACAATTAAATGATTAAAAATGATATTTCTTTCAAAGAGTATTAATGATTTTATTAGATTATTTTCATCTATTTCAACAACCTTTGTCGGATTTTATGCTTAATTGAGGTTTATTTATTATGATGCAATCAACCATATTTTATTTAAGGTTTTATGACATATTTTTACTATGGATGGTCTATTTTTATATTATCCATAGTTTATTTATTAAGTATTAACATTTCATATGCTAGTTTTAATACGAATGTTAATGTTATGTTTCACCCTTTTCATTTAAGGAATGAATTGGACTTAATAAGTGAATGGAAGGGCCTGCTATATCCCCTTAATCCATAGGTAGGTCTCATGACAAAAAATATTTTCTTGGAACAAGTCTTTGATGGTATGGTAATGGTTGTGGCAGGAGGCCTTGATGGTATGGTTATGATGTCCAACATTAAGCATTTCTTCATTGTGGGATTAGTGATTGATATTTCATGTGATTATTCTACAAATAGAATATCCACATGAATGTTTAAATGAAATTATTTGATTATTATTCTCATATTATGTGGAATATTATGTTTATAAGGCTTGTCTTTTGATTTTATACCTTTCATAAAATTTTATTCTTATTTATGATAGCTTCATCTATATTTCTTACTTTTATTGAGAATCTGAGCTCACCCTTTTATTATGTTTTATTTTTCACCAGGAAGCAGAGATTTATTTTATAATTGAACTACATGGATATTCTATGGTATATGAGGTTTTTCATGGGGATTAATATGTTGTTTTTCATTTCAATATGCAATGTAAAACTTATGTTAGTATATAGTATTTCTAAGGCTACTAAACTGGTCCGTACTTTGGGATTCGATATTCTTAGTATCATTCCAATGTAATAAAATAATGCAGTGACGTTGGGTTTATGGGGTTGTGTCATTTCAGTTTGTATCAGAGGAAATTTATAAACAACATTGTAAACTAGATTTAGATAGACTTTGATTTGGGAACGTTACCTTGAGATATATTTTGAGGATATGTATAGAGTAAAATCCTAAACTTTTGGGTAAGGCAGAGATTATATGGGTATTCCTAGAAAATATATCCCAATCTTGATACTACAAGTGGTTATTGTTCCAACATAGATGTACCTGGGAGTAATAATTTTGACAAGGTATACGAGGCTTGACACGAGGTATCCTAGTAAATGAAAAAGGGCCATTTTTCACACCTGTTTTGAATGTCCCGAGGGATATGCATAGGATAATTCACATTTTCCTTACAAACCATCATGAAGGATTTATGATTTAAAATTTTCACAAAGCCAACCTTTTATTATTGTGGATTTTATATTCTATCATTTTTCAATCTATGTTATGTATTTTATTAGTTTGTAAATATATTTTATGATTCAAAACATAATCTAGTGTCTTCCATTATTTATAATTAGAACCTAGGGGAAGAAATTAAAATTATATCAATGAATTTAATCCATGTTTGGATTTCCCTCCTAAAAATATAATTATTGTGGATCTGGTTACACAACTAGTGCTAAACAGCTTACCACTGTACATGGACAACTGACTCAGGTTATGAATAATAACCTTACACGCATGGAGAACCCTGATCTACAATTTAGAGGATCAATGTTAGACCACTTCATAAGAAAACAATCCCCAACATTAAATGGGACTACAAATACATTTTTTACTTAGAAATGTATAAGTTCTTTGATAAAATGATTCATTCTTTAGGAATTAACAAAAGGGAGACAACTATCATGGTATTTTATTTTTTCTCAAGAGATGCAGATCAATGGTGGTAATTAATTCCAAATACAAAGGAGGAAGAATTAGTAGAAAATATGTAGTGGAGGGATTTTAAAGAAATTTTATTAGAAAAACTCTTTCCTCATAAAAAATGAGAATATATGGAAACACATTTTCTATGTATTATGTAAAATGAGGAAGACAATGAGGAAAATTATGAAGCTGACGTCACAAGGATAGAAATGAATTCTTCAACTACATACATAACCTAAGATGTATGATTTATCAATTCCTTAATGGGTTAAAACCCCTCCTCTGATAGGAATTGTTCTCACAATATTTCTCATCATATGATGACATAGTCATATGTTCTATCAAGATAAAAAATTAATTCTATAAGTCTTATGGATCTAAATTAATGTAAAAGAAGAAGTGAACTATTGAATAAGAGACTAATAAAGTTAAAAGTTAAATGAAGCATTTTACTATATGTGATATTTTTGGGAAGACATATCCGGGTACATGTGTGAAAGGTATAATAGTTTGTTACAAGTGTGTAGAAAAAGGTCACCAGGATTGTGATTGTAAGGGAAAGAAAGAAGCTATAAATGTGAAATTATATAATTTTAAGGAGATGAAACATTATGAAAATTATTTTGCAAAATTTCAAATAAATAAAGATGGAGAAATGGAAATGGATCAAGGTCATGCTTATGACATTACTACATTCAAAGTGGAATAATTAATGTATTTGTGTTTTTGAATTCAAGGATTATGTTATTATATTTTGGTTATAAAAATAATGTGTTATATAAGGATTGTACTACAGTATATCATCATCAAGTATTTAGAAGGATGAATTATTCCATTATGATTTTTGAGGTTATACACATATGTTTTTCAACAAGAGAAACATTATGTTGATTGGGGAATCTGATGTTACATTTGATTTTGGAAATTTAGAGACCCTTTTTTGATTCTTAATTTGAACAAAAGTTTTTGGAAAGGTATTAGTGTTTAAATGGAGTAAGATCAACATTAGATATTATTTTTTAAGGACAAAACATTTCATTAATGTTTAATATACAAAGGTTATTTTTTGAAAGTCATAATAATATAAATTTATAAAAAGGACAACTTGTAAGTCGGGAGAAAACCTGTCGCATCCAACAAGGGTGCAAGACATGAACCGAGAACTGGAGTTTGAGAAGGGTTCATCACATAACACTAGGCTATGTGATTTTTTGGTATTAATAAGATAATATTTTTAAATGGTATGATAGAAGAATTATAAGTTCATTTTTTGAACCTTATACAATTAAAATAAATAGGATATTTTTGAATTTTTTTATCTTTTGAGAGGAAGGTGACTTTTTGGTACAAATTAGTCAAATGATGGAACTCTAATTATCAACTATGTGTGATTCCTTATGAAATTATTCTATAAAGAAAATAATCATTTCAAATGTTGGAAAAATATCAAAAAACCAAACATGTTTTTAGTACTTTATGTTGGCGATGAATTAAATGATCCTTTAGATCATCAAAAATTTATAACTTTATTATTATTAACATTGAACTAATAATGTTCTCTATCAAAAACTATTATAACATTATGGTTCTAATTTTTATTCATGTACATGATTTCCTACATGGAACTGTAGTATGGTTTATCTTCGGTGGCCTTCACACTTCACATTCATTATTTTAAAAAGGAGGCATCATTAATCAATTTTCCAATGTGTGATTTCCATAAGGATATTTTGAAATGTCCAAACCATAGTTTTAACTTTTGAGTTTAAATTGAATGAATTAAATTTGTTGATGTATGGAATAATGTAACTACCCAAGCATCATTGATATGCTTCGTTTAAAATAATACAATAACATTCACTACACAAAACATTGATTTTGAGCACACCTATAAAACTAATCATTTATAATTGGTTATGAATAATATTAAACAAAATTTAAAATTTATAAATAATATTTTTTAATTAATAAGAACACAATTAAATTTTGAGGAAATTTTGGTAAATTATTTTGAAAATTTACACATTTTAATGAACAGGGAAAAATACTACATTTTAATTAGAAACTATTTTTTCGTCTAATTTATTTATTTTGTTAGATTATCATTCTATTTAGTTTTAATTTATAAATATATTAATTTTTTATCATTTCATATAATTCATGTCAATAGATTTATTTCCGCATTAAAATTGTATATAAACACATGTCATTATTTTGATGATTCATACTTTTTAAAAACATGTTTTCTTATTTTAACAATGAGATTTAATTTTAAATTAATTTCATACAATTGAATGTTTCAAATATAGAAAAATAGATTTAGTATTTGGAATTAGAAGGTCCAAATTATGTAAATAGCCCATTTTATTTTTAGATATTATGAATAGCAATTTTAGTAATTATTTTTATTAACCACAGTTAAAGGGTAAATGAGGTACATAATGTTAAATATAATATTATTATAATATAAAAATACCTTAAATCATAGAATAATCCAGTTGTATGTGTTTTGGATTACAGATAAAACACTTGGGATGCACATTTGACCTTTGGAAACCACGTGGGTGTGACAATGACATGATATAATAATTAATTTAATGCTAAGAGAAATATAACATGCACATGTATCTTTTACTAAAAAAATTAATATGGGGTTATATATTTGATTTTTTTGAATATAAATTTTAATTAGAAATATAAAAATATTTGATACATCAAGTTTTTTATTTATATTTTTAATACATTAAATAATTTTTTTTTGAATCAGTAATGATTTATTGATTACCATATTACGGAAATATTGAAATAAAAAACATTGTATATTTTGAAATAAATGTAATTTTAGATTTTTTATGTTATCCACATATTTTTTGGAGACTATTGAAATTTTATGGATGATTTGATGATTTATTTCTAAGTAAAAATGATATTATGACTTGAAAATAAATCAATTAATATATACTGTAAAATTTGAAATAAATGAGTTTTTAAAACAAATATTATTTAATTAAATGATATAATAGTCATAAAAATATAATATTAGAAAAAAAGACTCAAATAGTGCTAAAAACATTATTAATGATGCACTTTATTATCTATTTTAATTTTA
Source organism: Viscum album (assembly GCA_963277665.1). Lineage (NCBI taxonomy): Eukaryota > Viridiplantae > Streptophyta > Magnoliopsida > Santalales > Viscaceae > Viscum > Viscum album. The sequence continues at coordinate 437,852,753 of OY728155.1, read as the reverse complement.
TTGTAAATATATTAACCATATTGCTTAATCATAGATGAAGACATTGAAGGAGTTAAACTACTTAACCAAGGGTTAAATCTAAAAGATAAGGTTAATTTTATGACATAAACATGTATAAAACCTATTAATTGAGTGTTTTTCGACCCATAAAAAACTTAACCTAAAACTAATTCTCTTTTGATCTATTATAAACTGCAAATAAATTTATTATAAATTAATATTGCTTGCTTTTTGAAAAGTGCCCCTCACCTATCTTATAAAGGGTCACTTCTCCTTCTCTTCAATTCACACCTCCAAATCCCTTTGGATCTAGAAACCCCTACCCATATCTTATCCAAAATTCCCTAAATTAACCTTGTAGGCCCCAATTTGGGAATAAAATCAAACAATGGATTTTTTTGTTAATATCCAAAGGATAAACCCGAAAAAGATATAATTGTTTTATCACCTCATTCTATGCTTTTTTCTTCTTCTACTTCCTCTTTCATTATTTTGTCCATAATAAATTTATATCTCCAATTTCATATACATTCTGAGATTTTATTAAATTTATGGTACATTTATATTCCTCCATTTATCTATCCTATGAATTATAATATCACCATGCATGTGTACATACAACTTACCGTCTCCACACAACGGTGTACTTTGTTATTCTACTATAAATTATTTTCATGGATATAATGATGAATATAATGATTTTAAAAATTCAATATAACATGATAATTACTTTTTATTAGTAATATAACAAGAAATTCAAAAACATTTAACAACTAAAGGAATTTTATTTTTTGTCATGCATACGTACGACCTACCGTCTCCATGACGCGGCGAGATTTATTCTCCATGTTAAACAATATGGAATGATTATAAAATATATATGATGAGTAAAAAAATTATGAACATAATATCATTATTTATATAAATAAAGTAGATTATATTAAAAAAACATACTAAATGAAAAAACATTCATGGGTAATGAAGCAGTTAACACTCAAAATAATGGTAATACAAAAATATTATTATCAAAATGATAAAAGGGGGTCATATATAAAATCATAAATATGTAAATTCTATTAGTATAATTTAATAACATAAATAAACAATAATAAAGGAGGTTAACACACCATTTACTAATGTAATATTCAAGGTAAGGGTTGATTTCCCAATATCATTACTATCTGTGGTAGTTTGTACATAAATATCTATGGATAAATCCTTATCTTCCATGTCCATGTTTCATAAAATTTATTTTAAAATATTATAAATATTCCTAAATATTTTTTAAATACATTTAAACCCATGTTTTAGTTCTTTATAAGACGTTTTGAAATAAATCATTCATTTATTTTCCATACAAGGTACTTTATGACTTTTTCAAAAAATTGAGGAATGAATGTTTTTTAACTTATATAGAACTTGCAGTTATTTTCCAAGATTATATTACCATAACATTTTGATTCATCCCTTACAATATTATGAGCCTATTTTCAAAGGAAATGTTTTCTTTTATTATTGCAAGGAATTTTTATTATTAAAAAATATATTTCTTTAAAATAGCATTAATGGGTTTATTATATTATTTTCATCTATGTAATCATATTTTTTTGGATTTTATGATTAATCGACGTTGATTTATTATTATACAATCATCTATATTGTATTGAATTTTTTTATGTTATTTTGATTATAGATGTGCTATTTTTATACTAGTAATGGTTTATGGTTAAAGTATTAAAATTTCGTATGCGAGTTTTAATAATAATTTTTTTGTTATGTTTTACCCTTTTCATACGAGGAATGCATTGGTTATAATAATTGATGGGAAGGGCCCTCTATAGCCCCTCTATGAATGAGAAGGCCTAATGAGACAAAATATTGTCTTAGAACAAGGCTTTGACAGTACGGTAATTGTCTTGGCATGAGGCTTGGAACATATGGTTTTGATGTTCATCATTATGCATTTCTTTGTTATGAGATTAGTTATTGATATTGTGTGTGATTATTTGACTGATAGGATATCCATCTAAAAGTTCAATTGGGATTATTTTATTTATTCTTGGCATATTATTCTAAATATGTATTTTAAATGGATTGCCTTTCAGTTTTATTCATTACCTTAAATGTTTGTTCTTATTTTTGATAGCTTATGTTATGTTGTTTACCCTTAATGAGAATATAAGCTCACCCAATTTTATATTTCAATTTTCCCTAGGATGCGAAGTATTATAATATGAATGACCTACTAGGATAGTATAATGGATGTGAGAGTTTTCAAATGTGATAATATATTGTTTTTTCATTTTAATAAGTAATGTAAAAATTATGTTTTTATCTAGAATTTCTAATGTTCTTAAACTTATCAGTCCATTAGGATTTTATTTTCTTGTGACCATGACAATATAATAAAATAATGAACCATCTTTGGGCTTTTGGGTTTGGTGAATTACAAAACATCCACATGTGGTGGTTCAAATCAATGAAGCTTCATCCACCATCTATTTTTGGATAACTTCTATTACTTCTCTATGGAGGCATTAAAATCCTCGGCCCAAATGGTGGAACATGAAATTTTTTTATCCCTTTTAACTTCTTTCTAATATTTTATATTTAAATTTATTTTCTTAGAAGTAGTGAAACATGCATCCAACTCCCCCTAATCATTTTGAATCTTTAATGACATGATTCTTGTGCTTAATTGAACTTTTTTATAGGTTCATGATAGAAAATCAAGCTTCATACTATGATGGGGAATGACCATGATATATGGGAAAGGGATTTAATTTTTAGTGATTAATCATATAAACTATCTATAGTTTTTTCAAAATCATGTTTTGAGATTTAAAGATCAAATTTCATCCCCAAATTGATTTATAATTTACTTGACTTCCCTAGGAGATTATACTATTTTAGAAATCTTTTGATTCCATGTTTTATATTTCAAATGTTAATGAAACTGAACATGTAAAATAGAAAATTACTTGATTAAAGTAAATAATAAATATTAAAATGAGGACTCGTGATTTAAGGGACTATATTAATAAATGTAAATGAAATTTGGAAAACCATTTTTCATGCTTTGAATTCTAAAATTAACTTGAGTTGATTTGTTATTATTAATCACGCCTTGAGTGATTTTAAAATATCATATGTCCATTCCTATGTGGATTTCTAGACCATGTAATTCTTATTTTATCTTGAGCATATTTCATGAATGATCTTGGGACATTCCACCATCTAAAAATTGAATTAAACTTTTCAAATCTATGACAATAAAAAAATATTTAAAACAATTAAGGCATATTTTGAGAATCCCTTATCCATTAAAGACAAATGTTACATCAATCATTTTTTAGCCCATAGAAACAATGAATGACCATGATAGGGATGATCCATTTTTCATTCCATTTTTATCCAATACTACCCTCCTCTTTGTAGTGTCATGATATTTTAATATTGATGTTTCAGGGATGGGAAACATGGTGAATGATATGATTTACATTGTAAAAGAGATGTGTGGGGTGTTTATTATTGTAATTTCAAATGTTTTTATAACCAATCATTGTACTTTTTTTTACCAACTTGAATATAAAAAATTGATAATTATAGAAAGAACCAAAAAAAATGAGAAATATTTGTTGGGATTTGGGCAATCCAAAAATCCCCATTAATAGACCTATTATTTTATCATATGGGGTTAGGTGGTTGATGTGAGGTATATTTTTATCATAACATTTCAAAAAATAAAAATGGAATGGTTATTTAAAAAATAAAAGAAGTTATAAAAATAAAAAATATATATATTCAAGATAGTGTAGAAATAATTCATTATTATTAAAATAATCATAATATTTACTTTGGAATTTTGGGTAAGGTACGAGCTGATATATTTCTAACAGGTGAATGTCATTAAAATTTTACTTTGGATATCTTGATTTATGATTTAAGAGATAAACCAACTCCAATGGATTTAATTTTTAACATCATGTCCTAACAACCATAAGCCTCAGAGACATTTGAACATTTATTTCAATCCCTCATGATTTTATGTGCCTTTTGTATTTACAAGGTCGATAATGTAGTTACTTTAAATGAATAGGGATAAGGAATATTTTATCATGATATGATAATAAATATAATTGAATTTAATCATGAGAGATAATTGAAATGATTCAGGTGATGTAAATCATGATTTAGAATGATTAATAATAATGAATTGAAAAGCATGAATGAATGAAAGGAAAAGTTCCATAATTTTTCAAAGGGGAAAAGTAAAATTCATGTATATATAATTTAATTGAAAATCCAGAAATTAAATTGATATTTTATGTGAAATTTTATAATTTTATTTGAATTTTATAATTGTATAATTTTATTATATTGAAATTTTAATACTGATAAAATTTGTTCCCTCTTTAACTCCATGTTTATATTTTAAACCTAACGAGAAGTAAGATTTAAGTGTGAGGGTATTTGATAGACCAAAAATAGGTGCACATTTTTATTTAAATTTGTCTGATTTATTTATGATTCTTAATAATAAAACCAATGTATTTAAATGTTTTATTAATATAATGGGTCAATTTAATTGTAGAATGAAAATGGGATAAAATATGAAAAATTCTTAATTCTAGAATATTGGATGATTGTTTTCACAATTATATTTTTATCATAAAATTAAAATTATTGATCCAATTGATATCATTATTTTATTATAATTTTTGGATTTTCTAGATGAATATGTGATTTGAACAATTAGAGGCATGAAAAAATCGATCAAGTTGATGAATTGTTTAGGATGATAGGTTGGACCCCACATTGGAAAAGAGGCTTAAATCATGCTACACATCTTCAATTGATGTTATTCAAGATGGATTCAATAGATAAATCATATATGCATTTCTAAATTATATTTTAAATAGTTTACCACTCAATAAGGATTCAATTTGATGCTCAACATTGAAGGGTGATTCCAAATGTATTCAGATATAATAAAAACCTTGAGTAATTTGCTAATAACATATTCTATGTGTGGATGAATAAGATGAAATGTTTATGGAAGGTGAGGAGGAAAATTTGTAACAAATTTTATGAATACACCATGTCTTAATTCATCTATTTAATGGGACAGAAAATCAAAAAAGTTCAGAGGACTAATTATGGAGAAAAATATATCCCTCCTCAATTATAAAATTAAATAAAACACTCTTTTCCAAATCATCGAGGGCACCAAGGAGGGGATCTCCACTGAGGGAGGCCAATTACTAAAACAGTATCCGCATTCTCCTTATTAATTTTTTAATTATTTATTTAGTTTAAATTTTCATTTTAAATTTTAATTTAAATTTTTTTATAAATTAAATTTATTCTTGCATGCATGTTATAAATTATTGTTTCTACACATTCTCCCCTACCTTATTCTTACTCATACTTGTATTATTGCTATTATTATTATTATTAATCATATTATTATTATTAATATTATAATAATTAATATTATTACCCTTTAAAGGAAATTTTCTATTTTCATACTTTTTTAATCTATTCTTAAATTAATAATAATAAGAATAATTTATTATTATAATTATTATTATTTTCATCAAAAACTATATAATTTAGTATTATTAATTTTATTTATTTATTTTCCTATTTTCTATTCTCTCACTCACATATATTCTATTTTAGTTTAATATTTTATTTTTTCATCTCCATTATATTTAAACTTTCTTTCTTTTATTTTATTCTATTATTTCATATTATCTGCCACCTACTCAAAAAAGTGATAATTTACTCATGGATATTAGATGATTAGCCCAAGTCATTTTCCATGGGGAGGTCATGGTGTTGATTAATTTTCTTTTGAGTTTAATTTTATGATTGTAATAATTTTAGTTTCATGCATGGTGAGGTGAATCTCTTTGACTAGATTTTACCTCACCAGTGACATGCTACTCTATTTAATCCTATTATTTTATTTAAATCATTTTTCCTATATCTGTTTGTTAATTCTTCATATGATAGGAGTTGAGATAATTAATTGATGAAACAAAGTTGATAAATCTAGGTCATAGAATATGATATGTAGATACACATGCTTGAAGTATATGGGAATTTAATTTCTTTTGGATAATAGCTAATACATGACACAAACAAATGCACAAAGACCATATTAGTTTAGTATCCATGGAAACCCGGAACATGATCTTCTAATCATGGTTAACGTTCTTCGTCAACTTCCATAAATATCTCCCATGTTTTTTTTGATACCTAAAACCTTTATTTATAACGAGGGAAAAATAAATCATAGAAATGGTGATCTCAACTGATCATTAAGGGTAAACATGGAGAACATAAAAAAATCCAAAATCATTAGAACGAAAAAAATGCACGTAAATTTTAAACATCATGATCTTGACCAGTAACATAAATCTTGGAAGTACTTGAGGCATGGATAATAAAGGAACATTAACCATGATATAATATAATTTTCATAAACAATGTAATTGTGGAAAACTAATATAAATAGAATATGATTTCTATTGTATCCAAGGAATTACTACCAAGATTATCATAGTGGATGATGTCCAAAATAGAATCGGGTTTACTTGTCATTCCATCCATGTATTACTGAATCAAATTTACATACCATTTCATCCATGTCTTTCTCATGAGATATAAATCATTACCGAATTAATTGGTGGGAGATATAGGTCCCACCCATCTAATAATGAAACCATTCTTATGTGTCCCACAAAAACAAAAATCATTTCACATATCATAACCCATGAAATCAAATGGGATTCTTAAACTTCATGACATCATAACATAATACATATAAAAAAACTAACTTAATAAAAATAATTATATCATTAACATAACAAAATAAAATTAATAATAGGGATATAAACATAACCCAATGACATATTAGTTAGAAAATAATTTTGATAAAACACTTGAACTGAATTCAAGAGGAAAGCATCCTTTCTTCTTTAAAAACATTTTATTTTCTAAAAATGACATGCAATTTTAAAATAAAATAATTTAATTGAAAATAAATGTGAAATATTTTAGAGGATGATTCATCGATATAAAGAGTTATGAATACATACAAATATATTCATTCCATACAAGTTAAAAAATCATTTCCCTTGTACTATATCTAGAAAACTCAAAAAAAAAATATCTCGTATGGTAAACGAAAGGAAGATTCCTTCCATAACAAGTAGTAAAAATAAAAATGGATAAAAATTACTTTAAACATACATAGAATAATAATAATGAATTTATGAATACATTTTTATAAAACATGGGAGTGGATGATAAATATATCCCTAGAAAATAATTATATATAAGCAATCTCAAATAAAAATGAGATTGCAAGATTATCCCTTACCGTTGGTCGAATTTCTTTTATATGTGTCAGAAACTACTGTATGGTTGGATTAAACATATTATTAACTGTCACAAGAACTGTAATGATATTTATGATGTAATATATTATTCACTTATGACTTTATATTACCTGTTCATTTGTCAATTCTATATTAAAGCAACATATTGGGTAAAAATCATTTCATTTATCGAACATGTTTGGACTTTTAATTATTCATATGATTACATAACTCAGGATTTACACACTTAAAGAATGTAAAACATTATTTATATATCATATATATTACGTATATAAATAAATAAATATATATATATATAATATAGATAAATGAAATGGAATACAGTATTCATGGAGACAGTAGTTCGTACATATGCATGAACGCTGTTTTTGTTTCTTTATTGAATTTAATGGTAGTAAGTAAATGATATATATAAAAATTAACAAAATAGAATTATAATTTAATATATTCCATGATTATTTATTATATATACTTTAAAATAATTCTTGAATGGTTAACAAGGAGAATGAATCTAATCGTATTGTAGAGACGGTAAGTCGTACGTACGCACGAGCGATGATATCGTTCTCATAATTATTGGGTGGTATTTGATGTGGATAATTTATAATATCGTAGAATTATTATAATTTTATAATTATTATATATAGTTATTATTTCTACTATTATACCGATCCACGTAAGGTGTTAGTGAAAAAAATATTACACCGCGGCGTGGAGACGGTAATCCATACGTACGCAGGCATGATGATTTAGTTTTTTATAGGATGGGTAGAAGGTTAAATAGGGTTGTTTCATATTTATAATTAAATATAAGTATATTATTGGAACTCATTTCATTATTTTATAATTAATCAACTAAATGAGAGGAAATAGAAAAAGTAATAAATTTGAATGAATCTGTAGAAGAGATTACCTCTTCCTCGATGGGACTCTTTTAAATTTTTTCTTAGGGCACCAGAGATGGTGTTTTTAGAAGATAATAACCTATATAATGTAACTGTAAATTTTTATAATTGAAATGGGAATGTTCTTCCCGACGTTGATGTCTCAAAATAGAGTGAAGAGGATAGGGAGGAGGTTCCCTATTATAAGAGAGGAGATGGGCTCTTTACAATAGTTCCAAAATATTAATTTATTATAAATTCAATATAGATTTAAAATTATCCAAAACATATTTAATTCGAAGATAATATTATTTTGTTTCAAATTCACATCATCCAGTAATTGTTTTACCTGTTTGGAATTTTTTTATCCTTATCATTTTGGTTTTACCCTTATTTTACCCTTTTTAATCTTACAGTGATATCTTGTTATTTATAAATTGTAGTTTAACGTAATTACAATATCTATTCAGACGACCCCAAAAAAAGTTAGATATGAAATTGTTGGACTTATATATACCATTTGACTGAATCATTGATTTTTAAGATTTTAATAACATTGAATAAACTATTTTAGGTTTTAAGATATGAATTGTGTCAATTTTGGACAGTGTTCATACTTGACGTTTTTGGTAAAATTCATAACAACCATATTAATTCAAAAAAAAGTCATGAACACATATATAGTATATCAATTTAATCCAAAAAATACTTGGATAACATAAAAATATTCAAACTAATTTAATTTTAATATTTATAAATTCATTTTTTTGAATCTATTATTAATGAGGTAGTCACTTCATCATAATTGTGTCATAAATAAATATATTTATCTAAGGTCTAAAAATGATAAATTAATTATCATGATATTGGAAATATATTAATATTTATAATTAATATTTATATTCATATAGATCTGTTATATAAACCAATACTAAAATCAATTTAGTAAATGATATATTTTTAGGTTATAATTATCTATACTTTAAACTAATTTTTACAGTGTCATTATCACATCCAAGTGAATCTATGGGGTCATAAAATTGACCCATGGATTCCCATGGTCTGAAATATCTCATCCAATAGTATTAGGACATGTGTTAGGTTAATTTAATATTATTATAATATTAATTTTTACCCTTAGTTACCAGATCTATCCTTTAACCATGGTAAATATAATAACTACTGATGTTACTATTCATAACAACAAAAAATAAAAGGTATCTATTTATACATTTTTTCATAATTATTCCAAATATGGAATCCATTTTTCAAATTCAAAACTCCAAAATTTGAAGTAATTAATTTAATACTAATGTTGAAACAAAAACACATTTTTGTTTAAAGCACTACAAAAGATTGAAATGTTTTTACATATTAATTCAATGTAAAATTAATGAGATTGAAATATATTGTCTTAAACTATAAAAATAATTTCAATGTATAATTTAAACCCCTTCAATAATATATTTTAACCACATAAATTATTTCGATGAAATTGTTTTTTCTCAATTATAAATTAGCGTATTTTCACCATTTATCAAAATATCTAAAAATTATCCAAATTAATTTTTTTGACCTTCTTCCAAATAGGAAGATTATATTAACATATATAACTTATATAAGTTTCAAAAACTATATTTTAAATGGGTGTTTCATCAAAAGGTGGTAAAAATCCATTTTGTTTAAATAGTTCTTCTATCCGAAAAATAATTTTGTCCTAATATCATCTGTAAGATGAATTCAAATGTTATATAAAATTAATAATATGGTTCATACTATTAATAACAACTATTTTATATAATATTTTAATAATATATCATATTTTAGTGAAACTAGGTATTGATTACCTCATAAACTATTGAGGAAGGTCTCTCTTGTGTGTAACACAAGCCATGTCAGTGCTGTGTATTGTGAGAGATTCCATTGGTGTTTCATATAACATAATCCAAACATGGATCATTTATACATTGAATAAAATCTATAATTAGTGTTGTGTGAAATTAATTCTATCAAAAGAACATTAAATTATGTGCAACACAATACAATAATAGTGTTGCATATACTGTAAGCTAATACATTTTTTTATAACACAAGATAAATTAGTGTAGTGTAAAACACAAGAAATCAAAGTAATTAAAAAGAATATATCTCATAAAATCTCAGGGAGTTACATTAAACCACACATTTAAATTAATTTCTCCCTATAAATTCATCGGAGTTATAAATGGTTTTCTATAAGAAATTTTCATTCATAGAAACCCATATCGTAAAAAGGAATACTAAAACTTAATTTTGAACCTGAATGTTAGAAACATAACGGTTACCCAATGTAACTCATCGCTGGGTCTCCACATAAGAAAACATAGGTGGTAAGTGAAAACATGGATAATGAAGAGAAATATAACCATCATGTTAAGATGGATAGTGATTGAGAATGATGTTTGCAGAAAGGTAACTCATAGAAAGACATAAATCAATGATGAATTAAGTGACCATCAGATTCATTTAATAAGAATGAACAAGGATAAAATTTTTGGTTTTTAAGATAATTTTTTTAATGTTGAATAATTTTTTTATTAGAAGGAAATACTTACTTGATTTTGTAACCATTTATTTTTCCCTGAACAATTTCTATGCCAACTCATATTTAATGAAATGAAGTAGAATTTTTCATTCTTGTTGTGTTAGCAGATCATGCGGTACAATGATAAGTCATTCCATCTCTCTATCAAAAAATGGTTAAAAAAAGTTATTAAATATACATAAATCCATATATTGTGTGATTAATCATATATGGTTCCATCAATGGACTTATATTTCATATATCATTCCACTTAATAAAATAAACATGTTTTCTAATAACTAGGTATTTCTTGTAGGATAGTGGTTGGTGATAAAGGCCTATAGCACTTTGGTTGTGGGTTGGATTCCTGCAACCTTGTCCGACACGATGGGTTTTCACCAGTCCCAAAGGTTGTAATTTTTTTAAAAAAATTTTATTATAACATTTCAGAAATAATATAAAAAAATTTCTAGCATTAAACTATTCAATTTTTTGTCGAACATAACCCATTTTATCTTTTAAGCATATCCAAAATACTTCTATCCAATATCACAGTACAAGGAAAACAATTACCAGAATGTTCATATATCACTAATGTGAATACCATCATTTATCCCCAATATGTAATAAGATATATATATTGTTGGCCACATTCCATACATTTGAATGACTTCATCATGCATTCTATTGAGTCATGGTAATAACCTAAATTACCATATATCTTTATTAAAAACTTGAATTTTTCCTTATTCGAAAACTTATTGGATATATTACTTATTTCCTGATATGTTCTATACATCATTTTTCACATCATAACCCACATTTCAACAATTCCATAACCAGTTCCAATTTATCTAATATCATCCAATATATCTTTATACAAATATCATTATCTCAACATCATTCTCATATTAAGGGTTATCATTCCTTTAATCATGTGTTTATTAGGAATATTTTATTTTCATTAAATCACTTCTCCAATCCATTATAAATATTCAACATATTCTTGAAAATCCATAGTGTGAAACATAAGCTGGTAACTATTATATAATTTACCATTCATAATGTGTCCATTAAAATACCTAAATAATTCAATCCATCTACTTTAATGGAAGACTTGGAATTATTTCATACATGTATTCGAAGTATATTCTTATGTATTGGCATTTAGTTGGGTAATGCCCATGTTTTACATATATGACACATTTAACTCCATAAAAATTCATCACCATATATCCCTTTTCCCACATAGATAACATCTTCCCCTCCATTTGAGGTATTCCTTGAGGTTCTTCGTCCCTTCTTCTTGATATGTAGGAATCTTAATAATATTTCTTCTTTGTTACTCACCATGGGAACAACCATGAAAGTCAAAATTTCTCTTATTTTATGAATTTAGAATACCACTAAGGATCACCTTGTTAATCATATACCACAGTGACTGATTCGACATAATCACAATATCATGAACTTTATTCATTACACTATTTCATAGCTCATAGTCACCAATTTTTCCAATAGATTCAATGTTTACCCAATTACTTCTAGTTGCATCTATTTACTAAAACTAAAAAATATTAGAGTGAGAGGCAAAAAAATCCATCTATGAAAAAAAAAATCAAGGGGGAGTACATTCAATATCTGAAATATTAGGTTTAATCCTAGCATATTTATGATCATTACCATAATTCTCAAACTATATCTTATATTTATACATAACTTTTGTTACATACCTACACATACTTTAGAAATATCTCTAGGTATCTCACTAATGTTTTCACATCATAGTTTCCAAGGGTTAACTAAACCTTAACTTTGATACCAACTACAGAGACCCAAGCATGACATACATGGACATTAAATTTCTTTTTTCGGAATACTTAATATATGACACAAAAAAATTCCCAATGACCATATTAGTTTACTGTCTTTGGAAACTCTGAGCATAATCTTCTAATCATGGTGAAAAATCTTCAACATCTCCAATAAATATCTTCCCATTTTTTTCTTACTTAAACCCTTTCTTATATCCTTGGGAAAAGAAAACATAGAAAGGGAGAGATAAAATTCTCAATAAGGGTAAACATTGAGAACATACAACAAACCATAAACATTTGAATGTAAAAACATGAACATAATAATTAATCATCAATATCTTGATCCATGTCATAAATCATGGTAATACATAAGGCATAGATCATAATGGAAATTTAACCATGATAGAAAAGATTTGGCATTAAAATTGTAATTGTAGAAAACGAATAATCACATAATGTGATTTCCATAGTAGCCAAGGAATTACTGCTAAGACAATCATAGTGGACAATTTCCATTAATGAACCAAGTTTACTTGTCGTTCCAGCCCTATATTACTAAACCAGATTTACATATTATTCCAACCATGTATTTCTCATGAGATATAAATCATTACCCAATGAATTAGAGGTAGATATAGGTCCCACCCATATCATAATTAAAACACTCTTATTTGTTCCACAAAAACATAAATAATCCATCATAGCATAACACATGAAATAAAATGGGATTATTAAACATCATGCCATCATAATATAATCCATATAAGACAAATTTACTTCATAAAAATAATTACATAAAAAAACATAATCAAATAAAGGTAATAAAAGTGATTGAAACATAACCCTATGTCATCTTAGAGGGAAAATAATTTTGACAAAACACTTAAAATAAATTTGTGAGGAAAATATCCTGTCTTCTTTAAAAACATTTTCATTTATCAAAATGATGTGAAATTTTAAAAGAAACGAATTTAGTCAAAAATAAACATGAAATATTATAGATTATGCTTCATGGAAATAATGTATTAAAAAGATATAAAAATATGTTCATTCTATAAAAGTTAAAAAAACATTTTCCTTGCATGTTTTCTTGAAAAGTCAAAAAGTATCTTGTATGGTAAACAAAAGAAAGATTATTTACATACCATGTACTAAAAGTAAAAAATAGTTAAAAGGAAAATCAAAATACATAGAATAATAATAAAAATATTATGAAAACATTTTAATAAAACATGGACATGGATGATAAATATATCCCCAGAAAGTACATACATATAAACAATCTCAAATTAAAATGAGATTGAAAAATTATCTATTACCTTTGGTCATATTTTTTTGTATGTGTCTAAAAATTTTATATGGTGGGTTTAAACATATTATTAATTTGTAACAGAACCATATTAATATTTATGATATCAAATATGATTCACTTACGACATTATATTACTCGTTTATTTGTCAATTCCAGATTAAAGCAACATTTTGGGTAATAATTGTTTCAATTATCGTACGATTTTGGACTTTTTATTCTTGATATGATTACTTAGATCATGATTTAATTACGTAATATATGTAAAACATTTTTTAAATATCATATATATTCAGTATATATATATATACAAATTAAATGGAGTACACCATTCATGGAGACGGTAGTCCGTACATACACATGAACATTGTTTTTTTTTCTTTAATGAATTCAATGGTAGTATTAAAATGATATATATATTTATATACAATGTACCATTATTATGTCATATATTTATTGAAAATTTATTATATACTCTTTATAATCATTCTTGAATGGTTAACCTGGAGAATGAATCACATCCCGTCATGGAGACGTTAATTCGTACGTACGTATGAGCGACTATATGATTCTCATAATTGTTGAAATTTATTGATTTTTATTGTGTATAATATATCATAATTAGTATCATTTTATAATAATCATGTATAGTTATTATTTATACCTTTATAACAATCCATGTAAGGGGGTGGTGAACAACAAATTACACCACAACGTGGAGACGGTAATCCGTACATACACACGCATGGTGATTTTGTTTTTCGTAGGATGGATGGAAGGATAAATATTATTGTTTATTACTTTTTTAAAAATATCAGTATATGTGGGATACTTCTGTCAATACATTATAATGTAACTAATTAATAGGGTGTAGAAGATGAAATAATTTTGAAAGAATTGGTAGAAGTGATTACCTCTTCCTCGGCGTGCCTGCTTTAAATTTTCTATTAGGGAACTAGAGATGATATTTCGAGAAGCTCATAAACTCTATAATAATACTAGGGATGTTTAGAAGTGAAATGGTCTAGTTTTTGACGAGCAAGAAGGATCAAAATGGTGTGAAGATGAGAGGGAGGAGGTTCCCTTTTATAAGGTAAGAGAGGGGCACTTTAGGATTGTTCCAAAATATTAATTTATTATAAATTACATTTTGATATAAAATTCTTCAAATATTATTTAATTCTAAGATAATTTTTTTTGGTTTGAATACCCATCATCCAATAATTTTTTGACAAGATGGTAATATTTTTTTATCCTTATCTTTTTGTGTTTACCCTTATTTGTCCCTTTTTAATCATTCTATGACATCATATTATTTACTTGTTTTTGTTTAAATTGATTACTATAATTCCAAATGACCAAAAAAATATATATATGACATATTTGGACGCACATTAACCATTTGGATGAATATTATATTTTAAAGAATTTAATATCATTTAATAAATGCTTTTATGTTTTAAGTTATGAATTATGTCAATTTTGGAAACTAATCATACCTGACTTTTTTAAAAATTCATAACAACATTATTACATATAACCAAAGGCATTAACTCATAAAATATATTTCAATGTCATCCAAGAAATCCTAGTATGACATCAAAATATTCAAATTAAATTTATTTTCATATTTATAATTTCATTTATTCGAATCTATAATTAATTAGGAAAACACTACATCATAATTGTGTCATAAATAAATATATTTATATAATCTCTACAAAATATAACTAAAATACCATGATGTGAGATATTGTTTTAGATTTATAATGAATATTTATAGGCATAGAGATCTGTTATATATCTCTATAATAAAAGAGTTTTAGTAAAACATATAAGTTTAGGTTTTAATTGTCATTACATTAAATAAATTCTAATAAAGTGTCATTTTCACATCCAAGTGAATACATGGGGTCCCAAAATCGGTCCAATGATGACCACGGTCAGAAATTTCTCATCCAATAATATTAGGACATGTGTTAGGATAATTTAATATTATTATAATATTATTTTTTACCCTTATTTACTAGACTTACCCTTTTACCATGGAAAATAAAATAATTACTGAAGTTACTATTCATGACATACAAAAATATAAAAGGTGCCTATTTAAAAAATTTGAATCTCCTGATTCAATATATGGAAGCAATTTTTCCAAATTCAAAACATAGAAGTTGATGTAATTAATTTAAAAATAATCTCGTTGAAAAAAACTGTTTTTTTATTTAAAATGTTGCTAAAGATTGATATGTTTTACTTATAAATTAATTGTAAAATTAATAAAAATGACATAAATTGACTTAAAATATAAAAATATATTCTATTTATACATTAAAACAATTCAATAATATATTTTAGCCATATAAATTATTTCTATGAAAAAATTGTTTTCAATTAAAATATAGCATATTTTCTCTATTCATCAAAACATAAAAAATATGTCCTTATAAAATTTTATCTCCCTCTTTCGAAGAATTATTTTATCATGTAAAATATAACTTATAAAAGATTCAAAAACTAGTTTTAAAATGGGTGCACCATCAAAAGTCGGCAAGAATGCATTTTTTTAAATACTTCTTTTATCTGATTTTTTTGTTCTCATATCATGTGTAACATAATTAATTGTGTTACATAAAATTATAATTGATTTAAATAAAATTAAAAATTGATAGGTTATATAATATTTTAATAACATATCGTTGTTTAGTGAAACTTGGTATTGCGTACCACACAAGATATCGAAGAAGGTTGCTCTTGCATGAAACGCAAGCCATGCCAGTGTTGCATGTAGTGCATGTTTCCTTTGGTGTTGTGTATAATATAATATAAGCTTGATTCATTTATATATTGAACAAAATTTTCAATATGCATTGCGTGAAATGAATTATATCAAAAAAACATAAAATTATGTGAAACACTAGACAAGAATGTTTTTTAATATACTGCATGCTAATACAGTGTTGCGTATAGTGAAAGATTATCTTAGTGTAGCGCACAACACAAGACATAAAATAAATTATAAGAAAACTATCTCATAAAATCTTGGGATGTTACATAAACCCGCATAGACAAAGGAGTGTCATAAAACATGATTATAGGATGAGGTGGAATTAAATGTTCTTAGGCATTCATTGATATTCCAAAAATTTTAAATATAGAATAGTAGTCCAAAAATGATATATCATATTTAGAAGATCAAAATGAAATCAAACATGTAAAATAGGAAATTTATTGGACTTTAAACCATCCCCCAAAAACAAGTTCTTCCTCCATAAATCATTCTGTATATATTTCCATGGTAGTTTAAATTCTCTTTTTTTCATGTCAATTGTTTTAAACATTCAAAAAAAGGTTTATTATTGTTTTAATTAATTTATTAAACAAAATAAATAAGTAGTTTAGGAAAATTATTTGAAGTATGTGAACCAAACTAAGAAGGATCTTCATGTGAGATAACATTGGCCAGCTATTTTGCTACACTAGGAAAAATTATAATTACTTTTTATCACGACCTATAACAAGAATCCACCAGATATGGATGATACCATTCACATAAATGTGAAATACTATGTTCCAGCAGACACTCTGGAGAATTTGATGCATGAATTTCATACCATAGTGTGGGAATACATCTTGGATTCACCAAGATGTATCGATACATACCTTGCCAATATTGTTGTCCTGGTATAAATTGGGAGACATCAAACATTAATTTTTTTGTTCCATGGGTAATTAAGTGAAGGAAAAATATAAAAAATTAGTAGGACGTATACATCCATTGTCTATTCCGAAGTGGTAATGGGACAATGTCACCATGTATTTTTTGTTATGTTTTCTTAGATAACCTCAACTGAATGATATAGTTTGGGTAGTTTTCAACCGGATGATGAGGGTCACCCACTTATTAGTTATCCAAGGGACCTTATAAATGGATGGACAAGGGAGGCCATAGATCAGGAAGAATGTAAGACTTTGCTGAAGTCCATGTTCTATCATATATGATAGGGACACTCGTTTCCCATCTCAGTTTTGGAAGACGTTTCAGGAGGCCTTGGGTACATAGGTTCTTATAGGTACAAACTACAGCCTTCAGACCAATGGTTAGATAGATAGTATGATATATGTATTTATCGAAATTATCTTTGAATATGACCTTGAAATTGTGGGTTCGTGGGATAATTACATACCCATAGTTTAGTTCTCTTGAAATAACATCTTTCAGGCTCCCATCTAGATGATTCCTTATAAGGCCTTATAAGATAGGCCATTCTGATCACCAGTATACTGGTTTGAGGCAGGGGATGTAGTACTTTTTGGCCAACATCATATTTAGGATACTACAGAGTTTTGGTAGATAATCAAGAAACACTTGATGACCACTCTATCTAGGAAGCAATCTAATAAAAACATTCATCGGTGAACTCTAGATTTTGTTTTCCGGGATCATGTTTTCATTCATGTTTCACCTAGGCTGGACCATAGATTGACTCAAAGAAAGTGTAACCATTCCCCTTGTTTTATTAGACCTTTTGAGGTTTTAGAGAGATTCATACTATTGTCCTACAAGAAATTACTTCCTTAAAGATGTCATTCCATGAATATCATTTTTCACGTGTCTCATCTTCACTGGTATTATCCATAATCAACACATGTTCTATAGATGAAGGAGGTTTAGTTAGATGTGGATGCTTCATTTCAGTATTACCTAGATCAAATTATTAATCATAGCATGATGGAACTCTGAGGTAGGTTAGATCCTTTAGTGAGGGTGCTATGAAAGCTTGACCAATTATAAGATGAGACCCGGGTGTAGGAGGCTAATATACATGCTCACTAACTAGATCCCTTTTTATATGTATCCTTACTACCCTTAGAAGAAAAACATGATTATGTGTTTATTTAATTAGGGGAGTTTATAACAACTATAATTTCTAAAAATTTATAGATCATTTTTTTCTTGTTTAATTCCCTAGTTTTAACCTAGTATGAATGCATGGAATGGATATGGAAGAAAAAAGGGTGTCTCAAGTTTGTTAAGATACTAGAGGCCATATTTTGGGAGAAAACATCATAGATAGACTATTAGTAGAATGTCTGCATCAAGGACCACACCATTACTATAAAATGTGTGTGGTGTTTCTTTAAACTGTAGAGGGCCGCATGGTATCACCAAACCATGTGACCCAGGATGAATTACCATGAATTCATTATAGACCTATTAATAAACAGATTTCAAATGGGATGTTCCCAGTTCGTACAAATGTCTTTCCAGGCCATGTGTGGGGTCTCCTGAGGAAAATATGTGTGTATGATTGTTGCACAGTTTAGACAAGCATGTGGCTAACCCATCCGACATCTTAAAATTTGGAAGAATTACTATTTTCCCTGAATATAATTATAACATATGCCCCTGTGTTTCTTTAAAATCCATATCACACAGGCGGAATTAATTTATCTCATTGAGAGATCATTTAAGTTTCACCTAGTTTTTGAAACTATTTCTCTATGTCACTTCTTATTCGAGTTTCATTCTTCTCATTGGATCTCTATCGATAGTAGATCTAGTCAGTTATTTTCTTTCATTTTTTATATCACAATTATTAATGGTATTATAACAATTCATAATTTACATACCTAAATATTACTTAAAAATATAATAATATTCATTAGAAAATGAAACAAAACCAAGACATGACTATATATGTATAGTGTATTTAGAAACTGGGAAATATAATCAGATGGTTCATAAGACATCAACATTTTCTACCACTTATTCATTTATAACTAGACCCATTTTTTACTTATCTTACTTAATACCCTTTCTCATGACTTGGGGAAAATAACCATAATAATGGTTGAGTTCAGATGCCCATTAAGGGAAAATAGGGAGATATCAATTATAAAATAATCATAACACATAAGAACATAACATTTGAAAATCATATCTTGCATATGAATGATTGTGATATCAGGCCATGGGGTAAATAATAAAAGTTCCTAAGAATCAAAGATCATAATCCCAAAATTCATAAAATAAGATATGAAATTATGTGGCATACACATAAGAATATAAAATAATTTCATATTAGTCAAGAATTATTTCAATGAACATAATAGCGGACAAAGTATGTTTCTGAACATAGCTCACTCGTCATTCTGGCCCAATATTACTAAACTGAGATCATTTCCCACTCTATCCCTTTCTATCTATTGAGACATAAAAATTTACCCAATTAATTGGTTGGATATATGGATCTCACCTATCTAATAACAATATCATTCTATCATGTTCCCCAAAAATACATAATTCATCACAGCATAACCCATGTAATAAAATGGATTTCTTAAAAATAATTCTATCATAATATAATCCATGAAATACAAATGGATTTCATAAATATAATTCCATTAAAAAAAACAAAAAAACAAGAATAATAGGGAAAATATACTTGAATCATAATTTTATTTAATAATTCCCTCTTAGATGGAAAATAATCTTGATTCAACACTTGAAATCAATTTTTGGTTAATATATCCATTCTTATTCTAAAGCATTTTCTTTTTTCAAAATGCAACAAAATTTTAAAATAATAGAATTTCTCTAAAAATTAAATTGAAATATTTTAAATTAAGATTCATGTAAATAACATGTTATGAAAATGTAAAAACCCATCATACAATATAAGTAAAAAAGAAAACATTTATTAGTTAAGTCAAAAAGTAACTCGTATAAAAAATTAATAAAAGATTCCATTCATAAAATTTAATAAAATTTCACAAATTGGGTTAAATTTATTTTAAACCATTGTAGAAGGATAGGAAAAATATTTTGGAATATATATTTAGGAAACATGGACATTGATGATAAATATTCTCCAATATATATTTACATATAAACAATCTCAGATAATAATGAGATTCTGAAATTATACCTTAACTTTGGTCCAATATCATCTGTATGTATCCAAATCACCTATATAATAATTTCAATAATGAAATTTTATTATTTCAGGTTCAAATTAATTTTAATGATATCACATACTATCATATTATCATCTGTTTGTTAGTAACATTATTACTCATCCATCTGGTTTTATCTTCTCTATTTTATTACACAAGTTTTTTCAGATAAGTTCATGTTCTTCTTATTAGGTAATAGTTATATCATTAAAAAATTATATTAGTATAATATATATCATATTTATTCATTAAATTCATTTATATAATCATGCTTGAACAATGATCATGTAGAATGAATCACATTTCATCATGGAGATGGTAGACCGTATTACGCTCGAGTGATGATATCATTCCCATAATTATTGAATGGTATTGAATTGGATGGTGTATAATATTTCATAATCAATATCATGTTATAGTAATCATATATAGTTTTTATTTACATCATTATACCCATCCTAGTAAGGTGGTGGTGAAAACAGATTACACCACTACGTGGAGACGACAATTCGTACAAACACATGCATGGTGATTTCATTTTTTGTAGGATGCATATAAGGTGGAATAGTATCATTTAATAATATTAATAATATCTCGGTAGATAATTGATACTTGACTAATTAATTCATAATAAAACAAATCCTTTATATAATTTTCAATAATAAAAACGTTTTGATGAATTAGTAGATGAGATTACCTCTTCTTGGATGTGCTCCCCCTAATTCTTTTCTTAATGCACTCAAGTTGGTCTTTGATGAAGACCAAAACCATTATGATGTTACTAGAAAAGTTTATAATGGATCATTATAGGGTATATTTGATATTGATGGATAAATGTGTTGTTAATAAATGATGGAGGATGCTCCCTTTTATAATTGAGGTGAGGGTAACTTTTGGAATGTCAAAAAAGTTTAATTTATTATAAAATTAAACAACATCCAAAAACCTCTATAATGTCGCAATTTTGAAGATGATATGATATATGGTTATAATATCAGCATCCAATAAATTATGGAAAAGTATTTATGATAATTTAAAACTTATCATTTTAATCAACACTTAGTTATTATATTTAATTTTTAACTTGGGAAGCAAATATTTCAATACTAATCAGGTAAAATATTTACTTATTTGAAGTCAATTTGACCATTAATAAATAAATTAAAACACTATAGACCATATAATAACTATTATATATTATCAAAATTATTTTATGGTTTTGAAATAATTTCATAAAACAGTATTTTCATAAATAATAATTAGTTTCATTTTTGACATTATTCAATTCACTAACTTTCAAAAACATTATGATAAGAAGTTATGTTCAAAAAAATATATTTTATAATTTTTATAATAGGTAACAGTAATATATAAAATTCATTGTACATATTAATATGTGTAAATTATATTTATTTTAATATTTTTAATCATATTTATTTAACATTTCCCTTAATAAAATAATTACTATAACTATTTTTTCTAATTACTTAATATGATAAATTGTTGAATAAAAATAAAAATAAAATACTTTGAAAAATATAAAACATCTATATTTCATAAGAATAATTATAATCAAATATATGTTCTCTAAAATTTCACATTAAAAATGTTATATTAATTAAAACATGAATGTGACAACATTTACATCACTATAAATAAAATATTATAAGTTTCATAATCTTTCCCATATGACTCCAAATGGTCAATAACATGAGCCATGGATGATTATGTTCAGTGTATACTCGATCAATGAGGTTTGGTTAGGTTATTGTGTATTTTAATCGTTATTATCAATTTGATAAAAATAATTTATTGATTTTTCATCAATTAAATAATTTCTGCATCATCTAGGAATAAGACATTCAGAAAATTATTTATTTTTTAAAAATACAAATAAATTTCCATGATAAATAAAAAAATTAGATTTCAGATGAGATTTATAATAAAATTTAGATTATGTAGAACCTTATATTTAAAATTATATATTTATTAAAATTTTAGTGAGAAATAATTAACATTTCTTAAAAAAATAAAACTAAATGTCTTAATCTCATCCACACGACGTCCAAAGGATACTATTTCAACACAAGGTAGATTTAGGTCGAAAAAACTAATCAAATGATATTAGTATGCATGTTAGGATAAATTTATAACATTAGTTTTATCCTTAATTACCTGATTCACATGTTTACCGTATTAATAAAAATTACCAAAGTTACTATTAATATTTCTCAAAAAAAGAAACGTATTTACATAATTTTAATCTATTGATTCGAAATTTGGAATACATTTTTTAAAATTAAAAACATAGAAGTTTCATTAATTAATTATAAATTAATCTCCTTGTCAAAATGAGAAAACTGGTTTTTAAAAGATAAATGCGTGCAAAATATTGAAACGTGTTTACATATAAAATAATATAAAATTAATTAAAATTAACTATATTATATTAAATGATAAAAATATATTATATTTATACTTTTAAACCATTAAATTATATAATTAATAATGTAAATTATTTCAATGAAAAAAATGCTTTTAATTAAAATTTAGTATACTTTTACTATTCATCAAAACTTGATATTTATTAGAGGAATATAAAAAATTCATCTATTGTAAATTTTTATATCCCTCATACAATTAATATCTTAATATTTTCATACATATATTATCAATGTTTAAAAAAAATTCTTTAAAAAAAGGTTCTCCATTAAATGATAGTAATATTAACCTTTTGATATATATATATATTTATATACATCAAATAGGGTTTATTCATTACCTATGAAAAAAATATCAATTGGATGAATATAAAAAATATTTATTCAGTATAGAGAAAATATTTTTCAAAAATTTCATTTATTAGTAATAATTATATCAATTTATTCATTAAAAATATATAACTGATTTATATTTCTCATAAACAATTGGTAGCCATAGAATTCACCATATATTTTCATATGTAAGTTATATTTATTTCCTCGAACATAATGGCTTGGTTATAATGGTCATTTCATAAAAAAGGATGTCTCGTGTTTTGTTTAAACACATGATTTCATGCAATGGAAGATATAGAAGTTTTAAAATTATTTACAGAAATAATTTCATAATAACAACTTGGTGTTACATTATAACCCCATTAAACTGAATTTCTCCCTCAAAATTCATCACTTTGATAGAAAAATAGGAGGATAACTATTCCACATCACATCCTCAAGTTCCCATGTATCTTCCTCAAATTGGTTGTTTCACCAAAAATCCATAACCAAGCCAGTGGTCCTGATTTGTTGAATTTTTTGGTTACAATCTTGAATCTCAATCAATTGTTCTTAAAAAGAAAGATCATGATATCGTGGTACAACATATAATTTTAGTACATGTGACAGATCAGGAATGTACTTTCTTAGTAGAGATACTTGTAACACATCATGATCTTGAGAGATGTTTGGTGGAAGCACCAATCTTAAATATACCTTCCCAACATGATCTATAATTTCAAAAGGACAGATAAACCTATGGCCTAGCTTGACATTCTTTTAAAATATCGTTACTCTCTTCCAGAGGGATATTTTTAGAAACACCTTGTCACCCACTTCAAACACTAGTTATTTCTATCGGTTGTTAACATATCTTTTTGGTCAACTCAAAGATTCAATTCTTTATTGATGAATGGATCTGATCTTATCTACCATTTCATCAATAAGATCTAATCCTATTAGATTTATATCCCTAACTTTATCCCATCAAGTTAGAGTTCTGCACTTATTTCTATAGAGGGCTTCATAAGGAGACATCTTTATACAAGAGTGAAAGATATTATTGAAAACAATCCTACCAAAGGTAGGTGTTGATCCAAACAACATTAAAAATACCTAGAGAAAGATCATTACATGTCTTATAGAGTTTTTATTTTAATTTTCTATCTAAGGATGATTAGCAGTGTTGATGCATAACTCTATATCCTGAGCCTACTGAAGACTTCACCAGAACATCAAGGTAAACCTAAGATACTGATCAGGTATAATGATATGTATTACTACATGAAATCTTAAAGCGTAATTTATATATATCCTAGAAATTTGATCAATAGGGAAATCCTCTCTATTAGAAATTATGTGTTCCAACTGGAAAAGGAGAAAGACTATAACCCTTATAACATTATGGGGTATAGATGTTTTGGGTTGTTTGATGAGAAATTCCATAGTTATTTTTTCCCATTTCCATTATGGTATGGGTAATTGTTATAACATCACCATAGACTTCTATATCTTATCCTTAACTTGAGGACAAACCAAGCACTAAGAGATATAATCGAAAACATCTCTATTTAATCCTTCCCGATAGAAATAATATTTTAGGTCCCCATACATCTTTGTATATCCAGGATGAATAAGGAATATAGAAATATAAACTGTATCAAATATCTCTTTATTTAATTATTTTATGGGAGGAATACTAACCCTTTTCTTGAACCTCATTATTCCATCACAATGAAGGTTGAATTCAGGATCATTTCTCACTATCTTTTGTTTCTCTACATCTTCCTTCTGCACCTCCTTAATCTTCACTTGCATAGATTATTGAAAATTGATTTCATAAAGATACGATTTATCCCCTACCTTTAAAATTTCAAGATCCATCATTTTTAAACCCATAAAAAAATTTCTTTTTTGATCCCCATCATGGATAGGCTAGCATGGTCCTTTTAACTCAAATCATATGCCACCTTATTTTCCTTCCCAAGGTGGTAGTGTATTGAGTAGTCCGAATATTTAATCAACTAAAACCAACATCATTGATGAATATTCATCACCTTTAGTGTGGAAATATGATTTAAAATTGTATTATTAGTATAAATGTCACACCATTGACAATAAAGATAGTGCCTCCATATATTTAGTGCAATAATTACCGCAGCTAACTCTAAATCATGAGTTGGGTAATTTTGCTGATGGATTATTAATTATCTTGATGCCTATGATATCACCATATCATTTTTCAATAGACAAAACCCCAACGATTTCTTGGATGCGTAACTATAGTTCCAATACCTTTCACCACTATAAGGTAATGTGACCTCGTGTTCACTGGCTAAACATCTTTTTAGCTCTTTGAAATTCTCTTCACATTCCTCTATCCACATGAACATAACTTTGTTATGAGTCAACATAGTGAGTGGATTATATAACCATGAAAAATAATTTAAATAATGTTGATAATATCTATCTACATCTAGAAAAATATAGGTCTCATTTACAATTTTTGGTCTCAACCAAAAATCAATAACTTACATTTTTGTTGGATCCATAGATATCCCCTCTCTTGAGAGTATATGACCTAAAAATGAATCATTCTAAATCCAATATTCACAATTGGTAAATTGTTCGTAAATATTATCCTCTCTGAAGGTGTTAAATACAATTATCATGTTATCTTCATGATCTTGATTTCACTTAAACTATAAAATAATATCTTCTATAATGACTACTAAAAACGAATTTAGATAGTCTCTAAAAACTCTATTAATTAGATCCATGATGATAGATAGATAATTAGTAATAAAAATAGGTTTCAATATAAATTTATAGTTTCAATACATTGTAAAGAATTTAATTTTTGGTGTATCCTCATTTTTAGACCATAATTAATGATGTCCTAAATGAATATTATTCTTGTAAAATTATTGATCTCTATGTAGTTGGATGAATAAGTCACCAATGTAGGGAAGATTTTATTTTTTATTGTGATCTTGTTATGTTCTTGATAATCTATGAAGAGTCTCATTGATCCATATTTCTTCTTAACAAACAAAATAGTTTCTTCTAAAGGCTATGCACTAGGGCATATTAATCTCTTATTAAAATTCTCTTGGAGTTGCTTATTTAATTCAATCAACCCAATTGATACCATTCTATAATGTGTCTGTGAAATCGGCATAGCACCTAGTATGAGTTCTATTGAAAACTCTACTTCACGATTCGATGGTAGACTAAGAAATTCTTCTAGAAAGACATCATAAAATTCCAATAAAATCTGTCTATTCTTAATGGTGAGTTTCTCTCTATCAATTTCAGATAGATAACCTTCATTTATAGGAATTGAGCCCCATATGTTGGACGAAATAACTATTTAAATGTCATATTCATCCTTTCATTAATATATTATCATAGATTGATCAAGAATATGAAATTTTACTTCATTTTCATGGAAATTGATAAGGGCTCTATATAGAGAATGGAAATACATGCCAATAATCCCATCAAATTCCACTATAGGAGGGATCACAAGATTTTCAGGAAGTACTTTCCCAAAAACTTCAACCAGGGAAGAATTATGAACTGTTTATGTGATTATTGGTCCATTCAGAGGTGTTATCACTAAATCAATATATAAATATTGAGGTAATAAATATATACCCTTATAAAATTTGTTATAAATAAAAGAGTTGGTGGATACATAAATCAAACAAAACATTTTATACTTTAGAGTGGATTGTTATTATACCTTTCACCAATTTAGTATCATATTCCACATCACCGATAGTGATCACATAGTGATATTCCTTTGTATTTGTCCTTAAGAGTTTTCGGACAACGAACATCATCAATAACCCTCTGATTAGTGAATTAATTACCATAATTCCCCGTAACCTTGAACATGTAACATTGAAGTGTATGAGGTGCATTTTGTGTATCATTTTCATTATTCGGATCATTAGACATATTTTTTAAATCAATTTAGCATTCGACACAAAGATAAACATTTTTTACACTATTAAAACATTTTCTAGTCTCTTTGAAACAATTAATTCTATGATTCATTAAACAATTTGTCATTACGGTAGAAAATATTTTTATTTCAGTGCGGTCTTTAGATTTCCCGTTAAATTCCAATTTTTTATTCTGATAGAAACCGTAGGACTAATGGGTTACTACAATATCCATATCAACCTTGAGAGAACATAAAATGATTTCCACATAGTTTTTGATGTCCCTTATGACTAATTCTCTTTGGACACAAGGTTTTAAGGAACTAAAGGATTGATAAATTGTACTCACAGTTTAGAAAATAATTCAAGATGTTTACCCTACATGTATTGTCAACTTTTCTTCATAGGTATCAATAGATTAAGCATCTTAATTATTAAGCTCATAGAACTCCATATCCTTCAATTTGTACAGAATACGCGGAAAGTAATAATTGAAAATATCTTATTGAACTTTTCCTATTATATGGATTCAATTTCATCTCTTTCCCGTGTATTCTTGATAATATTTCACCATTGATCAACTCTATCTTCCAAAAAATAGACTGCCAATATTACTTTATCATATTCTAAACCATTGAGAACAGAATATATATTTCAACGTGTACTAATCCATTGTTCTAACATTTGGGTATTAGAAGACCCTCTAAAAGAAGGTGAAAGAAACCTCATGAATGAATTAAAGTAATGATGTTCCCTCTTTTATTTGATTGGAAGTATAACATGATTAATTTATTATGAAAGTTGTGTGAGCATAGAAGTATGATTTTTCATTCCATCTCCCATAACATTCTGTTTCTTAAGAGGACAATCGTTGAATTTCCTTTTTTCCTTCAGCATTAACATAGTTCCTTCAGGTTCCAACCATTGACTAAAATCATGAATAATATTTTTGAAACAATGACCGCAATGAAAAAACCACATAATAAAGAATAATATTTCAATTTAGGACATTTGAGGTTTTATCCAAGGTTATTCATGATCATTCCTAAAACACTCGGATTTCAACCAATACTTAGACATATCCTTAGGTTTTATACTAAGGTTTTCTCATCCTAGTTTCAAAATGTTAATTGTACCTTTCATATGACACCAACTATAAAGACAAATTTTTTACATAAATAGATATTACATATAAATTGATGAATATTCATTAAAAAATATAACAATGTTATGACAGGACCATATAGATATAGGTTCTATATAAACGAGGTAACATAAACAACTGATTCATAAGACATCAACATTGTGTCCTGCTTATTCCTTCATAACTAGACACTATTTTAATTTATCTAACTTAATAATCTTTTTCATGACCTCGTGAAGGGAAACACAATAAAGGATGAGATCATATCCTCACAATGGGTAAATAGGTAGATATAAATCATATCTTCATCATAACACATAAGAGAATAACATTTGAAAATATTATCTTTCATAAGTAATATCATGATATCATTCCATGGGATAAATCATAAAAGTTCGTAAGAATAAATGAAACTAATACAATAGTCATAACATAAGACCTGAAATTTTGTTTCATACACATAATCATATAAAATGATTTCATATTAGTCCAGGCTCATTTCCACAACCATCATAAAAGACAATTCCCATTACTAAATTGAGCTCACTTCTAATTCCAGCCATGTATTATAGAAACAAGATCATTTCCCACTCCAACCCTGTTTATCTCCTGAGATATATCTATTCATCCAATGCATTATAGAGAGGTTTAGGCCCCATACATATCATAATGAAATTATTCTTATGTGTACCACCTAAACATGAATAATTATTTTTTTAAAGGTTGGATTCGAAGCCTAATTTTTTAATAAATCAAAGCAAATACCTCTTTTAAATGGGTAGAGGGAGACCCATTACATGGCCCGAAGGACCAGTGGGAATTTATCTCATTACATGTACCATATACCCACCTAAACATAAATCCTTGATCATTGAATATACCATGAAATAAAATGGGATTCTTAAAAATCATTCCATCAAAACATAATCCATGTAAAATAAATGTATTTTGTAAGAATAATTCGTTTATAAACACAATAATAAAAAATAATAATTGGGATATTATACATGAAACATAAACATATAAATAATTACATATTATAGGGAAAATAATTATTATTAACCAATTGAAATTCTTTTTTGAGGAAAATATTTTTTCTTCTTCAAAAACATATTTTTTCTAAAAATTCCACACAATTTTAAAAGAAAATAATTTCTCTAAAAATATGCATGAAATATTAAAATGGAATAATCATGAAAATATGATTTCAAGAAAACATAAAAACCTTTCATGTTATATAAGTTAAAATAAAACATTCTTGTCATACTTTTTCTCATAAGTAAAAAAGAACCTCTTATCAAAAAATGAAAAATATTCCTTTCATACATTTTAATAAAAATTCATTATGTAGTTAAAATTAAAATAAACAAATTGTAGAAATATAGTAGGATTTATTTAATACATATTTAAGAAACATGGACATGGATGATAAATATAAACTTGTATATACATATGTAGAATCAATCTCGAAAAATAATGAGATTGTGAAATTATCCCATACCTTAGGTCTGATATTCATTATATGTATCCAAATATCCTATAGAATCAATTAAATATTGTCACTATATTTTTAAATAATTATAGTTTATTTTATGATATAATATATGATCATATTATCATCTACTTTTTAGTAATATTATTAGTCATCCATTAAGTATTAACTTATTTATTTTTGTGGACGCATGTTTGTACGATAAGTTATTATTAAAATTTATAGGTTATAGTTAAGTCATATAAAAAATTATATTAGTATAATTCATATCATATTTATTCATAAAATTCATTTATATGATCATTATTTAATAAATATGATATAGAATGAGTCACATCGCATCATGGTGATGGTAGGCCATACGTATGGATGAATGACGATATCATTCCCATAATTATTCAATGGTGTTTAATTGGATGGTGTATTATATTTCACAATCAATATATTGTTATAATAATAATTTATATTTATTACTTCTATAATTATACCCATCCAAGTATGGTGGTGGTGAAAAATAAATTACCCGATGGTGTGGAGACGGTATGTCATACATACGCACACATGGTGATTTAATTTTTCATAGGATGGATAGAAGGTGGAATATGGGTGTTTATAATGATAATAATAACTCAATATATAAATGATAATATTGTTATTACTTTTATATGAAACAACTCATGAAGAGGTGGTATAAGAAGAATGAAGTTAGAAAGAATCAGTAGTAGAGATTACCACTTCTTCGACGTGCTCCCTCTAAATGTCCATTTAAAGAAATAGAGTTTTTCATTCAAGAAAACTAAAACCAATAATATGTTACTATAAAATTTAAAAATGGAAAATTTCATAGGATATCCAATATTTATGGCTCAATGAGTTATGATGAAATATGTGAGGAGGTTCCTTTTTTTTAATTGAGGTGAGGCTCACTTTTGAAAACTCCAAAAATATTAATTTATAATAAAATCCCAAAAACCTCAAAAATTTCACAATTTAAAATGTGGGATGAGGTATGGTTGTAATCTACTCATCCAATAAATTTTGGAAAAGTTTTTCTAATAATTTCAAACATATCATTTTAATTAACTCTTAGTATTTCTATTTTATTTTTAACTAGGGAAATAATTATTTCAATATTAAAAGGGTGAAATATTTACTTATTTGACGTAAATTATACCATTAATACATACCATAGAAAATTAGACACAATATCATAATTATAATATATGTTTAAAAATGTTTTATTTATTTAAAATAATTTAATAAAATATTATTTTGATAAATAATCAATTTTGTCAATTTTGACACCATTCAATTCATTTATTTTTAAAAATATTTAGATAACAAGTTAACATCGAGCCAACAATTTTTATATTTTAATAAGCGATGAATGTAATATATAAAATTCATTTTACATATTAACTAGTAAAAATTATGTTAACTTTATTATTTATAAGAATATTTATCTCACATTTCCTTTAATAAAATAATTACTACAATAGATTTGTGTAATTATTTAATATGATTATTTGTTAAATGAAAATAAGAATAAAATAGAATTAAAAATTTAAATCCTCTATATTTAAAAAGAATACTTATAATCAAATATATCTTCTATAAAATCTAACATTAATTTTTTTTATTAATTAAAACATGAATATAACATCCTTAATATCACTTTTAAAAATATATTATATGTGTCATAATCTTTCCCATATAGCTCCAAATGGTCAATAGCTCAACCCTTGGATGATTATGGTTGATATATACACACCCAATAATATTTGTTTTAGTTTTTATGTCTTTTAATGGATATTATCATTTTCATAAAAATTAATTAATTGATTTTTCACTATTAAATAATTTTCACATCATCATTGGACTCATCATTAAGGTAATTTATTATTTCCTAAAAATTAAAAATTAATTATTATGAACAAAAATTTATATTTAAAATAATAATTTATAATCTATTTTATCTTCTATATAACTTTATATTAAAAATTATATATTTATTAAAATTTGAGTGAGATATATTTAACGTTTCCTTACATAAAATAAAATAAATGTCCTTATCTCATAAATGTGGCTTCTAAAGGATACTATTCCAACCCATGAATAGTTTATTCAAAAACACACTAATATAGTGATATTATCTCAAGTGTTAGCGTAATTTTGTAACATTGTTTTCACCCTTAAATATTTGATTTACCATTTTACCGTGTTAAAAAAAATTACCAATGTTGTTATTCAAAATGCCATAAAAATAACGATATTAAAATAATTTGTAATTAATGATTCAAATATGGAATTCATTTTTCAAAATTAAAATCACAAAATTTTAAGTAATTAATATAAATTAATCTTGTTGTCTAAATGAGAAAATGAGTTTTTAAAATTTAAAACATTACAAAAGATGGAAATGTTTATACAACTAAAATAAATGTAATGTTAATGATAATGACCTACATTATATTAAATTATAAAAATATATTATATTTATACATTAAACCATTCAGTAATATATTTTATCCATATAAATTATTTGGATGAAAAAAGTTATTTTTAATTAAAATATAGAACATTTTTAGCAATCATAAAAATGTGAAAGTTATCAGATGAATATCAAGAATTCGTTAAATTTAAATATTTTTGTCCCACATCCAACAATAAAATTCTATTATTACATAAAAAATATCAATGTTTCAAAGTTTTACTATAAAAAAGGGTTTTTCATTAAAAGGTGGAAATATAACCTTTTTGAAAAATATAAATTTTTTACATCAAATAGGTTTTATTCATACCCTATGACAAAAATATCTATAACATGAATATAAAAAATATTTTATTAAGTACGTAAAATATATATTTAAATAATTTTATTTAATAATAGTAATTAAATCAATTTATTCCTTAAAAAATATATAATAGATTTATATTTTTAATAAATAGTTTGTAGCAAAATAATTTAGAAAACATTTTCATAAGTTAGTTATATTTATTCATGCTAACCAAAATGCTAGGTTATAATGTAAATTTTATACTAAGGGTGTCTTTTGATTTTTTTTAATTCTAAGTTGTGTGTAATGCATGATATTGAATAATAAAAAACAATTAAAAGAAAATATTTCATAAAACCATTCAGGTGTTACAATATGTTGGTGTTAGATCTAATGCCATATTTTTAGGGCATTCATCCATTCAACAATTTTCTTTCTATATGGATTGAATCAGAGTGTGAGTTGGATTGATTATTCCTCTAAAATATTAAGGTAGGTTATATATACCTTTTCCCTAAAACTCTAGATTTTTATAAGCTATTTTTGTTCTTCTATGTGTTTGACCTTCTGGGAATGTATTGTTAAGTTAATCAACCCTTGAATGAATGATGAAATATTGTGTATGATAGGTCATGACACCCTTTTACAAGGATGGTGGTTTTTTTCCACAACCCGCCCCACCCATAGGGTGTGGGTTTCCCACTTTTCATGATTATTTAACCCATTATGTGAGTTGATCATTAATTTTAATACTAAGAGTTAGCTATGGTAATGTTGTGGATTGTTAAAGGTGGTAAAAACATTTAATACCCTTATCATTTTTATATGAAATGTATAAAATTTTGAATACCTTGGATTATATATGATTATGAAGGGATTAATGAAATGATTAATGAAATTATCTATAAACAGATGAATGAATCGGTATGATTAAAATGGATGGTTTGTGGTATGGGCCTGAGGACGTATTAGGCTGCTTTGGATATTTATACTCCTCAGATCTAATAACCGATTAAGATTCCTTGTGTATTTCTTCTCCTTGTATTTTGAAACCAATTAGGATTCCTGGAATATTTATACACCTTAGATGTGATGACTAATTAGGATGACTTGTTAATTTATACTCCTTAGATCTGTTGAACGATTAGGATTACTTGGACATTTCTACTCCTTTGATCTAATGATAAAAATAGGATTCCTTGGACATTTATAATCTTTGGATCATGGAATTTATGTTCAGGTTATATGAATGCACGATGTATGGTTTTTTTGATTCTTTCCCTGATTTATGGTTATCCCTTATGATTTAGTTTCTTGATCTTATAGAGCCATGACAGACTAAAAAATAACACTTCTACCTTTATTACTATTAATTATATTATAAATGAAAAATAATCCAGTATATATGCATGCTCTAGAATTGTTATATACACCATTGGTGGTGGCTAACTAAGTGTTTTCTGATAATCAAATCTTATTTAAATTTTTTACCCAGAAAGACTTCATGGATGCAAGTAGGGACTTGGGAAATCAACCTCTTGGTGACTCCTGATTGATTGATACATAGGATCAGGGGAGTATGGGGATGGGCTATGTATCTTGATTATATTGGGATGTTGTTTTTTTATTCTTTTATAATTTTGATGCATGTATTTTACTGGATACCTATTTCCATTTTTTGTATAATTTTTAGAGATTGATAACATACATATCATTTTGTATATAACACTGCCATTTGATTGATTATTATTACTATTTCTTAGAAGGATTACCAATTTTTTTGTTCGGTATTATGATCTGGAATTTTTATTCATTTATGATACAACTTTATTACTATGACTATGGGCTTATATTCTACCCACTATATCATCATATAACCTCAATACTGGTCGGTAGCCTCTGGCATATAATGAGGTGCGCTTGATGCCATGTAACCAATAGACTTGGGGCACTGTTTAGTCGATTCAGGCCATGAAATAACAAATATAATCAATATAACCCATATATTATTATTTTTATACTAATGGAATATGCTATATCCCTATCCTTTTGTATCTAATGGGAAAAAATTCCAATCATGTGAAGGATGGACTACCACATCGCTAACTAATGTAATTCATTTTACATCACCACCTCATATAGATGAATATAATTATGAATTTAATATATATATATAGATGATATTTATGACATTCTTCTTCTTCAATAATTATAATATCACATCTTCCTTCTTATCTTGCAATTTTTTAAGAAATGATAATATCCCTCATGTGCACGTTTGGACTATCGCCTCCACGATGTGATGGGAAACGTTTTTCATTTTATATTAAAATAGATGGTAATGAGGATAAATTTAATGAATATATGTAATGCCCTGACCCCAGTTATGTAGAGTTAGTGCATTATTACATAACATTAGCACGATCACAAGTGATCAAATCCTGAAAGACATATCAGTTTAGTGGCCTTGAAATTACATGTTATATACATAAGTTTTACATTACATTATGAAATAAAACAACAACATCGTGTCTCCTTTTAACACAATAATCTTCCTTAGTATATCCCTATAGGCCAGTCATTATATTCTTTATCGCATCCTAGGAAAAATAAAACATAGAAAAGGGTGAGCTCAGGTGATCAGTAAGTATAACAATATAGAAAAAACATTTATAAATAATAACAAAAAATTACAGAGATGTATAAAAATAAAACACAAGCCTTTTAAGATTAAACATGATCATAATATGGAAAAGATAAATCAAATAATTCCATTTATCTATTCACATGGATATTCAACTATTTGAACAATCACATGTAATATCAACATCCAATTTCATAATGATGGAATGCATAATGTCGGACATCATACCACATAGTCAAGGCCTCATTCCAATACTACAAATAATATTTTGTCAAGCCCTTGTGATAAGAAACTAGTTTTCCTCATGACACCTACCGATGCATTGAGGATCTATAGTGGGCTCCACCCATCACGTACTGAGTCAAATTCATTTATCATATGAAAAGGTTGAAACATAACATAAACATTAATCATAAAACATTCATACGAAATGTTTGTACATTAACCATAAACCATGATTGGTATAAAAATAACACATCCAAATTCAATAATATCAAAAAATCATCACTACAATATGGAATATTGTATCATAATAAATCAACTTCAAACAAGTGTAAAATCCATCAAAGGATATTGACATAAATAAAATCAAAACCATTTGAGAGAAATATCTATTTCTATTTTGAAATCATTTAAATGTAAAATAATTATAAAAGAAAACATTTATTTTGAAAATATTCTTAAATGCTTGAAAGGGAAGCTTCGAAGCAGTTATAACTGTGGAAAATAGCCATACTCAGCGTATAAGTTAAAAAACGTGATTTCCTTAATTTTGTCACAATGGTCGTGAAGGACCTTGTTTAGAAAACGATAGAAATATTCAATTGTAAATATCATATAAAAAGTTAATCAAGGGTATAAATGAAATTAACCCATAGTTTTGGAAATAGTAAAAATGTATAGAAGTAGATTTTCAAAAAAACATGGATTTGGACGATAAAGAGTTCCTAGTAGATACTCATGTATAAACAACCTCGAATAATTAAGAGATTTTATAATTAACCCTGTAATTCCCTAGCCCCTATAGATGGGAGCCGGTGCACTTCATGTTATATTGTCATGGTTAGAAGGAATTAAAATCCTGATGTAAAAATCAGTTTAGTAGTCTTGAAGAAACTATATACAAATATTTTGCTCAAATTACATTGGAAAAGTTTACAAAATAAAAAACATAATGAAAACTAAACACTGCATCCATAAGAACTCAATAAATGATCTCCTCTTTGTCACCTGTTGAAAGTAAAAAATGAAAGGGTTGAGCTCAAATGCTTATTAAGGTTTAAAAATTTTGGATGCATGAATATGATAATAATTGAATCATAATCAATCTGATATAATCATTCTGTCATGGTAAATTGATGAAAAACACACACCATTAATAAACTGATAATGAAATTGCATCCATAGAATTTTTCATATTGAAAACCTTAGCGATAGTAATTACTGATAATGAATAAATAAAATGTGTATTATTAGGATATCATGTATCTGCCACATGAAAACAAAATACCGTAAAAAAAGTTTAGTTCTAAGAGTAGAAACCCGTATGATTTTTGGAAACAAATTCGAAGGGTTTGTCACTAACTAATTAGTCTCGTGAGACCTACTGATGCATCAATGGACTATAGTGGACCCCACCCACCACTTCATGTCAAAATGATTCTTTACACATTGAATCAATACAAGAGAAATATTCCTTTTCAATATCCGTATAAAGTGGAGTATACAGGTTCATCAATATATCCATAATTTAAACAACTTTCAAAATAAACATTGTATGTATAATGGTATACGATTTCGACAACAAACATATCCATTATATGAGATTATGGATATTTAATTTAAATATAATTTCAAATGAAAAGTGATCTCAAATTGGCAGTAGGTACACTACATAAGGATTATTATGTGCAATTTACAAGGTTAGTCACAAAAAAATAGTAGTTGAGACAAAGTCTTTTACCACAATGTAATCGGTCAAATCTTGTGACCCGAACATAATAACCCTAAAATGAATCTTTTAATAACATGAATATAAATAGAATCTTGTTATTATATATAAAATTTTAGTACACATATACCACATATAATAAATATGTGGCGAACATTGAAAATCCCATAGAAATGAAAGTGAGATGAGAAACCTCTTACAAACATCTGGCAATGGTAATGAGTGTTATTGTGAGGGATTAATGGGAGGTAAAAGGGGTATTCCATTATTTATATTTCACAAGTACATAATGGGGGAGGTGAAAAAACATACCCCATCATTAATAATTAAAACTAAAAGGGCACAACATAGGGGAGATTCTTGAACAATAGTGAGAGAGAGGATCCCTTGCCTTACGCTCGAAGGTGTTCTTGTTTGTTCTTAACAACCTAAATAATCAAATATAGCATCATTAATTAATAATTCCAGAACCACATTAATATGTAATTGATATGGAATAACATTATTAATTTCATTAATGTCCATTTTTATGGTTTTAAGAGATTCAATTTTATAGTTTTGGAAGCATTTGTTTACTTGGTTTCATGATTTTTTAACTAGTATTCATGAATGGATGTTCATTTGAAAAGTGGTTCAACATCCATAATTGTTAATATACATTATTATTGAAATTAAAATTATATAAATGATCTTATAATGAATCTATTTATATACCATGAGGATGACCCCTTCGATGTATAAGGCCCCAGCCTTAAACCTTACATAATCTTGAGTTATTACAAGATTACACATTGAGGATCTTTTCAGGTTTAGAGTTTTAGATAATTAGATCATGAAACTTGCATTATATTCCACATTTAAACAAAGTGGATACATAAAAGACAGTATTCATTCTTCCCATCAACGGAAACATATTTAAAATAAAACATGGATTCTTTATTGACACATCCTTGGAACTATCATCACATCATGTACCTTTCCCTTGACCTGTGAAAAACATTTCAAAAACTTGGGATGAGCATAAAAAGATCAGTAAGGGATATAAAAATATGGAAAGGAAACATGAGTACATGTATACATAAGAATGAAATCATACTTTACCCATAAAACATAGGCATATCAAATCATGAATAAATCATAGAAATCATAAGACAGAAAAGGTAACTTGAGGCATTCATAACAATCTTACGTAGGGAGTAACCCTCTTGGTTACGTTTTGGAATACCCATCACAGTATATTTCCTAAATCTCTTCGGAGAAACCTCAATGTTTCAGTCATTCGTGTTACCCAATGCATTGGAGAGCTATATCGGGCTCACCCGCCCTAAGTTTATCACAGAACCACCCATTTTCATAACATTGCCCAAGAACCATAACATAAATGTATCACATAAAACATGAATAAAGGAAACATAACATTTCCAAATTTCAATCACAATATAACATTTTAGTATATTGAAATAATGAATCCATTCAAAAAGAAACCATTTCCAAAACCATTTAAAACATTTAATAAAGAGATTTTTGAATCAAAGTGTCCCATACCACCTTGAAGCTTAAAATTTTAAACCATTAATATCCATATAAATAAATCCTTAAAACCATTTTGAAAACATGGATATTAATAAGAACAAATAATTAAAACATTCAAAATGATATTTTGGTTAAAGGGGTTTTACCAAAATTAGAGACACTTGAATACAATAATTGAGGAATAACATTTAGTCAGAACTTTGTAATATCATGAGAATAAATGGATACATGATATAATACTCCAAAGTACAGTATATACACCATATAAGAGTGAATTGGTGCATAACAACAATTAACCCTCAATAGAAATATCAAATGTGATGAAATCCCTTATAAAGAAGGTATCCTTAAATTAAGGACAAATCAATCTCAAAAATATGTGTGACAAATATAAATAAACCCAATATAAGTGGATATTAATTGTAAAACAATAAAAGGTAATTCACACATATTCAATGGATGACATATTCAATGACTACATGTTGAACCCAAAGAAATTGAAATTGGGTTAAAAAGTTCTCTTGACAGCCTAACGGAATCACATCAAAATGAGTTGATGAGAGATAAAAAGTGTATCTCATCACTTGGACATAAAATTTACATCAATAAGGATATATGAGAACCTATCCCAACATAACAATATGTAAATTAAAAGACCCAACAAAAGAAGTCTTTTAAAAAAGAGGAGGGTGAAAGGTTCCCTTACCGACTTGGGTATCTTTCAAAACATACACCTCATGAAAGAAGGACAATAGATCATTGAGGTAAATACTCATAAACGAAAGTATATTACACAAAGAGTAGAATAATGGGAAGTACATACACCACTCAATGGAATTTGTGGAAAATGTAGCATAAATCTCACGGGAATAAAAGTGAGATGAAAAATCCCTTACGAAAACTCGGCAGCCTAACGACGCCACATAAAACTTCTGAATATGGATTGATGAGATCAAATAGGGTATCTCATCACATTACAATAAAATTTACAGCAAGAGAAATATAAAATAACATCCCCCAACATTACAAATAGGAGCTTAAAAGAAGTGACATAAAGGAGAGTACTTAAAAATAAAGAGAGAGGTTAGATCTCTTACGAATGTTCAGCAGCCTAATGGTGCCACTCAAAACATCCAAAATGGATTGATGAGAGAGAATATGGTCCCCAATCACATGAACATAAAAATTACAGTAAGTGTAATATAAAAGGTCATCCCAATAACAAGAAAGATGAGCTTTAAAAGGAATGACATAAAAGAGTGTAATTAAAAAGAAAGAGAGGTGTAGGATCCCTTACCTCGGGTCCGACTTGACTCGTTCGTTCTTTAATTTCCTGAATAATAAACTTGAGTTAATTTCTACTACCTTAATAACCAT
The DNA here is from genome assembly GCA_963277665.1 of Viscum album. NCBI lineage: Eukaryota > Viridiplantae > Streptophyta > Magnoliopsida > Santalales > Viscaceae > Viscum > Viscum album. The sequence continues at coordinate 437,812,181 of OY728155.1, read as the reverse complement.
TTTCAAGTTCATTATTCCTTTTATATCACTTATTACCATGTCATAAACATTATGTAATCATTTAAGTTAATAATATTTGTTTTGCCGATATTTTGTTCTTAAGTCGAAAGTGGACTTCTTACAATTACATGTTGTTCGTGTGGCCAAATGTTTATTATATCAATAATTGTATTTATGATGTAGATATCATATATGCCATATATATCCAGTACATTTATGCATTTATAACATTACATAATCATTTAGAGGTAAGAAATGAAATGCACCGTTCATGGAGACGGTAAGCCGTGCGTACGCATGAACGCTACTTTCATTTCTATTTCGTATTTTATAGAATGGAATCATAATGATATAAAGGTATATTATAATTCCAGTATAATATCATATATAATATCATAGTTCCATCCTTTATACGTCCCACATATGGTATTTAACGAATCAAATCACTTTGAGGGGGCGGTAGTCCGCACTTTCTTAAATGAAGATATCGCGTTTACCCATAATGGAAACCATAAAGGTATGACAAAAATGAAAAAAAAGAAGCTTAAGGAAAACATAAACATATTATATATCATATATAGAAATAGTGACATCATAATGGCCACCTTTGAAGGTGTTAAATGAGTATTGAACAATCATCGTTTCGGGAGGCAGAATTTCGCCATCCACGGAAACAGTACGTTCTTTAACCATTTGATGTAGTTGTGTGAGAGTTTAGCTCAAATAAATCTTATAAGAACATCCTAGTATATTGAAGATACTGGTGTTGTTACAAAATAAGTAAATAAAATAGTTTAGGGGGTTGGAGAAGCAAAATAAAACAAATGAACATGAGAGAATGAATTACCTTTAAAAGTGTAACTCCTTTTGATTTGAGCCTAAAGGCTTCCATTGAAAGGATTATGCCCAATGGGAATCCTCTAGGATGAGGAGAGGGATGTGGAGAGAGTAAATGGTCAGGGGTTGTCCGAGCCAAAGGCTTGAGGAGTGTGTGAAATGAGGTAGAGGTGGGGGCCTTTTATAAGAGGAGAGGAGGGGCACTTTTGGAAGGTAAGAAATATTACTTTATTTGAAAATTTGTTTCGGTTTTAAAAGGTCCCACATTGATATAATTCGTGGATAAGGTGATAAGGGTTCTAAATCCACCCATCCAATAAGTTTTTGACATGTTTAGGTCATAGAGTTTACATTATCATCTCATTTTATTTAAATCGTCAGATAATGATGTCATCGCTGCATCATTATAATGTCATAAATAATTTAATTTATTTAAGGTCTAAAAATTATAAAAAAATTACTATGATGTAGAAAATCCTTTTAGCTTTCCAATAAATATTTATAATAAAACATCTGACTTTTATAACCCCACTTAAAAATTGTTTTAGTAAAACATATCATGTTTGTGTCATTTTTACTTTTACATTAAATAAAAAGTTATTTATGTCATTTCCGAACCAAAGTGGCTCCATGGGGTCCCAATGTTTACCCATGGCTTTTCTGGGTCGGCCAATACACATTAAATGATGTTAGGACATGTTTCAAGTTCATTTCATATTATTAAAACATTATTTTTACCTTAAACTACACTAATTACCTCTAATCGCGATTAAAAACTTAATAAGTTACTATTCACCAAAAAATTATTTTTATGCCATTGAACCACATTTTACTTCTTAATAAAAACCATGTATGTCGGATTTTTGAAATTCATAACACAAAGATGGCAAAATTTCATTTAAACGGAATATCAGTTTTTATAAGTACCACTTAGTGGTGTCACTATTCATCAAAAATTGATGTTTTTCAAAAAAATCTCAAAAATTCATTCTAAGCTATATTTGATATTCCGAATTCAAAAATGAAGTCTATGTTACAAAATTCAAAACATATAAGTCACATTAATTAATTTAATAATTAATTCCCACTGTCAGAGCAAATAGCGTGTTTTTATGAAACAATAAGTATCAAAAGATTGACACTGGTTTAAGTCTGTTTTCAAAGTGAAATTAATTACAATGACCACTATTGGATTTAATGGTAAAAATATATTCTAATTTCACTTTAAAACCAATTCAAAAGATAATATAATCATATAAATAAATTAGATTAAAAATGGGTTTTGAATTAAAATAAAACATTTTACACTATTCATTAAAAAATGAACTTTATCGGAAAGATACAAAAAATTTACACAAAGTAAATTTTGATGTCCCAATTCTTAATAAGAGTTTTAATTGGTCCAAAAGAATGTTTAAGAGTGAAAAAAACTATATTTAATGATGGTTCAATATCAAAAGGTGATAAGTGAACCTTTAGTGAAAACTAGGGCATATACGCCTAAAATTGAATTCTTTCCATATTTTAAGCCTCTATCCTTTATTGGATAAATGTAAAAACATTTAAAAACATATATAATCATATTTTAGTTATTTATATCCATTACCTCCATTACAACGGCTACATGTTAACTACTATTTAAAATAATATTATTTTATTATTAGAGTACAACGTAAGATTCCCAAGAAACTCGTTGTTGCGTGTTGGGTACGCCATGGAGCATAGCATCCCCTTTAAAGTCATATTAATATTTTATTCACAAATATGGATAAATATGACAATTTCATATTCTTTATTTACCTGGGGTGTTACATCCTTCCCCCCTTTTGGGAATTGCGTCCTCGCAATTTTTAAAATTGAGCTTGGAAACATCCTTGAACGTCCCACATCGGAACAAGAGTCGGTAAAACAATCACTTTAAAATAAAGGAAGATAAGTACAGAGGTCACCCAAGTTAACCCATACTAGGATTCCATGTAGAAAAACATGGACATAGAAGAAAAAGCAAAGGGGCATGTTCTTCAGGGAGAGTGATAGTAAACATGTTTAGGAGAAAGTTAACAATGAGAAAATCACAAACTTGTGATGGGTTAAACGGTATTCGATTCCCCATTAGGAAAAGATAATAGACAACATTTTTGTTTTAAGTTACTTTTTATTGAGGAATTTATTCATAAGGAAACATAATCACTTATCATGTTGACTTTCAACTTTTACTAGATTCCTTAATCAAACTCATATTTTTTCAAAAAGACGAGTATTTAGGGAGACTTGTTCGCATTAAGAGTACTATAATCAACTTCTAGAGAATCACCTAATCCACAAAAGAGAACTATATACATCCCATGTCTTTAGGCTTTAACCAAAACCAAAACCAAAAAAGGTTAGTACAAGGTCAGATAATCCAGAAAAGGATAACCCATTAAAAATAAAATCCATGCTTAATCTCCAAAATTTGTCCAACAAAACCCAAAGTTCAACGAGGACCATCCAATAAAAAATTTGTCCATAAAATTCTTCAATGTAAACCAATATAAGATTGAAACCCAAATATTTGAAGGATTTAGTCACATAGTCTTCCAAGTTAAATCGTAACATTTATCTCCAAACAGCATCAGTTGATCCTAAAGTCTCGTATTGAAAAGTAATTAACCTAATCACATATCCTCTATGATAGGTTAATCATTTTCATAAATAACCCAAAATCAACTTACTCTTAAAAAAAGAATCAGTCAAACTAACCAGGGACTTCACGTAGTCCAGTGGTAGGTGATAAATACCAGTTGCACTTTGATTGTGGGTTCGATTCCCGCAGCTTTGTCCGACGCGGCGGGTAGTCACACGGTCTACATGTTGTCCTTTTTCCAAAACTATATAATTCTCAAATCATTCCCCAAAAAGGGACAAAATCAAAAAAAATAACCATAACATAATTTAACCTCAATTTTATCTCATGCCTTTCACTTCAATAATAACCCATAATTACCTCAAAAGTAAGGATCATATAAACCCAAATGGTTCTTTAAAACTATGTCCACAAAAGAAAAGATAACTATTACTTGAATAAAATTTGCCTATATTAAACATCAGGGTTACACATAATATAAAAAGTCTTCTAATGTAACCCCATCATCAAAAGAGACTTAATACTCTTAAGAATTTCACCATAACTCTTGAAGCCATTATATGTTGACATCTTACTCATTCAACATTCTTCATGATCCATTATCCATTCCTTTCCAACTTATTCTGAAATACCTCTTTCCTAAAAACAAAATCATGAATCATATCCTAAGATTCCAAAATAGGAAAACAATAGTCATGAAATAGTACATACCTTTGATTGGTCATTGTCAGTTTCTTCATCCTCAATCGGAATGGAATTAGGTATTGGTAAACGAATATTGGTACACTCTTGGTGACCCCATTCACGAAACTTTTTCATAGGGAATGTGTTTGCATAATGACCATGCACACCACATTTAAAACATTCAATTGATCCCTCAGAAAGAACTTCTTTCCCTTTCCTTGAGTCAACAGGATGCTTCCTTTTTTCCATGGCAGGTTCTTGCTTTATGACCTTCATTTCCACATCTATAGCATATTTCTGTCCCTTTGAAACATTTTCCTAGGTGTTTCTTTCCACATCTTTGACACATATGTTTTTTAACACACTTACCTTTATGATTATTACATGTACTTCCATAGGGATTTGTTTCTTGCATATATGATGCCTTAGAGAAATTTCCAAGGATTAGGTGGTCAATCATGACTCCAGATAGTTGGTTGAGGATAATCATAAGAGTTCTCATTGCAGCTCCCATATCATTCAGTTTCTTGCTCAAAAAACTATCACAGTTTCCTTCACATCCACTGTTACTTTGGTGCCTGCTACATCCAGCCATTTACTAAAACCAAAAAGGTCAGTGTGAGTATATCAACAAAACCATTATGTACTAATGAGTAAGATAAACACTAATATATACTTACTCATTCACTTTATCTAAAACTAGGACTCTTTCTGAAATCCTAACCATTATGGTAATGTCACTTATGCTTAAAGAATACCCTAACCTCTAAAGTTATCTAAACCGACCTTTGATACCAACTATAAGGCCCCAGCCTTAAACCTTACTTAATCATGAGTTATTACAAGATTACACATTGAGGATCTTTTCAGGTTTAGAGTTTTAGAGAATTAGATCATGAAACTTGCATTACATTCCACATTTAAACAAAGTGGATACATAAAAGACAGTATTCATTCTTCCCATCAACGGAAACATATTTAAAATAAAACATGGATTCTTTCTTGACACATCCTTGACACTATCATCATATCATGTACCCTTCCCTTGACCTGTGAAAAACATTTCAAAAACATGGGATGAGCATAAAAAGCTCAGTAAGGGATATAAAAATATGGAAAGGAAACATGAGTATATGTATACATAAGAATGAAATCATACTTTACCCATAAAACATAGGCATTTCAAATCATGAATAAATCATAGAAATCATAAGACATAAAAGGTAACTTGAGGCATTCATAACATTCTTACGTAGGGAGTAACCCTCTTGGTTACATTTTGGAATACCCATCACAGTATATTCCCTAAATCTTTTCGGAGAAACCTCAATGTTTCATTCCTTCGCGTTACCCAATGCATTGGAGAGCTATATCGGGCTCACCCGCCCTTAGTTTATCACGGAACCACCCGTTTTCATAACAATGCCCAAGAACCATAACATAAATGTATCACATAAAACATGCATAAAGGAAACATAAAATTTCCACATTTCAATCACAATATAACATTTTAGTATATTGAAATAATGAATCCATTCAAAAAGAAACTATTTCCAAAACCATTTAAAACATTTAATAAAGAGATTTTTGAATCAAAGTGTCCCATACCACCTTGAAGCTTAAAATTTTAAACCATTAATATCCATATAAATAAATCCATAAAACCATTTTGAAAACATGGATATTAATAAGAACAAATAATTAAAACATTCAAAACGATATTTTGGTTAAAGAGGTTTTACCAAAATTAGAGACACTTGAATACAATAATTGAGGAATAACATTTAGTCAGAACTTTGTAATATCAGGAGAATAAATGGATTCATGATATAATACTCCAAAGGACAGTATATACACCATATAAGAGTGAATTGGTGCATAACAACAATTAACCCTCAATAGAAATGTCAAATGTGATGAAATCCCTTATAAAGAAGGTATCCTTAAATTAAGGACAAATCAATCTCAAAAATATGTGTGACAAATATAAATACACCCAATATAAGTGGATATTAATTGTAAAACAATAAAAGGTAATTCACACTGTAACATCCCAAGTAAGTAATGAATAATAGATATTTTTTTCTATGTCTATTAATTATTAAGATAGTGTTTTATAGGCTTAAAATTAAAATAAATACAATCTTATGCATGGAATACACTAATATTCTTAAAAGATTGTTTTACTGCCTTTTAATGGAAAACCATTTTTAAATCTACCTTTTGACAATTTTATAAACTATGTTTGTCAAAATAAACTTATTATTTATGATTGGGACATCAAAATTTACCTTGTGTGAATTTTTGGTATTTTTCTGACAATGTACATTTTTTTAATGAATAGTGAAAAATACTGCATTTTAGATCAAAACTGCTTTTTAATCTAATTTATTTATATGATTAGATTATGTTTTGAATTGGTTTTGAAGTAAAATTAAAATGTATTTTTACCATTTTATCCAATGGTGGTCATTGGAATCAATTTCACTTTGAAATTAGACTTAAACTGGTGTCAATCTTTTGATACTTATTGTTTTGTAAAAACACGCTATTTGCTCTGGCAGCGGGAATTAATTATTAAATTACTTAATGTGACTTATATGATTTGAATTTTGTAAAATAGACTTCATTTTTGAATTCGGAATATCAAATATAGCTTAGGGTGAATTTTTGGTAATTTTCTGGAAAACTTCAATTTTTGATGAATAGTGAAACCAGTATGTGGTAATCAAGCAAACTGATTTTTCAGCTAAATGAAAGTTTACCAGTAATGTGTATTGAATTTTGAAAATCCGACATACATGGTTGTCATTAAGAAGTAAAATGTGGTTCAATGAGATTAAAATAATTTTTTGGTGAATAGTAACTTATTAAGATTTTAATCGCGATTAGTGGTAATTAGTGTAGTTTAAGGTATAAATAATGCTTTAATAATAGGAAATGACCTAGACACATGTCCCAACCTTATTGGTTGTATCATGGCCGACCAAGACAAGCCATGGGTCAACTTGGGGTCCCCATGGAGACACTTTGGGTTGGAAATGACATAAATAACTTTTTATTAAATGTTAAAGTAAAAATGACACAAACAAGAGATGTTTTACGCAAACAATTTTTAAATGGGGTTATAAAGATCAGATTTTTTATTATAAATAGTCATTGTAAAGCTAACAATATTTCCTACATCATAGTATTTTGTTTTATGATTTTTAGACATTAAATAAAATGGAAAGATAATGTAAAATCTATGAACTATACAAGTCCAAAACTTATTGGATGAGTGGATTTCGAAGCCTTATCACCTTATCAACGAATTATATCAATGTGGGACCTTTTAAAACCGAAACACATTTTCAAATAAAGTAATATTTCTTTACTTTCCAAAAGTGCCCCTCCTCTCCTCTTATAAAAAGCCCCCACCTCTACCTCATTTCACACACTTCTCAAGCCTTTGGCTCAGCCAACCCCTGCCCATTTACTCTCTCCATATCCCTCTCCTAATCCTAGAGGATTTCCTTTGGGCAGAATCCTTTCAAAGGAAGCCATTAGGCTCAAATCAAAAGGAGTTACACTTTTTAAGGTAATTCATTCTCTCATGTTCATTTGTTTTATTTTTCTTCTCCAACCACCTGAACTCTTTTTATTTACTTCTTTTGTAACAAAAACAGTATCTTCAATATACTAGGATGTTGTTATAAGATATATTCGAGCTAAACTCTCACACAACTACATCAAATGTTTAAAGAACATACGGTTTCCGTGGATGGCGAAATTCTGCCTCCCGAAACGATGATTGTTCAATACTCATTTAACACCTTCAAAGGTGGCCATTATGATGTCACTATTTTTATATGTGATATATAATATTTTTATGTTTTCCTTAAGATTCTGTTTTTTTTTTCATTTTCGGCATACCTTTATGGTTTCCATTATGGGTAAACACGATATCTTCATTTTAGGAAGTGCGGACTACCGCCCCCTGAAAGTGATTTGATTCGTTAATACCATATGTGGGATGTGTAAAGGATAAAGTTAATGATATTATATATGTTATTATACTGGAATTATAATATACTCTTATATAATTATGATTCCATTCCAGAAAATACGAAATAGAAATGGAAGTAGCGTTCATGCGTACGTACGGCTTACCGTCTCCATGAACGGTGCATTTCATTTCTTACCTCTAAATGATTATGTAATATTATAAATTCATGTATTTACTGGATATATATGACATATATGATATCTACATCATGAATACCATTCTGGATATAATGAACCTTTGACCAAATCAACAACATGTAAGTGTAAGAAGTCTATTTTTGACTTAAGAACCAAATACCGACAAAATGAACATTATTAACTTAACTGATTACATGATGTTCATAACATGGTATAAAAGGAATAATGAACTTGAAAAAGATTCATAAGAAAGTAGAGATTAACTCAAGTTTATTATTCAGGAGATTAAAGAACGGTCGGGTCAAGTCGGATACGAGGTATGGGACTTCGTCTCAATCTCCTTTCGTTGAGGCATATTTTAATTTATACACAACTTTCTTTTATACGGTGTATAACCCCCTTTTACTTTTACGTTTATTCAAAAGGAATATTTTTTATACAAAGAGTTTACTAAACGACAAAAGGGAATGTTTTTTTCGTACGTATGTGGCGACAATGACTTCTCCGCCGTCGTGACCGTTATTTGAGTTTCGGCTTCCTCTACAAGCCATATCTTTTTTTTTAAAACGAAAAATAAATACCATGTTTTACTTTGGTATTGAAAATGGTTTTCATAATGTTTTCATTATATCAATGTGTTGTATTGATATCTCGTGATTGAAATGTGGAAATGTTATGTTTCTTTTATGCTTGTTTTATGTGATATGATTATGTTATGGTTCTTGGGCATTATTATGAAGACGGGTGGTTCCGTGATAAACTAAGGGTGGGTGAGCCCGTTATAGCTCTCCAATGCATTGGGTAACGCGAAGGAGTGAAATGTTAAGGTTTCTCCGAAGAGATTTTAGGGAATATACTGTGATGGGTATTCCAAACGTAACCAAGAGGGTTACTCCCTACGTAAGAATGTTATGAATGCCTCAAGTTACCTTTATGTCTTATGATTTCTATGATTTATTCATGATTTTATGAGGTATGTTAAAGTGCCTATGTTTTATGGGTAAAGTATGATTTCATTCTTATGTATATATGAACTCATGTTTCCTTTCCATGTTTTTTTTATAACCCATACTATGTTTTTATGCTCATCCCAAGTTTTTGAAATGTTTTTCACAGGTCAAGGGAAAGGTACATGATAAGATGATAGAGTCAAGGATGTGTCAAGAAATAATCCATGTTTTATTTTAAATGTGTTTCCATTGATGGGAATGAAGAATACTATCTTTCTGTAACCACTTTGTTTATATGTGGAATGTAATGCAAGTTTTATGATCTAATTCTCTAAAACTCTAAATCCGAAAAGATCCTCAATGTGTAATCTTGTAATAACTCAACATTAAGTAAGGTTTAAGGCTGGGGCCTTATAGTTTGTATCAGAGGTCGGTTTAGATAACTTTAGGAGTTAGAATTCTATTAAATGATTATCCAAAAATATTTTTTTTTGAAATGGTATAGCATTTAAAGATTACCATGTTGCTTCATCTAAGACATGTTTGTTCAGAATGGTTTTCCGTAGAGAAAACAGGGAAGCAGTGCTAGGAAGGAATACAGAAGGAAATAACCTTCCGAATCAGCATCTAGAAATGGTCGGAATTGGAACTGAACAGTTTGTTGCAGTAATGGTGCAGTTGACTCAAGCGATAAATGGCGGTGGTATCCATGCACGAGATCATCCAGATCAACCGCAGAGGAACATGTCAGTGGTGGAACACTTAATGAGGGAACATCCACCATCATTCAGAGGATCATCTGACCCTGTGCTAGCTGAAGGGTGGATTAAAGCACTGGAGAAGATTTTTGATGTCATGGGGTGTTCAGAAAATCAAAAGTTTAGTCTTGCTATTTACTGTTTGGAGGGTGAAGCAGATCAGTGGTGGTCTATGGTTATAAATATCAGGGATGCCGATGAGATTGATGCTCTTGACTGGGATAAATTAAAAGGTATGTTTCTTGAGAAGTATTTTCCTAAGGCTGTTCGACTTAGGATGGAAAAACAATTCTTGGAATTGAGGCAAGAGGAAGACTCAGTGACTGCCTATGAAGAAAGGTTCACTCGATTGGCAAGGTATGCTCCAAATTTTATCCGGTACCATGATAGTAAAATCAATCGTTTTTACTCAGGATTAAAGCCAAAATATCGAAGGGCATTAGCTTCTCGAGAGTATAAAAGTTATGAAAAGCTTGTTCGATGTGCTGAGAAGGTGGAAATGGAGTTTGCCGATGACCAAGTGTTCTATAACAACCAGCAGAAGAAGAGACTGAGGTGGCAGGAGAAAGGTAAGAATTCTTCAAAAAAGTCTGATGGTAAGAGAACTAAGTTTCCAGTTTGTGATAAATGTGACAAAAGGCATGATGGTGAATGTCTTCTGAATTTTGGGAAGTGCTACCGATGTGGTAAGATGGGACATAAGGCTCGTGATTGCACTGAAAAGGATCAAGGTGAAGGTAAGAACAAATTTGACTTACAGTTAGTGAAATGTTATAAGTGCAATGAGATGGGTCACTATGCAAACGAGTGTCCGACAAGGAGCTTGAGTGATGGGAAGCAGTTAGACTACAAGCAGAAAGGGGTGGTGAAATCCTTTGCAACTACTTCAGCAGATATCGGTCCATCAAATGAAGTTGTATCAGGTACTTTGTTTGTTTTTTCATATTATCCCAGTGTGTTGTTTGATTCGGGGTCTACACATTCTTTCATCTCTGAAACCTTTTCTAGTAAAATGGGAATACCATCTCAAGAAATGACTCCTGAACTTTTGGTAAAAACACCTGGGGGAAATGTCGAGGCAAAAAGAATTTATAAGAATCTTCTTATCCTTATCTGTGGAAAGAACCTACTTCCAAACCTTATTGTTCTACCTCTAGTAGAGTTTGATGTTATCTTGGGTATGGATTGGCTCTCTATTTACCATGCTAAGATTGACTGTAGAGCTAAAGAAGTTTCTTTTCAGAAAGACTTTCAGTTTGTTTACAAGAATGAACCCTTACTTTTGATAACATATCAAGAGGCCGAGAAACTTGTGAAAGATGGAAATGAATGTTACCTTGCACACGTCGTTGAAAATAAAGGAACTGTTCAGATTAATGATGTGCCAGTGGTAAATGAGTATCCTGATGTTTTTCCTCATGAGTTGCCTGGAATAATACCAGATCGGGAAGTTGAGTTTACTGTTGACTTAGTTCCTGATGCTAAGCCAATTTCAAAACCCCCTTATCGAATAGCACAAATTGAACTTTTAGAGTTGAAGGAGCAATTGCAAGATTTATTAGAGAAAGGTTTCATTAGACCTAGCACATCACCATGGGGTGCTCCTGTTTTATTTGTTAAAAAGAAAGATGGTTCTATGAGACTTTGCATTGATTATAGAGCCTTGAATAATATCACTGTTAAGAACAAATATCCTTTGCCTCATGTCGATGATTTGTTTGATCAGCTCCAGGGAGCTCAGTTTTTTTCAAAGATTGACTTGAGATCGGGGCACCATCAGCTGAAGGTAAAGGAGGCAGATATTCCGAAGACCGCGTTCCGTAAGAGATATGGCCATTATGAATTTGTAGTAATTCCTTTTGGGCTAACCAATGCACCTGCTGTATTCATGGACTTAATGAATAGAATTTTCCATGAGTTCTTGGATAAGTTTGTGGTGGTTTTCATTGATGATATTTTGGTGTTTTCTAAAAGTAAAGAGGAGCATGAAAAACATTTAAGGGTTATCTTGCAAACCTTAAAAGAAAATAAATTGTATGCGAAATTCAGAAAGTGTGAGTTTTGGTTGCAACAAATTTCTTTCCTTGGTCACATTGTTTCTAAAGATGGAATAACTGTTGATCCTGCAAAAACAAAAGTTGTGGAAGAATGGCCAAGACCAACAAATGTAACCGAGATTCGTAGCTTCCTTGGTTTGGCGGGCTATTACCGAAGGTTTGTTAGAAATTTTTCACGGTTATCTAGTCCAATGACTAAGCTAACTCGGAAGGGTGTTAAGTTTATCTGGACAAAAGAATGTGACGATTGTTTTCAGGAATTGAAAAGAAGATTGGTGAATGCTCCAGTTTTGGCACTACCTTCCAAGAATGGTGAGTTTGTTATATACAGTGATGCTTCATTGAAAGGACTTGGTTGCATCCTAATGCAGAATGATCAGGTAATTGGTTATGCTTCACGATAGTTGAAAACTCATGAGGTAAATTACCCTACACATGATTTGGAATTAGATGCTGTTGTTTTTGCTTTAAAAATTTGGAGGCATCATTTGTATGGAGTAAAGTGTGAAATATATACCGATCACAAAAGTTTAAAGTATATATTCACTCAGAAAGAGTTAAACATGAGACAAAGGAGATGGCTAGAATTAATCAAGGATTATGATTGTACAATTCATTACCATCCGGGAAAAGCAAATAAAGTGGCTGATGCTTTGAGTCGAAAAAGTAATACTTCATTAACAATGTTGCGTTTGGAACGTGATCCTTTGGTTAAGGATTTGATGAACTTTGGCATAGAAGTTGTTGGTGCAGGAAGTACTTCTGTTTTGTTTTAGGTATCAGTGAGATCATCTTTATCAGATAGAATCAAGCAAGCACAGAAGCAAGACAGTGAGTTGCAGAAAAAGGTAGAGCTGGTTCAGAAAGGTAAGTTGCCTGAATTCAACATTGATAGTGATTGTGTTTTGAGATTTGGGAAGAGATTGTGTGTGCCTTGTGATTCACAGTTGAAGATAGATTTGTTATGTGAAGCTCATAGTTCCCCGTTTTCAGTTCACCCGGGCAGTACTAAGATGTATAGAGATCTGCGGGAGTATTACTGGTGGGATGGAATGAAAAGAGATATTGCTGATTTTACTGTGAAGTGATTGACTTGTCAATAGGTTAAAGCAGAGCGGCAGTTACCGAAAGGGATGATTCAGCCTTTACCAGTGCCAGAGTGGAAATGAGAGAATATATCCATGGACATTGTTGTTGGATTACCGAAGACATCTCGAGGTAATAATGCAATCTGGGATATTGTTGATCGCTTGAAGATATCTGCTCATTTCCTTGCTTTCTCTCTTGATCAACTTTCCCGTTTGTATCTTAAAGAGATAGTCAGGTTACATGGAGTTCCTCACTCCATTGTATCGGATCGTGATCCCAGGTTTACTTCTAACTTTTGGAAAGGCCTTCAGAAGTCGTTGGGTACTGAATTAAATTTTAGTACAGCTTTTCATCCTCAATCAGATGGGCAGTCAGAACGAACAATTCAGACATTGGAGGATATGCTACGAGCTTGTTCTATGGATTATCAGGGAAGTTGGGACCAACATCTTTCTTTTGTTGAGTTTTCATATAATAACAATTTTCATTCCAGTATACAGATGGCACCATTTCAGGCATTATATGGGAAGCGATGTCGAACTCCAGCTTTCTGGGATGAAGTGGGTGAAAGAAAGTTGATGGGACCAGAATTGGTAGAAGAGATGGCAGAAAAAGTTCAGCTGATTCAGAAACACATGAGAACAGCTCAGAGCAGGCAGAAGAGTTATGCGGATAACCGAAGGAAGGATCTATCTTTCGAGGTAGGTGATCATGTTTTTCTCAAGGTTTCTCCTTGGAAAAGTGTGATGAGATTTGGTAAGAAAGGAAAGTTGAGTCCAAGGTTCATCGGACCATACGAAATTCTGGAAAGAGTTGGATCAGTTGCATATCAAGTGGCTTTACCTCCGAGTTTATCTCAGGTACACAATGTTTTTCACATTTCAATGTTGAGAAAGTATATGCCAGATCCATCTCATGTTTTGAGTCCAGAGGTAGTTCAGCTGGAAGAGAACCTATCTTATGAGGAACAACCGGTCCAGATTCTTAACCATAGGGAGCAAGTGTTACGGAATAAGGTGATTCATCAGGTAAAGGTTTTGTGGAAAAACCACATGATTGAAGAGACAACATGGGAATCTGAAAATGCAATGAGGGATAAGTACCCCCATTTATTCGAAAAGTAAATAAATTGCGGGGACGCAATTTTTTAAAGGGGGGAAGGATGTAACATCCCAAGTAAGTAATGAATAATAGATATTTTTATCTATGTCTATTAATGATTAAGATAGTGTTTTAGAGGCTTAAAATGAAAATAAATACAATCTTATGCATGGAATACACTAATATTCTTAAAAGATTGTTTTACTGCCTTTTAATGGAAAACCATTTTTGAATCTATATTTTGAAAATTTTATAAACTATGTTTGTCAAAATAAACTTATTATTTATGATTGGGACATCAAAATTTACCTTGTGTGAATTTTTGGTATTTTTCTTACAATGTTCATTTTTTAATGAATAGTGAAAAATACTGCATTTTAGATCAATACTGCTTTTTAATCTAATTTATTTATATGATTAGATTATGTTTTGAATTGGTTTTGAAGTAAAATTAGAATATATTTTTACCATTTTATCCAATGGTGGTCATTGTAATCAATTTCACTTTGAAATTAGACTTAAACTGGTGTCAATCTTTTGATACTTATTGTTTTGTAAAAACACGCTATTTGCTCTTGCAGCGGGAATTAATTATTAAATTAATTAATGTGACTTATATGATTTGAATTTTGTAAAATAGACTTCATTTTTGAATTCGGAATATCAAATATAGCTTAGGGTGATTTTTTGGTAATTTTCTGAAAAACTTCAATTTTTGATGAATAGTGAAACCACTATGTGGTAATTAAGCAAACTGATTTTTCAGTTAAATGAAAGTTTACCACTAATGTGTATTGAATTTTGAAAATCCGACATACATGGTTGTCATTAAGAAGTAAAATGTGGTTCAATGAGATTAAAATAATTTTTTGGTGAATAGTAACTTATTAAGTTTTTAATCGCGATTAGTGGTAATTAGTGTAGTTTAAGGTATAAATAATGCTTTAATAATAGGAAATGACCTAGAAAAATGTCCAAACCTTATTGGTTGTGTCATGGCCGACCAAGACAAGCCATGGGTCAACTTGGGGACCCCATGGAGACACTTTGGATTGGAAATGACATAAATAACTTTTTATTAAATGTTAAAGTAAAAATGACACAAACAAGAGATGTTTTACGAAAACAATTTTTACATGGGGTTATAATGCTCAGATTGTTGATTATAAATAGTCATTGGAAAGCTAAAAAGATTTCCTACATCATAGTATTTTGTTTATGATTTTTAGACATTAAATAAATTAAATTATTTATGACATAATAATGATGCAGCGATGACATCATTATTTGACGATTTAAATAAAATGGAAATATAATGTAAAATCTATGAACTACACATGAAAAAACCAATTGGATGAGTGGATTTCGAACCCTTATCAACTTATCCAATAAGTATATCAATGTG
The DNA here is from genome assembly GCA_963277665.1 of Viscum album. Classification (NCBI taxonomy): domain Eukaryota; kingdom Viridiplantae; phylum Streptophyta; class Magnoliopsida; order Santalales; family Viscaceae; genus Viscum; species Viscum album. The sequence goes on along the minus strand of OY728155.1, from coordinate 437,796,489 downwards.
GTAACTTTTTAAACCGAAACACATTTTCAAATAAAGTAATAGTTCTTTACTTTCCAAAAGTGCCCCTCCTCTCCACTTATAAAAGGCCCCCACCTCTACCTCATTTCACACAATTCTCAAGCCTTTGGCTCGTCCAACCCCTGCCCATTTACTCTCTTCACATCCCTCTCCTCATCCTAGAGGATTCCCTTTGGGCAGAATCCTTTCAAAGGAAGCCTTTAGGCTCAAATCAAAAGCAGTTACACTTTTTAAGGTAATTCATTCTCTCATGTTCATTTGTTTTATTTTGCTTCTCCAACCCCCTAAACTCTTTTTATTTACTTCTTTTGTAACAAAACCAGTTTCTTTAATATAATAGGATGTTTTTATAAGATATATTTGAGCTACACTCTCACAAAACTACATCAAATGGTTAAAGAACATACGGTTTCTGTGGATGGCGAAATTCTGCCTCCCGAAACGATGATTGTTCAATACTCATTTAACACCTTCAAAGGTGGCCATTATGATGTCACTATTTTTATATATGATATATAATATGTTTATGTTTTCCTTAAGATTCTGTTTTTTTCATTTTCGGAATAACTTTATGGTTTCCATTATGGGTAAACACGATATCTTCATTTTAGGAAGTGCAGACTACCGCCCCTGAAAGTGATTTGATTCGTTAATACCATATGTGGGATGTGTAAAAGATAAAGTTAATGATATTATATATGTTATTATACTGGAATTATAATATACTATTATATAATTATGATTCCATTACAGAAAATATGAAATAGAAATGGAAGTAGCGTTCATGCGTACGTATGGCTTACCGTCTCCATGAACGGTGCATTTCATTTCTTACCTCTAAATGTGATGTAATATTATAAATGCATGTATGTACTGGATATATATGACATATATGATATCTACATCATGAATACCATTCTGGATATAATGAACCTTCGACCAAATTAACAACATGTAATGTAAGAAGTCTATTTTTGACTTAAGTACCAAATACCGACAAAATGAACATTATTAACTTAACTGATTACATGATGTTCATAACATGGTATAAAATGAATAATGAACTTGAAAAAGATTCATAAGCAAGTAGAGATTAACTCTAGTTTATTATTCAGGAGATTAAAGAACGGTCGGGTCAAGTCGGATACGAGGTATGTGACTTCGTCTCAATCTCCTTTCGTTGAGGCATATTTTATTTTATACACAACTTTAATTTTTACAGTGTATAAACCCCTTTGACTTTTACTTTTATTCAAATGGAATCTTTTTTATACGAAGCGTTTACTAAACGACAAAAGGGAATGTTTTTGTTGTACGTATGCGGCGACAACGACTTCTCTGCCGTCGTGACCGTTATTTGAGTTTCGGCTTCCTCTACAAGCCATATCTTTTTTTTAAAAAACGAAAAATAAATACCATGTTTTACATTGGTATTGAAAATGGTTTTCATAATGTTTTCATTATATCAATGTGTTGTATTGATATCTCGTGATTGAAATGTGGAAATGTTATGTTTCTTTTATGCATGTTTTATGTGATATGATTATGTTATGGTTCTTGGGAATTATTATGAGGACGGGTGGTTCCGTGATAAAATAAGGGCGGGTGAGCCCGTTATAGCTCTCCAATGCATTGGGTAACGCGAAGGAGTGAAATGTTAAGGTTTCTCCGAAGTGATTTTAGGGAATATACTGTGATGGGTATTCCAAACGTAACCAAGAGGGTTACTCCCTACGTAAGAATGTTATGAATGCCTCAAGTTATCTTTATGTCTTATGATTTCTATGATTTATTCATGATTTTATGAGGTATGTTAATGTGCCTATGTTTTATGGGTAAAGTCTGATTTCATTCTTATGTATATATGAACTCATGTTTCCTTTCCATGTTTTTTTATAACCCATACTGAGTTTTTATGCTCATCCCATGTTTTTGAAATGTTTTTCACAGGTCAAGGGAAAGTTACATGATAAGATGATAGAGTCAAGGATGTGTCAATAAATAATCCATGTTTTATTTTAAATGTGTTTCCATTGATGGGAATGAAGAATACTATCTTTCTGTAACCACTTTGTTTATATGTGGAATGTAATGCAAGTTTTATGATCTAATTCTATAAAACTCTAAATACGAAATGATCCTCAATGTGTAATCTTGTAATAACTCACGATTAAGTAAGTTTTAAGGCTGGGGCCTTATACACACATATTCAATGGATGAAATATTCAATGACTACATGTTGAACCCAAAGAAATCGAAATTGGGTTAAAAAGTTCCCTTAACAGCCTAACGGCATCACATCAAAATGAGTTGATGAGAGATAAAAAGTGTATCTCATCACTTGGACATAAAATTTACATCAATAATGATATATGAGAACCTATCCCAATATAACAATATGTAAATTAAAAGACCCAACAAAAGAAGTCATTTAAAAAAGAGGAGGGTGAAAGGTTCCCTTACCGACTTGGGTATCTTTCAAAACATACACCCAATGAAAGAAGGACAATAGATCATTGATGTAAATACTCATAAACGAAAGTATATTACACAAAGAGTAGAATAATGGTAAGTACATACACCACTCAATGGAATTTGTGGAAAATGTAGCATAAATCTCACGGGAATATAAGTGAGATGAAAAATCCCTTACGAAAACTCGACAGCCTAACGACGCCACATAAAACTTCCGAATATGGATTGAAGAGATCAAATAGGGTATCTCATCACATTACAATAAAATTTACAACAAGATAAATATAAAAGAACATCCCCCAACATTACAAGTAGGAGCATAAAAGAAGTGACATAAAGGAGAGTACTTAAAAAGAAAGAGAGAGGTTAGATCTCTTACGAATGTTCGGCAGCCTAACGGTGCCACTCAAAACTTCCAAAATGGATTGATGAGAGAGAATAGGGTCTCTCATTACATGAACATAAAAATTAACGTAAGTGTAATATAAAAGATCAACCCAATAATAAAAAATATGAGCTTTAAAAGGAATGAAATAAAAGAGTGTACTTAAAAAGAAAGAGAGGTGTAGGATCCCTTACCTCGGGTCCGACTTGACTCGATCGTTCTTTAATCTCCTGAATAATAAACTTGTGTTAATTTATACTTACTTAATAACCATTTTCAAGTTCATTATTCCTTTTATATCACTTATTACCATGTCATAAACATTATGTAATCATTTAAGTTAATAATATTTGTTTTGCCGATATTTTGTTCTTATGTCGAAAGTGGACTTCTTACAATTACATGTTGTTCGTGTGGCCAAATGTTTATTATATCCAGAATTGTATTTATGATGTAGATATCATATATTTCATATATATCCATTACATTAAAGCATTTATAACATTACATAATCATTTAGAGGTAAGAAATGAAATGCACCGTTCATGGAGACGGTAAGCCGTACGTACGCATGAACGCTACTTTCATTTCTATTTCGTATTTTATAGAATGGAATCATAATGATATAAAGTTATATTATAATTCCAGTATAATATCATATATAATATCATAGTTCCATCCTTTATACGTCTCACATATGGTATTTAACGAATCAAATCACTTTGAGGGGGCGGTAGTCCGCACTTCCTTAAATGAAGATATCGTGTTTACCCATAATGGAAACCATAAAGGTATGAAAAAAATGAAAACAACAGAAGCTTAAGGAAAAAATAAACATATTATATATCATATATAGAAATAGTGACATCATAATGGCCACCTTTGAAGGTGTTAAATGAGTATTGAACAATCATCGTTTCGGGAGGCAGAATTTCGCCATCCACGGAAACCGTATGTTCTTTAACCATTTGATGTAGTTGTGTGAGAGTGTAGCTCTAATAAATATTATAACAACATCCAAGTATATTGAAGATACTGGTGTTGTTACAAAAGAAGTAAATAAAAAGAGTTTAGGGGGTTGGAGAAGCAAAATAAAACAAATGAACATGAGAGAATGAATTACCTTTAAAAGTGTAACTCCTTTTGATTTGAGCCTAAAGGCATCCTTTGAAAGGATTATTCCCAAAGGGAATCCTCTAGGTTGAGGAGAGGGATGTGGAGAGAGTAAATGTTCAGGGTTTGGCCGAGCCAAAGGCTTGAGGAGTGTGTGAAATGAGGTAGAGGTGGGGGCCTTTTATAAGAGGAGAGGAGGGGCACTTTTGGAAAGTAAAAAATATTACTTTATTTTAAAATGTGTTTCGGTTTTAAAAGGTCCCACATTGATATAATTCGTGTATAAGGTGATAAGGGTTATAAATCCACCCATCCAATAAGTTTTTGACATGTGTAGGTCATAGAGTTTATGTAACGCCCCGACCCCAGCTACCCAGAGTCGGTGCATTACTTCGTAACATTGGCATGATCACAAAAGATCAAGTCTCGAAAGACCGATTAGTTTAGTAGCCTTGGAAACAATAGATACATTCGTAAACGTTACATTACATCATAAAGTGAAAAACTACAATAACAAAGTCTCCATAGTCCACACTCATATCCTCTTCTGACTATCCCTGCAGGTCATTCATAAAATACTTCTTCACATCCTGGAAAATATTAAAACATTGAAAGGGGTGAGCTCAGATGCTCAGTAAGGATAACAATATTGCGGAAGCTTTCATAAATAAACATAAACATTTAAGGCAATGTATAACTAAAACAAAAGCCTTTTTAAACATGAACTTCAACATAATATGGCAAAAGTAAAATGAGATAATGCCATTCACTTCTTCACATGGATATTCTACTGGTCGAATAATCACATGCAATAACAATAACCACTTTCATAATGATGGAATGTATAATGCCGGACATTCTGAAACATTTTGTCAAGGCCTCGGCCAAGACATCTAAAATGATTAAGGCCTCGGCCAAAACCATAAATCAAATTGGGAAAGGGCCTCGGCCAATTCCACGTCTAGTTGTCTCATGAGACCTACCGATGCATCGAGGAGCTATAGCGGGCTCCACCCGTCACTTATTAAGTCCAATACATTCCTCATATGAATAGGTTTAAACATATCATAAACCATAAAATAATCGTATCACATAAAACATGCATAAAGGAAACATAACATTTCCACATTTCAATCACAAGATATCAATACAACACATTGATATAATAAAAACGCTTTCAAAACCATTTTCAATACCAAAATAAAAGAAAGTTAAAACTTTGTATTTATTTTTCATTTAAAAAAATGATGGCTTGTAGAGGAAGCCAAAACTCAAATAATGGTTACGGCGGCAGAGAAGTCGTTGTCGCCGCATAAGTACGGAAAGAAAAACATTCCCTTTTGTCATTTAGAAAAACGCTTCGTATAAAAAAGATTCCTTTTGAATAAACGTAAAAGTCAAAGGGGTTTATACACCGTATAAAAGAAAGTTGTGTATAAAACCAAATATGCCTCAATGAAAGAAGATTGAGAAGAAGTCCTTAAAAGATCATTTTTAAAATAAAATATATCTATTATGTGTATTCACTATAGGTACACATAAAGAACGTAAAAATACATAATAGGACTTAATAATATCATGACATAATTTGAAAGTAGGAGATTAACCCAAAGAATGAAAGTTGGGTTAAGAAATTCCCTTACCTCGTGTCTGACTTGACTCAACCGTTCTTTAACCTCCTCAAAATCGGGTAACTCTTTTTGATTTGAGCCAAAGGCTTCCTTGGGAAGAGTTCTGCCCAAAGTGAGGATTCTATGAGTAAGGGAGGAATGTTGGGAGAGTATTTGGGCAGAGGTTGGCCGAGCCAAATGGCTTGAAGGTGTGAATAAGGTGGGAGAGGTGGGGGCCTTTTATAAGTGGAGAGGAGGGGCTCTTTTGGAAAGATTGAAATGTTACATTATTTACACAATGCTTTTCGGATTCTAAAGGTCCCACACTTATATAACTAGAGGCTAAGGTGATAAGGGTTCGAAATCTCCTCATCCAATTGGCTTTGGACAAGTGTAAGCCTTGGATTTTGCATTATCTTCCCATTTTATTTAAATCGTTAAATAATGAGGTCATCACTACATCATCATGATGTCATAAATAATTTAATTTATTTAATGTCTAAAAATTATAAAAAAAATACTATGATGTAGGAAATCTTTTTAGCTTTCTAATGAATATTTATAATCAAAATTTGGACTTGTGTAACCCCACTTAAAAACTGTTTTAGTAAGACAACTCATGTTTGTGTCAATTTACTTTTAACATTAAATAAATATATATTAATGTCATTTTCCAACTAAAGTGGCTCCATGGGGTCCCCAAGTTGACCCATGGGTTTTCTTGGTCGGCCATGACTCATCCAATAGGAGTATGACAAGTTTCATGCTCATCTCATATTATTATAACATTATTTGTACCTTAAACTACACTAATTACCTCTAATCGCGATTAAGAACTTAAAAGTTACTATTCACCAAAAAAATTATTTTAATCTCATTGAACCACATTTTACTTCTTAATGACAACCATGTATGTCTGATTTTTGAAAATCAAATCACAGAAGTGGTAATATTTCATTTAAACGAAAAATCAGTTATTTAACTACCACTTAGTGGTTTCACTATTCATCAAAAATTGAAGTTTTTCAGAACAATGCCAAAATTTCACCCTAAGCTATAATTGATATTCCGAATTCAAAAATGATGCCTATTTTACAAAATTCCAAACATATAAGTTGCATTAATTAATTTTATAATTAAATCCCGCTGTTACAAAAAATAGCGTGTTTTTAAGAAACAATTTATATCAAAAGATTGGCAATTGTTTATGTCCAATTTCATTGTTAAATTAATTCTAATGACCACCATTGGATAAAATGGTAAAAATATATTCTAATTATACTCTAAAACCACTCAATAGTATAATTTATCACTATGAATTATTTTGATTAAAAAGGTTGTTTTAAGTATTTTTCACTATTCATAAAAATTTGGAAGTTCTCGGAAAATTACAAAAAATTCAACATAGGCTAATTTCAATATTAGGAATACAAAAATGAAGTCCATTTTGAAATATAAAATTTCTATAAATTTAAAAGGTGGTTATTACTATTCATAATCGGCTATTTTGATTAGTTGCGGTGTGTTAGAACTTGAACTTGCGTACAATGCAAGCTATTGCATTATTGAAAGAGAGGCGTATCGTGGAAGCTCGGGGTGTTACATTCTCCCCTACTTCAATAAATTGCGTCCTCGCAATTTGATATAAGAGGTTGAAAATAGAAAATACCTTTGTGGAAAACCCACATCGGAAATAAGGTTAATAAAATTTAGCCTTAATAAGAGGGAAAATGGAAATAAGAAAGTCACCACCAAATTATGATCTCGATAAGGAGAACATTGGTGGAAATTAAAGACATATAATTGGAAGAAAAACGTAAATATTTGTAGGGAGTGATTGAGGTCATCAATCACAATCAACTGTCAAATTGAGGGCCTCAAAGCCTTCAATCTATGTTGATTTAAAATATCATCAGTTCAACCAGACATAAGGTATTAGGATAACACATTTTTTTGTTTTAATATCCCTTTACTAAAGTTTAAGAATTAATTTATTCATTGAATAAGAGATAGGTATATATATATTTATGCTTGACAATTAGAGTTTCAACCTTCAAATCATCTTTCACTCAAAAAGATAATAGAACTCAAAAATATTATACTTATCCTAATTGTATAAGGTTCCAAATGTTAACACATACCATTTAAATTAGTAAAATTATTTGTAATAACCAGGGACTTCCTGTAGGATAGTGGTAGGAAATAAAGGCCTGTCGCACTATGATTGTGGGTTCGATTCCTGCAGCTTTGTCCGACTCGACAGGTTATGCCCCACCCTGCAGGTTGTCCTTTTCATAAAACTATAGTATTCCAAGAATAATCTCCAGAAAATTTTTAACCTTAAATTTACTATCCAGGGTTCAACTTAATCCACTCCAACCTTTATAGTTATCCAAAATACCTCTATCCAGACTTTCTCTAAAAGGTCTCTTAATTCCAAAATCAATTTATCAGATTCCACAAACAAATATTAGTTTCTCTTATTATCACATACTAAAAATATGATTACCTTAATCATATTAAAACCTTACTGAAATCAAAAAGTACTGCAGTACAATCCATATATATATTACATTATTCTTATAACCAGAATATAATCCTTGAGTCCAAAAGCACCAATACATTAGTTATTCTGCTTCAACTGTAGTAACAGCATAAGATTGTCCTTGATCCCTTGGCCTTTTCTGAGGTAAGTTTCCCTGACGCTTAGGACATTCATTTGCATAATGACCCATTTCTCTACAATTGTAGCATTCAACATTGACAGCCTCTTTCTTTCCCTTGCAATCACGAGCCTGGTGACCCTTTTCTCCACATTTATAACAAACTCCCATTCCTTTTAGGCAAGTACCAGGGTGATTCTTCCCACAATTATCACATAATGGAAAATCCTTCTTTCCCTTTTTCCCATTATCTGTCTCTTGTTCCACCGTTCTCTTCTTCTCTTGCTTTACTTTGTTGTCATAAGACTTAGAGAATTCCTTTTCTGTCTTGATAGCACATGAGACAATATCTTCGTATGATGAGAAGGATTGTGATACTAAAGCTCGACGGAGAAATGGTTTTAACCCATCAAAGAAACGATCAATCTTACTCCTTGGGTTACGTATATAATCGGCAGTATGCCTCACTAACCTTGTAAAGTTAGCCTCATACTTTGCGACATTCTCATCCTCCTTCTGCCTCAAACTCAGAAATTGCCTTTCCATATCTGCTCGATGGCCATGAGGAAAGTATTTTTCTAAGAAAAGCTCTTTGAACTCCCTCCATTCCATATTCGATACGTCATCATCTTCCTTTGTGTTTTGAATCAGCGACCACCACTGATCGGCATCTCCAGTGAGGCGGTAAACTGTCATGACAACCTTCTCCCTTTCACTACTCCCCAAGGCATGGAATATTTTCTCTAATGAATTTATCCATTGCTCAGCTACAGTAGTATTTGTACTCCCATTGAAGGTTGGTGGTTGTTGCCTCATGAAATGGTCTAGCATTGATCCTCCACGTTGCGGATCAGGGTGCTCCATACGAGTAAGGTTATTATTCATAACCTGTGTGAGTTGTCCCAGTACGGTGAGAAGCTGATCAGCACCAGTTGTATCTCCAGATCCATAATAATTATCTTGAGCAGGAGGGAAATCCCTACACGGAGTTCGTGCATTGATACGGTTTCCATTCCTTCCACTAGGCGCCATTTCTAAATAATGGCATAAACTGGATTAGTTTATGAATCAAAATACATAATTCCATACTTGTTAAACACTTTACATAAATTGAACTATTTATGGATATAATCCATAATCATAAAAAGAAATGTTTTCTTTGAGGAAGTATGTACTCATAACCCTTCATAGTGGTTTGTAAAGAAAATGAGAATTATCCTAAGCATATCCCCCAGGAGTGTCGTAACCAAGAGTGCAGCAAGGCCCGTTGTCGTGCACCAGTTCCCGTTCGAGTCTAGCTCAAAGCGGTGTTTTAGGGTTTTACCCCTAGGTACATCTGTGCCAGAGCCGCCTCTACCTGCTCGTATCCAGACAGGGATGTATTGCTCGGAAAGGTCATAACATCTCTATAATACCAAAATTCTAGGAAGTTCTTCTATACTAATCCTCAAAGTCTATCTTTGGGCTATGTGCTCTAATCAGAGTTTATCTAAATCTAGCTTCCAAGGTTAGTACTAAACTGCCTCTGATACCAACTGTAACGCCCCGACCCCAGCTACCCAGAGTCGGTGCATTACTTCGTAACATTGGCATGATCACAAAAGATCAAGTCTCGAAAGACCGATTAGTTTAGTAGCCTTGGAAACAATAGATACATTCGTAAACGTTACATTACATCATAAAGTGAAAAACTACAATAACAAAGTCTCCATAGTCCACACTCATATCCTCTTCTGACTATCCCTGCAGGTCATTCATAAAATACTTCTTCACATCCTGGAAAATATTAAAACATTGAAAGGGGTGAGCTCAGATGCTCAGTAAGGATAACAATATTGCGGAAGCTTTCATAAATAAACATAAACATTTAAGGCAATGGATAACTAAAACAAAAGCCTTTTTAAACATGAACTTCAACATAATATGGCAAAAGTAAAATGAGATAATGTCATTCACTTCTTCACATGGATATTCTAATGGTCGAATAATCACATGCAATAACAATAACCACTTTCATAATGATGGAATGTATAATGCCGGACATTCTGAAACATTTTGTCAAGGCCTCGGCTAAGACATCTAAAATGATTAAGGCCTCGGCCAAAACCATAAATCAAATTGGGAAAGGGCCTCGGCCAATTCCACGTCTAGTTGTCTCATGAGACCTACCGATGCATCGAGGAGCTATAGCGGGCTCCACCCGTCACTTATTAAGTCCAATACATTCCTCATATGAATAGGTTTAAACATATCATAAACCATAACATAATCGTATCACATAAAACATGCATAAAGGAAACATAACATTTCCACATTTCAATCACAAGATATCAATACAACACATTGATATAATAAAAACGCTTTCAAAACCATTTTCAATACCAAAATAAAAGAAAGTTAAAACTTTGTATTTATTTTTCATTTAAAAAAATGATGGCTTGTAGAGGAAGCCAAAACTCAAATAATGGTTACGGCGGCAGAGAAGTCGTTGTCGCCGCATAAGTACGGAAAGAAAAACATTCCCTTTTGTCGTTTAGAAAAACGCTTCATATAAAAAAGATTCCTTTTGAATAAACGTAAAAGTCAAAGGGGTTTATACACCGTATAAAAGAAAGTTGTGTATAAAACCAAATATGCCTCAATGAAAGAAGATTGAGACGAAGTCCTTAAAAGATCATTTTTAAAATAAAATATATCTATTATGTGTATTCACTATAGGTACACATAAAGAACGTAAAAATACAAAATAGGACTTAATAATATCATGACATAATTTGAAAGTAGGAGATTAACCCAAAGAATGAAAGTTGGGTTAAGAAATTCCCTTACCTCGTGTCTGACTTGACTCAACCGTTCTTTAACCTCCTCAAAATCGGGTAACTCTTTTTGATTTGAGCCAAAGGCTTACTTGGGAAGAGTTATACCCAAAGTGAGGATTCTATGAGTAAGGTAGGAATGTTGGGAGAGTATTTGGGCAGAGTTTGGCCGAGCCAAATGGCTTGATGGTGTGAATAAGGTGGGAGAGGTGGGGGCCTTTTATAAGTGGAGAGGAGGGGCTCTTTTGGAAAGATTGAAATGTTACATTATTTACACAATGCTTTTCGGATTCTAAAGGTCCCACACTTATATAACTCGAGGCTAAGGTGATAAGGGTTCGAAATCTCCTCATCCAATTGGCTTTGGACAAGTGTAAGCCTTGGATTTTGCATTATCTTCCCATTTTATTTAAATCGTTAAATAATGAGGTCATCACTACATCATCATGATGTCATAAATAATTTAATTTATTTCATGTCTAAAAATTATAAAAAAAATACTATGATGTAGGAAATCTTTTTAGCTTTCTAATGAATATTTATAATCAAAATTTGGACTTGTGTAACCCCACTTAAAAACTGTTTTAGTAAGACAACTCATGTTTGTGTCAATTTACTTTTAACATTAAATAAATATATATTAATGTCATTTTCCAACTAAAGTGGCTCCATGGGGTCCCCAAGTTGTCCCATGGGTTGTCTTGGTCGGCCATGACTCATCCAATATGAGTATGACATGTGTCATGCTCATCTCATATTATTATAACATTATTTGTACCTTAAACTACACTAATTACCTCTAATCGCGATTAAGAACTTAAAAGTTACTATTCACCAAAAAAATTATTTTAATCTCATTGAACCACATTTTAATTCTTAATGACAACCATGTATGTCAGATTTTTGAAAATCAAATCACAGAAGTGGTAATATTTCATTTAAACGAAAAATCAGTTATTTAACTACCACTTAGTGGTTTCACTATTCATCAAAAATTGAAGTTTTTCAGAACAATGCCAAAATTTCACCCTAAGCTATAATTGATATTCCGAATTCAAAAATGATGCCTATTTTACAAAATTCCAAACATATAAGTTGCATTAATTAATTTTATAATTAATTCCCGCTGTTACAACAAATAGCGTGTTTTTAAGAAACAATTTATATCAAAAGATTGGCAATTGTTTATGTCCAATTTCAATGTTAAATTAATTCTAATGACCACCATTGGATAAAATGGTAAAAATATATTCTAATTATACTCTAAAACCACTCAATAGTATAATTTATCACTATGAATTATTTTGATTAAAAAGGTTGTTTTAAGTATTTTTCACTATTCATAAAAATTTGGAAGTTCTCGGAAAATTACAAAAAATTCAACATAGGCTAATTTCAATATTAGGAATACAAAAATGAAGTCCATTTTGAAATATAAAATTTCTATAAATTTAAAAGGTGGTTATTACTATTCATAATCGGCTATTTTGATTAGTTGCGGTGTGTTAGAACTTGAACTTGCGTACAATGCATGCTATTGCATTATTGAAAGAGAGGCGTATCGTGGAAGCTCGGGGTGTTACAGTTTACATTATCTTCTCATTTTATTTAAATCGTCAGATAATGATGTCATCGCTGCATCATTATAATGTCATAAATAATTTAATTTATTTAATGTCTAAAAATTATAAAAAAATTACTATGATGTAGGAAATATTTTTATCTTTCCAATTACTATTTATAATAAAACATCTGACTTGTATACCCGCACTTAAAAATTGTTTTAGTAAAACATATCATGTTTGTGTCATTTTTACTTTTACATTAAATAAAAAGTTATTTATGTCATTTCCCAACCAAAGTAGCTCCATGGGGTCCCCAAGTTGACCCATGGCTTGTCTTGGTCTTCCATTACACATCCAATGAGGTTATGACATGTGTCAAGTTCATTGCATATTATTAAAACATTATTTTTACCTTAAACTACACTAATTACCTCTAATCGCGATTAAAAACTTAATAAGTTACTATTCACCAAAAAATTATTTTTATCCCATTGAACCACATTTTACTTCTTAATAAAAACCATGTATGTCGGATTTTTGAAATTCAAAACACAAAGATGGAAAAATTTCATTTAAACGGAAAAATGAGTTTTTATAAGTACCACTTAGTGGTGTCACTATTCATCAAAAATTGATGTTTTTCAGAAAAATCTCAAAAATTCACCCTAAGCTATATTTGATATTACGAATTCAAAAATGAAGTCTATTTTAAAAAATTCAAAACATATAAGTCACAATAATTAATTTAATAATTAATTCCCGCTGTCAGAGAAAATAGCGTGTTTTTATGAAACAATAAGTATCAAAAGATTGACACTGGTTTAAGTCTGTTTTCAAAGTGAAATTAATTCAAACGACCACTATTGGATTTAATGGTAAAAATATATTCTAATTTCACTTTAAAACCAATTCAAAAGATAATATAATCATATAAATAAATTAGATTAAAAATAGGTTTTGAATTAAAATAAAACATTTTACACTGTTCATTAAAAAATGAACTTTATCGGAAAGATACCAAAAATTTACACAAAGTAAATTTTGATGTCTCGATTATTAATAAGAGTTTTATTTGGTACAAAAGAATGTTTAAGAGTGAAAAAAACTATATTTAATGATGGTTCAACATCAAAAGGTGATAAGTGAACCTTTAGTGAAAACTAGGGCATATACGCCTAAAATTGAATTCTTTCCGTATTTTAAGCCTATATCCTTTATTGGATAAATGTAAAAACATTTAAAAACATATATAATCATATTTTAGTTATTTATATCCATTCACGCCATTAAAACGGCTACATGTTAACTACTATTTAAAATAATATTATTTTATTATTAGAGTGCAATGTAAGATTTCCAAGAAACTCGTTGTTGCGTGTTGGGTACGCCATCGAGCATAGTATCCCCTTTAAAGTCATATTAATATTTTTATTCAAAAATATGGATAAATATGAAAATGTCATATTCTTTATTTACCTGGGGTGTTACACGATCAGTTAAAAATAAACTCTTGGATTTGGCTTGGCGGTTTTGTGCACAGTAAACTTGTTTTGTATTATTATTCCATATTATGAACATGTAAAAATTTCTGAACATTAATCAAGATAAGATACATATATCATGACATGGTTAAACGATTGAAAAGGTTTAATGACCATTATTGAATATATTAATGAATATTGAAAACCCGTCTTCCTGGAGTGTGATAAATTTACACATCTAGGACATTGATAACATTTATTGTATAAAAGTAGGGGAAAAGACAAATTATGATGAAATAGTCCATTAACACAATTAAAATCTTGTACATGTAAGGTACTAGAATTTTCATGGAATTTGGATGAGGGGAGGTGATAAGGGAGAAAAAAAGAATGGAACCCTGTAAAATAAATTGAAAGAAAAGAGAAGGAAGGTTCACCTCTTGAGTACTTCTCCTTGAGAATCTCTTTATGATCATTGTTTTGGGCCTTTTGTTGAGACCACCAGGTCATGGACGTGGGGAGAGGGCTTGGGGAGAGTATTTGGAACAATTTAGGCATGGTTTGAAGACAGAGTGGTGTGAGAGGAAGAGGGGATGAGGGGTGGTTTATATATTAGAGAGGAGAGGATCTTTCTTAATATTATAATCATTAATTTTTTATTTCATCTCAAGAAAACCAATAATGAGTATTATATGACCAAGAATAGTAATATATATTTTTGAGTTTGAACCAATTGGACTTACCTCAGTAGATCATCATCAATGACTAAATAATTTCTTTATTTATCATTTATCATATATTATCATATTTTACTACTCTTAAAAAATTTAAGTATTTCAAAAAAATTACAAAAAATTAATCCTAACCATTTTCTGGCATTTAAAATAAAAAAATGAAGACCATTTTTCAAAAATAATTTTCTAAATATGATAAATTAAATATTTTATTAAAGTAATTATTTAATCAAAAAATATAAACACTTAAAATATTCATCTTCATTTTTAAGGTCCCTAAATTCATTTTTACATTCAAGTGCATAGACACCATTCATAAAAGTCATATTACTACTCATAAGGGTACATTACTATTCATAAAGGTAGGTTAATATTCATAAGGGTATGTCACTATTCACCGAAAATTAGGTTATTTCTATCAGACTCTAATTATCATCTTGATCAAAATCGTGTATGTTAGAATTTTAAAATTCAAACACATAGCTGACAATTATACTTTTTAAGTCTACGTTATGGATATATTCTATATGTAACCTTGTTTTGTTCCATTTAGGATTAGTGATTCTTGAAATATAGGCAATAACTTGAATGTATTTAAGAAAAAATACCATAAAACTTATGGGGTTCTACATTATTCCCTCCTTCGGAAATTTCTTCCTCGAAATGTTTTTTCATTCATAAAGCCCATAAAAATGATGTGGGTGGTTCTTCTTCATAACATCCTTAGGTTCCCATGTTACATCCTCTATATTAATGTTTTTACAATGAACATTTACCAGACGAGTTGTCTGATTTCTCAATACCTGCTCACTTGTGCCAAGAATTATGATAGGCTATTCACAGTATGATAAATTAGTTTCCAGTTCTGTTTCTTCATATGGGAGTACATGCATTGGGTATAGAATGTATTTTTTCCACAATGAAACATGGAACACCTCATGAACTTTGGAGAGACTTGTTGTCATTGCTAAATGGTAAGCTACAACTCTGATTGTTTCCATAATTTCAAATGGTCCGATGTACCTGGGGCTCAGTTTCCCGTTCTTACCAAACCTTATGAGACCCTTCCATGGAGATACTTTCATAGTGATATGATCTCTAACATGGATTCCCAAATCCTTTCTCTAGTTTCCATAAAAACCCTTCTACCTACATTGGGATGATTTTATATGGGCTTGGATTGTAATCACCTTTGCCATGGAATCATCAATAAGTTCTGGTCCAATAAGTTTTCTCTCACCAACTTTATTCCAACAAATTGGAGTCTACATCTCTTTCCATATTTTGCTTCATATAGAGCCATTTTAATACTTGAATGGAAACTATAGTTGTACGATAATTCCACCAAAAAAAATTATTGATCCCACATTCCTTAAAAGTCTAGAGAGCATGATCTCAACATGTCTTCTAGAGTTTTAATAGTCCTTTCAGACTGTCTGTTAGTTTGAGGGAGATAAGCAGTACTCAAATAGAGCTCATTATTCAAATCCTTCTATAGATTTTTCCAATATTTTAATGTAAACTGGGGATCTAGATCAGGAAAAATCGATTGAGGTTTACTATGAAGTCTTAAAAATTCATTAATATATAGTCT
This sequence comes from Viscum album, assembly GCA_963277665.1. Classification (NCBI taxonomy): domain Eukaryota; kingdom Viridiplantae; phylum Streptophyta; class Magnoliopsida; order Santalales; family Viscaceae; genus Viscum; species Viscum album. The sequence continues at coordinate 437,780,035 of OY728155.1, read as the reverse complement.
TTCCAGATGCTCAAGTGGTAAATCCTCTCTTATTGGAAGAAAATGTACTGATTTTGTGAGATGATCAAAAATTACCCATACTGAGTCATTCCTTCTCGGTGTTCTCAGTAGTCCGGTGAAAAAATCCATCGTAATGTTATCCAACTTCCACATAGGAATAGGTAGAGTTTGTATCACTCTTTTGGGACAGTGTCTCTCTGCCTTCACATGTTGTAAAACTAGACAGCTTGACACACAGTCAACTATTTCCATCTTCATATTGTCCCACCAAATATGTTCCTTTAGATATCTATACATCTTTGTTCTACCCATGTTTATTGAGAAATTTGAGCTATGAGCATCATCTAATAGTTATCCTTTTAGCTCAGGTACTGATGAAACACATAACCACATTCCAAATTTCAGAACTCCTTCCTCACACACGAAGTCTTCCAATCTCCTGTCATTTAAATCATTAATTTTCTTCTGCATATTCTCATCATTAGATTGAGATATTTTTATGTTGTCTAGTATAGATGTTTTAGAAATCATTTGAAAGGGGAAAGATGTTTCCCCATCCATAATAATTCCCATATCCATCTTTAGTAGATCCATGAATATAGGATCTGTTAAGTCAAAATTTCTCTTTTGACTTCTTATTTATTTTTGGAAATCACAAATGTATTTTTAATCGTATCGTACTGACTATGTCAATTTTATCATATAGACTCTGTCACTCGTATCGTACTGACTCTATCAATCGTATCGTACTGACTCTGTTAATTGTATCGTACTGACTCTGCCAATCGTATCGTACTGACTCTGTCAATCGTATCATACTGACTCTATCAATTGTAATTGTACTGACTCTTCTATTCATATTTTTTTAATAATTGTTTTGGTACTTAGTAAAAAACTCTTGTTTCATATTAATTGTACTATTGTTTATCATCTTCATATATCATGTTTTAACTAATACGATGTCGTTGAGTTAGTTACAAACTAATCAAAACAATGTTGTGGTTTCTATTTCAATATGACCAATATGATGCCAGGTGTCCAAGTACCTCTGAGTTTTTTAGAGAAATATGACCATTGGAGTCAACATGACCGTTGAAACCCAAGGCCTATAAACAGGAGGTCATTTGAAGCTGAAAGGGAGACTTTTGGAACAACTGTGATACTCTACTTCTATCAAGTTCTAGAGAGAGACAATGTGACTTCTCTCATCTTCTTCATGTGTCCAATCATCGTATCGAGGGATTTCAAGTGATTGAAAGACAGAGGTGTTGATTACCTACAAAATCGAGGGCTGCCAGGGATAGGCAGACAGAGGGACCGATCATCGCATCGAGGGCTGCCTGGGATAGGCAGACAGACGTTCCAATCATCGTATCGAGGGCTGCCAGGGATAGGCAGACAGACAGCCTGATCATCGTATCGAGAGCTTACCAAGGTGTTGGTGAGACATACCTTTTATCCGAGGTGAAAGGATACCCCTTCTCTTTGGGTCAAATGAATTGTAATACTTTTACTTTTCCTCTGCTGCTTGTATTAGAAAGGAATTTTTATTGTTTCATTTCTTCCTTACATACTCTATTGTAATTGTTTCAATTACAATCATTCTATTACATATTTATTGATTGATTCTATACGCTTTAAAGTATAATCATTCATCTTTATATACAATTGTTTTATATTTCATCAGTATTACAATACATCATACCTTTTATATTCAATACAATTGTGGGTGTTTGTATTTGTATTAGTTTAAGACCATTTAAACTAATCTCTTAAGTGTTTAAATACAAAGTTTTTTAAACCTACAATTCACCCCCTCTTGTATTGTTCCATCTAATATCCATATACATCTACATATTCAATCCAACAATTGGTATCAGAGCAGGTTTTCCACTGATTTGTATTACTAGCTTTATTTCATTCATATTACTGTTTTTAACTACTTACTACACTAACGGGTGGAGTGGTAATGTTTTTGTTGTATTATATGGCAGGAATGAATATTGGGTCAATAGACAATCTGAATCCTTCTAGAGCACACATCTTTGATGGTAATGACTATGAGTATTGGAGAGATTGTATGAAGACGTTTGTTATCAATACTGGTGTAGAAAAATTTATGATGCTTACTAGAGGTTACAAAATTACGGACAAAGAAGTCAGTACATTCACTAACCAAGAGAAGCAAAAATATCAACTGAATTACAAGGTATGCAATACTTTATTATGCTCTATGACCAGGAACATATATTTCCAGATATCTTCATGTGAAGCAGCCAACTGTATTTGGAAGAAATTAGAAGTCACTCATTTTGGTACATCCAAGGTTATAGAAACAAGAAGGGAAATGCTTCGAGCAGAGTATCATGGATTTGTTTTTCCTTATGAAGAGCCATTATGTAAAGTGCAACAAAGATTAATGACAATTTTCAACAGCTTATAATCTATGGGAGAAAAAGGCCTTGATGATGAAGCTCTAGTAGACAAGATTATAGATATAATTCCAAATGAATGGGAGTCAAAAAGTACAGCTATTGATGAAAATAGAAAAGTTTCCCAGATTACTCTTTATGACCTTTTTGGAACTCTTTTACAGCATGAGTCAAGAATGAAGAGAGATGCTGATTTCAACATGAAGAAAAATGGGAATGAAAGTGTAGCCATTACATCTAAAGCTAAAACACCTGAAAGGATTACAAGATTTGAATCCAAGAAAGTTATATCTGATTCAAGTGATTGTGATCTTTCAGACAATGAGTTAGCCAATCTCGCTCGAAGGATGAATATGATTGTGGGAAAGAAAGACTTCCAATATAGATTCAAAAGGAAATATAGGAAGGATAAGAATGATTCAGAGGTAACTTGTTATTAATGTAAGAAAGTAGGACATATAAGGCCTGATTGTCCTTTATTAAATAGAAATGTTATAAAGGAGAAACACTCAAAAAGAAACAAGAAAAAGTTCAACAAGGCAAAGACAAAGAAAGTCTTAAAGAAAAATGATACCTGGAGTGCAAGTGGTCATGATTCTTCAAATTATTATTCAGAATATGAGTCCTCAGGACAGAGAAATATTAGACTTATAGCTAGACTACCAATTGAAGATCATTGTCTCATGGATAAGGTACACAATGCTGAAGCTATTACAAATGTCTCTTTATGGATGCAACGTTTTCTTATCCCAAGGAAAGGGGATAGATAAAATATAAATGTTTCTGATATCTTCATGTTGGACTATCTTGTCAACATGAGAAAAGTGAATCTCATGGGATATGTTTTCGAAACAATTAAGAATGTGAAGTCAGGGGAAATCAAATCTCATTAGATTATGTATCCATCCATTCTTACAAAGCTTATTCTTGAGAGTATGAAGTTTTGAAACATTCCTTTGAAAGGAAAGTTGATAGATCTAAAACCATCTTGGATTAGCAAAAGTACTATGAAGAAGTTGAATGTTTGTTTTGATCAGAATTCAAAACTTTTTGTTAAGGATGTCGAAGTTGAATCTCCTCAGAATCAATCAGCACATATGCCAGCCAAAGACATTAAATCTACTGGTATTACTAAAAAGTCTGATCCGCAAACCAGTTCAAAGCCTAAAAAGAATCCAAAGTACAGTAAGGAGGTTATAGCCAAATGGTGAAAGGATAAGGAGCAGAGAAAGGAAGGTGATCCAAAGTTCGGTCTTGAACCAGGTGAGGCTTTCGCAGAAATAATAAGGGTAGATGAAATCCTTAAACCTGAAAAGAAAAAAAGACTATTTTGAAAAGAAAGGCTCAATACTTTGATATCTCGAAAGTACTCAGAATGGTTGAGGATTCTAGTGCTCAACTAATGGAAGAATTGCAGCAAGAACCCATCGTACAGATCCTTCCTCAGAAAGAAAAGGGAAAACAAATGATGGAAGAGTTAAAAGATGTGGAAGAGGAGGAATGAGATTTTCTTTTAGAATTTCTTCAGAGTTCAAAGAAGAGTATGGAGGAATCAGTTCAAAAGCCGAGTGAAGGTGTTGAACAAATCCCTCATGCCGATCAAGAACCTTTTGAAACTTCTGAAACTACGAATAAAACACCCACTCAAGTAAATCAAGGTTCTCAAACTTCTCACACTGATAAAGTTATTATTATCATTGACAAAGTGGATGAAGAAAGAAAGCAGAAAGAAAAAGAAAAAGGAAAACAGCCAGTTCTAGACTCAGGCCGATCAAATGAATTTCCTTCGTATGATGAAGATACTGATTCAGAACATACAATCTCTCTCAAGAAGTGTGACTATATTGTTCATGTTTTGATAAGGGTTGAAAAGACGATTCCATAATTTCCCAGGCTTGAAGGGAAGATTGATTTTAATACGGAAAATCAAAAGAAGAAGTTTGGCTCAGTAAAAGAATTAAGAAAGAAAGTTTTGTCAGTTGAAGCCAATTTAAAAGTTATTTCAGAAAGTTCAGCTGCCCATAAGAAGGCCTGCAAAAAGATGACCAAGTGGTCATATAAAACAGAGAGCTTAGTCAATGATCATGAGATAGCAATTAAAGATTTTAGAAGGTTTTCAAATGAGCTTGCAATTGCATTAAATAATCTTGACAAAGAAACAATTTAAAGGGTGAATCTCTTGTCTTCCCAACAAGCCAATTCTCCTTCTGTAAAAGACTTGCAGGAGAGAATGAATGCTTTTTAGGCTGAGTTTTCTAAGGTTTAATCTTTCAAGGATGAAATAGATCTCTTAAATAAATAGAACTCTGGGTTATCCAAAGATAACAAGAGTTTTCAAGACAGAATTGATACTCTTGAAGAAGTAATTAGAGTTCAGGAAGAGACAATCAGAAATCAGGATCTACTCTTTTCCGATCAACAAGACTTTCTTAGATCTCAGGGTGATGCTATTTCTGAAGACAAGAATGAAATCAAAAATATGAAGGTAGTTCTTCATGAGTTAATCAAAAAAGAGAAAGAAAGGGAAAACAAGTGACTTGTAATTGTTTTCATGTTTGGCCTTGTTTGTAATCGTAATTAAATTTATTGTATCCATTGTCTTGTATTCATTTTCTAACTCTTTCAGAAAATTCAAGTTTACCCCTTTGATTTTGTAAATCACAATGGGGTGAATGTTTTATCAAGGGGAGAAAGTTTATAAAGGGGGAGAAGGTTTTATAAAAGGGGAGAATGTTTTACAAAGGGAGATAGGCTCAATCGAATTCCTCGAAACCAAGGAAAGTCTATGAATACAATCCTTAGGAAATTATACACCTAAGGGGGAGTTAGTTGTATTCAAATTAATATTCAGAAGAGCTTCCAATAACTCAGGGGGAGATAAGTCTTTCTTGTTATATTTACTTAGTGTGTTGTGATTTCCAAAAAGGGGGAGATTGTTAAGTCAAAAGTTCTCTTTTAACTTCTATATTTTGTTTTGGAAATCACAAATGTCTTTTTAATTGTATCGTACTCACTCTGTCAATCGTATCATAATGACTTTGTGAATCGTATCATACTGACTCTGTCAATCATATCGTACTGACTCTGTCAATCGTATCATACGGACTCTATCAATCGTATCGTACTAGCTCTTTCAATCGTATCGTACTGACTCTATCAATTGTAATTGTACTGACTCTTCTATTCATAGTTTCATTACTTGTTTTGGTACTTAGTAAAAAAACTTGTTTCATATTAATTGTACTATTTTTTATCATCGTCATATATCTTGTTTTAACAAATACGATGTCGTTGAGTTAGTTACAAACTAATCAAAACAATGTCGTGCTTTCTGTTTCAATATGAACGTTATGATGCCAGGTGTCCATGTACCTCCGAGTTTTTCGGAGAAATATGACCGTTGTAGGAAACATGACCATTGGAACCTGATGCCTATAAATAAGAGGTCATTTGAAGCTGAAAGAGAGACTTTTGGAACAACTGTGATACTCTACATCTATCATGTTCTAGAGAGAGACACTATGACTTCTCTCATCTACTTTGTGAGTCTGATCATTGTATTGAGGGCTTTCAAGTGATTGAAAGACAGAGGTGACAATTACCTACAAAATCGAGGGCTACTAGGGATAGGCAGATGGACGGAGCGATCATCATATCGATGGCTTTTGGGGATAGGCAGACAGACATTCCGATCATCGTATCGAGGGCTGCCAGGGATAGGCAGACAGACAATCTGATCATCACATCAAGGGCTTACCAAGGTTTTGGTGAGAAATACCTTTTATCCGAGGTGGAAGGATAACCCTTCTCTTTGGTTCAAAAGAATTGTTATACTTTTACTTTTCTGCTGCTTCTTGTATTAGAAAGGAATTTGTATTGTTTCCATTCTTCCTTACATACTCTATTGTAATCGTTTCGATTACAATCGTTCTATTTCATATTGTATTGATTGATTCTATACACTTTAATGTAGAGTCATTCATCTTTATATACAATTTGTTTACATTTCATTAGTATTACAATACATCATACCTTTTATATTAAATACAATTGTGGGTGTTTGTATTTGTATTAGTTTAACACCTTTTAAACTAATCTCTTAAGTGTTTAAATACAAAGTTTTTTAAACCTACAATTCACCCCCCTCTTGTATTGTTCCATCTAATATACATATTCATCTACATATTTGATCCAATAGGATCTCTCTCAATCCTCATTTGAGTTTGAAGTACACGATCTTTCATGCTTAATGCTTCTTCCACCTTATTTTCCTTTCCTGTGTGGTAGTGTATTGAACAATCATAATATTTGAGTAACTCGAGCCATCTCCTTTGCCTCATGTTTAGTTCTTTCTCTGTGAAAATGTATTTCAAACTCTTATGGTCCATATAAATCTCACATCGTTCCCCATAGAGATAATTTCTCCATATTTTCGATCAAAGATTACAGCTGGTAACTCATGGTCATGATTTGGATAATTTTCTCATGAGACTTCAAGAGTCTTGATGCCTAAGCTAGAACTCTATCATTTTTCATAAGGATAGATCCTAGTCCATTATTTGATGCATCGCTGTATATTAAAAATGCATCACATTCATATGGAAGTTTCAAAATTGGATAATTGGCCAATATTATTTTCAATTCCTCGAACCATTCTGTACATTCGTTTTTCCATAAAAACTGAACTCCATTAAGTGCGAGCTTGGTAAGTGGGTTAGCCAATTGGGAAAAATTCTGAACAAAACACCGATAGTAACCTAATAATCCAATAAAGCCATATACATCAGTTATGTTTATTGGTGTGATCAATTCTTGGATTACCTTTTTCATTGTAGGATCAACTAGGATTCCATCCTTAGAGATAATATGTCCAAAGAATGAAACTGATTGAATCTATAATTCGCACTTTCTAAACATCCCATATAATTTGTTTGTTCAAATAGTTTTCAGAATAATATAAAAGTGATTCTCATATTATTCATAGATTTTTGAGTATACAATGATATTATCGATGAATACCATGACAATGTTATCAAGATATTCCTTGAAAACTCTATTCATTAAATCCATGAAAACAGAGGGTGCATTTGTCAGTCCAAAAGGCATCACTATAAACTCGTAATGCCCATACCTAGTTCGAAATGTTTTCTTAAGAATATATTCCTTCTTCACACGTAGATGATGATATCTGGATCGATGGTCAATCTTCAAAATGTATTGATATCCATGAATTTGATCAAATAAATCATCAATCTAGGGCATATGATACTTATTATTTATTGTAATAACATTTATTTCTTTATAATAAATGCATAACCATATTGATCCATCATTATTCTTAACAAAGAGGACAGGGACTCCCCATGGAGAAACACTAGGTCGAACAAATCCATTTTCAATCAATTCCTCTAGTTTTTTATTTATCTCCACTATTTCCACGGTTGCCATTCTATAGGGAGTGTTTGATATAGGTTTGAACCAGGAATTAAATCAATAGAGAACTCAACTTCCTACTCAAGTGGATGTCCTAGTAAATCCTCGGGAAATACATCCACATATTCTAGCACTATGTTCACATTTTCAATTTGAATATTTCCTTCCTCACCCATAGATATTGTGTTCTATTCCTCTCCAATAATTTCATTTAACATAGCTACTGGGGGTGAGTCTAGATAAGAATAAGATGGTGAGGTCTCTGCTCTATAGATAAGAGATTCTAAACCTTTTTCAACAATTGAAATTCATTTTTCTTACAATATATCTTCGCATCATAATTTGATAGAAAATTCATACTGAGAATTATATCAAATTTAGTCATTGGTATGATGATATGGTTAGCAACTAAAGCATGTTTTTGTGTCTCGAGGGTGACAAGTTGACATGCCTTTGTTACAATGATGCATCCCCTAGAAGTTTTGACTGATAAATCCTTTATTATATCAAATAGGACATGTCAAATTTTCGTGAAAAAATGGGAAGATATAAATAAATGTGATTATCCATAATCGAATTAAGTGTTGGCTATGTTTGAGGAAAAAATTAAGTACATCCCACAACGTTATTAATAATTTCAACTTCAGCAGTTGTAATCACATAAACTCTCCATTTCTCTCTTGGATTTTTCTTACTCAAGTTTCCTTGGTGCTAAGCGCACTCATTTTTATAGTGTCCCCTATCTCTATAGTTGTATCATTAAACATCTTCAAATTGTTTCTTCTCCTTGTATTCATGAGATAAATGACCCTTTTCTCTACACTCATAGCAGACTCTGATGCCTTTCAATAATTTCCCGAGATGATTCTTTCTATATTTCTCACATAATGGGAATTTCTTCATTCCTTGGTTCTTCTTTGGTGCTTTACCTTCCCCTTTGTTATCAGATTACCTCTTTTTATCATGGTTTCCCTTGAAAAAATTTGATCTATAAAATTTCATCTCTTTTTTGATGGAACATGATACAATTTCATCATATGATGACAATTTTGGAGAAGCTAGTGCCCTTCAAAATCTAGGCATAACACCTTTAAATAAATGAGCAATCTTGTCTGCTAAGTCATGTAATTAATCTACAACATACATGGCTAGCCTTGTGAAGGTATCCTCATACTCTACAACATTATCTTCTTCCCTTGGCTTTAATCCATGTAATGTCCTCTTTATTTCGGTTCATTGCTCAAGAGGGAAATATTTTTCAAGAACATTTCTTTAAAAGTTCTCAATTCCATATCTTCTATTTCTTCTTCCTCTATAGTATTCTGAATTAAAGAACACAATTTATTAGCATCTCCCTTGAGACAATATACTACTAGTACCACCTATTCATTTTCATTGCATCTTAATTCCATGAATATCTTTTCAAGGGACATGATCCATTGCTCAGAAACCACTAGATAAGTAGTCCCACTGAAATATGGGGGCTTCGGCCACATGAAACGATCCAACACTTGTGTGTAATGCTTATTCGTTACAACCTGAGTATGTTTCCCCAATATGGTCATGATCTGATCTTCTCCAACATTGACTGTGTTGAATTTCATAGTGGGGAGATCCCTACCTTTCCCATGAGTATTGATTCCCATTATTCAGTTAGACACCATTTCTATATAATGGCACAAACTAGATTAGGGTATGATTCCTAATGTATCATCTTAACTTAACAAAACACTTAGCATAAATTGAAATCCTACGCATGGATAATACCATAATTAGAAAAATGGTTTATTTGAGGAATGATTTTCATTTCGATCATTCATAATGGATTGTAAAGGAAACATGAATTATGCTAAGCATATCCCCCGGGAGTGTCGTAACCATGAGTGTAGCAAGGACCATTGTTGTGTACCAAGATACAATGGTTGAAGCCTAAAACTCCTTGTCAGAGCTTTCTCTCCTAGGTACATCTGTGCTAGAGCCACCTCTACCTGCTCAGATCCAGACATGGATGTATTTTCTAGAAATATTCACAAAATCTATCTGTTTCCAAAATTCCAAGATGTTCATGTATGTTCATCCTTAAATAATACCGTAGGGATTTGGTCTTAATATACGTTTTCTAATCTAGTATCCATGTTTTCTACTAAACTTCCACTAATAAAAACAGTAATGCCCTGACCCTTCTAGACAGGATCTGGTGCAGTACCTGTTATATAGGCATGGTTAGAAGGAATCAAAATCCCAAAGTAACACTCAGTTTAGTACAATTGACGAAACTAGATACATATATGTTAATCAAATTAAATTGGAAAAATTTACAAAATATAATACATAACAAAAACTAAAAATTGTATTCACAAGAACTCAATAAACGATCTCCTCTTTGTCACATGTGGAAAGTAAATACGAAAGGGGTGAGCTGAAATGATCATTAATGGTTAAAAATAGTAGAAGCGTGAATAAAATAATAAGTGAATCATAACCAATCTAACATAATCAATATGGCATGGTGAATAGAAGAAAAACTCATTCCATTAATAAACTAAGAATGAAATTGTATCCATAGATTTTGTCATAGTGAAAAACTCATGGAGACTAATAAATGATAATGAATAAAGAAAATTATTATTATTTGGACTTCATGTATCTGGTACATGAATCCATAATACCGTAAAAATAGTTTAGTTCTATGGGTAGAAACCTGTCATATTTTTTGAAACAAACTTGAATGGTTTGTCGCCAACTGATTTGTCTCATTAGACATACCGATGCATCGAGAGGCTATAGCGGCCCCCACCCACCACTGAATGTACAAATAATTATTTATACATTGATTCAATATAGGATAAATGAGACTTTCCAATATCTTTATAGATTAAAGTATACAGATTCATTAATACTTCCATAACAAAAATAACATTCCAAATAAACACCGTATGTAAAATTGTATATGGTGTAGAAAAAAAAACATTTACATGATGGGAGATTATGAACATTTAATATAAATATAATTTCAAATGATGATTCACCTCAAATGGGAATTAAGTACAACACAGAATGATTATTAGGTGCACAATACCAAGTTAGTCACAACAAAATAGTAGTTGAGACAATGTCTCTTACTACAATGTAATCGATCGAATCATATGACCAGAACATAATAACCCTATAATGAATCATTTAACAAAATTAATATAAAGTTAATAATTTTATTATATATCAAATGGAAGTACACATAAACCACATACAAGAAATAATTGGCGAACAATGAAAATCTCCAAGAAATGAAAGTGAGATGAGAAACCCCTTACAAACATTTCAGCATTGTAATGTGTGTTATTGTGAGGGGTTAATGGTAGGTAAAAGGGGGATTACACTATTTATATGTCACAAGATCAGTATGGGGTAGGTTTGAAAACTTACCCCATCATCTGGAATTAAAAATAAAAGGTCACAACATACTGGAGATTCCTGAAAAAAAGTGAGAGAGAGGATCCCTTACCGTACGGTTGATGGTGTTCTTGTTTGTTCATAACTACCTAAATAATACAATTTATCATCATTAATTAATAATTTTGGAACCTCATAAACATGTAATTGATATTTTTTAACCTTATAATGTTTATTAGTGGAATTTTTAAGGGGTTTAAAACATTCAATTTTACTGTTTTGGAAGCATTTTCTGACTTGGTTTCATTATTTGTTTACTTGTATTCCAGAATGGAAGTTCATTAGAAATGAGGTTAAACATCCAGAGTTGTTAATAAAAATTATTAGTGAAATTTAGGAGATATAAATTATCTTATAATGAATCTGGTTATATACCATGATGATGACTCATTCAATGAGTTAAAAATAAACGCTAGGATTTTTCTTGGCATTTTGTGCACAATAAACATGTTTTGTATTATTATTCCATATTATGAATGTGTAAAGATTTCAGAACAATAATCAAGATAAGATACAGATATTATGACCTTTTTTAACCATTGAAAAGGTTTAATGACCACTATTTAATATAGTAATTCAAATTTAAAACTCGTCTTTCTTGAGTGTGATAAATTTACACATCTCGGACGGTGTTTACATTTATTGTATAAAAGGAGGGGAAAGAATATATTATGATGAAATATTTCTATAGAACAATGAAAATATAGTGCATGTAAGTTACTGGAGTTATCATGTAATTTGGATGAGGGGAGGTGAGCAGATAGCACAAAATAAAGGAACTTTGCAAAGAAATTGAAAGAAAAGATAAGGAAGGTTCACCACTTGAGCACTCCTCCTTGAGAATCTTTTTAAGGACTTTGTTTTTGGCCTTTTGGTGAGACCAGAAGGTCTTGGACGTGGGGAGAGGGCATGGGGAGTGTATTTGGTATAATTTAGGCAAGGATAGAACATTGAGTGGTGTGTGAGGAAGAAGGGGTGAGGGGTGATCTATATAGAGGAGGGGAGAGGAGTTGTCTTAATATTATAATCATTAATTTATTATTTCTTCTCAAGAAAAAAATAGTGATTATTACATGACAAAAAATAGAAATATATTCATGTGACTTGGTACCAATTGGGCTTACATCAGCAGATCATCATCAATGTCTCAATAAATTCCTTATTTAGAATTTATCGTAAATTATCACATTTTTCTATTCATAAAAAATATAATAATTTCTGAAAAATACCAAAAATTAACCCTAACCATTTTTCAATGTGTAGAATCCAAAAAGGAAGTCAATTTTTCCAAAATAATTTTCTAAATATGATTAATTAAATATTTCATTAAAATAATTATTTAATCAATAAATATAAACACTTAAAACATTCATCATCATTTATAAGGTTTCTGAATTCATTTATACATCATAGGGAATGTAAATCAATCATAAGAGTCATATTAATACTCATAAGGGTAAGTAACTATTCATAAGGGTAGGTTACTATTCACCAAAATTATGATTATTTTATGAGACTCTAATTATCATATTGATCACAACCGTGTACGTTAGATTTTTAAAATTCAAATCACAGAGCCGGAAAATATTATTTTATGGATAGTTTATGGCTATCTTCTATAAGTAACCATGTTTTGTTCTATAGGGGCTCATTAATTCATGAAATATAGGTTATAACTAGAATGTATTTAAGAGAAATGTACCGTAAAATGTTTAGGGTGCTACAAACCCTTACCCTATACTTTTCCTTGATCGAGTATATGTTAACCTCATGTATAATTGATAAATAATTGTTATTAAATTATACATGAACCACATTCATAAATATTATATCATATATGATCTTTTAATATTGCTTTGTTAACAATATTTCAGTTGTATCATCGTTTCAGGTGTCAACTGATTTGTTTTCCTTTATATGTTGGGTTACGTATGTCATGATTGATATGTAGAAGATGTATTTGATTCATAACTGGAATGATATTATATTCTTAAACGTAATTTTTAATCATAAAATGAAAATTATTCTTGAATGGTTATGATGGGGAATGAATCCTATCGCCTTCATGGAGAAAGTAATACGTATGTACGCACGATTGACAATACAATTCTATTGTTGGGGAAATCATATGTAATTGGATGGTATATCATATATAAAGAATACCTAACAAGTTATATTTATTATTTACATCAGTTATACTAATTATTATACCCATCCAAATAATGAAGAATTTGAATAACAAACTACATCACGACGTGGAGATGTTAAGTCGTACATACGCACATATGGTGACTTTTTATTCATAGGATGGATGGAATAATGAATATGGTTGTACCATATTTATAATAACATCAAATTATTTTTATGGTACTGATGTTATTATCTTCGTATGGGAATACCAATGAAAGATGAAGTGGAAGATGAAATGAACTTTGAAATTGGTGGTGAAATTATTAGGTCTCCATCAGGTGTTCCCTTTTGAATTGATCAAAAGGGCTCCCTAGGTAGGCTTTATGATCAAGGCCCAACCTCTGTATCTAAGGGATGGTATTTGGGAGGATATTTGAGTGGGTTTTCGTTGGGCCAAATGTCTTTGGAGGTGTGGTTTAGAGTGAAGTGGAATCACCCGTTTATAAGAGAGGTGAGGGTCACTTTAGGAAAAGCTTGAAATATTATTTTATTATACAATAATATTTGGTTTATAAAGGTTCCAAAATGATTTAGATCGAGGCTAAAGATGGTATGGGTCTAGAAACTCTCAACCAATATGTTTTAGATAGATTTGGGTCACAATATTCACCTTATATTTTAGATTTAACTCTATGGTAAATAGTTTATCTTTTACCATGTATTCTTGTATTATTATAATAAATGGTTAATAAACATTCTATAAACATCCAAGAGAACCTGAAGTGGTTAATTATTAATATATATAACATTATCTATGTACTTTTTCTGAACCTTATATTTTTCGGAATATTATATCATTTAATAATATTGACTTTTTTAAAACACATTTATGTCAATTCTAACACTATTTGGTATTATGTTTTTTTAATGTCATAACATCATGATTACATCAATAAAAATTCATTGAATCTACCATAGCATGTCAAATTAACCTATAAAATTTGTGGAATTCATCAAAAGTCCCAATTTACATTTATTTGGATATATATAATATCAATTTTGTAATCATTCATTCATAAGGTAATTACTGCATCATCATTGTGTCATAAATATATTGAATTATTTAATTTCAAAAAATTATAAATAAAATACCATTATGTAGGAAATCGTTTTTCCTTTCTAATTAATAGTTAGAATCGAATTAATCTTATGTATAACCATATATTAAAAATGGTTTAGTTATTAATCTTTGAATTTTACACTTTTAACTCTTCTTTAAATAAAATAATAATTAATGTCCTAATCTAATCCTAGTGGACCAAAATGGTCATATTTTATTCATAAGGTTGATTTTGGTTGAAATACACTTATCCAATATAATTAGGACATGTGTTAGGGTAAGTATAACATCATTTTTAACTTTAATTTCCCTATTTACTTATAACATTGGTAAATAAAAGTCAAAAGTTACTATTCAAAAAAACTATTTTCATCTTATTGAGCCACATTATACTTACTTATATCAACCATTTCTCTCAGATTTTAAAAATTAAATTCACAGAAGTAGTAAAATTATGTTTTGTGCCAATTTTCAAATGTGTCTAGTAGGTGGGTAAATGATAGTATAAAGTTCAATAAAATTTTATATATCTAAACCTAATATAAAATGACTCTAATGAATTAAATTTAACTTATATTGTTATTATGTATCTATTTTTACCTGATATAAATTTAAAAAAAATAATTATTTATTTAAATAAATAGTCGTTTTTGAACAATAACGTAGTGTTTTTCACTATTCATAAAAATTTTAATGTATTCAGAAAAATACAAAAAAAATCAACATAAGCTAATTTTGATATTCCAAATAAAAAATGAAGTCTACTTTAAAAAATAAAAATTATACAATTTCAAAAAGTGGGTATTACTATTCATAACATCTAGTTTGACTGGTCCATGTGTGTTAAAACAACAAATTGCATACCACACAAGCTATTGAATTATTAAAAGGGAAACATACCTTGGATTCTTGGGGTGTTACATTATCCCCACCATTAAGTAATTTCATCCTTGAAATTTATAAAATATTACTGCATAAAATGATTTGGATGGTTCTTTATTATAAGTTCCTCGGGTTCCCACATTGCATATTCTATCTTATGGTTTCTACATAGAACATTCACTAGAAGAGTCATCTAGTTTCTCAACACTTTTCTCTAGTATCAAGAATTTTGATAGCTCTTCACAAAAAGACAGGTCGGGTTCTAGTTCTATTTCTTCATAGGTGAGTACATGCGTTGTGTCATACATGTATTTTTTCTATAGTGATACGTGGAACACATCATGAACATTGGAGGGACTTGCCAGCATTGCTAAACGGTAAGCTACAAATCCAATTAGTTCTAGAATTTATAAAGGATAGATGTACCTAGGACTCAATTTACACTTCTTACCAAATCGTAAAACACCCTTCCATGTAGACACCTTCAAGAAAACATGATCTCCTACTTGAAATTACAAATCTTTACTTCGATTATTGACATAGATCTTATGCCTACTTTGAGATGATTTGATGTGGGTTTGGATAATCTTCAAATTTTCCATTGTTTCCTCAATATTTTCTGGGCCAATGTGTTTTCTTTCACCAACATCATCCAAAAAAATTGGTGTGCGACATCTCTTTTCATATAACGCTTCATACGGTGCCATCAGAATACTTAAATGGAAGCTATTATTATAGGGAAATTCAACTATAAGTAAATATAGATCCCACATACCTTGAAAGTTAAGCGAGTAAGATATTAGCATGTCTTCTATGGTTTCAATCATCCATTATTATTATCTATCAGTTTGAGGGTGGTAGGCAGAGCTCAAAAAAAGTTCAGTATCCAAGGCCTTCTGAAGATTTTTCCAAAACATTGATTTAAAATGGGGATCACGATCTGAACCAATCGATAGGGGTATACCATGAAGGCTTAAAAATTCATTAATATATAGTTTTTATAAATGTTCAAGTGTAGAATCTTCTCTTATAGCATGAAAATATCCGGACTTGGTAAGACGATTAACAATTACCCATATTGAATTATTCCTTTTAGGAGTCTTTGGTAGTCCCATGACCAATTCCTTCATAATATAATCCAATTTCCCCATATGTATGGGAATAGGTTTCCTGAATCCTATTGGATGTTGTATTCTAGCCTTCACTTGTTAACAAACTATACATATTAACACATAATGAGAAATTTCTCTCTTCATGTTGTCACACCAAAAATGTTCCTTCAAATATTTATAAATCGTAGTGCTACCATGGTGTATAGATAAATTGGAGCTACATGCATTATCCAAAAATTCAATTTTTAGATCAGGTATTTCATGAACACAAAGTCTCTTCCCATATTTCGAAATTCCATCTTTATATATGATATCAATAAATCTCCCATCATTCACACCTTTATTTTTCATTTGAAACTCCTCATGATTAGTCAGAGAAATTTTTAGCCTTTTTAGTAATGATGGATCGACAAAAATTTGAAAAAGTATTGATTTTTCACCTTCCATGATTATTCCCATATTAATCTTCACATGATCCATGAACATAGGATCCCTTTCATCTCTCATATTGTTCAAAACTCCATGATCCTTTCTGCTCAAAGATTCTCCTTATTTTCCTTCCCTTGGTGGCAGTGTATAGTGAAATCATAATCTCTGAGTAGTTGAAACCATCTTCTTTGCCTCATGTTGAGTTCATTCTATGATAAAATTTACTTCAAACTCTTGTGATTAGTATATATCTCAAAATTTTCACCGTATAGATAGTGTATCCATATATTCAAAGAAAAGACTTCAGCAGATAACTCAAGATCATGACTAGGATAGTTTTTTTCACTAATTTGTAGCTGTCATGATGCATAGGAAATAA
The DNA here is from genome assembly GCA_963277665.1 of Viscum album. Taxonomy (NCBI): domain Eukaryota; kingdom Viridiplantae; phylum Streptophyta; class Magnoliopsida; order Santalales; family Viscaceae; genus Viscum; species Viscum album. Next base: position 437,762,668 of record OY728155.1, on the reverse strand, counting down.
CTCTATGATTCTGTATAAGGATGAAACCAAGTCCTTTATTTAAAGAATAAATATAAATAACAAACCCATCATTCTCCAATGGTAGATTCAAGATAGGAGCATTGATTAATATTCTCTTCAGTTCTAGAAAACATTCTTCACACTCTTTTTTCCAAAAAAAATTTAACCCCTTTTGGTGTGATATTGGTTAATTGATTATCCAATTGGGCAAAATCTTGGACAAAATTATGATAATAACCTACTAAACCAATAAAAATTCATACCTTAGTTATATTTGTCGGTGCTGACCATTCTTGTATTTCTCTTGTCTTAGAAGGATCAACATAGATTTCATCCTTAGAGAAAAAATGGACAAGAAAAGAAATTTCAGGAAGCCATAATTCACACTTGCTAATCATCCCATATAATTCATTTCATCTAAGGGTTTTTTGAATAGTGCACAAGTGATTTTCATTATCATTGTTGATTTTTTAGTATACCAAGATATCATCAATAAATACTAAAAAAATTCTTCAAGATATTCCTTAAAATCTCTATTCATTGGATATATGAACACATAGGGTCAATTAGTCTGTTCAAAATGCATTACTGTAAACTCGTAATGCACGTACATGGTTCAATATGCTATTTTCAGAATTTATTATTTCTTTACACATAGATAATGATATCCAGATCGAAGGCCAATCTTTGAAAAATATTTAGCTCCATGAATTTGATTGAATGAATCAGCAATACAGGGTAGGAGATACTGGTTCCTTATTGTTATAGCATTGATCTCCCTATAGTCAATGCACAGCCTCATAGATCCATCTTTGTTCTTAATAAAACGAACAGTGTCTCCCTATAGAGAAACACTTAAGAGAATAAATCATTTATTACTCAATTCCTATATTTGTTACTTGGCTTCCAGTATTTCCACAATGGTCATTCTATAAGGGGTCTTCAATATGGGCCTTGAACCTAGGATAATGTAAATGTAAAACTCAATTTCTCATTCTGGAGGATGTCATGGTAAACACTCTAGAATCATATCAACACATTATTGTAAAAAATGGACATCCTCTATTTGAAAATTACTTTCCTCATCCATAGTCATTTCATTATCTTCCTCCCCAATAATTGTATTTAGTTGAGCTACTGGGGGTGGATCTAGATAAGAATCAAGTGGTGGTGTTTCTAATCTAAAGATAAGGTAATAATTATCATCATCGAAAATTGTAACATACTTCTTCTTATAATAAATGTTCTCAACATGGTCTGAATTCCAATCCATACCAAGGATTATATCAAATTCAATCATGGGTATGATGATGAGATCAGCAGATAAAGAACATTGATATGCCATAATGGGAACTAATTCTCAAAACATTGTTGCAATGATAATTCCCATAGGAGTCTGGACCGAAAACTCCCTTATTAAATAAAATTGGAAATATCCAGTTTTATTAGTAAACTGGGAGAATATGAAGCAATGTGATGATCCAGAATCAAATAATTAAATGGTTTAACTTGAGAAAACCATTAAATTATCTACCACCAAGTCTTTAAGAGTTTAAACCTCAGCAGTAGTGATCACATAATCATAGACTTGATCACTTGGAAATTTTTGAGGTTGTTTTACTTGGTGTTTAGTAAAGTCATTTGTATAATGCCCCTTTTCACTACAATTGTAGCATTCATCATTGACAACCTCTTTCTTTCCCTTGCAATCAGGAGCTTGGTGGCCTTTTTCACCAAACTTGTAGTAGTCTCTCATTCCCTTCAGGCATGTACCGAGGTGTTTCTTCCCAAATTTACCACAGGATGGATATTCAACATTTCCCTTCTCCCCATTATTTATATTTCTAGAGTTTTCAAAAGATTAATTCTTATCTTGTATTTTCTTTAAAGTTGAAAGACATAAATAATTTTTTTGTCTTTCTTGATAGCACATGATACAATATCTTCGAATGATGAGAATGACTTTGAGACTAATTCTGTAAGGAAAAAAATGGTTTTAACATATCAAATAATCGATCATTTTAACTCCTTGGGATACATATATAATCTTTTGTATAAAGAGATAAACTTGTTAAGTTATCCTCATACTTTGTGACATTCTCATCCTCCTTTTACCTCAGACTCAAAAATTGTCATTCCATATCTGCTTGATGGCCATGAGGAAATTATTTTTCTAAGGAAAGTTCTGTGAACTCCCTACATTCAATATTTGATACTTCTTTATCTTCTTTTGTGTTTTAAATTAATTAACACCATTGATCTACATCTCCCGTGAGAAGATAAACTTCCAGGGTAACCTTTTCCCTTTCACTACTCCCAAAAGCATGAAATAATTTCTCTAAGGAACATATCCATTAATTAGCTACAAATTGGTTTTTAGTCCCATTGAATGTTGGTGGTAGGTGCCTCGTGAAGCAGTCTAACTTTGAACCTCCACATTGGGGATCAGGGTGTCCTATACAAGTAATGTTATTATTCAAAACCTTAGTGTGTTTTCCCAGTATGGTGATAAGAGGAACAACACTAGTTGCATCCCCATCTCTACTACAATTATCTTCAGTAGAAGGGAAACCCCTAAATGGATTACATGTGTTGATATAGTTTCCATTACTTCCACTATGAACCATTTCTAAACAATTCCATACAATAGATTAGTTTATGAATCGTAATACATAATTCCAAACATGTAAAACTATTAACATAAATTGAAGAGTTTATGGATATAAACCATAATCATAAAAATGTTTTTCTTTAAGGAGGTATATACTCATAAATACTTCGAAATGGGTTATAAAGAATATGTGAACTATCATAAGAATATACCCCAATAGTGTCATAACTAATTGCGCAGCAAGGCCTGTTGTCGTGTACCAGGATAACCCGAGTCATGCTCGAAACCCCTAGTTAGATTTTTCACTTCTAGGTACATCTGTTCCAGAGCCACCTCTACCTGCTTGTATCCAGGTGGGGATGTATTTCTTGTAAACCACACAAAATCTCTTCATTACCAAAATTATATAAAGTTATTATATACTAATTATCCAATTATATCATAAGGTAATGTTCTCTAATCAGTTTTTTGCAAATCTAGTTTCCATGGTTTGTACTAAACTTCATCTAATATCAACTATAACACTGCGACCCCAGTTACCTAGATTTGGAGCATTATTACATAACATTGGAATATTCACAGGGGATCAAATCCTGAAAGGCTAATCTATTTAGTAGCATTGGAAGTACTAGATAAATACATAAGTTTTACATTACATTATCAATTAAAAAACAACATTATGTCTTTTTTAACACAATAATCTCTCTTATAGTATCCCTATAGGTTAGTCTTAATATAATTTTTCACATACTAGGAATAATAAAACATAGAAAGGGGTGAGCTTAGGTGCTCAGTAAGGATAACAATATAGCAGAAACATTCCTAAATCATAAAAAACAAATAAGTCAATGTATAAGACTGGAAAACAATCCTTTTAAACATAAACAAGAGCATAATAAGGCAAAGATAAATCAAATAATTCAATTTATTTATTCACATGGATATTCTACTAGTCGAACAATAACATATAATATCAATATCCAATTTCATAATGATTTAACGAATAATGTCACACATCAATACCACATAGTCAAGGCATCCTGCCAAGACTAAAAATAAGATATTTTCAAGGCCTTGTGAGAAGACACTAGTTTGTCTCATGATGCCTACCAATGCATCGATGACCTGTATCGGGCTCCTTCAATACCTTAATATGTTCAATGCATTCCTCATATGAAAAGGTTGAAACATAACTAAACATTTGTATTAAAACTAGAATAAAAAATGTTAATTCTTTACCAACAAACTATGAATGGAATAAAAATAACATATACACAGTCTAACATATCATAAAACCTTAATTATAATATGGAATATTATATCATAATTAATCAACTTCAAACATGTTTAAAATCCACCAAAGGATGATGACATAGATGAAATCAGAACCATTTGAGTGAAATACCTCTTTGTATTTTGAAATCATTTAAAAGTCACATAATTATAAAAGAATGTTTTTATTTTGAATATATTCTTATAATCTTGTAAGGGAAGCTTAGAAGAAGTTATAATGGGAGAAAATAACTTCACTCGCCGTATAAGTTAAAAAAACATTCTTTCCTTAATTTTTTCGAAAAGGTCGTAAAGGACCTTGTTTGGAAAACAACAGAATGATTCCTTTATAAAAATCATATAAATATTCAAAAAAGGGTATAAATGACTTCAACTCATAGTATAGGAAATAATAAAAATGTTTTGAAATATATTTTTCAAAAAACACGTATGTGGATGAAAAAGTGGTCCTAATAGATACTCATGTATAAACAACCTCAGATAATGAAGAGATTGTAGAATTAACCCTAACATTGTACATTTACTTGATCTATGGTATGTTAACCTCCTATATAATAGTTAAATAATTTATATTAAATTATGAAAGAACCTCATAAATAAATATGATATCATATATGATCTTCTAATATTTGTTTGTTAATAATATTTCAGTAGTATCATCGTTTCAGGTGTTAACTAATTCATTTTCATTCATACATTTTGTTACATAAGTAATTTTTGATATGGATATGATGTATTTGATTCATATCCATAATGATATTAAGTTATTATATTTTTTTTAATAAAAAATGCAAATTATCCTTGAATGGTTACGATAGGGAATAAATCTCATCGCGTTCTTGGAGACGGTAATCTGTACGTACGCACGAGTGAGAATAACATTATATTGATGGTGAAATCATATGTAATTGGATGTTATATAATATATACCAAATCCTTAACAAGTTATATTTATTATTTAAATCAGTTATACTCATTATTATACCCATCTAAATAATGAAGTGTTTGAATAACTAACTACACCATGACGTGGACATGGTAAGCCATGCATGCGCATGTTTGATGACTTGTCATTCATCGGATGGATAGAATAATGAATATTGTTGTACCATATTTATAATAACATCACAAAATTTATAAGGTACTAGACTTATTATTTTAGTATGGGAATAAAAAATAAAGAGGAAGTGGAAGAAGAAAAGAACATTGAAGAGGTGGTGAAATTATTACCTCTTCTTTGGGTGGTTCCTTTTTATCTGATCAAAAGGGAACTATAGGTTTGATTTCTGATCAATGTAAGTCTTTTTGGCCTAAGGGAGGGTATTTGGGAGGTTATTTGTGTGATATTTTCCTGAAAAAAATGTCTTTGGAGGTTTGATTTTGAGTGAAGGTAGGAACCCTTTTATAAGAGAGATGAGGGTCACCTTACAAAAAGCATGAATTATCATTTTATTATACGATAATAGTATGTTAATAAAGGATACAAAATGATTTATTCAGAGGATAAGGAGGGGATGGGTCTAAATCCTCTCACAAAATAGGTTTTATACAGGTTTGGGTCACCATATTAACTTTATCTTTTAGATTTAATTCGTTGGTAAATAGTTTAACTTTTACCATATATTCTTTTATTGTTATAATAAATAGTTAATAAACATACTATAAAAACCAATCTAACCCCAAGTGGTTCATTATTAATATATATAACCTTATATAAGTCATTTTCCCTAACATTATTTTTTTAGAAATATTATATTATTAAATATTATAGTATTTGTTTTAGAAACGCATTTATGTCAATTTTGACACTATTTGGTATTTTGTTTTTGATAAAGTCATAACTGCAAGATTACTTCAAAAAAATTCATTGAATCAACCCTATCATGTCATATTGACCTAAAAAATTCGTGTAATGCATCAAAAGTCTCATTTAACATTTATTTAGATATTTATAATATCAATTTCTTAATCGTTCATTAATAAGGTAATTACTACATCATCATTGTGTCATAAATGAATTTTGTTATATAATGTCTAAAATTTATAAATAAAACCCAATTATATAGAAAATATTTTTATCTTTCTAATGAATATTTATAGTCAAATTTATCTTCTGTATAACCATATATTAGAAATGGTTTAGTTATTAAACATTGAATTTAATACTTTTAATTATTCATTAAATAAAATAATAATAAATGTCCTAATATAATTAATGTGGAACCAATGAATCTTATTTTATTCCAAAGTATGCTTTTGGTAGAAATACACTTATACAATATAATGAGGAAATTTTTTAGCGTATGTATAATATCATTTTTAGCTTTAATTACCCTTTTTATTTTTAACCATGGTAAATAAATGTCCAAAGTTACTATTCACCAAAAATTATTATCATATTATTGAACCGAATTTTACTTACTAATATCAACCATTTCATCTTGGATTTTTGAAATTGAATTCCCCAAATTGGTAAAATTATGTTTTATGCAAATTTGCAAATGTGCCTAGTAGGTGGGTAAAAGATGGTAAAAAGTTCAATAAAATTTAATATATCTAAACTTATTATAAAATAACTCTAATTAATTATTTTGAACATAAATAGGTAATATGTATCTATTTTTACCTAATATAAATTTAAATAAAATAACTCATTATTTAAATAAAAATTCAGTTTTAAACAATAATGAGTGTTTTTCACTATTCATAAAAAATTGAATATTTTCAGAAAAATATCCAAAATTCACCATAAGTTAATTTTTCTATTCCAATTCCTAAAATGAAGTAAATTTTAAAATATAAAATTTATAAAATTTGAAATAGTGGGTATTACTATTCATAATGGGAAGTTTGATTGGTTGTGGTGTGTTTGAACTCCATGTTGTGTACAACGCAAGCTATTGCATTTTTCAAAGGAAATCGTACCATGGAAGATTGGGGTGTTACAATATATATGATATATATGATATAAAAATGATTCTATAATGGTGATATATTATTTTCCTTCCATTAGTTCCATCCGTATAGAAAATGGAGAAATCGTTCTTATTCTACAGTCTTCATGAAAAATGAATTTCATTTTCTATTTATAAATTTAATGAATTACATGAAATATATATAAAATGAATATATATTATAATTATACAATTTTTAAAATTTTGTATTTGATGTAAACCTGATCAAATTAAAAGAATCGATAGTACCAAACTAAAACATACATGAAAAACCAAATAGTTATTCCCCAAAATCATGATTTTAACCAATAATTGTTAATAAATAGTAGATAAAAGTTTAGAAGTAAATGATATATGGAATCATATATATATGATTATGGTTATGTAATAGATTTATAATAATCTTTTATTTATTATACATTATTTTTAACATGATTTGAGATATTTGAGACTTAAGGTAATGGATTTTCATCCCACTTTTGTTTTGCCGGACACATGACTTACATACCGCTAATTTATTTTTGTGTGTTATATATAGTACCCTTGTAATTATTTTATAATTATTATAATTAATATAATGGGTATATACAGATTTGTCCATGGTTCATTATTTAATCCATCTTATTATTCAAAAGTTACCAAATTAGTAAAGGTTTTATGTTACAATCTCATTTTTTATTGGGATTATTTATAATTACATTTCTCATGATGGAATATTATGACCTATATCTAAAGAAAATAATGATGTTACCTATCCCCTATTTATTATTAATAATATGTTTTTCTCCCATTTTCCTCTCTTTAGGTACTCAATATATCAAAAAAAAATATGGAAAATCATTTTTATTTCCCTCTTCTGCCAAAAATCATTTTTCTTCTATTTCCATGTATTATAAAACTATTTTCTAAATTTTTTTCAATATTCTATGATGATTGATTAGATAATTTTTTACTAATTTTTTGTGTTTTGAAAAACTTTTTAAAATTATATTCTTATCATATTTCGTGTGATGTAGTTTTGACTATTTATAGAAAATGTGAAATGAATACTCTTTAAATGTGTATGAAAGGAAAGGTATTTTACCCCAGAATAACTACTAAATTATTTAAGAAACTTTAAACGATTAAATATTTTTTAAAATAAAAAATTACTTTATTATGTAATAATTTTTTATATTTTAATTTATTTTTTATTTATGGAAAGGCTATTTTATTCAAACAATGTTCCCAATTATCTTTCAAAATCATTTTCCATCTAAGATGTCATCCTTTAATGTTACTGATGATTTACTAGTGATATGATCCAATGATACCATCTTTATTATTTATCTTGATGTTTTAAACTTTTAATATCATGATTTTTATAAAACACGTTCCTCTTCTATGGGTTATGATATGATTTATAAATGAAATCTTAATCAAACCTATTTCATTTCCAAGTGTTATATAATGATGAGTTGTTTAATAAATGGATTTCCTTTCAAGGGTTAAAGAATGATGAATGGTTTATGATATTTTGGAATAGATAATAATGATTTTCATTATTTTATGTGTTACAACTATATCTCCCTCCCATACATTGGATAATGATTTATATCTTATAAGATAAACATGACTAAAAGTTGGAGTGAACCCAGTTCAATAAGGGACTTTTTCCATTATGATAGTCTTATGAGTGAATATAACGACCCATACTTTTCATACATTGTTATTACTTAAAAATTGAAGCACACTTATTACAACATATAACAAAACCATGAAAGGGCCGTATAGGTATAGTGTCTCTAGAAACTGTAACTCATAAACAACTGGTTCATAAAGCATCGACTTTGCCTCCCATTTATTTCATCATATCTAGAGTCCCTTTTTGGAATATTCTACTTAATAACCTTCTTCATGACCTGGGGAAATAAAACATACAAAAGGGTGAGCTCAAATTCTCAGTAAGAGTAAACAAAAGAAATATCAATCACATCATATACATAAGCACATAAATTTTGGAAATCTTAACCTGAAAAAGAGATCATAATTTTATAACATGGGATAAATCATAGTAGTGAAATATAATCCCAATAATCATAACATAAAACATGAAACTTTTTGGCATACACACATAATCATTGATAATCATTTCTTATTAGTCAGGACTCATTTCCAAGACTATCTTAGTGGACAAAGTCCATTTCTGAACCGAGTTCACTCCACGTTTCAGTCCTGTTTCACTGAACCGGTTTAATCTGCCGTTCCAGCCATGTGTATATCATGAGATATAAAATCTTTACCCAATGCATTGGAGGGAGATATAGGTCCCACCCATCTCATAATGATACCATTCTTATGTGTGCCACAAAATCATAAACCATACATCATAGCATAACCCATGTAATAAAAATGGGAATCTTAAACATCATGACATCATAAAACAATTCATATAAGATAAAGGAATTCATAAATATAAATCCATCACAACATAAACAAATCAATGTAATAATAGGGATATAAACATAACCCTTTATTATCTTAGATGGAAAATAATTTTGATAAAACACTTGAACTCCATTCTTGAGTAAAATATCCTTTCTGCTTCAAAAACACTTTTCCTTTCTTAACATGTTGTAAAATTATAAACTAAAAGAAGTTGATTAAAAATAAACTTGAAAACTTTTAAAGGAAGCTTCTTGGAAATAATGTTTTAAAAATCCATTCATTTCGTATAAGTTAAAAAAACATTCTTCTCGTACTTTTGTCAGAAAAGTCAAAAAGTACCTCGTACGAAAAAAAACGACAAAATATTCCTTTCATATCTTTTACTAAAAACTCACCGAAGGGTAAAATTAGATTTAAAAAATTGTAGTTGGATGGAAATAATATTACATATTGAGGAAACATGGATGTGGATGATAAAATACACCCTAGTAAATACCAAAGTGTAAACAATCTCGAAAAAAATCAGATTGTGATATTTCCCTTACCTTAGGTCCGATTTTCTTGGTAAGTGTCCGAACCTCCTGTATAATGATTTAAATAATGTCATTTACTTATTACAGAATCATAATCATTGTTATGATATCATATATGGTTCACTTACGACTTTATATTACCCGTTATTTTGTAAATTCCATGTTAAAGAGCATTTTGGGTAAAATCGTTTCATTTGTTGTCCGTGTTTTGACTTGTAATTATTCATATGATTTCGTAGATCATGATTAATTAATTCCAGAATATAAAACATGATTTATATATAATATATATTTAGAATATACATATATATAATAGATCAGTAAATGGAAAGAAATACACCGTTCATGGAGACGGAAGGTCGTACGTACGCATGAACTATGTTTTCGTTTCCTTATTGAATTGAGTGGAATTAAGTAGATGACATAAATATATATATACATAAATCCATTATTATTATTATGTCATATATTTCATGATTACTTATTATATATACTTTATAATCATTCATTAATGGTAAACATGGAGAATGAATCTCATCACGTCGTGGAGACGGTAGTCCGTACGTACGCACGAGCGATGATATCATTCTAATGATCGTTGAATTGTATTGGAGTGTATGTATACTATTTCAGAATCAATATCACTTTACAATAGTCATATATAGTCATTATTTACACCATTATACCCATCCAAGTAAGGTGGTGGTGGAAAATAGATTACACCACGGCGTGGAGACGGTATTCCGTACGTACGCACGCGCGGTGATTTTATTTTCCGTAGGATGGATATATGGTGAAATAGGGTTGTTTAATACTTATAATAACATATAAGTACATGAGTGATACTGATGTTATTACTTCATATTGATACAACTAAAGAAGAAGAAGTGGAAGAAGAAATAAAGATGAAAGAATCGGTAACAGACATTACCTCTTCTTTGAAGTGCTTCTTTGAGATCTCTTTTTAGGGCACTAAAATTGGTCTTTGAAGAAGACCAGGACCTCTCGGATGTCTCTAGGGATGTAGAGGGGAGAAAGTGACAGGGGTTGGCCGAGCTTGAAGGCTCCAAGTGATGTGACGAAGAGAGGGAGGAGGTGCCCTTTTATAAGGGAGGAGAGGGGCACCGTTGGAATAACAAAAAATATTATTTTATTATAAAGCAAAATTCGGTTTTAAATAGCTCCAAATTGATTTATTTTAAAGCTAAGGTGGGTATGGGTCGCAATTCTCTCATAAAATATAATTTATACAAGTTTAGGTTCCTATTTTGTCCTTATCATTTAGATTTAACATTATGTTAAATAATTTTACTTTTACCGTGTCTTCTTGTGTTCTTACACTATAAGGTTAATAAACATAATATAACAATCCAAACGAACCCCAAGTTGTTTATTATTAATATATATAACCTTATCTATGTCATGTGGCCGAACATTAGATTTTTAGGAATAAAATAACAATTATTAATATAATATTTGTTTTAAAAACTATTTTATGTCAATTTTGACACTATTTAGTAATTGATTTTTGTGAAAATCATAACAGAATGATTACTTCGAAAAAATTTAATTAAATCAATAATGACATGTCATATTAACCTATCAAATTAGTGGAAGTTATAAAAAGTCTCAAATTACATTTATTTGGGTATTTATAACATCAATTATGTCAATATTTCATTAATAAGATAATTACTGCATCATCTTTGTGTCATAAATAAATTAAATTATTTAATGTCTAAAAATTACAAATAAAATACCATTTTTTAGGAAATATGTTTATCTTTCTAATGAATATTTATAGTCGAATTTATCTTATATATAACCTTATATTAAAAATTTTTTAGTTATTAAACATTGATTTTAACTATTTTAACCCTTCTTTAAATAAATTAATAACAAATGTCCTAATCTAATCCAAGTGGGCCTAAATGGTCATATTTTATTCCTAAGTTTGTTTTTGGTCGAATTACAATTATCCAATAGAATTAGGACATGTGTTAGGGTAATAATAATATCCTTTTTACCCTTAATTACCATATTTACTTTTAACCGTGGTAAATAAAAGTAAAAAGTTACTATTCACCAAAAAATTATTTTAATCTCATTGAACCACATTTTACATTCTGACATCAACCGTGTCTCTCAGATTTTCGAAATTCCACTCCCAGAAGCTGTAAAATTAAGTTTTATGAAAAATTCAGTTTTTTAACTACCACTTAGTGGTTTCACTATTCATCAAAAATTGTATGTTTTCAGAAAAATACCAAAATTTCACCCTAGGATAATTTCGATATTCTGAATCCAAAAATGAAGTCCATTTTGAAAAATAAAATTTATAAATTTTCAAAAAGTGGTTATTACTATTCATAACGGCTAGTTTTAATACTATTTTATTAGCATATCATTATATAGTGAAACTCGGTATTGCGTACGATGCAAGCTATCGAGGAAGGTCGTGATTTCGTGTAAAGCAAGCCAAGCAAGTGTTGTGTGTAGAAAAAGATTCCTTTGATGATTTATATAACATAAAAGTCTCGGGTGTTACATTCTACCCCCCTTAAAATGAATTTCTCCCTCGAAATTTGTCACTTTGAAACAAACAGATGAGGATACCTCTCCCTCATCATATCCTCAAGCTCCCGTGTAGCTTCTTCTAATTGCTGGTTCCTCCATAAAACTTTCACCAATCGAGTGGTCTTGTTTTGTAGGACTTTTTCTCTATGATCCAGAATCTATATCGGCTGTTCTTCATAAGAAAGATCATGCTTCAGCGGTACAAATTTTGAGCTGAGTACATGTGAAGGATCAGGTATGTACTTTCTCAAGAGAGATACATGGAACACATCATGAAATTTAGAGAGATTCGGTGGACATTCCAATCGGTAAGCTACCTTCCCAACACGATCTAGTATTTCAAAAGGAACAATATATTTAGGGCTCAACTTCCCCTTCTTTCCAAATCTCATGACCCTCTTCCAGGGAGATATTCGTAAGAACACTTTATCACCCACTTCAAACTCTAGGTCTTTTCTTAGGTTGTCGGCATAACTTTTCTATTGACTCTGAGCTGCTCTTATGTGTTGTTTAATAGATCTGACCTTTTCTGCCATTTCATCAACGGGATCGGGTCCTAATAGCTTTCGTTCCCCAACCTCATCCCAGCAAGTTGGAGTCCTGCATTTCTTTCCATAGAGAGATTCATAAGGATCCATATGAATACTGGAGTGAAAGTTATTATTATAAGAAAATTCCACCAATGGTAGGTGTTGATCCCAACCACCTTTGAAATTGATAGAGAAAGCTCTCAACATATCTTCTAGAGTTTGAATTGTTCTCTCAGACTGACCGTCTGTCTGAGGATGATAAGCAGTGCTGAAATGCAACTCTGTATCCAGAGTATGCTGAATACTTCGCCAGAACTTCGAGGTAAATCTCAGATCCCGATCAGATATAATAGAAAGTGGTACTCCATGCAATCTTACCACTTCCTTTACATATATCCCGGCAAGCTGATCCAGAGATAAATCCTCTCTAATAGAAATGAAGTGTGCAGTCATTGTAAGATGATCAACTATGACCCAGATAGCATTATTTCCTTTGGATGTTTTAGGAAGTCCTCTGACAAAGTCCATAGTGATGTTCTCCCATTTCCATTCGGGTATGGGTAATGGTTGTAACATCCCCTTAGACTTCTGTCTCTCTGCTTTAACTTGTTGACAAACCAAGCATCAAGAGACATATTCAGCAACATCTCTTTTCATTCCATCCCTCCATAAGTACTTTTTCAGGTCCCTATACATATTTGTGCTTCCAGGATGAATAGATAATGAAGAACTATGAGCCTCATCCAGCAGCTCCTTCTTTAATTCGGGGATGGGAGGAACACCAAACTGATTCCTGAACTTTATTATCCCATCACAATCATGGTTGAATTCAGGAACATTTCTCACTTTATTTTGTAACTCGACATCTTCTTTCTGTTCCTCTTTAATCTTCACATGTATAGATGGTTGATTATTCATTTGAGAAAGATACGATTTTTCCCCTTTCATTATAATTCCAAGATCCATCCTTTGTAAATCCATAAATATTGGATCTTTTGTGATCCTCATCATGGATAAACTAGCATGGTCATGTCGACTTAATGCATCTGCCACCTTGTTTGCTTTCCCAGGGTGGTAATGAATTGAGCAGTCGTAATCCTTAATCATCTCCAACTGTCTTCTTTGGCGCATATTCAGCTCCTTTGGTGTGAAAATATACTTTAAACTTTTATGATCAGTATAAATATCACATCTTTCCCCATAAAGGTAATGCCTCCAAATATTTAATGCAATGATTATCGCAGCTAACTCCAAATCATGAGTTGGGTAATTTTGCTCTTGTATTTTCAACTGTCGTGAGGCATAAGCTTTCACAATCTCATTTTGCATAAGAACACACCCCAATCCCTTCTTGGATTCATCACTGTAGATCAAAAACAGTTCTCCACTATAAGGCAGTGTGAGCACAGGTGCACTGGATAACCTTCTTTTCAACTCCTTGAAATTCTCTTCACATTCCTCTGTCCAAAAAAACTTAACTCCTTTCCGAGTCAACTTGGTGAGTGGATTAGATAATCATGAAAAATCTTTCACAAAATGTCGATAATATCCGGAAAAACCAAGAAAACTTCAAATCTCAGTTACTGTTGTGGGTCTTGACCATCTTTCGATAACCTCTGTTTTTGATGGATCCACAGATATCCCCTCTTTTGAGATTATGTGACCCAAAAATGAAACTTTTTGAATCCAAAATTCACACTTGGTAAATTTGGAATAAAGCTTCTCCTTTCTCAGGGTCTTCAATATAATTCTCAAGTGATCTTCATGTTCTTCCTTTCTCTTTGAATAGACATGAATATCATCTATAAAGACTACCAAAAATTGACCAAGATAGTCTCTAAAGACTCTATTCATTAGATCCATGAAGATAGCAGGGGAATTAGTAAGACCAAATGGCATCACTATAAATTCATAGTGTCCATACCTTGTACGGAAAGCCGTATTTGGTGTATCCTCCCTTTATACCCTTAATTGATGATACCCTGAACGAAGATCAATCTTGGAAAAGTATTGAGCTCCATGTAGTTGGTCAAATAGGTCATCAATGCGCGGGAGAGGATATTTGTTCTTGATAGTGATCTTGTTAAGTTCTCGATAATCAATGAAGAGTCTCATGGATCCATCTTTCTTCTTAACAAACAGAACAGGTGCTCCCCAAGGTGACTCACTAGGGTGTATGAACCCCTTATCAAGATTCTCTTGGAGTTGCTTCTTCAATTCCTGCAACTCAATTGGGGACATTCTATAAGGTGTCTTTGAAATAGGCAAAACATCCAGTACGAGTTCTATTGAAAATTCAACATCACGATTCGGTGGAAGACCCGGTAATTCCTCAGGAAAGGAATCATCAAACTCCCATACATTGGGAATATTCTTAATCATGAGTTTCTCACCAACCATTTGAGATAAATATCCTTCATTTAGTGGAATCAATACCCATAAAATGGAAGAAATTTCCACAAGAAGGTTATGTTCATCCTTGCATCGATAGACGATCATAGATTGATCTGGAATATGAAATGTGACTTCCCTTCTTTGGCAACTGACATGAGCTCCATGTAGAGAAAGAAAATCCATGAAAAGAATCACATCAAATTCCACTATAGAAGGATCACAAGATTTGCAGGAAGCACTTTCCCACAAACTTCAATTGGAGAAGAATTACAAACTTTTGATGCGACTGTTGTGCCATTAGGGGTTGTCACAACTAACTCAACATCTAACTGTTGAGGTAATATGGTGATATCCTTAGAAAATTATTCAAATATAAAGGAGTGGGTGGATCCAGAATCAAATAAAACATTTGCTACATTTGAGTGGATGGAAAGTGTACCTTTCACCACATCGTTATCGTACTCCACATCGCTGATAGAAATTTCATGTGACTTTCCATTGTCTTTAGCCTTAAGAGTTTTTCGACGTCAACCACCATCATCAACCCTTGGATTTGGGCATTTATTGGCATAATGCCCCATCTCCTTGCACTTGAAACATTAAAGTGTAGTAGGGTCATTTTGTGTATCCCTTCCTTTGTTTTCATCATTAGACATCTTCTTCCCATAATTGCGGTATTCAAATGCCCGATGACCTTCCTTTACACATTTGAAACATTTACTTGTCCCTTTAAGACAACTCCCTCCATGTTTCTTTCCACACTTTGAGCATAAGGGAAAGCTCGTCTTCTTTTCAGTGTGCTCTTTACATTTTCCTTTGAATTCCATTTTCCTCTTCTTATCAAACCCATATGACTGATGGGTTACTCTAATATCCATCTCAACATTGAGAGCAGATCGAACGATTTCCTCATAGCTATTGAAGTCTCCAATGGCTAACGCCCTTCGAAGACTTGGTTTAAGCCACTAAAGAATTGATCGATCTTACTCTCAAGTTGGATAATAATACCAGAAGCGTACCTTGCAAGTCTTGTAAAATTTGCTTCATAAGTACCAACAGATTCATCATCCTTTTGCTTCAGTTCAAGAAACTCTTTCTCCATATTTGTTCAGAGAATACGGTGGAAGTACTTATTGAAAAATAAGTTCTTGAACTCATCCCATTACATAGACTCAATTTCATCCCTTTGCCTCGTATTCTTAATAAGATTCCACCATTGGTCAGCATCTCCTTCCAAACGATACACTGCTAGGATAAATTTATCATGTTCAGAACATTGAAGAACTGAAAATATCTTTTCAGTAGTACTAATCCATTGTTCAGCAACTAATGGATCAGAAGACCCGCCGAAAGAAGGTGGACACTACCTCATGAAGGATTCAATAGAATGTTGCTCCTTACTTTGCACGTTTGGAAGTCCTGCATGATTCATAGCTTGAGAAAGTTGTGTGAGCATGGCTACAAAATTTTTCATTCCAGATCCCATAAAGTTTGGTTGCTCCGGGGGACAATCATTGCATTGCCCGTCGCATTCCGCATTAACATGGTTCTTTCGGGTTCCAGCCATCGACTAAAACCAAAAAGAATAGTGTGAGCAACACTAATTATAATAGGAAAACCACATAATCAAGAATAAAATTTCACACTTAAGGTCTTATCCTAGGTTATTCATGGTCATTTCTAAAACACTAAGATTGTGTTCTATTCTTAGAATTATCCTTAGGGTTCTTACTAAGGCTTTCACATCCTAGTTTCCAATGGTTGACTATACCTTTCCTCTGATACCAACTATAACGACCCATACTTTACATACATTGTTACTACATAAAAATTGAATCACACTTATTACAACATATAACAAAACCATGAAAGGACTGTATAGGTATAGTGTCTTTAGAAACTGGAAAGCATAAACAACTGGTTCATAAAGCATTTACTTTGCCTCCCATTTATTTCATCATATCTAGAGTCCCTTTTTGGAATTTTCTAATTAATAACCTTCTTCCTGACCTAGGGAAATAAAACATACAAAAGGGTGAGCTCAAATTCTCAGTAAGAGTAAACAAAAGAAATATCAATCACATCATATACATAAGCACATAACTTTTGGAAATCTTAACTTTCAAAAGAGATCATAATTTCATAACATGGGAAAAATCATAGTAGAGAAATATAATCCCAATAATCATAACATAAAACATGAAACTTCGTGGCATACACACGTAATCATAGATAATCATTTCTTATTAGTCAAGACTCATTTCCAAGACTATCTTAGTGGAAAAAATCTATTTTTAAACTGAGTTCACTCCTCGTTTCAGTCCTCTTTCACTGAACCGATTTAATCTACCGTTCCATCCATGTGTATCTCATTAGATATAAAATCTTTACCCAATGAATTTGAGGGAGATATAGGTCCCACCCATCTCATAATGATACCATTCTTATGTGTGCCACAAAATCATTAACCATACATCATAGCATAACCCATGTAATAAAAATGGGAATCTTAAACATCATGACGTCATAAAACAATTCATATAAGATAAAGGAATTCATAAATATAATTCCATCACAACATAATCAAATCAATGTAATAATAGGGATAGAAACAGAAACCTTTATTATCTTATATGGAATATAATTTTGATAAAACACTTGAACTCCATTTTTGAGGAAAATATCCTTTCTGCTTCAAAAACATGTTTCCTTTCTTAACATGTTGTACAATTCTAAACTAAAAGAAGTTGATTAAAAATAAACTTGAAAACATGTAAAGGAAGGTTGTTGGAAATAATATTTTAAAAATCCATTCATGCCGTATAAGTTAAAAAAACATTCTTCTCGTACTTTTGTTGGAAAAGTCAAAAAGTACCTCGTACGAAAAAAACGATAAAAGATTCCTTTCATATCTTTTACTAAAAACTCACTGAAGGGTAAAATTGGATTTAAAAAATTTTAGGTGGATGGAAATATTATTACATATTTAGGAAACATGTATGTGGATGATAAAATACACCCCAGTAAATACCAAAGTGTAAACAATCTCAGATAAAAATGAGATTGTGATATTTCCTTTACCTTGGGTCCGATTTTCTTCGTAAGTGTCCGAACCTCCTGTATAATGATTTAATTAATGTCATTGAAATATTCCATAATCATACTCATTGTTATTATATCATATATGGTTTACTTACGACTTTATATTACCCGTTCTTTTGTAAATTCCATGTTATAGAGCGTTTTGGGTAAAATTGTTTCATTTGTCGTCCGTGTTTTGACTTTTAATTATTCATATGATTACTTAGATCATGATTAATTAATTACAGAATATAAAACATTATTTATATATAATATATATTTAGAATATACATATATATAATAGATCAGTAAACGGAAAGAAATACACCGTTCATGGAGACAGTAGGCCGTACGTACGCATGAACGCTGTTTTCGTTTCCTTATTGAATTGAGTGGAATTAAGTAGATGAAATAAATATATATATACATAAATCCAGTAGTATTATTATGTCATATATTTGATGATTACTTATTATATATACTTTATAATCATTCATGAATGGTCAATGTGGAGAATGAATCTCATCACGTCGTGGAGACGGTAGTCCGTACGTACGCACGAGCGATGATATCGTTCTCATGATCGTTGAATTGTATTGGAGTGTATGTATACTATTTAAGAATCAATATCACTTTACAATAGTCATATATAGTCATTATTGACACCATTATACCCATCCAAGTATGGTGGTGGTGGAAAATAGATTACACCACGGCGTGGAGACGGTATTCCGTACGTACACACGCACTGTGATTTTATTTTCCGTAGGATGGATAGATGGTGAAATAGGGTTGTTTAATACTTATAATAACATATCTGTTTATGAGTGATACTGATGTTATTACTTCATAATTAAACAACTAAATAAGAAGAAGTGGAAGAAGAAATAAAGATGAAATAATCGGTAACAGACATTACCTCTTCTTTGAAGTTCTTCTTTGAGACCTCCTTTTAGGGCACTAAAATTGGTCTTTGAAGAAGACCAGAACATCTATGATGTCTCTAGGGAAGTGTAGGGAAAAAAAGTGGCAGGTGTTGGACGATATTGAAAGCTCAAAGTAGTGTGAGGAAGAGAGAGAGGAGGTGCCCTTTTATAAGGGAGGAGAGGGGCACCTTTGGAATAACTAAAAATATTATTTTATTATAAAGCCTAGTTCGGTTTTAAATAGATCCAAATTGATTTATTTTGAAGATAAGTTAGGGATGGGTCGAAATTATCTCATCCAATAGAATTTAGAGAAGTTTAGGTTCCTATTTTGACCTTATCATTTTGATTTAAAATTAAGTTAAATAATTTTACTTTTACCGTGTCTTCTTGTGTTCTTACACTATAAGGTTAATAAACTTACTATAACAATATAAAAGAACCCCAAGTTGTTTATTATTAATATATATAACCTTATCTAAGTCATTTGGCCGAACCTTATATTTTTAGAAATAAAATAACAATTAATAATATAATATTTTTTTAAAAACGATTTTATGTCAATTTTGACACTATTTAGTAATTGATTTTTTTGAAAATCATAACAGAATGATTAGTTCTAAAAAAGTAAATTAAATCAATACTAACATGTCATAGTAACCTATAAAATTATTTGAATTCATAAAAAGTCTCAAGTTACATTTATTTTTGTATTTATAACATCAATTATGTCAATATTTCATTAATAAGATAATTATTGCATCATCTTTGTGTCATAAATAAATTAAATTATATAATGTCTAAAAATTACAAATAAAATACCATTATGTAGGAAATAGTTTTATATTTCTTATGAATATTCATAGTCGAATTTATCTTATATATAACCTTATATTAAAAATTATTTACTTATTAAACTTTGATTTGAAATATTTTAACCCTTCTTTAAAAAATTAATAACAAATGTCCTAATCTAATCCATGTGGGCCTAAATGGTCATATTTTATTCCTAGGTTTGTTTTTGGTCGAATTACACTTATCCATTAGAATTAGTACATGTGTTAGGGTAATAATAATATCATTTTTACCCTTAATTATCCTATTTACTTTTAACCGTGGTAAATAAAAGTAAAAAGTTACTGTTCACCAAAAATTATATTCATCTCATTGAACCAGATTTTACTTACTGACATCAACCGTGTCTCTTGGATTTTTGAAATTCCACTCACAGAAGTGGTAAAATTAAGTTTCATGAAAAATTCAGGTTTTTAACTACCACTTAGTGGTTTCACTATTCATAAAAAATTGAAGTTTTCAGAAAAATAACAAAATTTCACCCTAGGATAATTTCGATATTCGGAATCCAAAAATCTAGTCCATTTTGAAAAATAAAATTTATAAAATTTCAAAAAGTGGTTATTACTATTCATAACGGCTATTTTTAATAATATTTTATTAGCATATCATTGTTTAGTGAAACTCGGTATTGCGTATGACGCAAGCTATCGAGGAATGTCGCGATTTCGTGTAAAGCAAGACAAGCAAGTGTTGTGTGTAGAAAAATATTCCTTTAATGATTTATATAACCAAAAAGTCTCGGGTGTTACAGTGAACCTTTAATACTGTTATGTTTTGTGGAGTTAACCTCTTATGCTATAGTAATTTTATAAACAAGTCTAGACTATGAATTAAGTACTATTTTAGTCTCATGAGTATGCCTCAAATATATGTCTTATGCCATTGATGCTCTCTCATGGATCATGTTTTTTGATTCCTTTATGATTCAACTCATAAGAACTATCAAGATTTATGACATGTATCTATATTATTATCCATGATATGGATGTTATGGTTTTAAAATAGTAATGTCATAGTTTCATACTCTTATACCCATATTATGCTTATGCGATCCTTGATATATCCTTTTTTACCATTACTATGTATCTAAGCCAACATTTTCTTATGCTTCCATTCCCAAGGTTATGGAGTCATTTTTTTGTATGCCATGTCTAAAATGGTTCTTGTTATGAAGAACATAATGGGAGATGATGTAGTCCATTTATGAACCTATTATTTATGTTTCCATGTTTCCAAATTCACAAAACCATTTGGTCCAAAGATGTATCTATGTGAATTAATATTTATATTAATCCATTAAGATTTAATATCTATCTATGAATATTATCAATCATTATGGTAGGTATTAGAGGGAAATTTTAGTTAACATTTGAAAACTAAGATGATAATTATTAAGTGAGACCTCTACAAATATCTCTATGGATATGACTAAGGATATGTCTAAGGATAATTCAACATATTGGAAAATATCCTAGAATGTTGATGATGGATATATTCAGTAATTTATATGAAATTACATCACTATCTAGATACTAGAGGTGGACATGGAATTGGAATTTTTTTCCTAGGGGTAATAACCCCAAAAAGGGTTTTTATATGATTTTAATCGATCTACACCTTGTTCATGAAAACTAGCCATACAGAAGTCCTTAATTGACACTCCCTGAGAATATGTTTTGGAAATTCAATAAAACATTATGAACCATCATGTAGGATTTGATTAGATGATGACCATGAATGACCTAGGTTAAACCTAATGTTTCATAGACTGAAAGTATTTTGTTATGATTTAGACATTGTATATTTGATTATGGGATTCCCACTATGATTATTGTTTTTCATTCCATGATTTTCAATTTTAGTCAATGTTAATAATTAGAAGGAATCATGATAATAATGAATGTGATTGACCATGAGGTGATTATTATAAACAAACTAGATAATGACTAGAGATAATAATGTATTTATTATTCCTAATCAGTTATCATGATATATGATAAAAAAATTATAGCTTATTGAACTCACATACTCACAATAGAATAAAAGTAAAGAGTCTGTTGAGATATCGGGTGGTAGAGACTATCACAACCCGTCCTAGTGGGGCCCGTGCTGAGACTCCCCAAGCCTGCCTCCAATAGGCTAGATACTGGTGACTAGCATGAGTATGCATATTACTAACATGGGAGGAGCTACCTATGTACCTATACACATATACACATCTCCAAGCTCAAAGATGGTGAAATGTAAAAAAACCCAAAAAGGAAGAAAATGCATGCATACAACTAAACCCAACCAATAGAGTACGACGGGAAGTAATATACTAAAATTAAACTAGGCCACAATACAAGCCCACCAAAAACAAGAGTATGAAAACAACAATGTGCAACCTAGGACCAAAAAGTGGTACTGGGACTACCGCTCATAGATGTAAGAGCATCTCGGTCTATAGGGAACTCATAAAGCTCGGTTTTGTCATGGTCCACCCTAGAATCTGTCAAACAACTGCTTGTCTACACAAGACACTGCGTGTGTGGGAAAAGCCCATGGAGGGGTGAGTATAACAATACTGAGAATAGGACATAGAAAACCACAAATAAATACAAAAAATAAGGGTACAATCACCTCTACACAGTATTTGTATATTGAACATACAATGAGTGAACATAATCTAGATATACTAAAAACTGAGACCCATAGTATAGAGACAAGTCAAACAGCTTCATTCCCCCGCTGGGGATTCAGTTTGAAGATTCCACGAAGCACTCATCCAAGAGAACTCACTCCACGATTCTGATAGCTCTAATGATGTATGTTTAAGAAGTACTATCCATCGGGAAAAGCCACAAGATATTTGATACACTCATTCCATGTGAACACACTCTAGAGTGGGGAAAGAACATGATAAACAGATGAGGATCACTACCAGGGCCTTAGCGGATACCACGACTCCTCTTGATTCACCAGCTAGGTAGAGGATTGACGCCCTGTGGGAATAGTCACATCGATACCTAACTCTACCTAGGCTCAGGAATGTATAGAGGATCTTTCTCTGGGCCTTTTCGAGGAATACCATACTCTATCTCAGAATGTCCTTCTAAATGGGTCATACTCCTAAAAAAGTAAACGATACCTAACCTCTTAAGGAATGATTAAAAGGGGCACTAACCTGAACAAAACATGTCCAAGATATGATGGACAAGATGATAAAGCCATGTACTGAAATGTACATGGCGTTTATAAAGGTCACACTTCATGTCCTCTGACCCTGGGTACAACACGTGTACAACAGCCTGGGTCACAAGGCTTATTGTGCAGAAGAAGATATACATGGTGTGTAAGGTAGTGACATGTTGTGTTCCCCTATCCGGGGAGGAATCTTTTTACACTATCCATGTGCCCATACAAGGCTTCTACTCATGTGTTACAACCTGTGTAACTGGTGTATAGGGTAACCCATGCAGCTGGCCTGGTTTGGCTGTGTCATCAGGTTCATGTTATACAATAAAATATACAACATTCAATATTCCGTAGTAGATATGGATTTTATGAGTCATTGGACATATCATTCTATCTAATGAACTATCAAGTATCATTGATGGAACTAAAAAACAGTTTTTTCATCCATATCTAGATTCGTTTGTGGTGGTATTTGTTGATTATATTATAGTGTATTCTAACACTCAAAAAAACCATGCCAGAAGACACGAGATCATATTGGAGAAATTGAAGAAGCATCGGTAATATTATAATATCAATTTTTTAAAATTTTGGATGGGTAAAATTCACTTCCTAGGTTATATCATTTTGAGACAGGGCTATCATTTAACCCAGAAAAGGCGAGAGTTATAGTTTCTTGGGATTTGTATAAGAAGAACTTTGACATATAGAGTTTATTTGGGATTCATAAATATTACATTCACTTAATTTAGAAATTCTAACACCTAGTATAACATATTATATGATTTAATAAGAAGGTAAATATAAGTTCACGGTCTAAATCCTATGAAACAGCCCTTCTAAAGTTGAAAGGGAGACTAAATTCAGTGATGATCAATATGCTTCCAAATCCTGGTAAAATCTATTTAATATATTATTATGAATTGGGTATCTTTCTAGGATATGTTTTTCTGTAAGAGAAGTGATCCATGGTATATGGGTCTCATCAAGTGAGGCCACATGAGAGGTAATAATCATGCATGATCTCGATTTAACCATTATTGATCATGTGTTTTGCTGTAAGAGACATTAACAGGGGGGAATGATTTTTTTTGTTTTTTTAGACAAAAAATGCTTGAATATATAATTAAATATAATGTGAAAAATATTATGAAATAAAAAGTGGTTATAATACCTAAATTATTTTTAAATATATCTTTCTTAGTTTCCTTGAATGGGTAATGTTATTACCAATTCTTGGATAAGGAGGACTCATTAATTGGTGGTTAAAGAGGCAAGTAATAAGTGGCATATTGTGGCCTAGATATTAGATATCCATTTTGAGGATTATAATAATAATGGGAATTAATTCCCCTTGAATTTATCAATAACCTCAAAAATTATTTAATGGGTATGGAAGAAGAAAATTTCGGATCCCAATGTCATAGTCCTGAGGGAGAGCATTTCAGATTACGACTCATTGACATGTTGGACCATGGATAAAGACAATCCAGAATTATGTGCATATTTTTATTCAAATTACTATGATTAACTTACTATTGTAAATCATAAAACCGATTTATTTCAATGTTTTATTAAAATAATGGGTAATTTTAATCATTTAACAAAATTGAGCAAAAAAAATTATTAATTCTGGAATATTAAAATATTTTTATCACTATGATATTTTTATCATAACTTTTAATTTATTGATCCAATTTATGTGATTATTTTCAGAGTTTTTCTTCATTTGTGGGATATAAAATTTTCTTCTTGACTATGAACTAATTAATATATCGAGTGGCCAGAACAAATCATTATATTTGACGAATAGTTTGGACCAACATAGTGGACCCCACTTAGGAAAAGAGGAATAAATTCGGATAAACACCTCAAATTGTTGTTATTACATTTGGATTCAAAACAGTAATCATCTAATTATTTCGCCATTAAATATGAAGGATTGTTAACTCATTAATGTATCCATTGGATGCTAAACATTAAATGAAGATTCAGGATGAACTAATCTAGAATAAAAAAAAGAGTATTTTAACTATAACTTATTATACATGTGGGTGATTAAGGTGTAATTTGGAGAAAAAAATATTAGAAAATTGGTAACAATGTTTATGAAGACACCATGTCCCAATAAATCCATTTAATTAATAAAACATGTAAAATATTTTATAGAAATAATTTTGGAGAAAATAATTTCCCTCCTCACCTATTAAAGGAGGTAAACCCCTAATTTCCAAATCATATAGGGCACCAAGGATGATATCTCCACTGAGGGAGTTCGAATAAAACAACCTTATCCCCGTATCTTTCTTTATTTATTATTTTTTATTTTAAATTATCATTTTAAATAATAAATTAAATTTTAGTTTAAATTAAATTAATTCTTTCCTGCATGTTTTAAATTTTGTTTCCACCCATTGCCTATCCACTCTTCCTCTTCCTATTAATTTTTATTAGTAATATTATTATAATTAGTAATCATATAATTTTTATTAATATTAATATATTAATTATTAATACTATTTTAAAAATTTTATTTTATTTTCTAACTTTCATAATCACTTGTTTTCTTAATAAAAATAAAAATAATTTATTGTTATTATTTTTATCATATTATTTATAAATTATATAGTTTCATATTTTTCTTTTCTATTTTTCTTTTTAGATTATCTATTATCTCTCTGTCTCTCTATCATATTAATTATATTTTATTTTAATCATATATTTTCTCATCACCATTCATTATACATTTACTATCTCTTATTCTATTATATGTTTTTCCTTTTCTCTTCCACCCACACCACCACGAGATATTTTACTCTCAAAAATGAGATGTTAACCCTAAGGATACTTTCAAGAGGGGGGGTGGAGGGGGAGAGGGGGAGGTCACAATGTTCATGAATTTTATTTAGAGTTTAGTTTTATGTTTTTAATAATTTTAGTAACATTCAATGATATATGAATATATTTGATTAGATGACTTCCCATCAATTACATGAAACTCAATTTATTCCCATTCTTTTTAATAAATTATTTTTTCCTCTTCACATTAGATAATTATTAATGTGATAATTGTTGAGATAATCAATGGTTGAAACAACATTGATTGAGCTCGGTCCTAGAAGATAAAACCTCTTAGGCCAAAGAGTGTCATCAACCTTGATTAAAGTAGGTGGTGTAATTAAGTGTTCTTAGGAAATCAATAATATTCCATAATTTATAAATAAATAATTTTAGTCCAAAAATGATATTCCATGTTTGTATTATAAAATTATAATCAAACATATAAAGGATAATATCGATTTAATCTTAAAACAACCCCCAAAACCACGTTTTTTTCAATTTAACTCATTGTGATTTGATTTTTGTTGTAGTCTAAATTTGTCTTTTTTTCGTTTCATTTTTTTATTTATTCAACACAAAAAAATTATTATTATTTTGATAAATTTATTGAAATGGAAAAAAGTATTTTAGGTGAGTTGGAAAAGGAAATTGAACTGAAATAATAAGGCTCATCATGTGAGATGATCCTGCTCAGTAATAGCGTTACACTTGGAAAAACTATAATTTATCTTCACTATGCCTCGTGACAGACATGCATAGAGAATTGGTTCCATTTATAATGATCCAATAATATGTTTTCTTATCTTTTATTATTTAAAATTATATATATATTTTTGTTTATTTTATAAAAAAACTAAAAAATATATCCATGATGTTTTATAACTATCATTTCATTAATTCATGGAGTAATTACATTCAGGAGTAAGAGGAATAAGTTTATGCATCCCAATATATAGAAGATGGTGTTTCATTCTGGATATATATATCAATGGATCATAGAGCCAAAATTTCATAAAGAAGGAATTCAAGGACCTCTTCCAGGATCTCATGTAGACCGTCAAAAACTAGTGGTGGAATGATCGGGTAGAAAACTCATAGTTTTTGGGGAGAAATTCCCAAACTTATATTAAAAAGTGGCCAAAACTCAAGAAGATTTCTCCTCATTTCCTCCAAACACTTTTGAATAATATCCACAAGGTTATTTCTATGATAAAGAGGGAAAAATCGAATTCAAGTATGATATTCAAGATCTTGGTGAAACTAAATATGATATCCAAGGAAAAATAGATTTGAAAACATCTTACCTTCGAGAATCCTTATAATAATATAATCTTAAATTTGAACATGAACAAGAAGATGAGGAATTTATCTTACCTAAGTAAAAAGAGGAAAAAATTCCTACTATTCTTTATCTGGGAGATCAAAACCAACTTGATGACTTCTAGAATGAATGTGAGGAACATCTTGATCTACCAACCACATGGAAGGAAGAAGATATAACAACATTAAATAAAGACATCACCCACATTGTTGAATTCGAAGTGAATATATAAAACCTCAACTACCAACCACCCATCCACTAAGAATAAACTTTAATAGTCACTTATTACTAAGTAATTCATTGAATTTGAACCAAGAATATGAGTTGATATTTTCTCATACACAATCTCTTCTGATTTTATTGAAATTGAATTGTGTATCCCTCCGATTAGACTTGAATATTAAATTTCATAAAATCATTTCTATAAATTAGAGAAAGATGAATGAAATGGACATTTCATTATTAAGGAACACATGGAGGTTCTCAATTTTGATGATAATACATTTTAGGAGACCCATAATGAAGATATCCAAGTAGATGAGACTGAAGAAATCTGACAAGAAGATGATTATTGTTGAAATAGAGAAATTACATATTAAAAATTAAAATTAAAAATTTATTCTCATAGAATTACCTATATTTTATCCCTTTTATCATTCAATACATACATCCACTAGGAATCCGACACTATGAGAGAAGGTTGTTTAACAAGTAGAAACCATTACGTTGGATGATTCTTACTTTATCCTACCCCCACCATGCAAGATATAACGAATTGTGAAGTGGGAGGGGATCTTATATATCTTTCCATGGATCATTCATCACCATTAGGATGAATCCTAATCTAGAAAAATATAACACTCCAAGATTCCACGATACGATTCATTTAAAATAATTCAATAGCATGCAATACATGCAACATTGAGTTCGAATGCACCTATAAAACTAGACATTTAAAACGAGGTTATGAATAGTATTAACCACATTATGAAATATATAAATCTACAGTTTTAATATAGAATATTGAAATTATCTTAGGATAACTTTTTTGTAATTTTTTGAAATGTTTCCCATTTTAATAAATAGTGAAAAATACTACATTTTAATTCAAACATGATTTCTTATCAAAGTTATTTATATTTTTTAATATCATTTAAATTAGATTCAAGGTATAATTTGGTTGTGTTATTATTATTTATTATAATTCAGGTCATTGGAATTATTTTAGCATTAAAATTTCTTATAAACACATGTCAATATTTTGATGATTTTTACATTTAAAAAACACAGTTTCCTATTTTAAAAATGAAAATTTATTTTAAATTAATTTATTCCAATTTTGTGTTTTTGAATTTGGGAAAATAAATTTTTTATATAGAATCAAAATATTCACATTTTTTAAATCAGCCACTTTTATTTTTAGACATTATGAATAATAACTTTAGTAATTATATTTATTTACCACAGTTAAAAGGATAAATGAGGTAAATAAGGTTAAAAATAATGTATTAAAAAAAATAAACATAAAACGTGACTTAATCTGATTAGATGAGTTATGGGTGACTAAGAAAACACTAGGTATGTGAAATTGGCCTTTGGGAGCCACATGGCTGTGATAATGACATGTTATAATAATTAAATTAATGTAATGAAAAATATAACATAAACATGTATCTTTTTACAAAAACAATTTTAATTTTGAGTTATATAACACAATATTTAGACTATAAATAGTCATTATAATTATAAAATTATTTCCTACATCATGGTGGTTTATTTATAATTCTTATACATTAAATAAAAAAATTTAATTAAGATAATGATGATGTTGTGATTACCTTATTAAAAAAAGATTGAAACAAATGATATTGTAAATATTAAAATAAATGTAATTTGTGCTTTTTGATGTAATATCGAAATGTTTTGGATAATATAGACATGTTAAAGATGATTTAATTCTATTTTAAAAGGAATCAAGTTGTTATGACTTTAACAAAAATCAATTATTAAATAGTGTTAAAATTAACTTACATGAGTTTTTAAAACCAATACTATTTTTTAAATAATATAATAGTTATAAAAATATAATATTCACCCAACTAACTTATATAGTGTTTCAAATGTCATTAATGATCCACTTTAGGTTCTATTATAATTTTATAGTAAAATATATTAACCATATACTGTAAAAAAAGAATACATAGTAAGAGTTAAACAATTTAACTTGGGGTTAAATCAGAAAGATAAGTTTAATTTTATGACATAACCATGTCTAAAACCTATTGGTTGAGATAAAATAGACCCATAATAAACTTATCCTCATAATAAATAACATTAATGCAATTTTCAACAGAAAATCTATTTATAATAAATTAATATTTCAAGCTTTTCCTAAAATGCCACTCACCTCTCTTATAAAAAGTTCACTTCTCCTTATCTTTAATTCACACCTCCAAAGACATTTGGAATGAACAAACCCTACCCAATTATACTCCCAACATCTCTTAAATAATTCCATATTCCACACATTGGAGATAAAACCATTCTAAAGAGTCTGTTTGTATAAATCAAAAATAGATACCTGAAAAAAAGGTAATTGTTTTAGCACCAATTTCAGTGTTATTTTCTTCTTCCACATTCTCTTTATTTGTTTTTTAATAGTAAATTAATACCCCCAGTATCATATACATGTTGATATTTTTTAATTTTATGGTATAACAATATTCCTTTTTTATCCACCCTATAAATAACAATATCTCCCTACATGTGTGCGTGCGTACGACTTACCATCTCCACGTTGTGGTGTACTTTGTTATACCACTATATTTTTTTGGATGTATATATTGATGAATATAATTTCATTAAATAATCAATATAACATGACAATTATTTGTTATAATAAAAATTATCTCTAATTCGATACCATTTAACCATCGAAGGAATGATATTATCACTCGTGCGTACGTACGACCTACAATCTCTCGGACACGATGAGATTCATTGTCTACGATAACCATTCAAGAATGATTATAAAATATTTATGAAGAGAAAAAATAATAATAATTAACATAATATAATTATTTATACAAATAAAATAAATCTTATTAATAACAAACATGACTTACGTGATAAAACATGCATGGTAAAATGAAACAATTAACACCTGAAATAATGGTAATACTAATATATTATTAACAAAGTGATAAAAGTGGGTCATATATGATTTAATAAATATTTATATGGTTTGGGTGTAATTAAAAAACATAATTCAACCATTATATAGGAGGTTTACACACCATTGAATAGAAAAAAGTACAAGGTAAGGGTTACTTTAACAATCTCATTTTTATTTGTGGTTATTTGTACATAAGTATCTATGGGGAAATCTTTATCATCCATGTCCATGTTTCTTCAAAACATATTTTAAACTATTCTTACCATTCTTTTACTTTTTTTGAATATTTATATTCCCATGTTTTACTTTTTAAAATATATTTTTAATGGAATCGTTACGTCATTTTCCAAAGGAGGTACATTACGACCATTTCGAAAAATTATAGAAATAATGATTTTTTAACATATATGGCATAAGTGGATATTTTCTTCCATTATATCACATTTACATTTTTAATCTTCCCTTATAATCTTATAAGTTTATTTTCAAAATACAAGTTCTCTTTTATAATTTTACGACATTTAATTGATTAAAAATGATATTTCATTCAAAGAGTATTAACGATTTTATTATTTTATTTTCATCTATGTCAACAACATTTGTTTGATTTTATGCTTAATTGAGGTTTATTTATTATGATGCGATCTACCATATTTTATTGAAGGTTTTATGATATATTTTATTATGGATGTTCTAATTGTATACTAGCCATGGTTTATTGATTATGTATTAAAATTTCATATGCTAGTTTTAATATGAATGTTTATGTTATGTTTCACCCTTTTCATTTGAGGAATGCATTGGACTTAATAAGTGATTGGAAGGGCCTGCTATACCCCCTTGATCCATCGGTAGGTCTTATGAGACAAACTATTGTCTTGGAACAAGTCTTTGATGGTATAGTAATGGTTATGGCACGAGGCCTTGACATTATGGTTATGATGTCCAACAGTACACATTTCCCCATTATGAGATTAGTTATTGATATTTCATGTGATTATTCTACTAATAGAATATCCATGTGAATGTTTAAATGGAATTATTTGATTATTATTTTCATATTATGCTGAATATTATGTTTAGAAGGCTTGTATTTCTTATTTATACCTTTCCTAAAATATTATTCTTATTTATAATAGGTTCTACTATATTGCTTACCCTTACTGAGCATATGAGCTCACCCCTATATTATGTTTCATTTTTCACCAGGATGTAGAGATGTATTTTATAATTGACCTGCATGGATAGTCTAAGGGATATGAGTTTTTTTCAAGGGGAATAATATGTTGATTTTAATTACAAGATTTATGGTAAAACTTATGTTTGTATCTTGTATTTCTAAGGGCACTAATCTAATCAACCCTTTGAGATTTTATTTTCTTTGGATCATGCCAATGTAATAAACCAATGCATTGACTTTGGGCTTATGGGGTTGGGGCGTTGCAGTTTGTATCAGAGGATCTTTAAAAACATCCTTGTAAACTATATTTATATATAATTTGACTTTGGAATGTTACCCTAAGATATATTTTGAGGATATGTATAGAGTAAAATCCTAAAATTTTGGGTAATGAAAATATTATGTGGGTATTCCTAGAAAATATATCCCTATCTCAATACTACAAGTGGACAAGGATCCAGCATAGATATACCTAGGAGTAATATTTTTTACAAGGTATTCTGGGCTAGACACGTGGTATCCTGGTACACGAAAAAGGGCCATATTGCACACCTGATTTGACAGTCCTGAGGGATATTCATAGGATAATTAAAATTTTCCTTACAAACCATTATGAAGGATTTATGATTAAATATATCCATAAATACTTAATTTTATGATTATGGATTAGACATGCAATCATTTTTCAATTTATGTTAAGTATTTTATTAGTTTGGAAATATACCTTATGATTCAAAACATAACCTAGTGTCTTCCATTGTTTAGAAATGGTTCCTAGTGGAGGAAATGGAAATTGTATCAATGCATTTAATCCATATTTGGATTTTCCTCCCAAGAAATTATAGTGGATCTGGTGATACAACTAGTGTTTAATAGCTTATAACTGTACATGGGCAACTAACTCAGGTTATGAAAAATAACCTTACCTGCATAGAGCACCCTGATCCACAATAAAGAGGATCAATGTTAGACCGCTTCCTAAGAAAACAACCACCATCATTAAATGGGACTAAAAATCCATTTTTAACTTAGAAATGGATAATTTCCTTAGATAAAATATTTCATTCATTAGGAATTAACAAAAGAGAGACATTTTCCATGGTAGTTTATTTTTTCTCAAGAGATGCAGATCAATGGTGGTCATTAATTACAAATAAAAATTAAGAAGAATAAGTATAAAATATGGAGTGGAGGGAGTTTAAAGAAATTTTCTAATAAAAACACTTTCCTCATGAACAATAGCAGATATGGAAACATATTTTCTAAGTATGAGGTAGAATGAGGATGATAATGTTGAAAATTATAAAGAAAACTTCACGAGGTTAGAAATGAATTCTTTCGACTAAATACATAACCTAATATTTATTTTTGATCAATTCCTTAATGGGTTAAAACCATTCCTTTGAAGGGAATTGTTCTCACAATCTTTATCATCGTATGATGATATAGTCATATGTGATATCAAGATAAAAAATGATTTATGTAAGTCTTATGGATCTAAAGTAAAGCAATAGAAGAAGTGAATGGTTGAATTATAGACTAATAAAGGGAAAAATTAAATGAATTATTTTACCATATGTGATATTTTTGGGATGAAATATCTAGGTACATGTGTGAAAGGAATAGTAGTTTATTACATGTGTGGAGTGAAAGGTCACCGATTTTGTGATTGTAAGGGAATGAAAGAAGCTATAAATTTGAAAATATATAATTATAAGGAGATGGGACATTATGAAAATTATTTCCCAAAATGTCAAAGAAATATATATTAGGAAAATAAAATGTATCAAGGTCAAGCTTATGAGGGTACTACGGTCGAAGTGAATTAATTAATGTATTTGTGTTTTTGTATTCAAGGATTATGTTATTATATATTGCATATAAAAACAATGTGTTATATAAGGATTGTACTAAATTAAATCTTCATCAAGTATTTGGAAGGATGAATTATTTAAATATTATTTTTAGGTTATACACATATTTTTGTCAACAAGAGAAATATTATGTTGTATGGGGAATCAGATGTTAAAGTTGATTTTTGGAAATTTATAGACCCTTTTGTGATTGTTAATTTGAACAAAAGTATTTTGGAAATGTATTAGTGTTTAATGGAGGAAGTTCAACATTGGATATTTTATTTGAGGATAATGAATTTCCTTAATGGTTAATATACAAAGGTTATTTCTGGAATGTTATAATAATATAAATTTAGAAAAAAGACAACTCGTAGGTTGGGAGACAACCTGTCGCATCAAGAAAGGTTGAAAGACATGAACCTAGAACTGAAGGGTGAAAATGGTTCATCACCTACCACTGGGCTATGTGATTTAATGGTTTTTATAACATAATCATTTAAATTGTATGATAAATGAAGGATAAGTTCATTTTTGGAACATTATATAATTAAGGTAAATTGGATAATTTTCAGTTTTGTTATCTTTTGAGAGAAAGATGCAATTGTGGTACAAATTAGATAAATGATGGAACTCTACTTATCAACTATATATGATTCCTTGTGAGATTATTCTATAATTAAAATAAACTTTTCAACTTTAGGGAAAAGATAATTAAACCAAAAATGTTTTCTCAGTACTTTATGTTTGCGATGAATCAAATAATCCCTTAGATCATCACAAATTTATATCTTTATTATTATAAACATTCACCTATTCATGTTCTCTATCATGCACTATTATAACATTATGGTTCTTATTTTCTTTCATTTAAATGATTCCCTACATGGAACCCTAGTATATTTTATCTTCAGTGACCTTCAAAATTCCAATTCATTATTTTAAAAAGGAGGTATCGTTAATCAATTTTCCAATGCGGTATTTCCACAATGATATTTTGGAATGTCAAAACCCCAGTTTTAACTTTTGAGTTTAAATATATTGAATTAAATTTATTGAGGTAGGGAATAATGCAACAGCCCAACATCAATGATATGATTTGTTTAAAATAATACAATATCGTGCACTATATAAAGCACTGAGTTTGAGTAGACCTATCAGGATAAACATTTAAAATTGGTTATGTATAATATTAAACACTTTATAAAATTTATAAATCTTATTTTTGAATTAATAATATCACAATTATATTTGGGTGAAATTTTGGTAAGTTATTTTGAAAAGTTACACATTTTAATGAACAGGGAAAAGTACTTCATTTTAATTAAAAATTAAATTTTCATCTAATTTAGTTTCAAATTATAATTACATTAATTTTTTATCATGTCATATAATTCATCTCATTAGATTTATTTCCACATTAAAATTGTATATAAACACATGTCATTATTTTGATGGTTTTTACTTTTTTAAAACATGTTTTCTTATTTTGACAATGACAATTAATTTTAAATTAATTTCTTCAAATTATATGATTAAAATATGGAAAAATAGATTCATTATTTGGAATTAGATGCTCCAAATTATATAAATAGCCTACTTTTATTTTTAGACATTATGAATAGTAACTTTAGTAATTATTTTTATTAACCGCGGTTATAGGGAAAATGAGGTACATAATGTTAAATATAATATTATTATAACATAAAACTACCTTAAGACATGGAATAATCCAATTTTATGTGTTCTGGGGGAAAGAGAAAACTCTTTCGATTCACAGTTGGCCTTTGGGAACAACATGGGTGTGATTATGACATGTTATAATAATTAATTTAATGTTAATATAAATATGACGTAAACATGTATCTTCTTACAAAAGAAATTAATATGGTGTTATATAACTAATATTTTTTAATATAAATTTTAATTATAAATATAAAAATACTTCACACATCATGCTTTTTTATTTATATTTTTATACATTAAATAAAAAATTATTTATTAAACTATGATGATTTAGTGATTACCATATTAATGAAATATTGAAATAAATTACATTGTAAATTTTGAAATAAATATTAGTTGAGATTTTTTATGTCATCCAGATATATTTAGAAAACTATTTTCATTTTAGGGATGATTTAATTCATTATTTCGAAGTAATAATGTTATTATGACTTGAATAAAAATCAATTAATATATATTCTCAAAATTGAAATAAATGAGTTTTTAAAACAAATACTATTTTATTAAATGATATAGTAGTCATAAAAATATAATATTCTAAAAAATGATTCGGATAGTGATAAAATTTCATTAATGATCCACAATATGATCTATTTTTAATTTATTGTAACTATATTAACAATATTGTGTAAAACTAGATGAAGACATTGAAAGAGTTAAACTATTTAACAAAGGATTAAATCTAAACGATAAGGTTGAGGTTATGACATAAACATGAATAAAACCTTTTAATTGAGAGGATTTCGACCAATAATCAACATAACCTCAATCAAATTCTCTTTTGAGATATTATAAACCGAAGATAAATTTATAATAAATTAATATTGCAAGCTTTTCATAAAGTGCCCCTCACCTCTCTTATAAAAGGTCATTTCTCCTTCTCTTTAATTCACACCTCCAAATCCCTTTGGTTTAGGAAAACCCCACCCACTTCTTATCCCATATTCCCTATTTTAATCTTACAGGGCCCAATTTGGGCATAAAATCAAACTATGATTTTTTGTTGTGAATATAAAAAGGAGATACCTAAAAAAATGTAATTGTTTTATCACCACCTTCTATGTTTTCTTATTCTTTTACTTCCTATTTCTTTATTATTCCATAATAAATTTATATCTCTAGTATCATATACATTCTTAGATGTTATTAAATTTATGATATGATGATATTCCTTCATTTATCCACCCTATGAATAATAATATCACCATACATTTGTACATATGACTTACCATCTCCACACCATGGTGTACTTTGTTATTCCAATCTAAATTATTTTCATGGATATAATGGTGAATATAATGTGTTTAAAAAATCAATATAACATGATAATTTTTTTTATTATTAATTTAACAACCAATTCCAAAACATTTAACCATCAAAGGAATTATATTGTCGGTCGTGCGTACGTTCGACCTACCGTCTCCACGACGCAGTGAGATTCATTATCCATGTTAAACAATATGGAATTATTATAAAATATATATGATGAGTAAAAATAATAAATATTAACATAATATCATTCTTTATATAAATCTAATAGATTATATTAAAAAAACATGTATTACATGAAAAAACATTCATGGGTAATGAAGCAGTTAACACCCGAAATAATGGTAATACTGAAATATTTTTATCAAAATGATAAAAGGGGGTCATATATGATATCATAAATATGTACATTCTTATGGTATAAATTAATAACATAAATAAACAATTATAAATTAGGTTAACACACCATTGAATAATGGAATATTCAAGGTAAGGGTTGATTTCCCAATCTCATTATTATTTGAGGTTGATTGTACGTAAGTATCCATAGATACAACTATATATTCCATTCCCATGTTTCATAAAAATGTATTTTAAAATATTATTATTCATCATATAAATTTTTTAAATACATTCAAAAAAAGTTTCAATTTTTTATATGATGTTTTGAAATAAATCATTCATTCATTTTCCAAACAAGGTACTTTATGATTTTTTCACGAATGAATGTTTTTTTAACTTATTGGAACATGCAGCTATTTTACAAGATTATATTACAGTAAACATTTTGATTCATCCCTTACAAGATTATATGTCTATTTTTAAAAGAAATGTTTTCTTTTATAATTTCATGATATTTAAATTAGTAAAAAATATATTTCTTTAAAATAGTATTAATGGGTTTATTATATTATTTTAATCTATGTAAAAATCCTTGTTGGATTTTATGATTAATAGAAGTTTATTTATTATGATACAATCATCCATATTGTATTGATGTTTTTAAGATATTTTTATTGTATATGTGCTATTTTGATACTAGTAATGATTTGTGCTTAAAGTATTAACATTTTTTATGCTAGTTTTAAAATGAATGTTTATGTTATGTTTCCCCCTTTTCATATGAGGAATGAATTGGTCATAATAATTGATGGAAAGGGACCTCTATAGCCCCTCTATGCATCTGTAGGTCTAATTAGAAAAACTAGTGTCTTAGTACACGACCTTAATAGTACGGTAATTGTCATGGAATGGGGCCTTGATGATATTGTTTTGATGTTCATCATTATGTATTTCCTTGTTATGATATTAGTTATTTATATTGCATGTGATTATTTTACTGATTTAATATCCATATAAACGTTTAAATTGGATTATCTTATTTATTCTTGTCATATTATTCATAATATATAGTTTAAAGGGATTGTCTTTCAGTTTTATACATTGCCTTAAATATTTGTTCTTATTTTTGATAGCTTATAATATATTGTTTACCCTTGATGAGAATATGAGCTCACCGCATTATTATGTTTCATTTTTCCCTAGGATGTGAAGAATTATAATATGAATGACCTACTAGGATAGTATAAGGGATGTGAGAGTTTTCAAATGGGATAATATGTTGTATTTTCATTTCAATAAGTAATTTAAAACTTATGCTTGTATCTAGTATTTACAATGTTCTTAAACTTATTATTACTTTAGTATATTATTTTCTTGAGATAATGACATTGTAATAAAATAATGGACGGACTTTGGGCTTTTGGGTTTGGGGAATTAAAAAAAATCCACATGTGGTGGTTCAAATCAATGAAGATTCATACACCATCTGTTTTTGGATTTCTTCTCGTACTTCTTTATGGAGGCATTAAAATCCTAGGAACACATAGGAGAACATGCAAAAAATTATCCCTTTTAACATGTTTCTAATATTTTAGATTTCAATTTTTTTTCTTAGATGCAGGGAAACATGCATCCAACTCCCCTTAATCATTTTTAATCTTCAGTGATATGATACATGTGCTTAATTGAAAATTTTTATAGGTTCATGGTGGAAAATGAAGATTCAGACTATAAAGGGGAATGACCATGATTTATGGGAATGGGAGTTAATTTTTAGTGTTTAATCATATAAACAAGCTAATTTTTATTTGAAAATCATGTTTTTATCTTTAAAGATGAAATTTCATCTCCACAATTGATTTATGATTTACTTGACTTACCTAGGATATAATACTATTTTAGGAATCCTTTGATTCCATGTTTTAGATTTCAAATGTTAATGAAATTGAACATGTAAAACAAGAAATTACATGATTAAAGTTAAGAATAAATATTAAAATGAGGACTCATGATTTAAAGGACTATATTAATAAATGTAAATGAAACTTACTAACCATTTTTCATGCTTTGAATTATAAAGTTCACTTGAGTTGATTTGTTATTATTAATCATGAATTCAGTGATTTTAAAATATTATATGTCCATTACTGAGAGGATTTCTAGAACATGTAATTCTTATTTTATCTTGATCATATTTCATGAGTGATCTTGGGGAATTATACCATCTAAAAATTTAATTTTACTTTTCGAATCTATGAAAATAAAATTACACATATAAAATAATTGAGGAATCCTTTGAAAATCCCTTATCCATTAAGTAAAACCTTTACATAAATCATTATTTAGGCCATATAAACAATGAATAACCTTGATAGGGATGATCCGTTTTTCATTCCATTTGTATCCAATACTACCCTCCTCTTTGTAGTGTCACTATATTTTAATATTATTTTTTGGGGGTAAGGGAAACATGGTGAATGATATAATTTAAATTGTAAGGGAGATGTGTGGGGGGCTTATTATGGTAATTTTAAATGTTTTTAGAACCACTCATTTTACTTTGTTGTTTTTACCAACATAAATATAAAAAAAGTAAAATTACAGAAATAACAAAAAATAATGAGAAAAGTGCTTTGGTATTTGGACAATCCAAAAATCCCCATTACTAGACCTATAATTCTATCATATGGGGGTATGTGGTGGAAATGGGGTATATTTTTATCATAACATTTTAAAAAAGAAAAAATGGAAAGGTTCTGTAAAAAAATAAAAAAAAATTATAAAAATAAAATATATATATTGAAGATAGGGATGAAATCATTCATTATTCTTGAAATTATCATAATATTTACTTCGGAATTTTGGGTAAGTTATGAGTTGATATAAATTTAACAGTTGAATGTAATTAAAATTATACTTTGGATATTTTGATTTATGTTTTTAGACATAAACCAACTCCTTGAGATTTAATTTTTAACATCTTGTCCTAACAACCATAAGCCTCAGAGACATTTGAACATTTATTGCAATCCATCATGATTTTATGTGCTTTTTGTAATTACAATGTGGATATTGTAGTTACTTTTAAATCCTAGGGATAAGGGATATTTTATCATGTTATGAGAATATATATATTTGAATTTTATCATGAGAGATAATTGAAAAGATTCTGGTGGTGTAAATCATGATTTAGAATGATTAATAACAATAAATTGTGGAGAATTAATGAATGAAAAAAATGATCCCTCATTTTTCAATGGGGAAAAGTAAAATTCCTGAATTTATTATTTAATCAAAAATTAAGAAATTAAATTGATATTTTATGTGAAATTTTAAAATTTTATTTGTCTTTTATAATTTTTTAATTCTATTTCATTGAAATTTTAATAATGAGAAAATTTGTTCCCTCTTTAACTCCATGTATATATTTTAAACCTAACAAGAAGGAAGATTTAAGTGTGGAGGTATTTGATAGACCAAAACTAGGTGCATATTTTTATTCAAATTTGGTTGTTTTTTTTATGATTTTTAATAATAAAACCCATGCATTTAAATGTTTTATTAGCATAATGTTTCAATTTAATTGTAGAATGAAAATGAGCTAAAATAGGAAAAATTCTTAATTCTTAAAATTTTGATTGATTTTAATCACAATGGTATTTTGATCATAAATTTAAAATTATTTATCCAATTGATGTCATTATTTTTTTATGTTTTTTGGATTTTCGGGATAAATTATTTTTTTTAGATGAAGATGTTATTTGAACATTTAGAGGCATGAAAAAATCAATCACGTTGATGAATTGTTCGTGCTGATATGGGTGACCCTAGTTTGGAAAAGAGGCTTAAATCAAGATACACATCTTCAATTGAGGTTATTCATGATGGATTCGAAAGAGAATCATAAATTCATTTCTAAATTATATTTTAAGGAGTTTTCCACTCAATAAGGATTCCATTTGATGATCAACATTAAAGGATGATTCCAAATGTATTCGGATATAATGAAAACCTTGAGTAATTTGCATATAACTTCTTCTATATGTGGCCGAATAAGATGAAATGTTGAGGGAAGGTGTGAAGGAAGTTTTGTAACAAATTTTATGAATACACCATGTCCTAATTCATCCATTTAATGGGAAAAAATACAAAAAAATTATAGAAATAATTATGGTGAAAAATATATCCCTCCTCACATATAAAAGTAAATGAACCAGTCTTTTCCAAATCATCTAGGGAACTAAGGAGGAGATATCCACTGAGGGTGGCCAATTACTACAACCTTTTCCCCATTCTCCTAAATCATTTTTAATTATTTATTTAGTTTACATTTTCATTTTAAATTGTAATATAAATAAAACTAATTCTTGCATGCATGTAATAAATTATTATTTCCACGCATTCACCCCCTCCCTTATTCTTACTCATACATGTATTGTTATTATTATTATAATTATTAATCATGTTATTATTATTACTATTATAATAATTAATATTATTACCCATTAAAAAAATTATTTTATTTTCTTACTTTTATAATCTCTTCTTCAATTAATAATAATAATAATAAATTATTATTATTAATATTTTTTTCATCATAAATTAAAAACTTTAATATTATTTATTTTATTGATTTATTATCCTATTTTATATTATCTCATTAAAATATATTCTATTTTAGTTTAATATTTTATTTTCTAATCTCCATTATATTTAAACGTTCTTTATTTAATTTTATTTGAGTCTTTCTTATTATCTTCCACCCACTCCACAAAGTGATATTTTAATCAGGGAAATGAGATGATTACCCCAAGTTTTCGTCCTTGTGGAGGTTAAGGTGTTGATTAATTTTCTTTTTGAGTTCAATTTTAGGTTTTTAACAATTTGAGTTTGATGCATGGTGAGGTGAATGTATCTGATTAGATATTATCTCACCAAGGACATGAAACTCGATTTAATCCTATTCATTAATTTAAATCATTTTCCCTATATCCATTTGTTAATTCCTTATACGATTGAAGGTGAGATAATCAACTGATGAAAAAATTTCGATTAAGATGGGTCCTAGAATATGACATGTAGATACCAAAGCTTGACGTACATGGGAAATAAATTTCTATTGGTTAATACATAATACATGCACAAACAAATTCAGAAAGACTGTATTAGTTTAGTATCCATAGAAACCCATAACCTGATCTTCTAATCATAGTGAACGTTCTTCATCATCTTCTATAAAGATCTCCCTGTTTTTTTGATACCTAAAACGTTTATTTATAACAAGGATAAAATAAAACCTCGAAAGGTTGATCTCAAGTGCTCAGTAAGGTTAAAAATGTAGAACTTAAAACAAACCATAAACATTTGAAAGAAAAAATGAACATAAATTTTAAACATCAAGATATTGAGCAATGACATAAATCATCGAAGTACGTAAGGCATGGATAATAAAGGGACATTAACCATGATATAATAGAATTGGCACAAATCATGTAATTGTGGAAATCTAAAATGAATATAATATGATTTCTATAGTTTCCAAGTCATTGCAACCAAGGCTATCATAGTGGACAATGTCCAAAACTGAATCAGATTTACTTTTCTTTACATCCACGTATTACTGAATCAAATTTACTAGCCTTTCCATCTATGTCAATCTCACAATATATAAATCTTTACCCATTTAATTAGTGGGAGATATAGGTCCCACCCATATAATAATGAAACCATTCTTATGTGTCCCACAAAACATAAATCCTTCTACATAGCATAACTCAGGAAATAAAATGGGATTATTAATCAAAATGACATCATAACATAATACATATAAGACAAAATGGTCTTAATAAAAATAATTTTATCATAAACATAATAAATTAAAAGTAATAATTGGGATATAAACATAACCCTATTTCATCTTAGATGGAAAATAATTTTGATAAAACACTTGAACATAATTCCTAGGGAAAATATCCTTTCTTGTTTAAAAACATTTTTTCTCTCAAAATTGCATGAAAATTTAAAAGAAAATAATTTCATTGAAAATAAATGTGAAATATTGTAGAGGAAGTTTCGTTGATATAACGCGTTATGAATACATAAAAATCTATTCATTCTATACAAGTTAAAAAATCATTTCCCTCGTACAATTTCTAGAAAACTCAAAACGTATCTCGTATGGCAAACGAAAGGAAGATTCCTTCCATAACAAGTAGTAAATGTCAAAATTTGATAAAAATGACTTTAAATATACATTAAATAATTATAATGAATTTATGAAGACATTTTTATAAAAAATGGACGTCAATGATAAATATATCCCAAGAAAATAAATACGTATAAACCATCTCAGATAAAAATGATATTTAAAAATTATCCCTTACCTTTGGTCCAATTTCTTTTATATGTGTCCGAAAATTATGTATTGTGGGTTTAGGAATATTATTAACTTTTAAAAGAACCATAAAGATATTTATTATATCATATATGACTCACTTATGAATTTATATTACCTGTTCATTTGTCAATTCCATATTAAAGAAACATTTTGGGTAATGATCGTTTCATTTATCATACAAGTTTGGACTTGTTATTCATCATATGATTACATAAATCATGATTTACACACTTAAATAATGAAAAAAATTATATATATGTCATATATATTCCGTATTTAAATATATATATATATAGTATATAGATTAATGAAAAAGAAGACACTATTCATGGAGACGGTAGTTCGTACGTACACATGAATATTGTTTTTGTTTCCTTATTGAATTGAATGGTAGTAAGTAAATGATATATATATATATATAAATAAAGTATTGTTATAAAGTTATATATTCCATGATTATTTATTATATATACTTTATAATCATTCTTGAATGGTTAGCATGGAAAATGAATCTCATCGCATCATGGAGACAGTAAGTCGTACGTACGCACGAGCGATGATATTGTTCTCATAATTGTTTAATGTTATTTATTTGGATAGTGTATAATATCTAATAATTATTATAATGTTATACTGGTAATAT
Organism: Viscum album; assembly: GCA_963277665.1. Classification (NCBI taxonomy): domain Eukaryota; kingdom Viridiplantae; phylum Streptophyta; class Magnoliopsida; order Santalales; family Viscaceae; genus Viscum; species Viscum album. The sequence goes on along the minus strand of OY728155.1, from coordinate 437,718,540 downwards.
ATATTTATTATTTCTACTATTATACTGATCCACGTAAGGTGTTTGGGGAAAAATGATTACATCCTGGTGTGGCGACGGAAATCCTTACATACGCACGCATGGTGATTTCGTTTTTCGTAGAATGGGTAGAAAGATAAATTGGTTTGTTTCATATTTATAATTAAATATCAGTATATGAGTGGTAATTTTTAATTACTTTATAATAAATCGTCTAAATAAGAGGAATTAGAAAACGAAATAAATTTGAAAGAATCTGTAGAAGAGATCACCTCTTCCTCGATGTGCCTCCTTTAATTAAATTCTTAGGGCACCAGAGATTGTGTTTTTTGAAGATCATAACCTCTATAATGTAACTATGAAAGTGTATAAAAGAAATGGGAATATTTTCCCACACATTGAAGGCTCAAAATTGAGTGAAGTGGATAGGGAGGTGGTGCCATTTTACAAGAGATGAGATTGGTACTTTAAGAATGTTCCAAAATATAAATTTATTATAAATTCGATCGAGATTTAAAATGCTCCAAAACTTATTTAATTATAGTATAATATTATTTGGGTTCTAATACCGTTCATCCAATAATTTTTTGACATGTTTGGAATATTTTTTATCCTTATCTTTTTGGTTTTACACTTATTTTACCAATTTTAATCTTATAGTGATATCATGTTATTTATAAATTGTGGGTTAATGTAATTAACATATCATGTCAAAAGACCCAAAAAAAGTTATATATGACATATTTGTACTTATATTTATCTTTTTACTAAATAATTTATTTTTAGTAATTTAATGTCATTTAATAAAATATTTTATGCTTAAAGTTATGAATTGTGTCAATTTTGGACACTATACATACTTGAAATTTTTAAAAAATTTCATAACGACCTTATTACTTCAAACCAATGTAATGAACTCATATATAGTATGTCAATGTTATCCATAAATTTCTTAGATAAAATAAAAATTTTCAAACTAAATTAATTTTAATATTTATAAATTCATTTTTTTGAATCTATAATTAATGAGGTAGTCAGTTCATCATAATTGTGTCATAAATAAATATATTTATCTACGGTATAAAAATTATAAATAAAATATCATGATATTGGAAATATTTTTATATTTCTAATGAATATTTATATACATATAGATCTTTTATATAACACCAAACTAAAATTGATTTATTAAAAGATAAATTTTTAGATTATAATTATCTTTACTTAAATTTAATTCTTACAAAGTGTCATTATCACATCTAAGTGAATCCACGGGGTCCTAAAATTGACCCAGCTATTTCCATAGTACAAAATATATGATCCAATAGGATTAAGACATGTGTTAGGTTAATTAAATATTATTATAATATTATTTTTTACCCTTAGTTACCATATCTATCCTCTAACAATGGTAAATAAAATAATTACTGATGTTACTATTCATAACACCCAAAAATAAAAGGTAACTATTTACACATTTTTTCATACTTATTACAAATATGAAATCAATTTTTTAAATTCAAAACACCAAAGAAGCATTAATTAATTTAATCCCTTTGTCGAAACAAAAACAGGTTTTTGTTTAAAACATTGCAAAAGATTGAAATGTTTTTACATATGAATTCAATGTAAAATTAATGAAAATGAAATAAATTATTTTAAACTATAAACATATTTTCAAATTATTATTTAAACCCCTTAAATAATATATTTTAACCACATAAATTATTTCGATGAAATTGTTTTTTCTCAATTAAAATTTAGCGTATTTTCACCATTTATAAAAAATTAAAAAAAATTCAAATGTAATTTTTTTACCACCTTCCAAATAAGAAGTTTATATTGTAAAATATAACTTATAAAAGTGTCAAAACTAGATTTAAATTTGTGTGTCATCAAAAGGTGGTAAAAAAAGTTTTTTTAAAATACTTCTTATATCCGAAAATTTATTTTGTTCTAATATCATGTGTAAGATGAATTCAAATGTTATATAAAATTAAAAATATGGTTACTACTATTTAGAATGGCTAGTTTATATAATATTTTAATAATATATCATAGTTTAGTGAAACTAGGTATTGAGTACCTAACAAACTATCGAGGAAGGTCTCTCTTGCGTGTAACGCAGGCCATGTCAGTGCTGCGTATAGTGTGATCTTCCTTTGGTGTTGCGTATAACATAATAAAAACATGGATCATTTATATATTAAATAAAATATAAAATTAGTGTTGCATGAAATTAATTCTATAAAAATAAATTAAAATTATGTGCAACACAAGACAACAATAGTGTTGCATATACTGGAAGCTAATATATATTTTTTATAACACAATCTAATCATAGTGTAGTGTTAGACAAAAGAAATCAAAGTAATTATAAAGAATATATATCCTAAAATATCATGGTGTTACATTCAACCCCCCTTAAAATTAATTTCTACCTAGAAATTCATGAGGGTTGTAAATGGGTTTCTACATGAAAGATTCTTTCATAGAAACCCATGTCGTAAAAAGGAATACTAAAAATTAATTTTGAACCAGAATGTTTGAAACATTATGGTTTACCAACATAACTCATCACTGCGTTTCCACATAAGAAAACATAGGTTGGAAGTGAAAACATGGACAAGGAAGAGAAATATAACCATCATTTTCTGATGGATAGTGATAGAGAATAATGTTTGGAGAAAGCTAACTACTTTAAAGGCATAAATATATGATGAATTAAGAAACCATCTGATTCATTGAATAAGAAAGCACAAGGATAATTTTTTTTTTGTTTTTAGATCATTTTTTAATGATGAATAATATTTTCATTATAAAGAAATACTTATATGATTTCTGTACCACTGATCATTTCATGAACGATTTCTACTTTAAAACATATTTAATGAAATGAATATGAATATGTAATTCTTGAAGTGTTAGTAGATAATGTGGTACAATGATAGGGCATTCCATCTCTCTCTATCACAAAAAGGTTAACACAAGTTAATAAATATAAATAAATCCATATATTGTGTGATTAATCATATATAGTTCCATCAATGGACTTATTCATCATCTATCATACCACTTAAAAAAATAAAAAAATTTATACTAACTAGGTATTTCTTATAGGACAGTGGTAGGTGATAAAGGCCTATCAGACTTCAGTTGTGGGTTCGATTCCTCTAGCCTTGTCCGACACGATGGGTTGTCACCCTTCCAATGGGTAGTCCTTTTTTTAAAACTACACTATTATAAAATTTCAGAAATAATATAAAAAAATTCTATCCTTAAACAATACAATTTGATGTCCAACATAATTCCTTTTAACCTTTAGGCTTATCCAAAATACATTTGTCCAATATCACAGTACAAGGAAAATAATTACCAGAAATGTCATGCTACAAGCATCTGAATACCACCATTTATCCCCAATATATCATAAGATATATATATTGTTGGTCACATTCCAAAGATTTTAATGACTTCATCCTGAATTCTATTGAATCATGGAAATAACCTAAATTACAATTTATCCTTATTGAAAACATGAATTTTTCCTTATTCCAAAACTTATTGGATATATTCCTTATGTCCTGATAATTTCTATAATTCATATTGGAAAACATAACCCACATTTTATCAAATACATAATCACTTATAATTTAACTAATATCATCCAATATATCTGTATACATATATCAATATCTCAACATCATGCTAATATTAATGGTTATCCTTCCATTAATCATGTGTTTCTTAGGAATATTTCATTTTCATTAAATCGCCTTTCATATCAATTATAACTATTCAACATATTCTTGAAAAAACTTAGCAAGAAACATAATCTGGAAACTCTTATATAATTCACCATTCATAATTTGTGTCTTAAAATACATAAATAATTCAATCCATCTACTTTAATGGCAGACATAGAATTATTCATTCCATGTCTTCGAAGTGTATTCTTATGTCTGAGCATTGAGTAGTGTAATGCCCATGTTTTCCACTGATGAGACATTGAACTCCATAAAAATTCATCACTCTATAGACCTTTTCCAATAGAGATTACATCCCCCACCTCATTTGAGGTATTCCTCAAGGTTCTTCTTCCTTTCTTCTTGATACGTATGAATCTTATTCATTTTTTCATCTATGTTACTCACCATGGGAACAACCCTGAATTTCCATATTCCTATTATTTGATGAATTAAGAATACCACTAATGTTCACATTGATAATCATATACCACGATGACTGATTCAACATAATCACAATGTCATTCAGTCTAGTAATTACACAATTTCGTAGCTCATAGTCACCAATTTGTTCATCAGATTCAATGTTTACCCAATTCCTTCTGGTTCCCTCCATTGACTAAAACAAAAAAAAAAGATTAGAGTGAGGAAAAATCCTTCTATGAAAACAACAAAATCAAGGGGGATTACATTCAATATCTGACATCTTAGGTTTAATGTTATCTTATTTAAGATCAATACCATAATTCACAGACTATAGCCTATAGTTATACATAACATTTGTTACATCCCTAAAAATACCTTAGAAATATCTCTAGGGATCTCACTAATGTTTTCACATCCTATATTCCATATGATGACTAAACCATCACTCTGATGCCAATTGGGGAGACCCATGTTTGACGTACATGGACATTGAATTTCTTTTTTCAAAATACTTAATACATGACACAAACAAATTCCCAATTACCGTATTAGTTTAGTGTCTTTGGAAACTCTAAACATAATCTTCTAATCATGGAGAAAGATATTCAAAATATCCCATAAAGATCGTCCCATTTTTATTTTCATATCCAAATTCTTTCTTTATATCCTTGGGAAAAGAAAACATAGAAAGGGAGAGCTAAAATTCTATGTAAGGGTAAACATTTAGAATATACAACAAACCATAAACATTTTAATGTAATAACATTAACAAAAATATTAATCATAAAAATATTGAGCCATGTCATAAATCCTGGTAGCATGTAAGGCATGGATCATAAAGGAAAATTAACCATGATAGAAAAGAATTGGCATAAAAAATGTAATTGTGGAAAACTGATAATCACACAATGTGATTTTCATAGTAGACAAGGAATTACTGCCAAAACAATCATAGTAGACAAAGTCCATTACTGAACCAAGTTAACTTGTCATTCCAGCCCTATATTACTAAACAATATTTACTTACCATTCTAGCCATGTCTTTCTAATAAGATATAAACTGTCACCCAATGAATTATAGGGTGATATAGGTCCCATCCATCTCATAATTAAACCATTCTAATGTGTTCCACAAAAACAAAAATCATTCATCATAGCATAACCCATGAAATAAAATGGGATTCTTAAACATCATGGAATCATACCATAATCCATATAAGACAAATGTACTTCATAAAACTAATTACATAAAAAACATAATCAAATAAAATTAATAAAATGGATTGAAACATAACCCTATGTCATCTTAGATGGAAAATAATTTTGATAAATCACATAAACAAAAGTCATGAGGAAAATATCCTTTCTTATTTAAAAAATTTTATTTTAACAAAATGATGTGGAATTTAACTAGATAAAAATTTATTAAAAAATAAACATGAAATATTTTAGAGGAATCTTCATGGAAATAAGGCATTAAGAAGATGCAAAAATCCATTAATTCTATATAAGTTAAATAACTTTTTCCTCGCACTTATGCCGGAAAAGTCAAAAAGTATCTCCAATGGTAATCAAAACAATGATTCCTTCCATACAATGTAACAAAAGTAAAAAATGGGTAAAAGGACTTTAAACATACATAGAATAATAATAAACATTTTATGAAAACATTTTTATAATACATGGACATGGATGATAAATATATCCCCAGAAAGTACATACATATAAACAATCTCAAATAAAAATGAAATTGAAAAATTATCCATTTCCATAGGTCATATTTTTTATGTTTGTGTTTGAAACTCCTATATGGTGGGCTTAAAAATATTATTAATTTGTAATAGAACCATAATAATAATTATAATATCAAATATGATTCACTTATGACTTTATATTACACGTTCATTTGTCAATTCCAGGTTAATGCAACATTTCGGGTAATAATCAATTCATTTATCATATGTGTTTGGACTTGTTATTCTTGAAATGATTACATAGTTCATTATTTAATTAATTAAAGAGTGTAAGACATGTTTTAAATATCATATATATTCTGTATATATATATATAATAGATAAATGAAATGGAATACACCATTCCTGGAGACGGCAGTCCGTACATACACATGAACATTGTTTTCTTTTATTTATTGAATCAAATGGTAGTATGAAAATGAAATATATATATATATATATAATGTATAATTATTATGTCATATATTACATAAATATGTATTATATATACTTTATAATCATTCTTGAATGGTTAAATTGGAGAATGAATCTCATCGCATCACGGAGACAGTAAGTCGTACGTACGTACGAGCGATTATGTCATTCTCATAATTGATGAAATGTATTGATGTGGATTTTTTATAATATATCATAATTATAATCATATTAGAATAATAATGTATAGTTATTATTTCCACCATTATACCCATCCATGTAAGGGTGAGGTGAACAACCTATTACACCACGACGTGGAGACTGTAATCCGTACTTACGCAGGCATGGTGATTTTTTTTAGTAGGATGGATAGAAGGATGAATATTATTGTTTAATATTTATAACAATATATAAATATATGTGGGATACTAATGTCAATACTTTATAATGAAACAACTAAGGAAGAGTATGTAGAAGATGAAATAATTTTTAAAGAATCGGTAGAAGAGATTACCACTTCCTCGGCGTGGCTCCTTTAAATTTTATCATATGGAACTAGAGATGGTATTTCAAGAGGCTCATAACCTCTATAATATAACTAGGGAAGTTTATAAGATAAATGGGCTACATTTGGACGAGCATTAAGGCTCAAAATTGAGTGAAGAGGAGAGGGAGGAGGTTCCCTTTTATAAGAGAGGAGAGGGGCACTTTAGGATTGTTCCAAAATATTATTTTATTATAAATGTAATTTCGCTATAAAATTGACCAAATATTATTTAATTCTATGTTAAAATTATTTTGGTTAGAATACCCATCATATAATAAATTTATGACAAGTTTATAATATTTTTTTATCTTTGTCATTTTGGTTATACCCTTATTTTACCCTTTTTAATATTTCTATGATATCATGCTATTTAAAAATTATGGGTTAATGTAATTACCATGATTACACATGACCAAAAAAGGTATTTATGACATATTTAGACATACAATAACCATTTTTTAGAATATTATATTTCTAGAAATTTAATATCATTTAATAAATGGTTTTATGTTTTAAGTTATGAATTGTGTTAATTTTGGAAACTATTCATACCTAACTTTTTTAAAAATTCATAGAAACCTTATTACATAGAACCAAAGGAATTAAGTCAAAAATATAATTCAATTTAATCCAAAAATTTCTTGGATGACGTCAAAATATTCAAATTAAATATATTTTAATACTTATAATTTCATTTATTTGAATCTGTAATTAATTAGGAAATCACTACATCATAATTGTGTCATAAATAAATAAATTTATATAATGTCTTAGAAAATAAAACTAAAATAACCTTAGGTATTAAATTGTATTAGATTTATAATGATTATTTATAGGCAAATATATCTATTATATATTAAAATCATTTTAGTAAAAGATATATGTTTAGGTTATAATTATCATTACATTAAATAAATTATTATAAAGTGTCATTTTCACATCCAAGTGAATACATGGGGTCCCAAAATCGGTCCACGTTTGACCACAATCATAAATATCTCATCCAATATTATTAGGACATGTGTTAGGTTAATTTAATATTATCATAATATTATTTTCTACCCTTATTTACTATACTTACCCTTTTACCATGGTAAATAAAATAATTACTGATGTTACTATTCATGACATCCAAAAAATAAAAGGAACCTATTTAAAAAATTTGAAACTCCTGATTCAATATATGGAATCAATTTTTCCAAATTCAAAACATAGAAGTTGCTGTAATTTATTTTAAAATAATCTCGTTGAAAAAAACTGATTTTTTATTTAAAAAGTTACTAAACATAGAAATGTTGTACTTATGAATTCAATTTAAAATTAATAAAAATGAAATAAATTGACTTAAAATATAAAAATATATTCTATTTATACAATAAAACAATTCGGTAATATATTTTAGCCAAATAAATTATTTCTACGAAAAAAATTGTTTTCAACTAAAATTTAGCGTATTTTCACTATTCATCAAAATATAAAAAATATTTCAATATAAATTTTTATGACCCACATTCGAAGAGGAATTTTATCTTGTCAAATGTAACTTATAAAAGATTCAAAAACTAGTTTTAAAATGTGTGTTCCATCAAAAGGCAGTAAGAATGCATTTATTTTAAATACTTTTTTATTTGATTTTTTTTGTTCTCATATCATGTATAAGATGAATGATATGTTACAAAAAATTAAAAATGTTGTAAATTAAATTAATAATGTATAGGTTATATAATATTTTAACAATATATTGTTGTTTAGTGAAACTTGGTATTTCATACCACACAAGCTATCGAAGAAGGTCTCTCTGGGGTGAAACACAAGCCATGCCTGTGTTACGTGTAGTGCATGTTTCCTTTGGTATTGTGTATAACATTATAAAAGCTTGATTCATTTATACATTGAAAAAAATTTACAATATTTATTTCGTGAAATGAATTCTATAAAATGAAGTTAAAATTATGTGCAACACTAGATACGAATAATTTTGAATATATTGCATGCTAATACAGTGTTGCGTATAGTGCAAGCTAATCTAAGTGTAGCATACAACAAAATACATAAAAGAAATTATAAAGAAACTATCTCATAAAATATTGGGATGTTACATGAACCCTCATAGACCAAGGAGTGTCATAAACCTTAATTATAGAAGGATGATGAATTTAATGTTCTTAGGCATGCATTGATATTCCAAAATTTTTAAATATAGAATAGTAGTCCAAAAATGATATTTCAGATTTGGAATAACAAAATGAAATCAAAAATGTAAAATAAGATAATTATTTAACCTTAAACCAACACCCGAAAACATGTTCTTCCTCCATAACTCATTCTCTGTTGATTTCCAAGGTAGTTTAAATTCTCATTTTTTTCAAGTCAATTGTTTTAAACATTCAAAACAAAGAAACTGTTTTTATTGTTTTAATTAGTTTATTAAACCAAATAAATATTTAGTTTAGGATAGTTATATGAAGTATGTGAACCACACTGAGAAGGCACGTCAAGAGAGATGACACTAGCCAGCTATTTTTCTACACTAGGAAAAATTATAATTACTAATTATAATGCCATATAACCAGAATTCGTTTGATATGAATGATACCATTCAAATACATGTGAAATTCTATGTTCCAGCAGACATTTTGTAGATTTTGATGCATTTATTTCATAGATTATCTTGGGAATACATCTTGGAGTCACCAAGAGGTAGCGATATATATGTCGCCAATAATGTTGTCCTCGTATAAATTTGGAGACTTCAAACTTTATTATTTGTCGTTCCATGTGTAATTAAGTGAATTCAAAATATCAAAAATTAGTAGGACGTAAACATCAATTGTTTATTCCCAAGTGGTAACGGGACAATGTCATCATGTATTTTCTGATATTTTTTCTTAGATAACCTCAATTGAATGATATTATATGGGTAGTTTTTGTTCGGTTTATGAGGGTCACCAACTTATTACCTATCCAACGGGCACTATCAATGGATGGTCTAGGGAGGCTATACATCAGGAAGAATTTAATAATTCATGTAACTTCATGTTCTATCATATATGATAACGATAATCGTTTCACATCTCAATTTTAGATGGGATTTATGGAGGCCTTGGGTACATAGGTTCTTATAGGTACGGACTACCACTCTCAGACCAATGGTTAGATAGATAGTATTATATAGGTATTTATCGACATTCTCATTGAATATTAACTTGAAATTTGGGGTTCTTGGGAGAATTACATACCCATAGTTGAGTTCTCTTGAAATAACATCTTTTAGGCTACCATCTAGATGGTTTCTTATGAGGCCTTATAAGGTAGGTCATGCAGATCACCAGTATACTTGTTTGAGGTAGGGGATGCAGAACTGCTTGGCCAAAATCATATTTAGGATACTACAGAGTTTCGATAGATAATCAAGAAACACCAGATGACCACTCTATCTATGAAGCATTCTTAAAAAACATTCATCAGTGACATCTTGAGTTTGTGGTCAGGGATCGGGGGTTTGTGCATGTTTCACCTAGGCTGGACCATAGATTGATTCGAAGATTGGGCAACCATTCCCCTTGTTTTATTAGACCTTTGAGGCTTTAAATATATTGACACTATTATCATACAAGATATCACTTCCTTAAGGATGTTATTCCATGAAAATAATTTTTCTCATGTCTCATCTTCATTGGTATTATCCATAACCAACACATGTTCTATAGACGGAGGAGGTTGAGTTAGATGTGGACGGTTCATTTGAGTATTACCTATTTCAAATTATTAATCGGAGCATAATGTAACTGTGAGGTAGGTTAGATCCTTTACTGCGGGTGCTATGGAAGCTCGACTAATTACATGATGAGACTCAGGAGTTGGAAGATAATATACATTCTCATTAACTGGTGCCCTTTTTATTTGTTTCCTTACTTCCTTTATAAGACTAACTCGATGATTTGTTTCTTTAATTCAGGGAGGTTACAACAACTATAATTTCTAACAATTTATAGATCATTTTTTCTTGTTTAATTCCATGGTTTTGACCTAGTATGAATGCATGGGAGGGATATGGATGAAAAAAGGGTGTCTCTAGTTTGTAAAGATACTGGAGGCCATATTTTGGGAGAAAAAATCTTAGACACACTATTAGTAGAAATTGTGATTCATAGACCACACCAATACACTAAAATGTGTGTGGTGTTTTTGTAAACTGTAGAGGGCCGAATGGTATCACCAAACCATGTGACCCAGGATGCATTACCATAAATTCATTACAAACCTATTAATAAATTGGATTTAAATGGGTTGTTCCCAGCTCGTAAAAATGTATGTCCAGACCATGTGAGGGGTCTCCTAAGGTAGATATGGGTATATGATTGTTGCACAGTTTGGCCAAGCATGTGGATAAACCATATGACCTCTTAAAATTGGGATGAATGACTATTTTGCTTGAAAGTTATTATAACATATTCCCCTATGTTTCTTTAAAATTATGATCACACGGGACAGATTAATTTATCCTATTGAGAGGTCCTTCTAGTTTCACCTTGCATTTGACTCTGGTTCTCCATCTGACTTCTGATTCGAGTGTGGTTCTTCTCATTGGATCGCCATCGATAGGAGATCTAGTCAGTTATCCTCTGCCATTTTTTATATAACAATTAGTAATAGTATTACATCAAATCATAATTTATGTACATAAATATTACATAAAAATATAATAATATTCATTACAACATATAACAAAACCACCACATGACTATATAGGTATAATGCCTTTAGAAACTGGGAAACATAAACAAATGGTTCATAAGACATCAACATTTTCAACCACTTATTCAATCATAACTAGACCCATTTTGGACATATCTTACATAATACCCTTTCTCATGACATGGAGAAAATAACCATAAGAAATGCTGTTTTCAGATTCCCATTAAGTGTAAATAGGGAGATATCACTCATAACATATTCATAACACATAATATCATAAAATTTGAAAATCATATCATGCATATGAATGATTGTGATATCATGACATGGGATAAATAATAAAAGTTCCTACGAATCAATTATCATAACCCCAAAATTCATAAAATAGGATATGAAATTTTGTGGCATAAACATAAGCATATAAAATCATTACATATTAGTCAAGGATTATTTCAAATAACATCATAATAGAAAAATTCTATTACTGAACCAAGCTCACTCATCATTATTGCCCAATATTACTAAACCAAGATCATTTACCATTCCAGACCTTTATATCTCATGAGACATAAACATTTACCCTATTAATTGGATGGATATATGAATCTCAGCCATCTAATAATGAATTCATTCTTACGTGTTCCCCAACAAATAAATTATTCATCACGGTATAACCAGTGGAATAAAATGGCTTTCTTAAAAAACATTTTATCATAATATAATCCATGAAATAAAAATGGATTTCAAAAATATCATTCCATTAAAAAAATAAAAAAAAACAATTATAATAATAGGGACAATATACTTGAATCATAATTGTATATAATAATTCCATCTTATATAGAAAATAATTTTCATTGAACACTTGAAATTAATTTTGTGGGAATATATCTTTTCTTATTCAAAAACATTTTCTTTTATTAAAATGCCACACAATTTTAAAATAAAAGAATTTCTCTAAAAATTACATTGAAATATTGTAATAGGATATTCTTGAAAATACTATGTTATGAAAATGAAAAAACCTAACATACTATATAAGTTAAAAGAAAAAAAATTTCTCTTACTTTTCTTAGATAAGTCAAAAAGTAACTCGTATCAAAAATTGAGAAAAGATTCCTTTTAGAAAATTTAATAAAAATTCACAATTTTTTGGTAAAATTTACTTTAAACCATTGTAGAAGGATGGGAAAAATATTTTGGAATATATATTTAAGAAAAATTGACAATGATGTTAAATTTTCCTCAATATATATTTACATATAAACAATCTCAGATAATAATGAGATTGTGAAATTATATCTTACATTAGGTCCAATATCATATATATGTATCCAAACCTCCTATTTAATAATTTCAATAATGAAATTGCCTTATTACCGGATCATATAAGTGTTTATTATATCACATACGATCATATTATCATCTGTTTGTTAGTAACATTATTACTCATCCATCGGGTTTTAACTTCGTTATTTTATTACACCAGTTTGGTAAGATAAGTTCATGTTATTATTATTAGGTTATATTTATATCATTTAAAAACTTATATTATCATAATATATATCATATTTATTCATTCAATTCATATATATAATCATGCTTTAATAATGGTCATGTAGAATGAATCACATCACATCACGGAGACGGTAGAACGTACATACGCCCCAGTGATGATATCATTACTATAATTATTGAATGGTATTGAATTGGATGGTGTATAATATTTTAGAATCAATATCATGTCATACTAATAATATATATTTGTTATGTACATCATTATATCCATCCATGTCAAGTGGTGGTGAAAACAGATTACACAACAATGTGGAGACGGTAAGTCGTACGTACACATGCATGGTGATTTAATTTTTCCTTGGATGGATATAAGGTGGAATAGGATCATTTAATAATCATAATAATATCTCATTAGATAATTGATACATGAGTCATTACTTCATAATTAAACAAATCATGAATATTAATTACAATAATATTGAAGTTTGAATGAATCGGTAGATGAGATTACCTCTTCTTTGATGTGCTTTCCCTAAATCTCCTTTTAAAGCACTCGAGTTGGACATTGATGATGACCAGAACCTATATAAAAATACTAAAAAAGTTTATAATGGAACATTTTAGGGTATATCTGTGATTGAAGGCTCAATGAGGTGTTATGAAATGATGGAGGAGGCTCCCTTTTATAATTGAGGTGAGGGAAACTTTTGGAATGTCCAAAAGGATAAATTTACTATAAAATAAAACAACATCCAAAAACCTCTATAATGTCCCAATTTTGAAGATGAAATGATATATGGTAATAAAATAATCAACCAATAAATTTTGGAAAAGTTTTTTTGATAATTTATTCCTTATCATTTTAATCAACACTTAATTATTATATTTAATTTTTAACTTGGGTAGCAAATATTTCAATATTAAAATGGTAAAATATTTACGTATTTTAAATCAATTTGAAAATTAATAAATAAAGTAAAACAACATTGACCATATAATAACTATTATATTTTATCAAAATGATTTTATGGTTTTGAAATAATTTTATAAAACATTATTTTGAAAAATAATAAATAGTTTCAATTTTGACATTATTCAATTCACTGACTTTCAAAAACATTATGATAAGAAGTTATGTTAAAAAAGTACATATATTATTATATTTACTATAGGTAAATGTAATATATGAAATTAATTGGAAATATTAATTTGTAGAAATTATATTTATGTTAGTATTTTTAATAATATTTATTTGAAATTTCCCATAATAAAATAATTACTATAAGAGTTTTTTCTAATTACATAATATGATTCATTATTGAATAAAAATAGAATTAAAATACTATGAAAAATATATAACATATATATTTCAGAATAATACTTATAATCAAATATATGGTCTCTAAAATTTCACATTAAAAATTTTATATTAATTAAAACATAAATGTGACAACATTTACACCACTTTAAATAAAATATTATAATTGTCATAATCTTTCCCATATGAATCCAAATGGTCAATAACATGACCCTTGGATGATTATTTTCAGGATATACTCGGTCAATGGGGTTTGGTTAGGTTATTGTGTCTTTTAATGCATAATATCATTTTGATAAAAATTGTTTATTGATTTTTTATCAATTAAATAATTTTGGGGTCATCAATGAATAAGACTTTCGGAATATTATTAATTTTATTAGAATTAAAAATAAATTTCCATGATAAATATAAAATTATATTTCAAATGAGTTTTTATAATAATATTTAGATTATGTATAACCTTATATTAAAAATGATATATTTATTAAAATTTGAGTGAGAAATATTTAACATTTCATTAAATAAAATAAAATAAATGTCGTAAAATCACCCACGTGGCTTCCAAAGGATACTATTTCAAGCCACAAAAGATTTAGGTCAAAAAAACTCATCAAATGATATTATTATGCATGTTATGGTAATTTTGTAACATTATTTTTACCCTAATTTACCTGATTTACTTGTTTACCTTATTAATAAAAATTACCAAAGTTACTATTAAAATTTCCAAAAAAAAAATGGAAATATATTTACATAATTTTTATCTACTGATTCAAAATTTGGAATAAATTTTTCAAAATTAAAAACATTAAAGTTTCATTAATTAAATAAAAATTAATCTCCTTGTTGGAATAAGAAAACTAGTTTTTAAAAGATAAAAGGGTGAAACAGATTGAAAGGTGTTTACATCTAAAATAAATATAAAATAAAATAAAATTATCAACGTTATATTAAATGATAAAAATTTGTTATATTTATACTTTTAAACCATTAAAGAATATAATAATTAATGTAAATTATTTCAATGTAATAAAAATGTTTTAAAATAAAATTTAGTATACTTTTACTATTCATAAAAACATGATATTTATTAGAGAAATATAAAAATTCATCTAAAGTAAATTTTTTATATCCCTCTTATAATTAGTAGCTTAATGTTTTCAAAAATATATTATCAATGTTTCAAAAAATTTCTTTAAAAAAAGGTTCTCCGTTAAATGGCACTAATATCACACTTTTGATACATATAGATTTATATACATCAAATAGGGTTTATTCATTACCTATGAAAAAAATATCTATTGGATGAATATCAAAAATATTTCATTCAGTATATAAAATATGTTTTTCAATAATTTCATTTACTAATATTAATTCTCTATATTTATTACTAAAAAATATATAATTGATTTATATTTCTGGTAAACAATTGTTAGCCAAATAAATCACCATATATTTTCATATTTAAGTTATTTTTATTCTGTCGAATATAATGGCTTGGTTTTCATTTCCATTTTATAAAAAGGATGTCTTGAGTTTTGTTTAAACTCGTGATTTCTTGCAATGAAAGATATTTAAAATTTAAAATTATTTACAGAAATAATTTCATAAATAATTCTTGGTGTAACATTCAAACCCCATTAAACTGAATTTCTCCTTCAAAATTAATAACTTAAATAGAAATAGATGAGGATAACTATGATCATCACATCCTCAAGATTCCACGTAGCTTCATAAATTTTTTTGTTTCGCCATAAATCCTTAACGAAGTAAGTGGTCTTTATTTGTAGATTTTTTTGGCTAAAATTCTGAATCTCTATTGGTTGTTCTTCAGAAGAAAGATCTTACTATGGTGGTACAACTTATATGTTTAGTACATGTGAAGGATAAGGTATGTACATTATTAGTAGAGATACTTGTAACACATCATTAACTTGAGAGATGTTTTGTGGAAGCACCAATCCTAAAGCTACCTTCCCAAAATGATCTATAATTTCAAAAGGATAGATATACCTAGGCCTCAGCTTGGCATTCTTTTAAAATATCATTACTTTCTTCTAGAGGGATATTTTTAGAAACACCTTGTCACCCACTTCAAACTCTAGGTATTTCTATTGGTTTTTAGCATAACATTATGGTCAACACAGAGATTCTGTTCTTTTTTGATGAATAGATCTAATCGTATCTTCTATTTCATCAACAGGATCTAATCCTAGTATATTTATATATCCAAATTTATCCCATTATGTTAGAGTTGT
This sequence comes from Viscum album, assembly GCA_963277665.1. Classification (NCBI taxonomy): domain Eukaryota; kingdom Viridiplantae; phylum Streptophyta; class Magnoliopsida; order Santalales; family Viscaceae; genus Viscum; species Viscum album. Next base: position 437,701,861 of record OY728155.1, on the reverse strand, counting down.
ACCATTTTTTCCATAGAGGACTTCATAAGGAGACATCTTAATACTAGAGGGAAATTTATTATTGAAAAAAAATCATACCAAAGGTAGGTGTTTATCCAAAGAACATTAAAAATACCTATAGAAAGATCATAACATGTCTTCTAGTGTTTTAATTTTCATCATCTATATAAGGACGATTAGTAGTGTTGATGCATAACTCTATATCCCGAGCCTACTGAAGACTTCACCAGAACATCGAGGTAAACCTAGGATACTGATCAGATATAATGAAATTTAGTACTCAATGAAATCTTAAAACATCCTTTATATATATCTTGGAAGGTTTATCAATAGATAAATCTTCTTTAAAAGCAATTAAGTCTTCCAACTGCAAAAGGAGATAAACTATAACCCATATAACATTATCGGGTATATATGTTTTTGGATGTCTGATGAGAAATTCCATGGTGATGTTTTCCCAATTCCATTCTGGTATGGGTAATGGTTATAACATCACCACAAACTTCTATCTCTTATCCTTAACTTGAGGACAAACCAATCACTATAAGATATACTCGACAACATCTCTATTAAATCCTTCCCAATAGAAATATTATTTAATGTCCCTATACATCTTTATACTTCGAGGATGAATAAAGAATAGAGAAATATAAGCCTTATCCAATATCTGCTTATTTAGTTCTTGTATGGGAGGAATACTAACCCTTTTTTTGAACCTTATTATTCAATCATAATCAAGGTTGAATTCAGGAACATTTCTCACTATCTTTTGCAGCTCGACATCTTCCTTCTATGCCTCATTAATCTTTACTTGTATAGATTATTGAAAATTGATTTCATAAAGATATTATTTATCCCCAACCTTTAAATTTTAAATATCCATCCTTTGGAAATCCATATATATTGGATCTTTTGTGATCCTCTTCATGGATAGGCTAGCATGGTCTTTTCAACTCAAATCATCTTCCACATTGTTCACTTTCCCAAGGTGGCAGTGTATTGAGTAGTCCTAACATTTAGTCAACGAAAACCATCTTAATTGATAAATATTCATCAATTTTTGTGTAAAAAATATAATTTAAAATTGTATGATTAGTATATATATCACACCATTGACCATAAAGATTGTGCCTCCATATATTTAGTGCAATAATTACCACAGATAACTCCAAATCATGAGTCATGTAATTTTTCTCATGAATTTTAAATTATATTGATGCCTAAGACATCACCATATAATTTTTCAATAGACAAAACCCCAACTTTTTCTTGGATTCATAATGATAGCTAAAAAACCATTCACCACTACAAGGTAATGTGAACACAAGTTCATTGGATAAACATCTTTTTAGCTCTTGGAAATTCTCTTCACATTACTCTATCCACACGAACCTAACTCCATTAAGAGTCAACATAGCGAGTGGATTATATAATCATGAAAAATCATTTAAAAGCATCGATAATATCTATCTATTCCTAGAAAAATATGGATCTCCGTTACAATTTTAGGTCTCATCCAATAGTTAATTACTTACATTTTCATTGGATCCACAGATATCCCTTCTCTTGAGATTATGTGACCTAAAAAATGAATCATTCTGAATCCCAAATTCACACGTGGTAAATTTTTTCATAAATATTATCCTTTCTCATGATCTTAAGTACAATTATCATGTGATATTCATGCTCTTAATTTCACTTCAACAGGAAAATAATATATTCTATAAGGACAAATACAAACTGATTAAGATAGTCTTTAAAAAATCTATTAATTAGATCCATGATGATAGAGAGAGAATTAGTAATCAAAATAGGTATCAATATAAACTTCTAGCGTCCATACATTGTACGAAATTTCATATTTGGTATATCCTCATTTTTAGCCCATAATTAATGATTTCCTAAATGAACATCAATCTTGGAAAATTATTTCTCTCTATGTAGTTGGTTGAATAAGTCAATAATGTAGGGGAGAGGGTATTTTTTATTGTGATCTTGTTATGTTCTTGATAATCTATGAAGATTCTCATTGATCCATAAGTATTATTAATGAAATAAATAGTTTCTTCGTAAGGCTATGAATTAGAGAATATTAATCTCTTATTAAACTTCTCTAAGAGTTGCTTATTTAATTCCATAAAATCAATTGATACCATTCTTTTAGCTGTCTATAAAATCGACATAACACCTACTATGAGTCCTATTGAAAACTCTACTTCACAATTCGGTGGAAGACCTAGAAATTCTTCAAGAAATAAATAAGAAAATTCTAATACAATTGGCGTATTCTTAATTGTGAGTTTCTATCTATCAATTTTACACAGATAACCTTCATTTATATCAATTGAGACCCATAAGTTGGAAGAAATAACTACTGGAAGTTCATATTCATCCTTGCATTGATATATGATCATAGATTGATCAAGAATATGCAATTTGACTTCCTTTACATGGAAATTGATTTGGTCTCCATATAGATAAAGGAAATCCATCCCAATAATCACATAAAATTCCACTATAGGAGGGATCACAAGATTTTAAAGAAGTACTTTCCCACAAACTTCAACCATGGAAGAATTATGAACTATTTATGTGACTTATGTTCCCTTTGTAGTTATTACCACTAAATAAATATATAAATATTGAAGTAATAAAGAGATACCCATAGAAAATTATTTCTAAATAAAATATTTGGTGGATTCATAATAAAATAAACCATTTTCTACTTGAAAGTGGAATGTAATTATACCTTTCACCTATTTATTATCATACTCCACATCACCGATAGAGATCACATAGTGAGATTCTTTTATATCTATCCTTAAGGGATTTCTAACATCGATCGTCATCAATAATCATTTTATTAGGGAATTTATTACCATAATTCACCATTACCTTGCACTTGTAACATTGAAGTGTTGAAGGTGGATTTTGTGTATTATTTTCATTATTCGGATCATTAGACATATTTTTTCCATCACTTTAGCATTCAACAATAAGATAAACTTCTTTTCAACTCTTAAAACATTTCTAGTCTCTTTGAAACAATTTTTTCTATGTTTCATTCAACACATTGAGCATAAGGGAAAAATCATCTCTTAATTTCAATGTGGTCTTTAGATTTTACCTTAAAATCCAATTTTATATTCTTATAGAAACCACAAGACTGATGGGTTACTACAGTATCCATATCAACCTTGAGAGAACATTAAATTATTTCCACATAGTTATTAATTTCAAAAATGACTAATTCTCTTTGGATACATGGTTTTAAGCCACTAAAGAATTGATCAATTTTCCTCACAGTTTAGAAAATAATTCAAGATGTTTACCCTGCATGTGTTGTCAAATTTTCTTTATAGGTACCAATAGATTCAACATCCTATTACTTAAGCTTTTGAAACTACATCTCTATAATTTTATGAAGAATACAAGGAAAGTAATTATTGAAAATATCTTATTGAACTTGTTCCATTATATGGATTCAATTTAATCACTTTCCCTTGTATTCTTGATAAGATTCCACCATTGATCAACTCCACCCTCCAAAAAATAGACTGCCAAAATTACATTATCATATTCTAAACCTTTGAGAACCAAAAATATATTTTAGCGTGTACTAATCCATTGTTCAGACATTAGTGTATCAAAACACCCACTAAAAGAAGGTGAAAGAAACCTCATGAATGACATAAAATAATGATGTTCCCTCCTTTATTTGTTTGGAAGTATAATATGATTCATTTCTTGTGAAAGTTGTGTAAGCATAGCAGCATGGTTTTTCATTCCAGCTCCCATATCATTCTATTTCTCAAGAGGACAATCGTTGCATTTACCTTTTCATTTATCATTAACATAGATCCTTTAGGTTCTAACCATTGACTAAAATAATGAATCATTATTAAACAATTGATTTTGTAAATATAATTCTATTATAAACACAAAAAACAAAAATAATAATAGGGATATTATACTTGAAACATAAACATATTAAATAATTCCATCTTATAGGGAAAATAATTATTAATAACCAATTGAAATTCATTTTTGAAAAAAATATTTGTTCTTCTTGAAAAACATATTTTTTTCTCAAAATTCCACCCAATTTTAAAAGAAAATAACTTATCTGAAAATAAGCATGAAATATTATAATGGAATTATCATGAAAATATGATGTTATGAAAACATAAAATCCTTTCTTGCTGTATATGTTTGAATAAAACATTATTTTTGTAATTTTTTTTGATAATTAAAAAAGAACCATTTATCAAAAAATGAAAAATATTCCTTTCATACCATTTATATATTTTTTTTAATTAGGTAAAATTTAAATAAAAAAATTGTACAAAAACTGTAATATTTTTTAATAAATATTTATGAAAGATGGTCACGGATGAAAAATATAAATCTTTATATAGTTATGTATAAAAAATCTTAAAAAATAATGATATTGTAAAATATCCGATATTCTTTCTATGTATCCAAATATCCTATAAAATCAATTCAATAATTTCATTGAATTATTAGGGAATTATAGTCATTTTTATGATATAATATATGATCATATTATCATTTGTGTTTTAGTCATATTATTAGTCATCCATTTAGTATTGAATTATTTATTTTTTAAGATGCATGTTAGTATGATAAGTTGTTATTAGTATTAATAGGTTATAGTTCCATCATATAAAGAATTATATTAGTATAATTCATATCATATTTATTCATTCAATTCATTTATATAATCATTATTTAATAAAGACGATATATAATGAGTCACATAGCATCATGGTAATGGTAGGTCGTATGTACGGATGAATGACAATATCATTCCCATAATTATTCAATGGTATTGAATTGGATGGTGTATAATATTTCAGAATCAATATAATGTTATATTAATAATTTGAAGTTATTATTTCTTTCATTATACCATCCAAGTAAGGTGGTGGTGAAAAATAAATTAACAAATGGTGTGGAGATGGTAAGTCTGTCATATGCACATGTGGTGATTTAATTTTTCATAGGATGGATAGATGGTGGAATAGGGATTTTTATAATGATAATAATAACTTAGTATATAATTGATAATTAAGTTATTACATTATTATGAAATAAATCATTAAGAGGAAGTAGAAGAAGAATTATGTTAGAAAGAATCAGTAGTAGAGATTACATCTTCTTCGATGTGCTTCCTCTAAATCTTCATTTAAAGAAATAGAGTTTTCCTTTGAAGAATACTAAAACCTCTATTATGTTACTATAGAATTTTAATATGGAAAATTTCATGGGATATCCAAGATTTATGGCTCAATGAGTTATGATGAAATAAGGGAGGAGGTTCTATTTTTTAATTGAGGTGAGCGTCACTTTTGAATACTCCAAAAATATTAATTTATAATAAAATCATAATAACCTAAAAAAATTACAATTTAGAATCTATGATGTGATATGGTTGTAATATCCTCATCCAATAAATTTTGGACAAGTTTTTCTAGTAATTTAAAACATGTCATTTTAATTAACTCTTTGTATTTCTATTTAATTTTTAACTTGGGAAACAATAATTTCAATATTAAAAGGGTGAAATATTTACTTTCTTGATATAGATTATACCGTTAATACATACCACCGAATGTTTTAGACTATATCATAATTATTATATATTTTTAAAAATGATTTATTAATTTTAAATAATTTAATAAAATTCTAGTTTGATAAACAATCAATATTATCAATTTAGACTCCATTCAATTAATTTATTTTTAAAATAATATATAAAACAAGTTAACATCGAACCAACAATTTTTATATATTAATAAGTGGTCAATGTTATATATAAAATTCATTGTGAATATCAATTATTAAATTTTTTTAACATTATTTTTTATAAGAATATTTATTTGACATTTCTCTTAATAAAATAATTACTACAATAGATTTGTGTAATTATTTAATAGGCTAGTTTGTTGAATAAAAATAAAAATAAAATAGAATTTAAAAGTTAAATCCTTTATATTTCAGAAGAATTATTATAATCAAATATATCTTCTGTAAAATCCAACATTGATTTTTTCATTAATTAAAACATGAAATTTACAACCTTAATATCACTTCAAATAAAGTATTATATTTGTCAAAATCATTCCCATATAGCTCCAAATGGTCAATAACTCAACCCTTGGATGATTATGGTCAATATATACTCACCCAATAAGTTTTTTTTAGTTTTTATCTATTTTAATAGATATTACCATTTTAATAAAAATTAATTTTATGATTTTTCAACAATTAAATAATTTTTGCATCATCATTGTACACATATTTAAGGTAATTTTTTATTTCATAAAAATACAAAAAAAAATATTTGGATAGAAAAAAAATATATATTTAAAATAATTATTTATAGTGAAATTTATCTTCTATATAACCTTATATTAAAAATTATATATTTATTAAAATTTTAGTGAGACATATTTACCTCTTCCTTAAATAAAATAGATTAAATGTCTATATCCCATCAATATAGCTTCCAAAGGATAAAATTCCAACCCATGAATAGTATATTCAGAAACAAACTAATCTAATGATATTATCACAAGTTCTAGGGTAATTTTGTAACATTGTTTTGACCCGTAATTATTCGATTTACTATTTTACTATGTTAATAAAAATTTCCAATGTTATTATTCAAAATGCCAAAAAGCCATTTAAATAATTTGTAAGTAATGATTCAAAATATGGAATTCATTTTTTGAAATTAAAATCATAAAATTTTCAGTAATAAATTTAAAATTAATCATGTAGTCAAAAAGAGAAAATGGGTTTTTAAAAGTTAAAGAATTACAAAATATTGATATGTTTATACATTTAAAATTAATTTAATGTTAATGCTAATGAACTACATTATATTAAATGATAGAAGTATATTATATTTATAATTTAAAACCATTAAATAAAATATTTTATACATATAAAATATTTAGATGAAAAAAATTATTTTTAATTAATCTTTATAACATTTATAGTATTCATAAAAATGGGCAATTTATCAGAAGAATATCAAGAATTTATCCAATGTAAATATTTTTGTCCCACTTACAAACAATAGTATTCTATTTTTATATAAAAATTATTTATTTGTCAAAATTATACTATAAAAAAGGGTTCTCCATTAAAAGGCAAAAATATTACCTTTTGGAAAAATATAATTTTTTTACATCAAATTGGTTTTATTCGTACCCTATGTCAAAAATATCTATAGGATGAATATAAAAAATATTTTATTAATTATATAAAATATATATTTCAATAATTTCATTTAATAATAGTAATTCAATGAATTTATTCATTCAAAAATATATAATTGATTTATACTTTTAATAAATAGTTGGTGGCACAATAATTCAGAAAACATTTTCAAAAGATAGTTATATTTATTCCTGCTAACCAAAACGCTAGTTTGTAATGGAAATTTTATACTAAGGGTGTCTTGTGAATTTTTTTAATTTAATGATTTCTGTAATTCAAGCTATTTAATATTAAAAAACTATTAAAACAAAAAATTTCATAAAAACATTCATGTGTTATAATATGTTGGTGTTGGATATAATGCCCTATTTTTAAGGAATTTGTCCAATCAACCATTTTCTTCTCATATGGATTGAATCAGAGTGTGAAATGGATTGATTTTTCCTCTAAAATATTAAGGTAATATATACCTTTTCCCTCAAACTCTTGTTTTTTATACACTATTTATGTTCTTTTACGTGTTTGACCTCCTCGAAACATCTTTTTAAATTAATCAACCCTTGAATTTATGATAAAATATTGTTTATGATAGGTCGTGACACCCCTGTACAAGGATGGTGGTTTTTTACACAACCCGCACCACCCATGGTGTGGGTTTTTCCACCTTTTCATGATCATTTCACCCATTATGTTAGTTGATCGTTAATTTCATTATTGAGAGTTAGCTATGGTAATTCTGTGGATTGTTAAAGGTGGTAAAAAGGTTTAATCACCTTCTCATTTTTATATGGAATGTATAACATTGACAATACGTTGGAATATATATAATTATGATGGGATTAATGAAATGATTAATGAAATTATATATGAACAAATGAATGAATTGGTATGATTAAAATAGATGGTTTGTGGTAAGGGCATTAAGAACTATTAGGATGCTTTGGATATTTATACTCCTTGGATCTAATAACCTATTAGGATTCCCTATGTGTTTAAACTCCTAGGATTTGGAGACCTATTTGGATTCTTAGAACATTTTTACACCTTATATTTGATGACCAATGAAGATGTATCGTTAATTTATAATCCATATATCTATTGACCAATTAGGACTACTTGAACATTTCTACTCCTTTGATCTGATGATAAAAATAGGATTCCATGGAAATTTGTACTCCTCGGATCATGGCATGTATAGTCATGTTATATGAATACATGACCTATGTTTTTTATGATTCTTTCCAGGATTTATGGTTATCCCTTATAATTTAGTTTCTTGATCTTATAGAGCCATGATAGGATACACAATATCACTTATACCTTTATTACTATTAATTATATTATAAATGAAAACTCCATCAGTATATATGCATGGTCTAGACATGTTATAGAAACCATGGGTAGTTTCCAACAATGTGTTTTCTAATAATCACATTATATTTTTATTTGGTACACAGAAAGACTTCATGGATGAAAGTAGGGACTTGGGATATCATCATCTTGGGGATTCTTGATTGATTGATACATAGGATTAGGGGAGAATTGGGATGGGATACATCTCATGATTATATTTGGATGTAGTTTTTTATTCTTTTATAATTTTGAGGCATTTATTTTAATGGATACCTATTTCCATTTTTTGTATCATTTTTAGAGATTAATAACATACACATAATTTTGTATATAACATTGCCATTGGATTTTTTATTTTTACTATTTCATGGAAGGATTACCTCTTTTTGTGGTTTGGTATTATCATTCTGAATTTTTTTTCACTTATGATACCAATGTATTACTGTGGTTATAATGTTATAGTCTCCCCACTATATCATCATATACCCTCACTGCTGGTCGGTAGCCTCTGGCATATAAGAAGACGCGCTTGATGCCATTTGACCAACCGACTTGGGGTATTGTTTAGTGGAATCAAGAAAAGAAATAACAAATATCATGAATATAACCCATATAATATTATTTTTTTATACTAATGGCATATCCTATAACCATATACTCTTATACCTAATGGGGAAAATTCCAATCTTGTGACTGATGGACTACCACATCGCTAACCAATGTAATTAATTTTGCATCACCACCTCATATAGATGTATAAAATTGTGAATTTAATATATAAATATATACATGATACTTATGACATTATTTTTCTTCAATAATTATAATATCACATTTACATTCTTATCTTGCAATTTGATGAGAAATGGTAATATTCCTCATGCGTACGTGTGGACTATCGCCTCCACGTAGTGATGAGAAACGTTTTCCATTTTATTTTAAAATAGATGGTAATAAGGATATATTTAACGAATATATATAATTCCCAGACCCTAGTTATCTAGAGTCAATGCATTATTACATAACATTATCATAATCACAAGTGATGAAATTCTGAAAACAGATCAGTTTAGTAGCATTGGAAGTACGAGATATATATATAAGTTTTACATTACATTATGAAATAAAAAAAACCTTGTGTCTCCTTTTAACGTAATAATATTACTTAGAATATCCTTATTGTTCAGTCATTATATTCTTTTATGCATCCTGGTAAAAATAAACATATAAATGGGTGAGCTCTGGTGATCTGTAAGTATAAAAATATAGTAAAAACATTTATAAATAAGAATAAACAATTAAGGAAATGTATAAAACTAAAATATAGTCCTCTTAAACATAATCATGATCTTAATATGGAAAAGATAAATCAAATAATTCCATTTATCTATTCACAAGGATATTCTACTAGTTGAACAATGGCATGTAATAACAATATCAAATTTTATAATGGTGGAATGCATATTTTTGGACATCCTAACTACATAGTCCAGGCCTCGTTCCAAGAATACAAATAAGATTTTGTCAAGGCCTTATGCCAAGACACTAGTTTGTCTAATGATACCTATCAATGCATTGAGGATCTATAGTGGGCTCCACCCATCACGTACTAAGTCAAAAGCATTCATCATATGAAAAGTTGAAACATAACCTAAACATTCATATTAAAACCTTTCATACGAAATGTTAATACATTAACCACAAACCATGAATGGTATAAAAATAACACATCCAAAATCAAACATATCACAAAACCTTCAATACAATATGGAAGATTTTATCATAATAAATCAACTTCAAACATGTGTAAAATCCATAAAAGGATTTTGACATAGATAAAATCAAAACCATTTGATAGAAATATCTCTTTTATTTTGAAATAATTTAAATGTAAAATAATTATAAATGAAAACATTTATTTTTAAAATATTCTTACAAGCTTGTAAGGGAAGCTTCAAAGGTGTTATAACTGTGGAAAATAGTTATACTCACCATATAAGTTAAAAAACATGATTTCCTTATTTTTTTCAAAATGGTCGTGAAGGGCCTTGTTTAGAAAACGACAGAAATATTTGTTTGTAAACATCATATATAATGTCAAACAACAGTATAAATGACTTTAACCCATATCTTTGGAAATTTGAAAAATGTTTAGAAATATATTTTAAAAAAACATGGATGTAGATTATAAAGAGGTCCCAGTAGATACTCACGTATAAACAACCTCGAATAAAGATGAGACTGTATAATTAACCATGTAATGCCCCGACCCCTCTAGAAGGGAGCCGGTGCACTACATGTTGTATTGGCATGGTTAGAAGGAATGAAAATCTCAAAGTAATTATCTGTTTAGTAGCCTTCAAGAAACTATATACATAGATGATACTCAAATTACATTGGTAAAGTTTACAAAATAAAAAACATAACGAAAAACAAAAATTGCATCCACATGAACTCAATAAATGATCTCCTCTTTATTACGTGTTGAAAGTAAACAATGAAAGGGTTGAGCTAAAATGATTAGTAAGGGTTTAAAATAGTGGAATCATGAATACAATACTAAGTGAATCATAATCAATTTGATATAATCAATTTGGTATTGTTAATAGATGAAAAACTAAAACCATTAATAAACAGAGAATGAAACTGCATCCATAGATTTCTTCATAGTGAAAACCTCAGGGATAGTAATAACTGATAATGAATAAAGAAAATTATTATAATCTGGATGTCATGTATCTGTCACATGAAACCATATTACCGTATCAACGGTTTAGTTCTATGAGTAGAAACCCATCTAATTTTTGGAAAACAAACTCGAAGGGTTTGTCGCCAACTGATTTGACTAATTAGACCTATTGACGCATAAAGGGGATATAGTATAACCCACACTCCACTTCATGTCCAAATAATTATTTATAAATTTATTTAATAAAAGAGAAATATTCGTTTTCAATATCCGTATGGAGTAGAGTATACAGATTAATCAATATTTCCCTAATTAAAATAACTTTCCAAATAAACACAGTATGTAAAATGGTATATGGTTTATACAATAAACATATATATGATATGAGATTAGGGATATTTAATTTTAATATAATTTCAAATGAAAAGTGATCTCAAATTGTTAGTATGTATAACACATTAGGATTATTAGGTGCACAAAACCAAGTTAGTGACAATAAAATAGTAGTTGAGACAAAGTCTCTTACCACAATGTAATCGATCAAATCATATGACCAGAACATAATAACCCTAAAATAAATCATTAAATAACCCGAATATAAATAGAATCATGTTATTATATATCAAATTCTAGTACAAATATTCCACATACTTGAAATAAGTGACAGACAATGAAAATCTAATAGAAATGAAAGTGAGATGAGAAACCTCTTACAAACATTTCGGCATGGTAAAGAGATTTATTGCAAGGGATTACAGGGTGGTAAAAGGTGTATTCCACTATTTATATGTCACAAGGGCAGTATGGGGAGGTTCAAAAACATACCCCATCATTAAGAATTCAAAATAAAATGTCACAACATAGGGGATATTTTTCAACAGAAGTGAGAGAGAGAGGATCTCTTACCTAACACTCGAAGGTGTTCTGGTTTGTTCTTAATGACCGGAATAATCAAATTTAGAATCTTTAGTTAACAATTCTAGAACCTCAAAAACATGTAATTTATATGATATAACCTTATTAATTTCATTAATGGCCTTTTTTACAGGTTTGAGTGATTCAATTTTATTGTTTTGGAAGAACTTTTTTACTTGGTTTCATGATTTGTTTACAAGTATTCATGAATGGAAGTTCATTTGAAATGGGGTTAAATATTCAGAATTGTTAATATACATTATTATTGACATTAAAATGATATATATGATCTTATAATGTTTCTGGTTATATACCATGAGGATGAATCATTTGATGAGTTAAATATAAACTCTTGGATTTGGATTGGTGGTTTTGTGAACAATAAACTTGTTTTGTATTATTATTCCATATTATGAATGTGTAAAGATTCAAGAACATTACTCCAGATAAGATACACATATTATGACCTGTTTCATCCATTTAAAATGTTTCATGGCCCGTATTGAAGATAGTATTTAAAATTGAAAACTCGACTTCCTTGGGTGTGATAAATTTACACATCTCAGACGGTGTTCACATATTTTGTATAAAATGAGGGGAAAACAACAAATTAGGATGAAATATTCCATTAACACAATTAAAATCTAGTTCATGTGAGTTACTCGAAGTTTAATGGAATTTGGATGAGGGGAGGTGATAAGGGAGAAAAAATAATGTAACTTTGTTAAAGAAATTAAAAGAAAAGAGAAGGACGGTTCACCTCTTGAGTACTCCTCCTTGAGAATCTCTTTAAGATCTTTGTTTTTGGCATTTTGATGAGACCAGTAGGTCTTGGACGTGGGGAGAGGGCTTGGGGAGAGTATATGTCAGAATTTAGGAAAGGCATGAAGCATGGGTTGTGTGGGTGGAAGAGGGGGTGAGGGGTGGTTTATATATTGGAGGGGAGAGGAGTTTTCTTAATATTACAATCATTAATTTATTATTTCATCTCAAGACAACCAATAGTGAGTATTACCTAACCAAGAATAGTAATATATGCATGTGACTTCGAACCAATTGGGCTTACCTTAGTAGATCATCATCAATGACTAAATAAATTCCTTATTTAGCATTTATCCTAATTACCGCATTTTACTACACTTTAAAAATTTATGTATATCAGAAAAATCACAAAAATTAACCCTAACCATTTTTCAACATGTATAATATTAAAATGAGGTCCATTTTAAAAAATAATTTTATAAATATGATTAATTAAATGTTTTCTTAAAACAATTATTTAATCAAAAAATATAAACCCTTAAAATATCGATCTTTATTTCTAAGGTGCATAAATTCATTAATCATTCAATGGCATGGACACCATTCATATGATTCATATTACTACTCATAAAGTTAAGTTACTATTCATAAGGGTAGGTTACTATTCACTAAAAATTAATTTAGTTCTGTCAGACTCTAATTATCATCTTGATCAAAACTGTGTATGTTATATTTTTAAAATTCAAATCACGTAGCTGACAAATATGCATTTTATGGCTAGGTTATGGAAATCTTCTATAAGTAACCATTTTTTGTTCCATTTAGGATCAATTATTCATGAATGATAGGCTATAACTAGAATGTATTTAAGAGAAACACACCATAATAAGTATGGGGTGCTATATTATTCCCTCCATTGTAAATTTCGTCCTCAAAATGTTTTTTCATTCATAAAGCCTGCTAAAAGGATGTGGGTGGTTCTTCTTCATAACATCCTCAGGTTCTCACGTTTCTTCCCCTATATTATGGTTTTTCGAAAGAAGATTTACTAGATGAGTTTTTTTATTTCTCAATACCTTCTCCCTTATGTCTAGAATCTCGATAGGCTCTTCACAGTATGATAAATCAAGTTCTAGTTATATTTATTCGTATGTGAGTACATGTGTTGGGTCAGGCATGTATTTCTTCAACATTAAAACATGTAACACATCATGAAATTTGGGGATATTTGGTGGATTTTCTAAATGGTAAGCTACAAATATGATTCTTTCCAAAACATCGAATGGTCTGAAGAACCTGGTGCTCAGTTTCTCATTCTTACCAAACTGTAAGATACCCTTCCATGGAGTTAATTTCAGAAAGACATGATCTCCCACTAGGAATTCCAGAAACATTCTCTGGTTTCTAGAAAAAATCTTCTACCTACTTTGGGCTGCTTTTATATGGGCTTGGATTGTAATCATCTTTTCCATGGACTCCTCAATAAGTTTTCGGCCTATATGTTTTCTCTCTGCAACTTGATTCCAAAATGTTGGAGTTCGACATCTCTTTCCATATAATGTTTCATATGGGGCCATTTTAATACTAGAATGGAAACTATTGTTTAATGAAAATTCCACCAAAGGAAATTATTGACCCCATATACCTTGAAAGACTAGAGAGAATGATCTCAGCATGTCTTCTAGTGTTTTAATAGTCCTTTCAGACTGTCCATCAGTTTGAGGGTGATAAACAGTACTCAAATAAAGCTCATTATTCAAAGCCATCTAGAGACTTTTCCAAAATTTTGATGTAAACTGGGGATCTCGATCAGACACAATTGATTTAGGTTCACTAAGAGGTCTTTCAAATTCATTAATATAAATTCTTTCCATGCGATCAACTGGTAAATCCTATCTTATTAGAATAAAATATACTGATTCTGTGAGACGATCAACAAATACCCATATTTCATCATTCCTTCATAGTGTCCTCAATAGTCCGGTGAAAAAATCCATCATAATGCTATCCCACATGAAAATAGGAATAGGTAGAGGTTGCATCACTCATTTGATACATTGTCTCTCTACCTTCACATGTTGAAAAACTAGACACCTTAACACATAGTCAACAATTTCCCACATCATATTAACCGACCAAATATGTTCCTTTAGATCTTTATACATCATTGTGCTACCCAGGTGTATAGAGAAATTGATCTATGAGCATCGTCTAATATTTCCCTTTGTAGCTTAGGTACTAATGGAACTCATAACCACATCCCAAATTTCTGAACTCCTTCCTCATACATGAATTCTACCAATCTCCCATCCTTTACATCATTAATTTTTTTCAACAAATTCTCCGCATTAGATTGAGATCTGTTTATCTTCTATAGTAAATAAGTTGTAGCAATCATTTGAAGAAGGAAATATGCTTATCCTTACGTAACAATTACCATATACATTTGTAGTAGATCCATGAATAAGGATCTCTCTCAATCCTCATTTGAGTTTTAAGTCCATGATCATTCTTGCTTAACGCATCTTCCACCTTATTTTCCTTTCCTTGGTGGTAGTGTATTAAAAAATCGTAATAATTAAGCTAACTAAAAACATCTCCTTTCCCTCATGTTGAGTTATTTCTTTGTGAAAGTGTATTTCAAACACTTGTGGTCCGTATAGATATCAAAAAATTCCCCATAGAGATAATTCCTCCATATTTTCAAGCAAAGATTACAGCTGGTAACTCAAAGTCATGGGTTAGTAAATTTTCTCATGAGTCATTAAATGTCTTGATGCATGATCTATAACTCTATAATTTTGAAAAAGGACGCAACCTAGTCCATTATGTGATGCATCAAAGTATATTAAAAATCAATCACTTCCAGATGGAAGTGTCAAAATTAGAGAATTGTCCAATCTTTTATTTAATTCCTTGATGAATTCTGTACATTATTTTGTCCACAAAAACATAACTCCATTATGTGTGATCTTGGTTAGCGGGTTAGCCAATTAGGAAAAATTATGAATGAAACACAGATATTAACCTACTGAACCAATAAAACTTTGCACCTCAGTTATGTTTGTTGGTGTGATCCATTCTTCTATTTCCTTTTTCATTTCAGGATCAACTAGGATTACATCCTTAGAGACAACATGGCCTATGAAAGAAACTGATTCAATCCAGAATTCGTACATGTTAAGCATACCATATAATTAGTTTATTCAAAGAGTTTATAGAATAATCTGAAAGTAATTCTCATGGTCTTCATAGATTATTGAGTATACCAGGATATCATCAATGAATACCATGAAAGAATTATCAAGATATTCCTTGAAAACTATATTCATTATATCCATGAAAACAGAGGGTGCATTTTTCAGTCCAAAAGGCATCACTGTAAATTATTAATGCCTATACCCAGTTCTAAATGTTGTCTTAAGAATATCTTCCTTCTTCACATGTAGCTGATGAAATCAGGATCGAAGGTCGATCTTCAAAATGTATTGAGCTCCATGATGTTTATCAAATAAGTCATCAATTCAGGGGTAGAGGATACTTATTTGTTATTGTAATAACATTTATTTCCTTATAATCAATGCATAACCTCATGGATACATCTTTCATCTTCACAAAGAGAACATGGGATCCCCATAGAGAAACACTTGGTGGAATAAATCCCTTTTCACTCAATTCCTCTAGTTTTTTCTTTAGCTCCACTGATTCCACAATGGTAATTCTATAGGGAGTGTTTGATATAGGTCTTTAACCAGGAATTAAATCAATAGAAAAAACAACTTCCTGCTCTTGAGGATGTCCTGGTAAATCCTTGGGGAATAAATCAATGTATTCTTTCACTATGTTCACATATTCAATTTAAATATTTCCTTCCTCACCCATAGATATTGGGTTCTCTTCCACTCCATGGATTTAATTTAATAAAGATATAGGGGTGGGTCTAGATAAGAATCAGATGGTGAGGTCTCTACTCTATATATATGAGATTGTACACCATTTTCAACAATTGTAACTTATTTTTTCTTATAACGTATCTTCGCATCATAGTTTGGGAGCCATTTCATACCGAGAATTATATGAAATTTATACATTGGTATGGTGATATGGTCAGAAAATAAAGCATGTTTTTGTGTCCTAAGAGGGACAAGTCGATATACCTTTTTTACAATGATGCATCCCCTAGAAGTTTTTTCTGATATCTACATTTTATTTCAAATTGGACATGTCTAATTTTCATGAAAAAATGGGAAGATATAAATGAATACGATGATCAATAATCGAATAAATTGTTGGCTAAGTTTGAGGAAACAATTAAATTACCTACCACCACATCATTAGGAATTTCAACTTCCACATTTGTAATCACATAAGCTCTCCCTTTATCTCATGGCTTTTTCTGAGGCATTTTTCCTTGGTGCTTAGGACACTCATTTGTATAGTGTCCCCTCTCACTACAGTTGTAGCATTAATCATCTTCAAATTGTTTCTTCCCCTTGCATTCATGAAATAGAAGGACCTTTTCTCCACACTCATTGAAGACTCTGATGCCTTTCAAGCATTTCTCGAGATGATTCTTTCCATAGTTCCCACGTAATGGGAATTTAATCATTCCATGGTCCTTCTTTGGCACTTTACCTTTCCCTTTATTATCCGAGTACCACTTTTTTATCTTTGTTTCCCTTGAAAAAATTTTATCTAGAAAACTCTTTCTCTGTTTTGATTGCACTTGATACAATTTCATCATATGTTGAAAATGTTTGAGAAACTAGTTCCCTTTGAAGACTTGGATTAAGACCTTCAATGAAATCATCAATCTTGTTTGCCTAGTAACATACTTAATCGACGACATACTTGGCTATCCTTGTGAAGGTAGCCTCATACTCTGCCACACTGTCATCTTCCCTTGGCTTTAAGCCAAGGAATTTCATCTTCTTTTTGGTTTGTTTCTCAAGAGGGAAATATTTTTCGAATAACATTTCCTTAAAAGTTGTTCATTCTATTTCTTCTATTTCTTCATCCTCCATGGTATTATGAATCAAGGACAACCATTGATCAGCGTCTCCCTAGAGACAATATACTTCCAGTACCACCTATTCATTTTCATTCCATCGTAATGCCGTGAATATCATTTCATGGGACTTGATCCATTGCTCAGAAAACACTAGATAAGAAGTCCCACTAAAATATGGGGGCTTCAGCCACATGATACGATCCAACACAGGTGTGGAATGGTTATTCATTACAACCTCAGTATGTTTTCCCAATGTGGTCATGATCTGCTATGCTCCAACATTGACTGTGTTGACTTTCTTAGTGGGGATATCCCTACCTTGCGCATGATTATTGATTCCCCTTCTTCCGTTAGACACCATTTCTAAATAATGGCACAAACTATATTAGGGTATGATTCCTAATGTATAATCTTAACTTAACAAATTACTTAGCATAAATTATGATACTACGCATGTCTAATCCCATAATTAGAGAAATGGTTTCTTTAAGGAATAATTTTCATTTCAGTCCTTCATAATGGCTTGTAAAGAAAACCTGAATTATTCTAAGAATATCCCTTAGGAGTGTCATAACCAAGAGTGTAGCATGGCCCGTTGTCGTGTACCAGGACACCCTGGGTGAAGCCTGAAATTTCTTGGAGGATATTTCACTCCAAGGTACATCTGTGCTAGATCCGCCTCTACTTGCTCGGATCTAGACATGGATTTATTTGCTAGAAAGATTCACATAATCAATCCATTACCAAAGTTCCAAGATGTTCTTGTATGTTAATCCTCAAATACTACCTTAGGGATTTTTTATAATTTACTTTTTATAATATAGTTTCCATTTTTTCTACTAAACATCCTCAGATACAAACTGTAATGCTCAGACCCCTCTAGACTGGAGCCGGTACACTACTTGTTATATAGGCATGGTTAGAAGGAATGAAAATCCCAAAGGATTGATCAGTTTAGTAGTATTGAAGAAACTAGATTCATAGATGTTACTCAAATTACATTGGAAAAATTTACAAAATACAATACATAATGAAAAATAAAAATATTAACCACAAGAACTCAATACATGATCTTCTATTTGTCACATGTTGAAAGTAAAAAAGAAAGGGGTGAGTTCAAATGCTCATTAAGGGTTAAAAATAGCGGATGCATGAATATAATAATAAGTGAATCATTACCAATCTAACATAATCAATATGTCATGGTGAATTGATGAAAAAATCATGCAATTAATAAACTGAGAGTGAAAATGCATCCATAGATTTTTTTCATAGTGAAAAACTCATGGATAGTAATAAATGATAATGAATAAATAAGTTTGATTATTATTTGGATGTCATGTATGTAGTACATGAATCCAGAATACCATAAAAATGGTTTAGTTCTATGGGTAGAAACCCATCTGATTTTTGGAAACAAACTCGAAGGGTTGGTTGCCAACTGATTTGTCTAGTGAGTTGTACTGATGCATCAAGGGGCTATAGTGGGCCCCACCCACCACTTCATGTCCAAATAATTATTTATACATTTATTGAATACACAATCAATATTCTTTTCAATATTCGTATAGATTATAGTATACAGATTCATCAATATTTCCATAATTAAAATAACATTCCAAATAAACATCATATGTAAAATGGTATACGATTTAGAAAACAAACATATACATTATATGAGATTAAGGATATTTAATGTAAATATAACATTAAAAGAACTATGATCTGAAATGGGAATTAGGTACACCACATAAAGATTATTCTATGCACAATACCACGTTAGTGACAACAAAATAGTAGTTGAGATAAAGTCTTGTACCACAATGCAATCGGTCAAATCATCTTACCAGAACGTAATAACCTCAAATGAATCATTGACTAACATGAATATAAATAGAATCATGTTATTATATATCAAATGTAAGTAAAAATAAATCACATACGAGAAATAAGTGTTGAACAATGAAAATATCACAGAAATGAAAGTGAGATGAGAAACCCTTTACAAACATTTCAACATGGTAATGAGTGTTATTGAGAGGGATTAATGGGAGGTAAAAGGGGTATTCCATTATTTATATGGCACAATAGCAGTATGGGGGAGGTGAGAAAACTTACCCAATCATTTGGAATTAAAAATAAAAGGTCACAATATAGAGGAGATTCTTGACCTAAAGTTAGAGATAGGATCCCTTACCTTACGCCGAAGGTGTTCTTGTTTGTTCTTAACGAGATAAATAATCAAATTTATCATCATTAATTAATATTTTTAGAAACTCATAAACATGTAATTCATATTTCATAACCTTATAAGGTTCATTAATGGTCTTTTTTATGGGTTTAAAAGATTCAATTTTATTGTTTTTGAAGCATTTTCTTACTTGATTTCATGATTCGTTTACCTTTATTCATGAATGGATGTTCATTTGAAATGTGGTTAGACATCAAAAATTGTTAGTAAACATTATTAGTGACATTAAAGAGATATAAATGATCTTATAATGATTCTGGTTATAAACACTGATGATGACTCCTTCAATGAGTTAAAAATAAATACTTGGATTTGGCTTGGAGTTTTGTGAAAAATAAACTTGTTGTGTATTATTATTCTATATTATGAAAGTGTTAAGATTACAGAACATTAATAAAGATATGATACATATATTATTACCTGGATGAACCACTGAAAATGTTTCATGACTAGTATTGAAGACAATAATGCAAATTGAAAACTTACCTTCCTTGAGTGTGATAAATTTACACATCTCGGATGGTGTTTACATTTATTGTATAAAGGAAGAGGAAAAGAAGAGATTATGATGAAATATTCCATTAGAACAATGAAAATCCAGTACATGTAAGGTTCTAGAATTATCATGTAATATCGATGAGGGGAGGTGAGAATAGAGAACAAAATAATGGAACTTTGTAAAATAAATTGAAATAAAAGAGAAGGATGGTTCACCTCTTGAGGACTCCTCCTTGAAAATCTCATTAAGGCCTTTGTTTTTGGCCTTTTTGTGATACGAGTAGGTCTTGAACGTGGTAAGTGGTCATGTGGAGAGTATTTGGCAGAATTTAGGCAGGTCTTGAACCTTGAGTGGTGTGGGAGGAAGAGGAGGTGAGGGGTGTTTTATATAGTGGAGGGGAGAGGAGTTTTCTTAATATTATTATCATTAATCTATTATTTCTTCTCATAAAAACCAATAGTGAGTATTCCAGAACCACAAACAGTAATGTATGCATGTGACTTCGAATCAATTGGGATTAAATTAGTAGATCATCATCAATGACTCAAAGAATTCCTTATTTAGTATTTATCATAAATTATAGTATTTTACAATTCATAAAAATTTATGTTTCAGAAAAATAGAAAAAATTCACCCTAACCATTTTTCAAAGTTTATAATCTAAAAATGAAGTCCATTTTTGAAAAATAATTTTATAAATATGATTAATTAATTATTTAATTAAAAAAATTATTTTATCGAAAAATATAAACACTTAAAATAGTCATCTTCATTTTTTAGGTGCCTAAATTCATTTATACATCTTAGGTCATGGACACCATTCATAAGAGTCATATTAATACTCAAAAGGGTAATTATTCATAAGGGTAGGTTACTATTCATATGGGTATGTTACTATTCATAGAAAATTATGGTAATTTTATCAGACTCTAAATATCATATTGATCACAACCGTGTATGTTAGATTTTTAAATTTCATATTACAGAGCTAAAAAATATAATATTATGGCTATATTATGGCTATTTATTATATGTAACCATGTTCTGTTCCATAGAGGCTTAGTTATTCATGAAATATAGGTTAGGACTAGAATGTATTTAAGAGAAACGTACAATAAAATGTTTGGGGTGCTACAAACCCTTACCATGTAATTTTCCTTGATCGAGGGTATGTTAACCTCATTTATAATTGATAATAATTTTTATTAAATTATATAAGAACTACATACATAAATATTATATTATATATTATCTTCTAATATTACTTTTTAAATAATATTTCAGTAGTATCATTCTTCCAGGTGTCAACTGATTTGTTTTCCTTTATATGTTTGGATACGTAAGTTATGTTTGATATGGAGAAGATGTATTTGATTCATAATCCAAATTATATTAAATTAATAAACATTATTTTTAATCAAAAAATGAAAATTATTCATTAATGGTTATGATAGGGAATGAATCTCATCGCCTTCATGGAGAAAATAATCCATATGTACGCACGAGTGACAATACCATTCTATTGATGGTGAAATCATATTTAATTGGATGGTATGTCATATATAAACAATTATAAACATGTTATATTTATTATTTACATCAGTTATATTCATTATTATACCCATCCAAACAATGAAGAGTTTCAATAACAAACTACACCACGACGTGGAGACGGTAAGTCGTACGTACACACATATAGTGACTTTTCATTCATAGGATGGATGGAATAATGAATATAGTTATAACATATTTATAATAACATAAATGTATTTTTACGGTACTGATTTTATTGTCTTGGTATGGGAATAACAATGAAAGTGGAAGTGGCAGAAGAAACGAACTTTGAAAGAGGTGGTGAAATTTTTACATCTCCATCGGGTGTTTCCTTTTGAATTGATCAAAAGAGACCCATATGTAGGCTTTACGATCAAATAAATTCCTCTAGTTCTAAGGGATGGTAGTTGGTAGGATATTTGAGTAGGGTTTGGCTGATCCAAATGGTATTGGAGGTGTGATTTAGAGTGAAGGGGGAGTTCCCTTTTTTAAGAGAGGTGAGGGTCACTTTAGGAAAAGCTTGAAATATTATTTTATTATACAATCATATTCGATTTATAAATGCTCAAAAAAGATTTATTTCGAGGATAAGGAGGGGATGGGTCTAAAACCTCTCAACCGATAGATCATAGGCAAAATTGGGCCCCCATATTAACCTTATATATTTGATTTAACTCTTATGTAAATATTTTTTCTTTTACCATGTATTCTTGTATTATTATAAAAAATGGTTAATAAAAATACCATAAAAATCCAAGAGAACCTCAAGTGGTTAATAATTAATATATATAAATCTTTATCTAAGTCCTTTTTCCGAACCTTATATTTTTAGGAATTTTATATCATTTTATATAATTGATTTTTTAAAAATCATTTATGTCAATTCTGACACTCTTTGGTATTTTGTTTTTTTTAATGACATAACGACATGATTACATCAAAAAAATTCATTGAATCAACCATAACATGTCACATTAACCTAGAAAATTCTTGTAATTCATCAAAAGTTTGAAATTAAATTTATTTGGATATTTATAAAATCAATTTTGTAATCATTCATTAATATAGTAATTACTACATCATTATGGGTCATAAATAAATTTAATTATTTAATGTCTAAAACTTATAAATAAAATACCATTATGTAGGAAATGGTTTTATCTTTAAAATTAATATTTATAGTCAAATTTATCTTATGTATAACCTTATATTAAAAATGGTTTAGTTATTAAACATTGAATCTGACACATTTAACTTTTCTTTAAAAAAAATAATAATAAATGTCCTAATCCAATCCCAATGGACCAAAAAGGTCATATTTTATTCTAAAGGTTGATTCTAGATGAAATAAACTTATCCAATAGGATTAGGACATGTGTTAGGGTAAGTATAATATTATTTTTACCTTTAATTTCCCTATTTACTTTTAAACGTGGTTAATAAAAGTCAACATCTATTATTCATAAAAAATTATTTTCATCTTATTGAACCACATAATACTTACTGATATCTACCATTTCTCTCTAAGTTTTGAAATTCAATTCATAGAAGCTGTAAAATTAAGTTTTGTGCTAATTTATAAATTTGTCTAATATGTGACTAAATGACAGTATACAGTTTAATAAAATTTTATATATCTAAACTTATTATAAAATGGCTCTAATGAATTAAATTGAACCTATTTTTTTTATATATCTATTTTTACCTAAAAGAAATGTAAATAAAAAAAATTATTTAAATAAAAATTCGATTTTAAACAATAACGTAGTGTTTTTAACTATTCATCAAAAATTGAATGTTTTCAAAAAATACAAAAAAACCACCATAAACTAATTCTGGTATACCAAATCCAAAAATGAATTAAATTTTGAAAAATAAAATTTCAAAATGTGGGTATTACTATTCATAACGGCTAGTTTGATTAGTTCTGGTGTGTTAAAACAACATGTTGCATACAACTCAAGATATTGCATTATTCAAAGGGATACATACCTTGGAAGCTTGCGGTGTTACATTATCCCCTCCATTAAGTAATTTAATCCTCAAAATTTCTAGATTATTACTGCATAAAAAGATTTGGATGGTTCTTCATCATAAGTTCCTTGGGTTCCCACATTGCCTCTTCCATCTTATGGTTTCTCCATAGAACTATCCCCAGAAGAGTCATCGAATTTCTCAACACTTTTCTCTGGTATCATGAATTCTGATATGATCATCACAATAATACAGGTTGGGTTCCAGTTATATTTCTTCATAGGAGAGTACATGAATTGGGCCATACATTTATTTTTTCAATAGCGATACGTGGAACACTTCATGAACATTGGAGAGACTTGGCGGCATTGATAAAAGGTAAGCTACAAATCCAATTCGTTCTAGAATTTCTAAAGGTTTGATGTACCTAGGACTCAATTTACACTCCTTTCTGAATAGTAAAACACCCTTCCTTGTAGATACCTCCAAGAAAACATGATATCCTACTTGAAATTCCAAATCATTCCTTCAGTTATTGAAATAGCTCTTTTCCCTACTTTGAGCTGCTTTGATGTGGGTTTTGATAATCTTCACCGTTTCCATTGTTTCCTCAATAAGTTTTGGGACAATGAGTTTTCTTTCACCAATATCATCTAAAAAAGTTGGTTTGTGACATCTCTTTCCATATAAGGCTTTATACGGTGCCATCAGAATACTTGAATGGAAGCTATTATTATTTTAAAATTCAACTATAGGTAAATATTGATCCCACATAGCTTGATTGTCAAGTGATTAAATAACATCATGTATTATATGGTTTCAATAGTCCATTCTAATTATCCATTGGTTTGAGTGTGGTATGTAGTTCTCCAAAAAAGTTCAGTATCCAAGGCCTTTTTAAGGATTTCCAGAATATTGATGTAAAATGGGGATCACGATCAAAACTAATCGATAGGGGTACACCGTGAAATCTTAAAAATTCATTAATATATAGTTTTGCTAAATGTTAAAGTGGTGAATCTTCACTTATTTCAAGATAATGTGGTGACTTGGTAAGACTATCAACAATGACCTATATTGAATCATTCCTTTTAGGAGTCTGTGTTAGTACCATGACAAAGTCCATTGTAATATCGTCCAATTTCCACACAGGTGTGGGAATAGGTTGCAAGAATCCTATAGAATGTTTTATTCAAACCTTCACCTATAAAAAACTATATATCTTGACACATAATGAGAAATATCTCTCTTCATGTTGTCCCACGAAAATGTTCCGTCAAATATTTATACATCATAGTGCTACCATGGTGTATAGATAAATTGCAGTTATGGGCATCATCAAACAATTCCCTTTTTAGATCAGGTATGTCATGAACACAAAGTCTCTTCCCAAATTTCAAAATTCCATCTTCATATATGATATCAATCAATCTCCCATCATTCACACCTTTAATTTTCTTTTAGAACTCCTCATCATCAGTCTGAAAATATTTTAGCCTTTCTAGTAAAGTTGGATTTGCAGCAATTTGAAAAAGTATTGATGTTTCACCTTCCATGATTTTTCCCATATCCATTTTTACAAGATCCATGAACATATGATCCCTTTAAACTCTCATCTTGTTCAAAACTCCGTGATCCTTTCTTCTTAGTGCTTATCCTTATTTTCATTCCCTAGGTGGTACTGTATAGTGAAATCACAATCTTTGAGTAATTCAAGACATCATATTTGCCTCATGTTGAGTTATTTCTATGAGAAAATATACATCAAACTCTTTTGATCGGTAGATATCACACATTTTTCACCATATAGATATTGTATCAATATCTTCAAAAAAAATACTTCAGCTAATAACTCAGGATCATGAGTATGATAGTTTTGTTCATGTATTTTTAGTTGTCATGATGCATGGGAAATAAAACTATCATTCTGTATAAGGACACAACCAAGTCCTTTCTTTAAAGCATCATTATAAATAACAAACCCATAATTACCCTATGGTGGATTCAAGATAGGAGTATTGACTAATATTCTCATCAGTTCTTTGTAAAATTCTTTACACTCTTTTTTCCAAACAAATTTAACCCCTTTCGGTGTGAGCTCGTTAATAGATTATCCAATCGGGAAAAATGATGGGAAAAATGCCGATAATAACCTTCTAAACCAATAAAAATGCATACATTAGTTATATTCATTGGTGCCGACCAATCTTGTATTCCACTTTTCTTAGAAGGATCAACATAGATTCCATCCTTAGAGACAAAATAGACATGAAAAGAAATTTTAGGAAGCCACAATTCACACTTTCTATACTTCCCATATAATTCAGTTATTCTAAGGGTTTTTAGAATAATGCACAAGTAATTTTCATAATCTTTGTAGATTTTTTTAGTATACCAATATATCATCAATAAATACTTAAAAAAAGTCATCAATATATTCCATAAAAACCCTATTAATCAGATCCTTGAAAACGTAGGGTGCATTAGTCATTCCAAAAGGCATTACTATAAACTCGTAATGCGGGTACTTGGTTTGATATGCTATTTTCATAAAGTATTCTTTCTTTACACATGGCTAATGATATCCTAATTGAAGGACAATCATTGAAAAATATATTTCTCCATGAATTTGATTGAATAAATCAGCATTACGAGGTAGGATATGCTTTTTCTTTGTTGTTATAGCATTGACCTCTCTATAGTCAATGAAAAACCACATAGATCCATCGTTCTTCTTAACAAAAAAGAACATGGGATCCCTATAGAGAAAAAATATGGATAATAAATCCTTTATTACTCAATTCCTATATTTTTTACTTTGGTTCCACCAATTCCACAGTGGCCATTCTATAAGGGCTCTTCAGTATGGGCCTTGAACCTGGAATAATGTCAATGTAAAACTCAATTTTTCATTCTCAAGGATGTCCTGGTAAACCCTCTAAAAACACATCAACATATTATTGCACAAAAAGAACATCCTCGATTTGAACATTCCTTTCCTCACCCTAGTCATTTCATTATCATCATCCCCAATAATTGAATTTAGTTGAGCTACTAGGGGTGGATCTAGATAAGAATTAAGTGGTGACATTTCTGCTCTAAAGATAAGGTACTACTTATCAACATCGAAAATTGTAACCTCCTTATTCTTACAATAAATTTTCTAATAATGGTCTGAATGCCAATCCATACCAAGGATTGTATCAAATTAAATCATGGGTATGATGATTAGATCAGCAGATAAAGAACATTTATATGCCCTAATGAGAACTAATTCACAAAATATTATTGCAATGATACTTCCCTTAGGAGTCTTGAAAGACAAATCCCATGTTAAATAAAATTGGAAAAATCCAATTTTCATAGCAAACCGGGAGGATATGAAACAATGTGATGATCTAGAATTAAATAAATCTTTGGATAAACATGAGAAAACTATTAAATTACCAACCACCACATCTTTTGGAGATTAAACCTCAGCAGTAGTGATCGCATAACCATGGACTTGATCCCCTATCCTTTTTAAGGTAGGTTTACTTGGTTTTTATGAAAGTTATTTTCATAATTCCCCTTTTCTCTGCAATTGTATCATTAATCATTGACATCATCTTTTTTCCCTTGAAATCACGAGCTTGGTGGACTTTTTCACAGAGCATGTAATAGACTGTCATTCCCTTCAGGAATTTACCGGGGTTTTTTTTACCACCTTTACTGCAGGATGGATATTAAACTTTTCCCTTCTTCCCATTATTTATATTCCCAGAGTGTTCAACAGATCTCTTCTTATCTTTCTTTTCCTTAAAGTATTAAGACATTGAGAATTTATATTCTATCTTGATAGAACATGATACAATATCTATGTATGATTAGAATGATTTTGTGACTAATTCTCGATGGTGAAATGGTTTTAACATATCAGATAATCGATCATTCTAACTCCTTGGGATACTTATATAATCTATTATATACCTTTCTAAACATGTAATGATAGCCTCTAACTTTTTGACATTCTCATCCTCCTTTTTCCTCAGACACATAAATTGTCTTTCCATATCCACTTGATGGCCACGAGGAATATATTTTTCTAATAAAATATATTTAAAATCCCTCTATTACATATTTGATGCTTTTTTATCTTCCTTTGTCTTTTTAATTAATGACCACCATTGATATGCATCTCCCATGAGTTGATAAACTGCCAGGACAACTTTCTCCATATCACTACTCCCCAAATCATGAAATATTTTCTCTAAGGAATATATCCATTACTCAGCTACAAATCTATTTTTAGTCCCATTGAATGTTGGTGGTGGTTTACTCATGAAGTTGTTTTACATTGATCATCCACATTGTGGATCTGGGTGTTCTATACGAGTAAGGTCATTATTCAAAACCTGAGTGTGTTGTCCTAGTATGGTGATAAGCGGATCATCACCAGTTTCATCCCCATCTCTACTACAATTATCTTCAGTAGGAGGGAAATCCCTAGTTGTATTACATGTGTTGATATTATTTCAATTCCTTTCACTAGGCAGCATTTCTAAACAATGGCATACACTAGATTAGTTTATGAATTTCATTACATAATTAAAAACATGTAAAACTCTTATCATAAATTGAACTGTTTATGGATATAATCCATAATCATAAAAATGTTTTTATTTAAGGAGGTATATACTCATAAATCCATCATAATGGTTTTTAAATAATATTGGAATTATCCTAAAAATATCCTCAAGAATGTCATAACCAATTGTGCAGCCAGGCCCATTGTCATATACCAGGATACCCCGGGTCAATCCTGAAACTCCTAGTCATAGTTTTCACTACTAGGTACATCTTTGCCCGAGCCACCTCTACCTGCTTGTATCCAGCCAGGGATGTATTTCTTGGAAACCTCACAAAATCTCTACAGTACCAAAATTATAGGAAGTTATTCTATACTAATTCTCCAAGTGTATCATGGGGTAATGTTCTCTAATCATAGTTTTCTAAATCTAGTTTCCATGGATTGTACTAAACTTCCTCTAATATCAACTATAAAATCCCGACTGTAGTTACCTATATTTGGTTCATTATTACATAATATTGGCATATTCACAAGAGATCAAATCTTGAATGACTGATCTGTTTAGTATCTTTGGAAGTACTAGATACATACATATCTTTTACATTAAATCATGAAATAAAAAAACAACCTTTCATCTCCTTTTAACACAATAATATCCCTTATACTATCCATCTAGGTCAGTCATAATATACTTTTTCACATCATAGAAAAAATAAAACATATAAATGGGTGAGCTTAGGTTCTCAGTAAGGATAACAATATAATAAAAACTTTCATAAATAAGAAAAAAAAACTAAGGCAATGTATAAGACTAAAACACAAGGCTTTTAAACTTAAACATGAGCATAATAAGGCAAAGATAAATCAAATAATTCATTTTATTTATTCACATGGATATTCTACTAGTCGAACAATCACTTGTAATATCAATATACAATTTCATAATGATTTAACGAATAATGTCAGACATCATAACCACATAGTCAAGGAATCTTTCCAAGAATAAATGTAAGATTTATTGAAGGCCCTTTGTGAATAAACATGTTTGTCTCCTGATACCTACCAATGCATTAATGAGCTATATCAGGCTTCACCCGTACCTTAATAAGTCCAATGCATTCCTCATATGAAAAGGTTTAAACATAACATAAACATTTTTATTAAAACTAAAATACGAAATGTTAATTGTTTACCAATAAACCATGAATGGTATAAAAATAACATATACAATGTATAAAATATCACAAAACCTTAAATACAATATGGAATATTTTGTCATAATAAATCATCTTTAAACAAGTGTAAAATCCATCAAAGGATGTTGACATAGATGAAATCAAAACCATTTGAGAGAAATATCTATTTCCATTTTGAAATAATTTAAAAGTCACATAATTATAAAAGAAATCATTTATTTTTAAAATATTACTAAAAGCTTTTAAGGGAATCTTTGAAGGTGTTATAATGGAAAAAAATAGTCGCACTCACCGTAATAGTTAAAGAAAACATTCTCTCCGTAATTTTGTTGAAAAGTTCGTAAAGGACCAAATTTGGAAATCGACGGAATGATTCCTTTATAACCAAATTATAAAAAGTCAAACAAGGGTATAAATGAATTTATCCAATAGTATATGAAACTGTTAATGTTTTTTGAAATAGATTTTTAAAAAAATACTGATGTGGATTAAAAAGAGGTCTCAATAGATACTCACGTATAAACAACCTCGGATAATGAAGAGATTGTAGAATTAACCCTATCCATATACATTTCCTTAATCGAGGGTATGTTAACCTCTTATATAATAGTTAAATAATTTTTATTAAATTATACAAGAATCTAATAAATAAATATGATATCATATAAGATCTTCTAATATTTATTTATTAATAATATTTCAGTAGCATCATCGTTTCGGGTGTTAACTAATTCGTTTTCATTTATACATTTTGTTACATAATTAATTTTTGATATGGATTTTATGTATTTGATTCATATCCATAATGATATTAAGATCTTAAATATTATTTTTAATTACAAAATGAAAATTATTCTTGAATGGTTATGATGGAGAATGAATCTCACCGTGTTCGTGGAGACGGTAATCTGAACGTACGCACGAGGGACAATACCAATCTATTGATGGGGAAGTCGTATGTAATTGGATGGTATATCATATATACCGAATCCTTAAAAAGTTATATTTATTATTTAAATTAGTTATACTCATTATTATACCCATCCAAACAATGAAGTGTTTGAATAACAAACTACACCATGACATGGAGATGGTAAGCCGTTCGTACGCATGTATGGTGACTTATCATTCATCAGGTGGATAGAATAATGAATATGTTTGTACCATATTTCAAATAAAATCATATAATGTATATGATATTGGAGTTATTATTTTGGTATGTGAATAAAAAAGTAATAAGAAGTGTAAGAAGAAAAGAACATTGAAAGAGGTGGTGAAATTATTACCTCTTCTTCGGGTGTTTCCTTTTCATTTGATCAAAAGGGATCCATATGTTGGATTTCTGATCAATGTAATTCCTTTTAGTCTAAGGGGGTGGTTAGGAGAATATTGTATCTGGTTTTGGTCGATAAAAATGGCTTTCGAGGTTTGATTTTGAGTGAAGTGATGTACCCTTTTATAAGAGAGACGAGGGTCACATTAGGAAAAGCATAAATTATTATTTTATTATATAATAATGTTCAGTTATTAAAGGATACAAAATGATATATTTAAATGATAAGGAAGCGATGGGTCTAAAAACCCTCAACCAATAGGTTTTAGATAGGTTAGGGTCACCATATTAATCTTATCTTTTATATTTAATTCGTATGTAAATAGTTTAACATTTACCATGTATTCTTGTATTATCATAATAAATGGTTAATAAACATACTATGAAATGCCATTGGAACCCCAAGTGGTTAATTATTAATATATATAACTATATATAATCCATTCGGCTTAACTATATATTTTTAGAAATATTATATCATTTAATAATATAGTATTTTTTTAGAAACTCATTTATGTCAATTTTGGCACTATTTGGTATTTTGTTTTGGTTAAAGTCATAAAAGCATGATTACTTCAAAAAAATGATTGAATCAACCCTATAATTTAATATTAACCTAAATTTTTATTGGAATTCATCAAAATTTTCAATTTACATTTATTTGGATATTTATAATATCAATTTTTTAATCCTTCCTTAAAAAGGTAATTACTACATTATCATTGTGTCATAAATAAATTTAATTATTTAATGTATAAAATTTATAAATAAAATTAAATTATGTAGAAAGTATTTTGATATTTTTAATGAGTATTTATAGTCAAATTTATCTTATATATAATGATATATTAACAATGGTTTTTTTATTAAACATTGAATTTAATACTTTTAACACTTCATTAAATAAAATAATAATAACTGTCCCTATATAATCAAAGTGGACCCAATGGATCATATTTTATTCCTAATGAAGATTTTGATAGAAATACCCTTATCCAATATAATTATGACAATTTTAGGGTAATTATAATATATTTTTTAGCATTATTTACCCTATTTAATCTTAACAACGGTAAATAGAAATCAAAAGTTATTATTCACGAAAAATTATTTTCATCTTATTGAACCAAATTTTATATACTGATATCAACTGTTTCCCTCATATTTTTAAAATTCAATTCCCAAATGTGGTAAAATTATGTTTTATGAAAATGTGCAAATGTGCCGAGTGGGTGGGTAAAATACGGTAAAAAGTTCAATAAAATTTTATATATCTAAACATATTATAAAATTACTCTAATTAATTATGTTGAACTTAATTAGGTATTATGTATCAATTTTTACCTAATATTAATTTAAATGAAATAACTAATTATTTAAATGAAAATCGGGTCTAAACATTAACACAATGTTTTTCCCTATTAATCAACAATTGAATGTTCTTAGAAAAATACCGAAATTCACCCTAACTGAATTTTGATATACAAAATTCTAAAATAAAGGCAATTTTGAAAAATAAAATTTATAAAATTTAAAAAAGTGGGTATTACTATTGATAACGACTAGTTTGATTGGTTGTGGTGTGTCTAAACTCAAAGTTGTGTACAACGCAACATACTGCATTATTCAATGGAAAATGTACAATGGAATCTTGGGGTGTTACAATATATATGATATAAAAATTAATCTATATTGATGATATATTATTTACCTTCAATTAGTTCCATCCGTCTTGAAAATGGAAAAATCATTGTTAGCCTACTGTCTTCATGAAAAATGAATCTCATTTTCTTTCTACAAATTTAATGAATTACAAGAAATATATATACAATGAATATATATTATACTTATATCATTTTTAAAATTTGTTATTTGATGTAAAAATGGTCAAATTAAATGTATTGAGAGTACCAAACTAAAACATACAAGAAAAACAAAATAGTTATTCCCCAAAATTTTTATTTTAACTAATAATTGCTAATAAATAGTTGATAAAAGTTCATAAGTAAATCATATATGGAATCATATATTTATGATTATGGTTATGTAATTGATTTATAATAATGTTTTATTTATTATACTTTATTTTTAAAATGTTTTTAGATATTTGAGACTTAAGGAAATGGATTTTCATCCAACTTTTGTTTTGACAGTCACATGACTTACATACCGCTAGTTTATTTCTGTGTGGTATATATAACACCCTTATAATTATTTTATTATTATTATAATGAATATAATAGGTATATACACATCCATCCATGGTTCATTATTTAATACATCTTATTATTCAAAAGTTACCAAATTATTAAAGGTTTTATGTTACAATATCAATGTTTATTGGGATTGTTTATAATTATGTTTCTCAAAATGGAATATTATGATATATCTCTGATGAAAATAATGATGTTTCCAATCCCCTAGTTATTAATATATAATATGTTTCTTCTCCTGTATTCCACTCTTTAGGTACTCAATACATCGAAAACATTTTTTAAGGAAAATCATTTTTATTTCCCTTTAATACCAAAAAACCTTTCTCTTCTATTTCTATGTTTTATTAAAATATTTTATAAATTGTTTGTAATATTCTCTTAAGATTGATTAAATAATTTTTTCCACTTTTTGGGGTTTTAAAACACTTTTTAAAATAACATTCTTATCATATTTCGGATGATGTACTTTTGACTATTTGTATAAAATGTGGAATAAATACAATTTTAATGTGTACAAAAGGAAAGGTATTTTACACCAGTATAACAACTAAATGATTTAAAAATAATTTAATTGATTAATTTTTTTACAATAAAAATTTACATTATTATTTAATAAATTTTTATATTTTAAATTAGTTTTTATTTGTGGGAAGGTTATTTTATTCGATAAATTTTCCCAATTATCATTCAAAATAATTTTCCATCTAAGATGCCATCCTTTTATGTTTTTGATGATTTACTAGTGATATGATCCAGTGATACCATCATTATTATTTATCTTGATGTTTTACACTTTTAATGTCATGATTTTTATAAAACATGTTCTTCCTCTATGGGTTATGATATGATTCATAAATGAAATGCTAATGAAACCTATTTCTTTTCCATGGGTTATACAACGAAGAGTTGTTTAATAAATGCATTTCCTTTGAAGTGTTATAGTATGATGAATAGTTTTTGATATTGTGGAATAGATAATAATTATTTTTATTATATTATATGTAGGAACTATATCTCCCTCCCATACATTGGATAATGAATTATATCTTACGAGATAAACAGGACTGGATGTTGGAGTGAACCCAGTTCAATAAGGGACTCTTTCCATTATGATATTCTTAGGAGTGAACCTTTAATACTATTATGGTTTGGGGAGTTAACCCCTTATGCTTTGATAATTTTATAAATAAGCCTCGACATTGAATTATGTTATATTTTAGTCTCATTATTTTTCCACAAATCTATGTCTTATGCCATTGGTGTTCTCTCATGGCTCAAGTTTTTTGATTCATTTATGATTCACCCCATATGAAATATCAAGATTTATGACATGTATCTATATTATCATCCATGATATGAAAGTTATGGTTTTAGAAAATTAATATCACATTCTCACACTCTTATACCCATATTATTCTTATGTGATCCTTGATATCTCATTTTTTCCCTTACTAGGTATTTAAGCTCACATTTTCTAATGCATCCATTCCCAGGGTTATGGAGTAGTTTGTTTGTATTCCATGTCTCGAATGGTCCTTATTATGAAGCACATAGTGGGAGATGAGGTAGTTCATTTATAAACATATTATTTATGTATCCATGTTTCTAGTTTCACTAATCCATTATGGTCCAAAGATGTGTCTTTGTCAATTAAAATTTATATTCATCCATTATGATTTGACATCTATGTATGAATACTGTCTATCATTATGGTTGGAATTAGAGTGAAGTAATAGTTAATATTTGGAAACTAAGATGATAAAACTTTAGTGAGACCACTACGAATATCTCTAAGGATATGACTAAGGTTATGTCTAAGGATTATTCAATGTATTGGAAAATATCCTAGAATTTTGATGATGGATATAGTGAGTTATTTAATTGAAATTGCATCACTGTCTAGATACTAGAGGTGGATGTGGAATTGGAATATTTTTCATAGGGGTAATAACTTTGAAAAGGGTTTTTATAGGATTTTACTCGATCTACACCTTGTTCATGAAAACTAGCCATATAAAACAACTTTATTGACACTCCCTGAGAATATTTTATGTAAATTCACTACAACTTTATGAACCATCATGAAGGATTTGATTAGATGATGACCATTAATAACCTAGGTTAAACTTAATGATTCATAGATTAAAAATATTTTGTTAGGATTTAGACATCGTATATATGATTATGGGGTTCCCAATGTGATTATTGTATTTCATACTATGATTTCCAATTTTAGAAAATTTCTATAATTAGATGGAATCATGATAATACAGAATGTGATTCACCATGAGGTGATTATGATAAAAAAAATAGATGATGACTTGAGATTATAATTATTTTATTATTCAT
This sequence comes from Viscum album, assembly GCA_963277665.1. NCBI lineage: Eukaryota > Viridiplantae > Streptophyta > Magnoliopsida > Santalales > Viscaceae > Viscum > Viscum album. Next base: position 437,665,938 of record OY728155.1, on the reverse strand, counting down.
AATGAGTTATCATGATATATGATTAACAAATTATAGCTTAATTAACTCACATAATCACTATAGAAGAGAAGGAAATAGTTTGTTTAGATATTGGGTGGCAGACACTATCACGAACCATCCTAGTGGGGCCCGTTCCACGACTCCCCAAGCCCACCTCCAATAGGCCATGGGCTGGTGGCTAGAATGAGAAGGCATATTACTAACATGGGAGGCATTGCCTATGTACCTGTACACACATACACATCTCCAAGCCCACAAATTCTAAAATGTAAAAAAATCACTAAGGAACAAAATTAATGAATACAACTAAACCCAACCAATAGAGTAATATGAGAAGTAATGTACTGAAAGTAAACTAGGCCAGAAAAAAATCCCACCAAAAACAAGAGTATGGAAAAAAGTGCAACCTATGAACACAAAGTGGTACTGGGACTACTGCTCATAGATGTAAGAGCACCACAACCTATAGGTAACTCATAAAGCTCAGTTGTGTCCTAGTCCTCCCTAGAATCTATCAAAAGTCTGCTCTTCTCCAAAAGACACGACATGTGCAGGCAAAGCCTGTGGAGGGATGAGTATAACAATACTCGAAAGAGGACTTCAAAAACCACAAAGAAATACACAAAGGAAAGGTACACTCATATCTACAATGAATATGTATACTAAACATACAATAATTGAACATAATCCAGATATACTCAAAACCAATACCTATCGTATAGAGACCAGTCACACAACTACATTCCCCCATTAGGGATTCAGTTTGATGATTCCCTGATGAACTCATCCATGAGAACTCACTCCACGAGTCTGATAGCTCTGATGATGTCTGTCTGAGAAGTATTATCCATCGAGAAAAGTAATGATAGATAGATACAATCATTCATGGAGAACACACTCCATAGTGGAGAAAGATCACGATACACATATGAGGATCACTACCAGGGCCTTAGCAGATACCACGAATCCTCCAGATTCACCTGCTAGGTAGAGGATCGATGCCCTGTGGGAATATTCACATCGATACCTGACTCTACCTGGGGTCAACAATGGATAGAGGCTCTTGCTCTGGGCCTCTCAAATGAAAACCTGACTCTATCTCAGAAAGTCCTACTCAATGGATCATACTCATTAAAAAGGAAATGATACCTATCTTTCTAGGGAATGAGTAAAAGGGGAACTAACCCGAACGAAACATGTCCAAGATAAGGTGGACAAGAAGATCAAGCCATGTTCTAAAATGTACATGGTGTGTAGAAAGGTCGCACTCTTTGTCCTGTGACCCTGGGTACTACCTGTGTACAATGTCCAGGGTCGCAAGACTTGTCGTGCAGAAGAAGATATACACGGTGTATAAGGGAATGACTCGTCGTGTTCCCCTATCTGAGGAGGAACTTTTGTACGTTGGCCACGTGCCCGTACAAGGCTTCAAATCGTGTGTTACAACCCGTGTAAATGGTTCCCAGGGTAACCCATGCAGCCGGCCTGGTTTGGTTGTGTGGTGGAGTACACACGCGTGTACTTCACTCCATGTCCGTGTATCCCTTGAATACTCGCCGAGTCAGGCATATCCAACCCTTCCAGGTCGCGTAGTGTCTACATGTCGTGTTCTTCGGAGAACACATTGTGTCATATCTTCATGTAACGTGGAACCCTATCAACTGTCGATCCAGTCCCACACGACATGTTCTTTGGAATACACACTGTGTTTTTAGGAATTATCTAGAATCGTTGTTCATCTCCATTGCACCTCCTGTGATCCTCTGATATCCCTTCTGGCGATCTGATTGTCATGAAACTAAAGGGTTGAGGTCACCTAATTATAAAAAATATGGTTCCATCAATTTGGGGCCTCTAATCGGCCCTTAAAACGTGTTTTGATCCACCTTTATGAAGAACTCTCAAAGAATGAGATCTCCTAAACACATTGATTCTTCTGCCGCCAATGTCTTCGCAGCTCTGCTAGGTCGTCACAATTTCATATATCTAATTTGGGATAGTTGCATTGCAAAACATATTTTCAATGCTCCGTTGTCCATAACCCCACGAAGAACGCGAAGAATGCAAGGTTAAAAAAGGAGGAAGAAAAACAATAAACAAAAAAGGAACGCACCTCTGCCGCCATTCTTCATGGCATCGATCTACTCCCACTAATTGGTTTAACAGGCTAATCAAAAAGATAAACATCAATCCTCATAAAATCAATTCCTGAAACAAAACTCCTAATGAAATTAAAATTGATGCCCTCCTATAAGAACGCCCGATCCTCGGATCACTCTGTTGGCGGGTACATCCACGCTCATCATGTAATCCAAGAACATGGACGAAAAGAATCGAAATAATTACTCCTTCCATGATGCGGTTGAAGAACTATCTTCGCGTCACGCTAGTTAGCGGGGTTAGTCCAATCTGAGATGCGTTGATCAATAATTTCTTCATCGTCTGCCAATGGGTTCTTCTTCAAAGATACAAGAGGCTCTCTCTCCCTCTCTATCAATTCATAGGGTTATGGGGATAAAACTACAAACATGCTAGTAGTAGGTATTTAAAATGGTGGAATTAGGTCATTTTTCAAAAAAGAAACTTTTACATAAAATCAATTATTACATTATTTTATTTCCAGAAAGTGTCTGAAAACTAACTCTCACTTCTGACCCACACTAAATGATGTTAGGAACCACCTAAGGTAAATTCGCTGCTCTGAATTCAATGGTGCCCTCATATTTCTAATCTAAGCACCCATTCAAATTTTTTTCTACATTTTAAGTAAAACCACTCCCGCACACTATTAACTGTTAAAATTAATTCAAACATTTATTCTGAGCACTCTGGGCCTCATAATTACATGACGTCGAAAGGCCTGGTCTCCAAAAAATTCAATATAGTATTTAAAAATAATACACGGAATTTATGAGACATTAAATTCTCTTCACCTTGGGTCTTTTCATCCTGAAAAATCCAAAACAAGGTTGTAACACCCCAATATTTCATAATACTTTATTTCTTCAAAATAATTCAATAACTTTCACTACACACAACACCGAGTTCAAGTGCACCACGACATACCAAACTAGCTGTTCAAAAGCAGTTACGAATAGTATTAACTGAATTTTGAACTATATATAATACTTATAATTTTAGTATCCATATTATGAATTTCTTTGACATAATGGAAAAAAATACATTTTTTTTCAGATAAAAGAAGTATTTTTTATAAAATGAAATTTGACCACCTTTTAATGGAGAAATTTTTTTTAAATCCAATATTTGAAACTTTTATATATTCAATTTGAAAAAATAAACTTCTTCTTTAGAATCGAGACATTATAATTTAGTATCAATAAATTGTTTGTGTTTTTCTAATAACTTTCATATTTGGGTGAATAGGGAAACAAACAATATTTTAACTGAAAACTACTTTTTTAATCAAAATAATTTATAGTGTTAAATTATAAATTTTAATTGTTTGGATGTATAAATAGATTATATTTTTACCATTTAATCCAATACTATTCATTGTAAGTAATTTTACTTTGAAATTTGACATAAACAAGTGTCAATCTTTTGATAGTTATTATTTCTTAAAAATACACCTTTTGGTTTTGACAACATGAATTAATTTTAAATTAATAAATGAAACTTATATGTTTTTAATATGGTAAAACAGAAATCATTTTTGGATTCTGAATATTGAAATTATCCTAGGGTGAATTTTCGGTATTTTTCTGAAAACATTCAATTTTTTGATGAATAGTGAAAAACACTAAGTTAATGTTTAAAACCAGCTTTTTATTTAAATAATTAATTATTTTATTTAAATTTATTTTAGGTGAAAATAGATACACAATACCTATATAATATAAATTTAATTCACTAGAGTTATTTTATAATAATTTTAGATATATAAAAATTTTATCGAACTTTTTACCGTCTTTTACCCACCTCATATGATCATTTGAAAATTTTAATAAAACTTAATTTTACCACTTCTGTGAGTTTTACATCTAAAATACAAGAGTGAAATTTAATATCAAACTGTAAAATGTGGTTCAATAAGATAAAAATAATTTTTGGTGAATCATAACTTTTTTCTTTTATTTACCACGATTAAAAGTAAATAGGGTAATTAAGGGTTAAAATGATATTATTATTACCCTAACACAGGTCCTAATTCTATTGGATAAGTGTAATTCGACCAAAAACAACCTTAGGAAGAAATTATGACCCTTTAGTTCCACTTGGATTAGACTGAACATTTATTATTATTTTATTTAAAGAAGAGTTAAAAGAGTTAAAATCAAAGTTTAATAAATAAAACATTTTTATTATAGGATTATACATAAGATAAATTCGATTATAAATATTTATTATAAAGATAAAACTATTTCCTACATAATGGTATTTTATTTATAATTTTTAGTAATTAAATAATTAAATTTATTAATGACAAAATGATGATGCAGTAATTACCTTATTATTGAATGAATCAAATAAATGAAAATATAAATATTAAAATAAATATAATTTCAATGTTTTTATGACATCCAAAAATGTTATAGGTGAATATGAAATGTTATGATTGATTCAATTTATTTTTTTGATGTAATCTTGCTGTTAATATTTTATCAAAAAAAATATCAAAGAGTGTCAAAATTGACATAAAAAAGTTTTAAAAAAAATATTATATTATTAATTTATATAATAGTCCTAAAAACTAAGGAACTTCCAAATGACTTGAATAATAATATATATGACATTGATGAACCAATTGGGGTTATATAGGCATTTTATAGTTTGTTTTTTTAACCATAAAATATAAAAATACAAAATAGACATGGTAAATGACAAACTATTTAACTAAGGGTTAAATCTCAAAGTTAAGGTTAATATGGTAACCAAAAACTGTAGAAAACCTATTGGTGGAGTTTTTTTTCGACCTATCCCCACCTTAGATTTTAAATAATTTATTTTGGTGCCATTAGAAACCGAAAATAAATTTATTATAAAATAATATATTAACTTTTCCTTATGGTGCCCCTCACCCCACTTATAAAAGGGCACTTCCCCTTCTCTCAAATTCACACCTCCAAATCCATTTCGCTGGGCCAAAACCTGCCCAAATATCCTCTTAACATCCCGATCTTCATCTTAAAGTCCTTTAGTCAGAAATCCAACTTAAGGAGCCATTTTGATCAAATCAAAAGGTAGAACCCGAAGAAGAGGTAATAATTTCACCACCCTCTTTCAAGTTCATTTCTTCTTCCACTTCTGATTTCTTTGATGTTTCCATTATAAAATAATAACTCCAGTATATTATATATACTGTAATATTATAATAAATATGGCACATATATATTCATTATTCTATCCATATTATGAATGATAATGTCACCATTTGTGCATACGTACGACTTACCGTCTTCACGCTGTGGTGTAATTTGTTATTCAACACTATGTTATTTGGATGGATATAATGATTAGTAGTATGTATATAAATAATAAAAACAACATGCTAATGTCTCTGTAAAATTAATATACCATCCAATTTCACACCTTTAAGGCAATGATATTGTCGCTCCTGCGTACGTACAGATTACCGTCTCCACGACGCGATGAGATTCATTTCCACATTCACCATTCATCGACAATTATAAAAATATATATTACAAATAAGTATGTAATATATGAAATATTAATTCTAATAGAGATATATATATATATATATATATTTACTGACATGTATCTTATTCACTTAGTTCTGTTCAATACGATATGAAAACAGAAACTACGTTTATGCATACGGACGGACTAATGTCTCCATAAACGATGTTTTTCATTTCATATATATGTATATTATACATATTTATATTCTAAATATATATGATATATAAAAAATGTTTTATATTATAGAAGATTTTTAATCTTGGACTAAGTGATACAATCAAGAGTGACAATTTGAAGCACATGAGATAAAGAAAGCGATTATTATCGGAAATGTTATTTTAACATTGAAATTATTATTAAATGGCTATTATAAAGTCATAAATGAATCATGTATGATATCATAAATATTAATATGGTTCTGGTATAATTTAATAACATACTAAGATCTTCATACAGGAGGTTAAACGTACCCTCGACTAAAGGAAAGTGAAAGGTAAGGGTTAATTTCACAATCTCTTCATTATCTGAGGTTGTTTATATGTAATTATCTATTGGGACCTTTTTATGATCCACATCCATGTTTCCTAAAAATATATTTCAAAACATTTTTACTATATTATAGACTATGGTTTAAAGTAATTTGCAACGTTGTTTTAATTTTTATAAGATGTTTATCAAGGAATCTTTCCGACATTTTCAAAACAAGGTCCTTTTTATCCTTTTCGACAAAATTAAGGTAAAAATGTCTTTTTTAACATATACGACGGGTGAATCTATTTTCTTCCATTATAAAATCGTCGAAGCTACCCTTGAAAGATTATAAGAATATTTTCAATGTAAATTTTTTCTTTTACAATTATGTGACTTTTAAATGATTTCAAAAAAGTGATATTTCTCTCAAATAGATTTGCTTTCATCTATGTCAGTATCTTTTGATGTGTTTTAAGCTTATTTGAAGTTGATTTATTATGATACAAAACATCCATATTGTATTGATGGATTTGTTTTATGTTTGACTATGGATGTGTTATTTTTATATCATTCATGGTTTGTGGAGAAATTATTGACATTTCGTATGCTAGTTTTAATACAAATGTTTTTGTTATGTTTAAACTTGTTCATATGAGGAATGCATTGGACTTAGTATGTGATGGGTGGAGCCCTGCATAGCTTCTAAATGCATCAATAGTTCTCATGAGATAATTAGTCGTGGAATTGTCCGAGGCCTTTCCCAATTTGATATATGGTTTTGGCTGAGGCCTTAATCATTTTAGACGTCTTGGCCGAGGCCTAAAAAATGTTTCAGAATTTCTGGGATTATACATTCTCTCATTATGAAAATAATATTGATGGTTCAAGTGGTTATTCAACTAGTATAATACCCATGACTATGTTTTATTATGGTGTTATTTACTCAGCTCATATTTCTATCATAAAGTGTTCATGTTTATTATTTGTAAAAGAAAGTGTTTTCAATTATTCACCATGCATATTGTTTATGTTATCATCCTCTAAATTATTTACCCTTACCGAGCATCTAAGCTCACCCATTTCTTATGATTTATTTTCCCATGATCCTATGAAGTGTTTTATGTTTTAAATTCAGGGTTAAACTAAGGGAACAATGGATTTCTCAAAGGATTATTTTTTTTGTATGTTAAAAAGTGTAATGTAACATTCATGTATGTAATCTATTTCCCAAGACTACTAAACTGATCGGTATTTCGGGACTTGATTCCTTGTGATCATGCCAATTTATTAAAATAATGCACCGACTCTTGGAATGTAGGGTCGGGGCGTTATATTTGGTATTAGAGGAAGTTTATCAATATCCTTGGAAACTAGATTTAGATAATCTCTGATTAGAACACATTACCCTATGATAGAATTTGAGGATTAGTATAGAAGAACTTCATAGAATTTTGGTAATGTGGAGATTTTGTGAGTTTTCAAAGAAAATACATCCTTTTCTAGATACGAGTAGGTAGAGGCAGCTCTGGCACAGATGTTCCTAGGGTTAAAACCCGGAAACACCGCTTTGATCTAGACTCGAACGGGAAGTGGTGCACGATAAAGGGCCTTGCTGCACTCTTGGTTACGACACTCCTGAGGGGTATGCTTAGGATAATTATCATTTTATTTACAAACCACTATGAAGAGTTTATGAGTATATAACTTCTCAATGAAAACAATTTTGAGATTATGGATAATATCAATAAACTGTTCAATTTATGTTAGGTTATTTACATGTTTGGAATTATGAATTGTGATTCATAAACAGACCTGGTGTATGCTATTGTATAGAAATGGAGCCCAATAGAAGAAATGTGAGCTCCAGCAATACATATTATCCAAAGAGTAAGAAGGATTCTATCTTTCATAGTATTAAGCCAACATTTAGAAGGGAAAATTTCTCCCATGTATTCTCAACATATGAAGATATAGAATCATGTGTTAATAAGATAAGTAATGAAGTCTCGGAGTCCTATGGTTTTGAAGGGAAGCAAGACATGAAAAGGATGGAATAGAGATTTATGGATAAAGGGAAGAGGGAAAGAAAAATTTTCCCATATGAGATAACTGTGGAATGAATCACCATGGTAAATGTTTGAAGGGAATGAGAGTTTTCTATAAGGACACCAAGTATGTGATTGCAAGGGTAAGAAGAAAATTTCAAATGTACAGTGCTTCATCTACAAGGCATTGGGACACTACGCGAATGAATTCCTCAGTCATCAAAGTATTCCTTAAATGATGCTACTGGATAATAATCAAGTTCTGATACAACCTCACATGAAGAGGAATGACTAGTGTTCTTATTTTGCTAAAATAGAATTATTTCATTTGAGTGTTGTATCAACAATATACTGGTTATATGAATTATGGAGATAAATAAGGATTGGACTGCAGTACTATTTTATTTAGGATTTTGGATTATATGGTTATAATAAAAGTGACTTAATAGTATTCTACACTTTTAGTAAAACACATTGTTGAAGTAAAGGAAATCCTTAATATGGTCCTGATATTGAGGTAGTGATTTTTAGATAAGAGGTGGTTGATTTGGATAAATTATATTTGATATTCTTGACTTCCTTAAAACTGATTAATGAATTGTATGTTCCATCAGTGTTTGAGTTTACAACATTTTTGGATAGAAGGATTATATCCAGTATTCTATAATGAATAAGGGATCATGTATGTAATCAATAAGGTTTTATGGTAATTCAGGATGTTATAGTGTTTTAAAAGAATAAATGATCAAGGTGTTCAAACAGTATTACGTGGAAAAATGGATCTTCATTGTGTTTACCTTCCTTTTGAATTTTGGAATGTGAGTTTAGACATAAGTATTTTGGATAATTCTAGTTTTAGATTATTTTTGAATTGTCATAAATGGACAACCTGGAGGTCGGGCAGCAACCCACCGCGTCTGGAAAGGCTGTGAGAGTTGAACCTTCAATTGAAGGGCAACATGGGTTTATCAACTTCCATTGGCCCACGTGATGTCCTGGAATGAATAATGTAGTTTTTTTAAAAGATCTGGTAGATGAATTATAAATTAAATTTGTTTGGAACCCTATACGATTAGGAAAAATAGAATTTTTGTTTGAAGTCATTTGAAGTGAAATATGAGTTTTTTTCAGGAATTAGTTATAGGATGTAACCCTACTTTTCATGTATTTATATATATATATATATTCCCTCTTATTAAGAAAAAATTTTATTAACCCAATTTTCGATATGAGTTCTTCACAAAGGTATTTTGTATTTTCAAACTTTTATTTTCAAAGAAAAATTTCAAATTGTGATGAAACAATTAATATAGGAGAGATTAATGTAACACCAAAAGATTTCATAGTACGTTATTTCTTCAAAGTAAATCAATAACATGAACTACACATAACACCAAGTTCATGCGCACCACAACAAACCAAACTAGCTGTTCAAAAGTGGTTATTAATAATATTAACTGAATTCTGGGCTATATATAATCCTTATAATATTAGAATATATATTATGTGTTTCTTATACATTATTTAAACCAACTACATTTTTTTAGATAAAAGATGTATTTTTCAAAAAATGAAATTTTACCACCTTTTAATGGAAAACCTTTTTTTAAAATCCAATATTTGAAACGTTTATATATTTAATTTGACAAAATATACTACTTCTTTAGAATCGGGACATTATAGTTTAGTTTTAATCATTTTTTTTGTGTTTTTCTGATAACCTTCATATTTTTTGTGAATAGTGAAAAATACTATATTTTACTAAAAACAACTTTTTTAATGAAAATTATTTATAGTGTGAAATTATACATTTTAATGGGTTGTAAGTATAAATATTTTATATTTTTACCATTTAATCCAATAATGGTCATTGTAAGTAATTTTACTTTGAAATTGGACATAAACAAGTGATAAAATTTTGATAGTTATTATTTCTTAAAAATACGCCTTTTAGTTTTGACAATGGGAATTAATTTAAATTAATAAATGAAACTTATATATTTTTAATTTGGTAAAATAGACATCATTTTTGGATTTGGAATATCGAAATTAGGCTAGGGTAAATTTATGGTATTTTTTTTGAAAACTATAAATTTTTAAAGAATAGTGAAAAACACAGAGTTATTGTATGAAATCAGCATTTTATTTCAATAATTATTTATTTTAGTTAAATTTATTTTAGGTCAAAATAGATACATAATAACTATATAAATTCAATTTAATTCATTGGAGTCAGTTTATAATAAGTATAGATATATTAAAATTTTATCGAACTTTTTACAGTCTTTTACCCACCTCTTAGGAGCATTTGAAAATTTACATAAAACATAATTTTACCGCTTCTATGAGTTGAATTTTAAATCTCAGAGGGACATGGCTAATATAAAGGAGTAAAATGTGGCCAATAAGATAAAAATAATTTTTGGAGAATAGTAACTTTTTACTTTTATTTACCATGGTTAAAAGTAAATAGGGTAATTAAGGGTAAAAATAATAATATTATTACCCTAAAACATGTCCTAATTCAATTGGATAAGTGTAATTCGACAAATAACAACCTTAGGAATACAATATTACCCTTTAGGTCCACTTAGAGTAGATTAAGAAATTTATTATAATTTTATTTAAAGAAGAGTTAAAAGAGTTGAATCAATGTTTAATAACTAACCCATTTTTAATATATGGTTTACATAAGATAAATTTGATTATAAATATTGATTAGAAATTTAAAAATATTTCAGAAAAAATGATATTTTATTTATAATTTTTAGAGATTAAATAATTAAATTTATCAATGACACAATGACGATACAGTAATTACATTATTAATGAAAGAATCAAATAAATGGTATTATAAATTTTAAAATAAATATAGTTGTACAGTTTTTATGAAATCTATGAATTTTCTAGGTGAATAGGACATGTTAGGATTGATTAAATGTATTTTTTTGAAGTAATCATGCTGTTATTAGTTTATCAAAACACAAATACCAAAGAGTGTCAAAATTGACATAAAATAGTGTTTAAAACAAATATTATATTATTATTTGATATAATAGTCCTAAAACTCTAACGTTCGTCCAAAAGACTTATATAATAATATATATGATATTAATTAACCAATTGGGGTTATATTATAATTATATAGTATGTTTATTAACCATATAATATAAAAATATAAAGAGACTTGGTAAATGTCAAACTATCTAAATAAGAGTTAAATCTAAAAGTAAAGGTTAATATGGCAACCTAAACCTGTCTAAACCCTATTGGTTGAGTTGTTTTCGACCCATTCACACACTATATTTCAAATAATTCATTTTTTAGCCATTATAAAACGAAAAATAATTTATTATAAAATAATAAATTAAGTTTTTTCTAATGTTCCCCTCACCCCTCTTATAAAAGAGCACTTCCCCTTCTCTCAAATTCACACCTCCAAAGCCATTTGGATCGGACAAACCCGATAAAAATATCTTCTCAACTTCCATAAATTAATACTAGAGGCCTTACTGTAGTCATAAATCCAACCAAAGGAGCCCTTCTGATCAAATCAAAAAGAAAAACCTGAAGATGAGGTAATAATTTCACCACCCTTTTTCAAGTTCTTTTCTTCTTCCACTTCTTATTTCTTTGTTGTTTCTATTCTAAAATAATAACTCTAGTGTCTTCTATATACTATGATTTTATTATAAATATGGCACAACTATATTCATTATTCAATCCATCTTATGAATTATATTGTCACCATGCGTGCGTACGCATGACTTACCGTCTACACGCCGCGGTGTAATTTGTTAGTCAACAATATGTTATTTGGATCGATATAAAGATGAGTAATATGTATATAGATAATGAAAATAACATGATAATGTCTCTGTAAAATTAATTTTCCATCAAATTCCACACTTTTAAGGAAATGATATTGTCGCTCATGCGTATGTATGGATTAACGTCTCCGCGATGCGATGAGATTCATTCCCATGTTGACCATTCATCGACAATTAAAATATATATATATTACTAATAAGTATGTAATATATGAAATTATAATTCTATATGATATATATATATATATTTATGTTCTTACATATATCTCATTCACTTAGTTCTGTTCAATACGTTATGAAAACGGAAACAGCGTTTATGCGTACGTACGTACTACCATCTCCATAAATGGTGTTTTTCATTTAATATAAATGTCTATTATAAATATTTATATTATAATTATATATGATATATAAATTATGTTTTATATTATGGAAGCACTTAAATCTTGGTCTAAGTGATACAATCAAGATTAACAAGTCAAAACAAATACGATAAATAAAGCGATTATTACCCGAAATGTTAATTTAACATTGAATTTATTATTAAATCAGTAGTATAATGTCATAAATTAATCATCTATGATTTAACAAATATTAATATGGTTATGGTATAATTTAATAACATACAACTATATTTATACAAGAGGTTAAACGAACCCTCAACTAAAGGAAAGTGCAAGGTAAGGGTTAATTTCACAATCCCTCCATTATCCAATGTTGTTTATATATAATTGTCTACTGGGACCTCTTTATCATCCACATCCATGTTTCTTAAAAACATATATCAAAAAATTCTTACTATTTTATAGACTAGTAGTTAATTTCAATATAACTTTGATTGACTTTTCATAATATTTTTATCATGGAATTTTATAGTCATTTTCCAAACAAGGTCCTTTTTATCCTTTTCAACAAAATTAAGGTAAGAATGTCTTTTTTAACTTATAAGGCGGGTGCAGCTATTTTCCACCATTATAAAATCTTCAAATCTTACCTTACAAGCATATAAGAATATTTTCAAAGTAAATGTTTAATTTTATAGTTATGTGACTTTTAAATGATTATAAATAAGAGGTATTTCTCTCAAATAGTTTTGATTTCATCTATGTCAACATCCATTGATGGATTATAAACTTATTTGAAGTTGGTTTATTATGATAAAGAAATTCCTTATTGTATTGAAGCTTTTCTGATATGTTTGACTGTGGATGTGTTATTTTTATTCCATTCATGGATTATGGAGAAATTATTGACATTTTTTATGCTTGTTTTAATACGAATGTTTTTGTTAGGTTTAAACCTATTCATATGAGGAAGGCATATGACTTAGTAAATGATTAGTGGAGCCTTTTAGCACCCCTAGTTTAAGGTATGTGGAATTTTTTATGTGTTTTAATGTGTTTAAAGTGCAGGGGAGGAGTTTGGAAGTGTTTGGGAGTGTTTGGAATGGTTTTGGTTGAGTTTGGAGGATTTTAATGGGGTGCACAGTTTGAGCAAGGTTAGTGGAAACCATGCGGGTTTTCTAGGAATCCGTGCAAGGAGAGACAATATTCCTTGCATGATCGGTGAATAGATTACCAAACCATTTGAGGAAACCATGTGGACCCTTGCTCCCAAGGCATTAGAGTGCGCACAGTTAGTGCACGGTTTTCCAAACCATGTGGCCACCTAAAAATAGGGTTATATGTTCCGGGATCCCTCGGGCATAACCTAAAACAATCCAATCTTCTTCACACTGAATCCACACTCAGAATTTTGGGTTATCATGGGTTAAGGGTGCTCTCCCACTCGATTTGGAAGCGTTTCAAAGGGGTTTCAAGGCAGTTTGAAGGTGGTTTCTCCCGGGTAAGTCTCTCCTCTTGTTTCTCTTGTTTTTTCATCTAGATCTGCTCTTCCCTCTTTCTCGGTTTACTAGATATACACTTTTGTGTGAAAATATAGGGTTTTGGTTGCCTTGATTGCTGATTTTAAGGCTTATGGATGCTAGGGGAAGGGATCTAGAGAGGTTTCGGTGGTGTGTGCGCTAGATATGAAGTGCGGTGGCTTGTGGGTCGATTTCTCGGGAACCCAAAAGGTAGGTGGATTCTATCTCAACTCCACTTGGTTAGAGATAATGGTTTTGGTTACAATAAATTTTTTTTCTTGAAATTAATTGTGGTTGATGTGCAAAATTGGTTAGAAATCCCATGGGTGATGTTTTGGGGAATTTTGGGAAAAAGAGGGTATTGTGGTGAAATGCTATTGTTGCGGATTTTAAAATGGGGATTTTTAAAATGGAATTCCTTGGCGGATTTGTGAAATGATATATCGATATGGTTTTCAATAATATGGTTGTTTTATTTAAATTTTGTTTGGCATGGAAAATGGGTTTCAATAAATGGGTGATTAATTAAAGTGGATTGATATGCAATGGAATTGGGTGATTGCATGTGGTTGTGACCGTGGTGGGTTATATGCTTGGCATTGGTTGTTTTGAATGTTGTGTGGAAGTGATGAGATGTACCACTACAAAAAAGGGGATGGATAGTGGATGGAAGGGCCACCATCAAGGATACGTGGATGAGATGTGCCACATAGTGTGAATGGGTGAACGGGTTGGGTGAAAGCTCCGCCGTTTGGTTGTTTGTTTGTTTGGTTATTTGGTTGTATGGTTGTTTTTTTTTTGCATTGCTTTTCAAGATGGAATTGGTGCCAATGGGTAAATGGTTGAATTTTTGTGGCTTGTTTGGTTAGCTATCCCTTGGTTGCTTGGTTTGGGGTGATGGATTGGTAAGGGAATGTTTGTCTTATGAAAATGGTTGCACTTGTGATTTAATTTATATAAAAAGTTTTATATAAATGTGTTAATGTTTTTATCCTAGTGTCATGTGTAGGGACGTCATTTATGGAAATCCTACTGTGTTTTAGTACCCACCCCTTGCTTTGGCACATTGGTGTCTTTGCAGATGTTGTCTACCATGGCGTGGGAAAAGGTAAGGCATCACCCTCCTTTAGTGGAGCATTGTGATCCCTTGGTGGAGATTGGAGCTTGGAGCTTCGCGTCGAGCTATGGTGGTGTCATGGCTGGTGGTGTTTGTTTGTTTAGTTTCTGTAGTGTAATCTAATGTTTTTTGGACATGTCTCGTTGTATTGGTTTTGAGTTGTGTTGTGGAACAACTTTGTTGTCTCTTGGGAATACATGTTTGGGTTTGAATGTTCATGCATCTTTAGTTGTTGGTATGGTAGGTTTTTTCATAAGGGGAAATCATTCCCCTACTTAATCTTGAAGCCCTTGTCATTTATTGTCAGCCTTTGGCATCTTGGGGACATCACTTAAGGCTGAGTATCCATCACCACCTTCTCAAGCCAATGAGGTAGGGGTGGGGTGTTACAAGTGGTATCCGTTTGTTCAGTCCTTTGGAGTTGATTCTCGGATTTGGTGTTGACATTCATTGTGGTATACTCCTTGAGTCAGGATGGTAGCAAGGCATAAGATTTTCAGAACATGGAATGTATAACATAAAAGGACATAGTTGACTCTTTTATGTTGAAATTCAAGTTACTAGGGAGTTGGGTACATATGTGTTTTGGAGACACTTATAGGCATTGAAAATCTCATTGTTGTGGGTGCTGCCAATGAGATGAGCATGGCATGCACGGTAGAAATGACTTCCCACTAGGATTCATTTTTCATTGGGGTATAATGATCTATGGGATGAACTAAGAAATGGTTTCTTTGTGAAACTGTAATGGGAATAAATTTGATATTTTGAAAATGGTACGATTTTCAAAATGGTGAAACATGGGAAATGTGAACTTCTGGAAATCCTTGTTGTAGAAGTGTTGTGTAATGTGATTTGAAATTGTATTTCGTGATTTCTACGGAAGTGAGACACATGGTTGTTTGTTTTCTGTTTATAGAAATGGCACCAGGTAGGCATCGTAGAGACCAACCAGAGGAGGATTCTGAGAATGTGGTAGCACCTGAGCCTCAGGTGAACCAGCAGTTAGTGCAAAGAATAGTGCAAGCTTTCCAAGCTGTGGAATGTGGAAACAAAGTGAAAGAACCAAGGCATTTGGATCATGAATATCAGTTTCAAAAGTAGGATCCACCCATCTTCAGGGTTGATTCAGAGCCGGAGAGGGCAGAAGCATGGTTGAATAGAATGAACGTGATCTTTGAGTTCTTGGGAACACCAGTAGAGTAAAAGATGAAGTTGGCCACATATATGTTATAAGATCATTCCCTTCAATGGTGAGAGTTGGTAGTCCAAGAGGGGACGGACCATGGTATGATGTGGGAAGGCTTTGAGGTATTGTTTAATAAACAATTCTACCCACATACATTCAAAATTAAGCGTACTACTGATTTCTTTAGTTGAAGCAAGAGGTTTTGTCTGTGACGGAGTATGCAGCTAAGTTTTTGAACATAGTGTGGTTTTCACCCGAGGTGGCAGGTAGCATTTCATTTAAGGAAAGGATATTTGAAGCGGGGTTAAGGCAAGAAATCCATTCAAAGATAGTGGTGTTGTGTATAGATGATTACACAGATATAGTGAATAGATCCTCGGTGGATGACCAGGATTTTTTGGGTGCTCCGGGTGGAGGAAGCATGGTGGTACCCATGGGGAATAGTGGGAACTCTAGTGCTAGGTCCATGCGAAGGAGGGATACTTATTCCCAGGGCGGGAATATGTCATATAATCTGATGGTAGGATCGGTAAATCTTTCTCCGAAGCCCCAGAGGAGGCCGGGATGTTTTCAGTGTGGTTCTATGAGCCACATCAAGCGGGATTGTACGACAGAACATCAAACATGTCATAATTGTAAGAAGATTTGGTATCTGCATCGTTATTGTCATAATGATCCACGTTCGGGTGTGCGTGACACTCCTCAGGGATTGCAAACATCGTATGCTTCGACAGGACATGGACAACATCACACCCCTCGTGAGCAGAGTAAAGTCGATCATGGTGATTCTCAAAATACCACGACTCCTCAGCAGAGCAATAATTAGAAGAGTGTGGAAAGCAAACATGTGTTCGAAGATGAGCAGGTTGTCATGGATGATCATTCGAGACCATCCACGGTGCGATGTACTATTCTTTGTAATTATACTTTGATGAAAGTGTTGGTTGATACGGGTGCTTCACACTCTATTATTTCTGCACGTGTGGTTGGTTTTCTGGTTTTAAGGGAAGAAATGATGCCCTTGGTTTTGAAACTTCAAACTCCTCTAGGTGGTAGAGAGTATCGAGCCTTCTTTTGTAGAGAGTGTTGTATCGTTGTGGGCGAGGTTGAGATAGTGTGGAATTTGTCAATGCGTGAAATGGATGGCAATGATATAATCCTGGGAATGGATTGGCTGGTGGCGTTTAAGGGACACATCGATTATGATGCGTGAACAGTGGATTTTACGATACACGATGGCATTAGACATCTCTTTAGAAGAGTGAAGCATGAAAGGCAGGGTGCAATGGGTTTTTTGACAGCAGCAGTGGGTACGTTATCGTATCAGTTGGCAGCGTTGTCATTGGAATCAATAGACGGTGTTGAGAAGAGTGTTCTTCCGGTAGTGGTAGATCATTTCATGGATGTTTTTCTTGAAGAATTATCTAGGTTACCTCTCATAAGAGAAGTGGACTTTACGATTGATCTCCTTCCGGGGAAAAGTACTATATCACTTCCGTCTTATCAGATGACACCAGCTAAATTGCGGGAATTGAAAATCCAGTTGGAAGAGTTAGAAAACAAAGGGTTTATCTAGCCAAGAACGTCTCTGTGGGCAGCACAAGTGTTGTTTGTGAAAAAGGTGGATGGAAATTTGGGGCTCTGTGTTTATTATCATAGACTTAACAAAGTTACAATAAAGAATAGATATCCACTTCCATAAATTGATTATTTTTTCGACCAGTTGAGGGGAGCCCATTGGTTCTACTAGATCAAATTGAAGTCGGGATATCATCAATTGCGGGTGAGGAAGGAAGATATTCCTAAAACAACTTTCATATATAGATATGTCCATTATGAATATGTGGTTATTACCTTTGGTCTAATGAATGCGCTAGCGGTGTTTATGGAATTGATGAATCAGATATCTCAGAGATATCCGGATTCATTTGTGGTGGTGTTTATAGATGATATTCTAGTGTATTCAAAGATAAGGGTGGAGCATGAGCAGCACTTGGAGATAGTGCTAGGGATCTTGAGGGATCATCAGTTTTATTCCAAATTGTCAAAGTGTGACTTTTGGATACAAGAAGATTATTTTCTTGGCCATGTGATTTTTTAAAGGGATGTTTCAGTGGATCCTAAAATGATAGAGGCTGTTATCTCATGGAAACCGCCAAAGAATGTGTTTGAGATACTGAGTTTTCTTGGTCTAGATGGGTATTATTGGCATTTTGTTCGTGATTTTTCACGTTTGGCTTTGCCGATGACAACTTTGACAAGGAAGAATGTTCCATTCTAGGGTAATGAGTAGTGTCAGTAGTGTTTTAAAGACCTAAAGGGTCATCTTACATCAACACCAATCTTGGTTTTTCCAGAACCAGGAAAAGGGTATGTGGTGTATTACAATGCATCGGGATCAGGGTTGGGGTGTGGTCTCATGAAAGGGAATCATGTGGTTGCATATGGCTCACGACACTTGAGAGTGCATGATAAGAACTACCCAACTCATGATTTAGAGTTGGCAGCACTGGTCCATGCTTTGAAAGTGTGGCATCATTATCTCTTCATTGAGAAATTCACAGTATATATAGATCATAAGAGCTTGAAATACATTTTCTCGCAAAGGGATTTGAACTTGAGGAAAAATATATTGATGGAATATCTCCAAATGTTTGATTTTGACTTGATGTACACATTGGGTAAGGGAAATTTGGTGGCAGATGCATTAAGTAGAAAATCATATGGTCAGGTGGTGAAACATGCATCAGATCAGTGGAAGTTGATGTCAGTTATAGCTGATATGGGGTTGGAATGTGAGGACCAGGGAGATAGAGCATTCTTATTTCTAGTTTTGTTGATTCTTTACATAGTTTTCCTATTTAGAGAGGCACATATATCTGATTCTGAGTGTGTAACCATGGGGTCGATACTCAATGGTGGGGAGACCATTGAGGGTTGGAAACTGAATAGAGATTCAGTTTTGTGTTTTCTGAATTGGATGGTTGTACCAGTTTCTTGTTAGGAGGACCTTCTCAGGGTGTATCATCATTCCAGGTGGGCTCTTCATCCTGGAATTTATAAAATGTATGAAGCGTTGAAATCCCAATTTCGGTGAGCTGGAATGAAAAGAAGAGTGGCTAAGTTTGTTTCGAGATGCTTGACCTGTCAGCAGGTCAAGGGAGAGCATTAGAGGCCAGCATGAATGTTACAGTCTTTACCAATAACTATTTGTAAGTGGGAGCATATATCGATGGATTTTGTCATAGGTCTCCCAAGAACATTCAGAAAGCATGATGCCATCTGGGTGATAGTGGATCAGCTAACAAAGTCATCCCATTTCATCCAAATTCGTGAATATCATACGGTGGAGGGTCTGTCCAAAATCTATATCCTGGAGTTGTTAAAAAGGCATGTTGTTATAGTTTCGATTGTATCATATATAGATCTGAGGTTTACATCTCATTTCTGGAAATCCATACAACAAGCCCTTGGAATGTAGTTGATGATCAGTACGGCGTATCACCCTCAGACGGATGGTCAATCCCAAAGGATGATACAAACTCTGGAGGATATGTTGCAGTCTTGTGTCATGGATTTTGGTGGCTCGTGGGAGTAGCACTTGTCATTGGTTGAGTTATCGTACAATAAATGTTATCACGCATCCATACAGATTGCTCGGTTTGAAGCATTGTATGGTCGGCCATGTCGTTCTCCACTATGTTGGGGGGAAACCGGTGAGTCCTCAGTGGTTGGACCAAACCTTGTCTGGGAGACTACAAAGAAGATCAAGCTGATCAAAAAGAGAATGGATATGGCTCATAGTTATCACAAATCATATGCAGATCGTCATCGACGGCAATTATCGTTTGAGGTAAGTGATCATGCTTTCTTGAGTATCTCTCCTAGGTTGGGACATTTTCGGTTTGGGAAGCAGGGAAAGTTATCTCAGAGGTATATTGGACCTTTTGAGATTCTTGAGCGGGTTGGTAAGGTGGCTTATCGTTTGTATTTACCACCTAGGTTCACTTCGGTGCACAATGTGTTTCTTGTGTCACAGTTGAAAAAGTATCAGTCGGATCGTGACCATGTGGTTCAATGGGATCATGTTTAGATAGAACCAGATGCTTCATTGGTGCATGTGCCAGTGCGGGTTTAGATAGGCATGAGAAAGTCTTTCATGGTAAAAGAATTAGTTTAGTTCATGTTTTTTGGAAACATGTTTTGATTCAAGAGGAGACATTGGAGTGGCAGAAAGAGATGGTCAAGCAGTGGCCTGCGCTCTTTCGACAAAGGGCCGGTTCACTACTTTTTGAGGACAGAAAGTCCAATGGTGGGGAAAATGTAGAACCCATGGTTTGAGTTATGTGGCCATTGTTTATTTTTTATGTGTTTAATGTACCGGGGATGGGTTGGGATGATGTTGGGAGAGTGTGGGATGGTTTACGATGATTTTGGAGGCTTTTAAAGGGGGTGCACGGTTTAAGCACAGTTGGTGGAAACCGTGCAGGTTCTCCATGAAACTGTGCAAGGGGATACAGTAGGCTTTACACAGCTGGTGCACGGTTTTCCAAACTGTGCGAGTAAACCATGCAGACCGTTATTCTTGAGGTAGTATAGTGCACATGGTTAGTGCATAGTTTTCCAAACCGTGCGACCACTTAAAAATAGGGTTATAAGTTCTGGGATCCCTCTGGATTTACATAAAACACTCCAATATTCTTCCCACTCGAGCCTCACTCGAGATTTTGGGATATCAAGGGTTAAGGGTGCTCTCCCACTCGATTTGGAAGAGTTTTAAAGGGGATTCAAGGTGGTTTTAAGTTGGTTTCTCCCGGGTTAGTCTCTCCTCTTGTTTCTCTTGTGTTTTCATCTAGATCTCCTGGTCCATCTTTCTTGGTTTTCTAAATCTTCACTTGTTTTGTGAAGATCTAGGCATGTGGTTGCCTTTAATGATGATTTTATGGCTTATGGATGCTAGGGGAAAGTATCTAGAGAGGTTTCGGTGGTTCATTTTCAGGATTTGAAGTGTGGTGGCTTGTGGGTCGATTTTTCGGGAACCCTAAAGGTAGGTGGCTTCTCTATCGACTCGAATTGGTTAGAGATAATGGTTTTGGTTAAAATTAATTTGTTTTTGATCAAATTAATTTGGTTTTATGTGCAAAATAGGGTAGAAATCTCTTGGGTGATGTTTTGGGGATTTTTGGGAAAAGAGGGTTTTGTGGTGAAATGCTATTGTTGCATATTTTAAAATGGAGATTTTTAAAATGGGATTCCTTCGTGGATTTGTGAAATGATTGATGGAAATAGTTTTCAATAAAAGGGTTGTTTTATTGAAATGGAGTTTGGAACAGAAAATGGTTTTCAATAAATGGGTGATTTATTGATGTTGGTTGATATGAAATGGAATTGGTTGATTGCATGTGGTTGTGACCTTGGTGGGTTATTTTCTTGGCATAGTTTGTTTTTAATGTTGTGTGGATGTGGGGAGAAGTACCACTATAAAAATGGGATGCATAGTGGACGGAAGGGCCACCATCAAGGATAAGTGGACGGGAAGTGCCGCTTAGTGTGAATGGGTGAACATGTTGGATGGAAGCTCCACCGTTTTGTTTTTTTGCTGTTTGGTTGTATGGTTGTTTTTTTGTGCATTGCTTTGCTATATTGAATTGGTTCCAGTGGGTTAATGTTTGAATGGTTGAGGAATATTTGGTTGGCTTTCCCTTGGTTTCTTGGTTTGGGTTTGATGTCTTGGTAAGGGCATGTTTGTCTTATGAAAATGGTTGCACTAGAGATTTAATTTATATAAACTGTTTTATATAAATGTGCTACCAGTTTTATCATAGTGGCATGTGTAGGGAAGTCATTTATGAAAATCCTATTGAGTTTTAGTACTCACTCCCTGCTTTGGCATGTTGGTGTCTTTGCAGATGTCGTGTACCGTGACGTGGGAAAAGGTAAGGCATCACCCTCCTTTAGTGGAGCATTGTGATGCCTTGGTGGATCTTGGAGATTAGAGCTTGGCGTGGAGCTGTGGTGGTGTCAAGGCTTGTGGTGTTTGGTTTTCTAGTTTCCACAGTGTACTCTGATGTTTTCTAGACATGTATCGTTGTATTTCTGTTGAGTTGTGTTGTTGAACAACTTGGTTGTCTCTTGGGAATACATATTTGGGTTTAAAGTGCATGAATCATTAATAGATGGTCTGGTCGGTTTTGTCTTAAGGGAAAATCATTCCCCAACATAATCTTGAGGCCCTCGACATTTATTTCCAGCGTTTGGCGTCATGGGAACATCGCTTAAGGCTGAGTATCCCTCACCGCCCCCTCAAGCCAATGAGGTAGGTGTGGGGTGTTACAAGCCCGCTATAGCTTCTCAATGCATCGGTAGGTCACATGAGACAATTAGATGTGGAATTTTCTGAGGCCTTTCCAAATTTGATATATGGTTTTGGCCGAGGCCTTACTCATTTCTAGACATCTTGGCCAAGGCCTTGACAAAATTTTTTAGAATGTCTGGCATTATACATTCTATCATTATGAAAATAATATTTATGGTTCATGTGGTTATTCGACTAGTAGAATACCCATGACTATGTTTTATTATGGCATAATTACTCAACCCATCTTTCTGCCATAAAGTGTTCATGTTTATTATTTGTAAAGGCATGTGTTTTCAATTACTCACCATGAATATTGTTTTTGTTATCATATTCTAAATTATTTACCATTACTGAGCTTCTAATCTCACCTCTTTCTTATGTTTTATTTTCCTAGGATCCCAAGATGTGTTTTATATTTGAGATATAGGGTTAAACTAAGGGAACAATGGCATTCTCAAAGGATTATTTTTTTTGTTTTATGTTAGAAAGTGTAATGTAACATTCATGTATGTAATCTATTTTCCAAGACTGCTAAAATGATATGTCATTCGGGACATGATTCCTTGTAATCATGCCAATGTATTAAAATAATGCACCGACTCTAGGAATCTAGGGTCGGCGCGATATAGTTGGTATTAGAGGAAGTTTAGAAATAACATTAGAAACTAGATTTAGATAAAATCTGATTAGAGCACTATACCCTAAGATAGACTTTGAGGATTAGTATAGAAGAAATTCCTATAATTTTGGTAATGTAGAGATTTTTTGAGTTTTCCATTAAAATACATTCCTATCTGGATACGAACAAGTAGAGGTGGATCTGGCAGAGATGTACCTAGGGGTAAAACCCAAAAACACCACTTTGAGATCGACTCGAATAGGAACTGGTGCACAAAAGAGGGCATTACTTCACACTTGGTTACGACACTCTCGGGGGATATGCTTAGTATAATTGTCATTTTCCTTACAAACCACTATAAAGGGTTTATGAGTATATACCTCCTCAACGAAAACAATTTTGTGATTATGGATTATATCCAGCAATACGTATGATCCAAAGAGTAATAAGGATCATATCTTTCATAGTATTGAGCCAACATTTAGAATGGAGATAGTCTCCCATGTATTCTCAACATATTAAGAAATAGTATCATGTGTTAATAAGATAATTAAATAATTCCTTGAGTCATATGGCTTTTAAGGGAAGGAAGACAAGAAAAGGATATAATAGAGAAAAATGAATAAAGGGAAGTGGGAAAAGAAGGATTTTCCAATATGTGATAACTGTGGAATAAATCACTATGGTAAATGTTTGAAGGGAATGGGAGTTTTTTATGAGGACACTAAGTACGTGATTGCAAGGGTAAGAAAAAAATTCAAATGTACATTGCTTCATCTGAAAGGATTTGGAAAACTACGTGAATCAATGTCTCAGTCATCAGAGTATACCTTAAATGATGTTATTGGATAATAATCAAGTTATGATACAACCTCATGTGAAGGGGAATGACTAGTGTTCTTATTTTGTTAATATAGAATCATTTCATTTGAGTGTTGTATCAACAATATACTAGTGATATGAATTATGGAGATAAATAAGGATTTTACTGTAGTACTATTTATTTGAGGATTTGAGATTATATGGATCTATGAAAAGTGACATAATAGTAAAATACACTTTTTTGAAAACACATGGTTGAAGGAAAGGTAATCCTTAATATGGTCCAAATATTGAGGCAGTGATTTTGGAATAAGATATGGTTAATTTGGATAAATTATATTGGATATTCTTGACTTCCTTGAAATTGAATAATGATTTTTATGTTCCATCATTGTTGGAGTTTACAACATTTTGGAATAGAATGAGTATATCGAGTATTCTATAAGGAATAAGTGATCATGAATGCAATCAATAAGATTTCATGGTAATTCAGGATGTTATAGTGTTTTCAAATAATACATGATGAAGTTGATCACATGTTATTACGTGGAAAAAAGGATCTTAATTGTGTTTACCATCCTTATAAATTATGTACTGTGAGTTTAGACATAAGTATTTTGGATAATTCTAGTTTGAGATTAATTTTGAATTCCATAAAAGGACAACCCGATGGTCGGGTGGCAACCCGTCTCATCCATCAAGGCCATGAGACTTGAACCCGCAATAGAAGGGTGACAAGGGGGTATCTCCTAACACAGGCCCACGTGATGTCATGGAATGAATAATGTATTTTTTTTTAAAAGTTCTGGTAGATGAATTTTAAATTAATTTTTTGGAACCCTATACAATCAGGATAAATTGAATATTTTTCTCGAAATCTTTTGGAGTGAAAGATGAGTTTGTGGTTGGAATTAGCGAAAGGATGTGACACTACTTTTCAAGTATATATATATATATATTCTCTCTTATTAAGACTAAATTATATTAACCCAATTTCTGATATGAGTTCTCCACAAAGGTATTTTCAATTTTCAACCTTTTATTTTCGATGAACAAATTCAAATTGCGAGGATGAAATTTATTGAAGGAGGGAAGAATGTAACACCCCAAGATTTCATAGTACGTTATTTCTTCAAAGTAATTCAATAACTTTCACTGCACGCAACACAGAGTTCAAGCACACCATGAATTATCAAATTACTCGTTCAAAAGCGGTTATGAAAAATATTAACTAAATTTTGAACTATATATAATCCATATAATTTTAGAATCCATATTATGTGTTTTGTAGACATAATGTAAAACAAATATATTTTTTTCAGATAAAAGAAATATTTTTCAAAAAATGAAATTTTACTGCATTTTAATGGCGAACCTTTTTTTAAATCCAATATTTGAAACTTTTATATATTCAAATTCAGAAAATAAACTTCTTCTTTAGAATCAGGACATTATAATTTAATTTCAATAAATCTTTTGTGTTTTTGTGATAACTTTCATATTTGGGTGAATAGTGGAAAATACTATTTTTTAACTGAAAAGAACTTTTTTAATCAAAATAATTTATAGTGTTAAATTATACATTTTAATGGTTTTGAAGTTTAAATAGATTATATTTTAACTATTTAATCCAATACTAGTCACTGTAAGTAATTTTACTTTGAAATTGGACGTAATCCAGTGTCAATCTCTTGATAGTTATTATTCCTTAAAAATACGCCTTTTGGTTTTGACAACGGGAATTAATTTTAAATTAATAAATGCAACTAATATGTTTTGAATTTGGTAAAATTGAAATCATTTTTTTATTTGGAATATCGAAATTATCCTAGGGTTAATTTTTGGTATTTTTCTAAAAATATTCAATTTTTGATGAATAGTGAAAAACACATAGTTATTATTTAAAACCAGTTTTTTTTAATAATTATTTATTTTATTTAAATTTATTTTAGGTCAAAATAGATACATAATAACTATATTAATTCAATCTAATTCATTGGAGTCAGTTAATAATAACTTTAGATATATAAAAATTTTATCGAACTGTTTACCGTATTTTACCCACCTCCAAGCAGAATTGGTAAATTTAGATAAAACATAATTTTACTGCTTGTGTGAGTTGAATTTAAAAATTCCAAGAGACACAGTTAATATCAATGAGTAAAATGTGGTTCAATAAGATAAAAATAATTTTTCGTGAATAGTAACTTTTTTCTTTTTTTACCATGGTTAAAATTAAATAGGGTAATTAAGGGTAAAAATGAAATTATTATTACCCTAAAACGTTTCCTAATTCTATTGGATAAGTTTAATTCGACTGAAAACACCATTAGAAATAAAATATGACCCTTTAGGTCCACTTGGATTAGATTAAGATATTTATTATTATTTTATATTAAGAAGAGTTAAACGAGTTAAAATCAAAGTTTAATAAATAAAACATTTTTAATATAGAGTAATATATAAGATAAATTCTACTATAAATATTAAATATAAAGATAAGCATATTTCCTACATAATAGTATTTTATTTATAATTTTTAGAGATTAAATAATTAAATTTATTAATGATACAATGATGATGGAGTAATTTCCTTATTAATGAAAGAATCAAATAAATGGTATTATAAATATTAAAATAAATATAATTTCATTGTTTTTATGACATCCAAGAATTTTCTAGGTGAATATGTAATATTATTATTTATTCAATGTATTATGTTTGAAGTAATCATGATGTTATTATTTTATCAAAAAAACAAATACCAAAGAGTGTAAAAATTGACATAAAATAGTTTTTAAAACAAATATTATATTATTAATTGATAAAATAGTCCTACAAATCTAAGGATTATCCAAAAGACATATATAATAATATATATGACATTAATTAACCAATTGGGTTTATATTGGCATTTATAGTATGTTTATTAACCATATAATATAAAAATACAAAGAGACATGGTAGATGTAAAATTATTTTACTATGAGTTAAATCTTAAAGATAAGGTTAATACGGTTACCTAAACCTGTCTAAAACCTATTGGTTTAGTTTTTTTCGACCCATACCAACCTTATATTTTAAATAATTCATTTTGGAGCCCTTAGAAACCGAAAATTAATTTATTATAAAATAATATTTTATGTATTTTCTAAGGTTCCCCTCACCCCTCTTATTAAAGGGAAGTTCCCCTTCTCTCCAATTCACACCTCCAAATCCATTTAGATCGGCCAAAACCTTCCATAATTTCCTCTCAACTTATCTCACTTCATCCTAGAGGCCTTCCATTAGTCAGAAATCTATCTTAAAGAGCCCTTTCGATCAAATAAAAAGGAAGAACCCGAAGACGAGATAATCATTTCACTAACCTCTTTCAAGATATTTTCTTCTTCCACTTCTTCTTTCTTTGTTGTTTCCATTATAAAATAATAAATCCAGTATCTTCTATATATTGTGATGTTATTATAAATATGGAACAACTATATTCATTATTATATACATCTTATGATTGCTAATGTCACCATGTGTGCTTACGTACGGCTTACTGTCTCCACACTGTGGTGTAATATGTTATTCTACACTACGTTATTTGGATAGATATAAAGATGAGTAATATGTATATAAATAATAAAAATAAATTGATAATGTCTCAGTAAAATTAATATACCATCCAATTACACACCTTTACGGAAATTATATTGTCGCTCGTGCGTACGTATGGATTACCATCTTCACGACGTGATGAGATTCATTTCCATGTTCACCATTCATCGAAAATTATAAAAATATATATTACTAATAAGTATATAATATATGACATAATAATTCTACTGGAGATATATATATTTATATTTACATATATCTTTACTTACATATATCTTATTCACTTAGTTCTGTTCAATACGATATGAAAACGGAAACAGCGTTTATGCGTACGTACGGACTACCGTCTCCATAAATGGTGATTTTCATTTCATATATATGTCTATTATAAAAATATATATTCTAAATATATATGATATATAAATCATTTTTTATATTATGGAAGTATTTAAATCTTGGTCTATGTGATACAATAAAGAGTAACAGGTTAAAACACATACGATAAAGAAAGCGATTATTACCCAAAATGTTAATTTAACATGGAAATTATTATTAAATGCATAGTATAAAGTCATAAATGAATCATGTCTGACATCATAAATGTTAACATGGTTCTGGTATAATTTAATAACATATTACGATCTTCATACAGGAGGTTAAACGTACCCTTGACTAAAGGAAAGTGCAATGTAAGTGTTAATTTCCCAATCTCTTCATTATCCAAGGTTGTTTATATGTAATTATCTACTAAGACCTCTTTGTCATCCAAAACCATTTTTCTAAAAAATATATTTCAAAACATTCTTAATATTTTATAGAATGTGGGTTAATGTCATTTATACCATTGTTTTAAATATTATATGATCTTTATATAAGAATGATTCTGTCATTTTGCAAACAAGGTCCTTTTTAACCTTTTCGACAAAATTACGGTAAGAATGTCTTTTTTAACTTATACGGTGGGTACAGCTATTTTCCGCCATTATAAAATCGTCCAAACTTCTCTTACAAGATTATAATAATATTTTCAAAGCAAATGTTTTCCTTTATAATTATGTGACTTTTAAATTATTTCAAAAAAGAGATATTTCTCTCAAATATTTTTGATTTCATCTATGTCAACATCCTTTTATGGATTTAAATATTACATGAAGTTTTTTTATTTTGATACAAAACTTCCATATTGTATTTATAGTTTTGTGATATGTTTGACTGTGGATGTGTTATTTTTATACCGTTCATGGTTTATGGATAAATAATTGACATTGGTATGTTAGTTTTAATATGAATGTTTTTGTTATGTTTATATCTTTTCATATGAAGAATGTATTGGACATAGTATTCAATAGGTGGAGCCCACTATAGATCCTAAATGCATCAGTAAGTCTCATGAGACAATTAGATGTGGAATTGGCCGAGGCCTTTAACAATTTGATATATGGTTTTTGCTGACGCCTTAAACATTTTAGACGTCTTGGCCGAGGCCTTTAAAAAATGTTTTAGAATGTCAGACATTATAAATTCCCTCATTATGAAAATAAGATTGATGGATCATGTGGTTATTTGATAGTAGAATACCCAGGACTATGTTTTATTATGACGTTATTTTCTCAACTCATATTTCTTCCATAATTTGTTCATGTTTATTATTTGTAA
Organism: Viscum album; assembly: GCA_963277665.1. Classification (NCBI taxonomy): domain Eukaryota; kingdom Viridiplantae; phylum Streptophyta; class Magnoliopsida; order Santalales; family Viscaceae; genus Viscum; species Viscum album. The sequence goes on along the minus strand of OY728155.1, from coordinate 437,636,700 downwards.
AGTAATATGTTTTCAATTATTCACCATGAAAATTGTTTATGTTATGTTCCACTAAATTATTCACCCTTACTGAGCATCTGATCTCACCACTTTCTTATGATTTGTTTTCCCAGGATCCCAAGAAGTGTTTTATGTTTGAGATTCAGGGTTAAGCTAAGTGAAAAATGTCATTCCCAAAGCATTATTATTTTTGTTGTATTTTATAAAGTGTAATGTAATGTTCATGTATGTAATCTATTTTTCAAGACTACTGAATTGATCAGTCTTTCGGAACTTGATCCCATGTAATCCTGCCAATGTATTAAAATAATTAACCAACTCTGGGAATCTAGTGTCAGGGAGTTACAAAGGAGATTCAAAATGATGTGGTTACTAGGCACATATCTGAGTCTCCCACTCCCATGTTCTCTCTTGAAGATTCTCGGGCTTACACTGAACACACACCAAGGAAGTCGATTTCCCATAAAGGATCTTATCCTGCTGATCATAAATCTCCATCGGGTACTCATTAATGGTCATTGCATCCACAATTTCCATCTCACCCTATTTGATGAAATGTGATGGGTCATTCATGTACCTCCTCAGCTATGAAACATGGATGAAATCATGTACCCTGTACAATTGTGGCGCTAGAGCTATGTGGTATTCCACCTCACCAACTCTGCACAAGATCTAAAAAGGACTGATGAAACTTGTAGATAGATTGACACCCCAACCAAATATATTCCACCCTCTGTGGGGTGAGACCTACAGAAGGCATGGTCCCCTTCGTCAAAATATATGGGTCACTATCGTCTGTTAGCATAAGACTTTTCCTAGCTCTGTGCAGTTTCCTTCTACTCCTGGATGATCTGCACCTTCTCGGTGGTAGCTCGCACTGACTCTGGACCTATGAGTGCTGACTCTCTAGGGTCGGTATAGAAAAGTGGTGACCAATAGGGTCTCCCATATAAATCTTGGATTGGTGCCATAAAAATGGTTGAATAGAAGAAATTATTATAGTAAAACTCCGCCAGTGGTAGGTGGTCCTCCCAACTACGACCAAAGTCCACGATACAGGCCTGCAGTATATCCTCTAGAACCTGAATTGTCTTCTACATCTAACCATCTATCTAGGGATGGAATGTTGTGATCAAGTGTATCTGAGTTCCAAATTCTTCCTGAAATACCTTTCATATATGGGATGTGAAGCGGGTGTCTCAATCTGAGACTATTGTTGAAGGGACACTACGAAGACGAACTATCTCCTTTATGTAGAGGCATCTCAAGCTCTCTGTGAAAATATGATCTCCGACAGTTAGGAAATGGGCCGACTTGGTGAGTCTGTCAATGATCACCCAGATGGAATCATGCCCCTTGGATGTTTTTGGTAAGCCTTTCATGATGTCCATCGATATTCCATCCCACTTCCACAATGGAACTTCCAGGAGGTGAGCTAATCCCACTAGAACCTGGTGATCATCCTTCACCTGATGGCACGTAAGGCATCAAAAAATGAACTATGCCACTACATTCATCATGAATGGCCCCCAGAACTGTTGATGGAGATCCTGGTACATCTTCACCACTCCAGGATATACCACCAAGGGGAGTTGATAAACTCCCTCAGGACCACCTCTGGAGATGCCACTAGTACAACAATGTGTCCTCTTAAATGAACTATGTGCTCCCCACCTTGTAAATATCCATTAAGAGCATGTCTTGTGGATTACAGAGAATATAATGCCTTGCCATAGATATGCCAAAGCTATGCCTCCCTAACTCATTGTAAGAGTGGAGGGGTGAAAACCATCGACTGAAGGTAAGTTTCATCCTCTCTATCCATGAAGGATAATTGCAATGTGGCTAACTACTCCATCACCTTGCTCAACAGCTGTGAGCTCGACCTTCAACTAAGACCATCCTCCACCTTATTCCCCTTCATAAGAGTATTGATGATCTAAAAATCATAGTCCTGGAGGAACTCTAGGTAATTCCTTTACCTTAGATTCAGATACTTCAGCGAGAATATGTACCTGAGTCTCTTGTAGTCAGAGTAGACGATGAACCGATCGCCCATAAGGTAGTTTCACCACATCTTCTAGGCGAAGTATACCGCTTCCAACTCGAGATTGTGGGTCACATAGTTCTTCTCATGTGGACTAAGCTGGCATGAACCATATGAAATCACTACATGCCTCCGCATCAGGACATAACCAAGCCTAGTCCCTGATGCTTCGCTGAAAACTACGTACTCAACACCATCTTCCGGTAATCTCAATATCAGAGCGCTCGTAAAACTCTACCTCAACCAATCGAAATCCTTCTAGAACATCTCCATCCATTGGAAGGGTTGACCCTTCCTGGTCAAGGATATCATCATCACTGATATTCGGGAAAAATCTTGAATGAATCTATGGTAATATCCTACCAACCCAAGGAACCTCCGCACCTCCGTCACGCTCTAAGGTGGCTCCCATGCTAACACTGCCTACACCATGGCTAGGTCCACAAATACTTAATCTACTAAAATGACATGTCCTTGAAATTGGACCTCCCAAATCTAGATCTGGAACTTCGAGATCTTCCCATAATGTTGGTGCCCTCGGAGTACATCCAGAACCATCTGCTGGTGTCTCGCATGCTCCTCCTATAACGTAGAGTACACAAGGATGTCATCAATTGAGACTACAACAAACCAGTCCAAGTATGGCTGGTATATCTAGTTCATATGTCCCATGAATACTCTGAGGGTGTTCGTCATGCTGAAAGGCATCACCAAGTACTCATAGCGACCGTAGCGGCATTTGAAAGATGTCTTCAGTATATTCTCATCCCGTAAATGTTACTGGTGGTAACCTGATCAAATATCAACCTTAGAGAACAATTGTGCCTATCTCAGCTAGTCTAAGAAGTCTTCTATCCCCAATAGTGGATAATTGTTCTTCACAGTTACCTGGTTCAGGCACCGGTAATCTACGAACAACCTTAAAATACAATCTTCCTTCTTAGAAAACAATATTGGGGCTGTCCAGGGTGAATCATTGGGTATCATGAAACCCATGCTATGAAAATCCTCCAACTACACCCTCAGCTCACGAAGCTCTGTGGGATCCATCCAATATGCTGATAAGGAAATCAGTGTCATCCCATGGTGTATGTTGATGAAAAAGTCGATTTCTCGGCTGGGAGGTAGTCCTGGAACATCTTCAGGAAAGATGTCCTGGTATTCTACCACTACTACTGGGAACTGGAATCTCACAAAATCTAATGCTCTTAGGATTTGGCTTTCCAACTCATGAGTGATCGATTGTACCCTCCTACGCATGATCCCATTCTGTGCTTCCTGAGTCTCCCTTTCACCAACAAAAGAAAACCTCATCCCATCGTAGCAGACACACCACACTCTTCACATAAAGTAGTCAATATGGGCATGGACCGAGGATAACCAATACACACTGAGAATGATGTCGTAAGGCCTTGACACAACCTCCATGAGGTTCCTGAAGGACCCCGGGACACCCTGAGAGGGGAGGGGTGAATCAGGGTGACCACTTTTTCTTTTAATGTGTTGGATCTTGTTCCCACGTTGGTACGAACTTGTTGAACCTGTATGATGATTATGATCAAAATGAAAACATTCACATGCACAGAGAGGACACAACCATTTTTACTTGGTTCACCACTAAGGGCTTCGTCCAAGGAGCATACGCCGACTGGTTGCCGGTCGTACCTAAATCCACTATGCTTCACTAGCTACGGATACAAAAGTTCGGGTACAGACACTCTGTCCCAGGCTCACTGCCTTTACAATTGTTCAGGGATAGCTCACTGCGTCCCTCGGGTCACTCCCGTTGACTCCCCCTGGCTCACTGCCGTTGGTGAAGTCCCACTCAGTTTATAGACGTGTAGGTCTCTTCTTCATTTGCATAAGAGTGCATCCTTTGTTGAATGTAGATGCTCTATTGAAGTCCGATTCTCACTAGAAGAAGAATATCACTTTTCCTCGAATGAACCGAGTAGATTCTCGGCTTTCGTGCAGCTCTAGCAAGGGAGGCGTGCTTCAATAGTATCTAGGTCTCCTTTTCAAGCCCGGCGCGCAAGTCTCCTGGCGGCGCGCAAGTCTCAGGCGCGCAAGACTAAACTGGCGCGCAAGTGTCACTGAAGCACCTGCGCGACACTGCCTTCTTGAACTAAATACTTGCGCGATCCACTTCCTTTCTCTTCCAAACTGCCTTGGGAGAACAGCCAAACACCGGCGCGCAAGCTCTACTTGCGCGACAAAACAACCACCTGCGCGACTCAACCACCTGCGCGACGAGAGCTCGAACAATCTCTCGGCCTTGAACTCCGTTACAAATGAGGAGGGGTGGTCCAGTATTTATAGGCAAACTGGACCCCCTACGCGGCGGCGCGCAAGTCCTCGACGGCGCGCAAGTCTTATCTTCAATAAACTCTGTCGCGCAACTCACTTGCGCGACCCAACCAACACTTGCGCGACCTTCTTGCCTTAGCCAAATTTTGATGTTCTGATCCTCAAAATCATATGGCGCGCAAGTCTTTCATCCTCCAAGAGCACGGCGCGCAAGTACCTTTGCCAAAAACACTTTACTTTATTGGCCGATTTTTAGGCCCAAAAATTTGGCAAACACTGGGAAACAGCGCCACCTTCATTACTGTTTTCTACTTGAACGGTATGATCACTTTGTTGGTACACACCCTGAAATTCCACTGAGAATTGACAACAAACACAAACCATACACCAAATCATGCTTTGAGGAACCTGGTTCCAACAATCTCCCCCTTTGGGTTTGTTAGCAATCAGAATAAATTCAATAGATCTCCAACCATGAGCAAATCCAAAACGCAAGAATCAACTCAGCCAACACTCTAAGTCTACGTGAGCAATGCTCGGTGTAGAAAACAAGAGAGAAAGCTTGAATTGGGTCTTAGTGTTTTGAAATTCTCCATGACGCCCGATGTTATCCTTATTAAACTTCTCATCACAATCTTACACTTCTCATCACAGAAGAATTTCTTGCCTTGAATTTATGCCTTTCTCCCCCATTGACAATAAAACCAAAGACCGAAAAGTTTGTTCAACGTTCAGCTCAAGTCATACTCCCCCTGGATAGTATCTCCCCCATAAACCTGCATCACAGCCATAAGCAGATAAAAACAGTTAAATCAAACGGGGAGAGGGGACTTCAGGAGCCTCCTTATGCAGTAGGAGGTGGTTGAACACCGAGGTTCAACTGATGCTTCTCGAACACAGCCGCGGACAATGGCTTGGTTAGGATATCAGCCACTTGCTCATTAGTTCCAACATGATCCATTTTAATCACGCTTTGTTCATCCTTTTCTTTGATAAAATGATACCGTATTTCAATATGTTTTGTACGAGAATGCTGAACCGGATTCTTTGTAAGATCAATGGCACTTTTGTTATCACAATAAATCACCATTGGTAGCTGCACCTTATCACCAATATCTGTTAGCTGCTGCTTCATCCAAAGAAGTTGAGTGCATGCTTTTGTGGCAGAGATATATTCAGCTTCAGCAGTACTAAGAGAAGTACTTTCATGCTTCTTGCTCAACCAGCCAACACATTTATGCCCAATATAGAAAGCTCCACCACTAGTGGACTTTCTGTCTACTACATCCCCAGCCCAGTCAGCATCATAAAACGCTGATAATTCACTGTCCCTTCCTGCAGCAAAAAATAACCCGAAGTTAGGTGTGCCTTGAATATACCTCATGATTCTTTTTTACTGCTGACATATGTTCCTCCTTTGGATTACTCTGAAAGCGGGCCGCAAGGCATGTTGCAAAGACAATATCTGGCCTTGTCGCTATCAGATACAGTAGGCTTCCAATTATCCTCCTGTACATGGTGGGATCAACAGAGTTCCCATCCTCATGCTTTCCAAGTTTAGTTCCAATAGGAATCGGAGTTGACATTGGTTTGGAGTCTTGCATATTGAACTTCTTCAGCAACTCTCTTGCATATTTTTCCTGAGAAATGAAAGTGTATTCCTTCTTTTGAATTACTTGCAACCCCAAGAAATATGTGAGCTCCCCAATCATAGACATTTCAAATTCTGATTTCATGTGGTTGGCAAATTCATCCACTGATTTCTGCCTGCTGCCACCAAAAATGATATCATCAACGTAGACAAGAACCATGAACTGATATTTTGGAGAATTCTTCACATAGAGATTGTGATCAACTCCTCCTCTTTTGAATTCCAACTTTTTGAGATATGAATCTAGCCGTGAGTACCATGCCCGTGGTGCCTGCTTCAAACCATATAGAGCTTTCTTTAGTTTGCAGACCTTTGTTTCATCGGTACCCAAGACAAACCCCACCGGTTGTTCAATGTAGACTTCTTCTTCGAGTACACCATTCAAGAATGCTGTCTTAACATCCATTTGATATACTTTATATCCTCTTTGGAGTGCCATGGCAAGGAAAAGCCTGATTGATTCCAGTCTAGCAACTGGAGCAAAGGTTTCTTCAACATCAATACCTTCAATCTGGGAGTATCCTTTACATACCAGTCGTGCCTTGTTTTTGATAACACTTCCATGCTCATCAAACTTATTTTTGAAAATCCATTTGGTACCAATCACATTGTGACCTTCAGGTCTCTGGACAAGATCCCATGTCTGATTCTTATCTATCTGATCTAATTCATCATTCATGGCTTTCACCCAAGATTCATCTTTTGCAGCTTCTTCGAATGAGGATGGCTCTACAACTGATAGAAATGCAGATTGCGTGGTATTCCTTATCCTTCTGCTTTGTGTGGGTGCACTCCTATCCCCAATTATGTTGGATGGATCAATCTCAGCTCTTCGATTTCTCCTGCGAGGTTCAGTAGTATTCTCTTCAGCCATAGTTTCTTCTTCAGATTCTTCTTCTGAGTCAACATCATTATGTGATTGATGAGTGTTTTGAACAGCTTCCTCTATTTCTGCATTTGTAGTTTCTTCATGTCCACATTCTTCATGACTTTCTATCACATCAGCATATGACGTCCGTGAAGCATTTGTGGTTTTCTCTTCAATTATCTTAACATCATTGCTTTCCACAATCCTTCCCACATGATTGTTGAAACATTTGTAGGCTTTGCTGTTCATTGAGTAACCGAGGAAGATTCCTTCATCTGCGTTGTCACCATATTTCCCCTGATTTCTTTCTTTGTTCCTGATGAAGCACTTACTTCCAAAAACACGAAAGTATTTTAGAGAAGGCTTCCGTCCATGCCACAATTCATATGGTGTCTTCGTCTCACCCATATAAAGTCCTGTTTGATTCTGAATGTACACTGCAGCTTGAACAGCCTCTTTCCAGTAATGTCGTGGAATACGACTCTCAATCAGCATAGTTCGTGCCATGTTGTTCACCTGTCGATTCCTTCGTTCAACAACTCCATTTTGTTGTGGAGTTCTCACAGCAGCTACCTCATGTTGTATCCCATGCTTCTCCAGATAATTTTCAAATTCAATGGACGTGTATTCTCCTCCATTGTCAGATCGTAACACTTTGATTGTTCGTCCAGTATCATTCTCGGCGATTCGCCGATATGTTTTCATGCAGTCAAGGACCTGTCGTTTCCGGTGAATGACCATCACACATGCCATTCGACTGTAATCATCTATGAAAAGGACAAAGTACCTTTCTCCATGAGTTCCGGCAACATTTATTGGACCACAAACATCTGTATGAATCAGATCAAGAAGGTGAGATGCCTTTTTCTTCTTTGGCCGATATGAAATGCAGACCAACTTCCCACGAATACAAGCATCACAGGATTTTTCACGCTCACGCTTCAGGTTGGGAATGTCCATGACAATTCTCAATTTTGATATTTTCTCCATGTCTTGTTGATTGATGTGTCCCAATCTCCGATGCCACAGATTGTTTTCTTCTTCAACAGTCATGTAACATACATTCTCTTCACTATCAACCTGATACAAGTTTCCTTCTGTTCTGCATCCCTTCATGAGAGAATTGCCAGTTTTTTCCTTGATAGTGCAGCCTTTCTGATTAAAAGTAACAACAAGTCCTGAGTCACAGAGTTGACTCACGCTGAGGAGATTATGACGTAGGCCATCTACATAAAGGACTTCAGTCTTCTTTAGTTCTCCATTAGCTAATTTGGTACTTCCACTCCCTTTGATTTTCAGAGCCCCATCATTACCAAATCTTACTATACCATCAACATTCTTTATGATATTTGTTTGTAGACCGGCATTACCTGTCATATGAGATGAGCAACCGCTATCTAGAATCCAGGTACTGTTGTTCTTTGTAGCTTTGAGAGCTACCTCTGCAAGGTTTGATTTCTCAATCTTCCTCCTTTCCTTCCATGAGACATTAGATTGAGTATAAAGAACTGATGGCCTTTCAACTATCTCTTCCGCAAACCCAGGTTCTTCATAGTCAAAGTCTTCTTTAAGAGTTGAGAACCTGTTTGAAAGAGAAACATCGTCTTGCTGACGAGACTTGACATGTCTGGAACTTCTGCATGAGGTGTTAATGTCCCTTCTCTGCCTGCAATTAATGGCCTTATGACCAAAGTTAGAACAATGAAAACAATATCCATAGAAATTATTTCTTCCATAAGAATTAGGATAAGAAATTGTTCTCCTTTGTTGAGCATCTATATCTTCTCCATTCAGATAGCTTCTTGCCTCTTCACAATAAGACATGGTATGGCCCAGATAGCCACAAAACTGACACTTCATGAGAGGAAATGTCTTCTCACTTGAATTTCTCCTTATACCTTCTTCCTTGGGAGAGTAGTAAGACTGTCTGTCATTTCTGAATGTTTGAGGATAATTTTCAGGTCTCCTTTTAGTTTGGATTGGGGGTTCCCTTTTTAGCACTCTAGGTAACATTTCATCATGTTCAACTTTCATCTTGTCTTTCTTTTGGATCTTTTCACTTCCAGCAGTTGATGACTCAGCCTCACAGCCAATTCCACTCTTTCCCATGCAAGCGGGTCTTTGATCACTCAAGACTTTTCCAACCCCATCAGAACCACACTTGGCTCTTGCAAGTAATTCTGCATCTGAGAATCTTCCGAACTGTATTTTCTTCCTTGATTCTTTTGGAACTGATTCAGTCTCCAGTTTACTCCTTAGAGTAACTACTTCTTCCTCAAGACCCTCAGTAGTCTTGGATTTTTCATCCAGTCTGGATGTGAGGTCATTGATGACCTTTGCCTGCTCTTCAATTCTCAGCTTCAGATCAACTACATCATCATTGCTTTCAATTATTTTAGACTGTACCTTCACAAATTCTTCTAGTCGTTCAATTTCAGCTTCAAGTTGATCAACATATTCAGTCGATTCTTCTACAATTGATTTCCACTTATTGCAGCTCTTACATTTAATTTTAAGCTTACTAACTGCATCCTTAAGTTGCACCTCAGGATCTACACAAGTTCTCAGTTGTTTTTCTCCATCAGTATCTTCTGACTTTTCAACAGTGGCCATCATAGAAGCATGGTTCCCAGTTTTGAATTCCGGTTCTTCTTCATCACAGAATTCATTGTCATCTTCTTCCTCTTCACAGACAAAACTCTTCCTTTGCATTTTCTTTCCAGATTTGAAGTCTCCATTTTTGAAGAACCTTCTCTGAGGCTTCTTGAAGTTTTCATCTTCACTGTCATCATCATTGATATTCTTCAAGAACTGAGAGGCAATGTGCCCAACTTTTCCACAACGGAAACATGCGAGAGGTAACTTCCCTTTGAATTTCCCTTTCCCCTTCTGGAACTTCTTTGCAATGAGAGAAAGAATTTCTTTCTCTTCGTCATCATCACCGCTACTATCCTTTGAGATTTTCAATTTATCCATGGCCTTGAATGCCATTTCCTTGCTCACCCGAGTCGTAGCATCTTCTGGTTTGACTCTCATTTCATATGCTACCAAGCTTCTCAGTAGATCATCTAGAGAAAGTTTGGAGAGATCTCTTTCCTCAAGGGCTGACACCTTAGCATTATACAGAGGTGGAATTCTTCTTAATATTTTCTTTACAATGTCAATGTCTTTGATTTCTTCGCCTAAACCCCGAATTGCTCCAACCACTTCAGTAATTCGATTGAAGAAAGAGTCTGCATTCTCGTCTGGATGCATCTTCAGATCATCAAAACGATTGTGAAGCACTTGTAGTTTCGCCTACTTCACTTTGCTGTCTCCTTTATAAATATTCTCAAGTTTATCCCACATGGATTTTGCTGAGGTGCAATTCATCACCTTCAGGTAAATCTGATCAGAAAGGGCTGCAGTGAGAGCATTCTGTGCTTTAGCATCTGCATCAAGAAGTTTCCTGTCTGTTTCAGTCATAGCCAGACCTGTTGGATCAGTGACATGTATTCCTTGCATAGTAGAAAAAAGAACTTCCATTCCAAGAGATCTTAGATGAGATCTCATTCTGTTCTTCCAGATCTGGAAATTGCTTCCATCGAAGTGAGGGACTCCCCTGACATTGACCGCGTTTTCCATGACAAAGAAGGTCAGATTCAACACCAGCAACCTTTACCCTCTGATACCACTTGAAGGACCCCGGGACACCCTGAGAGGGGAGGGGTGAATCAGGGTGACCACTTTTTCTTTTAATGTGTTGGATCTTGTTCCCACGTTGGTAGGAACTTGTTGAACCTGTATGATGATTATGATCAAAATGAAAACATTCACATGCACAGAGAGGACACAGCCATTTTTACTTGGTTCACCACTAAGGGCTACGTCCAAGGAGCATACGCCGACTGGTTGCCGGTCGTACCTAAATCCACTATGCTTCACTAGCTATGGATACAAAAGTTCGGGTACAGACACTCTGTCCCAGGCTCATTGCCTTTACAATTGTTCAGGGATAGCTCACTGCGTCCCTCGGGTCACTCCCGTTGACTCCCCCTGGCTCACTGCCGTTGGTGAAGTCCCACTCAGTTTATAGACGTGTAGGTCTCTTCTTCATTTTCATAAGAGTGCATCCTTTGTTGAATGTAGATGCTCTATTGAAGTCCGATTCTCACTAGAAGAAGAATATCACTTTTCCTCGAATGAACCGAGTATATTCTCGGCTTTCGTGCAGCTCCAGCAAGGCAGGCGTGCTTCAATAGTGTCTAGGTCTCCTTTTCAAGCCCGGCGCGCAAGTCTCCCGGCGGCGCGCAAGTCTCAGGCGCGCAAGACTAAACTGGCGCGCAAGTGTCACTGAAGCACCTGCACGACACTGCCTTCTTGAACTAAATACTTGCGCGATCCACTTCCTTTCTCTTCCAAACTGCCTTGGGAGAACAGCCAAACACCGGCGCGCAAGCTCTACTTGCGCGACAAAACAACCACCTGCGCGACTCAACCACCTGCGCGACGAGAGCTCGAACAATCTCTCGGCCTTGAACTCCATTACAAATGAGGAGGGGTGGTCCAGTATTTATAGGCAAACTGGACCCCCTGCGCGGCGGCGCGCAAGTCCTCGACGGCGCGCAAGTCTTGTCTTCAATAAACTCTGTCGCGCAACTCACTTGCGCGACCCAACCAACACTTGCGCGACCTTCTTGCCTTAGACAAATTTTGATGTTCTGATCCTCAAAATCATATGGCACGCAAGTCTTTCATCCTCCAAGAGCACGGCGCGCAAGTACCTTTGCCAAAAACACTTTACTTTATTGGCCGATTTTTAGGCCCAAAAATTTGGCAAACACTGGGAAACAGCGCCACCTTCACTACTGTTTTCTACTTGAACGGTATGATCACTTTGTTGGTACACACCCTGAACTTCCACTAAGGATTGACAACAAACACAAACCATACACCAAATCATGCTTTGAGGAACCTGGTTCCAACAGTTCCAACCAAAACTCTCTGCTCCAAAGGTAAGATCACACTATCTACAATGGTGTGTGATCATCGAGTCTCCTCTTGTAGGTGTATCCAAGCATAAGGATCGAGTAAACTGTTCTACCAAAATCTCAAGGATTATCACAAGACATGTGTAGAGGAAGGAATGAAAGGAACATGTGTCTATAAGTACATAAGCTAATGTATAGTAGACACTGATCATACCTCGTATCATTTCTGGATTCTCTAGGTCATATGCCACTACATCATGTAGATGAACCTACCCCTATCCCCGAGCTCCCTAATCCTGGTGCAGACCTCCTAGGGGTAGTGGTGGATGTATATCGAAGCATATTCTACAACCTGCACCTCTCCCTGCTCCGCTACCACATCCACCGCCTATCGGGTATATCTTCTCCAATATCTACCTCTACCTTGGTGGTCCATCTACCGTCTCCCTATCAGCAGTTTGACGGGTCATAAAATCTCTAGGGAGATTTCCCCTACTATCTCAAGATTATCATATTCACTCCCTAGGGTGATTGGATCCATCCAAAGAGCCCTAGACTGCCAAACCCCTGTCTTGGGTCCTTCAGTGACATCTCCTATGTCCCGATCCCTATGCCAGATGTTGGCTCCATAATGCTGAGGTTTCCTCACCTTTCTGCCTACTGTAGACTACCATCGTCTGTATTTTCTCTGCCAAGGAGCTCTCGCTCACCAAGGATTTCTTGAGCACTCCAACATAAGTTGGAATGCAAAGAAGCATGATAATAGCTCAGATATCTCATTGTAGAATCATCTTGAAGGTCTGAGCTCTGAAGTACTGATCCCAAACCATATCAATAGAGTTCATAGAGAAGTTGGTGAACTTCGATGAATAGTCATCCACCAAAAAAGTACCCTGCTAGAGATAAAGAAGATCCTGGATATGAACTTCTCTTAGTGTAACCAGTTAAAAATCCTACCAAAATAGTCTCTCAAACATCGTCCACGAAATATTCTCCTCATCGTTAGTCTGTGTGGTTAGACTCTACCATCGTCCAGCCAAACCCTTATGAAGACCCCATCAGAGGATCACCGTCTGGTCTACCGATGTCCACATGAGACGGAAAACCCTGGTCACCACCTCAATCCAGTCTATAGTGACCTGAGGGTTGAGAGCACCTTGGAACCTGAGGGGTATCTCTCTCTAGAACTCATGGAGTGAACTCAGCCTGTGCCCCTCTTCTATCAGCACTGCAGGTACCACAGGATGGTCATCTGGTGGGGGTATCATAGGTACACCACCTGGTGGTAATGCCTAGGGAATTGGTCCCTGTATCTAAGCCTTGTCACTAAGGGGGTCATCCTCTTGATTGTGTTACTAAATCCTAGTGGGAATGCATCGCAGAGGCATCCTGTAAGGAACAAGATGTACCATGGTCAAAGTGTATATCTGGATAGCTAACACAAAGGACATGGAAAACACAACCCAAACCTATATGATTCATGAACCAATCTATTATTTTCCCACAACTAGTGTTTTCTTGTATGGAGTGAAAAATTAGATTAGTAGAGTCGTCTTGTATGGATATGTTGGCCGCCCGCACCAACCCTAGAGTCTCTGGCCTGAAATCCGAGTTTGAAACACATTACATTGTTACCCCAAACAAAACTCATAGAATCTTTATTCTACGGTAGAACTTCCCCCCTCTGATACCACTCTATCACGACCCATCCCAGTGGGGCCCATGTCGCGACTCCCTAAGACCTCTTCTAATATGCCAAGGGATAGTGAATTGCACCGAATAGGAATATTTCTTTCATGGGAGGTATTTCCAAAGTATCTGTACACACGTACACGTATCCATGCCCACAAATGATGAAATGTAAAAAACCACTAAGGAACGGAATGAACTCATACAACTAAACCCAACCAACAGAGTATGATGGGAAGTAAAGTACCGAATGTAAACTGGTCCAGAATACAAGCCTGCCAAAAACAAGAGTCTGAAAACTACAAAGTCAAAAATTTGAACAAAAACAGGTACTAGGACAACTTCTCATAGTTATAGGAGCACCGCGTCCTGTATGGAACTGAAAATGCTCGGTCCGTTCTTGGTCTTCTTGGGACTCCGTCAAAAGGTTGATCATCTGCACAAGACACAATGCGTGTAGGAAAAGCCTGTGCAAGGGTGAGTATAACAATACTCAGTAGAAGACCCCAAAAACCACAAATAAATACAAAAATGAAATTTACAGTCATCTCTACATAATATATTTCAACTAAACATATAATAGGAGAACAAATTCTAGATATACTCAAAACCCAGACTCGTAGTCTAGAGGCAAGTCACACCACTACATTCCCCCGTTACGGACTTATTTTAATGATTCCACGAAGCACTCAACTGGGAGAACTCACTGTACAAGTCTGATAGCTCTGATTACATCCATCCAAGAAGTTCTATCTGTTGGGAAATGTCACAATAGATAGATACAATCATTCTGGGAGAACACACTGTTGAGTGGGAAAATATCACAATACATATATGAGGATCACTACCAAGGCTAAGGTGGATACCACAACTCATCTTTATTCACGTGATAGGTAGAGGGTCAATACCCTATGGGTATATTAACGTCGATACCTGACTCTACCCGGGGACAAGAATCTATAGAGGATCTCACTCTAGGCCTCTCGGAGGGATACCTGACTCTATCTCAGAAAGTCCTGCTGAAGGTGTCATACTTCTGAAAAAAGAAACGATTCCTGACCTCCCAGGGAGCAAGTAAAAGGGGCCCTAACCAAAATGAAACATGTCCAATATATAGTATAAAAAATATCAAGGCATGTAGTAAAAATTAAATGGCATGTTGAAAGGTCACACGCTATGTCCTGTGACACAAGGTATTTCCCGTGTACAATAGCCCAGGTCGCAAGGCTTGTCATGCAGAAGAAGATATACACGACGTGTAAGGGAGTGACACGCTGTGTTCCCCTATCAGGGGAGGACTCCAAGTACACTTTACATGTTCCCATATAGGGCTATAACCTTTTAGTTACAACCCATGTAACTGGTGTATGGGGTAACCCATGTAGCCGACCTGGTTTGGTCGTGTGGTGGAGTACACGGTCGTGTAGTTCACCTTGTGTCTGTGTATCACTTGGATACACACTGAGCCCCACATAGCCTCACTGCCATACCTAATAGGGTATACATGACATGTTCATTATAGAACATGTCGTGTCATCACTTCATGCATCGTGGAACCCTATCCACTAATGATCCAGTCCCACACGATGTGTTCTTTTGAATAAACATTGTGTTCTTAGTAAATTTCTAGAATCACTGTTATTCACTGGCACGCCTCTCATGATCCACTGATGACCCTTATATCAGTTTTATCAACACAAAACTAAAGGGTTGAGGTCACCCTATTATCATGAAGCCGATTTCGTCGATTTTGGTCCTCCAATCGGCCCTGAAAATACGTTCTAATCCACTCGCAAAAAGAACACTCGAAGAACGAGAAATCCTAAAAAACATTGATTCGTCTACCAACATCTGCATCGCACATCCTCTAAGTCATCATGATATCGGTTCTCCAATTTTGGATCATTGAATTGAGAAATGTATGCACAATGATCCGTTGTTCATAACCCTCGGTAGAATGGGAAGAACGCAAGGATTAAAATGGAGGAACAAAAATAGTAAACAGAGGAGGAACGTACCTCTGCCGTCATTCATCACAATAATGATCTACTCCCACTAATAGGTTAAGCAAGAGAATCAAAATTAAAAACCACGATCCTCATAAAATCAATTCCTGAATCAAAACCCCAAAAGAAAATGAAGTTGATGCCCTCCCACAAGAACAACCGATCCGCAGATCACACTGTCGGTGGGTTGATATGTGTTCATCGTTCAATCCAAGAATAGGGAAGAAAAGAATCTAAATAAAAACCCCTACCTTGATCTGGTTGAAGAATGATCATTGCATAGAATTCTTTGTTGGGGTTCGTCAAATCCAATATGCGTCGATCGATCATGTCATCATCGTCCGCCAACAGGTTCTCCCCCAAATCTCCAAGAGGCTCTCTCTCTCTTTCTCAATTCATTAGGTTATGAGGCTAACCCTAAAAACATGCCAAAAGTAGGTATTTAAAAAGGAGGAATTAGGTCACTGCTCAAAAAGGAATCTTTTAAATAAAATAAATTATTACTTTATTTTATTTCCATTAAAGAGTCCAAAATCTAACTCTTGCAGCTGACCTGTGCTGGTTGATGTTAGGCCCCGCCTGAGGTAAAGTCACTACTATGAACGCAATGGTGCCCTCATATTTCTGATCCGAGCACCCGTTCAAAATTTATTCCACTTTTTTCCGAAAAACCCCTATCACACACTGTTTAAAGTTTATATTAATTCAAACATTTATTACAGACACTATGGGCCTCAGAATCACACGCCGTCAATACGTCTAGTCTTGAAATAATTCCATATAATAATTAAAAATTATACACATAAAATATGATACATTACAGAGGAAATGGAGGAATAAAGGTTGAATTTCCATCATGTTAGAAATTTGGAAATAGAAATCCAAAGTACAACCCAAAAATAAAAGAAATTTTTTCTGTGTAAATGATTTCCATAAAGTAACAAACTATTAATTAGTTCAATTTCATATCTGTGGGTAACACAAGAATTGCCAGTGTAAATGAACAAATTCAAGGGTTTATTTCATCAAAATATAAGGAATTATGCCATGTCAATAATTGAAGTGGAAGGAATGAAGTATTTATGTATTCAAATGTCATAACTATATTGTAGAAGTATTATATCAATAGTGTTTTCGTTATTAGAATCAATAAAAATATAATCACTATTCAACGATAGTTTTATTTTGGGATTTTAAAACCCATGTGAATGGAAACTATTACCAAGATAAATGATTTATTGGGAATGAGAGATTTTATTGAAAAACACATTATTGAGGAAAAGAAAACCCTTAATATATTCAAAATGTTAAGATAATAATTTTTGAGAAAAGGTGTTGATTAATATGGATACACCTTTTCATTTTGTTAAGATGATATATGGATCAAAGTGACTTTGCAATAATTATCAAGAACATATAAAAATCCATTACTACAAAAATTATACTCTACCATATATTGATGAGTTTTTTGATCAAATTCTTAGAGATTAATACTTTCCCAAGATTGAACTTCATTCCGAATATCATCAATTTATGGCCAAGAAGGAGGATATAACCAAGTCAACATTCCATACATGGTATGGAAGCTATGAGTATATAGTGATTCCATTTGGTTTTACTAATTACCCTGCTATCTTCACATATTTAATGAATATATACTTTATCGATTAAAATAATCAATTTGTTGAATTTTTTATTGATTATTTTATTTTCTATTAAAATAAAATGGCAGAACACGAATATCACTTAATAATTATGCTGAAGAAACTAAGGAAAGACTAAAAATAAAAATTTTAAAATGTGTGATGTTTTTCTGCAAATGTTTCATTTTCGTTCATATAATATCATGTGTGGGTATATTGTTGAATCTGTTAATAACAGAGGATATTGTGAATTGGTCTAGACCATCTACTGTGATCGAGATCTGATGTTTTCTTGTTTTTGATGGATTTTATTGATAGTTTTTGGAGAATTTATAACTTCATTACAATCTAATATCCTTGTTAACTCTGAAGGGTACTGTGTTCTATTAGGAAAATAAATTTGAGGAAAATTTCATGGAACTGAAGATTAGATTAGTCAATGAACCTATTCTTGTACCACCTTTCAGTGTAGAAGGGTTTGTAATATATAGTGATTCATCAAAGAAGGGTTTGGGACTCATCATCATGCCGATTTATTTCGCGATAACATATTCCTCATGATAATTTAATGTTATAAGAAAAAAATACCAAACTCGTGATATAGAGTTATCTGTTGTAATTATTTTATTAATGATATGGAGGAATTATCTTTATGAATTTTTTTTGATATATATATATATATATCATAAACTATTATATTATATGTTCACATAGAATTAAATAACCACTATATAGAGAATATTTTTGGATGTGATTAATGATATAATTTCACAATACATTACCACCCTGGGAAAGTGAACAAGGTGTTAAATGCTTTGAGTGAAAAAGGTAATGCAAGATTATCTATAGTGAGGTCATAAAATATCCAAAAAATATAGTTTGGAAAAAGGATGGGTAAAGAGATCATGAAAGTGGGGGGGATATTATCTTCCTTAAATACATGTTCAATATTTTTTACATGTGAAGATTATAGTGTCACAAAAGGAATACGTCGATCTATCAAAAAAAGGTGTAAATTTTTCTGAGTTATGAATTTATTATGATGTAATGATAAGGTTTATGAACTATGTATGAGTTCATTTTATACTAGATTTGAAGAAGGATCTATCATAGGAAGCTCAAAGTACATTATTTTCTGTTCATCTCATAAGTATGAATATGTAAAGAGATCTGAATGTTTATTTCAAGTGGGATAGTATGAAGAGAGGTATTGTAGGATTTTTATCTTTTTCCTCAGTATGTCATAAATTTAATGATGAGATAAAAAAATTTGAGGTAATGTTACTACCATTTCTCATATCTGAATGTAAATAGGAAATTATCACTATAGATCTTATCCTCAGACTCCCCAAAACATCTAAATGGTATAATTATATTTTGGTTACAATCAATGACCTCATGAAGTCAGAAAAATTCATTTCTATCAGGGAATATATTTATCTGGATCATCATCCAATGATACACCAAAATTACATAGTAGGGTTTCATGGAGTACCACATTCTATTATGTCTAACTGGGATCCGAGTTTTTCCATGAAGTTCTGGTGACTCCTCCAGCAATATCATGATAAAGAATTGAGTTTTAGTACTATATATTAGTTGAAAAAGGTGGTTAGTATAATAGAACCATTCAAATAATAGATAATATGTTGAGATCTTGTTATATGTACTTCAATGTTTGTTTGGATCAACACCTTCCTTTAGTTGAGTTCTCATGGAACAATATATTTTATTCAAGAAAATATATATCACTTTATTAAGACTTCTATGGAATGAATTATATAATTCAAACATGTTGGGATGTATTTGGAGAAAAAAACAGGCACATAATATAGATAATTAAATGATATAAATGTTTATATCCATTAAACAACTTATCAAGGAATCTCTGAGTCGACCTTAAATTTATGTGGAATATTGTTGCCATGATATGGAATTTGAAGATGGTGAGATTGTTTTTTATGAATTTCTCCATGCAAGGATGTTATAAGGTACAAAAATAAAGGAAAAAATATTATTAGGTATATTGGACACTTCAATATTCTTGATCGATTAGGTAAAATGGCTTATTACTTGTCGCTTCCATTGAAACTCAGTTAAGTCCACAATGTCGTCCATGTTTCTTTTTTGAGGAAGTACATACCTGATACTTCAAATTTACTGAACTCATAAGTCACATCACTAAATCATATGAATTAAAACCTTTGAATATTTTTGATCAAATATTTAATGTTATATGAAGCTAGACCACTCATCAGGTCAAGCATTTAAAGGAAGACCACCAACTACATGAAGCAATTTGGGAACATGAGGATATAATTAAGTATATGTATGCCCATATTTCATTATTTGTGTAGTGAAATTTAAAGGGAGAAATTAATTTTAATGGTATTATTATATAACACCCTAAGTATTTATGAAATAAAATTTTTTCAAATAATTTTAATTTTCTCAATAACTCTTGTAATACAGGACTCCAAATATTAATGAACTACGATATGCTCTAAATATAATTATTTAAATGTGACCATTATAACATAGCTATTAAACATATTTCTATTGGTATTAATATTAACAGATTTTATAATTAAATTTATTGGTTCTAGAAAAAGAAAATATACTGATAAATAAATTCTTAATTTTATTAAAGCCTTTATATATTTCAAATATAAATTTTCTCCCAAGAAATATTTTCGTTAATTGTGTGAAAAAATATCAAAACTAAAATTTTATGCATTTATAAAATTTATTACGAAAATAAATTTCAATTTTTGAATCATCATTTAAAATTTATCATAGGGTAATTTTGGTGATATTTCTAAAAATAATCCTTTCTAAATGAATAGTGAAAATATTGATATTTATTGAAATCCACCTTTTTATTTAATTAATTAAAAACATTTAATTTTATTAAAATAATTTAAAAGTTATATTAATTCTGTTAAATAATTACTACTACAATTTCGGAAATTTTAATCAATTTAATATTTAATTTTCATATAAATTTGTTCTCTACTTTTGAAAGTGTTTTTTTGGAGAATTTTTTTCTTGTCACGTTGTGGGATTATCATTAAATTAAATTTTACAAACATGTGAATTGAATTCGGGAAAATGTATTCCAAAATTATAATAATCATAATTAATATTATATTATAAGGGAAACATAATTTTTTTCTAATGAATAGTAAATACAATAAAAATTAATTACCTGATTTTGGTTAAAACGAGTTTTCCATGGAGTAAACCGACAAATATTTGTTTTAAAATGAGATATAAAATGTTAAAAAATATTTTATGTCCATATGTATACCTTATATCATCTAAGGCTCGATAATGATCCATTTTGGTGCTTTTTGTTATGTTTAAAATGTGGCTATATCTTTTTTTCTTTTAAAACAATACAAAAGTGTCCCTTCTCCAACTTATAAAAGGGAACTCACACTCCTCTACTCTTCGCACTGCCAAAAAAATTGGATAGTACAAGACCTAATCATATACATTTATTAACTACATAAAAACATCATATATTACTTATATTTTTTTGTTAAACACTACTAAGAATGATTTAGGTATAAACCTAAAGAGGATCTCTGATTAAGAGGTGTAATTCTAAACTATGTGTCTTTTTATATCATATTCTACCTCCTTAAAATATTTTTATAACATTATTATATTATAACATAAATATCTATCATACAAAAATATTTTAATATGTTAATATAATAATCAATATCCTTATCAACTTCCATGAAATGAGAAAGCAAACCATTGATCATGTGTACGGCAGACTACCACCTCATGAAATTATATAATTGTTTTTCCATAAATACCTCTAAAAGATGAAAATAATGAAAATTTCAAAGTATATATATGATATTAATATCATAATTTTAATTCTCTAATTATAATATCACATATACATTCTTACCTTTGAGTCTGTTGAAAAATAATAACGTTTCTCATTCATACGAGTGGACTACCTCCTCCACCAAGCAATTTGATACATGTTTCAGTTTATTTTTACATGAATGTTAATAATTATATATATGAAATTATTATATATGATGTATATTACCTAAAAAATATTCTATAATGGTGATTTATATTTTAACATTCTTGTTTTCAATCTATCAAGAAAATAGAAGCAATGTTCGTGTGTATGTACAACCTACAATCTCCAAAAATATTGTAATTTAATTTCACTATCTAACATTAATGGAATACTAAAAACACATAAAAATGAATTTATATTAGATTTATATAATTTTTAACATTCATTATATTATGTAAATATGATCAAATAAAATGTAATGAATCTACCAAACCAAAACCAACATGACAAATGAATGAGTTATTGCAAGAAATAGTGACATTTACAAAGAAATTTTAATGAATCGGTGATAATCGTACAAAAGTAAATGATATGTTGTATATTATATATGATTATGTCTTAATAATAGATTAATAATAATATTATATTTATATTTATTGTGCTATAGGTTCCAATAAGTATAAATAAATACGAGACATGAATTAATGGATTTTTGTCCCACTTTTTTTTATGTGGGACCCATGTCTTATACACGACATTTTTCTTTTTTGTGGTGTATATATTACAAAAAAATTTTATTTATTATCCATATAAGAAACATTACATGGGTATACATATCCATAAAGGGTAATTTCTTTCATAGGTCTTACGATTCAAAAAATATAAAATTTATAAAGGATTTATGTTATGATATCATTATTTATCAGGATTAATTATCATTAAGTTTGAAATGATGAAATATTATGATCTATTTTTCAGGAACACCCTAGATTTTTTATCATATAGTAATTTATATATAAAAAAGTTTCCCTTACATTTTAATATCTTTAATTACTCAAGATATAATATAAATTCTTTTTTAGAAAATCAAATTTAATTATCACTTCAGTCAAAAAATATTTTTCTTCCTTTTTAATGATTTATGAAATAGTAATCAAGAATGTTTATACTATTATAAAAATATTTTTCAATTATTTAATTTAAAAAAAAATTAAAATCAATATTCATTTCATTTTCTAGATGATTCACTTAAGACTTTTTACAACACATGTGAAATGAATATTTATAAATGTATATAGAATGAATGATATTTTACACCAACATGGAAACAAAATGATTTAAAAATTCAATTAAAAGTTCAAAAGTTTTTTCATAAATAAAATAATTTCCTTATTATTTATGGAATTTTTATATTTTAATTTATTTATTTTTCAATATGAATGGTTAATTTATACAAGAAATCTTCCAAGTGATCTTTCAAAATTATTTTCCTTATATAATGACACCCATTTATGTTACTTAAGATTTACTATGGATATCATCCAATGATATCATAATTTTTCTTTCTCTAGATAATTTTCTATGATGAATTTATGACTATGAATATCATTCCATTTCCATGGGTTATTCTATAATGAAAATATTAAATTTTTATGAAACCCATTTATTTTCATGGGTTCTGGTATGATGAATGTTTTATGATCATTTGGAATAGATATGTATTTTTTTAATTATGTGATGGGTGTTTCTCATATATCTCTCTAATGAATTTGGAAATTATTGATATCCCATGAGATAAATTTTTTTTGATTGGGTAGTGTACATTGTTCAGTAATGAAGATATTACACTATGATAATATTTGGAGTAAACCATGACTTCTATGAATGTTTTGTGAGTACACAAATTCCACTTTGATAGTTTCACAAATGATCCTTTTGTTCTAAGGAAATTATTTTATATGCCTATTTGTATGATAAAAATGTAAATATCATGTATAAAACCCCAAGATTTCATAGCACGTTATCTCTTCAAAAAAATTCAATAACTAGCGCTACACGCAACACCGAGTTCGAGCACACCATGTCTTACCAAAATATTCTTTCAAAATGATGTTATGAATATTATTAACAAAATTTTGAATTTTTTATACTCCATATAATTTTATAATCCATATTATGTGTTTCTTAGACATAATATAAGAACAAATTCATTTTTTCAGATACAAGAAGTATTTAAAAAATGTAATTTTACTGCCTTTTAATGGAAAACTTTTTTGAAACCAATATTTGACACTTTTATATATTCAATTTAATGAAATAAAATTATTATTTATAATCATGACATTTAAATTTATTTTGGATAATGTTTTGTACTTTTGTGCTAACTTTCATATTTTGATGAATAGTGAAAAATACTATATTTTAATTAAAAACAACTTTTTAATTGAAATAATTTATAGTGCTAAATAATACATTTGAGTGGTTTTAAAGTATAATTAGATTATATTTTTATCATATAATATACTTTAGGTCATTGGATGTAATTTAACATTTAAACTGGACATAAACAAGTGTTAATCTTTTGATAGTTATTAATTCTTAAAAATAGGATTTTGTTTTGACAAGAGAAATTAATTTTAAATTATTTTATGCCACTTCTGTGTTTTGAATTTTGAAAAAAGAATTCCATATTTGGAATCTGGAGGTCTAAATTTTATAAATATGTAACTTTTATTTTTTGACACTAGGAATATTTACTTTAGTAAATATTTTATTTACCATGGTTAAATGGTTAATCGGGTAAATAAGGGTAATGAAATATTATTATAATAATATTAAATTATCCTAACATGTGTTATTTTACTATTTTTGATATATTTACGACCAAGGGCATCCTTGGGTCGATTTGGGGACCACTTAGAGCCACTGGAGATGGATAATGGCACTTATTTTTAATTAATTTAAAGTAAAGACAAAAATGACATAAACATATATATTTAAGTAAAATAATTTTTAAAAGGTGTTATATATGTTATATTTTCAACTATAAATATTCATTAAAAATAAAAAACAATTTCCTATGTAATGGTTGTTTATTCATAATTTTTAGACATTAAATAATTAAATTTATTTAGGACATGATGATGATGCTGTAATTACCTTATTAGTGAAAGAATCAAATAAATGGTATAATAAATATTTAAATAAATATAATTTCAATGTTTCTATGATAGAAAGGATTTTTCATGGTGAATATGACATGTCAAGATTGATTCAATATATCTTGTTCTATGTATTCTTGTTCTTATGACTTGCACATAAACCAAATACTTAATAGTTTCAAAATTGACATAAATGAGTTTTTTAAAAAATATTATATTATTAACTTATATAATATTCCTAAAAATATTAGGTTCCTCAAAAGTGATAAAATAATATTATATATGTCATTAATGAACCAATTGTGGTTATTCTATGTTTAGAGTATGTTTATTAACCATATTGGGTAAGAATACAAGAAGGCACGATAAAAGTTAAACTATTTAACTAATAGTTCAATCTAAAATATAAGCTTAATATGGTGACCTAAACCTGTATAAAACCTATCAGTTGAGTGGATTTCTACCAATACACACCTTATACTTGAAAAAAATCATTTTTGAGCCATTATAAACTGAAAATGATTTTATTATAAAATAATATTTCAAGCCTTTCCTAAAGTGACTCTCACCTCTCTTATAAGGAGGAACTTCCCCTTATCTCAAAATCACAACACCAAATCTATTTGGCTCGAAAACCCCCTACCCAAATAAACTCCAAACATCCCTCACATCAACCTAGATTCCTTACATGCATCAAAAAGTCAACCAAATGAGCCCTTTTGATCAACTCAAAAGGAAACACCTGAAGAAGATGGAATAATTTCAGCAACCTCTTTCAAGTTCTTTTCTTCTTCAAATTCCACTTTCTTTGTTGTTTCTATACCAAAATTATAACTCCATGTACATATAAATAATTTGAACTAATTATAAATATGGTACAACCATATTCATTATTCTATCCATCCTATGAATGATAATGCCACCATGTATGCGTACGTACGGCTTACCGTGGTGTACTTTGTTATACAACACTATGTTATTTTAATGGATATAATGATAATTGATATGTATATAAATAATGAAAATAACATTATAATGTCTCTGTAAAATTAATATACCTTCTGATTCCACACCTTTCAATCAATAAGAAAATGGCATCATCACTCATGTGTACATACGACCTACCATCACCATAAATGGGGATTTACATTTCATATATCCATCTACTATACATATTTATAATCTAAATATATATTATAAATAAATCATTTGTTACATTCTTGAAATATTAAAATCATGATCTAAATTATACGATCAAGAATAACAAGTTAAAACACGTATAATAAAGAAAGCAATTATTACCCGAAATGTTAATTTAACATGGAAACCATTATTTAATGTGTTGTATAAAGTCATAAATGAATCATTTATGATATAATATATATGAATATGGTTCTTTTATAATTTAATAATATACTATGGTCATTATACCGGATGTTAAACATACCCTTGACCAAAATAAAGCGCAAGTTATTGGTTAATTTCACAATCTCTTTATTATCTGAGTTTGTTTTAACATAAGTATCTACTGTGACATAATTATTATCCTTGTACATGTTTCATAAAAGAGTTTTCAAAAGGATTATTTTTAAGGGAATTCTTTTACTAAAACTTCATTTTAAATATTTTAAATATGTATTCTTCTAAACCTTTCTCATTAATGTCCATGTTTTCAAAATGGTTTAAGGATTTATTTATATGGACATGAATGTTTTAAAATGCTAATTACTTTCAAAAGTTTTAAAGTCTTACGAGACACATTGATTCAGAATTGTCTTTTAGAAGACTTCCTTTATAAATTATGTGACTTTTAAATGATTTCATGAAAAAGGGATATTTCTCTCAAAGCTTTTTACTGATCATTTTCTACTATGTCAACATCCTTTATGGGATATTATTTTTGATCGAGGTTGATTTATTATGATAAAATTATTTCTTATTTTATTAAAGATTTTTTGATATGTTTTTACAGTGTATGTGTTATTTTATATAATTCATGGTTTATGGATAAAGTATTGACATTTATTATGCTAGTTTTAATATGAATGTTTATGTTATGTTTAAACCTTTTAATATGAGGTATGTATTGTACTTAGTATGTGATGGGTGGAGCCCGGTATAGCTCATCGGTGCATCGGTAGGTCTCATGAGACACTTAGACATGGAATTGGATGAGGGCTTTCCCAAATTTGATATATGGTTTGGCCCGAGGCCTTAATCAATTTTAGACATCTTGTCGAGGCCTTGGAAAATTGATTTAGAATGTCCGGAATTATAAATTCCCTCATTATGAAAATAATATTGATGGTTCATGAGATTATTTGACTTGTAGAATACCCATGACTATGTTTTATTATGTCACTATTTACTCAACTAATATTCCTGCCATAATGTGTACAAGTTTATTATTTGTAAAGGCATCTATTTTCAATTATTCACCATGCACAATGTTTATGTTATCATCTGCTGTATTTCTTACCCTTACTGGGTGTTTGAGCTCATAACATTCTTATGTTTTCGTTTCCCAGGATTCCAAGAAGTGTATTATGATTGAATATCATGGTTACACTTAGGGATTAATGGTGTTCTCAAAGGATCATTTATGTTGTGTTTTATTTTTATAATTTTTAATGTAACATTCATGTATGTAATATATTTTCCAAGACTACTAAACTTATTGGTCCTTCAGGACTTGATTCCTTGTAATCCTACAAATGTAATAAAATAATGCACCAGCTCTGGGCTTCTGGGGTCGGGGCATTACCGTTGGTATCAACGGAATTTTAGCAACAACCTTGTAAATAGATTTGGATAAACTCTGATTAGAGAACATTACCCTAAGCTATACATTAAGGATTAGTATAGAAGAAATTCCTATAATTTCGGTAATAAATATATTTTGTTAATTTACCAAGCAATAAATCTAGGTCTAGATATGAGAATATAGAGGTGGCTCTAGCACAGATGTACCTAGGAGTGAAAACTAAGACAAGGAGTTTTGGGCTTCACCCGTGGTATCCTGGTACACAACAAAAGGCCTAGCTGCACTCTTGGTTACAACACTCCTTGATGATATGCTTAAGAAAATTCAAATTTACTTTAAAAGCTATTATGAAGGATTTAAGAGTAAATATTTTCTCAAAGAAAACATTTTATGATTATTGATTATATGCATAATCGGTTCAATTTAATTGTGGAATTTTAAAAGTTTTGGAATTGTGCATTGCGATTCATAAACTCACATGGTGTATGCCATTGTTTATAAATGTCGTTTAGTTTATGGAATTAGAATTCCCGCAATATGCAAGATTAGAATATTAAGAAGGATCATATCTCTCATTATATTAAGCCAACATTTAAAAGGGAAATAGTCTCCCACATATTCTCATAAAATTAAGAAATAGTATCTTGTGTTAATAAGATAATTAAATAATTCTCTAAGTCATATTACTTTTAATGGAAGAAATAGAAGAAAAGGATGGTAGAGAAAATGATGGATAAAAGGAACAGGGGAAAGAAGTATTTTCCCATATGTGATAACTATGGAAAGAATAACAGTTGTAAATGCTTTAAGGGAATGTGATTTTGTTATATGTGTGGATAGAAAGGACACCAAGTACGTGATTTTAAGGGTAAGAAAAAATTTTCAAATGTAGAATTATTCATCTGCAAGGAGTTGGGACACTATGTGAATCAATGTCTAAATCATCATAGTCTACCCCAAATGATGATATTAGATAATAATCATGTTATAATACTTCCACAGATGAAGAGAAATGACTACTGTTATTATTTTGTTATTAAAGATTCATTTCATTAGAGTGTTGTATCAATGATATACTAGTTATATGAATTATGTAAATAAACAAGGATTGTACAAAAGTACTATTTCATTAAGGATTTGAGATTGTATAGCACCAAGTAATGTTACACTATTTGAGGTTAATTTTTTTTGGAAAAAACATGGTTGAAGGAAAGGTAAACCAAAATATGGTCCTGATATCTAGGTAGTGATTTTGGAATAAGAGGTGGTTGATTTTGATAAATTATATGGGATATTTTTGACTACCTTGGAACTAATTAATGGTTTGTTTATTCTATCATTATGGTAATATTCAAATTGTTTGGATATAAAGAATATATATAGAATTCTATAAGGAAGAAGGGAGAATGAATGTAATCAATAAGGTTTTATGGTAATTCAGGGTGTTACCATGTTTTAAAAGAATACAATATGAAGGTATTCTTATGTTATTACGTGAAAATGAGATCTTCATTTTGTTTACCTTCTTTATAAATTTTGGATTGTGAGTTTGGACAGAAGTATTTTAGATAAGTCTAAAGGAAGGAATGGATTATGTTTTTCATTGGATACTATTATTAAGGTTAATTAATTTCATAAGATTATATTTCTATTGTTATAAAAAAGGACAACCCGGAGGTCGGGTGACAACCCATCGCATCCAGCAAGGCCGTGAGACTTGAACCCGCAACCGAAGGGCGACAGGGTTGGATCACCTACCAAAGGAAT
The DNA here is from genome assembly GCA_963277665.1 of Viscum album. Lineage (NCBI taxonomy): Eukaryota > Viridiplantae > Streptophyta > Magnoliopsida > Santalales > Viscaceae > Viscum > Viscum album. Next base: position 437,607,995 of record OY728155.1, on the reverse strand, counting down.
ATGTGATGTCCTAGTTTCTATTATGTAGTTTTTAGTAGCCAGACAAATGAATTATAGATTCATTATTTTTTGGAACTCTACACAATTAGGACAAATAAAATATTTTGGATTTTATTATATTTTGTAGGGAAATATGAGTTTGTGGTAGGAATTAGTTCAAGGATGAAACTGTACTTGTAAAGTGTATATATATAACCTCTTATTTTATGAATAAATTAATTTTAAACATTAGGGAAGGGATCTTAAAACAAAAATGTGTTATCATAATACCATATGTTTTGTTGAACCGATGATATTTCACATCATCTTGGATTGATGGCTTTGAGGCCCTCAATTTTAAACTTGATTAGGATTGATGACCTCAATCACTCCCTATAAATATTTACATTTTTCCTCCAATCATGTGTCTCTAATTTCATGAATGTTTTCCAAATCGATATCATAATTTTGTGGTGACTTTTTCATTTCTCGTTCCCTCTAATTAAGACTAAATTTCATAAAACCAATTTCCGATGTGGTTTTTTCACAATGTTATTTTTCTATTTTTAACAATTTATTTTCAAAGAACAATTTAAAATTGCGAGGATTCGATTTATTTAAGGTGGGGATAATTTAACACCCCCAGATTTCATAATACAATATCTCTTCTAAGAAATTCAACAACTTTCACTACAGGCCACACCATGTTCGAGCGCAACACGACTTACCAAACTAGTAATTTAAAAATCACATATGAAGAGTATTAAATGAATTTTAAATTTTATATACTCCATATATTTTTAGAATCCATATTATGGGTTCATTATAAATAATATAAGAACAAATTTGCTTTTTCTATTAAATGTAGTAATTAAAAAAAATGCAATTTTACCACCTTTTAATGGTAATCCTTTTTAAAAACCAATAATTTACACTTTTATATATTATATTTAATAAAATTAAATTATTTATTAGAATAGGGACATAAACATTTAGTTTGGATAAATTTTTGGTACTTTTCTCATAACTTTCATATTTTGATGAATAGTGAAAAAATATAAAATTTTTATTAAAAACAACTTTTTAATCGATACAGTTGATAGTGTTAAATTATAAATTTTAGTTGTTTTAATGTATCATTAGATTATATTTTTATAACTTAATATTATATAGTTCATTGGATGTAATTTCACATTTTAACTGGACATAAACAAGTGTTAATCTTTTAATAGTAATTATTTCTTAAAAAGAAGATTTTTGTATTTTGACAAATTGAATTAATTTTAAATTAATATATGAAAATTCTGTGTTTTTAATTTGGAAAAATGGATTCTGTATTTGGAATCATGAGGTCCAAATTATGTAAATAGGTAACATTTTTTAAACATTATGAATATTTATTTCAGTAAATATTTAATTCATCATTGTTAAAGGGTAAATCTGGTAAATAAGGGTAAACGAATATTATTATTATAATATTAAATTATCCTAACATGTTTCCTATTACTATTGGTTGATACATGTCCAACCACATTAATTATTTGGTCGATTTCGAGACCACATGGAGTTACTTGAGTGTGATAATGACAATTTATATTAATTAATTTAAAGTAAAGACAAAAATGACATAATCATATATCTTTTAGTAAAACAATTTTTACAGGGTGTTATATAAGTTATCATTTCGACTAAAAATATTCAATAGAAATATTAAATCATTTCCTACATAGTGTAATTTTATTTATAATTTCTATGAGTTAAATAATTAAATATATTTATGACATAATGACGATGAAATATTTACCTTATTAATGAATAAATCAAATAAATGGTTTTATAAATATTAAAATAAATAAAATTCTAAACATTTTATGACATAAAAGAATTTTCAAAGTGAATATTACATGTTAAGATTTATTCAATTTATGGTTTTCGATGTAATCATGTTGTTATGACTTCCACATAAACCAAATACTAAATAGTGTCAAAATTGACATAAATGAGTTTTTAAAACAAATATTATATTATTAAATTATATAATATTCATAAAATTCAACGGTTCCACCAAAGGTCATAAATAATATTATATATGTTATTAATGAACCATTTGATGTTATGTTAGAAGTTTATAGTATGTTTATTAACCATTTTTTGTAACAATACAAGAAGTCGCGATATAAGTAAAACTACTTAATTAATAGTTAAATCTAAAATATAAGGTTAATATGGTGACCTAAGCCTCTATAAAACCCATTGATTGATAGTTTTTTGACCCATCCCCACCTTAGAATAGAAATAAATTATTTTTGAGCCATTATAATCTGAAAATGATTTTATTATAAAATAATATTTCAAGATTTTCTTAAAGTGACCATAACCTCTTTTATAAAAGGGAATTCCCCTTAACACTAAATCACACCTCCATATTCGTTTGGCTCGGACAACCCCTACCGAAATATCCTCCCAACTTCTCTCAAATCAACCTAGTGTCCTTACTTTTATCATAAATCCATCCTATAGATCCCTTTTGATCAACTTAAAAGGAAACACCAGAAGAAGAGGAAATAATTTCACCACCCTCTTTCAAGTTCTTTTCTTCCTCCACTTCCCCTTTCTATTTTGATTCCTTTAAAAAATAATAACTTCATAACCATCTACATAATGTGATGTCATTATAAATATTTTATAATTATTTTCATTATTCCATCCATCAAATGATTGATAATCTCACCATGCGTGCGTACGTACGACTTACCGTCTCCACACCATGGTGTAAAGAGTTATTCAACACTATGTTATTTGGATGGATATAATGATGAGTAATATGTATATAAACAATGAAAATAACATGATAATTTCTCTTTAAAATTATTATATCATCCAATTCCACACCTTTTAATCATTAATGAAATGACATTGTTACTCATATGTATGTATGACTTACCTTCTCCACGACGCGATAAGATTCATTTCCACATTCACCATACAACAATGATTATAAAAATATATCATATTAATAAATATTTAATATATGACATAATACTTATACTTAATATATATATATGTACTTACATATATCTTATTCACTTACTTCCATTTACTACGATATTAAAATGGAAACATCGTTTATGCATACGTACGACCTACGGTCTCCATAAACGGTGTTTTACATTTCTTATATCTATCGACTATACATATTTATATTCTAAATATATATGATATATAAATCATGTGTAACATTTTAGAATTATGTAAATCATGATCTAAATGATGCGATCAAGAATAACATGTTAGAACACGTACGCTATAGAAGGATATTATTACCCAGAATGCTAATTAAACATGAAAATCCTTATTAAATGGTTATTATAACGTCATAAATGAATCATGTATGATATAATAAATATGAATATGGTTATGGTATAATTTAATAACATACTATGGTCATTATACAGAAGTTTAAATGTACCCTCGACCAAAGGAAAGTGCAAGGTAAGGGTTAATTTCACAATCTTTTTATTATTTGAGGTTGCTTTTATGTAAGTATCTACTGGGACATATTTATTATCCATGTACATGTTTCATAAAATATTTTTAAAAATTATTACTTTTATTGGACATTTTTTACGAAAAATTCATTTTAAATGTTTTATAGATTTATTCTTCTACACCATTCTCATTAATGTCAATGTTTTCAAAATGGTTTTAAGCATTTATTTATATAAAAATGAATGTTTTAAAATGTTAATTCGTTTCAAATGTTTAAAAGTGGTATGAGAAACATTGATTCAAAAATATCTTTTAAATGAATTAATTTATAAATTAAGTGACTTTTAAATGATTTCATGAAAAAGGGATATTTCTCCCAACAATTTTTACTGATCATTTTCCACTATGTCAACATCCTTTATGGGATATTATTATTGATTGTGGTTGATTTATTATGATACAAAATTTCCATATTTTATTGAAGATTTTGTGATATGTTTTGGCTGTGGATGGATTATTTTATACCATTCATGGTTTATGAATAATGTATTTACATTTAGTATTCTAGTTTTAATACGAATATTTATGTTATGTTTATATATTTTCATATGAAGAATGTATTAGACATAGTATTTAATGAGTGGAGCCTGCTATAGTTCCTCGGTGCATCGGTAGGTCTTATGAGACAATTAGATGTGGAATTGGTCGAGGCCTTTACAAAATTTGATATATGGATTTGGTTGAGGCCTTAATCATTATTAGAGGTCTTGGAAGAGGCCTTAAAAATATGTTTCATAATGTCCTACATTATACATTCCCTCATTATGAAAATAATATTGATGGTTCATATTATTATTTGAAAAGTAGAATTCCAATGAATTTGTTTTATTATTTCATTATTTACGTAGCTCATATTCCTTCCATAAGTTTTACATGTTTATTATTTGTAAAGGAATGTGTTTTCAATTATTCACCATGCCTAATGTTTATGTTATCTTCCGATGTATTGCTTACCCTTACATTGTTTTTGAGCTCACCCATTTCTTATGTTTTATTTTCCTAGGATTCCAAGAAGTGTATTTTGATTGATAAATAGGGTAAAGATATGGGATTAAATGATTTCTCAAAAGATCATTTATGTTGTGTTTTATTTTCTAATGTGTAATGTAATGTTCATGTATGGAATCTATTTTCCAAGACTGCTAAAATGATCGGTCCTTTGGGACATAATTACTTGTAATCATGCCAATTTATTAAAATAAACCACGGGCTCTAGGATTCTGGGGTTGGCGCATTACAGTCGGAATCAATATAAGTTTAGCTACAACCATAGAAATAGATTTAGATAAACTCTTATTAGAGAAAATAACTAGCGTTCTGAAGAGGTAGGATGTTACAAAGTGGTATTAGAGCTTTACTTTGTTTTACTATTTTGTGTATAATATGCAAGAGATAAAGGAATGTGTTAGAGTCTATATTAGATATTGGGATGGTGTGTCAAGAATATATATTTTGATTAGAATTCCATGTTTCTATGGATATGATTGATGTTTTTGGTATTAGTTGTTTTGGTTTTATATATATGATTTTCACATTGTGTAATTAACATGATGTTTGGACAGATTATTAGTTATGGATTTTTACCTCTTACCTTATTAGAAAGAGACCCATTATAGAATTGACTCTTGTCACATAATGGAATGTGTATTATCATGAATAATTATACGAATGTAGGGATAGACAATAAATGTTTTCCTACCTATGTTTTATTTTTATAATTAATGAGATTCTCACTTTTTAAGGTGTCATCAAATACTAGTACTATGATTTAAAATAAAAGTACATTGTTGACTTCTACTAAGATAGAATAATGTGTATATTTATTTCCTTATGATCTTAGGTAGTGTGTATCCCTGGTGATATAGTCCATAATGATGATGAAATAGTCCCTCAGTGTATAGGATAGGGAGTAATCCTAGTGGGTTAGTATGGCACAAGGTTCCTTAGTGGGAAACCCTTAGTGGGTGGTTATTATTAGGGTTTCAGTTTTTTAAAATATTAGTAAAAATCTATATGGTGTTTCCCATATATTATGGAGTGTAATTTTACATAAATTGGCCTATGGGGTTGGTTTTCCATTTTACTAATAATTGAAGACAAATTCATTGTCCATGACAGTTGCGAACGGTGGGTTTCTGATTCTTGAGGGAGAAATATTGCTGGTGGATAATCAGTATAGAACTATTCCCTTTTTGGATGGTGAAATAACATGAAATGTATGTGGCATATGTGAAATGTGAGACCCTGGAGTGGGTGGATGATGTGTGATATTCCTTGTTATGTTTTATAAGGGAGTGTGAATGAAGCCCTGTGTCATGACCCATCCCCCGAGGCCCGTTACATGACTACCACAAGCCCACCTTCCATAGGTCAGGGGCTGGCGAGTAGCAGCGAAAGGTGTATCCCTAAAATTGGAAGGCATTAAATTTAAACCTATACAATCTAACATAGTAGAATGCAACAAAAGGAATCCACATAGACTAGAACACAACAAAAGAAAATGTTATGTAAACTGCTGTAGTAAAGAGTGATTAAAGTAAAAGGGCTAGAATACAAGCCCAATTAGGGAAGTACAAGTACGATTGAAAAGTAAAAAACAACTAAAAAGGTGAAAAGAATCTCCTAGATAGTCCACTATGGATCCTACCTGAAGGGTAGGTATATCTCATGATTAGTAGTAACTGTGTCACGTCTCGCAAAATGGTCCACCTCTGAGCACCATCCAGTACTAGCTCCCCCAGCCTTGATCAGTGCTATATGTCGTCTGTACAAGACACAACAAGGCGCGGGCAAAGCCCATGTAAGGGTGAGAATAACGATACTCAGTAGGGACCCCGAGACCCCGTAGGTCTCTGAGAAAATCGAAAATAAAAATCACAAAGCATGATCTCAATCACAAAGCACAAGGAAATATACACAGTTCAATTAGAGCCTCATCTCAAACAAGGTATACAACTTAGTGAAATAGGTTTATGATTATGGCCCACATAGGATCTCTCTGAAATCTGATAGCCAGCCACGAGAATCTCTAGGGGTATGTAACATCCCCATTCACAATGTCTAACTTCTTGGATGCTGGAGAACTACTTCTCTTTAGAGTATAGTGGGCCTGCCAGGTCACATAGTGTTGCTTTCCACTAACCTTGAACTACTGAGGTACTCCTCCCCGTCGCTTACTGTTGGTCTTCTAGACCACACAGTGCCTCCCTCCCCCACTATGAACTACTGAGGTACTCCTCCCCATCGCGTAACATGGCTGCTACACACCATGTCCTACTGAGGTACTCCTCCCCATCGCGAACAGTGGCAGTCAAGTCACTCCAAGTCAAAAAGTCAGCAATCGTCGTGTGTCAGCCAGTCACAGGGTTTCCTACCTAGTGTGCTTGGGGGAAACTCTCCCCAAGCCATCAAATATAATTCAACCAGCACATAGTCTCACAAGAAGTAACCCGATAATCTGTTATTTCATAAGGGTTCAAATGCAATAGATGACGCGTCAATCGGTTGCCCGATTTTTGCGTTACTGGCATTTCAGTGTCAAGGGCCTGGTTGGATTTGTGTGCAATCCAACCCATCCATAATCCAAGTTTCTCTAAAACAATCATGTATAAATTCAAAAGGACTATCTCTCTCTAAGGGTTCTGATGCCTTAGACATTTCATCAAATGGACGTCCAATTCTTGAGATAAGGCCCTTTATGTGTTCCTCGATGGTAATGGGTTCGGGTCTGGTCTGCCTCAATCAGACCGGCCTGACCTTGTTCGACATTGGCAGACCCTGTTTGGAATGGGCTGACCCGGGTTGACCCAGCCTGACCAGGGTAAACCCAACATGCTGGGCCTGGCCCGACCTGACTGGATTGAAGGTCCGATCGTTGGGTCACGGGTTCGCAAGATGGGCCGCGGGTTGGCCCGCTGAGCGGTGGTTTCGTCCAATGGAGTGACTCGGCGGTGCCACCCGCCTTACGGCGTGGTCATCTAGGGATACTAGGTTGCACCTCGTCTGAGTATGGATGATGTTGCGCAGAGCCACATCAGTAGGTCATTCTATGGGGGTTCACCCCAACGTGGTGCCCCATGGCGCCGCGAGTCCTCCGTGCCGCCAGGGGCGCTGCTGACGCACACCCCATCTACCAGCTCTCGGTAGATCTGGTGGACCCTTCATCCTACTACATCCAACACAGGCCACAACCTTGATCCTTCTAGGGGCACACCCTGCCTCCACTACGACGGCTCTATCACGGTCGGCCGACGTTTCAGCCTTCCTCTCCTCCGGTCACCATGACTGATATGTTGTGTCCCTCCATTTTCATTGATGGTGCACGACAGTGCACTGCACCGCCTCCTTGTCAGACCGGTGTAGGCTGCTCAAACGACCTTCATGGATTTGTATTGCGGCATTATCTTGCGGCATGCTTCGAAGCACTATCCACAACATATTCGGTCGATGTCATCGTGTTTTCGGTCTTCCATGGAGGAATATTGATTTGACAAATATAGCTGAGGGATCAGACTCGGATCGTTAGTCCCGCAGCCTCCATGTAGGCTCATAACATGATGGGGTTAAGTGTTTAATAACAATTGAATTGATCAACAAGAAAAACCCCAGAAGGTTCCCTACAACGAACTCCCGCAATAACGCATGGATCGCGGTTCATCCTATTAGTCGGTTGACCCACATTCTTCATGTAATTTCATGAACGGGAAGAGGGAATAAAAAAAGCACAAAGAAATAACCCATACCTCGAAAACATATTAGGGATCATCCTTGATTGAAGGTGGTTCGGCGTTATTCGTCCCTGCAACTGGTTCCCAATGACTCCACTCATATGTCACCTTTCGGTTCGTTGTTCGGTGTTGCCCGTCACCTCCCACTGGTTTGGCTCTATCTTCTAAGGGTCTGGCATCATGGCACTCCATCAACAATTCATTTCATGGTGAAGCTATGCTGGTACCTCCCACCAAGCTCCATATATATAGGGAGAGGGAGGGTAAGTAACAACGTTGGAATTTAATGGGGTCTCCTTAATTAGGATGCTTCCTAATTTCCCCCAACATTGTTGTTACATAGATTAGAGTGTCAAGCCATTTATTGGATTGAAACGTTCCAGTCCCACCTTAACACTTGTCCATTGGAGGAATAGAATAATAATAAAATAAAAATTTATTTTATTTATTCTATTAAAAAGATCAAAAACTAACTTTTTCCTCGGACCTATTTCGGTCTAAGTGAAGCCTCCCATATAATAATTCTAGTGCCACATATTCAACAGTGCCTTTGGATTTTTAATATGAGCAACATTTCTACAGTTAGAAAATGTCTCTCACTCATTCACTAAGCTTAACCAATAAAAGTTTGGATAATTATTAATGGTCACCCTCAACCTGCACCGATCGAGGTTAGTCACTATCTAAGGGAAATATTCCCCAAATAATCAAACCGTTCTCACGAATTTTTAATCAGAGTTACCATTTAGATGTTATGGATTTGACAATAAAATAATTATTACTTAATTATTTTATTTACGGCCTAAAACTAACTTTCACTGGTGGCCTGCGCCGGCCAATGTTAGTATTTTCCTAATGATAGAATAACCTCACATTTTCAGGGGTGGTCTCGGATTTTTAATCCGAGTTACCATACGTGAGTTATAAGAATATAAAAAAACAATTTTATTTAATTATTTTATTTATGTTTATTCCATTTTCAGTTTTTTCACAGGAGGCTTGCACCGACTAAACATAAGTCGTGCCCAGGGTTAACCCTCTTTCCTGAATGTAACGGTGCCCTACGATTTCAGATCTGAGTAACTGTTTATGTGTTATTCCACATTTTTTGGAAAACAGATTACGCGTGCTAAATAAAGCATAACTAAACATTGCCATATCATTCCAAGCACTCTAGGTGTTGGAATCACGTGACATAAATTTTTATGGTGTCATAATAATTATAATAATTAAACAAAATTATATGGAATTTCTGGGACATTAAATTTTCCCCACATTATGGCTTTACATTCTAAAAATCTCAAAAAAAAGGAAAATCAAACAAAAGACGGGTGTTGAGAACAAATCTTAGCCTCCTACTCCCATGTCCTCCCCTGGAGGTTCTCGTGCTTCTAGGGAACGCACACTGGAGGTATCAACCACCCCCAAAGGACACTCTCATGTTGATCATCAATATCTACTAGAACCTTTGTAAATGTCTCCCCATCATCTAAGTCTAGCTCACCATGGTCGATGATGTGAGGTGGGTCCTACATGTATCTCCTTAGTTGGGATACGTGGAAGAGGATGTAAACCTTCTCCTAGTAAGGTGGAAGTTCCAAGTGGTATGATAACTCACTTATCCTCCTAAGTATCAGAAAAGGAATGACAATCCTCTATGATAACATGTCATCGTAGCCATATCTCTGTATTCCCTATCAAGGGGAGACTCACAAGGATACGTGGTCCCCCTCCTGGAACTCCAATGGTCTCTATATCTTGTTATCATATGACTTCTGTCTACTATACACAGTCATCATCTTCCCCTGTAAGATTTTCACCTTCTCAGTGGTAGCCCATACCAACTATAGACACAGAAGTGTGGATTCTAATTGGTCTATCTGGCATAGAGGTGATCAATAGGGTCGACTGTACAAGTCCTCGAATGGTGCCATACTGATGGTGGATTGATAACTATTGTTGTATAATAAATCCACAAAGGGTATGTGATCTTCCCAACTATATCCAAAATATAGGACATATGCACCTAGCATGTCCTCCAGTGTCTGGATGGTCTGGTCCATCTGACCATCTGATTGAGGATGAAAGGCGGTGATCAAATGTAGTTGGGTACCAAACTCCTCCTACAACCCCTTCCACAATCGGGATGTGAAACATGTTTCACGGTCAGAGATGATCGTCGATGGCACCCCATGAAGTAGCAAAATCTTCTATATGTAGAGGATTCCCAAACCCTCTACCAGCCCCTTCTCTCAAATGGGTAGGAAGTGGGCCGACTTGGTGAGTCATTCAACGATCACTCAATTGGAATCATGTCCCATGGATGTACGTGGAAGCCCTATCACAAAGTCCCCATCCCACTTCCACCCCGACACTCTAGTGTCCAAAAGAAGAATACTATAACCTGATTCTCATCCTTCACTTGCTGAAAAGTGAGTCATCATGATGAAAACTCTGCCACTACATTCTTTATCCTTGGCCACCAGCGCTGACGCCGGATGTCCTGGTATATCTTCTCCACACCAAGATGTACCGATAGAGGGGGACAAGTAGAACTCCCACAAAACCTCCTCCAGTAGAACCACTGGTATCATGGTACATCCTCTGAATTTAATTATGTGCTCCCCACCTTTAGGAAATCCTTTAGGAGACTGTCCTGAGGATATCTGAGCACATCGGGCCTTGAAGTCAAAGTCTCAAGTTGTGCCCCCATTTTTTTGAAGAATTGGGGGAGTTACAGTCATATAATTGAGTTAAGTTCCCCCATATTTATCTATGAAGGATACCCAAAATGCTAGTAGATACTCTAACGCCTCACTCAACAGTTGTAGACTAGAGCTCCTGCTGAGTGCGTCTACTACATCATTTCCCTTCCTAGTAGTATAAACAATCTCAAAGTCATAGTCTCATAAGAACTCTACATATGGTAATTATATCAACTTCTAAAAGCTATGCTGACACTTCTCTGTCCATAGGAAAGGCTTCCCCTTCTTCGTTAAAGCTAAGAAAGGTGTCGTGACCCTGGAGACGTCTGGTTTAAAACTCTGGTAGTACCCTGCCACAGTTGAAGTCCCTCTCCCTTCAGAGAGGTGATCCTGGAAACACCTTCTGAAAAGAAGTCCCCACACTCATGTTGGGAACTAAAAACTAAAAACTCATACTACCACAAGGGTATGGTTGGCCGACTCAAGACTGATTGGTTGCACCTTCCAATGCATTGGTTTATCCTTTGATGCATGGGTCTCCTTTTTCACCGACCAAGGAAAACCCAATTTCGACATTGTAGATAAACCACAAACTTTTTCCTAATACAATCAATTTGATAATAAACAATGGATGCTCAATCCATACCCAAAATAACGTCATAAGGCATCAACACTACCACTAAGAGGTTTCAACCGAGACTCTTGAATCAAGGGTCAAATCACACCATCGGCATAAGTGTGATTATCAAGTATCCTCCTAAAGGTATCTCAAGACGTGAGGTTTAAGTCAACAGTTTAACTGGAAACTCTATGTCATGGATAAGATTAGTGGAAGGAAGGAATGATTGGTATCTTTGTATATTTATACAGCATTTAGTAATGGACATTTATATTACCAATAATCATTCCTTGAGCCCTTGGGTCACACTCCTTGACCGCATGCAGCTACTCTCTTCCCCTGTCCTCCAGATCACTGATCCTGGTGGGGAACAGAAGGGGGGGGTGTCATAACTTGTCAATATGTACACCACATCATACTGCCCTCCTAGATCCTCTCCCACATTATTAGCCTTGAAGATTTGTATTTCCCTAACACATCCTCTTCTGGAAATGTTTTACATGCCCAAGTCCCTAAGATTAGCTTCAGTTCCCTGTTTTCCCACTGCTAACATTCACTAGATGCATTCGCAAATCCAAAGAACATTCAACCACAAAGGTTGCCTCTAGCACCCTAACTTAAGTAGGAATGCATAAGGGAATAGTGATGGCTGAGATGTCCCTAAACACACCACGATTGGAGGTCCAAGCATTAAAGAACTAACCGTATCGTATTCATCGAGTACCTGGAATAGCCAGTACACCTCAATGAATACTCAGCAACCGACATGCCATCCTGCCAATGTTGTAGAAGCTCTTGTGAACTCTCAGCCACACCCTCAAGATAGTCCTTAGCTTCCTGTGATATTGGATTGCCTCACAACCTTAGGGGTATCTGATTCTCAAACACATGTAAGGCACTAAGCCTAGATGCGTCCTCTACCCGTACTGCCGGTTGTAACTGCCAACCAACAAGAAATAATATAGCAGGAACACTAACTGAAGGTACCATCTCAGGAAATGGTCTATGTACCAAAGCCACATTACCCTGCAGACCAGTCTCATAGTCTTGTACTGGAAAATAATAGAAGCTAAAATCACAATCTTCTCTACTGGTTTTGTAACTAGGTGGAAAAATCTAGCCATAACCTCCAGCCAGTCCTCAGCCACCTGTAGTTCTATCTAGACTCGGAACCTCTAAGGCCTCAACTACTAAAACTCGTGCAATACGCTCAGTCAGCGTGCACCCTCTACTGGTGGGGGTGCTGGAAACGGTCGTCCAATGGGAAGTATTGTTGTTGGTATACCACCTGAAGGAGATAACACCGTAATAGGTCCCTTCACCGAGGCCTCAACACTCGGTGGGCCATCGATGCATACTCTCTTAGGAATCCTAGCTGGCTGTCTATGGATAAACATACTAATAAGGAACAGGTGTGCCACTATCATTAAGTTATACATGGGGAGATGACTCCAATGAAATCAAAAGAAAAACTTTATAAAAACACATGCAATTATTGCTTTCATTCACAAAGTCAGAAATCAAAATTCAGGGTCCTGGTGGATGGATACGTCAGCCGTCGCACCAACACTAGATTCCCCAAACAAAAACCACACCCATAACACATAACACTACTTCCACACATAAAATTTCATACTCATAGTTCATCAGTAGGACCGAACTCCTATGATACCACATTATCATGACCCGTCCCCCAGGGACCGTTCCATGACTACACCATACCCGCCATCTACGGGCTAGTGGCTGGTGACTAGCAACGAAAGGTGTATCCCAAAACAGGGAATGTATTTCCTTTAAACCTGTAAAAAACTTACAGAGTAGAATACAACAAGTTGAAACCACACATAGTATAATTCAACAAATGAAACTGTAATGTAAACGACTATAGTAAAGAGTGTTGAAAGAAAAGGGGATGGAATACAAGACCAACTAGAAAAGTAGAAGTACAACTGAAAAGTAGAAAACAACTAAAAAGCTGAAAAGAAGCTCATGAATCATCCAACACAGATCCTACCAAAAGGGTAGGTACAACTCACGATCAGTAGTCCCTGTTTCACATCACACCAAATAGTCCACCTCCGAGCACCATCCAATCCTGGCTCCCTCAGCCTCAATCAGTAATGTACATCGTCTGTATAAGACACCACAAAGTGCGGGCGAAGCCCATGTAGGGGTGAGTATAACGATAAATAGTAGGGACCCCGAGACCCTGTGGGCCTGCTAGAACTCCCCAAAAGAAAACCCAAAATTATTATCTCAATCACAATGCACATGGAAATAGACATCGATCAATTAGAGTCTCAGCTCAAACCAGGTATACAACATAGAGAAACAGGTTTATGATGCTGACCCACACAAGATCTCTCTGAAAGCTGATAGCCAACCACAAAACTCTTTAGGGGTAAGTAACATCCCTAGTCATAACGTTGAACACCTTAGATATAGGAGAAATCCTCCTCTATCAAGTACATTGAGCCTGTCGGGTCACATAAATCTACTTCCCACTAAACATGAACTGTGGAGGTACTCCTCCCCATTGCATACATTGGGTCTGTTGGGTCACACATTGCCTCCCTACCCCACTATGGACTGCTGAGGTAATCCTCCCTATCGCGTACCATGGTCAGTCCCCACTGTGGCCTACTGATGGACTCTCCCCATCACGTACTGTGGTCATTGAGTCTCTCAGAGTCAAAAAGTCAGCAGTCATCAGGTCTCAGCCAGTCACATGGTTCCATTTGTAGTGTGCTTGGGGGAACCGATCCCCAAGAAATTAAACATAATTCAACCAGCATGAAGTCTCACAAGAAGTAACTCGATGATCTGTCACGTCATAAGGGTTCCAACACAACATATGGTGCGTCAATGGGACACCCGGATTGTGCGTTATTGGCATTACAGTGTCGAGGGCCTGGTTGGATTTGGGTGCGATCCAACCTCTCTGTACTCCATGTTTTTTCAAAAATCTCATGGAGTATGTCAAAAGGACCAACTCACTCCATGGATCCTGATGCCACATATTTTTTTTCAAACAGACATCTGGTTCTTGATATAAGGGCATTTTTGTGTTCTAGGGCGGTACTGGGTCCGGGTCCGGTCCGCCTCAATCGGACTGGCCTGACCGGGTTTGGCATGGGCCGACCCAGCTCTACATGGGTCCGACCTAACTCAGGTCAACCCGGCCTGCTGGGCTCAGCCCAACCCAGGTGGGTCACGGGTTGGCCCGCTGCAACGGCCCGCTGTACAGACCTGGCAGTGCCACCCACCTGGCAGCGTGGGCCGCCATGGATACTCGGACGTGCCACATCCATGTATGGATGACGTGGAATGGATCCATATCAATAGGACAACCAACAGGGGTTGACCCCAACGTGGATCCATGTGGCGGGTTGGGTCTTCCGGGCTGCGGTCGATGGGCCGCGGCCTTGCCACCGGGCGCACCGCTGGCACGAGCGCCATCCACCTGCCACCGGTCGATCCGGTGGACCCATGATCCCACTATGGCCAACACAGGCCGCGACCTTGCTGTCGTATGGGCATGTGGCGGGGGGCGCACCCCACCTCCGCTACGCCGGCACCGTCGTGGCCTACCGACATGCCGACCGACCTCTCCCCCGGTCACCACAGCAGAAGTGTCATGGCCCTCCTTGTTCATCAGCGGCATGTGATGGCACTGTGACTCCTCTGTGGCTGGTATGTGCCAGCCGCTCTAATGACTCTCGGGACTTTGTGTCACGACCTCCTCTTGCGGCGTGCATCGACGATCTATCCAACACATTGTCGGTCGGTGTCATCGCGCTATTAGTCTTAAATGGAGGCACAATGATGTAACAAATATAGCAGAGTGTCCAGTGCAAGTTCATTAGTCTCGTGCTCTCCACTTTTACTCATAACATGAGGGGTGAAAAGGGTTCAATAAAAATAGAATTTAACAACAATGTAAACCCCACAAGGTTCTCCGCAATGACTTCTCGTAAAGACGAATGGATCGAGGGCCAACCCATTAGTTGGTTAACCTGAGTTCTTCGTGTAATTTCCAGAATGGGAAGAGGGAATAAATAAAAGCATAAAAAAATAACACCTACCCCAAAAACATGTTAGGGAGCATCCTCTCTTGAAGTTGGGCCAATGTTTTTCGTCCCTGCAACCAGTTCCCAATGATTCCACTTGTACGTCGCCTTCTGATTTGTGGTTTGGTGTCGCTCATCACCTCCCATTGGGTCGACTTCATCTTCTAAGGGTCTGATGTCATCGCACACCTTCATCACTTCGTTTCTTGGTGAAGCAATGTCGGTACCTCCCCCCAAGATCTATATATATAGGAGAGGAGGAGGGTGAGTAACGACGTAGGAATTTAATGGCAGCTCATTAATTAGAAAGCATCTTAATTTCCCAAAATGATTCTATTACTTAGATTGGTGGGTCAAGCCATTTATTGGATTGATACATCACCTATCTCACCTTACCACTTTTCTGTTGGAGGAATAGAATATAAATTAAATAATAATGTTATTAAAATTATTTTATTAAAAATTTCCAAAAACTAATTTTTTCTCTAGGCCTATTGTTGTCAAAGTGAAGCCTCCCATAAGCAAATCCTGGTGATACAAATTCAATAGTGCCCTCAGATTTTTAATCCGTGAAATGGTCCAAAAGATAGAAAATGCCGCTCACGCATTTATTGAACATACCCAAAAGTGTTCGGAAAATTTATAATGGTCACCCTCGACCCGCGCTTGTCGAGGTTAGGCTCTACCTAAGTGAAAGATGCCCCAATGAACCCAATGGTAATCTCAGATTTTTAATTTGAATAACTATTAGGATGTTATTGATTTTACAATAAAATAATTTTTAATTAATTATTTTATTTATGGGCCAAAACAAACTTTCACTGGTGGCCCGTGCCGGCCAATTTTAGTATTTCCATAAAGAGAGAAAACCATCACATTTTCAGTGATGGTCTCAGATTTTTAATCTGAGTTAGTATTCGTGATTTATAAGCATTTAAAAAATAAAATAATTTTAGTCTATTATTTTATTTACGGTTATACCATTTTCAAGTTTTCTCATAGGAGACCTCCACCGTCTAAACTTAAATCGTGACTAGGGTAAACCTGCCATCCTGAACGCAACGGTGCCTTCAGATTTCAGATCCGAGAAATTGTTTAAGAGTTATCCCACCTATCAGGAAAACTTCTTACAGGTGCTATATAAAGCATAATAAAACTTTGACGGATCATTTCGGGGACTCTGGTCCATAGAATCACGCGCCGTCAGATTTCATGGTCTCAAAATAATTATATTTAATAAAAACAATTATATTGAATTTCCAGGACATTACACCCTATGAGGGGTGTATTCTTTTAGAGGATATTCTTTTCAGTTATTTGGGATTCCTAGAGACCAATGGAATAATCTCAGATCCCAAAGAGTCATTGTATTATAAAATTTATCGTAACCTATGAGAGTGGTTATCCCAAGGTTGAGTATTTCATAAATATAGTAATAATTGTTAATTTTAGAATAAAATAGGCAGGATTCAGGGGAGTTTCCATCCATGTTATGCTTCGGTATCATTTTTTCAAATTCTTTAATAAGATTATGTACTATGGTTAATGGAACAATGGTGTCATGTTGATTTTTTGGTAGGGTAGGATCTTTAGGATGTTGGAAACCATTGTATTAGAGTGAACCATAGGAGCATGTTATAGTGTTGGGGTAGAGAATGTTTATTTTAGAGTTAAATATATTTTCATATGGTTTTTTGGGTAGACCATGGTGTAAATTAATTTCTTTATATTGAAGGGGAGTTCTAAGCACACTCTTGGTGTTTTGGTACTAGACTATGTGTGATTAAGTATAGTACTTTAGTATCAATAGCCTAGTCAATGTGAAGAGACTCATGGGAGAGTGAGTTGGGTACTTTGATCCATAATACATGTATATATGATCTCTATGATTGTTTTGATTTATGTTGTGAATGTGGTTAACATGGTGCTGGTTGAATAGAAAATAAATAATCTATTCTTGTGAGAGTCATGGAATAATGAGAATTTTTATTACTAGTGGGGATAGTCTCTTGAGCTTTAGAGAAAAATAGGAAATGTACCTCCATTTAGATAGGGGACATCAAAATTTTCACAACCCCCTACCCATAAAGGTACCCTTCCTTGGAGTGAGATAACAATGACTAAATTCCACCTCTAATTGGAAATGAGTTGGATGTAGGCACTAAGGATATAACATACACAAAAATGGGAGGATTTAAACTATAGGAAATGAGAACCAATATATATAAGATCAAAACCACCAATAAACACCCATTCATAGAAAATGTATTCCAATTATACAATAAGAATGTAATGTCATACAAATTTAATGACTACGGATTAATAAAACAGAATCGGATCATTGACCATTAATCTTTAGTAGTTCAAAGGAACTCCTCAAGCTTGTAAAATCCTACTCAATAAAAAATAATCTCCTTCTAATCTTAAAACTATTTTACATATACATTGGGTAATCATAACATGTATACTCATTAGGATATTCCCTCTACCCTCTCATTAAAAAAGTGAAAGTAGAATACTAATTCATAATTAGCAAATAAATGAAAGAAAAACATCCCCTAAAAATGTTTTCTATTATTCTCGCATCCTCAACAGGGTTATCCCTCACCATGTATCACATACAACAGATCATATAATATAATAAAAAGATTGGGTACCCCAATGTCACTCCACTATTGTTTTTTAACTCTTCCCTATCATCTCATATCCAAGATCATCATTATCCAAAAGTTTTCTTAAAGACACCTATGCTTATATAAGAAAACTAGATGGTAACTAAGAAAATATATCACTCACCTCATGGATAACATCTTCTCATCATCCCAATCACATCTCCAATTAGTAAACAGGTCGTTTATGGCAGCCACCATGGTCTATACATTATGTATTATACCTCAATTCATCACATACTAGATACTACATACTTATAATATTAATTAAAATACTATATCTAGAGGTAGATATGTGTGAAATTATCATAACCCATTACATCCCTATTTACATATATTTATGGGGAAATGTATCTGTCATGCATACCATCACATTATCTATTAGTATAAGAGAGTGGGTCAGATGGGGTAGTCGTCCATCATTTCCTTGTAAACAGATATGTTCCAGAAAACCGCCTCCTATATACCAGTGGGTGATATTCTCCCTATCGACATGGGTTGGGTAGCATATGAAATCACAAAACATACTTGATATATATAAATATCATAAAAATTCTTTGGGAAACCACCTAGCTATAGAATAATTTTCCTCTAATGTTTCAAGAGTCTCATGACATCTGCTGTTAATCCCTATGTACGAAAACAAAACAAGAAGGAATATTAATTTTAAATAACTAATTAATCAACCATTAATTAATTATTTCCATTATAATTTTCAGTATTAAACATTTAATCTTAAGATCCAGGTGATGAAGGAACTATTAATTACTTCTTGTATTCTCAATTATGTAATCATCACAAGGTAAGCATCAAAAACCAACCTTATTCATTCATTAATTCATTTATCATCAAAAAATAATCTCATTTCTCTTAAACTCATCCCAAGAAACCACATAAAATATCCAATAACAATTCATTGTATTAAACTACTTCATATAGTTATAAACTAATTATATAAATAAAAACTACACATTGAGCCACTAATCAAGCCGATTCATTATCAAGAATTCATACCAACATTCAACACAACAACAACAATAAATCCCACCTTCATCACATTCTATTAAATTTGGATCAATCCCAAACACCACTACACATAAAAACACATCATAAAACACATAGAAAAATCAATATCATAATCATAATTTCATGCCCCCATCACAACATCATGAATCCCCTGCAATATCATCACAATGACCAGAACCCCATACCACCATCACAACCTTGAGCATCTTAGCCCATTATTCCAACAACAGAAGGTTAATATTCAATCATACAATGGCTCGATGTCTTTAGATCAAAAAACAATACTAAATTTATTATTCCATACACAATTTCAATGTATTATATGGCCCAAATAAATAATCCATTCAATTATTTATCAAAAAACATCATGATCACTTATCTCCAATGTAATGATTTAAGAAATAATTCCATTTTCATAACTACTTTTAATTAATAAATTAATATAATAGTCATTCTCAATTTCTATATCCTTATAGATTACCAGGGATATATATTAATTATTTTATCCATTTTTTAAATTAAAATTACTTTTCAATTATAACATTAATCTAGATGAGAATTGTTTAGAAATGACTCTTTTCATATAAATAAATAATTACTATATTTATGTTTTTACAATATTTCCAATCATATCAACCATTACTAAAAACTATAATAATATATATTACACTATCTAGAAAATATCATAAGAAGAAAATATAATTTAAAAATAACATGATCAGACATCAGAAACATTTCAATACAAATATTTATTTTTCCACATGTAATAGTATTTTTGTTTCATGATTTATTTCTATAATATGATAATAATATCTATATATAATTGAATATCTACACAGGTGATAATATTATTTTACAAAATAATAATAAGAATAATACATGAAAAAATATCTATTTAAATTTCTTAGACAAATAATTAATGAATAATTATCATCTATGTTATTAATCTTATTTACATCATGGAATTATATTTCTCTTTCCCTCCCTCCAGAGTAATTTCAAAAATAAATATCAATATTCTATCACATGAATGTTCTTATTTTCAATTTATTTTGATAATATTATATATATTATCAATTATTATTTTCTACTACATCTTATAAATCAATGAAATTAAATATTGAAATTATTATCTATAGTATTCATTTCACTGAGACATTTCATAATTCTAAGACAACATTATTTATCATATGAAGGGAATATTATTTCTAAATCAATTATACAAAATTAAATAGTAACAAGTTACATTTTTTTCAAGCAGTAGAATTTTTTTCCACTAATTGAAATAATCCCAATACATTAAATCTAATATATGAAATTCTAGTAGGATTATAAGGAAACATTATACTATATTAATTAATCATCAATTTAAATTTTTAGAAATAAAAAATTTTCATTACCATTACCCATCACGAATTTTATCCATCTCTTTCCAATTATCACATATTCATTATTCATGTGATTATTACAAAAATATTTTTTTTAATATGGTTAATCACATCGATTTAATCAAAGAATACAAATCAATGTTAATTCACATTTTTATATAAGGCAATATAGAAGTCAAAAATACGATACGCAAATTTCATTTTTTGTATAAATCACAACACCATGAAATAAATGGGGTAAAAAGACATAAATCATAAACATTGAAACACAAACAAGATTTATGAGGTAGAGGATCATATCAACAACATAAGGATTGAAAAGACTATAAATGAGTCATTGAGAACATCTGGTCGTAAATGATGTAAAAAATTGAATGGGGAGATCTCGTATTTGAGAATAAAAAAAAATGTCCCTTAGATAAATTTAATTCATTTTTAATTTTATATTTAAAATAATTATTCTTATTTCATATTTAACTCAAAACTTAATAATGATGCAATTAAACCCTTAAAAATATGTGATATAATTTTAAATTTGTTTAAAATAATCAAAACCATTATTTTAGTCTTCAAAAAACATTCCAAAATTGTTTTATGAGTTCAATAAGAATAAAAAATAAAAAACCGTGTGCTTTTCATTACCCATATGCAGATCATATATGATGCATAAGGGTAATATGGTTATACCCTTATATAGCTTTCAACCCTAATGTAAGAAAAGAATCTATGGGTACACCTTTACAAAATTAGTAGACTATCCTTCTATGTGATTCAGAAAAACATAAATACCATTACACATCTGATAATAAAACTATCCCACCCTTACACATGGAAAATCCCACCTTTATGAAACCTTATGAATCAGTGGCATGACCTTTTCAAGTTAACTGATTCCTTTATAGTACGCATGTGAAATCCATTATAAACTTATGAAAATCATTAAAACCACTACATATCCATATAAAACTAAAATAAAATAGCTTTTACCCATACAAAATATTTTAAAAAGGGGTTTTACACTATTGCAGAAGCATGCTCTTTCTTAAGGGTAAGAATAATTTTAAGAAAATAAGAATTTTTATTTATAAAACCTTATAAAAAACCAATATAAAGCTTCATTATTATTTATACAATCCCAAAAGTAATTCTAAAAAATATTTTAATAAATAAATAAACTTCGATAATAATTTTTCAAATAAAATTTAATTTTTTTATGTTATATCCATAATTTGTAAAACCATTTTAAAACCAAAGAATAAATTAAAAAAAATAGTAAATAATTTTCTAATTTATTTAAAATCTATCCAGAATAAACAAATATTCAAATTTAAAAAGGATGTGCTCAGGAAATTATGGACCATTACATCAGATACCACTCACACAATTCGTATCCCCAAGAATTAAAAAAATGAGATGAATTAGAAAATAAATGGGGAAAAATCAAACACCCAATAATATACATTTCTTTTTTCATAAATTTGGAACTCAAAAAACACTATAGAGACAATGTGTATAGCTAAAAAACACATTGAAACTGTCTATCGATGGAGATACCTCTTAAAAATGTCAGGACATTAATAATACATTACATCGAGATAATAATAAATATCACATCTTAACCTGATATCAAATAATTTATCACCACGAAATCAAGTATTAAATAACCTTAGAATATTGAGAACATTTCTGTATGATTCATTCTCAAGTAAATTCGTAACAATGGCGACACATATTACCCTAACAAACCTAGTAATCAATTCAAATTAAGCCAAAAATATATAATATCAAAACTACACATAAAAAGGAATAATTTCAAAATAATACTTCACATTGATTAAATAAAAGTGAATCAGAATTTATATGTGATAAATCAAATTTAATTATAACTTTTGAATATTAATAATTATGTATTCCAGCAAATTAAAATCTATACATGATATATTTACATCAATAATGCAATTGAACTTAATCCCTAATATTCATGAAATATCATATTTAACCTATCATGAGAAATAGTATATTTCATTTTTGTGTAACAATTTGTTGAAAAATTAGATATGATACAGACAATAATTTATTAATTCAGGTGGGTTAAGGATCTCAAAACAAAACAATTTTTTCCAAAAGATTACATTCCTACAAGACATGTATCCAGACATTTCACATTAAAACACAATAAATTTCAAAAAATGTTGATAAAATACTTAAACCATGTCTCTTATGATTACAATCTTGAATTTTATGAATTCATTAAATGAAATCCATTTATAATATTTTTTCAAAATTTTTTATTTATCAAAATATTCATTTTGAAATAGTTTCAGTAAATTTTAAAAATATTAAGAAAATATTGTTTTAGAGATGTGTTGAAATTTATTATTTAATTTTTTAAAAAATAAATTTAATCCATGATGATATCCCTAGATATTATTATGAAGTTCTATAAAAGATCCCAATAATGATATAATTATTTTAAAATTTTTTTCCAAAAAAAATTCATATTTACCATAAGTTTCATGATAACTCACATATATAGGTAAGTTACATGATTTCAAAAAATTCTTTTTTAACATGGGACATACCCATGATAAAGCTATAAGAGATATAATATCCCATTTCCCACCGGTAAAATCCATCAGGTTCAAGATTTCTATATGAGTTTAAAATTACATTCCCAAATCATCACATTCCCTATAATCAACATATGAAATGATTCCAAGAGAATTCAAATCTAATGAACCCATCCCCCACTCCATGATATTATCCACATTGGGTGGCAGTGACTCACTGAATGTATTTTGAAATAATTCATATCAAAAGAAACCATGTTGGGTGAATTTTTCCCTCTTGTCATTATATCCAATAGATATCATATGAAAATATTATACGAGAAATGTTTTTTGGAGATGCAAACACACCAGGTCGTAGTCACATCCTATACAAAGGCATATGCGCAATCAACATAATACAAAAATTTATTTAAAAACCTAAACATTAATAAATGAATAATTAGGTAGAAATAAATTATATACAACATAAAATATTCTCTATTCCCATACCAGGTCCTATAACATGTAGAATAAGTGAAGATTATATAGATTAAATAGTAGAATACATACAATAAACCCTTCACTCGACCAAAATCTACACCATACTGGGACCCAGCTAATAGAATATGATGGACATGATTATAGAATCACCTTCACAAATAATAAATAAGGGATTTAGGAGAGTGTAATATGATGATTTCAATAACATTAATGAAACTTGATCCCCATAAAATACAGCTATCTAAACACTAGGATCGACGAATGAGTTATAATTCCTATCTCTAAAGGACAATAAGTGTTGGTTGGAAACTAATGGATCAAGTGATATAAATAATCATCGATCGAGGGTCTAAAAGGGGATAATAATAGGTTGAAATTTAAGGCTTTAATGAACCCATTTTAAAGAAATATAAATAAAACAATGATGATAAACAAGTTATTTTTTTATAGGGATAATAGTTAAAAGGAGTTAGGAACAAAAGTAATTTCAATAGTCTCACAACACATTATTAAAATAACTCATGAATCCCTTACCTAAGGGAAGTACCAATCACTAAAATTAATCCCCACTAGGAGTAGAATAATGAAACTCAGCCTAGAATCTAGGCTCAAAACATCCCCCAAAAATATACAATTACTCATAAAGTCTAAAAAAAGATCCAACAATATTGAGATGGCCCCTGAAGTATTACCATAACTATAAAAACACATTTTTCTATCTGATCATGATTTTAACAGAATTTTATAACCAACTCCTTAAACCCAACATATTTCCCATGTTATGAAATTGATCCCTTGAAATTATACTGACTCTAGTGTTAGAAATATCAAAGATACCCCATTTGGGAATTATATTCATCACCCTTCAATATAATTTTTTTTCTAACAAATATTTTGTGACATCTATGGCACAAACTCGAGAAGGACGTTAATCCTGATTCACCCCTGAAAATGAAAAAATATGGACTTATAAACAGAGACACATAATATTTAAGGATTTTTAATTACTTTATCTTCAAAATTTTCCCATTTTCTACATAATTCAAACATACGATCATAAAATAATGATGCATGATAGTTTCATAGGTATCTAACCACAAATTAAAATAACATAACATTGAATATCTAGTATACATTAGGGTCCTTACATAGGATCATAGGGGGGGCAAAATTCATATATCCAAACCAGTCTCCCTTTTTCAATGAATGTATGAAGACTAGATGAAACTATTTATATACTCATCTATGCATCCTAACAAGTGAATAACTCTAAACTATAACATATATCTTAACCATTATATTGGAAAAAACTATATAATCACCCTTCTCCCAAAATTCACCTATCCTTGGTTGGAGATTAGAGATTGGACTTAATGATTCCTAAAAACCACCTCCAACTAGGCTAGAGTGGGAAACCAGAACCGAAAGTATACAATGAACATATATGGGAGGAATCACCCTTTAGGAAAGATAAATGATATAGATAAGATAAATACCACACCAAACAACTCATGTTTATAAAAAAGGATAATAAATCCCCAAAAATGATATGAATTTAATGATATTGTACCTCAATGATTGATAAATAGTAAATAGATCCTCAACAGTGAACATGAAGCTCCAATATCTCCAAAAAAACTCTTCAGACTAATAAAGTACAGTATCATCACCAAGAAACTCCAACTGACCTAAAAACCAGTTTAAATATGGGGAAGATGAGAATAAAATTTATAATCAATATGATCCTCCCTACAACCTCTCTTTAAAAATGTGAAAAAAATCATATTAATTCCCATTGAGTAGCCAAATGAAGATAAATTGTCACCTAAATGGGTTTACTATCCCATTCCCTTATATACCATGGTTATCTCTCACCATGTATCACATAAAATATATTGTATAATATAATAACAAAATAGGGTACCCCACTACCTCTTCCCCACTTGTTTTTCCACTCTATCCTAATGTTGCATTTCATAAGCCATATATCTCTAAATTATCTCCCCAATAAACCTATGACAATATATCATAAACCTCATGTATCACACCATTTCCTCTTTCTAATCACAACTCCATAGACTAACTGAGTACATTATAAGAGCCATTGAAATCCATGAATCATGTTTTATACCAAAATATGTCACATCCCATAGAAAAAAAACCATTAAAACCATTTGGATACTATATCTGGATATATAAGTATCTGAAAACCCCAGAATCCAATACATCCCACTAAAAAATATATGGAGAAATATTACCAACATTCAGACTATCAGATAATCTAACAGGATAAGAGATCGGGGAATGAGGGGGTAGTCATCTAACTATTCCTTTTAAACCTATATGATTGGAATAAGAAATCTTCCCAGAGTATAATAGTTTTCAATTACCCACCAGAGAGGGGTGGGGTAGCATATTAAATCACAAAACATACATGATAAAGACAAATATCACAACTAATCTAATGGAAACTACCTATCATTGGACTTATCTACCGATAATGATGCATGTGACTCTTAGATGCCACTACTAAGGATTTGGCATTAAATGAATATAACAATTGAGATTCATTTTAATAAAATAATTTATTGAAAATTTGGTTAATTATTACAACTATCAGTTCCAATAATAAAATTATAGTCTTATGATCCTACTTCCAATGCCACTATTAATTCTTTTCCTATATTATCAAATTTTACATAAATATAAGAAAATCATAAAGAACCAAATTCATTCTTTATTTAATTCATTTATCATTTCAAAATAATCTAAATACACTTGGACTCAACCTAATATACCACAAAAAAATATACACTCACATTTTAAATCACTAAAGTGCTTCACATCGATAGAAACAGACTATACAGATAAAAACCAAACAGCATGCCAACAAAAAAGATAATTAATTTTCATTTAAACATCCTAGATTTCAGTAAAATGATAATCGGAAATCCCAACTTTATCCCATTCTATTAGTCCCAATGACTTACCTAAAACCACTCCACATTATAATACATTCGACATCCCATTCCAATATCATCATTATAACCATTCCATTATTCCACATTCAAAAAATCATGTATCGTCACCCATATCATCACCATAATCAGCAGCCCATTCCACTATCATAGCCCCAAGCATCCCCTCCCATTATTCCAACCACACCAGGTCAATATTCAATGATGTTAGCACTTTAAATCCATATGGCATAAATAGGTATTAAATATATTATTCAACTCGAAGTTTGAAAGGTAACTATATCCAAAAAATAAGGCATTCCAAAATTTATCAAAAGATATCATCCCCACCTAGAACCAATGAAATAATTGAATAAATCATTCATTTTTAATAATTAACAATAATTAGTCACATATTTTAGTAGTTAATTTCAATAGATCTATCCTTATAAATTTCAAAGTCTATATATTTATTATTTCATCTAGAATTCCACCTAAAGCTAATTTTTCCTTCGAATCATAAATATCGACTATACCCATTTCAATATTCCTATTATATTATCAATTAACCATTATAAACATTTTGTTTTTATAAAATTTAAAATCGTATATACAATTATTAATAACCACAATAATAAATATCAGAATATCAATTAAATCATTATGGCCAAAAATATATATCACAATGAATGTTCTCACCCATCCAAAATATTTCCGTATAGATAGTTATATTTACATATGAGACATTGTTTTATTTCTTTATTTATTTCAATCATAGGATAATCATCTCTATGAATGATTATAGTGCTACGAGTAAAATAAAATACTTTTAAAAGATAAAAACATGAATAACACATGCGTCAATATCCATTTAAATTTTTAAGAAAAAGAATAATTAAAAAATCTCATTGAAATTAATAAGCATTTTAGTTTCTTGGAGGGATATTATCTCTTACACTATCTCTTAACTATTTTCCAGAATAAATATTAGTATCTATAACATTTATGTTCTTGTTTTCTATTTATTTTAATAATATCATAGATTATCAATTATTTTTATTTACTTGATGTGATAATTCAATAAACCCCACTACTCAAATTATTATCAATAATATTATTTCCATTAATAAATTTCTTTGGTGTAATATTACTTTATTTATCAAGATCATGAAATATTATTTCTAAATCAATTATGGAATGTTAAACATTATAAATGTAATAATTGTTCACAAGAAGTAGACCTACATTTAATTTTTTTAAATAATTTCAATAGATTAAATAGGTTTCACGAAATTATAGTATTTTTAGTTGAAACATTCAATTAAATGAATTAATATTACATTTAAAATTCTAAAATTAATAATATTTCATTATTATTAATATAATTATAAGAAATGAATTTTATCTGCCCCATTCTAGATTATAACATTTTCCTTCATCATGTGATTATTCCCCGTATATTTATGTGATTTTGGTTAATCTCATATATTTAAAAAAATAAGATAAAACATGGTTCATTCACAATTTCACATCAGATAAAGGAGAGGCCACAAATCTAATTCCTAGTATTTTTTCTCCATTGTAAATTTTGAACCCAGGGTGACAAATGAGAGAGAGATAAATATTCATCTTGGAAACAAAGACGTGGTTCATGAGGGAGAAGCATGAATCAAATTCATCTATCTTTAAAATAATCTATATGAGGCATTGAGATCATCTGGACTTGAAAAATTATGGAATACTTGAAGAGGGAGAAACGATATCCTAGAATACATAAACACAGTCACACATGATAATTTAATTCCTACTAAATTACATATTCATAATGATTATCCTAAAATATATTTAAATCAAATATTAATTAAAATCCAATAAAACCCTTCTAAAATGATATATATAAATTTAAATGATTCCAATAAAATCAAAACCTGAATTTAGGATTTTAAAAAAATGAAAAAAATTAATTTATATGTTGAAGAAGAAGAAAATAATAGAAAATAATTACTTTTGATTACCCATAAACTGATCATATTTGATGAATAAGGGTAAAATGTTCTCCCCCTTATGCATATTTCAAACCTAACTCAACAATTGAAAACACTATCTAATAATATCATAAGTAGTATAGTACCCATAAACGATCATTAAAAACTCATCAAAACACTTACAAATCAAATTATAAAACCAAATTACCCTTATAAATGGAACATCCTACCATTATGAAATAATTATAATTAGATTAAAACCCTTATTTAGTTTGATTAATGGCGTTACACAACACATGGTAGATCGAGGTTACCCTTACACAACTCAAGGAAAACACTACCTAACCTTATGTAACTTATAGAAAACATCATGTACCCTTATGAGAACTTTCAAAAATATGGTTTACCCTTAAGAAAAAACATGTTAATTCATAAGAACAATAATAACCATAAAAAATATTAGTTAACAATTTTAAAAACCCATAATTAACCAATATAAGGATTTTTTGTTATTCATAGAATCCAAAATAACATCTAAAAAATATTTAAATCACATTCAAAACATAAAAAATGTTTTCATATGTAATAATTTAAAATTTTGAATTCACTTTAATAATTCATAAAACCATTTCAAAACAAGTTAATAATTTAAAATATATACTACATTTTGTGAAATTGATCCCAAACCATTATACTTCCAAAATTTGAATGGAAGTTACCATTAAAAGTAAGTCTTTTATAAAAATTTAAAAAGTACATTAACATGACTAATATTTGAGATTTTTACATTATTAGACTTCAATGTAATGATGAGCATGGATTAGAAGAACTGACACATAGGGAATGTGGACCCATGAAGTGTTGCACCTAAGGAGTTTTGAGGAAGCTTCTATGATGGGGAGTAAATAATTGACACATAGACGGTGGTGAACCTCTTTGAAATTTTGGGATTCAATATATAATTTTGATGATGTTATTATACTCTATGAATGGGAAATGGTTTCTATTTCATGTTCACACTTGGGTATGAGTGTGTTTGGTGACATTTGGTTATACTATTTAGTGAAATACTAGATAATGACAGTGGAGATCTATATTTTTATCTACTGATACAAAGATAAAGCCATCTTGATGGTGGGGATTAGGATGTTGTTCAATATGATTCAACCCTTGAGTGTGAGTGATTGTGAATGAATGAAACCATCCATTGGATAGATTATAAGTAATGTTAATGTTGGGGTGAAAATTTATATGATTTCATATAGATTATTTGGTATTTTCTAGGTGTGAATTTTGATATGATATCAGATGGGTTCATAGATTTTTTATCAGATCTGGGAAAAAGTGAAGTGATCTTAATATGATCAGTTCAGAGATACATTTGTGCTCATGATATGGATGGGCATGAGGACCCATTTTGGCTGGTTGAGTATTCAACTATGGAATTTACCAAATTTCATGTATAGAATTTAGTGGGAATATTTGAATGATCAATTGGATCTTCTAAGGATAAATTAATCATGATGGTGTGATATGGAAGGGAATATGTGGTATAAGCCAGTTTTATTGTGGTTGGAAATCCAAATGTGGTCTGAAAAATGGTTTACAGTATAGTTGGATACCGTGAGATGGGAATCATATTGGGCACATCATTTTGGATATGATGGGAATTTCTGGATACTGTTTGTGGTCATTCATGGAAAATATTAGATGTTAGATCAGTTCTTGGATAATTGAGACTGGTCCATTTGATATTTTTACCTATGTTACTATGTGTGGTTTGGTATAGATTCCTAGAAACAAAACAAAATTCATTTTTAAAACATTAGAATATTATTTTGATATGAAGTTTTAGATGGTGGTAATTTTGTGGATATAAAATAGCCTTTATAAATTAATTACTATAGCGGGGAGCACCATAGTCCAGTTTCAAATTTCCCAAGGCACATTGGTGTCTCAGGATAGAACGGTACATTGAGTTTCATTTTATTGTTTTTGGGATAATGAATTCATAAGGCGGATCAGATATAGTATATGAAAATTATATATGTCGAATTGTGGATTTATTGTGTTTTCAGAATTCAGGGGTAGAACCCAAATGATAGAATTGGAATTAATGACTGATGTAGTTGGGATGATGTGTTTCAAAGTGAATCAAGACTTCTTAGGGATGAGAAGTGCTATATTGTGGAGTTTTTTTAATTACCTTATCAATATGTTCATTTTAAAATAGTTGGAAAATTTTAATTTTTAAATTAAAGGATGGGTTGAATTTTATGTTGGGTTTCAGAATGATTTTTTTTGAGTTTTAGCATCAGTAATTTGGCATTTCAGTTTTGGAATGGGGCTTGGAAGGTGGATGGAGGATTATGAGAGAACATGGGGATGATGGGTGACCGAGGGTTGTAGTCTATAGCCACCATCACTCTAGTGTCCCTAGTAGTGGCCCAATACCACTACCAGACTCACTTTCCATCTTTATGTAATTGAATCGTCTATATAGTGGGTGTTTTAAAGGGGTAATTTCGCTAAAATTATCCCTTTAAATTTAAAGAGGGAAATCCCATATTTCCCTTCTAATTTGTCATGTAGATCATCACCACTCATCCCATTCCTTCCTCAACCCCCTTGATTAAGATGTGTTCTATTATCCATTTTCTAGTGATCAATGGTATGTCCCTACCTCTATTGTTCTGAATCATTCTTCCACATCATTTTCATTAATTTAAATTTTTGTGTTTAACGATTTGGTGTCAATTATACTATATAATATTGGAATTGGACATTTTCATGGTGCTTCTCCTACTCTTAGCAAGAGGATTTATCCTTCCAACATATGGGTGACATCATTCATAAATTCGGATAACTTATGTTACACCCCCAAGATTTTTATATTTTCCCTTAAATATAAATTAAATTTGTAATGGAAATGGTGAATTTTCATAAGTATTTTTTCCATTTTCATGCAAGGGTCATGGAGCGGTCCACGTTAGGATGGTTGGTGGAGTTTTTGGTGATTTGATGGGGCTTGATTAGTGGTTCTTCAGTTATGCCACATTGAATAAAATTGAAATTAAATTGTGTTATCTCTAAATTAATTTATTATATCTTTAGTATAATTAATTCTTGGAAATATTACTTATGAGCGATGTTTGGAAAATGTGTGGGTATTAGAGAGGCACTCATAATCCTTGGAAGCAGCTGTTGGCCTTTGAAAATTAAATTTTAAAAGATTTTAAAGTTGTTGGTGGTGCTCAATAATTTCCCAACAGATAAATTCTTGATTTTTATGATGCATGTGATTTTATGTTATACCACCATGGAAATTTATACTTTTAACTAAATAATTGAATTCTTTGATATAAATTAAAATTTTTACTTTAAATTTATTTCTCTAATGATCTGGGAAATGCGATAAGAACAATAAGCCATTGTGCACTAGTTTATTAGCCTCAGGCACTAATGGTTGAGGTCATGATTTTAATGGATTTCATGTGACATATAAACCCCATTGAAACTTTATAATGGAATATTTATGACCTAGTGTCCCTTGAGTAGGATTCCATAGACACCTCTAAGTAGTGGTGTAGAATGAATTGTGTTGGATAGACCATGTATGTTGCGTGAAAAAACATGAAACTTGCTTAGACTACATGGATAGAACATTGCCTATAGATTATGGATTTGAATAGTGAAACAATATAGTGTGACCAAGAGGAATTAGATAGTCCATATTCTATATCATATAGAGCTTATAGTGATGTCTGACAAATGTTTCCATAATGGCAGGTACTAACTATATTTACTAGAGGAGTAAAACACATGTGTGGAATGCATTGTCCTATGGATAGTGCATCATACTGATGACCCCAAGTGGGGTTAATATTTTACCATTACCCAATAAACCACCTACTAATTCTGTAATGATAGACTATCCCAACGATATTGTGATGAGCTATGGGCAGTGATAGTGGGTTTGGAGTTCTACTAATCGTGGTTCATTCCTTAATTTATATTGGGACTTGGTATATTCCCTAATGTACAATTTATTTGTGTTCTGAAATATTACTATATAGGTGGTATTTTATAATGTAATGAAATCAACCTATGGTTGGTGTTTTATTATGCGGTTCCAAAGGGATTTTACACTTAGTAATTGAAGACCTAAAGGGGAGTTTTTCATTACTACTGGTTGAGAAAACACTCATAGTGAAGATATTTGATAATATTAGTTGTGATTCCATGGATTTAGAGTGTGGGGGTGATCTGATATACTTTTATGTATATTTTAATGACAATTACCTTGGTATTCAATAATTAAAGGCTATGCCTAGGCTTTCAAAACTCTCATAGGGGTGGTTCATGTTTCTTGATATGTATACTAGGGAGAACTGAGTATATTACTCAAAGGAATGGCCATCAAAACAAATTCAGGGACCCTCCAGAAATTTTTGAATACGTTATAGCCAATTGGGATCATATATATAACAATAAAAATTAATATGATAAAACATATATGGGTTGGCATGGTCCACATGACATGCTCAGAGAAATTTTATTATTCATTAAAAGCATGTATTGTGGGTTGTTTTGTTTATTTATTTGTATCTATTTATTTATTTATTTTTTACATTTCACATTGAAATATCATGGAACAGTTGGTATAGTATGATACCATGTTGGTGGTTTCCTACTAATTTATGTACCCATGGCCTCCTCAGGCCACCACTTCACATGGATACCTACGAAATCCTCACTTATTGTAGGGTTAAGTTAGGTTGTGGCTTAGTATTTCATGATCAAGATGAAGTATCTCATATGTCCTTATGAGATCAAGGTGAGGTGAGGCCTAATGATTATATTGATGTATTCTATAATTTTATTTTGGTCTCTATTTTTTTTTCTATTTCTTCTCTTTGTGTGTAATTATCCCTATGGGTGATCAAAATATTATTTAATAATGAACGTTTGAGTTGTGTGTAGTATTTAGAAATTATTTATTTATCTTTATTTAGTATATAGTTCATAGTGGATTTTAAATTAATATATAATTCTTATCTGTTTATTTATGATTTCACCCTATGATATTTGGGGTCATACTCTCCACACAATACAATTTAGACCCTGCTACTAGTCAATAACCACTAGCATATGGAATGGAATTCCTAATTTAATTACATATCTCTTCTCTAGAAACAGATTATTCATAAGGGTGGTAGGAAATTACCTCATATTCCTTCAATATTAATATAAAAAACATGGGGGATTCTTCAACATTGAAATTTTTCCCATTCAAATATATTGAATTGGAATAGTTCTGGAACTCTTCCTCATTAGGGTTGTTTTGTAATAACTAAGGTTTTTATTAATCATTATTTTTGATGAAATTAAATTTCGTTGATATATTATTTTCGACTGAAATATAAGTTATTATTTCTCTATAATAAACACTGGGTTATCATACATTACACACAACATTGTGTTTTAACAGAACCACAATATATAATTAATATAGTAATTTAAACATGGATGTGATAACCAACCTATTAAACATAATTATATGAATAGTAATAAATAATTTTTAAATATAATTTATAGTGGGATTATATAATTTAATCATATTTAAAAAAAATGTAATTAATTTTTGGTAATGTGTTTATATGTTTTTAAAAAACTATTTTCTAAAAAAATGATTTTTATTTCCTTTTTTTGACATTAATAAAACTAATTTTCACACTTTTAGAAAATTATTTTGATAAAAAAAATTTATTTTGTAAATAATCCTGTCAAAATTATCATTGGGTTATTTTTTGTATTTTTCTGAAAATATTTACTTTTTGATAAATATTTAAAATTACTGAATCTTAAATAAAAACTACCTTTTTGTTTAATTTATTTATAAAGATTAATTTTTATTTTTATTTATTTAAAAATAAAAAATGGTCAATTATTCATACATGAAATATATTTTTTTAATTAAAATCAATTTCATGTGGAATTTGTATATTTTTTAAAAAAACTTTTAAACATTTTCCCTTTTAAAACATGTTTTTTCATCATGCCTATGTGAATAATTTTAAATTAAATATTTCTAATTTGGTATTTGAAGTTTGGAAAAATGGATTCCATATTTTTAATAAGAATATTTTATATTATATATAAAGTTAAAATTAATTTTCTTCCCAATACGAATAACAAAAATAATTAAAAATATTTACTATAGTTAAGGTGAAAATGAGTTTACTAAGGGTTAAAATAAAAAGATATGAGTTTCAAATAAACCAAAACAAGTAAAAAATAAATTTCCTAGATATATTCAGACATTACCTCTTATTTTATCAATAATGGTGAATTATTGGATGCTTTTGACGTGAACAAAGGTTGGTGGAATTCCGTCATTCAAAATATTATAAGTGTGCCACTCACCTCACATATAAATTTCCTCCACCTATCCTCTATTATTCGCACCTTAATAACACTTTTTATCATAAAATACCTACCCAAATCATTTCCCATATTACCACATTTTATAATAGTAGCCTTATTTTGGACATAAATTCATCCTATAAAGGATTCTAGAGAAAACCTAGGAATATACCCAAACAGTTTGTAGTGTTCATCAAAGAGTGTTTTTGTTTTATTTCATCCTCCACATCCTTAAATTCTTATTATACCATGGAAATATAATAACCTAATTATATTTAATATACTTATATGTTCTAGGTTATTATCATGACCTAAAACAATATTTACTTCCATAATATAGGTGGTGAAATCTACATTCATGCGTACGATGGAATATTTCCTCGTGAACTGATGTCATTCATTTTTCAATTACAACCTATCAAGATTAGAAATTGTTATATATTTATTGATTATATTTTATAGTTGTGATATTATTATGATTATTTAATTATCATATCACCCAAAAATTCATTCTTAACATTTTTTGGGAATACGATTTTCTTCCTGGTGTGTACGACAGACTACAACTTCGCGAAGCTATGTAACTATTTCACATGTTACATAGCAAGTAATAAGGATATTATTAATGAAAATATATAAAATATATGAAATAAAAAATAGTCTAGAATTATAATATATAATATACTTTTATCTTTCAATAGATTGGTAAAATGGAAATAGTGTCTATGCAGATATAAATCATTCCATCTCCATTAATGGTGCATTTAATTTTCCATATCTATATTTTATAGATTAATATAATTAAGTATATATTAAATATATAAGATATTTATATAATGGATATTATTATGTAGATGATGTAACCATGATCAATTTAATTGGAACAAAATTTAAGAAAAAATATATGAAAAACAATGCAGTTATTACCCGAAACATAAGTTTAACATGGAATAGTTTTTAATAGATAATAAAAGTTCACAAGAAACTACATGTGATATTATATTGAAAACTATTTTTATATAATAGTGTTATAAGAATGTTATATTTATTATACAATAATATTTAATGTGAACGATAGCGGCCAAGAATATAAAGGGAAGTGATTTTTGTCTCAATTTTTCTTCTACGATATATTGGATTTGATATGAACCAATATTCTTTCATGAGGATTAAATACATCCCATTTGAAATGTAATTTTATTAATATATTTATCCCATAGATTATTTGAGTTCAATTTCATATTATTCTTACATGGATATTATGATTCAAATATACAAAATTGTTAATCATTTTACGTTAAAATCTAATCATTTATTAGGATTATTTAAGATAATATTTCCAATGATAAAATCTAATGATCCATCAATCAATATACTAATTAATTTTCTTTGAATATGGTCATTCATGATATTTTCAAGTAATTTTATCATTTTTTCAATGATTGCTTCTTAAAATAACTGAGAGAAGTTTGTTATTATAATCCATCTTTATTTCTCTCTTCGGTCGCAAATTCATTTTCTTGAAAGCCCATGTTTTATAAAAATATTTTAAAAAATGTTTAACTATTGAATTAGTAATTATAAGAGATTTTTTTCCATCTTTTAGTTTTTTGGAAAACTCATGAAAATTTACACATCATTTTTCAAACAATTTACAATTAGATCTTTCTCAAAATGTGAAATGAATACGTTTTAGCACGTATGGATTGAATGACACTTCCCATCATAATGAAAATTATTTTATTTGAATTATAATTTTTATATTATATAGGTTATTTTCAAAGAATAATATTTACAATATGTTTCAGTTTTTAAATTCTTTTTCCAAATCCAAATGGGTATTTTCTTCGATAAAAGTTTTAAATTATTTTCAAAGATTCTGTTATATGTTTTCATATTTATTTTAAAAGAAAAGTATTCCCAAAATATTTTATCAAATTTTTAGTTTTAAAAAAGTCAATATCAAAAAAGGTTGTTTTCATCAACAAAACAACCAATTTATTTTTCTATCAAAATCAGTCTCCATGAATTATAACATCCTTTGAGGAAACATTTTCTTTTGTTGTGGAAAAGATCCAAAGATATAGTTTTTATTATTTCTTTGAATAGTTTATTTTTATTATGATATTTTGTTTATGAAACATGTTTCTCTTACATAGGTTATACCACGATAGAATTATTATTATGTCTGCTTCTTTTACATGAGTTGTTCTATGATGAAATAATGGATTGATTATGAAGTATTTCTCATTTCTATAGGTAATGTTATAATTAAATGTTTTGGAAATTCATTTCATTTCATGGAAAATGATATAATGAAAGTTTTATGACCTTGTGTAACACATAAATATGTTTTTCATTATGATATGGGTGGTAACTATTTCTCCCTCTAATGAATTGAGTAATTATTATTGTTATATTAGCTCCAATGGTACATTGGAGGTTATCCCAATCCATAAAGAGTGGAAATGGGAGGTCATCACAACCTTGATGTAGGGGAACTAGTGGTTAGACTATTTTTGAAATGTTATGAATGTCTTGGTGGCTAGCATTAAAATAATATTACCCATGCTTATGTTTAGGCCAAAAATATATATCTTATGCCAATTTTATCCCTTCATGACTTATGTTCATTGATTCCCTTATGATTCATGTCTTATGAAAAACCACTCATTATTCCATTACTCAAGATTTTTCTCTTTGATATAAATGATACAATTTCTAAAGGTGTTTCTCATGTTTTTATTCCCTTATATTCACGATATGCTTACGTATCTCCCTTATTTACCCTTAATAAGAATCAAAGTTAATCATTACTTATGTTTCCTTTTCCCAGGTTATTATAAAATGTATAACATAAGATATCTCTAAGAATGGTGGTATTTACTAAAAATATAGATAGAGATGATGTAGTTTACCTATGGAATTTTTCCTTATCTTTCCATGTTTCGAAATACACGAAACAATAATGGACCTCATGTGGTTATTTTATTAATGAAATGAATATTGAAAAGAATATTGCAATCTCAATATATGATAATATTGGTTCACAAGAGTTGGTTCAGTGGATAGGTTTTGTTAACCTTTGGAAACATGGATGAGAAAATATTAGTGAGATACTTAAGGACATGAATTAGGATAATTCTAAAGAAAATTAATAGTATAAGAAAATATAATGGAATTTTGGAAAAGGATTGATCTAGTTGTTTCCAATAAATTGAATCCTTGTGTGGATAATATAAGTGGATGTTACATTGGCACAATATTACCTAGGTATAATAATATTGAAAATGATTCATTGAGATTCAATCATTCAACAACTAGTGAATTAAAATAAAATATTCAGCACACCTGGTTTCGAACTCTTAGGGGACACACATTGTAAATTTTCTAACTCTTTATAACCCATATTGACGAATTGAAATAAATGATGAAGATGAATGACGTAGAATAAATCGAATGTCTCATAGATTAAATATGTATTAATGATTTATACATCCCCTATGTGATTTTTCATGATTTGGTGGTTCCCCATTTGTATTCATGT
This sequence comes from Viscum album, assembly GCA_963277665.1. NCBI lineage: Eukaryota > Viridiplantae > Streptophyta > Magnoliopsida > Santalales > Viscaceae > Viscum > Viscum album. The sequence goes on along the minus strand of OY728155.1, from coordinate 437,569,298 downwards.
TTATTTCACTTTTCATTTTGGTTTTATTTATTTTATAAACCCTGAAAGAACCGTGTTAATGTGAATTACAATGTAAAATGAAATTATTTTCATTATGAGAATCCAAAATTTATAGGAGATATAATAAATAATATAATTTTAATGTTAAGAAAAATATCGTAAGCTATGAATCTTGATAGAAATCTAAACATAAAATTGAGGGAATACTATTTTTTGAGCCTTTGTTGTGGTTACATCCACCTTATTTTTGTGAGTCTTTTTATGCCCTATTTTCTGAATAATTGATCAACAACATTGGAAAAAATATTTTCCATTCTCCAGTATCCAGAAAATGAAAATTTCATTTGGGCTACCTACTAATTGGAAGGTGAAGTAGATAAGCCAAGGACTCTTAAAAATAATATTAGGAAAAATGATAAAATTTACTATATAAATTTGGATGAGTTCAAGAACTTTTTTTGAAATAATTACTTTCCACATATTATTTGAATGAATATGGTTATATATTTCCTTGAGATAAAAAAATTTATTATGAATATATTGGTACCTATGAGGAAAGTGTTATAAGACTTGCGAGGTATGATTCTGGTGTTACCATCCAACCTGAAGGTAAGGTTGATATATTATTCAATGGCTGAAAATAATGTCTCCTAAGGGTGTTTTCCCTTATATAATTATGTACTTAAGAATATGTTTCTTGATTTTTTATGAAGGTGGAAATGTATGTTTGAGTTATGTATCAATATCATGGTTTTTATGAGAATAAAAAAGTGGAAATCAAATTAAAATATAAAAACCATGGGAAGAATAATATGATATTTCCATTATACTTCATGTTTGAAAAAATATAGGGAAGAAATTTTCTTATGGGTACCACTAAATGTTTTAAATTTGTAAGGGATGGTCATCGGGTGGATGAATGCTGATGTAATGGGAAGAATTAATTTAATGATATGAATAATGAGAAAGATCCAAATAATATACCACTAAAACTCCATTATTTCAAATGTAAGGAGTTTGGGCATTATACTAACAACATCTCAAATTTGTGGGTTGATGATGGTGATCAATGCTAGTAGCCTCTTAGGCTAAGGTAAAAAATTAAATCTATTGTGATCACTATTTATGTTGAGGAATGTGATAAAGACATGGTGAAATGTAAACATACCATCCACTCTAGAACTATTAATTTCTTATTTGACAAAATATCTACACATCCTTTCTTATTAGAAAAATTTTCTAAGGGTATTATGATTCTAACCAATTGATTAGATGGGTAATTAAAATTAAAAATACATAAGGTTACGAATAATTTCTCTCAAGTGTATGATTATTATCTAGTTGATATTAGTGGGAACAAACTTCCTAAATTTTTTGTTATTCTTCCTTTGGTTAAATTTGATGCTATCATGGGAATGAATTTACTTTCTCTACATGAATCAAAAATCAATTTTCTGGGATGGGAAGTTAAATTTGATATTCCAAAATAATCTTTGATCATTAATCAATGTAAAAACAAATAAAAACATCATTGGAGTTCACTTCCATTACATAGTTCTTAATTCCAATTCATAAGGGGTGTTTATCTCAAATAGTTGGGGGGGGGGGAATTGACATTAATGATATACCTATTCTGTGGGAATTTGATGATGTATTTTTTGGAAATGTATCCCAATATTCTATTAAAACATGAAGTTTCGTTATCAAAATAACCTATACCTGGTTCCTGTCATTTTTAATGATTCATTATGGAAAGGTCCTGAATAAGTTGGTGCAATTGAAGAAGAAGCTGTGGAAAAACCTTGATAGGGGATTTATTCAGCCACGTGTGTCACCTTGAGGTGAACCTATTCTTTTTTTTTAAAGAACTATGTATTAATGAGACCTTTAATTTATTATTTTGAGTTAAAAAATATCACAATTAAGAACAAGTGTCTTCATTGCTGTATTGATGACTTATTTGATCAACTACACAAAGCGAAATACTTATCCAATATTTACCTTTGTTTTGGATATCACCAACTAATGGTAAATAAGGTTGATATTCCTAAGATAACACTATGTACTATGTATGAACAATATAAATATATAGTGATGCCATTAGGTCTAAATAATTCCCATGAAATCTTCATGGATTTAAGGAATAGATTCTTTAGAGATTACTTTAATCAGTTTTTGGTAGTCTTTATATATGACATTACTAACTATCAAAGAGAAATTAAGATCATGATGACAACTTTATAATTGTAAAAAATATCATACGGAGGGAGAAGATAGCATAAAAATTGACAATGTTTGAATTTGGGCTACAAAAGGTTTCATTTTTTCCTCAGATACTCTCAAGAGAGGGCATATCAATAGATACATCAAAGAATAGGGCTATTGAATATTGGCCCCATCTAACAACGGTGACTGAGATCCATATATTTTTTATTTTATATGGTTATGATCAATGGGGTGTCAAGAATTTCTTATGAAAACTTAGTCCTCTAATCAGGTTAACTTAGATAGGACCTATGTTCCTCTGGATAGTGGAATGTGAGAAAACTTTCAATGAAATAAAACGAATGTCATAAAAAAACCTTCTCTTACATTACTAAGAAGTATAGAAGGGTTTTTAATCAATAGTGATTAATTAAAGGATAGAATAGGATTTCTTCTTAAAAAAAATTAAATGGAAATATATTATGTCTCACCATAGTTGTTGATTCATTATAAAATATACCCAACTCATAATTCAGTGTTATCTATTGAAATTTTTATTATTAAGGATATAGAGGGATTATAATTATGGAGAAAATTGTTATATATACACAAATAATGATTGTTTAATTAATATAATCACAAAAAATGTGTTGAATATTAGGGAAATAAGATGGTAAGAGTTGATTAAATATTTCAACTACTCAAGGCATTAGCACCCTGGGAAAAGGAACAAGGAGTTTGATAGTTTGAGTCTAAATGATCATGCTAGCATATCTAGGATGAGGATTAAAAATATCCAATATTTCCCGATATATAAAATATGTATCTAGAAATCAAAAATTCTGGGGAAAAAATATCTTTTACAATTAAATTTTGAACAATATACCGGGGTGAATATTAAATAGACACATAAGGAAGGTATAGAGTATCAAAAGAAGGATATAAATGTATCTAATTTTAACCTAGTTCACAAAGGAATAATAAAGTGTAGGAACTGTATATTAATTATATCAATACCATATTTGAATAAATATTTTGTATTGGAAGCTCACAATTCTTCATTTTTTTATTCATTTGTGAAGTAGAAAGATGTATAAAAATTTGAAAGAGTATTTTTTGTGGGATTAAATGAAGAAAGATATCACAATGTTTGTATCTTGGTGCATGGTATGTTAGCACGTTATAGAAGAAACAAAATAGAATTAGTGTATTCAACATCTATTACCCATAACATAATAGATATAGGAAAACAGTATCATGGATTTTGTCATTGGAATACACATAATGTCTAAAAGGAGTAATTCTATATGGCTTGTATTACTTAGTCAGCATAATTAATCGATATTAGAGAACACTAAAATCCATATAATCGTTACAAGATATACATTATGGAAAATATAAGGATTCACGGAGTACCACAATTCATTATGTCTGATTGGGATCCATGTTTTACATCAATGTTATGAAAAGTATTAAGCAATCTCTTAATAAAGAGTTGGATTTTTTGCACTCTGTAACATCCTTAAATAGATCATCAGTCAGAAAGAAAAATTAAAAATACTAAATGATATTATGAGGTCTTATTCATTTGATTTGAAAGGTATTTCAGATCAACACCTTCTTCTAGTTGAGTATTAATACAATAATATCTTTCACTCAAGCATTTATATGGATCTTTATGAATCCCCCAATTGAATTATATTTATTTGCTTGAAATATTTTAATGTTGTTGGAGAAATAATACTATTGGTAGCTAATTTAGATTAAGAAATTTTAGAGAATGATAGATCTTTTCATAAATAGATCAAGAAATCTTAGAGTTGGCATAAAATTTTTTCTGATAATTTCTCATGTGATCTAGAATTTGATGTTCATGAAAAGGCGTTTCTAATAATTAAATCATGGAATTTGTTTATGAGATTCACAAATAAAGGGAAACAGATCCCTTATTATATCAATCCCTTTGTATTTTTTCATCATATTAGTATTTCAGCTTATCAATTTTTGTATACACCAAAACAATCTCAAATATATGATGTGTTCGATGTAACACTCATGATGAAGTTCATACCTTACCATTCACATGTGCTAAAACTATGGGTCATAACACTAGAGAAAAAAATTACTATGAGTAACAACAACTAGAATTTATGGATCGTATATAAATTTTTCAACAAATAAAAAAAACTCTCCCAGAGAGATTTTTTTTAGAGGAAGAACCAATTTGAGGAACCTACATGAGAACTTATGGATATTATGAGGAAATTTTATCCTTGTTGGTTTGTATTGAATTGACAATTTTGATGAATAAGTTCATTTTAAGGGGAGTGAAATATAACACCTTGAATTTCTATGAATTATTATTTTTCAAATAATTTAAATTTTCTTTATTATTTTTATTACTCAGAACACCACGATACACTTTTTTTACATTCAAAACTTGGTTAGCATTCATTACCATTTTAACACCCCAAGCTTCCATGGTACGCTCCTCTTTGAATAATAGAGTAGTGTGTGTTGTACGCAACCTCGAGTTCTAACACACCGTGACCAATAAAAGTAGCAGTTATGAATAGTAATAACCACTTTTTGAAATTATATATATTTTAAATTTCAAAATGGACTTCATTTTTGGATTTGTAATATCGAAATTATCCTATGTTGAATTTTTGGTATTTTTCTGAGAACTTCCAATTTTTTATGAATAGTGAAAAATACTTAAAAACAACTTTTTTAATCAAAACAATTTATAGTGATAACTTATACTATTGAGTGGTTTTAAAGTATAATTAGAATATATTCTTACTATTTTATCCAATGGTGGTCATTATAATTAATTTCACTTTGAAATTGGACATAAACAATTGTCAATCTTTTGATATATATTGTTTCTAAAAAACACGCTATTTGATGTGACAACAGGAATTTATTATAATATTAATTAATGAAACTTATATGTTTGGAATTTTATAAAATAGACATTATTTTTGAATTTGGAATATCAAATATAGCTTAGGGTGAAATTTTGGCATTGTTCTGAAAAACTTCAATTTTTGATGAATAGTGAAACCACTAAGTGGTAGTTAAAATACTGATTTTATTGTTTAAATGAAACATTAGCACTTCTGTGATTTGATTTTCAAAAATCCAACATACATGGTTGTCATTAGGAAAGTAAAATGTTGTTCAATGGTATGAAAATAATTTTTTTGTGAATATTAACTTTTAAGTTTAATTAATCGCGATTAAAGGTAATTAGTGAAATTTAATGTAAAAATGGTATTATAAAAATACGGAATGACCTTTAATCTTTTCCAACCACTATTGGATGTGTCATGGCCGACCAAGACAATACATGGGTCAACTTGGGGACCCGATGGAGCCACTTTGGTAGGAAAAGGACATAAATAACTTTTTATTTAATGTTAAAATAAAAAGGTCACAAACAAGAGTAGTTTTACTAAAACTATTTTTAAATGGGGTTATACAAGTCATATTTTTGACTATAAATATTAATTAGAAATATAAAAAGATTTCATACATCATTATAGTTTTTTTATAATTTTTAGACATTAACGAAATTAAATTATTTATGACACCATGATGATGCAGCAATTACCTCATTAATTAACGATTTAAGTAAAATGAATAGATAATGTAAACTCCAAGGCATAAACTTGTCAAAAACCTATCGAATTAGTATATTTAGAACCCTTATCACCTTAGACTCAAATTATATAAGTCTGGGACCTTTAGAATCCGAAAACCATATCGTAATAATGTAACCTTTCATGAGTTCCAAGAGTGCCCCTCCTCTCCTCTTATAAAAGGACCCCACCACTACCACATTATTCACACCTTCCAAGCCATTTGGCTCGGCCAACCTCTGCCCAAATACTCTCTAAACTTCCCTATATTACTCCTAGAATCCTCACTTTGGGCAGAATTCTACCCAAGGAAGCCTTTGACTCAAATCAAAAGGACTTACCCGATTTTAAGGTAATGTCTTCACTAATGTTATTCTATTTTATTTTGCCTCTCCAACCCCTTAAACTATTTTTATGCCTTTCTTTTGTAAAAAATCCTGTATATAAAATATACTAGGATGTTTTTATGATAATTATTTGGTTTACACCTACACACACCTTCGCTTAATGGTTATAGAACATACTGTTTCTGTGGGTGGAGAAATACTGCCTCACGAAACGATGATTGTTCAATATTCTTTTAACATATTTAATGGTGGCCATTTTGATGACACTATTTTCATATATGATATAAATATTATGTTTATGTTTTTCTTATTCTTCTTTATTTTTCATTTATGGCATACTTTATGATTTCCATTATGGGTAAACGCGATAATTTCATATTAGAAAGTGCAGACTACCGCCCCCTCAAAGTGATTTGAATCGTTAATGCCTTATGTGGGATGTATAAAGGATGGAGTAAATGGTATTATACATTATATTATACTGGAATTATATTATACCTTTATATAATTATAACTTCATTCCATTAAATATTAAATGGAAATGAAAGTAGCGTTCATGCGTACGTACGGCTTACCGTCTCCATGAACGGTGCATTTTATTTCTTACCTCTAAATGTTATGTAATATTATAAATGAATGTATATAATGGATATATATGATTTATATTATATATAAATCATGAATATAATTATGGATATAATGGATATTTTACCACATGAACAAAGTGTAATTATAAGAAGTTTATTTTTGACTCAAGTACCTAAGATCGACAAAACGACTGTTATAAACTTAAATAATTACATAATGTTCATGACATGGTAATAAGTGATATAAAAGGAATAATGAAATAGAAAAATGTTCTTAAGAAGGTAGATATTAACTCTAGTTTATTATTCAGTAGGTTAAAGAGCGGTCGAGTCAAGTCGGACACGGGGTAAGGGAACTTCTTAACCCGATTTTCGTTCTTTGGGTTAATCTCCTACTTTCAAATTACATCATGATATTGTTATGTCCTATATTTTATTTTTACATTCTTTATGTGTAATTATAGTGAATACACATAATAGATCTATTTTATTTAAAAATGATCTTTGTAAGGGACTTCGTCTCAATCTCCTTTCATTGAGGCATATTTGGTTTTATACACAAATTTCTTTTATACGGTGTATAATCCCCTTTGAATTTTACGTTTATTCAAAAGGAATCTTTTTATACGAAGAATTTACTAAACGACAAAAGGGAATGTATTTTTCGTACGTATTCAGTGACAAAAACTTCTCCACCGCCGTGACCATTATTTGAGTTTCGGCTTCCTCTACAAGCCATACTTTTTTTTAAAGAAAAATAAATACCATGTTTTACCATTGTTTTATTTTGGTATTGAAAATGGTTTTGAAAGTGTTTTTATTATATCAATGTGTTGTATTGATATCTTGTGATTGAAATGTGGAAATTTTATGTTTCCTTTATGCATGTTTTTTGTGATACAATTATTTTATGGTTTATGATATGTTTAAACCTATTCATATGAGGAATGCATTGGACATAATAAGTGACGGGTGGAGCCCGCTATAGCTCCTCGATGCATCGGCAGGTATCATGAGACAAACTAGTGTCTTGGCATGAGGCCTTGACAAAATCTTATTTGTGGTCTTGGCACGAGGCCTTGACTATGTGGTTATGATAGTCTGGCATTATGCATTCCATCATTATAAAAGTGGTTATTTATATTGCATGTGATTATTCGACCAGTAGAATTTCAATGTGAATAAATAAATGGCATTATCTCATTTTACTTTTTCCATATTATGTTGAAGCTCAAGTTTAAAAGGATTTTGTTTTATATATACATTTCTTTAAATGTTAATGTTTATTTATGAAAGCTTCCGCAATATTGTTATCCTTACTGAGAATCTGAGCTCACCCCTTTCAATGTTTTAATATTTTCCAGGATGTGAAGAAGTATTTTATGAGTGACCTGCAGGGATAGTCAGAAATGGATATGAGTGTGGACTATGAAGACCATGTTATTGTAGTTTTTTTTTACTTTATGATGTAATGAAAGACTTATGAATGTATCTCGTGTTTCCAAAGCTACTAAACTAATCAGTCTTTCGAGACTTGATCTTTTGTGATCATGCCAATGTTACGAAGTAATGCACCGACTCCGGGTAACTGGGGTCGGGGCGTTACAGTTGGTATCAGAGTCAGTTTAGTACTAACCTTGGAAGCTAGATTTAGATAAACTATGATTAGAGCACATATCCCAAAGATAGACTTTGGGGATTAGTATAGAAGAACTTCCTAGAATTTTGGTATTATAGAGATGTTGTGAGTTTTCTGAGAAATACATCCCTGTCTGGATACGAGCTAGTAGAGGCGGATCTGGCACAGATGTACCAAGGGGTAAAACCCGAAAACACAGCTTTGAGCTAGACTCGAATGGGAACTGGTGCACGACAACGGGCCTTGCTGCACTCTTGGTTACGACACTCCCGGGGGTTATGCTTTGGATAATTCACATTTTCTTTACAAACCACTATGAAGCGTTATGAGTATATACTTCCTAAAATAAAACAATTTTATGATTATGGATTATATCCATAAATTGTTCAATTTATGTAAATTTTTTGCAAGTTTGTTATGATGTATTTTGATTCATAAACTAACCTAGTTTATAGAATTGTAAAGAAATGGCGCCCAGTAGAAGGAATGTGAACTGCATCAATACGTATGATCCAAAGAGTAAGAAGGATCATATCTTTCATGATATTAAGCCAACATTTAGAAGGGAAATAATCTCCCATGTTTTATCAACATATTAAGAAATAATATCATGTGTTAATAAGATAAGTAGAGAATTCTCTGAGTCTTATGGATTTGAGGGAAGAAAGAGAAGAAAAGGATGGAAGAGAGAATGATGGATAAAGGGATAAGGGAAAAGAATAATTTTCCAATATGTGATAACTGTGGGAAGAAACACCTTGGAATTTGCGTGAAGGGAATGGGAGTTTGTTATAAGTGTGGAGAAAAAGGACACCAAGTGTGTGACTTCAAGTGTAAGAAAAAGGTTTCAAATATACAATGCTTCATCTGCAATGAGTGGGGACACTACACAAACCAATGTTCAAATCATCAGAGTATGCCCCAAATGATGTTATTGGATAATAATCAAGTTATGATACTACCACATATGAGGAGGAATGATTAGAGTTCTTATATTGTTATTAAATAATTTTTTCATTTGAGTGTTGTATCAATGATGCACTTGTTATAATAATTATGGAGTATATAAGGATTGTATTGCAGTACTATTTCATCAAGGACTTGAGATTGTGTGGAACCAAGAAAAGTGACTCCACAACAGGTTAAATTTTTGGAAAATATATGGTTGAGGGAAACATAAACCATAATATGGTTCTGATATTGAGATAGTGATTTTAGAATAATACACGATTTATTTGGATAAATTATGTTGGATATTCTTAACATCCTTGAAACTGATTAATGATTTGTATACATTTTTTTATAGAAGGAGTATATCTATTTTTCTATAAGGAATAAAGGATCATTAATGTAATCAATAAGGATTTATGGTAATTCTGTATGTTGTAGTGTTTTAAAAGAATACATGATGAAGGTGTTCACATGTTGTTACGCAGAAAAAAAGAGCTTCATTATGTTTACCTTCCTCATAAAATCTGGACTGTGAGTTGGACAGAAGTATTTTGGATAACTATAAAGGTTGGAATGGATTATATTTTACATTGGATACTATTGTTATGGTTATTTTAGGATATTTATAAAAAGTACAACACGCAGACCGAGTGACAACCCATCACGTCAGACAAAGCTGTGGGAATCAAACCCACAACCATAGTGCGATTGGGATTAATCTCCTACCACTGGACTACGTGAAGTCCCTAGTTATTATAAAATATTTTTTCTAATCTAAATGGTATGTGTTAATATTTTGAACCTTGAACGATTAGGATAAATATAATATTTTTGATTTCTATTATCTTTTTGAGTGAAAGATGAGGTTGTGGTAGAAATTAGTTGAAGGTTGAAACTCTACTTGTCAAGCATAAATATATATATACCTATCCCTTATTCTATGAATAACTTAATTCTTAAACATTTCTAAAGGGATATTAAAACAAAAAAATGTGTTATCCTAATACCTTATGACTTGTTGAACTGATAATATTTTAAATCAACATAGATTGAAGGCTTTGAGGCCCTCAATTTTACACTTGTTTGTGATTGATGACCTCAATAACTCCCTAAAAATATTTACATTTTTCCTCCAATTATATGTCTATAATTTCCACCAATGTTCTCCTTATTTAGATCATAATTTTGTGGTGACTTTTTGATTTCTTATTCCCTCTTATTAAGGACAAATTTTATTAACCTTATTTCCGATGTGGGTTTTCCACAAAGGTATTTTCTATTTTCAACCTTTTATTTTCAATGAAAATTTTCAAATTGCGAGGACGCAATTTATTGAAGGAGGGGAGAATGTAACACCCCAAGCTTCCATGGTACGCTCCTCTTTGAATAATAGAGCAGCATGTGTTGCATGCAACCTCAAGTTCTAACACACTGCGACCAATAAAATTTGCAGTTATGAATATTAATAACCACTTTTTGAAATTATATATATTTTACTTTTCAAAATGGACTTCATTTTTGGATTCTTAATATCGAAATTAGCCTATGTTGAATTTTTGGTATTTTTCTGAGAACATCCAATTTTTTATGAATAGTGAAAAATACTTAAAAACAACTTTTTTAGTAAAAATAATTTATAGTGATAACTTATACTATTTAGTGGTTTTAATGTATAATTAGAATATATTTTTACTGGTTTATCCAATGGTGGTCATTAGAATTAATTTCACTTTGAAATTGGACATAAACAATTGTCAATCTTTTGATATATATTGTTTCTAAAAAACACGCTATTTGTTGTGACAGCGGGAATTAATTATAAAATTAAATAATTCAACTTATATGTTTGGAATTTTATAAAATAGACATTATTTTTGAATTCGTAATATCAAATATAGATTAGGGTGAAATTTTGGCATTGTTCTGAAAAACATCAATTTTTTATGAATAGTGAAACCACTAAGTGGTAGTTAAAAAACTGATTTTTTGTTTAAATGAAACATTAGCACTTCTGTGATTTGATTTTCAAAAATCTGACATACATGGTTATCATTAGGATGTAAAATGTGGTTCAATGGGATTAAAATAATTTTTGGGTGAATAGTAACTTTTAAGCTTATTTAATCGCGATTAAAGGTAATTAGTGAAATTTAATGTAAAAATGGTATTATAAAATTATGGAATGACCTTTAAACTTGTCCAACAACTCTTTTATGTGCCATGTCCAACCAAGACAATCCATGGGTCAACTTGGGGACCCCATAGAGCCACTTTGGTAGGAAAAGGACATAAATAACTTTTTATTTAATGTTAAAATAAAAAGGTCACAAACAACAGTTGTTTTACTAAAACAATTTTTAAATGGGGTTATACAAGTCATATTTTTTACTATAAATATTAATTATAAAGATAAAAATATTTCCTACATCATGATATTTTTTTTATAATTTTTAGACATTAAATAAATGAAATTATTAATGACACCATGACGATGCAGCGATTACCTCATTAATTAACGATTTAAGTAAAATGAAAAGATAATTTAAAATCCAAGGCATAAACTTGTCAAAAACCTATTGGATGAGTATATTTCTAACCCTTATCACCATATCCTATAATTATATATGTCCGGGACCTTTAGAATGCGAAAATCATATCATAATAAGGTAACATTTCATAAGTTCCAAGAGTGCCCCTCCTCTCCTCTTATAAAAGGCCCCCACCACTACCACCTTATTCACACCTTCCAAGAAATTTGGATCGGCCAAAATCTGCCCAAATACTCTCTCAACTTCCCTCTCTTACTCCTAGAATCCTCACTTTGGGCAGAATTATTCTCAAGGAAGCCTTTGGCTCAAATCAAAAGGACTTGCCCGATTTTAAGGTAATGTCTTCACTAATGTTGTTTTGTTTTATTTTCCTTCTCCAGCCCCTTAAACTCCCTTTATTCCTTTATTTTGTAACAATACCAGTATATAAAATATACTAGGATGTTGTTATGATAATTATTTTGTTTACACTTACACACACCTTCGTCTAATGGTTAAAGAACATACTGTTTCTGTGGGTGGCGAAATACTGCCTCACGAAACGATGATTGTTCAACATTCTTTTAACACCTTTAATGCTGGCCTTTTTGATGACACTATTTTCATATATGATATACATATTATGGTTATGATTTCCTTATTCTTCTTTATTTCTCATTTATGGCATACTTTATGAATTACATTATGGGTAAACGTGATAATTTAAATTTAGGAAGTGCGGACTACCGCCCCCTCAAAGTGATTTGAATTGTTATTGCCATATGTGGGATGTATAAAGGATGGAGTAAATTGTATTATACATTATATTATACTGGAATTATATTATAACTTATATAATTATAACTTCATTCCATTAAATATGAAATTGAAATGAAAGTAGCGTTCATGCATACGTACGGCTTACCGTCTCCATGAACGGTGCATTTCATTTTTTACCTCTAAATGTTATGTAATATTATAAATGAATGTATATACTGGATATATATTATGTATATGATATATAAATCAGGAATATAATTATGGATATAATGGATATTTTACCACATGAACAAAGTGTAATTGTAAGAAGTTTATTTTTGACTCAAGTACCTAAGATCGACAAAACAACTGTTATAAACTTAAATAATTACATAATGTTCATGACATGGTAATAAGTGATATAAAAGGAATAATGAACTAGAAAAAGGTTCTTAAGAAGGTAGATATTAACTCTAGTTTATTATTCAGGAGGTTAAAGATCGGTCGAGTCAAGTCGGACACGAGGTAAGGGAACATCTTAACCCAATTTTCGTTCTTTGGGTTAATCTCCTACTTTCAAATTACATCATGATATTATTATGTCCTATATTTTATTTATACTTTATTTATGTGTAATTATATTTAATACACATAATATATCTATTTTATTTTAAAAATGATCTTTTTAAGGGACTTCGTCTTAATCTCCTTTCATTGAGGCATATTTGGTTTTATACACAACTTTGTTTTATACGGTGTATAACCCCCTTTGTCTTTTACGTTTATTCAAAAGGAATCTTTTTATACGAAGCATTTACTAAATGACAAAAGGGAATGTTTTTTTCGTACATATGCGGCGACAATTAATTCTCCACTCCCATGACCATTATTTGAGTTTTGGCTTCCTCTACAAGCAATACCTTTTTTTAAAGAAAAATAAATACCATGTTTAACCTTTCTTTTATTTTGGTATTGAAAATGGTTTTGAATGTTTTTTTATTATATCAATGTGTTGTATTGATATCTTGTGATTGAAATGTCGAAATGTTATGTTTCCTTTATGCATGTTTTATGTGATACGATTATGTTATGATTTATGATATGTTTAAACCTATTCATATGAGGAATGGATTGGACTTAATAAGTGACAGGTGGAGCCCGCTATAGCTCCTAGATGCATCGGCAGGTCTCATGAGGAAAACTAGTGTCTTGGCACAAGGCCTTGACAAAATATTATTTGTGGTCTTGGCACGAGGCCTTGAATATGTGGTTATGATAGTCTGTCATAATGCATTCCATCATTATGAAAGTGGTTATTGATATTGCATGTGATTATTCGACCAGTTGAATATCCATGTGAAGAAGTATATGGCATTATCTCATTTTACTTTTTCCATATTATGTTGAAGTTCAAGTTTAAAAGGCTTTTGTTTTAGTTATACATTGCCTTAAATGTTAATGTTTATTTATGAAAGCTTTTGCAATATTGTTATCCTTACTGAGCATCTGAGCTCACCCATTTCAATGCTTTAATATTTTCTAGGATGTGAAGAAGTATTTTATGAATGACCTGCAGGGATAGTCAGAAACGGATATGAGTGTGGACTATGAAGACCATGTTATTGTTGTTTTTTTTACATTATGATGTAATGAAAGACTTATGAATTTATCTAGCGTTTCCAAGGCTACTAAACTAATCGGTCTTTCGAGACTTGATCTTTTGTGATCATTCCAATGTTACAAAGTAATGCACCGACTTCGGGTAACTGGGGTCGGGGCGTTACAACCCTCCCCAAAAAGTTTTAAAATAACCACAATATAAATTTAATATAAATATTTAAACACTAATTTTATAACATATTTGTTTAAATCATCGATATTAATATTAATAAATACTTTTTTGAAAATTTTTTAATGATTTTTAACATTAATGAACCATATTGATAAAATATAACATTATTTAGGGTAAAATATTTCAATGTTTCGATAAAACAATTTTCTCTTGAAAATGGGTTTTATATGATTATGGAAACAATAATAAAATTAATATTTAATACAATCAAAAAATTAATTTTATGAAATAAATTTAATTTTTTAAATCACAATGTCAAAATTATCCTAGCATGAATTTTATTTTTTTTTTCAGAAAAGTTTTATTTTTTGATGAATTACAAAAAATACTGAATTTAAAATGAAATCACCGTTTTCATTTAATATATTTATATAGTTCAATTAAATTTTAATTTTTTTTTAAATTTTAATTAGTTCAATTATAAATCCATTAATAAATTTTTGGTTATTGGATTCCATTTAATATTGAAATTTATTATAAAAACATAGTAATCTTTTGAAGATTTTTTTATTTAAATTCTACATTCTCATCGCATATATAAGATCAATATTAATTTATTTTAACTTTAATTATGTGATAGTAATTTGAAAAAATTTATTCCATATTTTCTATTCATCTTAATTTATATTATATAATTTTTTCAACTAAATTTTTTACCCAAATCAATTATAAAAACTCTAAACATTATTTATCACGGTAAAGGTAAAATTGGGTTTATTGGGGTGGATTAAACTAAAAGAATATGAGTTAAAAATAAAAAAAATCAATAACTATTTTATATACATAAATATATCATATATCTTATATTATCTAGATTTTTTTATTGGGGTCTTTCGACAGGGATAAAACGTGGGTGTAAATCATTTTTTCAAACAATTAAAAATGTGAAAATCACATCACTAATAAAAGGAAATCAAATATCATATATTATTAACAACATAAAACCCTTTATGTTCATCCAAAACCTTTCCTAGTCACTTTCCAAAATCCCTACAATATTCTATATTCCTTAGTTTTTTTTGAAATCCAACCTAGGAAGGCTTTTAGTGAAAACATAATGAGGAAACTCCAAGAAGATGTAACGTTCATCAATGATAGTTTTCTATTTCTTCCTAGACCTCCTTAATTTGTTATTATAATTTTATTATATTATATTATTTTTATATTATAAGTAATAATTTTTTTTATGTTATGATCATGACCTAAATCCATCTCAACTTACATCAAATGGGTTACAAAATTATCATTCATGTATACAATAGACTACCACACCATGAATTGTTGTCACTCGTTTTTACATTACCACCTATCCTGGATGGAAATAATGATGTATTTATTGTTTATATCTGATAATTATGATATTATTTCCATTTTTGAATTATTATATCGCACAAAACATCATTATTTTCATTTTTTTGGAATACATTAATGTCACTTTTGTGTACGAAGGACTGCCACCTCACGAAGTGATGTAATTTATTCATGATATACATGGATGGTAAAAAGGATGATTTTAAAGAAAATATGTGATATATATGACATTGAAATTATTTGTTATTGATTATATAACATTTAAAATTCATTAATTCAATACATTAAGAAAATAGATCCAACCTTCATATGTATATACGGCGTATAGTCTCCATGAATGGTGTATTTAATTTTAAATATCTATATTTTATAAATTACTTTATATAAATATATAGTGAATATATATTATATTTATGTCATTATTATATATATAGAGATAATTTATCAATGATAAAATTATGATTACTGAAAATAAAAAAAACAAAACATGTGTGAAAAACAAAGATGTTATAACCCGGAACGTTACATCAAAAAAAATTTTTAGAGAAAATATAATAAAATATCATAAAAATATCATTAATCTTTTGATATGTATAAATATATTTATTTATGTGTTTTAAAATAAACAATTATTTATAATACATGAGGGTTTTACCTGTGCGATGGATGTTAACACTTAAGGTCATGGAGTTTTTTCTCAATTTTCCTTCAAAGTGATATACGATATGTTAT
This sequence comes from Viscum album, assembly GCA_963277665.1. Lineage (NCBI taxonomy): Eukaryota > Viridiplantae > Streptophyta > Magnoliopsida > Santalales > Viscaceae > Viscum > Viscum album. Next base: position 437,552,740 of record OY728155.1, on the reverse strand, counting down.
GAACCTATATTATTTCATGAATTGTATATAAAGACCCAAAAACATATAAAAATATAAAATTTATTTATTTTCATGATAATTTAGGTTCCATTTTATGTAATTTCTTCACGAGTCTTATGACGTTGTAATGGTTTAATGTTATCTCATCTTTTATCATGATTTTTAGGAATATGATTCTGATGAAAAAATATTAGTATCCATCTAATAAAAAACTGAGTAATATTCTCCTATAATGGTTATTAATGTTAATTTGACGTAATAATATTATATTTTATTCTTTGGAACTTAAATAATTGATAAAATGTTATTAAAAAAATAAAACTTACTTATCCCTTTAAGCAGAAATCCATCTTCTTCAAAAACAATGTTTTCAAAAAATGTTTTATAAAATGTATTACAACTATTATATGAAGTTTATATAAATTTTTTATACATGATTGATTTTTTTTAGAAAATAGTTTTGAATGAATATTCATGTCATTTTTTATGAAATTTTTATTATGATCTTACCAAAAATATGCAATGAATATTTATTTTAAAATATATGACATGAAAGAAACAACCCATTATCATAACCATTATTCGCAATGAAACATCATTTATATTTTTTTCAAGGATATTTTCAATGAAAAGGATTTTCAGAATATTTTATGGTTAAAAATTTATTTCCGAAATTGGAAAATATATTTTATTCAAGAATTTTTTAAATGATTTTTAAATATTAATTTATAGGTTTTCAAGTTTATTTTTAATTATAAGTATTTTCAAAATAGTTTATGAAATTTTACGTTTAAAATGTTAATCTCAATTAAGGGATTTTTTCCTCATGAAACTTTTTGTTGATTTTTCATTCTAAATAGTTCTCAATCTAATATGACATACTTTGAAGTTACTTACATTTTTTTAGGGATATGATCCAAGGACAGTATTCTAATTCTCTCTTACAAAGGTTTATGTTTATAATGACATGATATTTATGAAATACATTTCTCTTCCAAGGGTTATACAATGATAGATTTTTTATAAAAAAAATTACTTTTCCATGGGTTATGCAATGATGAAATTATAAAATTATGAAATGATTATTAAACCTTTCAATTTTACACATGTTATGATGTGATAAAAGGTTTATGAAACCCATTCCAATTCATGAGTAATTATATTAGGAATTTTTATGTTCTTTTGGAAAAATTAAATATGATTCTCATTTTGAGATGGGTGGGAACTATATCTCCCCCAAATGAATTGGGTAATGGTTACTGTAACATGTGATCCAAGGGTACATTATAGGTTATCCAAAACCCAAAATTTTGTATTCAAGATGTCCTCCCAATCCAAAATCAGGTACACAATTGGTTATCCCACACCTAACATGTTAATAATGTCTTGGCGGGTAACCATCGCATATGATTTTATATGCTTATGTTTATGCCAAATATCAATGTATTATTCCCAGGTTGTGCTCACGAGTCTCATGTTTTATGATTCCCTTTTGTTTTATGTCTTATGAATATATAGGATTTTTTCCATGACACAATATTATGATATTAGATATAAAGGGTATGGTTTTCAAATTTTTGATAATATTCCCAAACACTTCCATCCAGGTTATGCTTATGTACATCCATTATTTACACTTACTATGTATCTGATCTCATCATGTCTTATGTTTCCTTTCCCTATGTTATGATGAAATTCATTAATTATGATATGTAAAATAATGGTGCTTGTTATGATTATCATATTGGGAGATGATTTTTTTACCTACGGACAAGTTGTTTGTGTTTCCATGTTTCTAGAGAAAAAAAATATCGGGGTCCTCAAGAATGTGTTCATGTAATGTAATGAATATTCATAAAATAAATTAATTTAATATTTATGTATGATAAACCTGGGGCTGTATATGTTTCATACGCAAACCCACACCATTGAACTCACATAAGATTCATCCTCATCTATAGATAATTTTATAAAGTCATTATTTTACTTTAATAAAAAATTAACATTTTATTAAAAGTCCATTAATAATAAAGGTAAAATATTGTTTTTCCAAAAATATTATCCCATGATTTTTTAGATGATAGACTTGTACTAACCAATTTTGTTTTAGGTACGACATCTAAAAAATGTTCTCAATTTCCATAATATTTTTTCACATATATGGTATTTATATATTTGAATATCAGTGCACATTATCTCGTGAATTTTTTATGGTCCTTCCGCACACGTGGAGACATGGAGACCTTTTATAATTCCATCAATAAAATAAAATCATGTTATATAGGTTTTATGGAATGAAATATTTAGTTTCCATGTGTAGGGGTCACTCAATGGTTCAATTAGCCAAAGGTAAATGTATAATGATTAGTACATGATAATTAAAATGGATCCTAGAATGATATGATTCAATCATCTAACAAATTGTAATTTACTTAATTGAAAATTGAAAATCAAATAAAATAAATAAATAACTAAAAAATTAATCTATATTAAAGTGAAAATGTAGAACAAAATAAATAAAATATAATTCATACCTCAATTTAATTAAATGTCCATAATGAGACAATGTATCCCTTTTGAAAATATTAAATAGTTTAATAATATTATAATAAGGCTAGTAAAAATTAAATTATAGGAAATTATTATTAAAATAACATTACATAAATAAATAATATATAATTAAAAACCCTAATGGATTATTAATCATCCAAAATTCATGTATAATAAAATATATGATCTCAATTTTCAAATGATTTGTAAAAATACGATTATGTTGATATTTTGTACCAATGAAAAATAAATAAATATCATCTCTAAGATAGTGATCTATTTTAAAGTGATATCTTACATCAATATGATTAGTCCTAAAATGAGAAACAAGGTAATTCAATATATTTATTTTTCATTTTACATCACATTTTATAGAGGCATGTTTGAACTAAAATCAATAATAATGAAATGTGTCATTTATCCACATAATCTATGAACAAAAGAAACCGTTAGAAAAGTATTAATCTATTATATTTTATAATGATGAATTTTTATTATTTTTACCACACCATGAAACTAGAATCATTATTAACATGTGTATTTCTTCTTAGGTTACTATTTTATATAACATACAAACACTGTTATATTAATTTGACTGGATAACGAAATCCAATGAATGGGATTTAGAATAAAATATACTATAATTAAATGTCCTATAGATGTATATGTAAATAATTTTGTAGACATCCATGTGTGAATGAATTTGGTTTTCATAAAATTTTGAACAAAAAAATAGAATATTAGGTTAACCTATTGTATGGTACTGTAAACATCCAATCATTCCACTATAAATTTATCATTCTGTTGGTTTTCCAGATAATTATTTCAATTAGAGCATCAAAATCCTTAATAATATCCCTGAAAGTATATTATAAAATATATATTGTCTATTTTCAATATTTATGAATAATCCCATTCAAATTTTTGTAGACATGGAATCTAAAAAATTATTCTAATTCTCTGAATAAACTCATATCAAATTTATCTTTATTAATATTTGTGAAATTATTATATTCATAAGATTTTATTCTAATTTTTTTATTGTTACCATATATTTTAGTTATTAAAAATTCTTTTATACCATTTTTATAATGATTGTTGATTCAAAATTACCAATTAGAAAATAATTTTATAAGAGAAAAGAGTTTATATATTCATACCAACCATTTGATGTTTGATTCAAACCATATAGGTATTAAGAATATTTAAATATATAAATTTATGTTGTATAATTTTTAAATACATAGGGTTTCTCAAGAAATAAATTCTCAATAAAAATTACATTATGTAATTCACTCATAAAATCAACTGGGTATATTTCAAAACACAAATGTGCTTCATAATTTAACCACATTTTATTGGATTCATGTCTAGCTACACTGGTAAATTTTACCTCATAATAAATACCTTCCTCTAAAATTTCATAATCCTAATTTTTGGATATCCACTTAGTTCCAATAGATAATATATACTTTTATTTTTCCCATCAATACCCATCATTTGTATCATTATAACCTCATTAACTCTTCTTTCATAGTAGTCACTTATTTTCTTCCCAAATAGAATCTATAATGATCTTTATTTTTTTTTTAAAATTAATAATTATATTTAACAAAATATATTAATGATGATGGAGTTTGATTCCCTTTATATTGATAACATACTACTATATCCAATGGATTTCCCTTGAGAGTGGTACATGTTTTGGGAAACCTAGTGAATGGTTGTTTGAAGTCATATTCAAGGTCAAGAAAATCGTATAGGTATGTGAAATATTATATTCAATAAAATTAGTTATTATGTCAATTTTCCAAGTGGTTTTATTGATATCGATAGTTTACATATCGTATAATAGTTTCTCGAGTAGATGTGTTGTCTCATGTGGATCTATCTCATCAAATTTTGTATTACTATATTCATTTAAAACATTAGTTATTTTATAGAAAAAAACATATGAAATTATTCGGGGTTAAAATATAATGAATATAAATTCATCATATTCCAGAAAATAATTATTTATTCTATATTTTTTTATAATATAGATTCTATATCAAAAGTCCTTGTAGAAACACCTATTTCATTTTCTTCTATCCTATAATTATTAACAAATATTTAAAATGGTTTTATTATTGATCATATTAAATATATAGAGAGGTATAGTATTATCATTTACCTAGAAATAAATTAATAAGTAATACACATTGATAATATTTCAATATGTCTTTTAGATAGTTATGTTTCTCGTTTGAATGAACACATTTTGTTGAGGTGTTCTTATGGTAGATAAAATGTAGTTATACCCACATAGTTTTCTAATATAATAAACTATTGACTTTAAATTTCACAATAATGTCAACATATAATGTTATTAATTTTATGTTTTCTATTGTTAGTAGTTATTCTTATAAAATTAGCAAAACCTGATCAATTATCACTTTTGTGAACTAAAAAATACAGCTAGGTAAATCCAGAATAGTTATTAAAAATGAAATAAGAAGGTGTTATTTATATATAATAGAACAATTTAAGATCATGAATAGATAAATATGAAGTAATTATTATGACTTATTTCTTATAAACATTTTTCCAGAACAAAAAAATATGCTTCCTTACCTTCAGACAAGTGTTATAGTCCTTATCTGTTATAATATTTCTCATAGAAAGACCCTCAACTAATCCTTCAATGGAATGTTTTGTATATTAATGAAAAATAAAATGTAAAATTATCTTATTCTCTTTAAAAATTTAAATTATTACAAAATAAATAATATTGAATGTTTTATACTGACATATATTTTAGTTAATACATTTAGTAATTAGTTCCATTGGAACCCAAAAGTTTCCAACACTTCTATAATAAGTTTGATAAAAGGATTATTTATAATAAAATATCTCTTATATATATATAATAATAAGGGTTATTTTTAAAATAATGGATTAATCCATCCTATATAATCCCAAAATAATTATAGAATATAGATCTATTTCTAGAATTGAATTAAAACTAGAAAAATGATTACTTATATATTTCTTTTATTCCTATTAATAATAGTATATTACACTCTAGTATGTTAGAGGTAATTTGGTTCATTTTCATTTTTAAAATTTCTCATTACCTTCTCAAATCACTCTTGGTACATTTTACATTGTCCATTCTTATCCATGATTCTATTAATCACATTATAAAATGATAATTTTTTATAAATTTTAGCTTTATGGTCATCCTACTACTTATCTAATAATGTACATGTCCTTTGGATACTTCTGCACATATCCTTAATTACATTAATAGTATCATATTTATGGTAAAATAGTCTTATAGTTACTATTTAGAAACAAAAAAACATCGATATTATAATTATATAAATAAATAAAAATAAAAGTATAAGGTGGCATTGTATGTGATACCATAAATCATGGGTTTTATTTCTTCTATTATTGTTATCCTTCATTATGATTTTAGACACTAAATCTCGCTTCATAGGGACTCTGTTTTAATTATTTTTTTTATTTGATTATAAAATTCCCTTTTATTATGTAATATTCAAATTCAACATTGTTATTTTTTCTTTGATGTGTCCTTTATTCATACACTTATATTATATAACTTCACTAGAATTTTTGTTTTCCTCCTTCTAGTTACCATTTCTATTATATTTCCTTTCAAAATTATATGACTTTCAAATATTATTTCTGTAATGGCCCGGACAACTTCGGCCCATTCCTTTGTCGAAAAGAAGGTCATGAAGTGTTCTGGATGGTAAAATGGACTTCTCCCACAATTTTCAGAATTTTGTAACTACACGCCATGTAGTGTGAGTACACGATGTGTACCACCTCAACGGGTATACCCCGTGTTGAAGCTGTGTCCTTGCGGCATGAAATAAACGAGTACACACCATGTATCCTATACTACATGCCGTGTAGTCCCTCCCCGTGTATGTGTTACCCTCAAACCGTGTATTAACCAGTCAACAACTGTATTCCGCGTTGAAGGCTATGTTGGAAGCCGCATGGAGACCGCATGAAATGGCCAAGTACACGCCATGTACTTTATTTTTTCTCCCCTATAAAAGGAGGGGGCCTCACATCCTTTTCAAATCACTCCTCTCCTCCCCATTCCCTCGAGCAGAGCTCTCCCGAGAGAGACTCCAACCTCTTTTCTTCCATAACTTCTATGTCTGAGCTCCGATTTACAATCCGTCAGTGGCCACAGGATTGTAACAACGAGGCGGAACTTATGAGTTTAGATCTGTTGTCTTCCCTTGGGCCTTTCATTCCCATCGTCCACCCAAAGAAGTTTTTCTGGGTTTTTCTAGAAGTGACGGGCACCGACTAATGTCTTCTAAAGTTGAACCTAGGGAACATCTTGATCAGAACCTGTTGAGGTAGGGATCTTACCTTCGTCTCTCTAAATTGTGCATCATGCAGCATGGGTTTCCTCTTGTTTTCGTGAGACATAGTTGAACCAGTTTAATAAATATAATAATAGGCTTAAAGAATGGGGTTGGGGAAGTTGTTATTTTTATCTTTATTTATCCTTTTGTTATGTTATCAATTGAATAGGATTATGCCTACCAAAAATCATGGCCGTTGGGGGCCTTTTCTTGTGCATTTAAATGCTTCCCTATCTGTCTAGACCGTTTATGGATGGAAACATTATGGAATGTGTGAATTGGTTAATCACATAAAATGGGCTGATTAAATGAAAAACTGGAACCCTTGTGTGATCACCCCGGTTGAAAAAAATTGAAATAATAATCATGTGGGTGTTGGTTAGGGTTATCTTATGTGAAGGAGGTGTTTTGTGGGTTGTTCTGGATAGGGTGAGCAGTGGGGATGCAGTTGTCTTGGTTATGGGTTGGTGTGAATGCTATGTTGGTGGTAGGTAGAAGGGCTGCAGGGATGGGTTAGAATGTGAACAAACTATGGGTTGTGAATAATAAATAAAATTTGGAAGAGTTAATGAATGGTGGGGCTTGGTAATGGGATGGGAATAATAATCAATGGGACTGGTTGGTTAATATGAATGGACTTGTTTGTATTTATTTTATTTTCCTAACTTTATTTGTTGATGGCAGGGATATGTTTTACGAACGATTGATATGGGTGGTTGTGCACGGTAGTTAAGGAACTAATAAACTAATTCTGTTAAAACATGAAAACTTAAATGGGATTGTGGTTGTTTGTTGTATGCATGCTTCGACATGGCAGTTTCGTGACATGTGCTTAGTTTCTCTATTTAGAATCCATAGGTTATGTTGTGTGTTTGGTATATATATATATATCTGTATCTTTGTGTTTTGTCAAACCCCACCCATGTTGAGCACTTAGTGTCGAAAAATCCAATTTCATGGGAGAGGGTATTTTCCCATTAGTTACTAGCTCCTTCTTGCTCCTTCTTCCATATTCTATGGTGGCTTGAGGCGACCTTACACCTAATAATATTCAGGTAGGTTTCGGTTGTGGTGGTTTTAGCCCAAGACTCTTCAGGCTTGTTTAATATTTCCCAAGAATCTTTAGGATGAGGCCCAGGTGTGTGCGGGCAGGATACGTGGTTGTGAGGCCCATGTGTGTGTGGTTGGGATTGTCGTTCTTGAGGCCCAGGTGTGTGCGGGTAGGATATGTGGTTCTTGAGGCCCAGGTTTGTGTGGGTGGGAAGAGTGTGGTAGTGCCAGGACGTTCGCCATTAGGAAGAGCAGCTAACTAGTGGGAAATAGTGCAGGGTACCCAATACTCTTGTTCTTATATACTATTATCTGTTGTTTTGTGTTTTGTTGAGCGTGGATAGTGAGGTTGGGTGGATATAATTCCTTGATAGGTTTTGGTTTCTTCTATTTTTTTCACGGGACATTAGGATGTCTCCCCACTTGTGCATGGGAGCTTTAGGTTTCCGTACTAAGTATATTTGTATGCTTACCCTACCTTTACTTTCAGGTTTCCCGGAGGACTACCAGGGCCGTGCGGGACCTTATTAGTTGGGACAGTTGGAGTAGTTTCATTTTTCTGTACTCTTGTTTCTTTTGGTATTGAACTTTTGAGCTTTCTTGTACTTATACCTTGGTTTAGAATTGTTTAAACATGCATGTGGGATTGGTTTTGGTTTATTTAATTGTTCCTTTTTCATTTTTTGTTTGACTCATCCTATTTCCTGATCATAAATAATAAAAGGGTAATGCCTCCCATATTTGCGAAATATTCATACCCTTGGTGCTAGTCCCCACCCCGAGGCCTACTGGAGGCGGGACTTGGTGGTCATTATCTACCTTTCACGATTGCCAGCTCAGGAGGGGCATCTTTGGTGGGAGGGGGTCGTGACAGAATGGTATCAAAGGAAGGTTGAGATATTGGATGGAGTTTGGGGTTAGTCATAGTGAGGATTGCATAAGATGGTAAGGAAATAGTGTTGGCTGATCTTGGTGTGTGACATAGGCCAGGGAAGACTGGCTAGGACATGGGATTTTAGGGCCCCCCGTGATCCGATGTAAGGACTCTAAGCCAACGAAACTACCAAGTGGGACTACGCTGATTATAGGGTAGAGACCCTAGGGATGGTACATGCATCATCATGATTGTATTTAACTTGATTTGGGTGTTCTGGGAAAGAAATTGAATAAAAATTATAAAATAAAACCTTGAGAAATTTCCTTACTACTTGGGCTTAGGTGACCTTTGTTTACCGTACAACTATGGCACCTGGACGTCATCCACGGGTGGCTCAGATTTCCGAGGATTAGTAGATTCAGGTGGTCGATAAGTTGAGGATAGAATGAGAGGAGGAAGATAGCCAGTGGAAGAAGACTCTGTGTTCTTTCCAGTGAAAAAACCTCAATAAGTATGAGGGTATTACTTCGGATATGGAGATGGAGGAGTTTCTTGAGGAGCTAGGGATCTCTTTTATATTAATCTGTGCTCCGAGGGAGTATTGGGTTCCCCTAGCAGTCAGTCAGTTGAGAGGTGAAGCACGTCAGTGGTGGATGCTCTACCTCGGAGAGAGGACAGAGACAGAGGTTCCATGGGCTGACATTGAGAAGGAATTCCGAGAGGAATTCCTTTCTTCCTTTCTCAAGGCGGAGAAGTAGTAGGAGTTAATCACCCTTCAGTAGGGTAGTACGTTAGTACGAGAGTTGGGGATCATGTTCAAGGACCTCTTACGCATTTCTCCATATCTCTTTCTGGATGAGGAGTCTCGGGAAAGAAGTTTAAAGGTGGCGCTTCTTCCTTTGATCTAGTATGTTTTCACCCCTTCACTCTTCCGACATACTTGGCAGAACAGAAGAAGGCATAGGTTGTAGAGAAGATTCACTCGCAGGGAGGTGCAGCCCGAGAGGGGATCCAGGCGAGTTCATTAAGGGGGGGGGGGAAGTCAGCAGCAGGTCTATTGCGAAAGAACCTTCCAGATTCAGGCCAATTGGGATCAGGCCCCAACAGTTCCAGTTCAGATCTTCGGGTCCTCGCCCCTTTTTCAAAATCCTAGGACTGAAGTGTTTCTCTTGTGGAGGTTTCGAGAACATTCAGTGTCGGTGCCCGACCCGAGTTCAGTATGGTGGAGGTGGGCAGGTTTAGCACCCACCTCAGCTGCACCAGTTGGCAGCGAGGCCTTTCCAGCAGAAGCAGGACCCTGCTCCTCCTAGGGCAGACTTTACAGGAGGAGGCCGACCTCAGGGTGCTCCCCAGGGATCTCGACCAGGACGTGGTCGGGGAGGTGGTCGACATCAGAGAGGGAGAGGAGATAGGCGTGGATAGTTTCACATGACAGAGTTGACAGCTCTGGCAGGACCATATGTGGTGCAAGGTATGATTTGTTTGTACAACACTCTCGTTTTTGATTTGTTCGATTTAGGAGCTTCGCACTCCTTTGTTGCACATGGTCTAGCCCATGCATTGGGTCTAGACGTAGAGATACTTTCCATACCCCTAGTGCTGAGTACAACAGTTGGATGTCAGACTAGCCTATCCTGTGTTTTCCGGGGATGTGGACTGACGTTGGGACCACATAGATCTAGTGGGGACCTTATTTTTCTATAGATGCAGCCATACGATGTCATCGTATGCATCGACTGGTTGTTTTCTGTTAGTGTGGTTAACGACTGCTTCCGAAGAAGGGTCGTGTTCTACGACCTGGATGGGCAGCGTGTATCTTTTGTTGGCGAGAGGAGCTATTAGTTAGGAATTCGGAATTTGAATCCACTCTTTTCTTTGTTAGGTGTGTTATCAGTGGTTTCAGCTGATACCAATATGATGAATGTCCTAGAGTTTGTTGGGGAGTTCATCATTTTTTTTCCCAAGGAGGATGTGACTCTAACCCCCCGGCGTGACATTGAGCTTGGGATAGACTTATAGCATGGTGCCTGCCCGATTTCGATGGCCCCATATCGGATGGCACGTTCGAAGTTGCGGGATTTGAGGATTCGGATTGACGATCTGATGGAGAAGGGTTTTGTTCGACCCAACGTGTCGCCATGGGGTGCTCCATTTTTGTTCGTGAAGAAGACAGATGGTGGTCTCAGGCTATGTATAGACTATCGAAGGTTGAATCAGGTAATAGTCAAGAACTGTTACCCCCTTCCAAGGATAGATGATATCTTCGACCATCTTTGGGGAGCAGGTTGGCTTTCTATGATTGATCTATGATCTGGATATCTTCAGTTGAGCTTAAATGACAGTTACATCTTGAAGATGTCTTTCAGGTGCAGGTATGGACACTTCGAGTTTGTAGTGATTCATTTTGGAGTTACAAATGCACTAGTTGTGTTCATGGGACTTATGAACCTTGTCTTTCAAGTGTTTCTGGACCGGTTCATCATTGTGTTTATCGATGACATCCTGATCTACTCAATATCATAGGAGGAGCACATTGAGTATCTCAGGGTAGTCGTGGAAGTCCATCAACACCACCATATTTATTGGAAATTGTCAAAGTGTAAGTTCTTGTCACAAGAAGTACACTTCCTTGGGCACGTAGTGTCTCATCATGGAGTGTCAGTGGACCCATCGAAGGTAGGGGTAGTTGTTTCTTAGGCAGCACCCAAGAGCGTGGCAGATGTTCGTAGTTTCCTGTGGTTGAAAGGTTATTATCGGAGGTTCATTTCAGACTTCTCTCGAGTTTCTGCTCCAATGAAATATTTGACAAGGAAGAACCAGGTCTTCCTATAGAGCGAGCAGTGCCAAAAATCATTTGACTACCTGAAGGAAAAGTTGGTCAGCAATCCATTACTCGGGTTTCTAGAATAAGGGTTGTCGTATGAGTTGTTTTGTGATGCTTATGGCCTTGGTTTGGGGTGCGTACTGATGCAGAAGAAGGGTGTGATCGGTTATGCGTCTAGGCAGTTGCACCCTCACGAGCGTAACTATTCCACCCATGAACTGGAGCTTTCAGCAGTAGTGTTCACACTTAAGTTGTGGAGACATTACCTCTTTGGGGAACGCTTTGTGGTCTTCTCAGATCACAATAGCCTGTGTTATATATTCTCCCAGTGTGACCTGAACTTACGGCAGTGGAGATGGGTTGAGTTTCTCCAAGACTATGACTTTAAGATCTCTTATACTGATGTTAAGGGCAACATTATGTCAGATGTCCTGAGCAGGAAGTCACATAAAGAAGTGGTTCGAGAATCCGTTGATGCTTGGAGTGAGATGGGAGAGTTGGCTACCTTGCACTTGGATTCAAGGGTAGAGGGTGTTTGAGGCTATTTTTTTTCAGATGATGGTGCAGTCCTCCTTGTTATAGCAGGTGGAAGAGTCTCAGTGGGGAGACTCCAAGGTAGAAGTAATGAAGGATCGTATCGATCATGGAAACGCTCTAGAAGGATGGTCAGAGGACAGCCGACATCAGATGATTTTTCATGGAAGGATGTTTGTTCCATAGGTGATGTGTGAGGAAGTTCTTCGTGACTTCCATAGCTCATCCTTGGCAGTACATCCAGGATTTTTGAAAATTTTCTCAGGCCTGAGGCAACAGGTTTGGTGGCCCGGGGTGAAACGGGTAGTGGCAGTGTTTGTGGCTAAATTCCTAGTGTGTCAGCAAGTGAAGGTTGAACACCATGTTCCCAGTGGTTTGTTTAATCCTTTATATGTCATTGAGTAGAAGTGGGATGACATCTCAATGGACTTCATCACAGGACTACCCAGAGCTCAGGGTGGTTATGATGATATCTGGGTAGTGGTAGATCGACTGACAAAATCACCTCACTTCTTAGCAATTAAGGAGTCGGGCACAGTGAGTACCTTAGCATAGAGGTACGTAGAGGAGGTGGGGAGGTTTCATGGAGATCTGAAGACTATCGTCTCTGATCAGCATACTTGGTTTACCGCACAAGTCCGGAGGGGGTTACAACATGCTTTTGGAACCCAACTATGCCTTTTTACTGCTTTCTACTCCTAGACCGATGGACAGAAAGAGCAGAATATAACGATGTTGGAGGACATGCTGTGAGCATGCGTTCTAGATTTCAGAGGATCATGGGCGCGACACTTGCCTTTAGTAGAGTTTGTGTACAACAACAGCTTCCACTCTACTATTGGAATGGCACCGTTTGAGGCTTTGTATGGAAGACCATGTCGTTCAGCCATTTTTTGGATAGTGGTTGGTGAGACAGGTGCTCTTGGGCCAGAGGTAGTGTAGAGAACCATATAGAAAGTCCAACTTGTGCGTGAGAGGATGAAAGAGGCTCAGGACTGACAGAAGTCTTATGCAGATCGTCGGAGGAGGACCTTGAAGTTCGAGGTCGGAGATCATGTGTTTTTGAAGGTTTCTCCTCGATAGGGGAAGTTTAGGTTTGGGAAGAGGAGTAACCTCTCCCCTAGGTTCATCTTACCTTTCGAGGTGCTGGGGAAAGTCATAGAGGTGGCATATCAGCTAGCCATGCCACCTTAGTTGGAGAAGGTTCATGACATCTTCCACGTCTCCCAGATTCATCGGTACTTACCCGACAACTCTCACGTTATCGACTGGGGAGAGTTAGATATGGGAGACAATGCGACATTCGAGGAACGACCAGTCAGAATCGAGGATCGTAAAGAGAATGTGCTCTGTGGATGAACTATCTCCTTGGTTTGTGTGTTGTGGAGGCATGGTGGCCTCGAAAAGAGAAACTGGGAGAGAGAGTCCAAGATGCACGCTTAGTACCTGGAGTTGTTTTGACTCGTGTTTTTTTTGTTCTTATGAGTTTTTTTATTTTATACTTTGTACCTTTAATATATGGATTTCTTGGCTTATCAGTTGTGAGACTTTTTGTTTCCTTGATCTCTGGAAGTGTGTAAAATGTTCGAATGTGTGATGTATGGGAAAAACCTGATCCTTAATCGAGACACATAATGTGGATTCAATTGAACCCGTGCGTGAGAGTCAGTGCCGCCTAAAGAGGATAATATATCGACATAGGAGAAGGAATTACTAACACATATGATTAGGGTTGTTAGATGGGTTCCTTTATAACGAGAGCCCTAAGAGGTATCTTGTTGGGTTCCTCTTGGTTGGCTTTGCAATTCTCAGGGACGAGAATGTTTTAAGGGGTATCTGATGTAACGGCCCCGACATCTCCGTCCCATTCCTTTGTCGAAAAGAAGGTAAGGAAGTGTTATAGAGGGTAAAATTGATTTTTCCCACACTTTTCAGAATTTCGTAACTACATGTCGTGTAGTGTGAGTACATGTCGTGTACAACATCATCGAGTATACCCTGTGTTGAAGATGTGTCCTTGCCGCGTGAAATAAATGATTACATGCCGTGTAGCCCATACTACATGTCGTGTAGTCCCTCCCCATGTATGTGTTACCCTCAAACCGTGTGTCGACCAGCCAACAACCGTGTTTCGCGTTGAATGTCGTGTTGGAAGCCGCATGGAGACCGTGTGAAATGGCCGAGTACACACTGTGTACTAGAAAGTACAAGCCGTGTACATTAGTTTATCTTACCTATAAAAGGAGGGAGCCTCTCCTCCTTTTCAAATCACTCCTCTCTTCCCCATTCCCTCGAGTAGAGCTCTTCTGAGAGATACTCCAATCTCTTTTCTTCCATAACTTCTTCGTCTGAGCTCCGATTTACGATCCATCAGCGGCCATGGGATCATAAGGACAAGGTAGAACTTCTGAGCCAAGATCATTTGTCTTCTTTTAGGACTTTCCATCCCATCTTCCACCTGAGGATGTTTTTTTGGGTTTTTCCAAAAGCGACGGGCACCGATGGACATCTTCTAAAGTTGATTCGGGGGAGCGTTGTGATCAGAACCTGTTGAGGTAAAGATCTTACCTTCATATCTCTAAGTTGTGCATCATGTGGGATGAGTGTCATCTGGTTTTCACGAGACATAGTTGAACCAATTTAATAAATATAATAACTAGATTAAAGAATGGGGTTGGGGAAGTTGTTATGTTTATCTTTATTTATCCTATTGTTATGTTGTGAATTGAATCGGCTTATGCCTACCAAAAATCACGGTCCCTGGGGGCCTTTTCTTGCACAATTAAATGATGCCCTATATGTCTAGACTGTTTATGTATGTAAACATTGTGGAATATTGGTATTGGTTAACAACATAAAGATGGATGATTAAACGAATAACCAGAACCCTTGTGTGATCACCCCGATTAAACAAAATTGAAATAATAAACATGTGTGTGCTGGTTAGGGTTTACTTATGTGAAGGAGGTGTTTTGTGGGTTGTTGTGGATTGGGGGAGATATGGGGCTGCAGTTGGCTAGGTTGTGGGTTAGTGTGAATGCTATGTTGGTGGTAGGCAGCGGGGCTGCATGGATGGGTTTGAATCTGAAGAAACTATGGGTTGGGAATAATAAAGAAAATGTGGAAGAGTTAATGAATGGTGTGGTTTGGTAGTAGGACAAGAATAATAATCAATGGTGATGGTTGGTTAAGAATAAGGGACTTGTTTGTATTTATTGTTTTTTCCTAACTTGTTTTGTGGATGGCACTGATTTTTTTACGAACAATTGATATGGTTGGTTGTGCCTATTAGTTAGGGAACTAATAAAATAATTCTATTGAAACATGAAAACTTAAATGGGGTTGGGGTTGTTTGTTGTATTCATGCTTCGACATGGAAGTACCGAGGAACGTTCCCAGTTTCTCTGTTTAGAAGCCATAGGTTGGGATGTGTGTTTAATATACATATATATGTGTATCTTTGTGTTTTGTCGCACCCCACCCATGTTGAGCACTTAGTGCCGAACACTCCAATTTAATGGGAGAGGTTGTTTCCCCCTTAGTTACTATATCCTTCCTACTCCTTATTCCATATGCTGTGATGGTTTGAGGAGATCATACACTTAAGACTCTTCAGGTAGGTTTCAGTTGGGGTGGTTCTAGCCCAAGACACTTCGGGGAGGTTTACTATTTCCCAAGAATCTTTGGGATGAGGCCAAGGTGTGTGTGGGCGGGATATGTGGTTGTGAGGCCCAGGTGTGTGCGAGCGGGATATGTAGTTCTTAAGGCACAGGTGTGTGCGGGTGGGATATGTGGTTCTTGAGGCCCAGGTGTGTGAGGTCGGGAAGAGTGTGGTAGCGTCAGGATGTTCGCCATTAGGAAGAGAATATAACTAGTGGGAAATGGTGTGGGGTGCCCAATACTCTTGTTATTATATACTACTACCTATTGTTTTGAGTTTTGGAGAGCGTGGCTGGTGAGGTTGGGTGGATAGAATTCCTTGATAGGTTTTGGTTTCTTCTGTTGTTCTCACAGTACATTAGGATGTCTCCCCACTTTAGCATGAGAGCTTTAGGTTTCCCTACTGAGTATACTTTTATACTCACCCTACATTTAATTTCAGGTTTCCAGGAGGACTACCAGGGCCATGCGGGACCCTACTAGTCAGGACAGTTGGAGTAGTTGTAGTTTATTATTCTCTAGTTTCTTTTGGTATTGTACTTTTGAGCATTTTTGTACTTGTACATTGGTTTAGAATTTTTTAAACAAGCATGTGGCATTGGTTTGGGTTTATTTACTTGTTCCTTTTTCTTTTGGTGTTTGACTCATCCTATTTCCCGATATTAAATAATAAAAGGGTAATGCCTCCCATATTTGTGAAAAATTCATACCCATGGTGCTAGTCACCACCCCGAGGCCTATTGGAGGTGAGACTCAGGTGGTCCTTATCTCCCTTTCACCATTGCTAGATCAGGAAGGGCATCATTGATTGAAGGGGGTCATGAATATTTCATTTTATAAAACATATTAAATCACATTGAAGGAATTCATCTCTCCTTATCATTAACATCATCCTCAATAAACCCACTTCTAATCTCCAAAAAAGTTTTCCTATATTTTATAGTTTAGTTTATTAAAATAAAATTTATTCTTATGTTTATCCCCTTTTCCATTTATTTAATTGACTTACTATCAAAATAATTAATGGCTCTACTAACAACACATTTACATTATTTTTTTTCATTTTATATTAATATATTATAGATATGGAAATAATTTTCCAAATATTTTGTTATCTTTTCTATAATCTTAATTATTATTTCTTCTTTGTTTGGATCTACCAAAGATATATCATGGTATTACTAAACTCATTATACCTGTAGTATATTTCAAAAATAAATTCACAATCTTTCATCATAAAAGATTAATAATGGTTATCAATTCACTCATGTTAAGCAACCAAACCATACAACATATATATTCAGTTCTAAATGAAAATACTTTATTAAATTCATTGTTACTCAAAACACAAATAACAAATTCATAAAATTTCATGTATTACCAACTTTAGATCTGGTTTTATAACCCTAATCATTTTAAAAGGATAAATTTCTTCTCAATACTATCTTCAATGCTACATAATATATAAAATTTTAAGTATTAAAATAATTATTTTTAATTAAAATATGTTAGTGTAACATATTTATGGTGGTATATTAGTAGCATGAAATTCTTGTCTAGAAGAGACCATATTTACCAAAAAAATTATCATTCCATTTCAAGACATGTTGGAGGTCAAAAAATAATAATAGAACAAAAAATAACTAAAAATCTTGAAAATAATAATATTTCTAAAATAATACTAAAGTGGAGATAAGTTGAGCATAAATAATTTAAAATAAACAAAAAAAATTAAATTACTCTAATTCCTTGAATTTAAAATATTTTTACTTTCAAAAATAATAGAAGAGTTTGATTTTGAATTTTCATAAATACTATTTAAATCACTGATAAATACTCAACTAAATACTTTACAAAAAATATCAATTTAACTCACACCAAAATATCAGATAACACTAGAAAAAAAATATTGACAAATATATATATATATATATATATATTAAAAAATTACACAAAAAAGCATTACTTGTACATATTTTTTTCAAACAAAAAAAATAAAATTTATTTGATGTCAATAATAACAAATAATATCATATATAAGATAAATAATAATGTAATTAAGCAATAATAACACAATTAAATAATCAAAGTGATCGATATATAAGGTAGATCATAATCCCATCCACCTGACTGAAAATAAAAATTATTTGTAAACAGTAGTTTTACATCTAAGGTATGATTCCTAATATTGATGTTGTTCTAAAAAAAGTAGAAAAAATTAATATTGTTTTATCCAAAAACACTAACAAAATTATACATGGTGATAATATAATGTAAATAACATTTTGAATATTGTATATATTCACTAAATCAAATACCAGGAATAAATGAGAGTCATCATGTCATGGTTGGTGTTAGGTCATGCTATTGGATACCACATCATGGTGTTTATGTCTAATGATATGGTACATAATTTGACCGGATCACTTATGACTATTATCATTTTTAATTTTTCTAATGACACATTATATAATGATTTGTAGATTATGTAAATGTTAAAATAGTTTTATCAAATAATTTAATTAATGAGGTAGTTGTTGTAATGGGTTAAAACAATGGATAACCAAAGTTTTAAGGATTAATAATGTAAGAAGCATTGAGATCTAATATGGTCCATCATCTATTTGAAGTGTTTTATAAATTAGAGTCTACAGACTTCATTTATATACACTATTGATTATTCATGAATTCAAATATCTATTTGATAAATCATCATCACTAACCCACTTGTAAGTGGGGTTATCAGCCCTTTTAAGAATAATCAGAGATCCAAACAAGGAGTCTAATTATTCTATTGGTATGTGACTACCATTGGTGGAAAAGATATATTGGTTTTTGTGGTTGTAACTTGACCAAAGTAAATATTATAAATATTAAACATGAACAATGAGTTGCAATTATTTTTGTTATTTTTTTCATCTAATTGTTTCATATACTATTAGATCTTGTGCATGGATTTCATGATTTATTCCACTTCATTTGGGCATAAATAATTCACACAAAATCCTTCAATGATGGTGAAGCTTTTCTCATAAAAATGATGAGATGAAAATTGAAAAGGAATTTTATTTTTCAAATTTTCTTGAACCATGAAGAAATTTATAAAGCAACATCGCGGTCTATATAATTTTACACAAAAATTTAATTGTATATAATGTCAAATCATGTTTTACATTTATTTTTTTGAAAAATAGATGGTTTTGAAAAAAATCATGGTTTTCAGATCTTAAAATAGAGCATTCTTTTTCAATATTATTAAATCAAGGTTTAAAAAAATTGTTTTTGAATTTTACTACAAAAAATTTTTGGATGATAAAAAACATCATCATGTTTGTTTATGGATATAAAAATATTAAGAAAATGATTTAATGGAAAAAATTATCCATAAGGAGACCAACATGGAATTATATTATATCAAAAAAGGGTTTTGATAAAATTTTAAATTATAGTTATTTATTATATATGATGTTAAACATATGGATTGTTCATTTACTTTTCAAATGAATATATATATAGATAAATTATTTAAATTACGAATGTTAAATATTTTTGTTAAAATTATTTAGACTAATTAAAATTTAAAAACCATATATATAAGAGTTATGTAATAGGTATGATATAAAAGAATTTTTTATCAATAAATACTATGATTTTTTGTTTTAGTTATGAATTAAAAAATAAGGGATGGTTATGATTTTTTTATATTAGGTATTAAAATTTTATAACAATTAAGGATTATCAAAAGTGTAGAACCATCGATATAGGAATCATGGGTTGGAACTCTCACTATCCTTAGTGATTACACACTATTTAAGAACAATGGGGGTTGCTTCCCGATCTAACCATGCTTTCTATTGAAAGTAATTAATTATAATATTAATTTAATCCATTAAATAAAAGTGTTTAATATACCTTAACATGTTTTGAACTCAAAAATCATATATAGGTGATGATGTTAGTTTTCTTATATACTAATTTCATACACCATTTAATAAAAATGCAGTATAAATTTGTAATAAAACTTTAATATTGGCTAATTTTTCACCAAATAGACTAATTTTGATAATTCATTAAAATATTTATTCAAAAAATGAAAAAATACATTTAAAAAAAATGAAAAGGAAAAAATTAAAAAGAATTAATGATCATTCAATGACTAATTTGAGTGGAAGTGAGGTGATCAATTTTATAATATATCTTGAAAATATATTTTTGATTAATCAACAGTGATTAAATAATTTATTTAAACCCTACATACATTCAATAAACCATAAAAAATACCAAAAACATTATCTTGGTCAAATTTTTTCATATATAAATAAGATGACAAAGTAAATGAAAATCAATATTATAGAAACTTGTCTAACCGATTTGGATTGATTAAAATTATTATCAAATTTATTTAGTAATATTTTATCCATGAGAATGTATAATTTAAATGAAAATATTATTAATAAAATAAATATTCAAAAAAATCATGGAAATATATCTAACATATTGATTAAATGAATCATATATTTAATCATATTTTGTATAAGAGTGTGAGTATTAAGATTCAATTTCTAAAATATATAGTTAGAAAATTATTTCTTTACAAGTGATGCTTATTTAATAGTTTTTATTAGTGAAAAAGGGGTATGTGTGGATGAATTTGAGGAAAATACATTATGATTAGTTTTAATATGTATTTTATTAAAAATATGATCAATTTCACTATTGAACTTGGTTTGTTTATTCTTTTTATTCATAACCAATATATATTAATAAATTATTCAAATTAGTGATGTTTTTTATAGTGGGAAAACCTTATACAAACATAAATGATACAATAAAACAATACCCATTTTACACATGATACATAAATTTATTTGAATTAAATAAATATAAATGAATAATGAATGAATTTTCTATGATTTATCTATATATCCAAGATAATATTCAAAATCATAGTAGTGATCCTTGAAAACAATCCAATAGAATCTTTCCTCCAAAGGAATCAATATTATATTGATAATATCAAAATCAATGGTAAGGAATTACTTCAATATGAGGTCTTCTTGAACATTTGGATAAACATTTAATTAATTAATAATGATAAATTAAGATTCATCTCAAGGATTTCTCATAGTGGGTGAAATATATTTGAATGCCACATAATTCACATAGCATGATCATATTAATATAGGCCTCTATGGATATCCGACATTCTTAAAATGTTTTATCTATTTAAAAGACCATTTATTAAATTTTTCATAGGTTACAACACTTTTTAACTCTTCTATTGTCATTATGATAAAATGTTTCACATTAAAAAAATATTTTGACCATTCAAAAAAATGAAATAGTTATAATTTGATGATGAAACCACACATGATGGCTTGGATGTATTATAGAATGAAAATCCCGAGTTCATGGAAGAAACATGATATTTTATACGAAAAAATTAGATTAGTGACTTTCACCATGTTGTGGTTTAATTTAGCTCAAACTAAAATGTGGTTTTTACCACCACACCATTATAAAACCTTGAAATTATTGTCTTTTTTGACAAAAATAATTTAATTGTTGAATATCATGAATACAATTAAATAAAAAGATAAAATAATCCTTGATATATTTATACATGTGACAGCTAACTGAACAGTCATTCATTGGTGAAGGTTTTCCATATTGATGATGATTTTGGGGAGGGGAATTTCTTTGTAGACTTGTTATGGGATTTGACTTTGAATTGTTTTAATGTTTTATGTCCTTGAAGTCCTGCGAGGTTTCCCCCTTTCTCCACAAAATGGGTTTTATTGGAAAATAAATAAAAAATTTAGGCCTTCGGGCCATTTAGTCAAAAATGTAAACATTAAAACATTATGTGAATAAAATATGAAATATCATTACGAAAATTCTAACCGGAGTAAAAAATTATGTAAATAAAATGATACTTTATATAATTTTTTTAAATTCAACACATATAATAATTTTAATTTTAAATATTAATCTGGTCTGTTGTAATACTAATGAATTAAATAAATTTAAATTTTAAAATATAAGTAACTTATTTGAATGGGATGTGATTAAATTAATTTACTTTTAAAAAGGAATATTATTTGGTGATTTTTTATTCATTATCCTATATTATATGTGTATATTTATTAATATTTTTAATTGAGAAAATTTGAAGTATTATTATAAATAAAGTTTTCAATGTAAAAACATATATATTAATAGTCATTTAATTATTAATTGATATTAAATAATCTTAAGAACACTTGATGTTTAAAAAGTCATTTCTTTTCATAATAAATGTTTCCCATTATATTTTAGTATATAATTTAAATGTAAAATTATAAAATTTATGAATTTTAATTTTATAAAAAGGATATATATTTTATATTCATCTCGTTGGAATTATATTTTGGTGTTTTCATTAGGATATATCTCAGCAAAATGATTTCTTTAGTGAATAGTAAAAAATAAAATTATTTGGGAATACGAAAAAGTTTTTGACATCATCATAATATAAACAAGAATAATAAATTTAGAAAAAACATTTCATTAAGAAATTATGTTTGTAAATATTAACCTAATTCATTTAAAAACCATATTTTCAATTTGTAAACCTATATTTTCTATTTTGAAACAAAGTTATATTTTTTTATAATTAAAAACTATTATTGACTATTTTAGTTTAATTCAGTACTTATATGATTTAATTTTGTAGGGGATTGGTTTTAAAAATATGTACCACTGCTTTATTTAATTATAAACCAATAAATATAATTTCCATCAATAATATTCCAAATTATATGACCAAAATTATAAAATAATTATTATTCCCCAAAAAATACTCATCTCCTCAACTTTAAATTCCATCCATCCTTTCTTTTGCTTAATAAATTTAGTTCTAATTATCAAATCTCATTATCTTACCATTTACACAGTAATATGAGTCCATATGTCCTCATGTATGATATGTAGTTACCCAACCCCAATCTTTCAAGGCTATAAAAAATGAGTAAATCTTAAATGAATAGTTAAATCCAAATATCATCCATTGTTTGTTCTCTTTACTTCTTTATACTCCCCATTAAAATTCAATTTCTATAACTTTATAAATGATTTTTTATATAATTTTATTACATAATTAATTTATTATTATACTAGAAAAACTATTTAAAACTATTTATAGAGTATACTCTTCCTCTTTCTCTACTCTTTTCATTGTTAATAAAATAGTCGGTTTAGTTAACCAATAATGATATTTCCCATACCCTACATATCAACTTATACATGAGTGGTTTGTGTAGATTATGAAGTATAATTTTTTTTATCTAATAATTGTATTCTTTAAATATTTGTTTTTTCAAAATTGTAAATTACAAAAAATAAATATCACAAAATCTAAACAAAATGTGATAATTTATATGGTAACATTTCTTTAAGACGTTCTATCTTCAAAAAAATGTTAATGGAGAAATTATAATAATATTAAATATTAAATAATGAAAAAAAAATATATTTAACATCTGTATTATTATTTTAGTTAAAAAAAATTTATTATATAATAGGTTATAACGTGAATAAATGAAACAGGGCCTAAGGTAAGAGCACTCTATCTCAATTAAAATTCTTTGATAAATGTTGTATTTTGGGGAAATTATTTTCTTTTCTATGGAATACTTAGTTTACTATTTTTTCATGTAAAATAAATAAAGTATTTCCAAATATTTAAAATTATAAATCATTAAAAGCCTTTATTTTTCACTTGATTCAATTAAAACTAATGTCTTAAGTGTTTCTCATATCCAAATTTCCCTCTTTTGGGACACATTTTATATTCTGAACATATTTTTTTTATGATTAACATATATAAAATTTGAAATATAATATCACAATTATTTCATTATTCATTTTACATAATGTTCTATTTTATGTTCTCTCTTTCATGGTACATTGATGCAAATTTTGTAAAATCATTAAGAATTTATTATTCCAGTCTCACATTGATTTCATGGTTTCTAATTTCTAAGTCCTTAATTGAATGAATTGTATGTTATTTTTATCTAATAAACCATATTTTTTTATATAGTTATTTATTGGTTTTATATTTATTATTATCATTCCACTTCCCTTATGCTCAAAAATAAAAAAAATGTTTTCGGATAACTAGAACCGATCTTATAATTTTCTTTTCATTAAGAAATCATTCTCCTCCAGGTCATTATCCTTTATTATGTTTCAATAATGTTATTACATATACGTAAATTATTGTTTAATTTCATTTTAAAATAAATTTTCCTTTATTGTAAAATTAATATAATTAGTATTGTCAATATTTTTCACATATGCCATTTTTTGGGATTTCAATACACTAGTGTGAAATGAATTTCTATTCTTAATATTTCATACGTGAATTATTTTTTCCAAGATTATGTCTATTATTTTTTATTAAGATTTATTTATAAATTATCATGGTTTCCTAGTGTAAAATATATTCAAAAATATTTTTTAATTTATCTTTAATGTTTTAGAAGAAAAAATATTGGGATTTCATTATAATTACATATTTCTTTATCCTCTACACCAAAAATACAATATTTAATTTAATTTCATCTCACGATTCAGAATTTAAAATTAATATCATATTATTGATTTAATTTCACACTTTTTATCCATTTTGAAAATATTTTCAAATGGAATTATATGTTTTTAAGACTATGTCAAAAAAATGGAAAATTAAATTTTAAATTTTGATTACATTTTTCTCTAAATCTCTAAAAATTATATATCATCATGTGGGTTATGCTTCATGTATTACCCTTTGAATGGTCTAATAAATTTATATTCCGTACCTCACATTATTTCTAATGGTTCTGTTCTATATCACTATTTATCTCTCAATAATCTCTATTTGTCCCATTTATTTTCAAGTTGAAAAATTTCATGGAAATATTCTATATCACATATACTATATATATTTTTATTTCATGTATTGAAATAACCACATAACTAATACTACATACAGCTTCAGTTTGAAGGGTGTTTATTGAGAAATTCATTCCATTTTTTATCCTGGGAAATATTGATATTTTGTGTACTTTTTATTTCAATATAGATGTTTACTGATTTACAAGGAATGTTAGTAATGTGATGTATTTTTTTATTCATTAATTTATATAAATAAGGAATTGTAAATAAATAGGGATGTGTTGGTCTTGAAATTATATATCCCCTTGCTACATCAGAAGGTCTCATGAGATAGACTATTTAGGGTATTTGGTGTATTTTTTATCATTTTCTGTATGATTTATTTGAATTAGGCCTTGATAGTTTGTTTAAAATGTCTGAAATTATGAATTACATCACTATAAAATTATTTATTTTTGACAATGTGATTATTTAAATTGTTATGGTATCAATAGATATATTACATGCTCATTTTATTAGTTAAATTGAAATATTTGACCATTATTTATTCCTCCCATATTATTCATACATTGTTTATTACATGATAGCTTCTTTCGTATGCTACCCGAACCAAGAATTTCATCTCATTTTTATTAGGATTTATATTATCTACTTTATTATGCAAACTATTATGTATGATATTTTTTGATGGGTATCATGTGTTAATAATTCTATGGGAGATGTTTCAGACATATTATAAACTATGGAATCCTTGATTTAGTGGGGAAAATGTTCCTTTTTATGGGAAATATATTATTTTATGTAATTTTTTATTGTTTAATTTGGTAAAACTATAAATCTAAAATTTATTGGGTGTGTAGGTGAATAAATATTTTTTAATGATATTGTAATTTTGGATGCTTATGTTGAAATGACATTAGTTGTCACTAAAACTAGTTTATAATGAATTTGTTTTTATCCCCAGATATAGGAGTTCGTGTTTGTGGAATCTTATCCATTTTTTGAATTTATATTATATTTATCTAAATCCCCTACTAACACTATCTCATCGTTAACATTATACACTATACGTTATTTCACATCATATGTAACAACTTTTAAAACCATATCAAAAATGATTTTTGTAAATCTTAAAAAACCCTAACAAAAAAGGATATCGTTATAATTAACCACATATTACATCATATGTAAAATTATTTATATATATATATCAAAATATCCTTTTGTATATCCTCATAAACACATTTTGGGTATTTTTAATGTTTTTATATTATTAATTTGTAATAAAGATTTATCCTTATTAACAAAACCACAATGTGTAATTATATAGGAAATTTTAGAATAGATAAAAATGATGAATTCTTTATTCTATCATTTTTATCAAAGAGGATCCTTTAAAAAATAATCAAATATACTGATGCTATAAAGATATCTGATGTTATCTCTTTCAAAAACATATATCTATATATCATTATATATCGATGGTACAACTTATAAATCTCCATAATCAAATAATCCCTTTATATATGAAATTATGTGATAATGTTTCATAGATTATGTCGATTTCATTTTAAAAATCCATGCATTCTCAATTCATCATTTTTAGACTATCTATATGGATAAAAATCATATATCAATCACATAGATGGATACAAATGTCAAATGTCCCTTATTCAATTAGAAAATCCAATCACATATCACTTATCTAGTTATGTTCATTCAAATAATTAATAATTATTAATTAAGGTACCATATTTAAAACCATTATCATGAGAGGAAAAGTCATATCACAGTTAAACCAAAAATGATAACATAATCAACAACATACCAAACCAACTTCTAATTAGTTTATCCTTGAAGATGGTATCAATAATGTATCAATGATAACATTTTACCATTAAAGGTATCTTGTAAACCATAGGTAATGGGGATTAAATATTAAATATACATCTTTAGTATACCAAATATATAGTTAATGACTCTCTATGTGTTATACATGGTGGGTTATCCAATACACAAAACTCATTTTATAATTTCTATTTTTATATTTCCAAAGCTTTTGGGAGTTAAGGATTGAAAATTTTATGTTCTGATAAAAACATGCCAGACACACAATTTGAGGGAAGAATTACTACTAACCATGTCCTATGGATCTAAAATTTCTAGTAGTGTGCTACACATATTGGATTTTTTTTTCCAACAGTGATACTTATCTATGTCATATAATGTTTTATTAGTCAATGGATATTATCCATACATGATTGGAATACTATTTAACAAACCTTGTAGCCTAACCATTCATCCGGATAAAAACTTTTTAAAATAAAAAAGATCCATGATGCCCTCGGTTAATTTAATTTATAATCCCCACTTTATTCCTCATTTGAATGAACCACCATATCCAAGGCATTAAAATAGGTTATCCATTTTTATATTTGGAATTTACATTTTGATATTGATGTATTACTTCGAGGTATGTCTGTTTTTTGGTTATTTTTATCTCCACATTCTAGATCCACATCTAATATTTCATATTCTCCATGTCATGCCACCTTATAATTGGTACTGTGATGGAATAGATTTTTTGATAGAGAATAGATGATTTTTTTCTTTTATCTAGAAATATTTTAACTTGATCTCTACGTTTTTCGTTGTTAGTTGACAAGGCAATTTGATTTTCTTCATTGTAGAGGTAGGTTTCTCTATATAATATTTTTAACCCCTGTAAAACATGGTATTTTTATAAATTACATTGATTTGTTTTTTAAAATTTTATTTATTTGAGAAAAAACTGTAAAAATTATTATGAAATTAATCTTTATTGGCTTGAAAATGGGGGGTTTAAAATTGGGTTTTCTAACACCCTCTTATAATTTCTTTAAATCCCTTTTTAGGATTTGTTTATATTCCTTGTTTGGGTGCATTTGCAAGATTCACAAGGGAAAATAAAAATTTTGTGGAAAATGACCTAATTTTTAGGGATGTATGTTTATATGAATTAATAGATTTTCGGTAGAAACATATTAACTACTTAGCAACGATCTTTCAATTTTTAGAGAACTCCCAGTGTGGGGGTACAATTCTTTTTCCAAAAACTATTGTTTTTGTAGTCTGATGGTCTATTAATCATCATGTAAACGTATTTAACACCATTTATTGTTCCCCATGTAGATAATATGAAATATGTTTATTATGTGAAGGTTTTACATGTCTTGTACTTGGTTCACATATGTAATATCAAAAATCATGTATTGAGTGAAAACAAAAGGGGTTTTTGGTGTATCTGAGCATTGTAGATTACATGAAATGTAAGGGGATTAAAATTCATGTAATCATCATGATTTATGAATTTAGGGAGCTTCATGGATGATTTTCATTTTATGAATTACTACCCCTTCTACCTCTCAACCTAGAATCTCACAGGGGTAATTTTGGAGGCCACTTAACATTTAGAATCATTTTGTTCGGTGATTGACTGTTTGTTGCGGTTGATGTACATTTATCGAGTCACACATTACAGCTGGTACATCCTTTCGTTGGTCCTTGTTATTGTGTTAGTGTGTCTAGGTATCATATTTATGATCATATATTGTTTTATTCTAATCCATAATAGTTTATTGGTGTTCTTGTTTTTTGAAGGCCGTAATCATGGGTCCCAATCACCATGTTCGAAGATGCTAGGTTTATATTTTTTGAGGTAGGTGTTTTTATACAATGGGTTAATTTGAGTAATTTTCTACCACTAATGTAAATGTTATTCTGGGTTTTTCGTTACAATAAAGAGATATTTATTTTCATATGATTAATTAGAAAAAAATTGAAGAGGTTTTTCTATTGAAGCATTTTTTTTTGTAAAAGGATTTTTAGAAATTGAAAAAGATTGCATTGTATTTGAAAATATTTTATGAAATTGTATTCTTGGATATGAAAAGGTATTTTTAAAATTTTTACATAATACCCCATGGATTTTAAAAACATTATTACATGGTTTTATGCATTATTATCCATTAAATACAAACTATGAATCAAAAGGATTAGTTTTATTTGGAAGACTAGGTACATAAATTGAAAAAAAAACAAAAAAAAAACCATTTTATTAATATTAATATTTAGCTAATAACTCCCTTTTGTCTATTAAAACAACCTAGTAAAACCTGTGAAATATGTTAATAAAAGGAATGAGAAAAAAATATTGGTAAGAGAATAAACATGATATTGAAGCATAAAACATGAGTTCGAAATCATTACATGATAACATAAATGGAATTTATCATGAAAAAACATATGGAATCCTAAAATATATAAAATAGAATCATATGATTATGGGGAAATAGGAAAGAAGAAACAAAATATAACATGACATAAACATTAGTCGAGGATAACATCCAGACTATATCCCATGTTGGACATAGCCACATAATGGATTTAGTTTAAACCTTAATCCCTTACATAACATTTGTTGAGAATAAAACAATACCCATTGCATTGGAGAACAACCTTGGTGCACCCATCATAACATGTTAATACAAATATGCTCCATATAAATAATTAAACATATGGAATAAACAAAAGGGTTACCCATGGAATTAATTGATAATAATTATCATTTGAAACGCATAACCAAAGGGTGTATAACAATTATATCCATGAAAGAAGGGATTAAAATAATTATTATTACTTAATAATTAAAAAAATCAGAATAATTCAATAATAATTATGTCTAATATAACTGTAAACATGAAAAATAGTGGTTAGGTGACATTAGAAATGTGCCACTAATGTGCAATTTTAGGGAAAATAATAGTCACTTTAAAAAAGATAAAGTCATGTTTTTTTCATAAAACCACAAATGAACTAAAATATTATTTCATGATAAATTTAATTATTTTTAAAAAATATTTTCAGAAAAAATAGTTATAGGAGTTTACTTGAATATGGGTAAGAAAAATATAACTTCCCATTAATTGGGTTTGCTTATTGAAAGGAATTGAGAAGGAAACCTTTTAAAATTTGTATTTTTAATCCAAAGAAAGTTTAATTGATGTCGATATATATGTTTTGAACATATATAAATAATATAGAAGATTTATATATTTATAATGAAGTTATAAATTCAAGAAGATAGAGACAAAGTTTTTCTAACATGATTTATGAATGTTCGTAAATATCCCTTACATTAGGTCTGAATGTGCTCAAAAATATAACTTAATCACATGGATAATGAAATTATATTGATTAATTTATTAATTTAGAATATATTAAATATTTATTTGATTAATAATAATATTATTATATTAATATATGTCTGTTTATATGAGTTATAATGTTTAATATCATCATTTTAGGAGCATTCAGTTCACGGTTTCACAGTCGGTTAACTTGTTCAAATTTATGGATGTTCATGTAAATAGAAATAAAACACCAGAAGAGAAATAGAATGGTACTTATTAACACAATTAATCTTAAATGGTCTCATATATAATATTTATCTAACATTTGGATGATTCATTTGAGAAAACATTAATGATAAACATTTAGTTTATTATGGTGGATTTTCTATCCATCAAGAACTTCTGTTCTTTTATTTAATATTAGATCTAAATATTAGTTGAAAAACATGAAATAAGTTTTACTAAACTTATTAAAATCTTATTTAACAATAATAAAAAATTTATGAACATCCTTTAAGGTGGTAATGTAAAATGAATTCTAATTATTCATAGAGATAGTTAGTCACCATAATTTGGATAATAATTTCCTTTCACTGAATTAGTCGAGATTATTATAAGGGAAGGAAATATAATATAAAATTTTGAATATAAAAATACATTACATAAAGTATATTTTCGTTATCATGTTTTTATTGATAATTTAGGAGAAGATAACCTAGAAGAAAACTAAAATTAAAAGAGTTGGTTTAAGAATCTCACGTCTTGAATATCAACTCCTTAAAGGATCCCCTGTGTAACTTGTAATTGGAATTTTTATGAGACAAAAAACATGAATTTTCTGAAAATATGGAGTATATTATTTTGATGTGATTTTAAAATATTCAATTATTGGATGGTGTGATGAGAAGGGGTGGTGAGGGGTGATATTTATAGGGGGAGAGAGTGTTTTTTGAATTTATCAAAACATTAAGAAATAAAAGACTATTCAAGATATAAATGCATCCAAAGAGCCTATAAATTTATATGTAATGAAATTATGAACCATATATTTCCACCTTATTATTATAAAATATTTTTATGATGTTTAAATAATTTAATAAAATATTATCTTAATGAAATATCATTACTGTCAAATTTGATACTATTCATTATTGGACTATAAAAACATCAAAAAAATAATTTAATTTAATTTTTTTCTATCTTATGAATGATATGGTCATCTAAAAAAATCATTTATCACATTTAATGTCTTAAAATATATTTATTTTATCACTTTAATATCATTTTTTTATTTTTCAACTTATCTTTTAATTACTGCATCTTCATGGTGTAAGAATTTATGATAATTATTTCATCCCTAAAAATTAAAAATAAATTACCATGATGAAGATAAATATTTTATTTGTAAAACTATAAATAATTTTTAAACATATATATTAGATAACCATACATTAAAAATGTTATATTTATTAAAAACAGTATTGTGACATCTTTGACTTTTCATTAAATAAAATACATTAAGGGGCATAATGTCAACCAAGTTGATCCAAAAGGCCCTAAATTTAACCAATTTAATATTACGTTCAATAAATAGTCACAAAATATAATTGGGGAAAGTTTTAGTGTTATCTTATAAACCTTATAATATTTCTTTAGGCGTAATTAATTGATTTACCCTCAACCGTGGTAAAAAAATTATTAAAGTTACTATTTATATTAATGAAAAATAAAAGGGGGATATTAAATTAGTATGAAAGTTATGATTCAAATTATGGAATCCATTTTTCAAAATCTAAAACACATAATTTTAAAAATTTATTTAATATTAGATTTGAATGAATGAAAAAAATAATTTCTGAAAAAATCCCTTTTTGTGTCTAAAATGTTTTATACTAAATTCAAGTCAGAAATTCATTTCAAAGAAGAAAATTAGATTATTATTAATAAAAAACTAATAAAACCTTAAAACTAATATAATTTTAATGTTTAAATATTTCTATGAAAATTTCATTTTCAATAAAAATCAATATTTTTAACAAATCATTAAAATTTCAATTTTTTTGAAAAATAAAAAAATTAATCCTGAGTTCAATTTGACATGATGAATTAAAAAATAAAGTTTATTTTTTAAAATAATTTATTCAAATTTTCTGAAATTAATTATATTTATTTTTTTATTGAAAGCAATAAAAACATTTTTTTGAAGAGAAAATATTTTTAAAGAATATATTGATTTTACATAAAATATATTTATTATTTACATAAAATTAATAAATAAATATATTAAATAATATGGTTTTACATGTTCATAAATTATAATTTAATTTCAATGTTATAACTATAATATTAGAATAATAATATTTTAATTTTATATTGCGGTTCATTGAAACTCAATGTAGTGTGGGACACAAGCTATAGAAGAAATAAAAATATTCAAATAAATATATTTCATAAAAAATAGGGTGTTTCATTGAAAATTAGGAACCATGGGTGTATAGTAAAAGTGATACATGTATCCTTAGTTTTTGTGGCACTGTTAGAATTTAACCTTTTTTATTTCAATGGATCGTAAAAGGACTTGATATTTGTTTGGTCCAACATTATGCCAATTTGGGCTCTTGAGTGTCTAGTTATTATTATAACATAGTCTAGGGACCAATATGTGGTTATTATTCATTTATAGTTATATATCACAAGGTTTTATTTATCATGGATTTTTTATCCCATGTTTTTTATGTAGTTGTATTATATAGCTTTTCATGATAAGTTATTTCATGGATATGTGTTTACTTGCATACCAATTTATGAAATGATATGATTTCATATTTATATCACTTCTACATGTCAAATTATTAGTTTGAGAGTATGAAATATTCTTATGTATATTAATGGAAAATAGATTCTCCAATTAATTGGATTTATAAAAATGCATTGTAAAATTGTTTTTTAAATATATTATTATTTTATTCTTGTTAATTGACCATATAGAGACACTATTGTGGTATCCTACAAGTATTTTTTCTCACACACTATTTTTTCCATTGGGATGTTTTATATGTTTTATTTTATGATATATGTAAAGGGAAAGGAATCTAGTAGTATATCAGCTTCTCGTTTGGTATTTACCTTCGTAGTGGGGTTGTTTGGTAGTGATTGATGGTCACATGGAGGATTATTGGACATGATTTATTCATAATATCATATTTTTCTAGATTTTCCTGGATTTTATGGATCTAGTTGTATCTTTTTCATCTACATATTATTGTGGTTGTATTTCTTATTTCATTATATACACTACTTTTTCTGTTTTTTCTCTTCACCTAACCATGTGAAAGAAGACTTGTGTGTCTGGATGGATTAAAATGGATTGGTATGATGTAATTTGGTATTCTACATAATTATAGACCTAAAGTGTGACAAAAATACCTATGTTTGGTTCAGTGTCTTGGGTAGACATGGGTTATGAGCATTGGAATTCATTTTATAATTATGGATAATGGGTATGTCTATATCACTTCCATGAATGACCTTGAGTAATCTTGGGTGGAAAGGAACTTTTACAACATTTGAGACTTGGAGTTTGAGGTCATTTGAATAAACATTTTGGGATGTATTTTTATGTAGGCCTACACTTTTTTGGGAAATGTATTTTATTGATTGAATAATTTATTACATTAAATTATTGTTATTTTAAAGAACTTATTTGATTTATGGAAGTGTTCTTCATATTTTTTATTATTCTTGCTATCTAACTAATTATTCTATTATTTTTACTATACAACCCCTGTAAGAATATCTATTCCATATATAAGAGATGAATATGTGAGAAAATATCCATTTGATAAACCTCTAGTGGTCCCTTATTTGGTAAAATCTGTTATCTTCACTTTCTAGACTCTAGGTGAAGTGCGTGTCGGGAACCTAATACATGTTCTGGATTATGGTGATGAGATTACTAAGCATCACCCACATGTCATCCAAAATGATAAAAGGACATAGGAATCTATGGACTGTATTTAGTGGCCTTAGTGGATCCTTAGTTTCATGAATACTTTTAATGACTCGAAGGTGTGTTTTTTCCACGTACGTGATTGAGGGACCCGAAAAGAGATGGTGTGACTCTATTTTGAAAGATAAGTCACACAGGGACCTTAACTATTCTTATTTAAAATGAATATATTTGATCATAAATTTAACCCTATGATGTTACGTTTGACATGGACTATGTACTTTATGACCATATAGAAGGGGGGAGCATACTTTTCTGGAGTATTTTGCTTGTTTTTCTGAATTAGTGCATCTGGAACTGAATCCTATCACTAATGATCACTATATGGCTCAGTGGTTTTATTTGGTACATAGTTCTGATATTAGGTTGATCTTGATTTTCATGTGCCCTCTAAATGTTTTTGGAGTTAAATGACAATCTTGATTTGGCTAAGGTGGATATAGTTTGGAAGAAGAGATTTTTTGGAGCTGTAGTTAGTGAAATTGTTGTCCATAGTGTATCTTCTGGCCCTATGAGAAAGTAAAAGGGTGGTCAGATTTCATTAGTAATAGTTCTAGAGCTTTGATAGGGTAGCATTAGGTTGTTTTCATTTAGTGTGGGCAGTTTGGTTATACCATACCTAACTATGAAAAGGGTTCAAATACTTATCATTATTGTAGATTATTAGGACCTTTGATGTGTTTCTCTAAATGGATGTCCCGAGATGGTAAGGAAGGATCCACTCTCACCAACAGTTTTTAGGATCATATTGATTATTCTGAGGGTGGTGTTTCAAATCCTCATGCTATTGGGATGTTTGTGTGAAAATACTGGATCTATTTATAGGACTGGGTATAAAACAGAGGAATTTAATGCCAGGAAAACTAATCTTAGAGGTACAACTTTTGTTTCATCTTTTATGGTGCTTTCATTGTTTAATATATTCAATTATCACACATTTATATCCATAATTTTAGTTGAGATGTTAGGCACTCATTTGAATCTTATTTTGTACTTGTAGTATCTTTGAATACCTTTGGGAAAGAGGTAAGAACCAAGATTCATTCATCCCACGTGTTTGGTGATGTAATATGAATTTTAAGTAGTTTTTGAATTCATAGTGACTGATATTTATATATTCAACATTATTATCAGCATGGATTGGATTATCATAGCTAAGGCCAGATAGAATATTATCATTATCAGGTATAGTTCTTATATACCAATGGGGTCACTCATGTGTTTAAGCGTGAGTGGGACACTAAATTGTGAAGGGAAGAAAATAGTGTTCCTTATGATGAGGTAATCTCTTGTTAGTTCTTAGAGATGTTTCTTGATGAAATTAACACTTATCTAGGTGGTAACCTTTATGAAGTGGTGTTTCCATACTCCAAGTCCATCGTAAATAATCTTTATGGTTTACCACCCCAAATATTGTTCGATTTTACTATTAACTTGATCCTAGGTGTAGTTCAAAATTATATTCCATATTATCGAATGGAACCTATTGTGTTTGTGGAGAATAAGGAATGTATTGAGGATCTATAGGATAATGGATTTATTTATCCCTTAATTTCATTATGGTAATTACCTATCCCCTCTTTTAAGAAGTTATATGGGAGTATTAACATTTCTATTGACTTTTAGAAGTTAAATCAGGTGAATGTTGAGAAAAAATAACATTTACCTATGATTGATGATCATTTTGACCTTCTTAGAGGGTAATATAGGTTTTAAAATAGTTACATGTGGTCAAGGTACCAAAAATTAAGAGTATAAGAATAAGATATTCCCAGGAAAATATTCCAGAGCTGGTATGGTCATTCTAAGTTTCTGGTTATGCCATTTGGTTTATCTAACACTATTGTAGTATTTAGGGATTTGATGAATCAAATTATCATTAGTTTTTTGAGTATTTGGATGTTGTTTCCATTGATGGAATATTGGTGTAGTATAATTCAGGGAAGGAGTATAAGGACTATTTAAATATCATTCTTAAAACCAATAAGGAATATTATCTTTATGGTAATCTCTCCAACTGTGAGTTCTTGGTTCATGAAGAGAAATTTATGTGGTATGTGATATAGGAGAGGGGTGTATCATTTGATCTTGAAATGATTAGGAATTTATTTCTTGGCAGAGATGTAAATTATTTGGGAGATCTAATCCTTTTTCGGTTTGGATAAATATTATAGTTGGGTTGTTTAATATTTCTCCATGATTTCATCTTCGATGACTACTTAAACCTATAATGGATTAATGTTAACTTTGAATTCCAATTATAAGAGGTATTTTGGGGATATGAAGATGAGTTCGAATTCAAAAAAATGTTTTGATTCTTACGGAACCCATTTTGGGTTATAAAATTTTATGTCATGCTTTTGGTATGGGTTTAGGATGTGTCTTAATGTTGGATAAACATGTGGCTGCATATGGTTTACACCAATTACACAATCTGGACTAGAACTGCCCTACCCTTGATCTTTTGATAGAATTGGTTATTCGTGCACTCAAAACATAGAATAAAAATCTCTTTAGGAAGTCATTTATATTTTATTCATATATTAAGAGGCTGATATATATTTTTACTCATAGGGATATGAACTTGTGATAGATTTGTTGGGTAGAGTATCATAAAAATTTTAATTTTGATATTTCATACACTAATGTGGAGGGAAATGTGGTTTCTAATTCATTCATAAGATAATATAATATCTATGATGCGAATGAATCAATTGATCAATGGTCTCTGATGAGTTTGTTTGTTGATATGAGTTTGGGATTGGAATAGGTTGGTTGAGAGGTTTTATTTTCTTCAATAAAAGATGACTCATCATTTTTATGAGTATTTTCAGCATGATAAGGTCATAGAAATCAAGTTAAAATGATTTTGTAACATCATTTATGGGTGGGAAACCTCATGTGAGTGTTCTGGGTCTTTATGTGGCACTTTGTGTTTCCATAGTAGGTTTTTTGTTCTGTATTCCTAGAGGCAGGAACAGTTAGAATGTGGATACTTATCTTTTTGGTCTATTCACCCTAGGTATACCAAGATATATCATGACTTGAGATGTCATTATTTTTGGTAGGGGATTGTATTTTCAGTTATTGATTTAGAATCATGATGTCAAACTTATCAGAGAATTAATACATGACACCATAGACTTCTGGGGTTTTTTAAGCCCTAACCAATTCCCATATAGAAGTAAGATGAGATTTATATGGATTTTATCAATAATTTTTCATAGACTTATAGTGAGAAAGGATTATATTTTGGTGGGAATGGATCAAATCATGAAATATGTGAATTTGTTCCCTATCAAAGAGACAATGATGCTGGAATATCTTGGAGAAAAGTATGCCTACATTATTGTGAGACTTTATGGGGCCCCCTCTGTCGATGTATTTAATAGGGATCTGAGGTTAATTTCTATGATCTGTAAATGATAGCAGGAGGGGATAGGTTCATTGATTCGATTGATCATGGATTATTATCTGTATCATATAGACATGTTGAGAGGACTATATATGTTTTTAAGGATATGATATGGTGTTATGTGTTTCATTTTATAGGATCTTGAGAAAATAATTTTCCTATAGTATTTTTTTCCTACAAATATTGTTATTAAGCCTCAATTAGGATGGTTCCCTGTGAGTATTTTTATGGGATTACATGTAAATACCCCTTATTGTGGAGTGTCTTGGGACAACATTGCAGGTTTGTTCTATGTCTGATTCTGGAGAGCATGAAGATGGTTCAGTTGATATGGAAGAGATTCATCCTGAAAAAGTGATTCCAGAAATATTATGTTTACTATCTTCATCTATTGCTGAAGATTGATGGGGGTGATAAGGTTTTTCTTATAGTTTTACCTCTATTGGGAATATAATGGATTTATAATTGATTTATAGGCGATGAAAGAATTTATGTTAGGGAAATTGTAACACATTTTTACACTTTTTATGGCTGGGTATGTTGGCATCGATGTTTTTTAGACCCTTTGAGATCATTGGACAACTGGGAAAGGTGTCCTATTATTTGGATGTATC
Organism: Viscum album; assembly: GCA_963277665.1. Lineage (NCBI taxonomy): Eukaryota > Viridiplantae > Streptophyta > Magnoliopsida > Santalales > Viscaceae > Viscum > Viscum album. Next base: position 437,514,717 of record OY728155.1, on the reverse strand, counting down.
ACCTAGTTTGACTAATATCCATGATGTGTTTCACATTCCTGAGTTAATGAGGTATATACCAGATCATTCCCTTTTGATTAGATGGATGGATGTAATTATTTATACTGGAACCACATTCAATGAGAAACGAATTTAGATTTTGGATCTTTGAGAGAAGTTACTTCATGGTAAAATGATTCCTCTAGTCCATGTATCATGGTAGTGAATACGGGAAATCCACAAGACATGGTAGAGGGAATTGTTAATGTGGAATTAGTGGTCACTACTATTAGCGAGTCAAGGAATAAAATGTATTTATAGGAGTTGAAAGAATTTATGTTAGGGAAATTGTAACACATTGGTACACTTTTTATATACTCTTTTATTTATGATTTTATTATCATCCTTGTCGTGGTCTATTTTCAGGCTTCGTGGGCATGGAGGGTTCCTGATGGGGAAATTCAACAATTTTTACGGATGTATGTTTATTTTAATTAATGGATTACTAGTATAAATGTGTCAAAAAAAATTAGTGGGGTTATTTCCAGGTTTGAAGAACTCCTAGAGTGATATTTTGAGTTTTTTAACATAATATGATGTTTATGTATTTTTTGGGTGATTAAATTCCAGGTAAAGGAATTAAACATTGTTTAAAGTTCAGCCAGAAAATTACATGGAACAGGTTCATCGCACAAAATGTTTGAACAAGATGTTCTAGGATCAAATCATGTACTAAAAAAATTAGGTTTTAAGTAGAAATATTGATAGGTTTTTGGAATATCCAATCTTCATGGATTACTCAATTTTTAATGGGATAACATACCATGTAATCATCACGCGTTGGGATTTTAATTTGTTGAATGATTTATTTTCATTTAATTCCTTTGAAAATATTCTCCCTATCAAACTAGAAGATCTAAGGGGTGATTTTGGAGACCTTCGTCCCTTCCAGGTTGATTGATTCGATGAATGATATTTTTTTGTGGTCATAGTATGTTTCTCTAGGTAAGAGTTCCTTTTGATTCTTCATTACTTTGGTCAAATATTTTAAGTTCACTATGGACAGGGTTTAAATTAGTGATATGAAAGTGTTTTCAATCAAACCATTACATTTTTTTGGTATTACTTGTCATTTATAGGATGTTATCATGGTTTCTAATCACTCTGGTTGATGTCATCTAGGTTTATACCATTCTTAGTTACATGTTTCTATAAAATGGTAAATTTAAGGAATTTATTACCATTATCCTAATTGTGTTTTCAGATGTTCATTACATTGTCGTGATATGTTTTCTCAAAGGATTTATTTGAAATGAAATGTTTTTTAATAAGGTTTTTCCTAGAAAATAGATCTTCTTGATTTGGAAATATATTTTAATCATCGATGTGGATTGGAATGGATTTTTATTTTTTAAAATAGAAATTATGATCATGGTTTTGAAATTTTATTATAACAATTAGAACTTTTGTAACCTTGGGTACAATAATAAATATACATAGGTAGCATTAGTGTGTGTGGAACCACTAGGAGATAAATATTTTTATATCGATGGACCGTGCAAAGCCATAATATTGGATGGATCCAATGTTATACTTATTTAAGATCTTGAGTGTCTAATACATATTGTATTACAGGATAAGTACCAATATAACTATATATTTCATTTATGGTAATTTATCACATTTTTTAATCATGGATTATTTCACATAGGTTTTTATATTAGGTGGTATCACATAGGTTCACATGAAAGATTATTTCATAAATATGTGTTCACTTGCTTACATAATGATGTATATATATTAATTCCCCTTTATATAACATATAATTTTCATATTTAATATTATGATTATATGAAAAAAATAACTAAAGGTAAAATAATTTACAAATGAATTTAATTTTTGAATGTGATTTATAAATATGTTTTGTTTTAAAAGCTATAACTCTTTCATTCTTGATATTAGACATTGTATAAACCATTAAGATGTATCGTACAAGGATTTTTTTCTACCAATCTATTTTTACATTTGGATGGTTTTGGATTTTTTATTGTAGGATAGAAGTAAATATTAGTTTATATTTTAGTATGTCTCCCTAGCATTTAGTCTTTTCCTTCAAAGCGGATTGGTTTGGAGGTGACAGATGGTAACATAGAGACATTTTTGTCTTGTTTTATTCATAATTTTAATTCATCCTACTTGAATAGGATTATATGGATCTAGTTATATCTTTCTCATACACATAAAACATATGATGTATCTATTATTTGTTAATATACAAGACTTTTTTGGTTTTCTTTCTTTACTCACCAAGGAACAGCTGGCTCGATTATATTCTTTGGTTGAAAATGGTAGGTAAGTTACAGTTTTTATTTAAAGACTAATTATGAACATTATGTGTTTAATGAAATTATTCATAGATGATTTTTAATCTGAAATGTATTTTTAGGCATATGAGTGGTGATTATTTGATGTGAATATGCTTCATAAAGTTTGAGAATGGTTTATTTAAATGTTTTTTAGACATAAAAGTTTGGGAACCTTTGGATTGCCATGTTATGAACATATGAAACCTTAGTGAGTGTGGTGAAAATAAGGGCTATTCTTATGATATTAATAGATAGTGGTAGGTCTTGATATTATTAGGATTCCAGGTATTCTTTTATTTGTGTTCCTTTTCATGTTCGAGTACATATTCCAAGAGTCTAGAGCCCATCTTATTCTAGGTTTTGTACATGATAAAAATGATTCATGTTTGATTATTGGAATATTTAATATATGGAATATCCATAGATTATTTTTTTTATTCCATTCATACTATCATTCATTTTCTTTTCATTTTCCATGTTAATGTGAATATAAAATACCATAAATGAGACAAATGTAAATTTTACATAATAGATTTTTTGGAATTTATAACTAACAGTTGTATGATCTTAGTCATTTAATAGATTATTTAGAGGTATCATACATTGAAGTAGTGCCAACAACCTACTTTTTTATTAGGTATATTTTTTATGGTTTTATAAGATACATTTTAATGGATTGGATTATTATTATTATTTATACAAAATTTATATTTTTTTGGGATGGGGGTGATGGACAGTCACTTGAGGACATGGTATTTAGTCTTGGTTTTTTTCGTTTCAAGGGTCAAATGTTTTTCTTTTTTACATGTTAATTTCCTGTACCTTTACTTCAAAAATATACTCTAGTTTTTATATTTTTATTATTAATCATCAGACATTTATTGTTATATTTTTGGTTAAAATTTATCTCATCGATTTTATACTGAAACCAAGGTTCCTTTCACCTTCCCATGGAGATTAGAAATTCACTTTAGATTTTATATCGATCCACCTTAGGTGATTAGTTATGTTGAACTAGTTTGGATTCATAAAAAAAAGTCATCAGAGATAGTCCAATCTAGAAGTGTGACTACACGACCTAGTAATGGTTTCATGTTTGGTAGCCTAAAGCTTGAACTTTTCAACGTTCAAGGAGTATATTTCTAGTAGGTTCTTGGTCACCACCTTTTGTGAATAAACTTGGGTTACCATTTATATTTGGGATTTAATCTTCATTGAATGGTTTCTATGAGTTAGGATTTTATATACTGTCTTGTGATTCCCATTTTAATTTTTTCATTTTGTTGGAATTTATTCTATATTTTGGGTGTAAACATATACTAGAATAATTTTTTCATTTATTCTTGGATGGTCTAACAAACCATTAAGATACTAGAAACCTTGTTTTGAATGTGTCTTAGAGGATGTGGTGTGGTTCTAACATGGTCATCAACCCTGTGGCTAGTTCGATACCAACTTCATATCCCTTGACTCTAATTGTTTAGTACACATAGTTCTTGGATTCTATGAGTGAATCTCAATGATGGGAAAATAATCACAGAGTTTCAGAGAATATATTGACATTAAGGATTAGATTAACAAATAGTTATGACAAGATTGTTTATGCAGGTGTAGTAAAACATGTTTTATTCATAAAAATGGATTTCATGAAAAATGATTTCATTATTTTAAATGAATCTTTATTTACCTCTAAAATGATTCTATATTTGTAGCTCACATCTTTAGAAATTGTAGTTCAATCCTAGAATCCGAGGAAGTTTTTGGTTTTTGAACTAGTTGACTATCATCATGAAATAATTTTACACCATTTACACATGTTTTTATTTTGGATTTAAATGATTTAAATGAGAATATTTTATATCTAGATTTTTTGAAGGGGGTTTTTTGCTTTTAGGGAAAACTCCAAAAAAATTTAACACACAATGAAGATGTAAAAATGGTTTTTAAATAATTATGGTAAATAAAATGATGGTCCTGAATTTTAAGTATTTTTTTAAAAAAATTAATAGCGTTTCATTTTTAAAGATATTCAAAAACAAATATTGAAATTAAAGATGAAAATTAAATTTTTAAGGATTTAATTTCATATTTAAGGGTTTTTATCTTGTAATTGAGATTTTGTAAATTGTTTCTACATTAATAAAAGATGCTTAATTTTTAGATGAATTGTTTCCATAACATCAATATAAATAGTGTTAGTAGGTTTTTAGATAAGTTATTTTGGAAATGTGTTTCTTCTCATTATGATGTTTTTTTGTTTTAAAACATCTCTAATTGTGTTACTATAGTTTTTTGATTTGTATGTTTAGACTGGACCTTTCTTGTGCGTAATAGTTCCCTATTGTGAATCACATGACACAATTATATGAAGTTATCATATTTTGTGGCCTATGTAAGACTTACAATTAATCAATAAGTTCATGTGATTTTTTTACTTCATAAAAACCCTTTATAATATCTTTAGTCATTAAAAGACTCCAATGGGAGGGGTAAGTTTTATCATTTCACATAATTTACTTTTATAACCAAACTAAAAAATTGTATAGGTTTTGCAAGGTAGTCTTTTTTGTAAAGTTTAGTTTTTACATATTTTTTGTTCTCCTAAAAAGGGAAAATAATATTGATTTCATCATATAATCAGTGTTATGATCATGTCAGGTTATCTATAAATAGTGTTTTGGTGGTTTTCACCTTGGGATAACATTTTTTAACAGTGCTCTTTGGAATATTCCTCGAGCTGTTTCATCGAGAATAGTTATAAGGACCCCCACCCCAGTATCCTAGAGCAAGTCCATCACCAATTATATTATCAAATATACTATATTTAAATCCCAGAGCACCATTCTGTTATAAGTTTTGGAAATAATATTACATACATGAACCTCACATTAAAATTTATAATATAAAATACAACATAGATAATCCTTTGATAACATTAGTATTCTCCAAGTTGAACCTTATATATCAACCATAATATAAATCTTAGAATCTTAGTAAAAATAAAAATATGAATATTTATATCTCAATTGTTCATTATGGGTTAGCGTATAACTGATGATATTAATAATAAATAAGAATTAACATTAAGGAAAGGTATATAACTTAAATAAAATCCATTTAAACATAATATTTATCATAATATAGAATGAATAAATGAAAATAAAATAATTCCATAAAAATAATCACTTAAATATACAAGTAATTGAATAATCATATGGAATATCAATAATGAATCTCATAATGAAGGAATACATAATGCGAGACATCCAAAACATACCATCAATGATTAGGCCACCACACCATATATATATATATAGGTAAGGCCACGACCAATACCCAAACTAGTTTGTCTCCTGAAACCTACTGATCCATAAAGGGGCTATATTGGGTACCTCCCCATCACTTATTAAGTCCAACACTTTTCTCATATGAAAATGGTGAAAGCTAAGACACATAAACACACGTATCGAAAAACTAGTATAATAAATGTGAATAATTTTACCATAAACCATAAATGGTATCAAAATAGAACATCCATATTCCAAGTGATTATAAGACACTTAATAAAAACTGGTAGTTGAATTCATAAGAGATAAATCCCAATTAATCATAATATCTAACAAATTATGTTCACATAAATGAAAATACTCCAATAAAATCATTTGAATTTCTGGATATAAATACTCTCTTTACATAGAAATTATTTATTTAAAAGGCCCTGTAAATTTAAAAGAAAACATTTTCATTGAAAATATTCATTAAACCTGTTAATATAAATTATATAAATCATGGTTTATGTACATTTAAAAAAATCTCATGTCATATATGTTAAAATACATTACTTCTATATTTGTTTTGAAAATGTCATAAAGTACCTCAATTGGAAAATGAAAAAAAGATTAAATTCAAATAATTTTATAAAAATTAAAACATGGGTAAATAGAAATTAATGATTTGTATATAATTGTAAAAATATTTTTGAATTTGTTTACGAAACATGGACATGTATGATAAATATTCCCTAGAAGAAGATTACGTATAAATAATCCTGAATAATAATGATGTTGTGGAATTAACACTTACCTTGCACTTCATTTTAGTAGAACATTCTTTGAAATCAAGTATAATGGTTTAAATCATGATATTAATATATAATATAACCACATCTATATTTATTATTTTTTATCTGATCCTCTTATATCATTTTGTTAATAATATTTTATTATTACACCTGTTGTTGGTGGTAACTAAATAATTTTCTTATGCATTTGTTATCTTGTGCATCCATATTATTATGAATAGAATATATTTATGTTATCTCCATAATTTTATTATGTTCATAATTATTATAGTTTTTATTATATAAATTATTATAATCCTTCTTGAATGGTTAACCTGGAAAGTGAATCACATTGTGCCGTGGAGACGGTATGTCATACGTACGCATGAGTGATGATATCATTCCCTTAATGGTGAAGAGGTATGGAATTGTATAGTATATTAATTATAAATAATATTTATAATTTCATATTTAATATTTTTAAATTTCCCATATACATCATTATACCCATCTAAATAATGTGGTGAGGAAAAACAAATTACAACATGGGGTGGAGGTGGTAAGCCATACAAATGCACGAGCGATTCTTTAGTTTTTCATAGCATGGGAAAATATTGGAATATTTTTTTCTCTTAATAAAAATAAAATATCATAATATAAATGATACATTAGTTTTTACATTAACATTCAAACATCTCTAGAAGAGGAATTAGAATAATAAATGAACTTGTATGAGTTAATAAAAACAATTACCTCTTCATTATTGGACTCCCATTGGATCTCATATCAAGGGATCTAGGGTTGGACTTTTTAGAATAATAGGATCTCTATAACATGAATTACGATTTTTAGGACAAATGGGAAGCTTTTCATCAAGAAATAAGGTTCAAAGTTGTGCGAAGAAGTGAGGGAGGAGGTGCACATTTATAATTGAGGTGTGGGGAAATTTAGAAACTGAAAAAATTAATTTAATATAATTTAATTTTTTGATCCAAATTTCTAAAAAGTTATATATTTGTAATATATGGTGAGTATGGGCCAAAATCCTCATAAAAAAATTTTTAAGACAAGCATATGACATATTATTAACCTTATCTTTTGGATTTAACCATATTTATACTCTTTAACTATTACTGTGATAACATGTGTTTTTAATCAATGAAGATTAATATCACTACTATAAATAATAATGGAACCACAAATGAATCATGTATGAAATTTAAAATTCAATCGATATTATTTGAAAAAATATATATTTTTATGAATTTTATATCATTTATTGAAATATTTTTTAGTTTAATATAACATTAATGATGATTTTTATAATATTCAATACTTTAACTTTTAGAGAAAAAAAAGAAAAATATTTTCAAAACGAAGATTCAAAGATATCTGAAACATGTCAAAGTTATCAATAAAATTCATGAATGAAATTAATTATTTAAAATTTAATTTATTTTAATATTTTTAATATCATTTGTTTAATATTTCAATTAATTAAATAAACACTACATCATCGTTGTATAATACTTTATTGTAGTAACTTATTACGTAAAAAGTAAAAATAAATTTCTATGATGAAGATAAATCTTTTATAATTAAAATATCTATTGATAGTGGAATTTATCTTCTATTTAAACCTATATAAAAATTTTTATAGTTATTAAAGATATGAGTATGACATCGTTAATGTTTCTTTAAATAAAATATAATAAATTTTATACTCTAATTTTAGTGTCTTATAAAGGTTATAATCTCAACCCAAGATTTATTTTCATTGAAACCCACCCATCAAATGAAATTTGGACAAGTGTTAGATTAACATTCCAATATTTGTATTATTATTTTTATACTTATGAACTAAATTTACCTATAGCCTTGTTAATAAAAAATTTACTCAAATTACTATTCATAATGTCCTCAAATAAAAGGAACATATTTAAAAAAATTAGAAACACTAATTCGAAATATCTAATCAATTTTTAACAATTCAAAAAATATATGTTTCAGTAATAATTTTAAAACTAATCTCATTGATGGAACAAAAAAACAAGTTTTTAAAATGAAAACGTTCAAAAGTATAAAATGTTTTTGTATACAAATTCAATTTGAAATTAATTCCAATTACACATTTTGTATTAACTGATAATTTTTTTATTTAAGTTAACTTTAAAACTAATAAAAAAATATAATTTAACTCTAAAAATTATTTGGAAAAAAGTTGTTTTTAATTAAAATTCTGTATTTTTAACTATTAATCAAAACATGAAACGTATCCGAAAATACTGAAAATAAACCAAAGAAAATTTTTATATTCTTTTTTAAAATAAGGGTTTTATTTTTACAAATAGAAATTATATGTTACAAAAATATATTTAAAAGAAGTGTTCCATTAAAATATGGTAAAAATAACTTTATAAACATAGGACCTTTTAAAACATATAATTGGATTTATTTTCATATAGAACCTAGATAAAACGTTGTATGAATTTTATCCATTATATAGAATATATTATAAATTAATTTCACAAATATCATTAACTATATTATTTAATTTCTATTAATATGATAAAACTCATTCGGCACAAAATAATATTTTTCATTATAAAACAATTTCCTTTTTATTCAAATGGATTTTTTATTTATGTATAATTAATTAGAAACCAATGAATTCATTTTATATGTTGCGTAAATTATATTTTCATAATTTAGTTAATCATATTCCCAAATTCCAACTTTATTGATAGTGTTTAAATAAAAATATTTCACAATATATCATGGTTTGTTTATGCTAGATGTTGTGTTCAACATAAGATGTCGAAGAAAGTTTTTAAAAAAGAGACATATTAGAAAATATTACAGTGTTACATCCCCACATCGTTCAATAAATTTCATCATAGAAATTTCAGTTTTTTCTTCAAAAATCAGATGTTGACTAATCCAAATTTTGTTGTGTGAAACTCACATTGAAAATAGGTTTAATAAAACATCCCTTTGATAAAAAGTAAATTGAAATGTGAAGGTCACCCCAGAATTAATATTTCAAATAAGGGAAAATTATTGGAAAACAAACAAAATGAATATAGAAGTGAAATATAACAATTTTAATTTAATGGATAGTGATATAGAACATGGTTATTACATTTTTAACTTCTACAAAACTACATATATTGTGATCATTTAAAAGGCCATTGATTTCATATAAAGTGATATACTGAGATAATGTTTTTGTTTCAAAATATTTTTACCAGGGTTTGGGGATCCTTTTACTATTAAAATGAGCACTTACTTGTTTTCTATCCATGTCTTAACAATTATATAATCATTTTGTTATTCTTCAATCAATTTCCACCTAATCCCTTATAATAGGAAATGACTATTCAAGATGAACTTTTCACACCTGAATAATTTTTTTGAATCATAATATCCTCAATTCATTCCTTCATCTATTAAATTTTTCCTAAAACCAAAATGTTTAGTACTGGATATCTAATATTATATATCATAAATTAACCTTAAACAATATTATCTAGTGTTAAAATTCATATATTCTAACCATAAGAATCATACAAAATACATCTATCCAAATTCATAGTCCAAATATTTATAAGGTCTCTAAATAAAAAAATGAACTTAACATCATAATTTCTCTAAATAAAATAATTCAAATATTTTCATCACACACCAAATATATTAATAACTAGATCGCCTTAAAACCATTATGAAAACATACATGATTCTTGAATCCATAAAAAAGGTAGTAGTATACTACAATCCTTATATATCTCATCACTCTTATTACCAGAATATCATAACATAATTATTGAATCCAAATACATAAATACATTAATTATTCCACCTTGAATATAGTAATAGAAAAATCTTGAGCATGATCCCTTTTATTTTACTGAGTTTTATTTCCTTGATACTTTGGATATTCATTTACAAAGTGACCCATCTCATTAGAGTTGAAACATTTCACATTTAAAACTTCTTTCATTCCCTTCCAATTATTTTCATGGTATCATTTTTCTCAACACATGTAACAAACTCTCATTACCTTTTGGCAACCACCAAGGGGGTTCTTCCCACAATTATCACATGTGGTATATCATTTTTTTCCCTATTTCCCATTATCAGTTTATTGCTCAATTGTTCTCATATTCTCTTACTTTCCCATTAAGTAATAAGACATAGAGTAATCTCTATCACTCTTGATATCACATGAGACTATATCATCATATGACGAAAACGTTTTTGAGACTACTACCCTTTAGAGGAAAGGATTTCACCCATAAAAAATGATAAATCACACTCATTGGGTTATGTATGTGTTCTGTATCATGGCTTGATAATTTAGACAAAACATTTATACATAACATCATTTAAATCCTCCTTTTGTCTCAGACTCAAGAGTTTTCTCGCTTTATGCTCTCATTTTTCATTAGGGAAACATATTTCCAACAAAATTTCATTAAAATCCTTATATTCCATGTTTTCTATTTCTTATTTTTCCTTTATGTTTTGAATCAATAACCTCTATTTATCAACATTTTCCAAGAGATGATAAATTTCTATAACAACATTCTCCCTTTCATTACATCCCAATGTAAGGAATATATTTTTGGGTGAACATATCTATTAATCATCTATAAATGGATTTTAATTCCCATTAAATGATGGAGGAAGTTATCTCATTAAGAGGTATCACATTATTCCTCCATATTATGGATTAGGATGATCCATATGAGTAAGGGTATTGTGTATTACATGGTTTTATTGTCCTTGTATGGTCATACATTTTTAATCACCAGTTCTAGCTCTATTTATAACTTCATTATATTTTATAGAACAAAATCCATACATATATTATGAGTATTAATATGGTTTTCATTCCATATATTAGGTTCCATTTCTAAATAACGGTATACACAAGATTAGCTCCTAAAATTATTGAAAATAATTTTTGATCTCAAAACTAATGATTTAAATAAACTAAATTGAAAATTTAACTATAAAATCTATCTAAACAGGATGCTTAGTTTATTTGGAGATATTTTCAAATTATATCATATGGTTTCATACTATAATCAATATAGTTCTCAATGTTTCTTATAAATATTCTATGATATTAATAGTAAAGGCCCAAAACCCATAATCCCAACATTGGTGCCTCACTTTATTATCTTAGAATATATACACGATTATAATCCCAAAACAAAACTAATCAGTTTAGCAGTTTTGGAAAATAGATTACTTATTTGAACTTTACATTACAATTTAAATATAAAATACAAAATATTCAATCCTTTGATAACATAATTATTCTCTTATCTTCACCATGCATATCAGTAGAAATATATACATTGGAATCCAGGTAAAAATAAAACATAAGATATGGGTTATCTCAGATTCTTGTTAAGGGTAAGCTTACAATGAAAGCTATTATGAATAAATAGGCACAAACATTAAAGAAAAATGTATAACTGAAAAACATTCCATTTAAACAAAATATTGAGAATAAAATAGAAAGAATAAAACAAAATCAAATAATTCCATATGAATAATCACATGGATACTCCATGAATTGAATAATCACATTTAATATCAACATCAAACTCTCAATGATGTAATTAAAGATTTTGACCATTGTAAACATACCATCAAGGCTTCGACCAAGAAACGATACATAAATGGGTAAGGCCTCATTCAATACCAAATATAGTTTTTCTCATGAGACCTATTGATGCATTTAGAGGCTATATAAGTGCCCTCATATCACTTATGAATTCAATTTCATCTACCATATAAAAAGGGTAAAATAAAAATGACATAAACATTTTTTTAAAAAAATTACTAGAAAAATGTGCAAACTTTACCCCCAAACCATTAATGGTATCAAAATAACACAATGATAATAAAACTAATCATAAACACTTCAACGAAAATTGGTTTATGATATCATAAAAGATCAACCTCAACCTAGAATAAGATCTAATAAAGGATGCTTATACAGTTGAAACTTTTCATACAAAATCATTAAAATATCTTAGAGAATTACTCTCTTTACATTGAAATCATTTATTTGAAATGCCACACAATTTTTAAAGATATAAATATCATTGAAATAAATTAAATAAACCTATAAAAGAAGTTTATGGACATTATTTTTTCTTAAACTGAGAAAAAAAATCTTTCCTTTTATGTTAAAAACCATTCCTTCCCTATTTTGTCAAAAAAGTCATAATGTACCTCATTTGGAAAAAATATATTCCTCTAAACTATATTTTATAAAATATCAAACATATGTAAAAAACATTAAAAAATTGTAGGATAAAAATAAAAAAAATCAAATTTTTTTTAAATAAACATGGACATGGATGATAAATATTCCCTAGCAGATACTTGTGTATAAAATATCATGAATAATAATGAGATTCTGAAATTAAAACATACCTTGATCTTTACATTAGTTGAACGTTATTTAAACTCATTCATAATGGTTTAATTAATTTTATAAATATATACCATAATCATATCCATATTTATGATATCTTATATAATACTCTTATATCATTTTGTTAAAAATATTTCATTATTACCCTTGTTTCGGGGGTAAACTGCTTCATTTTTGTAGGCATGTATTGTTGTGTAAGTCGTGTTTCTAATGCATATGATATATTTAATTCATCTATATAAAGATATTACGTTCATAGATATTATATTTACTCATTATATAAATTTTATAATCATTCATGAATAGTAAACATGGAAAATGAATCACATTGCGTTGTGGATATAGTAGGTTGTACCTACGCAAGAGCAACAATATCATTCCCTTAATGGTGAATAGGTAAATAATTGGATATTATATTAATTATAAATAATAATAATCATAATTTCATATTTATTATTTATATCTATTATATCCTTAATTATTCCCATTCAAATAAAGTGGTGATAAAAAAACAAATTACACCACCACGTGGAGACGGTAAGTTGTACGTACGCACACATAATGAATTAATTTTTCATTGGATGGATAAAAAATTGAATATGGTTGTTCCAAAATCATAATAACTTCTAATAATTTATATTATAATTTATTTATTACTTTATTATAGAGAAAACTCATGAACAAGAAGTATAATAACAAATGAACATGGTTGATTTTGTAATAATGATTACATATTCTTTGGACGAATCCCATATGATATCTTCTCATGTGATCTGGAGTTGACCTTTTATAAGACTAGGACCTTAAGAACATAAATAAAGATATTTTGATGAGGAATGGGTAGGGTTGGTTGATCTAGAAGGCTCAAAGTTGTGTGACTAAGTGAGATAGGAGGTGCACTTTTATAATTGAGTTTATGGCCCCTTTGGGAATCACCAAAAATATTTAAATATTATAAATTAATTTTAAAAAAAATATAATCCATATTTAATTATTTAGAATATATGGTGTGTATGGTTATAAAGCCTCTCATCCTATAATTTTAAACATATTTATTTCATATTATTAGGATTAGGTTTTGGCTTCAACCTTTATTTAAACTCTTTAACTGTTACCACGAAAACATGTTTTTTTACTCTTTGATGTTTAATTTAGTTACTATAAAATTCAAATAGAACCATAAATGAATCATGGATTAAATTTTAAAATATTTCCTTATTAGTTTTTTAATTTGTTTTATTAATTTTATATCATTTAATAAAATATTATTTATTTTAATATGTCCTTAATGACAATTCATATACAATTAATTACTTTGACTTTTACAAAAAACCATAAAACAAAATATTTTCAAACCAACAATTATAATTTATCCCTTACTTGTAGATTTTATTTATAAAATTTTTGGATAACATTAATTATTTAAAATTATACATATTTTAATATTTTTATTGTCATTTAGTTGTTATTTTCATTAAGAAAATTATTATTGTATTATCTTTATATATCCATTTAAGGTAATAATATACTTCTTAAAATTTATAAATAAATTATCAAGATACATATAAATTTTTGCGATTTAAAATTTACATTTATAGTTTATTTTATCTTCTGTATTACCCCATATTTAAAATGATATAGTTATTAAAGATGTGAGTATGAAATGTTTAACGTTTATTTTAATAAAATATAATAAATTTCATAATCTCATCCTCGTGGAATTCAAAGGATACAATCTTAGACCAAATATTAATTTTTTCAAAAACCACTAATAGTGTGAAATTTGGACAAGTTTTAGATTAATTTTCTAATTTTTATTATATTATTTTTAACATCAATTATTTGATTTACCTTTAACCATGTTAATAAAAATTTACTTAAATTACTATTCATAATATCCAAAAATAAAAGTTAAATATTTAAAAAACATTGATCCACTTATCCCTAAAATGGAATACATTTTTCAAAATTCAAAACATTGAAGTTGTAGAAATTAATTTAAAATTAATCTTGTTTGTTGAATGAGAAAACTTGTTTTTAAATTGAAAATATTCAGAAGATTGAATTATTTTTATATCCAAATTAAAAGTTAAATTTATTCAAATTAACTACATTGGAATAAATGATAATTTTGTTTCCAATTATACTTTAAACCCAATAAAAGTTATAATTTGACAGTATACATTATTTTTGGATGAAAAATCTGGTTTCAAATAAAATTCAGTATTTTTTACTATTCAATAAAACATGAATCTTATCAGAAAAATACCAAAACATTAACAAAAGTAAATTTCTATTTTTATATATAAAATATGAATTTTTTGTTACCATATATAAATTATAAATGTTTCATAAAATATAATTAAAACTAGTGCGCCATCAAAATGTGGTAAAAATAAATTTATAAAAATATACCCTTTTAATGATTATGATAATATTTATTTTTATATCATGTATGGAAACACTATTGGATTAATGGTAAACAATATATTGATTAAAATATATTGAAATTTCACTAGAGTTATTCAAAAATATTAATTTATTTAAATTATTAGGATAAAACACCTTTCACGCATAATAATAGTTTTTTTTATAAGAAAATTTACCTTATATTCCATTGTTTTTTCATATTTATTTAAGATTAATTGTTATATATTTTATTAAATTTAAAAACATGTGAAACCATATTTTCCTAAAATTTTAATTCCATTCACAACCTTCAAATAAACGACAAGTGTTAAAATAATAATTTTTAATTGTATATCCTAGTTTGTTTAAGCTTGGTGTTGCATGGAATGTAAGATATATAATAAATTAAATTTATTTTAAATTGAGACATATCATAAAACATTATTTTGTTAAAATAGTGGACCTCTTCAGTTTTAAACATTCATTATTGTTTTTATTATATTATTATCCTTGTTACTATGGATATTTTGGTGGTGAAATTTATATCATTCTTTCATGATTATGTTTCTCCCAATATAGGAAGCTTTGTGTGTGTTAATTATAACAAGGTTTAGTTTCATAACCAATTTGGATAGCGGATACATCAGAGAAATGATTTTATCATTTGAAGAGTGGTGATAATCAGGATGATACACTTAATCTTGATTTACCGTATAAGTGTTTTCAGAACCACAAAATAGAGCCATATTGTTTATGGTAAAAGAATTTTTTATTTGAACCATCTATTAGTTATGTGGAATTTCGTTGATATAGAGATATGATTTGATCTATTCAAATGATCATTAAGCTAGAATGATTTGGTGATATTTTGATCGTTTTATTACAATGGTCACTTTTATAAGCAGTTTGTAGTCCCTTATTTATTTGTTTCATCTAGTGAAAGATGAACATATTCCCTAATATTGGATAAGAAATATTTGGGTTTTACTATGATTAGATTGAAAAAATATTTGTTTCTTGTTGATTCTATATTGAATTGATGTTGTTTCATATTGTGTCACTATTTTAGATTTAATATAAATTTTGGGGAGACCATTGTTTGTTCTATATTTATTTGAAGCTTAATATTGGACAATATGAAACCTAGGAATCCTTTTGAAGGTTGAAAGTAAAGTTAAATTCTCCTCCAATGTTGTTTCATAGTTTACTATATTGGGTCTTTATTGTATTACTCTAAATCCTTTGGAATGGAGGTAAGATATGAATTGGTATCAAAACTGAGTCATGGATTAATTATTTGACCATTTATTCCATCATGTAATGAATATATCTCAATGTGACTTTGAGATGATAAAATTTGTACATTCTCTTGTAACTTTGCGACACCATCTTTTTATAGATATTTTTCTGATATATTTAGTTCATTGAGGATTTAAGTGAAATTTTTCCCATTAGAATGTGATATTCTGATAGAAATTCTTGTTTATGTGATTTTAGAACACTGATTTTGATATTGGGTTAGCTATTTCAGAAGAATGTGTGGCTGTAGATGCTTTAAGTATGGAATCACCAATGTCAACTTTGAAAAATAAAATGATGAGGGATCTTTAGTAAACCATTTAAAAGGAATTCCTTGGGTTGAGTTAGAGGCCCAATAGAGTTGTATGATTATCATGTGAGAAATATGACTATTCATTGTGGAATATATTTTAGTTATGAAAATAATTACATATTGGTTTGAAGTATTTTAATTAAACCTGTTAGGGTGCTTATACATCAGGTTTCTTGTTTAAGTCTCCCAATGTTGCTTTATGTATTCAAATTAGGTTTGTTGTTACCATTTATCTATGTCCTGGGTTGATAGATCCTAAAAATTGGTATATTTATTCTATAAACACATTGGTTATCAGGACAGTAGATGATATATGTTATCAATGGTGATTGCCAAGAATAATCTAGTCGATTATGGACATTATTTCATGATTATTTTCTACCAATAAAATTGAAGAGGAAAGCCACATACCTACTAGTTTAATATAACCTTATCGGTTCCATTACTGATGTTGGATTAAGGGTCCATGGAACTTATAATTGAATGACCATGGACTCACAGTGGAGAAGAAGATATGGTTTTTGGTGATCATTACGTAATTCAAAAAATAGGACCATGTAGTTCCTACTAAGGGAGTAATTGTGGTAAAAGAGACTAAATTCTTGTATACTAGTGGGGTTTTAACCTTTTTTGGATTACCTAAATTTATGGTTTTTTGTAAGTATCCATTATTGTTATCTCAATTATGGAAGGGATTTTTGAATTTGTTGGTTTTTCAATCGACATTTAGAATCTTGTTAAAATATCATAAGTATTGTTGAACATAAAAAATCATCTAATTCTTGTGGATATTCATTAAGCATAAATGGTCATTTTCAATTATTTTTGTATTTATTATCTACATATGTCTTCAGTTAATGTGATTCACCTTGACGTTCTATATATGAAGCCCTATATATTTCCTTGGTGTTAGTAAATGGTAAGTTTTTATTCTTTGTTAGACTTAGTTTTGTGTAGGGGAGATAGAAATAAAATGTTTTTCTAGGTAAATGTTTTCATCATTTCTATGACACCAACTTTTTATACAGTCCATCATATTTTTTTTCATGAGTTTGATGTAGGTGATTGTGCCTATCTTATATAATCTTATTTAGAAAGGGCATAATCATTTGTGTATGTATGGTAAGTTTGCAGTGATGATTGTTTGATCCTACAAGACATTCGAATGACTCTGAATGATGTATTATTAAGTATAATTTTCATCTCCTGAGATATAAATTTATAACGTGTTTCAAGTTATCCCTTTAAATAGGAATCAATATGACCATTCCCATGAGATTGAATGGGATTATATTGTTCGTGATCCTGGCCCCTCAGTGTTGAGTAAACAATTTATTTTTTGGATCTCCTAGATATAGTTTTGTGCAATATAAAATTTCATTTACTCTATGTATTTGGTTAGTGCAGATCAGATAAAGAAAATAAATGGAGGCAATAATAATGAATATTCCAAAGTTTCCTTATCTCTTTACATGTTTATAATCCTAAATATATTATGTGGACCGAAAGCCATTATCGTGAGGGAAAATTTGATGCCACACGGACTCTTATACGTTCAATTTTTTAGTTTGGAATTTTCCTTTTGAGGTTTAGTGGATTTCATGATTCATAGGTTGCAATTTCTATATTCTATGAAAAACATGCCATGTTCACAATTTGTTATCCTAGTTACTTCTAACCATGTAGTTACATTTAGATATGTCCATATGATTTCCAATTGCATTTTTTCAGGGATCCATAATAGTTTTTCTAAACACATGACCTTCTTTAGGAAACTATTTATTTTGTTTCCAAAT
Organism: Viscum album; assembly: GCA_963277665.1. NCBI lineage: Eukaryota > Viridiplantae > Streptophyta > Magnoliopsida > Santalales > Viscaceae > Viscum > Viscum album. The sequence goes on along the minus strand of OY728155.1, from coordinate 437,496,038 downwards.
TATTTTACACTTACATAGTTGGCACATATTTGGAACGTAGTTTTGAAAACTGTGAAACCTAACCATATGACCCTATCCTAACATTATAAAATGAATTACTAACTTCATTACCTTGGGTGTTTTAACCTCAATATGCCACATATTTCATCATTATCCTAAAACAACCTTCATATTTCTCTCTAGGAGGTTCTCCCATTGTCTCTTTGGTGATTCCTCGTCAATATGGATGGATTCCATTATGGTTTATGTGTTTTTCAATTTTTTTCATCTCCTATTTCAAGATCTACCTCTGATCTATCATCTTCTTAATATCATGAAACCATATAAAGGGTATGGTGACTAGATCATTGGTTTGAATGGAGAATGAATTATTTTTTCCATGGATATAGAATTGTGAGAACTTGATGCCTTTTTTTCTATCATTGATTTTCAGGGAACTATGGTTTTTCATTGTTTTTGTGTTTTGTGTCTTTATAAAATAGTTCTAACACATGAACTACTTGATGTTCTTATAAATTACTTTTTCTTGGTTTGTGAATTTTATTTATTTGATATCAAAGATGATATTTTTATGAAATTCATTTGAGGTTTCTTGAAAATGGGGTTTATTAAATTTTATGAAATTTAAAATAGTTTATTATATTTAGGTGTTTGATGTTTACATAAAAGATGATTTTTATACTAAAATGGATTTTTAGGTAAGGGATTGGTGATTCTTTTTGTGAATATGTTTTAAAAATTATAAGCATGGTTTAGTTATATTTTTTTTAAAGAACATATCACATTGAGAAATGTAGGGGTACCAGTTTTTGAACATATTCATCCTTGTTGAGTCTGGATCTACAAGGGGTAATTCTTGTGATTTCAACAGATTGAGGAAATATTCAATATCTGTATGATTCAATTAAATCTTTGGATAGTATTCCTTAATATTATCTAGTATGTATTCTCAATGTCAATATCCCAAACCGTGCTTAGATTTATACATAACGGTATTGTTTCATGTTTTATTTCTCACATGATTATTTTATTGTATATCCATAGATAATTGAATTTATGAAGTTTATAAAATGTTCCATTTATATGTCATATCCCAGTTTTATAAATATATGAGATAATATAAATAAAAAAATTTATTTTTATTAAATGGGTTTTACCTAAAATTTTATTATAAATTAGTTTAGGTTTTAAATCTAAATATAATGTTTTCATGATGTTAGTAGTTTTATTAATTCTTTAGTTGTATCTTATTGTCCTTTATTTCCCACAGACAAATTAATTACATTTCGAAATTGTATTCATGGATTTTTTGGATATGTGTTAAGGGATGGTTTTCATGTGTGGATGGAAGATTCACATTGTGGATTTCATCTATACAGTGGTTTGGGATGGAGGTGACATATAATGTCATGGATACTTAGTCGTCGTCTTTGTTGGTTTTTTCAATTGTTCTTGTTGTTTGGATTTGTTTTCTATGTCTCATGGTTTTGTAACATTATTTCATAATTATAATCTAGTTACTATATTTAACCTATTATACATGACTTATTTTGTGTTAAATTTTAGGTTGGAGTCATTATAAGGGTTTTTATACTAAAACCTTGGTGCTTTTCGCGAGCCTGTGGTGATTGGGAATTCCCTTCAAGTCTTATGTTGAGCAAGCATGGGTAATGAGTCAGGTTGACCCAGGATGGTTTGTTACACAAAAAATAATTCAGTTAAAATTTCATCAAAACCTATCATAATCCATGGTGACCATTTATTAGGGATAATTCATATTCAAACTTATTTTGGTTAATTTTCATTATAATTTTTATAATATACATCCAACATAGATGAGTGGAAAACTAGATTCTTCCTATTGTATAATATAATGAATGTTATATTCTTAAACTGTATTAAAGAATAAACCTTATGTAAGTTTTAGTATATTCATATTTAATTTTATATACCACTAGGAAGGAATTATGTTTATGTTATTTTGGTTTTTTTAAACTCATTACGTCACTATATAATTTTTTCACATCTCTCGATGAAAACATGATAAATGATCCCAAAAATATCATTCAAGGTATAATTGTACATAATGGTTATTTGGATAATTTCAAGATCAAGAATCATAATACTAATTTTCATCTCTCTAAACATAATTTAAAAACATATTTAATAAATAAAACATAGATACTTATAATTTTAATATCATTTTTTCTATAATACATAGAACACTTTTGATGATAATAATTATTTTCTTATTAATTTTCTATTCATACGATTCATTAAGATCACATTGATAATAAATGTAAACATAACTCTTTATATTAAGATCTTTTTTTAACAATACTCCAATTACTCTTTTAACATTCAAATTTACCTTCACAATGAATTAAATAAGTATATTTTTTTAATTATAATGCTTCAAACTTCTCTAAGTATGAATATACTCACACAAATCCCTTTGAAATTATATTTTCTCTAAAATAAGTTTCCAATACCTAAATTAACTTTAGTAAATAAATAAAATTTATTTTTCAAGAATATTTTGAAAAACAACTATAATAACGATATCATATAAGTTATGTTATGTGTTTGGAGAAATATTGTGAAAAAATATTTTCTTTTTTAATATGTTACATTGTTGAGTGGTATGAACTAATCTACATTTATTATAAATTATGACATTGATAAACACGTTTTGTTGTGGATAAATCTCATTTTATCCCTCATTTTCAGACCATGTTTTATTAATATATTATTAATAAATCATGTGTACAAAAAACAAAATTCCGTATTATTCATAATGACTATATTATTAAAAAAATCTATTACGAAATAAGAAACAAATTGAAAAAAATAATCATATTTTATTTATCTATTACTTGAATTAAGAATAATCATCCAATACATTAATATAGAAACTCTTTACTACAACATTAGAATTAAAAGAGTAATATTCATCCATTAAATGTTATTTTAGTTTTAGAAACCTTTATATATATAAAACTATTTTAATATGTATAGATAGTATCATATACCCTTTAAAAACGAATGATCAAATTCTATATCATTAATACCTCACATAGGATCTCCACTATGATTATTTGAACCCTTCAGGTATTCTGAGAAATTACCCTTCTAATGAGAATGTTTTTTATAATATAAATATTATGACTCATTCACCAATCTTCTATTAGGTTTTAATGAATGCGAATGACTATCAGTCCCTTAAATAATCACTTTTTTGCTTTAAATGTACCCTTTTATATTTTTACCACAAAAATAGATTCATAAATCCCATTTTAATTGTAGATATACACAACATATTAATTTGAATGGGTAAAAATTTTATTAACTAATTTATATTATAATTCAAAATAATTATCATAACCTTTCTAAAAATGATTGGAAAATGATTTTTATAGATAGACCATGAATTGATAAAGTTCCAATCTAATACAATTCATTATCATACACATCCATATTCTGTATAATGATGGAGATGGAAATTTATTTGGCTATATAATATCATAATGGTGTCTTTAAAAAATCACACCTATTAGGCTTAGATTATTCCTAAAAAGGAATTTCAAAATTATATATAATATTGAACATATGAAGGTTCTAATTATTTTTTTGTAAATTCAGTTCTATGGATATAATCATAAGAATGGATACATCATGTAAATTCTTCATATTTTTGTCCTAATTACCTATATTTTTCTATTTAATAACATTACTAGTTAGATACTCAAAAATATTTTTCACAAACATATATAATATTCAATATTTATCAATAACTATTCATATATTTTTATACCAGTCTATGATGTTTCTTTAATTAAGAATCTTCATTAATATAATTTATCTCATAGTCATGTTTGTTGAAGTTGATCCCATTTTATCTATAATAGATGTCTTGATATGATATATATCATTTATTACAATCATTTTATAAGGACATTTATTAAATTATGTCATGCTAAAATGTTGTTCCATTTTTAATTACAACATATCCATTAATGGAAAACATCCAATATTTTACTACATATTTTAGTTAAATTTGAAATTCCTATAATATATTATATATTTTTCTAGATAATGATATGATTGAAATCATATATCACTCTTAGATGGTTGACTAGTGTACTCATTACCTAATCCATCATATGTATTTTCCCAATAGTATACCACTAGCTTTCTAACCTTTAGGGGTTTTGATCTATGATTAAAAAATTGTTATTCTAAATAAAAAACATAACATAATGAAGGTCACTCATAATTTATTTTACATACATAAGATAATCCAAAGGTACACTGCATTTTTTGAACCAACCTATTTGGATATTCATGGACTTGAAAATCATTTTTATGATGATGATTTTTCGTAAATGTATGGAACCATTAATTTCAAGATTAAATTACCTATTTTATCCTTTGAAAGATCTTATGGGGATAAATAAGGTATTAAAATAACCCAGTACTATTTAGAGCCCAAAGCTCTAGTTTTTCAAGGAATAGAGTTAGTCGAACAATTGTGCTTGATTAGTTGTAATTGGGTGTCTCAATCGTGTTGACCAAAAATTAAGAAGCCCAGTTTGTTAAAGAATTTGAGTGAGGACCCACAACCCTGAAAAATAGGTAATAAATTATAGGTATGTTGAGTATGGTTGGAACAAAATTTTTTCAAACATTGGCCTTGCCACCAAAGGGGGTGTGCCGCTTATAAAATTTTGGCGTACAGTTGATAGGATATTTTGAAAACATTCTTGCCAAACCATGCACCCATTAAAAATGATGTGTGGTCACAAGTTCTTTAAGTATGGAATCACCAATGTTGGCTTTGAAAAATATAATGAGGGGGGATCTTTAGTAAACCATTTAATATGAGTTTCATGGGTTGAGTTAGAGGCCCAATAGATTTGTATGATTATCTTGTGAGAAATAAGATTATTCTTTGTGGATTATATTTTTGTTATGAAAACAAGTATATATTGGTTTGAAGTATTGTAATGAAACCTTTTATGGTGCTTAGACATCAGGTTTCTTGTTTCAGTCTCCCAATGTCTCTTTATGTATTCAAATTAGTTTCTTTGTTACCATTTATCTATGTCATGGGTTGATAAATCCTAAAAATTGGTATATTTATTCTATAAACACTTTTGTTATCAGGATAGTAGATGACATACGTTATCAATGGTGAATTCCCAGAATAATCTAGTCGATTATGGACATTATTTCATGATTATTTTCTAACAATAAAATTGAAGAGGAAAGCCAAATACCTACTAGTTTAATGTAACCTTATCTGTTCCATTGTTGATGTTGGATTAAGGGTCCATGGACCTAATAATTGAACGACCATAGACTCATAGTGGAGAAGAAGATATGATTTCAGGTGATCATTACATAATTCCAAAAATAGGACCATGTCCTTCATACTAAGGGAGTAATTATGGTAAAATAGCCTAAATTCTTGTATACTAGTGGGGTTTTGAACATTTTTTGTATTACCTAAATTTATGGTTTTTTGTAAGTATCCATTATTGTTATCTCAATTATGGAAGGGATTTTCGAATTTTTTTGTTTTTCAATCGACATTTAGAATCTTGTTAAAATATCATAAGTATTTTTGAACATAAAAAATCATCCAATTCTTGTGGATATTCATTAAACATAAATGGTCATTTTCAATTATTTTTGTATTTATTATCTACATATGTCTTCAATTAATGTGATTCACCTTGACGTTCTATATATGAAGCCCTATATATTTTCTTGGTGTTAAGAAAGGGTTGGTGTTTCATCTTTGTTAGACTGAGTCTTGTTTAGGGGAGATGGGAAGGAAATGTTTGTCTAGGTAAATGTTTCCATCATTTCTAAGACACCGGATTTTTATACAGTCCATAATATTTTTATTCTAGAGTTTGATGTAGGTGACTATGCCTATCTTATATAATCTTATTTTGAAGGGGAATCATCATTTGTGTATGTAGGGTATGTTCACAGTGAGTATTGTTTGATCCTACAAGTCATTCGAACGACTATGAAAGTTGTATTATTAAGTATAATTTTCATCTATTGAGATATAAATTTATGATGTGTTTCATGTTTTCCCATTAAATATGAATCAATATGACCATTCCCATGAGATTGAATGGGATGATATTGATCTTGTTCTGGAACCCACAGTGTTGAGTAAACAATTAGTGTTTGGATCTCCCAGATATGGTTTTGTGTAATAAATCATTTCATTTACTCTATGTATTGGGTTAGTGCAGATCAGATATCGAAAATACATGGAAGTAATAATAATTAAATATTCCAAAGTGTCCTTATCTCTTTACATGTTTGGAATCCTAAATATATTATGTGGACTGAAAGATTTTATATTGAGGGAAAATTTGATGCCATTGGGACACTTATACATTCAATTTTTTAGTTTTGTATTTTACTTTTGAGGTTTAGTGGCTTTCATGATTCATAGGTTGCAATTTCTATGTTCCATGAAAAACATTCCAAGTTCACAACTTGTTATCATAGTTACTTATAACCATGTAGTTAAATTTAGATATGTCCATATTATTTCCAATTTCATTTTTTCAGGGCTCTAGAATAGTTTTTATAACCATATGACCTTCTTTAGGAAACTATTTATTTTGTTTCCAAATTATTTTACACTTACATAGTTGGCACATATTTGGAACGTAGTTTTGAAAACTGTGAAACCTAACCATATGACCCTATCCTAAAATTATAAAATGAAATACTAACTTAATTACCTTGGGTGTTTTAACCTCTATACGCCACATATTTCATCATTATTATAAAACAACCTTCATATTTCCCTCTAGGAGGTTCTCTCATTGTCTTTTTGGTGATTCCTCATCAATATGGATGGATTCCATTAAGGTTTATGTGTTTTTAAATTGTTTTCATCTCCGATTTCAAGATCTACCTCTAATCTATCATCTTCTTAATATCATGAAACCATATAAAGGGTATGGTGACTAGATCATTGGTTTTAATGGAGAATGAATTATTTTTTTCCTTGGATATAGAATTGTGGGAAATTGATGCCTTTTTTCGCTCGTTTCTTTTCATGGAAATAAGGTTTTTCTTTGATGTTGTGTTTTGTGTCTTTATAAAATAGTTCTAACACATGAACTACGTGATGTTCTTATAAATTACTTTTTCTTGGTTTGTGAATTTTATTTATTTGAAATCAAAGTTGATATTTTTTATGAAATTCATTTGATGTTTCTTGAAAACGGGGTTTATTAAATTGTATGAAATTTAAAATAGTTTATTATATTTAGGTGTTCTATGATTACATAAAAGATTATTTTTATTCTAAAATAGATTTTCATGAATGGGAGTGGTGATTATTTTCTATGAATATGTTTTAAAAATAATAATCATGGATTAGTTATATTTTTTTAAAGAACATAGCACATTGAGAAATGTAGGTGTATCAGTTTTTGAACATATTCATCCTTAGTGAGTCTAGATCTACAAGGGGTAATTCTTGTGATTTCCGCAGATTGAGGAAAGATTCGATATCTGTATGGTTCAATGAAATATTTGGATAGTATTCCTTAATATTTCCTAGTATGTATTCTCAAAGGCAATATCCCAAATTGTTCTTGGATTTATACATAACGGTATTGTTTCATTTTTTATTTCTCACGTGATTATTTTATTGTATATCCATAGATAATTGAATATATGGACTTTATAAAATGTTTCACTTATATGTCATATCCCAGTTTTATAATGATATGAGATGATATAAATAAAAAAAGTTTTTTAATGAATTGGGGTTTACCTAAAATTTCATTATAAAGTAGTTTAGTTTTTAAATCTAAATATAATGTTTTCATGATGTTAGAGGTTTTATTGATTCTTTAGTTGTATCTTATTGGCCTTTATTTCTCATTGACAAATTAATTACATTTCGAAATTGTATTCATGGATTTGTTGGATATAGGTTAAGGGAAGGTTTTCATGTGTGGATGGAGGATTATCATTGTTGATATGACTTATATAGTGGTTTGGGATGGAGGTGACATATAGTGACATAGAGACTCGGTTGTTGTCTTTGTTGGTTTTTTCAATTGGTCTTGTTGTTTGGATTTGTTTTCTATGTCTCATGGATTTGTAACATTATTTTATAATTATAGTCTAGTTACTATCTTTATCCTATTATACATGAATTATTTTGTGTTATATTTTAGGTTGGAGTCATTCTCAGGGTTTTTATACTAAAACCATGGTGCTTTTTGCCACCCTGTGGTGATTGGGAATTCCCTTCAAGTCTTGTGTTGAGCCATCTTGGGTAATGAGTCAGGTTATCCCGGGATGGTTTGTTACACCACAAATAATGCGGTTAAAATTTCATCAAAACCTATCATAATACATGATAACCATTTATTAGGGATAATTCTTATTCAAACTTATTTAGGTTAATTTTCATTACAATTTTTATAATATACATCCAACATAAATGAGTGGAAAACTGGATTTTGCCTATCGTATAATATAATGAATATTATATTCATAAACTGTATTAAAGAATAAAACTTATTTAAGAGTCAGTATATTCATATTTAATTTTATATATCACTAGGAAAGAATTATGTTTATGTTTTTTTGTTTTTCTCTAAACACATTACGCTACTAAATAATTTTTTCACATCTCTCGATGAAAACATGATAATTGATCCCAAAAAATTCATTCAAGGTATAATTATACGTAATGGTTATTTGAATAATGGTGAGATCAAGAATCATAATACTCATTTTCATCACTCTAAACATAATTTAATAACATATTTAATACATAAAACATAGATACTTATAACTTCAATTCCATTTTATCTAAAATACATATAACTCTTTTGATGATAATAATTATTTTCTTATTAATTTTCTATTCAAACTATTCATTGAGATCACATTGATAAAAAATGTAAGCATAACTCTTTATATTAAGATCTTTTATTAACAACATTTCTATTACTCTTTTAACAATAAAATTTACTTTCACATTAAATTAAATAAGTATATTTTTTTTAATTATAATGTTTCGGACTTCTCTAAGTATAAATATACTCACACAAATCCTGTTGAAATTATATTTTCCCTAAAATATGTTTCCAATACCTAAATTCACTTTAGTAAATAAATAACATTTATTTTCAAGAATATTTAGAAAAAAACTATAATAACGATATCGTATAGGGTATTTTATGTGTTTGGAGAAATATTATGAAAAAATATTTTATTTTTTAATATTTAACATTGTTGAGTGGGATGAACTAATCTACATTTATTAGAAATTATAAAATTGATAAACACTTTTTTGTGTGGATAAATCTTATTTTATTCGTCATTTTCAGACCATGTTTTATAACTATATTAATAATAAATCATGTGTACAAAAAACAAAAAATCGTATTATTCATAATCACTATATTATTAAAAAAATATTTTACGAAATAAGAAAAAAATTGATAAAAAATAATCATATTTTATCTATCTACTACTTGAAGGAAGAATCTTCATCCAATAAATTATTATAGAAACACTTTACTACAACATTAGAATTAAAATAGTAATATTCATCCATTAACTATTATTTTAGTTTTAGATACCTTTTATATATAAAACATTTTTAATATGTATAGATAGTATCATATACCCTTTAAAGAAGAATGATCGAATTATATAGCATTAATACCTCACATAGGATCTCCACTATGATTATTGGAACCCTTCAGGTGTTCTGAGAAATTACACTTCCAATGAGAATGTTTTCTATAATATAAATATTATGACTCATTCACAAATCTTCTGTTAGGTTTTAATGAATGAAGATGACTATCTGTGCCTCTAATAATCATTTTTAGCTTTAAATGTACCCTTTTATATTTTTATCACAAAAATAGATTCATAAATCCCATTTTAATTGTAGATATAAACAATATGTTGATGTGAATGGGTAAACATTTAATTAACTAATTTATTTTATAATTCAAAATAATTATCATAACCTTTCTAAAAATGATTGGAAAATGATTTTTATAGATAGGACATGAATTGATAAAGTTCCAATCCAATATAATTCATTATCATACCCATCCATATTGTGTATAAGGTTGGAGATGAAAATTTATTTGGTTATATAATATCCTAATGGTGTCTTCAAAACATCTCACCTATTATGATTAGATTATTCCTAAAATGGTCTTTCAAAATTATATATAATATTGAACATATGAAGGTTCTAATGAATTTTTTTATAAATACAGTTCTATGGATATAATCATAAGAATGGATACATCATGTAAATTCTTCATATTCATGTCCTATTTACCTAGATTTTTCTATTTAATAACATTACCAGTTATATACTCAAGAATATTTTTCTCAAACATATATAATATTCAATATTTATTAATAACTATTCATATATTTTTATACCAGCCTATGATGTTTCATTAATTAAGAATCTTCATTTTTATAATTTATCTCATAGTCATGTTTGTTGAAGTTGATCCCATTTTATCTACAATAGAAGTTTTGATATGATGACTATCATGTATTACAATAATTTCATAAGGATATTTATTAACATATGTCGTGATAAAATGTTGTTCCATTTTTAATTACATCATATCCATTAATGGAAACGTTCCAATATTTTACTACATATTTGTGTTAAATTAGAAATTCCTATAATATATTATATATTTTTCTAGAGAATGATATCATTCAAATCATATATAACTATTAGATGGTTGACTAGAGTACTCATTACCTAATCCATCATATGTATTACCTTAATTGTATACCACTAGCTTTCTAACCTTTAGGGGTTCTGATCTATGTTTAAAAAATTATTATACTAAATAAAAAACATAACATAATTAAGGTCACTCGTAATTTATTTTACATACATAAGATAATCCAAAGGTACCCTACTTTTTTTGAACCTACCTATTTGGATATTCATGGTCTTGAGAAGCATTTTTAAGATCCTGATTTTTCTTAAATGTATGGAACCATTAATTTCAAGATTAAATTATCTATTTTATCCTTTAAATATATCTTATGGAGATAAATAAGGGATTAAAATAATCCAAGTACTATTTAGAGCCCAAATCTCTAGTTTATTAAGGAATAGAGTCATTCGAACAGTTGGTGCATGATTAGTTGTAATTGGGTGTCTCAATCATGTTGACCAAATATCAGGAAGCCCAGTTTGTTAAACAATTTGAGTGAGGACCCACAACCATGAAAAATAGGTAAATAATTGTAGGTATGTTGAGTATGGTTGGAACATAGTTTTTTCAAACATTGGCCTTGCCACCAAAGGGGGTGTGCCACTTATAAAATTGTGGCATACAGTTGATAGGATATTTTGAAAACGTTGTTGCCAAACCATGCACCCATTAAAAATGATTTATATTATAAAAAATATATTAATACATTTAACATTTTCTACAATTTTTTCCTTCCCTGATGTGCACATCATCTTTTTAGGTTGGAATCTCCCTTTTATCTCAACCTTAGCTTTGATTCATCTCCACTATCCACTGTCCTTTTCAATAATTATTCATCACATTGGATAACTAAGGGTAATTTTATGTTTTCAATTCGGTTTTTATCATTTTTTGTGTTTCATACTCTTGTTCCATTTGATCTAATATTCCATATTTTTATGGAATTTTTTTGGTTCTCTATTTTTTCCTTTTATATCATAGATTAGAGGCCAATACATTATGAGGATTCGATTATCGGTATAATGTAGGTGGTCTATGAATTTTCCCTTAAATTTTAGAAAATTATATTATATTTTGTTGTGGCATGTATTAGGCCTTCCATGAATATCCTCTTAAGATATTTTTTCCTTAAATAAATTGATTAACATTGAACTACAAGACCATTGCGTCACATTAACACAAATGGATGTTGAAAACATCACTTCGTACACCCCACCTATAATGGTGTATTTCTAAACTGGATGAAATTACCATATATTTCTTATGTAATTAAACTACAGTTTGAGGCGTATTTTTCATCCACATATTAATTACAATGTTTAAAAAAATTAAATAAAATGCTCGACTGAATTAAATGAAATGTTATTAGTGAGAAAATGATCCTTATCCATAATTTCTTTTTTACTTCATTCTTGAGGTATTCTTTATAAATGAATGAACTATTCATATTTAGTTATTTCGTTTTGTTTTATAGTTAGACTATTATGTCATGATCATTCTGTATGTCTTGTCAAGGGAGATACGTGAGTTTTGACCTAGAATATATTTTATGGGCTCATCAAGACTACCATATTAAATGAATTATAAATAGATTTATCTTAAACCACGAGTGATACATTTATTATTATATAGAATTCATTGGATAAGATCACATTAAAGGTGGATTTATATTATTTCTTGAGTGGTACATTGATTCCTACAAGGAATACCCTAGAAAGGCTCATATGGATCAACCATTAATCCATTCAATGAGTGATTCTTGGGTTCCTTTGTGGAATTCCATAGATTGGATCATTGGGTGATGGGTTTATAGTATATATGGAGTGATACCATGATTTCTTATGTGGAATTATATGGACAGACTATGATTTATATCAATTAAATGACACATCTACCAAGGAAAAAAACATACATGTATTCATTAAGGTATTTACATACATGATGAGCTTGTTCTACTTAATTTCTTGAGTATTAAATGAAATGGGACATATTCAACCCTTATATGGATATCACTATCTTTGAATTCCATGGATATCAGTCTTGTGGCCGAAGCATAATATATAATTAAATCACAAGTAATATAAAATGTGGGAAATTTCAACATAGGTCAAAGAATATAGAATTAGATGGGGTTTCCACTAGTAACTTGTTTCGATATGGGTATTACATATTTCATTTAAGAACTTTATGGGTTTTTCATGCACACTGCTTCATTTTATATTCATGGAATGGATATCACTAGTGACCATTGTTAGTGGCCTATTACTTTTTACAAAAACCCTATTTGGGTTTTTATTTCATACCCCAACTAACTTCATGGATATAATTAGGTAAAATGGGAAGAGCCCTTCTATAGGAACATGATTTTACATACTTGGATAAAGTACCGGAGAAGAGACTCGAGCTAGGGCTTGGGATACTATTGGAGATGGATTTTAGTTTTTTTATTTTTGTATATCATACTTTACATGTCTGATTTTCTATATCCGTTGTAACCCATATTTTTTATAGTTTCATAAAATCAACATTTTTATATATTTTACAAGATATTGGTTATTGATGTCAAGTAACTCTTCTATATGATTATAATTTAATCCCAATTTCTAATCATTTATTATATTTCATTGTGCTCTACTTTGATTTTGAGGGTATAGTATCCCCACTATTCCATCATAGACCCTCACTACTAGTAGATAGCCTCTTGTAGATAAGGAGGAACCCTTAAATCCACTTGAATCTTAGTTTTAGATACATATTAGTGAATTGGTATTGTGATGAAACAATGTGGGTCCATAACCCTTTTTCATTTTTTGTGCAAATTGTTTTTGTTAGATAAGAGAATATGAATGTATAATTTTTTTTAATAATCCTATGTCCGGGAGTAGTTGACCCACATACAAGGAAAAAATCGAGCATCATGGTATTGGACATTCAGTTCTACTTTAAACCTATTAGAGTTGTATTGACTTTTCAATTGGGTGAATCACATGATTTATGGTCTTTATTATCATTATGGATTTTCATTTACCCTTGGATAGTATGGTAAGGAGGTATTATTTCATGGATATTTATTGTAACCTAAGTATTTATATATCATATATATTCAATTCCATTTTTATTTATTGTGTTCATTTTAAATAACATTTCGATTTTTTTTATTGATATGTTTATAATTGTATGAATGTCTCATGTTGGAAGATAAGGAAAATAATTTGTTAATCTAATTTTATTTTTGAACCTAAATTGTTTTCCTATATATCTTGGTAGTGGAATCATGAATAAATAATTGTCACATGTTTGATCTATGAAACAATGGATACATGATCTAAATGGTTCGAGGATTGGATTAAATGGAATTCCATCATAATTTTTAATGATTTTACTTCTATAAATGTGGAATTGTGATCCGATTTATTAAATCATCATTTATAACTTTTTATATAATGAGACCGGATATGGAGGTGTGGTTGTAGTGACATGAAATTGCAATAGTAAATTTCATTGTCTTGAATTTAGAACTTGGTAATGGTAAATCATCTAACTGGACTATGATATATAACTATATATTCTTATGAATAGTGGATCATAACATATTATATGAAATGGTTACTGTCAAATGGGGACACTAATTGAAACTTAATATTTCATTCCTATATAAAATTAAATTTAAAATATATATAACAAAACCTATAGTATAGAACAATGAAATAGACCCTTACCCAACATCGATTGTGGGTAGTTGAGAGTGTCTCTTATGACCCATCATGATCTTTTATGTCACCAACACTTGGCTTTTGGAATATGAAAAAGGTTTTGAATCTAGTTTATGAAGACATTATACACTTCATATCCTTTGATCTGTGATATTTTATGTAATAAATTCCTTCTTTGGATTTCTGCATGTAATTTTAGATATATGCTTTTATGTAGGCCTTAGGTCAAACTCCAGGAAGGTGGTGATGACGATGCATTAGAGGTGGTGGTACCTTCTCCCTTGTATTTCATCTTATAGTTCCACTAGTGTAACCTCCTATTATTCTTGAGATAGGTACCAATTCTCATATCATGATTGTTTCTTATAGCAAGGGTTGTCTATAATAGGACCTCTGAGACCTACCCCTTCCATTGTAGAGCGAATTATGGAGTTCCAAAAGTAGCACCATCATAGTCTTTCAGGGGAAGGTTGTCCCAAAAATTTTGAGTCCTTGATGTAGGCCATTATATATATATATTAAAGAATCTTGATACACCTTCTTTAAGGATAGTGAATCTATCTACATATATGAATCACAGATCACCCAAGAGATGGTCAGGTATTATTACATAGGAAGATCAATATTGGGTTATGGTATGTAATGATTTATAGACTACCTTTTATGATAACTTATATCACAAAAAAATTAATGTTAACTCATATAGGGAGTTTATGCACATTAAGAATGTCTCTCTATAAATTATGATCTAATTTGTTCATTTTATAGGGATTAAGTGATTCACATGATTCTTATGGGTGAGGAGATTTCCAAAGTTAGACGATTTGAGGATGGGATCAGGTATAACATATGATAACTGGGGAAAATATTCCAATTGACAACTATATATGAGATAGTGGCCCATTCCCACATCCCTAAGAAAAATATATGGGATGATTAATATTTGGTCAAGGGTGGTTTGGTTTCTTAACTAATTAGTACTTAAACCAAGGGAAGGAAGTGTCTCTTGGAGTTTTCTCATTGGGTGGTGGTAGATAGATTATCTGCACCAATAATAGTGTGTAATTCCACCATTGTGGGAATATAGGTCACTCAAAAACCTAGTGTATTAGAGATACTATTAAGTTCTAGTCTTTAGATAAAATAGGGATTCTTCAACAGGTTTAAAGGAATTTTAATCCAATATTTAGTAATATATGATATGAACCAACTCTATGTACCAGGGTATTATAAAGATCTCTAGGTCAGGATGGACGCGGGAATACTATCAATCATTCAGGTTGAGGAGGTGTTCATGGTTTTGGAAGCTATATGTAGTGTATGTATGTCTTGTAGGGTGGACCTACTCGAGGTATTATGTTTATAACTTAGGTTCAAATATCGATCCATATGTGTGAATTTGTTTCGATATAGAAGATACAACTGGGGAATCCCTCACTGGAGGTGGCTCAATTGTGCCTGATGGTTGATTGTGTGGGTTTGATTAATGGAAAAATGATTAACATTGAGTCCATTTCATTATTAATTGAAACTCCCAACGGTTCCCTAATCCACAATTTTTTTAAACCTACTTTCCAAATACTGATGGACAACCGGGGTTACATCCACAATGACTCTTATGGACTCACATTAGTCTAGGGGATGGGAGGTCGGTCTCATCACACCATTATAGGGAAACAATTTTGCACACTCTAGGACTCTCTTATATATTTAAGACATGGACATGAACCTCTTCCTAATTATTATATGGGACCTATTAACCAAATATTATGATTATAGGTTCATTATTTTAATATAAAAAAGATAGGAAATAATATTGAAAAAAATGGAAATGGGATACCATTAATGAATTAATCTATATGTATATGATTTTATTCATCCATTTCCCTATTGATGTGAAGCTTTTTATATGGGGAATCTATATAACAATATGTTTTAGAATATTATAATTCATAGATATGTAGTTAATATTTTGAGGAGAGGATTGAGACATAATAAGGAATCCTTCAAATCCTAGTTATTAAAAGAATAAAAACTCATGGAGTTTGTTAAAACCCTTACAGTTTAGAGTCACGTGTAGGGGACATATGTGTAGGAATTGAGGAACCAAATTTTGGAACTGGATTCTCAAGGAGATGTCATACATATCATGGTTATGGAAGGAATTAGAGTTATTGTAGTTTGATCACACCCTTAAGACCAGACCCATTGTAATTTACATTATATAAGGGTGTCCATATCATTTTAATCATAGGGGATCATAAGCTGATATTTCCTTGGCTTTTGAAAATTCATGATGCTAATGAAGTGTTTATTGTGGATCCATAAGACCACATAGGCTATCCATGGTGTGAGAAACAAGGGATATAAAGTGATCGAGCTCATAATGTATGAGTGTGGAACTTGTGTACTAGGAAAACCGTTAGGATTTTTAATATGGAGCTCGCTCTATAGAGAAGTTTCCTACATATACTGATTATAGTATGTATCTTGAAATAATATTTTAGTTGATTTCTCAGACTTATAAGGGATATGGTAGAGGGATCAGCCCATGGAATTGATTTGTTCATGATGGTTGAAATGTCGAAGACATGGGTATTAAATAAAAATGGATTCTTATTTGAGCATTGGCCTTAGTAAGAAATCCTATATATCCTTCTTATTGTAGGAATCATAGTTCTCATAGTTCATTTGAATGGGGATTACATGATTATGTTTCCCTTGTATTTGTAGAAGGTCATTATGTAAATGATAAGATTATTGGGACTACCTAAGATCATGTGATCTATTCAGGGTGTGATAAACAGGGGTGAAAAATATTATTCTCAATGCCCATGGGTACAAGGAATATGTATTGAGACAACCCTTGGAATTATTTATATAGAGCTCAAGCCTCGAGAGGCTTCCTATATATCCTGGTTATTGTAGGAATTGATGTTCTCATAGTTAATTTATTGGGGAATACACGTTGATGATTCCCTTGGGTCGAGGCATTCTCACCAAGAGTATAAAAATATATCAATCCCTACTATGCTCTTCTTAGACCATCCTAATTTCCATCATGTCATCCATTGATTTTTTTCTCGACATGCCTTATTGGTCCTAGGAATCGTCATATGACCCTGATGACTTGTCTAGATACTATTTCATGATCCAACTCACTTTCCAAGTTACATCTCAAGAGATGGATGAAATGCACTAAGGGAATTTCAAGTGTCAATTTGAAATTTATTTTAGGTTGTCCCATGTCCAAGATGACACGTCTTGAGGGAATAATGAGACCTGGCTAGATTTTCTAGAGGGCCTCGCATGAGCCAGTTTGACATTCCTATGTGCTTCCATGAGACTCAGTTGACATGACCAGGTGTATGATATATGTGTTAGTCAACATGTCAGGAGGACATTGAAATAATTGATAAGTTATACCAATGGAAATTTCAAGACTATGGTGACATGACCATAGGGTTTTATATTACATGATTATACATATCTAAAGGAATTCAAGTTATCCAATTAGTTTGCACACGGGGTGCCGCAATACTTAGTTGACATACCGTGGTGTGGTTCATTTGGCCTATATTGTTTTTGAAATGTCCAGGATTATAAACATATATATATTATCATGATTCATCCACTTATTAGTCTATGTTTTAGCCTTTATATTGTGAATATGATAGATTAGATTGGTATGAATTTCTTTCAAGTCTCACGTGACCTAGAAGATGTGTAGAATGTTCTTTGTGTGTCCTGCGAGAATTCCTTAACATTATTTTTGAGAGATCAATAGAAGTTCCTTATCAATAGTTAAATACAACACCAGCTGTCGATACATATCTTACCCAATTGAAGAATTTATGGTCACGATATTAATCAATCCAAGATATTTTCTCTACTCATAGGCCAAGGGTCAAAGATTGTATTAGTCTGTGTAGAGAAAATGGTCCTCTTCCTTCACACTGAGTTTGAATATTTATAGGCCTCTCCACCTCAATTTTTCAACACTTTGGACAATGTATATCACAAATATGTATGTTGGATTCAATGAATACTTTAGTGTCACACATCCTCAAAAGTCTCTACCATGGATTTCTCTGAGGGAGTTGTGTGATTTTCAATTAATACAAGAGTACTCCATCAAAATATCATTTATTGGATTATCACCAATTAATGGGGATTTTTTGAATCATTAGAGTATGCAAAAGGACTCCCATATTGTCATATTGACATGTCCAAGGGCCATCACGAGATCAGGGAGCCTATTGAAAGGGCTTCTCATGATCTCAAGTGACTAGTCTGGGAATTCCATAAGACATGGATGGTTTTTAAAGTGGAAATCATATGATCCACATGACTTGTATAAGATTATTTTGAGACCATTTCATTTACATAATTAGAATGTCTCATGAGTTTTATAATGGTGAGAGGATCTCACCACCTATTTCTTTTATTACCTTTTTTTAATTTTATAGAGGTATGGATTCATATGAGATTACATGAGTAATGTCAAAGACAATTACTCAACCAATTAATGATGCATCCCATGAACAACAAATATCCTATGAAGATGTACCAAAATTTCATATACAATTCCATCTAATTGTCCTTAAATGAGAAAAAGGTGGAACATGAGTTTGAATGGACATACCTGAGATTCATTGTTTTATGATATAAAAACATTGTTAGCCATTCCTGGGACAAGTCTGTCATGTCACAGGGGTCTCACGGTGTCTTGTGGACCAATAGAGGTGCTTTTCATGGCTGTTACAATAATGATAGGATTCGAAGTCCTCTAATTTTATTTCCATTATTTTTATTTAACATAGTTCATTAAGATCGCAAGTTTTATTAGATGTTGTCATGGAAAATAATTCTATCTATAGGTGATACACTTCATGATCTTTATGATTTCAAGATCCCTTAACATTTTTGAAAAATTCCACTTATTATTGAATGATTTTTGGATGGGTTGTTAGGTGCTTATCGATTGACAAACCACGTGTCTTGGGAAATCATAACTGGATGCCACTGTGTGACCACTAGTTGTCTGAAGTTCCTTTACTAGGGAAAAAGGTCTTAATGAAAGGGGTTTCATGGGAACAAAAATAGGTTTTGTGCTACCCATGGTTATTTTGTGTGGCCCTAATATTGTCCTGCAGTCGTGTATCACACGGGGGTTTACACGATCCATGAAATTCAGCCACCTTCTTCTTCCTTTTATATTTTTTGAGGGGGCAATAATACCCATGATTCGGTATTTAGTCCTTTTTGAATTTTCCAATGCTCATTCGGTGGTCATCAACAAATGACCCCTTAAAAGTGATGTCTACAGGGACTAGGGATAATTCTTATGGAATGTGATTCCCTTCCTGAGCCTTTGGTGGTTTCAAAAACTGGTGGCTTGGGTGATGTCTTCACTATTGGAAAAAAAATTATTCTACAAGATTCCTTATATATTAGGAGTATCAGTTCCATTATGTTCACCAGATACTCATCCTCCGTAGTGCTCCCACCTTTCCATCATTACACTCCTTCATTGAATGATAGTTTCATGAGACATTATCGTGAGACCTGTTCAGGTGCCTTCTTCGTGAACCTATTTTGTAATAAAACTTTATCTAGACCACATTTTATCAGGATCCTATACGATACAACTAAAAACCATTCTTTGATAATTACACCAACATCAGCCATGAAGGATGTGATTGTCTTGAGTGTTTTGTGAGATCCTCAATATCGATCATATGATGGGTTTATTATCAAGTGATTAGTGTGACCATTTTTGGATCATGCGGCCGAGAGTCTCCAAGGGGTCATGCGGTTGCACGATGCCCTGTGGGGTTATGCAACCTGCGAGACCTATGGGGTATAGAAGATTCGAAAACTCCATATGAAAATCGTGAATCCCTTGCTGATATATGTGATGTGAATAATGATGATGGTCTATATCTTTTATTTCGAATTTTTTTATTTTATTACCATGAAATATTATTCTTATATTTATCTATATGTTTTCCAGTTCATCTCACCCTTCCCATAAGATTTTGAAGAATGAGGGAAATGCAATAATAGCCCTTTGTGATGTAATAATGGTGATCAAAGATCCATATTTCCTACATTTATTTGGTTAAACCAAATGAGTCTGATAAAAGTTATTGGATTAAAATTTTCAGAATATTCCCTTTCATAATTTTCACCCCTTTATGGATTCATCCTTACCGATGAGTCACCAATTCCCCTGTAAAACTAATTTTTCAAAACCTCTTCGTAGATCTAGAGGATGCCGAACACTTTTTGATTGAATATCACCCTAGCGGATACATTATCTCCCAGGGGGCCATGAATATGAGAACCTACTAATATTCATTTCGATTTACCGTGATATGACCAATCACACACCCAATGCAGATATTCGTATGTATCACTCAATAATGTGAAACTCCACATTCGGTCAGCTATTTGTGTGGGTATCCGGCTGGGTCATCCAATCAGATTTTTTTTGTGGAATGGACTAGGGATGGCCCATATGGGTTAAATAAATTATTTCATAATTTTATTGGAAGATAAACTAAATTGGAATTTATAAGGATGTCATGATATAACAGATGTCTAGTTATTGCAACAAGGGTCTGATGAAAAAGCTATTTAGTCGTTGGAGCCCAAATATGAATGCATTCTTCCTCATGCATGGAGAAGATGGAATCAGACAATTGTATGTGAAACATATATGTGGTTCATCTATAATTGGTTGTATATATGATGAGATCATTCCCCCAATATCTTCCTTGGATGACGTGATAAGCACTCCACCTTTAACCTAGGAGCTAATTAAGATGGATGAGAAGTCCCTTCGGATGTGGCAGTTTCCTAGAGTGGATAACCCATCTAGGAAATGGAAATAATGTTTCATCAAGAAGAACAACTCTAATATATAATCTAAGAAGCTGGTATCCTGGATTACATGGATAACCACAGTGCATTGGGCACTTAATGACCCATATTTAAAGAGGGGAATTTTGGAGAATGGGGATGGGAAGTTATTCCTACAATTGATCTGTTGGTAAAACTATCATTCTTCCTCAACATGTATCTATGTGGTTCATTACTCCCCATAAATGAAAAAGTTGGTGTTTGGGGTTCCACTTTCACAATGGTGACATCTATGTAAGGGGGAGATTATTGGGTTGGTTGTCCCTATACTGGCAAAAATCTATCACATTTTACACCATATTTATAATGGTAATTCCCATTACATGATTGAGGGACCCTTATAAGTATTACAGGCTTTAATAGGATCCCACATGGGAGGTTATGAGTATCAATACATCCAATGTATCTCGAATTCACACTTCATACCATACTTCAAATGTACCAATGGGGTAATACCCATTACATTGAAAAATAGACATATCCTGGATTATATGATCCACTATGTATTTTTATCTTTCATGACATATGTACCATTACAGACATAAGATATTTTTGAAAATTATGATTCAAGTATTGAGGCACGGTCTTACATGATGGCATTATGTGAGGGAGTTATTTCTACCCATTTTTATTGGGACCTCATTTGTGGGTGGTACATGCTTTATAGGTTTAGCCACCAATTCATATGTGTCCAATAAAAATGTTATTTCTCTATTTATGTTTGTTTTTAGGATAATATAATTGTATATCTCTAGTTTTGGATAATGTTTTCTAGGGAATAGATGGGAATGTAGATACCCCATCCTCTTCATAATGTTGCAGTCAGCTTATCTCGTGGTTATGAAGATGTTTGGATTTACTCATATCCTAGTTTAAAATTATCCAATATGGTAAGAGAGGCCTAAAAACTACTGACTGATGATAAAATCCTAGTCGTCAAAAGCATCTGGCTTCTAAAGGACAGCAATCCCCAGAAGCACCCCATAAGTATTCTAGATGATTACTATTACTGGAAGAAGCATCGACTGGCATGACTGCAAAAAATATAGTCACAGGGGGTGAATATGCTAGATATATTATTTTCTATCATTTATCAATAGTAGTAATCTTGTAGGGTGATGATATTAGAGGATGATCATTGGGATTTATTGTTTCATGTAGAGGTGTATTCGGAAGGTTTTTCTTATATCACAGCCCCCCTTGGTATAAACATTAAAGACCATCATGAGAAGGTCAAGGAATTTATTCAAGACCTTGAAAATGATTTGTCGATCATGTAAGAATATATATATTTTATACTCCATTGGTTCACCAAATGGTTGTTTAAAAAACACATAACAATGTTGTGTATGAATTGGGTTGTCCCGTTATTGAGGAAGTTGTACATCATGGCTCACACCACTCTACTTTTTTGAGGGACCACCATACCATTGAAACTCTATGTATGCCCTTTATATGTTGACATAGTGGGAGGCCTATAAATATCATATCTATATTTGGTCCCCTATATATACTCCCGATGATATGGCTCTAGGATATGAATTTGGTGTCGACCAGGGAACCGATGATGAAGGGTCCCTAAGATAACATGATCAGATAATGGTGGATATTTCCACTTATAAAGAATCAATTTTAGATTCATAACCTTCTATAAGGACTTCCACAGAAGGGAATATGAAGTGAATGATGTGATCTGACTTTTTAGGTACTTCACCTCCATCATCCACAACTATGTGGGGCATTCACTCTCCTTTTATCTTGAACCATTCTCAAAGCACATTCTATTTTGTGAAAAATGTGTTAGTCCCCATTGATCTCTCTTTGAAATGAATATATCTTGTTTTGAGGATGTGGGTGAGATTTTGGTTTCTCTAGCATAACCTTCACTATTGGACCTAACCCATCATGAATAAGTGGTGGCTGAGGTGCCAATTAAATCATGTTAGATTCCTACTGTAGAGATTTTACTAATTTTTCCATTTGATCTGGTGTAGTTGGACACACTTTTAGAGGATACTGACATATATAGCTTTTATTATACCATGTTATCCTTAATGAAAGTGAGTTTTTGATATGGTAAATACATATTCAAGACTAGACACTATATTTTCTTGTGTCATATCACATGATATTGTCTTTTGTTTTTTCATTCCATAATAGTTGCGAATAAATCACATATTCAAAAAAAGCACCAGAGGTTCTGTGAAGTTGGTCATCAAAATAAGGATTCTCATTTTCAACTGAGGATAGGACTGTGGCAGTAGATGTTGATAGTGATACAACCACGAAAATATTGTTTCTACCCTCAGTTATATCCGCTAATTAACTAATGATAAAAATCTATTCATCCTTTTTCTAATATACCCTTGTACGCCTTGTTGTAGCATCTTCATGATGAATTTTGGAGGCTTTGGTACCTGCTCCCATGGGGTCCCATGGACCAGGTTCACCAGTGAAGAGGCCAAATCACATCACTCAAAATTTAATACTATGAGGATGTTCTTATATCTGAGGGATCTGGTCCCAAAAAATATTCCCATTCCCAAGATTAATCTAAACTAAGGCCCTGAGTCTGCATTACATTATCAGTTGATACAGTGAAAAATGTGAAAGAATGTCTAGATTTTAATGTGATTAACCCCATTGGACAAGCTAAAGAACTGATTGGGTCATCTTTGAGTCCTGTTCCTCACCCTCTAATATAATGTTTTTGATTATTCCACCCTTTACTCTCAGGTGAAATAGGTGAAATTCTTGAGAGAATTGAAAAGGGCCATCGAATTAAGGGTGGTATTTGTTGATGCTTCCTCTCCAGTGAGAAATGATTGGGATGAAGCTATAAATGAATATTCTCAAAGTGAATTAGAGGTGGATGCCATCGGGAGATAGTAAATGATGGGTAGATTTAAATGAACTGTATCCAGTATGAAATTAATCATCTTCAGTCTAAAATCATTTGTATCTATGCCGAACTATCCAAGTTATAATATGAATTATTGAATTTATAAAAGACTATATTGGAGCAGTAGAAACTTCTCAACATGGTAGAGAATACTATAGTTGATTTCAATTCATGGGAGGAGTTGTTGAAATAGGTTTCAGAAGTGGAAACTAAGTATGCTATATACGGGTCAGACCTATGCAAGATACATCACTCAGAACTATGTGTGGCTTGATTCTCATCTTCAAGATATTTAGGGTTATTTTTGGGATTCCACCCTTGGGACCAGCCACAACATTCCCATTATTTCATATTAGTTCATCTTCTTCCTCACTACATGATGTTAATCTACTCAGTCCATCTAGAACTATGTGTGTCTTGATTCTTTCCATCACAAGATACATAGTGACGCCCGAATCCCAAATTACAGGTCCAGCTAAAACAAATGATAAAAAGGGGGATGATTATGCATGCAATATACCATGTACAAATCTTTCATGTTGATCCCCAAGTCCATACAACATGAAATTAAACTACATGACACTTTTCATTACCACATGATAATAAAATGTATTGAACACAGCCTTATGACATGATGTTAAACTACCCAGATAAAAGGTGTTCCTACTACATTAAAATAAATATTTCTTACCGCAACCAATGTCTCATTCCTTATCAATGGACCACGTGAACGTTACCATATTCTATCGTAGTATGGGTTGTATAAATCGTCTTTTAATGAACCTCATTCTAAAAAACATACATCATTTATTGAGCACCTCAGGTTTCCAAAAATATTTCATGGATTGTGGAAAGGATACCCAACATTAGGGAACATTTTCCAAGATGTGAATGTATACCTATGGTTTATTTATATGTGCCTATGGTCCTCAACCAAATGTCTCACTCTGCAAGAAGTACATTCTGAATCCTATGAGCCCTGACATCACCATGGATGAAATAAACACCCAATTGTGATCTAAACATCTTCCAATATAACTATAAAATATAATTACTTAGGACCTATGAACATCGACATATGATTTACTATATTTTCAACTCTTACTCGGAATTATTATGGGGTACTTATGACTTTGGGTATCCTAATAAGGCTATTATGTATAATCCCCCATATTAGGTCCATGTGCATTATGACCATAAAATACTTTTACATTGGTCGAATTTGTATAACCTAAAACTCTATCATATAATGGCCCAAATCAAAATAACATAAACTATTAACGAATGAGTCACAATGACTTTTATGATGAAAACACAAAAAGGTAATCTAGAGAAAATTTCAAGTCTTCACTCGCTAAACTCGTCACCTTCAGATTTGAGGAAAAATATTAGGGAAAAAATAAATATGCAATAAATATCATAGGGTATACTCAATAGCCCTAGTAAAAGTAAATCTATGCTTGTTTCACCCCCTAATTTAGAAAAAAGTAAAACTGCTGCTTTTTCACATCACCTCTTCATTATAATATGTTAGCTAGGTGGTGGAAAAAATTTTAGTGTACTTGAAAACTTCTCAGATCTTACACATTCCTCAAATTTCACTTCAATATTTGAGTTCCTATGATCACCACAACCTTCCATGGCCCTTGGAAAGGATTACCATATTCATGGGACCCTTTACAAACTAGTAATGCATTCTCATGGCTCCTACATATGAACCAATAGACTTCAAACAAAATAACCACTTTGTAGAATGGATTTCCAATCCTTGTGAGCCCTTCCATCGCAACATTAGAACTCAACACCCGAGTGTGGCCTTAAAATCTCTTAATATGACTATTACATATCATTCTCTCGACCTGAGAACATTGGTCTATGGATTACAATACACAATCTAAACTATCCAAGTGGATTTGACATTCTCTATGTTACATCACCATGTTCCATACCTTTTCTCATGGATGGACTATGATGCCTCATTCTTGAGCCTGTAATGGCCCACACCCCATGATTTGAAAAAATGAGTCATACGGATGGAGATTAATAATGATGAGATGAATATCCATAGGTTCCCAAAATCCTTCTTGGATATCCTTCTATCCATACCCTGCCTCCTCATTTGGACGTTTGAGTCATCAAAAATATTTCATGGCCCTTGTAGATGAGTGAAGATCATATTTATATTGTCTATGATACTAACGCATAAGGTCCTTGACCCAAAAACTAATGGAATATCCTCCTTGTATGAAAAGAGGTCCAATACTTGTGATACCTGGAGACACTACTGTAAAACCTGGAATCTCATAATGTAATGGGGAATACCTAGCATGTCCACCCTAGATCATTTTCATAGACTCATTCTTTTGGATTATGATTTACATCAATCATATTCCAACTATCCAAGAAGACCTATAATGCTTATTGTTTCTCCCCAAAATAGATATTACCTTTGTAAATAATCCATTGTCCCTAGAAAAGATACCCATCATCAAAAAACCTCTTCTTGACAAACGTATAGCCATGGTTTCTGCATATGATCCTATGGTAGTCAACCAAATGTGTCACTCTAGAAAAATGGATTTTTATTCCTTGTGAGCCCTAGAAATACCGTGATAGTACCTAGAACCTTAGTGTTTTTCGGGTCATTCCTGGCATGTCTGCAGTATATTCTATGATCTTTGATTAGGTCTAAAATGAAATACCATAAAATAAGTCAATACCACGTCCACGATAAAAGAGCATAAACTAATGAACAATTTTTTACGAGCTGAAAGACCCTAAACTAAATCAATATGAGGTCTGAGAGAAATACCCTAAAATAAAACTATATGAGGTCTAATCTAAAAGACCATAAACTAAATAAATATTATTTTCAAGATAAAAGAACCTAAACTAAATAAACATCCATCCTCTGCTAAAATTCTCTACAATTATGAAATATCATGTCCGAACTAAAAGATCCTAAACTAAAGCAATATTTCATCTGTACTAAATGACCATAAACTAAAGAAATATATGGTCTGAGCAAAATGACACTACACTAATGTAATAGACATTCTGAGATAAAATACCCTAAACTATATCACCATAATGATTCAGTATGACAGAACTTCTAAGGCCCACAATACGACCTTATCCAAAATCAATCCATGTTCCCCAGGACTATCGACTTCAAAACAAAATAGAGTAATCTCTCTTCATGTCATATATTCTACCTTAATATTCTTCATCAAATTAGGTGATCTCAAGATATCTAGAGAAGATACGTTAGTAGGGAATCTTGGGTTGGTGGTCATTCATGAACACTTATATAAAGGAATATGTTATGATTCATGTATAAATATCTATACATTATATTTTTCATGATAATATGAAAACTATGGGTATTTTGGAAATTCTCATAATGTCGGATCAAAGAAAAGGTCATTCACATCGTGAATAAAAGAAAATAAAGACAATAAATACAAAGTTCAGTAAACTTATTCATTGATACCATTCAAAAGGAAGAAGCTCCACATACAAAAGACTCTCTTATGAATGTACAAGCTAAAAAAACATTTCAATATAACACTCCCATCACAACATATTCTCAAATGATTACTTAATTTCAACAAGTCACTACTCTAGAGAAGCCAAAAATTGGCATAAATTGTATACAATGAGGGGGGAATGTTTATACTTATCTACTGTGATTGGGCTCAGATTTGGAAATTTGAGCATCACTACATTTCATATGAGGAATATAATTAGGTCACATGTTTTTTCTGGAATAGAAACTTCTTTACATATGTATGACCAATATATAGAGGTTGGAAATAATTTCATTGATTGTTGTGGTGGGGACCATGATTAGAGATCTCGGAGTCACTATGTATCCTATGGTGACCGGAATCTTGCATCAAATTATTCTAGAGTAATAGTTTTGTTTAACGTCAGGCGAGAAGGACTCTAGGTATGCACTTTAAAGTCCTTCATTTGGGACCAAGATGATCATATCAAAATATATTATACCTTTTTTGTGTGGGGAGTCCATTTAA
Organism: Viscum album; assembly: GCA_963277665.1. Lineage (NCBI taxonomy): Eukaryota > Viridiplantae > Streptophyta > Magnoliopsida > Santalales > Viscaceae > Viscum > Viscum album. The sequence continues at coordinate 437,467,678 of OY728155.1, read as the reverse complement.
GAAACTCATAATCTCATGTGATCTATAATCAGTGTGTGAAAAAAGGAAACACAAGGGGTCCTTTTCCCATAAGGATTCATTTTAGAGAAGGGATAGGGAATTTTGTATCATGTAGTGTCTAAACGAATATATATATCGAGATGTCCCTACATATCTCATTGAAATGTGAGTAAAGACATATATAGTTCAAGGAATCATGTATAGATTAATTTCATTTGTAAATGACATATATCATTTAGTTTAACATCATTAATTAAGGATGTGGAGGACCCGACATGAAAGGAAAATAATATTATGGATCTGTGCAGTTTAACAACATGAAAAAAGGATGTATCCATATATTTTAACATAATATGGTTAAGATAATATTGTGCATTTTAATTATATGTAACCATGATGAATATTTACAATTTAAAATCATGTAACCTGGATGAATTGTTGTATTTTCACTGATGTGGATTCCACTAGAGAAATCTATGAAAATTATTTGTTGAGAAAAATTACATTGGTGGGGGGTGTGACACACTCCCAATCAATTGTGTCCAATGTGTAATTCCCATTTCGATAGAACTTATGTATGATGTAAGGTAATTGCCATTGGGTTCCAACTTATGTGGATTATTTAATGGTATCGTTGGGGTTTTGAGAACCAAAACTAGTTCCCATTAGATGAATGAGTATAGGCAGACCTTTTTACTAAATTCTTGTACAATCTAATTCTGATAGACATCAAGGTTGTACAATGTGTTCATCCTGTTCTCATCAATCATGTCTAATCCATCCAATTATTCTTTTCATTGTTCATAATATGATATATTTCATCAAATATTTATTCAGAGTGTGGGAAACTAGACATATATGGGTACCACTACCATGGTCTCATTCACTTATTATTATGGTGTTGCTTGTCTAGTAATACATGTTGTGGTAGGATAGGCCCATAGAGCATGGAAGTGTTATTCTAGTCAAGAATTGTAATCATTTTTCACCATCTTCTAGAATATATTTGACAATGTCTTATTTAAGGCCTGTATTTGTACATTGTTCACTTCATGATAGATAGATGAGTGATTGGACATGATTATTTTCTACTACAAGAGTTTATTCCACTCCATAGAATTAATGTTGGTGTCTTTGTCTATCAATATTGTGTGAGGGACCCTAAACCTGGTGTTTATAAAAGACATTACTAAGTTTATGAAGTTTCTAATCTTTAATTCCTTGTGGGGTATTACCTCATCCCATTTAGAAAATAAGTCAGTGTCAGTAAACATAGGACCATATGTAATCCATCCACCAAATGGAAAATTTCTAGGAATATTTATTTGTATGTAGGACATGTGAGGGTTTATGCATGATGTATTCATGAATTTGGAATGCATGGTATTTCTTGGTGTATTACCCACAATCCTATATCATTTTCACTAAGTAGTAATCCAACCTCCTGATTTGGTAGGAGATCCTAGTCATAGATTCATGGGACCACAGGAGCCTGTGGGGAATTCTTCCATGATGTTGAAAATCTCTCATTCTTTAATGTATTTGAAGAGGATTTTGTCAAAGAAATTATTATTAAGGTGTTTTTTATCATTTTGACCATCCTATAGGTGAATTTCTTTTCATGGTGCCAAATATGTTCCCTAATAATCTTGTCTTTTGGGATAGCCCTATTTTGGAGATAACCAATTTTGGGCTCCATCCAAGTAGGGGTGGACACTAGTTCATCACACTATTTGGCGGTGTCGACTATATTGATCTCTTTCACATTAAAAAAATAATCATCGAGACCATTATTCGATGTGTGATATATAATATTGTTCCTTCATAACTCGGTTTGACAAATATAATGGCTTTAATTGTCATTGTAACGACACACAAATATTTTGATCAGGGAAGAGGATGTAATTTAGGTTCAAAAGGGAACTCTATCAATAGTCCCCTTACATAGATAGTGAGAGGGGCCAATTCTTCCTTTTTATGGAATATTTTCCATTGATATAATTCATCATTTTCTTTGAGTCCCCTTTGATATTTAGGTAGGATATTTGCACCAGTAGGGATAGTTCCAAGACATTAGTAAGGGCTTGGTAAACTGCCTCAATATTCATGTAGGCTTTGGGTAATGAAAAAAGTGTAGGAAAAACTACTCTGGCTGGAGAGACTAATACAACCCATAACATAACCTGATTTAGCTACATGTTTTCCATTCTTCTGTCAATATGACATCATGAGGTTCCATTAAAATACATCTCCCATGTCCATCAAGTGTCATCTGAATAGAAGACCTTATCTTATAGAATTTTTGAATCCACTAGTGTATTTTTTCGAGGTAGGTGGTTCCACTATGAATTTATCCTCATCTTCCCTTTCACTAAATTTTGTGATATGCACTGAATTTGGTATTGTTGATGAATGAATACCCATTGGGCCAAGAACCCAGTAAGCATAGGATGGCCAATGATATACATTAGTTGATCAAAAAATGATTCTATAAGGACTTGTTGGTGCTAAAAGTAATGCCTTAACTCATTCACCATAAATATGTGATAAAGAAAGTCCTTATAAATACATGATTATCGATCCTTAATAGATATAATTTTCCAGCTGAGGTAGTAGGGAACGTTATTAATCCATGTGTCATTTTTATTTGTGAGGTCTAAACCCAGTGAGTGTTCTATAGAGGCTACATATAAGATGAGTGGACTCCTTTCCATCCGAGGAATCCAGACTTGTGGGTTCAGGATATATTTCATGATTATTTTTATGGATTTCTAGAAATCATAATCCCATTGATAGGGGATTCCATTCTTCATTATCCTTGTCTGTGGGAGAGATTTTCCGACGAGGTTGGCAATAAATTTCAAAATGAAAGATAGGTTCCCTTGGATCCCCCTCAATTAATTGAGATTTTGGGGGTGGAATTGTTATGACAGAACTAGTCTTCCCAGGGTTGATCTCAATTTCATGGAGGTGTACCACAAAGACAAGGAACATCACTGATGTTACCCTAAAAGTTAATTTTAGTGAAATCGTCTTTAGAAGGTGTTGTCCCATCTTATTGAAGACTATTCGAAGGACTCTGAAGTTTCCACATTGCTATCTGGATTTGACAACCAGGTCATCAACATCAAATTCATCACTCATTCCAATGAATAATTTGAATTTATGATGTATGGAACTTTGATATGCAACACCATCATTCATTACCCCAAAGGAAATGACCTAATAGAAGAATATCCTCTGATGTTCTCTAAAGGAAGTGTATTCTTCAATTTAGTGTCCCTTCTTTATCTAATTATATTCTGAGTACCAATCGATGAAAGAAAATGCTTGGAATCTAGTAGTTGCATCCATCAAGTGTTTTGGGATCAATAATGGGAAATATTATTTTGTGTAGTGGCGACTAAGGTCCTTGAAGTCAATGAATCCCCTAATCTACCTGTTATTTTTTTAAATGGGGTGATATTATAATTCCATCATGGGTATTTCACTTCTGGGGGAAAGATGTATTTGATCAACTTTCCTTCTTCCACCTCTACATTGGTTGCATGAAGGGTGAAGAATTCTGGATTTCTTCATGATTATTTAATGATCACGGGGTAGTCTTAGATGATGTGTAGCCACATATAGATGTCGCCTAGAAAGTTTTGTACAGTTCAATGTGAATATATATCATTGTTTCTTTAGAAATGTGATATACATCACTTGATCATTGATGGACATGGAGGCTCTAATCAAAGTCGTTCATAGTTCTTCTATTATCCCTATATTTTTCTAATTGATCTTAGAAATGGGGGTAGAGACACATTTCTCAAATATGGGGTGGTATTCCATATGTCATCCAAATATTTTTTTCACCTCTGAATCGGTAGATAAATTTTTAGATGAAGATGTCTATATGGGGGAATATTTGACACTATTGGGGGATGGTAAGCGATGAGAAGAGACATTATCATCGCCTTTTTTATGAGTTGTTGTAGAGAGATCCCATGGTGGATTTTATTTTACTCTTTCACTAGGGACAGTAGTGGGTCAGACATATGTGGTCATGTTTATTACCTCAACTAGATTTATGTGGATCACAATCTCTATCGATCACAGTTCATGGATTTATAGGGGTCGTCCCCAAGCTATTGGGGGTTGAAAATTATGTATCATCATCCTCTATTAGTTTATTGCATAACATTTTGTAGAAATATGCTTCAATTTATGTCGCTCCTCATGTATCAAAGGGTGTTCTATCAAAATATAGTTTGTTAATCATCCCCTTATTGGGGTACATCAGGCACTGATGGAATGTTGAAGGTATCTCCAAGTAGCTACAGACCTAGGGTCTTCCATGTATGACATTGTATACATTTTCTTATTGTATTACTATAAAACCAAAGTCATATGTGAGCTCCAAAAAAGGATCTTCTAGTTTTATCATCCTATGGGGTCTTCACTCATGCTTATTATACACTTTAATGGTCATCGTTGTTGGAGTGAAATTCCATTTTCTATATCAAAAATTTTGTAGGGTTCAAAATGAGATGAGGTTGATCCCAGAACCATTATCCATATTGGACCATTGTATATTGACATTATTTTTTCTATCTGAAAAAATAGGTGCCTAATGTCACCTTGAAGAATATTTTATTTATACTGATCAATGATCAAGATGGTGACGTGAAATTCTGATGACATTTTCTTCAATCGATAGACCTAATCTATAACAACATCTATATTGAATTCATGTGGGATTTAGAGGTCTTCAACAAGTTCCTCCGTAAGTTATTTTGAACTATGGAGCATATCGTGAATTGATAGATCGGATGGGATCGCCATCGTATGTTTCAAAATATCATACGTTCTTCCAAGAGTTTGGTGATCCCTTATTTGTGGTTTCGAATAGATATACATATCTAGAGATGTTTCATTTGAGGTGGATTGGATCAGTTCTTGTGCAGAGGTGGAGGGAGTATCTACTACTAGTGGAGTGGTTCATTCTGTCCATCCCCATTCCCATGGGTTGAATAGACAGTTGATCCCCCAATATATGGTCATGTAAGTTATATGGGTGCAAAAAACCACTGTAAGGTTCTAATACTCCTTGATGACTCTTTTAAGCATGTTGGAGAACTTTTACATGTGTCTCAATTGCATATATATTATTAATGGGGACATGACTGAAATATTGGGACCTACCACATCTTCATTTTCCACTGTATCCTTGGTTCTGGCACAAGTGGCTGCCAGTTACCTATTAATATGTTTGGAAATCATATTTGGAGTCATATTAATCATCAAAGAAGGTGTCCTCCAAGTGTATCACATTGATAGAATCAATGATGATCTCTTCATCTGAGGAGGATTCTGTTTGGTAGGAATGTTCCCAGGCTTCTGATGTTATAGGGAAGAAATCTGTAAGAATCAGATCTTGCATTAGAGAATAATATGATTCCTCCTACTATATTTATTCCCTCTTTTGATGGTCACACCCACCCCTAGGAGGCATATTATATTTCCCCTTGTGCAATGGAGTTATTTCTGTTTTCATCAATTGTTATCTTAGGGTTCCATGAGATCAATATACTATCTTTCAAGTTAAACAGTTGTATATCTTTTAGGTATATATAGCTGAAACTTTACATCAATCACTATCTTCTATGACTGGGAAATGGTTATACAATAAACCATATTTGAAGAGTTATCTAACACTATATTTCTAGAACTGAACTCCCCTTAAAGGACATATTTTGAGATGAAATATTCAGGGTTGTTATGACCCAACCTTATATTGAAAGGGTATTAGTCGGGATGGTTGTTGAGGCTAACCCCATCAAGACTCCATGGTTGCACTTGTGTGAGAGGGTTGTTTTCCATCAATGCTAATAAATAACAGAGGGCTTGTTCATTTCAAAAGGAGTGTGCTTTATTAGTTCTTCCCCCAAATCTCTTGTGACCCTAATTTATATTTCCTTCTGGATAGTGGGGATATTGTGGTATTCATCACTCAAAAGGAGGTATTGGGCGGTTCTGAACCTACCTAGGTTCTTGAATAGGCATCTCGACCATCTTGAGAGAGATAGATAATGTTTTTTATTTTCCAAGACTTTACCCTTGTACCATAGTCTTGAGACAATGATTAGATCAGTTTCTCTAAATTGTATAATTGAAACATTGTTTCATTTCTGTGAACTCACATAACCCACCTGGATACATCATTGGGATAAGAAATGTCTTCAACTAATCTGTATGATATTCATCATCGGGTTCCAACATTTTAACCTATGAAATAAGAATGTAGATTAGATTGGTTAAACCTTTCCATCTCACTATGATGTTAGACACACATTATCTTTTTCATTTATTGAAGTTCTTTAAGACGATGATAGTCATTTTCCACAGTGTAGAACTAAATTGATAATGAAATATATAATGATGGTATTTCCATCCTGCAATATATACTTATGGTAGAATGATATACCAATAAAACGCTATCCTTATTAGAGTCTATAAAACACACCTTAGCTTTGTTGCCTCATGTTGATCTCAAGGGACCATCATAGACCCACATCATGATAGGAAGTGTTTGACCTAATGTTTGGGGTTTCCTGTAATGTCAAAGGTAGAGATGGTAGGATTTATGAAATTGGGTGGAAGCATATTGTTATTCACCCATTCAGGATATTGTTTACTCTCATGTTTCATAGTTGCACATCACACTCTCATGGATTAAATTAGAGTAACCAAGGGATCGATGATGTTATGACACTTGGAGGGACTACTGTATGATCCATATGCTATTTATAGTGAGTGGGTGGTGGTTGATGAGGTGGCCCAACCTTTTTCACCAATAGATTTTCGATTCAACCCAAGACTAAGTGATTTCAATGATGTGGGAGAGGCTGTCTCCACAATGGAAGGAAGCAATGATCATTTTTAACTTCATTATTTATGTGGAATGGATAGATGAATCAGGAGCCACACTGATTCATAGATAATACTCAAGATGGATGTTCGACTATAGGGGTAGAATATTCATCTCTTTCTGAAGATGATATATAGTTGTAATATTCTCCCAGATCAACTGCTTGTTGAGATATCTAAGATCTTGTATCTCACTATCATATTGTGAAAACTATTCATCCACATAAGGAACCTGAACTATCTTGGTTGGGGATTTTTATGTAGCCATAACATTACTTTTTTTTATCTGGTATTGTTCCATATGGAGTTTGAAACTCAGTATTTAGAGGTGCCTTGTTTTAGAGCCTTATTTGGTTCTCGGTGTATATAGACTCATTTGGTTAATCTAGATCAACCTCCTCCTTGTGTCCGTTCTCCATGTTGTATCCCTATTAATTTTTCACTTGGTCCAAAAAGTCTTCTATGTAAATAGTGACGACATTTATAGTCATATAGATAAATGGTGGTTTTTCCATTACTCTCAATTCAACATACAGATTCTATATTGTCTTTTTTGGGGTCCTTATGCTAACCCTTGGTTATGTGGGGCCATTTTGTTTTGTGATCCTGGTGGGGTTTAATTGCCTTTTCTGGATGCTCCACATTTCAATGTATATGAACAGTGACCTTGAGGGAGATTCTGTTCGTGATTTCAAAATATTCCCCAACCAATAGAGGTTTTTATTACAGTTATAGGATCATGTTGGATGATGACCAATGATTTTTTACTAAAAATAGAGATGGATTATAATCTATGTGGTGATGATAGTGATTAAAATTCCTCCATACCTCTAGGATGAGGTTATTTAGGGCTGTAATTGGAATCAACTAATCCTGTTGTTGAGGACCCAATGATTCCAATCAGGGATATGTTGATTGTTTGGATAAACATGAAGATATAAGTACTGCCATCCCAGTAGGATGGGGTTGATTTTGAATCATTAATGATGTCCCCAGGACCCTCTTAGGGGATGATGAACCTGGGGAAGGTGGTTGAGATATAAATTCCCCATCCTTGTGGGAGATGATTGTTTTCAGATACTTCCTCTATGTCCCAAATCCTCTATAGAATTGATTATTCAAGAGGATGAGGTACTGGTAGTTATTCCCATGGCCAGGTAAGATGGGCCTACTCCTGGATGGATGATATAGCAGATTATAATGTTTTTTATTTGACATGTCATAGTTGTGCTCTCATAGGATATTTATGTGAGGCTAACCCATTGTGGGAATCATTATTTATGCACTGTTGTTCTCTTAATCACAACATTTGTCTCTGTGTCAGAAATTAATTCCTATTGATTTGATGGGGCTTGTATGATTCCTTTTTTGGCTCTCATATCCCTCTGTTCATGATGTATGAGTACCATTGATGCTGGTGAATTATTTCTTAGTGTCCAAGTCAACCAAAAATTACCTGGTCCCAAAATTTATCTAGAGTCTATGACATTACATGATGTTGAATTTGATAAATTTTGTTATACAAAGGGTGGAGAAAAGTTTCATAGTCCATACTATTACCATCCTCAAATATAGATGCATGAAGTGGATTCAAATATCATTTTATAGATGGTTCTGATGAAATAAAGGAAATCATGTTGACTATTTTCACTGTGATTTTAGGGTTTTGGATCCTAGACCCTGTAGATAGAGGTTGGGTCTAGCTAATAGTAGAGTATTTTGATAGTCTAAAGGTGATTCTTCTATCCAAGGTAAGGGAGGTTTCTAGTGTTCACCAGCTGATGAATATCCCATATATTTTGAAAAATATACGGCATACACTTTTTCTCTATATCATCTTGGATATCATAGTCATAAGTGGTTAGGGTCCAAAACATAATGGTGAGGTTATTTCGGGACAACTCTTTCCATATTTTAAGTTCAACATCCCCTCCATCAAACCAACAAGCATCCATCCATCTAGACCATAGAAGATGATAATGAGGTTCACTGGCTGAATGTATTGGACTGCTTATTGAAGTTGATGGGGAAATGTATTTTGTTTACCCTGATGTTTCATGAACCACTCAATATGAATGTTTTCATGTTTAGGACACCTATCTATATAGAGGACTCTGGGAAAATGGTGGATTTCCAAATCTATTGGAGATATCATTGTGGGGAGGTTGATCTTAGTGGGTGCCAGAAGTAGAGTCTCTATGATCCATCTCCACACTACCATTAGGAGGAATATCATGGAAATGTTAATTTTATACTTTGGTGGAAGAGTTAACAGATCCTTGCGGTGTTGATAATGTCTCTTGAATGATCCAAAGGACACTAGAATTGAGAAGACTAGAAATATGAGTTATGTTCTGCGTCATGGTTGGAATATTCTGACCTTCCTCTTGGGATTTTGTAGGGATATGATCATGGTGTATAATGATTTTTGGATGTTTATTATAATAGTCTAATGTTGCGGGGGTATGAACCTGTGGATGAGAAGATGTTGGAATAAGCCAGTGACATGTCTCATTTTTGATAGGAATATGAGTCTATCTTTAAGAATGTTCCATTTTAACTTGGCAATCCTCAATCAGGATATTAGTATAAGCCCGATCCAAATCCTTTGGGATATTTCACTGTTCTTCCTTGGAAGCAATATGAGCCTACCTCGAGGTGTGTACTATTATCACTTGGTGAGCACTAGTTGGATTAGGAATATGATCTTGGACAGAATATCCATCCCCCCTTGGAATATGATAAATGGCCATTAGAATATGTTAAGTTATATGAGCTTCCATCTATATTTCTGTAGAATTATTCTAGTTCATTCTTTCATTGGTGGGTTTAGGAATATGTTCGTATATTTCATGATATGATAAAATATCTCAAACAGATTCACTGATAGGAATATGGACATGTCCAAGGCTTGTCCCATTATAAAATGGTATGGAATGTCTATAGTGGGGATATATGATTGATCATAGGCCATTGAAGTATTCCATTATACTTCTTCAATAGGAATATTATCACATCCCAAGGCATTATCCCCTCGCACTTGTGGGCCCCATCCGAAACATGGATATGAGCTGAATCATGGGCCATTGGAATATAACATTGGAATTCATTGAAATGTATGCCCCCCTATCATGAGGCATGTTCCACTATCACATTGTGATCCACATATGGAACATGAATATGATCTTGGTCTTATGTCTTGGAATTTATCAGAATATGCTAATAATCCTCTTGGATGGGAGAAAGAATGTGCAACATCTCTAGTGTAGTCAGTTTCGTCACGATGATTAGAGTTATGAGCTATCCTAGATGTAGGGATAGGAATATGTTCATATAACTTTTTCTAAAATTTTGTAGGAATATTATTCATGAGATCTTTAGTTATTTATAAAATGAATTGGCATTTTATAAATGTTTGTAGAGGGATATAAGACAACACATTTCCCATCTCCATTATACAATGGAAGATGTATTCGATTGAATAGGGAATATTTTCCCTCCATTTTCCTTTTTGGGACACATTAATATTCTAATGGACATTGTGAATGGGGATATGGATATTATCCACCCCCATGCCGTTTGTGGGAATATTCCCATAGACCTATTCCAAGTGAGTAGGGATATGATCTTTCTTGTTGGTTTCAACTAAATAATTCAGACAATCAATGTTAGTATGAGGGGGGATATGATCCCTCTTCTGTATATCACACACCTTCCCCCCTTAATGATTCTTCATTATTTCCATTGCATGGGTGTTAAAGGTGATAGTGTGTTGGGTGGTACCCTCAGCAGGCGACTAGTGTGGATCCCAATTCCCATGTAATCTATGCTTGGTGTGTGAAATAATGTATAGAATGTGATTAGCCATATGGAATATCAGTCTTGGACTTATGTACTAGGACCTCCCTAAGGATGTTTAATAAGGAGCTTCTACCTTAGAGAAGTGTTTTACAAATATTTTTTATGGTTGTAATTAGGGTCATTATAGTTTAATTGATTTCTCATTCCACTGAGGGGAGGGGTAGATAGATCACCCCATGGGAATGACTGGGTCCCGGGTGTTGAAATGTTGGAGGAATGTTGATTATATCTAAATGGATATTCATTTGTGCTCGTGCCTTTGGAAGGAATCCTACATATTATTGTTATTAGATGAATTTGATTTCTCAATGTTCATTTGATTGGGGAATACATAGTGATGGGGCCCTTGTATTTTTTGAAGTTCATTTTGAAAATTATATGATTATTGAACCTCCCTAAGCTCATGTGATCTATGCACAGAGTGAGAAACAAGGGATAGAAAATGATTGGTCACATCCACCATGGGTGGAGGAATTACATATTTGGACAACCATTGAAACAATTGATATGGAGCATGGGTCTCGATGTTCAATCCTACATATCCTAGTTATAACATGAATTTGAGTTGTGTTAGTTCAATTTATTTGGGATAACACATTGACGTTTCCCTTTAGATTGTTCTTACACACTAAGGTTTGAGAAACTTATCAATCCCTAGGATGGCCTTCCAGACCCAACATGATTATCTTCTTATAATGAGTTGATTATACTATTTTTATCACTTTATTTCCTACTTGACATGTTAGAGAGTGTCTGCCTAACCATTCCAAAGAAAATTGTATGATCTAGTTCAAATTTATGGGGGGGGAAATCACATAATCTATATGGAATGTCTAAGGATTTTTGTGTAATCAAGGCTTATTGATCGAGTGGACATCACAATAACCGGATGGTTGGTCCTAGGATACCTCACAGGACATGGATGACATGTTTGGAGGATGTCACATGATCTAGAAACATTTACCAGGATCCATCACAAGAGCTTGCTGACACCTATGGAGGGTGTCACGAGAGTCAATGCGAAATTTCGTGGCCGGTGTCACATGACCTATATGAAAAGTTTGTAGGGAATCATGAGACCCGGATAGCTTTTCTAGAGGGCATTATGAGAGACAGGTTTACTTGCATGGGCACAACCATGATACTCAACTAACATTACTAGGTGCATGTATATGAGTTAGGAAACATGTATGAAGGACATCATGATACTTGAACCGTGATCTTGTAGGGCATCATGATACTAGGGAAGCAAGCCTAGGGGTTCTTCCTGATAGTCTCTGACATTTCCAGAGGACTCTGTGTGATCTAATTATTATGTTGAAGGGGTTACATGATACTTAAGTGACATACCCTGGTTCTATTTTCATGTACTGAATGGTCCATTTGAAGTCAATGAAGATCATCTTATATGTCCTCATTTTAGTGTCCCACATATTTTTCTTATTTCCATACATTATATTTTGAATTCCTTTATTTATTTAGTGTCAGTTTATTTTAAGTATCGCATGATCTAGAAGATGTGATATATGTTCCTCACATGTCCTTCCATAAGTCCTTTATGTGATCTAGGAGTGATCAATTTAAGTGCTTTATGCATGTAACATGATCTCTCAATCTATCTAACGCTATCTTACCTGACAAAAGTCTAGATTATCGCATGATCAACTGCTATGTGGAATCTTCTCTAGTATCAGTGCAAGGTTCCAATAATGAATTTGTCTATAAAGATATGATGGTCCTCTTTTTTCTTAATGTGGTGGGGGATTCATAGGACCCGCCACCTAGGTTCAACAATTTTCATAGTGTATCTATCATGGATCTAGGATGGAGTCAGAAAAGGGCTTCTGAGTCATGAGTCTTCATGGGCCTCTACAATGGATCTCACCGAGGGTGTCACCTGATTTTCCACAACTATGATAGTACTCTTTCAATGTCTACATTATTGGATTACCACTATTTAATGGGGATTTTATTGAACCATGATGTTATGATTAAGGAAATCTTTTGGGAGATATTGACATGTCCAAGGGCCTTTGAGAGATTATGTAACCTATTGAAAAGCCTTCAAAAGATCGTAACTAACTTGTTTAGAAATTCCATAAGACATGGATGGTTTTCCAAGGGGAATTATTGTGATTTATCCAACTTTTATAGAAGTCTTCTGAGAAATTTTTATAGATATACTTAGCGTGTCTCATGAGTTTTAAACCCATCAAAGGATCCTCACTCCCCAATCTTTTATTTACTTTGTTATTTTACAAAGTTCAGGAGTCATGAGAGATTACATAAGTAAATTCAATGACAATTACTCTACCTCTTGATAGTGAATCATGTGACCAACAAAGATCCTATGGAGATGTGGTATCATTACATGGAAATTTCCACATTCATTTCATTAATGAGAAATGGGGGAGATTGGGGTTTCTTGAATATTCCTAAGGATCATTATTTGAAGAAGAAAATATACTGATGGGATTACATGAGATGAGGAAATCATGTTGTCGGGGACTCACGGTGTCTTGCAGACTACTAGAGGCACATTTCTTGACCATTATGACCATGAGAGATATCAATCTCCTCCAATATTATATCATTTATTTTTATTCTAAAAAATATGGATATATCATGAGTTTTATTGGTTTTTATCAAGGATAATTTTTATCCCCATTGGTGATGCATCACAGGATCATTATAATCGTATAAGGCCTATACCATTTTAAAAATTTCCACTTCTTTAGAAAGTATTTTCGGATGGGTTTTCAAGTGATAAATGGTTGAAAAAATATGTGGCCTAGTAGAGATTAAAATGCTTCAACCATGTCACCACTGTTAGTATGGAGTGATTTTTCAAGATAATAGGGGCTTTTCAAAATGGGTTCCATGGGATTCGCTTCACGTTATGATCTAATTATGGTTCATTCACATGAACCTATGATTTTAATGTGATCACATATCTCTTGGGGGAGGTGGTTTTAATGTTATCCAAAAGATTTAGTCAACTTCTCATTCCCTTGGTTTTTATTTTAGGGGAAATAACATCCATATTCAATTATTCCTTCCTTTTTTTTCCAATGCTCATTTCGAGGGACTAAATAGTAGTATATCCTACACATGAGGAAAATAATTTTGATCCCTTTATAGTTCAATTTATAATTTTTTTAGCCTATACTTTAGTATCTATCTTATTTTAGTCAAGTAATTAACAGTCGTTCAACTCTATCGCTATTTTTGAATTTCAAATCTGAAAATTCAGTTTTGCCTATGAATTGTGGACTCCATAAACTCCATTGAGTTCATGATCATAATTTTTTCACCAATGAAAGGATATCCCACTTAAGATACATGTTTATATCTTTTTATGGAACTTATTCATCCTTTAGATGATAGGTTTTGATATAATTTTCAGGATTGATTAGTTGGTTCCCAATTGAGCTCAAATTTACATTTATCACTATAAGGTGTCTTTCCTACACCCATAGGGTAGTGACTAAATTCATAATGGATAACATGATGTCAAGTATAGTTGTGATAGACCCATGATTCATGGGATGGGAATTGTATTGGACCATATTTGCATCCTTATTCTAGATGTTTAGGGAATGTGATAAATAGATTTCCTTTCAGTTGTGGGCAACATTATGGTAATCTTACATAATTTAATTTTTTGGGTTTCTTCCCTATATAGAGACTTAATTTACTAATGATCTAGAATAAAGGGAAAAATTAGTACATATACCTCATTAAAGGATGAACCATATTGAGATTTTGGAAATCAAAATGAATTTGGAGGACCTGGAAGTTAAAGGGTTTATATGAAATAGTACATTAACTTGGGGTTCACTTATAATTTTCACCAAGAAGGTGGGAATTTACCCTTAGAAATTATCTTGATTGAAAATGATTTAATTACCTTATCATTATGAACCTGTATACAATGCGTCAAATAGCAGATCTGTTTTATCAACTCTAAAGATCTAGAGTCTTCTGAAAATTATATTTTTGATTAAGATATCATTAGGTAAGGGATAAAACCTCTGATATAGTTTTCTAAATATTTCATATGTAGATTTGGATTATAATAATTTTTAGTTATATCATTCATTCACAAGAACACACCATCTTTTTTCACATCTCTAATGAATCAGGTTATCCCCCCAAATCTGTAATATTTTGTTGTTTTTATGGAGGACGACATCTTGGTGTAAGCCCAGACATGACATGAGCATTAGAAACACCTTGATATCATATTAATTATACTTAGATTGAATATGTTATTTATAGAGCTCAAAAAATTACACTTTTGGATTAATAAATATCAATTCATGGGTCATATTATCTCATAAGAATGAGTGTCTCTAGAACTAGAGAAAGTTGATGCAACAATATTTTGGAGAAATACAATATACATATTTTACATTTAGAGGTTCACTGGAAAATATATAATTTATAATAATTTTTTCAAGACTAATCATTCCTTAAAACACCTCCTACAAGCTTGAAAAAGAAAAATGATAAATTCTATTATTCTGAATCTTGTAAAAAAACCATTTTGGATTTGGAAGGAAGACTTTACTTAACACTTATATTGATTTTACATCATCCTAGTGGAGGCTATATGGTTTATTGTGATTCATTAGGTATAAAGGTAATATCTTTTTTGATATAAGGAAAACAATTTTTTATGTACATGCCTCACCATTTGTTGCCTTATGATTGTAATTTCCCAATTCATGATCTTGTTTATACAATTTTGGTTCTTGCATTATATTTTTGGGGGAACTATTTTTTTTGGAGAATTATTATTTGTATACACATATAAAAAAATCATAAGATAAATATTCCCTCAGTGTGACTTCTATCTTATGAAATGATGTTTTGTTGAATACCTATAGTATTTTGACATTGATCTTGCTTATATGGATAAAAAGGCAATTTTGAAGCTGATGATCTGAGCCATAATACTCATAATCCAATGGTTCATTATGCTAAGGGTTAATGGATGTTAATGGAATGGTTTTTTGAGATTCATATACAGCATTAGGACTATCTTGAGAATCTTATAATAAAAATATTATTAGTGGACTCTTCGCTACTAGAGAGAGTAAATATGTGATGCATTCTTTTCATGAGGACTTAGTCTAAAGGGAGTGTTTTTCATGCGAGGAACCACCTTTTGGTTGGGTCTGTAACGATGATGATATCTTACACATTCATTGGAATGTTTGGGTGCAAGCATTAAAATGTGAGGATTTGATGTTAGATTATAAGCCTGTAATTAGGAAGTAAATCTTGGTGTTAACAAGATGTATCATTACATATTCCATATTTATTTGTGGTTAGGGATGAAATAATATATTGTTGTTTTTGTTACTCGGGGTACGACATAAAAGGAAGTGAAGGTGGAATACCAGTGACCCATAAGGATTTTACAACTATTACCCATTTCATAGTGTAAATTGGATTATCTCACCATGGTTGTTATGATGGGATTACCAAAATCACCATGTGGCAATAATAAAGTATAGGTGATCGTTGACAGTGTTATGATGATCTCCCACTAATTTCCCATCTGATATACCTTCTCAGTGGATGATCTTGGTAGACATTATATCAATGAGATTAAATTCCTTCACAAGGTACCACATATGATTACATCAGACAAGGATGCTCATTTTGTGTTGTGGTTTAGGAAGGGGTTACAGAAGGCCTTGGGTTCATAGGTACTTCTATGTACAACCTATCGCCCCTTGGAATACGATAAGTCTAAGAAGAGGATACATGTGTTAGAGGGCATGCTGCATTCTTGTGACCTTTATTTTTAAGGCTCTTGTGGGAACCAATTAACACTTTCCATGTTTAATTATTATAATACTTTCCAAGATATGATTTAGATGTATCCTTATGAGGACCTATATGGTAGGTCATTTCATTTACTAATTTTCAAGTTAGAGGTAAGAGAGGTAGTTTTACATGAATCATATATCATCTAAGTAACATAAAATTATGTAAATATTATATAGAATTCTATGGATATTTATTATTCTAAGAAGAAGTCTTATAATAATTTCCATCGATGAAATCTGGGGTTTGAGGATAGCAATTAAGTTCGGTTCAAGTTTCACGTAAACTTGGTAGTTGATAGATTAGTTGTCATGGTAAGCTAGCACAAATATTCATTGAAGAATTTATGGTTTTTGAGAGGGTTGGACTTGGGGATTATATTGTATCACACCCTCATAGATATGGGTTTATACATGAAGTATTTCAAATGTCTTAGTTACATCATTATCATACACACCCATCTCATTTCAATCATCTTGATGAGGTTGATTTCTATGTTGTTTATTCTGTTAAAGAGTACCCTATTTAGATTGATGACTAAATCATGAATTATATTAAAGGATAGTCAATCCATATAGTATGGGTTCTATGGAAACATGGTTATGAACAAAGACTATATATGGGAGTAGGAAGCTAATAAACATGTTAAACAAATTAAAGTATTCTGATTTAATGATCAACCACCCTAAAGGACATTAAAAGATGATTTTTTAAGGATGTAAGGTTCTAAGAAAATAATTTATCTCAAAGGTATGAATCTTATATTTTTTAGTTTAAATTATTTATTTATCCATTTATTATTTCATGTGGGGATATAAAAGGGATCAAAAGAATCTAAGGCTCGTTCAGAGCCTGATTCTCTAGTTTTTTTAGGAATAGAGTTAGTCGTACAATTATTATTAACTTTCATCTCAACAGTTTGGCCACTAAATGGGAATGAGTAATTATTTTTACCTTTCATGGGGGCAGCGTGGCCATTAAAAAAATGATATAAATTGTTGATAGGTTGATCATGGTTGGAGTACTTGTTTTTTAACCATGTCCCTAGATGTGAGAGGGGGAGTGACACTTTGAAAATGGTGGTTCATTGTAGGAAAAAAAGTTTTCCCTATTTTAAAAACATTAAAAATTATATAAATTACTAAATTGTCCCCAATAACTATAAATATTCCTCCAATATTTCTTGTCCACATTATGAATAGTAGCCTACTCACTTTGCAATCTCCCTTTTATCTCAACATAAAATTTGATATGTCACCACTTTATGATGCTAGAATCTTATATCATTCATCATGTTAAATATCCAATGTTATTTAAATGTTTCCACTTGGTTATTTTATATTTTTCTTCCCCTGTGTAAACTTTTATTTCCATGTGAGATAATATGCCCATTTTAGGGAATTAGTTGATTTCTCTATTCCCTCCATTTTTATCTTGAATTAGAAGCTAATACTAGATTAGGAGTCGAATAATGGTATACAGTAGGTGATCTAATTACTTTCCTAAAAATTATAATTGATTATATTATGAGTCATTATTATGTGCACCAACTATTCCACCAATGCTCTTTTAAAATAATCTTTTACCTAATTAAATCAATAGTACATGAAATACATAAACTGTGAGACATGTAATGTAACATCCCAGGTAAATGAAGAATAATACATATTTCATGTTTATTAATATTTTTGAATTAAATATAAATTTCACTTTAAAGGGGTTTCTATGTTCAATAGTATACCTGATACGCAACAACGGGTTTCTTTGAAATCTTACGTGGCACACTAATAATATAATATTATTATTTTAAATGTTAGTTAAGACCTAGATTTTGTATTGGAATTAATGAAAAAAACTAACAACAATATCATTATACATTATTGTTATATGTATTTACATTATCCAACAAAAAGTTAGAGGCTTAAAATGTGAATGAATCAATTTTAAGCATAATTTATATTAAAAGGATGATTTAACGCCTTTTAATGGTGAACCCTATTTAAATATAGTTTTGGTTAATTAAATAAATTATATATGTCCAAATTAAATCATTCTTTATAATGGTGACATCAAAATTTAATTTGTGTAAATTTTTGGAATTTTCCCGAAAAAGTTCATTTTTTAATAAATAGTGAAGATATTTTATTTTAATTCAAAACTATGTTTTAATATAATTTATTTATATGGTTATGTTATCTTTTTAATTGTTTTTGATGTGTAATTAGAATATATTTTTATTATTTAATCCAATGTTTGTCATTGGAATTTATTTCACTTTGAAATTGGATATAAATATGTATCAATCTTTTGATAGTTATTGTTTCCTAAAAACACGCTATTTTTTTGATAACAATAAGTAATTTTAAAATTAATTAATTCCACTTATATGTCATGAATATGAAAAAATATACATCATTTTTGAATTGGGAATACCAAATAATTCTTAGGCTGATTTTTTGGTATTTTTCTAAAAACCATCAATTTCTGATGAATAGTGAAACCACTTAGTAGTCGTTAAAAAAAACTGACTTTTCATTTAAATAAGATTTTACCACTTATGTGAATTTAATTTTGAAAATATGACAGACATGGTTGTTATCAAGAAGTAAAATGTGTTTTAATAATTCAAAATTATCTTAACACTTGTCAAAACCTTATTGGTAGAGTCATTTACGACCATGGGCATCTTTGGGTCGATTTTGGGACCCCATTGCGCCACTTGGGTGTGATAATGACAATTTAGATTATTTAATTTACTGTGAAGACAAAATTGACATTAAAAAAATATATTTTAGTACTTAATTATTATATAGTGTTATATAAGTCTTATTTTATACTACAAATATTCATTGGATAGATAAAAATATTTCTTACATGATAGTATTTTTTTTGACAATTTTTAGACATCGAATAAATTAAATTATTAATGACACAAAAAAGATACAGTATTTACCTCATTAATAAATGATTTAAAGAAATAAGATTATATTGATTAAAATATTATCCAAAAATGTCCAATTCTGATTGGATGATTTTATTTCGAACATTACTCATATTATCTTTCACTATAATGATTTTTTGACCATTAGAAACCGAATATCATTATATTATAAAATAGTATTTTCACACTTTCCTAAAGAGCCCTTACTCTCCCTTATAAAACGAGACCACTCATAACAAATTCCTCACACCTCTCAAGCCAGTTGTGTCATCCAAAATCTGCCCAATTAAGCTACACACATCCCTCTCCTCCTCTTAGAAGCCTTACCCTAGGCATAATTCACTTCAAGAAGTCCTTTGTTTCAAACCAAAGGGAGTTACCCAAATTAAAGGTAACATTTTCTTTTAAATTGTTTTATTTTATTTTACTTCTTAAACCCCTAAAATCTTTTTATTCCTTTGTTTTGTTACAAAACCAGTATCCTCCATATAGTAGGATGTTGTTGTGAGAAGGATTATAACTACACTTACGCCCACCTCCATCTAATGGATAATGAACATAATGTTTTTGTGGATGAAAAAATAACGCCTCACGAACTGATGATTATTCAATTACATATTACCACATCTCATGGTGTCCATTATGATGGTACTGTATTTATATATGATATATATTATGTTTATTATTTCCTTGTTCTTCTATACTTACCATTTATCGCATGCCTTTATGGTTTCCATAGTGGGTAAATACGATAATCTCATTTGAGGAAATGCGGTCTACCGCCCCCTCAAAGTGATTTGATTCATTAATGTCTTATGTGGGATGTATAAAGGATGGAGTTTATGATTTTATATATGATATTACACTGAAATTATAATATACCTATGTATCTTTATTTTTTACTTTTATTAAAATATGAATTCGAAATGAAGGTAGTGTTCATGAGTATGTACGGCTTACCGTCTCCATGAACGGTGCATTTCATTTCTTACCTCTAAATGATATGTACTATTATAGAAACATGTATATAATGGATATATATGAAATATATGATATCCAAATCATGAATTTCATTCTGTATATAATGAACCTTTGACCACATGGACAACTTGTAAATATAAGGTGTTCATTTTTTACTCAAGTACAAAATATCAACAAAATGAATGTTATTAACTTAAATGATTGAATAATGTTTATAACATGGTAATAAGTGATATAAAAGGAATAATAAACATGAAAAGTGTTCTTAGGCATGTATAAATTACCTTTAGTTTATTATTTATGAGATTAATGAACGATCGAGTCAAGTCAGATACGAGGTATGGGAAATCGTCTTAATCTCCTTTCATTGAGGCATTTTTAGTTTTATACATGACTTTATTTTAAACGGTGTATAAACCCCTTTGACTTTTCATTTTTTTCAAAGGGAATCTTTTTATATGAATAATTTACTAAATGAAAAAAAGGAATGTTTTTTTAATGTAAGCGGTGACAACGACCTTTCCGTCTCCGAGAGTATTATTTGATTTTTGGCTTCCTTAACAAGCCAGAATGTTTTTAAAAGAAAAAATAAATACCATATACTCTTTTTACGTATTTTGGTATTGAAAATGATTTAGAGAATGGATTTACTATTTCAATATCTTGAAATTATATTTTATTATTGAAATGTGGAAATGTTATCTTTCATTTATGCTTATGTTTTATGTTATGATCATGTTATGGTTCTTGTGAATTATTTACGTATATGGGTTGTCCTATGATAAACCTACGGTGGGTGAACCCGAGATAGCTCTCTAATGCATTAGGTAACATGACAGAGGTAAACATGAATGTTTCTCCTAATATATTTATGGAATATATTGTGATGTGTATTCCAAAGTAACTCCCTATGTAACTTTAATAGCTACAATGTATGTATGATATAGATGCCACAATTTAGCTTTATGATTAATTATTTATATGTGTCTTTCATTAATCTTATGATTTCATGAGGTAAGTAAATGATTTCATGTTTTGTATGTATTTATGAACCAATTTTTTCATTCTTTTTTTTATAACCCTTACTGATCTTTTATGCTCATCCCATGTTTTGAAATGTTTTCACAGGACTTAAAGATGAATAGGGTCAAGGATGGGATAAAAAAAAAGTCATGCATTCAAAAACATGGAACTATACATGACTCTTTTTTTCAAGATTTTTTATTTTGTGAAAAAAATGGAATCTGTGTAGATATTTCTACCTTGTAATCTTTTGAGATGTAATGGTTATGTCATATTTCTTGAAAACTCAATACCTAAAATGATCATCAATGTGAATTATTCATTTATTTCAATATCATGTAATGTTTAAGGCTGGGTCCTTATAGTTGGTATCAAAGGTCAGTTTAGATAACTTTAGTAGTTAGGGTATTTTTAATGTAATATCCATAATGTAATTTATGTTCATATTGACAACATATAGCATTTCTGGATTACCATATTGCTTCACCTAAAATATTTTTGTGTTTAGAATGGTTTTCTACAGAGGAAACAAGGAAGCTATATTGGGATGACATCAGGAGGAAGACAACCTTCAAAATCAGCAACTTGAGATGGTTGGAAATCAGAACTGAATAGTTTGCTATAGTGATGGCATAGTTGACTCAGGTGATAAACAGTGGTGGTATCCATGTATGTGATCAACCAGATCAACCACAAAGGAACATGTCAGTAGTGGAGAATTTCATGAGGCAACATCCCCCATCATTCAAAGGATCGTCTTAACCTGTGCTAGATAAAGGGTGTATTAAAGAACTGGAGAAGATTTTTTATGTCATGGGTTGTTCATAACATCAAATGCTTAGTCTTGTTGTTTACCGTTTTGAAGGTTAAGCTGATCAGTAGTGGTCGATGGTGAAAAATATCTGGCATAGTGAGGAGATTGATGCTCTCGATTTGGATGATTTCAAAGGTATGTTTCTTGAGAAATATTTTCCTAAGGTGGTTCGTCTTAGGATGGAAAAACAATTCCTATAATTGAGGCAGGAGGATGACTCGGTGGCTGCTTTTGAAGAAAAATTCACTCTACTTGCAAGGTATGCTCCAAATTTCATTTGAGATCTTGATAGTAAAATCAATGGTTTTTACTCAGGATTAAAGCCAATGTATCGAAGGGCTTTAGCTTCTCGTGTGTTCAAAATTTATGAAAAAATTGTTCGTTGTGCGGAGAAGGTGGAAATAGAGTTTGTCGATGATCACGTATTCTTTGACAAACAACAGAATAAGAGGTGGAGGTGGCAGGTGAAAGGGAAGAACTATTCAAAAAAGTATGATGGTATGAAACATAAGTTTATAGTTTGTGAAAATTATAGTAAAAAGCATGCTGGAGAATGTCTTTTGAAATCTGGTAAGTGCTATCGATGTGGAGAAATGGGACACAAGGATCAAAATTGTGGTAAAAAAGACCAGGGTAGTGATAAGACAAAATCTGATTTACAGTTAGTAAAACGTTTTAAGTGAAATGAAATGGGTCATTATGCAAATGAGTGTCCAACAAAGAACTCAACCGAAGGAAAGCAACCAGACTACAAGAAGAAAGGGGTGGTGAAATCTTTTGCCACTACTTCAGCAGATGTTGGGCCATCAAATGATGTTTTATCAGGTAAACTATTTGTTTATTCAGATTATTCCAATGTGTTGTTTGATTCAGGGACTACACATTATTTCATTTCTGATAATTTTTCTAGTAAATTGAGAATTCCACCTCAAGATATGAATACTAAACTTACAGTAAAAACACCTGGAGGAAATGTTGAGACAAAAAGAAAACATAAGAACATTCTTGTCCTTGTGTGCATAAAGAATCTACCTGCAAACCTTATTGTTTTTTCCTCTAGTAGAGTATAATGTTATATTTCGCATGGATTGTATTTCTGTTTATCATGATAAGATTTACTGTAGATATAAAGAGTTTTCTTTTCAGAATGATTTTCAGTTTGTATACAAAAGTGAACCCTTGATGTTGATAATATATCAGGATGCTGAGAAACTAGTAAAAGATATAAATGAATGCTACCTTTCCCATATTGTTGAAATAAATGAACTGTTCAGGTTAATGATGTGCCAGTGGTAAATGAGTACCTTGATGTTTTTCCTGATGATTTCCCGGGTATTATACATGGTCAAGAAGTTGAATTTATAGTTGAATTAGTTCCTGATGCTAAGCCAATTTCAAAATCCCCTTATCGAATGGATCAAATTTAACTTTTGGAGTTAGAGAAGAAATTGCAGGAGTTATTAGATAAAGGTTTAATTCAACGTTGCACATCACTATGGGCTGCTCCTGTCCTGTTTGTTAAAAATAAATATGATTCATTGAGACTTTGCATTGATTATAGAGCATTTAATAACATCACAATTAAGAATAAGTATCCTTTTCCTCATATAGATGATTTGTTTGATCAGCTTCAGGGAGCTCAGTATTTTTCCAAGACTGACTTGAGGTCAGGGTACCATCAGTTGAAAGTAAAGGAAGTAGACGTTCCAATGACCGTGTTTCGTACTAGATTTGGCCATTAAGATTGTGTAGTTGTGCATTTTGGGTTAACTAATGAACCTACTATATTTATGGAACTTATGAATAGAATTTCTTGTGAGTTCTTAGATAAGTATGTGGTTATGTTCATGGATGATATTTTGGATTATTCCAAATGTAAGGATGAACATGAAAGTCATTTAAGGGTTGTCTTTGCAAACCATAAAAGAAAAGAAACTTTATGGGAAATTCAGAAAGTTTGAGTTTTGGTTACAACAAATTTCATTCCATTGTCACATTGTTTCAAAAAATGGCATAACTATTGATCCAGCTGAAACAAAAGTTGTTGAATAATGGCCAAGACCCAAAAATATAACTGAGATCAGCAGTTTTCTTACTTTTAAAGGTTATTACCGGAGGTTTGTTGAAAATTTTACACTTTTATCTAGTCTAATGACTAAGTTAACATGAAAAGGTGTTAAGTTCATCTAGAAAAAATAATGTGATGATTTTTTTCAGGAATTAAAAAGAAGACTGGTGAATTCTCTAGTTTTGACACTGCCTTCCAGAAATGTTGAGTTTGTTATCTACAGTGACGCTTCATTGAATGGACGTGGTTGTGTCCTAATGCAGAATGATCAGGTAATTTCTTATGCTTCACATCAGTTGAAACCACATGAGTTAAATTACCCTACACATGATTTGGAATTAGTTGCTGTTGTTTTTGATTAAAAAATTTGGCGATATCATTTTTATGGAGTAAAGTGTGAAATATATACTGATCAAAAATATTTAAAGTGTATATTCACTCACAAATAATTGAACATGAGACAGAGGAGATGGTTTGAATTAATCAAGGATTATGATTTCACGATCTATTACCATCTGGGAAAATCAAATGAAGTGGTTGATGCTTTGAGTCGAAAAAATAATACTTCATTTACCATGTTATGTTTGGAATGAGATCTTTGGGATTTTGATTTGATGAACTTTTGCATAAAAGTTGTTGTTGCAAAAAATTATCCTGTTTTGTTTCAGGTGTCAGTGAATTCATCTCTATCAGATATAATTAAGCAAGCGTAGAAAGAAGACAGTGAGTTGCACAAAAAAGTATTGTTGTTTTAGAACGGTAAGTTGCCCGATTTTAAAATTGATAATGATTGTGTTTTGAGATTTAGAACGAGATTATGTGTACCTTGTGATTCACAGTTGAAGAATGAGTTGTTATGTGAAGCTCATAGTTCCTGGTTTTCAGTTCTTCCTAGCAGTACTAAGATGTAAAGAGTTCTTCAGGAGTATTACTGGTGGGATGGAATGAAAAGAGATATTGCTGATTTTACTGTGAATTGTTTGATTTGTTAGAAGGTTAAAGCAGAGAGGTAGTTTCTGAATGGAATACTTTAGCCTCTACCAGTACCAGAGTGGAAATGGGAAAATATATCCATGGACTTCGATGTGGGATTACCAAATACATCTCGAGGTAATAAAGCAATATGGGTTATAGTTGATCGATTGCCTAATCTGCAAATTTTCTTCCAATTAGAGATACTTTGTCTCTAGATAAACTTTCTCAATTGTATGTTAAATAGATAGTCAGGTTGCATTGAGTTCCCCTCTTTATTGTATCTGATCTTGATCCCTGGTTCACTTATAACTTTTGGAAAGGCCTTCAGAAGTCATTGGGTACTGAATTAAACCATAGTACATCTTTTCATCCTCTATCATATGGGAAGCCAAAACGAACAATTTAGACCTTTGAGGATATTGTACATGCTTACTCGATGGATTATCAGGGAATTTGGGACCACAACCATTCTTTGGTTCAATTTTCATATAATAACACTTTTCATTCTAGTATAGAGATGTCTCCATTTGAGGCATTATATGGAAAGCATTGTCGAACTCCAGATTTTTTTGGGATAAAGTAGGTGAGAGGAAACTGATGGGACCAGAATTGGTAGAACTGATGGTAGAGAATGTTCAGTTGATTTAGAAGCACATGAGAACTGCTCAGAAGAGAAAAAAACGTTATGCAGATAACCCGAGGAAGGATATTTTTTTAAAGGTATGTGATCATGTCTTTCTCAAAGTTTCTCTATGGAAAAGTGTGATGCGTTTTGGAAAGAAGGGAAAGTTGAGTCTGAGGTTCAATGAACCTTATTAAATTCTAGGGAAAGTTGGACCAGTTGAGTATAGAGTGGATTTACCTCAAAATTTATCCCAGGTACACAATTGTTTTCATGTTTGGATGTTGAGAAAGTGTATGCAAGATCAATCTCATGTTTTTGAGCACAGAGGTAGTTCAGTTGGAAGAGAATCTCTCATATAAAGAACAACTAGTACAGATTCTTACCATAGAGAGTAGGTGTTGCGGAATAAGGTAATTCACTAGGTAAAGGTTTTTTGTAAAACCATATGGTGGAAGAGGGAACGTGGTAATCTGAAAATGCTATGAGGGATAAATACTCCCTCTAATTTTGATAAGTGAATAAAATTTGCAAGGATGCAATTCCCAAAAGGGGGAAGGATGTAACGTCCCTGGTAAATAAAGAATAGGACATATTTCATATTTATTAATATTTGGGAAATAAATATTAATTTTACTTTAAATGGGTTTCTATGTTCGATAGCGTACCTGATACGCAACAACGGGTTTCTTTGAAAACATACGTGACACACTAATAATATATTATTATTATTTTAAATAGTAGTTGACTCCTAGCTATTGTTTTGGAAGGAATGAACAAAACTAACTACACTATGATTATACATGATTGTTAAATGTATATACATTATCCAATAAAAATTTAGAGACTTAAAATGTTAATAAATCTAATTTTAAAAATAATTTACATTAAATGGCTGATTTATCGCCTTTTAAAGGCGAACCCTCATTAAATTTAGTTTTGGTTACATTAATATATTCTATATGTCTAAATAAAATCCTTCTTTAGAATGGGGACATCAAATTTTAATTTGTGTAAATTTTTTGGAATTTTTTGGATAAAGTCCATTTTTTAATGAATAGTGAAAATATTGTGTTTTAATTCAAAACAATGTTTTAATATAATTTATTCACATGGTTAGATCATCATTTAAATAGGTTTTAAAGTGTAATTAGAATATATATTTACAATTAAATCCAATGTTGTTCATTGGTATAAATTTCACTTTGAAATTGGAAAAAACAAGTTTCAATCTTTTGATAGTTATTGTTTCTTAAAAACACGCTATTTGTTTTGATAACGGGAATTAATTTTAAAATTAATTAATTCAACTTATATGTTTTGATTTTTGAAAAATAGACATCATTTTGGAATTCGGAATATCAAATAATTCCTAGGCTGAATTTTTGGTATTTTTCTGAAAAACATCAATTTTTGATGAATAGTGAAACCACTTAGTAGTAGTTAAAAAAACTGACTTTTTCATTTAAATAAAATTTTACCACTTCTATGAATTGTATTTCAAAAATCCGACATACCTGGTTGTTATCAAGAAGTAAAATTTGGTTCAATAAGATGAAAATAATTTTTGGTGAATAGTAATTTTTGACTTTTACTTACCGCGGTTAAAGGTAAATAGGGTAATTCAAGGTTAAAAGAATATTATAATAATTCAAAATTACCTTAACACTTGTAAAAACCATATTTTTTGAGTCATTAACGACCATGGAAATCTTTTGGTCTATTTTGGGACAACATTGAGCCACTTGGAAGTGATAAAGACAATTTAGATTAATTAATTTAATGTGAAGACAAAATTCACATTAACAAAAATCGTTTTGTAATAATTTTTTATATGGTGTCATATAAGTCCTATTTTAAACTATAAATATTAATTGGAAATATAATAATATTTCCTACATGATTGTATTTTTTTATAATATTTATACATCGAATAAATGAAATTATTTATGACACCACAATGATGCAGTATTTACCTCATTTATAAATGATTTAAATAAATAAGATTATAATGATTAAAATATTGTACAAAACATGTCCAATTCCAATTGGATGATTTTATTTAAACAATGAATCATCTAATCTTATACTTTAATTATTTTTGGACCATTAGAAACCGAATATCACTATATTATAAAATAATATTTTCACACTTTCCTAAAGAGAGCCTCCTCTCCCTTATAAAAGAAGACCACTTCTAACCAATTCATCACACCACTCAAGACATTTGTCTCGTCCAAACTCTGCAAAATTAAGCTCCATATATCTCTATCCTTTTGTTAGAAGCTTTACCTTAGTCATAATGCACTTCAAGAAGTCCTTTGGTTCAAACCAAAGGGAGTTACCCAAATTAAAGGTAACAGTTTCTCTTAAATTGTTTTATTTTATTTCACTTCACCAACCCCTAAAATCTTTTCATTCCATTATTTTGTAACAAAAACAGTATCCTAAATATAATAGTATGTTTTTATGTGACTTATTATAACTACACTTACACACACCTCCATCTAATGAATAATGAACATAATGTTTCTGTTGATGGAAAACTAACGCATCACGAAACGATGATTGTTCAATAACATCTTACCGCCTATCATGGTGGACATTATGATGGAACTGTATTTATAAATGATATATATTATGTTTATTATTTTCTTATGCTTATTTACTTCCCATTTATTTCATGCATTTATGGTTTCCATAGAGGTTAAATACAATAATCTCATTTGAGGAAGTGCGGACTACCGCCCCCTCAAAGTGATTTGATTCGTTAATGCCTTATGTGGGATGTATAAAGGATGGAGTTAATGATATTATATATGATATAATACTGAAATTATAATATACATATGTATAATTATGTTTTATTTTTATTAAAATAGGAAATAGAAATTAATGTATCATTCAGGCCTACGTACGCCTTACCGTCTCCATGAATGGTGCATTTCATTTCTTATCTCTAATTGTTATGTAATATTATAAAAACATGTATATACTGGATATATATTATATATATGATATCCAAATCATGAATATAATTTAGAATTAATGAATCTTTGACCACATGGACAACTTGTAAATATAATATGTTCATTTTTTACTCAAGTACCAAATATCGAAAAAATGAACGTTATTAACTTAACCGATTGAATAATGTTTATAACATGATAATAAGTGATATAAAAGGAATAATAAACTTGAAAAAGGTTCTCAAGTAAGTATAAATTAACTTTATTTTATTATTCAGGAGATTAAATAATGATCAATTCAAGTCATATACGAGGTAATGGACTTCATCTCAATCTCCTTTCATTGCAGCATTTTTAGTTTTATAGAAGACTTTATTTTATACGGTGTATAAACCCCATTGAATTTTCATTTTATTCAAATGGAATATTTTTATATGAACCATTTTACTAAATGACAAAAAGGAATTTCTTTTAATTTAAGCGGTGACAATGACATTTCCGCCAGCGCGAGTATTATTTGATCTTTGGCTTCCATAACAAGCTAAAATGTTTTTAAAAGGAAAAATAAACACCATATACTCATTTTACATATTTTTGAATTGAAAATGATTTTGAGAATGGATTTATTATTTCAATATCTTGAAATGATATTTTTTTATTGTAATGTGGAAATGTTAACTTTCCTTTATGCTTATGTTATGTGTTATGATCATGTTATGGTTCTTCGGCATTATTTACGTATACGGGTGGTTCTGTGATAAACCCAAGGTAGGTGAGCCCGAGATAGATCTTCAATTCATTGGGTAACGTGACATAGGTAAACATGAATTTTTATCCTAATAGATTTAGGTAATATACTGTTATGTGTATTCCAATGTAACTCTCCATGTATCTGTGATAACTACAATGTAAGTATGATATGGATGCCACAATTTACCATTATGATTAATGATTTCTATGTGTATTTCATAAATCTTAAGATTTCATGAGGTAAGTAAATGATTTCATGTTTTTTATGTATTTATGAACAAATGTTTTCATTCTTTGTTTTAAAACCCTTACTGAGCTTCTATTCTCATCCCAAGTTTTGAAATTTTTTCATAGGACTTAACGATGAATAGGGTCAAGGATAGGATCAAGGAAAAGTCATGTTCTCTAAAACATGTAACTAGACATCACTCTTTTTTTTCAAGAGTTTTTTTAAGAAAACAATTGATACTTTGTAGATATGTCTACCTTGTAATCTTTTGAGATTTAATAGTTATGTCATAATTCTCTAAAATTCTGAACCTGAAAAGATCCTCAATGTTAATTATTCATTTAATTCAATATTAAGTAATGTTTAAGGCTGGGTCCTTATACATAAACACCAATGGGGGTTGAAAACATCAATTAATACAACCCTGTGGGTGTATTTCTAAACTAGATAAAACTACCATGTGTTTCTTATGTAATTAAAACATTATTTGAGTTGTGTTCTTCTAACCCATTTTAATTATAAAGATATAATTTGTTATGTTAAATGTTCAAATGAATTTAATTTAATTTGATTAGTGATACCATTTTCCTTGGCCTTGATTTCATATTACATCATTATTGACGTATTATATATAAATAAATGACAGAGTTATTTTATGTTATTTATTTAATGGTATGGTAATAATGATATAACATGATCATTCGGTATGTCATGTAGAGGGTGATACATGATTTCCAACTCATGGTCCCTTGTATGGGTTCATCAGGAAATTACCATTAAATTATTTTATTATGGATTTATCCTACGTGTTAGTCGATACATCGATTACTATAAAAAATCCCATTAATATGCTCATTAAGAATGTGGATTTATATTACTCTACAGTAAATACATGGATTCCTACATGGAAAACCGTGGAAGGGATCAAAGGAACTTCCATTATATAATGCCTTGAGTGATATCTGGGATCCTATATTGAATTCCATGGATGATCTCAAAGGGCGATGGGTTTATAGTATTCAATGGGTGATATATAGATTCCATATGTGTAATGCCATGGGAATTCTTAGAATTAAAACAATTAAATAATGTGTCTACCATATCAATTAACATGATTTGATTTGGTCGATACCTTTCATTCATGACATCCTTATTTTACAACTATTCTCCATTGCTAAATATAATGGGAGTTATTAATCCCTTGTATAAATATCACTATCCCGGTATTAATTTTTTGTGATCCATGGGTACCAATCCTATTATAAAATTTAATAAAAATTAGTAAAAATTAATAGACATTGTGAATTAGGCTATAAAAGATATAATTATAATGGTGTCCCATTGGGAACCCTGAACGACATGGGTATTATGAATTTAATTTATACCTTTATTATTTTTCCCTGAAATTACATAATTGTATATTCACCGACTGGATAAAACTAGACACCATTGGTTGTGGACTACTGAGTTTTGATCACACCTCATCTAGGACACAATATTATACCTGTCCAGACTTCATGTATGTAGGTAGGGGAAATGGTATGTTTCCTACTATGTAATCAATATTTACTTTACTAGGATCTAGTACAAGAGTAAAGTACTAAGATACCACTCACAATTTTATTAGATATAACATTTGGCCTTTTGTGATTTTGTTTAGTATGTTTTACATGCCAGCAACTATGTATCCCTTATATCCACTATTTTTTATAGCATCATCACATCATTATTTTTTAGATTTTATTGGATATTGGTTATGTCTATCTACTATCATTTCTATTTGTTTATAATTTATTCACGGTATATAGTAATTTATAATATTCTATTGGGGTACACTTTTATTTTGAGGAAAGTCTCCTTGTAGTTCCATTGTAGACCCTTGTTCCTTGTGGGTATCCTTTGGCATATGATGAGTTTCCCTAGAGGCCATGTGGATCTCATGTTTACTTACATATGATTTAACATGGATTCAGATGTCATAGTGATTACATAAGATGGAATCAAACACTTTTTAATTTTTAGGATGATTTAAAATCTCACTATCTTATTTCATGTGTTCTATTTGTATAGGAATTATTCCAATAATTTATTTTTTAATATATTACACCTTTAACAAAATTAACATGTTTAAAAAATATTAATGTATAAATTTATATCCAACACATGATTTCTATTACTTTCCCAAAAATTAAATCAAATTATATTCACACATATACAAATGTATCCCACGCTTAAAGAACATGAATTCATTTTACATAATGTTTTAGAATCATTTAAAACAAGTATCTTCAAATGGTAAAAAGTGGTGTGATGGGTATTCAACCCCTAATTCTCAAGAAATATACTTATCCTCTAGTCCAATGAATAGTATGGAATAATGCCACACTATTAATAGATCCCTACATTACATAGAAATTGATTGTAAAATAATTTTAACTCCAAAAATTCATGAATCAAAATCACCCTTATATTTAATGTTCATAGACCATAAAACAATTCTAGTCATGTATGAAAAAAATTAAATCTTATGTCATACCTGTAATTCAACTAATTACATGCATGGTATGAAATTTATCAGAAGTGGTTCAATAATTTAAATCATAATTTTATAATATAAATAATTTAAATTTATTAATCAAGTAGGGAATAAACTAAATAAATGAATATTTGTTAAATTTAGACATGATATGAAAATTTATAAACCATTCATAAATATGTAAAATATAAACATTTATATTTTAGGCCAGATATAAGGAAATTATTTAAATCAATAAACATGAAAATATCTCATCTATTTCTATACGAACTTCATATATATTATCAATTTACATGGAATTTAATATAAAATAGTTAACACTTAAACTTATATGATATTAAATAAATATTTATAGTTATATATTCATTTTATATTTTATATAACCATTATATATAACTAAATACCAAATTTATTCCAAATAAATTCCTTTTAATATGAACATTTAATAGAATTTTTTAAATAGTATATAAATCAATATAAAAACATTCATATTAATCCTTACTTCTTCAATTTATATTCACTACATAAATTTTCAATGAGAATTAAAATTTAAAACTAAATGATATCAAACCTAATGTTTTTTTATTTCTTTAATCGCTACAGATCAAAAAAAAATTATTTTATATTTTTAAGAAAAATATTTCTTTAAAAATATAAAACCTATGATCATTATTTATATAATCCATGAAATGGATTCTCTCATGCAACAATACTATAAATGGGAATCTATATCAATTTTTAGTGGGTAAATCTATTTTGAGTAAAAAATTATAAAATTCATCATTTTTAAACAAAAACACCATTTTCCCTGTATAAATAATGTGTTTCTTATTAAAATAACATTTATACACAAACTACACTCAATATTAGTAAAATGATGCCATAATATTTCAATTTTTTGATGATATGATTTAATAAAACCATTTCATGCCCATTTTTCTAAACCATGGAATTAGTTTATATAATAAACCAAATTAATTTTTCATAAAATCATAAGGATTATGGAATTTTTCTTCTAGTTTTTTCACACATTTAAAACATAAATCCAACTTATATGATAAAGGATTTAATACAGCTTATGGTTTTTGGAGGGAAAATTTCTTGACCAAAATAAAAACCCCTCATCCAAAAACTATTTTACCTAGGATCCATCTATTCAATTGAATTGAATAAATATAAATGAAAAATTCATACCTTTTCATAAATGAACAGGTATTTCCAATCTCCCAAATAGAATCCAGATATAGTTCCCTGAGAAATAACCAAATGAATCTTTCTTGAAAGTGTATCCATAAGATGTAGTTAATCTCATAATTATGTGGATGAATTTACTTCAATCCATTATCCTATAGAAAATTTGGTTAAAGGATTTAAGAAAAACGATAGGAAAAGAGAGCTTCGGCCAAGGAGTTTTAAAAATAGGAATCTCATATTAAAATATAAAACTATTGTAATAATCTGATTCTATGTATATAATCTAACAAGTATCTAAAAAAATCAATTATTTTTTAAATTGAATGAAATATTAAATAAAGGTTTCATAATTTAAAACCCTTCATAACTCTCGACTCTGCATTATAATTAGTTATTTAACATTTAAACAATACATTCAGTTATTAAAAAATAATTAACTCATTACTCCTGGCTGATAAAACCAAACATTATACCATACATATATGATAGAATATAAATCATACATTATTAAATTTCATATAAATAGTCATTCATAAAGCACGAACATAGTGAACTTTACTGAGTATCAGTTTAAACTAGTTGAAACTATGACATGGTTTATACCACCACACAATGGTTTATATTTAGTGAATATTTTTATCAATTTTAATCAAGATGATAAAATTTGGAATATCATTGGAGAAAATATAAAAACATTAATAAATTTTAAAAAGTTGAGAAAATTACACATCATATAATTTAATGAGTGTAACATATGTTCTATTTACATAATGTACATTTTTTTCCTGGTGACACAAAGGAACATGCCACTAATTATAATGGAACATTCTATGTACTATTATGAATCCTATAAAGACAATTATTGAATATTTTATCTATTATGCTAGGACCTAAAGGAGTTTATTAAAAACTCAGATCCATCTGATCGAGGGGTCTATGTAGGATATAATATCACTCATGAAGAGAAGTCCTTAGGATGAAAGAATCATTAATGAATATTCATAGATTACTATTTTATCTTTGATTTTACAATGATTTATTTCCTTTATTCCAACTAAATCAACATTTTATAATATATGTTTTTAATTTTTATGGGTGTATATTATATTTATGATTCTTTTTTATAATATTTTTTAAATTTATTTTTATCCCATGTTTTTTATCATGTTGTCTTGGTAATGAATATGGATTTCACTCATATAGAGTCGAAAAGCCCAAGGGATATGGAGTAAGGGAATAGTTACATGATTGATAATAGTTATTATAATGACCGTTAGATTCATAATACTTTTTATAGAATCTTATAATTTCATAGATTCCTTGTAAAATCCAACAAAAGGCTAAGGGTTGGGTTTAGTTAAAGTGATTGTGTGACTTTAAATATAGGGACCACACTCATGTAATTAAATCCAATTTAGAAGACAATCACTATTTTATATTAATTTAATTATCATGATACAACATTATTCTAAATTAATATATACCATAACATTATATTTGAATAGGAATATTCATTCTTTATTACAAATACAAGATAGATGTTTTTTATATTTCTCGCAGTTTATATTTCTCCAAATTAACTAGTCATGTCGATAATATCAAGGACTACCATTACATATCTATAGAATGATATCTGACTTCAACTTTCTATGTGGTCAGTCGATTTGGATAAAATATAAATTCTATTTTTTTATTCTTAATGATAGGTAATCCAAATTCAGATTATGTGTTTTAATGGATTGAAACACTGCAAATAGGGTTTTACATGTAAAAAAGAGAATTTTAGAGGATCATATAACTAAAAGTGAGATCCTAACTCCAGTAACATAGGGATGTTGTTTATTTATTTCAATGAAAATAAAAGATATAGTATCATGGTATATAGGATCAAAAAAATTTGTACTGTTAGGAGACTAGACGCATAAATGAATACTATAATACATCTAAAACATAAAGTAAATCTTTAAAATACATAAAAAAATACTACTCCTCAGTCATTATAATTTTATAACATATAGTATTCTTCAAGGTTTTCTCGGGAAAAGGCTAAATAATATAAAGGGTGACCTTAGACTCTTAGTGATGGATATTGTACAATGATAGAAAATATGGAAAATTATGGAATAAAAAATGTAGAGAGAATAAATAATAAAATATATACATATAAATTAATTCATTAGAATAACATATCCTTGAATGAAATATAAATGTGAAATAAATAATCACATGGATAAAAATTGTAGATCTCATAAATATTGAATGCATAATGTTAGACATCATAACTACACAAATGTGTTATTATGCTAAGACAACAAAAATAAATGGAAATGATACACTCATTTCACAGATCTTGTCTGAATCCATATGCATACCAACTCATATATGGGATATATAATTCCAAGACCCATTAATTATATAATAAGTCTAATTTATCCACCTTTTAAAAATAATGTGTAAAAAAGGAAATACATAATTTTTCCTCAAGGTTCCATTTATATAAGAATGAACAAGTAATAAATAATTATATATAGAGAAATAAAAGATATATGAATTGTCATGGTTTCCCCTATAATTTAAAAACCATTACAATCTAAGTGAATACACATAAATAATATTAAAAACTAATTATATATTCATAATGAAATGAGAAGTACACTTGTCAATTGAAATATAAGTGTGTAATAAGGTATAATACAAGGATATCAATGAGAATTAATAATTGAATACAAAATTTTGAAATACTAAGAGATAAAATATCTGATAAAAATTCCATAAAAAATTTTATGTATGCATAAAACATATTTGATAGGTATTAAGGATACTAAATTTTCATAAAGAGAAGATTCTAGGATAGAAAATTTAATGAAAAAAGTTCACTTGTTCCAAAATAACGATAGATGCACTAGGGGATTCATTGACCCTAAAATTGATATATCATAGTAGTAATTTCTTAGGTGGAGTCCCATATTAGAAAAAAATATATTTATACTACCTCAAATATATGAATTACATAGAGATTTTAATAACTGGGTTTTTTGGATATGAAAATATTTTAGCATTACACTGACTTATGAATATGGTACTATGAGAGGGAATGTTAG
This sequence comes from Viscum album, assembly GCA_963277665.1. NCBI lineage: Eukaryota > Viridiplantae > Streptophyta > Magnoliopsida > Santalales > Viscaceae > Viscum > Viscum album. The sequence goes on along the minus strand of OY728155.1, from coordinate 437,430,861 downwards.
TCACTACTTCATAAAAAAATAATTAACTGAAAATATTGAATCATAAAAAAAAATGTGATCTATAAATGTAACTTTATATTAAAGAAAATAAATAGATAAATTATGTTACGTGATTAAGAACCCTTAACATCAAAAATAGCATCCTAATGCTAGAAAAATACCCCTGAACCATTACAACTTTTCGAAAGGATTGTTGAGATATAACATTAAACGATAACCTTGTTTAATTTTTTTCTAGTAAAGTGAAATGGGAGGATGGGTGTTAACTTATAGTGAATGAGAGGGAATGGTTTAATAATTTTTAGGCTCTAGATTTGGAAATACATGTTGTGGAAAATTGAATACCATTGGCCAAAAAATTATTTCAAATCATGGAATTTAAAATTTATACTATAGTTCTTTATATTTATTATTTTAAAAAATGTGAAATCATTTATTTTTATTATTTATTCTATGGATTGTATTTTTTTTATATATTTTTTTTTTCAAATATAAAAATATATTTTCATCTTCGAAAATTACTATATTGGTTTTTAAAATTATATTAATACATTTTAACACATTATTTTAAAAAAATATGCATATTTGATTTCATGAAGGTATTTATGTTATTTATTACATACTAAAATCAAAATTAAGTCATAAGAGACACTGTATTTTCATACAATTTGTTTGATCCACATAAAAATTGAACTACTGTATAAAATTCACATTAATTAAAACTTTACTAATTATAGAGGACATTGTTCAATTAAATGTCATATATTAATAATATTTTTTAAAAAATGAGAAAATATATTTTTAAATAAAAAATCATAGTTTATTTTAAGACAATTATTTAGAACCAAAAATTAAAATAAAATACCTTTTTAAGAACTAATCATTTTTATATAATGAGGAATTTTTTGGAAAATAATAGTCTATTATTTAAAAAGAGAAAACAAATTAAAGACTAAATTGTGAATTTTAAAAATATTAGTTATTTCATAAAGGAAATATGACAAATAAAAAATCATTGATCCATATAATATCTTTATCCATCACCCCCATGTATTTGAGAACATCATCCATAAAATCTTATTCATGAAATGAAGGAATAATGATGTAATTAATATAAGAAATATAATCCAAGAAACTCATCCACATGGAAGTAAGTCTCCCAGATAAATTACGATTGCAATCTATAATTTCCTACACCATAGTGGTCGTGTCATATTAAAGGAAAATATTTAACCATTTGTTCCATTAGAATACTTAACCTCAATTAATGATTCCAAGAATTTACACATCAAGAGAATGGGAGGTAAAACAATGACCATAAATATAGCCCAAATAATTTCTTCTATGATCTATGAATATAGCACCATAACCCACAGGGCCTATATTACCTATCAATTCACTATCTATGTTTCAATTAATTCCTCCAATAAAAGGTGATTTAAATAAATCATAAAGAGTTACACGGGGAGGAAGATAATTAAATATAATATCAAATTATTTTAGAACATAAAATAATGTAATGAATTTAAAAAATTCTTTATTAATAAGAATTTTATCATTTAAAAATAGTTGAATTCTGTGAAACAAGAGATTGCAGGAAGAACTGATATCGTACTAAAAATATATTTATTTTAGGTTCCCAGTATAATGTGAATAATTTCCACACAATCCACTTACATCATGATTATATATTTCGGAGAAATTTTCATATGAAAACAAGCTTTTAGGATATCAAATATAAGATGAAAGTGAGGGAATCAAATATGAAAAAGTTCATCCATAGTATACATTAAGGTATATACTATAACATAGGTCAGAAAATATATGGTCATTGTCATATAAATGTTGGTTTCACAAAACATACTTTGAAAATTTTGATGATTTTGAAATTTTAAGGAAGATACTTGTGGGTAACATTCTGTAGAACACTCATTGTGAATGTGTCAAACTATATAGAATAATTCCTGATTTTTTGATATTTTTTAGGGAGGAATTATTGTTTTCCAAAATATTATTTTGACAAAAAAATTAAAGATAAAATAATATTGAATGAGTTTTCACAAAAAATTATTTCATCCCAACTATTGAAATTATAATTCTAATCAATTTCATTAATCATATCTAGAATATATTCAAGAAGAAATTCATGTTTTTATTTAATTGAAATAGTAGAGTCCAAATAAATGTAATGGGAGGATATTCTATGAAAGAGAGATTTTCTATTATAATTTTACATCCAGAAATTAGGAGTGGAATTAGAACAAACTATCCAATGTTAGTCAATCAGTATAGAGGAAATGTAAATCTTAAAGGCATGAAAAATGTGGGATTCCAATTTTTTTGTTTTTGCAATTTTATATTTTTTTAGAAATATTTTTTCTTAATAAATCATTTTATTGAATATTCCTATTTATAAGTGTCCACCAATATATGGCTAGTATATCATGATGGAATTTAGTGAGATTCTTAATTTCCATCCCACCATTGTTAGAAAGTTAACAAAATTTACTCAATGGGATAGTATCAATTTTTATTTTAAGAATAATTCAACTCTAATAAATTTTTTAACAGAGGTGTTGATACATTTTATGATGGAAGAAAACCATTTATAAATAAAATATATTAAATAAATGTTTAGATAATGTTAACTTTTACTAGGTTAATACGACCTTCCATTGATTACATATTATATTTCTATAAGAAAAATTGGTTTCTGATTTTACTTACAATCTCAGAGAAATTACTAGTTTGAGGCTTTTAAAAAAACATAACGACTACAAAATATTTTGAGGGTAAATTACCTTGTCTAAAAACTATTTCATTAATAATAATAACCCTTATGGATATAGATATTCCCATAAAAATGAAAAAAAAAACGATTTATTCCAACAAATTTCTTACATAGAAACATGTTCATAGTGGATGAGAGTATTATTTAGAATCTTTATGTTAATTTTTTCTCCTTTATGAAGATGGATAATATAATTGGCATAAAAATGGCGAGACAAAGAAACTATTCCTCCCAAAAATATATGTGGAGTGATCTTGTTTTATGAAACAAATCTCGGAAATAGACTTTTTGAATGATCATTAGAAATTGAGAAGATAATTGTTGAAAGGGAATCCCCTGGTATGATACCTCTTAAATAAGAGAAGTATCCCTCAATTGATACATTAATCGGAAACTAAATATGGGTAGAGGTCACGATTATATTTACCCCATTAACTATGATTTTATTAAAACTAAACTAAGTAAAATCATAAAAAATAGAACCCAAATTTAGAGTGTACACTTATTTTTTTACATCTAAATTGATAGAAATGTTACATTATCTACTAGATTTACTATGATGTTTAATAAATATATTGGATTTGAGAAGATTGTGTTGTATGGTTCTTTCATTTTTTTTAATATATATTTATTATTATAATAGATATATATTTAAATAAATTATCATTAATTAATAAATATTATATTTATTATTTATGTTACTACAATATGATAAAATATATTTTACTTGACACATGTTTGTTACATATTATATTAACATTATTATTATAATAGTTATGTTATAATTCTAATATCCACCTTACTCATACAATGGGTATATTACCTAGTATAAATACAGTTCATTCCAACTTCTAAAATCATTCATATCAATCTTTTTTTTAAAATATCTTTTTATTTTATTTTTTATATTCTAATTTAAATGTTTATTTTATTATTCTTATTATTTTAATAATATTATCCTTTGAAATCATTGATTACAGTGTTCCCATATAATGTTATATTTTAAGTTAGTCTATTTATTGTTATTGTAGTTAATGAAACTCTCTATTTTCTATTGTATTACTAGGATGAAATAAAAATATTTTTATTTTATGATGGGTATTTTAATAAATATTTTTAATGAAATATCTAATCTTTATTAACCCCATATATAATTTAATCCAAAAAAATTGAGTAATTTATCAATCTATAAAAAATATGAAAAGTTACTCATTATTACTTCCTTTGGCACCTATATAGTATCCTCTAAATTGTGATTCTCTCAAAGTGACTTCACTAGACCCATTTTAGGATTCTACAATACATTATCCCTATTATAAAGAATGTATATAATCTTTTCATCATATGATAATTCTATTTAATTTTTTATTTCATTAGTGGTGCGTATATTCATTTTTGGAGGAAGGTTCCTCCTCAACAGTTATATCTGACAAAATGCATGTATAAAGAACCAAAAATCTATGAGTAGGTGATTATATTTAATTTATGGTCTTTTTAGCTCAATTTTGTAACATATACTTTTTAATGGGATACTATAGGGTCTCTATAGGGGTTAGAGGAAAAGGGGAAGGGGTGTGGTGGATTAAGAAATGAGTACCTAGTGGCTTAGTATCAACTACTAGATAGGGTTATTAGGTTGCTAGTGGTTTGGAATAAACCACTACAAACATAGTGTATTATTAACTATTACTCAGTAGGTTCATGGAAATTATTTACTTAATAAACTGATATTTTTTCAGTTCAACTATAAAAAATCATCCCCTTTATCCATAACCTTATGATTTGGAAAATAAACCTCATGAGCTCCCGTCACTAACTCTTTCAATCCCTTTTAATCCACATATTATTCCTTGTCAAGGTTGTATCTACTCAGTTAATAGAGTTCTTCTTCATCAAGGTAGTTCCTTGTATTTCCCTTAATACCCTTATTTCCTCTATATATCAATGTAGTGGGTGTAACCACCATTCTATAAAATACATGGATTAGTATATACATATATGTGACCTAGCTTTATTTTTGTTGTGGTAGTTAATCTTATGTTATATCAAGGTATTTCATTGATTTAAAACATCATTTGATATTAAATTTTATGTATGATCCAATCCTTAATTCCCCATTGGTACTAGAATAATCATAGTCTTAAAGTGGTGGCTTTATCCTTTTATCTAGACCTCGAGGAAAAAATATAAGATATAATTTTTAGGTGAATGCATTCAATATATTATATTATTTAATTGTTATGGTAGAAAATATGCAGGGTTGATTGAATTATATTTAAGTAAACTAGTTTTACATTAATAAACAATTTCAAGATGGTTTTATGAAAAACATGGTATATATTGGGATTATTTCCAATATTTATATTTATAATTACTCTTATAGATATATTTTATATTATTTATTGGGTAAATAATAAATCATGTCTTGTAATTTATTTCATAGAATATTTAAATAAAATGAATAATTATTGTATTGATTCTTTCCAACATACTTGAGTAACATTATTTAAAATCATTATAAATATTATGATAGAAATATTTTATACCCTATAGAATGTATATTTCTTTTATGAATAAGGTTAATAACATATATAATTAAGGGGTATATTCTGTTTATAGTGAATGTGATGCACATGAATTCTTAATGATGATGAATAAGATAATGGAATGAGATAGCCTAGAAACAAAATGTCCATATTAGACCCCTTTCCGTAATCCTTGAATGGGATGGTTAGTGTAACACAAAATATGTCACTATATTTTTTTATTAAATTATACTTAATTATTTGTATAACCTTTCTATGTTTTTTGGATGTTTCAAAAAAATGGAATTTTTGGAATTTTTCTTATTGTTTAAGGTTCATATTATTGGGTTTGGGGAAACTATGTTGTTACCCTTACATGGTGGACTTTTGAGTTCATTATTTTTTCTCATATTCGGTTTGGAAGGTTGATACATAGTTGAATACAAACTGTGGGGATCATAATGAAAATTGTTTGGGACTTTTGTTATATAAGGGTGAGGGAGCACTACTTGCAGAATGATTGTTAAACCATGTGACACGCATGAAAATTGGCTGATTAGTTTTATAGTGTTATATAAAATGGTTGGAGACTGATTTTTCATACTATTTGGGGTCTTGGGTAAACCTTATTACTGGGTTTGAACATGGTAGTGACATGTGAAGGGTTGGAACACTTTTTGGTGAACCTTGTGGTCAAACCTTGTTGGATTTTCTGGTTCATTAAATGTTTTTATTTTCATAAATTCCTATAATTGTTTTTAAGACTTTATCCTTATTTCATCTCTCTTATCATTCCAGCCAAATAGGATCCTCACCCATGGTATTTGAATCCCTTATCCTTCCATTCAAGTTCTCCTACTCCATTGTTTTTAGTGGTTTCTTCATTGGTTAGTTCCTTTAAACCCCTTAATCTCTTCTCATCCTCTTATACCTTTGATTTTCCATCCACTGATAAAACTAATGGAATATAATAGAAAATATTATGTTAGGGGTTTGGATTAATCCTATTTATTTTTCTATGTAGGTTATGTATAATAAATTTCATAGCATTTGGGTGCTTTGATCGCCGATGGTAAAGAATTCAGAAATGTACATAATTGAACATTGGTAGGTTTTTCTTTGATTTCATTTTATTTGGAATGAAAATGAATGATTATGATCATTATATTAGAAATTTATTGAAATTATTCCAATACGAATCTCCCAATAGGTACCAATGGTGAATTCAAGTAGATTTAAGCCTTCGTATAGAAAGTGATTTGAGTTTATATGATTCTAAAAACATCAATATTGTTTTTAAAATGTTTTCACAGTTCATAAAAGGGTCCCATAAATCTGAATTTGAATTAAAAAATTTCATTTTGTATCAAATGATTTATGAACCATGTATTTCAGACCTTAAAATGATATATAATTCTTAATAATAGATTATGATTTTAAAAGTGGATTGTTTTCCCATGTGTGTGATATTTGAAACCACATTAAAACCATGGTTGATTTTAATGGTTATGTTAGGGAAATCATGACTTTCCAATTGAGATTAATAATATTTTAATGAGATTTAGTCCAAACAATCATTTTTTATATGATTGAAATATTATTATTTGGTTATGGAATTCCATATATGATTTGAAAATAAAGGGTTCATTTGGAACATTACAGAAAATGAGTTCATGGAATGGTGGGAGAACTTCTTTATCCTCATGTGATTTTTGTTATTCAGATGGTTTATTTTGATACCATGAGTTGATGAATTATATTTATTCATATATATATGTTTTTTTCTTTTATGTTGTAGTGGCTGTTCTTATGAGGGTGTAAGGAGGGGACACAAGATTTTTATCTTTTTCTTTATATTTAGTGTATTTGATCATTATTATTTTTCTCACTCACACGTGAATAGTCAAAATAAGACCATGATGACTAGGTTTAGGTTTGGATAATTAAAATATCTAATATAGTAATGTGCGGCCTAGGGAATTCATCCCATCAATAGCTCATTTCATAGAATGAGTGGTTAGTTGGTCTTGTAATCCAGTAACCATTTTAGAGTCATGTGGTAGTTTTAATTACCATAGAGGTATTATTTTAAAATATTATTATATAAATATGGAGGATATGGGAAGGATTATTAGTGTTAAGCTATGGATATTTTCTCCAATTTGGATTAGGTTACTTGAGTATTAGGATAATTCCCATGACACACAGATCATATTTTGGATCTTTTAATGGGATTTTACATTTTTATTCGATTACATCCCATGCATCTTGTAATACTACATGGAATGTATATACTTGTTGTTTGTTAATAATTTTTGTGTGAATTTGAAATAGTGGTTCTTGTTTTTTGGATATCCTTATTTATCATGTTTTGGTTAACTTTTCAAATGATCAAAAAAGGATTTATGATTGATTTTAAAGTATAGAATGTGAAAGCGTATTTTTATTTTTATTTCAAACTGTTATATTTATGATCATTAATATTTTGTTAATTTAATGTCAAAAGTTGTTTTTTAAAGTGTTTGGGAGTATTTTAATTAGAAATTATAAATGTTTTCTTGAAACTATGATGTGTTTGGGTTTCAAAAATATTGTTTTAGGACAATTTTCATAGTTTTATTCATAAATTGGTTTTCAGATATGTTTTGGAAAAATGTTAGAAATTGGAAGACTATTTATATTTCAAAATATGTACTTATAATAGAGTTTTTATCAAATGATTGTAGTATGGTATTTAGAAAAATATTATTGTAATATGGGGCTTCATTTGGGGAGTTGTTTTTCCATATCATATCTTTAATTAAATAAAAATAAAGAAAACATTTTTTAACATGGTTGTAATGTTTTTTTGTATAATTATGTAAAGTATTATAAAAAATTATATTTTTATATTATATTTCAAAATATATTATATATATTATAATATGAAGGAAAAATCATAGATTGGGTTTGTGGTGACTATAAGGCCACTTATCCCACACTTATTTTTGATAGGATTGGGTTTAATCTAGTTTTCTTATTTCATACTTTTATTACCACATGAGATGTTTCAAAATGATAGTGACTATGATTCACGTGGAGGATTATGATAGATGTTGGAATTTTATTTAACGTTGGGTATTGTATCAACTTTGTTGGCCTGTTATATTTTATTAATATACTTTTATGTATCTACATCCATTATATTCTCTTTTATGTAGTTGTTGTATCAATTATTTTGGATTGTCCTTTTTAATTATCTTTAATTTAGTTAGTTTATTTTTATTCTTTCCACTACATATTTGTATTCATGTATTATGGTGAAATCATTCACAACATATATTTTTTAATGGCCAAGAATTAATTGCAAGACCGTGTGGGATTTGTAATTCCCTTTAAGAATTATAAAAAATAATTTCAGGTTCTTTGTAAGATGTGACCCTAGGATGGATACCTATGAAATTGTATCAAATGATTTTCTCAGTGGAACCTATGTTTTTGGGATTTCCTTATTTTTTTTTGAACATGGAATTCTAGAGATAAGTTTTTCAATACATGAGTTGTAATTATCGGTAGAGTGTCGCGATATATTTCTTACATTAAGCCTTAAGTTTCCATAAGAAGTCTAGAAATAGTTTTTATTTTGGATTTTTATTTTATGGGTTGTTTATATTACTATTTAATACCCATGGAAATGGTACTATAGTCCTCAATGGAATTTCTTGATTGGACTTGGTGGATTATTTTGGTGTGTACACTAGAGATGGAAAAGTGGATCTAATAATGAGTTTTTATTATTGGTATTCTCCAAAAATATAGAAACAAAATGTTTCATTCTTGATATATTATTTATAACAATGATTTATTGGAATGTAGTAATCAAACATGTGGTCATACTGGGCATAGTTCCACATCCCTATTAATATTTTTACATAGACCCCTTTATGTTTAGATGGACTAGAGTGTGAGGGAAATGGGAGAATATTTTTTTGTGATGTCAAATCGGTTTTATGTGTGCGGAAACAATGTTTTATGGAAAAATATTTTGGATATAAGAAAATTCGATAGATCTAGTTCCAAAAATGAGCTTTATTTCAATAAATATGTTAAAATATTTTATATAATTTCAAATTATAAAATTTTTAACATCCATTTATTTTTTTAATCAACTAAAAACAATCTTTTCAACGGTGGGTCACCTATTTTATGGGAAACTAAGGGTTTATAAAAATATATTTTGAGACTTGTTTGGATTTTTACCTCACCTAATTTTGGGACTATTTAATCAGAGTTTATCTATAACTCATAAAATTTTCAGAATGTTTTGTATTCTTTAGGATATGTAATTGGGTTAAGCTCATTTCATTCATGGTTTTATGTAAACCACCTAGAAACATCTAGTTTGGTTGTATAGTGTTTTTCATCAGGATATTTATTCTCCTAGTTTTAACCCTACCCAGGATCCAAATGAAGTGTAATTTTATGTCCTTTCCTCTTATTACTATTACATGGAGTTATTAAATTATTTTTTAGTGGAACGAGTTTCCTCGGGCGTAGTGTAATTCATGTGGCTTATGCTGTGAGCCTTGGTTTGATTGTTGGGATAAAGAGGGTCATGTTTCTTGGATACTTTTATATGTTTTCTACTTTGGGATGTTTGTTTGATTGAACATAGTTATGTTTGAGGTTGAAGGATTATCCCGAGTTTTTGGTTTCCTACATGTTATTGGATGTGTCTATTTTATATGATGAGATGCTTTTTGTATTTAATCATTTAGTGTTTAGACAGTGTTTTCTGGACTAAAGTTTATCATGGTGTGTTTTTTGTTTCCTCTTTGGTGAATTTTTATGTGAAGTGATTCTTTTTGGTAATTTTCAGGAATATTTTCAAATTTATGTTCAACATTACCCCTGAAGGGAGTTGAACCTAGCCTATGTTGTTCTTATTGGATTGTACACAGTAAAAATCTATGGTGCATTCATGAATAACAGGGGGTTTATTTTTATTTTTTATTGGAATGTGGGTTTCGTCAAGCTATTTTTTCGATTGAAATCACTATAGAATGGTATTCCATTTAATTAGATCTATCCACCCTCATATTTCGGTTTTGGCCAAGGGTTAGAGATATATAATTTCTTAATGAGGCATATTTTCTGATGATGTTCTAAATTAATTTTAGGATACCATGGGCATGGTTATCCATTTTATAGTTAATTGGGATGATTTTAGTTTTAGTTCCTCCCTTGGTGGGTTTTTAAATGGTTGGATATGGTCGGCTATAATAAGATGTTCTTTATGACTCCCTTTAGATATTTTGATAGCATGATTGTCTGATGGTGTCCCGCTATTATGTGGAAAATGGGTTAATGGTTATTTCACTGTTGTAGATTATTTATAAATGTTTGGAGGACCAATGAAAGGTATCATAATTATTATATATTCCCTTTCACTAGTTTTGTAGCATTTTTACTTGAGGATATTTGATGTTGATTATGGAATGCTTCTGGTTATTTTATAACCCTTCTTTTTTCGTAATGGTTTATTTTAGAATTTATTTCTAATTGACTTCCTTTTATATGAAACACTTTATGGGGTTGCAAAGTGGAATATTGGTGAGATTTTTGACACCCATTATTTCATCATAGTGTTTAATTCCAAATATTTTCTGATTTTGAGGGCTTTTTATTATTTCTAATTGTTTCATCCTAAAAATATTAAATTTTATAGTTTATATTATTGGGAATGGTTCTCATGAATAGTTTTGATGAAATAATGTGGTTTACCATATGTGGGGTAATATTTAGTTCATTTAGTTCTACACATGGTTGGTCTTTTATAGTGGAGGAATTTTGAGTCATAACCATGTTGATCCAACGGGAAACTACATAGGAATTTTGGTATGTCAGGGTGATGGCCCACAACATGTACATGGTTTTATAAACCCTGAATAATGCATCTTAATCTCCTCTATAATTTAAAGGTGTCATTTTTATTGGTTATAACATGGTTATTAAAAACATACATGGTCCTGCAAAAATAATTAGATCGGTTTTTAGTCTAGGAAGTCACATGCACATTGACAAAAAATGGTTTTGAAAACCATGAGGAAAACCCATGTGGCCAAACCATGTAACCTATATAGGTTCATATAAAATTATATTTTTATAAAATTAAACTACTCAATTATAACCCTACAAACCTATTTTCTCTCCCACTGTCATTTTAAGATACTAGGGACCACATTCATGGGATATTTCTCCCTTATTATTCCATTTTTTAGGTACTCACATTTGTTTTAAGTGGGTTTATCATTGGTATGTTCCTCTAAAACCCTTCCTAACATCTCTCTATATTGTCCCTTGGATTTTCCTACTTCCAATAAATCTAGGGAAATATGTTGGATTTTTTTTGGTTGGGTTCAGACTTAATCTGTGGTATTTATCTATTAAAGGGTTTTATAGTTAATTTCATGTAATTTTAGAGCCTTCTCCTTCATAGGCAATGAGTTATTTATTATTCACCAAAGAACCATGGTTTGGGTTTCTTTTTTTCAAATTATATTTCATGATAATAAATATAATCAAATTTTATGTGTTTATTGGCAGAAATTATTCCTAAATTTATATCCAATAAGGAACCAATGTAGATATCAAGTGGATTTAAACCCTAGAATTGAATAGTGTTCCATGAATTGTGTTATTAAACATACCTATCTAGGTTTTCAGAGCTTGCGAGTGTTTTTGAAATCATTTATTAATTCCATATTGGATTTCCAGGTGGTCATTTTATGTATATTTTTAAAATAATATTCATGATAATTTTAAAGTGTTTAACATGTTCCAAATGGGGGTTTTAATTGAAAGGGTTCTGTTAACCCCAGTGTATGATATTTGAAACCTCTTTTAAACCATGTTTTATTTCAAATGATATTTTAAGGGAATTTTCTGTTTCAAATTTGGTTTCAAAATGATTAAATGAAATTTATTCCCAATATTCAATTTTGGTGTGATTTAAATAGTGTGATTTGAGATTTTAGTTCTATGTTCCCTTTGAAAATAAATGGGATATTTGTAACATTATAAAAATGAAATTCCAATGAATTGTGAGAGACCCACATCAACCCCACATAATTTTTGTTATTCTCAATGTGTCATGTGTTCCCATGAAGGTTATCTTAATACATAAAACATATTTATAAGATTTTTATGATATACTGTGGTTTGGGATCTCCATTTGATGGTTTAAGAAGGTGAGGTGTGGTTTAGTTGAAATGTTTTATATTTGGTGAAGGTAATCAATCATTTCGATCACCTTAAATTGACTTGTCATGGAGAAGTCCTTGATGACTACGTAGAGGTTTTCATAAGGTAATGGTATAAAATATAAATTTTTTAACTGATGAATGTTATCCTAATACACATGATCGATGGGACCAAGTGGTGTAGGGGGTCATGTGACCTGACAAACATTTCAGTGGCTCATATTAGTTATAGGAACCCTAATGGTTTTACATTAAGATAGTTATATGGGACCACCAGGAATGTGGACAAGATAAATAGTGATAACCCAGGGATTGGGTCACCAGTTTGGTATTGGTTACATGAGTATTATGATAATTCCAATGACACTAGGATCCTATTTAGAATCATTTTAGGGGATTTCACCTTTTCCTTCAATTACATCCCCTTCTCCTTGAATTTTTTCTTGGGTACTATGTATTTGGGGTATTTTTTTCATTATCATAGAACATTTTCATATTGGAGCATGACAATGTAATTTATTTCATCTTCATGTTACGTTTAACTATTTAAATGTTTTGTAAAGGGATTTGTGAATGGTTTTAAAGTAAGAAATGTGAAATTATGGTTTTAATATTCTTTAAAAATATTTTATTTATGATTATAAATGGTTTTTTATTTTATTTTTGAATTTTAATTTCCAAATATTATTGTTGGGTTTTAGTAAGAAAGTGGAATTTTTTAAACTCTAGTGTTCCTTGATTTTGAAAACAATGATTTACATCACCATTCCTAGTTTTACATTGAAATTATTTTACAGAGAGTTTTTGGAAACAAATTTTTAATTAGATATAATTTTTTAAACATTTATTTATAAACAAGTGTTTTTGAAGTGGAATTAATGTGGGACATTAAATTGTATTTGAAGAAAAGTCTACAGGTGAGGAAAATTATTTTCCAAGTGATTAACATATTTTAAAAAAATAAATAAAATGTATTTTAACAAATATGTATTGTATTTATGGTTTAATTATGTAAATGATTATGTGAAACTATCATTTTCATCATGTTTTTAAAATTAGAATTTGTTAGATATAATATGAAAGAAAAAAACATAGATTCAATGAGTCATGACCTATTGAGTTGTTTATATCATATTTATATTTTATAGTTCCATTTCCAATCTAGTTTGATTCTGTAATAATTACAGTAATGAGGGAGAAGTTATGTAAGTATGGTCACTTTTTTTACATTAATGATTTTGAGAGTGGTTGGTATTTTATTCATCCATTGGTTTTCTGTTGGATTCGTTTTCCCATTGAATTTTAGGTTTGTCATTATATGTATTTTCTTTAGTCAGGAATTTAATGTAACAATTGTATCTTTCATATTGGATTTTAATATTTTCTTATAACTTATTTAGTATGATAAATTATTTTATTTAAACAACATATTTATATTATTGTATGAGAGTGAATTTGTTTACAAGGTATGTTCTATGATTCCCAAGTACTATTATCAAGAACGTGTTGATCAGGAATCATGTTATGGAATTTTTATGGACCCAGTCAGGTGCTAGGTTAGATGACAGCCTCAGTTAGTTTTTTACACATAGAATAGATTTCTAGACTTTGTTATACATGATTACCTTTCACCAAAATAGGATGCCATTTTCTCCCTAAATTTAGTTAGGGTTTTTCATATATGTCAGGTAAAGTCTGGAGTATGATTTACATGTATTTACTCTCATAGTATAGAGAGATATTTATTTTTATTATAAATGATAAAATTGTAAGTATGTTATGTATATATTTTTTTGTTTTTACAGTACTCATGATTTTTTTTTCAAAAATATATTAAGTTTATAAAATGTGGTTAAGGGTGGGTGGCAACCACCTAATTGGTGTATAATACTCACATAATTCAAATTCCAATATCAAAATGAATGAAGACTCCATTGTTAGTGACCCTGATAGGCTTAGTGTGAGAACTTGTTTCTTGAGTAAGTGTTATAATTTTGAAAGTCAAATCACCAGAAATAACACTTGGAAGAACCCTGATGATCATAATATGTTAGAAAAATTGAGGTCTTAGTTCAGGTAGCTGATGTTAATTCACTATATAAAATAATGTTACATGATTATAAGTTCTATTAGGGCCTCAGGAGTTAGGTAATTAGAATCATAATAAATGATGTTAGTTCAATGAAGTAGTTAGATGATATGGATGGATTCTATATAGTGTTTATATAATAAAGAAACAATAATTTAGGGAATGAAAAGGAATATCATATGATATTTTTACTTAGGGGTTTATAAATGTCTCCATAATAATTCAGTGTGGTGGATGGATGGGAAAATTTGTGAATATGAATAGAAGTATAGAGTATGCGATGAAATATTTGGAGATATTTTGACTTGTTTAAAGACAGTAGTGGTGTGACATGGATGCTTTACCCATGGATATGGAAAATTAAATGTTCTTAAATATCCACAGTGTAGATTAAAACTTAAAAAATAAATGCCCATCAAATGTTGGGAGGACTTTTGAAAACATTATATTAAAAGTTAAAAGTTTTAGAATCCAATGAAGTGTTTCTTAAAATGTCAAATGATGATGGTGAATGGATGAATGAATAAGACCACAATATTAGACGGATTGGTCCACCTATATAGAATTATCTAAAAATTACTACAATTATATAATAATGTTTAAAAATTATATGGATTTTGTAGAAGGATTTCACCAGGGTAAATCCAGGTTTCAGAGGCTTGATGGAAAAATATAGAGGTCAATACCTAGAATTACATGGAGATAACTATGAAACAAACGAACAATGGGATTAGAGAGAAATATACTATATTTTCTAGTAGGTTCACTGATGGATGGGGTTTTACTCTATAAATCATATGTAATATATTTTAAGAATAATATAAGTTATGTTATCGTCATCTCACAGAAATATGACACAACATCCAAAATGTTCAATCCTTTTGTGTATTGTGTTTTTAATTTTTGATTAATTTTTTGTGTTTTTATAATGATTCATTTATTATGATCTGATTAGATGGAGGAACATGATGTGACAATAACCATATGATGGAGAATAACTACATGTGGTGGATATGGTTTTGTAACTACCGAATTTTAGTATTCAAATTCATTGGGGATGGTTGATTGGAAGGATGAGTTTCTTAAGGTATTTAATGTTATGATGTGCTGATTTATCATAAGGGTGACCATATAGTGTTCTATAATGTGCATAGTATTTTAATAATGTTGCATTAGATAATGGTTTCATACCTTGGTGGTACAACATGGTAGTATAGATTTTGGTAGAGTAGTTTATCAAGGACTCAGAAAGTCATTATATTTATTTTGTTGGTGGTATCAGATTGTTTCTGGGATATAAAATTTCTTCCTTCCTAGTGGGTGTATTGTAGAATATTTCATTTATTGGTGATCATCATAGATTTTTTGGAACACTATGGGGCTCATAATGAAATGTGGTCTATTTGGTTACTACAATAATGTTATAAAAAGATGATGGTTGTACTAGTAGTGTTTCTATGAATATTGAATGCTTAACTGACTAGTAGTAGTTTGGCATTATATTTCATTCATTAGGATAACTTTTGAACATAGTGAAAGGATACCAAAAATTATGATGGAATTAAATGATACCTTATAATTTCTAAATTCATTGGGAGATCAGGTTTTTTGTGGGAATTGATTCATGGGTTAGGTATAGTTTGATGATATGATGTTGGAGTCTATGATCTTAGAGTATGATGGGAATGCTACTCATATAGGGTTTCTGTGTTCTGTTGGATAGAGAATTCATGTAGAAATAAGTAAGAATAATGGAGGGATGAATCCCCCATCATAAGGATTTTTCTACATGTTCTAATTTAAATGATAAATGAATTTTGTTCCAATAAGTGGTTTCTTATGAGAGATGGTGGTTTCTAGTTAATGTTTGACATAGTCAATGGTGAACATTTGGTTTGTTCTTTAATTGATACAGTTATTTATTTTCCATGAACGTAAAACTTAAGGTGTGACTAATATTATTTTCTGGTGTTCTCTAAGAAAAAGTGTTTGGGATTTTTTACTTCAGTGGAATCGTCGATCATCATTTCAAGAGTGGGGAATGGTGGAATGTTCTAAAGAATCAATTAGATGCAATAGTCCCATCAATAAATCAGATCCTATGATATGGCATAAAATTATCATGATTCATTAGAATAAGGATATCATGAATGTATGATGAATTGGGGAAGGGGGTGGTAATTTTCTATAAGGGGTTCATGGTTATGTCAATTATGTATTTGTTTCAAGATATTGAAGGAGTGTTATATTTTCAAGAATCATATGAATGGAAAATAAATTTTTATGCTTGGTTTCCTTAAGTGGACAAGAGTGATGGTGGAAGAAGGTTGAGAATTTCAAAATCATGGAAAAACTCTCTTAAACTCTGTGGAATAGATTGAAAACTATATTGATAATGCCTATTCTTTATGTTCAAATGTTTTCTCTCATAAATTGCATTCTACACAAACTACCTTCGAAAATAGTAAAGAAAAATGATCCAAATATCCATGTGGTTATTATTGAATATGTGGGATGGGAAGAAGTGTTTGCTACAAGAAAACTACTAGATGATATTTATTATGTTAAAAAGACTGACCTGGAACATAATATATTAGTTTTATCGAGGGGAAGTTAATTTTCGTCAGTATTCATTATATCCATGGTAAGTCGTGCATCGAATATCTTTTTGATAGTTTAGTAAGGTTGGGGGTTTTTAAATAATTGTGGGAGATTTCTAGGTTCAATAATAAAATTTTTAGGGTGAAATATTTTTTGGGGGGGGGAAGTACTCTATTAGATAATTTAAACTTCTGAATGTAATAATGTTGTGTTCTCTCATTTGAATATTCTATTGAAGGTGTAAAATTTTTCATGATGAAGCTGTAGAAAGTAAAACACTATGTCTAATCATGAATTTATTTTCATGGTTTTTGACTCTAATGAAATGATCAATATAATATATTCAGACCATCAAAAGGAAATCATGAATAACATTTGGATCCTTGAATGGTTCTAACCATGAAAAATAAATTGGAGAAATGCACCATAGATTACTCATTTTAACTAATGATACATTAATTGGGATTTTATAATGATGATGAAATATTTTTTTCCAGAATTTACAAATTGAGGCCTATTTTGATGATTTCATTGATGTTCGGTGTATTGGAAAGCATGCATAATAGATAGAATCTTTATGGTAGCGTCTCTATGAATGCTTTAAATCAGGTAGACAGGGAAAATATACATGATGCATGGTGTAAATTATTACTATAAATTAAAATAACGATGGAAACCCAATGTTAATTGTCATTATAAAAATTAGTTGGTGGTATTCAAATAATTTTTTTGGTTTAATGGAATGTCATGTCATTGTTTGGGAGAACCTAAGAGAAATTAATTTAGTTGGAGCATGGGAAATTATAATAACTATTGTGTGATGAACCATGTTGAGGATGTGAAATGAAGGTGGATGGATCCTGGAAGGTAGGGAATTTGTGTGAGCATGATAATTTCCTTTGAGTAGGATATTACTATATTCAATCCCTAAAACAATAAATTTGGATATTGTTGGGTTTATTAGGAAAACTATTTTCATGGTTATGTTCCATAGATTAGGATGTGATATCACTAGAAAAAACACATCAAAGAACCCGGATGATGATTGTACACCAAAACCATGAATGTATGGGTTTTGATAAATGTGATAAGACAATATATTAAAGAAATATGAGTTTAACTAGTTATATATTTGGGGATTCATGTGTTAGGTCAGTAGAAACAATATTGATAGTGTGAGTTCATTTGAAGAATAAATACTATATGGTTTGATTCAATCAATATTTGATGAAAAGATGATGTCTAAGTGCTATAATTTGGATAAGTATAATATTATTCTTGTATATGGGGACTCATTCACATTTCTAAATGAATAAAGAGAGGTAAATGTAAGATAAAAATTATGGTAGCTAAATGGTTGACCAATGTAGGTGATTTAATGTGAGAAAATTACATGATGTGCAAGAACTCATTTCTGGAAATACATGGATGATTTCCACATGGATTCAGAAAAATAAATATTCATTAATGTTCCAAGTATGAAGTAGAGGTAAATTTGTATTTTTCACTTGTGTTGGTTTCACTGAAATGTATGATACTAGAAACGAGAAGTTTCAAATTCCAATAGTGGGTCCACCTACCCATGTTGGATGGTGGTGTAGACAAAATCATGATATTATACAACTATATTACTAGTATTGGTCCCTAAATGTATGATATTTTGACATAGACAAAAAAATAAAAGATGAATCCTGAAAAAGGAGAAGGTATATTTTGAAGGATCACATTAGGGAATATATAAGTGTCAATGACATGATGAACATTTCTAGTTATTGAATCTTGGATGGGAGGATATTGGAATAAGCTATAATGGAGTATTCATTTATTGGAATATGGAATTAGTGAATAATCATATAATTTTTGGAGAAGGATCACTCGTATGTAAGGTTTCACCATACAACCAAGATGTATTATATGTCCAATGAATGAAATATATGTTGGTGTCACTCACTCATTAATGTAGGGTACAATTTCTAAACTCAAAATCCTTGTGTGAATTTATTTTTCTCTATTCATTCATGTGTGAATTCATCGTGTGATTATTTCCTTGTGCATTCATTGGAAATAGGTCCATTTGGTGAATGAAGCTAGATGGGGAAAGATGGATTGATGTAGTGGATGGGGTGCTATAACTCCCCTGTTATATTCTTTTAATTCATGGAGATATTTGATCATATACATGAGTTTCCTCAAATATTTGAATCTATTATATTATTTATTACTAGAAGGGTTAGCATATAGTTATTGGTAAAGTACCTCCCGTCTCTAGAAAAACCTAGGTAATAATCCTTTTATTGATAATGGAAGTTATCAGCGCATGGAATTTGAAGTATGTATGATTCCTTTTTCATATTTAGAGGGTGTGAAGGACATATTATTTTTGGATATACTTGATGTTTTATATGGGTTGATTTCTCCTAGGAATCCCACATTGGGGTTTTTCGCCTCATTTGGCTTAAAAAACTCATGTATATAATGATTTATGTTGTTTTATTTATTGATGTGGGGATTAATGTTTTCGGAATAGTTCATAGTATATTTTTGTATATATTTTTCCCCATGCATTTAGAGTGAAACACCTAGTCATTTTCCCTCAATTATTGACTGATTAGGCTCATAGTTATTATGTATTATTTGTTCAATCCACTTCAGGCATTTACAACATTAATCATATTCTTGTATAATAAGGTGTAACACCATCTCCCACCAATTATTTTCTTTACCCCCAATGTTTACCCTTGATTGTGGAGATCAAGAGGTGTCTATTGGATTTTGTGGAGACTCAGCTTGATTTTGTTTTCATAATGAGGTCATGGTAATTGAATATTAGTATTATGGAATACTTCAAGGGCTCTAGGGTATGTTTCCTAAGAGTAGTTGAAATATAGGATTGCAGGACATATAATTTAAACCATGAATATTCTATGAAAATGTAATTATGTTGGAAGAATCTGTTTCAAGGGCTTGTCTGGGATGTACTCTTATTTTTTAGTCATTCTTAATTCATAATCCATTGGAATCACGATAGGAATAGATATTTAGCCAGAGGTAGGTCCTCAAGACATGTTGTATTCATGGTTATTTTTATTATATTATCATTGAAACTGATTGGTTTTCTATATTAATTGAAGCATTAATATTAAATAGATTGTATTTCAAAATATATTATTATAAATTATTAGGTAAATATGATTCATATATTCATTTCCCTAATTATGAAAAAAATTTATACATAATTCAAATTTCCTTTTATAAAACATTTATAATATGTTTCAACTAATTTAATGATAAATTTTGATCATATAAATTTTTTTTAAATGAGTTTTTAAATGAATTTTTTAAACAAGAATTTGTTTTTTTATTGAAAGAATACAATATGGGATTGTATGTCATCGAACATTTGTAATGAAATTCCTAACCATAGGGGTCTAATAACAATGGTATAATGTTTTTAATATAGTTATACACATTATTGTAGAAGATTCCACCTCTGTTACCACATATACCATGTAGGATTGGGAAAGAAAGCATTATCCACCTGAACATCTTATAAAATATAATCAGGCCTTTAAAGAGATTTCATAGCTTCTCCATGATGTAGTTCATGGGTCAGCAAAAGGATCCTACCACCAAAGTGATTATGAAATATTACTAATTTAACCTTCCTCCAATTGTTTCTGGTGATGTTTCTAATTAATATGGTGAATAATGGATCATCTACTTTCATTTAATCTCTGAAACAATTCATAGATTAGTTACAAAACGTCTCTTAGATGGATAACATTATGATTGAATGGGAATCTTATTTCTGGTTGGATATTAGTTAGGAAGATAATAGTTAATATGTCCTAATTTGGAATGACTTCAAAGATAACATTTTCTTATAATTTTATCCATAAACCCCACATTGTGTTAAAGAAATTGTTTTTATAAACATTCAACAAGGCTCTATATTGGTTATAGATTATACCAAAAGTTTATATATAAGCCTCAAGTTTATTTATATTTTACTGAAAATAAACATCCAAAGATAAAAATATTGACATTTTTTTGGAATATCCAATTTTAAAATAGGTAATTCTATTAAATATTCCCAAATTTTTAGAACATTAAAGAAATCCATTCTGGGAAAATATTTATCCCGAGGTGGCTCAATAAAAGGGTTTTCCTCTGAATCCTAGTTAATGAAGTTCTTATATGTAGAGTTACTAGTTTGGGTGTTTTGGTCACATCAATGGTATCAGGATCCACTTATGTGGTTAGTATGATCATCTCAACAGGTTATGTTAAATAAAAATATCTAAGAGCATCTTGTTGTGACCTCAACAAATCCTGGAATAATAGAATCCATTAGTCACTCAGACTATTATAGGTACCTATCTTATTTCTTGATGTTCTATCTAAGGATGATGAGATAACTAACTTGATCATGTGGCTATAGTGAAATCATCAATACACAAGTTTAAAAAACATGTTTATTATACGGTTGTAGACAATGTATATATGAAAAAATAATCATTAATTGATGAAAGAGTAGGGAAATCTATTTTCACATGTAGAATTATATACAATGTACATTATATTACACTATATTAGACATAGGTATATCATACGCCATTATTTGTTCTAAATTTTTCACTTATAGAAATTAATGTGGAGACCTTACCCTATTATATGATCTTTGATACAAAAATATGGAAACGAATCGGGGGAAATATTATGTTTTCATTATGGGACGTTAGGGATATTATGGTCCATGATATGGAAGCATTTGATGTCATTATGGGAATGGACTGGTTGACTCAATTCCATGATTTCATCAATTGTTTTGATCGATGGGTATCATTATAATCTCAGAGTGATTTGTGGTATATTCTATATGGAGAGTGGGAGTTCCGAAATTCTAAAATAGGTATTTATCAAGGGAAGATTGAGGCTATAACAAAATAAATGGGAACTATTATTCTTGGAGAAGTATAACCCAAGGGATATAATATTTTACCTCAACTTGTGGATCTATAAATATATGTCTTTTAGAATATTTCAACAGATTACAACTTAAACAAGAGATGTATTTTTCCATCCATATAATTCATGGAAAAGAACATAATTTTATCTATCTATATCCGATATCAATGAATAAATTGTGATAGTAGAATATCAAATTGAAGGAAATTTTTTGTGAGGGATTTATTTGGTCGAGTATATCTCTATGGGGTTCTTGGGTCAATTTCCCCATAAAGGTTGATGAATGTATAGTTAATTTTTATAATTCTGAAAACATAATAAATTCAATATTAATATCCAATACCCTTTACCTATATTTAGTTATCAATTTGATTAAATTAAAGAGAGGAATATGATTGTTGAAAAGATTCAATAAATTGAGTCATCAATATCTATGGTTTATGTAAGAGGACATATACAAGATTACATTCTAGAGCCAGCATAGTCATTTAATGTATTAGGACAAAAACTTTTAAATGAATAAAAATCCATCTATACTGGTAGACCTAATGAAAAGTATCTTTTTCAAAACATTGCATTTTTTTCATGCTCTTTTAGACTGAAATTTTGGATTATTACAAATGATAAGATTGGAATTATAAAAACCCTTCATTTTTTGGTAACTTTTTTAGAACATTAGCTATATAATACTTTTTATTTATACTTATTCTTCACCAAGGAATTATAGTTCCTTAAAAATGTTATTTTTAATGGTGACATACGAGAGAATCAATGAAGGATATTTCAATGGTATCCTAGAAAGTTCCCTATAATTTTTTCTAAATAAAGAGTTTTCCCTGGCACATAAGAAAGTATCACCACTTTATCCAAGAATTATTCATAGTAAATTTAAATATGATATATATACCAATAAAGTTAATAAATATATTTTTTTGACTAGTGTGAGGTATATTATTAATAATTTAAATGAATTTTTACCTAGACCAAGTGAGGATTTCAGGTTTATTGGTATGTATCCTTGGTCGGTCATGGATATTATCATATACACAATCATCAAGAGATAAAATATGGTTTTAGATAGCTTCACCCCCATGAAATGGACTACCTTTTCTATGATATAGAATTAAAAGTTATTTTTCATGAATTAATTTGATAGAGGTGTTACATTTTGTATGAATGATTTGGGAAGTCAAAAAATATATTTTTTCATGAATATTTAATAAAAATACTTTCCCATTAGAACAGAGTGACTAAATTAAAATGGTTGTATCACATAGAGATATTAATAGATCCTAAAATATTAGATTTGTTAATTTTTTTAATAATAAAAATGATTATTCATGTTAAAAAATGTGTATGAATGTTTAAAATTGTTGAGAAAAGGAAGAGTTTGTGTGAGAAATTAATGAAGCAGTGGTTATGAAATATTTTTTACCATTGTATTTCTTTTTATTCCTTATCAAAATGAGTGTATCCCCTTAAAAATATTCAATGAAAAATTTTAAAAACTATAATGAACACTTAATTCGTACGTTAATTCATATTGAAACCTTGGTATGAATGTCATTTTTCCTTTGAATGTGTTCTAATTGTTTAAAACCAAACAAAATATTTAATATAATATAGTTGACTACACACTAAATTCATTACCAATATTAATAAGTTTAAACAATTGATGAGAGTACATTAATTTAAAATAATAAATTACATACGACATTCAACAATTTTGAAACAAAAATGACCACATCAATAACTCATAAATAAGATATTAGAAGAAGAATAAAAATAATGATTCATTTTATAATAATTAAAATCAAATTTATTCAAGTTCAAAAATTTCATGATTAATTTTTATAGATTATAAAATAATGTTAGAACTAAGAATATGGTCTTCATGAATATACTAGGTCACAACCACAATTTTTTAACCTAACATGTCTGTCCAATATAAAATCCCATCTCCTATAAACTATCAGCAACTTTTTCCATTTCAACCTCTGAATTATGAAGGTCAAAATAATTTTTTTTTCAATAATTTGTTTAAAGAAACCTCCTTTTTTTTCTTCAAAACCACCAACTCTTGGATTCTAACAAGAAAAATTCACAAATAAATTATCATTTTTTATCTACTTCCCCACAATGACATGAGATAAACCCCTCTAATAGATTTTACACTCATTATTTTTTACATGTAATATTTAACATAGAAAAAGTGATATGTGATTCTAAACTTGATTAAATCCACTCAATAACAACATATCAATCTTCATATCAGTTTCCATTTTGTAAAAAATCATTTAGATCTACATTCTCTAGTTATAATTATTAATTATGAGAAAATATGGTTCATTTAACCTTATTTAATTGAAAATTTAATCTTCAATGTCTTTTTATTAACATGAATATATCAATTTGATGTTTTATTTCTACTACAGATCTTCAGAATCTTATCAATTACTTTTATGTGACAAGCATTGTAACGACCCAATGTTTTTCAATGGAAATTCCCTTATCATACTTAAATCATAAAATTACATGAAAACACAACATAATGAACTATTATGTTCTTAGTGACCTTTAAACATATTTTTTCGCTTATTTGTTTATAATTTTGAAAATATGGCATATAAGGTTGTAATCAGTAAGTTATTTGGAGTCTGATAAGGAAAACATAATTTTCGGTGAATAGAAACCTACCCTAATGAATAGTAACAAACCCTTAAGAATAGGGATATACCCTAATGAATAGTAACATCACCAATGGAGGTAGAAAAATAATATTCAAGTTGGAAGTACGATAAACCTATATTTTAGAATAAGTTAATGAATGTTTTGAAACTACTTTTGATAATAAATTATTGTTTTAATTAAATATTAAAATAATCATATTTAGAAAATTATTTTTGAAAAATGGACTTCATTTTTGGATTTGATACATCGGAAAATGGGTATGGTGAATTTTTTGGACTTTTCTTAAAAACATCAATTTATTATGAATAGTAAATGCTAAATAATGGATTAATTGAGTCATCAAAGATGTTCGGCTGATGTAAGCCCACTCGGTTTTGGATCACATGATAAAATCACTATTATTGGTCATGTAATACTTAATATTCCTTATATTGGGAAGAAATAAAAAATTTAATGGTTATAATATGATGAAATCCCTCCTCTCCTCCACTATAAAACCCCCCCTTCACTCCCTCTTCTCTCAACTCCTCTCAAGCCTTGTGCCTTTCCATTATTCTACCCAAATCTCTCACCAAGGTCCTCCCCCATGTAAAAAATCTCTCATCCTCTTAAAAATACCAAAACCTCTCCCCTTAAGAGGTTTTCAAAGGAGGAAGTCTCAATAGGTAAATTCCACTTCCCAATATCATCTTTTATTTTAAGTACTTTTCTTTTTTTTATTTCCTTCCTCACCTCACTTCACCCTAATGGTATGATAAATCCAGTAACATACATTTACATTAATGTCTTCATTCTAGTGGTATATTTCATTATCCTCTCTCCTTTCCCCACCCTTTTATTTGAATGAAATGAAAGCACCATTTGAGATGTTGTAATTTAGCACATTTAAGGACAACAATTTATCAATTTCTATTATAATGTTTAATTATGGTCATGAAACCATTTTTGTTATGGTTGAACAAGTTTATTATATATGTAATATATCCTTTTTTCTGTAATTCTTTGGTAAAAATGTAATTATGTTATAAATAAAAACACATTCTTTGTAATCAAATCCACCGATTAACAAGAATAGTTATCACTATGGTAATATATATAATAATTCGACATCACTCATAGTATCCTTATTAAAATTACAACCCTATAATCTCCAGGATATAAATTAAAAAATATAACTACAATTATGTACAACCACTTTCATCTTTCATATAATCCAAACATGAATATAAGTGAACTGATATTTTAAATCCAAGTAAACAAACAAGACCAAAAATGATATTGAACCTTGTAACTAATAAAAAAGAGTTTGAATGAACAAAAAAGGGTTATAATAAATAAATTTAATACAGAAGAGGTTATGGAATTATTAATTAAAAATCCTAATTTTTTTATTCAGGTTGTTAATAACAAGTGGAGAACACCAATGGATTTAAGGTAAGAGATCCTCCCCTTTTCAGTCTTAATCAAGATTGTTCTCTATGCTATGATTTTTTGTGTAATACCAAGTGATGGGGTATTTTTATACACCTTCCCATACTTTCCTAATGATTTATAAGTTATAAGAAACCCCTTATCTCTCTAATAATTCCCTCTTAGTTACACCTGATACGATGCTGATAAACCATAATGGATTCTACCGGAACATCATTTATTCCTTCGGGTTGCACTATCTTTCTTTTTACCAAAATATAGTTCTCATTTATTTTTATGAAGAAGATAAAAATTCTATTTATATGCCCCAAAATCTTGTTCTAATATCCATATCTCATTCTATTTTGTTGATATACATTCTTTTAAGTGAATCTCTCCTCGATACATCCAAATAAGCACACTTGTTTTAAAGGAACTTCCTAAATTTTTCCCAATTTCAAGTGCACTCTATCTTTTGTTTTAAGACACCATTATGTTTGTAAATTAAGTATTTTTTTTAAAAACCATCTTGGTTCAATTATGGTTTGATATAAATGAATGTCCTCTTTACTATTTTAAAGGCTCTATAGTATTTTCCTTAAAACCCCACAAAAATGTTTTAATTCTAATGTATGTCAAATACATTTCATATGTGATGTCACTTCTATTTTTTACCACCTACCATCTCTTATGCCTGAATTACCTCATGAATGTCCATGTATTTTCTAATCCATTTCATTCATGGAAACATTAATGATACACTCATTGGTTATGCTTTATGTCAGGTTTGTTGTACCCAATTCTCTCCATGGATAACTGTATGTTTATAAACAATTGATTATGTATGATTAATCATCTGGAAAGAAGATTTATGTGGTAAAAATATTTATGTGGCAAGAATATTCATGAAAATGTTGAGATGGGTGCGCCCAAATAGCACTCCAATTCATTGGGTAAGGATAAGTCTCATGATATGCGACATAAAACGGGATTGGTTGTTATCCTTGACCCGTACTGAATGGGAAACAGGATTGGATGTTAACCTTGACTCGTACTAAACAAATGTTTTATGATTCTGCCACATTTATATGATCCCTTGTTTATATTATCCCATGATTATATTAAATTATTTTAGATTTTTCATGCCTTGGATATCATTATGTCATGCCTCCTACCTTGTGTGCTTCAGATGTATCCTTATGTTTATTCCATTACTGGGCTTTTTAGCTCATCCCTTTGTTCATGTGTTCCCCAGGGTGTCCTATGTAGATGTAAGGGATCAAAGGAAGATAGAATCTCGTTATGGAGATTAAATAAAGTTGTTTTTTATCCCCTTGTAATATTTAATATGTACCTAGTATTCCAATAAACTAGACTTAACGATCCTTGGCTTGTACTCTGATGATTAATTATGGGTAAAATCATTAAATGTTTTATATAAAAGGCTTGGGTCACTAAAGTTGGTATCATAGGATGGTCTAGTTATTTTTGGAGATTAGGAATATATAATCTTAGTGAGAAGCATAATATTGAGACTAGGTATAATAAAAAAGTACTAAATTTTGGTGAGTATAGAGTAAGTGGTTTATCAAGAAAATACATCCCTATATGGATATGAGTAGGTAAGGGCTGCATTGGCACAGAAGTTTATAGGGGTAAAACCTGAAAACACCGCTTTGAGCTAGACTCAAACTGGAACTGGTGAATGATAATGGGCCTTGCTGCACTCTTGGTTATGACAATCCCTGAAGATATGCTTCGGTAGATTCATGAGAATAGTACAAGCCTTTATTAAGGGACAAAAAGAAGCCCATAAGAATGTAAGTTAAGAAATATATCGAGGATAACCTAGATATAAACCTAAGGAATCACAAGTCAGGATACACTCCTTCTTTATAAGTTCATACTTTTATGTTCAAAGTTTCTTTCTATGCTCAAAATCTAAGTATTCAAGACCTCTAATTATACCTTCTTTTTATTAGTTAATGGCAGGAAATAGAATAACACTTTCCAACAACCAATGTTATAGGCAATGTGATGATTTTCCTAATAATAGTTCTGATGTGATGAAAGCGGGTGCTCAAAACATCATGGAAGTACTTGATCAGCTGGCTCGAGTTATGAATATTAACTTGAACCTGGTGGAATGTCCCCCTCCTCTATGTAAAGATCACGTTGTCGTGGAATCCATTATGCATAAAAGGCCTCCCATGTATAGTGGGTCTTCTAATCCCTTCATCACAGAACAATGGATTAACTCTATTGAAAAGATTTTCTCTGTCCTCCAGTGCTTAGAAGAAGAGAATGTTGTAATGGAAGTCTATCATTTTGATGGGGAATCTGATCAGTGGTGGACACTAATCACGAATACAAAGTCCCAAGAGGAAATTGATTCCATAGAATGGGAGGAAATCAGGAGGAGGTTTTTCAACAAATATTTTCCTTGAACCCTCCATCTCAAGATGGATAGAGAGTTCCTTAGACTGAAGCAGAATTAAGATGAGTCCATTGGGGGGTATGAAGCTAACATTACAAGGAATTCATGGTACACCTATGGCTTTGTCATAAACACTGAAAGCAAGGTGGACTACTTCTTTAGAAAACTAAAGTTGAGTCTACAAAAAGGTTGGAGATTCGAGACATCGATAGCTATTAGGAGATTGTCTGTTGTTCCCTCTAGGTTGAAATAGAGATTGGAGACTCTCAGAGGCCTCATGGGCCTAGTGAAAAGAAGCGGAAAATGTAGAACAACATGCGTGGTTCATCAAACAAATCCCATGATATAAATAAGCGTCACTTTCCCCTTTGAAAAAATTGTGGGAAGAAGCATCTTGGTGACTGTCTCAAGGGAACCAAGAATTGCTTCAAATTCGGAATGTTTGGTCATATTGCCATGAACTATCGAAGGGATATGAGAAATCCCACTAATGTTGAAGAAGAAAGGAAGGTTATGGACAAAACTTAGCATGCAGTGCAGTGTTATAACTACATGGAGCTTGGGCATTATGTGAAAAATTGCCCTAAGCTGGGGGTTGTCAGAGGCAATCGATAACAACCTCCAAGGTAACAACGAAGGTCTTATGATATCACTACTGCTGAGGTGGAGCCAAAAAATGATGTGGTGATATGTAATCATTATATTCATTCAAGAATAGAGAACATACTATTTGATTCTATTTCTACTCATTCTTTCATATCTTCCATTTTAGTAGAAATATTCAAACACCACCTCAAAATTTGGAGGAAAAGTTATCTGTGAGAACAGGGAATGGGAAAATTATTGCATCCACTGTTTATAACTCCTCTCCAGTTAATGTTTCTGGAATGAACCTCCCAGCAAATCTTGTCATACTTCCTTTAGTGGAGTTCGAATCTATAATGGGCATGGATTATATATCTTTTTACAAAGTAAACATCAATTGTCAGGAATGTGAGATCACTTTTCACATCCTGAAGTATCCTCTGATTCATTATAAGTGTAAGGAATAACAAGAGTCTCTTTTAGAATCATTGTCTAAAGTTTAGATACTTATTATTTGTAAGAAATCATATCTATCTCAAATGATTGGGATAAAGGATAGAATCATTCTTGATGACATGCCCATCGTGAGGGATTACACTGATATATTCCCCCAAAGAGTTGACTGGTCTTCCTCCTAACTGAGTGGTTTAGTTCTCAATTGACATTATCCCTGGATCTCTGCCAATCTCAATAACACCTTACAGAATGGCCACTGTAGGGCCATAGGAGCTGAAGAAGTAGTTATAAGAGAATATGGAGAAGGGTTTTATACGCCTGAGTGCTTCACCGTGGGGTGCTCCAGTCATCTACATCAAGAAGAAGGATGGATCAATGCGCCTTTTCATTGATTATCTTGGTCTCAATAAAATCACTATAAAGAATAAGTATCCCCTTCCATGTATAAATGACTTGTTCGATCAGCTTTGTGGGGAAAGTTATTTATCTAAGGTGGACCTTCGGTCGAGATATCATCAACTAAAAGTGAGGAAGGAGGATATTCCCAAGACTACCATTCGAATGAGGTATGGACACTATGAGTTCATAGTGATTCCATTTAGACTCACTAATGCTCCATAAAGTTTCATGGATTTAATAAATAGAGGCTTTAGAGATTACCACAACTAATTTTTGGTGGTCTTTATTGATGATTTTATGATATACTCCAAGAGTAAGGAGGACCATGAGGAGCGTTTGTAAACTGTGTAAAAGACTTTATAAGGGAGAAGTTGTATGAAAATTATAGTAAATGTGAGTTCTGGATAGAGGAAGTATCATTCTTGGGGCATGTTATCACCAAGAAGGAGATATCTGTGGACCCCTCCACGAAGAAGGAAATTGAAGAGTGGCTGAGGCCAACTTCTGTAACAGAGATCCGCAACTTTTTTGGTCTAGCTGGGTATTATCAATGACTCCTGAAGAACTTTTCATGATTGCCAAACCCAATTACCATGCTGACATAGAAGTGAGTAATGTTCGTCTAGACAAAGGAATGTGAAGACTATTTCAAGGAGTTGAAAATGAGGTTTATCACTGCTCCCGTACTCACACTCCCTTCAAGTGGAGAACTATTTGTGTTGTATTGTGATGCTTCTAAGAAAGGCTTAGGTTGTTTGCTAATGAAAAATGATAAAGTGATAGCCTATGCCTCAAGGGAGCTGAAAATCATTGAGAAAAACTATCCCATGCAAGATCTGGAGTTGGCGGCTATGATCTTTTCTTCGAAAATCTTGCGGCATTATCTCTATGTGAAAAAATGTGAGATATATACAGACTGTAAGAGTCTCAAATATATATTCGCATAGAAAAAGATTAATATGCACCAGAGAAGATGGATAGATCTTATCATGAATTATGAATGCTCAATCCACTACCATCCTAGTAAGGTAAACAATGTGGAAGATGCTCTAAGTAGAAAGGATCGTGAATCATTATCAATTATGAGAATTTAAAAGGATCTGATCTTCATAGATTTTCAATGGATGGACTGGGGAATACATAAGGGAGGAGCATCATCAGTCCTTTCCCAAATTATTTTCAAACCATCCCTCTTGGAGAAAATAAAGGATGCTCAATGAAAGGATGTGGGAATTCAAAAAAGGGTGGAATCTGTTTTTTTTGAAATCCTATGATTTCAAAATTCATGAGGAAGGAGTTGTAAGATTTAGGACATGATTATATGTACCATCTGATCTAGAGATAAAGAAGGATCTATTGAATGATGCACATAGTTCGACCTACTCTATCCTCCCAGGGAGCACAAAGATATATCGAGATCTTCGAGAAACCTTTTGGTGGGACAATATTAAAAGGGATATTGTCGAATATACATCAAAGTTCCTCATATGTCAATAAGTGAAGGTTGAGAGACAAAATCCTAAGTAGATGATGCAACCACTACCCATACCATCATGGAAGTGGGAGAACATTACCATGGACTTTGTCACTAGACTTCCAAAGACATCTAGAGAAAACAATGCTCTATGGGTCGTTGTGGATAGTCTTATGAAGACAACTCACTTTATCACGGTTCTAGAGGACTTCTCATTGGATCAACTTGAACATATTTACATCAAAAAAGTGGTAAGGTTTCATGGAGTGCCACTATATATTGTATCCGATCGTGATCCGAGATTCACCTCGAAGTT
Source organism: Viscum album (assembly GCA_963277665.1). Classification (NCBI taxonomy): domain Eukaryota; kingdom Viridiplantae; phylum Streptophyta; class Magnoliopsida; order Santalales; family Viscaceae; genus Viscum; species Viscum album. Next base: position 437,398,878 of record OY728155.1, on the reverse strand, counting down.
CTGGAAAAGTCTCCATAAAGCTCTGAGCCCTGAACTAAACTTTAATACGGCCTATCATCCTCAAACTGATGGCCAATCTGATCAAACTATTCAAACATTGGAAGACCTGATGAGAGAATGTTCAATGGAATGAAAAAGAGGACGAGACCAACATCTTCCAATGGTTTAATTCTTCTACAACAATAGTTTCCACTCAAGCATCTGAATGGCACCATATGATGCCCTTTATGGGAAAAGGTTCAGAACATCGGCATGTTGGGATGAAGTCGGTGAGCGTAAGCTGCTAAGACTTGAAATGGTCAATGAAATGGTGGAGAAGGTTAAAACCATACAACAACATATCAAGGTATCCCAAAGTCGATATAATAGTTATGCAGATAACCGTCGATGAGACATTGAGTTCAATGTTGGAGACATGGTATTTCTATGTATATCCCCATGGAAGAAGTTCATGTGTTTTGGGAAGAAAGGGAAGTTCAGTCCTACGTACATCGGCCCCTTCGAGATCCTTGATGGAGTTGGAGCTATGCACTATCAACTAGAACATCCACCTACCATGTTGAAATTACATGATGTCTTTCATGTAACGCTCTTAAGAATGTACATATCAGACCCTTCACGTGTACTCACTTCAGAGGTGTTACAGTTGGTGGATGATCTTTCTTATGAGGAGCATCCAGTGAAGATCTTAGATCGTAGAGAAAAAGTTCTACACAACAGGACTATTCATCTGGTCAAGGTACTATGGACAAACCATAAGTAAAAAGTAGAAACATGGGAATTTTAGGAAGCAATGAACGAAAATTACCCACACCTGTTTTTGGATTAGACTTTAAAACGAAATTTTGAGGGAAAAATTTCATAATTGAGGAAGAATGTAACAACCCAATGTTTTTCAATAGAAATTACCTTCTCATATGTATGACATAAAATCACATGAAAACACAACATAATAAACTGTTAAGTTCTAAGTGACCTCTAAACATATTTTTTTCACTTCTATATCTAGAATTTCAAAAATCCGGCATACACAGTTGTAATCAGAAACTTATTTGGAGTCCGATAAGGAAAACATAATTTTTGGTGAATAGTAACCTACCCTAATGAATAGTTACATACCCTTATGAATAGTGGTATACCCAAAGGAGTAGTAACCTCACCTATGGTGGTATAAAAATAATATTCATGTTGGAAGAATGATGTACCTATATTTTAGTATAAGTTAATGAATGTTTTGAAACTGGTTTTGATAATAAATTATTATTTTAATTAATTATTAAAATAATCATATTTATAAAAAAAAATTTAAAAAATGGACTTCATTTTTGGATTCTATATGTTGAAAAATTGTTAGTGTGAAATTTTGGGATTTTTCAGAAATACTTGAATTTTTTATGAATAGTAAATGCTAAATAATGGATTAATTGAGTCATCGATGTTGTTATGCTGATGTAATCCAACTTGGTTCTAGATCACATGAAACAATAAATATTCTTGTTCCTGGAATACTTACTATTCCTTTTCTTGGGATGAAATAATAAATTAATAATTATAATATTATTAAATCCCCCCTCTTCTCCGCTATAAAACTCCCCCATCACTCCCTCTTCTCTCCACTCCTCTCAAGCCTTGTTACATGACATTATTCTTCCCAAATATATCCCCAAGATCCTCCCCCACGTCCAAAGGCTCTAATACTCCTCAAAATACCAAAACCTCTCCCATTAAGAGGTTCTCAATGGAGGAAGTCTCAAGATGTAAATGTCTCTTCCCAATTTCTTCTTTTCTTTTAAGTTCTTTTTTTTATTTCATTCCTCACATCCCCTCACCAAAATAGTATGATGAATCCAGTAACATACATGAACTATAATTTCTTAATTATATTGGTATATTTCATTGTCTTCTCTCCTTTCCCCACTCTTTTATTTGAATGAAATGAATGCACCGTTTGAGATGTGGTAATTTAGCACATTCAAGGAAAACAATATATCATTTTATATTATTATCGTCAATTATGGTCATGAAACCATTTGTGTTATAGTTGAACCAGATTATTATATATGTAATATATCTTATTTTTGGGTTCAGTTTTCCTTTGATACAAATTTAATTAAGTTATAAATCAAAACACATTCTTTGTAATCAAATCCACCGATTAACAAGAACGGTTATCACTATGGATATATATATAATAATTCCACTTTGCTCTAAGTATCCTAATTAAAATTAAAACATCATAATATCCATTATATAAACTAAAAAATATATCTCCATTTCTGTACAACCACTTTCATCTTCCATATAATCCAAACATGAGTATAAGTTAACCGATCTTTTAAATCCAAGTAAACAAACGAGCCCGAACAATGAAATTGAACCTTTCAACTAATCAAAAAAGATTTGAATGAACTAAAAAGGGTTATAATAAATAAATTAAATATAGAATAGGTTCTGGTATTATTAATTAATAATCTTAATTTTTTTAATTAGGTAGTTAATAACAAGTGGATAACACCAACGGATTTAAGGCTAGGGATCCTCCCCTTCTCACTCTTTATAAAGATTGTTCTCTATGCTATGCCTTTTTGTGTAATACCAATTGACGGGGTATGTTTATACACCTTCCCCATACTTCCCTAATGTTTTATAAGTGAATATATACCTCTTATCTCTCTCATCAATACCTCTTAGTTACACCTGAAACCATGCCGATAAACTGTAATGGATTCTACTCGAACTTCCTTCATTCCTTCGAGTTTCTCTATCTTTCTTTTTACCAAAAAATTTGTTTTTTATTTATATTTAGAACATAAAAATTCTGTTTATATGCTCCAATATCATGTTCTAAGATCCATATATCATTCACTTTCGGGGATATACATGCTTTTAAGTGAATCTCCCCACGATACTTCCCAATAAGCACACTCATTTAAAAGGAACTTCCCGAACATTTACCCAATTTCAACTGAACTCTATATTCTGTTTTAAGACTCCATTGTCTTTGTAAATTCAGTATTTTATTTATTAAAACCTTCTTGGTTCAATTATGGTTTGACATAAAAAAATGTCTTCCTTACTATTTTAAAAGCTCTATAGTATTTTCCTTAAAACCGCACAAAAATGTTTTAATACTAATGTCTCTCAAATACATTTATTACGTGATGTCACTTCTATTTGTTACCACCTACAATTTTTTATTCATAAATTACCTTATGAACGTCCATGTATGTTCTAATCGCTTTCTTTCATGGAAACATTCATGATACACTCATTGGTTATGCTTTATGTCATGATTGTGGTACCGAATTCTCTCCACGGGAAACCTTATGTTTATGAACAATTTATTGAGTATGATTACTCATGTGGAAAGAAGATTTATGTGGTAGTAATATTTATGTGGAAAAAATATTCATGAAAATGTTGAGATTGGTGCACCCAGATAGCCCTCCAATTCATTGGGTAAGGATAAGTCTCATGAGATTCGATGTGAAACGGGATTGGAATTTATCCTTGATCTATACTAAAGAAATGTTTTATGATTCTGCCACATTTATATGATTCCATGTTTATATGATCCCATTCTTATATTAAATAATATTATAAGTTTCATTCTTTGAATATCATTATGTCATGCCTCATAACACATGTGCTTGAGATGTATCCTTATGTTCATTCCCTTACGGGGCATTTTATCTCATCCCTTTGTTCATGTGTTCCCTAGGGTAATCTATGCAGATGTAAGGGCTCAAAGGAAGTTATAATCTCTTTATGAAGATTAAATAAAGAAGTTTTTTTATCCCTATGTTTTATGTTATTTTTCCCTAGTCTTCCAAGACACTAGACTTAATGATCCTTGGCTTGTACTCTGATGATTAATTATTTTTAAAATCATGAAATGATTTATGTAAAAGGCTCGGGTCTCTACAAGCATGAGTTAGAGGTTACTATTATGTTGTGACCTAGCTCACCAAAGGTACTCTTACATAACTCCACAACTATGGATTAAATTTTCAGTATCATTAAATTTAATATTTTGTATCATCTTTGATGCCCAATTAACGGTTATAGCGGTACTTTGATTGAAAATTTTCCCAACCATATAATCACATCCACTTTAATAAAAAATGAAGAAATCCCACATATCATTCCAAAATTAAAATTTATTCTTAAATCTCCTCATCATTAGAGGCAGATCAACACTTGTGAAATTTAAAAAATGTATTATGAATTATTCAAAAAACGATTAAATTGAATACAGAAAATATTGAAAACTAGATTCACAATAAAACCTCTATAATGACATGTTAGTAGAATCCATGAAAAAATAAATTTGTCAACACCATATTAAAAAATATTTAACATTTCACTACAAAATAATCTCCACATCCAAATTATTTTACATTTAAAAAAAATTAAATCACCATACATTTTCAAAATATTTTTTTTTAATTCTATAAAATAACATTCATTGAAAAAAATAAATTATTTATCCCACACCATTCAAATTAAAATTCCAAAAAAATATCAAAATAATATTGACAAAAACATATAAAAAATGAAAAAAATAATCGAATATTTAAACCCCAAAAAACACTAATTTAAATCTTTTATGAAATGAATTCACATTTTCAAATTAATTAAGCACAAATCTAGATTTCAACTTTAAAATCCAATTTTATCTCAAATCCATGAAAAATTTCAAACAAGATGAGTGTGGTAAATGCATCAAAATAATGAAAAATAAAATTAATCTCACTTTAATGATTTTATTATCCCCAGTAAGTGAATCCAAAATACCTATTTTAATAAAAATTAATCTGAAAATTGTTTTGATATTTCTTCACATAGTGAGGTAATTTTAAATTAATCATTCCTTCTTAGAATAAACTAATAAAAAAATAATTTCCAGCCACTCAAAATAAAATAATATGTCACAAATGTACTTCATAATTTTAAAATGGATAATCAAATAGGAAGATATTGATTATCATTGATCCATTATCATTTTGATTTCAATTTGTATGCTAAAAATTAATTTTCCTCTATGGATAATGCACACTACTCAATAATTAAGTATTATTAGCATCTTAGAATAAATAATTAATTAACACTGTAAAATCACGTTGAATTATTATTCTAATGTAATAAATAGTATATTTTTATAAATAATCCATCCTCGTTAGTCGATATAACACACCCAATTTTCTTAACCATAGATTAGGATTTCATTTTCAATATAATTGAATGTATATTTGAAAATTTTAATGAAATTAATTTATATCTATTTTAATTAACAAATATTAAATATACTCATAAATATATACCATGAACTAATAATAAAGAGGGTAGTATAAATCATTTTATAAAATTAATCATAATAATAAAATGAATCCATTAACTATTAATGAAATAATAAATTCCTAAAATTTGAAGAAAAAAACTCACTTATGTGAGAATACAGAACAAAATTTGAAATAATGAAATTTGATAAAAAAACATTATGTAAAATTGATGTGTATATCAAAAAATTGAATCTCTAATCAAGCATCAAATATTCCCCCATAATTAATTTTTTAAAAGGGGGTATTAAATTAACAATTTTTTTACTCACGTTTACTCAATTGAAACTACTAAACACATATAATAAAGTCCAATCAAAATGCATTCACCACAAAATATCAACCATTAAATATATTTACAAAATAAAATAGATATTAAGAATAATTTACCAGTAAACATAACATTCCATTCCAATTATTCAAGAAAATATTCCTATTACCAATATTAAGAAAATGTGATGAAAAAAATAAACAAAAATATATTCATAATACCATAATGGATGTCCCTTTATCTATATTTATTACCTTCAATTTATATGTTGGACTTCAGTTACATATGAAATTTGAATGCGGGAATTAAAATTATGACATAAAAATAAGAAGTAATGTTAGAACCTAAAATTTGGTGTACTGAGCAACTCTATGAAGAACTTCCTTCCCTAGAGGCTCATATAAACATTCTCAACATAGCTTTAGCCTATATACATTTCCTATAAATAGTATATCATTCTCTAGATATTTCATTTACACAAAACTGAAATTAAACACAAGAGTGATAAAAAAAGATCTAAAGAATTTAGAATGAAAATTATTTAGAAAAATGTTAATGTAATAATTAGATAGGACCACTTTATCTTATTTTTCATATCACTTTTTCAAAATCAAATGAGTATATAAATCATCAGTATTGCCTTTTTTAAATCATATAATTTTCAAAGGAATTATTCATGATCTATTCTAGAAAATTAATTCAGAATTTTCTCTCTTTCCCATCATCAAATAGGTCCATGTTATAACTCTTAACATCCAAAAATGTTGTATGTTCTCACTCAACTAGAAATTGAAAAGTTATCCCATTCACTAACTAGTTAGGTGACATTCAAAACAGAGTTTTATATGTTATCCTTTATTCCTAAATAGAATCATTTAATCTCAAATTTCACTCTATTGAATTTGTAAGATTGTTTTCTTTAAAATGTGTTTGATCTGCCTATGGGACACTTAATCAATTCAATGTTTTTAGGATGATAGGGAGTATAATCCTTTTGATGAACTCTATACTTCCTCATTGTATACATCAATGGTATATTAATGAAAATTGTACCTTGGTCACTAATGATGAATTAGTGTAGCCCAAAATTATAAAATAGGTTGCTTCTCAGAAAATGGAAAACAACATTGTCATTATATGTTTTAATTGGAATTAACTCTACCCGATTGGTAACATAGTACCCATAAATTAAGATATAAAATAATTTAGAGGAATTTGGAAATAGGGCCATGAAATCCATACATGAAATATCAATAAATGAACAAAAAAGACAAGATATTGGGGAAATTCAATTATGATAGAGAAATTTCCAAAAAAAATTGGAAGGATTTATATGTTCTTGAAGAATAAAATTTATCCTTGGATAGGGTGGTCCAAAAAAACCAAAATCAAGAACCTTAATAATGGTGTTTTGTAGTCCAATGTGGCCCCCACCACTCAAGATACTGAAATTTTTTAGTATTTATTGTATATATGACTCTGTAATGTATCATTTATCCCACGACCTGACCTGATGGGGCCCAGGACACAAATCCTCAATCCCTACTCCAATTCCCATAGGGAAAGAAACATACATCGATTAAGAATATCACTAACATGGTAGGAATTGCCTATGTACCTGTAAACACACACAAACATATACAAGATCACAAAATGAGGAAACGTAAAAACCACTATGTAATCAATTAATGCATAAATAAATATCTCCAAACCAGAGTACAAAATAAGTATTGAAGGAAAAAGAATAAAAAAACAATGACCACCAAAGAAAAATGTAAAAGCATCGAACCAGTTCAGAAGGAGGGGATCACTATAAACTATAACTGTCAGAAATCTCCTCAACTCAACTCTAGTAAACACATCATTATGTCTAACTCACTATGTTCTGCATACCTTGAGTTCTACATGGACTCTGTCAAAAGGCATGTGATCTGTACATGAGACAAAACATATATAAGAAAATAAAATGCAGGGGTGAGTATAAATACACATTATAGGTTCCTCAAAACCCCAATAGAAAATAGAGAAATTGAAACGCAATAGTCCCCTCAACCTATCCAGAAGTAACCCCAATAGGGTGAGAAACTCCATAACTAACCATCCTTGGTTTTACATGACAATAATCTTTTTCTGCAAGTGGTGTCAACCCCGACATGTGACAACATTACAAGGACACCCAGAAATCACCTAGATATACACGTCTTAAACTCAAAGTCTCATGGGGTTCAAACATCATAGACAACTATGTGATTCTACTTATAGGCTCTAATAGTAACACACTACCCTGAGAACACACTCTATGAGCATAGCTATCTTATATGGAATATGTTTGAGAGATTCACTCCATCAGCAACAACTTGACAATTCTTAATGGTATATATGAGATAATGTTCTCTATTGGTAACATATAACAATTTCTAGCACTAGTTCCCAACACCATAGGTCTTATCGTTGTCACCTTATTCCCAATGAATGATAAATAATCTAAAAATGAAGATGCAACCCCCTCACCACTACACATAGTTGAGGGAGAACTACTCCATCCTATGCACTACATGAATTATCTGTAACAAGAGAGAATTAAGGGGCTCATTACTCACCAATTCCCCCATTAAAGGGAGTACTTCTCATAACATACCTGTGAAACCTCTTTCGCCCCTGTATGGTGTAGTCCACACCTCATTCCATCAAAATATCACTAATATCTATATTTTTACCTTTCACATCAAGTGGAGGGGCCCACTCCATTTAATTGTATCCCACATCTAAGGGATATTCACCCCTGGTGTAAGATCTGCACCTCATTGGTACTTGGATATAGGGGAGTACTACTCCATTACTAAGGACATGCAGCCTGAAACAATAGGGGAATACCACTAAGACAATAGAGGACTATCCCCCAATTATAACCAATGAGTACTACTTTGTGAATCAAGGACTCACAACCAATCCTGGTAGAGGATTACCACTCAGTGGATATAGGAACCACACCCTATTGGATAGTATAATACCAACTCTATAACATGGTCCACTATTGGGGCCCCACAACCTGATAGGACATGAAGGTGCCAACCCTAGGCTAGAGGACTTTCTCCCTCTCATGGAAGGGGACTACATACTCTACCGAAATTATGAATGGATGAACAAAAACATGGAAGGATAACAGTTTTTTGACTCCTAAAATATAGGACCCATAACCTAACAAAGTACGGGAGTACTGACACATTCTATACTTCTTATATATAGGCCTTGTTCTATTATCTAACAGGGGATTACGATCCATATTTATGAACATCACGAGGAACCCCAAACCCAAGTGCATTAGGGGAGTAACACCATAGAAGAAAATTATCCAAAGGTATCAAAATTACTCCCACAATGTGGGGAGTCCCATATATACCACAAAAGAGAGGTAAGAGAAACTTGCACCTTGAAGATATAGGGGAGTACCAGTCCCACCGTCTCTCTTCACGAACAACACCAATACCAACTTTGGATCGGTAGGGCTTCATGAGCCTCTTGCCCAATTTACACAACCTCATATCTCTCATGATATAATGGAGGCCACAATAATGTTTTAAATGGAGAATTAATCATGACATTCTAATCATATGACAAAATCTAAATCTCGGGGAAGAATTTATGGAAGATGTAAGATTCCAAGATAATATCTTCATAATGCACATCATTCACTAGGACAGACGCAGCTTATTAACCCAGTCGAGCACCTATCCATGTATCCTTTCTATTTATATTATTGTCCCATGTTGGGGTACATGGAGTTTAAAGGAGTTACACAATACCTCCATCATCACTCTGTCTTGGCCATGCTCCTCTTCTACACGTACCTTCCATCCATGTCCATTACAAACTGTGTATCCCACGATACACGGTGAGTTCAAGATAAATGACAAACCATCCATGTATTTTTTCCATTTCTATGTAACGAACGCCATGTTATTGTACCTTGGTCAAGTGTTAGTATACGTCCATGATGTTTTACATGGCTTACCCTAGCCATTTTCCAGGGTCACATGGTTTGGGAAAGAATTTAGTATGTAACTCTAGTACGCGGCGTGTTCTCCCAAAAGTTCATCTTCCCTAAAGATAAATGGATACACAAAAAGTTTCACTAAACTACAGAATTTTTAGATGGTTATTCTAATTGGGAATTACCTACAAAATTCCCTAATTCATCATGTTCTACCCTAAAACCCATTGATCTGCCTATTAGGGATTTATGAAATTTTAATTTTTGATATAGAACCTTAATAATTGAAAAACATAAGGCATCATGAAAACTCTAATATTCCTAGCTCATTGAAAAAAATATGATGGTTTAGTTGAAGAATGATTACTAGATCACATTGGTCCCCTATCTGATTATTATATAAGTCAAGAACGGTGATTAACAACACCTTGCTTCATCGAATTTGATCATTTTTCATCTGTTGGACAAAGAGTGGAGTATATAGTAGGAGAAGAGATGTTTTTATCCATTGGAGTGTATTTATCCTAGGGTTTTGGGGATTGGTTTTAATTATATTTATCAAATTAATCCCCCTTTCAATGACACATCACCAATGTGACCCCGAATGAAACTCCTGGCGTGAACGAACATAGGTTGTTCCTATTGTAAACATGATTATATGAACATGGACTATATAACATAATTCTTATTTGAGACTCCAAATGATAGGTGATTATGTTTCAAATGAAACAATTCATGCATGATAAAATATTTTTAATATTTTTAATATTTTTTCATTGAGGCTCCTTGGGCCCTGTCTTCCCATGTCGACTTATCACCCAACTCCTAAAATATTCTTTGAAATATTCCAAAGTCTTATGGGTAAAAATCTAGTCAATAAATTATCCCCACATTAGGGATTTTCATCCCTAAAAAAATTCATAAGCACAAGGGAATAAACTGAGCTTCACATTGGACTCACATACTAGTGATCTCACCAAGGGTTCATGTTCTCCTAAAATGCATGCACATAGAGGAACCGCCATGTTCAAACCACCATCATGTCTAGATTCTTCCATGATAACATCGTGAAAAAAATAGGAACATGTATCCATAGATACGACAGGTGGGAAATCCCCAAGCACCATGATCCATATAGAGTCCTGGCTTCTAGTGGTACACCACCTCGCTAAACAAATTCAGTTACTAATGGAACCCCCAATTGACATCCACCACTCGATTAACAATAAAAAATCCTCATCAATAATTTTTCATTCATGGAATATGATGAACATGTGAGGGTATTTAATAACAAAATAGGGATACTAAAGAGTAAATATTGGTACTTTGTAATCCCTTCAACTATAAACCTCTAGATGTTACACAACTCGCCCAAACAGAGACACCTCCACACCCACTAATGGAATCCTAGCTGATTACGGATGGTTGGAAACAAATTCATACTGAGGAAAAATCATAAGGTCTAACTCTGCCACTACAAAACAATTCTAAGCAAGGATCTTCTTCTAGGGCTACCAAGAAAAAAGTAGTTGAGAAAGGAAACTCCACTAGCAATGCCAGGAATTTCTCCAAAACTTCATCACACAACCTCTCCCTAAACATGCAAGTCTAAGAAACATTTCCATCTATTATTGATACAATTTTATTTGGGTGGAACTGACTGGATGAAACCATTATTTGTCACATCATAAAAGTGTGTCTTGGTTGCAAAAGAATCCCCCTTCCTCATGTGTTCATAGCTAAATCAAACTATTCCTCATCCTCCACAAGCATGTCGCATTAAAACTAAATTCAAACACATGAGTGTATTAAAAAAATGAAGCTCTTCCTGATCCCACACTCCGTCTTACTGCGACCTTTGTCACAACTACAAACATGGGGTTCTACCAATGCCTCTTATCACCATGGTTAAACCACATGGAAGAAGTTGAAAGAAATGAGTACCCAAATAGGGTATAATAACTACTACAATAGAATCTATAAAGAACATAAGGGGTGCCTCTATTCTTCATTGTAAATTATAGGTCAACGGTCTCCATGGGTTGCAGTATTCCCCACCCACGTCCTCCATTTCCATGAGCCTGGCATGGATAACCTGGGGGTGATAGTGAAAATATTTTGAACCACCTAACACCTCATCCTACTCTTCTAGCTCCTTAACCTCATCTGACACCTTATGGAAATCATTTCTCTATGTGTTCCCTCTAAATAGGAGGATCATTATCTAGATCCCTCTCAGTAGTACTGTGGTTCGGACCATCTCTAGTGAGGTTTCCCTAACCATCGAAAGTGTAACACCACCTCTCCTATGGCTGACCTAATCCTCCGCACTACTCTTACGCTATAGGCCCACATGACTATGTCTATTAATGTTCATGTCTCATTCACTTCCATCCCATCCCATGTCATTTGTTAGATCCAAAAGATTCCTCATGCTCTTGACCACTACTTTGGGTCACATCCATATGTTTCTATGTCAGAAAACACACTAAAACTATATCTCATTCTTGCACTAGAATAGGTGGGAATGGATAGAGGAATCATAGAAAACCTAATCCCTAGAACCAAGCCCTTCACGTGGTTTTTTTCTCTTCAAAACTGATATCGGACTTTGTCTAGGAATTATCGCGAATGTTTGTGAACCTCTCTAAAAACCTCACCATTATCATGCTACACAGCCCATGCTACCGAATCTCTGGGATATTCACTCATATTGACATGGCTAGGTAAAACTAATTCATGAAGAGAATATAGAATTCCACCCTTTTGATCATCACCTCATCATGAGACTCTATCACCATACTCCACTATCACTCAACTAAAGCCTACAGAAGGCTTCCTGCTAGGACCACTATCCGATTAAAAGCCGTACTCACTAAGAAGAAAACTCACGTCACTCCCTCTATCTAGTCATCTGCTACCTAGGGGTATAGATCAGCCTAGAAACTCAAAGTTCTCTCCCTCTATAACTCAAGAAGCACACTCATCCTATGCGAAACCTTAGACTAAACTTCTAGTAAAACATTCTTCTAAATAGGTGGTGGAACTTCTGGAAGAGCATCCTGAGGTAACTCCTCAAAACCAGTTCCATATACAGAAGCCTCATCATGGGATGAATATTCATCACAATCACACTATGGAATCTTATATGGTTATCATCACGGTGAAAACCTAATATTGAATAAGGACATACAAAAATCAATGAGTATTTTTGGGGAGCTGACTCAAGAAGGAAAATAAAACCCAAAACCTAGTCCTATGTGATAGATGTATCAATTATTTATTTCTGACCAATTTTCTAATTATTGAGTGAAAAAATGGGTTATTAGAGTCGGGGTGAATGGATACGTCAGCCACTTCACCAACACCAGAACCTTTTTCATGGGATCTAAACTCGAAATATCCTAACACTATCATTATGAAACCCAAACCAAGATCATGACACTTCATTCCCAAATTTGAACTAAAATTCTATGAAACCACTATATCATGACCTGACCAACTGGGGCTAATACCAAAACTCCCCAAGCCTTCCTCAAATAGGCCAGTTACTGGTTACTAGCATCGAGTAGTCATATCACTCATATGTGAGGAATTTCCTATGTACATCTACACACACACACACATCTCAATGCTCCAAAAATATTGATATTTAAAAAACCACTATGTTTTAAATTCTTGCATACTTCTATATCCCAAAACTAGATTACAATTGAATTTCTGAAAGAAAACGAAGGGGAAAAAACTAGAACTAAATAAAATTTTAAAAATGTCCAACCAGCTATGGAGGAGGGGATCCCTATCAACTAAAACTGATAAAATTCTCCTTATCCCTACTCTGTTGAAACAATAGGTATTTCTCACTCACTAAAACCATGTCTCCCTGGGTCTATGTGGACTCCTTCAAAAGTAATGTGGTCTGAAAAAGATAAAAAACATCTGTCGAAAAATCCCATGTAGGGGTCAGTATAAAAACACTTAGTAGGTTCTACATAAACCCATAAAGAAAAATGAAAAAACTCGAATGAAATAGTTTTCTCGACCTATCTTGAGGGAAAAAATCGAGATAGAAAATATATCTTGAACGATGCTCAGTTGTACATGACAATTCAAATCATTCAATAAGGATTTTCAATCCTAACAGGTGAAATAATCTCATAGACATCCAGAAAATCACCCAGATACACCTATCTCAGACTCCACGTCTCATAAGGTTCCAACCTCATATTGAGTAACTTGATTCTATTTTTGAGTAGTAATCATAACATAAAACCAAGAGAAAATACTCAATGAGATCAGCCATCCCATATGGAACCTATCTGAGTGATACAATCCATTGGGAACAACTCTACCATTAATAATGGTACATCCAAGAGAATGTGGTCTATCCATAACATCAGACTAGGTATATCTCTAGTGCAAAGCATCAGATGTCCTACTACCATCACCTTGAACCCAACACATGCTATAGAAAAAATTAAGTGGCCTGCCCCTCACCACAGTACCCAATTGAGGGATCACTTGTCTATCCTATGAACCCCACACATTCTATCTAACTGGAGATAATGGATGGACCCACACCTCACACATTTCTAATATTTGGGGGAGTAATTCTCTTAACTAACATGTGAAACCTCTTTCTCCATTCTATGGAGTATCTGAAACCTCAGTCCATCGAGGGAGCACTAACTCCAATCTAGGTAACATTCACATATAGTGGAAGGGCCTAATCCTCATATGTGTATCCCACAACCAATAGATCCCACTCCAAAAGAGTACCCACTCCCCATTGCTACCCAAAGATGGGGGATTACTACACCATAAGTGAGGAACTATACCTTAAAATGATAGGGGAGTACCACTCAAATAATGGAGTAACTGAACCTTATTACGATAGGAGATTACTACTCTATGGATCAAGGACCCACCCCATTACCTCGTAGGGGAGTACCACTCAGTGGATAGATGACCCAAGACCTATAGGAAATGGGAGTATTGAATCTTTCAACTCATACACTATACGGTACCCACACCCTTACATGAATGTTGAGTACCAACCCCAAGCTAGAGGACCTTCTCCCTTGTATGACAGTGGAGTAAATACTCTCTAAGAAGAACATGAATGGAGGACCCATACCCTATAACGATAATGGAGTATGTACTCCTATAATAGAGTAATTGCTCCATAAAATGGTGGGGGTGCACCCACAATATCTATATATTATATATGGAGGACTCACACCCTTGTATAACAAGAGAGTATTGCACAACTATACGAATATCATAGGGAAACCTGCACCCTAGTCATCAGGGGAGTAACACCCCCGGAGAAAAACATCCCAATTTTAACAAAACCATACCCACGTCATGATGAGTCCATTATTTACCTATGTATAGAGGTAAGGGAAATCTGTATCTTAAAGATATAGGAAAGTACCAGTACCAGTTAATCTATTCATGAACAAAATTGATCCCAACTTCGGCATGGTAAATCTTCATAAACATCTTAAATGATTTACACCACCTCGTATCTTGTAAGCTGTAATGGAGGACACCATTGAATTTTAAGTAGAAAATAACATAGGATAGGATTATCACAATCTAGAATCCAAATCTCTAGGAAGATGATTCAGAAGACATAAAATCCTTGGAGAATCTCCCTAGAGTACACAGTGTGCACCGGGGCATATATGGGGTGTGAGACCACTTGAGAACCAGGCCATGTATAATGTCTACATGACTTACCAACCCATGTAGGGGTACACATCGAGTAAATGAGGTACACTCCATGTCAATCATCACATGGTCCATGGAATATTTATACTTCTACATGAACCGGCTATCTGTGTCACTTACACATCATGTATCCCATAACACATGGTGTGTTCAGGCTGAATGAACACCTACTCGTGTAGTACTCCCATGTTTGTGTATCTGACCTTGTTTTTGTGTACCTTCAACATTTTTTAGTACATGACCATGTAGTTTCACATGACTAACCCAATCCATGTCCAAATGTATCAATGTTTGGGGCACTACACTGCGTATGAACATGGTACACAATGTGTAGAACCAAAATTTTGTCCTCCCCAAATAGTAAGTTCTACACGACATGTTTGACTAAAGTACACATTTTTTATATGATAATTATTGTAATGAATTACATAAAAAACCCTCTAATTTATCTCATTGTTACCCAAAACTAATTGATCTACCAATCAGGGATCAATAACATTCAAATCTAGTCTCTAGAACATCAAAAAAATGCATAACAAATGGGATTGAAACCAAAACACAAATATTCCTACCTATTTGGTGAAACTCCAAATATTAGTTGAATAATGATTCCTAGATCATTCCAAAACTCGATCTAATGACGATATTCATTTTTAAGTGATATCGGAAGAAAATTTCTGAATCGATTTGTCTTGTAGTCATCCATCATCCAATGATATGAGGATATGGGAGGAGAGGAGATACGCTAATCCATTGGTGTGTCATGCGAGTTAAGGTTGGGGGAGTAATTTGTTTTAATTAAATTAAACTAATTAATTCCCCTTTCAACACCATGTCCCCAAAATTATCTCAAATGAAACTCCAAATACGGATGATCTTTGGTTTCTCCTAGGACAAACATGATGTTCCAGACTCAAACAGTTTCTCATAAATCTGATCCGAGACTCTAAATGGGATTTATTTACCTTTGAAGAGAAAATTCATGCCTAAAATAAAATATATTTAATAATTTTAATATCACTATTCCAAGGCTCCAGGGGCCCTGGGATCCCACATCAACTTAGTGACCATCTCAAAAAATATACTTTGAAATATTCTAAAGTCTTATTGGTTGAAACCCGACTCATTATGACTTAATTATTTTTTCAAATACAAATTGACAGAAGTAACATTTATCTTATTTATACATCCATGATTCACTCATTTTCCTAGAAAGAATCTTCTTGCAAAATCAACAGGGCATTTTATTGAAAGATAATTAGTTCACAAGCTCATCCAATAATGGATTAAAACTTGTGATGGAATGAATTTCATCATTTTGGTATCACTAGTGGAAAAATATTTTTCTACATTGTAAATAGAATGTATGTTTTATAAAAATTTATGCCATAATGTTCAATAAGAATCTTTTAATTCTAGTTAATTTGAATCACTGTTAAATACATTTTCAATCCATTTTTGTACCAATTTTTATTAATAACAGATGCCTAAAAATAGATTCTTTTTAATCAACATTAGTATTTTTATTAAAATCTAATAAATATATTTTATTAATATAATGCATACATTTTTATTAATTCTGAAGTTGTAAAAAGACATTTTGGGATGAGTTTTTAGAAGAATTTATGTATTTAGTCATTAAAAAATACTAAATGTATTTCCCCCTCATTCGTCAAATTAAAATTTTCTAGAAATCATAAAACCCATGAAACATGACAATCCTCCCCGATTCATTTGGATCAATAATCATTACGTGATATATTTTTTGTCATCATTTTCATCATTTGTATTCTCAATTACATCATGTAGACTCGTCACTTAATTTATTCGGCCTATTGATCTCAATTTTTTATTCTTATTTTTTCACACCACCATTTCTGGGTCATGTTTTTTTATTTTTTACAATTAAAGTTTCATCAATAAACATTTTATAAATCTTCATCAAAATTGTTTAGAATCTTTGTGTTTTTTAAGTAATTTTGTTAGAATATTAATTCAGTGCTTTTAGGTTATAAAATGTATTCATTTAATTATTTACATATAAATCATTTTCAATTATAAATTATTTTAGTTATAATTAATTTCTTATTTTTGAGGTATTTGTGGTTATATTGGTAATAAATTGTTTGTTTTCAAACAATTCACCCCAATTTTTCAATAATAATTTTTTTTTAAATTTGAAGGATCATTAATAACCATTTAAGATATCCATATCAAATAGTTGTATAATCTCTATATTGTTTTGTGGAATATTTATTTTTTATCTTTAGATTATTAATTTTATAGTTGTTAGTTATAAATTGAATACATTTATATAAATATTTATAATTTTTTTCAACTCTAAATTATTGGGGTTTTAAATATCTTCAAATTTTTGATGTATTTTTAAATATTGTGGTTATAATTTTTTTTTCACCTCTCCATTTTGGATTTTTTTTCATTGTTTAAAATGTTATGTTCATCAATCACCAGTTCAGACCTATCCATCACGCATTTTTAGAGTCTATAAATTACATAAGTGGAATATATGTTTTTTATTTTTTATAATATTAATCTAGTAGTCATTAGTTTTTAAATTTATTAATTATTTTTTTATAATTACATAGTTTTCAGTTATAAAATTATTTTTTGTTTCATATTTTCTATATATATTTATAAATGATTCATTTTTAATTTCATTATTGTGAACATTTTTTATAATTATATGATCAAAGATATATATATTTTTATTGAGTTAAATGTTTTGATATTAGAGCATATGTGATGCAATAAAACATTTTTGTGTAGCTTTACACAAAAATAGTACATGAATAATAAAAAATCTCTAATGATTTGCCCAATTTTTTACACAAAAATCAGTATTTTTTGAATATAATCATTTATATAATTATTTATTTTTTTTCAGGTATCAATTTAAAATTAATTGGTTTCCTCTAAATTAAAAAAAATAAAATATATTTTGTGGCATAAAAATATTATTAAATAAATTAGATTAAATTATAAACATGCACACAAATTTAGAATAAATAAAATAAAATACATTTGATTATAAAGATAAAAAATGAATATGAAAATTGATTTTATATTTACATGTAAATGTTTTATTGAAATCAAAAAAATATCTAGTTTTAAGTACTTATATAGAGTGTTTGAATATGAGAAGTTAAATTATATATAAATCAAGGGTGATATGATTTTCTCGTTGTTTATCCATAATTATTCATATTGGATCTATCATGGTGAAATTATAATAAATTCAAAATCTAAAATTGATGAAAATATTCACTATAAGACAAGGGATCATATTGAATAATAAATTAATGAGGTAGGCATTAAAACCCTTGAAAAAATTGTAAAAATTTAATGATTTTCTATATTTATAGAGAATCCACTTTTCTCATGTTGCACTAAATTTATAGTGTTATCATCAGTTCTAAGATTACCTAACTTGAATTATATAAATGGGTTATGTTATAAAGGATTCCCTGAAGTACATTAAATTTTAAAATGGATACTCCTACAATGAAACATACTTCCATATTCTCATTATGACACCAATAAAATATTATAACAAATGGGATTGGGGTATCAAAATAAAGAAGATTACCCTAGTGATTTTGTGTTTTATAGAAAAGAATAAAAATGTTTATCCAAATGTCCTAAGTGTGGTATAACACAAATGACACCACACTCCCCCAGCTTTTCCCCCACATTCAACATCAACCTCTCAAAGGGTTAAGTCATTCTACTTTTATGGGGACGCACCACTCTCCGGGACTCCATCAATTTCTTCCCTCTGAACAGTAAACTATAGCTGCTCTTCCGACCACATATTCCATTCCAGACCCCATTTTTGGTCTTGTTGGGTGTTATATATGGTGGTTTGGTATGTTTTGGTGGCCGCGGTAGGTTTGTTTTCTGAGTATTTAGGGAGGTGTGAATTTGGGTTCTTTGGTTCTATCTACTATATTAATTATCTTTCTTGGAAACTGTATAGTAAACAAAATACTCGATATTACATAGCTATTAAATTAGGCTTTATTTTAGTCAAATTTAGCGGCTTTCACAAGGGTTTTGGGATTTGTTGGTTGGGTGTTCACTAATTTTCCTTGAGTCATGAGTAACATTAGTTATTCTTACTCCTTGGTGTTTTAATTTCCTTCTGGACTATGTTTTGGGACTTTTCTATTTTCTAGAGATCTTTAGTTCCCTGATAGAAGTTTATCACTTCTTGTTGAAGCCTCAGTCTATTAAAAAACTCTACTCTTTCTTGTTGATTCTAATGTTCCTTTTGGTCGACTTGTGTGGTGGTTTTTTATGATGATTTGGGATATGATACTTCAGTGGACTATGATTTTTCAATGTGTGACATGTTTTTGAGTTTTTATTGGATTAGTGATTATTTATTAACATCAATGTCAAAATTATGGATTCTTTTTATGTTCGTATTAAAGGAAATTATAGTATTTATAGTGCATTTTTGTATATGTTTACGGTGTTCCTATTTATTATGTTGATGTCTGTTTGTTTTATTTTCTCAAAGGCTACTAATGATGTTCTTTGATGATCAAAAGGAAACAGGTGGGTGAGTGTCTTGTTTTTACTATCCACTTTTTATGATTATGTTTAGGATACAGTGGTGAGATAGATGGTTTTTTATTGTTATTCATTGGCATACTGGTGATTCTGGTTCTCATCTCTCTCCTGGATGAAGTTATATTCTGATTGAGGTTTCTTAGGGTATTTTAGAATGAAATTTCTAAACTGTTCAATGGTGCTTCAATTATTGATGTTGTTATCATAGAGACAATGATGTAGGTTACGGTGATATTTTAGTCTTAGACTCTTGATAGTGTGATCAAGGTGATGTTTATGTCTTGTAGTTGTGGATAATAATTTTGAATATTTCATTATGAAATTCTATTCTGAATTTGTTTTATATTAGTTTTTTTGGTTAGGGGCTTGTGCGGGTTTCCAACATACCCAATATTTCTTTTTCTATAAAATGATAAAAATTAAATGTTGTATGGTATATCCTGATATAATATGGCTGGAAAATTAAACACTATTTCATTCTTAAGAACTGATATCAGTCCTACAAATAACAAAATTTATACCTTCCAATAATTCTATATTTTATGTATCTATTTGAAAAAAATGATGTAAAATGGATATTGCAGAGTAGAGATGAGTGAATATCTGATTGAATATTATGTCACCCTGATAATTAAAAATATTGGATGATATTTGATAAATAATTTTATTATTTTCTAATTGAAGCTAGAAATGTCAGAATGGGGAAATGTAGCATTGGAAGGAGTCCATATCAGAGTCTCACTAGACAACATAGTTCCTAGATTTTTTGTTGTTAGCTTAAAACATGTCCCTAGAGGTATGCATGTAGAAAAGACATGTCATTATGTCATTACTGATTTCTGAACCAAAACATATATGGAATGATATTGATGTGTATCATTTAGATTTTTTTGAATATTATGGGAGATATGTGTAAAGATTTATTATTCATATAAGAAAGAGTATTTTATAATATGTGCTATGATACCTTTCACTATATATGAATTTATTTCACATGGAAACTTATCTGGATATAATGCTAAGGGTAATAAATCATATTCAATTTGTGAAGAATATACATTATATTATCTATTACATAATGGAATAAAAATAGAGTACACGAGACATTATATATTTCATAAAATAGATCATCCATATAATAGATTGAAAAAATAATTTAATGGATTAGAGTAATATAAAATCCCCCAAAACCATTATCAGCTAAGGAATATGATGATAAGGTAAAAAATATTAATTTCAAATTAGGAAAGAAAGGTTGTTATGGCCCCCAAAAGATATTTGTAATAATGAATATACCCTGTTCAAACTAAATTATTTGATATGTTTAGAGATAAAACATAACATTGGCATTATAGATGTTGAGAAAAACATATATGATAGTTTGATTGGAATATTATTAGAAAAATGGAAATAAAAAAGAAGTATTTCTGGATTGATTGATCTTGATAACCATAGGAATACGTTTGTAATTTCCTCCAAATATGAAATAAAATAAAACATATTTACATCTTTCTTGTCACATATTAATCTAAGGGGAGAAGTTGATTTTTTTCTCAATTTCAACATGGTATTGAGGTAACCAATAAACATTCATAAAATGTAATGAATTTTGTGTCATCTAATGATTTTAAATTAGAAAATATGAATTATTGTGACTATCATGTATTTATAAAACTAATATTACCATTCACATTATGTGGTATAATAATGATACCTATCAGAAATACTACCACCAAATTATGTTATTTTTTCAATTTAATTTATAGAAAAAATTCTTCCAAAATTCATAGATTATTTTTAGAATGAAGCTTATCTCATTATTTTTTATGTAGAAATTTTTTTTCACTAATTCATTTTCATATAATGGTTCACCTGGTGATTCTTTTGGTGTGAGAGATAATAATATGTGGTCATATTTACATATATTGGATATATTAGTTTTGAAATATCTATGAATATTTGGAATGGATTTGTTAAAAATAATTATCTACTAGAGGCCTTTTCTATTGAAATAATTATATCATAAGAGAATATAAAGTTTTTTACTGGTTATTTGTATGAATTAGAGAACAATGGTCTTTCTATATCATGACATTTGATGGTTGATAGTGAAGGTAGATGGATTCATGGATTAGTGGTAATATTTATTCCATGTGATGAAGTAATGTAAGAACATTTATACATCTCAAAAAACATATATGAGGTCCAACCTTATATATCATCATATATAACTAGATTAATTATACGTCATCTGAAAAGAAATGAAAAATTTTAGACTATTGAGAACAAAAGAAATTTTTTACATGGTTTTTAGAGATATTAAACACAAATTTATCATCATCAGAAATATTCAAATTATTCGTAGGGTAATTTCTATTAATGTGACCATATGTTCATGTTTTTTATTAATCGTTACAAATTTTACACAAAAATCATTATGAAAAGAGTGTTAGGTCAGAATAATACAAAGCAACACAAGAGGAGGGGGGTGTGGATTATGCCTTTTCAAAAAAACATCCACAATTTTGGATTTTAGAACCCTCTGCGATTACATATATTTTCATTGTATTTTTCTTTATATAATACAATTAGCGGATAAACATAAAGAAATAACACAACTTTTTATAGTGGTTCGGGGCACTAAGATCCCCCAGTCCACCATATTAAATTCTCTCTATGTGAGCTTGGTGAATTTCACGAGTATAATCAACTTATCACAGGACCGAATTTTAAAACCGAGTGAAGTAAATTGGCATCATTAGAATAAGGATAGAAAAATTATATCCTCCTAGTTCTTTAATAGTGAAAAAAAATCTGCAGCTGAGATAGAGAAGCTAATACTCCACCACAACTGAGTACAAGCACTTGAAACTCCAATAAATCAAAAGAGTTTGAATTGATGATAATAGTCTATAAATAAAATATTAAATAGAAGAAATTAATAGTTGATGGATATTCATCTACATAAATAATAGTCTTCAATTGAGAACGATTCTAAAGTTATCATGCTTACACAATGATCCTCAATATAAAAATAGAAAAAAACAGAGCATCGACAATCTTACAAAAGAATGATATTGGAAAATATATATCCGAAGAATAGTCTTCTATCATTGTTGATTGTTTGATATAGAAATGTAATAAATAATTTCACCAGAGTATGTTATTTTATAAAAATATATTCCTCGTAAAAACTCATCATTTAAAAAAATGTACAAATAGAAAATATAATGTAAATATCCTACTTCAGAATTCCAGATCCACAAAAGATACCTAATAAACAATAGAAATAGAAACTAAATATAAATTATTGGATTCGTTAAATCCTTTAAGAATATGAGAAATGTTCTCCATTGAAAATCGTTCTAAAAATTAAATAAAATGAGCATTAAATTAGTCGAAAATGAGCACTGAAATATCCCGAAATTCCATCAAGACCGTTGTATAAATCTGGCCAAATATCACTGATTAAATCCCTATATATGAAAATTAGAATATAAGATTCCTTTATAAAATGAAAAATTATAAATGTAGGATATAACTATGTAGAAATCATCTATCAAACATAATTTTGATGATAAAAATACGGTTGATGATTCATATGTTTCTCTCTAAAATGTATGGTTCATTACGTACGTTGGGCTCTTCAACCATACATTCTTCCCATGATAAACATATGGTTCCTTTAAAATGTTTGTTTCTTTAACCATACTTTTCAAATAATGTAGGGTTGTTTAACCAAATGTATTGTTCTGAACATAGGGTTAAGATACCATACATTATCTTTCCAGCATAAGGTTGAATAAAAATTCACGGTTCATGATTCATATACACTATAAAAATCATAGGGTTTATTCTATACATTACACTTATCCATGTAGGGTATGAGAAGGGTTTGAAGAATATATAAAAATGGATCCTGAACACTTTATGAAATATGATTTTTGAACTAAATGTTTTAAAATAGTTTCATAATAAATATTATAAATAATGTTAATTATCATAAATACCATTAAAGGTAAATCATTAGTAAAAAACAAGGCTCTTTGTGATCATCAAAATCATAAGAAGTTATGGATTATTATTGAGAAAATATGTGCACAACAATCTCCCAATTTTTTATGATCACAAAACACATAAAATATTTAGCACAATATTGAATTTTTTAAATCCATTTGTAGAAAATAATTAAAATTTATTTAAAAAAATTTAGAATACCCATTTCAATGAATTATTTCGATAAAATGAAATGTTTCCTTCATCTAATCCCCCATTTTGATATAAAAAATAAAGTGTAAATAAATTTAAACACTTTAAATTTTCATAAAACCATAAATGAATGTTATAATTTAATGTTTGGATAAAAATGATATGTAATCTAGCACTAGAGATAAATATAATAGAATATGAAATAAAACACATAAAAAAATAATGAAATATCATTAATAAAATCTATTCAAATACATTAGAAAGCCTAGTTTTGGAAAAGGTTAGAAATCTTGTCTTGTGGATGGTAAAAGGGTTTGGTCATGGTATATTTCTAGTACTAGTTCTATAGGGGCATGAACAGCTTGAAAAACCACTTCCCATTAGGCTATCTGTAGTTGCAACATTTATGTAAGATTATATCCCAACTTCCTTATCAAAATTCTTGAATCCTGACTCAAATGAATATTTTCAAGTAAATTGACATTAAAAAACTTCTGATGACTCCCATCTTTCACTATAAACTGAACGAACTGATCACATAACCTGTTGAGAAAACTCCTGCATCGGGTTCAAATGATGATAGTTATTCAATATGAAATATTTTTTTTTTGTCTCACAAGACTGACAAAGGTGAACTATTGAAGGGATGATTCTGAAACTTGTTGTCGATTTCTTCCAGGACAATTGTTATTGCTTGAAAACTTCTAATCAGATATGGTGTGATTGAAGAGGTAGAGGTAGAAGAACTGTCCTAATTAACATTTCCACCTATTGACTCAAACTATCTTCCAAATACCATTTCAGGTCTGAAAAATATTTTTTGGAGATAGATTCAAACATGATATTTCTAATATCATCAATCATTTCCCTTTTAAAAGTATCAAAATCATTCTTTGATAGAGAAAGTTCTTAAATATTTTGAAGCTGAGTCTAAACAAACTCACACTCTATCCGTGGGGATGATGAATTCCCAAAATCAACTTATAGTTTTATCAATTCCTCTAGCTCCTGTACAAGAATATAATTCTCCTCCCGAACCTTATTGAACATAATCACAGGATCTTGAATCTTATTTGTCAAATAATCATATGTCCTTTCATCTGGTTTTTGGACAAATTAACTGCCATAATGGATAAGGGAATTATAACGACCCGATGTTTTTAATGGAAATTCCCTTCTTATAAATATGGCATAAAATCACATAATAATGATATAATAAGTGATAAGTAAACTTTATACATAAGTTTGTCACTTCTGTGTTTTGAATTTTGGAAATTTGACATACAAGGTTGTGTTCAAGATGTTTTTTGGAGTCCGATAAGAATAACATAATTTTTTAGTGAATAGTTACCAACCATAATGAATTGTAATATACCCTTATGAATAGTGATATTCCCTAATGAATAGTAACCTCAGATATGGTGGAATAAAAATAATATTCATGTTCGAAGTATGATATACCTAATTTTTAGAATGAGTTAATGAATATTTTAAAACTGGTTTTGAAAATAAATTATTATTTTAATTAAATATTAAAATAATCATATTTTAAAAATTATTTTTGAAAAATGGACATCATTTTTGTATTCTGCATGTCGAAAAATGGTTAGGGTTAATTTTTGGTATTTTTTTGAAATACTTGAATTTTTTGATGAATAGTAGAATTCAATAATTTACAATAAATGCTAAATAATGGATCAATTGAGTCATCGATGATGCTCTGCTAATGTAAGCCCACTTGGTTCAGGATCACATGAAAAAATCACTATTCTTGGTCATGGAATACTTACTATTTCTTGTCTTGGGAATAAATAATAAATTAATGATTATAATATCATTAAATCACTCCTCTCCTCCACTATAAAAACCCCTCTTCACTCCCTCTTATCTCCACTCCTCTCAAGCTCCATGCCTTCTCTAAATTCTGCCCAAATCTCTCCCCAAGGTCCTCCCCCACGTAAAAAATCTCTCAGTCTACTCAAAATACAAAAACCTCTCCCCATAAGAGGTTCTCAAAAGAGTAAGTCTCAGGAGTAAAACTCCTCTTCCAAAATTTATTCTTTTCTTTTAAGATCTTTTCTTTTTTTTTATTTCATTCCTCACCTCCCTTCACCATAATATAATGATAAATACAATAACATACATTTAATGTAATTTATTCATGCTAGTGTAATATTTCATTTTCTTCTCCCCTTTCCCCAGCCTTTTATTTGAAAGAAATGAAAGCACCGTTTGAGATGTGCTAATTTAGCACATTCAAGGACAACAATTTATCAATTTCTATTATTATCATTAATTCTGGTAAGGAAACCATTTGTGTTGTGGTTGAACCATATTATTATATATGTAATATATCCTATTTTTTGTTCTATAATCTTTTGGTACAAATGGAATTAAGTTATAATGAAATACACATTCTTTGTAATCAAATCCACCGATTAAAAAAAACTGTTATCACTAATGATATTTATATAATAATTCTACATCACTCTAAGTAACCTAATTAAAATTAAAACCATGTAATCTCCTGGATATTAACAATAGAATGTATCTTCTATTCTGTACAACCACTTTCCTCTTGCATATAATCCAAACTTGAATATAAGTGAACCGATCTTTTAAAGCCAAGTAAACAAACGAGCGTGAACAATGAAATTAAACCTTATTACTAATCCGAAAGGATTTGAATGAAATAAAAAGAGTTATAATAAATCAATTACATATAGAAGAGGTTCTGGACTTATGAATTAATAATCCTAATTTTTTTATTCTTCTCATTAATAACAAGTGAAGAACACCACCAGATTTGAGGTAAGTGATCCTCTCTTTTTATCTCTTAATCAAGATTGTCCACTATACTATGACATTATATGTGTACTATAAAATTATGGGGTATGTTTAATAACCTCCCCCATACTTCATTCTGGGTTTATAATTTATTAGAAACCCCATTTATCTCTCATAATTCCCACTTGGTCACACCTGACACCATGCCGAAAAAATCATAACGAATTCTACCCGAACATTCTCTGTTCTTTCGGGTTGCCTTATCTTTATTTAAAAATGGAGTTATCTTATCTATCTATGTGAGTATTATGACTAATTTTTATTTGTACAATATTATTATATCAAGACCCTTTCATCACATTCTTTCGCGGATATACATTATTTTGAAAGATTCCCTCCTTATAACTTTCCAATAAGCCAACCTGTTTGAAGGGGACTTCCCAAATTTTTACCCAAATTTAAATTTCACTCTATCCTATGTTTTAAAAAACCATTGTATTTATAAAATATGTATTTTTATTATGAAAACATTATTGGTTCAATTATTATTTTATATAAATTAATGTCTTATTTTCTATTTGAAAAGCTCTAGATTGTTTTCCTTAAAACCACAGAAAAATGTTTTAATGCTAATGCTTCTAAAATACATTTGTTATATGTTGTCACTTATATTTAAAACCACATACCATTTTATATTCCTATTTTACCGCATGAATTTCCATGTATATTCTAATCCCTTCCTTTCGTGGACACTTTCGATATACGCCCATTGGATATGTTTTATGTCATGATTGTTGTGCCCAATTCATTCCATAGGTAACCTTATGTTTATACATGGTTGATTATGTATGGATATTTATGTGGAAATATTATTTATGTGGAAATAATATTCATGAATATGTTGATATGGGTGTGCCCAGATAGCGCTCTAATGCATTGGGTAAGGATAAGTCTCATGAGATGCGATGTGAAATGGGATTGGCGGTTAGCCTTGACCTGTACTGAAATGGGAAACGGGATTGGTGGTTTGCCTTGACCCATACTAAAGATATGATTTTTGATTATGCAAAATTTATATGATTCCATTTTTATATGATCCCATGCTTATATTAAATGTTTTTATAAGTTTCATTCTTTGTATATCATTATGTCTTGCCTCCTAACTCATGTGCTTGAGATTTATCCTTATGTTCATTAATTTACTGGGATTTTTTGCTCATCCCTTTGTTCATGTGTTCCCCAGGGTACCCTATGCAGATGTAAGAGCTCAAAGGAAGTTAAAATCTCTTTATGGAGATTAAATTATGATGTTTTTTTAGTCCCATGTTTTATGTTATATGTACCTAGTCTTCCAAGACACTATACTTAACGATCCTTGGCTTGTACTCTAATGATTAATTATGCATAAAATCATGAAATGTCATATGTTAAAGGTTTTGGTCGCTATAGTTGGTATCATAGGATGGTATAGTTATTTTTTGGAGATTAGGAATAGAGCACCTTAGTGAGAACCTTAAGGATGAGACTAAGTATAAGGAAACAATCCTAAATTTTGGTGAGTATAGAGTAAGTGGTTTATCAAGAAAATGCATCCCTATCGGGATACGAGTAGGTAGAGGCAGCTCTTGAATAGATGTATTTAGGGGTAAAAACCGAAAACACCACTTTGAGCTAGACTCGAATGGGAATTGGTGCATGATAATGGGCCTTGCTACACTCTTTTTTATGACACTCCTGGGGGATATACTTTGGTAGATTCACGAGCTCAGTAAAAACCATAATTAAGGGACAGAAAAATCCCATAAGAATATAAGTTAAGAAATAGATCGAGGATGACCTAGATATACACCTAAGGATTCAAAAGTTAGGATATACTTCTTATTTATAAGATTATCCTTTAATGATCAATGTTTCATTTTTATGCTCAATAGTTAAGTATTCAAGACCTCTAATTATACATTCACTTTCTTATTTAATGTCGGGAAATAGATAAACACGTTCCAAAAACCAATGTGATATGCAATGTAATGATTGACCTAATGAAATGCTTGATGTGATGGAAGCGGGTGCTCAAAACATCATGGAATTACTTTCTCAGCTGGCACGAGTTATGAATAATAACTTGAATTAGGTGGAACGTCCCCCTCCTCCAAGAAAATAGTATGTTTCTGTATAATCCTTCTTGCAGAAAAGGCCTCCCCTGTTTAGTGGGTCTTCTGATCCCCTCCTTGCAGAACAATGGATTAACACCATTGAAAATATTTTCTCTTTCCTCCAATGCTTTGAAGAAGAGAAAGTTGTACTAGCAGTCTATCATTTTGACGGGGAAGCTGAGCAGTGGTGGACACTGATCAAGAATACAAATTCCCATGAGGGAATTGATTCCAATGATTTGGAAAAATTCAAGAGGATGTTGTTCAACAAATATTATCCTCGAACCCTCAATCTCCAGATGGAAATAGTGTTCGTTGGACTCAAGTAGAAGGAAGAGGAGTCTATCGGGACGTGTGAGGTGAACTTTAAAAGGCTTTCAAGTTACGCCTCTAGCTTTTTCATGAACACAGAAATCAGGGTGGATCAATTCTTTAGTGGACTAAAGTCAATTCTATGAAAAATTTTGTTAATTCTAGACTTCGAGAGCTATGAGGAAATTGTTAATTATACCCTCAAGTTTGAAATGGAGATTGGAAACTCTCAGTGGTCTCATGGGACTAGAGACATGAAGAGAAAAATGGAGAACAACATGGGCAGTTCATCAAACAAATCCCATGATGGAAAGAAGCCTCACATTCCCCTTTGCGAGAATTGTGGGAAGAAGAATCTTGGTGACTATCACAAGGTAACCATGAATTGCTTCAAATGAAGGATGTTGGGCCATCTGGCCAAGAACTGCCGAAGGGATACGAAAAATCCTGCTAATGTTGAAGAAGAAAGGAAGGTTTAGAACAACACTCGGCCTGCAGTCTAGTGTTATAACTACAAGGATCTTGGGAATTTTGCGAACAATTTCTCTAAGATGAGGGTTGTCAGAGGAAATCTGCAACAACCTCCAAGGCAACAAGTAAGGGCTTATTCTATCACTACTGCTGAGGTGGAGCTAGAAAATGATGTGGGGGATAGGTACGCTTGTTATTCATTCAAGAATATAGAACGTACTATTTGATTATTTTTCTACACATTATTTCATATCCTTCAAGATTAGTTGAACTATTCAAACACCACCTCAAAATTTGGAGGAAATGTTATCTATGAGAACAGCGAATTGGGAAATTATTGCATCGATGGTTTATAACTCCTCCTCGGTTATTGTTTTGTGGACTGAACCTCCCAGAAAATCATTTCATACTTCCTTTAGTGGAGTTTGACACTATCTTGGGTGTGGATTGACTATCTTTTTACAAGGCCAACATCACCTTCTGGGAAAGGGAGATTACTCTTCACATCCTGAATAATCCTCCGATTCTTTACAAGTGCAAGGAGGAAGATGAGTCTCCTTTAGAATCTTCATTTCAAATTTGGATATTTATTCCTTATGACCATGCATACCTAGATCAAATTATTGAGACAAGGGAGAGAATAATGCTTGAGGATATGCCCATTGTGAAGGATTACACTATTGTATTACCCGAAGAGTTGTCTGGTCTTCCTCATGAACGAGAGGTTGAGTTCTCAATTGAATTTATCTCGGGATCTCTACCATTCTCAAATACACCTTATAGAATGGCTATCGTAGTGTTGGAAGAGCTGAAGAAGTAGGTACAGGAGAATATGGAGAAGGGTTTCATACGCCTGAGTGCTTCACTGTGGGGGTGCTCCAGTCCTCTTCGTCAAGAAGAAGGATGGATCAATGCACCTCTGCATTGATTGTCGTGAGCTCAATAAAATCACTATAAAGAACAAGTAACCCCTTCCACGAATAGATGAATTTTTCAATCAGCTTCGTGGGGATAGTTATTTATCTAAGTTGGACCTTCGGTCGGGATATCACCGAATAATGGTAAGGAAGGAAGATATTCCCAAGACTTCCATTAAAACGAGGTATGGACACTATGAGTTCATATTGACGCCCTTCAGACTCACTAATGATCTGTAAATTTTCATGGATTTAATTAATAGAGTCTTTAGAGATTACCTAGACATATTTGTGGTGGTCTTTATTGATGATATTCTGATATACTCCAAGAGCAAGGAGGAACATGAGGAGCATTTGGAAACTGTGTTAAAGACCATTCGAAGGGATAAGTTTTATGTAAATTATAGTAAATGTGAGTTCTGTATGGAGGAAGTATTATTCTTGGGGCATGTTATCACAATGGAAGGGATATCTGTGGAGCCTTCCAAGATGAAGGCAATTGAAGAGTGTCCAAGGACAACTTATGTAACAGAGATCCACAGTTGTTTAGGTCTAGCTGGGTATTATTGACAATTCGTGAAGAACATTTCACGATTTTCAAACCCAATGACCAAGATGAAATGGATGGGAGGAATGTTCATCTAGACACAGGAATGTGAAGACTGTTTCAAAGAGTTGAAATAGAGGTTTATCACTGCGTCGGTAATCACACTCCCTTGAAGTGGAGAACTATTTGTGGTGTATAGTGATACTTATAAGAAAGTATTAGGCTGGGTGCTAATGAAAACTGACAAAGTGATCACCTATGCCTCAATAAAGCTGAACACCCATGAGAAAAACTGTCCCATGCATGATCTGGAGTAGGCGGTTCTGATCTTTGCATTGAAAATATGGCGGCATTATCTCTATGGGGAAAAATGTGAGATATATACTAACCACAAGATTCTCAAATATATATTCACACAGAAAGAGATTAATATGCGCCAATGAAGATAAATAGAGCTCATCAAGGATTATGACTGATCAATCCACTACCATCCCGGTATGGAAAAAAAGGTGACAGATGCTCTAAGTAGAAAGGATCTGACATCTTTATCAATGATGAGAATTGAAAGGGATCCGATCTTTTTAGATTTGAAAAGGATGGACATAGGAATTATTAAGGGAGTAACATCATCAATCCTTTCTCAAATGATTTCTCAACCATCCCTCATGGAGAAAATAAAGGTTTCTCAAAGAAAGGACTTTTAAATTCAGAAAAGGGTGGAAGTTGTTAAAAATGGGAAATCCACTAATTTAAAAATTGAGGAGGAAGGAGTTGTAAGATTTGGGACACAATTATGTGTACCATATGATCCAGAGATAAAGAATGAGATATTGAATGATGCACATATCTCGACCTTTTCTATCCATCCTGGGAGTACCAAAATGTACCGTGATCTCTGAGGACACTTCTGGTGGGAAAACATAAAGTAGGAAATTGCGGAATATATATCAAGGTGCTTGGTATGTCATAAAGTTAAGACTGATCGACAAAAGTAAAAAAGGTATGAAGTAGACATGGCCTATACCCATGTGGAAATGGGAAATGTTACTATGGAAATTTTCACAGGTCTCCCGAATGTGATATGGGTTGTTGTTGACTGACTCACCAAGACATCCCATTTCATCGCTATTTTGGAATATCTCTAGATTGACCAACTTGCACATTTATATGTGAAGGAAGTTGTGAGACTGTACGGTGTTCCACTATCAATTGTCTCTTACTGTGATACAAGGTTAACATCTAAATTCTGGAGGATCCTTCAACATTCTCTGAGTACAGAATTGAATTTTTGCACGACCTATCACCCCCAAACTGATGGCCAGTCTAAAATTACTATTCAGATGCTTAAAGATATGCTTAGAGTCTGCTCTCTATAATTCAAAGTTGGATGGGATCAGAATCTCCCATTGGTTGAGTTTTCATATAACAATATATTACACTCGAGTATTCAAATGGTTCCATATAAAGCTCTATATGGAAATCGATGTAGAACTCCAACATGTTGGGATGAAGTTGGAGAAATAAAGCTACTTGGACCCGATCTTGTTCAAGAGATGGAAGAGAAGGTTCAAGTCATCCAGAAACACATCAGAGCTTCTCAAAGTCGGCAAAAGATCTATGTTGACAACCGTCGAAGGGACTTTGAGTTCGATTCTATAGATAAATTCTTCCATTGAATATCTCCATGGAAGAGTGTCATGCGATTTAAGAAGAAATGGAAGCTAAGCCCAAGGTATATTGGCCCCTTTGAGATCCTTGAACGCATAGAAGTCATGGCCTATCGGATGGAAATTCCACCAAATATGGCTCATGTTCATGATTTTTTCCACGTATCACTCTTGAGGAAGTACATACCTGATCCCTCACATGTACTAAACTCAGAGGTGGTGCGAATGGAAGATGATCTCTCCTATAAAGAGCATCCAGTAAAGATTCTGGATCGGAGAGATAGGGTTCTACACAACAAGAAAACCCATATCGTCAATGTGTTGTGGAGGAACCATAAGTTTGAGGAAGCTACATGGGAATTGGAGGATCAATGAAGGAAAAGTACCCAGATCTGTTTTTGGCCTAGAATGTAAAATGAAATTTTGAGGGCGAAATTTCATAAGGGGGAAGAATGTAACGACCCACTATTTTTAATGGAAATTCAATTCTTATAAATATTCCATAAAATCATATAATAATGAACTAATAAGTGATAAATGACCTTTAAACATAAGTTTGTCACTTCTGGGTTTGGAATTTTCAAAATCTGACATACACAGTTCTGTTCAAGATGTTTTTTGGAGTCTGATAAGAATAACTTAATTTTTTGGTGAATAGTAACCTTCCCTAATGAATAGTTACATAAAAATATGAATATTGATATACCCTAATTAATAGTAACCTCACATATGGTGGTATAAAAATAATATTCAAGTTGGAAGTACGATATACCTATATTTTAGAATGAATTAATGAATGTTTTAAAACTGGTTTTGATAATAAATTAGTATTTTAATTTAATATTAAAATAATCATATTTAAAAAATTATTTTTGAAAAATAGACTTCATTTTTGGATTCTAAATGTTGAAAAATGGTTAGGGTGTATTTTTTGGAATTTTCTGAAATACTTGAATTTTTTGATGAATAGTAGAATTCGATGATTCACAATAAATGCTAAATAATGGATTAATTGAGTCATCGATGATGCTCTACTGATGTAGGACCATTTTTTTGGTATCACATGATAAAATAACAATTCTTGTTCATGTAATACCTAATATTCCTTGTCTTGGGAATAAATAATAAATTAATGATTATAATATAATGAAATCCCTCCTCTCCTCCACTATAAAAACCCATCTTCACGCCATCTTATCTCCACTCCTCCCAAGCTCCAAGACATCTCTAAATTCTTCACAAATCTCTCCCCAAGGACCTTACCTAGGTCAAAAATCTCTCATCTTCCTCAAAATACCAAAACCTCTCCCCTTAAGAGTTTCTCAAAGGAGGAAGTCTCAAGAGGTAAATTCTTCTTCCCAAATTTCTTCTTTTCTTTTATGTTATTTTTTTTCATTATTTCTTTCCTCACCTCCCTTCACCATAATAGTATGATAAATCCAGTAACATACATGTAATGTAATTTCTTCATTATAGTGATATATTTAATTATATTCTCTCCTTTCCCCACAATTTTATTTGAAATAAATGAAAGCACCGTTTGAGATGTGCTAATTTAGCACATTCAAGGACAACAGTTTATCAATTTCTATTATTATCTTTAATTATGTTCATGAAACCATTTGTGTTATGGTTGAACCAGATTATTATATATTTAATATATCCTATTTTTGTTTCTTTAATATTTTGGTAAAATTTGAATTAAGTTATAATAAAAAACACATTCTTTGTAATGAAATCCACCGATTAACAAAAACAGTTATCACTAAAGTTATATATATAATAATTTGACATCAGTCTAAGTAACCTAATTAAAATTAAAACTTTTTAATATAGTAGATATTAAATAAATAATGTAACCTCTATTCTGGAAAACATCATTCATCTTTCATATAATCCGAACATGAATATAAATGAACCGATCTTTTAAATCCAAGTAAACAAACGAGCCCGAACAATGAAATTTAAACCTTATAACTAATCAAAATGGATTTGAATGAACTAAAAAAGGTTAAAATAAATTAAATACATATAGAATATTTTATTTAATTATTAATTAATAATCCTAATTTTTTTATTCAGGTCATTAATAACAAGTTGAGAACACCACCAGATTTGAGGTAAGATATCCTCTCCTTTTCTCTCTTAATCAATATTGTCCTCTATACTATTCCATTTTATGTGTACTATAAAATGAGGGGGTATGTTTAAGAACCTCAAACATACTTCATTATAGATTTATAAGTGATGATAAACCCAATTTCTCTCTCATAAATCCCTCTTGGTCACACCCAACACCATGCCGATAAAATCGTAACAAATTCTACCCGAACCTTTATTGTTCTTTCGGGTTGCCTTATCTTTCTATCAAAATATTGTTATCTTATCTAACTATGTGAGTATTATTATTTATGTTTATTTGTAGATGATTCTTATATCACGACCGTTTCATCACATTCTTTCGAGGATATACATGATTTTGAAATATTCCTTCCTTAGAACTTTCCAATAAGCCAACCTGTTTTAGGGGGACTTCCAAAATTTTTACCCAAATTTCAAGTGAAATATATCCTATGTTTTAAAAAACCAGTGTATTTATAAAATCCTTATTTTTATAACTAATACCTTCTTGGTTCAATTATGTTTTTATATAAATGAATTTCCTCTTTTCTATTTGAAAATCACTAGAGTGTTTTCCTTTAAACCACACAAAAATGTTTTAATGCTAATGTTTCTAAAATACATTTTTTATATGTTGTCACTTATATTTGACACCAATTACCATGTTATATGACTATTTTACACTATGAATGTCCATGTATGTTCTAATCCCTTCTTTTCATGGACATATTCATTATACGCCTATTTGATATGTTTTATGTCATGATTTTGGTACCCAATTCATTCCATGGGTAAGCTTATGTTTATGTATCGTTGATTATGTATGATTATTTATGTGGAAATATTATTTATGTGGAAAGAATATTCATGAATATATTGAGATGGGTGTGCCTAGATAGTGATCCAATTCATTGGGTAAGGATAAGCCTCATGAGATGTGATGTGAAACGGGATTGGCGGTTAGCCTTGACCCATAATGAAATAAGAAACAGGATTGGCGGTTAGCCTTGACCCATACTAAAGATATGATTTATGATTCTTCCAAATTTATATGATTTCATGTTTATATGATCCCATGCATATATTAAATGATTTTATAAATATCATGCTTTGGATATCATTATGTCATGCCTCTGAACTCATGTGCTTGAGATGTATCCTTATGTTCATTCCTTTACTAGGCCTTTTAGCTCATCCCTTTGTTCATGTATTCCCCAGGGTACCGTAGGCAGATGTAATAGCTCAATGGATGTTAGAATCTCTTTATGGAGAATAAATAAAGAATTTTTTTAGTCTAATGTTTTATGTTATATGTACCTAGTCTTCTAAGACACTAGAGTTAACGATCCTTGGCTTGTACTCTGATTATTAATTATTCTTGAAATCATGAAATGTTTTATGTAAAAGTCTGGGGTCTCTATAGGAATATCATAAGCCTTCTCAATTGACTTTACAGTTGAACATGAAATATTATCAAGAACTTTTTTATTTTACCCAGAGATAGATCCAGGTCTCTCCAAAGACTAATCAATGGATGGGACATCCTTATGCTCAACAAAATATGTACCCTCATTTGATGATCTTTGATTTTTTTTCTGGGAATGACTCTTCCTAAAAAATTTCTTCTTGAATAGTTTAATATTAAATAGTTTTTCTTATAAAAATTCTTATTAGACATATTCTTCTTGAACAACTTATTCTTGAATTGATTCTTCTTAAATGGATTCTTCTTGATCATGTTCAAATGATTAATGATGATATGGATGTTCTCTAACCTGGCATTCATCTTATTGATCCCTTTCATATAGTAGTTCATATAAATAAATGGAACCCGTGGCTTCTCCAGATTATAACACTATTTCTTCAGGTGGTGGTTCTTCTCTATTTCTTAGTTTCATAACAACCTCCTCTATAACTTATTATTCTTATTCTTCTTGGTTTTGTGCACCATCAAATATAATTTTTCTCTTAAAATACATAGAGACGCCTTCAGTCCTACATTCTCAAATTCCTTCATTTCATATATCGCTTTTCTCCCCCTGAGAAAAGATCTAGAAGATAAGGAGTCTTAAAAAACTCTTGAAAAGCTAAATCTTTCACAAGAAAAAGGTTTATCTCATAGGACCACTCAGAATCTAAAAACTTTCCTTGAATAATAATTCTTTATGGAACTCATTGAATCTTTATGTCACTGGGTTCTCCTTCTTCGGTTCAATTGGTCTTCACCATTTCTATGATTCTAAAGATCAAATATTTTCATATTCAAGGGTTCAAGATGAAGACTAAGGTCTTGGTAGGTGAAACAGATTGAAAACGGAAAGGAATTTCAAAGGTTTTTTCAAAGATAATGAGGGGACCATGTTCCTCATGCCACATATGTAGGAAAATCGTTTTTTTTTAAATATATTATTTTTAGAAAGTGAGAAAATATTTAATTTTGAAAACAATAAAAATGCTATTTTCGATAAAAAAAATTAAATAAACAAATAAAAAAAATTTTATTGAGATAAACATCCATTAAACTGAAATAAACTAATAAGCATTTAATTAAAATTGAATAAACCTAACTCCCACTTAATAAAATAAAATTTAATAGTGGGATATGGTTTATTTAAAATATCAGCTAATTTATATTTAGGGTTAACAAATTATAAATATATATCCTTTTTTAGAACACGGTCACTAAAAAAATTACGCCTTATATCAATGTTCGTATTTCTCAAATGACTTATATTATTTTACATCCATAGTAATTGTGCACATCAACTTCCTGCATATACATATTCCACCTCGGCTATTGACATGGTAACTGGGGATTGTTTCTTAATCAATCAAGATACTAATGATTCCCCTAAAAAGTGATAGGTTCTTGAGGTACATTTTTTATCTAACATACAACCTCCAAAATCGGAATTTGAATATGAGATTAATTAAAAATTATAAGTATTTATGTAAATAAGTGATTGAAAAATAAATCATTTTTAAATATCAAAAAAATATTTTAATAGTTGTAAAATGGTATTTTTTTGTATCTGATAGAAATCTATTATAAAAGAACATAGAAACATTATGTATGGTCTTCTTGAAGTAAGATATAACAAACTACCATTCATACCTCTATATAACTTATTGCCCACTAGATTTCTAGATTCATTGAAATCATTTTTTATATTGATACACTTGGGGGTTGTATATGTATTTCATCCTTCAAGTCCATATTTATTAAATAAATAAATACTATAGTTACATATATTTAAAAATTTTCTATAATCAATTTCATAAGTATGAAATCCTAAAATATAATTATGTTTTCCCATAATACTCATTTCATATTAATTATTAATTTATTTTGAAAAATCATAACATATATTTTCATTAGTTGATCCAAAAATAACATCATCAAAAAATATTTGAACTTGTTAAATATTATAGGAATTGTTTTTAAAAAAAAGTGTTGTGTCTAACAAATTAATTGTAAATTAATTTTTTGAAAGCAAAGGACTCAATCATTCATACCAAGCTCAAGGTTCTTGTTTATGTCACTAGAGATCTTTAGTATGTTTAAAAGAAATTTAATAGTATTTTCAAAAACAGGAGTTTGTTACACATAATCTTTCATCATTAAATAAACATGTAAAAAAGAAATGTTAAACCTCTATATAATATAATCGAAAATTATTATGAGATTCATAGGCTAAATGGAATCTTATTGAATCTAATCAAGATACATGGGAAAAGGCCTCATCATAATATATTCCGTCTTCCAGATTATAACATGTACCTACTAATCTATCTTAATTTCTAGTAAAGATCAATTCATAAAACTATTTTTTTCTAATGACCAAGTTGTTTCATAAAATAGAATAATTTTCCACTCATTCTATTAGTTCCCAATATTTATTCCTCTTAAATTTATTTAGCTCTACTTCTATAGATTTCATATGACTCTCATTATCTAATGATTCCTCTGTAGTTTTAGGTTTTATCTTGGATAGAAAGGTAGAGAATTCAGCAATGATTCCTACATTTATTCTAGTTCTAATACATGTTTCTAGGTCCCCTATAACAGTTTATAAATGATTATTATTTACTGTTCTATATTGTCTAGGAAGTATACATTCAGGTTCTTCGGTATCATGTTCTTCTAAACTGAACCGGATTTTATTAATATCATTTTCAAAATCATCTTTAAGGGTTTTAAGTGTTTTGTTTTTAAATGGGTCATTAACATCATCAGTTTCATATTTTTATTTAATAAAAGGGTCAGTTTCATCAAACATCACATCAAATGATTCTTCAACACTCTTTGAATTTTTATTAACCACTCTATAATATTTAGAGGTAGCAGAATATCCTAAAAATATTCCTTCATCAGATTATTGTTTCAACATACCAAAATTATCTTTCGTTATCAAGATTCACAGCTTTCATCCAAAAACATTAAAGTATTCTACTTTTGGATTTACGTTATTTCAGAGTTCATAAAGTGTCTTTTAGAAAATAGGCCAAATTAAAACTCTATTCATGATATAGAAAGCAGTACTTATAGCTTATTCCCTAAAATAGTAAAGAAGCATATATTTATTTAGCAAAGTCCTTTTAATTTCTTGAATAGTTTGACTTATCCTTTCTAAAATCCCATTTTTTTGAGGTGTTCCTGATGCAATGAAGTTATGTTTAATACCCATATTTCAGAAAAATTAGTTAAATTATTAATTCTCATATTCTTCACCATGATCACTTATAAATGAAATTGTTTTAAAATATTTTCATTTTGATCAATTTCAGAAAAAATTTCATAAAAAATGAAAAAACCACTTTAGAATAATACAAAATAATCTCTGGTAAGTCTAGAATAATCATCGACTAAAACAAGAACATATAATTTACGAGACAAACCTGATACTCTATATTGTCTAAATTGGTCCATATGGATATGTTTTAATTTAGAAGTATCAATTTTTTAAATTGATTTGATAGAATATTTTTCCTGTTTTACAATTTGGAATTCATCATAGAATCTATCATTACAAATTTAAGACTGGGAAAGTAAGAAACTAACTATTTCATAGATGATTTGTGTAAAACATAGATATTAAAATGATAAATTATCATATTCCATATCCAAGGATAATTTTTATTAACAGTTAAAAATTAACTTTTTAAGACATGGAATTGAAATCCATGGTATCATAATTATCAGTACAGGGTGCTCTAAATGTATGAAATTTATTTTTGAAAACTGAGTAAGAATTGTAAGAAAAATCAACATAAAAACCATTATCACAAATCATAGAACTACTTATCAGATTATGTTATACCCCTTATACATATAATACATTGTTTATTTAGATGGTCTATAAATCTACAATAGTTTCAACTCTAAGTATTTTTCATTTAGCGTTGTTACCAAATTAGATAAGACATCCTTCCATTATTGTCAGAATATGAATTTCTGATGGACATCCACTCAAATGTATTGAATACGCAAATAGTTGATATATAATATAATATGTTTGTTCCTGTGGAATGTAACCTGAAAAACCAATTAAAATATGTTTTTTTGGTACTGAATCAATCTTGGGTCTTGCAGTGTTATTTAGCGGTGATCGCGGAATCCATATTTTCATTATGATTCCAAAATTTAAATAACATTCTTTAGACAATATTTTTGAAATAAAG
Source organism: Viscum album (assembly GCA_963277665.1). NCBI lineage: Eukaryota > Viridiplantae > Streptophyta > Magnoliopsida > Santalales > Viscaceae > Viscum > Viscum album. The sequence goes on along the minus strand of OY728155.1, from coordinate 437,358,079 downwards.
TCTCTTTTAATTCCACTAATTTTATGATTCCTCAAATAATATTTATTATTGATATGCCTTTTATACAACAATAAAAACATATGTAAATATTTCAGTTGGGTAAAAAATAATTTTTATAACTTTAGATTTCTCGCCCTGACTTCCTTTTCCAAATCATTATCTTTTAATAACATTCTTTTGAACAATCTCATTGAGGATGGTTTCTACTTTTGTAAAAGTAATTTCAGCTCTCTTATAAGAATATACATGACCAAAAAATTCTTTATTTCATTATTCATGATCATTGTGGTATGTTATAGATGATTTGAATTTATAAATTAATTCATTATATAGTTTCAGAAGAGTATATCTTTCTTCTAAAATATCATTATTTATGTTTTTAAATGACTATTTCTTCTTTAGGAAAGAATCATATTTTTCATTAGGCATTGAGAAGTAGGTAGCCAATTTATCATTTGAGCAATTACCATAATCATAATCGGAAGAGTAATAATTTTTTTTCATTTTCTTCTTATTCCTTAGTCATTAATTACATGTTGAATTTTATATTTGATTGATATTTTTATGAATCAGAAATTGAAGAGCTGTTGGAGACTTCAATTACACTCCCTGTATATTTTATTTCTATTATTTATTTATTCTCAAAATTATTATTATTTTGATATCCCTTTTATAGCCTTTTCTTTTCATCTACCAGATAAGGAAAATATGGTCTGATATAACCTAATTTCTTACATTAATAGTTTTGAACATTTGTTTGTTATTTCTCATCTCTCTTGAAGGGTTTAATGAATCCTATTTTATTCTTGTATAACTTGCTGATTTTTATTTCTTACAAGGCCAGTTCCATTTTAAAATATGAGGAATATGATTATTATTTCATTTTTGATTTCTCTCATTGTTCATATATTATGCTTCTGAGATGTCACCTTCAGAGTAGTATTTACCTTCTTCATAATAGTTTTATGATTTTCAGTATAATCTTGCATTTATGATTTATAAATAATTAGTGTCACAATTAGATCTTTCATTTTCAAATCCTTGATAGGTTATGATTAATGTATAGCAGCAGATATTTAATTCCATTTAAAATGTAGTATCCTATGTACATTAAAATTATGATAGGATTATTTGATGGGTTCTCCTAAGGCTATAATATTTTTCACTATTTCTATAAGCCTTCCATTCATCTATGTGGTCTTTTATCCATCAATCATTTTGAAGGTGTAGAATTTCCATCTAGCAGTAGTATATCCCTTCTGTCTAATATTGTTCAATCATTCATATGCAACTGCAATGGTTTTCCACATCTCATAAGAAATAGAACGTTGTGATACATGATTAAATTCATAGAGTCTAAGACCTCAAAAAACATGAATCCATTACCTTCAAATTCATATTATATTCATCTTCTGTTGCTGTATACCAATTTTCTAGTTTTTTAGGAATCTTACAAGGAGTAATATTTTTTGCGGTGACTCTGATTTCATGATTCTTAAGATATATGATCATACTTGATTTGAAACATCCATAACACTTACTATTGACATAAAAAGCGCATATCATAGACATTATTTATCTAGGATTAGAAATTGACATAAACTTATTATAGATATGATATTTTTAACTGGCTATAGCTTTATCCAAGAGCACACCTTTCATACCAATTTTTAGATTAGAATAATATGAAGATACACAAGAGTTGGTGGGGGTGAATTGTGTCATTTCAGAAAACATACACAATTATAGATTTTAACACCTTATGTGATTATACAAATATGAATTCTTTTAATCTGTATTAAATATAAGAAGCAGATAAACACAAAGAAAGATCATAACTTTTTATAGTGATTCAGGGAATAATGATCCCTTAGTCCACTCCACCAAATGCTTTCTTAGTGAGATTGGTAATTTTCACTAGTGTGGTTCTATTATTACAAGACCATAATTCCACAACAAAGTGTAGGTAGTTGAAACCATTATAAAAAGGCTAATCAAAACACATCCTTCTGGTACATAAACAGAGAACCAAAAATCCACATCTTAGACTGATAAGTTGATACTCGACCATAACTAAGCACGAGCAGTTGAAACTCTAGTAAATCAATAAAATTTGATTTTTTGATAATAGGTTGAACATCAAAAATTTAGTAGAAATAATTCACAGTAGAGGGATCATCAGATTTTAAATAATCGTCTTCATGGGAGAAAAGTATGAAGTGGTTTCTATTCCACAAGGATCTTAATTATAACAACATCAACAAAACAGAGTGTCAGCATGTTTATAGAAGAACGAGATAGAAAATGTATATATCCGAAGTGCAGTCCTCTATTAGAGTTGTTCATTGTTTATAGGACTGTTAAAAATATTCTCACTAGAGTAAGATTGTCCATGAAAATATGTTCCTTAAAAAATACCATTATTAATAAAAATTTTCTCTTATAGAATATGTAAAGAAAATATTCTACTCTAGAATTCATGGTCCACAAAATATGCTTAATAAACTATTGAAATTCAAATTCAAAATAAATCAGGGGAGTCATAACCTTATTTAAGAAACGGGTCAATTTTCTCCATTGAATATAGTTATTGGAATAAAATATAACGTGCTTTAAATCAGTTAAAAACAAGATTTTAAATTTCCTGAAATTCCTTAAAGACCCTTTTAGAATCACACAAAATATTGCTGATTGACCTCTGACTTTGAAAATTCAAATGTATCATTCCTTTATAAAATTAAAAAACCAAATGTAGGGTTCAACTATGTTTCATTAATTTCACAAATATAAGATTGATCATAAATTTAAGTCTTATGATCCATACATTTGTCTCTAAAAATAAAAGTTCATTACTTATGTAGGGTTCAGTAACTATACTTTCTCCTCTTGAAAAACATAAGCTTCCTTTCAAACTTATGGTTCAATAAACAAACTTTTCTGATAAGGTAGGGTTGATTATCCATACACATTATTCTAGATGTAGGTTTTCGAAAACATACATTCCCCTTCTAGTGTATGGTGGAATAGAAATGAAAGATTCATGATCCATTTGCACTATACAAAGTATAGGGTTTATTCCTTTAAATATGGTTATCCACATTGGGTATAAATATTTTTTCCGGAATGTATAAAATCACATTTAAAACACTTAATAAAATATTATCCGTGAAATAAAAGCTTGAAAATAATTTCAAAATAAATATTATAAAGAATATTATTTCCCTAAAATACACTTAATGTAAAATCAATTGTAAAAAAGGGCATTTTTGAGCATGAAAATAATAATGAATTATATAGTATTTTTGAGAAAATACATTCAAAATAAAGAGTACTATTCAAATTAGTGAGGTAACGGTTCTCACTAAAGCATTTTATATTTTGAGTGAAATTGATAAAATCCAAACATCCACATCAAAGGAATACATTGGAGTTGTTGAAGGTATATAGAGTATTTGTTATAATAAATTTCATGTAATAATATCTATGTGTGACTTTGTTTATAAAAAATTGGTGTGAAACATGAAGAATATGTATTTACACTAATTTATTTGAAAAGATTTATTAGAAATGAGGAATCCTTTATCATGGTGACACAATAAAATAAAATATTTTACTTTACTAACCAATTGAATGATCAGTAATAAATCATTTTTAAGTGAAAAGAATTCATTTTGGTGAGGAGAATGATGATGATGTTATGGATTTAGATGAGGTTCTTCATTTATTTTCTGATTTACTTATGAAAACAATGAAAAGAATATTGAAATAGTCAATTCTATATGAACTGATCATTGTGAATTGATATGGGAAAGTCAATGTTACTCTTTTAATAATTCATGTAAATATTTACACGGTATTTATTTTTTAAAATTGACATATATATAAAAACTCTATTATTTAATTTTGGATGTTTAAATATATATATATTTATTTATTATTTCTATAGAATTGTTTCCAAATATTATATTGCAAATTTTTATAACAAAATTGAATGAATACTAAAACATATGTCATTATTATTTTCTTAAATTTATGAAAATAAATCCTCTTTTGTAAATTTGTGATTTAGATTCATAAATTCTGATTATTTATATCATATTGGAATTAATGTTTCTATTTATTTTTTTATGTTACGTATTATTTTGTTGAGAATAACGATATCATTATTTTTAAAAACATACACATCTGTGATAGTTTTTTAATATATATATTTTTGTAATCATTATTTTCCGATATTAATTTTTATAATAATATAAAGGTACACATAATATCAAAATATTATCCTATATAAATTATAAACATATAAGATAAGGAAAATGTACCGAGTTAAATGTATGTTTACTTATGTTTATTAAATAATCATGAATTAAATTATTTAATTCATGTAAACTTTTTATTTGTCAAAAGTTATTTTCAAGACTACTGGTGAGCTTCCAACAATAGAGTATTCTGATTCTTATCTATAGAAAATGATTTATAGATTTGGTAGATGGGGGATTAATTTTTTTCAATTATATTCAACTTCTCCTGAGGAATAAAGGATTCATATTAATTTTGATGATAAGAATAATCAAATTGGTCCAAATTCAATGCAAATTTGAAGGTATTTCTCCATGCAGAGTTGTTACTAGTTTCACTTTTTATATCCTGATTATAAGTTCATTGAGAATATGGTTAAAGATCCATTTTGGGAGACTATAATTTTAAAATATATCAATTGATTTATTTTTTTTAATTATTCAAATGCCATATATTTTATATGACTAATATTTAATTATTTTAATTAAGGAGGACATTCAACATTCATTATAGGAATGAAGTTAAAAAAATTTCTATCCTTATTGATGGTTTGCAACATAGATTGTGAAACAAATTAGAAAAAAGATAATTTTCTTAAGTTAAAGAATGAAAACCCATGCCTCGTGTATGTGTTTTTATATTCAGAGTTATAGAATAAATTGGTCACCAACTGACCTAGTGAAGAATTTTTGGTGTGATAATTATTAAATATTTTAAGAATTCATTTATATTGCCTCATTAATTACTTGTTTATTTTTTGTAACTGTCATCCTAGAGACCTCACCAAAAGATACTATTATACAATGTATACCCTCATATGATCTCACCATACCTATTTTATAGTTATTATCCATATAAGTAAATATATATATATCATTATTTCTTTCTTTAAATTAATATGAACAAAAGTTGGTTAATTTAATAATCACATAACTAGGTATCTACACACCCTTTTCATTAAAAATTATACCATTTCTCTATGTGATTTTATATATCTAAAATACATTAAAATAGTTGTCAAATATTTAAACGATGTTCTTAGAGATGCATACAGATATGGTAGATTAGAAAATACATAGATTGGGTATTGGTTTTTTCCATTCCTTGATGGGTTTGAAGAAAATTTTAATTATGAAATAATATTCATTATAATTTTATTAATTAGTAGGTTTTTCTATTTTAGTGCTCATTAGATATTAGGAATGTTCTTCCCAAATTAATTCACCTTATAAATCATTTTTAATTTCTTAGATTGAGTTCATAAAAGTCTTAGAAAAGTTTTAAAAAAGGTATGTTTTATTTTGTTTTATAAGTTCATTAATATTTATTTTTTTGTTATACAAGTATTTTAGATTATATAAGAAAATATAAGTCATGTATAAAGGATAACAATGATAAGTTTTCAATAAATGAGGGAAATAAAATTAAACATATCAAATATAAGGTAAATAAACAATATATTGAATAATATTTCTTTTCTTTTATACATATAGTTAAATATTCATTTTTAATTTCAAGTTACTGTTTTATTAACATAGTTAAATTTTCAAAATCAAAATATGGAATTCGATTAATATGTTTCAAGATTAATTTTTGAGAACATAACCATCAAGGTGATGTTTGAATTTGATTATGTTATTTATATAAAAATATTTAATGTTTTATGTCAAAATATTTTACATTTTATCCTATAGTTTTTTATTATAAATTTTCATTGAAATCTTGTCATATATGAAGGATGACCGTATCCAAATTCAATGTTTTTTTACAAACTATTTTTAGGTATGATTAATTTTTAATGTTATTATCAATTATCTCTCTTTAATTAATGTTTAAAAATTTATTGTTTAGCCAACTGTTTTTTGGTTAATATTAGTTGTTTATTTTATACATAAATAATCATAGAGGGTGTTTCTATTCAAAAATAATTTTTTAGATGCTTTGGACATGTATATATTATTCTAATTATTTTAATTGAACATTTCAAATAATATTTTTTATGAAAAGTAGAATATTTTATGTAGGAAATGAATTTCAGTTTTATTATAAATAAATTGTTGAATGTTTAGTTATTTTTTAGTGGTTTTTGCATTGGTTCTTTTAACTGATATTGAAGAATTATTTTAATGTTTATTTATTTGAAAAACTAACATAGAAGTTTTTTCTAATGGTTTTAAACGTATTTTTTTGGAAAAATCAATGTCAAAAGATCCAATGTAAATTTTAAAATTTATTTAGTTTAGTCTTTGGAAAAAAACAACATCATAATACCTTTAATAGTTTTAATATTTTCTATGATGGATAAATTATTAAAACCAAATGAAAATTTATTTCAAACATCAGTTTTTTGAAAATAAATGATTGTTGAAATATCAATTATATTATATTTTTATTTCAAATTTCAACTTTTTTTTGAAATACAAAAGTCAAAACCATTATTTTAACACCATCACTATCAATTTATATTATAAAATGGTGTTGAAAATTAAAAAACAACATTAAAATATGATTTTGAACTATTGATTTTTTTAATAGTTATATAAATTTTTATTTCATTTCTAAAATTATTTTTAATATACTCAAATTGTAATACAATATGTTGTCACTAAACTAAATATACTATAATTAATTTTAAAATCCCATCATCCACAAAATCTATATAAGAAGACTTGGTTTTTCTAATGTTTTATCATTAAATACATAATGGAATAATAGTCAATAAATTCAATTACATTAACTCTAATAAAGTAACATCTAAATTATTATGAGGAATATAAAATGACCAGGAACTCTTTGATGATTATGTTATTAGATTGTGTAAAACTTGGAGTAAAATCTATATAAGTTATGACACGAGACCACTTTTACACAATTTGACATAAACCAGACCAGAGATAAAAATCGTATACAGTACTCATTAATTTAATGGGAATATCCCATCTTTGTGGTTCAATAATGGGTAGAGACCAGAGTTTCTGTTTAATCTCCTTTAAACCCTCATAAAAAATCTCATCAAAGTAAAATTAAGACAATTTTTAGATTAATCATGATAAGAGAAGGAAAATCTTACACAAATAATATATAAATCACCTATAAATTAAAATATAAAAAGTAAAAATATAAAAACCATAATTTTTTATGGTGATATAGTAGGGATCTAATGTATATTATAGACTTATCATGTTGAATTTAATCATTATAACTCACATATCTTTAAAAAAATAATTTTTCTAACAAAAAATTAAAAATTAAAAGTAGAAAAATAATGTTTTCTCATTGTATTCTCAAATTATAACCTCAAGACATTTCAAACTGTACTCAAATGGGGATCCAAACACAGTAAATCTATATATAAAAAACTCTATACCCTTATCTAAAAACTCAGAATGAATTATCATCAAAAAAATTTAATATATTCTAAAATAATTAATAAATAAATCGGGTATTCTTATATAAAGAAAGGTTCCAAAAAATGATATCTAAATATGGCCTCTTTATAATCCTTTATTTCCATGTTAATCTAGATGTACCGTAGAAACCATCTAAAAAATAGTACTGGGACTGCCATGTAAGTACCCAAGGGTTTGGTTCAATAATGGAATAGGGAATTAGACTTTCTTAATTACAAAGTTGATTACCTATACACAACCTCTATTATTTATTTATTCTTAATAGGATAATATCTCCAAATACAATTTTATAATAGTGAAAAAAAATTAATCAATATTCAAACCAATCTAACTCATTTTATATCCAAAATATGAAATATAATTCCATAAACCAATAATGTGGAGACTTATTTCTTAAAATCATTTAATAATTATGTTTTAATATCCTTTAATACTTACCAATATATTTATAATCATGCTAAAAAATAGTCATATGAATATATATTGAAATAATAATTAAAAAATGGTTATATAATGTCTATCATATTGCCTTCATATTCACCGTAAGGACACAAATGAGTTGGTTTCTGGATTTATGAACAACCCCGTAACAATGATAATAATAATATTCTCATTAATTTCTAAAAAGAAATATTTTTTATTCTAGGGAATGATTTTCAAATCTAGAAATGTTGTGTTATCCAAACAAGTAATGGTGGGTTTTATTGACTCTATATAACCTATCTCAATACCTAATACACTCTCAAAATCTATAGAATGGTTAAATAAATAATAGTTATTAAGTGTTCTTCAAATTGTAAAAAACTTTATTGTTTAAAAAATTTAACATATTTAATAATTTAATCCATTTGAAGTTTATTTTTAAATACCTGGTATTTTATTAACATTAATACATATCATAATTATTTATAGAATAGTTAGTATATTTTATATATGAAATTTTATATCCATTTTTAATGAAATCAGCAAGAAAATTATAACTTATAGAAGGTTCACAAGAATATATTTCAAGAGTTGAATAATTTTCATCTGAATAATTATCATAATAAGGAAACATAGGTCCAATAATACTAGTAATTTCATTTTTAGAATAATCCAATGGTGGTTCACTACATGTAGAATCTAGAAATAAATTAGTACCGAAATAATCAATCATTTTAACGTAGAGAGTTTGGTGTCTCTCTTTCAGATAATTCACAGACTAAAATTCTTTAAAGGGATACATTTTTTCAAATTCATGTTAAATTATACATATGTTATCATATACTATTTCATTGGTAGCCTTATGAAAAGGTAAAATTATCATTAATGATTAATGTATGATGAATCTATCATACCACATACATAACAATTTAAAATAAATAATAAATACCATATCTTTTACTCTATCAAATATATCTTCAGTCATACTAGTTGGTCTAGTAGTGTTTCTATTTTCTAGTTGGGCCACAATTCTAACATTCGTATGTTCTCTAAGCTATAAAATTGAGTAAAAAATGACGAATTATATTTTCAGAATATTTTAATCAAAATTTAATATTATTAAAATCAAAACCTCTTATGATGCATGTAATGGTGTCATTTAAAGGATATATAAATTTGGAATTGATTGTGTGTTGAATCATGGATGAACTATTTATCTGAATGTTCACATTCTCTCTTAACTGAAACATCCTTTTATGGTATGAAAAGTGAATTTTAACATAATCCATCATAAAATTATATAATATTTCATTGTATAGCTCTTTCTTCTCTATCAGATTCATAGGGAAGATACCTCTATGGTAAGATAATGCTGTTTTGGGCATTTCAAATTCATTTTTATCATTTTTTAACACAATAAGACCCCATAATTCCCTTAAATTATATATGGGTTCTCCCAAAAAAAATAATTTTATATAGTATTTTGACTCTCAATGAAGATTAAAAATTTTCAAAATGATAAATGTGAGTTGGAAACTCCACCTAAGGCTCTAAATAAGGGTTACAAGTAGTTGAACTCTCCCAAATTGTTTTTGTTCTAGAAACATCACCCTAGTTAATTATTTACTCAACAAATATTCTATGATTCATAGAAGTAACATTTTCTATCCAAAATGGATTTAATTATATTTATAAATAAATATTCCCACATCATTGTTTTTTCATGTATTTTATATTAGTGTCCAATTATTCAACATTTGTTACCAAGCTTCTAATTTTTTACTAAAATTATTAAAAGTCAGAACTATATTTTTATGGTGGTTAAGTTGGATATGAATTCCTTTAAGGATAATAATTTCCTTTCACCATGAAATATCAATGCTATTGGTTAATAGATTGACCTTGGTCGGACGTATTTTATTATTCATGATTTCTAGACCAATCAAATTGTTTGATACAATTTCCATGATTATAATGTTGAAATTAATATAATGGAAGATACTAAAAGTTTGTTTATAAAGGTATACGTCAAAAAACTTTTTGATTTTCATGTAATTCTTTTCTTTGGAGAATTATTCAATAAATTTTTTTGAAGAGCAAAAAATTACACAATTAACATGACTTTGGAAGCTAGTTTCAATGTTGTTTTCCAGTAGTGATGTTTCAGATATCATAATAATCCTCATATAAATACAAGATCACTAATTTGTCTTCAAATATTTTTTCATTCAGAACTATAAATGGGGAATTCCAAGGTATTATCCACATTTATCAAGCCTATAATCTCAAATTATTGGCCATTTTTTGTAAAATTTGTTATGAGGTTCCTATTAGAAGTTTTTTTTGTCCACCAAAGAACCCTTAACAATATTACCTATCATTAGCATATCAGTTAACACTAATACTTCATAAAACAAATCAATCAATAATTTTTCACTAATCTTGGGGAAGGGAAAACTAAAACACAACCTCTTAAGTCACTCATAATATTCATGAAAACTCCCACCTTGGATCTTCCTTATCCAAAAATAATTTTTTCTTTTTTAATGTTTTCCTAGTAGAGAAAATAATTTCTTAAGGGGAAGATTCCTTGATTCATTAAAATTAATTATTATAGTATATTAAGAGGTTAAAACTACTCCTTTTCCACTCTATCTATTATTACCTAAAATGACGAATACCCTGAGTGGGTGAGTCAATTAGGACATGTCAATTTCTTCAAATGACACTCACTAATGATAAAGATCCATTATTTCTATAAAAAATGTCTCCATCATAACTATTATGAATTTATAAATCATAAATAATAGGTATATGGAACTTTTACATGGTTCACAAAAATCTAGATATTCCATGGAGCATAAACCAACATTGTATAGATATACCAAAAACACTATGCATAATTATTTTATAATTAGAAGATTAAACACTAACATTCTTCGTTTAAAACCCTCAAAAAATGGATATGTAGATGCTCTCAAACACACAATTAACACATTACTTCTCTATGTACTACTGTATTCAGTCATTACAAATGAATATTAATATGACACCCTTAGTGGTGTATTTTATTGTTTCATCTTCTTCTACATAAACATATACAAAAAATTCCTGCAAAAAACCTATTAGAATATTTTTATCTTCTTCTATAAATTTATATAACAGATATGGAACTTCCTCAATATTCTTCTCCTTGATATTTTCCAGAAAATGTATGTAAATCACACATACCAAATTTTTTCATCACTTCCATAGAATATATTCATCACTATAATTTTGTTTTGTTATTAAATGTAATATCATTCCTCTTCTTTTAAGAAATATATTTCATCTCTTTTTTAATTATTCCTTAGTTTATTTTCGTTTAAACTACCCATTTTCTTTTTTATATATTGTTTTCAAGTTGGGTAGAGTCAACTCTAAAATCATAGCACTCTAGTTTTTTATTATTAAATCTAAAAATACAATATCATGGAATAACATCACACTTCATGAAAATACCGTCTAATTTATTTTGATCATCAAATATATCACCATGTGGGCTTCTTCACAATGTATATGAACAAAAACAACTCAGATCTTATGATTTTTGTGGTCATATATTCTTTTTGAAATCCTTCTTGACAATATACATCTATGACTATTATTGAAAAAACAAAAAACTTTTACACTAGCATATATAGAAAATAAAACCCATTACAATTTTAATATACACCTCATGGTATGAAACAAACACCGTACATCATGTCTATCAGTTCTCCTTAAAATGGTTATGAATGAAACCTTACGAACCCCTAATAGACACTGAAGAAATACCACCAAGGATCTTATGCACCTAGGGAATATTCAATGATGTAAATAGAAAATATTTTCAAAAAACAATATAAGCTCACAAAATAAAATCCTAAAACCTTAACAAAGACTAAAACTCGTGGGATCTTGTCATGGAACAATCCTACCCATAAATACAACCTTTAGAAAAATAAACTCTACCTTATCAATGTCATGACTAAACGTATAGTTTCATGCCGTGATTATTTATATTCTAAAATAAAATAAGTTTAAAACCATATGAACAACTCTAATGACTCTTTTTATTTTGATAAAGTCCAAAAAAAAACTCTTAGGATCCACAAGAGGACTCTTATTAATTCCTTCAATCAATATTTTTCAATTAACACTATACATGGTGTGACCTTGGGTGTCGTAGTGAGATATTTATCCAATATATCGAAATATTTCTAGATTTTCACATAAATATCTATGAATGTTTCATGAATTTAAATATTATTTTTAATTTTTTAACAACTTTTTAAACGAAAAAACCCCAATAACAAAACACGGGGATTTTTTTCTGGAAATCTTTATCTTCAGATTTGTTGAAAAATATTCTAATAGAGATTCAAACGAATCTCATATGAGACATTTAAAACTTACCTACTTTACTTCCTATACCCGAACACCTAAAAATAGTGCATCAAAAATTCACTAATCATAAACATTATACCCATGTGAATAAATTTGTTTACTAGAAAGAATTTTTTATTGAATCCTTACTCAATAAAATACTTCATTTATATATGTACTCATTAATATCTTATAGCCTAACTGCTCCCCCTAATATTCATTCATCCACTCTCCCTCCTTCTCAAAAAATAGCAAGGACTGCTTCCCCATTTTAAATTATAAATAACACCCAATGTTTCTAAGATAATGATGGAAAAATTTTCTCGTGTAACTTATAAAAAGTTCCACCCCCTTTTCAATGAACCCGAGTAGAACTTCACTAAAAATTTAAAAAACATTTGTTATAAATCAAGTAATTGAATTTTGAAAGAGTCACCATACTTTTATACATAATTTAAATCACATGGGGGAGTGGGATCTCTGTCTCTAAATTATCTTACTTGAGAAATAATGTTAGAATTTATAATCTAACTGATACTTCACCCAATCTTATTATTGTTGTTCATTTCAAATAATGTCTGAAATCTAGTCTTGTGTTAAAACATACTCAAATGTCTCCATCCATTTCTCAATTTTCTCCTTAATGAAATGATACTTTATATTGATTTTCTATTTATTATAATAATGGATTGGATTTCTATAGAGACTGATAGAACTCATGATCTCATATATGATTAAAATATTGGATTTCGCATCCACTATAATAGAATTCTGTTTTTATATCATCCAATGTAATTTAGTTCAGGGTTGAGTAATCATGAAATATTTAGATTACATAGTAATAAGTGAGATATAGTGTTTCTTATGGTTCAGCAAAAAAATTATCAAAAATCCTAGATAAAATAAACCACCCAATGTTAGCATCATATAATGATTTTAAATTTTCCAATTTGAATCTTTTTATACTAATAAATTATATTGTGTTGTTATATAAAACTAATACTACAATCCATCATACTATTGATATAATGATTGATTATTTTTAATAACTACTGTACACAACTCATTGAAAAAACAATGGTACTATATGGATCGACATGTAGAAAAATAAGTCAACCCTTGTCATAGAAATGTACAATTAGATCCTTATTATATTTTTATATTTACTTTCATTGGCCTCCTTTTCATCATTTTATATTGAAAAAATAATCTTGTTTGTGGTTTGTATTATCCTTGGAATGAAAAATTCCATTCAAAATCTCTTAATAACCTCTTTAGAATATTTTTATTTAGAAATGAATGTTCAATTATTTCCATGAACTACTTATAAACCAAGGGAAAATAATAACTCTGTAATCATGAAAATCTCAAAATCATACCATAAATATTCTAAAACATTCTTGTATTATGATTTTTCCTTCCTTTAAAAAATATTTCATAGACCTAAATTATATCATCCAGTGTTTTATAAATAAAATACTATGTTCACTAGTGTACATTATATGCCACATCTAGCTTAAGAAAAAATTGAATATTATTATGATACCTTATAACCTATATGTTAAAATAGAGGGGAAGAAATTTATTAATTGATTTATGAAAATATTATTTACATATGTATATAGTTAATTATTTTAAGAACAGTTAATTATAAATAAAAATAAAACCATTTTTAATTAAGAGTGAATGTTTTTCTGAAAAACTATTAAAATGTTAATAAGCGAGTTTATAAAATAATAAAATCACCCCTGTTAAAATTTATTAATTAAATATATATGTAATATATTTAATTTAATATTTAAAATTAAAATTATATGTTATATATATATGATATGAGAAGAAGTTCAAATTTTTAATAAAATAAGTATTAAAAATAGTTTTATCACCTTTTAATGGAGAACACATATTAAATACATTTTCTGTCACTTTTCTATGTTATATTTGAAAATAAACTTCTTCTTTAGAGGAATTACCACAAAATTTACTTGGGTTGAAATTTTGGTAATTCTATGATAAAATACATATTTTAATGAATAGTGAAAAACACTACATTTTAATTCAAAACTGCATTTTCATATAATTTTTTCATATAGTTAGATTATAATATTAATTGGTTTTAAAGTGTAATTGAATTATGTTTTTATCATTTAATCCATTTTGTATTGTAAGTAATATCACAATGAAATTGGATATGAACACATGTAAATGTTTCGATGGGTTTTACTTTTAAAAACTCATTTTCTCATTTTGACAATGGGAATTATTTTTTAATTAATTAATAAAACATAGCTGTTTTGAATTTAGAAAAATGGATTACATATTTTTAATCATAAGGTCAAAATTATTTATATAGGTCCCTTTTAATTTGGTTCATTATGAATAGTAAAATTAGTAATTATATTTATTTACAGTAGTTAAAGGGTAAATCAAGTAAATAAGGGTAAAAATAATATTATAAAAATAAAAAACTACCACAAAAGATGTTCTAATACTATTGGATGAGTTACTGCTTGCTAAAAACCCTTGGGATGAAAATTAGGCCTTTGGATGCCACTTGGGCGTGATTATGACACTTATATCTTTTAATTTAATGTATTGAAAAATAAGTTATAAACATCAATATTCTTTTGAAAAACATGGGATTATATAAGTGATGTTTTAGACTATAAATATTAATTATAAATATAATCTTGTTTCATACATGGTGGAATTTTATTTATAATTTTAAATAATATATAATTAAATTTAATTATGACAGAATGATGATGCATAGATTTCGTTATTTATGACAAAATCATATAAATAATATTATAAATATTAAAATAAATAATATATGACATAATTTATATCAGGTGTGATTTTTATTGTTGAATATGACATGTTAACAACTATCCAATTATTTGTTTCGAAGTTATCTCTCTTTTTGGATTTTATTTAAATTCAATATAATGAATACTATAAAAATTGACATTATTGATGTTTTACAAAAATAGTAATATATTGAATTATTTAAAAATCCTAGAAAACTTTTATAATAACATTGTCACTATGATATGGTCTATAAGTTCATTAATTATAGAATTATGTGAAGATTAACCCATTTAATTAAAATTAATACACTTAATAATTAAAATTTTGTTTCCACAATTAAAATTAAAATATTATAATTAATGGTAAACTGAAATGATATGGTTTAAAATAAAATTAAAACATTTATAAAAATTTTCTATGTGAGGATTTATATATATCCCCGTCATATCATAGTCATATCTCTATTTTTTTCCTTTTGAATTAAAAAATTTATTTATATTAATTTAATAAATTAAGAGTTTCTAAGGGTGCACCTTCCCTCTCCTATAAAAATGTACTCTCTCTTATCTAATACTCACACTTAAATAACCCTTTTGTTTTAAAAATACCTACATAAAACTATTCTTATAATCCCTCTCTGTATCCAGGAATCCTCTCTTTTGTAATAATGCCCTTCATGGAAGCCTTTTGAAATAAACCAAAGGAAGTTACCAGATTAAGAGGTAACACCTTCTCTCATGCTTTTTAGTTTCATTTCCATTGTCCACTCCCTAAAATCTTATTATTTTATGATTATATAACAAAAAGTAAAATCCTAAATATACTAGGATTTTTTCATTATATGTTTTTGATATATCCTTACACACACCAACAATTAATGGGTACATATTGTTTTTATATAAAATGTACTACCGCCTCACAGAACAATGATAATTCAATTTTCCCCTACCACCTCTCATGGTGGCCATTATAATTAAAAATATTTTTACATAATATATTTATATATATTATTTTTATATTTTTTATATGTTTCTGTAAGTTTTTTAATAAAATTACAATATTCATTCAATGTTGTGTAAATACGAAACTTTCATTTGAGAAAGTGTGCACTACTGCCCCCTCAAAGCGACTTGACTCATTCTGACTATACATGGAAATTATAAAGGATGGTTTTAATAAACATATGAACCACACATGACATTAATATAATCCTTGTATTATAATATAAATTTCTATCATTTAATTATTATTCATTTAATAGGACAATGAAATGAATTTAACATTAATACGTACGTAGAGACTACCATCTCCATGAATGATGCATTTCATTTCATATCTCCAAATGTTATGGATTTATTTAACAAATATATAATTTATATATATGATATTTAAATGATGAATAATATTTTTTATATGATGGAATCTGGACCCCATGGACAATTTATATCAAAACAAGTATATTTTCGACTCAAGTACTGAATACAGACAAAATTTTTGATTCGAACATAAATAAAAAGGTAATTTTAATAATAAGGTAATAAGTTATATCAAATGAATAAAAAATGAAAAAAATACTTCAATAATATATAAATTCACCTAATTTTATTATTTAGTAACATAATGATTATTTGCGACTTTTTGGACTCAATGTAAGGGAAATCTTAACTCAATCTCAATTCATTGAGTTAAATATCAATTTCATTGTTTTATTCCAAGAATATGTGTGAATGAACTATTATTGTTTTACCCTAAATATATACTTATATTGGGTTTATTTATATTTTTCACACATAATTATTCCATTGAATTATCTTTAATCTTATGATATTATCTTTGTAAGGGATTTCATCTCAAAATCCTTTCTTTGTGGAATATCTTGATTTGATGCACCTTTATTATCCCATAAGGTGTATATAAAACCCTTTCAAAATGTTATATCTTGAATTATCATATTACAATAATTTTTTTAATGTTAATAATAAATTTTTTATTCAACTATTTCTCATGTGTAAAGGGTCTCTTTAACTAAAACATCGTTTTAAATGTTGCATAGATTTATTCTTCTAAAACCTTTTATTTGATATCGATGTTTTAAAAATAGTTTTTAAAAATATATTTAAAAAAATTAATGTTTTAAAATGTTCACAGTTTCAAATTGGTAAGGGATACTACGATTCAAATGTATTTTTATTAAATATTTTAAATGTATTTTGAAATGGATTGAATATTTAAATATCATGAAATAATTTCTTGGGCTTTCAAATGAAATGTTATTAGTGAAATTTTGATAACTATAATTTTTATTTTTTATGATTATATAATGTAACGGGAACATTTGATTGGTGGTTACTATATAAGTCAATAATGGGTGGTTTCTTGATAAACGAATGACAAGTGGTTATGTGATAAACTTCTGATGGATGGTTCTGTGACAAACCATTTATGGGTGGTTCCGTGATAAACCAAGGAAGAGTGTTTATGTTATAAACTCATTTGAATTTGTTATGGAAGTCAGCCATAAGGTTATTCCATTTTGTGATATAAGTGGAAGTCTACTATATGGTTATTCTTTTTAAGTATGATTATGTCCCATGATACCTCTATATGTTATATGTTTAATTCTATAGATTTATGAAAATATTTTTTATGAAAAAGGGTAATAAATGAGATTATATTAAATGAGGAGTATTTAATACTTCATAAAGGTGATAATTATTACATTGTTTTAATGTTTTAATGGTTTTAATGTTTTTGCATGAATAATAGTTTTCCTTATTTTTGTATCCATTAATGAGATTTTTATATTAATCCCATGTTTTTGAAATCGTTCTTGTTGGGAAATTTTTCAATCACAGACCAGCATTAAGTTTCTTAAGAACTTCCCATGAAGCAATTGGTTTTTTTGGGATTCTATATCGGCAATTTGAACTCCTTAAATGTTGTCTTTCGCCTGTCTTCCGAGGATGACTACTACCGTTTATGGGTGAAGAAAACGTGGTTCTTCGGGGGATGCTCGATGAAAGTCCTCAAATGGACCCCTGATTTTGATCCCTATTCTGAGTCCCCCATTGTCCCGATTTGGATTGGCTTCCCTGCGCTCCCACTGCACCTATTCAAAAAACTGCCCTGTTTCATATCTCCAAGCTCATTAGTAATCCATTGAAGCTGGATTCGGTAACAAAGAATCTTTCCCGACCATCTGTTGCCAGGGTTTGCGTTGAAATAGATGTTTCTAAAGACCCTCCCCCTCAAATTTGGATCCAGAATGGTGACCTTGGATTCTTTCAGGAGGTTTTTTATGAAAGATTTCCTGATTATTGCTCCCTTTGCCTCAAGCTTGGACATGCTGCAAAAGACTGTGAACATAAATCTGTGCGTCCTGAGTCTAAGAAGGCCATTTGGGTTGAGAAAAAAAAACAGACTAAGGAACTAGATGGTTCTAAGGATAGCTTTAGAGTTAAGTTGGACCACCCTGGGACATCTGCTGAAGGGCAGGGGTCTGATATGAAAAATAAGGCTATGGTTAATATTAATCAGCACTCTGAAAATCAAGAGCTGTCAGGCCTCGATGCTTCCCAGCCTGCTCCCACAGGTGCCTACATTACCACTCCTAATTTGGTGGAGGAGCAGGGAAAACAAATTGAGTCACATGACTCATCTAAGGAGAAGGATGACCTCTCTGAGCATTGTGAATCCTTAGAGGAGGATGATGATAAGGCTAATCATCTTGAGGAAACATACTTCATATCGCGCTCTAGGAAGGGGAAAAAGCCGATGGTGGATGCTGATGGGTTTATCACATCGAATCCCAAAAAAACTAGGAAGCCCAGGGACTACTCTACTATTGAGAGAACAATAGTTACCAGGTCTTTCGACCCCTCTAAAAAAGAAAACATTGAGCCTCCAAATCTACTAATTGTTGTTGAACCTGCTACAACTCTTTAAGTTAAAGAGGAGGAACATGATTTAAATAATGATCCTGTGTACAGAGAGGCCTACCAGATGGAGGAGACAGATGTATTGAGCGAAGAAGTTGATGCCTGGATAGATGAACAAGATGAAAATACATTTAGGAAATACACCAATGGTGATATTTCAGCTGATACTTACCTTCAAATTATTTAACGAATGTACATCATGATGATAGATGAATACAAGATGAATCCTGATTTCAACTTTAGAGACATCCCTTGGGAATGACTTTTACTACTCATTTGATCTTGTTTGCTCAAGTGTGCCTGTCAAAGCTGTTTTTGCCCTCTCCAAGCCAACAAACTTGGGGTGAAAGTGACAGAATCTTGCATCAAATTCAAAAGATAATGGATATCAAGATGTTTTGGTTGCTGCGACTTTAACAATGTAAGATCAAATGGAATAGTCTTGGAGCATTCTCTATGGTTGCGGTTCTCTCAATGGGCAGCCTAATGCCCCCTTCTAGAGGAATTTTTTTCTGATATGTGGTCCATAAATATGAAAAGATTAGTCTGGAAGGGCTTGGATGTTGAAATGGAGTCTCAAATGGAAGAATCAAAGCTGTTATCACATACTGAAGTCCTGAAATTTTTCTCTGGCCACAAAATCTCTGGTTCCGGCCAAGAAGGCGAAGTTTACTTCTCCTTAGAAGACTGATGTCAAGACGGTGGTGCACACCGGATGAAGATTTGGATGAAAGTGATGATGAAGATGATCTGAAGATGGGTGATTCCGATGATGGTTCTGAAGATTATGATGAGGACGACTCTGAGGAGGAAGACTCAGATGACAATGAAGATGAACCAATGAAATTGGAAGCAGGCAAGAGGGCCCTTGGGTATTCTGTTTTTCTTTGTCATTTACTTGTTTTTTCATTAATTCCCCGCTGGTGTAAATTCATTACACCTCGAGTCTGTATTTCATACATCCTGTTTTTAATAAATTTCATTGGGTGGCATGAACTGGGAAACCAGTTCATGTCATCAACCTTTAAGAAAAATGTAATGTATAATTATTTAGCCTTAGAGTTGGTATCATAGGATTGTTTAGACATATTTGGATATTATAATGTTTTCTTAAGAGTGAGGGATATCATCATGGGTTTATAATTTTATGGTTAATCAAAAGTTTAATGTCTTATAAACACTATTTGAGGCTTTATGATTTGAAATATGAAAGTGACTAATGGTATTTTTAGAGACACTCACCATTGTGGAAATTATTGGTTACTAGTTTTGGGGATGAAAATGTGAGGTATGAAATAACATTTGAGGTAAAAATATGTTATGGTAAATGTTTTAGGTCTTTATAATTTTTTTAATATTATTATAATTATATTATTTTTGAAAAAGTAAAACCCAAAGGTTGAGTGACGACCCATCACTTCCAGAAATTTCATGAGGATAGAACCCATAACTGAATGTTGATAAAGGTATATCACCTACCACCAGCCTATGTGATTTCCCTAATTAGTATGCATTTTTTATGTTAATTGAGTTTTTGGAATAAGAATAACTTTATTTTTGTAACTTCTGTTTTATAAAATTGATATCCTTAGTATGGTAGAATTATTTGTCGATTACACAATAAAATTTATTTTGGAAGACGTTCATTCTTTTGGGAACAATATATTATTAATTTGAATATAATAATATAGCATTTTAATGGGGTAATGGTTGAATTATATTTTCTAAGAATATATATTTTTAATTGTGGAATTATAGGAATTAAGATATGTATTGAAATGATAAACCTATCATGAAAAATATGTTATTATGTTAATTACATTTTGGTATGATATATTAAGAGAGTTTGATGTAATTTGGAAATAAGTGCTATAATTTATCTAGGAAGGCTACATTATCAAATCCTTATGATTTTCGGGTTTCATCATAGTTTCAATTATTTTCTGGAATTTTAAGGATAATTATTTATCAAATGGTATTTACTGAACATTGGATATTACCGATGAATTTTGGATATTAAAAGTAGTTTTTCTTCATATAATGGTTTACTCTTTTGGAAGAATTATCTGGTATTGTACTAATCATTTTAGATTTGGTTAATGTTTAAATACATGATTAATAGATAGTTAATCTTTTATGTATTATGTGATTTTCTAGAAGATCATTCTCATGATTCAGTTGTGACATAGTCATCTTGAATACTCATTTTTTAGAGAATATATTTTTTGTGGAGGAAATTTATAAAAGGATGAAACTATACTCAATAAGAAATTATGTTTCCTTATCTCCTTAGTCAATGCTGTAAATAAATTCCCCAACAATATGAAAATGATCTAAAAAACATGTTTTTTGATTACGTTTCCTACTCTAAAATCAAAGATCGTTTAACCCATCACAAGTTTTTTGTTTTCAAATTGTTAACTTTATCCTGATGATGTTTTCTATAACTCTACCATAGAACTAGATAGTTATATTTTCTTAAATATTCATGTTTTCCTACATGGAATCCTAGTATGTGTTATCTCGGGTGACCTTTTCACTTCTTTTTATTTCTTTTAAAATGGTTGTTCTATTGAACTTTTTCTAAAATGGGGTTTCCGTAAAGGTATTTGTAACATTCATACCCCAATTACTAACCCCAAATTCAAATTTCCTAGACTCAATCTATTAATGTGTGGAGGATGTAACATCTCTTGTTTTACAAAAGAAACACTTTTCTCAACAGCATAAATGATATGCCACATTAGACTTAAGAAAACACGTAAATATTACTATGATTACTTATAACCTAGATATTAAAATGGATGTGATGAAATTTTTTAATTTATTTGTGAAAATATTGTTTACACATGTTTATAATTAACTATTATTTGAAATATTTTTTAAAAATGAAATTAAAACCGTTTTTAATTGAAATAGAAGTTTTTTCTAAAACACAATTAAAATGAAAATAAGTGAGTTTATAAAACAATAAAATCACTTGTGATGGATTCTATTAATGAAATAAAAATTTAATATATTTAATGTGACATTTAATTTTCATATTATATGTTTTTTTTCATGATATGAGATCATATTAAATTTTTGAACAAAAGAAGTATTCTTCAAAAAAATGATTTTTTACCACCTTTTGACGAAGATACCATTTTAAATCCAATTTTTGTCACTTTATTTAGTTTTATTTGAATAAATATACTTTTTATTTAGAAGTGGGACATCAAATTTTACTTTGGATGATTTTTTTGTATTTTTTTGATAAAATTCGTATTTTAATTAATAGTAAAAAATCTGCATTTTAATTCAAAACTTCATTTTCATCAATTTTTTTATATTGTAATATATTCCATTTAATTGGTTTTAAAGATTAATTAGATTATTTTTTTATCATTTAATACAATTTTTGTTATTGGATGTAATTTAACATTAAAATTTGATATAAACACATGTCAATCATTTGATAGTATTTACTATTAAAAAGATGTTTTCTCGTTTTGAGAATGGTAATTAATTATAAATTAATTACTACAACTTATGTGTTTTGAATTTCAAATAATTGTTTAAATATTATGAATCAGGAGGTCTATATTATTTAAATAGGTTCCTTTAATGTTTGGACATTATGAAACGTAACATTAGTAATTATTTTTATTCACTGCGATTAAAGGGTAAATTAGGTAAATAAGGTTAAAAATAATATTATAATAATATAAATCTATGATACCACCTTTTCTAATTTTATTTTATGCGATTTAGACTAAAAAGAAAATATTTTTCATGAATCTTTGTCATTTAGAAGCCACTTGGGTGTGATTATGATACTTATATCTTTTAATTTAAAGAAAAATATTTTATAAACATAAATCTTCTTGATAAAAAAATTATAATATGTGTTTATATAAGTGATAAATTCAACTATAAATTTTAATTAGAATGATAAAAATATTATGTAAATCATGGTGTTTTATTTATAATTTTTAGATATTAAATATTTTAATTTAATTATAACACAATGATGATGTAGTGATTACTTCATTAATGAAGTAATCAAATAAATGACACTAAAAATATTGAAATAAATATTATTTGACATCATTTATGTAACAAAATATTTTAAAGGTGAATATTAAATGTTATAAGACAAATTAATTCTTTGGTTCGATGTTATCTATCTGTTTTGATTTTATTTAAATTGAATAAAATGAATGGTGTAAAAATTTACAAAATTAATGTTTTAAAAATATAGTAATTTATTAAAGTATTTAAAAATTTAAAAAAAAATTAGAATAAAAAAATCATAATGATAAGGTGTAAAATTTCATTTAGTTTCCAATTAAGGTAAATTTCCTCCATATAAGTAAAATTAATAGCCTCGTAATAATTAAAATGTTGTTAACACAATTAAAATTAAAAGAGGATAATTAAGGGTAAACTGAAAAGATAATAATTAAAATTAACTCAATACATGTGTAAATATTATTTTATTAGAGGATTTATAACTATTATAATACTATATCCCACATATCCTATGTTAGAGCCTTTCCAATTAAAAATAAATGTATATTGATTAAATAATGTAGGAGTTTCCAAGGGTGCCCCTTCCCTCTCTTATAAAAAGGTACCATCTCTTCTCTAATACTAGAATTTTAATAACCCTTTGGTTTAGACAATACCTACCCATAAATATTCCTATAATCCCTCCCGTAATTTTAGAGGCAACACATGGGAATGAAAGCCTACCACGAAATCCTTCTGGTATAAACCAAATGATGTTCCCAGATTAACAGGTAATGCCATCTCTTGTTCATTTTAGATTCATTTCCATTATCCACTCCATAAACATTTTGTATTATATTATTAAATGAAAACACTAGTATCGTAAATATACTCTAATTTTTTATGCTATTTTCTTGATCTACACATCACTCACCTTTATTTAATATGTTATGAATGTATTATTTCTTTGTATAGTAAACTACTGCCTCACGAAACAATGATTGTTCAATTTTACCCTACAACCACTCATGGTGGCCATTATAATAGAAACTATTTTTACATATTAGATATATTATATTAATATTTTACCTATTATTATGTAATTTTTATTTAGAACATACATTTATTCTTTCCATGTTGTGTAAATATGATAATTTCGTTTCAGGAAGTGTGGACTACTACCCCCTCAAACAGATATGACTCATTCCCACAATACATAGAAAATATAATAGTTAGTTTTAATAAAAATATGAAAAACAACTGAAATTAATATAATACTACTATTGTAAAATACTTTTATATCTTTTAATTGTTTTCTCTTAATAAGACAATGAAATGAAATAGAGTTCATGTGTATGTACGACCTACCATCTCCATGAATGATTCATTTCATTTATTATTTCTAAATATTATGGATATTATAAATAAATATATATTGTATATATATGATATCTATATCATGTATAATATTCTATATATAATTTAATTTTGACAACATGGAAAATTTATATCATAACAAGTTCATTTTCGACTAATGTACGAAATATTGATAAAACATCCGATATGAACTAAAATAATTATGTAATTTTTATAACATTGCAATAATTGATATAAAAGGAATAATAATCATGGAAAAAGGTCAAGTATAATTTTACCTATGTTTATTATTCTAGAACATAACGATTATACATGATGATTCGGACTCAAGTTCATGGAATTCTTAACTCAATCTCCATTAATTGAGTTAAATATCAATGGAATTTGTTTTTTCCCAATAATATGTTTTAATGACCTAAAATTGTTTTAATTTTAATATCCACTTAGATTTGGAGTATTTATACTTTTAATACATAACTATTTCACTAATTTTCCTTAATCTAATGAAATGATCTTTGTAATGGATTTCGTCTCAATCTCCTTTTAGTAAGACAAATCATGATGTTATTCACCTTTATTTCCATATAATGTAAATATAAATCACATTTAACTTGTTATATCATAAATTAGTATAATCTCGTGATATTTAATTTTTTTTAATGTTATTACTTAATTATTTTTATTCTAGTGTTTCTCATGTTCCAAGGGACTCTTTCACTAAAACATCATTTTAAATGATTTATTGATTTATTCATCCAAATCATTTTATTTCATGTCCAAGTTTTAAAAATGGATTTTTTGGTTTTATATATATAGGCATGAACATTTTAAAATTTGCAATGTTCCAAAGTTGTATGTGAAGCTTTGATTCAATATTTGTTTTTATTTAATGTTTTAAATGGTTTCCAAATCAAAATGAATATTTCAATATCAAGAAATGATTTCCTGTGTTTGAAAATGAAATGGTATCAGTGAAATGTTGATAATTTGAATATTTTAGTATTTATTATTATATAATGTTACTTGGACATTTAATGAGTTATTACGTTATAAACCAATGTCATGTGGTTATGTGATAAAAAATTATGGGTGGTTACATGATAAACAAACGAGGGGTGGTTCCGTGATAAACTAATGATGGGTGGTTATGTTATAACCTCCTATAAATTTTGTATATAATTATATCATATTGCTATTTTTTTAATTATATATGAAGAAGTCAATCGTTTGGTTATTCCAATTAAGTATGATTATATACCAAGTTACCTTTATATGTTATATGTTTCTTTATATGGGATTGTGGTAATCTTTTATTTACCAAAATGGTAAGTAATGAGAATTTATTTAGTGATTTGTATTTACTATTTTGTAAAGGTGAAAAGTATTACATTATGATAACATATTCATGGTTTTCATGATTTTAAAGACTAACAGTTTTTCTTCTTTGTGTATCCCTTGCAGTTATTTTTATGGTCATACAATGTTTGTGAAATGATTTTCATAGGTTTATATGAAGAATATAGTCAAGGATGGGATCAAGAAAAAGTTATGATATTTTGTCATGAAACAAAACCATGTTTCTTTTTAAAAGGTTTTTATTTTATGAGCAAATGGATAGTATGTAGAAGTGTCTACTTTTTAGTATTTATGTTTTTATGTTTGAGTTATGGCTTAATTCTTTAAAGCTCTAAACATGAAAAGAAATTAATTGTAAAATAAGGTCAAATTGATGACTTAAATCAAGATCATGTAATGTTAATGGATGGGGACGTATATATCTGATTACCTATATAATTTGATCATTATTCTTATTTATTTATATATTTGGATCAACCATGAAACATTGAATCCATTATTTATTATGTATTGATCAATCCTATAAAATCAGTCCATTGGTTTCTACTACATCTTTTACAATGCCTTATTCAATAAAAAAACATTATCCCATATCAACTTATAAGAATATTATTTGTTTTCACAATGTACACTTCCTCTTCATAGAATCCATTAAAAAATTTCATATTTCATATACATCTTGTATGCCTTGAATTTTTTTTAACAACATCACTGAGAAAAGATATCTAATTTCCATATACTCTCTAGGGATAATGTTTTATCAATATAAATTCTTTTAATATGGGAATACCCCTTTCATAAAAGAAGTGACACATTTCATGTAAAATTATAGTTTTAACTGATTTTATTATAAATCTCCCACTTGGTTATGACAATAATTCTATCATTTATCCTATCAAAAATTTCATCTATTAGTTTTTTTAATTTGTTCAAGATCCATGTGCATTTCATTGAACTAATTTTCTTTTTTTTAAAGAACATCAAAATACATTAAATCTGTGTAAGATAAATGAGAGTTTTTTTTCTATAGATTTGAACATTCATGTTTTCACAAAAGAAATATAAAAACTAGTAATATTTTCTTCAGAAATTTTATCCATAGTGAATGTATTAATTATAGTTATTAAACCTGCTCTTTATTCCCGATCACTAGATTCATATTTTATAATTACATTATCCCCATGTTCTCCCCCAATACTCCAATCATTATCAACAATATAATCTATTGTTTCATCATTGTTTTTCAAAAAACCACCACCACATTAGATTGAGAACTATTCCCAATTTATATAACATTTTCATTTTGAATATCACTAATTTTTTAAAAAAATATTATAAGATTATAGACACTACTTTTGGATGAGTATACAATAAAACATTCTCCATCCCTATTAGCATCAAACATTCAGTTCTTCACTTTATTGATAAAAATGTAGTTTGTTTCAAATACTCAAAAATATTATAATATTTTCCTCTTGTCCTTTCATATCAAATAAGGTATCTTTCAAAAACATGAACCTAAAAATCCCTATTGGATTTATATACTGATGTGAGAATTGATTTTTTTAATATATCTCTAGTATATTTTTATCAATTATTATTTTATGGGAAATCTTATTAATAATTAAATGCATATTTTCAAAAAAAATAATTTTGTTTAGGATTATTCACCACTAAAACTAGATTCATTATTTAGTGCTTCTTGATATATTATTCTAACATATTTTTATTGAATTTTTTCCTTCATCATTACAGAAATTATGAATTTTCAACTTGAACATATTTTCCCATAACTATAAAAACGGTTAATACACTTTAAAAATTTTTATTTATAGAACATAACCATAATTAATTTTATCCTACTATTATCATAGATGAATAAAATATAATACCTTTTTATATCAATGTATTTTATTGATATTATCCAACACACACTAAGGTTCACTAACTCAATATATCACATTGATTTCTTCTGATTTGAATTTTATAACATTCAAATTATATTCCCCTTATATGAAGTATCACATGTGTGAATTTGATCAGATGTGAGTTTAGAGAAATTATGATATCTTATATTATTCCCCATATCTTCCAAGGAAGATTGTCTAAAATTTATAGACCTCTTATTCTATACCCTTTTCTCTTAATTTTCATTTGGAAATATGTGTCTTCTTTAACACTAAATAGTTATATATTTCCATTTGTTCACATTCCTTACATAAAAATTGTACCACCCCTTCCTAGAATAATGTAACAAATAATGTTTAAATTGACTAAATGTCCCATGCCACATAGTTTACAAACACATTATGACTTGTTTCCAAGGCTTCTAACCATTATGATTTTTGTACACCATTTGTATTTGCTTCCAATTTTGACATTATGGGATCTTATAATATATATACCGACATCATTTCTAAACATTGAATCAACATATTTGTTGTATTTGATGATGGTTACAAGAACATTGATTTTTATAAGGTTGGAATTATAATAGTGGTCAAAAATCTATACTCCAACTCATATCATTCATTAAAAAATAATTTTCTATAAAACTTACATACATAGTCATTTAATTATTATTTTATACACACTAGTTCACTTCATTTGGTGGTGAATGTGAGTTTTCAACATTTAACTCAATTAAACTATCATCTTCTCACAAAGAAAAAAAATATTATTATTTTCATCTCTCTTTATAATTATTTCAACTAGTGAGTTATGCTATAATAGATATCCTTTTGGACAACACTTTGTATCCTTGATGAAAATTCAGGGCTTTGTGTATACACCCCTAACACAAAAAAATATATATTAATAAATACATAGTGTGAGAAATTATTCTCTCATATTTTGTTTCTCATATGATAAAAGTTCCTTTTTTGTATGGAAAAAATTTATTATGTACATCCCATCTTTAGAAAACAATAAAACTGGATTCATGGTGTATTTGTTTTCATTATTCCAATTTTGACCATTTGGTAGTTTTCAATGTTACCCAAATAAATAATCAATTTTTGAGAAGATGCATGTTATTCACATCAATCGACAAAAATATATTCTTGTGATCAGGTCCATAAACAAATTTTACTTTATTTTTAAGAAATTATACTTGTATAAACATTCTAGTTATTCCATTAAATGCCTATGTTTATCTTTATAATCATTAATATAATGTACACTGTGACATCCCAATTAAATGGAGGGTGTTAGTAGTTTTTTTATCATTAATATTTCTACACAATAATAAGAATTATTATTTGAATTGCTCAATTATTATTTCATGTCCTTTTATATAATTGGTAAGTCCAATGATAACTAGGAATTTATTTAAAATTTTATAATATACTTAATCATCTTTTAGGGTTATTTATATATTTTTTAGACATTATATCTCAACCCACATAATATACTTTTCTTCTTGTTGTTGTTTCCTATTCAATTCAGATTTATGTACCACTATTTTTTATTAATTTTTTTTCATATGAACATCAATTTCATCAAGAATATCCTCTAATTCAACATTTTACATAATTTTCCCTTATACTTGGTATCTTCATCATCACTATCCCCTGACCATAGTATCTTTCTGATAGACAAAATAACTTCCCACTGAGTTATTTATAGTCCTCAATCACTTCTACATTTTTTAATGAGATAAAATATTCTTTTGAAAATACATTGATTCATTTATAGAATGTTTTCAATGAAATATTTTTTCATTTTACATACTTAGATGATTTCTATGTGGGTAATTCATCTTCAAAATCAAATCCAACCATATTTGGTAACATTAAGGTAAGATTACAAACATTTACACACAAAACTAAATCAATTGAAATCCTTCATTTAAATCATCAAATTCTAATTGTTTTGAAGATAGAAAATACATCACCTAATTGACATGAATTTCGTTGGGATCTTATTCCAAAAAAATTTATTCATTTCCTTCAATTACACTCAGGATAGTTATCCTTTGTTGTGAATTCATTTTCATTATTCAAAACATTGAATAAAATGAGAGTGATATGATGAATGCCCCACATCCATTCTTTTCCATCTGTATAATTTAAAGCTGATACCTTGTTATTATAATGAATGTTTAATCTTATCAAGAACGTATTAAATATTTTTTCATTTAGTTTATTTATTAGTCTATATATATCCACCATAATAATGTTACCCCTACAAAATAATAAATCTATGTTCACATTCAGGTTCACCTGAAATCCTTGAACTTATTATAAAAAAAGAAATTCATCACCAAATACATTTTAATCACCTTCTATGATGTTAAGAATATACCCGGCCCCCAAATGTCATGATAAGTTTTATACCATCATGTATAGAGAATTATAAAATTCTCCACCCAACAAATTAAATCCTTTTGAAGTGGCATGAAACTACCTTTATTATTTTTTTATAACTCTCTAATCTATATGCTAACCAAAATCCATTGTATGGATGCTATGCAGACAACTATTCCAAAAGATCATGAATATTGTTTCATCTAAATATTTCATAGCTGAATGTTCTATCCAGTTAAAACTTGAAACCTATTTTCATTGATAGTTGTTATCATGACTTTAATGTGATAAAACATATTCAAAAACCATCAGCTTTGATACCTAATTTCCATCCCATGAAATGTGAATACCATGAGTAGGGGTAAATCGGGTTATGTATATATTAGTAAATGGACCTCACCAACAACCTTGTCTTGTATTTTTTAATGAGCATATATTCTTCATAACTATCATAAAGTGATAAATCATAAGAAATTGGGATACAATAGTGTCACTTTTTCAACCAAACTAGGAAAATATAAAGATTATATAGAGGTGATGTCCTATTCTGACAAACAACTAAATGTACTAACATTAAAATTAGGATCATCAACTCTAACCTTCTTAGTCTACTACCCTCAAATAATAAATATCTCACTACTCTCAAAAACATATGAAACACACTAATCTTAAAACTGATGTTTTCCTAAATATTTAAAACCCTATAGTGACATTACACCTATATTGGTGTTTCACACTACATAACCTTATTCCATTTCCATAAATACATAAACATATAGTCAAAAAAGATCCTATCATATTCTATTAATTTACAACATTACATTACTAATATGGGTGATTCTCCACCATATTCAATATGATATTTTCCATCACACTTCTATAAATCCCATTGTTATGTTTTCCTAATAATTTTTTAGAATTCATCAACCCCCAAATTCAAATATTAAATCTGATCATCTATCTTCCCATTATGTTAAAAATGATATTTTATTTATTTCGAGACACATTTACTTTCATTACTTTTGGTCAAAATTGATGATTGATGTTTTTTGTGAGGTATTAATTATTATTAGGGTTAGATTCCAATTCCTTGGTTTTTACCTTTTCTCTTTCAAATCATGAAATACCAATTCACGGAATGACTTTTTCATTATAGTGTAACCCTGAAATTTAATTTGATCATCATATATTTAAAATTTATAATTATTCCTCCAAGTGTAAACTTCAAAAAATAACAGATTATTAGATAAATTAGTATGATATAGGATGCAAAAACCGCATTTATAAGCTATATGCACTCCTATTTTGACTTGAAATATGAATCATTGTATAAAAAACTCTAAATGGTAGACCGTTGAAAATTTTCATAGCCTCCAGGAGAAAAAAATACACTCTTCATGGTGAGACTAAAACATATATTGAAAATCAAAAAGGATAAAAAAAATTACATACTACTTGTTTATGATGCAAGATACTCCAATGAATTTTATACGAGTAGGTAAATTTCAATTTTTTATCTAAAAATATTTGATAATGCATTGATGGATCCTATGGAATGACCACCAAACCATACCAAATCCAAAAATGGTTGTGTTCTTGATATGGAATAATGATACTCATAAATCAGTCTCTCTAAATAGTTCCTCTTATTAATTTAGGTCAAAATGAAGCCAAAGGTGTTTCTGAGTGGCAATTAATCTCCTCTTATTGATAATGTTCATGAACTTATAAAAAACATGAAGACTCTTATGTTTTTCATAAGTTCCAAAAATGAATATTATATTCTTAATTCTGATTATTAAAAATTATTCCCTTTTATATAATTTGGAGAAATCCATCCACAATGCAACCTGGGGTGTCACAATGTGGTTTTTGTACGAAATAAAAAAAATCCTTCAAGCATCTTCCAAAACTCCCTAATCATTAATCATGTTTACCGAGCTCCGTTAGATGAATTAAACTTAATTTTAATAAACCATGTCCTCAAAAACAAAATTTTGGTGTTTTTTCTAACAATATTTAAGTAAAATGAGAGATCGGTATGACCAATACCGTCAAAATTAAAAAATTGTGGTTTTTTGTGGAAATATTGTAAAAATCATGAAGGTTCTTATATGAATATTATTGAGTTATCCCACGAAATTTTTCTAGATGATATATGATTCTTGATTTTAATTAAAAACCAGTAGGTTCCTCAAGGTATTCCAATTAGTCTTGTTAGATTCATAATATATTACATATAATTATTTTAATGTTATTTCATATATTTTTTTACTTTAAGTTCTTGACACTCAATTTCTATTGAATTAATGGATTCACACATAGTAGTAGATGTTTTAGGTATAACGTCTATGTTTTATTCTCTAATATGTTAAAACAATTATTTATTTCATCCCTCCTCTTTTAATACATGATAACTATGGTAAAATATTCTACCTATTTTTTGATCCAATAAAAATACAAAATTTTCTTTTTATCTAAACATGAAATGACAAATATATGGAAATAAAATTGTAGTTTTTGAAAAACTACTGCAAGGAAGAAACTAAATTAAAAGTATATAACAACAATAATTTTTACTTAATATTAGTAAATTCAAATTTATTTTCAAAAAATTTTAAATTTTAAGAAAAAATAAGGATATAAAGAAACATCCATAGAAATAGTTTCAATTTAAACTAAATATTTCTTGAGTATCTGATAAAAATATATACCCTTATAAATTTTGTCATTATAGTATGAATTTTTAATCAATATATGATTTAATACAAGATCAAATGTGACACATAATGTTTTTTTATGATCAATATGAATATTTTTTATTTGATTGAAATATTTTGAAAGACAGCTTGCAATTAAAGAAAATATAAAGAATGTGTAGTGAAAAGTAAATGAAATATTGGAAATGAACTAGTTTTGACATATTTTTCATATTTTATATTTTTAAAATGAGTTCACCCCATTAAAAGCACAATTTAAAATATATAACCATAGGATATAAATTTAATCCTATATGGAAGACAGAATAAAACAATATTATGAGTGTCAATCATTCTCTAAATGTAATCTGATTACTTAAAACTTATGACACCCCACAAACAAGACCATCAAAAAATTGCATGACATAAATAAAATATTTGATTATAATAAATTCCCAAGATCATTTTGGTTATAATATTTAGGTAATTTTAAAAAAACATTTACTACCATAACTCATTTATTTGTTATGTAATGGAAAATTATTTCCACTACATATAAAACTTATTAATCTATAACAATTCTTCAAAATTTCCCCCAAATTCTGGCCAGATGATAATATTCTATACACATCATATGTATTACATTTCATCATACCCTATGAAATTGGAAACATAAGAAATCGGTGGGATTATATACCTAGTAAGGGTAAACATAATTGATAATAATCAAATATCAGAAGTAATAATAAGATATGAATACCAGTATAATTAGGGTATATAAAATTTTTATACCCAATGAAGATTAGATCATAAATGATGACATGGGGAACGAAATAAAATATGAATAACACATTGAAATTTATCATATAAAAAAGTAAGTATAATGGTTACTTGTCTAATATGCATAAAAAAGTAATCCTAAATCAATTGAGTAGTGTGTAATATCATAGAAATGTGGAATAAACATGGAAATTAACATATCCTTGAGAGAAAATAAACTGATAAAGGATTCATAATACAAATAATAGGAAATATTGTAGGAAAAACATTTTTTCTACTCCTTTTTTAAAAAACTCATATTGTTTAGGCATTAGATTTACATGAGATTTAAAAAAAATATCCAATGCATTAGAGTTAATAATAATACCCCACCGATCCACATCCATACATATGTTTTTTATATAAAATTAATCATCATAATATCATTAAGAACCCCTTGAAATAAAATGGGTTTCATATCCCTTAGAAATGGAATCATACAAGGAAAAAATTTATTAATACATCAATAAATATCATAAACCCATGGAATATAAATAGGTATCCAGTAACAATAAATAACAACCTAGGAAGATACAATTCAATAAACTATATTTTATTTACACATTATAGATAATTTGTATATGTATTTTTCAACAATTCCTCAAACTTATTGATGAAAGGAATCTTTCATAACACCTTTAAATCAATGGTGGTAATTATAAATAGTTCACAAAGGAAATTAATTGAATATAGATCATTTTTCTCAAAATTGGGTTATTAGGTAAGCCAAAAGTGAAAATCGATTTCCATGAATTTCGTCCTCAAATATATTGTAGAATTTTTTTGTATTGTAATTTATGAAAAATAATTTAAAAACAAATAAAATCCTCAATGTAATAAAGAGTAAAATTATTTGAAAACAATAAAAATAATTTTTAGGAATAATTTTTATAATTGTCATAAAAGAATAAGTTATGGGTCATATTTAAAATATATATTTTAATATTATAATGTGGATTTTTTTTAAATTTTACCAATAAAAATAATCCTCAACAATATAGATTTGAAATTAAATTTATATTATTACAAATAAATGAGAATTAGAATAAAAAAATCTAATCATGGATGGACACCTATTTAAATAATTTAAAATATCATTATTGAAACAAACATTTTAAAATAAGTTAATAAAAAATATTTTTGTAAATGGTGAAATAAGAATATGAAGAACATATAGAGCGAGATATAAATGGTGTAAAAAATTTAAATGAGATCATTATAAGGAAGAGGGAAATATGTACATGGTGGAAAAACCATCGTTAATGATAATAAGAATTATTCTCAAAAATTATATTCCTTCCATGAAAGAAATAATAATGGTGAAATCACTGAATTAGAAGATAATTTTTCCCAAATAAGAAAATAAATATTCTCAAAGTATAAAATAGTGATGAATAAATCAATATTAGAAGAAATAATTTCCAAAAAAATCATTATAACTCAAAAAAAAATTTATGTTTACAAAAATCCATACTACTTTGGTATCTTTTGAATCAAAATACTTTGAATGATAGAGAATTGTATGTATCCTAAAACCTAATGAATTAAAATAATATTTATTAAATATATTAGTTATTGATCAGACCATATTAAATATTGCATGATTCATAATAATACATACATGTCAAGAAATTAAATTTGAAAACGGAAACCCTTACCTTAATTCTGGAAGTATACTAATGTACCAGAATCTAATGTAAAAAATAAATATATTAGTCACAAAATTTAGAACATTATTAACATATATAATTTTTTATAATATTCATTTATAATTATTCTATAAATGAATATTAGTCATTAATTATTTATTTTTAGTATTGAGTGTGGGTAGTCTTGATCATTTTGAACTAGTTTCATAATAGAGGTTCTTTACTTAATTCCAACCCAAAATTTCTTCATTAACATATCATAAAATGTACATAACTTTATATTAATATTTATTTATAATGTTATAACTTCACCATATGTGGGTTTTGGTTACAACAATTAATGATTAAATTACTACGAGAATGGTTTGGTGATTTTTGAGGAACATATGTTCGTGTATTAATTAATGAGTTTAATATATATTTAACCTTTACAGAACAAAAATAAAATAATAATTAAATTATTTATATCTTATATTGTTTTTAAATATTTTATCATCGTCATCCATGGTATTATTTTATAGCATTGTTCAAGTTAGTGGTGAGACAGTTCCAAATATTATCATCACATAATTAATGGATGAGTATGATTATGAAAGTTGAATACTTTGGAATAAAATAATTATTAAAAAATAATAATGATATTTTTTTAGATATCTTATGTTTTTAATCATATTATAAGTTATTTTAAAAAAATAAAAAATAAACTATAGGAAATATAAGATATGTTACTTCATGGAGGCGGTTGTCCGCACAAATGCACGAATGATGATTTAATTTGTATTAATGGAAAAGAAGTAATGTGTGTAATGATTATAACATTAGAATAACAATATATAGTATAAATTATAATTATTGAATTATATTATTATAGATAGAAAATATTTTGAAGAGGATGATTAAGAGTGAAACACTAAGGAGTAAAAAATAGTTAGTTTACAAACATGGGATTTCTATTAGAGAGAGAGAGATATATATATATATATTTTAAAAGGTTGATGACATGAACTAGTTTCCCAGTTCATGCCACCCAAGGAAATTTATTAAAAATAGGATGTATGCAGTACAGACTCGAGGTGTAAAGAATTTACACCAGTGGGGAATTAATGAAAAAACAAGTAAATGAAAAAGAAAAACAGACTACCCAAGGGCCCTCTTGCCTGCTTCCACTTTCTTCAGTGCATCTTCATTGACATCTGAGTCTTCCTCCTCAGAGTCGTCCTCATTATCATCTTCAGAACCATCATCGGAATCACCCATCTTCAGATCATCTTCATCATCGTTGTCATCCAAATCTTCATCTGGTGTGCTCCATCGTCTTGACATCAGTCTTCTGAGGAGAAGTGAACTTCTCCTTCTTGGACGGAACCAGAGATTTTGTGGACAGAGAAAAATTTCAGGTCTTCAGTATGTGATAACATCTTTGATTCTTCCATTTGAGACTCCATTTCAACATCCAAGCGCTTCCAGACTAAACTTTTCATATTTATAGACCACCTGTCAGAAAAGACTTCCTCTAGAAGGGGGAATTAGGCTGCCCATTGAGAGAACTGCAACCACAGAGAAAGCTCCAAGACTTTTCCATTTGATCATACTTTTTTAATGTCGCAGCAACCAAAACATCTTCATATCCATTATCTTTTGAATTTGATGCAAGATTCTGTCACTTTCACCCCAAGTTTGTTGGCATAGAGAGGGAAAAAGTATCTTTGATAGGAACACTTGAGAAAACAGGATCAAATGAGAAGTAAAAGTCATTCCCAAGGGATGTCTCTAAAGTTGAAATCAGGATTCATCTTGTATTCATATATCATCCTGATGTACATTCGTTTACTAATTTGAAGTTAATTATCTCCTGAAATATCACCATTTGTGTATTTCCTGAATTTATTTTCATCTTGTTCATCTATCTAGGCATCAACTTCTTCTCTCAATACATTTTTCTCATCCATCTGGTAGGCCTCTCTGTACACAGGATCATTATTTAAATCATGATCCTCCTCTTCAACTTCAAGAGTTGTAGCAGGTTCAACAAAAATTAGCAGCTTTAGAGGCTCAATGTTTTCCTTTTTAGAGGGGTCGAAAGACCTAGTAACTGTTGTTCTCTCAATAGTAGAGTACTCCCTGCGCTTCCTAGCTTTTTTGGGATTCGGTGTGATAAACCCATCAGCATCCACCATCGGCTTTTCCCCCTTCCTAGAGAGTGATTTGAAGTATGTTTCCTC
Source organism: Viscum album (assembly GCA_963277665.1). NCBI lineage: Eukaryota > Viridiplantae > Streptophyta > Magnoliopsida > Santalales > Viscaceae > Viscum > Viscum album. The sequence goes on along the minus strand of OY728155.1, from coordinate 437,320,369 downwards.
AAGATGATTAGTCTTATCATCATCATCCTATAAGGATTCACAATGCTCATAGAGGTCATCCTGCTCCTTTGATGAGTCATGTGACTCAATTTGATTTCTCTGCTCCTCCACCGAATTAAGAGTGGTAATGTTGGCACCTGTGGGAGCAGGCTGGGAAGCAACGAGGCCTGACAGATCTTGATTTTCAGAGTGCTGATTAATATTAACCAAATCCTTCTTTTTCGTATCAGACCACTGCCCTTCAGCAAATGTTCTAGGGAGGTCCAACTTAACTCTAAATCTATCCTTAAAACCATCCAGTTCCTTAGTCTGTTTGTTTTTCTCAACCCAAATGGCCTTCATAGCCTCAGGATGCACGGATTTATGTTCACAGTCTTTTGCAGCGTGTCCAAGCTTGAGGCAAAGGGAGCAATAATCAGGAAATCATTCATAAATGACCTCTTGAAAGAATCCAAGGTCACCTTTCTGGATCCAAATTTGAGGGGGAGGGTCTTTAGAAACATCTATTTCAATGCAAACCCTGGAAACAGATGGTCGAGAAAGATTCTTTGTTGCCGAATCCAACTTCAATGGATTACCAATGAGCTTGGAGATATGAAACAGGGCATTTTTTTTTGAACAGGTGCAGTGGCAGTGCAGGGAAGCCAATCCAAATCGGGACAATGGGGGACTCAGAATAGGGATCAAAATCTTGGGTCCATTTGAGGACTTTCATCGAGCATCCCCCATTGAACCAGGTTTTCTTCGCCCATAAATGGTAGTAGTCATCCTCAGAAGACAGGCGAAAGACAACATTTAAGGAGTTGAAAAGGCCGATATAGAATCCCAAAAAACCAATTTCTTCAAGGGAAGTTCTTAAGAAACTCAATGCTGTTCAGCGATTGAAAACTTTCCCAACAAGAATGAAATGAAGGTCCGAAGCGAGAAGTGTTACCTCATTTGTTGAGAATGAAATCGCCGGTTGACCGCGGTGATGGAAAAGATTTGGATTAATGCAAGAGTCGGGAGTCGCGGCACTATTTGAGAAAGTCTCGTTATTCTCAGTCAATCTTCCGGCCACTACATCTGCGAAGGATCGCGAGCTAGGGTTCCTCTCTCCCAGAATCGGGTTTCACACGTCGCTCCGTATCGGCCCTTCCGTCCTCATCCCTTAGAGATATATTTGAAATTGGAGTCCTTAGAATAAAATATTGATAAAATAACCATATTAAATTTATATATGATTATAGAAGAAAAAAATTAAATATTTCATTAATGATATTCTAATAGACAGGTATATCATGAAGTGATGTAAGAGATACCCTTTCATCAGTGAAGAGATGGTTAATTTTGTAACTACCCAATACATTTTAGTAATGGTATGTCACTATTCAAGGGTTAAAGTGTAAAATAATTTAGGGTAGAAGGGTTTGTAAATACATATATCATAAAGATACTTTTATAAACGTTTTTTAAAAATGTTTTAGGTATTCTACACTTAGAAACACTTTTTTACCCTTTTTACTTTTATCGTGATAACAAATGTTTTTAACCATAGTAATTAATTTTAAAGAAAATAAATAAAATTAAACTTATTGAATGTTTTTAAAATTATTATTTCAAATATTAATATCATTTTATCAATAAAATCTTTAGGGTTTAGAAAATTTAATTTCATTATTAACACACATGATATGTGAAAACATGTTTTCGAATAAGTGTGATTTAAAGCATAAAATTTATGTGTAGGTAAGAATTATTAATGATATTAATTAACATGGAAAAAAAATTTAAAAAAAAAATATTTTTTAACCTCTAAAATAAATCTAAACATGAATTTTACCAAAAAATTATTAATGAAATGATAATAGAAAAAGAGTTTTTTTATGAAAATGAAATTTTACTAATGTTATAAAGTATTGAAATAGGTTTTATAAGATTGAAATAATATTTTAAAATAAGTATTTTAATAATTTAATAAATATTTTATCAATTAAATGGGTTATCAAACTGTTAGGTCTACCTTATAGAATAATAAATCAATAAAAGTTATAGGTTTTTTAAAAACAATATTTTAACTATTCACCTAAAAAACAAAAATTTTAGAGAAGTCTTAAAAATTAATCTTCGAATAATATTTAATGTTTTATTGAAAATTAAATTTTTTTTCAAAATTATATTTAAAAAATTTATACATTTTTCTTTTAAATGAAAATTAAAAATATAATGAAAAATTAAATTTCCCAAAAATTTTAGTTATTTTAAATTAAGGGTTTTTAATACTATTTCTTATAAATTTTTAATTTATATACTGTTAATATATTATTTTATAATTTTTTTAAATATTTCTCACCTTATTTTCATAAGATAAAATATATAAAATTTCTCTAGAAAAAGTAAAACTTTTATATTCAATCATCTCTACCAAATACCATTAAACTAAATATTAATATTCTAAAATATTAGTTTTAATAGTCCATTGTAATTATTATTTTAATTTTTATTTTCATAAATATATAATATCATACATTAATAATAATTATAATATGTAAAACCTAAACATGTAAATATATTTACCACACGTTTATTATGTTTTAATTTCATTATTTGTTATTCAGGAATTGTATTATTTTAAATTTTATTAAAACTATACATGACATCAGTATACCAATTTGATACATGTAAATCCAACAACCATATTTCTAAAGAAAAAATTTATAACAGAAATATTTCTTTCATATATATAGCCTTTCTAAACCCATCCATTCGATTTATAATTCTTATGTCACAATTCTAATTTTTAACTTCACAGAACAATATATAATCCTTGAATGGGGTGGGATATAAGAAAGGATTATATTTTCATTTTATAATAATTTTTGTTTCAATAACTCATTTTTGATCAGTTAAAATCATCAATTAAATCTACCAGTGTCTCTAATTGAGTTGTGCCATGTTGCATCACTGGTTAGCCAAAATATTTGTATAAGAACACTAAGAAATAATTCATTTATATTATTTAATTGTATAATATCATCTCAAACCAAACCATCCTCACTATTAAATTCATTATTTATCAAGTAAATATATGAATAAATTTTTTCATGAAAACCATTTCTGTTCCATCATAAACAATTCATAATGAAAATTAATGTTCTCATGGTCTTATGTTAATTCTATTCTTCATAATTATTGTGTGAACACTGTGAAAACTCTTTATAACAAGGCTTTCCAATTTAATATCAGATTCTACAATCCTAAAATTTCAATAGAAAATATCTCATGTATGAAATCCAATTCCATTAAGTGATTCCATAAATATTCTACAATTATCACTGTAACATCCTGGGTAAATGAAGTATAATACATTTTCATATTTATTAACTTTTACGAATTAAAAATTAATTTTACTTTAAAGGGGTTGCTATGTTCGATAGCGTACCTGATACGCAACAAAGAGTTTCTTTGAAATCTTACGTTGCACACTAGTAGTAAAATAATATTATTTTAAATGGTAGTTAACACGTAGCTGTTGTATTGGCAGGAATGAATAGAAATAACTAAAATATGATAATATATGTTTGTTAAATGTTTTTACATTGATCCAATAATGTATAAAGGCTTAAAATAAGAAAATAATTAAATTTAAGGCATAGATACTCTAATATTCACTAAAGGTCCACTTATCACCTTTTGATGGAAACCATCATTAAATATAGTTTTGGTCACTCTTATACATTCTATTGGACCAAATAAAATTCTTCTTTATAATCGGGACATCAAAATTTACTTTGTGTAAATTTTTGGTTTTTTCTGATAAAATGCATTTTTTTAATGAATAGTGAAAATGTTTTTTTAATTCAAAACATATTTTTAATCTACTTTATTTATATGATTATATTATCATTTTAATTGGTTTTAAAGTGAAATTAGAATATATTTTTACCATTTAATCCAACAGTGGTCGTTGGAATTAATTTCACTTTGAAATCAGACTTAAACTAGTGTCATTCTTTTGATACTTATTGTTTCACAAAAACATGCTATTTGTTCTGATAGCATGAATTAATTATTAAATAAATTAATGAAACTTATATGTTTTTAATTTTTTAAAATATACTTCATTTTTTTATTAGGAATATCAAATATAGCTTAGGGTGATGTTTTGGTATTTTTCTGAAAAACATCAATTTTTTATGAATAGTGAAACCACAAAGTGGTACATAAAAAACTGATTTTTCATTTAAATAAAATTTTAGCACCTCTGTGTTTTGAATTTAAAAAATCCGACACACATGGTTGTCATTAATAAGTAAAATTTGGTTCAATGAGATTTAAATAATTTTTTGGTGGATAGTATCTTTTATATTTATTAATCGCGATTAGAGGTAATTAGTATAGTTTAAGGTAAAAATAATGTTTTAATAATATGAAATTAACTTGAAAGATGTCCTAACCTTATTTTATATGTCATGGCCGACCAATACAATCCATTGGTCAACTTGGGGACCCCATGGAGCCACATTGGTAGGAAAACATCATTAAAAACTTTTTATTTAATGTTGAAATTAAAATGTCACAAACATGAGTTGTTTTAATAAAACAATTTTTAAATGGGCTTATACAAGTCATATTTTTGACTATAAATATTCCATAGAAATATAAAACGATTTAATACATCATGATATTTTTTTATAATTTGTAGACATTAAATAAATTAAATTATTGATGACACCATGATGATGCAGCGATTTCCTCATTATTTAACGATTTAAATAAAATGAAAAGATAATTTAAACTCTAAGAACTACACATGTCAAAAACCTATTGGATTGGTTTATTTCTAAATCTTATCACCTTATCCTTTAAATATATAATTTTGGGACCCTTTTTATCCGAAATGAATTTTATAATAAAGTATCTTTTCTTAACTTCCCAAGAGTGCCCCTCCTCTCCTCTTATAATAGGCCCCCACCTCTACCTCCTTACCCACACCTCTCAAGAATTTGGTTCGGCCAATATCTACTCTTTTTGTCTCTCCACATCCATATCTTACTCTTAGAATCCTCACTTTGGGATGAAGTCATCCCATGAAATCCTTTGAGCTCAAATAAAAAAGAGTTACCTGTTTTAAAGGTAGTGTTTTCTCTTGTGTTCTTTTGTTTTATTTTGCTTCTCCAACCCTCTAACCTCTTTTTATTCATTTATTTTGTAACAAAACTAGTATATTAAATATACTAGGATGATTTTATAAGAAGTATTTGAGCTACACCTACACACACCTCCGTCTAATGGTTAAAGAACATACTATTTCTGTGGTTGGCAAATTTCTGCCTCACGAAACGATGATTGTTCAATCTTCTTTTAACACCTTTAATGGTGGCCATTAAGATGTCACTCTATTTATATATGATATATATTATGTTTATGATTTCCTTATGCTTATGTATTTTTCATTTGTGGTATACCTTTATGGCTTCCATTATGGGTATACGCGATATCTTCATTTTAGGAAGTGCGGACTACCGCCCCCTCAAAGTGATTTGATTCGTTAATGCCATATATGGGATGTATAAAGGATGGATTTAAAGTTATTATATATTATGTATGTTACATCTAAATTATTAATATAATTCTGGAATTAAAATATACAAACCTCTCATTTAGTTTTAATTCCATTAATATGACATAGAAATGAAAGTAGCATTCATGCGTACGTACGACATACCATCTCCATGAACGGTGTATTTCATTTCTTACCTCTAAATGATTATGTAATATTATAAATACATGTATATTCTATATATATATTATATATATGATATCCAAATCATGAATATCATTCTAGATATAAACATCCTTTGACCACACTAACAACATGTAATTGTAAGAAGTCCACTTTCGACTTAAGAACCAAATATCGACAAAACAAACATTATTAACTTAAATGATTACATAATGTTTATAACATGGTAATAAGTTATATAAAAGTAATAATGAACTTTAAAATGGTTCTTAAGCAAGTAGAAATTAACTCAAGTTTATTATTCAGGACGTTAAAGAACGATCGAGTCAAGTCGGACCCGAGGTAAGGGACTTCGTCTCAATCTCCTTTCATTGAGGCATATTTCGTATTATACACAACATTCATTTATACGGTGTATAAACCCCTTTGAATTTTACTTTTATACAAAATGAATCTTTTTCAACGAAGTGTTTTACTAAACGACAAAAAGGAATGTTTCTTTTAACGTACGCAGTGACAATGACCTTTTTCGCCGTCACGAGTATTATTTGGTCTTTTCCTTCCTCAACAAGCCGTAATGTCTTTAAAATTAAATAAATACCATATACTATTTTATGTATTTTGGTATTGAAAATGGTGTTTATAATGGATTTGTTATGTCAATATATTTATGTGATATATTGTGATCAAAGTGTGGAAATGTTTTCAATCCATTATATTTTTTTATGTCTTATGATTTTATAATGGTACATGGACATTTGACGGGTGGTTACATGATAAACCATATTATGGGTGGTGTCGTGAATACCAGGACGGGTGGTTATGTTATAACCTCCAATGCATTGGGTATGGAAGTCGGCCGTATGGCTATTCCATTAAGTGATATGTGTGGAAGTCGACCGTATGGTTATTCCATTTAAGTATGTTTATGTCCCATGTTACCTTTATATGTTATGTGATTTTATATTGGTTTTATGTTAATATTTTGGATACAATAGGGTATTTAGTGATATTATATTTCAGTGAAGTGTTTTTACTACTTCATAAAGGTGAAAATTATTACTTTGATAATGTAAACATGGTTTACTTGTTGTTTTGAAAAACTAATAGTTTTCATTCATTGTGTATCCCGTACTGAGCTTTTTATGATCACCCCAAGTTTTTTTGAAATGTTTTTCACATGACTTAATGTGGAATAGGGTCAAGGATGGGATTAAGGGAAAGTCATGCTATCTAAAACATATAACTAGACATGTTTCCTTTTAAGAGTATTTATTTTATGAAAACTTAGTAAAACTTTCTACTTTGTAATCTTTTGAGATGTAATAGTTATGTCCTAATTCTATAAAACTCTAAACCGTGAAAAGATCCTCAATGTAAATTATTCATTTAATTCAATATTAAGTAAGGTATAAGGCCGGGGCCTTATAGTTGGTATCAGAGGTCGGTTTAGACAACTTTAGAAGTTAGAAAATTGTTAAATTATTAACTAATTTATGGTATGACTTGAATGATATAGAATTTAAAGATTACCATGTTGCTTCGCCTAAGATATTTCTGTGTTCAGAATGGTTTTCCGCAGTGGAAACAAGGCAGCTATGTTGGGACGACATCGGGAGGAAGACAACCTTCTAAATCAGCAACCTGAGATGGTCGGAATTGGAACTGAACAGTTTGTTGCAGTGATGGCACAGTTGACTCAAGCTATAAATGGTGGTGGTATCCATTCATGAGATTAGCCAGATCAAATGCAGAGGAACATGTCAGTGGTCGAACATTTCATGAGGCAATATCCCCCATCATTCAAAGGATCATCTAACCTCATACAAGCTGAAGGGTGGATTAAAGCACTGGAGAATATTTTTGATGTCATGGGGTGTTCAGAACATCAAAAGGATAGTCTTGTTATTTATAGTTTTGAAGGTGAAGCTGATCAGTTGTGGTCGATGGTGAAAAATATCTAGGATAGTGATGAGATTGATGATCTTCACTGGGATGAATTGAAAGGTGTGTTTCTTGAGAAATATTTTTCTAAAGTGGTTCGTCTTAGGATGGAAAAACAATTCCTATTATTGAGGCAGGAGGATGACTCAGTGGCTGCTTATGAAGAAAAGTTCAGTCGATTGGCAAGGTATGCTCCAAACATCATACGAGATCTTGATAGTAAAATCAATCATTTTTACTTAGGGTTAAATCCAATGTATCGAAGGGATTTAGCTTCTCGTGAGTTCAAAAGTTATGAAAAACTTGTTCGATGTGCGGAGAAGGTGGAAACAGAGTTTTCCGATGATCATGTATTCTTTGACAAACAACAGAATAATAGGTCCAGTTGGCAGGAAAAGGGTAAGAATTAATCAAAGAATCAAGGAGGTAAGAAAACCAAATATCCATCCTATGAGAAGTGTGGTAAAATGCATCCTGGAGAATGTTTATCCAAGTATGGAAAGTGCGTTCGGTGTGGTATGTCAGGTCATATTGCTCGTAACTATAATGAAGATGATCAAGCAGGCAATGAAAAGCCAGTAGTAAGATGTTTTCAGTGTAATGAAATGAGTCATTATGAAAATGAGTGTCTAACAAAGAACTCAACTAGGGGAAAGCAACCAGACTACAGCAGAAAGGGGTGGTGAAATCCTTTGCAACTACTTCAGCAAATGTTGGTCCGTCGAATGAAGTAGTATCAGGTACATTGTTTGTTTATTCAGATTATGCCGATGTGTTTTTTGATTCAGGGTCTACACATTATTTCATTTCTGAGAAGTCTTCTAGTAAAATGGAAATTCCATCTCAAGATATGAATCCTGAACTTATGGTAAAAACGCCCAGAGGGAACGTTGAGGCAAAAAGGAATTATAAGAACCTTCCAATCCTTGGGTGCGGAAAGAATATAACAGCAAACCTTATTTTTTTGCCTCTAGTAGAGTATGATGTTATTTTGGGCATGGATTGGCTTTCTGTTTATCATTCTAAGATTGACTGTAGAGCTAAAATGGTTTCATTTCAGAAATATTTTCAGTTTGTGTACAAGAATGAACCCTTGATTTTGATAACATATTAGGAAGTTAAAAAACTAGTAAAACATAGAAATGAATGTTACCTTGCTTATATTGTCGAAAATAAAGGAACTGTTCAGATTAATGATGTTCTAGTAGTAAATGAGTATCTTGATGTTTTTCGTGATGAGTTTTCTGGTATTAGTTATGATCGGGAAGTTGAATTTACTATTGAATTAGTTCCTGATTCTAAGCCAATTTCAAAACCCCCTTATCGAATTGATCTAGTTGAACTTTTAGAGTTAATGAAGCAATTGCATGAGTAATTAGATAAAGGTTTCATTCGACCTAGCACATCACCATGGGGTGCTCCTGTCTTGATTGTTAAAAAGAAATATGGCTCAATGAGACTTTTCATTGATTATAGAGCCTTGAATATTATTACTGTTAAGAACAAGTATTATTTGCCTCATATTGATGATTTGTTTGTTCAGCTCCAGGGAGCTCAGTATTTTTTGAAGATTGACTTGAGTTCGGGGTACTATCAGTTCAAAGTAAAATAAGAAGACATTCTGAAGACTGCGTTCCGTACTAGATATGGCTATTATGAATTTGTAGTTATGCCTTTTGGGTTAACCAATGCACATACTGTATTCATGGACCTTATGTATAGAATTTTCCATGAGTTCTTGGATAAGATTGTGGTTGTTTTCATTGATGATATTGTGGTGTTTTCTAAAAGTAAAGAGGAGAATGAATGTAATTTAAGGGTTGTCTTGAAAACCATAAAATAAAAGAAACTATATGGAAAATTCAGAAAGTGTGAGTTTTGGTTACAAAAAATTTCTCTCCTTGGACACATTATTTCAAAAAATGGAATAACTTTTCATCCTTCTAAAACAAAAGTTGTTGAGGAATGGCCAAGACCCACAAATGTAACCGAGATTCGTAGTTTTCTTGGTTTTGTAGGTTACTACTGAAGGTTTGTTGAAAATTTTTCAAGATTATGTAGTCCAATGACTAAGCTAACTCGGAAGGGTGTTAAGTTTATCTGGACAAAATAATGTGATGATTGTTATCAGGAGTTGAAAATAATATTGGTGAATGCTTTAGTTTTGGAACATCCTTCCAAGAATGGTGAGTTTGTTATCTACAGTGATTCTTCATTTAAATGAATTGGTTCTGTCCTTATGCAGAATGATCAGGTAATTGATTATACTTCACGCCAGTTGAAAATTCATGAGGTAAATTACCCTACATGATTTGGAATTAGCTGATGTTGTTTTTTCTTTAAAAATTTTGGAGGCATCATTTGTATGGAGTAAAGTGTGAAATATATACTGATCAAAAAAGTTTAAATTATATATTCACTCAGAAATAATTGAACATGAGACAGAGGAGATGGCTAGAATTAATCACGGATTATTATTGTACAATTCATTACCATCGAGGAAAAACAAATAAAGTGGCTGATGCTTTGAGTCTAAAAAGTAATGCTTTATTAATCATTCTATGTTTGGAATGAGATCCTTTGGTTTTTGATTTGATGAACTTTGGAATAGAAGTTGTTGGTGCAGGAAGTTCTTCTATTTTGTTTCAGGTATCAGTGAGATCATTCCTATTAGACAGAATTAAGCAAGCATAGAGGGAAGACAGTGAGTTGTAGAAAAAGGTGGAGCTAGTTAAGAAGGGTAAGTTTCCTGAATTCAATATTGATAATGACTGTGTTTTGAGGTTTGGGAAGATATTATGTGTGCCTGGTGATTCACAGTTGAAGAATGAGTGGTTATGTGAGGCTCATAGTTCCCTGTTTTTAGTTCATCCTGGCAGTACTAAGATTTATAGAGATCTGCGGGAGTATTACTGGTGGGATGGAATGAAAAGAGTTATTGTTGATTTTACTATGAAGTGTTTGACTTATCAGCAGGTTAAAGCAGAGAAGTAGTTACCGAAGGGGATGCTCCAGCCTCTACCAGTGCCAGAGTGAAAATGGGAAAATATATCCAGGGACTTTGTTGTGGGATTACCGAAGACATCTAAAGGTAATACTGAAATCTGGGTTATTGTTGATCGATTGACTAAATTTTCTCATTTCCTTCATATTCAAGATACTTTGTCTCTATATCAACTTTCTTGGTTGTATCTTAAAGAGATAGTCACTATGCATGGAGATCCCTTCTCCATTGTATCTGATCATGATCCAAGGTTTACTTATAACTTTTGTAAAGGCCTTCAGAAGTCATTGGGTACTGAATTAAATTTTAGTACAGCTTTTCATGCGCAATCATATGGGTAGTCAGAATGAACTATTCAAACCTTGGAGGATATGCTACGAGCTTTATCTATGGATTATCAGTGAAGTTATGACCAACATCGTTCTTTGGTTGAGTTTTCATATAATAACAATTTTCGTTCTAGTATACAGATGGCACCGTTTGAGGCATTATATGGGAAGCAGTGTCGAACTCTAGCTTTTTGGGATGAAGTGGGTGAAAGGAAGCTGATGGGACCAGAATTGGTAGAAGAGATGGCAGAAAAAGTTCAGTTGATTTAGAAACACATGAGAACAGCTCAGAGCAGACAGAAAAGTTATGCGGGTAACCGAAGGAAGGATCTATCTTTCAAGGTAGGTGATCATGTTTTTCTCAAAGTTTCACCATGGAAAAGTGTGATGCAATTTGGGAAGAAAGGAAAGTTGAGTCCAAGGTTCATTGGACCATATGAAATTTTGGAGAAAGATGGATTAATTTCTTACTTAGTGGCTTTACCTTCGAGTTTATCTCAGGTACAGAATGTTTTTCATGTTTTGATGTTGAGAAAGTATATGCCAGATCCATCTCATTTTTTGAGCCCAGAGGTAGTTCAGTTGGAAGAGAATCTCTCTTATGAAGAACAACCAGTCCAGATTCTTGACCGAAGAGAGCAAGTGTTGTGAAATAAGGTAATTCACCAGGTAAAGGTTTTTTTGGAAAAACCATATAGTTGAAGAGGCAACGTGGGAATCTGAAAATGCTATGAGGGATGAATACCCCCACTTATTTTGATAAGTGAATAAAATGTCGAGGACGCAATTCCCAAAAGGGGGGAAGGATGTAACATCACAAGTAAATAAAGAATAATACATTTTCATATTTATTAACATTTACGAATTAAAAATTAATTTTACTTTAAAGGGGTTCCTATGTTCGATAGCGCACCCGATACGCAAAAATGAGTTTCTTTGAAATCTTACGTTGCACACTAGTAATAAAATAATATTATTTTAAATTGTAGTTAACACGTAGCTGTTGTATTGGTGGGAATGAATAGAAATAACTAAAATATGATTATATTTGTTTGTTAAATGTTTTTACATTTATCCAATAATGGATACAGGCTTAAAATAAGTAAAGAATTCAATTTTAGGCATAGATACTCCAATATTCACTAAAGGTCCACTTATCACCTTTTAATGGAGAACCTTCATTAAATATAGTTTTGGCCTCTCTTATATATTCTATTCGACCAAATAGAATTCTGCTTTTAGAATCGGGACATCAAAATTTAATTTGTGAAATTTTTTTGTATTTTTTCGATAAAGTTCATTTTTTAATGAATAGGGAAAATTGTTGTATTTTAATTCAAAACATATTTTTAATCTAATTTATTTATAGGATTAGATTGTCATTTGAATTGGTTTTAAAGTGAAATTAGAATATATTTTTACCATTTAATCCAATAGTGGTCGTTGGAATTAATTTCACTTTAAAATCAGACTTATACTAGTGTCAATCTTTTGATACTTATTATTTCATAAAAACACGCTATTTTCTCTGACAGCGGGAATTATTTCTTAAATTAATAAATGAAACATATATGTTTTGAATTTTGTAAATTATAATTCAATTTTGAATTTGGAATATCAAATATAGCTTAGGGTGATGTTTTGGTATTTTTCTGAAAAACATAAATTTTTGATGAATAGTGAAACCACTAAGTGGTACTTAAAAAACTGATTTTTCGTTTAAATGAAATTTTACCACCTCTGCGTTTTGAATTTCAAAAATCCGAAATACATGGTTGTCATTAAGAAGTAAAATTTCATTCAATGGGATTAAAATATTTTTTTTGGTGAATAGTAACTTTTAAGTTTATTAATCGCGGTTAGAGGTAATTAGTGTAGTTTAAGGTAAAAATAATGTTTTAATAATATTAAATGAACTTGACACATGTCCTACCCTTATTGGATGTGTCATTGCGGACCAATAAAATCCATGGGTCAACTTGGGGACCCCATGGAGCCACTTTGGTAGGAAAATGACATTAAAAACTTTTTATTTAATGTTAAAATTAAAATGTCACAAACATGAGTTGTTTTACTAAAAAACTTTAAATGGGGTTATACAAGTCATATTTTTTACTATAAATATTCATAAGAAATCTAAAACGATTTCCTACATCATGGTATTTTTTGTATAAATTTTTGACATTAAATAAATTTAATTATTTATGACACCATGATGATGCAGCGATTACCTCATTTTTTAATGATTTAAATAAAATGAAAAGATAATATAAAATCTAAGACCTACACATGTCAAAAACCTATTGGATGGGTGGATTTTGAACTCATATCACCTTATCCTCAAAATATATAACTGTGGGACCCTTTTTATCTGAAAATCATTTTACAATAAAGTATCTTTTCTTAACTTTCCAAGAGTGCCCCTCCTCTCCCCTTATAAAAGGCCTCCACCTATACATCCTTACCCACACCTCTCAAGACTTTGGTTCAGCCAGGATCTGCTCCTTTTTGTCTCTATACATCCCTATATTACTCCTAGAAGCCTCACATTGGGTATAAGTCTTCCCATGGAAGCCTTTGAGCTCAATTCAAAAAGAGTTACCCATTTTAAAGGTAGCGTTTTCTCTTCTGTTCTTTTGTTTTATTTTGCTTCTCCAACCCTCTAAACTCTTTTTATTCCATTCTATTTTAACAACACTGGTATCTTAAATATACTAGGATGTTTTTATAATAAATATTTGAGCTACAGCTACACACACCTCTGTCTAATGGTTAAAGAACATATTGTTTCTGTGGTTGGCGAATTTCTGCCTCATGAAACGATGATTGTCCAATCTTCTTTTAACACCTTTAATAGTGGACATTAAGATGTCACTCTATTTATATATGATATATATTATGTTTATGTTTTCCTTATGCTACTGTATTTGTCATTTGTGGTATTTCTTTATGGCTTCCATTATGGGTATACGTGATATCATCATTTTAGGAAGTACGGACTACCGTCCCCTCAAAGTGATTTGATTCGTTAATGCCTTATGTGGGACGTATAAAGGATGGATTTAAAGTTATTATATATGATTTATGTTACATCTAAATGATGAATATAATTCTAGAATTAATATATACATACATCTCATTTAGTTTTAATTCCATTAATATGACATAGAAATGAAAGTAGCGTTCTTGCGTACGTAAGGCTTACCGTCTCCATGAATGGTGCAATTCATTTCTTACCTATAAATGATTATGTAATATTATAAATACATGTATATTCTGGATATATATGATATATATGATATCCAAATCATGAATATCATTCTGGATATAAAGAACCTTTGACCACATGAACAACATGTAATTGTAAGAAGTCCACTTTCGACTTAAGAACCAAATATCGACAAAACAAACCTTATTAACATAAATGATTAAATAATGTTTATAACATGATAATAAGTGATATAAATGTAATAATGAACTTGAAAAAGGTTCTTAAGCCAGTATAAATTATCTCAAGTTTATTATTTAGGACGTTAAAGAACGATCGAGTCAAGTTGGACTCGAGGTAAGGGACTTCGTCTCAATCTCCTTTCATTGAGACATATTTCGTTTTATACACAACTTTTTTTTACAGTGTATAAACCCCTTTGAAATTTACTTTTATACAAAAGGAATATTTTTCTACGTAGCGTTTTACTAAATGACAAAATGGAATGTTTCTTTTAACGTAAGCGGTGATAACGACTTTTTTCGCCGCCGTGAGTATTATTTGGTCTTTTTCTTCCTCAACAAGCCGTAATGTTTTTAAAATGAAAGAAATACCATATACTCTTTTATGTATTTTGGTATTGAAAATGGATTTTATAATTTATTTTTTATGTCAATATATTTCTTTGATATATTGTGATCAAAGTGTGGAAATGTTTTCTTTCCATTATATTTTTTTATGTCTTATGATTTTATAATGGTACTTGGACATTTGACGGGTGGTTACGTGATAAACCATATGATGGGTGGTGCCGTGAATACCAGGATGGGTGGTTACGTTATAACCTCTAATGAATTGGGTATGGAAGTTAGTCATGTGGCTATTTCATTAAGTGATATGTGTGGAAGACGGCCATATGGTTATTCCATTTAAGTATGTTTATGTACCAAGTTACCTGTATATGTTATGTGATCATTATATGGGTTTTATAGAAATGTTTTGGTTATAAAAGGGTAAGTAATGATCTTTTATTTCAGTGAAGAGTTTTTTCTACTACATAAAGGGAAAAGTATTTCTTTTATAAAGAATACATGGTTTACTTGTTGTTTTGAAAAACTAACAGTTGACATTCATTGTGTATCCCTTACTAAGCTTTTTATGCTCACCCCAAGTTTTTTTTTGAATTTTTTTTCACAGGACTTAATGTGGAATATAGTCATGGATGGGATCAAGGGAAAGTTATGCTATTTAAAACCTGGAACTATACATGATTCCTTTTATGAGTTTTTATTTTATGGAGACTTAGTAAAAGATTCTACTTTGTAATACTTTGATATGTAATAGTTATGTCCTAATTCTATAAAACTCTAAACCGTGAAAATATCCTCAATGTGAATTATTTATGTAATTCAATATTAAGTATGGTTTAAGGCCGGGGCCTTATAATCACCACTTCTTCCACCAACACATATTTATCTTTGACATGGAGAACTATCTAATTATTACATTCAATATCATTAAATGAATACAATAAAATTCTACAGGAATCACAACTTCATCTGGACACCCAAAACACTTATTGAAACATCATTGAAAACAAATTTAACAATTTGGTTAAAAAATATCCACCCTTTATGTTTTTTCAATATCAACACAAATCTCAAAGGATAGTATGTGTTTCCAAATTACTTTCCCATGTTAGTAATCAAATTAAAAGTTAAATGGTGTCTTCTTATTTTTCTCTTTTTTCATAAAAATATTCTCCTCCCTTTGAAGATTATTTTTTTAACAACTATAAGAGGGGTATGATATCACATGGTTCTATTTTCTAAGATCCTTTTGTTAATATAATATGTGTATACCTTGAATAACTTGATGTAGAAAACAAGTTAAATTCAACCAAGTTTTTCTTTTTTGAACATGAACTATTATTCATGTGAAATAATGCCCATATTTTATTGAATATCATTTAGGGGTTTCAAAATATAATTGTTTAAAAAAATAATGCTACAACATAGAGACACATCAAAAAACTCATCATTCAATTCAAGTGAAAAATACATAGTTTCCCCTATCTATCATAATTTCTTAAACCAAACACTCCCCACTAATTGATGTGAATAATAAAATTAATAGTGAGGGATGGATGTGTGATTGCTATACCTGACTGAAAATTAACTTTTTTATTATCAAAACACTTTTGAGGATAAAGTGAGAAACCACATGATCCAAAATTACATTCTAATAAAACCATACAACATGATAACTCGGATCAAGACTATAGAATCTTACCCTCCCCAGCGATTACACCTTGGTGCCAACCCTCCACCATCACTTGACCATTCTGCTAGCAGTCCCGTGTGGATGCACGGGCATGGTACTGATGGCAGATCCATACCCTCTGAAACATCCAAATCCAAATGGCATGTGCAGGTGAAAACATCTGGCTATGAACCTCATCTAGAGCAGAATCATGTAGAAATATAGTGTGAACAACTCAAAACTTCACAGCAAAATAAAAAAGAAACGTCCACAAAGAGATCCTCTCAACCAATAGTCAATCAACACAAAAATTCTCCACATGATCTCAAATTAATCCAATAAATTTAAAATGTACAGTTGTGCATATACAGAATCATACAGGTGATAAAACTTTCACTTGGTGTGAAAAACAAACCAACTTCAAATTCAAATAAAAGGAGAAAGAAAACCCCCAAAAGCATCCAAAAGTTCGCATTCAACTCTACTGTTCCAAATTCAGTTCCAAAGAGCATATACTCAAAATTAATGAGCTTCAAGAAGTATCATTAATATTCCCCTCTTAAGGGATTAATCATTGTCTATAAATTCAAAAAATGTTATTAGAAACCATATATATTAAAGGGAATAAGGAGGAACCCATTATTTTTTAAAAAATAACAATCAGATTGGGTTTTTCCTCTCAATAAATATATTTTTTTCTTCATATAATCAACATGAGATTTGTCTCATTTCTTGGTTTTTTCAGAGACTGTTATTGATTTTTCTTCATCAGTTGATGCTTTTGATATTGGTGAATCTTCCACTACAGTACTCGGAGTATGGATTTGATCTTGAGACATCTTAATTAAGATTTTATATTGGTCTAGTATAATTGTCAAATAATATTTTATGTAATGCAATGTTTTCACCACCTTATACATTTATGTATTTTCAATATGTCAATTCTAAATTAATTCTCATCATATTTAATTTATTCTCCTTTCACCACATTTATTCCTTTTACTTTATAATTATTCTGATATTTCTATATTTTTTTATCTTTTTTAAGTTGGTCAAACTATATAACTAAACAATATTTTGTTGATGTTCCAAGATTCTTTGAGCTTCATAGATAACTCTCTAGTGACAATATTTTACATAACTAACAATATTCTCTTCACATTTACATTATGAGAAATATGACATAGTGAGATAACTATGAATTTTTCATATTTTTGATATTCTTGACCATATCTTCGTTAAACATCATTCCAGAAATCATTTTATTGGGTATATTATTTTTACAATTTCTACATCAATATATTAGTTTTTTATAATATGATCTCATAAAATTATTATTGACCCCTCTATTAATGGATAATTCCTAGAAATGACATTTTATACCAGCATGATTTTGATTTATAACTAAACATGCCAAAACACTAGTAGTAAACTCTAAACTATTATCTTTTACCCTGATAATTCTTATACTCTCAATACCTTTTTTATTTCCTTTTTATATATGTTGTATGTCTCTAATTATAATGAAACCTTCTAATATAATTAGTCCACACTGTCTTTTTAGAATATGTTTTATCATCTCTTATTTTTGTCTATTATTATTTAGTCTTGTCTCTAAGTCTAGTATTATTAGAAATGATAATTCTATATTGAGGTCCATTAGGTATAGAAGTAACCTATTTTTTGACCATTCATGTAATCATCTTTAGAAGATTCACCATTAATCATAATAGCTCTAATGATGTAAAATGTTATCTTCTTCGACACCATTTGAGATAAAAGGAATATACCCTACGTATTAGATAATTTGATATCTTTCTTAGCAAGCGTATCTTTAATATCATTCAGCATTTTTTATTTTTCACTATTCTTAAAAATAAAATATTACACTTAAATGAATATATTTATATTTTTTTTGTTCTTCTCTTCCATGTGAATTTATTTTGAGAAAATTTTATTTTCCTTTCTATCTTATCTAATTTATTCACATATTCCCTTGTCTCATTGTGATGTGATTATTCTTTCACAACTCATTTGTTATTCTACTATATTATTTTTCTATTATTTATCTTAATATTCATGTTATTCTCAATATTAGTATATAAATTATACTTTAAGTACCATTCCAACTCAGTTATCTATTTACCTTTTTCTCTTTATAATTTGAATTTAGTTTCTTTTTGAATTTTCTGATAAACAAACCTAATTTATCGAATGTTGTTCATCTTATTTCCCAAAACATTATGATGAAGAATCATTAATTTCCCTTTTCATCGAATTTATTCTATTTTTCATTGAGTACTTATTCTCCTTCTTCTCAGGGTCACCGTCTCTTTACTTCATAGGTTTTTTCTGGATGTATTCATCTTTTTCATTAGTCTTGATGACATTGGCTTTCTTATTTGGATATCCATATAAAATAATTCCCAAACCATGATTGCTGAAGTACATTATTTTATTCTTTATATTCCTATTCTGTCTATATTATAAATAATTTTAAATAAGGTATTTATTTTCTTGTAGTCCTCTTCATCTTATTCATCCCCTAAAAGAAATGATTTTGGGTCCTATTCAACACTAGGTTTATCTTTTATCATGGAATTAAAGTCCATATAATAATTTTATTTATTCTAAAATATTTGTATTTTTTAATTTCATATGGTATAAGAATATTATAAAGTTCATCCAGTGATGAATATTTTTGGTCTTCTAGTGAAGAAACATTTGAACCAAATATATTTGGAATGATTCTCATTAACATCTTAATAATGGTTAAATCATCCAAATTTCCCCAAACCCTTTTTTAATACGAAAAATATCATTTAATGTTTTAAAATATTCATAAAAACTTATATAATCTCTTGTTTTGATATCTTAAAATTTTCTTATACATATTTGCAACATAGTTTCTTCAACATTAATATTACCTTTATAACTATTTCTTAATTTGTCTCATATTTACTTGGATGCTTAGGGAACCATAAATTTAGTGTAAATGTTTTTTTGATAAATCCATAAATGTATCATTTTCATCCATACAATCCTTTTTCGTGTTCTAATTTTCTTTAAAAATTATAGGATCATTCTCAACAGAGTGTGGAAATCACATTGTAGTTGCATCTTTCATTTTTATCCCAAATTATATGAAGCATAGTGTCATCCTATTATTCCAGCTATGATATTTCTCACCATTAGAAATAGGATCACCTCTTAAAAATATAAAATTTATTTTGAACATCATCATAATTATCTTGGTGCTTCTAGAGGTGACCTTTACTCTAATACCAAATGAAGTTCTCAGATTAGTCGGTGATCACTAAGATGGAGAGGGGTGATTTATTGACCCCTTTTCGTTTTACAAATTTTTTCCTGTAAATTAATCCTATGTCATTGTTTAATGACTTGATATATACTTATAGTGTCCCTCATCCTTACTTCGACTAATTTTTTATGCACAGTGCCAAAAAACATAAGGATTTATAGGGTTTGGTAAAAATGCCTACTCCTTATCATGTTGGTTATTCTCTCCAACACATATTTTCCAATATATTATTATTATTAATTAAAACATCTGATATTGATTCACACCATGTCTCTCCTAATTTCTCATAAGAAATTATTTATACAATAACCCATAGTGTTACCAAAATCCACACTAGCATTATCCAAAATCTACATTAGAGAATTCTACTCTTAAATAACACAAGAGGCATAACTTTCCTTCATCTACAACTAAGTGAATTTCGCTTTTCATTAAGTCATGATTCAATACAATTTTTTTTTGATTTTCCTCTATGACCTTGAGAAATGTGGGTTTCTTATGTAAATTTCCATGTACATATTAAAATTTACTTGTCTTTCTCAATAAATTTTGATCACTTTTGTCCGATTATTTTCCTCATTGAAACTATTCATGAGCTAGAATTATTCCTTATAATAATGTTCCAACCTCACTTATTTGTTTTATAGAGATGTAAAAAAAATATAATAAATTTTTACGAAATAATATTTATGCACAACCTCAAACTTATTCTTCTTGAATTATCAAACCAATTCATGCATGAATTACCAAGGCTTCTCAAGATTAAAAAACTACAACATATATTATTTATATTATTTATTATATTATATATTTCATTAATATGATTTTTTAGATTTAGATATCTCAATTTTCATGTCTTGAATATACTCTCTTTCTTCATATAAGATTGTGAAATAATTTCTTCTTTCCTTTTATTGTCCAATTGATTCAATACTTATTTATTCATGAAAACATGCATAGATTATTTTTCATTGAACACTCATTCATATAGATATTAATGAATTTACTAAAATATTTATGAAAATAATTATCAAAACTGTGTTATGAACACACACTCCACTTTCAAAACCCTTAACGCAAGTGATGATAATTATCTTTCATGTATAATAGTTACATGTACTACATGCACTATCTCTTACTCCATCGTGTAACAATATTTGTACCTTATCAAAAATATTCATGAAAAGTATGGGGATGATATAGATGATAATCACATTATCTCAGTTTATTTCTAGAACATGTTATTTTCAAATAAAATCTAGTGTACCTTTCACAAGTCAAATGCTCTTATATTATCCTCTTCCCCACACAATAATAAGTTGGATGATTTATTCTCATCGCAAAATGATATCTCATGGTGCTATGTTTTATTCAAAAATGTGATCAAATCAAGCGATCAAACCCAACTAGTCATGAAATAGTAGTCCTCTATTATAGGAAAAGATCCCCAAGCCTCACAATAACTCATCTGTGAAAATAATCTCTTATAAACGATCATTATCACTTAATTGAGAATCCTAGAATATCCAAATATTTTGAATAGGGATTTTCCTTTCTCTTGCACTAAAAAAAATGGTTAATACACTTATGTGAGGACTCCTAAAGTTATTCTGATGAGATATCATGTTTCATATTATTGTAAATATTGAATTCATCAAAGCATTTTGGATTCGCAAACAACCAAATGAATCCTTGTTCACATTCATCTATGTCCACTACTTCAAGTTAACCGCAAGAATGCAAGATGTAGATTTCTTGCATGGTAGTTTTAAGTCTCTTCATCCCGTAATATCATACTTAGATCCATTATAGATTCCTTGGGTTGATTTGATAGAGTCTTACCCATCTACATTGGTGTACTATACATCCTAAACAAAAAATAGGTAGGATACAATATCCATGAATGATCAGATGGATCAAATCAACATGACTAGATACATATGATATATCCATTACATTTTAAACATGGGCGAATGGTGCTACCATTCCACAATCAATCATCGATCTTAAATTATGTTGAGGATCTTCATTATTATTCAATTCGTTCCATTAATTATTTGATATGGCTGCATGGGATCAACACCAACTTACATTGCATTACATGCCACATAGGCTACACCTACATGTTCTAGCCGACTAGTATTCTGGTGTAAGATATTCACATTATTCTAGTCATTATACATCTGCCTTCTCTCAACTTACATTATAAAGACTGTGTGGACCTCCTCTCCCACATTATTTCTGTCCACCTCTCACATGTGTGGGATCAATTTGGTCCATGTGGCCTCCATGGTAAGCAATAATTGTTTTATATTCACACTAAAAATACATCCATTATATTCTTTAATTGTATATGATAATCACAATCCAAACCATCCTCGACATCAAATTCATTATTGATCTTAAAAATATAGGGTATATATGTTCATCGAAACCATTTAAATTATTTTATAAAAAATCATCATTAATATTAAAATTTACAAGGGCATATTATAATTATATATTTCATTATGTTGTGAACATTTTAAAAAATCCTTATCACGTGTCTTTACTATTTAAACTTGACATCAACAATTATCACATTTTCATATAGAAATTAATAATAATGGAATAAAATTCCATCATTTGTGTCCATAAAAATTCTCAAAAAATCAAAACTTATTCCATCAACACATATTGACTTTTCGAAAACGCGAACTATCTATGCGTGACATTCAAGGTCAATGAATGAATCAACAAAAATTCTTTAAGAAAAAACACTTCATCCAAAATCAATAAACAATTATTTACACTTCATCAAGAACAAATTAAACACTTTGGTTCAACAATTTATATACTTTTAATTTTGGTATCTCCTAATATGATTTATCCTTTCATGATGTTCTTCCTCATTAAAGGTTTTGTTTTCTTATTGGTGATCTTGAAGAGTGGAGACTATCTAAATGATATCATAGTGTTGAATATTTTATAATTTTATATTTATTTCACACTTTATATTTATGAACATTTATAGGATGTAATAATTTGTTTTATGTAATAATACATGGTTTAAAATACATAGTTTCATTTTATTTTCTTATAATGATTTAATATAACTGAATAATGCGTTGTTAGTTCAATTCTTATCTTGTCTAACTTAATAAGTAATCTATTTCAACTACTTTGAAAAAATAGAAAAAATCATTTATAGTTATAAGGAAACAATATAGAAGTAATATTTTTCTTGAAAACCTAGGGAGTTACATTATATCCCTTAAATAAATTTTATCCTAACCATTTTAGGTATCACTAACTGATAATAATACATATGGTTATCTAATGAAATTACGACTCAAGATATATATTATAAGATAAAAACTCTTATATCTTATAGAATACAAGGTGAAATATATTTTACCTCTAAATCTGAATATATTATGATTCACAACCATTTATTCCAAATATTCCTTTATATTTAATTATTAGGAGTTTATAGAGACATACCTACCATTTCCTCATTTTCAAGATCCTATTTCTTACCAAAAGTAAAAATTAGTTTGATTTTTATAATATAAAATATATTTAGAGTAAATTACCATATAAATATTAAATATCAATCATAAGAAGCATTGTACAATTAAACATTTATTTCAACCTATGGTATTTAAATTTCAACAATGCCACACTTGTTTCATCCTATAACTCGTTCGGTTCAACCATGGTTACTTTATGTTGTATTTTCGAACACTTCTTTACCTAGTAATTTAATGTAATTTGGTAATATATCCAACATAATGGTTATTAAATACAATAATTTAATCCAAATAATATCTCCTGGAATTTTTACAACTATGTGTGTTGTTTTAATCCTGCTCATGTAACCCCAAGATAAAGATTGAGTTGATAATAAATATTCCTTTTTTAAGTGATTACGCCTTGGTGAAAATGTGATAAAATCACATCCACTTTTTGTAATCTATAATGGGATTTTACTATAAGGAAATCACATGATCTGTAATTTTCCAAATCATCAGTATATTCTTCTATAGAAGGACTCATCCCTTAGACTCATCCCTCGTATTTTCACAAAATATTTCTTATTATAATTCATAAAATATTCAGTATTTATTCAAGTAACCTAATGTGTAATATATACCTTTGAAATAGTTTTCAACCTTAACATATCACACCTTGATGACATTTACATCCTCAATTGATAACAACATAATCTCCAAAATATCTAAATTTTTCTTTGATACCATCAATGATGCCCTACAAATTTGACAATATCATAATTACATGAATTAAAGAAAATATCACAATAATATACATTACAGTAATCTTTTATGGTAATAGTTTTAGAGAATTATGAAAAAAATTAACAATTAAAACCCATGACCTTTTCAAGGAATGAGAATTCTCCCCGACTACATAATACATGTCTTAATTCATAAAAATTCTTCAATATATCTCAAAAATGATCCATATATGAAATTATTTTAAACACATTATACATATTATTTTCCTTATAACCTAGAAAAATGGAAACATAAGAATTGTATGAGTTTAGATTCTTATTATTGGTAAATCTAAGAGATAACCACCAATGATCCCAAGTGGGAATAACATAATCATATGAGTATAATTAGGATATATAATATTGTTATAGAAAATATATCATATATCATTAATTAGGGCCTAGGGAATGACCTAAAATAATAATATTTCATGGAATATCATTATATAAAAGAGCCAAAAAATAATTTGTCTTATCTATTAAAATAATAATAATCCTGAATCATGTGACGGATTTTTAATTTCATATTTAGGAGGGATAACCATTTCATATTACGTATCCTAAAAAGAAAATCAACTTATAAAGGTATCAAAATCATAATCATAGTAACCTTATGAAAAATCACATTATGCCCAAACCTTTATGAAAAAACCCATTGTGTTCACACACTAAAATTTTAGCAAACTCATCATGCACATACCTGTATGAACAACTTCATTGGGTCAAAATATTGTTATCAAAAGTGATATTAAACATAACTAATTAATTTTAGGGTGATATTGGACCCCAACTGTCATTATACAGATATATGTGTCACACATAAAACCAATAATCATCATATCATATAGAACCAATGGAAAGAAAATTATTTTCATATCCCTTCCAAATGGACTCATAAAAGGAATACATTCATAATACCATCAATAAAAATGATAAACCCAAGGATTATTAATGGGTATCAATTGATTCTCAATAACTATCTAGGTAGTTACCATTGAATGAAGTATATAGTATTTACCTATTATAGTTACAATGTCTATATTTTAGTAAATAAATTCCTCCCTTAATTAATGTATAAAATCTTGGTGAACACCATTAAATCAATGGAAGGAAATGTAGAGAGTTCATCGAGGAAGGGCATTGATAGTAGAACCATGTTTATACAAAGGGGTTGACTAAAAAATCCAAGAGAAGAAATGGATTAACACAATTACATACCTAAAAATTGTACATATGAATTAATAGGGTAATTTATTGAAAATAATTTAAGAATAAATAAAACCCTTTTGTGAAAAATAGTAAAATAGAATGCAAACAATAAACTGTTTTTAGGAAATATTTCTAATATTTTCCTGAATGAAGATTTTATCTACAATTATAAATATATATTTATTTGAAATTATCATATCAAAACTTTTGTAAACATTTAAAAATAATGATACTCCTCAATATTATATCCTTGAAATAAATGATGATCATTTTAATGAAATGTGGGGTTAAGGATAAAAAATGATCATTAAAGGAAAACAATTTGAAAAATTTAAAACATCATTATTGAAACCCACATTGTAAAAATGTATAAAAATACATTCTATTAAAATGAGTTAAATATGAATGAAAATTTCACTTGTGATGGAACATAATTTTTTTTTAAAATATAATGGATAACATTGGTTTAAAATGGAAAATATGGACATGGAGGAGAAAACATAGGTAAAGAGGATGATAATTATTCTCAATAATGATATATTATTTGTGAGTGAACTTCATCCTGGAATTTTTTTTAATTAAAATCTATTTTCCCTAAAAATTAAGAGAGATTACCAAGAAATAATATTTTAGGGGAAAATAAACCAATCATTGAAGAAAGAGGATAAAGGATAAACCTTATAACTCAATGAAAAGAGTTTTGTTAACCAAAACCCTCACAACATTAGTATCTTTTATATTAGAATCCATTTAAAGTGAGAACATTTTTTGGGTATTCAAACCCAATGAATTAAATAAACATGGTGAAATAAATTCATTAGTAACTAAAAACACCAAATTAAATATATGGTGTTACACAATTAATATTATAACACGAGAAATTTAATTTTATAAAAAAAACCTTACCTTAATTCATGACATCCACTAAAACACTAGGACATACTATAAAACATTATATTAGTAACATATTTAATAACATTATTAATATCTATATCATTTTTTAAATTTCATTTTTAATTATTCTCTAGATGTTCATTAGTTACTTATTAACTATTTCTAATATCGAGTGTGAGTATTCTTGATTGTTTTGAACTATTTTCATAATAGAAGTGTTGATATTTATTTATATATATATGTTTATACATTAAAATTCATAATATTTATTTAAATTTATTACTTATAAATATTTATTATTTTATAATATCATTTTAGGGGATTTGTTTTTTTATCCATAAAGATGAAATCAAAGAGGAGAATGTTTTAGTGATTCATAAATAACAGATTCTAGTTTATTAATTAATCAGTTTTCTAATAATGTTACCAGTAAATAAATAAAATAAAATATTTATTTATTTATATCATATATTATCTGTAATTATGTTCTCATATAAATCTGTTCTATTAGTTTTTATCATTTTTCTTGATGGTGTTTAGACCGACCCAATCATGAACATGTCATAATTAATTGATAAGTATGGTTATGAAAGTGGTTTCTTTTTAAATAATATCATTATTATAGATGAATAATGAAATTATATATGTATATTGAATGCATGTAATTATATTTTAAGACAACATGAAAATGAATAATGAAATTATATGAAAATTGAGATTTATTACTTCATTGAGGCGGTAGTCTTCACAAACACACAAATGATATTCTCATTTTTCTTAATGTCAAAGAAGAAAGGTGGTTAAGTAATATCATCGTAGATTAATACAACTCGGTATAAAAAAATTATGAAATTATATTATATTGGATTGATATATTTTGGAAGATGTATATTAATAAGAAAAGACTAAAGAGTTAGAAATACTGTTTTTAAGAACATGTAATTTCTCATAGAAAACTCCTTGGAAATGATGGTCTTGTGATAACTAATTGATATTGGAGGATTATGTAATTGATATAGGATTTCAGTTTTAGAAAATTAAAATATTTTTGGGGTGAAATTATATGTTATGTGTGTATCATGAAGTGGTATAAATGATCCACTTTCATTAGTTTGGATAATGGTATATTTTGAAGTAACCATTACATTTCAACAATTGTGTGACACAATTTGATGTTCAAAGGCTCAATAAGTTAAAAATAATGTATCGAAGGGGTTTTGGTCGATCCAAAACTCATCCAAACACCAAGAGGTATGTTTTTTTAAAAAAAATTAGTTCTTTTACACCAAGTAAAACTCATTTTACTCTTTATAGTTTTACCATTGTATCAAAAGTTTTTATCCTTAGTAATTAAATTTAATGAAAAAAATGAAAAATTGTACATTTTTAATTTTTTGTAAAAAATCATTTAAAATACAAAAATAATTTTATTATATAATTTTTTTGAGATTTATAAAATTTATTCTCATTAATATTGCACGATATATGTAATTTGTTTTATAAAAGTGTGTTTATAGCATAATATTTATATATTGGTTATAATTATCAATGTTATTAAATTAAATGATATAAATTGTTTTATTGTAAAAAAATTGAAAGTTTAAAAACAAGAAAAACCCTTAATTTTTCCATCAAATATTTCAATTTAAATAAAATATTGAATATTTATTTTAAATTAGAATAAAACACCACTTATGTTTTAAAGTGTTGGATATCAGTTTTTTTTAATCAAAATATTATTTTAAAATAAATAACATTAATCCATTAATACATATTTTAACAATTAAAATGTATTATAAACATCTATGTCTTATATATATAATAATAAATTCATAAATGTTATAGTTCCATTAAAACTAATGTGTTTTTCACAATTCACCTAAAAATTAATTATTTTAGAAAAGTCCCAAAGATTGATCTTATGATAACTGTGAAATTTTGGATTCAAACTAGAAGTTAATTTTAAAAAATTATTGCTTCAAATTTTTTTATCATTAAAATTAAAATTCCAAACATACATAAAAACAGCTTTTATTGAGAAAAATGGTGCTTTTATACATTAAGTGGTATTAATATTTTTTCACATCAATTTATAATTCAATGAATGTTATTATATAATTTCATATATAATAATATTATAAAATTTGTAAATTTAATGTATACGGATAAAATATATAACACCTTAATAAAATTGAAAAAATGCTACAATTATATAAAGTAATCTTTACCAAATGCCATTAAAATTAATCATTAATATTATAATATGTTAATTTTAAAAAATAATTATTACTAATATCTTTATTTCTATTTAATAAAGGAATTCACCCTTTAATAATAATTATTTTTATACTTAATGAGTAAGATTGAATTTATATTTAAATTTTTTAAATTATTTTTCATGTAATATTTTTTTAGAATTATATTATTTTTAATTTAATCCGAACAATACATGACTTAAATATTATAATTTCCCAGCCTTATAACATTATATAATCTTGAATTAAATGAATAACTCACATTGAAGATCTTTTCAGGTGTAGAGTTTTAGTGAATTAGACCATAAATATAAAATTCCAACTTGAAAATTACACGTCAACACTACTACTCATTATCCATTTTTTCATAAAATAAAAAATTGTTCAAAAGTAACATGTCTTGTTCCATGTTTTAGATATCATGACTTTCCCAGGATCCCATCCTCGACCCTATTCATCTTCGAGTCTTGTAAAAAACATTACAAAAACATGAGGTGAGTATAAAAAACAAATTAAAGGTCATAATATAAGGAAAGAAAACATTATCCCATCAATAAATACAATTCAGTGAAACCATACTTTTCAATAATAACCTACCTTATGAAATCATTTGATTTATTAATAACACACAGATATCGTAAACCATATAGGTAATGTGAAGCATACAAAACATAATTACAGTGTAGCAATCACAGCTACATAGAATGTTACGTTGCAATACCCATAATATTATATTCCCTAGATCTCTTTGGAGAAACATTAATGTTTACCTCTTTCATGTTACCCAATGCATTTGAGAGCTATCTTAGGCTCACCCGCACTAGGTTTATCCCGTATCCTCCTGTATACGTAAACAATGCCCAATAACCATAACATAATCATAACACATAACACAAGCATAAAGGAAAGATAAAATTTCCACATTCCAATCAAAATATATCATATCAAGATATTGAAATAAACAATTCTTTATCAAACCATTTTCAAAACCATTTAATTCATTTAATAAAGTGATTTTTGAATTAATGTGTCCCATACCAC
Source organism: Viscum album (assembly GCA_963277665.1). Lineage (NCBI taxonomy): Eukaryota > Viridiplantae > Streptophyta > Magnoliopsida > Santalales > Viscaceae > Viscum > Viscum album. Next base: position 437,290,900 of record OY728155.1, on the reverse strand, counting down.
TTTGAATCAATTGAATGAAATTTTAATTTCAAAATATTCACTTCCATATATATTAATACTTAATACCATTTTTAAAACATGGACATTAATGTGAAAGAATTAAGAGAATAAATTTTTAAAATATTTAAAATGATATTTTAGTTAAATAGTTTCTAACCAAATGAGAGATTCTTGAATAAAAATAATTGAGGCATAACATTAAGAAAATATTATAATATCATGAGAATAATGATATTCATCATATAAATTGTCAACGGGTAGTATATAACACATATAAAAGTGAGTTGGTGTATAACAACAAATTATCCTCAATAGAATGTAAATTGAGACAATGTCTCATGCAAAGATCATATCGTTAGATTAAGGGTAGATCAATGACATAATTTTGTGTGGAAAATGGGAATACACCCAATATGTGTGGATATTATGCGTAAAAAATCATATTTCATTCACACATATTCATTTCATGACTTAATCAAGAAGTATAAGTTTAACCCAAATAATTGAAATTGGGTTAGGAAGTTCTCTTACAAAAATTCGGCACCCTAACATCGTCACATTAAAATTCAGAAAATGAGTTGATGAGATAGAAAATGGTCTCTCATCACATGGACATAAAATTTAATGCAATAAGTATATAGAAGACATTGTCCCAACAAAATAAAAAGGAAAATAAAATACATGACATAAAATAAGTCCTTGACAAAAAGAGTACAGTTAAAGGTTCCCTTACTCTTTTGGTAACTTACGAAACATACACCCCATAAAAGAACTATCATACAATGAAGATTTAAATACCAATAAATTAATGTTTATTACACAAAGAATACAATAATGGGCAGTACATACACCACAAAATGGAAATAGTAGAAAATATATCCTGAATTTCATGGAATAAAAATTGATATGAAAACCTCTTACCGTAATATAATCAATCGAGTCGTATGAAAAAAAGTTAATAACCACCAAATGAGTCACTGAATGCCATGAATATAAAGATAATAATGGTAATATATATCAAATGGTAGTACAAAATACACCACATGGAATAAAAAAGTGGTGAACAATGGAAATCTCTCATAATTAGAAATGAGATAAGAAACCCCTTTCCTCATGTCTGACTTGACTCGTTTGTTCCTTGTTCTTCCTTTAAATCGGGTATCTCCCTTTGGTTTGAACTAAAATGTTTAATTGAATTGCCTTCTACCAAAGAGAAGTCTTTAGGAGGATGAGATGGATGTATGGAGATTAATTGGGTAGAGTACGGATGATTCAAGGGGCTTGATAAGTGTGAGGAATGGGTTATAAGTGATAGCTTTTTATAAGGGGGAAGAGGGGCTCTTTAGTAATGTTTAAGAAAAATTATTTTATTTTATAACGATTTTCAGTTTCAATAGTTCCAGAACTAATTAAAGTAAAATATAATATGACTCATGATTGAAATAAAATCATCCAATTATAATAGGACATGTATTTTATATTGTTTTAATTTTTAGAATCTTATTTATTTAAATCAGTCATTAAATAGGTAAACACATCATCATTATTGTGTCATAAATAATTTTATTTATTTGATGTCTAAAAATTATAAAAAATATATCATTTTGTAGAAATATTTTTATCTTTATAATAAATATTTATAGTCTAAGAGATAACATATATAACCCCATGTAAGAATTGATTTACTAAACGATATATATTAAAGTCATTTTGGATTTACTTTAAATTAATTAATATAAACTGTCATTATCACTCTTAAGTGGCTTAATGGGGTCCCAAAATAGACCCATATGTTTACCATGGTCGAACATGTATCAACCAATAGGATTTGGACTCGTGTTTGTGAAACATAATATTATTATAATATTTTTTTACCCTTATTTACAAGATTTTCCCTTAAACCATGGTAAATAAAATATTTACTGAGGTAAATATTTAAAATGACTAAAAATAAAAGTTACCTATTTAAAAAATTTGAACCTCCTGATTCAAAATATGGAATCCATTTTTTCATATTCAAAACAAATAAGTGGTATATATAAAATTAGAATTAATTGATACTGTCAAAACAAAAAAGCATGTTTTTAAGAAATAATAACTGTCAAAATATTGACACCTGTTTATGCCCAATTTCATAGTGAAAATACTTACAATGAACAAAATTGGATTAAAGGGTAAAAATATAATCTTATTACTCTTTAAAACCATTTATAAAGGTAATATAACCATATAAATATATTATATTAAAAGGTAGTTTTGAATTAAAATACAGTATTTTGCACTATTCATAAAAAATGATCTTTATCAGAAAAATACAAAAATTTATCCAAAGTAAATTTTGATGTCTTGATTCTAAATAATAAAATTATTTGGTCAAATATATCACATAAAAGTGACCAAAATTATATTTAATGAGAGTTCTCCAACCAAATGTGGTAAATCTACCTTTTAATGAATATTAGAGTATTTATGCTTATAATTAGATTCTTTTTTATTTTAGGCCAATAAAATTTATTGGATAATTATAAATACACTTAATAACATGTATATTCCAATTTTAGTATGTTCAATCCATTCCCACCAATACAACAACTTGGCATTAACTACCATTTAAAATAATATTATATTCTTATTATTTTCAGTATGACACAACGTTGTGTGAAATATAAGTTTTCAAAGAAACCTGTTGTTACGTATCGGGTACGCCATTGAACATATAATACCTTTTTATGTAAAATTAATATTTAATTCAAATAATTTACTAAATATGAAAATGTTATATTCTTTATTTACCTAGTATGTTATTCCCCCCCCCCCACATTTGGAAATTGTGTCCTCATACTTTTAAAATTGGGCATGGAAACATAATTGGAAGTCCCATATATGAAAAGGAGTCAATCAAAATATCATGTTAAAAGAAATTAAGGGCAATATAAATGCTACCCAAGATAGGCAATACTAGGATTCCATGTAGGAAAACATGCATATGGAAGAGAAACAACCCATAGTGGTTTGATGGAGTGTGATAGAAAACATGATTAGGAGAACGTTAACCACGAGAAAATCTCAAACTTGCGATGGGTTAAACTATCATTGAATCCCCGGTAGGAAACCTTAATGGACAATGTTTTTGTTTTAGGTAAATTTTCATAAAGTTGAGGAATTTATTTAAGATCATGAATATGAACATAAGGAAACATACTTAATTTTCATGTATACATTCATCCATTACTAGATTTCTACCAAAAAATAATATTTTATCCAAATGTTTTGTATTAAAACTGACTTGGTCACAACATATTAACTAGAATCAACATGTAGAGTATATCATGATCCATAAAAGAAGAATTATATATTCCCCCTATCTTTAGACATCAACCAAAACCAAAAATGATTGTACAAGATCAGATAATCCACAAAAATCATAAACCATTATAAAAATAAAATTACTCTTAATCTCAAAAATTCAACAAACAAAACCCATGGTTTAACAAAGAACATTCAATACATAATTTTCCTTAAAATTCTTTAAAGTAATCAAGACTATTATTGAAACCCAAAACTCATAAAAATTTGATCACATTGTCTTCTATGATAAATCTTAACATTTACCTCCAAATCACATTGACTACTCTTAAAGGTTCATATTAAAGTGTAATTAACCCAATCACATATTCTCTATTATAGGTTTATCATTTCCATAAATAACCCAAATAATTATATGTCCATAATAAAAACATAGAATCTTCCAAAAAAAATTAACCATTACACTACAAATAAGATCCCATAGTATTCTATTCCATTAAGAATATAATGTTCCCAAAATAGAGAACATCTTCCAAAATAACCTTTGTCACTTAATCACCAAATCATTTTCCAATATTAATGATATCCATTTGATAAAACATGAGTTTCCAAAATCAAATTATTCTTGATCCATAATATCATTTATCTTAAAATAATAGGCTATAATAACAAGGGACTTCACATATGACCGTGGTTGGCGATGCTCCCTTATCGCCCTTCAGTTGTGGGATTGATTCTTGCGGCATTTCTGGACATGACGTGTTTTCACCGATTTTATGGGTTACCCTTTTTATAAAACTCTAAAATAAGATGAACATGTTTTAACCTCAATGGTTTTCTTATACCTTTCATTTTAATCCCAATACATTAAGACCTAACCATATTATATATTGTCAATTTTTTCACCTCTATATGATAAAATAAAACTATTCCTAAAAGAAAGAACATAATACCTTGATTATGGTGTTTGTATGGTTTCATCATCATCTTTTTCATGTAGGTATAATGTCCATGCATTGAAACAATGATTTATAGATCCTTCATAATAATTCGATTCCTTCATCCAAATACACCTTGTACAACTTGGGTCATATGGGTGTTCGCATAAAAATAGTTTCAAAACGTAATAATGTATGACATATAATTTCAAAACATCTGATAAAATATGATTTTTATAAAATATTTGGACCGAATATAAGTTGATACAATCAATAAATTGTCCTTTTATAATACCATATGTATGTAATGCGAGACTATATTGTAAAAATAAATATAAATAGGTTTCAGAAGGGTCTCTATCTTCCGCACCTTTTTGAAAATCATAATATTCTTCAAAATCTTGTGATAAGGTAAAATATATGAAAATTCCTTGATAATATTTTCCTTTCTTGAAAATATGAAAATATTGAGAAAATAGAATTTTATTAAATACAACCCATGATCCACGATGTTATTAAGGTATAGTGTAGGTGTTTGATATCTCAAACAACTTCTTTCAAGTGAGTTGTATGCTAGAAAAAGTTTTACAATCATCTAAACGTGACATTGCAATAATTATGGCAAGCAAGTCAATAAGAATAGATAATAATGTCCTTTTATATCCTCCTCATTCCATTTTTAACCGACTTTCCATGATCAAATATTTTTTTAAATCAATGATTTATTTCAAATAATAGACATAGGGACTAACAAAGTGTTTAATGAAAACTCCTAATCCCTAAAGCTGCCTAAACTAACCTCTAATACCAACTATAAGGACCCGACCTTAAAACATTACATAATCATGAATTAAATGATTAATTCACATTGAGGTTATTTTCAGGTTTAGAGTTTTAGAGAATTAGTCCATAACTATTACATATCAACTTGAAAATTACACTTAAACACTACTACTCTTTATCAATTTTTTTTAAAAAAACAAAAACTCTTAAAAAGTAACATGTCTATTTTCATGTTTTAGATAGCACGACTTTTCCTTATTCCCATCATTTAACCATTTAATCTTTAAGTCTTGTGGAAAACTTTTTAAAAACATGGGATTACCATAAAAATCTCAGTAAGGGTTATAATTTAAGGAAAGAAAACATTAGCCCATCAATAAATACAATTTAGTGAAACCATACCTTTCAATCATAACATACCTTATGAAATCATATGATTTATGAATAAAACACAGAAATAATAAATCATATAGGTGAATTGTGGTATAGAAAACATACATACATTGTTGATATCACAGCTACATAGGTAGTTATAAAGGAATACCCATCATAGTATATTCTATAAATCTCTTAGAAGAAACATTAACCTTTACCTTCGTCACGTTTCCAAATACATTGGAGAGCTATCTTGGGCTCACCCACCCTAGGTTTATCACGGAACAACCTGTATACGTAAATGATGCCCAATAACTATATCATAATCCTATCATATAACACAAGCATAAAGTAAAGACAAGATTTCCACATTCCAATCAAAATATATCATATCAAGATATTAAAATAAACAATTCTTTATCAAAACATTTTCAAAACCATTTGAAATATTTAATAAAGATATTTTTAAATCAGAGTGTCCCATACCACTTTGAATCTTTTAAATGAAATTTTTATTTCAAAATATTCACGTCCATATAAATAAATCCTTAAAACCATTTTTAAAACATGAACATTAATGATAATGATTTAGAAGAATAAATCATTAAAACATTTAAAACATTATTTTAGTTAAAGAGTTCCTAACAAAATGAGAGACGCTTGAAAACAAATAATTGAGGAATAACATTAATAAAATCTTATAATATAATGAAAATAAATATATTTATGATATAATATGTCAAAGGGATGTATATACATCCTATAAAAGTGAATTGTTGTATAAAAACAAATATGTCTCAATGGAATGTAAATTGAATCAAATTCCCTTGAAAAGATCATATCCTTATATTAAGGATAAATCAATGAAATAATTATTTGTGACAAATAATAATACTCCAAATATAAGTGGATATTAAGTGTAAACAATGATAGTTCATTCACACATATTCATAGCATGACATAATCATGAAATAGATTTTTAACCCAAATAATTGAAATTGGGTTAAGAAGTTCTCTTACAGAAATTCGACAGCCCAATGGCATCACATTAAAATTCAAAAAATGAGTTGATGAGATAGAAAAGGGTCACTCATAACATGGATTTGTTTTACAGAAATAAGTATATAGAAGAACATAATCCAACTTAAGAAAAATGAAATTAAAATACATGACATAAAAGATGTCTTTTACTAAAAGATTATGGTGAAAGGCTCCCTTACCAATTTGTAAACTTATGAAACATACACCCCATGAAATAGGGATCATAAAATGAAGAGGTAAATACCCATAAATTAAAATATATTATACAAACAATACAACCATGCTTAGTACATACACAAAACAAAAGGAAATAGTGGAAAATATATTATGAATCTCACATAATAAAAAGTTTTATCAAAACCTCTTACCACATTGTAATCAATCGAGTCATATGAACAAAAGTTTATAACCACCAAATGAATCATAGAATACCATGATTATAAAGAGACTCGTGATAATATATATCAAATGGCAGTAAAAAATACACCACATGAATTAAATAAGTGGTGACCAATAGAAATATCATGAATTAAAAGTGAGATAAGAAACCCCTTACCTAGTGTCTGACTTGACTCATTTGTTCTTTGTTCTTCATTTAAATCGGGTATCTCACTTTTATTTGAAATACAAATGTTTAATTGAATTACCTTCTTCTTAGAGAAAGGCTTCTAGGAGAGGTAGAGGGATGTAGGGATCTTAATTGGGAATATTTTGAATGAACCAAGGGGCTTGAGATGTGTGAGGAATGGTTTATAAGTGAGGGATTTTTATAAGGAGGGGGAGGGGCTCTTTAGGAATGTATAGAAAATTTTATTTTAATTTATAATGATTTTTGGTTTCTAATGGACAAAAACTCATTAAAGTCAATAATCAGATGACGCATGTTAGAAATAAAATCATCCAATAATAATTATACATGTTTTTTATATAGTTTTAATTTTTATAATCTTATTTATTTAATTCATTCATTAATGAGGTAAACACTACATCTTTATTGTGTAATGATTAATATTATTTATTTGATAGCTAAAAATTATAAAATATATATCATGATGTAAGAAATCATTTTATCATTCTAATTAGTTTTTATAGTCTAAGAGATAACTTATATAACCCCATGTAAGAATTGATTTACTAAAACATATATTTTTAAGTCATTCTTACTTTACTTTAAATTAATTAATATAAAGTGTCAATATCAAAGTTAAGTGTCTCCATTGGGTCTAAACATCAACCCAATGGATTACCAAGGCCGGACATGTATCAACCAATAGATTTAGAAAACATGTTAGGGTAATTTTATATTATTATAATATGGGTAAAAACACAGAAGTGGAATAAATTAATTTAAAATTAATTCCCACTGTCAAAACGAAAATCGTTTTTTATGAAATAATAACTTTCAAAAGATTGACACTTGTTTATGTCCAATTTAAAATTGAAAATTCTTCCAATAAACAAAATGGGATTTAATAGTACAAATATAATTTAATTACACATTAATAGCATTTAAAAAGATAATCTAACCATATAACTAAATTATATTAAAAGGCAGTTTTGTATTAAAATACAAAAAAATTCACTATTCATAATAATGGACTTTATCAGAAAAATACCAAATTTTTAACCAAAGTAAATTTTGATATCGTGAATCTAAAAAAGAATATTATTTTGTCAAATATAACATGTAAAAGTTACCAAAACAATATTAAATGAGGGTTCTCCATCAAAAGGCAGTAAATCTACTGTTTAATGAATATTAGAGTATTTATGCTTAAAATTAGAATCTTTCATATTTTATGCCTATAAAATTTATTGTATAAATGTAAAAACACTTAAAAAACATTTATATTCAAATTTTCCCTATTTCTTTTACATTACCACCCATAAAATGGTTTGTAATTATCTAAAATTTAAAATAATATTATATTATTATTTTTCAGTATGATACAACGTTGTGTGAAATGTAAGTTTTCAAAGAAACCCATTGGTGTGTTTCGGGTAATCCATCAAAAATAGAATCCCCTATAAAGTAAAATTAATTTTTAATTAATTTTTTTTAATAAATATGAAAATTTTATATTCTTTATTTACCTATGAGGTTACACATATACTTATTTGAAACATGTATATCAAATTATAGTATTTCCATTGAACATATTTCCAGTTACCATATTTTTAAAGGAAAAATTTTATTATTATATATATCCTTACTAAACTAATTCATTGTATTCACAATTCTTAAGTCATGTTTCAAATTTTCATTGTTTTCATTTCTGGATCTCATAATATGTTTTATCCTTTCATGATATTCGTCCTCATTATAGGGTTTTTTGTCCTATGGGTGAACCTCATGGTTTTAATTGATCCAATAGGTCTCCTATAATTGATGATTCTATTCTTTATGATATTTTATCCCCTTTTTATTTATATACTTTTAGATGATGGAATATTGTATAGAGAGTAATAATATATGGTTTGTAATAATATTTTTCATGTGATGTTGTTCAAATTTTTTACAATGAATGAATAAATTTTTAGTTAGTTTTATTCCTTTATTTAAGGAAAAATTACCTAATATATTTAAATTCCTTTCAACAAATATAAAAAATAGTTTAGAATTACAGAAATATATATTATGGAAATAATATGGATCTAAAAAAACTAAGGGTGATACAATAACCACCAAGAAATTTAATTTAATATTATTCCCTATGATATTGAATCTTAACTAAGATTAATAATTTAAAATAGATAAGTCTACTTTACATTGAAATAATGAAAAACATAACTCATCTGAGAATTAAAATTTTAAACTACATAGATAAATATTTGAAAAATAATATATTTGAATAAGAACCAATATAATTCATTACTTCAGAATAATTACAACAAAATATAGATTAGTAAAACACATCCATGAATAATTCAGAGATTTGAGAAAAAAAATTCTTATATAGAAAAAGATATGTGAGTCCCCACTTACTCACTTCCATAATTGGTTTTTTCAGACATTACCAACCAATCGAAAATCCCATATTAAGGTCACTACTCTCAATTTTTCTCTCTTTGATATAATTATTTGGGAAGATATAAATTATGTATCCTATGAATCAAAAAAATTAAAGACACCTCCCAATGTTTACTCAAATATAATGAATCATGAATTCCCAATAAAAAACTTCACATGGAAAATATCATTATTCATATCCTTCCTCACGGTGACTCAAGATAAATCCCTACAATAAAAGTCACTCCCCCATTTGATACATGTAAAATTTAACTCAATATTTTTTAGAACATTTATTAAAATTAATTTAATTCTCTTCATCTCTACTTAACTATATTCATCCTCGATTTCCTCATATACAACATTATCGAGATCGAGTTTCCCTTATCCTGATTATGAGTAGTGATGAAATATGGTTCACTAATCCTTATTTAAAATAAATTTGAATCCTTTAAGACTCTTGAATAAATTCTACACATCCATTTGATGTTTTTTTTCACTTATGTGGATTCTTTTTCTTACAAATTTATCTATCATAACAAATCTGGAAAAGGAGTATACTTTAACATAGTGACTCATCCCACGAATTCCACTCATAAATAAGATTGAATCTCTAGAGTAAATCTTCCATATTAGTAATTTTATCCGTTTACCCCATCAAGGTTATAATATTTAATCTTGCATTATATATTGTCTTGAAATATTAATGTTTTTTTAATATTAAATAAAAATCAACCGAAAATAAAGATAATTCATGTATCCCTCATGCATTGTAATATATTCTTATGTATCCTACATTTAAATTCTACATCAACACATGTGAAATTCACAATATATAATATTATTAATTCAAAGCATATGAATAAATTTAAAACATTTAATATTAAAAAAATTATTTTCAATAAGAACATACAACAAAACTATTCCAATAATTATTTAGTTAAAATTATTTCTATGAACCATATTAAAAAATATTTATCATTTCACTACAAATGTAATTCAATTTAACACTGATTAAATACATCCAAAGAAAAATTAAAACAAAATATATTTCATAAATAATGATTTAATTAAAAAATCATTCCTTAAAATAGTATGACTCTTCCTCCAACATCAATAAAATTAAAATTCATTAAAACTCTTATAATATCTTGCTAAAAAATATTTTAAAAATTAATTTCAAAAAATAAAATTTTAAACACCAAAAATCTATGATTCCAGTCAATTAAACAATATATAAATATTATCACTAAAATTTGAAAAAAATAATCCTTCATTAAAATATATTTTTATAAAAAAATAAAAATAATAACTATAATAAGTGTGTGGTAACCATACTACAATAATGACACATCATGTATATGTTGGTCATAAAATCCTTAAGTATATTAAAACAAATATATAAATATGATGTAGTGAATGTATGTAGAGTATCTAGATCATTTTATTTTAAAATATTTTACAATCATGGTAAAGATAACATATTTTTCATTGCACTTGATAGTAAGATCCTTCCTGAAGAGGTTGTGAAATTAATTAAGAGTTTAAATTGATTTAGTGTATATCTTAACTCCACATAAATGTAGTTTAGAATCATAGTGGGGTATGATTATGCCACATTGATCCCAAAATATCTATTATAGATATTTTTCAAGAATTCTAAATCTCTAGTTTTGATTATCTAATTATTAAATAATGACTCAATAGTAGTAAAATCCTTGAAAACTAGTTTTTGGATTACAATTACTTATTAAATTTCCATGTAAGACTAGTAATTCATATGACTATGAAGGATGAATCGATGAAATATTTCCATTTATATATTTGGGAAATTCATCCAAGGGCCATTAAAATTTAGAAGGATATAGATTTAATGTTTTGGCCATAAAAAATAAAGAAGAATAATGTGGGATACTTATAAAGATGGCTTAACTATCATTAGTTAATGGTTTAGCATCAGAATATATTTCGTTCTATTTATCCAATACCAAATCTACTATCTAAATGATACAAAATCACAAGGAAATTTAATAAAAATTTATGAAGATACACTAAGGGTAAGGATGTTTCTTAAGTGTTCATGGATTGGTTACTACGAAAGCTTACATTTTCTATTTTATGGAGGCTCCCCCAGTTGACGAGCTCTGAAAACAATTTGACATTGAAATTTTAAAGCTCTATAATGTACCAATTAGAATTATATCAAACAAAGACCTAATATTCAAATCTCTATTTTGGCATGGGCCATAGCTATAATTTTATTTATAGGTGCAATTATGTAATTCATTTCACCCACAGACTAATTGTTATTCTGAGTGAAAAATCCATATTCTCAATGATATTATTTGGGCATATATTATTCACACCATTGGCTCATGAGAGGATTTACTTTCATTCAAGAAATATTATTTAAACTAAATATACCAATATTATATTTAAACTATATTATTAAATGATATTTATGGGAGACCATGTCTTCCCCCCCCCCCCATCTATTGGATATAAATAGGTGAACCCTTAGTTATCAGACCTGGTACCATCCATAAAATAACTAAAATATGTGAATTTAATCCAAAAAGCTTATAAAGGGTCAAATCAGGACAAAATAATATATTAATTGATATAGGAAACCTACGGAATTAAAAGTTTGTGACCATGTATTCCTTTTTCTTTTAATAATATCAGGTTACAAATAAATGGGAATGAAAGGGAAATTGACCCTATGATATCTGGCCTTCTGAAATATTTCACAATGATAAGTAAATTTCTTATCATATATATGTACCATCAATATTTTTTGTCATTTATATCACCTTCTATATTTCTCAATTGAGGATGAATGTTATTGAACATATGATAAAAGAAAACCATTGGAATTCAAAGTGGGTTACCACATCTTCTTTTAGTTTTCATTAAGAATGGGTTACCGTTAAATGTGAAATCAAGGTATATTAACCCTGGGATATGTCTATCCTTTTGAAATATTTCTCTATGATAGTTGAATTTCTTATCATCTATATCTACCATCGATGATTAGTTTCATTTATAAAACCTTCCATTATAATCAATTGTGGAAGAATGTTCCTGAACATACGCTCATGATTCGATATGATTTTTTTATCTTAATCTGTATGAATCCTATATAGGACTTCTTATATATATTATTGAGCGAATTCAGATAGTGATGATGTCCAAGGTAATACTTCTAATATGAGTACAGTGGAATCATCATATCCCACATGATGAAACTTTTTAGTGATTGGATGAAATGATTGTTAAGTATAAATAAATTCTTTAAGATTCCAATTGAAACATCTCATAAATGATTAGCCATGTGTCGTGGTGGTTGTAAATACCCAAAACACTATTAGTAGGTAATTTGATACAACAAGGATGTTTTGTGATTTATTTATTGATAATAAAAATTTAATTTTATTCATAATTGAAAATAGGAATTGCATGAGTAGAAATGGTGTTTGGATAAAGTAAAAATTCATACTATTCAACAGAACCATATTTTTTATGAAGTATGAATTTAATTTATAGAAAAGGTAAATGTAGAATAAACTAATATGGATAAACCTTTACTAAATTAATTCATGTATATTTGTATCTATTAAACTGTGGGATGAAGTAGAGGTTGCTATTAATTTATATTTACGAGTATATAGATTTTTTAGTGAAGTGAAAAAATCATGTTCTAAAACCATTTAACACACTACAATCGATTAATGAATGATATTAAATTGAATTTGTGTAATAATAAAACTGGATCTACTTTAAGGGATAGGATTTGACTTATTTTATAACAAAAAAAAAAGATGTTTCTTGAATGAAAAATTTTATAACTATGTAACATTATATATAGAGATGTTTGGGAGGAAACACCCCATAAGAAACACATCGTGAAATAATATAATATATTCCATAAAAATCTATATGTTTTGGAAAGAAAGTTCACCTAGAATTAAAATATTATATTTCAATAGGTATCACATAAGAAGAATATTGAATCCTCTAAAAAACTATGTCATATTTACACTTCTTTTATGTGATATTTGACTATGAAATTAGAGAAGAAGTAGCATAGTGAATTTGACTACCACACTCAAAATGGAAGATATAAAAGATTAAAAATAATATAGAATAGATAATGTTTTGGGATGGAATCACAAAATGGTGTAATACTATGAGAAATAAGTACATCCTAACAATGATATGTTTTTAATGGCTTGTGTTGCAATACACAGATCACACTATAACTTGATTACATAGATGGACCTGGATACATCATAGTGGTTATAAAATGGTGGATATTAATTTTAAAAATTATTTAAATATTTATTTATTAATGTTTTTGGGACCTTTATCATATGGAGGAGTGTCATGTTATGATGAATTAACAGACATATAAGATGTGAGGAAATATTAAGGATCATGTTGTGATATTCAGGTGATTTTTATAAGAGGTATTAAAAATATTTTGTGTATATGTATATTAATAATGGATTACATCATAGTGAAGGAAATAAATATACATATTTTCAGGAATCAATTTACCTAACTTCTTAATAGAGTAGCTTTCACTATGGTTTGTTAATTTTTAGAATATCTTAATAAATCAATTTGGATTTACAAAAGAAGAAGACATAGATCAAGAATTATGAAATTAAATTTAACTAATATAAGGTATTTGGGTACTTTTAATTATGTGGGACACATATTTAATTCTCATTTTATTAACGGAATATTATTTTCCTCATCCATTTGATCAAGGATTCGATTCTTAATGAGTTTATAAAAATTGTTTATAAACATTATCATTAGTAGAGAATGGTATATAATTTTCTATATTATATTTTATGAGAGGAAGAATAATGGATAATAAATAAAAATATACTTATCTTCACCATATCTTATTTGGAAAATTAAATAAGTTTATAAGAATATAATGAAGTTCCATTGATATACTCAACTATTGAAGAAGGAGAAAAACCTGAATAATTGTATTACTAAATTATTATTCATCAAAAATAATTATTCATGTTATGATTATTTTTAATATAAAAATTTAAAACACACATTAATATAAAACTCTCACTGGTAATTCTGAAAGTGAAATATAAGGATTAAACCCTCACATTGGGATGTTGATCTCTTCTAGATTTGAAAAGGAAGTGTGAAGTGGATGTGAACCAATCAACATAGATTCAATTCTATTGTGATGATGTATGTTGAATCTTATGCAAGTCATTTTGGTACCCTCGAGTCTATAAAATTACATATGATTCCATAAACTAGCTCTCTACATATAATCAAAAGGATTTCCCCTCGTTTGATGAGTGACTAAACCCTATACATTGTAAATGTAGGGAGCCTCAGTACAAAGTTATCATGACCAAAATTATAATCAATCTAAAGTGAGTATAGAAAAGTTTGGAAAAAACAATTAGTGTAATCCTTGGAAAAAACACTCTATCGTGATCCATGTAAAATCCTTATGACACTTATGATTTATATTACTACATTCTTGAAAGATTAAGGGATAGTTCTACCAAGAGTAAAACATTATATGGATTATTTTAAATGGGGGAACAACATCCTACAATGGGATTAATTAAATGACATTAGATGTTTAAAATTGGAATCAACTAGATTCATCCCCCCCATCATAGGGTTAAACTATTCCATTCTGTTAAATAAGTGGTATATGAGGAAAATGTATCTGAATTAGTTATTAATCTTTAAAATTTGTATTTTATTTTTTTAACACTTGTAATCATTAGTGGGGACCCATGTTTTTATTAGAATAATATACAATTGATATAAAATGTGGATGATTAATTTTCTGAAGGATTATGGTGAAGATAAAAAAGATTGTATGTTCAATATTATTAACATTACAAAGCATAATGAATGAATTGGTGATGCATTGGACAAAAATAAAATTATTAAGATAGATGAAACATGTGGTATATAAGAACACCACTCATTATTATAAAATAATTTAGATATAGAGAAATATAAAAATTATTTATGAATAATCTATGTACGAAACATAAATAGATATTTCTGTATAAAATTTGAATAAGGATTTTATTATATAAAAAAGAAATCAGAGGAAGAAGGGGAAGAAGACTCCAAAGAAGAACACACTTGAAAAGTTAAGTGATATTCAGATTATTGTTAAATATAATTACAATACTATTTTGGATAGTTATGACAAATTAAAATATTAATATTCTCCCATTGAGTTAAAAATAAGTGGTGATTCGTTTGATTATGTGTAAACAATCACTAGTTGAAAATATGAAGATTTGTTATGTAATAACCAAGCTGATTCCTATGGAATAATGAAAAGGTGGATAAAATGGTGAATTATCATGAATTTGGATATGAATTTATAGAATATTTGGTTTTAAAAAAAGATATTTGGAGAAAAAATTTATGATCTTTATTGATTCCATTACTGTAATAGGTGAAAAATTTAAATGATAAAGAGATTTACCAGAAGGAATTATACAAACAATGTGGGGAAAAAATGGAATGGGTAAGGAGATAAAAGAAATTATTTTACCTCTAAAAACTTTATGATAATATATAATCTATTATTGAATATTGATCAATGTTAAATGAAATGAAATTTCAATTGAAAAAGAATGATAATAGGATGAATTAGTATAAAAAGTGGTTAAACCCCACTAATGATAAGAGGAAGTTACCTCATATGAAAAAATCATCATGTGAACTATGAAAAATTGATATTTTGATATTAGTGATTAAATATATAATACTTTCAAAATTAATAATTGGTAAATCATAAATAATGGGGGCATTACAGAGATACTATTTTAGAAGAATGGGATAAGTGTGATTTTCTGTATTGAATCATAAGGGCTCAATAGTGGATTAATATCTACAATAATGACATCTCAATTAATGAATAACTACAAAATTTTTTAATTTAACAAGTGTTTTATTTTTACTAATCATTTAGATTAATCTAAAAATTATAGAAATATATATGTTGAAGGGGGTATAAAAAAATTCTCAATTCCATTTAAAAATATGTTGATATTTTAACTAAAATAAGATTTTTTTTATACTAGTTAACAAATTTAATGAATTCTAGGAAATTACATATGGAGAATAATACTTTTTCACCAAGAACCAATAATGGTTTACTCACTAATTACATTGTGGAGATAGTGAAATAATATATAGAGGAAATGTAATGAAATTTATCTATTTTGGAAAAAATTGAGGAGATTGATAAGAAAAATCCACCATGGAGAAATTAGATAGAAGTGATTCTAATATAAATTTATTTTAAGAATCATGAACCAATCTTAATTGTTTTTATAAAATATACCACAATGTATGATGTGAATACTTTTTGAATATCCCTCTTATGGAAGAGAAGTCATGATGAACAATGAAATAAAGAATAATTGAAGAATGAAAAATAAAATAATTGGGATTCATTGTATATGGAGTTGAATCCAAATATAATGAATTTAGAAGTGGTAAAATCTAATAGCTAAAAACACATTTTTATAAGTGGTATAATAAAATACAATAAACACATAGAAATATTATATGTAACTGGAAGAACATTTTTTATTCATCTAGACCAACCACATCCTCTAATTTAGAATATTCGATAAATCCACCCTCTCCATGTTCACAAATTTATAATCATATTTGATTGAAATGATATTTATTTAAATGGGGGATATTATCCATGGATTTTTATTGTGATAAAATAAAATACTAGAAATAATAATATTCAGAGAAAAAACCAGTAGTATCTTGTCAAAATTTATATTAAACTTTTATTAAATCCTATTCTTTTTCAAAATTTAGAGATGGTAAATCATTTGGGATATAAAATGGGGCTAAAAACGTAACTCTTATGTTGTATATCAAGGAATATTGATATGAAATATTAATTGGTTTCCAATGATGACTATGATCTAGGGGTGTGTAATTATGAAGTTATAAAGTTAGGTTTCCTCATCTGGGATTGGAGAAGAACCCTATATTGAAATGAAGATCATAGATATCAAGTTTTATAACATGTGTATCATGAACTAGTTGTATTAATTGATTCGAAATGTAATATGACACACACACACACACACACTTGTTTCTTAATTTCTATTACCATGGAATCTTGTGTAAGTGTAAATGAGATCATATGAAGAATATTGGTATTATATTAGAAAACTTAGGTTATATATTATTTACTAAAGTGAGTGAAAATGGATAAATATGGTGTTAAAGACTTCAAATATTATTTCGAACACTGACTTATAACTCATTAGTCGTATAGGATTAATTATTGACACATTGATAAATGTTAAATTCACTCATTGAATTCCTTGATGAAACTTATTTGAAAATTAAATTAGTTAGGAGAATGAAATAAATTTAATTTGTCTAACCCTTATTTGTGTAGGAGATTAAGGGTTGGAAGGAGGTAAAACAATCTGAATGTTCTGGGGCTGGATTGATTTAGAAATTTTTTAATTATCACAAAGGATCTGAATTTAACCTACAAGTGGCTGATAGAGAATAGAATTTTTAAGGCCAATAACTATAGTACGAATATATTTGAAGAAGATTTAACTCAAATGGAGAGGCATAAATCTCAAAATATGAATGTTATAAATAAGTGTTTTAGCCAGAAACTAATAAAGTCTTATAGCATATGATAAATGGTGATCTTAGACATTGTTAATCTATTTCATGATTTTTGATGAAAATTAATGAGTATAAACCATCTATATATGATTAAATAATTATCCTTACAATGGGTAGTGATGGAGATAAAAATACCCTTCTGTAATTTTAAATAAATGGGGGGAGTACCTCAACTGAATGTAATTACATGTTTTATGCAAACATGGTGGAATAATAAAAAAGTAGGTGTTATAAAAATGGTTTATTTATAATTAAAAAATATAATTAATTGAAAATGAGAATCTAGAGTAATTTTGTTTATATTTTTTTAAAAAAAATAATGAGTGAACAAAATTCCCAACAAATCCAGACAATTTTTGGAGAATTTTGAGTTACATGGTGAAGTAGTGTTTATGATAATACTATGAATAGAACACAAAGGGGAAAATTTTGAATCAAGGATATTGGGTGTTATATTTATTTAAAATTAAATTTTAATTTATTTATAAGAAAATGAATGTGTTATATGTTAAGAAATTTTATTTTAATGAAGTTAATTTGTTTACAAATCATGATAACCACATTTTTTATGAATTAACCTTGACATTGATAGACATAGAAAGTGTAGAATGAACATGGATTTATTTTTATATATTAAAGTAATAAATGAATATTATGGTTTTTGGATGTGTGGTAAAATTAAGGGTTACTATGAAGTCATTTGGAGATGTAAGGAGGTGTTTTGGTGAAGAGTGAAAATAATTCCACACTAATAGTGTATATACCAAAACCAAAGAAGATTAGTGGAAATAAAGTGTATCATGATGTGATATTTAGATGGGTTTTAGTAGAGATATTATATAGATTTCTCATATATATATCTATTTAATTTGGATCACAACATAGTGAAGGAAATTACATTGTAACCTAGAGAGAATAAAATAACATCACATAATAATATAGTGTATTTTTTCATGTTGTTTCAATTTCTATAATATCATAATGATTTTGATTTAATTTAAAAAGGTAGAAGAGTTATCTTGATGATATAGATATTTAATAAAACTAATTGGTTATATTTGAAGAAATTTATTTATGTGGTACATAAGGATTTATGTCATAGTATTAAAGGAAGATAATTGATTTGTTCTATGGTATCAGGAGTTTTATTTTTAGAAATTTTATAAAAACACATTTTTGTTGTTTTAGAATGGTTATAATTGAAACATATTTAAATATGAAATTTCATTATATGAAAAAGAATAGATATATATTTATAATAGTTTTCCATTCATTTTATTTGATTATATTAAATAATGAAGTCTCTGAAAAAAATAGAGTTCCATTAACATTTATAATTGTTGAAGATAGAAAAAAACTTGAATAATTTCATTTTTAAATTATTATTCATCTTCAAGAAATGTTAATGATATGATTATTTTGATGAATATGATTTAATACTAATATTAATATGAAACTCTCATATAATATTTTAATTTTTAGGATAAATTGCTTACTCTCATACCCTGGAGTTGATGTCATCTGTCGTTGAAGAGGTGGAGTTTAACAAATCTAGATATTTTAACTAAGAATCAATTTTATAGATATGAGGAACGTAAAATTACATATTGAGTATGGAGAGACCCTTAAGTCTATAAAATGAAATATTATTTCAAATATAACTATGTTGAGTAAAACAAGATGGATTTACCCTAGGATGGGGTTTGGCCAAACCATAAATTTGTTTTATGTTATAACCCTGGTATGGGGTGTTTGTGACCAAAATTACCATCCACTATAAGTTGGCATATAATATTTTTGAAAATCAATAAATTTTCAATATTTTATCATTTTATATAACCCATTGTGGGTAACCATGTAATCTCCTCATATTCTCTATGATTTAAATCTCTATATTTGTGTATGTTTCGATGAGAGTATCATCGGGAGTGAAATATTGATTGAGTTCCTTTAAACAAGGGAACAAAATATGATAAAATGTGGAATGATATGATGTTAAATTTTAAATTGAAAATTACATTGATTTCCCCCCATGTTAAACATATTCAACATGGACATAACATAATTCTATTTTATTTATTGTAAATTCTATTCATTTCATGTTTATTTTGGGTTGAAGGTGGTATTAGAGAGTTTAATAAAGAGTTTGAGTAAAAGGTAAAATGTAGTTAAATCCATAAATCATGAAGTACCAAATCGATTAATACCATGTACCAAGTGGGGATACATTGGTTTATATGGGTTTTTAATGTACCGCCACATACTTGATGGCTTACTATTTGGTAATTAGTAGGCTCCTTTGCAAGAGTCCTTTAATATTGGGAAATGTTTTGATACAAATATTAGAAATTAATTCCATTAACCATAACCTTTGAAGTTTCCCCTTAATTTTTACTGTTAAATATTTTATTCCTATTATAGTTTATCTCATGTTGGCTACATGATTTCTTTATCATTAAGATATAGCCATGGATCACACCCAATCACCCCTTATATCCTCTTATTTCTATAATAGAACATGTAACTACAATTCTATAAAATACTAGGGCTTATAGACCATTATATTTCATTAATTTTCATTATATTTTTAAACAATAGGTGTCAATAATGGGTTATACTGACTTATATCCTCTATTGTTTCCCTCAATTAACAATTTCGTGTCCAGATTATTACCATCCCAATTACTATTTTGGTCTAAAGATTATCCTAACCTTCATGTGGCGAATTGATATTATTTCTTGGACCCTAAGTGACAACTATATTGTTTAATTTGTAGGTGAACCCCTTATATCTATCATATCATTTAATTACTGGTGTATAAATGACATGAAAATATGTTGATTAAATTAAATTTATTTGGTTCTTCTTTATAATTGATTTCCAAGATAGTTTTATGAAAAACCTAGAATGGATTTAGTTGATTTGTTTTGTTTATAAGTCAAAATGATACTCCTTAAAAAATTTATCTTATTTTATGTTATTTAAATGATAAACTGTGTCATGTATTTTAGATGAGAAAAATATTTATGTTCCATGAATGAATCTTGTATTAATCCTTTTCGGCATACATAGGTTATATTATTTAGGTTGTTAATACATTTTATTATAAAAAGATATTATTAAAAACATATGTCAGTTATATTGTAATTTTGGGTTGATAAAGTATTCTTATATTGTGTAAATTATGTGCGTGTATGTGGTGTCTGGGAATATATATTTATGATGAACTAGTTGATTAACTGAGATCGACTCCTAAAACCCTATTCTATTAAACTCCTTTCTTATATCCAAAAATTATATGTTTAGTGTAGTTATTAAAAATATATTATGTATTATTACCTTTATCAATATTATGGTTTTTGGTTCACAATGACTTCAGTTATAGTTATTCATAGATCTATGGATCATACAGAAGCAGTTTTGATAGGTATATATCCTCCCAATATAAGGAGTTATTAATTTTGGTTAAAAATTATATAAATGAATGTAAATTTATTTTATTTTACATTTTTTTATATTCATATGTATTTATTCAATTATTGCATACCCTTATGTTTATGCTTGGTGTTTAGGGATAAGTGATCACCACAAACTCAGTATATCAGGGTTATCACTTTTACATACCCTATTTGGGATATTTTCATACTACAATGTCTTTGACCTAGGTGAATAAAATTACCATTAGCATCAGACTTATCTTATTATAGATTTATGATAATGTATAGTACCTTTTCATTATTAAAGGGAGTATGAGACCAATTTTTTCAGTTTATCCTTAGAAGTTTTAATGGAACTTTTAACATTGGAAGTCCATTTTTTCGGTTTCAAGGCTTGTTTTGGATTAAACATCACTTTTATATCATTTTTTTATTTTCATTTATTGGTATTTCATTTTCATTTTTTAGTAGTTTAGTTTATAATTATGTATATGCATGTTATCTTATGCACCATGAGTATATAACCATTTCATATATTCCTCTACTATTTACCTATTATGTCTTATTGTTATTAGGGAACATTTGTTCCTACAAAATTTGGTATATAACCATTTCAGAATCGGTCATTATAGAATTGGGAAAACCATCTCCCAGTTATTCTTTCTCAACAGCTAGCCTTTTTGGAAACCACTCATGTGGTGTTTTTAAATCGGATCTAATATTGTTCGATTAATTGGTTCTTGGTTGTTACATCATGTACATAAGATAAGTTGGTTTCCATAACTAAATGGTAAAATGAAATTCATATTCATTAATCAAATCTCAAAATAACCATTATACATTGGATGTAACACACCCTTATTTCCAAAATATATAAATCGATTCCATTTCTATACCTTCAACAATTAATTATCCCAAATATGAAATTAAAATTCCTTCCCTAAATTATGATTATATATATTGTTATCTATTTTATATATTCATTATATGATTATTAATATATATTTCTTTCTTATTTATCCCCTAAAATTGTTTTTTAACAATTATCCTCCATTCTCCGACTTCATCCCAATATTTGGAGATGACTTATTTTACATTAAATGGCTTCTTGAGGCACCATTTCTCTGTTAGAGTGAATAATATTTTTGTATTTGAATTTCATTATAGGTAGATACTTGTGCAATGTTCCTTGTATGTTGATTAATAATCACATCAGTATATTATCAAATTTTTGTATATTCATTTTAGTCTAGCAATTATAATAAAGATGGTAGGTAATAAAATTTATCTATTTGTTTAAATCCATTTAAAAACTCCTCAAAATAATTTATATGAAAAAAGGGTCACAATGATATATAAATGATAGTATTTCATAATAAATTCAAGAAACATATCAATAAACTCTTATGTATTTCAATAAAGGGTTAAATACTCCCATATTTCTATGAAATTTGTTGATTTTTTATGGTTTTCAATGATTACTCATAAGGAATAATTCTTATTTCAACTCTAAGTAAGTTAATTAACAACATAAATTGTGATATTATCTTAATTATATATTGGTGTTGTAAGAGGTTGTGTGATACCTTTTTGAAATTTTCTCTCATCCTTTACTTTTTTCATACCATGCATCTTAAAACATAGTAAACAATTTCCCACTTCATTTTCCCTAGTTGAATTTTTATCGTAAATATTTATATATCTAGGTGTTACTATGGTGAATATAAAAATCATATTTATTAATTATCTTTTATAATTCCATCTTTGTTTCAAGTATTAATATTTTATATAATCTCTTCCAAAACGTTAAAATTCTATATTCATCATTATATTCTATCAATATTACTTAATTTATTGATTTTCTCTTCTTTTGTATAATTTTTTCTTATTATTAAGACTTATTTATATTCTAGAGTAATGATGGTTTGAATATTAATTGGAAAATAAATGATCCTTTCCCTTAACTAATAATTTCCAGGTCAAACATTAATAATCAGTGAAGATAAAATATTTTGCCATACTCATCAAGGACTGGCCTCTAGGATCCTTCCAATTGAATTCATTTTATAACTTTTTTCTCTAGAGTGTTAGTGTATAACATAGTGATTTTACTTGAGTTGTTACAAATATTTATTTTTTCCTCATGTTGAGATATTGTTTTTGTGAATATATAAATAAAACTATTTTGATCTATTTATATAGAATTTCATTAAAAATATATATATTGATCTTCTATCATATAGAAAATTTTTACCAAATCCATCTCAAGATCATGTGTTAGATAATTTATTTTCATAAGAGTTTATATATCCTAATATATACGTAACAATTCTATCATTTTACATATAGACACAACCTATTTTGTTCTTCAATAAAACACATCTTATGTAAAATCCTTCCTTCCCAGTTAGTGAAGTTAATATTTTTTAATTATTTTATCTCTTATTTCGATCCAAAAATATTTATCTTCATATACCATTAACCATGTGATTTTAATCCCATTATAGATCAATTTAGTTAATGAGTTAGATATATGTGAGATTCTAATAAATTTGTAAAAGTAACTAATTATGACATGTAAACTATAAATTTTAGTTAAATTCATTACTATTTTACATTCATTAACCACTTTATACTTTGAAGGATAGATAATTAAACATTAATCGTAGATAATATGTCTATGAAATGAATCTTGTTGACTCTAAAATATAAACTAAATAAATTTCCCACATTAATTGTTTTCTATGAGGGTCTTAAAATAAATTGTAAATAGTTTTTATGAATTTTATAGCTCTAAGAGTATATCAATACATAATCTATTTTAATTATAAAAATATATCAAGATAATATTTGTATAATTTATTCATCATATTTATAGACACTAAGGAAATAATTTATAGTAAAAAAGTATGTACTGTGAAACATAAGTCCCATTACCTGTAAGAAAATTTTACTTTATCAACCATTTAAACATTTAATTGGCGGTAAATAGTGTGAAGATTTTTATTGAGAAGTAATGATTCTCTTAATTTTGGAAGAATAGGTCAACTATTCATGGTAAATGATAATTATTTCTAATAGTATTGACATTTATTTCAATATAGTTGATGAACATCCTTATAAAACCATTCTTCTTTAAAAATAATATAGGTGATCCCTAAGGCGAAACACCAATGATTATGAACCCCTTATAACAAAAAAATTATAGTTTACACCAATTAAACCATATTAATTTATTATAGTGGATTATATATCATCCTTGACCCAGTCTACATGAATAATAATGTATCAAAGTCAACATTTACCTCACACTTTCTACTCTATATTCCATGGATTCTTAAATAATTATGAGGGTCTGATAAAACCATTTTGAAAAACTATACCCATGGTATCATTTCTGGAAATAATAGAAAAATAATAGAGCATAAATAAGAGATATAACATTATATTACAAAATAAATAATTTCCATGGAATTAAATCCATAATAAACAACAACAATAATAATATCAAATGTAACTCATGTAGTTCATATAATCATACATCGATGAAAAATCACATAAATGACAAGTCTTTCATAATATATGTTGATATTTAAAATTAAACTAATATAGATAATCATCCACTATCATTATCCATAACTTGGACATGTCTCTGAATACCCATTGTGATCTAGTATCTAGATCAACTGTATTAGGGCTTTTTCCCAAACATGTATAATATCCTTATAGTCAATATACTCACTAGTGTTCATGTGTAATGCATCAAAACCAAACATAGACAAATACCACTAATGATGAATCTAATAGAAATAGGTATATATGTTAATGTGTGTACTTAATGAAATTAAAGACGTTATAATCAGATGTATAAACACGTAAAACTATTTAGTAATTGAATAAATTGTTTACTCATACCAATGTTATGTTTTTCTAGAGTCAAGTCTGAACATGTCACATATAATACCGTTACTCACCATAATGTCTTCATATAATACTATCATCAACAAAATTTTTATATATTCTTTATAAAAAATTGATTTATTTATTATTTTCAAAAAAAATATTATAAGGATCAATATAAGTCTACGATGTTGATAGAAAAATATCATTCTACCAAAATAATTCACCCCCCTCCCCCACACACAATACTCAGGTAATAATTATCAAAATGTTACCACATACATCCAATATAGTAAAGATGGAGACCACATTGTTAAAAAGATTATAAGCCTTTAAGGTGTATTAATGGGTAGAGAAATTCCACAAAGAATAACGTGTAAAAAACATAAATAAATTTCAAAAACCAACATAAAATATAAGTTAAAACCAAAAAATATTGTTCTTTAAAAGTGTCTTGAAAATCCCGCATCATATTCAAAAATATTGGTCGATTAATATTTTTCACCTAAGGATTTAATAAATGAATGTAATTTTATATCTCACACAAACAATAAATAGGCCCCAAATTTGAGGCATTTCTTATAAGAAGACTTCTCCAATTTGTAGTCATCAAAATACCCACACAAATAATCATTTATTGAATCCATTAAATTATTCAGTACATCTTTATTTTGATCAATATCATACTCATATCTAACTAATATTGTATACCTATACTAAATTTATAGTTTTATATCAGATCAGTATAAATGGTAAAACATCCTATAAATTACCATATGAAAAAGATCTTCTAGAGCTCACATGTTCCTAAGAACCCCAATCATATAATTGTTGTCTTACATCATACATGAAGATTCAAAATTGATTTTTGTTCTTTATGAAACCGAATAATCCATTCTTGGTTTTAGATTCAATTTCAAACTAATAATAATAAGAAAATAAAGTTCACCTTCTAGAGTAGCATCAATCACTTCAGTAAATAAGTCAATGCAATACAAGGATATATGTAAGCATAATGTCTAATTACATTAATAAATATCAAGATAAAAAAATTGGTGAAGTATATGACTTCATATAACAATATTTTCTCACATAATTAGTTGGCGTGATATCCAAACCATTACCAAAGATAAAGAATGAGTATACGTAGCATTTGTTATAACCCACAGTCACATATTACCTTCCCTAATAGGTGGTCATGAATTAGGGTGACTTAAAATTTATTTTTATCTTATGTTTAATGAAATATTTTTTTTGTTTTTAAATACTCCATGAATATATCCCAATAATCACACATAATATTAACTATTATATACAAATGAAGAATCCCTAAATCCATGTTTTTTTAATTTGTTCACTGATTTCACCATGATTTATTATTTTATTTCACCTTTAAAAAAATTTATTAAAATAATTTTAAACATATGTTTTTATTCATTTATTCAAAGTTTATCAATGTTAGAAAAATTATTTGACTTTTTTATGATTTCAAAATAAATAGTGGTACTTTGAAGGGACTAGGGTGTAGTTGAAGAAAAATGGGCAAAAAAACTCATGAATCTGAGTACACATGTGGACTCAAATGATCACTACAGCTAATATGTAAATAAAATTGGGTTGATATAAATTTATATGTGAACAAATTTATTGGGATGAAAATATTATGAATAAATACAGTCTCCATTCATCCATTAAGGGGGCCAACCAAACTTATCTATCCAAGAAAAAGAATATACATGGAGTGAATTTTTCTATTCTGTATTTCATTTATATCTCGGGGTGTAGTTTTGGAAATGCTTCAAAATTATTATTGGAGTTATAAAAGATGTTTCGAAACAAATTTAAATTTTTTTATGTTGTATAATACATTATGGCACCCAAAACAATTGGCCAATTGGTATTTTGAAATTCGGGATCCCAAAACCACATCTCATTTTGGCTATAAAAGGGATCATTGGGAACCTCATTAATAAGATTGACAAGAGAGAAAATATATTCCATTTTGGATATCCAAAAAAGTAGTATACTCGTCGTACAAGTTTTACAGGCACTTATTCTCAATGGGAGATCAATGATGAAGGTGATGTTCCACCCAACCCTCCTCCACATTTCAATGGAAAGTAAAATAGTGGATGGTCATTTTGTGGGACATACGCACACTTGAGAGTGCATTTAATCACATGTTATAAGACAATTTTTTTTCAATTTGTCTATGAAATATTTCAATTATTTGTTCTTAACATGATTCCTTTATTAATTCATTTATGTGGTTTAATCAAGTGTAACCCTTTTCATTTCATTACCAATTGTGTTGAGATTTTGGTGGGAATCAAGGGTTGTTCTGAATAGAAAATATAAGATTCCTCTTTCTCAAACAAATAAATGAGAAATTATTATTATTTTTCTTATTTAAATATATTCTTGAGGTCCAAACCATGAAAAAAAATATTTTATTTTCAAGGGTTGGTTCATTATGCATCGTTTTATGAGGTGAGAGGGGAATCAAGATTTTGAAAACCCTCAACCAATTGATTCCCTTAAACAATTTGAAATTTTAAAAACAATTACTATAAAAGATGTATAGTGAACATGAAATTACATAATTCTCCCATTATTATAAAATTTTTCACCTTCTTTTTTAACTATTAATGTTATTAATGATTGATTTTATTATTAAAACTATTTTCAAAACCACCCCTTATTTTAGCCATTTTTGTTAATAATACATATTTTAAACCTCTATATCTCTTTCAAAGATGACATAGTGTATTCCAAAAACAATAAATAATCATTAAAAATAAAAATAATTCGACGTGCCCTAAAAATGTAGTCAAATATTTTCACCAATTTCGGGGAACGCTTTGGTTTTAGGGCACATTTTTTATAAACACCTTAGCTATTTTATATATATTGTTTTATTCATTTAATCTGTAATTATTTAAGTATATTTATAAAATATTTGTTTTTTATACCTCTTTAATTTTGTAATATTAATTATAGTAACTACTTATTTTAAACACAATCCATATAAGAGCTTGTATCATCATCACTAAGAAGCATTGAATGACCCCTTGGTGAAGGATGGGTAAAAATATCATCACCCTTCTTGATCCTTCTTCTTCTTCAAAAACCAACGTAAATAAAAAATAAAATTTATTAATATTAATGTAAATAACTATAATTTAAAATAAATAACATCACATGATGTATAGATCTGTCCCACCTACATTTAAATACAAGCAAAAGAACCTAATTTTAATCAAAAATCCGATTTAGTTCACTTATTACAAATATTTCATGGAATTGTTGGAGATGCCCCTTATACCACTTAAAAAAATTTCACACTCTGTGTTGAACATTATAACCAAAAAATGTGGATGATGAAAAGGTAAAATTTTAGCATTCCCATTCTCTTGAAAGGAAACTATAAATTTTTTGTTATATTATGTTAATTAAACAAAAAATGTTGGGTGGACATGGACCACAATTTCCTTGAAAAATATTTCCCCTCCTCAAGAACTAAAAATAGAAGGATATAAATTTTTAAAACATAGAAATTGCAAGGGGCTAAACTTTATCAACACTGGGAAGGATTTAAAATTATCTATCCAAGTTACCGACACCATCAAATATGCGTTGAACGTTGATAAAATATTTTATGATGGTAATATTTCAATTGATCTTGACCAGATTGATTTTTCTATAGGTGGTGCGCTATTAAGAAAATCATAATCACTACATGTACCCTCATTGAGAAAATGGAATAGAACGCTCAATAATTTAGTTCATTGTACAATTTAACTATTCATGTTTTTTAGGAGCTTAAATGATTTGAATTTGATAATAATGTGGACCCAAATGTTGAAGAGTTCAGTATCATACTTCGAAGTCTTTGTCTTTACCAAGGGATATTCCAATAATTTCTTCCCATCCATTGTGGTATTTTTTCCACTAAAACCAATTATTTTGACCAATTCTCTAGGCTGAGATAAACTTCATAGAGTTTTCAGGAATACTTTCCTGGACACCCCTCTAACTAACTCATTAGTCATGAACCATACTATCTATAATATCCCGGTTCCGAGTGTCTCCCAAAGGTTCCTCGTAAATGGTTTGTCACATAGCCTCTAGTGCATTCCCTGAAATGCCAAAGGCTTCTGACTAGAAGCTAGGGACAAGGGTGTGATAGTGGGGAAGTTATGCCCCCCATTAATAGAGTAATTAAGAGGAAAGAAACTAATAAAAATAGAAGAATTATTAATAACACGCCATAAGTAAATAGAAGAAGACTAGAAGCAACAAACTACCAGAGAACATATATACAAATGATGCATGATTCATATGTCTATAAATATAGCCAGAGAAGTCACAATTTTGGGATACAGTAATAAACCATAGTACAAAGAAAACAAATAAACTCCAGAAACATTGCAAGCCTCGGCTTGGTCTTATTCTCTTCAACTCCACAGTCATCATGTACCTGAAGTAGAGGGGATATTTCCCTTATCTATACCTAGAGAAATATAATTGATTTGGGCCCAAAAGCATGAATCAAATAGGTAATGAGCTGAATCCATGTAAGAAACCACCCAAATATCTATGCCTAATAGTTAGTGAATATATATGGAAGACAATAGGGAAAATGAAGCAGTAAACAAGGAGGTACTCAAAAGAAAACAAACATATAGTTTCAATTGCACCCATTTTCATTTATCAATTATAAAGATAATAAAAAAATAATGTAACCCTTTATGAAGTACTCATAGCCTAATCCCTCTAGTTCAACCAATCACATACAATCAACCATTTGGGAAGTACCCACAGTCTAACCCCTATGTTTCAGATTTAGAAAATAATCTTTAAGGAAGCAGTCACCATCAATTCCTCATGTGGTCTTGTATTGGTAACTATAGACACTATGAGGAAGCACCACATATCATATTCCCCCCCCCCCCCCCCCCGTGTTCTCACAACGTTGAACTAAATACACTCTATTGGAGCACAATGTCCAATCCACCTATGGTCACACAACGTTATAGTAAACAGACACTCTAGAGAACCCCTCAATTTTCCTTCCCACTGTGGTCTACTACACCAGGTTCCCACCACCCAATGTAATTCAATCGTGCACAACGATGTTTAAAAACCAATGAAAACATTAATAACTACATGGATAATAGATTTCCAGAACTTCTGGCTAAAAAGCTACAAGAATATAACAACATCAAATAAAATCACTCCATCCTAACAACAGTAGGCATAGAAAACAAGCAACATAACTAGAAAAACTAGACTAAATGGTCAATATCAAAACAAATAAGGGAAACACATCCATTAGATGGAAAATAACCCTATTCTCAATCAAACAACCTCTACTTGGGCACACAAGGCATAACAGGCATTGACAGGGCTAAATCCATAACAAGCAATAACCATTCTTGGGTATTGGGAACTTTTCCACATAATATTGAAATATAGACTACGGAAAGGCACAAAACACCTAAATTGGCGTTGTACGATGGATATAATCTGGCTTCACCACTTGAATCAGCCTATAGCAATGTAGATCTTCAAAAAATTCAAAAACTTTTCCACAAAGGATATCTCACAAAAGAAGAGAAATCAAGGAACAAGGCTCTAGAATAAATAAGAACTCATTGTGGTGATTATAATGAAATAGGAAATGGTTGATTTAGAGAACAGATGATCATTCAGGGGATCCGGGATGAATTGGAAATATTTGTCACTCTTGATGAGATGATCCGAGAAGAATATGTTTCTGTCTATTAGACGTGACCCCGATCTATTTAATCATAAAAAATAAATATACACATCATGTACTTTAAAAGTACATGGTGTGTATATGCCTTTACTGATCCCTGCATTAGGAGGTCCTCTCATGTCTTCACACAATCATGTATGTGACTATGACACGTCCAGACATAGCCCGGACTCTATGGCAGGGTACACAGTGAGTACAACAATGTACACGATGTGTACTCCTAAAACATTCCTTCTTCCCATTATTTCTCAAAAACAACTTGAAATTAAAGACATACCTGAAAGGAAGATCCCTGTTTTTAAAAAAAATCACACATTTCAAAAAAAATTCCCCAATTTCCTTAGCAAGGTGGCGTAGAAGGAGAATCCACGAACGACTTTGGCCACTGAGATCGCACATCGGCCTATCTCTCCCATGTCTCATACATTAGTCGCTTGTACTTCCATATCACTCGTACTAGAGGAAGAGACCAGACACATAGAACATTCTCACTACGATCAACAATCCAGATATGATGCTCCTCGAATGAGGTGTTGACCTCTAACTCGACCTCCTCAAGATGAAAAACATGAGATGGGTCTAAGAAGTAATTTAATAGATACGAAACGTGGAAGTCGTCGTGTGTATCCCTATATTTATGAGGTAACTTGAAACTGATATGAAATCACCCCGACTCTCTCCAAAACCTCAAATGGTCCAACATATCTCAGCGAAAGCTTTCCTGTCTCTTGATCCTCCAGTGTCCCAACCTTATTGTGACACATAGAAAAACATGATCTCCAACCTCAAACTCTAGAGGTCATATCCATCGATCAACATAAGACTTTAGTCATGACCGTGTTCTGTCCATCCTCTTCCAAATAAACTCTATCTTCGTTGTGGTATCCTATACAATATAAGGTCCCAGTATAGCTGCCTCTCTTGCCTCCATCCATCAGAGGGGTAATTGGCATGGCTTGTTGTACAAATCCTCATAAGGATCCATCTAAATAGTTTCATGAAAAAATTTATTGTAGGGAAACTCCAAAACAGGTATGTCATTCTTCCAAGATCCTCCAAAATACTAGACAGATGCTCGTAGAATGTCCTCCAGCACCTGAATTGTACACTCGAACTGGCCATCTGACTGAAGATGGTAAGATGTACATAGAAGTTCATGCGTACCCAAAACCCTCTGTAATCCCTGACAGACTCGAGAAGTAAAACAAGCATCCATGTTTGAAGAAATGGTGTGTGAAACCCCAGGCAACCACACAATATCTTGGATGTACACCTTCCCAACTCATCAAAACTGATGGTCAACTTGATCAGAAAAAATTGAGATACCTTCGTGAGACTGTCAAAGACAACCCATACTGCATTATTCCTTTGTTGAAACCTCGGTAAACCCATCACAAAGTCCATCGCGACATCATTCCACTACCACTAAAAAATGGGTAACTACTGCAAAATCCCTATTAGTCATTAATGCTCCGCCTTCACCTGCTAACAGATGGAATACATCATGAAAACCCAGCAACATCTCTCTTCGTACCTGGCCACCAATACTGATGGTAAAAATCTCGATACATCTTGGTGACACAATGATGAAATGCCCAAACTGAGGAATGAAAGTCTCACAAAAGCTCTTCGCGTTTGACTGTTGACAGCCATACGCACCCATGAAAATGAAAGATCTCATCCTCTCTTATGGTCCATCTAGAAGTAGGTTCATCTCCTAACAAACCCTCCCATAAGACTAGGAATTAATAATCTGATAGCTTCCTCATTTGCACTGGATCATGTAGAGTAGAGGTGACTGCTACAGGAGAAAGAAACATCTGATCATGCCTGTCATGCACCTCTAAATGCATCTTAGAGAACAGAGCCATAATCTTCCACTCATTACTAGCCTTCTGAACTTCATGTATCTGATTCCTCATACTCATCACATCAACCATTGTGTTACCATTTTTAGGAGTATAGGAAATATCAAATTCCAAGCACTGAAGGTAGTCAACCCACCTTCATTTTCTCTGGTTCAGAATGAGCTGATTGAAGATATACATTAGACATTTGTGATTGTTGAGAACCAAAAAATGATCTCCTAGAAGATAATGTCTCCAATAGCATAAATCATTAACAACTACAACCAACTCAAGATCTTGCGTCTGGTAATTCCACTAAAAGGATGACACACAAGAATATACTAGTATCAGTACTATAGTAAACCTTCCTTTCATCCCCTAAAAGGATGACACACAAGAATATAACCATTAGTACCATGCACCCTTCTTAGTCTGGCCTGTTAGTGGAGTTTCTAAGCATTAAAAGTATTGTATAAAACATTTATAGTAACCAGCCAGTCCTAGAAAAAATCATACCACAAACAAGTCCCTCAGATGCTCCCATAAATAAATTGCACTCACCTTCTTTGGGTCTACTGATACTCCTATCTCTGAGATAGGATGACCCAAGAAGTGAATTTGGCCCTCCCAAAAGTGTAATTTTAATAGTTTAGCATATAACTATGCCCTCTCAGTGTACTCAAAATGATCTCAAGATGTGTGGCATGGTTGTGTCAAGTATGAGAGTATGCCAAGATATCATCCACAAAGACTACAATGAAGGAATCCAAGAATGGATAGAACACACAGTTCATCAGTTACATGAACACTACAAGTTCATTCGTGAGACCGAACAACATAACCACATACTCATATATACCATACCTACTCTGAAAGGCTATAAGAGTTATATCAGATGTTCTAACGTGAAATTGAGGGTTACCAAATCTCATGTCCATATTCGAGAACACCCGGGCTCCTTGAAGATTATCAATGATATCATCAATCCTCGGCAAGGGATATCGGTTCTTGACCGTCAACATGTTCATCTTCCGCTAACCCCCATAAAGTCTAAGGGTACCTTCCGCCTACTTTGAAAATAGGACAGGCGAACCCTAAAGAGATATACTGGGTCAGATGAAGCCCTTTTCCAGTAACTCCTCTAGATGCATCTTGAACTCCTGTTACTATGTTGTAGCAATCCAATAAAGAGGAATAGACACCAGTTCTACTCTTGGAACAAGCTCAATAAAAAATTATACCTCTCGCTCTGAAGTAAAAAATGAAAAGTCCTTAGGAAAGACATCCCTAAAAGGATCGACCACTGGAGGAAATTAAAAAATTGAAGTCCCCTAGTCATCCAGATATATACTTTCAATCTAGGCTGTAACTCCTCCAAAACCATGATACTTGGGTCCCACTCTTTTCACCTGGACATCCCATTCGCCCTTGTGCAGAAACAAACATGCCTCTTGTGATGTAAAACTCACCCTAAAAAGATAGAAATAAACAAAAGCCTTGAATAAAACGAGCCATTCCATTCCAAGAATGACATCACAGCTCGTCATCTCTAAGACATAAAGGCCCTATATGAAGTGACATGCACAAACCTCAAGAGGGAACTCCATGCACTGACGTTCAATAATCATTGTAGTCCCCGTCAGAGTGTCTAGTGTCAAGATATCAACACAGGTTAAGATAAAAATCCCAATTCTCTCTGAAAAATAAAAAAATATTAAAATATGGGAATACCCTCTATAGAAATGTTCAGAAGCTAGAACTGAAGAAACTAGAATCGTACCTCTAACTGTAGAGGGTCTGGGATCCTACTCCTACTGGGTCTGCTCCACTAAAAATGTCTGGCATGTACTATGGCCATGTGACCCTTCCTGACCACCATTAGTTGATCCACACTATAGTCACAAAAATCCTTCCAACTGGATACCACTGCCACGAGCTTCACCTCAGCCTGAACGACCATAAGAACTACAGTTACCAGACTGATGAGAAACTGGGGGTGGTTCTCTTAAATGAGGTGTTTTAAACGAACCCATGTCAATGGCTACCGGTCAGATAAAACTGACAGAAATGATAAAAATGACCTATCTTTATGTAAGATTGGCACTCCACTGTGTCTCTCGAGAAATGTGGCCTCATATTCCCGCTATTCCCGCACTGGAAGCACACCACCTAGCTATCAAAATTAGTATCATACATTCTCGGATCTCCGTGTGTAAACTCTCTATGGTGATTCCTTATATAAGTAGAAGGTTTACTAACTCTAGATGTGGATCCACCCTAGATCAGATCCCCAGAATCCCTCATATTTCATTCTGTGATTAGCGCCTTGATGACTATAGAGGTGATGTAAGTCAACCTGAATATGTTCACCTGAGATCAGATGTTGTGCCTGAGACCATCCTCAAAATTCCTTACCAAGAATAACTCATCTCCCCTGGAATTATTTTGATTCACTATAGCTTCATGAAGAAAGAATAATAATCCATGTCTGAGAGATTACAATACTCCAAACTCAATAACTCTAGGGAATGATCAGAACTCTACATCTCTGTGTGCAAGTAGTCATTGATGTCATGCTGGAATTCATCCCAAGGAAAATCCTGCTATAATTATGCATGTGAGATCACATCCCACAATCTTGTTGAGGAGTCCTAAAGCATATACATAATGAGATTCACCCTCCACTCTGAATAAATCTACATATTCTTGAAGATAGATAGTATGGATTCCAACCATGATTCAGCAGCCTGAGGTCCTCCATCCCCTGAGAAAGTGGTAGGATGTTGCTACTAAAAGACATGTTTCGACTCTTCCATAAATGGGGAAGGATGCAATTCATCCAACAAGGACTACAAAAACCTCATGATTACTTCTTCGAACTTTGAATCGGAACCTATATCTGGGATAACGGCTAGTTCCAAGATAGGCATGTAAGGGGGTCTGTTGTAGTTCCTGACCAGCCATGTCTAGTGATTGATCACTAACCTATATCAAGCATACAACTAGAGGTTGTCATGGTGGCATGAATCTGTAAGGTCAATCGCATAACATAGTTCAAGATTAAAATTGGCTGAAACATATTAGTTCAATAAAGGAACATGATAATGAAAGTATTCCTGTTTTTCAAAATAGGGATACATGTTGTGTATGACCCTTACACGACGTGTTCCTTTAATCCTTCACTTGGGCGTGTACTACTTCCAACCCCGGTTGTCTAACACCCTATACACACAGGGTGTTATCTAATGACATGGAATGTACTTGAATCGTCTTCTCCTACCCTAGTTCTTCAACGTGACTAACCCACATGATTCTCCTAGAGAAAGACTACACAACGTGTTTGTTCTGGACACGACATATACTAGAAAGAACATCACCAACCCATGTTTTTAGTCACATGGATAGTTCCACGGCAGACTCTACACAACAAGTTTTTGCTAGAAACGACGTGTACTAACTTCCCATAATCCACCTGTGTCGTTGGTTACAAGGCTGGACAAATAGTCTACACACACAGTATGAGCATTCGGTACACAGCATGTTCCACCAAGGATTTCCATTCCCTGTGTCTATTCCCAAACATCCAGTGACAGAGTTAGAGACTACATGGCGTGTACATACATTACGTGGTGTGTGCTTAAGAAAGCCAGCTTCTTCCCAAACAAAAGGATGCATGCATTGTATTCAACAATACCCACTGTGTATTATTAGTTTTTCCAGACAGTAAGCCTAAAAAACTACTCTGGAATCCCATAAAACCCAGAAACAAACATTTAAGTAATAGATTTCGATCCATGGGGCCCATACTCCCTTCGAATCAAATCTTGGCATCATATACATTCCATATATAAGGAATAACAAGGAAATGATTCACCAAATTTTGATCCATGAGGGCCCATAACACCTCAAGGACTAAAATTTGGTGTTCATTCTGATGAAACCTTAATCAATCAAATACCATATAAAAGAGTTGGTATTATATCAATGTATATCTGACAATAGAATTCATATATGGTAAAAAATATATCACAACATCATGCAATTAGTATTTCACCCAAAATAGCTAGGAAATAATGCATGACATGTGGCCTCTAGAAAGTTCCAATATGATGCATGAGAAGATAGACCCACATCTCATCGGGATGCAATAGAAATAGAACCACAATATTATCCATATTAATAGCAGTGAATATTGAATCACCCAATGGTGGAATCAAATCAAATATAATAATGGAAAAACCAGAAAAAACATTATCGAGGTAAATTACCTTTTCCTAGTACATGAGTTAGCTAATCTCAAGAATATCTTATTACCAAGTACCTATTCCTTATTATCCATAGATATAGTCTCCAAATAGTTTGTCAAAGAAGAAAATAATTCTTCTGATACCACCTTTTAACTTCCTTGTTCTTGGTGCTGCCCAAAGGTTCCCAATAACTGGTTCATCACATGGCCTCAAGAACATTTCCCCAAACACTATAGGATGCCGACTAGCAGTTAGGTTATTGGATCTAATAGTGGGGAAAATATTCCATCATTGGAAGAGTAATGCAGTTGAAATAAATAAATATCAATAGTGGAAGCATCTATAACATGCAATAAGTAAATAGTGGAAGACTGGAAGTAATAAAAAACTGCAACACATATATACAAATGATGTATGATACATATCTAGGAAAGCCTCCAAATATGTCACAATGATGGAATACAATACTAATACAAATTTCAAAGAAAAAAATAAACTCCAAAAACATCGTAATCCTTAGCCTAGTCCCATGCTCCCTAACTCCACATCAATCATGTAACTAATGTAGAAGGGCACATTCCCTTATCTATAACTACAGCAATATATTCTATTGGGGCCCAGAAGCATGACCCAAATAAGGTGTGAGACAAATCCCAGTATGCAACCACCCAATGATCTGTTCCTAACAGTCATTGAATATATATGGCAGGTAATAAGCAAATGAAGTTGTAAACAAAGAATTACTCAAAGGTAAACAAAAATATAGTTTCAATTGAATTCATATTCATATATCAAGTATGCATCTAATCAAAAACAAGTAACCCTTTACGATGTTCTCATTGCCTAACCCCTCTGGTTCAACCAATCAAACAAAAGCTACCCTCTGGAAAGTAATCACATTCTAACCCCTCTGGTTCAGCTTTAGAAAAGACTCTTAGAGGAAGCACTCACCATCAATTCCCCATGTGGTCTTATATGAGTAACTATAGACAATCTGAGGAAGAATTGAACATCCAATTCCCCCTATGGTCTCGCAATGTAGAACCAAAAACACTCTAAAAAAGCACAAAGTCCATCCCTCTTATGGTCTCACAATGTGAAGTAAACATACACCTTGGAGAAGCCCTAAGTGTCTATTCCCCCTATGGTCTACTATGCCTGGTCCCCACAGCCATGTGAAAGTCAATCGTGTACAACGATGTTCAATTACCAAAGTAAACCTTAAAAACTACTTGGATAACTACTTTCAACAAGTTTTTGGCTAAACAGCTACCAATATATAATATCCTCAGATAATATCACATCATCCTAACAACACTAGGCATGGAAAACATGCAGCCTAACCGACAAAGCTAGACAAAATGGTTAATATCAAAACAAACCAGGGAAACACATCCAAAGTAAGGAAAATAACCCTATTCACATTCAAAAAAACCTCTACTAAGGCTCACAAGGCATAGCAAGCATTGACAGGTTTAGAATCCCTAAACACATAATACCATGTTCTAGGGTATTGGGAACTTTTTCATATAATATTCAAAGAATAACTACGGAAAGGAACAAACTATCTTCCACGGCATTGTATGATTGATATACGCTAACATCATCCCTAAATCTCCCTAGAACATTGCAGATCTACAAAAAAATCTGAAAAATTAAACAATGGTTATCTCACAAAAGAGGTGAAATCAGGGAATGAGGCTATAGAGGAAGGAATAAATCATTCTGTTGATTCCAATTAAATCAATGAAATTTGATTCAGAGAACAGACGGTCGATCGGGGGCTTCGGGAAGAATCAGCAATATCTGCTGCTCTTGGAAGAGACGAGCCAAGAAGAATATGTTTCTGTCAATTAGAGTCGACCCTGATCAATTTAATCAATTAAAAAGAAATAAACACAATATTTTATTTAAAAGTACATGGTGTGTATATTCCTTTACCGAGCCTCGCTTTAGGAGGTCCTTCCACATCATTACACGATCGTGTATGTGACTGTGACATGGCCAGACATGGCTCAGACTCCGAGGTAGAGTACACAGCATGTACAAGGAATTACACAACGTGTACTCATAAAATTATCCTTCTTCCCATTTTTCCTAAAAAATAACAAGAAATGAAAAACATGCCTGAAATAAATATTTGGGTTTTTAAAATATCCATCACACCCTATGTCGAAATAAAACCAGGCCTATAGAAAAGGGGGTATTCAAACTAACCTCGACAACCATAGAACTAACTAGGGGAGACTAGTCATACACTATCACCCCCCATAAATCCCCCATAACCGCAGTGGCCTCTCCAAAAACCCTTCAAAACCATGATCCTATCCTCAAATTCATGATTATATAGATGGATGAAAACAATATCCAACTTCAACAAACCACGCAATCTACCATACAAAACAAAAAAATACAACTACTATAACTTTTAAACTTGGTGGGGTAACTGCAACGTCATGGGTCGGGTAACCTACATTCTCAAACACTACTCAACCTAGGGGATAACATAAATGTCAATGTCAGCACCCTTGAGAGTGGAACAGAACATAAAATCAAAATTTTACTTCTATTATATTCATCCCCTACTACGGAACCCACCACACCACTATTGAAAATAATCCAAATAAAAATAATCATTTTTTTGAGAAAATATCACCAAAGGATGGAGTCTGTATATTGATGATCCACATATCCCAACCATTACTCTTCTATTTTTCCAAATGTCCACCAATCCAAGGAATTAAAAAAAGAAATTGTTCATGATAAATAAGTCATGGAAAATATGAAAATAGTATATGTTAAAATCCCTTTGATTGATGTGAAAATGAAAATTACACTATACATCATGATTTTAAAGGAGTGGTGTACACACCAAAGTCATCTTTGAGGTTATTAAATGCTGATACTGGAGAGGATGGTCTCAAAAATGATATATCCATCACTTCCCAAAAAATTAAATAATCCTAGAACATTCTCGATTCCATGAACTATAGGGTAGTATTTCATTTCCAATGCAATTCTTGATTTTGGTGCTTCTATAAATGTGATGCAACATCAAATTTTCTATTCATTTTTTGTTTATGAATTTTTGTTCAAATGGAAAACTATAGTACTTTACACCCAACTACTATGTTAGAGGTTGTTATTAAGTTGGTGAAAATTTTAATTTTTCCTCCTGATTTTTGTGTTCTTAAAATGGAAGTTGTTTTGATGAATGGGCATGCCCCAATTTATATTAGATGGGAATAAAAATAAAACTAATATAAATATAATTAATGATCACAATGATACATGATATATTTATTTTTGTGGCTAAATTTTCCACGTGAACATACAAGAATCTATGAAGCACCCCTTAGAAGATAATTCCTCAATTTCAGGTAATTTCATTAATGTAACCTCTTCACCTAAAAAACAAATTTTTTATTTCCCCTAAACCCCATATAAAGTTTTCATCATTGATAAAAATTATATGCAATGAATCATTCATTAAATATTTTATTTATCTAGAAAATTTCATGCATGTTGGTTAATTGATGATTTCATGAGCACTATGGATCCCAGGACCATCGAAGATACTCCTGAGATTGTAAATTAATAATCCACATATGAGGATGTTACCATAAGTAGTTAGATGAGATCATTAGCCTCTCACATTCAAAATATCTCCAATCAATCCAAAATCACACTATATTATAACTTAATCCACTACCTAAAAATATTAAATATTTAAATTTTGAGGGTGGAAACATGATATAAGTCATTATTTCTAGACCACTCCCTCTAAATCAAGAATTGTGACTGCTTGAACTTTTGAGGGAGTACTAAATATTATTGGGATGGAAACTTGATAACATTCCACATATTATCCAATAAAGTTTCACATATCATATAATATTAAATGATGATGTTAAACCTGTGACGCAATCTCAATGTTGATTGACCCCAAACCCCCAAGATGTCTTAAAAAAGGATGTTACAGCCTATGTGAAGAATAGTTGGTGTGTCTAATAGTAAAAATATTAAAATATTTAATTTTTTCTAGCCTATGTGAATAATAGTTTGTGTGTCTATATCAACTATCACCAACTAAACCAATAAACTAGGAATAAATGATTACCATTACCATTTATTGTCCAGATTCAAGTGATGTTAAAAGGGAAGTACAACAACTTTTTCCTTGATGGGTATTCTGGATACTTTCAAATCCAAATTTCTCTTGAGGATCAGAAAAAATACTAAATTTAATTTCCCCATTGGAAAATTGTTTTATATTAGGATTCTATTTGGTATTTTCATCACTCCAGGAACATTCTAGAAATGCATGGTTATTATTATTTTGAATTATGCAGATAATTTCATGAAAGTATTCATGAATGATTTAATTCATTATTGTTCCTATATTGATATGTTTTTATGTATTATTGGTCCCACCCTACGTTAATGAATTGAAAATAATCTTGTATTAATATACGATAAATTTAATTTCATGGTGTTCCAAGGTATAGTACATGGACATGTCATTTTTTGGGATGGTAGTCAGGTAGATAAATCCAAATTGTATGTTATTTCTTCCTTAATATTCCCCGGAAATGTGTTGGATGTCAATTATTTCATAGTTCATGCTTTATTTCTTCATCGTTTCATTCGTTAATTTAGTACTATTTCACTCCCCCTAAATATCATACCCCAAAAAGAAAAATAATTTTTTCATGATAAAAATTATGAGTATGGTTTTAATAAATTAAATGGAGTCTTACATACACCCATTTAATCAAACTCTCTCAATGGGATTTACCATTTGAGCTCATATGTGATCCCTATAACTATGCAGTTGGAAATTCCTTTTCATAATGGGTTAATCGAGCACCACATTTCATTTTTTATGCCTCATGTACACTTGATCTTAACCATCAAAACAACTCCAAAATTGTAAATTAAATATTTTTCATCATGTTTTCCTTTAGTTAATTTATTTGATACCTTTTAGTCTTCCATGTGATTATTTTCTAATAATATAAAGCCCTTAGATATATTTTTATGATTCTTGAAGAAAAACCACATATTATTTGATGTATTATCCTCCTTCTGTAATTTAATTTATAATTTGGGAAAAAAGGAGAATATAATGCAGTGGATAACCATATTAGAAGGATCCTTTCGTCCATGAGAATTGAATCATCAACTTGTATTCCCATTAATGGAATGTTTTTTGATGATAAATTGTACAAAGTTAATGATGTTATTCCTTATAATGTGTAAAATTAAAAAATTTTGTAACATCTTGAATTCCCAAAAATTTTTAAATAATATGTGCTGAAAGTAAAATACATGAATGTTGTTAGCATATTAGGTATTCACCAAACATTCAGAACACATGTATGTATGATGTTCTTATGTGTTGGGTTCCAAATAGTGAGTTTCAGTCTGTCCTTAGG
Organism: Viscum album; assembly: GCA_963277665.1. Taxonomy (NCBI): domain Eukaryota; kingdom Viridiplantae; phylum Streptophyta; class Magnoliopsida; order Santalales; family Viscaceae; genus Viscum; species Viscum album. The sequence goes on along the minus strand of OY728155.1, from coordinate 437,248,089 downwards.
TTCTTCCACACTATTACTTGTGGGGTCCAGTTTGGTCAAAAATGGATTACTCACAAGTTCATTGATTCTAGTTTATTTTGGAAAAACCTTTTTTTAGATGCCCAAAATTTTGAAAACTTATTTCCTCATTTTCAAAGAATGGGGGAATGTCTCTCAATGAAATGAAATTCAATGACAACCCATGATATTTCATGAAATTTTTTATGTTTGTGGAATTCAATTTATGGGGCCATTCCATAATATATTTGGAAACATTTACATTCTTATGGAAGTTTATTATGTGTAAAAATGGGTAGAGTCAAGAGCCACATGAAATTATGGTTCCAATAGAGTTTTTTAATTTTAGAGAACAAAATTTTTTATAACATTCAATTACCTAGGTTCATCATTAGTGAACAAGGGTTCCATTTATGAAACTAAAAAATGAAATCACTTTTACATAAGTATGAGGTCATAAATCGTGTTTCCACTACATATCACCCAGAAAATAATTTTCTAGAAGAGGTTTCAAATAGATATGTAAAATAAATATTGAAAAAATGGTTCAACCCAATAAAATATATTAGAGTATTTCACTTGATAATTCATTTAGGGATTACTATCCTACTTATAAAAAACCCATTGGAATGTCACCTTATCATATTTGTTTTGGAAAATGTTGTCACATCCAAATTGAGATAATTCATTGGGCTTGTTAGGCCATTAAATAATGAAATTATAATCTTTATGGTACAGGTAGTCAATGGAATTTACAAATTCAAAAGATAATGGAAATAAGAAGAGGCGCATACGAGAACTCTTCAATTTATAAGGAGAGATCCAAGGCTTCCCGTGACTATCTCATCATTCACCAAAAATTTAATGGGATGCATTTCAGGCACTTTCATGAAGGCATTTTAGAGTCCTTGATGGTGTAAATACATGTAAAAGAAGAAACCTTCCAATGAAACATACCATGTTTTTCCTTCCATTACAAGTTCTCTTTTAAAAGAGTGAGGATATTGCACACTCTTGGTGTGTGCGTGGGGGTGAGTGGGTGGGTTGGTGGGTAATATCCTGGGTTAGTTAGTAATTTTCTTCATCTTTCTTATTTTTCTCTTTTTTGATTACTATATACTATTGTTACCTTTTCACCCCGACTACACCCCTCACATTTTTTCTGAAATGATCATTTTTTATGCCCACGCAATCATTGAAATTATTGGAAATACATTAGGAATTTCTCTATTTGATGTTGTCTTAATATTTATGTTTTCTTAGTGATGGAATGTGTGTTTAACATGAATTTAACATTGAGTTGTGTCATTATCACGAAAATTGGTTATTTTTTATGATATAAATGGTTGTATATATATCAATCCTTTAAGAAAATTTATAACTTTTTTGTGAGTATTTTACAAAAAAATGTGTCACTTAATATCTTTACACATAATTGCACCCAACCATGAACTGTAAATAATTTCTACTTAAGAGAAGGTATACATATGTTTTGTTAATTTTTATATACTTTCAAAAATGAATTTTCCACACATTTTTTCCTTATCGGATATATATTTTTGTCATACCATATTGCGTGATGTGGGTGTACCTATTATCTTACTATTGTACACCCTGAAAAAACCAAACAAAAAAACTAAAAGAAATAAATAATGAGGGGAGTGATTAAATTTACAACATATGGGGATATCTTTGTCCAGAACATAAATATTGACTTATTGAAATGCTTATGTGAGTGGGTCAAGAAATATGATTGCAAAATATGTAAGGTATATTCTATGGAAAGATTCATATATGATGAAATATTTTAAAATAACCTATATTTAATGGCTAGAAATTGGAAGGAATATAATGAATTGGTTTTCACACATACTTGTGGACATTTAGAGTCATGGTTGAATTTTGTATTATTGCAGAAAAATGGATTCATTATCCTCCATGAATTTCATTATGATACAATTTAAGAGACATATTTTTCCAATATCATTAAGAATAACTCATTAGTGTAGGTTTTTCTTTGATCACATTACTATCCCGAATTAAATTTTCAATGTTAAATCTTCATGATTTTTTGAAAATATATTTGCCTAATTTTTGGAAATGAGTTGTTTCCTAGGATTGAAAATTTTTAGGTTTGGGGTTTGATTTCACCATGATTCACTTTTTTATTTCTCCCATACACCACTACATTAAAGTGATTTTGTATCTTAAATTTTAAATATAATTAAAATTTTCACTCTATGTTTGATTAAATTATTTAATGTTTATCAATAATAAAAATGGAATATTTCAATTATTATGTTGTTTTCATTATAATTGGATGTGATTTGTAGGGATCATGATGAATGTGAAAAAAAATTGGCCAAATTGCGTATGAATACAAGCCCATGTATGGACTCAAATGAGAACATCACATAATACATTCCTCCGATTTGGATGAAATGTTTTGGGATGTTCCAAATTTAAGTGGGATACCACTCTTATAAAGTCATCAAATGCCCATTTTTCTATTTAGAGGCCCATCCAAACATATTTATTCAATAAATAATTATTTTAGATGTCCAACATTCTATTGTGTATTTAATACATATCTTTGGATATATTTTTCCAAATGGTGCCAAATTTTTAGTGGATATATTCAAGAAGTGGGGAAACACAATTTTTTCCCTATGTGAGGTAAGACTGTTTGGTCTCCCTAAATAATGATGAAATTGGTATTTATAAATTTATGTTTCCAAAACCACTAATCATTTTGGATATAAAACGGAACCTACGCCATGTCATTTCCTGGCATAACTATGGAGCAAAGATCTACCATTATGGATACCAAAAAAGGTCCTCTAATAAACATATAAGTTTTAAATGGACCAATACTACAAGAGAGATCATTGTTGAAGGTCATGTTTCACCCAAGCCTCATACTCCCAATAGTGAGATAAACGCTGGATAATCATTTAGAGTGAGCTACAGCACTTGAAAGGGAGTTTTGGCACTTTTTATTTTACTAGTTTTGTGTAATTTTTGTGTGAAATATTTTAATTATGTTTTAACTTAAAAAGATTCTCTCATGAATTAATTTATTTGGATTAATTAAGTGAAACATTATCTATTTCAATATCGATTGGGTAGAGATTAAAGTGGGGATGTTGGGTTGTTTCAATTAGATAAGACAAACATCCTCTTTCTCTCACAGATGCATGAGATATCAGTATTATTTGGTAGATTTCACTATATGATTGGTGTCCAAACCATGAGAACTGGATTTTTGTGTCTAGTTTTGGTTCTTTATGAATATTTTAATGTTATAAGTGGGGTGTTGATATCATGATAACCTATAACCAATGGATTCCAATAAACTATTTCAAACTTCCCAAACATTGGACAGTCAAGTATTTGTAAGGAACATGAAATGAACTCCTTCTGTCAGAATTATAAAAATAAAGCATTCGTTTTAAAAATATTGAACTATTGAACTATTTAATTGTATTTTTAAAACTTTTTCTTAATCCAACCCCAATTTTAGTATTTTTTATTAATAATAGACACTTTAAAATGGAAATTCTTGTTTAGAGATGACCTAGGGTATTCCCTAGACTATAAATCAATTTTAAAAACATAATAAACGTTATGTTTCATGAAAACAAGGTCATTCACCTAAACTGGGATATGTACACAGAGAACACATATTAGTGAAGAATTGATATGATAAATAATCAATACTTCACTTGTTTATGATAATATAAATTGGGACAATATCATAGCTCAACAAGTTTCCAAGTCCACTTTCTATATTATTATCCCAACATTCTAAGAATTTATATGGAATGATATGTTTGGAAATATGATAATTCATATGATTAGAGTTAGTATAAATAAGAATAATTATCCAAGGGTGTTCTCTATGATGATCTGATATTCACTACCTAATATTCACTTGAATGCATGTAAAACATCTATTTCAATCATGATCTTCAATAATAATCATATATCCACTACTCGATCAATAATTCCAAATATTCAACACATTCCTAAATATGTTATTATTTTAGAATAATATCTTTCGTCAAATATCCCCACACTATTTTCATTAAACATATGGTATTCTTAACTTCATTACATAGACATTTAAAATTAAAATAAAAAATTTCAACCTCCTTGAAATTCCATTTCATAAAATACAAAAAAAATCATGATAATTACCACCACTGATATTTAAACACACAATTAATGGAAATTCCAACCCCCCCCCAAATATTGAGAGTTACAAGATTAAAATATTATTTGAATTCAATATATTTAAATAATAGTATCATGGTTCCATGAATTGTGGCCAAAAAAGTTTTTGCAATCATTCTTCCCCAACTAACAGATTCAATGTGGCATGATAGGGTTATTTGAGTTACAAAATTAATATCTATAGACAAAATGGAATATAAATTATAATTAATGGTATTTATTATATCTTCTTGTATTAGAAATTGTGGTGTAGGATTTTAATCCATGAATTGACCATTATATTAAAACATGATCAAATTCAAGATGAGATATTTTTTGTTTCATAATATGTACATTTATAATTAGAAAATCCATATCTATTTTTGACTAATATCACATAGTTCAACAATTTTAAATTCACACATAACTAATTTTGGGTGAATAATTTGTTACAGTTTGAATGACTAATTTTCATATTCATAGAATTAATAGATGAATATGGTGTGATAATGTGGAAGCATATGTAGTACTTATAGAAAACAATTTAACAAAAGTAAACATTTAGTAAAAGTTTGACTTATGTTATCTTCAATAGGTAAAATTATATTTATAATTTTCGTGTTATATAGCTTCTAGTTATGTTGAAAATAGAGAAAAATGGTGTGTGACATTGAAATAAATTAAAATGGTTGTTTGGATTAATTTTATAAATTTTTTAAAACCATGAATATTCCCACGCATTAGAAGTTGACTAGTTTTTAATTCAATTTAACTCTCCATTTTCTTTAAATATTTACCTAAAACATCAACCAATCACCCTCACATTTTGAAATAATCCTAAAAATATAAGAATAACTACAGTATTTACACTTTCATATCCATGTTAAAAATTATATTTGATCATTTGTAATAAATTCCTTACATATATCTACCGCATGGGAAATGAAGTTTCTCTATGGTCTGTGTTTGAAAACTCTAAATATGGAAGAATAATTCAAGTACAATGAGAAATTTAAACCTCATACTCTATAATGAAGTCAAATATTTACATTAAGATCATTCAAATAAATAATAATAATAAAACATAAGAATTCATTAATAGGGTAGGGGAATCTCCATGGCTTAACCACTAAGGGTCTAGTGGGACCCCACTAGATGAATTACAATAATAAAATAATGAAATTAAATATTAATTTTATTATACCTCCCATATAAATCATCCTATAATTTATAGTGAGTCTCACACCCTTTAATAGGGGTACAAGAATGATCAAGGTCATTTGAATGAGTGTTGGATAATCTTCTTCATGTGGATAGAACAAAATCCTTCTTGGACTTATTCTCCATGATCATTGAATTCATACACACCCTTGATCCCAACAAGATATTCTTATGATTTAATGTTGATATCATTATCTTCTATGATTTATTCCATGTGTATAGGCTAAATGTTATAGATTCATCCATTGAAAAATTTCATGAATCCCCTCTTACAAAATGTGATCTTCATATTCTTCCTCTATTTGATGAGAATTCCATGGATACATTAGTGTAGTATTTCCCTATTTTGGAAGACTCGATGAGTTGACATTCATTTTTATATCTCTCCCTATTCTTTTTTGAATTTTCTAATTTAATTCCACAAGATATGAAAAGTGTCTTATAGTGTGTCCTATTTTCATTTTGATTATGGATAATATGAAAAAATTATATATCTTAATAAATGGGGAAAAATATTTTACATATAATATCTCTAAAATTTTAATAAAAATTAGTATCTAATGTATCATTATTCATTTGGAAGATTTTTGTTGCTATCAAATCTTATTTATTTCTCAAACATCATCTTTTTACGAATCAAGTTCCACTAGATTTAAGAAAATCTCACATCTTATGTATGAACTCTAGCGTGAGATAAAATATTCGTATAAATATTTTTTTAATATGGAAGAGTATGGGATGTTGCACATCACCACAATACTGGAATAAATCATATAATAAATGCACTCAATATGATTTTTTAAAAGGATATCATTTTACACATAACTTGTTTCCTTTAATAACATCTTAAGTATGAACCTTTACCTTGGAAAATATCTTACATAATAAATAGAATTGGGAATTATAAAAACTCCAATATATTATGTATCTCATTATTCAAAATAATTTTTTTATGTGGCATCTTATAGTGGGGGAAAATTTTTACATATTATCTTCCTTGTATGATTTTCCACTTTTCCCAAGCTCAACATGTAAAATACCACTCCTCCTTCAAAAAAACTAATATGTATCCTATTTTACCTCCAAAATCAAGTATATATTATCCATGAAAATGTTCCTTATATAGAATAATACTTTTCCTTTTTCCTCGACATTCTGTAACTTCTATATTTTAACACTTATTTTAAGTTTATCTTCTAGAAATTATACTTCCACTATACTATCAACAAGTATAAATTTATAAAAAAACAAAAATCACTATATGATATGTTGAAATTAGCATTAAAATGATAAAACTATTTTAAAACCTGAATATCAATATTATTTCTAGTTTAATTTTTTATTCACAAACTATCCAAAATTTAAAAAATTTATTACAAATTAAAAGAGAATAAAGGCGAACTTACAATAAAATCCTATTAATAAAATTGATATTTTTAGGCATGATCACTCCCCCATATATAAAAAATATCTTTTCATCAAGTTCATAATGGTTCCACATCTTCTTAAGAAAAATTTATACTTCCAGGGTTGTAAACAAAATGGAACGTAGTGTAATTAGGACTTTAACATGTGACACCTACATATATATATCTCCCCTAAGATCCATGTTCCAAAAATCATTTTCAAAAATTTGTGATACTTTATATTTGAATTTCAAATATATTATCTTCCCCTTATTCAACAAAATTTAGAATACTTCAAACCTTTCCATCCCTATTTTCAATTTTGATTTATTGGATTTTTTTCTAACCAAGATTGTTCGTAGAAATTTTTAGATGAGTACAACTAAACTCATAACTAAACCTTACCAATATATAAGGTATCAATTTGGACTAATTTTAATAGTTAAGATATAAAATAATTCCTCATAAGATAGATCTTTGGTCAATGTATCTCTTATTTAAAGAAACACTTAGACACATGTGTTATCTAATTACTTAGTAAGATTTATAGATTATTTCTCATATTCTCTTTTTACACCATTTCATATGATATATCCGAATGCAATTTAGGTACGATTTATATGTTTCTAATCAATAAAAGTGGATAGGTTACCTATTTTAATGTTTAAAATTATAGTTTATATCATGATATACTTTTTATTCCACATAATTACATTCTATTATATTCCATTCCAAAATTTTTAAAACTATGTATCTATGGTTTTGACTCGAACTTGGTTATTTATTTCAGAAAATGGGTCGTAAAATTTTAAATCTTATTTTAATTTTAATTTTTGTATCAAGGAGACAATAACATCAAAACTGATAGGCATTTATATAAATTAAATACATAATAAGGTATTTTATCCTTTCCCCCCAAATTTTCTTCAACACTGGTTCAAATATATTTAAATATAAATTTTTCTAATAATGTAAAAAATAATCATTTATTTGATAGATTACTGTATTGGAAATAAAATATATACTAGTAGTTCTGATTCATATACATTAGGGAATAGTATAAACACTAAAATTGGTTCCTTCAATACTATTTCATGAAATATCTTTAGTTATTTCCCTATTATATTTAATGGATATAATAAATATGTTGAACCCTTTGAAGTTCTATTGTATTTATTGGAAATTCTATTTTAAATATGGTGATTTTCAGACTACTATTCATTTAGAAAACAATAGATCATAATTAAAAAAACATTCTGTTATACAATTTTATAAGGTGAAAGAATGGGGTTCTAAGTATTGAAGATATTCATCATCGGTTTCTTGTAAAATATTCTTTTGATTCCTTTATTCTCAAACCACCTATTAATTTTTATTTTTAGTAATTTTATGGATTTCCTAAGATTATATTACTTTTCATCATCTATGTAACACATCCTCGTATGATTTTTATAGAATATGAATGTTCATTAATCTTTACGTATATATAATGATTCAAGTGTATTACATTGTGAGACGAAGATTAAGAATATGAAATGAAGCTGCATATTCCTTTTATAAGATATTTTTTTAAAAATGTTATCATGCCTCAAAATGATTTGATAGTGATAATGTATTACATTAATAAGGTTGGTTATAGATTTTCATAAGTTTTATTGTTTTTTAGAGTACATGAATTAGGTTTCATTGAAGAGAGGGAAAATGGTGGAAACACCGTCGAAGAAGGTAATTGGATCCACTAGAAATGTATGTAAATTACTGAATGAACCTCCATTCATTGATATAGTGATTAGTGATCCCACATATGTTGTAGTGGTAGAATTAATTCCATACATGCATGAGGATAAAGTGGTTGTGATGCTTAAAGAGGAAAAACATTCCCAAATAAAAGATATTTTCATCAATAATGCTGTTAGAATCAAACCATATGATGAGGAAATTATGAAAGTGTAATTGGTAGAAACATGAGGGGATAAATTGGTCAAGAATATAGTTAAAACTTTCTCCCGATAGAAGCATGTCATGCAAAGTCAAGGATTTTTCTATTCAGAAGGAAGGTTGGGTATTCTTTTATGTATTAGGTTTTACTATATGAGATATATCCATTATAATAATGGTCATGATGATGGTTGGAATGAAATAATTTTTGAGAAAAATAAACCACTAGAAAACAATTTGAAGGAAGGGAAAAAGAAAATATAGTATTCTTAGAGACTCCATTGCAAGAGGTAGTCCCAAATACCTCATTGGTTGATGGATCAGATAGTTTGTCTGCCACCTCTATAGAGATGGGGACTACCTCTAGTCTTTATCTGGATATCAATGGGAAAACATAGATAATTATTACTTCATATCTAAACTGGGAAAATTGAAAAGTAGAATTATAAAAATGTGGAATATCACATTACCTTCGAGGATGAAGGTCAAAAAATTAAAGGATTAATCCTTTCTCAATTAAACAATGGGGACTAGGTTAGTGTTTAAGGTCATAGTACTAAATGATTATAGGAGAAAAATAAAAATATTTAGGCTTCCAGGATACCAAGGACTCCTCACTCCAAATGAGGATCCAGTGAAAGTATTTGATACGAATAATAATAAATTTAGAAACAAGTGTAATGACATGGAAGAATAAAATCGTAGGTAATTAATCATTCATGATCAATTATCTAAAATGATATATGAAATATATGATAGGTTTGTAATGGATTCCATAAAATAACATATGAAAGATTAGAGCACTATTATAGAGTGTTTTTTCCAAAGGAGGATCATAAATTGAAGGGACAGAGTTGTCAATGTGGTCTTTATATTGAAATCAACCAATGGTATTACATGTAACTTGGTATTTTTATGTTTTAATTAGAGTATTAAAACCTATATATTGAAAGTTACCTTAAGGTTTTGGATTTCACAACCTTCGTGATTGAATAAAACCTTTTAGGTTTCAAAAATATAAATTTAATGGATCCTTTATAGAAGTTTTGGAATGTCTTATATGGATCATAATCTGGATGTGTGCGTAGTTTTTATCAGTGTCATTTCCTATTATGGTTTTTGTGTTATCTTTTATTTGTTTGTTATGCAATTTCCACCATAACCCAAAAAATGTGATTTCATTCATCCAAAAAAGTAATATTAGATAAGTTGATAGACCATTCCAAATATGATAATTCCATGACTATGAAAATCGGAAGATGGAGTTGACCATACTGTAGGGAAGGTCATGATCATAGTAGAATGAGATGAATATGATCACAACAACAAGTTGATGTGAATCTCAGTAGAGTTTCATCACTACGAGGGGTAACCTAACTCATTTTATTTATAATGTTTGCCAAATTAATATATAATAAAGACCATTGTGTACTAGAGATAGTGGTGACATTACAATTTACATGTGAGAATCAGTGAGCTATAATATAACACAGAGGTGGTTGTGTAGTGTCATATAGAGTAAATACTGAGAGTGGAAGGCTAGATATTAAAATGGTGTGAACCATGTTTTGTTCCATTCTTGGTGGGTGTTTTTAAAATCCCATGGTTCTATAAGAATACTAAAATAAGGAATGAGGAACTCCATGCAATAGGACACATTATAGTGTTGTATATTAATTAGAGATATTAAATTTTACAAGTACTTAATAGAGTATATTATAATGAAATGATAAATAAGTTATTTCACGAAATAAAATAGAAAATTCTTCAGGAAATTTTTTAAATTATAGTATATATGAATTAGAATAGATTTTAGACCAAGGCCTATTTATAATTGAAGTGGAATGAAATGAGAAAATAATATTCAGAATGATTTTAAATTTTAAACTAATAAATAAATGTGTTTATGTGGTGAGAGATATTGTGAAATGAAAATTGATACATTGATAAATAGAACATTGATTATTTATAACAATCACTATATATTGTTGGGAATAGTGGAGGAAGAATATTTTCATCTATCAAGGCTGTGTAGAAGCTCTAATCATTATTAACAATCATTCATCATGTTGAATCATTCTACTATATTATTGATTGTTTATAACTAGTTAAAGAAAACGATTATAAAGGATATAAGTCACACATTTTTCCATGTTCTTCTTGATAATAAATGGTTACCTACGAATAAGGCATAATAAATATGATGCATGGATGATGTATTCATCCTACAAAAAATGAATACATCATTAACAAGATTATTTTAACATAGTATTTTCTGTATTGGCTATAATCATGGGATATGTATGTTGAACAAGAATGAGATATAAAAGAGTAGTTATATAAAAAGTAGGTTCATAGAAACAACCCCCCCCCCCCCCCCACCCACACAAACCACCCGATCAGTGTGCTTGACTCTTAAATATTTCCTACCAATTAGTACTTGATCCATGTCAACTATCTAGTTCTTATCTTATGTGTCATGAATGGATGAATGGATCCACACAACTCTATGGAAGTAAAAGGAAAAAAACATTTGGTAGAAATGTTTTTCACTCTAGAAATATATACTGTTACCTTATATTATTTCATTGGGGCTCTAGGTTCTTCATTTCATTCAATATATATCCATTGTGCCAAATGAGACCCATGTGTGGTCTCTAACTACCCAAATAAACATTTAAAATATTGGAAAGTCAAGAAATCTATTTTAAAATTCTTTATCATAGAAGGTTACCTAAATGGTTATGGGATGGATAATTATAGAGTATATTTTTATGAATATTCAAAAGACTTATAAAGGGAATAAAAACGTGAAATAATGAACCATTTTAGTTAGTTAATAATAGGTTGAAGGCATTATAATAAGTGATGATTAAATGGTGGATTTGTTCTCTACTATATTAAATCTAATTTTAAATAGATTTAATGGATTTTGATCAATTTTTAATGGCTATAGTATATAAAAAATATAATGAGAAACCTTCTAGATAAATTTTATACAAAGGACAAAAATTTAAAAGATAATAATCCTAATGAATTTACTATTTATGACATCAACATTACTCTCATTAAATATGAAAAGTAGTTATACATAAAATAAAATTAAAATATGAAAATAAAATATCAAATATTTAAATGGTATAATGATGGAAGTGAATTAAGAGTGAATAGATTAAAATAATTTATTATTTTTATAATAAAATTATCTATCATGGTATGAAGTTCTACAATAGGGGGAAGAGGATTGTATATGGGTAATCTTGCATCAAAATGTTTTACTTGTTGTATGGTCGGATATTTTTAAAATAAAAGTAATATGAAATTTTGAGGAAAAAATGTTGATGAAGAAGTCACTAGGAAGTCCCAAAATATGTAGGTTCTTGAAAAAATTTAGTCATAGGGAAGGCAGAATATTTCACCTATTTAATTCATAATTAACTATCTATAAATTGGAGAAGTCATTTTAGGAAGATAATAAATTGGTGATGATTATGAGAAATCTCTTTTTGGTGTCTCAAAAAAATTGTTCATGGTATTTGAGGGAGATATAAAACCATAAAAAGTTGATTGAAAATATAATAGTGATTATACATCAAAGGATGGATATGATAATTAATACTAATCTATGTTAATGGAAAAATAAATTTATTTATTTTAAATATGAATATTGAGAGAATACAACACTTGAAAAAAAGAGGGTTTATAAAAAATTCATCTACAGATAGAAAAAGATAGTTTGCTGAAAGAAATTGAGATAATGAATCATGATATTTATAAAAAAGAGAAAAATTGAAGATGTGAATTATACTACCTTCTTTTTGGATAAGGAAATTTATAAACTAAGAGTGAATATAGAAAAGATTTATAGGTACAATGATAAAAATTAATTAAAAATGATTAATGGTGTTATAGAAAAAGGAGAATGTTCTAGGGAACCGAAAGCAAGTTGATATTATAACCAAGATATAAGATAAAAAAAGGAATGTATAAAAAAGTTATATGGTAAAAATAATTAACTTATACTAAAAAATATAATTATAATGAAAAATATTTAATAACTTAGAGTCCAAAAGAAAATTTTAAAATAACTTAAATCAGGAATGAAAAAATATATAAAATTAATCTACATAAGCCACAAATTTCTAAGGAAGAATCCCAAAAAAGGCCTTGTGATATTTTAATCATTTAAGGTAATAAAATGTATCAAGACTAAACCCAATTTTCTAGCACAATTTTTATCAACAAAGTATATTTTATTGTTACTTCTGGTGTTATAATGGGTTTGAAAAAAATCCCATTACTATATTTATAAAATATCGATACCCATAAAGAGAATATAGAATGGTTAAAGGGGGATATAGTAACTACATACGAGAAATGAGATGAAGCATAAATAACATGATAATACATTTAAATAAAGAAATAGTATTTTTACAATGATATATGTACATTAAAGGTGATATTAATAATTACACACCTTAATTATCTGTGGTTTTTGTCAAAATTGTTGAATATAGATCAAATGATTGGAAATAATTAGAATCTAAATCAGGTCATTCAAAAGGAAAATATTGTTAAAGTATCATTTAAATCATAAAAATATAAAAAATCATAGATCATGTGTAGTGTTTTTTATCTTATATGATAGGTGATTTGAATAATTTGTTAAATATTGAGAAGAAATAAGGAAGAGTTATGACAGTTGGTAACAAAAATCTCTTTGAAGATCAATAATAATAGAATATAAAATAATGGTTGATATCAAATCCTCTAATCTAGTGACTTTTTTATGGATTTAATTAGACTTTTTTGGTATTATCATAACTATGTGATTCTTGGAATTAGTTGATTTTTAGGAAAAACGGATGCATGGTCCAAAGAATAAAAATGGAACAATTGAAACATTGGGTTTGAGATTCCAATGAAATTTGTCTCAAATTGGGGAAGTAGGCATCCATTTTTATGTAATATAAAAAATCTAAAATAATTTATGCCATATAACATTAATCATCTTGAAAATAAATATTAATAATGTTTCCAAAGACTATGTTGTAAAGAATATACCCATTTTGAATGTGGATTCTATCAGTATTACTAGGACATTCAAAAAAATGATGATTAACGGAGGAGACATGGGAGGTGGGATTCAAACATGACACAAATTGAACAAATTAACACTTGTATGTGTGATCCTATAACTATGAATTCAATAAAATGATAAATATATTTTTTCAATTTCATAGATTATTTCATAAGAATAACATGCATTATGATTACGTCACATTAGTCATAATCATTATATAGATTTAATTTAAAAGAATTTTAGATAAGTGGTAAATCTTGTAATTGATGAGATTTAGATGAGATAATGTCAATAAATATCCAAAAAATTTACTAAATATATTAATAAATTTGGAATCATAAATGAATTTACTGTTATATATACTCCTTAAAAAATAGAGTGGCTATAATTAAAAATAGTTTTCTAGTTGATATGGATATAAATATGTTGGCAGAGTATGTCACCTCAAGGTCTTATTAGGTACACGAAATCACAATTTCTAAAACAATTTAGAATACATATCTCATTAGACCAGACTTTTATATCACTCCTTGTGAGGTGTGTTTTGAAAAGAATCCCATTGTCAGAAATTTAAAATAGTTTGGAACTCAATGTTAGATAAATAGGATTGAAATGAAGGAAATTTTCATGAAAATTATAAATGTATAATATTTTTAGGTTATACACAAAATATAATTTCATAGATTCATGGTGGAAAACCCATACTTAAATCCTTGGAGATTTTAATTTATTATCGGATAATCACCATTTTTTTTGGGTTGACAGGGAAAACATACTTAACCCATATTCCTAGAGGCACAATGCCCAATACATGACTTGAAGTCCCAAATTCACAAGGCCTAATACATGACCTAAAAGACCAAATACATAACTACAATTGAACTTCCCCTCCCCAACATCTTCATCATTGAACGTGCCTAGCTCTCCACATCCCATGGTTGATCAGCTAGCATTTCTTCATAGATATTTTCTTGGAACATGGTACCGATGTCAATAAGAACAACAACTTTTTATTCCCTACCAGTTAGCTTTACTCCAATGGCTACTACTTTCTCTAAATCTAATTCACTGACCTATTCCAATGTGTACCTCCTAGACTGCTTTATTGCCCTTGTGTCCTGAAATCCCATTTTTGAGAGGCGTGAGGTGGCATTGAGGCACTATTTCATGAAGGCCAATGATGGATCAAAGGTCATATGGCCAGTATGCCAATATCAATGGCTCAAAAATCACAAATTGGATGAATAGTTCTGACTACTATAGTACTACAAAATACCTAATAATAAACTATTGTGGTATACTATAAATATTCCTCCTCCATGTTTTGATCCTATGACTCATATAGGAATAGTGGTGTTATTATAATTAATATGAATGAATTTTTGAAAGTGGTTATTTAGTAGTTCATGAAAATGTTGAATGAATCAGGAATAATATGATTGTAGATGATGAGAGTGATGTTTTTAGTTATATAACTATTAATTTAAATATATTAAATTCACAAAATTCACCATGAAGATTCATATTATTTATTTTCCAGTGATGTTGATGAATTAAGAAAACATAAAGGTGTAAATGTAGGGATGATAAAAAATTATTTATGTTTAGAATTTCATTATATATCATAATCAATGTGTACATATAAGAGTGAATATCATGACAAAAAGTCATGAAATTGTACATTCAATAGTTGCAACTCATATTACTAAGGAATAATTTAAACATAAGGAATGTGTATAGTCTATGATTAAAGAAATATTCTAGATTCAGAATAATGAAATATGTGAGACCGTTCATGACCTAATGGGAAAATTTTCATAGGGGGAACTGTGTCTTTTGAATTAATTTGGAAAAATTGGTAATGTGGCTATAATCAAGTGTAGACTATATTGTAATGGTTATTGGAAAACTGAAAGAGTTTAGTTTGAAGAAACTCTTACTCTAATTTTTATACGTGATACCATCAAAATATTCCTATGTATGGATATTTATATAACATTTTATATTTATCATATTGATGCTAAATCAACTTTTTGTAATGTTGATATTGATGACCCTATATAAATAGAAGAACCATAGGGCTTTATTTATATATCATATAGAAGAAAAATTTGTAAGTTAAAGAAGGAAAATTATAAATTAAAATAAGCTCAAAGATCATGGTATTTCAATCTATATGAGCTTCTAAAGACCATAAAGTTCATGAAATGGAATGTGGAAAAAACATTAATGTAAACAATACCAACACCACAACAATCTTTGTGGGTTTGTGTGTTCATGACATAATTATTTTCTATAAATGTGGGAAAATACTGTGAGGTGTTGTCTAGTTGAACGAATGAAATATGTTTTATGTAAATAAAATGAAAAATATAATTCTTCATAGGTTTATAGTTTACAAAAGAATCTAAATACATATTTATTTCATATGAAAATAATTCTAGAGTTATATTAAAGAATATTGAAATCTAGGATTATAAAAGTTTTTCTACGTTGTTCCAGGTGGACACAATACTGAGTAAGGATGATTGGGGACACGAATTAAATAAGAAGTTGTTTAGAAGCCTGATTAGAAGTATTATGTTTCTGAAAACCATCAGACCTGATATTTTAAAAGATTTCACTCTTTATTTAGGGTTCAAATCCATTCCTAAGGATTCAAATCTATTAGTAGAAATGAGTATCTTGATATAAACATCAAATACTATCAATTATGGCTAGTATATAAAAATAATAGAGAGGTAAATATAAGAGATATTATTGGCATTGACTGACTAGGATCCTTAGATGATATGAATCCCAAATCTCGTGGAGTATTTTTTTTTTGTATGAAGATGTGTTTCACGGAATTACAAGAATAAAACATTTGTTACATTGATTACAACTAAGGTTGAGTGCATGGATGCCGTATAGGAAGCTAGAAATATTATGTGGTTGGTACCAAAATTTTAGGCATTGAATGTTGACATTGGTTTTAATCTATTTATGGGCTTTGATAATTAGATTGATATTAACATATCTATGATGTTTTAAACCTATATTCCACTTAACCTGTGCCCGAGCCCAGTTATCCACATGACTACTAACACGTGTCCTCATAAACCATAGGATCATGACTAGAAGTGGGGATGTATAAGTAGTACAACGGTGAGACTATACCCCCATGTAAGATTAACATTTTGGATTAAACAAATGGTAAATAGTATCATAAGTGCGATACAATAGATAGATTCCACAAAGAGAATAAATGTAAACACATAATACAAGGAGAGTAAATTACTAAATATAACAACCAAAAAACTTCAAAGGTGTTGTATGATACATATATGGATTCATGGAATTATGATAATATGGAAATGATAAATTAGATACAATAAGTCTCTAAAATAATCAAAAAGGAAACCTATGGAAAAAGAAATCACAATGAGTATATCAAGCCTAAGACCAATCTTATTCTCTTAATCTCCATTTATTTACTACATGTAAATAACATATAGAAGGGCCTTTTTCCTTTATAGTTCCTAGAACAATATAATCTTCATAGATTCGAAGGGTGTCCTAAGTAGGGTGAGAGATAAAAACCTTCGTAAGACACCACAAACTGTGTCTAGGAATAATCTGAGTAGTTTCTCTTAACTATATGGTGTTCAGTAATAAGAAAGAAATTAAATTAGAGAAGAATAAATAAATAACCTCCCACTCAGGTTTCAAAAGGACACTTGGAAGGTCTACCTGCATTATCTTGTGGCAGGTAAGTCAGGTCAAGTCACCATATATATATATATATATATATATATATATATATTGTTGGGTTTGACCTTCCTTTAACATACATGTGTCCAACACTAGTTTATGAGCTAATAATATTTACTTAATGGGTGGCAATCCTGACAATAATTTAAGGGTTATTGGGTCGCCATGGCCCGATAAGGCCCTAAATACCATTAAATTATATATATAATTAGAAAGGGGAAAATACCTCCCACTCATTTATGGTTATATAGATCATTCCAAGGATATCTACATGCTCAATTTATTTAAGGAATGTCAATCAACAATTGAGATTTTCATTCATGAAATTCAAATCAAATGAACTTTCTAAAAACATGAGTAAGGGAAGTTCCATTCCAACCCTTCAATTAATTCCATTTAGAACTAATTCATTAATAAAGTAGTAACCATCATCCTCTATCCATCTTACACAACCCAAACCACTGCCATTCCCTAAACATGGAAATTTCAATTATAATTTATAAGTGTTAAGGGTAAGGTCATGCAACAAATCAATTTCTCATTTGGGACATTCCACTTATAAATAATTCAAAAAACTTTTAGGAACCTTGGAATTTATTCATTTTAGATTAATCAAAGGATATTTCATTTAAATGTCAAGACGGAAGCTAAATTGGGTTCCATGTATTTCGATTCATTTGGTTAAAATGACCAATTTCAATGTGGCATACCTATGGGTATTCATATAGGATATATGTAATTACTAAAACCATAAACATAAACCAATTAACCTATATCATTGTATTAGTTTCATTTAATCAATAAGGAGTAAAAGAATTTATAATTTGGGTACATGTCAACTTATGACATGAAAGAATAAATAAAAAAAGTAAATAACTAAAATAGAAAATAATGTGACCACCTACCCTAGTCCTATAGACGATTCCTCGCTTGATATCAACCTCAAATTTGAAGTAATCTTGAATATATCTGATTGTTTGTCCAATTACATGAAAATAGAGAGAATGAGCCTACATCTAAATAGCATAATAACATATAGTGTTGAACTAAGAAATATGGGTATGTATAGTGAGAGTTACATCGGTTTATCCAACTCTTTAGAGATAATTGAAATAGGGTGATCGATGAGAGAGTTTTATGAGATTTTAGAATGGGGTTTTTGAGCTCAAAGAAAGGGAGAAGACACTATACAACCATAGAAAAACAAGGGAGAGAGGATAAATAGGTTTTAGAATTAAATAGGGAAAAATGGAATTTTTTGGGAAAAAATCCCTCAAGGCATCATTGAAGCATTTTTGAAGTGATTGTATTTGTTGAAAAAGTGGAATTTTGTGTTGTGTTTATTGACAAAGAAAAACATGACATACAAATTTTCTGAAAAAGGGGATTTCATGGAGGCATGTCGAGTTCAAGGGTTTTGGTTGAATATCCATGATTGATTCAAGAACATCGACAAAGGAAGGATGAAATGGAGGTGTTACAAAAAGAGCAGATACAAGGTGGCACCATTTTCTAGTGTTTGACAAATTTTTGCACCTGAAAATCAAAAAAAGGAGAAAAGTGGATTTGGCAAAGGGAATTGTGAGGTGATTTCTTGAAGGAGATGAAAATTGCACGCCATATCTTTTTCAATATCAGAACATCAAAATACGGAAAAGGGATAAGGGGTGCCCAAGTTTTAGGGTAGGGCACGCAAGTGACTTGCATGGTAAGGACTTGCAAGCCGAGACTTGCGTGCTGAGGGGAGACTTGAGCTCCATCACTCAGTGTGTCCAAATTCATTTAAATAGTGGTCTAACCCTCCTCATTTGGTATGAGTTCAGCACATAGTGAAAATCAGAGCTCCCATCACGCAGGTGTGGTGGTCGCGCAAGTGGTGGTGTGGTCGCACAAGTAAAAGTAGCGCACCAGTGGATTGTTGCACGTCCAGTGTGGTTTGGCCAAGAAAAGGAGGGTGTCTCCCTAGTTTTGAGTTGAAGAAGGAGGTGTCGAGCAAGTGGTTTGGTGACACATTCACGCCATGTATTGAAGAATCGCGATAGTTGGTGGTTGTGTGCCAATATTAGTTTGGGCATAAAAGAGTTTGAGTCGCGCAAGTTTGGAGTTGTAGAAGCTTGTATCACAGAAGTGGTTGAGTTGGACTTGTGTGCCAGTTGTAACATGCATTCTAAGACTTGTGCTCAAGCTTGGAGTAGGGCGCCAGGTATGGTTGAAGCACGACAGTTATTCAGGGCTGTGTGAAATATGTAAGATTTCCTGATACCTTTGGTGCAAAGTGAGACTCATCTACAGGTGAAAGTTGAACTTCAAAATAGAATCTAGATACAACAGAGGATTCATTCATTAGTGATAATGAAGAGACCCACAGGTCTATAAACTGTGATTGGATCCCTTCTAGAGCAATAATCAAAGGAAGAAGAAGAATGTGATCCTCTCCACCAGCAGTGAGCCAAAGAGAGAAATAGAGAGTGACACTTGGGAAAGCAGTGAGCTGACCCAAAACATTGTAAAGGTAGTGGGCATGGGAATATAAGTGATCTATCCCGAACCTTGTAAATAGCAGTGTGATTATACTGGATTTGGTACTTCAGCACATTGTCATTGTATACTCCTTGGATGTAGCCCAGTGAGGTTAAACCAAGTAAAATAGTTGTGTCTTTTGCATTCTTTACTTTCTGTTTATATTGTGCAATGGGAAAGAGAGAGAAGGGTGTTTTTATTAATAGTGAAAAAAGATCAAAAGGGGATTTAATTTTAAATTTAACATACCCTAATTCGCCCACCTCTCTGGGTATTCAGCCAAGAAGACCTAACAAAATTTAGCCAAAATCGTACTGCACATAGTTTATGAGCATGGTTTACAAACCATGTTAAATGGATCAATCACACATTTGAAGCAGGGCCCAAAGTTATATTCCTAATACCTAAAAGTTGGAGACAAACTGTGCAGACATGTAGGTTCCCATGTTTGTAGCTGCACGATTTATATAAACTAGGCGGCTGAGCCTGTTTACCACTTTTCTAAAACATCATGATCCAAAAAAAGCCCAAGATTCTCCTCCGACCTTACCTAGGATATAGTATACATTTACCATTGTTAGAGGAAACACATTAAATGAATAACTATTGATATAAACCTTCAGAAAAAGTAGGATCCTTACAACTTATCCCCTTTAAAGATATTGATCCCTAAGTTCACATTTTAAGGGTAATGATGTAATGTCACCAAAGAGTTCTGACCACTGAGATCATATATCATCTTATCCCTCCTAGGTCTCATTTTGTATCGATATTTTTTCCATATCACTAATAAAAGGGGAACGAACCTTCATCACAATATCTTCTGAATACGATCAAGTATACGCAATGGATAATTCTCAAATGAAATATTCATATCCAATTCATAGTCATCCATCTGAAAGACATGGGTAAGATATGGATTGTATCATCAAAAATGAGTTACATGGAAGATATCATGCATGGACCAGTACCTTTGAAAATGTGTTCATTGGTAATCTATTGGTCCGATCAATTTCATAACCCCAAATGCTCCAATGAACCTACAGAGAGAAAACCCTACTTCCTGATATGTCAATACCCCATCCTAGGCATGAATTTCAAGAAAACCTAGTCTCTGACCTCGAGCTCAAGAGTTTATCGACATATTTCTAGAATAAGCTATCAGCATATGTCTCATGGTCTGCTGATCATTTTATATAGTCTCCTTCACATGATGTGGACCATGCACATTTTCCTTCCCTACCACATGCCATCACATAGCAGAGTGATACTGACTACCATACATGTCTCCATTAGAATCCATTTGATGGGTATCCTGGAAGCTTTTGTTATAAGAAAACTCTACCAATGGAATGTGTTTATACCAAGAATATTCAAAATAAAGGACACATGAATGGATAATGTCTTGAAGCACCTAAATTGTATTCTCTATTTTTCTATCAGTCTATGGGTCATAAGCCATGCTCAGACATAACTGTGTACCCAAGGCCTCTAGTAACCCTTGGCAGAACCATGACATGAAATGAGCATCTCTATCAGAATGGATAGAATGTTCATCTCCATGATGATTTAGTACCAATTTGACGTATAAAAATTCTAGATCATACACCGACAAGGTCTTTCACATAGGTAACAAGTGTTCAACCTTTATCAGATGGTCAATGGAAACCCGCACTGCATTGTTTCCATGAGGTGATCTAGGTAGACCAGTTATGAAGTCCATCAAAACATCTTCCAATTTCCTCTAAGGAATGGGCAATGACTGAATAAGTCCCACTGGACACTAATGTTCTGCATTCACCTACTGAAAATTACAACATTGTGTGATGAGACATGCTATCTCGTGTTTCATACTGGGATACCAAAATTGGAATCATTATTCTCAATACATTTTGGTGACTTTAGGTTTAACCATCAATGATGAGGCATAGAAATGCCACATTAACTCCTCATTGATGTCTGAGGGGACCCATATATTCCCATGGAATAATAGAGTATCATACCCTTAAATTGTACAACCAGAATTTTTATCGGCATGTGAGACAGATTCATGTAAGGTAATGCATTAAGGATCATATTGTTTCCTTAACCATTTACGTTTCAGAAGCACAGATGTCAATGCTAAGACTGAGATAATAGTCTGACCATGTTCCTCAAGAACCTCAACATGCATCTTCGAGAATAATTCCATTAGCATCCATTCATCACTTGATTCTGGAACCACATGTGCATGAGTCTTCTATATCATATAATCAGCTACCAAATTCTCTTTACTTGTATTCTAGGAAAGATTGAAATCAAAATATTGTATGTATCATCCCAAAAATGCTACCTAAAATTCAGATCCCACTATGTTAAGATGTATTTCAAGATTCTGCGGTATGTGAGTACTGCAAAACACTCTCCCAAAAGATAGTGTCTCTAAAAACACAAACCTTAAACAACAGTAGAGAGCTTGATGTCATATGTCAAATATCTCTGATCATGAGGACTCATCTGAATAGAAACATATGCCATAACTTCCTCATCCTGCATCATAAAATCTATCATCCTGACACCTGATGCACCAATATAGAATGTATAGGCCCTTCCTAGCTCCAGAAGAATCAGTATCGGCATTGAATTCAGTTTTCCCATCAACTCCTGAAATGATGCTTCACAAGATTTAGAACAATCAAATTTTGAACGATTCTTTTTCAAACCTATAAGCTATTCTACAGGGCATGAAAAACCCTAGATGAAGCATATGTAGTATCTGTAAACCACCAATAAACTTCAAATATCAAATATGTTTTCTGGATACTCCTATGGAACTATGGATCTCGCATTCTCTGGGTCAACTGAAACTCCTAACACAAAGATGATATGTCCCGAGAAGTGGAATTTGTTGATCTAGATTTGGCATTTATTGAGAAATTCATAGATATGGTTCTCTATGATGGTATTCAACACAATCTCATGATGTTTTTAATACTCATGTATGGATAATTAATACACCAAGATATCATAATAAAATAATCCCAAAAATTAATCAAGAAACTTGTGGATGTACTGATTCATAAAATCCACAATGTTTATAGGCCCGTTCATGAGTTTGAATGGCATAACCAAGTAATAAAACATACCATAACTGCTAATGAATGTTGTTAGAGTTATGTATGATTTCTTGAAACACACCTAATGATAGCCTGACCTCAAATATACCTTTGAAAACACCTTCTCTCCTTAAATATGATAATAAAGTCTACCTATTCTAGGTAATGGATTCCGGTTCTTAATAGTCAGTTGATTGAACAGATGGTAATACATAAAAAAGGCTAAGGATACTCTCTTCCATTTTGGGAAAGAGTACTCGTGAACCACAAGGAGACGTAATAAGGTGTAAATATCCTTTCACATCGATCCTCCAATAGCTTCATGAGTTCTAGAATCTTTTTGTGTGACATCCTATGATGAGGAATGGTCATAAGTGCTTCTCGTGGCATATGATCAATCGTGAACTCTACGTATCACACTTGATATAGACCAAAGATATCAGTAGTTAAACAATATATGAAATGATCCACTACATTTGGAATTATGGTAGGGTATAACCCTGTTTCAACAAGATAAAGATGAGAGTCATGTGTTGTAATACTACCCAACCTCTAATTCTCGAGTCCTTCTCATTCCTCACTAAATTTCTATTATCACTTATGCATTTGTGCAATGCCTTTTGGTGATGAAAATATCTCCCTATGTTGATAGAATTCAATACAGGCTCTGTAGGGAACTATCAAGTAAACACAGATGACTACATCAAAGTATTCCATGTTGAGGACATATAAGTTCTATACAAAAAGATCACCACCTACCTCAAGGGGAAAATTCTTATGTGGGATAATTCCCTCTAAATGGATACCTAAACACAAATATGGAATCATAATTTGATAATAGTAACTTTGTAGAGGCCCGAACTCCCATTGATCATCTCATATATAAATGAGTGATATGCACATGTATTAAACAAATAAAACACTAATGTGGTGGTAAATTTAAGGGTACCTTGTATAGTAGATGGTTTGATGATTTTCTCTTGTGGCTTAGGATGGATTTCTTGTAACTGGATCATACTATGGACTTGAGTCACTGCCTGACATCCTTGAGAAGGAGTGCTCTACTAGTGATGAGAATCAAATGTCTTGGTTTCTTTTTCATTGACTTCCACCTCATCCTGATCGACTCATGGTATTCCAACTACCTGAATCTCTTGATTATACTCACCCCACTCCCAATCCAGGAGTAGGTGCAGATCCCTCTACACATCGAAATGGAGGGAATTTCTTATTGGGAACCGGGACTATGAAGTAGAAGCCGGTGGGCCGGGATTTTAAAATTTTTCTACTTCACCAGAGTGACATAACCCTGTGAACTCTGGTTATCTAGTATCGTCTTAGTCCGAGGATCTCGCAAGGTTCTTTAGGAGCACAAAATTAAATGTGAACATTTACCTTGTTCAGAATTGACGTGCAGGATGCTGGCGATCATTGCTCAAAGACTCTGACGTCGAATCCCTCTAGATTGTCCACACACGCCTCACAAATCTGCTTGTGAATCATTCGTCATGATCCAGGTGCTAGTGCGGATCTTCGACGCACACTTCGATGTAGCGATGATCACCACAAAACTAGCATCTTCGATCCGTGAATATAGAACTTGAAGAACTTGCTATTTTGAGAGAGTTTCTCTCTAGAACTCAAGAGGAGAGAGAGGCTCTCAATTCCAACAGATGAATAGTACATAGGGAAGAGCCTCTCTTTTAATATATATAGGGGATATCTAATATACGCCTAAGGGTTATCGGCCCCCGTGTATGAAAAATTCACTATATATATATTATAAATAATAATTTACGACAAATTAATTTATGCCATAAATAATATTTATTATTTATCACTGTATTGAAATATATATATAAATATATATATAACATGGTAAACAAGAGTCTAACTCGACTTGAACCTCCTGATAATATTAAACAAACCCAAGATATAAATATATGTCCGATTAATATTTATCTATGTATTTACTTAATCACTCGTAAATACATGTTATAAATAAATTCAATGAATTATTCCAAAATTTAATAATAATAGAATTTATTTATTACTTGGTGATTCATAGGACTTGGATAATACCCGGACCCCATGGTGGGGCCAACCAAGTCCTATAATCCTATTCATCAGAATAGGGAAGATTCTCAAAGCGCTGTTGTGTGCGACCCTCTAGGCCCTTATTTCAATAGTAGTGAATAATATCACCGACCTAGAGAGGGGTCTAGCAACCCATCGAGGCCCCTATAGAGATAAGGAAAATTCAAAGCAATGACTTCCTTCTAATGAACACGGTCTGTGTAATCTAATCTATTCTTCATCGATATCTCAATAAAGATGGATGCATACTTTGTGTCATCATTATTTATTTGGTTTATTTTGTTTGTTGATTTGTCCAGAAGGTCTTACCTTCCACTAACATGGCCATGGATTTAATGAAGGTTCAACCATCCTATTCAACCGCGCCCGGAATATGTCTTTCGAAACTCGGAAGCTACAAATCCTTTCTCGATCATTCAATCAATTCCATGTCATTAATGACGTACCTGATATAAACTACCTCACCACTAATTGTCGCCATGGTTTTATCCTCATATAAAATGTACATAATTAAATAACATTCATTGACAATGATCTCAAGTTAGGATACCATTACACATGTCCATAGATTGGAATGACCAATGACACCAGAAACATGTGGTGTTTCTATTAAGCGGGTTTGTCCTCATGATCTCGATAGCTAGAGATCATCAAGTGAAAACTTCATGAGATGAAGTCTCAATGCTTATGAGACCCCAGCACATGATGTTCACATATCATCTGTGTCCTTTCGGAATGATGTAACTGGACCATAGGACGTTACATTAAGATTACTCTCATGGCATCTCAGGGTTCTCATTATAGCCTGGGACCTGCTATAACCATTTGATGCGACAGGTAATCTAAGGACATTTCCAATAATAAAGTGGATGCAGAAGTATATACACTATCTTGGCATGATAAACACATGTATAAAACATCTTAAATACATGTAACAGTAACCAAAGTACAATATAAGTTGGGTCTAGGTCACCCACATTCAACACTCCCACTTTCACTAGAGCCAACATCAAACAGGCATAAATCCGCTAGCTCTGACATGTGAATCATGATTTTTCTAAAAAAATGGATTTAGTCAGGGGGTCTACCACGTTGTCCTCTGTGGCTACTCTGCTAACATTCACTTCACCTATTTGAGTAAAATCCCTCAAGAGATGAAACTTATGAAGAATATGATTTGTCCTCTGGTGATACCTGGGCTCCTTGGCAAGCACCACTGCAGTAGTATTATCACAATATACTGAAACAGGGTATGCACTGCTAGGTATAACACCAATGTCTGAGATAAATCTACGTATCCACACTGCTTCCTCTGCTTCTTCGAAAGCTGCAATATATTTGGACTCTGCTGTAGAAACAACAACCACAACTTTCATTGAGCTTCTCCAGCTCACTACACCACCATTCAGGCAAAAGATGTAGCCTGACTACGATTTCATATCATCATGATCTGTCTGGAAACTAGCATTAGTGTATCCCCTCACAACTAGTTCCTCATCTCCTCCATACACCAGGAACATATCCTTAGTACACCTCAAGTACTTAATGATAATTTTAACAGTTGACCAGTGTAGCTCTCCTGGATTGGTTTGATATCTACCCACCATTATTAAAGCAAATGCAACTTCAAACCTAGTACATAGCATGGAATACATGATAGAACCCACTATAGAAGCATAAGGTACTATACTCATTCTATCAATCTCCTCATGTGTTTGTGGACACATTTTCTTGGAGAGATTTACACCATGTTACATAGGTAACAATCCTCTCATGGATTATTCCATATTGTACCTTTTGAGTGCCTTGTCAATATATGTACATTGACTTAGGCCTATCAGCCTTTGAGATATATCTTGATAGATCTTGATCCCTAGAATGTAGGCTGCTTCACCTAAGTCTTTCATGGAGAAGCATTCATTTAACAAATCTTAGCTGACTGTAATACTTTCCCCTCATTTCCTATGATTAATATGTCATCAACATATAAAACTAGGAAAACAATAGCATTCCCTTCAACCTTTTTATAGACAAATGGCTCGCTTTCATTTTTAACAAAACCAAAATCTCTTATGGCCTCATCAAAGCGAACATTCCATGATCTTGATGCCTACTTCAATCCAAAAATGGATCTCTGCAACTTTCATAATTTATTTTCATTCTTTGACTTGAAAAAACCTTCGGGTTGATTCATATAGACGTCTTCAACCAACATCCCATTTAGAAAAGCAGTTTTGACATCCATTTTCCAAATTTCATAATCATGAAAGGATGCTATTGCAAGAAATATTCTGATGGATTTAAGCATTGCCACTGGTGAGAAGGTTTTGTTATAGTCAATTCCTTGACGATGTCTGAAACCCATTGCAACTAGTCTTGCTTTAAAGTCATTAACCTTACCATCCATGTCCAGCTTCTTCTTAAATACCCATTTTCATCCAATGGGATTTACATCAGCTGGAGGGTATAGAAAAATCCAAACTTGATTTTGGTACATGGACTCCATCTCTGAATTCATGGATTCTTTCCATGTAGCAGCTTCTTTGCCTTCTACTGCTTCCTTGTAGGTTAGAGGTTCAATATCCTCTAAGATTATTGTGTCACCTGACTCGGTGACAATAAAACCATAACACTCTAGTTCTCTAATCTCTCGCGTAGACCTACGCAGTATCTATGTCTCGGGAACATTTTCTTCTTCCACTAGCTCTTGTGGAGATTGTTCCTCAACCAACTCTTGTGCATCTGGAGCATTAACTTCATCGAAGTCAATCTTTCTCCCACTGTTTCTAGTAGAAATGTGATCCCTTTCTATTAATGTGGTGTATCTTTCCACAATGACTTTTCTATATAAAGGGTTATATAGGTAGTATCCTCTAGTTTCCTTAGGATAACCTATAAATATGTACATAGTGCTTCTGGATGCTAATTTGTCACATGGTAATGTCTTGAAAAATGCCTCTCACCCCCACACTCGCATGTGTGTCAGATTGGGTTTCTTTCCATACCATAACTGATATGGAATCCCATTGGTAGCTTTAGTTGGTACTCGATTAATGGTATATGCTGCTGTCTGTAAGGCGTATTCCCAAAAGGATAATGGAAGAGTTGTAAGACTCATCATTGATCTGACCATGTCAAGAAAGGTCCTATTCCTCCTTTCAGTAACACCATTCCATTGTGGTGTATAAGGAGGAGTGAGTTGGGATACTATCCCATAATCCTTTAAGTGATAAATGAATGCTTGGTTAAGATATTCTCCACCTTAGTCTGAGCGAAGTGCTTTTATCTTCTTACCAAGTTGGTTTTCTACTTCATTTTGGTATTCATTAAAGAAACTAAAGGAATCTGACTTATACCACATTAAGTAGATAATTCCATACCTAATATAATCATCGGTAAAAGTGATGAAGTATAGAAAACCACCCCTTGCCTCTACTAGAAATGGACCACATACATCGGTATGTATTAATTCCAGTACTGCATTGGCTCTTTCTCCCTTTCCTGAGAGAGGTTTTGTGGTCATCTTTCCTTGTAATCATGCTTGACATACATCTAAGGGTTCTAACTGTACCGAGTCTAGATACCCTTCTTGATGTAATCTATGTAATCGCTTCTCGTTTATGTGACCAAGCCTGAAGTTCCATAGGCGGGTGTTGTTTGAGTCATGTTGGTTGTTTTTGTCATTGATTGCCATTACTGAGTTTTCTAGTTCTTGTATATACAAACCATTGTTAAGATGTTCCATACGATAACATACGTTATCCCTATAAAAGAGACAACTTTTATTTCCAAACTTGAATAAAAAACCCATGGTGTCTAAACATGACACAGAGATAATGTTTCTGGTAACATATGGTACATAATAGCAGTTGTTTAAAACAATAACCAAACTAGTTGGTAAAGTCAAGTGATAGTCTCCCACTACCAAGGCCTCCAGACTTTCACCATTTGCAGCTCGGAGATCCACTTGACCTTTTGCAATCTTCTTAAACCTACTTGGTTCCTGTATATGAATACAAATGTGTGATCCACATTTCGTATCCAATACCCAACTTGTAGATAAATATAGATTGCATTCAATGACAAAAATACATGAAGCAGAAGCGTCATCTTGCTTCTTCTTCCCACCTCCACAATTATTCTTCAAGTGGCCTTTCTTACCACATCTAAAGCAGACAGCTTCCTTCTCATTACATTGCCTCAAAATATTTGGCTTCTTGACAGGATGATGCATTGGTGTCTTTGGCCTTGACTTGGCCTTATACCCTTTTTCCTTGCCCTTGTTTTTCTTGTTCACCAGAAGGACAGATGAATTGGTGTATTTCATGTCCTTATCATCTTGACGAACTAAAGCCAAACGATTCGAGAGCAACATTTTCATATCATTCATATTATAATTGATAATGAAAGTCAAGAAGATTGACGGTAAAGAGGAAAGAATGAGATCCACTGCTAGTTCTCAGTTCAGTTTGAACCTAAGGGTATCAAGCCTCTCAATATACCCAATCATCTTGAGTACATGAGGACCAGCTTGGTGCCCTTCTGCTAGCCTACACTTATAAAGCGCACTTGTGATCTCATACCATTCTTGCCTAGCCACCTCCTTATATAGTTCTTGGAAATGTGAAATCATCTTCTAGGCATCCTCTTCCTCAAGAATTTTTTGCAATTGGATGGACATGGATGAAAACATGATGTATTGTACATCAAGTGCATCGTATACAAGTTTTCCACTTATCTTTTTTCATCTTGCTTGCTCCTTGAGGAGGCTCAGCATGAATTGGGTATTCCAGCACATATAACTTCCTTTCATGGAATAGTACTATGCGCAAGCGCCTGTACCACTCCTGGAAGTTATTGTCGGTCAGGATATTTTCTTTATCCAAGATCTATCGCAATGATAAAGTAATTGTGGTATTGGTGATTTACATTTTAAATCTACATCAGATAAAAATTTATCAGTTAGTACTTTGTCTTGATTACCTTTTGACATTTTATGATTAATAAATTATTATATCATTTAATGTCTCCAACTATTTTAACGAACCTTAATAGCCCTCAATAATAGATTATGAATACTCTATCGCTTGATAACTCTAGTGGCAAGGATCCTTTAAACCTCCCACATAGTCTATAAGCTAGGGCTACGACACTACTTGGAGGGTTTCAAGGTAGGCTCTATGCTGGACAACCACTTCTTCATGTGGTTCCTTGTGTAGTTGAGTAAAGTCCCAGCTTTTGGAATATGAACATGATTCCCTCAACCTCTTGCCTCTAATGTGATAGAATGTTAGCTAAGTATAATCCTTGACTACTCACTTTAGTTAAGTCGAACCATTTCTCACATGAAAATTCCTCGGTAGTAAGAGGAACTCTCAACTGAGGCTGATGAGCACCCAAACAGCTGGTATTGTTTAGATGTGAGAAATGGAAGTAATTTTGGAATTAATATATCTTTGAGGGATTTTTTAATATTAATTGATATATATAATCCTTTTCTATTTATTATGTTCAAATTGGGTTGTCGCACTCACAACTGAACATTCAATAGAATATTTTATTCATCACAACATTATGCATTTTATCTTGTTTAATATCCTATGTGATCATGCAATAATCATGCAGACTAATAAAATAACAAACTGTACATAAAGTAAATCATTCATTCTGACTGGTCTTGAGAATTCTATAAGGATTGATCGATAACTGATCAATCATCACCTAGGGGCATCCATACCTGAGTTAATACATGAGGCTTTTCACTGCTGGCCCCAGTGCAAAGCGTCCAACTCCTGTCTGGACTACCGCCTCATCTTGGCGGGGTCTGCCTCTAGGATCATCACCGAATAAATACAAATATACTCGCACACAGGCGAGGGGGTCTGGGGTATAAAATACAAGTGGTGCAATGGACACGTAGGACCTTATACATATGTGAATTAAAAGATGATTCACAGACATTCATTTATCTAATTAAATATTACAATCATCGCACCTATTGAATAAATAATTAAATAAATAAATACATGTCAGACATACATAGGTCGGTTAATATCTCAAGACCAGTTGGGGTAAAAGCGCAATAAAATTAAATTGTAATAAATTTAAATTATCCGAGGGTGTTCTAATAAATTAAATGAATTTGATTAAATTCAAATAATTTATTTTTATCAGTTCCTTTTGTTTAATTTAATTTTAATTCCAAAATTAAAATAAATTAACCCATTAATATTAATTCTTAAACTTAAATTAAATTAATATTTCGGATTAAAATAATTTAAACCCCTAAATTAATTCCAATTAATTTATATTAAAAAAAATTAATTAATATTAATTCAGTGCAGGGTTACCTATAGCCGAAGAGGTGTTTGGAGGGACTGCGTACTGCCATGGGATGTCATCCTAGAACCACGGCATGACCGTGGCGTGACCGCATCATGACAACAGCATGACCACAGCGTCCGACAATTCCCGCGACGATTGTATCTCCTGGCAGCCGCTACTCTAGCGAGCCGGCGAAGTTGTTGTCCGGTCTGGCACGGGCTCGGGTCGGCCAGATGAAACCGGTCCGGCATAGAGGAGGAGCCCGGCGAGGGCTCGGGGTGGCCAATGGGTGCCGGTCCGGCAAATCCCGGAGGAGGAGGAGGCCGGTGAAGGTCTGGGGCGGGAGGATGAAGCTGGTCTGGCACGGCCCGGAGGAGGAGGCCGGTGAGGGGAGGAGGCCGCCGGGTAGGGTGGTCTGGTGAAGGGGAGGCCAACGCAAGGTGGGTGCCCGGCCGGAAGCGGCGCGGTGTGGATCTGGACTGGTGGACGGGGTTTCTGACGCGAGGTTGGTGGCCGGCCGGAGGGCGACGCCTGGCCGGAGGTGCCTCGGCCTAGTGCTGGTCTGGCGGGGAGAGGGAGGCCCTAGGGTTCGACCTCCCTTGGTGCACCGCGGGAGTGAAGACTCGTAAGGGTCTTCCTCCCTTTTATTACTATTTTTTTCCTTTAGACAAAAATTTTCAGCCCCTTTTTTTATTATTTTTAAAAGAAAAAGGAGAAGACCCCATTTTGGGGTCTTTTCTTATCTCCTTTTTTTAAATTAAAAGGAGGAAGACCACCATTTGTGGTCTTGGTCTTCTTCCTTATATATATTTTATTATTATAAAATTATAATAAAATATTTATTATAAACATAATAAAATTTTTATTATAAAATTTTATAATTAAAAAATATTTTTGATGTGAATTCTCAATTTGAGATGAACATCAAATAAACCAAAAACCTACGACGTCGATCATATACAATTTTTCAAATGATCGTATCTTTATCATTTGAAATTGAAACGACGCGTGGTCGAATCCAAATGAACCTTTTTAACACCACGCAATAAAAGTTAATGCATTTTAATGTTTATGACTTAGAAAAACCTTTTGTCCCTCTGATACCACTGTTGGGTACCAGGACTGCGCAGCGGAAGCTAGTGGGCCAGGATTTTAAAGTTTTTCTACTTCACCGGAGTGACATAACCCTGTCAACTCTGGTGATCTAGTATCGGCATAGTTCGAGGATCTCTCAAGGTTCTATAGGAGCACAAAATTAAACTTGAACATTTACCTTGTTCAGAATTGACGTGTAGGACGCCGGCGATCGTTGCTTGAAGACTCCGAGGTCGAAGCCCTCTAGATCGTCCACACATGGCTCGGAAATCTTCTTGGGCGCCATTCATCAAGATCCGGGTTCTATTGCGGATCTTTGACACACACTTCGATGCAGCGATGATCACCACAAAACTAGCTTCTTCAATCCGTGAAGACGGAACATGAAGAACTTGCTAGTTTGAGAGAGTCTCTCTCTAGAACTCAGGAAGAGAGAGAGGCTCTCAATTCCAATGGATGAATAGTACATAGGGGAGAGCCTCTCTCATAATATATATAGGGAATATCTAAAATACATGGTAAGGGTTCTCGACCCCCATGTATTAAACATTCACTATATATATATTATAAATAATTATTTATGACAAATTAATTTATGCCATAAACAATATTTATTATTTATCACTGAAGTTCAATATATATAAATATATATATTACGTGATAAACATGAGTCTAACTCGAATCGCACCTCCTGATAATATTAAATGAACCCACGATATAAGTATATGTCCGATTAATATTTATCTATGTATTTACTTAATCACTCATAAATACATGTTATAAATAAATTCAACAAATTATTCCAAACATGAATAATAAAAGAATTTATTTATTACTTGGTGATCCATAGGAGTTGGATAATACCTGGACACTGTGGTGGGGCCCACCATGTCCTCTAATCCTATTCATTAGAATAGGGAAGATTCTCAAAGCGCTATTGTGTGTGACCCTCTAGGCCCTTATCTCAATAGTAGTGAATAATATCACTAACCTAGAGAGGGGTCTAGCAACCCATTGAGGCCCCTATAGAGATAAGGAAAATTCAAAGCAACGAATGCCTTCCTACGAACACGGTCTGTGTAATCCAATATCTTCATAATCGATATCTCAATAAAGAAGAATTCATACTTCATGTCATCATTCTTTATTTTATTTATTTTTTTTGTTGATTTTTCCGGACGATCTTACCTTCCACTACCATGTCCATGGATTTAATGAAGGTGAAACCATCCTAATCATCCTGTCCTGAGATATCTCTTCCTTAACTCGGAAGCGACAAATCCTTTCTCAATCATTCAATCAATGCCATGCCATTAATGACGTACCCGATATAAACTACCTCATAACGACATGTCGCCATGGTTTTTACCTTATATCAAATGTACGTAATTAAATGACATTAATTGACAATGATCTCAAGTCAGGAGACCATTACACAGGTCTGTAGATAGGAACGACCAATGACACCAGAAACATGTTTTGTTCCTATTAAGTGGGTCTGTCCTCATGATCTCAATAGCTAGAGATCATCAGTTGCGAACTTCATGAGATGAAGTCTCAATGGTTATGATCCCCCAGTACCTGATAGTCACACATTATCTGTGTCCTTTGAAAATTTTGTAACTGGATTATAGGACGTTACTTTAAGATTAATGTCATGGAATCTCAGGGTTCTCCTTATAGCCTGGGACCTCATATAACCATTTAATGCGACAGGTAATCTAAGGACATTGCCATTAATAAAGTGGATGCAGAAGTATCTAAACTATCATGGAAAGATAAACACATGTATAAAACAACCTGAATACATATAACAGTAATCAGAGTACAATATAAGTTGGGTCTAGGGAACCCACTTTCAATATTTCCTTTACAAATTATAGAGATGATCCATCATCTCACAGCCTCTCCACACAACCAGATTCCATGGACACTACTTCTTGATGTTCTACGGTACTCTGTTCTGGTGAAAGTTAAGAGAACTAATTTGGAATGGATCCTAACCCTTACTACCACAACAAGATTCATTGAATTTTCATTTTTTTTCAAAAGAAATTCTCATGGAAGCCTTAGGTTCTGACCACACTAGATTGCACCATCAACCTCTCTCTGATTTCATTTTGTAATTAGTGCCTAGTTGAAAATTTTAGTAATGGTTGTAAACATGAAGATGTTAACCTACAATTTAATGGCATAACCTATCCCATATTCGAATCACCTAACAATCATAATATTATTAGTGGATAGATAAGGGTTGAAACACTAAAACTCCATAAAATAGGAATAGTGTTCCATAACATGCATATTCTTTTTACATAGATTCAAGAATTCTATAGCCCTTTCATCAGTTAGATTTTGGGGAAAGAATTAGTCACGGACGATGGCCTGAAAGTCACCCTTGGATGATGTCCTTATGTTTTCATGCCAATGTGATGGAATCCCACCACCTCTTGTATGAATCCCATATCTTGTAACTAGCTTGCTTGACCCTCCACTTTGGTGACCCCTCCAGATGCTCAAATGTAGATAGAATAACCTCGAGCTAAGACTCTGTGACATGTGTTCCTCAAATCAGGTGTACCACCCAATAGTGAAATCATATCAATTGAAAATATCAGAATCAAGAACAATAAAAATGAAGGAAACAATACTTTCCCACTTACAGGAGTTCGCGATGCCCAGGCACAACTTATGAGTATGTCACTAAATTTTCCCAATATCCATTATACGATCACAAAATAGTAATTCAAGAAAGGAACCTCCTCTAATACCTATTTTTGATGTCTCAAACCAGGATTCATCTTAACTCGTTCCGTGAGACTAGTTGTCCACATGACCCATAGGTGCATCTCCCCCTAAGCTAGGGGCTACCGACTAGCCGCATTGGTGTATAGTTTATAAAATGGAGAGATTATAACACCATTTAAAAGTAAAAAAAGAATTTCAAAAATATTAAACCTTAGAATAAGTTCAATACAATAGATGGTTTCCATAAATTGCAGAAATGTAAAAATCTATCAGCGAAAGATTAAATAACAAAATATAATAACCAAAATCATCATAGGTAGTGTTTGATTCATATATGATGTATAGTGTGATGAAAATAAAAAAATGATCATGTATATAAAATCTTGATATAAAATAGTTTGAAAGAGAATAAAAGGAAAGAAATATCTCTATGACCATCTCAAGCATATGTTTTAACATGTGATCTTAAGCTCCAGCCATGTAGTACTAGTCAACAACCTATAAAAGGGCCTTTACCCTTTCCATTACCTGCATCAACATAATCATATTAGGTTCCAAGGGCATCCCAATAAGGGTGTGAGATAAAAATATTAGTATGGCACCACAAAAAATGTCTATGTATAATCCGAGTAGGTGGTCATAACTATTCAGTGTGTTCTAATAACAAGGATAGAAAAGCATTGAAGAATAAATAAATATCCTCCAAGTTAGTTTTCTAAAGAACACATGGAAGGTCTTACAAAATTATATTATAGCTGGTATTTTATATCAAGTCACCATATATGTATGTGTGTGTGTATATATATATATATTATTTGTTTTACCAGGATGTAACATGCATGCATCCAACACCATTCTATTAGCTAAAACACTCTACTAACGGTGTAGTAAGCCTAGCAGTAATATAAGGGGAGCTTTGGTCATCTTGACCTGCTGAATCCCTTACCATTATTCAACTATATATATAACTATAATGTGGAAAATACCACCCACCCATATATGTTTATATAGATCATTCATATGATATCATAAAGCTTAATTTATTCATGGAATCTCAATAAACAATTACCATTTACATTCATGCAATTCAAATCAAAGTATATTTTAAAAAAAGACATGCGTAAGAGAAAGGAAATTCCATCCCATAAATAAATTCCATTTAAAACTAATTCAGTAATAATTTAGTGACCATATTGTACTATCCATCTTACACAACCCAAACCATTCCATTTTCCTAATCAATGAAAGTTTAATTATAAGGCATCAATGTATAAGTTAAGGTCATTCAACTAATCAATTGATCATTTGATAAATTAAACATACAGGGGATCCAAACAAATTTTTCGAACCTTGAAATTTATCAATTACTCATGATAAAATGTATAATTCATTTAAAAGTAAATTTGGATGATAAATTGTCTTCCATGTAAATTGATCCAATTTTTCATAATGACCAATTTCATGGTGGCACACCTATGGGTGTCCATATAGGATATGTGTAATGGTGAAACCCATAAACAAGAACGAATTCATATCTATCAAGGAACTAGGGTCATATATAATTGAATTATTCAACATAATATACAATATAGGAAATGTATGTCCAACAAAGGAATGGGATAAATACAAAATAGCCAAAACTAAAAAGGAAAACTATTTAACTATAAAAATTAGGGTCATAGAGGATGCCTCACTTGATATGGACATTAGATTTGAAGTAGTTTGGAAGATACCAGGGTTTCATTCCAAATCCCTAAAAATAGGTTGAATGAGTATGCATCTAAATAGCTTACTAATAGGTGAGACTTACCAAAGAAATAAGTTTATGTGAGGTTAGCCTTACCTTGGGAAATATAATACCATGGATTGAATTGAAATTGGATTCTATAATAGAGAGGTATATGATATTGTACCATGGGTGGGTTTGAGCTCATAGAGATGGAGAACCCAATGCAAAACTGTTGGAATAAAGATAGAGTGGACGAATACATTTTAGAATTAAAGTGAGGGAAAATAATAATTTTCCCCAAAATCACACTATGCATGGTTTAGATGCGTAGTTTACAAATAATTTGAATATTATTCTAAACTAATCTTTCCCCAACCTAAATTGGGTCATACGACCATGCAACTATTCACACATTTCTGTAAAAAAACATGCTGACTTGAAAGTTCCCCTATTTGTAGCTTTATGGTTTATACAAACCATTTGTCCTAGTCGCACAATTTCTAATAACCATGAGCCCCATCCTATAGCCCGATTTTCTAGAATTCTAGGATCCAAACATGCCCCAGATGATCCTCAGACCATACATAGTTTTTAATGTACCTTTATCAGGATTAATGGAAATATTAAAAACTAAAATTCAATAATCCTTACCTTTAGAAAAAATTTAGTCTGATACAATATCCAAAATTCGAATAAAACATTAAATTCCAAATATATTTACATAAAATATCACTTTATTGGATATAAGGCAGTATAGGGAATCATTATCCTGGAGATTATTCCTTCCAAGGAATATCCGAATTAAATTCTTATAAAACCCGTAAAAATTGAGTTATTTGGGAAGATAAGGGCATTTATAAATTTGTATCCCATACTGTAACCCTAATGTATTAAAAATTTTGTGTTTCCTTTTCTATTATTTCCTTCTTATATTCTTGATGAGATTTTTTCTTCATGGGGAGAAAATTACTCCCTTCATAATGAACCATTTAATATATGTCTTGAGTTTTTAATTAAATAATATATAATATTTTATATATTAGATTAAATTTTATAAACGTGTAGATATGGTTGTTTTGAGATTAGTTATTTTTAAGGATATCATTGATATAAGATTTAATCACACTTGTATTTTACCCTAATCATGGTCCAATAGACTCAAACATGATTATTTCTTGACTATTTTCTATGAAAATGTCTTATTTTTTCATTCTATTTTATTATATTTGGTTTCATTAATAATAAGGGGGAAATAAAAGGGTAGTATTTTTTAAAAAAATAAAATGTGTAAGTTTCTTTAACCTATAGTGATGTTGTTGTATTTATTTTCTATATTTGTTTTGATGTGGAAATTTTTATACTAGTATTAAATTCAAATAAATGTTTTGAGTATTGATAGATCCTTATCTTCCACATGTTAACAATGGTAAAATCATGGGGGTGAATGTGTTGGTTAC
This sequence comes from Viscum album, assembly GCA_963277665.1. NCBI lineage: Eukaryota > Viridiplantae > Streptophyta > Magnoliopsida > Santalales > Viscaceae > Viscum > Viscum album. Next base: position 437,209,411 of record OY728155.1, on the reverse strand, counting down.
TATGATCGTAAACATTTTAAAAAAATATTATTTTATTTGATACGTATCCTCCTATTCATATTTTATTTATAAATCTGTAGACCTATTGAGATGAGAAGACTTCACATCAGTCACATTGGAATTCAAAATATGACTTCACTAGGATATGATTTTTCATTAATCACATAAGACTTTGTAATGAGACAAATATAAGACTTTGAAAGTTGATGTTTCGGAATTTTATATGAGTTTATGTATGTATTTTAACAGAGGATATTCACACCAACTTGATTATGACTCATATTTAATTAAGAGCATGGAAATTTTTTTTGAGATGGTCACATACGAATTTTCAAAATCACTAGTTCCACATATGACTTTTAGTGTGATATGCGTTTATGTTTTTCATTAAGTGTATAAATTTTTTAATGAGAAAATAATAAAACATAAAAATTCCTAAAGAAAAATAATAAATTTATATAAATTATAAAATTTATACAATTTATATTTTGAGTAAAAGGAAAAATTAAATAATTAAGGTTCTCTACTATTCATTATTCAAATATCATAATCACACATGGATCATGATTCATTCTATGATTAATGGAATGAGTAAATAATGGTGTTTCCATTTGAGATGTGGAGTGGCCCTATTGAATAATAGATGAAACAACTATAAATATAGGATGATGAAGTTGTATTAACTATAGTGAAGTTCATTGAAATATTAAAATTGAAAGAATACAGTCACTACGTCCTGGTGATGAGAACATCCTGTGATCTTATAATGATGTAGAACAAGGATACTCGTCTGAATCATCATGTTTTTGAAATGGTGAGTGAATGGATAGAATTTTGTATTAGAAACTATTTTGATATTATAATTTTACTATGAGAAATGGAAAGATAGAATTTTCATTGAGGTGGTTATAGTGTCTCATAAATAATAAAAAATGAGTGTTAAATAAAGAATATTTAAATGATTAGGACCATGTTATTTCCTATTCTTGGTGTATTTTTTATAATACCTCATTGTTTAAATATGAATAAGACCTTGCATGAGGGACTCAATCACATTAGCTATTTATTAGGGTTATATATTCCATGAATACATGTAATTTCTACCAACTGGGATTTTTGGATTAGTTTATGAGAAAAATGTAAACATGTTGTCATGTGGAATCAAATGATTGAGTCTTCTTGGGTTTTTTCAAATATATGTATCAATGAGTAAAAAGATATTGAATCCAACATATTTATGAGAATTTAATTGAAAATAAATGAAGAAATAATATTTACTCAATGTTTGAATATAAAAAGAAGAAATAATGTATTTTTTTTTGCGGTGAGAGATATTGAGAAAATAAAACGGATACACTGGTAAATCAAAAATTCATTATTGGTAACAACCATATAAGACAAATGTGGAGAGAATAGTAAGAGGATCATCATATATGGAGTCCATGTGGAGGCATAAATCTTTATTGTCTATCATTATTCAAGGATAATAATTGTTATTTTTAGTTTCAAGTTTGTAACTGGTTAGATACATCCATTGTATGGGTTCAAGGTTATTCCCTTTACCTAGTTCTTATTAATAATATAAAAAGATTTTTGAACATGGAATAATAATCATGATTCCTCAAGGGTGTATATATCATTTAAAGTATGTGGACCGCATTAACATGTTTTTTTGTTTAAATATTTTATATATGAATTTGAATTATGGGAGATGTGTCTCGATTAATCATGAGAGTTATAAAATGGGGTCTAAAAATTTGGTGCATTGATTACCCCTTCGCCCAGTGTTCTTGACCCTTAATTAGATCTAATATATTTTTTCTACATGGATCTCAACTACTCAAAATTTAAATGTGTTGACCATAATAAATGTTACTGCCAATTTGGAATAAATATTAACTAGCATAAGTTTCATCATAAAAGAAAACAAAAAAAACATTATCGCCAATTCAGAAGTCTTTGCTATGAATTATTCTATAATGTCTGTACCTAGTCTTTTCCTTGTATATCAGATATATACCACATTATTATCTTCTAAATTCCTATAGTTTTATCATTTAAAACTTCCTATAGAGTTCATTTCTACATAATTATTTTTTAACTTCTTTCACAGCCTTGTCTGACATGTTTTATAATTTAAATGGAATGTAATAGTTTTTACCCTTGATTATTTTTATAATGGAAATATTTATGGTTTGTTTAAAAAAGATTTTTTTTCCTAGAGTTTATCTTCAATTTGATTCTACATTCCTTCCTATTATGTTGAACTATCCTCTCTTGGATCCTTTTTATTTATATGTTTGATACCTAAACCTTCCCTTTTTTCTCTGGTTCATAAGAAGAATATTTTTTGTACATTATATTTATTCAGGTTTGATTACATGAATAATTTTTAGATGTTTTTTACTTGATCATTGATGATATATAGATGTATTTTAATCCAATATAAAATTTGGGAACTTATAAATTCTATAAAAACTCATTAATACTTTGTTCTAGTTTTTTAGTATTTAATCAATTTTGAATCAAAATAAACTTATAACAAAAATATTGGTAACTCTAAAAGAAATAATAAATAGTTCCATAAATTATATACCCTATAAAATAAATATTACAAAAAAGTCAATGGTTTTTTTCTAATTTCAATTATTTTAAAATCCATCTAGTGAATTGGAAGATCGTGCATGTTTTTAAAAAAATTAACCCTTAAATACTATAAAAAAACCAGCTTCTAATGAATTTATAGTTTTTCTTCGAGTCCCATTGTGGATTCCAAAAGCATGTTTATGAAAAGAATTAAGTATATAAGTTATGATTTCTACAGTTATAAAATTTATATTCACTTTTTCATTTAAAATTATCAAAAAATATAGATCCTCTCATTCGTAATACATTGATTCTCATTAAATCATAATGAATTTATTCTTAGAAAAGAAGGGTTCATTGGATTTGACTATATAGTGGACCATGTCAGATTACTATGGTTCCTTACCATAGATTTCATAAATCATCTCACTAGGTTGGGAATTAATCAGGTTTAAATAAGTAGGTATTTTAACTTCAATAATGTGGAGAATTATTTAAATGTGGTTTGAAACTAGGGTTTTAGAACCCTTATTTTCCTTTATCTCAGATTTAATTATTTTAGGAGAAGCATCCAACTTACCAATTTTAGTTTCGAATCATCTTTCCTAATAATGTATCTTAGAGATTTATGGTTTGAATAAATTTTGGATTTACTACATTGAAAATATGAATGAAATTTTTTTAATGTAAAAACTATATAAAAAATCATTACCAGTTGTTATATACTTGATTTGAGATGTATTCTGGTAAATAATTACTCATGTTTCTTGATTATATGCATCAAACTAAAAATTAAAAGTTTGTTCTGATGATGTTTGTTTGATTATAAGGGATTTTTTCAAGTTATCATTGATTTTTTCAAAACAAGTTTTATATAATTCATAAAACACAAAATCAGTATCTATTTCAAGAATATTAGTCAGATAAGATTCAATCATTCTAATGTATCTACCAAAAAATTATATGTTACCTATGAAGCCCATGGAACTATCTTCCATGTTTCACATTTTTGAGCTATAGAAGGGTATAAATGATTTCATTTTTTCCCTTGTCCACTTCAATTCCTACCTTATAAATTATATAGGTCAATATATTACATTTCATCAATATAAGATACATTTAATCAGCGATTAAAACCATGTTTTTCAGTTAATTACCTAAAAAAATTCTAGATTATCAATAATGATTTCAAAATATTATTTATATGCTGTAAATTCATCAAAAAATACCACAAGTAATCATTCAATCCTATTTAAAAATATTCTTACTATGTTGAAATGTAAAGAACCTAGGCTATTTCATTTACCAAATGGCATACTTTTCTATGAAAATATACAAAAGTGGAATGCAATTTTTTTAATATTTTCATTCTATATGGACATAAATATAATAAATAAATACATAAATGAATCAATTTGGACCCTTACCAGCGAATCTCTCTCACATATGATATTTGAAATTAATTGTAATTGGTATTTTTGGGACACATGATTGAAGTTTATAAAATAAATATGGACCCACCAAATAGTTTGAATCCTATTAGGAACTAGTTTATTTTTCACATTACTGACTAAGGTGCTTCAAGTATGTTTTTTTACAATATGGATGGGACTCAAATTTGGGAGTTTTAAATGGGTTATATGATTCTATATCCCAACCTTCATTAATTTCATTCCTTATAATATTTATTAATCATGGATTGATCCTCCTTTTGGATTTTCTCATGGGTATTGATTCAATATCTATAAAAATAAAATGCACATAAATAGTTGGGATAATCCCCAAAATACATTCTAATGAACATCTTATATACCTTCCATGATTCTTTAAAGTGGTTAATAATTATTTTTCTGATTAGGTGACAAATTATTGGAATTTATCACATGCATTTTTAAATATTCCATACGACCTGAATATTTTAAATTAGAAGTTAAGAGTGTCAAAACTCGTTCTGATAGTTTTTATAAAGATGGGATTAATTCAGTGTCTCTCATTATTGAAGCCCACATGTGTAATGTATAAAGGATTGTAAATTGTAAAATTAAATATTTAAATTAATCACAATATATTTTCACATCAAACTGTCTACTATACAAATCTAGTTATAGATTTAGTTTATAGTCAATAAAATAATTATAAAAAATTTTAATTGAATATAGAGATCCTTCTATGTTTATTATTTTATCTAACATTTTAATTTAATTATAAGATATCAAAGCAGTTTAAAAATGAGAAAGAGTGAAAACATAATGTTCTCCTTTGGGTATTTCATATAATCCATATCACTGAAATTTATAGTATCCTCTCTAAAATGAATTTAAATTATTCTTTATGAAAAATTATTATGATAGTTGGATTTTTCAAAAATTACCTACCAAATATTTTAAGGGAATGGATTTACCACTATAATTATCTATATTTAGGATGTAAATGTTAGAAAGTAATAGCAATCATTTCACTTTTACCAAAACATCCATCATGAATCTTTTTATTTTGAGAGTACCTTGGTTGCATAGATATAGAAAAACTCTTATTGGATTCAGTTTTCCAACATTTAGGGGTGATTAAATTTAATAAAGCATGAAATTTATTTATGATCCAATATCACAAAATATATCTGTAAATGAATGTTTTCAAAAAGTTTATCAGATATTAAAATTGATTAAATATTTATAGTTTTTGTTATTAAATATTTTTCATAAATTTTTTTTTAATAAAATATACATTTTCATCTCCCAAAAATTTTACCTTTTTATAAAAAATCTCCTTAAGAACCATTGCATATATTGTAATATGATTGATTACAATGAGTAGAGGGATATTGATTTATACCATTAAATTTTTTCCAAAACATCTTATTATATAGATTCTTTTGTTGTTTTAATTGGTGGTATCACTCATGATGCTAAGGGGGATTGGGGATGGCATAGATCCTAAATCATATCTTTTCACTTGTCTTTATTCACAAAGTATGTCTCTAAGGGTTCCTACACATATTTTTCCGTAATAAGGACTAGTTCTTATTCTCTTATTTTTTTTGATATCATCACCATCCTCTAGTGTTATTAAATCATATCCCTTTAAATACCTATAACATTTGAATGTGAGAAAACTCAAATTTCCCATAGGTTTAGGAATTTTTTAAGTTTTTACATTACATAATCCTTGATTTAAAAATGTGTAAAATGTGTTGAAAATCTATCCATACTTACTCATTATCCCTTTATGTTTAGATACATGAGTTTTTATGGTGATTTTTTGGTAACAAATAGGAACCACCAGTAGTCATGATGAGCCCTTAATAGATGGTTATTGGGTATAACCATGAGATTGGTAACTAGTAGGAGGTTCATATTTATTCAACTAAAATGGAGGGGGTTTATATGTTTGTTGGAATGTATACATAATGGATGACCTCTGAGGTTGATGATTTCCTAGCCCATATTGGAATATTGAGTACTCATTGCATCATTTATTTGTTGATTATTGTTGGTAATAACTTTTTTCAATGCAATAAAAGATCATAGTATCCTGTACTTGGAGGAAATAGTCAATAAAATACTCTAAGGAGTTACATAGTTGAGATGACCATGGGGGTGTAGATGGTGGAGTTTTATAAACTATGTCCAATGATAACTATCCCACAATGTTGTTTAGATCATCATTTTTTATTATAGTTAAAGGAGATTTTGAAATCATTACCTTATAAAGACAATAAATATAAAACCTTATACAAAATTTTGGTGATTTTTTGTGAGATAATCCTTATAAATTATGTGGCTTCAGAAAAATATTTTTCAATCAGGGGTATAGATTTTATCCAAAATATCTAGGTAGAAAAACTCTAAAAAATGGGGATGATTAAATGGATTATGAGGATACGATGTTTCCAGCTTCTTGAACCTCTTTGAAATATCATTTAGAGACAATCCACTAGATTTCATAATTATATAAATATTATTCCTTGGTTGGGAACTTCTTGACCTAGAGAAAATATTTTTGGATGAAGGATATTTTTAGTTAATGGCAAGTGGTAACTTCTCCTGGATTAGAATTATATATTTATTCCCCACAAGATCCTTCCATGTTTAATGGTTCCTCTTTCTAAATAAACATATCTTATAAGAATCCATAAGTTTTGTAGTTTTTATACAAAATCCCAATCTCTTTCAAATTACTATTTGATTCTTATCCTATAAAACCATGAAATTTAAGAAATAATTAGATTAGTATAGGAATAATTTTAAAAACATTTGGATTATTTTGATTCGATAGATAATTATTATTAATGTTTAAATTAGAATAAAAAATATCTCTAATTGTTCTATTCAACCAATCGATTTTTTCTTCCACATGTTCACATCGTGGAGTAGCTATAGTATATGTTTGTGAGGAAGAATGTGAATCTTCCAATTGAATGTTAAATAAATCCTTATACACATATTTTTGTGATCATAATATTATAAAAACTTTCCACTAATGTTATTTCAACATATAGATCAATCAGAAAAGGTTCTATGAACTATACCTAGTAAAGTATTCAAAAATTCTCATACAACAATATAATAATAAAAGCATCCCTTCCTTCCCAACAATTTCTCTAAGATGATGTAATGGATTTTGTGGGACTTTAAATAAACAATTATAAACTCATGTAAAAATGTAAAACTATGAATTGGTGAGTATATGAAGATGTAGAGTTTTTATTATACTTGTTATGTATGTAGATTTAGTTTTTATTGAAAATAGTGTAATATGGTGTGCATTTTTCAATTAAAATAAAAATGGTTTTTGAATCAATTTTAAATCATTGGTCTAACCATAAATATTATCAAACTTTAACAATAAAATCAAGATTAATTACATTTAGATCTTATACTCTCTCACTATTTAGATACAACATTAACCAATCACCCTCTGTAAATGTCATCTTAAATAGAGAAATGTAATAATAATTGCACCCAATAATCTTACCTTTCCATATGACCAAATACCATTGATCAATCTAGAAAAAACATCACTCCCCTACATAATATTGGAAATGAATAAATTCGAGGGGCCTATGCATGAAAAATCTAAATAAAGAAGAGTAATCCAATTATAATGAACAATTCAAACTTTTCATTGTCTAAATAATTAAAATTGTTACAGTTAGACTATGAAAATCATAATTTCACAACTATAAATTAGAATTCACAGTCATGGGTGGTATAAATCTCCTTGTCTTGACTACTATGGTTTTAGTTTGTCATAACTGCAAAAAACATAATAAAGTAAAATATAAAAAAGAATTATTTGGTTAATAGTAGATATTGGACAACTCAACCTCTTATTTATAGTATTAATTCACATCATTCTAAAATTAAATCCTTCATGTTGATGGAACATACTACTTCCAAGTAATTGTTTTTCATGCCCTCTAAATGCTTTCACTCCCTCAATCCTTGCAAGATATCCTTTAGATTTTGTATGAAGCTATCAATATTCTTTGATTTCTTCCATTTGTAGAGGACAAAGGGACAACATTACTCCATATGGGAATTTTATAAATCTTCTCTTATTTTCCCATAATATTCATATTTTTCATTGATGTATGAGCATCCAGTTTATTATTCATGTTAGAATTTTTTGATTTAGGTAGACCGAATGATTGAAAATTGATGTCATTTACTATTTAATTTTGGGGTTTTATATTTTAGTTCGACATGATGTCACTGAGTGTCTTATAGTGTGTCCAATTTTTCTTCTTCTTTTTCAAATTAAAAATACTTATGCATCTTCATCAATAGGGACAATGATTTTACATGTATCCTCTCTTGAAATTTCAAAAAATTATAATTTCTTATGTATCATTTTTTCTTGTGATTAATTTCTATAAAACCCCATGGATGGAACCATATTAATTCAATAAATTTAAGATAATATTTCATAAATTCATTCAAAAATATATATATTTATTTTGTTTCATAGAGTTTGTAAAAATCATAAACCAATAAAACCTATCTATATTTAAACTAATTTAAAATTTTCCATCATATTAGATACATCTTAATACATCTCAAATCTTTATCAAATCCCACTAATTCTCCACATATGATACTCTTGAAAACATTTCAAACATTTCATATCCTCATAACATGGGGAAATGTAAATGTATGAATGAGGCGAGATAAAACTATAAGAAAGGGTAAACAAAAATGATAACAATAAAATATCATAATTGATCATTATATAATCATATGGTTATGATCAATATATTGAAGAAAATCATACCGAACAAAACATAGTTCATAAATATTGATTTATGTGTAATTAAATAGAATTTAGAATAGGAAATATTACTTTCAATACCCACACAATCAATGACCATACATGAAAGAAACTAAAACATGATCATGAATAAATATCTTAAAATATTTACAACCATAAAAAATTGATAGGAGGTAGATATATGAATAAACAATAATCATCCATAAATAATTGGTCTATATAAAATAAATCTTCATAATATCATAAAGAACCCAGGGAAATGAAATGGGTTTCATATCCATTTCAAATAGAACTACACAAGGAAAACATCCATAATTCCATCAATTATCATAACATAATATACTAATGGAAAATAAATGTGTATCCATAGTTAATCGTAAAAAGTCAATATAAATATCTTTTAACCATGATAATATAGAATATATTATTTTTAATGTATAGATAAAAGTTTATATTATTAAGCCAATAATTTCTCTAACCAATCGATGCTTGGTATCTAGGTTTACACCCTTCATTCAAATAAATGGATAAGGTAGTATAAAAAAATAAAATTCATTAGAATAAAATTAAGTCATATTCCTAGTGGCTAGTTAAGAAAGATAAATGTAGTTATATATCACTCCATCTATAGCAAATAACATTATATAATCCATCACAAGATATAAGGGATTATTTCCTTTATAGTGATTTAGTATTACCAATTTGTGAAATGATAGGTATAGAATTAGTGGGTAGATGCAAAATACTTTTTGAATAATAGTATAATTGTAATTTGAAAAACAAGGCTAAAATAACCATTTTCAATTCAAACCCTTTTAAATAAAACTCATAAAATAAAGGAAAAAGTATCTAATTTATAAAAGAATTACATAAGGGAAATTATTTTAAAAATCATAATAAATTCACTCTTGTTAAAAAAATTAAAAATAAGATTATTTTTTTATTTCTATAGGAAATGTTTAATTGATAAAGTCGCTAGTTTATTCTAAAAATTAATTTTAAATAATATTGTAAAGGGAAATTTTAATTTATATTAAAAATTAATTTTAAATTATTCTCCAATAATTTATCCACCCAAAAATACATAAAAGTTTTATATAAACATTTTTTATTGGAAAATAAGTAATTTTATATGATGGATAATTTGTTTAATAATTTGAAACACATTTATTAAAATCCCACCTCATGAAAAGGGAAAACATTTCCCTATTAAAATTTATAATGAATTCATATGCTCATAGTAGTTTATCCATATTTAAGTTCCCAAAAATACAGGGAAACATTGGAGAGAAGGAAAATATAAACAAGGAGGGGAAATATCTATTGGAAGGAATGGGAGTTATTCTTACCAATGTAAAAGGATTATTTCAGAAGTTATTTCATCAAATAATTTGATAAAAATGAATAAATTTATCATAATAAGAGTAAAAAATTACCATTTAAAGAAAATAAATGTAATGATAAAAGGTTATTATAATATCATAACCAAATAAGGAATTTATAACTTAATGAGAAATTATATTAGTCGGGAAAACTATTATAGATCGACTAACTTTTTAATCAAAACACTTTTTTTGAGAAAAACATTTAAGTATGACTTAAAATTGCATTAATAAAATATAATTCATGATATAAAAAAAAGGTAGTATATACCACATATAAATATAATCTGGTGTATAAAAAGAATCATGTCTCAAGAAATAGGAAATGAAACCAAAAAACCCATGTTTAGGTAATATAATCATTGAGGCAAGAATAATTTGAATATTATGTTATAAAGAATAATTTTAGAACCAAATAATACGAGTAAATAAAGTAAAATGTATTTATTAGGTAAAATAAATCAAACATGGAATAATAGAGTTCTATAAGAATGTTAGCAACTTTTTGGAATAAATTGATTTAGCCAAAACCATTACATTGGTCATGATTCATTCTGATCATACACATATGTTCTGGAAAAATCAAATTAATTTTATTATATAACATCTTAAGAAACATAATTATATATATTTCAATTACAATTGGTCATTTAGAAACATATGTCATTTAGTTATTGTATAGTTTATTCATATGTTGTTTATATATGGGGAATGGGTCAGTTTCTAGAAACCTATTATTGTTTTTGGCCAATTTTCAATGTACTGTATTATTAAATCATATTATAAAAAAATTTATATGTGTATTTGTTTCATTATTCTATTCAAATTATATTTATAAATCTATAATGGTCTTTATAAAATGAACATCAGTCATGAAAGTTAAACTAAAATGTTCATTTAAAATGGTTCAATTTACAATGATACTTTATTATTAATATCACATATAGAATATAAGATATTATATTTATATAATATTATAATTTTCATAAAAATAATTTCAATACATTAAATAAAATTTTAATTTCATCCAATTTAGGTGGAGATTGAAAATAAATCACGTAGCTTCAGGGAGGCCCTTGGATACTGAAATGCATGATCAGCAACCTTCGAATTTTCTAAGTGAATGGGAAGGAATAAATAAGGGAAGTTGGATTAATATAATAAGAAATTAATATAATAATTAAACATAGGTAATTATATTACTAGGTTTATGGTGGTTTATTATGATATATATTGATATATAAATTCATAAGGATTAAGTAATACTCAATATGGGATATTAACCATTCTCTGGAATGTATCCATAGAAATTATGGTCTTAGGCTAACTTATGTTAACCAGAGTACTTGGACTATAAAAGGGATTTATAGTAGTGTAAATTTTGGTATTTTTTCAATATAATTTCTATGTTATGTGTATAATTGAGATTTTTTAAGTGATCCCACCAATATAAGTGAATAAAATGGCACTTTTGTGAACCCCCATTATTTTTAAAAATAAAATAACACTATTCAATGGTCAATTATTTCAAAAGAGATAAATAATGTAATTTATTGTTATATAATGTCACTTATTCCTGTAAAATATATTTTTCACATGTTTGATAGATGATTAAATCATTTTACTACTTTTGTTTTACATTTTACCACATTGGTTATTACCGTGCTATTTAGTTTTTATCGTAGTAGTTTATATTACGTTAAAAATATAAGGTTACAATTATAAAAAAAATTAAAATTTTATAAAACTAAATTTATTTTCTATAGGCTATAATTTAATTTATATATAAGAGATAATTAATTTCTAAATTTAATCATTTTATATATAGAAAAAAGGTTTTGATGAAAACATGGTTTTCAACATTAAGTGTTATTAACCTTATTTAGTACTGATTAAAAATTTAATGAGTGATAATATGATTTTATATATGTTAAAAATAATGTTAGATTCATTATTTTAGATTGAAAAATTGTATTTATTATTTAAAAAAGTACACAGTTTAACAAAAATGATTCTTTAAAAAAATATTATCATTATTATTGCAGAAATTAACAATAATCTTATTATCCAAACATTTATGGATTTGATAAAATAATACATAAAAATAGTTTAATTTATGGGAATAATGTAATAATGCAAAATAGTTTATGATCATTAATTTTTAATATAAGGGAATAAAAATACTTCTTTGTAAAATATTAATGAAATTTCCAAAATAAAAAAATGGTTTTGATAAATTAAACATATAATTTTTAAAAGATTTATATTAATATATATATATATATATATATTTAAATTAATGAATTCATAAACTATTAATCCTCTATTTTTTATGATAATGTTGTAGAAGTGAATGTTTTTAGCAGAATCAGTACTTTTACTAATATAAAAAATAATTATTTTAGAAAAATAAACAAAATTCATCCTAAGGTAACATAAACATGATTAATGTTAAAATTAATTTTATTTCATAAATTTAAAATTATAAAATTAAAAAATTTATTTTTAAAATATGAAACATAATGAAATTAGTTTTATATAAAATTTAACTTTCCTTTTTATTAATCTTCAAAATGTGAAATTTTTAAAATACATGTGATAATAAGTTATTAAATTATTATCTACCTAATTATATAATCCTAATTTCTTGTTATAACAACATTAAATATCCTTATTTAATGTTTAATCATAATCTACACTCTTATTGCGTTAGAGGGTAGTGATTCTACTGGCATGGATGTCATGAAAATTTGCATGAGCTTAAATTATTGTCACATATGATTTCCCTCAAATAATATTTATTCATGTTCAACATAGAATTGGTCTATAAAAATCCTATTGAAGCTAACTCCGTCACATTATTAGCTAAATTACCTTCATATGTAACACTTCTGCTACCAGATACCATTTTTTCCTTTTTCTTCTTAGATTTTATAATATGGGTACTTCCTTTAGTATCACATAATCTAATGTCTATATTATAAATTTAATATTTTTTATATAATATCATTTGTTTCATTTTATTTGAGTGTTGTGTAAATAATAAGACCCAAAAATAATAATTATTTAAAAAAATTACTTATTAGCTTTGGGGGAGTCACATTATACCCCCTTAAATAAATTTCATCTTTACAATTTTAATTATTACTCACTGATGAATGTGGGTGAGGGTATTCTCAAAAAATTCATCATTTGAGATGTAAATTATAATATTATTTCCACATTACTATCTTAATCAATATTAACTTATAAATATTTCCTCAAACAACATTAATCATTCACCCCAATATTGATATATTATCTTCGATATAAATTTCCCAAAACCATTTGAGCCTCAAAGAAATTAAAACACAGTGAAATAATACATTCATATAAAACATAACTATTATAATTAAACATAATATTTATCACCAAATTTTTTTTAAAGTAACACACTAGTTTTAATACCCCAAGATTTAGGGAAATAATATATTCTATTTAATTATGTCTTTTTGATATTTTTCATTTCATGCAACATTGAATATAGTTTTTTTATGTAAAAGAACTATGTTTGGCTTATGCTATATGACAACCCAAATTAATATTTCACTATACACAATACGTATATTATCTTTCCATAAAAACAACCTTATGTTGGATTTTATTATATACAATACCAAGTGTCTTCAATAGTTTGTTTCACATGCAAGACCGATTTTTATCAAACTATAGTATATTATTTCTGTTATTGTTAAAATTTAATTATAGGTACCACCTTGCCATTGGAATTTTTTTTTGTATAATATTAACTAAATTGGAAATATATTATTTGAAATTGTGTATTAAATGAATCATTTAATTTTTATTTAGAAGAACAGAATTAAAGGGATATTTGAAAATGAAAAAATTACTTTTCTATGAAAACTATTTTTCTATATAACAACACAATTTTATCTCAAAAATAAAAAAACATTGAGTTATTTTTTTCAATAAAATTTTTATATTGGATATTTAATGTTTTTTTGATACTCATCCAATAGATTTTATAGGTATAAAATAACAAGAAATACAATTTCATAAATAAAAATATTTATAAGTAATTCTAGAACATTTTAATGGATAATCCATTTTAAATATAAGATTTGACACTTTTTTTTTGAAAAATAAAATACATTTTTGGAATAAGAACCTCATAATTTCCTTGGGTTGACTTTTTTTATTTTTCAGAGAAGTTCCAATTTTTGATAAATAATTAAAACACCAATTTTTTATTCAAGACTACTTTTCAACTAATTTATTTATATAGTTTAATTATATTTTAATTTTGTTTTAAATTTTTATTTTATTAATAATACAAAAATTAATCTAATTTATGTAAATCCAACCAATTTCATATTGAAATTGGATATAAAAACATCCCAAACAATTAAACATTTCCAATTTAAAAACTCTTTATGTGGTCATGTATAAGGGATTAATTTTTAATCAATATATACAAATTTTGTTATTATATTATGGAAAAATAGATTTAATATTTTTAATATGCATAATTTATAATATAAAATTTGATGAACTTCTATTTTCACAAAAAATATTTGTAAAAGTGATTAAAATTAGTTATAGCGATTAAGAGAAAAATTAGATTAACAAAGGACTGGACCATAAACATAACCCCCAAAATGATGTAGAAACTCGTCCAAACTCATTTTTATGAGAATATTTTGAAAATATAATAACTTTTATAATATTTTACTACTATTGGAGTTACCTTATATATGAAAAACATTAGTAGAATTCCCTTCTCAAAAATTTTCAAGAATTCCATTCTTCTACACTATAAAAAGGCACTCAACCCACCCACTTTTCCAATGGGCCGAAGGCCTTCAATTTTATTATTGATTTTGATAATCCACTTTTAAAGGGGTGAGGTGGAACCTTACAAGGCCCATAGGCATAAGTATTACATGGCCCGTAGGCCTTAGAGGAATTCATTTTCCCGTAGGATTCAAACATTACATACATCCTAGACGCACTGCTTGGAACTGATCCTCCACAGCATCTTCATCGTGAAATCAGTTCTCCACCTTCGCATGGATTTTTTCCTAGGAATTCCTATGCATGCACAGGCTTGTCCTGATGGCAGGTGTCATACCCTCTCATTCTTGTAATCCATTTAGCTTCTGCTGTGGTGAAATATCCTTGCTCAACCTCCTTTTAGAGCTTGTTCCTCGTAGGTATTCTGGTTTTCATTTGTAGTTAAGGTGGCCTGATAGCCTTGAGGTGGCCTGAAGGCCTTACTTACCCAAAGGCATGGGTGTCTGGAAGTCCTTAAAGGACTAGGGGACCAAATCGGTGGCCCGAAAGCCCAAATAGGGGAATATTCTCAGCTGCTACAGTGCCAAACATTACCTGCTACAGTCCCGCTACATTACCTACTACAGTACCTGCTATTGTACTGCTACAATACCTGAAAATAATGTCTTCGCCTGAATTTGATCTCAGGTCTCCCAGATGCACTTACGGAGTCCTTACCAACCGGGCTAAGGCTTATGTGCCTCACCCCACCCACTTATTCACATCTATATATAACTTTTTCACATGAAGGATTTACTAAATATCCTCTATAAATATATAAAATAATCATATAATCCTACTTTTAGGAATAAATCTTACTATGGAATCCCATGTGTGAAAACCAAAAGAAGTTACCTGAAAACAAGGTAATAAACATCCACATACTCTTTTGTTTTTTTCATTATCTACCACATAAATTCTTATTATACCATGAATAAATAATAACCTAATTATAATAAATAGACTAAGATTATTTTAATCTAATTTTAAACCATAAAATACACAAACATTCATCTAATGTGTAAAAAACCTACTATTCTACTGTATGGTGAATTGTTGCTTCACAAAACAATGTTTTCCATTTTTTCATTACCACCTATCGTGGTTGTGAATATGGATAGACACTATATTTTGATATTATATATATGATATTTATTTTTTATTTATTCTTACATAATTAATATATAAAACATACATTCATGCTTTCAATTTTTTTGTAAAAAGTGATAAATTCATTTATGGATTTGTGGACTAACATCTTCTCAAAATGATGTGATTCATTCACACTTGATAGGGAACATATTAACTATGGGTTTGAAAAACATATATGATAAATATTATAAAATAACCATACTTCAATTTAAATTTATATATTCATATACTTAAAAGAATTTCATTCTTTTAAATGATAATTAAATGGAGACAGTGTCCATGCATTCATACGAACTACCATATTAGTGAAGAGTGTATTTCATTTCATATTAATATATTTTATACATATTTATATACTGAATATATGTGATATATAAATCAATTTTTTCATTATTTAAATAATTAAATAATAATCTATTTAATAGTATGAACAATAAAAATTAAAAACACACAAGAAAAACAAAGTGGTTATTACACAAAATGTTACTTTAACAAGCAGTAGTTAAAAATGGGTAATATAAATTCATATGTGAATCGTATATGGTATGATATATAGGATTATGTCTCTATTTTAGATTTAAAATAAAATTATACTTTTTATAATAGATATTTTAATGTGTAAATGTCATTTTAAGACTTGTGGTTAGAATTTTCTCATCTCACTTTTATTTCATTGAGACTTATGGTTTATAAGACAATCATTTCATTTTTTTGTGGTGTATATACTACCCATAAATGTATTCCATGATTTTTAAAATTTAACTAATAGGTATTTTCTTATACAATTTATGATATTTATTTCATAGTGTCTATGGTATAAGAGTTAATAAATTGGTAAAGTAAATTTATTCTCAATTTTCCATCTTGGAGGTACAAGCCTCATTATACACCTAAATTTTTATACAGGGTGTATATACTATACTTTTAGTTGTTATATCATGAATATAATTATTTCATGATATTTTAAACATTATTTAATTTATTTTTACATGTGAGGATTATTATTCAATATTACCAAAGTTGTAACAGTGTATTGCTACTATCTCATTATTTATCAGGTTTTCTTATGACTATTCTTCCATTGATGAAATATTACGTCCCTCTCTCAAGAACACTTTTGAATATTATTCTACTCTATTTATAAAGGATATATTCTTGTTTTAATAACATTTTTACACTCTATGGTACTTAATATAACCAAGAAAACTATTTTTATGAAAATCCTACTTTATTTCTTAGTCATGTCGGGAATATATGTTATTTCAAAACAATGCTTTCTAAAAAAATTAAAATTTTTTATACTGTTATAATATTATATTTAGTGTAAATTTTTACCCATGTTTTACCATTCTAAAAAATTATTTTAAAATTAATTTTTCTTTTATTTTTCTGGTTATGCCACTTCTCTAATCATTTAAGGTGAAAAAGCATTGTTTGGCTTGTACAGACTTATGAACCTTTATAAATATCATTTCTTTTAATCTTCTAGTATAATATTACAATGTTAATTTTAAATAATTTTTTTTCTAATATTATTGAAGATTATGGAATTTAATGAGGGTTTTAAAGAAATTTTTTTCAAAATTCTGTAATGCATATAAAGTGTTTTCAATTATTTTCAAAGATATTTTCAAAGAAAATAGTTTACAAAATTAATTATGTGGTAAAATTTTATTATCAAAGAAGAAAAATACTTTCTAAATAAATGTTTTAAATTAAATTTCAAATCATTCTTTTTAATAAAATGGTTTTTATAGTGTTTTTTGAATGGAATATTAAAAAGGTGCTATTTTCCTTAGGAAAAATTCAAGTGATATTTACAATCCTTCGAAATCTATGATGAAATATTTTGTTTTTTTATTTCTTTTTTGGGAATATGATCTAATAATTAAATTCAAATTCTTTATTGAATTTTTTTTCAGGATGAAAGTATTTTTAGGACACATCTTCCTCTTACATGGGTTATCTACTTCTGAAACCCACTTATAATGGGTTATTCTTTGATGAAATGATTATAAGACCTATGTATTTTCCATAAATAATTATTTTATGAAATTTTTATGATACCCATTTGAAATCACATGTTATGACATTATTTTTATGAAACCCATCTATTTTTATGGTCCATGATATGATGTATGTTTTATTATATTGTGGAATGAATATGTATGCTTTAATGTTATAGGTGAGACTTATATATCTTTCCATTACATTGGGTAATTATTTATATCTCATGATTTAATTATGGAAAAAAATACAATGGGCTTGATCTAAAATGGGAGAAAGGTGCATCCTAATCCATAATGGAGAACATGTTTGTCTTGGTCCACTATAGAAATTTGGGGAAACCTGGTGCACTATGGGAAGATGGGTGAACCTAATCCACTCTATAAAGATGAGGAGACCCGATCCACTATGGAAAATTGGGAAATCAAATCCCTTACAAGTAAAGGGATGTGACTGGGTATGGCAGTGTCTCCCTCCTAGTAGGTGTAGTCCCCCATGATGTTCTCTATTGTGTTATAGTAATACCCCTTGACTTATAGGGAATGATATTACATATTTATGTGTATGCCACATATTTAATGCCTTATGGTTTCGATATGATAACTTTGTTCAGGTTAGTGATTTTATTGTGATTTCATGTCTTATGAACATCAAATATTTTTCCATGTCTCTTGATTATGATCTTTCTATTATGGTAATGATCATAAAATTATCTACTCATGTTATCATACCCTTATGTTGATGTTTTTCTTACATATATCCTTTATTTAACATTATTGATAAATCTATATTATTTCTTTATTATGTTTCTTTTCTTATGTTTATGAAGAATGGTTTTAAGTAGGATTACTAAAGGGGAAGGACATAAAGGTAGATGTTTAAGTTATTTAATGAAAATAAAAGAATGTGGTTCAATATTCTGAAGACACAAAAATATGGTGGTTGTCAATAATTTTTTTTAACTTCTTAAATATTAATCTAAAATAATGTAATTTCCATGTATGTTAACAGTAGGTCAATCTAGTTTCTATCAATGTAAATATTTAGTGTGCCTTTATAAACTAGGATGAAAAAACATTAATTACAGACCTAAATATATTTCTAATAATGTTTCTAGGTACATCTCTAAGTATATATCTATGGATATGTTAAAATATAGGAAAATTCCTTAGAATTTTGGTAATGTATTGAGTTAGTGGTTTCCTAGAAATACAAGTGGAAGTGGCTTTGGAACAGATTTATATTGAGGTATCAACCTCCAAAACACTTTATTGACCTAGAATCAATCATGAAGTGACCCAATCTTTTCAAAAATTGAAATTTCAATACATATACAGAATAATTAAACATTATAAAATAGATTCCCAAAGACCGTAGTGGTTATAGTGCCATTGGAATTAGGGAAACATAAACACTGGTATATATGTGAGTTGCATCATCTCCCACTAGGTTCTTCATGACAAACACATTTCTTATACATATCAAGTATAGAACATTTCATCATAACCAGTGTAAAATAAATTATAAAAGGGGTGATATCAAATGCTTTGTAAGGGTAAATAAAGAAGACATGTAAGCATAAACATGATCACAAGGGTATGGGAATGTGATCATGGAAATGTAAGATCTTACCCTATATATCAATGAATGTGACACAAATATTGTAATTTCATAAGACATGAATAATAAGGAAATAAAAAGCATAATCCATCAAAGCATAAACATTTAATAAGACATGGAATTGTGGAAACAAATAATAATTTACTAAATTCTATAGTATTCGAGGCCTCACTACCAATTCCATCTTTGGGGACAATGTCCTTTACTGAACCGGGTGAACCCCTATTCTATCCCTTTATTAATGAACCGATTAAACACTCCTTCAATCCCAGTATTAATGAACCGAGTAAACCCACATTGCAGCCAGGTATTACTGAACCAATTAAACAACTTTTCTTGCACTGTACTACTAAACTGAGTAAACCCTCATTCTAACCATGTATATCTAATGGGATATAAATATTTTCCCAATGTATTGGAGGGAGATACAGGTTCCACCCTCACATAATTAAATCATACATACAAGTTCCACATGATAAAAAATGAACATATCGTAACTCATAAAATGAAATGGCTATCATAAACATAAAAACATATCATAACTTGCGGATGGATATAGGTTTCACAATCATTTTATCATAAACATAACTTGTAAAATGATGCATGTTTCAAAATCATATAACCACTGAAAGAGAAACAAGTTTCATACCATCATTCCATAAAAAATAATCCATTAAAATAAATTATATGAATGTAAACATTTAATAATTTATCAATAAAGTAATTAGAAACACCAATGAATGTTATATTATATGGGAAATAAATGTTAAATATCTTTTAAAAATACTTCTTGATGAAAATATACATTCTTTTTTGACAAATGGTTTTTAATAACTAAAACCTATTGAAAACCTTTTTCTTTGTAAATAGAATCTAAAACTAATAGAAAAAACTTTTAAAACTATAAAAAATTGAAATCCTTTTTCCTTGATAATTATCTTCAAGGATCTTTTGAAAACATTTTTTATTGAAACATGGTATTCGAATACAAAATATTTTCAAGTAAAGAGGGAGATAGATAGATTTTACTAAAAACATTATTTTAAGTACCCAATAGTGAGAAAATGGTACTAAAATGATAATATCCTGAATAAATAGAGGATAAATAAACTCATGAATATTTTTGAGATATTTCCTCAAAGGATTCCTAAACATAAACAATCTCAAAGAAAATGAAAAGATTCTCCCAATAAACTCTTATAACATGGATATGTGGGATCATACTCTCTATGTATGGAAATGAAATTAAATGATGCTTAATATATCATTAAAAATCTGAATATTCCTGATATAACATGTAAAATTTTTGTATGTACACCTCAAAGAAGAGTTTAGGTGCATAAAAATATATGAGCATCAAAGATGGAAAATTAAGATAAATTGTGTTTACTGATTTGATAACATTTGAAAGTTAAAAACCCAGAAACAATTTCCTAGAATAGATAGGTTTGTAAACATATATTTATGTATAAGATACATATAATTAAATCATGGGAATAATATAAACCACATAACTGGATAGAGTGGTGATCAAAACATGAATCTCACAGAAATTAAAAATTCGATGAAATTCCCCTTACTTTGTGTCCCGACTCTCTCTATTTTCATAAAAACATCCTATATAATAAATATTTGTCTATTATAAATATTATACAGAATAATATTATTAAATCTATTAATATATATTCTTTGATTATGTCTTTATATTACCCTCTTGTTAACGATCTTTTTTGAAGGTTTCACTATGGGTAATATTCGTTAGGTTCTTCACATGTGTCTTAATTTGTTATATTGTTGATCTATATACATATTGCATGATTATAGAATTTATAAAAATATATAAATTTCCAATATATGTGGAATAATTATATTATAATAATATATATCATAATAATGTATGTAATGGAATACACCATTCGTGGAGACGGTAAGCCGTACGTACATATGAACGCTATTTTCCGTTTTTATTGTTGTATTGAAAGAAAGTATATAAATGAAATATATTTATATATGTAGGTATATATATAATTATTAAATTATCATTAATATCATATATATCATATAAATTCATTAAACACATCCTTAATATATCCTTTGTGGTGTGTGAACGAATCGCCTTGCTTTAAAGGAGCGGTAGTACACACTTCCTCAAACGAGATTATCGTATTAACACCTAATGGAACATAAAAATATGGTTATATTAAAAGTAATAAAGAATCATAAAAACATAAAAAAAAATATAATATATTACATATATAAATAGATTCTCTATCGTAATGGATATCATGATTAGTGGTAAACGAGAAATAAACAATCATCATTTCGAGAGGTGGTAGTTTTCCGTACACAGAAACAATATGTTCAACATACATTAGATTGAGGTGTGTGTAAGTGTTGGTAATAAAATTTTCATGAAAACATCGCAGAATATTGATGATACTATTATTATCATAAAAAAATGGAATAAATATATTTTAGTGGGTGGAGAAGGAAAATAACGGAATGGAGCTTGAGAGAAGACATTACCTCTGAATTGAGTAACACTATTTGGATTGTGCCAAAAGGCTTCCTTGATATGGTTTCATCCCAAATAGATTCTTCATGGTAGAAGGTAGGATTTTTTGGAGGCAATGTTTTCATGACTTGGCCCAATATATGAGGTTATAAAGGTGTGAGGAAGGGATAGAGTGCTTCCATTCTTATAGTGTGGGGGAGGGGCACTTTTGTAAATTTCAAAATGTATTCAATAATTAGTGGTTTATCTTACAGAAAGATCCTAAAAAATGAAAAAATAAAGAATTAAAGGATAATCACGTTCGAGATATACCACATCCACACAAAAATATGTTCATTTTAATTATTTGGTTCCTTAATAACTATGATTACCCAATTTTATCATTTTGGTTTTTATTAAAGAATCTAGTATACTAATCTAATTAATTTAAATATTAATAATAAATTAAAGTGATATTTTTTCTAAAATATAAACCCTCTTAATTATTTACATTATATTTATTTTATTAAATTTAAATCCCATTTTATTTGTAATTTAATTTTAAAACAATCACAAGTGACGCACTAAAATGCTGCTTGAACCCATACTGTCTTAACAAAGTATTTGCAAAAGAAGAGTCAATATGTTAATTATAAAAATTCAATTAGTCCATTAATATAATATTTTTAATATATATTAACACATACAAGTCAGTTGTTAGAATAAATTATTTTTATCAATTTTAAATCATATTATAAGATTTATTTATATTAAATTAACAATAATAATAATTTTGATATTGTTTATATGATGTAAATTTTAAATTATCATTATTATACTGAAATTGAAATATATTAGTTTTATAGTTGTTTAACATGATATATTAATATAAAATAAATAAATAAATACAATAATTTAATTAACTAACTTCACTTTTAATATTTATAGTATAATTTATTTTAGTTAATTATTATTTAAATAATAATTATATTATTATTTCTTAAGTATTTAATGTTCCTAACCCATCTCTAAAAAATATTGATAATTTATTATGATATAAATAACCCACATATATTTCAAATAGAGATATATATATAACATAAAATATAATGTTTTATACATATCATAAAAATTTATAAATGTTAAAGGTAAAGAACGTTCCATTTTGTTCTTTCTCCTTACATTCCGTTTCTATAGAGAACATCCATTTAATAATATCCCAATAAACCATGTATTTAGAACAATATGGGTAAATTGTCAAATTTTTCAACCAATGGATTCTGGACAAGTTTTCACTTCATTTTTTTCATTAATATTTAAGTTTAGTCCCTTAATAAGGTTAATCATACCTTAATCACCGTAATTAATTTTAATCTTATTCATTAATAATTACTTTCAATAACATTAATATGATATTATTAGACCACAAATATAATAATAATTACATCTGTGTATTCCAGATTTTTTAAATTATAATCATAGAAGTGGGAAAATTAGGAATAACGCTAATCCAGCTGATAGAGAGAAATAAGGAGTTTTCAAAATAGAAAAAATTTCAAAAGATTATCATGTTTTTTAATTCAATTTCATAGTTGAATTTCTTATATTGAATTAAATTGTGTTAATTTATTCAATATTAATCTATTTTGACCTTAAAACAGATTTATAATATCATTTATCAAAAATAATTAATTATTAAAATGCACTTTTTAACTAAAAGCATTATTTTTCACCATTCATCAAAAAATGTTGCTTCTCAGAAAAATCCCAAAAAATAACCCTAAATAATTTTGATGTAATGAATTCAAAAACTATTTTACATTATATAATTCAATTTTTTTCATGTGTCTAAAATTATTTTCGTTATTAAATGTGATTCATTTAAGAAAACAATATTTTTAACATAAGAGGACTTTTCCAAAAACATTATCTTTCATTGTCAATATTTATTATTTATATAATACATTAAAATTATTAATTATAATTAATATTAATAATTTTAATATTGAGGTTACAATTATCTCATTTAAATAATTTTTATAATAAAAAGAGTTGTTTCATATAAACTAAGTCTTGTGTGCATCGTACACCAAGTTGATGTTGCTTGTAGTGCAAGCCAAGATGGTATTGTATGTATCACAAGAAAAGATGGTATTTAATGTGAAAGGAATGTTTGACATAATGTTTAAATATATATATATATATACAAAGAATTATTTCCAGTATTATATCAAATTTAAAAAATTGAAAAAATAAATTCATTCGGAAAAAAAATTCTAAAACTCGTGGGGTGTTAGAGATCAGGAACATGTGAATGAAAATAGGCCTTACACCACACCTTGTTTGACACTTCAGAGGGATATTATTTGGGAATTTACAATACCTTTACAAACCATTTTCAAGGATTTGAATAGAATATGAAAATAAATAACCCAGGATAAATATAAGGGGTTATAGATTAAAGAAGTGTTTTTCATGATTTAGATATCCTATAAGTAATGTTTCATAAATATGTGGTGTTATAATAAAATAAGTGTTCCTCACACAAAAATATATTGTGTTATTCAATATCATCAACTAGAAGGAACTGGTTTAACATTGAATGTTTCAGATGTGGGATGTATGGGAATTATAAAAATCAATTTCTTAAGTAGAGATTACATAAAGAGAATATGAAAGGTGGTATGAGTATTGACTATTATTCGAAAGATAAAGAGATCTCAAATGACATGTAAAAGGTATGGCTATTTTAATATTATTTTTTTCTTTAAATATAAGAATAATTATTATATTCAGGTTGATGAACTTTAATGAATTAATCTTATTTTATATTCTAGGATAAGTGGTATTAAAAAATACGATAATAAATTATGGGTAATGGTTTAAAAAATAAAATTGTATAGTTGAAGTGTATATGTTTTGGAAGTCAAATTTTATGTTATATGAATCATGAAATATATAATTATTTTCAATATAAGTTTTTCATTATGAAGTGAAAAGGATATGTGGAATTGTTATGAAGAATTGAAAAAGTGATATAACTGAAAGGTGATATATTGAAATTAGGGATGTTAACACTTAATTTGTTCTAGATGAAGAGACAATTATGCTTAGCTTAGATAAAGAGATGATTGATTTGGATAAATTAAACCAGATAGAATTTATGTCCTCAGAACTCATAAAGTATTTGTTCAAAATGTGGACTATGTTATCATTGATGGATTTTACAACATTTTTTGATTTAGGTAATATATTTAGAAATCATTCAAATAAAAAAGAAACATGTTTTCAAAAAGGATTTAGGGTACTTCAGGTTATTATAATGTTTCAATAGAATACATAATAAAAGTATTCACATGTTTGGATTATAACAACCTAGAGTTAAAATATGATATATGGGTGTTCATTGTTCAGTTGATATATTTAAATTTATTCATATGTTTTTATTTTCATAGTTTTAGAAGGGTTCCAAGGTAAATCATTTATGGAATGGTTTATTTTAAAATTTAGATTTGGTTTTAGAGATTAAAAAATTATCTCTTTATATATAATTTTATGAATATTAGATAACTTAAACTAACCATTTTTATTCTGACACTTACAGATGGAGTTTCCTATCATTATATTTATGAACCACAAGATCTGTTAATGCTTTCGAGATAAAAAATCACCTTTATTTCTCTGAATAATAAGTGAATTGGAAATTGAATAAGGTGAAAAATAGGTTAAAATTGTGATGAAAAAAATAAGTATATATTCAAATTAAAATTATTTATCTTTAGGGAAATTATCTTGGAACTAGAAAGGTCATCCTAGTATATTCCTTTTTGATGAATCAAATTTTCCCTTAGATCATCATTGATTACTGGATGTTTGATTGTTAACATTTTCTTGACCTTGTTCTCTATCACTCTCCATAATAACATGATAGTTATATTTCACTTCCATTTCCATGTTTTCACTTGAAATAAATGTTCTCTTATAAGGGAACCTAGTAATGAGTTAAATTGGTTATAAATTATGGCTCCCACTTCACATTATTTAAAAGAAGTTCTTGTATTCATTTTTACTATGTGGGTTTCTATAAAAATAATATTAAAGTATTTGACTAATGAAAATCCATATGAATATCAAGGGAAAATTAATTTTAATGTAGAGGGGGAATAATGTAACACCTTGAGATTTTGTGAAATTATATTTCCTAGTAATTTTATTTTTTTGATAATTCTCAATTCATGAAACACTAAATATAGTTTTTATAGAAAATGACTATGTTTGAATTGTGTAATACACAAAAACAAGTTATTATTTAACTAAATGGAACCCTTATATTAGCTAGTAGAAAACAAAATATTATTTTGGGATTGTATTACACACAATACTGCATTCCTTCAATACCTTTCATTATACAGAATATCTAGTTTTACCAAAATACCATATACTATTAATTTTAGTATTCAAATATAATTATAGTTTCCGCCAATCCATTGGAATGGAAGTTATGAATAAGGATATCTAAATTGGGAAAATATTATTTAAACATGTTTATAAAATAAATCCTTTGGTTATAAATTAGTATAATTGAATGAAAAAATTATTTGAAACTAAAGAAATTACTTTTCTATGAAAAAACAATCTTTGTACTAACACAGTTTTATCTCAATAATTTAAACAAACAAAATTTATTTAATTTTTAAATAAAATTTATATATTATATATTTTCAATAAATATTTTTTATACTCAACCAATATATTTATTGGTAAAATATAAGAATAAATCCAATTTTATGAATAATAATATGTTTTTATAGAAGGTAATTTTACCACATTTAATTGAGAACACGTTGTAAATATTATTTTAGGAATTTTTATAAGTTTCATCTGAAAAAATAAATTTAAATTTTTTAATATGAACATAAAAAATTTATGTTGGGAGAATTTTGGGTATTTATTTGGGAAGTATCGTTTTTTTATTAATGGTGCAAAACACATATTTTCTATTAACGACTTCTCCTTCATCAAATTTATTTATGTAGTTAAATTTTATTTAAATATGGTTTTAAATTTTGTTTAGATTAATTTTGCATCAATTAATTTAATTTATTATATTCAAACCAATTTAACATTAGAACCAATTTCACATTGAAATTTAATATTAACAAATCAATATCTTTTACATTTTTACTTTTAAAAACTACTATGTCATCCCATTTTTGGGATTAATTTTAAATTAATTTCATCCACCTTTATGATTTTAACTAAACAAAGTGGATTATATATTTGAAATAAAAATAACTTATATTTTATAATATGTTCATGTTAGTTTTTGACATAAATTATCAAATAAAATGATTAAAATTAATTATAGTGATTACGAGAAAAAATATCTTAACAAAGGACTAAACCATAAACATGAGGCCAAAAATAAACTATATATTGTTCCAAAATCAAATTTATGGAACGTTTTATAGCCTATACTCCCTTTTAATATATTGGAACCATTATTGGATCCAGAAGACGTAGAAAAAACATGGCTGGAATTCCCTTTTCAAAATTTACAAGAATATCACACCTCCTCCACTATTAAAAGAAACATAGTTCTCCCACTTATTCAAACATGTCAAGGTATTTGGATCAGAAAAAATCTACTTAAATATACTTCAAAAATCCTTCCCTTCAACATAGAATTATCAATTTTGTAATAAATCCAACCAAGGAAGCCCTTTGGTGAAAACAAAAAGGAGTTACCTAGAAAAGAGGCAAAATCCTTCCACACGATCTTTTTTTATTTAAACTTTACTATCCCAAAATTGTTATATTAAATGATTATATATTAACATATTTATCCTTAATTTACTGATATTATTTTAGAAATTGTTTTATACCTATAGAAACACACACTTCAGTCTAATGGGTAACGAACATATCATTCTGGTGTGTGGCGAACTATTGCCTCACAAGATGATGTTGTTCATTTTTCCTATACCACCTATCATGGTTGGGAATAATTATGTAAACTCTAGTTTTATATTATATGTATGTTATTTATTAAGTATTAATTATTATTCAAGTATTATATAAATCATACCTTCATTCTTTCCATTTTTCGTGACAAATTAAAACATTGTTTGTGGATGTGTGGACTACCGCCTCCTCAAAGTGATGTGATTCGTTCACTCATTACAAGGAATGTATTAAGGAGGTGTCTATTAAAAATATATATAATACATATGAAATAATAATTCTACAATAACTAAATTATATATATATATATATATATATATCCTTATATTCCTTTCTTTCAAAAAGATAAATAAATTGAGACAATGTTCATGCGTACGTACAACCTATCATCTTTATAAATGTTGTATTCAATTTAATAAATCTATATTTTATAAATATTTATAGTCTGATTATATTATATATATATACATAATTTTTAAATTTTTTAAATAATTAAATCTCTTTCTAAGTAATTTTATCATGAATAAAAAGTTACAACATATATGAAAACCAAAGCGGTTACTACCCAAAACAACGAATTAAATGGAATTATAAAGAAACATGTCATATAAAGTTATAAGTGAATAATATATGGTATTATATATAGGATTATTTTTTTGTTATATATATAATAAACTTATTTTTATTATACAATATATTTTTACATGTAGGGAGAAATTTAGGACTTAAAGTAAGTGTTTTCTCGTCTATCATTTATTTATGTGAGTCTTATGCCTTCATCACAATTCAATTATATTTTTTGGTCTATATAATTCCCATGAATGTATTATATGATTATTATAATTTAATTTATGTGTATTTATATATCCATATTATTGACTTTTTTCATGGGTTTTAAATTTCAACATTTACTAATTCAATAATGTAATTTTCATCTCATTTTTTCTTTTTTGAGATATATTCAAGGTCCTGCACCTATATTTTTCTATGGGGAGTATGTAATATCCTTTTAAATTCTATATCATGTGTCTAATAATTAAATTATAATTTAATCTTCTTGTAATTTTATTTTCTAATGTTTATTTGGATTCAAGGTTACCAAATTGGTGATATTTAATTTCTACAATCTCATCATTTGTCCCAATTTTTCATGAATACGATTCCATTGATGAAATATTATGAACCATATCTCAAGAACACTCATGAATTTTCTTCTTCTATCCATGATATATTTATCTATTAGTACCATTTTTCCACACTTTGGTACTAAATATAATTAAGAAAATGTTTTCACATAAATCTGACTTCATTTCTACTTTCGGTCAAATATCTATGTTATTTAAAAACAAATTTTTCTAAAAATGTTTTAAATAGTGATTTACTATTATCCTATTAAGTTTAAATGAAATTTCAATCCATGTTTTAACATTTTAAAAAGGTTTTTATAAGGAATATACTTCTCATTTTATAACTATATTACTTTTCTAAACATTTAAGGTGTTAGTGGAATGTTCGACATGTACGGACTAACCCATTGTCCTAACATTCATTTCCATAAACCATAGTATGTAAGTTTAAAAGGTTATTTTTTAAAAAAATCCTAATAATATGTAAATTTTGTAAATTAACAGTGGTTTAAAAAGGGAATGGTTTTCAAAGAAAATTCCTATTAGAAATGATATTAAATTATTTTCAAAGCTATTATAAAGAAAAGGTTTTCAGAATGTTTTCAGAATTCATTTATAATTTTTAAAGATATTTTAAAATAAAAAAGGTTTTAAAAATGATTTATGTTTTAAAAAAAATCAAAGAGGAAAATATATTTCCCTCAAGAATAGTTTTTTATTAAATTAAAATGCATTATTTATAATTAAATAATTTTTTTAATGGTTTTATGAATGTAATTTTTAAAGAGATGATATTTACCTTAGAAATGTTCCATATGATCTTTCAAAATTATTCTCTATATATTATGGAATAAATTTATATAGACTATTTTTTATTGGGTATATAATTCAATAATACCATTTATATTATTTCTTGAATGGATTATGTCATGATGGAATGATGTTTATGACACTCTTTCCTCTTACAAGGGTTATAAGATTTTAAAAAACTCGCATTTCAATGTGGTATGCATTGGTGAAATGATTATGTGGCCTATCTCTTTTCCATAAGCAATGATATAATAAAATTTTAATGATAATCATTTCATTTCATGGGTTATGATATGATGTTTATGAAACCCATCCCTTGTTATGTGTCATCATATGATGTAGGTTTTTTTATCTTGTGGCATATATATATATATATGTGTGTGTTATTATATGTGATGGGTGTGACCCATATCTCCCTCCAATGCATTGGATAAAGATTTATATTTCGTGGTATGATGGTGGGAAACAAGTATTAGGGCGTGATCCAAAATGGGAAATAGGTTCATATTGATCCAAAATGGGGAATCAGTGAATCTTGATCTAAAATGGGTAATTGGTGTTTGCTGATCCACTATAGAAAGATGGGGAAACCCGATCCACTATGGGATGATTGGGAAACCTGCTACACTAAGTGAATTTGAAGAAACCTGGTCCACTATAGGATGAAGGGAAAACCGAATCCCTTAAAAATAAAGGACTATGACAGGGGATAATGGTGTTTCCCACCCAGTAGGTGTAGTCAAAATGAAGTGGCATGTTATGTTTTGGAAATGATCCTTTAATTATAAGGAATGATGTTACAAGATTATATGCCTGCCAAAAATTCTAAGTATTTTTCCTTTTAAATTCTATCATGGTTCAAGTTATTGATTAAATTATTATTTTGTTCCTTGTAAACTATAATTTTTATGCAATGTCTCAAGATTATGATATTTTTATACAGGGCATGATCTTCAAATATTATGCTCATTTTATAATACCCATATGTTCATGTTATTCTAATGTATACAATTTATTTACCCTTACCAAGGAGTAAAGATCAACCCTTTCTTATGTTTTCCATCCCTAGGTTGTGAAGAAATTATTTAAATAGTATTACTAAAGGGGAGGATCTTTTAGAGAGATTTTGAATATCTTTCACCAAAACTACAGAAACGTGTTCCATATTTCCAGTGGCACAAAACTATTATGGTCTTCGAGCATGTATTTATTTAATGTTATAAATATTATTCTAAATTAATTTAATATCAATGTTTTTTTATTCCAGGGTCACTATACTTGTGAATATATATCTTATTATAAACAATGAGATAAAAAGTTCTAAAAATATCTTTGATCAGTTTTTTATTAAATCATTCATCCATTCCAAGTATATCAAAACTATATAACTAACTTTTATCAAAATAAAACCATTATTACCTCACCATATATCATACATTAAACCTAAGAATTATCCATAAATCAATTAGTTATTCTCTATTATTTATCCCCAAAAATATAACATTCTCAAAAAATTACTTTCCATTGTTATTGGGGACATTTAATATATGTTTCCAAACCATTGAAAAATAAATACTAAAGAAGGATCCTTATATGTTTCACGTAACCCTCCAAAAAATATAATATATCAAAAGAAATAATTATTCAATAAGAAAATAACATATGATACTAAATAGTCCTTTGAAATTGAAATAAATATTTAGAAGATTTCTAAGAAGATATTTAACAAACATAGTTTTGTTATCCATGATTTTAAGTTCGTTTGTTGAGTGAATCAAGACTAAGGTAAGAGTTTTTGGTAACTAAAATTTCATTCCTTGAGTTAAAAAATTCTTCATGAACTCTTTTATTGCGATATTAATTTAATGCACCTAATGAACACACTTTATTGAATTTTTTGAAACCTCAAACTTGATTCACATAGTTGTAACTAAACCTGGTTGGTCACATGGCCCCAACCACACCACCTTATATGTTAAAGTCTATTGACATGTAGTGAGTTAACCTGGTGTAATAGAGGGGAGAATATACCCTTATGGTCAAAGTATAGCACAATTATATAATCCTAAAAAACAATAGTAGAATCACATGAGGTACCCAAGAAGTTAAAGAATAAAAATACAACATATAAATAACCATGAAATATAATCCGAAATTTTCATATACAATTATATCTTAGAATAATACACAAAATATAGGTAAAACATGTAAATATGAATCTAGTAGATTAAATCTATCTAAAATTAAGAAATACTGAAAAGAAAGTATCCCTAGATCAAATCATGAGCCATAGCCCAGTCTTATGCCCCTCGACTACTATGCATAAATAATAATTAATCTAAAAGTGGGTATCTTTCCCTATATATAATTGTATCCATTATGTATATCTCTGGAATACCACAATATTTTTTGAATTATTTTATTCGAATTAATTTTTTCTTTTTGATATTTTTCATTTCACACAACACTAAATATAGATTATTTTATATTAAAGAAATAGGTTTGTCAGGCATTATACACCACAAGAATTTAAACATATATAACAAAGACATAAACATTAGCCTTCTCTACATGGAACACTGAGGTTAATTTCATTATACACAACAAATACTTTCCTCAATAGCTTGCGTAACACACAAGACCGACGATTACAGCGCAATAATATATTATAAAAATATGTTTATTTAATATAATAAAATATAATCTAAATTTTAAATTAAAGGTTATGAATTGTGTTATCTAATTTTTTTAAAAATATTGTTTACACAACATAATATGAATTCATTGGTTACCAATTAATTATTAATTAATATAAAAGCTGATTGAATATAAAATGAACTATTATTATATCCACAAAGCTATTTTACCATAATAAATTATATTAAATAAAATTATCGATTTTTATTAATTTAATAGATATTCTATATATTAAATAAAATAATTTTGATAATCATTCAATATATTTGATAGACCTAAGATAAGAATAAACCAAATTTTATTCGTAAAACCCATATTTTTATTAATACTGTTTTACCACCTTTTAATGGGGAACCCATTTTAAATCCAAATTTTAAAACTTTAATAGACACAATAAATAAAAACAAACGTCATATTTTAAATAGAAACATAAAAACAATGTAAGGATATTTTTTTATTTTTTTGTGATGTTTCATTTTTTTAATGAATAGTCAAAATTCATAATTTTAATTGAAAAGTGACTTTTAATATAATTTTTTTATAAGATTAAATTAGGTTTCAAATTTTTTAAAATGTCTAAATATATAATTTTTTTTATCAAGTTATCCAATTTAGGTAATTTGAACCAATTTCCCATTGAAAATGCATATACAAACATAACATTCTTTTGGTTATTTTTATTTTAAATATATGTATTGTCATCCCCTCAGTGGGATTAATATCATATTAATTTTATCAACTTATGTGACTAGAATTTGGAAAAATATATTTTATATTTAAATTCATAAAAATTTATAATTTCAAAAAATTTCATTCTATCTTTTGACAAAAAAATATTAGTGAATGTAATTGAAATTAATTTTCTCAATTATGGTTAAATTAAGAATAATAAAGGACTAAACCATAACCTTAAGGACCAAAAAGGCATATAAACGTGTAAAAAATACATTGGGTGACCTTATTTAGACACTCTCCAAAAGTTTATCATATTTTTATCATTATTGGATCTACCTACAATAGGAAAAACGTTTGTGGAATTATCTCTTCAAATATTTACAAGAGTGTCACTCCTCCTTCCATATAAAATTCCAACAACATTCCCTCTCCTTCATAGCTCTCAAACCACTATGCTTAGAAAATATATATTCAATATACTTACCAACATTCATACATTCCTCCAAGAATAATCCACTTAGTAAAAAAGATATCAAAGGAATACTTTTGTCCCAAATCAAAAGAAGTTACCCGATTTTGGGTAACATCTTCTCTCAAGCTCTGTTATTTTATTTTCCTTCTCCACCACTCCACTATCTTTATTCCATGATTTAATGACAATAAAAATATCATAAATATACTACTGGGTTTTTATGTGGGGTTTTCAACCTACACTTACACATACCTCCATCAAATAGGTACCAAATATACTTTTTATGTGTACAATAAACTTCCCCCCACAAAATGATGATTGTCCAATTTTCTTTACCACCTCTCATGGTATAAATTATGATGGAAAATAGATTTATAAATATTATATATAATATTTATTTTTTATTTAAAAAAATTATTCCTTTTCAACACATATCTCTTTACATTCCATTTTAGGTAAATATGATAATTTTGTTTGAGGATGTGTGGACAATCTCCACCTCAAAGTGATCTGATTCGTTCACACACTACATGGAATGTATTAAGAATGGGTTTGGTGAAATTATATTATAAATATAAAATTATAATAAAAATTTAATGATATTATATACATATATAAATATATTTCATTTTCATTATTTCTTTCAATGTGATAATATAAACTAAAAAAGAATTCATGCGTACGTACGGCTTACCATTTCATGAATGGTGTATTCCATTTCATACATCTATACTATATATAAATTTATATTAAAAATATAATGAATATAAATGATATTTTTATCATGTTTTATATTATGAAATCCAAATAAAAGTATAATTAACAACGATGTAACAAATTAAGACACATGCGAAGAACAAATCAAATATTATCTGATGTGAAACCATAACATTGGATGGTAAAAAACCAAGTAAAATAAAGATATAATAAACCATATATGGTATTAGATATTAATATATAGCTCCTTAAAAGATTTATAATAAGTTTATATTTATTATAAAGGTGGTTATCACAAGTACAATAAGAGTCAAGAGACATGGTAAGGGGATATCATCTCACTTTTTATTTCTATGAGATACCATCTTTATTCACCACCCATTACTTTTTAGTGATGTGTATACCTCCCATGGATGTATACATTGAATATTATACTTATATTTATTTTTATTCACATATCAATTCTATGTGCTTTTTTTCATGGGTTTTAAGTTTCAAAAGTAACAAAATCGGTAAAAAGAATCGTCTCAAATTTCCTTCTTTGAGACTCATCTTTTTTTATGCATCGAATTTCTTTTCAAAAGTGCATATAATTCCATTTAAAATTTTATGTCATGAATATAGTTATTTTATTGATATTTTAACGTTTATGTAATTATAATTTCTTACATGGGTATTTTCCTTAAAAGTTACCAAGATATAACATTTTATTGACACAATCTCATTACTTTTCAATTTTGATAATGTTTATACTTCCTTTGATGAAATATTTTGATCAATATCTCATTAAAGCCCATTAGTTTTCTTATTTCATATTTATTAAATATATATTCATTTATTGGTACCATTTTTCTACACATTTATAAATAATATTGTTAATAATTTTTTTTAATAAATCCTATCTTTATCCAATATTCAGTTAGATATCTATATCCCTTCAAAACCATTTTTTGTAAAAATTGATTCCAAGAATATTGTACCATTATCCTATAATAATTAAAATTAATTTTTACTGTTCTTTTATTTTATCAATCTCTTCAATAGAATATATATATTAACTTTATTAACATGGCATTTTATCTATCATTTTTAACATAAAAAATGAATGTTCTTTTTACCTCATATAATATTTATAGATTTACCTGCCACAATTTATTTAAAGATTTAATGGCATTGTTAAAATGAAAAAAAAATTAAATAATTTATTTAGAATTTATTTTCAATGAATTTTTTTTATATTTTTTTCATGCTTCTTTAATATGTTTTCAAAAAAATGTTGCATAAAATATTTTCAAACTTCTTTTAGATGTATTCAAGGAAAATTGCTTCCAATTTTTGTTAATCTTTTTTTATACATTTTCAAAAAAAAATTGTTCTCAGAATGTATTCAATCATATTTTTCTATGTTTTCAAGGAAAACATTTTCAAAATTTTGTCAATGTTTTTGCATATGTTTTCACAGAATTTTTTTTTCAAAATGTTTTAAGACATATTCCTATGATTTAAAGTATTTTCAATGAAAAAAAATTATAAAAATCAATATTATTTCATATGTTTTCATGTAAAAAATTTTTCAAAACATTATCATTCCATTATATAAATTTTCAAATTGTTTTCAATGAAAATTGTTTTTAAAACGATTTGAAGCTTATTTTATAAGTTTTCAAAGAAAATGGTTTTCAAAATTATTTCAGTTATTCTTTATAAGTTTCCAAGGTATTTTCTATGAAAATTATTTCAAATGGTTCTATGTATTAATGGAATTTTTTAAAGAAGAAATAATAGTTTCATCAAGAAATGTTTTTTTAAAGATATTTCAAAATTATTTTCCACTTAAGATGAAATTCGGTCATGTTACTCATTCTCTTATAAGAAATGATCTAAAGGTTCCATTCATATAATTTATATGAATAGATTATTCTTAATTTCATTACCTTTATGAAATATGTTTCTATTTCATGGGTTATAGGTTTATCAATTTTGTTCCCATTTACAGGTTATGATTTTGATGAAATGATTATGAAACTTGTATCTTTTTCCATAGGTTAGGATATGTTTACATTTTTTATGATGCCCATATAATTTCATGGTCTATAATATTATTATTTATGATAATTTGGATCATTCATGTATGATTTCACTATGATAGGGGTGGGACCTATATCGCCCTCCAATGCATGGGGTAATTATTTATATATCATAAGACAGACTAAGATGGTCTTAGGAGAATCGGTGACTACTAAGATGGCCATAGGAGTGAACCATGACTTTCAAGATGGTATGATAAGTGAATGTAAGCAACTAAGATGTCCATGGGAGTGATCCATGTCTACCAAGATGGTATGGTAAGTCAACGCATACTACTAATATTGTCTTGGAAGCGATTCCTTAGCTACAATGGAAATCATATTATATGCTTACGTTTGTTCTATAATTACATGTTTTATTCCTAAGTTATTATTTAATGGATTATGTTATTTATTTTCTTATGATTCATGTCTTATTAACTTCCAATCTATATAATGATCTCTAATATGCAAGGTATGATCTTCAAATGTTATGCTCTTGTTTTGTTCCTTTTTTTCCACGTTTTCCATTTTCATTTTCTTTATTTTACTTAAAAACCTTCTGAGATCACCCCTTTATTATGTTTCATTTACCTATGTTATGAAGAAAGGTTTTAGGTAGATGTACTAAATGATGAGATAATTATATGATATTTTGAAGATAATTCACTAGGATATAAGATTTTGATCCCATTTTTTCCAAAGACACTAAACTATTACATTCCTCATACATGTATTTTTTGTAATGTAATAAACATTCATATGAAATGATGTTGTATCCATGTATGTAAATAATGGGTCTCTATAGTTGGTATATAATGAAAGGTTTTGTCAGCATTTAGAATATTTTATGATAAAACTTTAGTGAGATTTCTATGTATATTTCTAAGGATATGTCTCGAGATGTTTCTATGGATAAGTATAAGGCTGAGTAAATATTTAGGAAAATGTCAGGGAATTTTGGTAAAGGATATGGTGATTATTTTTTAATAAATACATACCTATATAAATAATAAAAGTGTATGTGTCTCTGTCATAGATGTAGATAGGATTTAAAACTCCTAACAATGTTCCAAGCCTAACTCGGGGTAATATGGTACATAACAATGGGCCTTTTTTGCACACATGGTTTGAAATTAACTAGTGATATGATTTGGGAATTCAAAAACACTACACAAACCATTATGAAGTATTTAAATATAAGTTTATTATAATAATACTTGGATTAACATAGGTTAAATAAGTTAAAAAATGTTTCATAATTAGAAATCCAATAAGTAATTACTTCCATGATGATGTAGTTTTCTTCTTTGATAAGTAATGCCCACACAATGCTTCTGCATTTAGTCAATGGTGGTAACTAGAAGGAACTGGATTAATGTTGAATGTGAAAGATCATTTTCAAATGAGTAGCTAAGAGGGATGATCACTGGAGTGAGATATTTTGTTATCATGACTGATTAGTTTTCACAGAACATGATTAACAACATTTACCTTAGTGAAATCTCAGACTCAAAAAAGTAAGATAAAAAAGGATTTTGCTGAGATTTTGAGTAATGGAGACCATAGAGGAATGAATATTTGGTTTCCATTATGTCAAGAATGTTCAAATAATGACCAAAGTGAATGTCTAAGAAGAACAAGATGATGTTTTTATTTTTGAAAAGATGGACACACATCAAGTGATTGTAAGGAGAAAATGAAGAGTTCATTTAAAGAAATGGATGATAATATTGTCCTCCCTAAAACATCATTTAAGTCTAAGTGTTTTATGAGTTCAATAAATGGTAATTAAACAACAAAATGTATCAAAAAGAAATACCTTTAGTAGGATCGACAAGGCAGTATGAGTAATGGTTACATTACTGAAAATGAAGAGACTTGAAATGAAATGTGAATCGTAAGAGGTATTAAAATGAGGGATCATTATCATTGTCTTAAAGATGAATTATCTAATGTTTTTATATATTTTGATTCAATAATTTTGAAAGGTGAAATATATAAGCATTCTTTTGTTTATGTTTTTGTTACAGATTTACAAGAACACATTGAAAGGTTCTGATAGAATATAAAAGTGATATAATGGCAAGGTGATGTCCATGGAAAAAATTTATTAAGGTAAAGATAACAATTAATTAGTTTCTTATTTTATTATAATGTTGTTTGGATAACGATATGTGGGATATGAATAAATAAATTGGATGGTAGTAATTACCTTGGAACTAATTAAGGACTTATTGATAAGTAGTTTATGTTATCATGGATGAAGTTTACAACTTATGGGATTTATTTATTATAACTAGTAATATATGTAATAAGGGATAATTCATGTTTTAAAGATGAATTTATTGTAATTCAGGTAGTTTCCATGTTCCAATATAATTTTACAATGAGGGTGTTCAAATTATTAGAATCTGACAACCAAGTGCAACTTTCTGATATATAGGGGAATCAATGTTAAGCTGATTTCATGACTCTGTTGATAAAGTTTATGATTTTCATCTTTGAGTAGTGTTATAAGGTTAACCATTTATGAAATGTTTAGTCAAACTTTTGAAAAATTATTTATTCACAGAGTTTGTTTTTAAAATATTGGTCAAAATGATACTTAGTGATTAACCTTCTTTCAAGGGTTTCCATCTTATTTATGAATGAAAATTATATTTGTATGGTTTTAGAAAAGGACATCATGTATGTTGGGTGAAAACCAATCATGGTCAGCAAGGACAAATGTCTTGAACCCATGACTAAAGGATGATAAGGATTTTATACATACCACTGTCCTACATGATGTCCTGGTTAATTTATAATTATTTTTTATGAATAATTATTTACGATGAAAAAGTAGTGTTACTATTTTTTCGAGATTATTTAATAAACCATATTAATTTTTTATGAATATTTTTAATTTTAGTTATACATTTCATTATTTTATGGTCCTGAAGATCTGATAATTTTTTATTTTATCACTTCAGGCATCAAAATTAATTTCAAGACTTCCATTACATGATGTAATGGATGAATTACAAATGGATAAAATAAAAACTAAAAATGGATTTTTGTTTATAGTAATATATCATGTATATATATTTCATTTTATTCTTGGTAAATAAAATAATTACTTAATGTTAGGATAATGATCAAAATAAATTGTTTTGTCCCAATACCTTACTTTTTTTGATCCAATGAAATTTTAAATCATCACATATTTATGACTTTGAGGCCCTCAAATTTTCAATGATCATTTAATTGTTTGTTATCGATGACCTCAATCACTCCCAACAGATTTTCACATTTTTCATCCATGTCCAATCTTCAATCCCAACCTATGTTCTCATATGTGAAAACCTAATTATATTTTACCTTGGTTAACCGTTATGGTCCCAATTTTACCTTCATAAGGGAAGTTTTAGTATTCTATTTATGATCTTAGTTTCAATGAATGAAACATTAGATTATTTAACATTTGATAACTCATATGAATTCATATGGATAAATTAATTTTAATTTTGGTATAATATACACCTCAAGATTTTGTGAATTATTTTTTTAATTAATTTATCCTTTTTGATATTTTTTATTTCATAGAAGACAGAAGATATTTAAATTTATATTGAATGAATATGTTTGATTTGTGTTATATGCAACACCAAGTTAATCATGAACTATAAATAATATAATTTTTTTCATTTTATGAATGGAATAATGAAGATATTTTTCATTATATGAAACAATGACTTTCATTGATTCCTTGCATAACACACAAGACTGAGGTTTATGTAATAATAATATATTATCAACATATGATTATTTAATATAATAAGATATAAACTAGATATTAAATTAGATTTTATGAATATTATTATCTAATTTATGAAAATAAATGGTCTACACAATATAATATGAATTAAAAGGTTAAAAATTAATTATAATAGAATATGAAATTTGATTGAATATAAAAAGAAATATTATTATTATCACAATGCTATTTTACACTAAGAAATTAAATTATATACAATTATTAAGTGGTATTAATTTAATATATATGATATATATTCAATAATATATGTTTTATAATCATTCAAAATAATTGATATATAGAAGATAAGAACAAACCCATTTTTATTCTTAAAAAATATTTTTTTAATGTAATTTTATAGTTATTTAATGGAGAACAAAATTTAAATAACAATTTTGGTAGATTCATATATAAATAATATGTAAAAACAAAATTCATATTTCAATGAGGGAAATATAAATTAGGTTAGGATAATTTTTTTTCTAAATGGATTCATTTTTAATGAATAGTTAAAAATTTAGAATTTTAATTCAAACCTACATTTTCGTATAATTTATTTATAAGTTAAAATTCTATTTTAAAATTTTTTCAAAGTCTAATTAGATAATATATTTTTAAAAGTTATCCATTTTTTTAAATTTTACAAACTTTACATTTAAATTCATGTAAAAACATAGCGAACTTATGATCATTTCTATTTTAAAAACCCGCAGTGTCGCCCCGTCAGCAGTATTAATTTTAAATTAATTTGTTCCACATTTATGATTGGAATTTGGAAAAATTGACTCAATATTTCATAATCCTTATAGTTCATAATTTTTAATATTTACAAAAAAAATTATTACAAAATTAATTAGTTAATTTAATTAAAATTAATTGCATCGATTAAGGTTAAATTAAGCTTAATATGGGACTAAACCATAACCTTAAGTCCCAAAACGACCTATATAGTTGTCCAAACCCCATTTGATGTACATAATTATAACATAACCCCAATTTTATTTTATTATTAACATTATTGGATCCATATTCTACATTAAAAATGTGGGTGGAATTCTCTCATCAATTATTTACAAGAGTTCCACTTCTCCTACCCTATAAAATGCCATCACCACTCCCTATTCTTCACACTCTTAAAGCCTTTTAGGATCAACCATTATCTTCTTAATCCACTAACCAACTTACCCACCAAAGAGAACTATTCTTGAAATACCTGTAAATTATATATCTTTTGTGGAATACTTAATATAAGAAAAAACAATAGACGCCCAAAGACCGTATTAGTTAAGTGTCTTTGGAAACTTGGAATATAATCTTTTAATCATTGTGAAAGTTATTCAACATCTCTAATAAAGATCATACCCTATTGTTTCCTACCTAAAACATTTATTTATATCCTATTGAAAAGAAAACAAAAAAAGTTTGAGCTCAAATGTTCAGTAAGGGTAAATATGCTGAAAATAAAACAAATGATATACATTTGAATGCAAAAACCTGAACATAATGATTTAACATCAAAATATTGAGTCATTAAATAAATCTTGGCAGTGTGTAAAGAATAGATAATAAAGGAAAATTAACCATGATAGAATTTCGTTGGCATAAAACATGTAATTGTGGAAAACTAATAAGAACTTTATTTGATTTCTATATTAGCCAAGGCATTGCAGCCAAAACAATCATAGTGGACGAAGTCCATTATTGAACAGGTTTTACTTGTCGTTCTGGCCCAATATTATTGAACTAGATTTACTTTCCATTCCATACATGTCTATCTCATGAGATATAAATCATTACCAAATGCATTATATGGAGGTATAGGTCCCACCCATATCATAATGAATCCATTCTTACGTGTTCCACAAAAACATAGAAACATTCTCCATAGAATAACCCATGAAATCAAAGGGGTTTCTTAAACATAATTCCATCATAATTGATATAAAAAAATGGATTCCCTAAATAAAATTCCATAATAAACAAAATAAAATAATATTAATAATTTAGATAGAAACATAATACTACATAATCTTAGATTAAAATAATTTAGATAAAACACTTGAGCTTCGTTCCTGAAGAAAATATCCTTTCTTCTTTAAAAACGTTTTCCGTTCACAAGATGTAAGGAAATTTTCCAAGAACATAATTGAGTTGAAAATAAACTTGTAAACATCTAGATAAATATTCATGTAAATGAGTCATTATTAATATTTAAAAACTATTTCATGCCTTATAAGATAAAATACATTCTCCTTGTACTTTTTCCAGAAACATCAAAAAGTACCTCGTATGGTAAAAAATAAAGATTCCTTAAAAATCATGTAGTAAAAGTCAAAAAGGATAAAATGGATTTAAAAATATATAATAATAGTACACATTTTATGAAATTTGTTTTTAGAAAACATGGAAAGGGATGACAAATATATACCCAGTAGATACTAACAAAGAAACAATCTTGGATAAAATGAGATTTGAAAAGTCATCCCTTACCTTATGTCAGTTTTCCTTTATATGTGTCTAGAACTCTTGTATAGTGGTTTTAAACATATTATTTACTTTATATAGAACAATAACAATATTTATTATATCATATAAGTTTCACTTATGACTTTATATTACCCATTCATTTGTCAATTCTATAATAATACAACAATTCGGCTAATAATCGTTTCATTTATCGTACGTGTTTGGACTTGTTATTATTTGTATGATTAATTATATCACAATTTAATGAATTTCATAATGTAAAACATGATTTATATTTCATATATTCAGTATATAAATATATAGAATAGATCGATAAATGTAATGGGATACACCGTTAATGGAGACGGTAGGTCGTACGTACGCATGAACGCTATTTTCGTTTCCCGAATAAATTGAATGGATGTGGGTAAATGAAATATATATATAAAAATACAGTCAAATTATTATTTCATATTTTTCATGATTTATTTTGATATAGTTTTTATAATTATTATTTAATTGTTAATGGGGAGATTGAATCTCATTGTGTCTCGGAGAAGGTAAGTCGTACGTACGCATGAGCGACGATATCGTTCCCATAGCT
Source organism: Viscum album (assembly GCA_963277665.1). NCBI lineage: Eukaryota > Viridiplantae > Streptophyta > Magnoliopsida > Santalales > Viscaceae > Viscum > Viscum album. Next base: position 437,165,670 of record OY728155.1, on the reverse strand, counting down.
GTCAAACAGTATTGAAATGGATGGTGTATAATATCTCAAAATTATATGCAAGTTATAATAATACTATATAGTTATTATTTCCTCCATTATAATAATTCAAGTAAGTTGTTGTTGAAAAAATAGATTACACCACGGTGTAGAGATGGTATTCCGTACGTACGCACGTGTGATGGTTTCATTTTTCTTAGGATGGACATAAGGTGAAATAGGGTTTTTATACTTCCAATAACATATAATTATGTTAGTTATACTAATTTTATTATTTTATAATGAATCAAATATATAGGAAATTGAATAAGAAATAAATTTCAAAGAATCAGTAAAATGGATTACCTCTTCCTCGGCATGCCTCCATTAAATTTTCTTCGTACGACACTATAGTTGGTGTTTTGAGAGTACCACCACCTATAGAATGTAACTAGGGACGTTTAGAAGAGAAATGGGAAAGGTTATTCAATGAATTAATGATGAAAATGGTGTGAAGAGTAGAGGGACTAAGTTCCCTTTTATAAGATAGGAGAGGGTCACCTTAGGAAAGTTCCAAAATATTAATTTATTATAAATTCAATTTCAATTTAAATTAGTCAGAAACTGATTTCATTCTATGATATGTTAATTTTGGTTCAAATACCCATAATTAAATAATTTTTTTACAATTTTGGAATATTTTTATCCTTATCTCTTTGGTTTTACCCTTATTTTACATTTTTTACTCTTACTGTGATATCATGTTATTTACCCATTATGGGTTAATGTAATTACCATATCATTTTAAAAAACCAAAAAAAAGTTATTTATGACATATTTAGATTTATATTAACCATTTTTACGAATATTATATTTTTAGAAATTTAATATCATTGAATTAACTATTTTATGTGTTATGTGATGAATTATGTCAATTTTGGAAACTATTCATACTTGACTTTTGAAAAAAACCATAACAACCTTATGAATTCCAAAAAAAAGACGTAAATCATCCCTAATATTTCAATTTCATCCAAAAAATTTATGTATGGAATCAAAATGTTGAAATTAGATTTATTTTAATATTTATAATGTCATTTATTTGAATATTTCATTAATGAGGTAATCACTACATCATAATTGTGTCATAAATAATTATAATTATCTAATGTATAAAATTTAAAAATAAAAAACCATGATGTAGAAAGTACTTTTATATCTCTAATTACTATTTATATACATATATATCATTTATATAAACCTCTATTAAAATCTATTTAGTAAAATATATATGTTTATTTTATAGTTATTGTTCCTTTAAATTATTTCTTATAAATTGTCATTTTCACATCCAACTGAATCCATGGGGTCCCAAAATCGACCCAAGGATTACCATGGTCTGAAATATCTCATAAAATAGTATTATTACGTGGGTTAGGGTAATTTTATATTATTATAATTTTATTTTTTACCATTATTACCAGATTTACCCTTAAACCATGGTAGATAAAATAATTTCTAAAGTGACTATTCATAATGTCCAAAAATACTAGGTACCAATTTAAAAAATTTAAAAATTATGATTCCAAATTTCGAATTAAATTTTATAAATTCAAAATATAGATGTTTCAAAAATTAATTTAAAATTAATTTTCGTTGTCAAAACAAAAAAGATTGTTTTTAAAAAATAATAACTATCAAAAGATTGACATGTGTTTATGTCCAGTTTAAAATTGAAATTACTTCCAATGAATAACATTAGATTGACTGATAAAAAATTAATTCAATTATCATATAAATACAATTAAAAATATAATCTAACTATATAAATAAATTAGATGAAAAAGCAGTTTTAAATTAAAAAGCAGTATTTTTCACTATTCATTAAAATTTGAATTTGATCAGAAAAATACAACAATTTCAACAAATTCAAATTATTATGTTCTGATTCCAATGTAGAAGTTTAATTTTTCAGATTGAACAAATAAAAGTATCAAAAACTAGATTTAAAATTGGTGTGCCATCAAAAAGCGGTAACACATTATTTTTTTGAAAAATACTTCTTTTATCAAAAAAAATCCTTTTGTTTTTAAACCATGTTCTATAAAATGTGAAAGATGAACTATAATGTTATTAAATAAAAAAATTTGTTAATACTATTCATAAAATCTTGTTTATATCCCAGCAAATAATAATATTTGAAAAATATATCGTTGTTTATTGAAACTTGGTATCACGTACAATGAAATCTATCAAGGAATGTCACTCTTGCATGTAACACAGGCCTAGTATGTATTACGTGTAGTGAAAGATTAATTTAGTATTGTGTATAATATTATCAAAACATAGTTCATTTATTCATTGAATATAATCCATACACAGTGTTCCATGAAATCAATTCATTCAAAAGAACATAAAATTTTGTGCAATAGAAACCAAGTATATTGTTGTGTATACTGTAAGATAATACGGTATTGCATATAGAACAATCTAATCTTGGTGTAGTTTACAAAACAAGAAATAAATGAAATTAAAAATAATTTATCTCATAAAATCCCTGGGTGTTACATTATACCCCCCTTGAAATGAATTTCACCCCCAAAATTCGTTAGGGTTATAAATTGTTTTCTACTTGAAAGTTATTTCCTGGAAACCCACATTATAGAAAGGGATTCAAAGACATAATTTAATAAAAGTAATGTTCTAAATATAAAGGTTAACCAATGTAACTCATCACTGAATTTCCACCTAGGAGAACTTAGGTGGGATGTGAAAACATGGATATGGAAGACAAATATAACCATCAAGTTCAGATGAATAGTGATAGAGAAAAAGGTTTGGAGAGTGTTAACTACCAGAAATCCATAAATCTGTGATGATTTAAGGGACCATCTGATTCATCAGATAAGAGGGTACTAGGATAACATTTTTCTATTTTTATGTTCATTTCCCTATAGATGAATATTTTTTTTCATAAGGATAAATACTTACTTGATTTTAGTGTAATATCAAGGTTGGTCATTCCTTGATCAATTTCCACTTCATCACTTATTTGAAGAAAGAAAGTTGAATTTTTCATTCATGAAGTGTTAACATATCATATTATAGAATTATAGGTCATTCCATATGTCTCAACAAAAATATTGGAACAAATTACTAAATATGCATAAGGCTGCCTATAGTGAGATAATACATTATTTCAAAAAACATGAACAAGAATATAAATTATTCTTTCTATAAATTAATAACATTACAATCCTTATGAAAACTAAAAATATACAATTTTAGAAGGAGTTAAACTAAATCGACTTAAAATTTGTATCCTATATCTCATTTGATAGTTCTTGGTTGTCACATTCCAAACATTTAAATAACTTCATCACGTATTCTCTTGAAATATGATAATAACATAAATTACCATAGAACCTTAATTACAACATGCATTCTATCAAAATTAACTCTTTCCTTGCACCAAATATACCATTTATTATATATACTGAAACCATGATATCACTTTTTCCATTTATCTTTCATGAACTCATTTATACTATCAAACATTTTATTTTCTCTGTATCCCTTCACTATGAACATATCATAAGCTTTCCAAAAATATTTCAAACATTTTTCTTGGTTACCAGAGACATTTAATAATGTAAAATCATAATAGACCAATACATAGATATTCCAATATTCCATAATACTATAAATGAGATTCGACAACAATATTTTGAAATCCCATTACAAAAAAACTTGATCATTCTAATACTTCATAGTCAAAATCTACATCTCCAATAGTGATCGCATTTGAATTCACTTTGTCTTTTCCCTTAAGAGGTTGTTGATGTCAATCATCCTTGACCCTTGTATTAGGAAATTGGTTATAATAATGCATCATTTCCTCGCACTTATAGCATTGATGTGTTGGTGGTGCGTTCTCGGTAGTATTTTCACCATTCACATCTTTATCAATCTTTTTCCCATTACTTTGGTACTCAACTACTCGATGACCTACTTTTTCACATATGAAACATTTTCTAGTCCATTTATGTCAATATCCACCATGATTCTTTCCACACATTGTGAATAAGGAAATATTTATCTTCTTCTCACCATTATTTTGTGATTTTACCTTGACCTCCATCTTTCGTTTCTTCTTAAAACCATGAGATGGATATATATCACCAAATTCCAGTTCTACCTTGATAGAACGACACACAATCCCTTCATAGATACTGATGTCTCTTATATATAATGCCTTTCTAAGACTTGGTTTTAAGCTATTGAAGAATCGATGAAATTTACTTTTGTGTCAGATGATACAATCAGAAGAATACCTTCCAAGTCTTATAAAATTATCCTCTTATGTACCAATAGATTCATCATCATTTTTCTTAAGCTCAAGTAATTCATTTTAAATCGTTTTTATATGAATATGAGTGAAGTAATTATTGAAATATAAGTTCATGAACTCATCCCATTCCATGTATTCAATTTCATCTTGTGGCCTTGTATTATTTATTAGAGTCCACCATTGTTCTGCTTCACCTTCTAAATGATAGACATTCAAAATGAACTTTTCATGTTCTGGACAATGATAAATGGAAAATATATTTTCAATGGTACTGATCCATTGTTCTACAACATGTGGACCAGAAGACCCACTGAAATAAGGTGTATGTTTCCTCGTGAAGGACTCAAAACAATGTTGTTCCCTTCTCTGATCATTTGAGTGTACCGAATGATTCATATATTTTTTAAGTATGTAAATAAAAATTTTCATTCCATGTCTCAAAACATTTGGTTGTTCAAGAGGATAATCATTGCATTTCCTAGTGCATTGATCATTAAAACAGTTCTTTCGGGTTCCTGCCATCATATAACCCCCAAAAGAATAGTGTGAGAGGAAAAATCAAACTAGTAAAACAACATACTCAAGGTGGATTACCTTGAATATCTAGCATCTTAGGTTTAATTATATGTTATTAATGATTGATACTATAATTTTAGTACTGTATAATATAATTATCCTTATCCTTAGGGACATCTTGAGATATACCTTTGAAATATATCTAGGGATCTCACTGAAGTATTCACATCATAGTTTCAAAATTATAAATAAATCATCACTTTGATGCCAACTATAGAGACCACAGATTGACATACATTGAAATTACGTTTCTTTTTTTGAATACATAATTCATAGAAAAAATAGATTCCCAAATATCGTATTAGTTTAGTTTCTTTTGAAACTTAGAACATGTCTTCTATTCATAGTGAAAGACCTTCAACATCTCCCATAAAGATATTCCCATTTTGTATTACAGCCTAAAAAATATTTATATCCAAGGTAAATGAAAACATAAAAAGTGTGAGCTCAAATTCTCAGTAAGGGTAAACATGGAGAAAATAAAAACAAAACATATAAATTTGAATGTAAAAACATGAACATAATGTTTAAATATCAAAATATTGAGTCATGAAAAAAATCATGGAAGTCTGTAGAGCATAAATCATAAATGAACATTAACCGTGGAATAATATAATTGGAATAAAAATGTAATTTTTTAAAACTAGTAAGTACATAATATTATTTCCATATTATCCAAGGATTTGCTTCTAAGACCATCATTATGGACGAATTTCATTACTAAACTCAATTTACTTGTTGTTCCAACCCTTTATTACTGAAATAGATTTATTTTTCGTTCTATCCATGTATATCTCATGAGATATACATCATTACCTAATTAATTTTAGGGAGATATAGGTGTCACCCTTCTCATAATGAATCTATTCTTACATGTGCCACAAAAACATAAAAACATTAACCATAACATAACCAATGAAATAAAATGGGTTTCTTAAACATCATTACATAATAATTGATATAAAACAAATGTATTTCCTAAATAAAATTCCATCATAAACTCAAAAAATCATATTCATAATATGTATTGAAACATAAACCTAAGTAATCTTAGATAGAAAATAATTTTGAAAAAACACATTATCTTCATTATTGATGAAAATATCCTTTCTTCTTCAAAAATGATTTATTTTCTCATAATGTCGTGTAATTTTAAAATAAAATAATTGAGTTGAAAATACACTTGTAAATGTGAAGAGGAATTCTCATAAAAATAAGTCCTTATGGAGATTTTGAAACCGTTCATTCGGTATAAGTTAAAAAACATTCTTCCCGTACTTTTTCTGAAAAAAGTCCAAAAAGTACATCGTATATTAAAGAAATGAAAGATTCCTACAAAACCATGTAGTAAAAGTAAAAATGAATAAAATTTACTTCAAACTTAAATAGAATAATATTAAATATTTTATGTTAATAGTTTTAAGAAAACATGCTTGTGGATGATAAATATATCCCCAGTAGATACTTACGAATAAATAATCTCGTATAAAATGAGATTGGAAAAATTATCCCTTAACTTAGGTCTGATTTCATATCTTTGTGTTTGAAAGTCATGTAAAGTGGGTTTATATATATTATTAACATGAACCAGAACCACACGAAAATTTATGATATCATATATGATTTACTTATGACTTTATATTACCCGTTCATTTGTCAATTCCATGATAAAGCAACGTTTTGGGTAATAATCGTTTCATTTATCATACGTGTTTGGAATTTTTTCTCAATTGATTACATATATCATGATTTACTTATTTAAATAATTAAAAACATTATTTATATATCATATATATTAAGTATATAAATATTTATAATATATCAATAAATGTCATAGAATACACCATTTGTGGAGATGGTAGGCCATACGTACGTATGAACGCTATTTTTGATTCATTATTAAATTGAATGGAAATAAGTAAATGAAATATATATATACACATAAATTAAAAATAATTATTATTTTATTTATTTCATGATTATTTATTATATATACTTTATAATAATTCTTTAATGGTTAACATGGAGAATGAATCTCATCGTGTTGTGGATACGGTAAGTCGTACATACGCACGAGCGACGATATCGTTCCCAAAGTTATTAAACGGTATTAAATTGGATGGTGTATGATATCTCAAAATTAAAATCACGTTATAATAATCATATATAGGTATAATTTCAACCATTATACACATCCAAGTAAGGTGGTGGTGAAAAACAGATTACACTATGTTGTGGAGACAGTAATTCATACGTACGCATGCACAGTGATTTCATTTTTCATTGGATGGATATAAGGTAAAGTATGGTTGTTTCATATTTATAATAAAATATAATTATATGAGTGATATTGATGCTATTACTTTATTATTATAAAACTAAATTATAGGAAGTAGAAGAAGAAATAAATTTGAAATAATCGGTAGGAGTGATTACCTCTTCCTCGAAAGGCTCCTTTAAATTTCCTCTTAAGGCACTAGAGATGGTCTTTTGGGAATACCAGAACCTCTAAAATGTTGTTAGGTAAGTTGATAGGAGAAATGGGAAGGGTTTTCTATAGAATTAAGTATCAAATGGATTGAAGATGAGATAGAGTAGGTTCCCTTTTATAAGAGAGGAGAGGAGCACTTTACGAAAGTTCCAAAATGAAAAATTATTATAAATCCAATTTCGATTTAAAATTTTCCAAAATAAATTTAATTATTAGATAAGATGATTTTGGTTCTAAAAACCATCATAAAATAATTTTTTGACATGTTTTGTATATATTTTTATCCTTATATTTTAAGATTTACCCTAATTTTACCCTTTTTAATCTTACTTTGATATCATGTTATTTACACATTGTGGGTTAATGAAATTTCCATATCATGTCAAATGAACCATAAAAATTTATTTATGACATATTTGGATATATATTAACCATTTTAACTAATTATATATTTTTTGGATTTTAATATCTTTTAATAAACAATTTTAAGTTTTTGGTTATGAATTCTGTCAATTTTATATACTATTCATACTTGACTTTTTTAAACAAATTCATAAAAACCATATTAATTCAAAAGAAAGAAATTGAATCATCCATAATATGTCAATGTAATCCAAAAATGAAATTGTATGACATCAAAATGTTAAAATTATATTTATTTTAGTATTTCTAAACTCATTTATTTGAATCATTCATTAATGAGGTAACCACTACATTATAATTATGTCACAAATAAATATATTTATATAATATCTAAAAATTTTAATCAAAATACCATGATTTAGGAAATATTTTTATCTTTATAATTACTATTTATATACATAGAGATTAGTTATATTAACCTACATTAAAATTGATTAAGTAAAAGATATATGTTATGGTTATAATTATATTTTCTTTAAATTAATTCTTATAAATTGTCATTTTCACATCCAATTGAGTCTAGAGGGTCCCAAAATTGACCCAAGGATGAAAATGTTTAGAACTATCTCATCCAATAGGATTAGTACATGTGATATAGTAATTTTATATTGTTATAATATTATTATTTACCCTTATTACCATATTTACCTATTAACTATGCTAAATAAAATAATTACTGATGTTACTATTCATAAAGTCAAAAAATAAAAGGTACCAACTGATAAAATTCGAACCTTATGATTCAAAATATGGAATACAATTTCCTTAATTCAAACTACATAAGATGTTGTAATTAACATAAAATTAATTCTCGTTTTCAAAACCCAAAAAGCAGGGTTTTAAGAAGCTAAAACTATCAAAATATTGACATACGTTTATGTCCAAATTAAAATTGAAATTACTTCCAGTGATAAACATTGGATTAAATTATGGAAAAATAATACAATTAAATAATTAAACCAATTAAAAAATAATCTAAATATTTAAATAAATTAGATGAAAAGGAATTTTTGAATAAAATTGCAATATTTTCACTATTCATCAAAATTTGAATTTTATCAGAAAAATACCAATATTTCAAAAAAAAGAAAATATTTATCTCCCTATTCCACTTATAAGGACCCAGCCTTAAACCTTAATTAATCTTGAGTTATTACAAGATTACACATTGAGGATCTTTTCAGGTTTAGAGTTTTAGAGAATTAGATCATGAAACTTGCATTACATTCCACATTTAAACAAAGTGGTTACATAAAAGACAGTATTCATTCTTCCCATCAACGGGAACATATTTAAAATAAAACATGGTTTCTTTCTTGAAACATCCTTGACACTATCATCACATCATGTACCCTTCCCTTGACCTGTGAAAAACATTTCAAAAACATGGGATGAGCATAAAAAGCTCAGTAAGGGATATATAGATATGGAAAGGAAACATGAGTACATGTATACATAAGAATGAAATCATACTTTACCCATAAAACATAGGCATATCAAATCATGAATAAATCATAGAAATCATAAGACATAATGGTAACTTGAGGCATTCATAACATTCTTACGTAGGGAGTAACCCTCTTGGTTACATTTGGAATACCCATCACAGTATATTCCCTAAATCTCTTCGGAGAAACCTTAACGTTTCACTCCTTCGCGTTACCCAATGCATTGGAGAGCTATATCGGGCTCACCCGCCCTTAGTTTATCACGGAACCACCCGTTCTTCATAACAATGCCCAAGAACCATAACATAATCGTATCACATAAACATGAATAAAGGAAACATAACATTTCCACATTTCAATCACAATATAACATTTTAGGATATTGAAATAATGAATCCATTCAAAAAGAAACCATTTCCAAAACCATTTAAAACATTTAATAAAGAGATTTTTGAATCAAAGTGTCCCATACCACCTTGAAACTTTTAACATTTTAAACCCTTAATATCCATATAAATAAATCCTTAAAACCATTTTTAAAAAATGGATATTAATAAGAACAAATAATTAAAACATTTAAAACGATATTTTGGATAAAGGGGTTTTACCAAAATTAGAGACACTTGAATACAATAATCAAGGAATAACATTTAGTCAGAACTTTATAATATCATGAGAATAAAAGGATTCATGATATAATACTCCAAAGGATAGTATATACACCATATAAGAGTGAATTGGTGCATAACAACAATGAACCCTCAATAGAAATGTCAAATGTGACGAAATCCCTTATAAAGAAGGTATCCTTAAATTAAGGACAAATAAATCTAAAAAATATGTGTGACAAATATATATACACTCAATATAAGTGGATATTATGTGTAAAACAATAAAAGGTCATTCACACATATTCCATGGATGACATATTCAATGACTACAAGTTGAACCCAAAGAAAACGAAATTGGGTTAAAAAGTTCCCTTGACAGCCTAACGGCATCACATCAAAATGCGTTGATGAGAGATAAAAAGTGTATCTCATCACTTTGACATAAAATTTACATCAATAAGGATATATGAGAACATATCCCAACATAACAATATGTAAATTAAAAGACCCAACAAATGAAGTCTTTTAAAAAAAGAGGAGGGTGAAAGGTTCCCTTACCGACTTGGATATCTTTCAAAACATACACCCCATGAAAGAAGGACAATAGATCATTGATGTAAATACTCATAAATGAAATTATATTACACAAATATTAGAATAATGGGCAGTACATACACCACTCAATGGAATTTGTGGAAAATGTATCATAAATCTCACGGGAATAAAAGTGAGGTGAAAACTCCCTTACGAAAACTCGGCAGCCAAACGGCACCACATAAAACTTCCGAATATGGATTGATGAGATCAAATAGGGTATCTCATCACATTAAAATAAAATTTACAGCAAGAGGAATATAAAATAACATCCCCCAACATTACAAAGAGGAGCCTAAAAGAAGTGACATAAAGGAGAGTACTTAAAAAGAAAGAGAGAGGTTAGATCTCTTACGAAAGTTCGGCAGCCTAACGGTGCCACTCAAAACTTCCAAAATGGATTTATGAGAGAGAATAGGGTCTCTCATCACATGAACATAAAAATTACAGTAGGAGTAATATAAAAGAACATCCCAATCATATGAAAGATGAGCTTAAAAGAAATGACATAAAAGAGTGTACTTTAAAAGAAAGAGAGTTGTAGGATCCCTTACCTCGGGTCCGACTTGACTCGATCGTTCTTTAATCTCCTGAATAATAAACTTGAGTTAATTTATAATTCTTTAAGAACCTTTTTCAAGTTCATTATTACTTTTATACCACTTATTACCATGTCATAAGCATTATGTAATCATTTAAGTTAATAATATTTGTTTTGCCCATATTTGGTTCTTAAGTCGAAAGTGGACTTCTTACAATTACATGTTGTTCGTGTGGCCAAATGTTTATTATATCCAGAATTGTATTCATGATGTAGATATCATATATTTCATATATATCCAGTATATCTATTAATTTATAACGTTACATAATCATTTAGAGGTAAGAAATGAAATGCACTGTTCATGGAGACGGTAAGCCGTACGTACGCATGAACGCTACTTCCATTTCTATTTCGTATTTTATAGAATGGAATAATAATGATATAATGGTATATTATAATTCCAGTATAATATCATATATAATATCATATTTCCATCCTTTATACATCCCACATATGGTATTTAACGAATCAAATCACTTTGAGGGGGCGGTAGTCCGCACTTTCTTAAATGAAGATATCGCGTATACCCATAATGGAAGCCATAAAGGTAAGACAAAAATGAAAAATACAGAAGCATAAATAAAACATAAACATATTATATATCATATATAAAAATAGTGACATCATAATGGCCACCTTTGAAGGTGTTAAATGAGTGTTGAACAGTCATCGTTTCGGGAGGCATAATTTCGCCATCCACGGAAACCGTATGTTCTTTAACCATTTGATGTAGTTGTGTGAGAGTGTAGCTCAAATAAATCTTATAACAACATACTAGTATATTTAAGATACTGGTTTTGTTACAAAAGAAGTAAATAAAAAGAGTTTAGGGGGTTGGAGAAGCAAAATAAAACAAATGAACATGAGAGAAAGAATTACCTTTTAAAGTGTAACTCCTTTTGATTTGAGCCTAAAGGCTTCCTTTGAAAGGATTCTGCCCAATGTGAATCCTATAGGATGAGGATAGGTATGTGGAGAGAGTAAATGGGCAGGGGTTGGACGAGCCAAAGGCTTGAAGAGTGTGTGAAATGAGGTAGAGGTGGGGGCCTTTTATAAGAGGAGAGGAAGGGAACTTTTGGAAAGTAAAGAAATATTACTTTACTTGAAAATGTGATTCGGTTTTAAAAGGTCCCACATTGATATAATTCGTGGATATGGTGATAAGGGGTCGAAATCCACTCATCCAATTGGTTTTGGACATGTGTAGTTCATAGATTTTACATTATCGTTCTATTTTATTTAAATCGTCAAATAATGATGTCATCGCTGCATCATTATTATGTCATAAATAATTAAATTTATTCAATGTCTAAAAATTATTAAAAAAAATACTATGATATAGGAAATCATTTTAGATTTACAATGACTATTTATAATCAATATTTGGACTTGTATAACCCCACTTAAAAATTGTTTTTGTAAAACATATTATGTTTGTGTCATTTTCACTTTAACATTAAATAAAAAGTAATTTATGTCATTTCCCAAAAAAGTGGATCCATGGGGTCCCCAAGTTGACCCATGGCATGTCATGGTCGGCCATGACACAACCAATGAGGTTGGGACATGTGTCTAGGTCATTCCATTTTATTAAAGTATTATTTATACCTTAAACTACCCTAATTACCACTAATCGTGATTAAGAACATAATAAGTTACTATTCACCAAAAAAATTATTTTAATCTCATTGAACCACATTTTACATACTAATGACAACCATGTATGTCGTATTTTCAAAATTAAATACACATTAGTGGTAAACTTTCATTTAACTGAAAAATCAGTTTGCTTGATTATCACTTAGTGGTTTCACTATTCATCAAAAATTGAAGTTTTTCAGAAAATTACCAAAAATTCTCCCTAAGGTATATTTGATATTCCGAATTCAAAAATGATGTCCGTTTTACAAAATTCAAAACATATCAGTCACATTAATTAATTTAATAATTAAATCCCGCTGTCAGAGCAAATAGCGTGTTTTTATAAAACAATAAGTATCAAAAGATTGACACTAGTTTAAGTCTGATTTCAAAGTGAAATTAATTCCAACAACCACTATTGGATTTAATGGTAAAAATATTTTCTAATTTCAATTTAAAACCAATTCAAAATATAATCTAATCATATAAATAAATTAGATTAAAATGTTGTTTTGAATTAAAATACAACATTTTACACTATTCATTAAAAAAATGAACTTTATCGCAAAAGATATCAAAAATTTACACAAAGTAAATTTTAATGTCCCGATTCTTAATAAGAGTTTTATTTTGTCCAAAAGAATGTTTAAGAGTTAACAAAACTATATTTAATGACGGTTCTCCATCAAAAGGTGATAAGTGAACCTTTAGTGAAAACTTGGGCATATACGCCTAAAATTTAATTCTTTCCTTATTTTAAGCCTTTAGCTTTTATTGGATAAATATAAAAACATTTAAAAACATATATAATCATATTTTAGTTATTTCTATCCATTCCCGCCATTACAACGGCTACATGTTAACTACCATTTGAAATAATATTATTTTATTATTTAGAGTGCAACGTAAGATTCCCAAGAAACTCGTTGTTGCGTGTTGGGTACGCCATCGAGTATAGCGTCCCCTTTAAAGTCATATTAATATTTTATTCACAAATATGGATAAATATGAAAATTTCATATTCATTATTTACCTGGGGTGTTACATCCTTCCCCCCTTTTGGGAATTGCGTCCTCGCAATTTTAAAATTGCGCTTGGAAACATCCTTGAAAGTCCCACATCGGAGAAGAGTCAGTAAAACAATCACTTTAAAATAAAGAAAGATAAGTACAAAGGTCACCCGAGTTAACCCATACTAGGATTCCAAGTATGAAAATATGGACATGGAAGAAAAAACAAAGGGTCATGTTCTGATGGAGAGTGATATAAAACATGTTTAGGAGAAAGTTAACCACGAGAAAATCCCAAACTTGTGTTGGGTTAAACGGTATTCGATTCCCCAGTAGGAAAAGTTAATAGACAACATTTTTGTTTTAAGTTACTTTTTATTGAGGAATTTATTCATAAGGAAGCATAATCACTTATCATGTTGACTTTCAACTTTTACTAGATTCCTTAGTCAAACTCATATTTTTTCCAAAAGACGAGTATTTAGGGAGACTTGTTCGCATTAAGAGTACTATAATCAACTTCTAGAGAATCAACTAATCCCCAAAAGAGAACTATATACATCCCATGTTTTTAGGCTTTAACCAAAACCAAAACCAAAAAGGTTAGTACAAGATCAGATAATCCATAAAAGGATAACCCCTTATAAAAAGAAAATCTATTCTTAGTCTCCAAAATTTGTCCAACAAAACCCAAATTTCAACGAGGACCATCCGATAAACAATTTGTCCATAAAATTCTTCAAAGTAAACCAATATAAGATTGAAACCCAAATATTTGAAGGATTTAGTCACATAGTCTTCCAAGTTAAATCGTAACATTTATCTCCAAACAACATCAGTTCCTCCTAAAATATCGTTTTGAAAAGTAATTAACCTAATCACATATCCTCCATGCTAGGTTAATCATTTTCATAAATAACGCAAAATCAACTTACTCTTAATTCATAAAATCATATAACTAGAATGAATCAGTCAAACTAACCAGGGACTTCACGTAGTCTAGTGGTAGGCGATAAATACCAGTCGCACATTGGTTGTGGGTTCGATTCCCGCAGCTTTGTCCGACGCGACAGGATATCACACGGTCTGCGTGTTGTCCTTTTTCCAAAACTATATAATTCATAAAACATTCTCCAAAATGAGATAAAATCTTCAAGAATAATCATAACATATTTTAACCTCAAGTTTATCTCATTCCTTTCATTTTCCATCATATCATAGAGTAACCCATAATTACCTCAAAAGTAAGGATCATATAAACCCTAATGGTTACCTTAATAATTATTACCTGAATTTCCACATCGAGTTGGCCATCTCGTACATGATGCATTAGAGAACTCACCAAGGTTGAAGTGATTGATCATGAATCCTTGATAGTTGGTTTAGAACAACTATGAGATTCCTTATTGAATCCCCCATCACATCCAGTATCTTAATCAGAGAACCACCACAGTTTTCTTTCAAACCCATTGTCACTTTGGTGCCTGCTAGATCCAGCCATTTACTAAAACCAAAAAGGTCAGTGTGAGTATATCAACAAAACCATCATGTACTAATGAGTAAGATAAACACTAAGATATACTTACTCATTCACTTTATCTAAAACTAGGACTCTTTCTGAAATCCTAACCATTATGGTAATGTCACTTATGCTTAAAGAATACCCTAACCTCTAAAGTTATCTAAACCGACCTTTGATACCAACTATAAGGCCCCGTCCTTAAACCTTAATTAATCTTCAGTTTTTACAAGATTACACATTGGGGATCTTTTTAGGTTTAGAGTTTTAGAGAATCAGATCATGAAACATGCATTACATTCTACATTTAAACAAAGTGGTTACATAAAAGACAGTATTCATTCTTCCCATCAACGGGAACATATTTAAAATAAAACATGGATTCTTTCTTGACACATCCTTGACACTATCATCACATCATGTACCCTTCCCTTGACCTGTGAAAAACATTTAAAAAACTTGGGATGAGCATAAAAAGCTCAGTAAGGGATATATAGATATGGAAAGGAAACATGAGTACATGTATACATAAGAATGAAATCATACTTTACCCATAAAACATAGGCATATAAAATCATAAATAAATCATAGAAACCATAAGACATAAAGGTAACTTGAGGCATTCATAACATTCTTACGTAGGGAGTAACCCTCTTGGTTACGTTTGGAATACCCATCACAGTATATTCCCTAAATCTCTTCGGAGAAACCTTAACGTTTCACTCCTTCGCGTTACCCAATGCATTGGAGAGCTATATCAGGCTCACCCGCCATTAGTTTATCACGGAACCACCCGTTCTTCATAACAATGCCAAAGAACCATAACATAATCGTATCACATAAACATGAATAAAGGAAACATAACATTTCCACATTTCAATCACAATATAACATTTTAGGATATTGAAATAATGAATCCATTCAAAAAGAAACCATTTCCAAAACCATTTAAAACATTTAATAAAGAGATTTTTGAATCAAAGTGTCCCATACCACCTTGAAGCTTTTACCATTTTAAACCATTAATATCCATATAAATAAATCCTTAAAACCATTTTGAAAACATTGATATTAATAAGAACAAATAATTAAAACATTTAAAATGATATTTTGGTTAAAGGGGTTTTACCAAAATTAGAGACACTTGAATACAATAATCGAGGAATAACATTTAGTCAGAACTTTATAATATCATGAGAATAAAAGGATTCATGATATAGTACTCCAAAAGACAGTATATACACCATATAAGAGTGAATTGGTGCATAACAACAATGAACCCTCAATAGAAATGTCAAATGTGACGAAATCCCTTATAAAGAATGTATCCTTAAATTAAGGACAAATAAATCTCCAAAATATGTGTGAAAAATATATATACAATCAATATAAGTGGATATTAAGTGTAAAACAATAAAAGGTCATTCACACATATTCAATGGATGACATATTCAATGACTACCAGTTGAACCCAAAGAAAACGAAATTGGGTTAAAAAGTTCCCTTGACAGCCTAACGGCATCACATCAAAATGAGTTGATGAGAGATAAAAAGTGTATCTCATCACTTGGACATAAAATTTACATCAATAAGGATATATGAGAACATATCCCAACATAACAATATGTAAATTAAAAGACCCAACAAATGAAGTCTTTTAAAAAAAGAGGAGGGTCAATGGTTCCCTTACAGACTTGGATATCTTTCAAAACATACACCCCATGAAATAAGGACAATAGATCATTCATGTAAATACTCATAAATGAAATTATATTACACAAATAGTAGAATAATGGGCAGTACATACACCACTCAATTGAATTTGTGGAAAATGTATCATAAATCTCACGGGAATAAAAGTGAGGAGAAAACTCCCTTACGAAAACTCGGTAGCCTAACGACGCCACATAAAACTTCCGAATATGGATTGATGAGATAAAATAGGGTATCTCATCACATTAAAATAAAATTTACAGAAAGAGGAATATAAAATAACATCCCCCAACATTACAAAGAGGAGCCTAAAAGAAGTGACATAAAGGAGAGTACTTAAAAAGAAAGAGAGAGGTTAGATCTCTTACGAAAGTTCGGTAGCCTAACGGCGCCACTCAAAACATCCAAAATGGATTGATGAGAGAGAATAGGGTATCTCATCACATGAACATAAAAATTACAGTAGAAGTAATATAAAAGAACATCCCAATAATAAGAAACATCAGCTTAAAAGAAATGACATAAAAGAGTGTACTTTAAAAGAAAGAGAGTTGTAGGATCCCTTACCTCGGGTCCGACTTGACTCGATCGTTCTTTAATCTCCTGAATAATAAACTTGAGTTAATTTCTAATTCTTTAAGAACCTTTTTCAAGTTCATTATTACTTTTATACCACTTATTACAATGTCATAATCATTATGTAATCATTTAAGTTAATAATATTTGTTTTGCCCATATTTGGTTCTTAAGTCGAAAGTGGACTTCTTACAATTACATGTTGTTCGTGTGGCCAAATGTTTATTATATCCAGAATTGTATTCATGATGTAGATATCATATATTTCATATATATCCAGTACATTCATTAATTTATAACGTTACATAATCATTTAGAGGTAAGAAATGAAATGCATCGTTCATGGAGACGGTAAGCCGTACGTACGCATGAACGCTACTTCCATTTCTATTTCGTATTTTATAGAATGGAATAATAATGATATAATGGTATATTATAATTCCAGTATAATATCATATATAATATCATATTTCCATCCTTTATACATCCCACATATGTTATTTAACGAATCAAATCACTTTGAGGGGGCGGTAGTCCGCACTTCCTTAAATGAAGATATCGCGTATACCCATAATGGAAGCCATAAAGGTAAGACAAAAATGAAAAATACAGAAGCATAAATAAAACATAAACATATTATATATCATATATAAAAATAGTGACATCATAATGGCCACCTTTGAAGGTGTTAAATGAGTGTTGAACAGTCATCGTTTCGGGAGGCAGAATTTCGCCATCCACGGAAACCGTATGTTCTTTAACCATTTGATGTAGTTGTGTGAGAGTGTAGCTCAAATAAATCTTATAACAACATCCTAGTATATTGCAGATACTGGGTTTGTTACAAAAGAAGTAAATAAAAAGAGTTTAGGGGGTTGGAGAAGCAAAATAAAACAAATGAACATGAGAGAAAGAATTACCTTTAAAAGTGTAACTCCTTTTGATTTGAGCCTAAAGGCTTCCTTTGAAAGGATTCTGCCCAAGGGGAATCCTATAGGATGAGGATAGGGATGTGGAGAGAGTAAATGGTCAGGGGTTGGACGAGACAAAGGCTTGAAGAGTGTGTGAAATGAGGTAGAGTTGGGGGCCTTTTATAAGAGGAGAGGAAGGGGACTTTTGGAAAGTAAAGAAATATTACTTTACTTGAAAATGTGTTTCGGTTTTAAAAGGTCCCACATTGATAGAATTCGTGGATAAGGTGATAAGGGTTAGAAATCCACTCATCCAATGGGTTTTGGACATGTGTAGTTTATAGATTTTACATTATCTTTCTATTTTCTTTAAATCGTCAAATAATGATGTCATCGCTGCATCATTATTATGTCATAAATAATTAAATTTATTTAATGTCTAAAAATAATTAAAAAAATACTATGATATGGGAAATCATTTTAGCTTTACAATGACTATTTATAATCAAAATTGGGACTTGTATAACCCCACTTAAAAATTGTTTTCGTAAAACATATTATGTTTGTGTCATTTTCACTTTAACATTAAATAAAAAGTAATTTATGTCATTTCCCAACAAAAGTGGATCCATGGGGTCCCCAAGTTGACCCATGGCATGTCATGGTCGGCCATGACACAAACAATGAGGTTGGGACATGTTTCTAGGTCATTCCATTTTATTAAAGTATTATTTATACCTTAAGCTACCCTAATTACCACTAATCGTGATTAAGAACTTAATAAGTTACTATTCACCAAAAAAATTATTTTAATCTCATTGAACCACATTTTACATACTAATGACAACCAGGTATGTCGGATTTTCAAAATTCAGTACACATTAGTGGTAAACTTTCATTTAACTGAAAAATCAGTTTGCTTGATTATCACTTAGGGGTTTCACTATTCATCAAAAATTGAAGTTTTTCTGAAAATTACAAAAAATTCTCCCTAAGCTATATTTGATATT
The DNA here is from genome assembly GCA_963277665.1 of Viscum album. NCBI lineage: Eukaryota > Viridiplantae > Streptophyta > Magnoliopsida > Santalales > Viscaceae > Viscum > Viscum album. Next base: position 437,146,225 of record OY728155.1, on the reverse strand, counting down.
CCAAATTCAAAAATGAAGTCCGTTTTACAAAATTCAAAACATATCAGTCACATTAATTAATTTAATAATTAATTCCCGCTGTCAGAGCAAATAGCGTGTTTTTATAAAACAATAAGTATCAAAAGATTGACACTAGTTTAAGTCTGATTTCAAAGTGAAATTAATTCCACCAACCACTATTGGATTTAATGGTAAAAATATTTTCTAATTTCACTTTAAAACCAATTCAAAATATAATCTAATCATATAAATAAATTAGATTAAAAAGTGGTTTTGAATTAAAATACAACATTTTACACTATTCATTAAAAAAATGAACTTTATCGCAAAAGATACCAAAAATTTACACAAAGTAAATTTTGATGTCCCGATTCTTAATAAGAGTTTTATTTGGTCCAAAAGAATTTTTAAGAGTGAACAAAACTATATTTAATGACGGTTCTCCATCAAAAGGTGATAAGTGAACCTTTAGTGAAAACTAGGGCATATACGCCTAAAATTGAATTCTTTCCGTATTTTAAGCCTTTAGCTTTTATTGGATAAATGTAAAAACATTTAAAAACATATATAATCATATTTTAGTTATTTCTATCCATTCCCGCCATTACAATGGCTACATGTTAACTACCATTTGAAATAATATTATTTTATTATTTAGAGTGCAACATAAGATTCCCAAGAAACTCGTTGTTGCGTGTTGGGTACGCCATCGAGTATAGCGTCCCCTTTAAAGTCATATTAATATTTTATTCACAAATATGGATAAATATGAAAATTTCATATTCATTATTTACCTAGGGTGTTACACCACTGATGAATTTTATATTTTCAAATTGAACTTATAAATGTTCCAAAACAATATCTAAAATCTGTGCACTATCAAAAGGCGGTAAAACTGCATTTTTTAAAAAATACTTCTTTTATCGGAAAAAATCATTTTGTTCTCGTACCATGTTCGATAAAATTTGTAAGATGAATGATAATGTTATAAAATTAAAAATTTGGTTAATACTATTCATAATGGCTTGTTTATATCTGATAAAATAATAAAATTTTAATAATATATCATTGTTTAGTGAAGCTCGGTATTGCGTACAACGCTAGTTATCGATGTAGGTCACTCTTGCGTGTAACACAAGACAAGTCACTGTTTCTTGTAGTGAAAGCTTCCTATGGTAATGTTTATAACAGAATCAATACTTTTTCATTTATACATTGAACAAAATCAATAGTCATTGTTGTCTGAAATAAATTCTATCAAAAGTATATGAGATTGTGTGCAACACAAGACAAGTACATTGTTGCATATACTGTATGCTAATACGGTGTTCCGTATAGTGCAAGATAATATTGGTGTAGCATTAAATACAATAAATATATGAAATTAAAAGGAATCTATCTCATAAAATCTCATGGTGTTACACTTACCTTATTCCAAGAAGCCTCCCCTTGTGTATAAATCTATTCAAGGAAGCCTTTTCGAACAAACCAAAAGAAGTTATCTAATTTATATGTAATGCCTTCCCTTAATCTCCTTAACATTATTTTCCTTCTCCAACCATGTACTATATTTATTCAGTGATTGTATAAAAACACCAGTATCATCAATATAATATTATGTTTTAATTTTGCTGTTTATACCTTCAATTTCACACACCTCTATCTTATGTGTAACAAACATGCTATTTTTGTGTATGGAGAACATCCACCTCAGAAAAAATCGAGTGTTCAATTTTCATTACCACCTTGGATGGTGACATTATGATAAAAATGTTTATAATTATAATATATTATATTTAATATTTATTTATTCTTATTTATTCCTGTTACAATACATATCTTATTTACATTCCATTTGTTGTAAATACGATAATTTTATTTGAGAAAGTGTGGACTACTTCTCTCTCAAAGCAATGTGATTCGTTCTCACACTACATAGAATTTATTAAGGATGGTTTTAGTGAACTTATATGATATATATAAAATTATAATGATACTTTAGTAATATTATATACAAATAATCATATATTTTATATTTTTTCTTTTTTTCAATACGACAATCAAAAGAGAAACAATGTTCATTCGTACATACAGCTTACCCTCTCCATGAATGATGTATTCAATTTCATATATCTATATTATATAATTTATTATAATAAAAATATACTGGATAAACATAATATTTATGTCAATTTTTACATTCTAGATTCATGATATATGAATAAAGATCAATGATATAACAAAGTCAGACACAAGAAACGAAAAAAGAGAATATTATCTAATGTGAAACCATAACATATGATGGTTAACAAGTGGGTAAAATAAGGTCCCAATAAATCCCTATATTTTATTGGATATAATAATATGTGTTTTTAAAAGATTTATAAAAAATTTATAGTTATTGGTTATGTGGTTTGAATGAGTACGTCGAGTGTCAAGACACAAGGTAAGGGGATTTCGTCTCACTTTTCTATTTCTATGAGGTACATTCTTTATTCACAACACATTAATTTTGTGTGGTGTGTATACATCCCATGGATTCATTCAATGATTATTATAATTAGTTTTATGGTTATTTAAATATCTTTTATATGATCTCTATTTATTTTGGTTTAAGTTTCAAAATTTATCAAATCTGTAATACAATTTCGTATCAATTTTTTTAAGACTCATGTTTTCTTATGCACTTAAATTATTTTTTTCGGGTGTATATAATTACTTTTTACATTTTATTTGATGAATATAAATATTTTAATTACATTTAAAGATTCATTCAATTTTAATTTTTACATGGTGATTATGGCTCAAAGTTACCAAGTTATAAGAGTTTATTGAGACAATCTCATTGCTTTTCAAGATTATTTATGTTTATGATTCCATTGAGGAAATATTATAATCAATATCTCAAGAAAAATCATTAGTTTCATCCTCCTGTATTTTTTCAACATATATTCATGTATTGGAACCATTTTTCTACTCTTTAGTGCACAATATAGTTAAGAAAGTGTATATTATAAACCTGACAATACCCCCCACTTCAGTTGGATATCTATGTTCCATAGAAATTATTTTTTGTAAAATGGTTTTACAAGAATATTGTACCATTATCCTACAATATTTTAAAGAAATTTTTACACTTTATTCATTTAAAATTCTCTTCAAATGATTATTCTTGTTACTTTCTGCACAAGGAATTTTTCTATCCTTTTTACCGTGTAAAAGGAATGTTCTTTTTACCTAATACAACATGTATGGATTTACCTATAATTATTTCATTGATTCTTCCTTTACATTTATTACATGTTAATTTTTTTTGAAAATGTTTTGAAAATTTATTTTCATGGGAAATTGTTTTCATAATGTCTTCAAAATACTTTTATATATTTTCAATGAAATTTATTTTCAAAATGTTTTAAATATTATTTTATATGTGTTCAAAGAAATTTTTTTCAAAATGTTTTCTGGAATATTTTATAAGTTTTCGAGGAAAATATTTTAAAAATGTTTTCAATATACTTTGGAATTTTTTAAAAGATCATTTTCGAAAAATGTTTTCAAGACATATTTGTAATATTTTAATGTATTTTTAGATATATGGTTTTCATAAAAATCATTATTTGTTCATATTTTTTTAAGAAAAAATGATTTTAAAACATTTGCATGCTTTCATTATAAGTATTCAAGGTTATTTAAATGGAAAATGTTTTTAAAATGTTTTAAGTTTTATTTATATGTTTTCATGGTAAAAATTTTTCAAAATGATTTCATGTATTCATTATAAGTTTTCATGTTATATTATAGAAAAATAATTTTCATAAGGTTTTATGTATTAAAATGACTTTTTTCAAAGAAGAAATGATATTTTACTGAAGAATTTTTTTGAAAGATGTTTCAAAATTATTTTCCATTTAAGATGACATCCATTTATATTACTCATTTCCTTATAGAAAATTATCTAGAGGATCCATTAATATTATTTCTATGAATGGGTTATGCTTAATTTCTTGGTATTTGTGAAATTCGTTTCTAATTCAAGGTTTATATGTTTATGAAATCCATTTTTCTATTTTAGGATATGCTTTTGTTGAAACAATTCTGAAACATATATCCTTTTTCTTATGTTTTTATATGTTTACATGTTTATGATGCTCATTTCATTGAATGTACTATTATATTATTATTTATGATCTTGTGGAACCGGTATAATGGATTTCACTATAAGATAGATGGGCCCTATATCTACCCCTAATACATAGGGTAAATATTTATATCTCATTAGATATACAAAGAAGATCTTTAGATTAAACCTTCACTACTATGATCGCAATGGGAGTGAACCAAGATTTCTGACATGGTATTAGGAGCAAACTCATGGCACAAATGTGGCCATGGAATGAACCATTACTACTAAGATGGTTTGGTGAGTGAAACCATACTAATAAGACGGTGTTAGAATCTATGCCTAAGATACTTTGGAAATCATATTATATGATTATGTTTATTCCACAATTCCATGTTTTATTCCTATGTTATGCTCTCATGGGTTATTAGATTTATTTCTTTATAATTGATCTTATATGAATTTCCAATACTTATTTTGATTTGTAATATACAAGGTATAATCTTCAAATGTTTTTCTCAAGTTATATACCGTTTTTTATGTTATTCTGACACATTTCCTTTATTTACCATACCTAGAATCTTTTCTCATCCCTTTATTAGGTTTCCCTTCCCTAGGTTATGAAGAAATTTTTTAGGTAACAGTACTAAATATGGAGACCTTAATGGGGTATATTGAAGATCTTTCACCAAGATAGATGATTTTGTTTCCATGATTCCAAAGACAACAAACAGTTGAGGTCCTCTAGTATGTATTTATTGTAATTTAATGAGTATTCATCTAAAATGATGTAATATGCATGTATGTTAAGTATGGTTCGTTATAGTCTGGGTACCCAATAGGGCCAAAATAGGGTTTGAGATAACACTCATTAAAAGACTACTAAAGGTGTCTATAACAAGTCTAGTTTGTGCATATTATATGATGTATTGTTCAAATATAATATGTGCACATTTAAAATAGTAGAAGTGATATTATCATGTCTATGAAGTATCACTACAATTGAGAAACTAAATCATAAGGATATCTATAAAGAATAACATGACTCAATAATAATGGTGTACTACAAGTAATCATATACCCATCCTACATGGGCTAGGGTATAAAGAGTATTAATATACAAGGAAACTAAATATTCTAAGTAAAACATGTAAAAAAGATCAAATCAGTAGAAATGTCCATGGAATCCTCCTGATTATAATCCAATGAGTAGAAGTTTACATGGAATCCTAACATGTCAAGTAAATTAGTTAAATTATATCCTTGTATTAGAAATTTCCAAGGCATAAAATTATGCTTTGTAGATAGGATCCCATTAGTATATAAGACCAAATAATTCAAATAAGATAAGTAGGTAGGATCCAATGAGTAGAAATGTCAAAGGAATAAATATAATCTATGTTTCTAGGATCTAAGGAGTTGAAATATTCATGGAATAATATTGTTTCATTAGATCTAAGTAGTAATAATGTCCATGGAATCTTAATATATTGAGGAAATCAAGTATTCGGATCTAAAGTGTAGAGTTGTCCATGTCATGTAAATGATTATATTAATTGGGATCAATAGAGTTGAAATGTTAAAGGAATACTAACCTGTTAATTTATCATTTCATTAATCCCATTGTAACTATATACATTTCAAGAGATTAAACAATTTATACCTTTCATATAAAAATTTCATGGTGATATACTCAGAATTACATTTATATTTTTTATTAACTAAAAACATGACCCCAACTTATAGGGTGTATAAATGATAGTGTCTCAATGAATAATATTTTACAATTAGAGTGAATTCACTCATGAGGTAATCAATATGAATGTAGATGGTGATACCTTTACATGGATCGCCTTATCATTCCTTTATATTAGCAGCAAATATCCCTTCCCATCATGTGTGGCCAATATAGATTCACTAAATAATGAAGGATTTTTAATTTTTGATTTGGTAAATCAAATCACATGGAAACATTACTTTCCTTGTAGAAGTCCAACCAACACACTATAGCCTGAATTATCCTCCACTATTTTGATGCTATAAAGCTTGAATAGGGAGAAGCTAGTTCCCATTATGCTTATCATGTCCTCCAATAGGTTTCTAACACCATAAAAAATAGTTGAAGTACAGAATCACTATGTTTTTATGGTCCCTCACAATAGAACCTCCATTCATTACTCCGACTACAGATGGTATCCCCACATTCATTTTTAATCCCATGGAAGTAAGAACCCATATGAACCATCTCCTTGTACTGCATTGCTTTATTTCTCCCGTATTAGTGAATGTTCTTGGAAAAAAATTTCTTATCCTCATAGAGGACCCTGATCCATGAATGAGTGGTTCAATCCCTACAACACCGATCATCATGCAGGCCTTGAAGAAAATAATGGATAACCTTTTTCCTTTCCTTATATTATTCCTCGCCTCCCAAATCATCTAGCACACCTAGTTAAATATCATGTTTCATAACTAAATATCCACCGCATGTTGATCCTCCACATAAAACCATACCTTAAAAAATTGGTTAATGTTATCCCATAAACTATCAGGACCCATATCATGTTTAATTAATTCATATATCTCAATCTCCCATTCAATTTTGAATAACATATTACTGATATTTTGGAATCTTGGCATAAAACAAAACATGCATCTCAAAGCGAGCAACGTCCTCTTCTGTGAAAATTATCATCAGTGGGTAGTGCAGAGTTCTATCTGTGTCACACCAAGAAGTACATGTTAACTAGGATATATTGATTCTTATTTTTCATTCCCATACATTGATCTCTTTATTTTAATGTATAATTCCCTATAATTCCAAATGATAAAATTCTTGACCATTGACCTTGTGTAAACACATTTTTCATCCTTGTAATTCATGTTGATATTAACAAGAATCATCCTCTTTTTATGATCAAGAGTAGTGTTGATAAATACTATTTAATAAATGGATTCCTTGAATGATATTCATAGTAGTGGTCACCGTGAAAAAATCTTCTCACCAACACAATTTCCTCCCTAAAATTTATTTCCCAATAGCGCACCAGCTATATGGCATCGTTTTTCAGTATCTCTAAGTAGATAGTTATGTATCTATCTAGACAGGACATTCTCCCTACTCTTTCCCCCCATAGTCTCCAATTTTGGAAATACATATCTTTATTACCTAATCCCATAAATATTGTACCTCAATGACCTCACATGCCATCTCACTTGTATAATGTGCATGGTTTCTATTACACTATGCAGGATTAATATACCCCCATCAATTTGCTTTTACAATCTACATAATGATGCACCATGGTATATATAGACCTGATTATTAACCCTAATAAAGGCCAAACTTATTTTATCTATCCATTCTATGGTTACCTTCAAAGATTTGAGATTCAAAATCATGTGAATAGGGTTTTATATGAGGGTTTAATTAACCAATGTTATACGCCCACCAAATGAAAGATACTAGTTTTTCCAATTGGAAATTACCTTGTTTATTTTGTTAATTATGTCATCATACAATTCATTATTAATTCTTCCATTAGAAATGGGGGCTTCTAAATACACCTTATGATGTTTAGGGCTCTATATACCAAGCTATTTTTTCATAGATCAACTTCACCTTCTTGATCACTTGTCTGATATAAAGACATTTCTTTTCATTATGTTTATCCTTTGACCACTCTATCTACCAAAATAATTCATCATTTCAATGAAAAAACATATTGATTTTTTTCATTACATTCAAAAATAAAACCATATCATTATGGAATATGATGTGATAAACCAGAATATTTATGATCCTAGTTCTACTGGGAATTGTCTTTACCTCCTCTAAAGAATGTTTGATGTTCCTTGTGAGATATTATTTGGAAAAAATGAATTGTTTTAGTGAAATTTGATCACCATAACATAGACCTCTAACACTCTTGAAGAAACCAATGATCCTTTCAATCATAGATATTGAATGAATAATTGAATAGAATCATCTAAAGAAGATATTAGTGGTGCAATCCAAAAAACCAAACATCCTCATGGATATAAACATAATACTATACTAAATTTGTTCTTATCGATGTAAAATTTGACCATAAAATTTAAGCCATCTGTTATTTGTTGACGTCATCTAGTATCTCATTGGTTGCTCCAATTTCCCCTTATTTCCTTCTTCCACTAAATAAATAATTATTTTTATATGGGGCCAATTTTGGGATGAGGCAGTTTTGTCTTCCTTTAATAATAAATTTTAGAATTTTTTATGGAAAACTATAAAGGAATATCAGACAATAATGTTTGAGAGATAAGGTGTCCTTGGTCTTCAGAATCAACATAACTCTTAAAGCATAAATTTTATTAGGTATACCACCATCCCTGATGTAATCCTACACCTAATCCCTCACAAGAGACATAATGATATCCCAAACATCAATAAAAAGGATCTAAGAAAACCTTCTAGAATAGAAGAACTCTCCTGGTTCAAGTTCCACATCACCAACTTGATCTCACCATCATCTAGTATGTCCATGATTATATTATGGTCTTACTATTCAATAATTATTGGAATATAATTCAATAACTCATCCACGATTCCATTAACTAAATCATTGTTAAATCCCAAAGTGTTGTCACATGCCAGTAGACCCGTGTAGTGATCGAGGGCCATATTCCCAACAACATAAATCTCTAATGTGTAAATTATATACTCCACCTTTAAGTTGATCTTCCTAACATCCTTCTATTTTTAACAAATTCTGGAAAACGGTTGTGTTCTTTTCACCATTCTTGATCTACAAGTCTCTATATTGTTTCATCCAAACCCTATCCATTTAAAAATTACATTCATAAATATTTTTTTGGTTTATCCATAAATATTACATATGTATCACTATCCATGTTATCCTAAAGTTTATCCTACATAATCTCAATATCAGCTTTAATCTCTTCCAGAATTCCTTTTGTGTGAGTTCATCTCCCCAACCATTCATGGATGTCGTTCATTAACTCATGAAGGTGATAAATTATTCATGACCATTAATTACTAGGATCCTCTTTTTCTTAGTAATCCTTGACCTATTACAGAAACCCCTCTATCTAATCCCATCTCCTATGACAGAAAAAGATGGTATCCCTTCCTTCATCCTTCGTCAGTTATATAACTATGGGATATTGGTAAGATTCTGTTAATTTGAGGATGAGAATAGCGTAATGTTCAAAAGAGTAAATCCCCTGAAGATTTTATGGACACTAATATAACCTTCTCAAAATTCTCCTACATAATTTTCTATTATTTCACGAAGTGAACTATCTCCCTGGTATAACAATTGTATATGACCATTTCTGAACATGAAATCCCCAAATTCATATATTGCACTAGCGAAAAAGGTTGATCCTACACACTTCTTGGAATACTCTATAATTTTGTTGAAATCCTCCCAATAAAACACGAACAACTCCCCAATTGGATCCTATCTATTTATTTCTAGAGCCTCTCCCTTCCCACCAAATCACACTTTACATAGATAAAAGAGAAGACGGTATAAAAACAATTCACATTATTTTATTTTTATATATTGTTGAAAAGACTCAACAAACTCCATTGAAACACATTTTTTCTAAAATATCCCTATATTCATATTTAATGGGCTTAAAATAATTCACTAGATATATCACATCTTCTTAGTGAGATATGAGAAGAGTTCTACTTACTAATCTTTTTTCAAAGGGATGAGGATAGAAGCTTGTAAACTTTTCTACTCACTCCGAAAAAATGATAACATTGCATGTTCACCAAAACCCCACACATCCCATATTAATACATGCATAATATAACAACATTTTTAGGGAATATAAAGGTCCCCCAGACAATGTATGACCTCATGAATATAAAGCCTCCTGATCTCATACAATCAATGAGTCTCCAATATAGGTAGAAAATGGGAGACCATTTCAACCTATCTATGGTCACCCATTCATTTTTCATTGCATTTTGGTGATCTAGAAAGTCCTGTCATGAAATCCATGGTGAATTCATTTCATTTCCGCTTAGTAAAAGGTAATAGATGTAAAAATCATATTGTTCTCTAGTATTCCACCTTCACTTATTGATAGGTCACAAACTGAGTAATTAACACAATTATCTCCCACTTCATCACCCATAACCATTATTGACAGCTTAAGTCATGATTTATCTTCGTAATACCGAGATGCACATATGATATAGTGTAATGATACACTTGCGCCATATCCTATCAGATTATTTTAGGTACCCAAAAACATACTTGGATATTAAAATATCTCATCTTCATCGAAGATCCAAATAGAATGTGGTTCCTCACCATCCATGGTCTCTTATAGGACCAATCCCCTAGAATCTGATAGATTCCTCATATTCAATATCACAATAAGTAGAGAGGTAACCAACAAATATGTGATTATATACATTCCATGACAATCATGAACCTCTATATGCATCTTTAAAAACAATTCTATAAGCTTTCAATCACTACTTGCCTCCTAAAACACCAGTGAATGAGTCATCCTGCTCTAAGAATTAGTAACTACATTTCTATCATTGGGAGTTAAAGAAATATAAATGTAAAAGAAATGAAGGTATTTATGAAACCATCATTTCTTGAGATTCATGTTGCACTAAATAAATACTTAATCGAGGATTTTTTGGTCCATGTATTCCACAATCCAATATCCTAGTAAATAATTTCTCCAACAACTCATGGAATGAACAATTTCTACTAAATCAAGATAATGTGTCAGTTAATTCCACTCAGGTGGCATTATTTGGAAAGAATTGCAAGCCATCAAAATCTCCTCATACATAATAACCTATAATATCTTAAATCCTATCACATCATAAAAACATTTACAGCTTCTTCCTTGCATTGATATAATCACGATAACTGCTGAAGTCGGTCTCAATTTCAACTCCTAAAAGGTTGTCTCACAAGCATCTGGATATAAAACAATAACACACTTTTTAGTAAATCCCATAAGAGGTGTTTATATGTGTGATAATTTTCTTATATAATTATTGTAATAAACATATATCCCCAAGAAACATATTATAATAAAGAAATTCTTGGGTAACTCATAGGAAATAACAACTCTAACATTCTCAGGGACAACTAATACTTATGTCCCTAAGATAATGTAACCTGGCAGGTGAATCTTATCCATATAGAAATTGAACTTTATGAGCTTATCACATAAAATATTATCTCTAACTGTATCTAATATCATATCACGATGTTTGGCATAGTCATGTTGAGTGTGAGAATATACCATGTTATCATCCAAAAATATACCTAGAAATAAATCCTATTATGGATTGAAAACTCAGTTCATTAGTTCTATAAAAATAATTGGCACATTTGTAGGACTGAAAGGCATAACCAAATACTCATACAGACCATACCTACTACCAAAATATATATGAGTTATTTATTAAGTTTGAACATGCAACTAATGATAATCCAATCTCTGATAAATCTACACAAAAACATATGAACCTCAGAATTGTCAAATATTTCATACATTCAAGGAAGGGAACATTAGTTTTTAAGTTTCAACTTGTTTAATTTCTGGTAATCCAGGAAAATCCTGAGGTCTCTATCATACTTTTTGGGAAAAAGGACCAGTGAACCCCATAGATAAGTACAAGGTTATATATACCCCTTAACTTCCAAATCCTCTAGCTACCTCTTGATATCCTAAAAATCAGTGGTAGCCATCCTATAATAAGGTATGGATATTTGTGTATCATCTCGAACTAGCCTAAGAGAAAAAACTTCCTCTCACATATTGGTAGTCCCAAAAATTCACTAAGGAAACTATCTATGAAATGGCTAGTCACTAAAGGGATGTTTATCTGATGCATTCCATAACTATATTATTAAAAATTAGAAATTTTGGATTTCATCACACCAAGACCAGGATGATCGTATCAGGATCAACTCACATTGAAAACTCATTCACCCTTGAGAATAAAAACAAAGCCCTTTGGGGATGTGAATGTTACCCATCAGTGATAGAAGTTAATGTACATATGATATAGAACCAATATATCTATATTGATAATGATTTCAAATCCTATCATATAAAGGAAAAGGAGGTCTCATATGAAGACACACTCACCTAATATATGGGGTAACTTCATACATTGGCATACATGCTCTAATCATATCCTCATTGGTTTATCAAGTGCCACCATGCCATAGGAAAAGTTGATATTGAGCCAAATGATCTCCAAAATAGGTAAAAATATAAAAGAACATGATACACCTATATCAAAAATAGAATATACTAATGTAGACACTAATAAAATAGTACCTCTCATTGTAGAAGGTTCTACACTATACTTATCAGTTATTGGATGCATTGTATACATATGTCCTGAAATGAGGACTTGATATGTAGCCTAAAAACCGTGTGAAATTTATAATTGTTATCACGGAGGATATGAAGTCTAGTTACCCCATCCATGAACTCCATCTCAACCAGATTAGTCAATCACACTCTAGCTCCCTTCCAAACAAGATATTGTTAACCCATATCCTAAATAAGGAGATAGTACAGACCCACTCTAATTGGCTTCCCAAGGACATGTACATCAAAACCTATATAGAAGGAACATCCTTTCATATGTTCGACACTTTACTATGTCTCTATAATGATATATCCTCATCTGTCCCTACCTCCCACACTAATGACCGAAAATTAAAATACCATCAGAAATGATCTATATATTAGTTTTCTCTTGAGATACCTCAAATCATCTCTTCCCTCCACATGAAACGGAGCCACTAGGTCGAGAAGCTGATCTTACATTCTCTACAACTCTATATTCCACCTGGTTATATTTATCAATTAGTGCCTTAAGTACTATTTATGATAAGGTATAATGATTAAAGATTATTACCTATGATCAGATGTCATACATGGGACCACCCTCAAATCACCTGGCATATAATAAATTATCACCTAACCGAACTAGTGAAAAATGCAGTAAATCTATTAAATGGGTATAATAATCCAATAATAGCTTTATAACCATCTCCAGATGCATAAACTCTCTAGATCTAACATCCCATTGAATATGGGGATAGAATTAATCATAATTTTATGTCTAGATATCTATGCAATACATATAATGATGGTAGTCCGTGTGAGTAATCATGACCCACTATCTCTTGGAGGAATATTGTACCACATACGTTCAGATCTTCACTCTCCTCTCTAGAGTTTTCTAGATATTATAAAAATTATATAACATGGCCTCTAGCAATGAATTTTCATCATGTGTTCTTCCATCCCTAGAATATGTGGGAAGATGAATCTAATAAAACACACTCATTGATTCCGCCATAGTTGGGGTAGGACATAGTGATCCGAGAACAGTCTCCATAAAATGTCGGAACACCTATTGAAATTGGATCTCAGCACCCATATCAATTATAAAAAGTTGTTCTATAAGGGGCACTACTAGAGGTTATACTAGTATCCTAGTGCATTCCACCTCTAGAAAATGGTCATCACCACCCTCCTCACACACAATTAAAGGATATCATATTTTCATATGTATATAAATTCCAAGCACACTCCATGGTAAAGGTTTGATAATAAAACAAAATATAAAAACATGATAGGCACAAGCCTTCCAAATAAGAGTCATGCCCTTATTGCTACTTCTGAAGTAAGTTCTTTGTGACATAAAAGCCAAAACGAATATCTAGAGGCTCGGTTTATTGCCAACTACTTAGTTTAGTTTAGTGTTAAGTTCTTTTCTATATATCAGCGGTTCCAATATACAGAGTTTCAATTTTATGTTATAGATGAAAACACCCTTAATTTCTATTTTCATTCCCATTTAATAAAAAAAATTAATTTCAGAATTAAATTTATTTTACATTCAATATCATTAATATAGAAATTCTATTTAAAAGGTTCAACTATATGGATCACCAATTCAAATCTATAATAGCTCACTCCCCTTATAAATTGATGTGTGATGTCCATTTTATCCCAACTAGTTATTTATTAAGTCCCTACATGAAATGATATAAAACGTTCATCAAAATAACAATAACTCACCAAAACTTGCTGCAAATAATGAACACGATAATATAAACATGGAATACCATAATGCATGACAAATAAATCCTGAAGTGACTATAATGATGCATGATTCAACGCATCCATACAATAAAAGTACAAGGGTAAATTTATTTTATCATAACTAGAATAAAACATCATGATAATCAACCAATGGTGAAATCAAGGGAACATTAATAATAATTGTCTTGAATAACATTTCTCATCCCCTGAAATATGATTATTTCTTGTACATGGATTAGCTTCTCCTTGGAACAACTCATTACCAAATTTTTACACATTCCTAATTTCATATATAATATTCTTAAATGATAAGTCAAAATAAAATAACATTGAATGATACAAATTTTGGACATTATTAACTCGTTTCACTCATCAGTGACCGAACATGGTCGACTACATGGCCTCAAGAGTGACTCCGTGTAGGCTAGAGGCTACCGACTAGCAGTGAGGGTCCATGGTGCAACAATGCAAAGACTATACCCTCATGTTCATAGTGTAGTGAATAAATATAATCATAACCAACAATACATGAATCATATTTAAAAACATATATTCAGATGAATAAACATCCACCATAAAAATAACTATGTAATATCATACAATAATTTCATATAAAATGATGATCATGGGATACAATAAAAAAGATATATAATACATGAAAATGGTAATCCAGTAAAATATGTGTAACAAATTTTAAAAAAGACTAAAAAGAAACTATTCCAATATCAAATCACGGTCCATTTCCTTGTCATATGTTCCTCATTGACTATGCACAAAAAATTAAGTATTTTCAAGCAATTGGTTGGTCCTCTCTCTACCTACATCCATGTAATGTTTTTGGGTACCCAATGTTGGTCCAATCCGGGTGTGAAATAACTCTTAGAAGGCTCCCTCCAATGGTTTCTATAAAAAGTATGTCTATTCATATAAGTTAAGTAGTATATAGATATAAAAGGTGTGTAAGTAAAATAGTAGAAGTGAAATTATCTACTATATCAATTCTCACTATTATCAAGAAACTACATCATAATGCTTTATATAGATCATATAAATCATCAAAAATAATTTCCTAAATTATGTAATCATGTCTGAATCCTACATGGGCCAGGTTCCAAGGATTAGTAATGTCCAAAGAAACTGAATAATCTTTGTAAAATAAGTAAACCTGATCCAAGGAGTATAAATTTCCATGGCATCATAATGAGTTGGATCCAAGGAATAAAACTGCCCAAGTCATCAAATCATACCATGTAAATTAGTTAAACAGGATCCCTGGTGTAAAAAAATCCAAGGAATCCATGTTTGATATATAGACAGGATATAACGAGAATAAATGTGTAAGTCATCCAAATTTGCTAACTAGATAGGATCCATGGAGTATAAACTTCCAAGTAATACATATCATCCATGTATCAAGGATCCAAGGAGTATAAATTTCAAAGGAATCCAATTTATTCAATATATCCATGGTGTATTAATTTCTATAGAATACAAATATATCAAGGAAATCAATTGATTGTATCCAAGGAGTATAAATATTTATGGAATCAGATTATTCTAGTTAATCGGGATCAATAGAGTAGAAATTTCCAAGGAATCCAAACCAATTCATTCATCATTTCATTAAACCCTTTCTAATTATATAAAATTCATGTGATTAAATAATTTATACATTTTATTTTCGAAGGAAAAAGGTGATATATATTACATACAACCTTAAACAATCCTCTTAATTAACACATTCAGTTCCTAAGTATGCAGTTTAGCTCAACACACCCTGAGCATGGTATAATCATGGTAAAAAGGAAGGACCCACCCCATTAGTGGTTCTAGTAGTGGTTTGAAACCTCTATCCTTGAATAATGATTTCATGGTATCTATCAAACATGTTTTTATCATTTAATTCAAAATTTAATTAACTTACAAATTATCACCCAGAATGTTTGGTGTGAAGCACAATGATAATAAGATATAAACAATGATAAATTTTGGGAAAAGTAACCTACCGTATACATTTATCTTGTAGGTGATTACTCATCTAGTCTCAACCTATTATTCTATTCAGATAAGAATAATGTGGAATAGTGGAAACATGCACTCAAAATAGTGCATAATAATCTACACCAAAATAGTTTCGTTGATAGAAAAGAAAACAAAAAAATATTAATATAAACAAATAACTCACATGTGGATATAAAAGGATATGTATGTCTATTGAAATGGATGTAGGATAGAGAAACTAAATCAAATCCTAGGTATGAGGCTTGTGAAACTCAAAAGGGAGAAGGAGTTGTTCTTATGGATGGCGAAATGAAAATGGGAAGATGTTTTAAACTTTAATAGAATTAGGGGAAAGGGCCATTTTACCATTTTATAAAATGTAAAATGGTTTCACCACATGGTTTTCCAAACCATAAACCAAACATTAAACCTTCATTTTCCCAAATTCCTTATCACATAGTCATGGAACATGGTTATAAAAACTATGCCCCGACTGTGAATTTTTTCTTTGTTAAAATCTCTCCAATATTTAGATGGGTGTGTAGGCCTTGATTCAAAATTTCATCAAACTGTGAGGCCCTAGACATTGGGTTGTACCACCCCATATGGTTTACTCAAAATGTGTGTCCCGGTATAAATGGTTTCTAATAACCATGCTACCTAACTACCTTCTCCAGATTCTTAGGCTTCTGGCTCCGAAAAATCTCTAGACACAACTGTTTCCTCCAAATCCTCATTAGGAATTTAAATTTTCTATAAATAAAAGATTTAATCAATAAATAAAAAAATTTCATACCTCACCAAAAAATAAAAATCTACCAATTTTCCTCGATTTTTTATATGGTTATACAATTCTTTATTATAAACTCATTATCTGGTGATTTTTACCTCAATGATTATGTAACCAAAAATGGGTTTATTGGACTCAATTCTAATTTCTCCATACATGATTCTATTTATGCACCAATTTAATTTTATATGTTGTATATATTACATATTTATTATTTTATATTATGAATTATTTTTTATTCATGGTATTTTATCTTCACATTCATTCTCTTTCTCACTTAAGGGGATTTGATTTAAATATTAGTAAATATTTAACATATTTCTTTACTAAAATTTTTTCTCATTGTGTTATAACTTTCCTACATAGTTATGATCTTCTAAGACTCTCGTATCCTTCCATTACTTATTTTAAAATTTAAATTTCTGTTTATATGGGGGAAATAAATTTGTTTCATTATTATTATATTTTTTAATAAAATACATTCTCAAATAAAATTTTAACAATGATGGTAATAACTATCATCCATTCCAAAATATATTTCCCCTCTTTTTCTGTATTTTCATTCCAGATAATGTTTTCCTATATTTTTTAGAATTAAATTATGTATTAATTTATATGATCCTCCTAATAATCATCACTAAATTCCAAATGGAAATTTTATTTCCTTATATAAAATATGGGTTTTAAATATAGGTGTTTCTAAATATTAAAATATTTTACCTATCATTATTGCATTTCTTATCTTCTACATAGTAATTTCTCAACAAAATAATAATTTATTTTTTTCGAGACTCCATTATTTGATATTTATTTAAAAGTAATATTTTATTATATCTCAAAGGTCTTCATTCCATACTTTTTAAAAATTACTTTTCAAAAGAAACTGATGACTATTTCACTAATACCTTATTTATAAAAACAAGAATATAACCTTATTTTTAATTTTTATTATAATAATGGATTTATTATAACTTTTATACTTTTTCCCGTGTTTCACGGTTTTAAAAAGTAGAAAATTATTTCTCAATAATCTATGATATTTGGATGAAATTTGTTTCATGGAAATGGAAATTATTTCCTTGATTTTTAATGTAGAATTATGCTATTATTATTATAATATTCTTCATCTACCAATTCGATATTGACTTATGTTTTCTTAAATGATCACAATTGAATCTCTATAATAGAACTGATTCCATCAACCTTATTTCTATTGATGAACAATTTAATTTTCTTTTTTATCAATAGATTGATCAATTTGTGAATTTTTATTTCCTAACAATTCCCTATGAATATAAATGTTTCTAATTATAATTACATTACTTTGTAAATTCCCAATTTCTAAATTCATTTATTGAAATGCGTTCGCCTATATTTCTTACAACGTTTGATTTGGGAAATTATTAACATAATTGTATACCCTTTATCTATATATTGTAAATATCATATGATCTATTATTCTAATTGAAGGGTATTTACATATAATTTTGTTGAATATATTTTGATTATTTTTTATTTTCATTGAAAATATCATGTTACAAATACTGATTGAATTATGAATCTTTTCATTTTTTGTTTAAATCTGTAAAGAATATAATACCCATATTATTTCCATGGATTATTTATGATATAATGGTGATTCATTTTATGTGGCACACATATGTATAGATAATAATGGTTAGGGTCCTATATTACCCACCAATGAATTGGTTGAGGCTCTATATCTCATAAGATAATTATTCAAGAGTACATTTAGATTCTCATTATCATTGGAAATAATTATGTTTCTCGTGAAAGTAATATTCCATATACTAATTATTGGGCCTATTCTTATTAATAATTATTTACGATCTATATTTTTTTGGGTATGAGTTTCTTATGTATCATTATTATACCCATATTCTCATCGTGTTCTCAGTTATGATCATTGATTTGTTTCAATAATATTAACACTTACTAAGAGCTTGAGCTCACCCATTTCTTGGATATTTATTTACCCCGGTAATATAGATATAGAATCTATGAAATGTCATGAACAGTATATTTTGTAGATAATTAGAGGTATTTGTTTAAGACTTGTTATGGATTAATAATTTTCATATCTTGTAGAAAAAATGTGTATTAGTTGAAAAATACATTTATTTTGTTTTAGAATGTTCATATTTCTATAAAAATATAATCCTAATAGGTATTAGGAAAGTATGTAATGAAATATTTTCTTTCATTCATGTATTTGAGAATATAATGTCTCTAATAATTCATAGTTTGAATCAATGTGGTTTTAAATAACTTTTGATGTTACGATGTTAGTTGAGGATAATTTAAGATAATATAGGTTTATGTTTCTCATAATTTGAAAGGAATAACTAATACTTTAGGTTTAATGAGGAAATATTTAATATGTTAGTGATTGGGATAAGAGATAATTAGTGAAAACCATATAGATAGATATAATTTATAAGCCTAAGTACATGATAACTTATTGTTGTTTTGGTAAAGTAGAGATAAAAAGGTTTTCCTAGAAATTACATCCTCATATGGATAATGGAAAGTGGATGTAGTTGTGAGATAAATGAACATTGGGGTAATTACCAATAAAAAGATAGCTGAATTTCATAACATTCATAATTATGGTACACGATGACTGGGCGGAATACCATACACCTGGATAGACACTCCTCAGGGACATAATTTGGTTAAATTACATTCCCTATAACGAACCAATATATCGGATTTCAGTATGATGTTGACATACAAGGGTATGGAACCTAAAAAAATGGAAATGGAAAAACATTAATTGAAAAAAGAGGGTCATAGGTCGAACCAAACCTATCATATGATATAAATGAATGAGACATAGGGGAATACATCCTCATATTGATGTTTTATATGAATATTTCAAATATTTTCATAATATTTTTGTTTTCTATTTTTTTAATCACGATAATGAATATTATTCCAAAAAATGTTATATATCTATAAACAACATTGTTTTATAGTTCAATATTGGAGCATGCTTAAATTGGTGAGGTTCTTAGTAAATGCCTATTTTGATGGAAAATTTATGTTTGATAGTATTACAAAAGGTAGTTGGTTGAAATCATGATATAAATTAAATTTTAATGGTCTAAAAAATTTTCATTTAAGGGTAATATTTGTAAATAATATTTTGGTATATGGTATATATTATTAGTATTATGTGAATCCTCTAATTATTTTTTGTTAGTAGTTTTTATTTAATGATATGGAAACATATATTAAATGGAATCAATAGCTATAGAATATTATTTTATAATAGGATTATATTTTTTGGGATAACTATTTTAGAACACATTTTGGATTTTTGGATAACTCTTAGGTTTGATTAATGCTATCTTTTGAGTCAATAAAGGGTTTATTTTTATAAAAGTGAGTTATATAATGGGTGATTTAAAAAAACATTGATCCATGATATTTTTTGTAATGTGTATCTATGTTTCTAGATTATGATATATATTATCTTTTGTGTTAATTTACCTACTATATGTTAATAAATTTTAAGGTTAATGATAAGAGTTAATCATATTATGAAAATATTATTTCACTAGGGTTTAATGAAATGGATACCCAAATGGATTTAGGAATGTTATGTTTTGTAGAAAATATATATTTTTGGGTATATGATTATATTAAGGATTAATATAGATTGAGGAAATATATGTTACATAATATAGATTAAGAGTTTAAGGAAGGAAAAATATTAGAATTTATATCCCAAATGATGAATTTGTTAAGAATACCCTCACCAACATTAAACAGTGAGTAATAATTAAAATTATGGGGATTAAATTTATTAAAGGGGTAGAATGTAATTACCCAAAATTAACTCAGTATTTTTCTTAATTAATTATTATATTAATATTATGTTATATACATAACACTAAAACAAAATGAAATGATGATATTTGAAAACAAAAGTTTACTCATATAATATTCCCATTAAATTAGCATGTACAAAAAGAGGTACCCATATTGTGATATCTACGATGAAAATGGGAAGAATGGTATCTGGTAGTGGAAGTATCCCCTATAAATGAAATTTATCCAATCAGGTGAAGGATTTATATTCAATATGATTTTACCTAGTCCAAGCCTAATATGAACTTGAATAAATATGAAATGAGGTAAATCTTGTGTGACAAAAATTTAAGCATGGGAAAATTTCCATCAGATCTATCTCAGCAGATTCACCAACCTCGCCTCTCAAAATATCAAACCTAATGATTATATATTACGTAGAGATACTAAAATAATATCTAACTAGAAAATAGGATGATATAATAAGGTAATTATCAATTTAATAGCTTATTTATCACATGTATTTTAAACATTTTACATTTTGGCCTTTAATGGGTAAGAGAGACAAAATTCCGATATAAATGATTTTATTTGTATTTCATATTTTAAAGATATATTTATAGATTTTTCAATTTTAGTTTTATTAAATAAAATTAATTTTATTATTAATAATTCTATTATTACATTAGGGTAAATTATTTATATTTTTTATAAAATATATTTTTAGGTTAACATGGAAAATACAAATTTTGCTAAAAATATCCCATTTATCATATTATCCAAAAAAATAATGAATTTAAATTTTATGAAACCCATAATATATATATATAATAAGTAAAATAAGTAATTTTAAATTAATAATTTGAGTTTACAAATCCATGTTTAATGTTTCCTAATGATGAGTAATATACTACACTAAAAATTGTTTTTATTCGCATATATTTAAAAATAGTTTCCATAACTTATAGAAATTAATTCAAAAAAATTATTTCATATTTTATAGAACAAATTTTATTATATTTTATAATTAAACATTAATTTCTTCACATAAAAATTTGTTAATTATAATTAATGTTCATTAGATTGATAATGGTGAAACTATTTTTTAAATAACTATTTTTATAACATGGTGTACATTTTTTATACAATACAATAAAATAATAAACCAAAAATAATTAATCTAGTATAATTTTTAAACATATATAAGTATAATAACATTCATTCAGTTCATTCTCAATACTAAATAAGATTAAGAATACTTGTTGTTAAAAAACATTTTCTACAAAACCATTTTTCAATATATTAAATGATTTATTTATATATTAATTATCACATATATATAAATTTAATTAGATTATATAGAGACTAAATTTGTTCTTATAAAATCATAATTTATTCATAATTATTACAGTATATTTCAAAAAATATATAATCTTCTTGGGTAAAAACTTGTTACCACAGTAAAGACCAAAGTTGTAAAATGTAAAAATACAGTGTCAAAAGGATTGAAACATCTTTAAATCATGTTAAAAATGGATGGTGGAGGATTTAACGAGCTTATATCACTATAAAATCTAGTATTTTAACTTTTGAACCATTGAACCTAGAAAAGTGTGATTCCATTATTGAAAAATACTGGGTGTTTATAAAAGTACCCTTTTCTTCACTTGTAAAAGGAGATCACTTTCTACCTCTCGAAGTTACACATACCTTTAGATATTTTCATTGAAACTAACACAATTTTACACTCCTAGATTACCTTTCAAGAAAATATAATGGTTAACATAATTTATCCTAATCCATTCATTCCTAAGGAAACATTCAAGAGAATTTTCAAATCCCCAAAATGAGTATTACTTAATCCTTATATTTTTATTATTATTATATATCTTTAAAAACTACCACAAAATAGTATTATAATGAAATAAGTATAATTATTATTCCTATTTTTTATTATATTAATCTAACAACCCTTATTAATTATTTTTCTATACCTAAGAAGAACTCAAGAACATCGATCGTGCATTTGTACAGATGACCACCTCTATAAGTTATGTGATTTTTTTTCCATATCCAGCAATCATGGATGAATTTTAAAAAAAATTAAGGAATGAAAATTATTTTTATAAAATCGTTAATATTATATAATGATAATATTGTACATTCTATATGTGATATTAATAATAAAATGACATAGTGAACTTAACCACAAAAAATGAACATATCAATACACATTTCCTAACATGAGTTCATTTTATAAAGGCCTATATAGATTTATAAATTTTGTTCTAATAGAATAATAAAACACATAAACTATAAAAATATTTTATATTATGAATTCATAATACATTTAAAATTGGTTAACAAAATTAAAGAGTTTCATAGAAATTGACCAAACCCACAAAAATAAACATAAGAAAAAAATATAATTAATAAAAAAAACATATGTTACCAAATGTCCCATAGTAATTGAAATATACATGATTAAGGTTATTAAGGAGGAATATAATAAAATTAATTTTATTATTAAGGAACATAGGTTTATACTCATAGTGAATCAGGACCCAGGTAAGGGTTTTTCTAAAATCAATTTCTTCCAATGAGTTATAATTTTTTTTATTAAACTCTATTGTCCCTTGTTTGATTTATGTTACTGAAAAAATAATTTTTATTTTAGTTCCTCGTTTTATGTGGTTTTAAAATGATTTTAACCCCACTAAATGAAATATTTTTTTTTAGATTCACATGTAAGGAAAAATAAGGAAACCAACAATGTTAAAAATACAAGAAATTCAAACCTCGTAATGAATTATCTGGCCATTCCATAATAGTTTAAAATTGTTTCAATTACTTATCAAACCTATATCCATTTAATTGTGGTAACATATATTTCTTGATTTTCCATAGTGAGTTCCTCTAAGTGGAATTCCATTCTTTCCTAGGATATCGCATGTTCCACTATGCATGTTTTACTGTCATTGAAACCCCATATTAAGATCCTATTATATTTATCAATCCATGAGGATTTTTCATCATTCATATCAACATGAGTAGGAATTTTAAACATTTTTTGTACATCCTCTTTAGATATATTGATCAGGAATTATTCTTATAACATCTCTTCCTTTGAGTGTATGTGAAGCTCGAGGGTGTTGTCTGGTTCTGCTACCTCTTTAACGATATTCCATAGATCTATGGTAGATTTTACTCTACTAGTTTTTCACTTTTATCATAAACATTTTGCTCCATAGGTTTTATATACCCCTTATACATGCTCTTTAGACTGTTAGCAGAAGCATTCAATTTTCATTGTAGGAGTTTTCTTTTTCTAGAAGACCTTGTAACTTGATAACATGGAAAATTTGGGTATTCCTTCCATCTCAACAGCCTCAAAAAATTATATATAAAATCATTTGAATATAAGAGGGGATTATTTACTTTCCTTGAAGATGCGAGAAGTTAATGTTATATGATTTTATCTTCCTTGAGCTCTGAGATCCAATATTTAGAGGGAGAGTCAAAATCCACTCCCTTTACAACTAACCTACCTTCATGTTCTTCACCTATCATCAATACCTTATTAAAAAGGAGAGGAGTCACCTTCCCCCAACTACATGAATCAGTTCTATGAATTGTAATTAGAAACACATTATTTAACTAGGCATGTGATATAGGAAGACTTCCTAGCCTCACCTATAACCCAATAATTAGAATCCCTTTCTATGAATGCCCTAATTTCTGATCTTAATCTAGCTCCATGTACTACTGAAACCCCTAGTCGTGCATCAACCTGATCCTCACCTATTTCATGTATCATAACCATTAGGGAATTAAACATTTAGATCTAAAAACATCAGATAATGTTGGAGTTTCTTTTGAACCACTTCTTAGAACCGCACACACCCACACATCCTCTCTAGAACCTCCTTAAGGATACCTTGATGTGAATCTTATTCCAAAATCATACCTCAAACAAGCATAAACGTCCTCAATTAGTGGTTCAAAAACTTACTATATCAAATCCTTCATCCTTATTGAAGTATTTCCCAACTCATTAGAACCCCGTGGAATCATCTTAGTGTGTTTCCATAGTATTCCAGAGTTTTTTTAGTCTAGCCATCCATGCATCCTTCATACGATGATGGTCTCCCATAGAAGGAGGGAACTCCCAATAATTTCATACCAATCAATGATATAATCTAGTAACATCATGACCAAGAAGCCAACAAACCATGAAAAAAGAAACCCGCATTTCAAATCTTACTTTCTGATACCAATGTGATTCTCCCTCAACATCAATGTAGATATATCTAGGGAGGTCTTGGAGACATAATCTTAAATTAAAATCTTCTAAAATATTGGATGATTAAAATCCCAGGTACGGGTATCTGGGTTAAGAAAGTGCCCCACCATATTTCCAATCAAATAAAGAATCACCAGATTTTGGAATGGTATTGGAAGACCAGATAGATAAATATGGATAGTTGTGACTATATAATCACATTGAAGGTAAAAATAAAACGACAATCAAAAGAGAAAAAAGTGGAAAATAAAAGAATTCATTGAGTGATGGCCAAATTGGAGATAATGCCTCCTTCTTTTGCAAATTGGATCAAGAGGTGCCTTGAATCCCGGGGCCCAACATTCACCTGGTCATAAAACATCCACAAAGTAGATACAAACCTATCAAATATCTATTGAGGGGATTCACTTCCTAAAATGAGTGACCAGTGAGAGATCCACCAATGCAGAAGATCACGTGAACTCTATTGGAGAAATTGGGAACAAAAGAACACCGTTCTCAAAAGATTTCACATTAGGGAAAATGTTGATTGGTGGGAAAAGGATAAAGGGAAGCAGTGTTCATGAATTGGAAAAATGGAACAGTGTAGGGAGATAATGGGGGAATAAGGGCTTCCCACCCCCCCTAATAGTCGGAATGGTCCAAATAGAGGAGGTGATGGATCATCCCTGACTAGGACCATCAGCGACGACATGGTCAGATTATGATGGAGGATCTCATTCTAAAATTATTAATTATAAAAATATTTTGAAATGATTCTTACCTCAAATATTATGATACCTAAATGGGGTTTCATGGTTTAAATTCATATTTATTCAGAAATTCTTATTTTTATACACCATTTTAATTTTATATGGTGTAAATACTACCTTTTTATGCTTTATTTTGAATTATATATTTTTTATTTAATTTTATGTTCATTGAAAATCTATTTCTCATTCTAGGGTATTTAGTTTAAATAATTCTTGAGCCGTAAAAGTTTTCCTGACTCTAATTATTTTGACATGAGTCATAAATTCTATACTTGGTTATGATATTCTAAGACACTTTTATCGTTCAATTTATTTTCATACAAAGATGTCTTTTTTAATCAGTGCATATTACATTTTTATTCATTTTAATAATCTTTAATAATGAAATACCTTCTCAATTAAGTTTTTTTTCATTGGTAAGAGTAACTCCCACTCTTTCTAACAGATCGTTCACCTGCTTGTGCCTACATTCCTTATTTCCAAAGTTTTACTATATTTTTGGATACTCAAATATAGATGAATTACTTTGATCATATTAATTCATTATAAATATTCAAAGGAAAATTTAATTTCCCTTCTCCTAAGGTGTGATTTTAATTAAGGGGTTGTAAAATATTAAAGACATTATATATCATGCATACATTTCTTATCTTCCACTCTATAATTTCACTATACACCCTTTATGTATTTTTTTCAAGACTCAATTATTGGAGAATTATATAAAAGTAATTTTTAAATATATATCAATATTTATTGTTCTATTATTTTTGAAAATGATTTCTTTGAAGAAACTAGTGAATCTATAACTTCTGATTTCTCAATAAAAATAAAAAAAACCTTTCTTTTTAAATTTTTTTCCCAAGAATAAAGTTTACATCATTTTTAAAATCATTTCCCTAGTTTCTTGGTTTTATAATGTTGATAATTTTTCCCCAATATTCAATTATTTTTATTTAAATTTTTTTTCATGGAAAATGGCTATTTTCACCCTTCTTTTCCAAGTAAAATTCTATTATTCTTCTAAAATTATTCTTCTCCTACCTACTGGTTCAATACCAATATTTACCCAAATGAGTAACATTAATTCTGTATTTGGTAAATAGTTCATTTTATCTTTATTTAGCATATTTAATGTTATTTTTTATCAAAGGAGTGATGCATAATTACTTTTTTCCTTACTAACTATCCACTGTGAATATGAATAAATTTTATTCTAATGCATTTAATTTGTGAATACCATGTTTTACACTTAATTTATTGATTGATGTTAACCTAGATTCCAAAAATCTATTGATTTGGGAAATTATTGACTTAACCATATACCCTCATCTATACTTTGAAAATATCATAAGTTATAGTATATTGAGTAAATCATATTTACATAGAATTTTAAAGAATATCTATGGATACACATTCTTTTCCTTTATTATATTATATTTAAATTATAGATCTAATTATTAAAGTTATCCTAAAATAATAATAATAATATTAATATAAATAAAATAATTAAAAAAAACAAAAAAAAATTAAAGTTATCCTTATGAAATTCCATTTAAAAAGGATATGAAACCCATTTTTTCATTGGGTTCTTTATGATGATGATGACTTATTTTATATGGAAATTATATTAATTAATTATGATAGGTGGGTCTTATATCTACCTCATATTAATTGGTTATGGTTCCATATCTTATAAGATATGTATTCATGAACATATTTTAGTTTCTCACAAGCATGTCCCTTGATGGTGTGGATCATTAATATAATTTTACCAATTATAATGTTTGTTCCAAGCGATATGAATCATTATTTAT
This sequence comes from Viscum album, assembly GCA_963277665.1. Classification (NCBI taxonomy): domain Eukaryota; kingdom Viridiplantae; phylum Streptophyta; class Magnoliopsida; order Santalales; family Viscaceae; genus Viscum; species Viscum album. The sequence continues at coordinate 437,118,480 of OY728155.1, read as the reverse complement.
GATATATGGTTTCTTGGGTTTTTATTTTCTTTTGTATCGTGATCAAACCCATATGATTATCTTATTCTCACTTGTGATATTTAATTTTTATAGCATAGGTTTTACCTTACCATGTTTTTGAGGTCATCCCTTTCTTATGATTCTATTTCCCTGGGATATAAAGTTGAGAAATGTATGAAATTTATAGAAGTTTATCTTATTTGGAGACATAGTTAGTGCTAATTAAGACTTCTTATTGATTAATAAGTTTCTTATATAAAGGGAAAAATTCAATTAGTTTAATAATATGTGGGTTTTATTGTTTTTTAATTTTTTATAACTTGTATAAAAATCTAAACCTAAAAGTTATCGGGAATGTATGTAATGAAATAATACCTTTATATAATTTAATTAATATGGTTATATCCATCAGGTGTCATATATATTATTTCAAAGAATAATGAAACATAAGAAATTATAGTTTATGAAATCTCAAATTAGGTGATAGATAAGTTTGTTATCCCCAGTACTGAAGATGCATAATTTTATGGTCATCTTAAAATATGAATTAGAAGGTCGACAAACCAAAAGAAACTCAGTCACACCATGTAAAATTAAATATGAAATTATCAAAATAAATTGGGTGTGATTTCAATTATTATTCATTTTTTCTACACAAATTGGGAAATTCTTACCTGACTAATCAACAATATTCTCATCCAACAATGAAATAGATGAAGATAATGAGAAAAAAAAAGAGAATATTCCAGAAATTATCCCTTTTTAGTAATTTGGACCCTTTATCCTACACACATGGAAGAAAACATATAGTATGGAGAGGTAGACACTAATTCACTAGAATATTCGTTAAGGATCAAGAGAGAAAAAGCATTCATATATATTAAAGAAAAAGTACTTGGAAAGAGTCTGTACCATCCATGTTAAGGGATTATCTCAGACATAGGAAAAGGACATTGAAAATTCTTCTTACCCTATAAAAGATGACCATTTTCATTATAAATGGGAGGTTGAGTTTGTTGGGAGCGACTGTGAACCAAATACTTACTCTTATTATTTTATTATTGTAATTCATCCTGAAATCACAAACATGAACCATAGTGGTCTAATCAAATAGATTTATAGAACCCATACTATTGAATTCAACTTTTTTATTTTAAAATTATCTTTTTCTTGATCAAAATGAAAATATTTTACTTATTTTGAATATTTGTTTTTAAAGTTGTTTATTAAAACTGAATTATTATTTCGTTTTTATCTTTTACAATCATAGTCCCCCTAGAATTGCTTTATTTCCCATATGATGGAGGGGTGTGAGATTTTTTATAGAGTGATAAAATTTATTTGGTAAATTTTCTATGAACAATTATATGGTGTAGTGATTATTTAATTTCTCTATTTATACTGACATTCCTATAGGGTGATGGGTTAATGTTTCTGCAGATTAGTGAGACATTGTAAAATAGTAAAATGTAATGAATCATGATTTTATAGGTTTGTATGAGAATATGTACATTTAAACCAATGATTTTAAATTTATTTAAAAAATATTTTTAATTAATTTAAAAAATACACCCCATTTGACTCTATTTTCAACACCAACTAAGACCACATATATAAAAAACACACTAATAAATCTACCTCTTTGGAGACAACCTGAGTCATAGATTTAATACATTTTATCTAGTGTTAAATCTTGTTTGTTTTGAGACCCTAAATAACAATTGCATAATATTCAAACCATTGTTGAGTAGAAAAAATATTTTTTTACTATTTTTTGATATATTTGTAATATACATTGAACTATAGTTCATATCACCTTATTTGATTGATCCATAGGTTGAAGGAACATTATTTTAAGTTTTCTAGATTGTTAAAATTACTAAAAAAGTGTTTAAATATTTTTTGAGAATTCAAATTATAGATTCACTTTATTTCTCTTCCACTTCTACTAGAGATATGCAAAGCATTGCAGATGTGTAAGAAAAAAAATCCTTAGTTGAATAAAACACTTAGTGATATTTGTGGTCCTTATTTAAATAATTATTATTATTATTTATTAAAACCTAATAAGAAGATTGGTTTTGAAATTAGGGCTATAAAAATATAATTGTTACCTAAATTTCGTGATTTTACTGTAGAAGAACCCAATACAAATATGAAAGAGTTTTTTATTGTGTATAACAACTCCAAACCTTAATGGGTATTAGAAGCTCACTTAATTTGAAAACAGTTCTCATTGTACTTAGAAGGATCATCTAAGGAATAAATATATTATTTGAAACCTATAAAAGTCACAACATTGTATAAAATACAAATATCCATCCTCCATAATCTTTCCCCCACTTCAAGAATCCTCCAACCAAATAATGAGATTTATGCAATTAAAAAATCTAGTAGAGTGACTATTAATGATTTTGGAGAGATTTTTAAGAATTGGACGACATTTTATACCCATAAACCAATCTAACATCACTACTTCTAATTGTTTTTTCACCAAGGAATTTCATATAATTAATGGAACCTTTTGGATGGAATGGAATTCATCCAATTAATTTTTCTTCATGCCATCTAAATACTTCCTCTCCCTTGATCCTTACATGTTATTCCTATGATTTATTATTGATCACTTAATAATTTATTATTACTTATATGCGTATTAACCAAATGAAAAACAATCCTATAAAGGATAATTTCTTTAATCTTCTCTTATTTTCCCTTGATCTTCATCTTTTTTTATGGATGAGTATTCTATTAATTAGTCAAGTAAACATTTCTTGATTAGGTAGACCAACTAAATGATAGTTGAATTCAAGCCCTATTCCTTTTAGGAATTTTATATTTTATCTCCTCATGGTATGAATATTTTTATTATTATTTTACCTATTTTTCTTATGAATATTAAAAAGTGTAAAAGATAATACATATTTTATACTAGGGACAATGATCTTATGTATCAACTCCCATAAAATTTCATAAAATAAAATTTACTGAGATTCTGATACTCTTTAAGGTTTGGAGTTATTATTCACAATCAAAAACACATTCAAATTACTATTTGGTTGTTCTCCTATAAAACCATGAAATTTATGTAACAATTCGATTAGTATAGGTCTATTTTCAAAACCATTATTCATGTTTGTTTTCAATAGCTGATTATTATTATTATTTAAATTAAGACAAAAAATAACTATTAGTCTTATATTCCACAAAGTCATTTTTTCATCCACATTTTCATGTCCTAGAGTAACTATAGTAGAAGTGGAAGTGGAAGAAGGATAATTTATAAATAGAATTTTCAGAATCGTGTATTCACCTTTTCACTAATTTTAATATTATAGACACTAACCAATAATGTTCTATCATCCTCTAGATCAAAAAAAAGGCTGATATGAACTAGAGTGGGCATGTGTTAATAATATCTCAAACAATAGTAAAACATAAAAACTGGCTTGCCTCACCAAAAAAGGTTATAGGATGATTAAATGGTTGGTGTGGGTCAATAACCCACCAATTTTGAACACATGTAAAATGTAGTAAAACTCTTAATTAGGTTGTCTGTATTTTAGAATAGTTCTTTGTGTGATTTTTATATATCCAGGTTTAGTTGGTGTTTAAAATAGAGTAAAATGGTGTGTACTATTTAGTTCAATGAAAAATGGGTTCTTCATAAATATTATATTATTGGTATAAATTTAAATATTCTCATACATTACCTATAAAGTAATGATTAATTACATTTATCTCTCCTACTCTGTCTCAATAATCAGGTGAAACATTGATCAATCACCCTCTAAAAATGTCAAATTAAATAGATAAATGTAAAATACACATAACCATATCATATTTCCAATAAAAGATACCAAATAACATTTTTTAATCTAGAACAAACCTCACTCTCCTCCGTCATATGGGAAATGAATCATCTTAAGGGGCACTATGCACATAAAACATAAAAAATTAAGAAGAATTAAATTATAATTAACAGTCTAAACTTATTATTTTATAAATAAATAAAATATTTCAATTAAGATAGAAAATATAATTTAATAATTAAAAATAATAATTAATTATTATGGGTGGTAGAAATATCCTTGTCTCGACCACTATGGTTTTAGTTTGTCACCACTGAAGAAATTACAACAGTGAAAAAAGAAAAAGATGTGTTAGTTCACAATAGCTCCAAGTTAACTCAGCCTTATATTAATAGGTAATATTGTCCCATTTTATAGGGGCAGAGTAATTATAATTGTCCTTAAAATTATTCAATAATAATACCCCTCACATTGATGGAATGTACTCCATCTAAGTAATTTTCCATTATGCTCTCGTAATGATCCTTCTCCCTTGATACATAAAGTATATTATTGGGATTTTTTATTGAGATCACCATATTCTATGATTACTTTCTTATGTATAGGAAAAAGGTACCACATTCCTCTAACATATAATTTCCTAAATCTTCTCTATTTTTTCCATGATCTTCATATTTATTTTTTGATGGATGAGCATTGAGTTGATAATACAGGTAAGAATTTCCTGATTTTGGCCGAACAAATGAATGAAAATTGAACCAATACACTACTTCTTTTATAATTTTTAAATTTTCATTCTGTGTGGTTTGAATGATTGTATTGTTATTTTTCCTATTTTTATTAATATTTTTCGATGGTCTAAAAAATATATAACTTAAGCATTGGGTACTAAGATCTTTTGTATCACCTCTCTTGAAATTTCATAAACTATAATTTCTTATGTAAAATTCGTCATTGGGATGAATTAATATATCACCCCTTGTATGTGACCATATTAGTTAAATGATATAACAAAAATATTTCATTACATACCTTCTAAATTTATTTTAGGTTTAATGTTTTTGAGATTTAGGAAAAATAATAAACCAATAAAACCCAAGTATTTTTAATACAATGGATATTTTTCCATTATATAAGAAACTTATTAATCCATAGAACACCTTCAATAACTCTAAATAATTCTAAAAATAAGATACTATTCTAGGAAATTAGTTGTTTTCTGATCTTAAAAACCTTGGTAAATATAGACATATGAAATGGGTGAGCTCAAATGCTTCGTAAGGGTATACATAAGAGATAATAATCAAATATCATAAGTGAGAATAATATAATCATAAGTTTTGGATTAGTATATATAAAAAAATAACAACCAACAAAATATATATCATAAATCACGATTAAGATAGAATCGAACAAAATTTATAATTTGAATCATTAATTTAATTATACACATCATCATTTCTCAAGCTTGAGAGTAAATGAAACATGATCGTGAATACAGAAATTATAAGATATAAAAGTATAACCAATGCGTTGTAAGTAGATGTATGACTAGACTCTCATCATCCATACATATGTGATCTATTTAAAATAAACCATCATCATATCATAACGAACCAAAAGAAAGAATATGGGGTTTATATCATTTAAAAATGGAATTACATAAGTAAAACATTCATAATTATATAAATAATTGAAACCAACTATACTAAAGGAAATAAATGTGTATCCATATTTTTTTAATAAAATTATATGTCAATATATTTTCATCAAGATAATACAACATGTGATATTTTCAAAGTATAGATAAAGGATATATGGTTAAGTCAACAATTTCCCCAATCAATCATTGTTTGGAATCAAGGTTAACACCCTTCAATCCATGAAGTTTAAAATGGGGTATTCATAATATATATACATTAGAAGAAAATTTATGCAAATTTATAGTATATAGGTATGAAATAAAAAGTTAGTGATGGATCACTCATTCGATAGATTAGATCATTAAATATGACATCAAGAGATAAATCTGATTATTTCCCTAAAATAGATTAAGTGTTACTCATTTGCAAAATCATAGGTACTGAACTAGTGTGTAGATTTACAATACTTTTAGAAGAATACTATAATTTTAATTTTAAATGTATAGTTAAAAGACCATTTTATATGAAAATCCATTTAAATAAAAGTCATATAATAATGGAAAACAATGTATCAAAATAGTAAAACCACAAAACCTGGGAAATAATTTTAAAAATAATTTTAATTCTATTATTGTGAAAACTTTTTAAAATGTTTTTTCATTTCATATTATTATATGGAATGTTATTGGTTTCTTCTAGAAATTCATTTTCAAAAATACGGTAAAGATAAATTTTGAGATATATTTAAAAGTGTATTTTAATGAATTTTCCAAAAAATGAGTCATGACTAGAAAACTATAACACGCTTATTTTTTGATATATTTTGTTCTGGTTTATTTAATATTATTAGTAATTTGAATTTCATACAACACTAAAAATAATATGTGTTATATGATAGAACAAAGTTATTATTTTTTAATACTCAACACCAAGCAACGGTTTCACTACATGTAACACTTAGATTATATTGTGGTATACACAAAACTATGTTTTGATTCTGTTACACATAATCATGAGTTATTTTGATAGCTTGAATTACATAAAATATTGAGTTTTACTGAAAAATAGTATATTATTAAAATATTATTATTTTATATAATAAGATATAACCTAGATGTTCAATGAGAGGTTATAAATAGAACTAACTAACTTATGATAAAATAATATTTATAATATATATTAATTGGATACCAATTTAATATAAATGAAAATATATATCAATTCATTAAAAACGTAATTGTGTATTTTTTTCTCCAAAATGTAGTTTTGTCATAATAAATTTAATGAATAACAAATAGTGAATTATATTAATAAAATATATATGTTATATATTCAATCAAATATTTTTCATATTTATCTAGTAGATTTTATAGGCATATGATAATAATAAAGTCAATTTTATGAATAAAAACATATATTTTCCAAAAAGTGTAATTTTACCTCATTTTAATGGAGAATCCATTTTAAATGAAATTTTTTAAAATTTTATATATTATATTTTAAAAAAAATTAACTCATCATTTTATTAAATAAAATCGAAATTTACTTTGGTTAATTTTTGGTATTTTTTTCTTAAGATTCATGTTTTGATGAATAGTAAAGATACAAAATTCTAATTGAAATTTTTTTTCCATAAAAATCATTTATATTGTTAAAATATATTTCTGTTGGTTTAAAATTGTAATTAAATCAAATTTTATCATTTTATATAATATTTGTTATTGGGAAAAAAATTACGTTGAATTTAGATATAAATTTTATTCACTCTTTTCCATTGTTTAACTTTAATAACTCATTTTGTCACCTCATCCACGTGATTAATTTTAAATTAACTTCATACAATTATTTTCTTTTAATATTGAAAAATGTATTCCATATTTTATATCAGAAGTTAAAAATTATTTAAACAGGTCATTTTTATTTTTGGAATTTATGAATAGTAACATTAGTAATATTTTTTTATTACCACAATTAAGGGTAAATCAAGTAATTAAAGGTTAAAATATTATTATAAATAATATAAAATTATCCAAAAACTTTTAATAATTTCATTTTTTGAGTTGGTGTCAACCAAAATAGTTCTTGGTTTGAATTTATGTCCACATGGAGCCACATTGGGGACTTTAACCCTTTTATAATATTATATTAAATTTAATGACAATTTTGTCAAATTTTTGTGTTTAACAATGGAGATAATTTAGAATAGTTTATATAAGGGATATTTTCAGATATTGATATTATTGGGAAATATAAAATATTTTTATACATCATGGTAATTTATATATAATTTTTTATAAATAAATTATTGAATTTAATGGTGACACAATTATAATATAGTAATTGTTTAATTAATGAGAGAATCAATTAAATGATATTAGAAATTTTAAAATGAATATAATATGGTATAATTATTTCCATCCATGATTTTTTTGGATAACCTTTACATGTTAAATATATGTTAAATTAGTTTTTTTATGATATCATGTTGTTATGATATTTTTATAAATTCATGTAATTAATAGAGTCAAAATTGACATTATTGATATTTAAAAATAAATAATATTTTATAAAATTATAAAAAATCCATAAAAATATAATATTCTCCCACATAATTGGTGTAAGTCCCAAACTTTTATAAAATACTCATTTTTGGTCACTTATCATGTTATTTTAATTAACCCTCATAGGGTAAATTAAATAATGTCACGGTAAGAGTTGAAAGGGTAAAATAAGGGTTAAAATTAAAAGATAAATATTAAAATATAATAAAAATATAAATATTTTTCATTGGTTGAGATTATTTAAGCCCATAATAATATTATATTCAAAATAAATTACATTTTAACCTTTTTGAATTGAAAATTAATTTATATTAATTTAATATTTTAAGAGTTTATTTAAGTATCAGTCACCTCAGTTATAAATGGGCACCACCTCCCTAACATCTTGACATCACATTGATCCTTCAATATGAGACACCCCTTACCATTTAACCTCTAAAATTCCCTAGAATAATTATTTAGGTCATTTTCTTCCCAATGGTCCAACTCTAAGTCCATTAGAGGAGATCTAAACAAGTCGTTCCGAAGAATAGGTAATCGATCAAGATAATAATTTTCATTTTCAACACTCATATACATCATCTATATCAGTGAATTATATCATAAAATAATAAAATAATAATTATAAATTTTCTTAAATTTTATTATGATTATGAAATACCATTATACATCCCTATCCCATCATACCAAAAAATAAAAGTATCACTCATGTGTAGATATGGTTTACCCTCTCCACATAGAGACACAATTCATTTTCCATCCCCATCTTTTATGAGTGATAATTATGATGGTATTAATATAAATATTTGATTTTTATGATATAATTATACTACTTGAAAGATAATATCATGTCTAACAATTCAAAATCTAATATTTTTGGAAATGATAACATCGCTCATACGTACGTATGGCTTTCCATCTCCATGAGGGGATGTGATTCATTATTCCCCTATATTTCACATAGATGGTAATAAGGATGAATTTTAAGTATATATATGTTATATATGGAATAAAAATTATTATTTAATAATAATATAGTATATAACTCCCTTTATTTTAACTCGACAAGAAAATGTAAATAAGGTTCATTTGTACATATGACCTACTGTCTCATAGAAAAGTGTATTTTATTTTATATCTCCAACTACTATGAATCACCAAGAATAATTATATAATTAATATTAATATTATATTTATATCATTATTATAATTCTACTGGAGATTGAACCATGATCTATGTAGCAGGATTGCACCAGTGTTGTAGTAGGCACTCTTGCAGTTATTGTTGTAGTACTGGAGCAGTCGGAACTATTCACCTTGGGCCACCGGTTTGGGATTGGAGTCTTTAAGGCCTTTGGTCCACCCAAGGCCTTTAGTTCACTAAGGCTGTTGGTCCACCTTGGGTCCTTCGTGCCACCTCAAGGCCCTTAGGGCCACCTGATTTGTTGTTCCACAAACAGATTCTACAAGGAACCACTCCAGAGGAGAAAAGAGCAGGGAACATCCACCTGAGCAGGGCTAAACGGACTTTGGAAGAATGAGAGGGTGTGTAATTTTCCATCGGTACCACGCCTATGAAACCCTACACATGGAAATTCTAGTCTAACAGTCTTGCAAAGGTGGACAGCTGCTCACAATACAGATGCTGTGGAGGAGTAGTTTCAAGTAGTCATAGTATGTATGATTTTCATAAGACCTATGGCTCATGTAATGTTTCCAAACCTATAGAGAAATTTAATTCCTAAGCGTATGGTCCTTATATGGGTTCCCCCTCCTCCCTTGAAATGGTGGTTATCATAAAATCAATAAAAAAGAAGGTTTTCAACCTGGAATTGTTAATAAGTGAGAAATATTAAGTCATAATTAAATAATATATGGTATTTAAAATATTAATATTTTTATTTTGTAGATTTGTAATAAACTTATACTTATTATTAATGGGGTTTAATGTGTGTGAAGTATATCAAGACTTAAGGTATGGTAATTTCATCTCACTTTTTATTTCGGTGAGATACATGCCACATTCAACACCCATTTACTATATGTTGTGTATATAATTCCCACAAATGTATTATATGATTATTATCCTTATTTTTTTCTTATTTACATATCTAATTTTCTATCTATCTTTCTTTGGTTTTTGATTTAAAAGTTCCCAAATTGGTAGCTATTTTTTATCAATATTCTTTATTTGATAAACATGTTACGTTATGAACCTATATTCATTTATTATGTGTATGTACTTCTATTTTACGTGTTTTATAATGAATATTCATATTTTCATGATATTATATGTTTCATGTAATGTCATTCCCTCTTTAGTCGGTAATCTATGTTCCTTCAAGACAAAGTTTTATAAAAATAATATAAAGTAATATAATTAATCTTTTAAGAATTTTCAAGGAAATGGATTTGAGAGACGTGTAAAATAATTTTCAAGGAATTTTCATAAGTTCAAAAGTTTATTTTTAATGATTTTGTTTCGTTATATCTCTTATTGTTTAAAAATAATTTTTCAACGAAGAATGGATATTTCCATCAAAAATTATTTCAAATGATCTATCAATACCATTTTCCATATATGATAACCTTATCTTTTTTACAAATAGTTTATTGAGGATATGATTGAAGGGTTATATTACTATTATATCTCTAAATATATTATATTTATGATGGATTTATGTTTATGAATTATGTTTCATTTCTTTGAGTTATTTTATAATGAAATGTTTTTAAAACTCGTCTCTTTTTATGGGTTCTATTATGATGAACTATTAATGTTCTTTTGGCACAAATATGTATGGTTTCCATTATATTATGGCTGGGACCCATATCTCTCTACAAAGAATTGGGTTATGATAAATGTTTTATGAGCTCAAATCATGAATGATATGTAATCTAAAACACAAAACAAGAGGTCCCATGGTAGGGCATCCCATTCTCAATAAAAGAGGGTAATGATCGAGAATATGATGACTGAAACAACAGGGTACATGAGAGAGAATCCCAAGACTGAAACAAGATGGTAAACAGAAGGGAATCCTAATCCTAAAACAATAGGGTACATGGGAGGGCATCCCAAACCCGAAACATGATAGTATAAGGGATGGAATCCCTATCCCAAACTAGGTACACAGGTTATTATCCCAAGCCTGTCATGTTGTGATGATCTTGGTAGGTTTCATTAGCATATGATTTTCTATGTTTATGTGTCAGCCACAAATTCCATGTATTATTCTTATGATATAATTTCATGGGTTTTCCATTTATTCCTTAACGATTCATGTATTATGAACTATAAATATTTATTCCATGACTCATGTATAGGATCATTGATACAAAGGGTGTGTTATTTTATTTTGACGATCATGTTCTCATACCCCTATGTTAAGGATATACGCACATATGTCCATTTTTTAAAATTATTGATCATCTAAGTGATCCATTTATTATGTTTATTTACCATTGGATATAAAGAAAGGTATTAAGTATAATATAAAAAATTAATGAATAAATTGGTCAAATAATAAGTAAGTGTGCCATAATACAGTTTTTAATGATTCCATGTTTCCAAAGGGACTAAAATATTATGGTCATTGGGAATTTTTTTTTGTAATGTATGAAATTTTTCACAAAATGGATATAATATCTATGTATTAAAATATTGGGTTATTATAGTTGGTATTAGAGTGATGTTTTATTTAACCATTAGAATGTTGGATGTGAAAAGTTTAGTGAGATCCCTAGAGATATTTCTAAGGGTATATCTTGGGGAGTCTCTAATGGATAAGTCTAAGGATGAGTTAATGTTTAGGAAAATTAATAGTAATTTTGGTAAAGGATAGAGTGATTGTTTTCCTTATATAACATCCATGTCTAGCTATTACAATGATATGTGGCTCAAGAACATATATACATATGGGTAAAAACTATTATACGGTTTGTCGATCATGACTCGAGTGTAACCCAGTTCATGAAAATAGGTCGTGTTACACACATGGTTTGACAATATAAGGGGATATTCATTATAAATTCATAAACACTATACAAACTGTCTTGTAGGATTTAAATGATAATTGACTATGAATAACGTAGGATAAGATTATGATATCATAGAATGGGGTTTCATAATTTAGACATTATATTTGTGGTTTTTTGTGATTATGTGGTTCCTCACATTGATAATCATTTTATACTCAACGCTTTCTACTTATAGTCAAGAGAGGGAACCAGAAGTAAAACTTTTATTATAGAATGTTTTCGGAATGTTATTGATGAGTAGTATAATGGGATGATCAGTGGAGTGAAGGATGTTGTGATCATGCCTAATCAGTTTTCACAGATCATGATTAAAAACATGTACCTTAACATACACATAGATTCACCAAATAAGAGAGAGAAAGAGTTCATTGAGAGTTTTTATAATGGATACCATGGAATAAAATTTTTTTGTTTTCATTTGTGTCATGAATGTGGAAAAAATATCCTATATGACTGTATTTGGGGAACAAGAGGATGTTTGGATTGTGAAAAACATGGACACAAGGAAGGTACCTGTATAGGAAAAATTAAAGGTTCAATTAAAAAATGGATTCAAATATTTGAATCCTTTATACATCATAAAAGGTTAAATAATTTAATTATGGAATGAATGGTCACTATGAAAATATATTCTCTAAGTGGAATGATCGGGAAGAGAATCAAATAGGTGGTATGAGTAATTGTTATGTTATTTTATGATGATGACACTAAAGATGAAATGTGAAAGGAAAAAAGGTAATAAGTAATATGATGAGGTATCCATATTATTATATAAGGACTAAGTGGAATAATCATAGTATAAATGTTTTTAGATATAATAATCCTATTATATGAATGGTGTAATATACAAAGATTTTTTGTTTTATATTTTTTTCTCAAGATGTATAAGTTTATGTTAATTTTTTCTAATGAACCAGAAAAGTGATTTAATGGAATGGTTAAATTAGGACATAGGGAAGATGAAAATTATTATTTTTCTTATGTTAAGATAATGATATGTTGGATATGAATATGTAAATTTGATGGTACAAATTACCTTGTAAATAATTAAGGACCTTTTGACATGTGGTTATGGAACCATTAATAAAGGTTAAAACATTTTTGGATTTAATAAATATATCCAATAATCTTTGGAATAAATAAACATTCATGTTCTCAATAAGGATGTATGGTGATTACATTTATTATTACATTTAAATAGAATACATTATAAATATATTCAAATGTTTGGTATGTGAGAAAAAAAGAGATACTTTATGATAAACATGGGATCAATGCAACACTATTTTTGAGAAACATAGTGACCTTATTTATAAATAAGGGACATAATGTTAACAATTTATATAATGGTTTATGATAAACATCATATGAGGTTCTATAATTAATGTATTATCTTTATATATGAGGATTTATGCATTTTTGAAAACATGTGAAAAAACATTTGTGGTGATAAATATATATGGAATTCCTTATCATTCTATTTATGGATATCATAATCTTTTAATGCTTCAGGAATGAAGAATTCATCTTCATTTATTTTAATACGAGATTAAGTGGAAGTTGATCAGGGAAAAAAGGGTGATTTTTTCTTAAAATAAAGTATGTATATCTTCTCATGAAAATTGCTCAACTCTAAGTAAAATATGTTGAAACAAAAAATGTTATCCTAATACATTTTTTCCTATGAATCAATCATTCAATTAGATCATCACATTTTTACAAATTTTTTATTACCAACATTCTCCAAAACATGTTCCCTATCACTCTAAATAAGAACATTATAGTCATATATTTCTCCCATTTCCATTTTTCACTTTCCATCTATGTTCTCCTTTATGGAAACCTAGTAATGAGTTACTTTGGGTAACCTTTATATATCTAACATTACTTTTTAAAATGGAGTTTTATTACTCATTTTATGATGTGAATTTCTATAAGGGGATATCCAAGTATTAAACATTTTATGACCTAGATGAATTTCAATGGAATTTTCACTTTATGGGGGGTATAATCTAACACCCTGATGTTTTGTGAAATATTCTTTTTGTGTTAATTTAATCTTTTTCAATACTTTTCATTTTACACAACACTGAATATAAATTTTTTTATATGAAATAAACAAGTAATTATTTCTTTATAAACATCCCCAAGTTATAGTTTTTTTATATTCAGAAGTTATATTAACTTTTGGTATACACAACACTAGGCTCGGATTGTGTTACACACAAATCTAATTTATTTGGATAGCTTGAATTACACGCAAGTCCTTGTTTTACCGAATATAATATATTATTAAAATGTAATTATTTTGAATAATTATATAAAACCTAGACATTAATTTTTCAATTATGAATAATAATAACAAATTTATGAAAATATATGGTTTATAATATTAATTCAATGGTTACCAGTTAATTAGAAATTAAAATATATACCTATTGACTATAAAGGATATAGTTTTATTTTTAGTCTCGCAAAGGTATTTTTTTCATAATAAATTAAAATTATTAAAATTAGTGGATGATATTAATGAAATATATGTGTTATATTTTCAATCACATATTTTTTATATTCATACAATATATTATACTTGTATAATACAATAACAAACCCAATTTTAAGCATAAAAACAATATTTTTCAAAAGGTTACTTTTACCGCCATTTAAGGGTGAACCCATTTTAAATCCACATTTTAAAAATTTAAAATATAATATATGGAAATAATAAACTTCTTATTTTAAATTTTGATATGAAAACTTAATTTGGTATATTTTTTTTTTAATGATATGTTTCATGTTTTGAATACTAGTTCAAAAATACTAAATTTTAATTGAAAAATACATTTTCATAGAATTGATTTATAGTGTTAAATTATTGTTTTTGTTAGGTATAAATTATGATTAGATCCAATATTTATCATTTATTCAAATATAGTTCATGGGAAATAATTTTTTTTTCTGACGCTTTCGCTGGGGCGCACGTGTCCGTCTGTTTGAGGAAGACGATGCAGTTTGTTGCTCTGCATTCCCACAATCCAAAGCAGGCGGCATCTATTCCTTTTTTAGGGGCATTTGATCCTTGATCAAAATGGGATGATGGGATGTCGGTTCTTTCTTCAAATGATTCCTCCTCAGAAATCTTCACCTATTCTGGGTTTCCCTTATAGACATAAGACGTTGTTCGTGAAACCCTTCACAGTCCCATATATTCATTGACAGTAAGTAATTACACTGCTTCTATCAAAACATTCTATGGGGTCCAATCAGGGTAGAAACCTTCGGTCGGGGGAGTAATCACATTGTACATCAATGGCATGTATGGATGCCGAAAAATTAGCGCGTCTCGGTTTCTTCCCCTTATTATAGGGATTCTCAAGGGTGCGGAATCCTGAGGCATCCCACCTCTAATGTGGGGAATTATATGTCATAGGAATGTATATGAGGTTTTCCTCATCTTCCCATGTTTAACACAGGGTATTTCCCAGGTTTAACATCTATCGGAGATGAATCAGACTGATCAGAACACTGACTAGAGTGGATCTAGTGAGTGAAACCACTAGAGGGAACACTGATGTGGGGGCTGGCGTGTGGTTAGCTACCCGATTGTTGTTAAAGGGAATGGAGAAGGAGGTGGCATGATCCCACTGGGATGTGGTGGCCCAGGTAAGAATAAAAATGGATAATGGATGGTTAAGTGATGTGGTTGGAGAATGAGATGGAGTCGACTCGAGGATGATGGTGATGTTGGGATTGAGTCTAAAAGAGACCTCCTATGTATCCCTATGGTACAAGATCAATGTATCTATAGTTTATATGATGAAGGATTACCATCGATTGGGGACATCAATAGCATACCGCCCAATGGGGTAGAAAATGGATTACTGCTGAATGGGGTTGAAAATGGCTTACCGCTGAATGGGGCCACAAAGCTTTACAACTGGATGGGGGTCACAATGGATTACCATAGGATGGGGTAAAACGGCTTACTACTATATGGGGTCACAATGGCTTACCAATGGATGTGGTTACAATGATTACCACTGGATGGGGTCACAACGGCTTACCACTGGATGAGGTCAAAACGACTTACTACTGGATGGGGTCACAATGGATTACCACAGTATAGGGTCAAAAAGACTTACCGTTGGATAGGGTCACAATGGATTACCACTAGATGGGTCACAACAATTTATCGGTGGATGGGGTCACAACGGCTTACCGTTGGATGGGGTTACAACATCTTACCACTGGATGGGGGTCACAAAGGGTTACCACTGGATGGGGTCACAACGGTTTACCACTAGATGTAGGTCACAATGTCTTACCAGTGGATGGGGTTGAACCTCAAGGAGGATTCCTTTGTACCTTATCTAGGATACAAGGATCAAATACCATGTGGTTCAGATGGATTTTGGTGAACCGATGTGAAGAGGGGTCGGAACCAATGGTTGTTGGGATTGAACCTAAGGGAGGCATCCTTTATACCTTACCTTTACAAGTATCAATGTCCATGTAGTTTAGAGAGGTGTAGGAACCGATGTGAAGATGTCTAGTTCCAATGGTTGTTGGGCTTGAACCTTGAGGAGGCTTCCTACGTACCTTTCCTTGGCTTGGATCAAAGTCTGCATAGTTCATGTTGGGTTTGGTGAACTGATATGAAGATAGTCGGGACTAATGGGTGTTGGGCTTGATCCTCAGGGAGGATTCCTGTATACCTTTCCTTAGAAAGGATCAATGTCTACATAGTTCAGGAAGGATTGCGGGTCTTACACTCTAGGATTCATAGATAGGATGGCATGGTCAGTGCTTACTCTAAGCCCGTTTGAGTCATGCTTGGTGTGAGAAATAAGAGGTAGCAATGGCCTGACGATCACATCATGGACGGTTCATAAGCTAGAAGTGGAATTAAGGTCTTACACACAGTTAGCGGCCCAAAGAGGAAACGTGGGCTTACACATGGTTAGCAGCTTGAGGTGGTGGGGATTGGGACTTATCCAGGACAAAGGCCCTGGTGGAGACAAAGCCTGGTGGGAGGGAGATTTTTCACCTTGAAAGAGTGGAGGAGTAGGGATTCTATATCCTGCAAGAAATGCTAGGGGCTTACCTCATGGTGGCTGCCCTTTCCCCACAGACAAACATCGTTCCAATAAAGAGGATGTCATTCCATGTGAGGAATGATCTCACTCCCGTGGAGGCTAGTGGTAGTAGAGAATGTTTGAGACAGGGCACCCCACTTGTGATGCACAAGGAAAAGTCACAATTTAACATCATGTGTTGAGGACGATGGCGATTAGTAGTTTAACGCCTTATATCGCAGATGGGGTGGGCGCACTAAGCGCCCCTATGACTTATATAACTGATACCTCCCACCCCCTGGGGAAGGGAAGGCATCAGCAATGCCATGGTGGGGGTGTTATGGAGTGATCCATTGAGGGGCCCACGTTAGCATGGCATTGCAAAGAAGAAATACACATTTGTGTGCCTATGTGAAGAAGCATGAGGCGAATAAACGTAATGGAAGGTGTCGCCTAAGG
This sequence comes from Viscum album, assembly GCA_963277665.1. NCBI lineage: Eukaryota > Viridiplantae > Streptophyta > Magnoliopsida > Santalales > Viscaceae > Viscum > Viscum album. The sequence continues at coordinate 437,100,889 of OY728155.1, read as the reverse complement.
GACATTGAAATTGCTCCATGAAAACTTGAAGGTCCACATGGGAAAAGACCGTGTGACGCAGGTGTGTTGCCCATAAGAGTGGCTCGGACAGGGAGCCTTATGGTGAAGGAAACACTCAAATTTCGCTAATAGTATAGGCTAGGCACTAGATAGAAGTTCTATGTGGAAGATTCAAGGTTTGCGCACATGTTAAATGGGTTGCACACAAAAGGGAAGGTTTTGTGCAAGATAGACTGGTTGTGTGCAAGATGAAGTGGTTGGCCACAAGAGGGAATGTTTTCACGCAAGATGGCTGGGTTGCACGCAAGATGGGTGGGTTGCGCCCAAGAGCAGCCTAACAAAGAGGAACATTTCACACAAAAGCGGATATCTTTCATGAAAATGACTTGATATGAAAAGAAATTCATGATGATTAGGCCCCAGATGGCCCACCTGATGGAGCCCCCCTGGGGGAAATGTCACACAAAATCTAATACCTGAAAGCCCTGGGTTTTATTGCGTGGTTGCGATAGACATGGTTTTCATGTCGCAGAGCATCACTTCATCTTCTGTTACTATCCTTGATGGGTGGGGATACATTCCATTTTATTGCCAAATTCCTCAGGGGTGGCGCAGAAAGGGTCGTAGTGGGAAAACACCCGTTTGAAGTCTCCATGGGAACGGAAGGGGGGTTGGGCACAAAAACTCCCATTAGACGTTTCCTTTCATGGGGAAAGGGGGTTGGGTGTGAAAACTCCCATTTGATTTCATCTTGGGCACAAAAAGGGGGTCGGGGTGCACAAACACACAATTGATGTCGCCTTTTTCATAGAAAGGGGTTCAGGCATGCTAAATCCTGTTTAGCATCACCTTGGGCGTGGAAAGGGGGTCGACACGAAAAAACCCATTTGACGTCACCTTGGACATGGAATGGGGGTCGACCGCACAAGATTTTTCATGCCGGAAGGCCAATAGCGTGCATCCCCTGAATCTTTCACACTCCTGCCTCCCAAGACCTGAAATATCCTCTTTCCTTCCCAAATTCATTAGTTTCTCTTTTATCTGCCCGATGCATCCCTTCTATGAATTTAGGTATAAAAAATTTCCACCTCCCATAATCAGAGTTGAGAGACACCCTGATGGTCAGATTATGAGGGTACACCGAATAAAAAAGAGAAACCTCTTTAGTGGCATGAAAAATGAATTTTTCACAGGGAATCTTGTTTTGCACGTGAGGAAGGTGCGTTAGCACTTTATAAATATCCCCCCATTCCCTACTTTTTCTATTTTTACATGAAATGTGATTTTATCTCATGCACGAAAATGGTCCTGAACCACATGTAAGACTCCACGGAAGACTCCGCGTTTTTCACGCCATCAAAAAATTTTCCCGCAAGATGACATTTTTTCGCGCCGCCAAATATTTTTCATGCCAGAAATCACTCTTTCGTGCCAAATTATTTGGATTTCCAAAATGGCTACTCAATAGACAGATGCGGAGAGGGAGGTATCCCCTACTGTAAGAAGATCCCAAATGATCATGAACCCTTAGATAATTCATGTGAAGAGGGATGTGTCTGATAACCTAATGCTTTTTGTAATGCTAACATAGGATCAAAAGGATTACGTCCTGAGTGGTAACCTCTCACAATGGAACTTCGGTCTTCTGGAAGAGGTGTTGATTCTCAGTTTCGAGACAGAAACATTGCGGTCATGGGTGATGCACGAGGGTAGTCTTCCACAATTCCACATTACCAACAATGGTCATCCTGCTTGGGAAACACAGAACACAGCCATCTATACACTAAAACTGAAGACCATGATGATTATGGTAAGTGATCTAGTCTTCGAAGAATCTCCCGCTATTTATGCAAGAACTTTTAGAAGCAGAATTACTAATGAGATGAAGTGCTGGAAGGAATGAGATTTCTGATTTAGGGGAAAAATTACCAATGAATGGGAAAGGGCGTACTGGGTACGTCCGAAATGTGAGGAATTCAGGCTAGAGCTGTAGTCCATTGGGGTTTTTGAGGCCATTTGGATGTCCTAATTCCACCTCTACTGACAGTAGGACTTGGTAGTAGATCTGTTCAGTCACTAGTTGCCTGATATATACATTTTTCATATCCACCACGGGGAGGTGGCCATCATTCTATTGGATGTCCATTGTATCGGGCGAATGCCATGGGAGGGGTATCAATACGATGATCTATTCCTGATGGAGAATGTCTGGGGGGATAGGACAGACTCCCCAATCCTATCATGGCACCTGCTAGAGCTAGTTAAAGAGGAGCTCAAAATAAAATATATCCTGAAGGATATATCCTATTTAGGGTGGTTTAGCCTTTTTCTAACCCAAGACACAGTCATGAAGATTCTAGGTCAAGGGATGCAATGCCAAACAATATCTTAGTGGGGAAAATTGGGATCATACTGGAAGGTTTTGGAGACAGGAGAGTACCAATCATGGGGTTTGGGCATTAATGAATGTTGAGACTCGAATGTGCGATATTTCAGGTTTCTTTATGAATTCTTGAGAGGATGTTGTAGATTGTGAGGGACATGAGGATCGGTGTCCACCCAAGTAAATTAGTGATGGATGAGATTATGGCAGAAAAAAACATGGTTAAACTAGGGGTTCCAGTGTTGGCTAGGTTATACAGCATTCTAGGTCGCATCTCGAGGGTACGTACGCCTAGGAGGATATGTGGGTCATTATAGATTATCCATAGTTGGATCGCAGCCCACTATGGTGTGTATGATTTCCCAAATTCCATTCACCATTGGTAACAGTTTGCATTCATCCCTCTTGAACATTGCTGACCTCTACCATTGACGCTCAGGGATGATGGAATCAAGATCAAGATCGGCATCCACACACACTTTGACTTCAACCCATTCCGAACCCCGGTCATCCAAATGGTAAATGATGTGCGGGGTCCACTGAAGCAGAAGGAGTACCTGCAGAGCATCCGGGGTGGTGTGCTGGTGGCCCGGATTGATGGAAAAATCCCCTGTGAACTATATGTTCCTACAAGTTTCGCCAGGCAGTTTGGGTTCATGTGGTGAATTCCCAAGAAATATTACACATAGGATCAGAAAGAGCGGCATCTAAGCATTATCCACCAGTTGTGTCTTATGTTCATGATAGCAGGTATGGGTGAAATCATCAATCTTACCCCACTGATGTTAGTGCAGGATTATCAACAGAGTATTTCAAACACTAGACGAGAATGTATCCCGAGGCGATTCTTTGGAAATGCATCTTTCATATCAAGGTGGCTAGTTTAGATCCTGAAGAGCAGAAAGGATGAAGAGGTTCCACAGGGGAAGTTAGGAAAAGAATGGGCTGAGCAGCTATCATGGCGCAAGCTGGTACTTAATCGGTGGAGGAATCATAGGCCGAGAACGTGCCTCCACCCTCCTGGGAAGGGTGGTCTCATGTACAGCCTCGTGGTCCGACTAGGGAACTCTCCAGAAAGAAACTCAGGTACATCCTGATGTTGTCTACCAATGTTATCTTTCCTTATCTGTGGTCTTATTGGAGAACACTGTGATAGTCCATGTCCTCTGAAGAGTTCTGGTGGAGCTTGGTACGCATCGGACTTTATCTTCCAGACATAAGGTGCATCCAGATATCGAATAAGGTAAACATTCATCATCATTATGCATACCTGAGATCCATGGATATGTATGCATCCCAACGAGGGCTGTATGAAGAACCCCATATCCTAGTGAAAGTAGTGTTTATCCAAGAGCATGACCCATAGAAGCTTCCATCGTAGGATGAAAGTGTAGAGAAAGGAGGAGAAGAAGAAGAAGAAGAAGAAGAATGATGATAATAATAATAATAATGAGGAGGTAAAGAAGATGGTCTTGAAGAAGAGGAGGAGGACCAAGTTGAAGGTCTTGGGGGCGAGGGGCCTTCAGAAGCTCTCGCTCACCACTGGAGCTCTTGGGAGAGCGGAAAAATCATCGGCTCTAATGCAGAACTAGCTGACCAGGACGCGTTCGCGCGTGCACCCGTCAACCCGAGGGGATGGGTGCGCGGCTTGTGGTCCCGCAGTCCCGCTTTCCAAGGGCGGGCGGCATCCGTCCCTTATTCAGGGGCGTCTGCTCCTTGATCGAAACCGGGATGATGGGATGTCGGCTCCTCCTTCCTTGGACGTCTCCTCGGAACTCGTCGCCTAATCCGGGTCTCCCTCATAGACTTAAGAATGTTCGTGAATCTCGTTCCCGGCGCCATATCTTCATGGACACCGGTTAATTACGCTGCTTCCGCCCGGACGTTCCAAGGAGTCCGGTCGGGGCAGCAACCTGCGGTGAGAAGGCCGGGTGGCTCTGGGTGCTGGGGGCGTGTCGTAACGCTGCGGCTCTGCACGTCTGTCTTCCGTCCCTAATAGGGCTTCTCGAAGGCATGATGTCCGGAGGCATCCCACACTGGGTGCGGGGAACTGTGTCACCTGAGGTTTTCCTCAGCTTCCCATGTTTAACACGGGGTATGCCGCGAGTTTAACGTCCAGCGGGGACGGCATCAGACCGATCAACACGAAAAGTGGATCAGATGACGGAACCCCTTGCGGGGAACCTCCGACGTTGGGGCCAGCGCATGGGCGGCTTCCCAAGTAACGTGGAGTGGAGTGAAGTGGCATGACCCCACCGGGATGTGGCGGCCCGGGTAAGGATCAGGATGGGTGATGGAGTGAAGAGCTTGGACCCCGTAGGGGCTTCCTACGTACCCTGTATAGAAGACAGAGATCAAAGTCAACGTAGTTCGGGTATACAGTTTAACGTCATGCTGGACGTCGGCAAGCCGACTCACGAAGAGGTCGAGGCCGCCGGGCGGAGGATTGAACCGAACCACCTCGCACAGAGGGGGATGGAACGGCCGGGTGGATCACAGTTTCACGTCATGCTGGACGATAAAAGGAGAAATGGAAAAAGGGGGCTGTGGGGAGGCACAGTGGATATACACACGGGCAGTCTCCCACAGGGGCGGATTCATGGGTGAATCGACGCAAGCGTGAACCCTGGAGGGGTCCACTGATGGACGAACCGACGTAAATACGACCGGGACGACCAGGTGGTGGGCTTGAACCTCGGGGAGGCTTCCTACGTACCCTGTATAGAAGACAGGGATCAAAGTCCACGTAGTTCATTCTGTCAGGACTTACGCACTTGAGGCAGCCCGGTTGCGGCAAAACTCAGTTGGAAGGGACTTGGACCGAAAGCAGAAGACACCTCGATCCCAGTCATACCCTCTACTGGCTTCGGCAGTGGGGAAGCGCAATGGAGATACACATGTGCAGCCCCCCACTAGAAACTAGGGGTTTGTACCCTGCCCCCGTAGGGAAAAGCCACTCCCATTAAATCGTCCCAAAAAGGGGGACAATCCCGACGTCCCTGCAGAGACGAGCGGGTGGGGGCCACATCCAAACCGGGGGAGATCCTGCGTGCAGAGCACGGGATCAGGTGAAGCGGACGGTTTAACGTCTTGCCGGACGAAGTACAGTTTAACGTCGTGTGTTGAGGACGAGGCGGACGGTTTAACGTCTTGCCGGACGAAGTACAGTTTAACGTCATGTGTTGAGGACGAAGCACTTGGCAGTTTAACGTCTTGCAGCGCGGACGATGGGGGCTAGGCAGTTTAACGTCGTGCAGCTTGGACGGATGTGCAGTTTAACGTCATGCTGGACGTATGCGCAGTTTAACGTCATGCGGGACGAATATGCAGTTTAACGTCATGCTGGACGTATGCGCAGTTTAACGTCATGCGGGACGAATGCTGAACAGTTTAACGTCTTGTAGCTCGGACGTATGTGCAGTTTAACGTCATGCTGGGCATAGGTTGCCGGACGTATGGGTGCGTGTCACTTCGCACGAACCTGGAGGGCCGCACGGAAAGACAACGCACGGTGCGGGCACCCAGGATGAGGAGCATCGGGCGCCACGCAGGTAGGTGCCCTCAGGGGGTTGAGGGGGGCGACCCTGGCGGATTGCGCGCAAAAGAGGAGCTTTGCGCGCAAAACCGCGGGTCGGCGTGCAAAGATGGCGGGCTGGCGCGCAATTGGGCCAGCGCTTCGCGCGCGGAGGATTCGGATTGCGCGCACCGGGCTTCGGATAGCGCGCGGGGGCAACGGCTCATTCTCTAATGAATGGCCACTTGAAAGAAGGGGGGGTGCGCGCAATCGGGACGGATTGCGCGCACCCCGGGGGCAATTGCGCGCAAGAGGGTTCTTTTGCGCGCAAAGACCTTAGGGTGAGTTGTTATTCAAATGAAAGGAGCCAACGGGGATTGCGCGCGAAGGCGGACCCCGAGGCTTCCTTGCACGAAAGAAAGGAGGTTACCTGAAGTTCGTCATTGCGCGCGGAAGGGGTTGAATTGCGCGCACGAGAGACGTTTCGACTTCCAGCAACCTTTGAAACGTTGGGGGTCGCCTTGTATTTATAGGCAACCCCGGGCGCGGAATCCAAGGCGCGAGCGCGAAATTCTTCTCGCGGGCGCGGAATCGGACACGGCGCGCAAAGGGAGCCGCGCGGGCCAGCGGCGCGCAAAATATGCGCGCCGGCCCGGCGCATTGCGCGCATCCCGGGGGTTTTGCGCGCGCTACATCGCTTTTGCGCGCAGGCCTCAGGAATTCCGCGCAAGGCCTCCGGGCCCTCCGAAACGTTCTTCCGACTCCAAATATCACTTCGCTTTCCGCATCCGGAGCTTCGTTTGGGAATAACGGACTTTTCCGGCGTCTACAAAAGCCCCCCCTCGGAATCTGATCGGCGAGAGGTCGCAACGATCGGGTTCCGAGGGAGACGCCGGAATGCCGAAATCCCGGGCGACGCGGGACTGTGGCGCGCAAAAATGGGTGTCGGGCGCGAAAGCGGCCGATGCGGTCGCGCAAAGCCTTTTCCGCGCAGCGCGGACCCCGGCCTCACCTATAAATAGAGGCACTGGGTTTCTGGAGAAAAGAGGGAGGTCATTCCTAGGAAAGGAGACCTCAGACCTAACCAATGTATCATCCCCCAACTTGTTCCAACACACGAGCGGGACAACGCTAGGGGCGTTGAGATTTTATCCGAACATAGGGAAATGAGAAAGGGTGAATCGCGTGTCCCGAATCCAGACATCCACAACGGTCGGCCTTCCAGGAAATGCCCAAGACGGTAGGCGGACAGTGGATCGACCATAACAACTACAATAGACGGACCGAAAAAGGCCATCATTCATATTGCAGGAGGCGGACCACATGTCATCATGAATACCGCTTTGGGGTTCCTTCAGACACAAGGGTGGAAAATCCAGATCAACAGGGCATGCGAAGCGTGGGGCGAAGTGACGATTTGTTCGGACAGAATCCAACGCTCTCAAAATTGCGCCACCGCGGGGAAAACTTATTAGGCGGATGCACTAATCTGGCCGTGAGTCACCTCAATTCTCAGACAGCACCTCTCTGACGAGGAAACTGTCGCTTCCCATCCTTGCGATGGGGCATCCCGAGCTGAATCGAGGAGAATATCACAACTGCACCACTCTACCCGAAGTCAGGCCAGACGGCCGGCGACGAGGAGGGGCGGGACTTAACGATCCCTGAGGCTGGACCCGAGTCGGAATGCCCGGGCGTTCCTACGTACTCCATCAGGCTGGAGATCAAGCCACACGTAGTTCTGAGAGTGCAGTTTAACGTCATGCAGGACGTAGGACCCCATTTGGGGAGATCTTAGTTTAGGGTCGTAGAGCTCGGACCATAGGGGTAGATCTTAGTTTAAGGTCTTAGAGCTCGGACCATAGGAGCTAGATCTTAGTTTAAGGTCTTAGAGCTCGGACCACAGGGGCTAGATCTTAGTTTAAGGTCTTAGAGCTCGGACCATAGGGGCTAGATCTTAGTTTAAGGTCTTAGAGCTCGGACCATAAGGGGAGATCTTAGTTTAAGGTCTTAGAGCTCGGACCATAGGGGCTAGATCTTAGTTTAAGGTCTTAGAGCTCGGACCATAAGGGGGGATCTTAGTTTAAGGTCTTAGAGCTCGGACCATAAGGAGAGATCTTAGTTTAAGGTCTTAGAGCTCGGACCATAAGGGGAGATCTTAGTTTAAGGTCTTAGAGCTCGGACCATAAGGGGAGATCTTAGTTTAAGGTCTTAGAGCTCGGACCATAAGGGGAGATCTTAGTTTAAGGTCTTAGAGCTCGGACCATAAGGAGAGATCTTAGTTTAAGGTCTTAGAGCTCGGACCATAAGGAGAGATCTTAGTTTAAGGTCTTAGAGCTCGGACCATAAGGGGAGATCTTAGTTTAAGGTCTTAGAGCTCGGACCATAAGGGGGGATCTTAGTTTAAGGTCTTAGAGCTCGGACCATAAGGGGGGATCTTAGTTTAAGGTCTTAGAGCTCGGACCATAATGAGAGATCTTAGTTTAAGGTCTTAGAGCTCGGACCATAAGGAGAGATCTTAGTTTAAGGTCTTAGAGCTCGGACCATAAGGACCTCAAAGTACGCCGCATCTGGTCATATCCCCTGGATATGCGAAGATGCACTGAGGGATAGTGTCAAGAGTGTCGAGGTTTCGCCTGGTCAGAATTGGAGGTGGAAAATGTGAATCATGCGGCCATTCACTCAAGGACTGGGGGCACCGGAGCAACGATATGGGAGTACTGCCGACCGTGGCGGAAAAGCAGCATCAATATCGCACTAACCGTTGGTGGAATGAGGCAGCAAACGAGCATCGACCGCTCAATCGCAGGATTCATATCGATTTGCTGCCCGAAGCCATTGGGGGTACCGGCCCGAGTCGGTGGGAGAGCACTGAGGCATTGTGTCCGAACCGTTCACGGGGGCTCCACCCAGGGCGTAGATGATGGGTCCGAATGAAAGGGAGCACGAAGCCTGAAAAGCGGAGGAAACCTGACCAAGCGGATCCTGACCCTCCTGGCAATAAACCAGAGTACTCTTAACACCGGTGGACCACTGCAAGGGGTCGGGGAACACGCCTTGAGGGTGGCCTGAAGGCGGCGGATTCCCCAGAGAAGGGGGAATCTCTAAGAGTTGGGGGGCTGGACCCGAAGTTTCAAACATCCGGGCGTTCCTACGTATCCCATAAGGATGGGAATCAAGCCGCACGTAGTTCTTGAAGCGCGGCGCAACACAATCGGGCACCAGCGCGGGGAAGAGTGCGGGTCTGACCCTCGCACACAAAAGGAGCGGCATTTGATATTTCTTGTTTGTCCTTAAAGATGAATGGTTTTTCTTTGTGCGGCGACATGCTTGTGATTGAGAAATCTCTGGCGTCGCCGCAATAATCAAGCCACGGAAGGCATTGATGAATGGCGTGGTTATTAACCAGCGCCCAACATGAGTGTCCCCTGAGGGGAACATCACGATGCAGTGCCGTTTTCTCGTCGGGCGGCCAAGACGATCACAGTTTACGGTCGTGTGGTAGGACCAGACAACACAATTTAAGGTCATGTGGTTCGGACCATGGAGGAATCCGCTTACCGCGGTACGGCGGACACGGCGGAGGTGGGAGCATACCCAGCCCTGCGGTCACGCACGATTCCAGGAGAAGAGTCTTGGGATGGGGGTCTGCGTATGTCCATCACCCGAGGGGCAGAGATGCTAGCCTCCAGATATACTGGGCCCAGAACGCAATTGTTCGGGCGACTCCCTCCTCCTTATGGGGACGAGGGTCCAGCTACGCACGGCCCTTAGGGAGGATATCCGCATATATCCTTGGTGCTCGGATCATGGGAGCCTCGAACGACATCATTACCCTGGTTGATCTGCCTAACGTGTAGAGGTGTACTGAAGGTCAGTATGAAGAGAGTGTCAAGATTCCACTACAACGCATAAAGGCGGAGTGTGATGAGGACTGCGCAACCAATGTTCAGAGCCTGAAGGAGCTGACATGACGATCAAGGATGTTGCTGACGCATTCGCAACACAACATCCGATCGCGTCAGCCTAAGACGGGGCAAGCAAACGAGCATCAACCGCTCAATCGCAGGATTTATATCGATTTGCGGCCCAAGACCCGTCGGGAAATCGACCCGGAGCGGTGGGAGAGCACTGAGGCATCGTACCCAAACCGCTAACGAGGATCCCTTTGAGTGAAGGCTCGAACAAGAGGAAGCGCGAGGCCTGACAAGCAACACAGGACTTGTCGGGATTGAATCTGACACTACGAGTCATAGACCGAAGTACCCAAAACATGTTAACAGATCTCCGGAAAGGGTCGGAGGACTCACCCTGAGAGCAACCGAAGGGGGGCAGATCCCCGTAATCAACCAAGAGACGGGGCTGGACCTGAAACACAAGTGTCCAGGCGGTCCTACGTATCCCATAAGGATGGGAATCAAGCCATACGTAGTTCTTGAGAGGCAGTTTAACGTCATGCAGAACGAAGCACAGTTTAGCGTCATGCAGGACGATGAGGGGTGTGAGGTAGTTCCACACACGGGGGAGGCGTACGGCGCGGCCAGTAGACCGACGTGAATGAGGACATAATCCCCCGCTCACGTGATACGCCTCGCACACAAAAGGAGGGGAACTGGGGCCAGAGGCCCAACGCGGGATGGAGATTCCCGGGAAATGGGGCTGGGCCTGAAACATGAATGTCCAGGCGGTCCTACGTATCCCACAAGGATGGGAATCAAGCCATACGTAGTTCTTGAAGTGCAGTTTAACGTCATGCAGGACGATGAGGAAAAAAGAAGGGGGGAGCAGAAGGCATCCCCAAACGTGGGGGGGCGTACAGCGTGACGAGAAAACCGACGTGAATGAGGACATAATCCCCGCACTCACACCATACGCCGCACACCCGGGGGCAACTGGGCCAAGGGCCCGAGATGGGATGGAAATTCCCGAAGGATGGGGCTGGGCCTGAAACATGAATGTTCAGGCGGTCCTACGTATCCCATAAGGATGGGAATCAAGCCGCACGTAGTTCTTGAGGGGCAGTTTTACGTCATGCAGGACGAATGCTGAACAGTTTAACGTCTTGTAGCTCGGACGTAGTGCAGTTTAGCGTCATGCAGGACGAATGCTGAACAGTTTAACGTCTTGTAGCTCGGACGAATGCAGTTTAACGTCGTGCAGGACGTGGTGCAGTTTAACGTCATGCCGGACGAAGTGCAGTTTAGCGTCATGCGGGACAAAGCACAGTTTAGCGTCATGCAGGACGATGAGGACACTCATGCAAAGTACTGCTTGAGAAACCTAGCGTTGGTGGGAGGAGTGACACGCTCACCATCCATAGTCGCTAGGGAGTACGCGCCATTGGGATAGACCTTGTGGACAACAAAAGGTCCCTCCCACTTGGGCTCCAACTTGGGCGGCTTCCTGCCGGGGATCATCGGCGCTCTTAGGGCTAGCACTAGATCACCCTGCAGGAAGGAGTGGAGGCGAACCTTCTTATTGAAAGCTCGAGCCATTCTGCTTTGATGCCTCTCCAAGTTGTGCAAAGCGCGAAGTCTATTCTCATCCAGTGCTTCCAACTCAACTAGACGGGCTTCAACAGCTCTGTCCGGCGACTGCTGGTCGTAGACCGCGGTGCGTAAGGACGGTAACTGGATCTCGATGGGCAGGACGACCTCAGCACCATACACCAGGGAATAAGGGGTCATCTGGGTGGAATTGCGAGTCGTCGTCCGATAAGCCCAGAGGGCGTTGGGGAGCTTGTCCGGCCAACTCTTCTTGTTCTGACCAACCATCTTTTGCAGAATGTTAGAGAGGGTTTTGTTAAACGCCTCGATCTGTCCATTCGCCTGCGCATGATAGCGAGATGTATGGTTCGAGCGAATGTTATACTTGGCATACAACTTCTTCAACTCGGCTGCTCGGAAATTGGTTCCGTTATCCGTGAGGATAGCGTGAGGCACTCCAAATCGATAGATGATGTTGGAGGTCACGAAGTCAGCGATCGAACAGGATTTGACCTCTCTGAGCGGAATCGCTTCTGCCCATTTGGAGAAGAAGTCCGTGGCGGTCAGAATGAACCAGCACTGGCGAGCTGTCGCCGGCGGGTAAGGTCCCACAACGTCCAGTCCCCAGACTGCAAAGGGCCAGGAATACCTTGTGGTATGGAGAGGCTCCGGCGGCCGATGCACAAAGTTCGCATGGACCTGGCACGCATGGCACCTCCTGGCATACTCGATGCAGTCGTGGATCATAGAGGGCCAGAAGTATCCCAACCTCCGAATCTGGTGGGACAGCTTCGGCCCGGTCTGGTGGGCGCCGCATGAACCAGCATGAACCTCTTGCATGACTCGTGGGATCTCAACTCCCTGAAGGCAACGGAGGAGAACACCATCAAATCCGCGTTTGTAGAGGATCTGCTCCAGGCCGGGACTGCTCTGGAGGACGAACTGCGATGCGCGGCGTCGAACTCGCTCGCGCTCGGCCCGATCCGATGGAAGAATGCCATGTTGGAGGTACTCAACCAAAGGCGTCCTCCAATCACGGGCTGATTCGACTGCTATATCTGGGGTACTCGGGGCTCCAGGCACAGGGGCAACCGCGGTGAGATTACTCACCAACGGGCCGCGATCTTCCTCCGGGATAACAGGAGCGATGAGCCTTCGGTGCGTCACGCGGACGATCAGGTTGTCCTGTTCAGGCTCCGCAAGTGACGCAGCGAGGCTGGCCAAAGCATCTGCTCGACCGTTCTGTGACCGGGGAATATGGACAATTTCCGGCCGAGAAGGGAACCGGGCCATCAGAAGGAGGGTGCACTCCAACAATGGCACAAGTTCTGGCTTCCTGACAACGTAGTCGCCATTGATCTGCTTAACGACCAGCTCGGAGTCCCCTTTCACGCACAGACGGGGCACGTCGATCTCGAGAGCCAACTCGAGGCCGGTGATGAGGGCATGGTATTCTGCCTCATTGTTGGTACAGCCCTCTGACAACAGGAAGGAATATGGCAGCACGGCTCGCTCCGGGGTAATGAAGACGATACCCAGGCCCACTCTGTTGAGCTTAGGATTATCGAGTCTTCTACCGGTGGGGCTCCGGGAGGCACCGTCAAAGTGCATCTGCCAGCATGGATCGGCATGATCGACCGAGAGAATGGTCTCATCAGGAAAGCCTAGATCCAGCGGCTGATCTGCGGAGGTTGCGTGAGCTGCCAGAAAGTCTGCCAATGCCTGCCCTTTGATGGCCTTCTGAGACACGTACCTGATGTCGAACTGCTGGAGAATCACAGCCCACCGCGCTAGACGGCCAGTCAACATAGGCCGGCTCAGGATATATTTCAACGGGTCTACCCGAGAAACCAACTGTACCTCATGGTGCTGCAAGTAGTGTCGTAATTTCTGTACGGCAAATACGAGCGCCAGGCAGCTCTTCTCGATGGGGGAATACCTAACTTCCGCATCGAGGAGCATGCGACTGAGGTAATAGAGGCTATTCTCTGTTCCCTCGTTGTTCTTCTGGGCGAGAAGGGCACCCAGGGACCGTTCCAGGGCGGTCACATAAAGGACCAGCGGCTTTCCGGATACGGGCGGCATCAGGACCGGAGGTTGAAGCAGGTACTGCTTGATTTCCTCGAAAGCGGTCTGACACTCTTTATCCCATACATAGGTGGCACATTTCTTCATGAGCCGAGAAAAGGGCTTACACTTGCCGGCCAGATTCGCGATGAATCGGCGTATATAGGCTAAGTGGCCTTGGAACCCTTGCAGTTCCCGGACGGTACCTGGGGGAGGCATCTGGCTAATCGCCCTGATTTTCTCTGGGTCGATCTCAATACCCCGGTATCTTACCACAAATCCAAGGAACTTTCCGGAGGTGACCCCAAAGGCACACTTCAACGGGTTCATCTTCAGGCAGCGAGACCGGAGGAAGCCGAACACTTTCTCAAGATCTTTGATATGGTCCTGACGCTGGCGCGATTTGACCACCAAGTCGTCGACGTAGCATTCCACTAGTGTGCCGAGGATTGGCTTGAATATGCGGTGCATCGCCCGTTGATAGGTGGCACCTGCGTTCTTCAGGCCGAAAGGCATGACCCGGTAGCAAAAGGTACCTTGGGGGGCCCTGAAGGCAGTGAACTCCTCATCCTCAGGGGCCATCCGGATTTGGTTGTATCCGGAGTATCCATCCATGAAGGAGAGGGCTTGGAACCCTGCCGTGGCATCAATCAACAGCTCTGTCACTGGAAGGGGAAAATCATCCTTCGGACAGTGGCGGTTGAGATCACGGAAGTCGATGCAGACTCTAATCTGCCCGTTCTTCTTCCTGACCGGCACAATGTTGGCCAGCCATTTGGGGTACTGGACTTCCCTCACGAAGTTGGCTTTGATAAGCTTGTCAACTTCGGCCTCGACCATGGCACCGTGGGACGGGTGCATCTTCCTGGGAGGCTGCTTGAACCCGCGATGGTTCGCCGGGAGACCAAGGCGGTGGACGGCTACCTGAGGATCTAGCCCCGGCATCTCGTCATAACTCCAAGCGAACACATCACGATGCTGCCTGAGAAAGTCCACGTACTGCTGCCGCTCCTCAGAGGGCATGGCGGCACTAACCAATGTGGGTCTTGGATCGGCCTCGGTTCCAAGGTTCACCTGTATTAACTCATCGACCGTGGCGGGGACGCCCTCCTCAAAGGCTGGGGGTGCATCTTCCACGTCCTCTCCACTTGGGGAGGGATCATCCACGGGAGAGACTGCGTTGGAAACTGCATTGGGGCTACCAGATCCTGCTGGGCCACTGGTGCTGGCACGGGCGGTCGCGGTCATCTCATCAAGAGACTCGCAGACCGTCAAGACCATGGCCACGTCCAACCGGTGAATCGGGAGGACGTAGGCGTCATCCAGACTTGCCCAGGGATCATTTGCAACAGCGACAGGCTCAACCTCACCTGCCAGGATCTGCTTATCCTTGCTCTTGTAATAGTCCGCGTCCAGATAACGGGCTTCACATGAGGCAAAAGGAGAGGCATCTCCTTGAAGCACGCCTACTCGACCATTAAGGGAGTATTTGAGGCATTGGTGGTATGATGAGGGAACCGTCGCGTGAAGGTGGAGCCATGGCCTGCCCATCAATGCGTTATACGCAGTGTCCTGAGAGACTACCATGAATTCGGTGTTGGCAACCAAGTCACCGAACTGGGTCTTCAAACGTATCTTGCCGACCGGGGTTTGCTCGGTGCGGTCGTACCCCTGGATCCTGAGGTCGGAGGGGATCAAGTCATCCTCAGACAACCCCAATCTCCGGAGCGTCCGAGTTGGAATCAGGTTAATCCCGGACCCCGTGTCGACAAGACAGCGCCGGACTTCAAGGCCATTGAACTGGCCAGTGACATACAGCGGACGGATGTGTCCCTGTATAGGAGGGTCTTCATCCTTACCAGAGAACGAGATAACTGCCTGACATTCGGTGTCCTCGATCGTTTCGGCGTGAAAGGCCTCTGCAGCCGCAACCTCTGTCTCAAACTGGAGGGGGCTTTTCAGGGCTTCAGCGAGTGCCTCGCGCATCTCAGATGACATGCGCAGAGCCTCAAGGATGGAGAGCCTGGCTGGGATGTCGGCCAAGTGCTTCAGGACATCATACTTCTTGGCCAAGCGCGAGCCCCTAGTTACAGGAGGTTGCTCTGCGGTTGGTGGTATGACGGGCCTTGCCGGTTGGATCGGCGGCTGACTGGTACTTGGTGCATCTCGCTGTTCACTGGTCGCAGTCCGGGAAATGGTCACCGTACTGGAGTCAGGAGGCCGGGATGGACTCGTGGCAGGGTGGAGCTGATCGCGACGCGGCTGAGGCGGTTCTGCCTTGTCCCACACCACAAACAGTGGCGGAGGCGAATCCGTCATCCCCATATGGGGGGCCTGCGCGCGTTGAGCTCGATCTTGAGCCTGCCGCCTAGTCTCAGTGGCGTGCACGGCCTGGCTGGAGGTACCAGCTGCTGTGCCCCGGCGACTCCTGCTGCTGCGGTTCTTCCGACGGTGGCGACGACCGGGGACACTAGGGAGGTCCACCTGGTGTTCTTCAACGTCGGGAACCGAAAAGGGATTTACCAGCTCGACGGTATTAACCGAAGCGTACCCAATACCGTCATCGGACGAATCATCCATCACCGGGCGGATCCGAGGAGGGACCCCAATCTCCGGGGGCATGAAATCTCCGAGAGTGCGGGATAGTGGCGGAACCGGCGGGGCGCGCTCTTCCTTCTTGCGCCGCCGCCGTTTGCTCTTCTTGGAAGAGGCAGGCTGGGACGACGATGCTGAAGCCGCACCCGCAGATTCTGGGGGCTCAGGCTGATTCAAGCGCGCACAGATGATTCCATGGGCGCGAATGGTCGTCTTGCGGGCCATCCAGTTATTATATTTCTGGGACCCGCGGTCGGAGACCAGCTGCCATTCGTCCTCGTTGCCACTATCGTCATCTGATCCCACGAATACGCCCGCCACTTGTGCCGGAGCTGGGCCCAACCTGATTACATTGTTGTTAATCTGGTCTTGGAGCCAGTCCTTAAACACGTAGCACCGCTGGATGGTGTGCCCCAGGGCTCGATGGTAGGGGCAGTAGCGGGGGTTATCCGTGAGATGTGCCTCCTCTGGCTTCCAACACTCAGGCAGTCGCACAATCCTCTGCTCCAGGGCGCTCCGGAAATAGCCGGGGACCTGATCCTCATGAAATGAGTACGTCAGGTGTCGCGGGCCTCTGGGAGCGTGGTCTTGACGAGGGGCCGGAGGGGCCTACCGAGGAGGTGGGCCCTGATTATCTCGCCTGGGTTGTGGCGGTACATTACGCGGAGGGGCCGGCCGGTTCTGAGGCTGCCGCTGCTGGGCCGGGAACTGAGCCCGTGGAGGCGGATTCCTGTGAGGCGGTGGAGCTGGCCTCGCCGGCAGCAGCTCCAACGGCCTGGGGGCCTCTATCTGGGCAACAGCAGCGGGCTCAGCCCTGCTGACTCTCCTTGCAGGAATCATAGGAGGCAGCGGGTGTGCCTGGCTGGCCTGTTGCAGGGCTTCCTCAAGACGTTGAGCTTTGTCTGAGAAGTCCCTGAACCCTCCGGGGTAATTCTGAGTGATCAGGGAAGGGACCAGCTCGGTCTTGACGTTCCCGACGCACATTGTCAGCAGCTGCTCCTGAGTCAATGGCATGTCAAGGGAATACGTGAGACCCTTCCATCGGGCGACGAAGTCCGCGACTCGCTCATCAGGCCTCTTCTTGCACTTGAAGAGGTCTGCGATACACGTCTTCCGGGTCGTGGAACTGAACTGGTAGAGGAACTGTCTACGGAGGTCCTCCCAGCTGGTTACCGACCCGACGGGGAGCTGGTTGTACCAGACAAATGCTGGCCCTTCCAGTGTCTGGACAAAGCAGCGAAGCTTAGCGGCCTCCTGCTGTGCCGGAGTCCCCAACATAGGCCCGCACCTCGAGTTGAAGTGGGCCAAATGCTGTGGTGGATCTCCAGTCCCGTTGAAGGGGGCAAAAGTGGGATTCCCGAATCCCGGAGGCGCCGGCATGTCATCCACCCATGCTGGGTAGGGCTTGCCGTCCGGTGGGATCGCCACTTGCCGAGTCTCCAAGGCTTCCAAACGGGCAATGAGCGCCGCCATCGGATCGTCCGAACATGGGTTCCAGTCCTGGCGAGGATCTCTAACCACGAGCGCATTGCATGGCCCTTCAATCGGGTCGTCGACCGGATCGTCGAACTCGGTAGCTCGTGGGATGGCGGGCGGAGCGGCCCTTGGGGCAGCGGGAGGAATCCGAGCGGGGTCCCTCAAGTAGTCCCGCCGCTCGGGAGGGTGTGGCGAAACATACCGCGCCCTCTTGCCGTAGGCAATGGCCTCTCTCCTGTCGGCGAACACGGCGTAATCACGGTTGCCCGGGAGAGTCTCATCGAGGGGCGGTTGTTCCGGTCCCTGCTGTCCTGGCCTGGGATCACCGTAGTCAGGCCGCCGTTCTGCAGCGCGCTCGGCGAGGAGCTGGTCAACCAGCTTCTTCTGTTCGGCGAGCTGCTGACGTAGCGTAGCCTTCTCGGGATCCTCTTCTTCCCTCTGCATGGAGGCAGATGGGTCGGCGGGCCTTATAGCCTCGCTGTGCTCTTTTCCTTTGCTGACGTTTCGGCTCAACGTCAGTGCTTCAGTGGGTGCGGGGAGCCCCAGGAGGTTCCTCTGATGACGAGTAACTCTCACCGATGGATCTGACGACGGCTTGTCTTCGGGGGGAAAGCCCCCGTCGAGAAGTTTCAAGTCGTTCCCCTCTCCCGACAGGTCAGCCATGTTGACCGTTCCTGTCCCTGGGGATATACCCTCAGGGCCACCCAGCGAATCGGGCTGTCGGCGGATCACACTGAAGCGTAGGGCAGCGTACTGCCCCCATCCACGGATATACACGTGGGGAGTGGCTTCCTCGATAACTTTGCGGAGTACTTGAAAACACTCAACGCATCGTTGTTGGAGGGCCTCGTGGCGCTCAAATGACCCGGGGTGCCGAACCGCGGGGAGCATGGCCAGGTCAATTTGACGGCACTGCTCACCAATATCCCCCAGGTGCGCTTGACTCCCGGGGTATGGCATTTGTAAGCGGTGAAGACAGGAGCGAGTCTCCCGGAGAGTTCGGCGGAAGCATTCGAACTCATCCGGGGTGAGTGATTCAGGTGCATCAAAGCTCGGTCCTGCGACTGGCCAAAACTTCTCAGGGAAGTGGCCCTCTGCAAGGACGGTCCAGAAGCTCCACGATTCAAACTCGGGACCCAGATCTCCTTGGTCCTCTTCCATGGCTGGGAACGGACGGGAAACTGGTAGTGGTGCCGAGGCGGGCCGCCGGGCCGACGGGCTGGCCGGCGGTGAATACGGCGAACAGGCCGATTGGCCTCCATATCCCGGGCCGCCCTCTGGGGGTGGCGGTGCCCTGGCTACCACATCACGATAGGACGGGCCGGCGAGCGAACATCCTGCCGTAGCATCGGTGCTCGCCGAGGGTGCACCAGATCGTGGTTCGACCGTCGGTCCCCAGAAAAAATCTCCGGCTTCTCTGATCGAGACGGAAGGCACTTCCGGAGGGGCCGGTACCAACCGCAAGCTTGATTCTTGGGGGTCTACCAGGCCCTCGTTACTCCGGATATACCTCCGGAGAGACGCGGGGATCACGTCGATCTCGCTCTCGGGGAGCACGAGGCTGACGTGCCGCATTCCTACCCCTGCCCTTGACTGGCGGGATTGGGGAAGGGGCTCTGTCGCCGAATCGTACTCCGCCTCTGAGTCAGAGAAGCAAACCGGTCGGATCTCCGTCCGGAATTCCGTAACATTCTTCCCTCGTCGTCGACGCCTTGCCTTCCTGCCCCTGGGTGGTTCTTCGGGGCAGGGCTGATCTCTGTCCTGGCGTCCTCCGGCCGCACTGGTGCTGGGGCCGGGAGGACTGGAAACCAAGGTGCGAGGGGCACCGGGACAGATATCAAAGGGGACGCGGGGAGAAATGATCCCGGGCAGGCCTCCGGGTCGGGATCGGAAGGTGGGATGACCCATGCTTCCTAGATCGGCCACACAGAGTAGGTCCTGCCGGTGAATAGCGCTACCGCGGGGTGGTCCGCGGTGGCTACTGCTAGTGCCAACAGCCGGGAGAGTCAACCTAACCTGCCTTTGGGGCGGTCGGGGCCTCGATCCAGGTCGGGCATAGGAGTTCCCCCGCTCAGGATGCGCAGAGGCCTGGCGACTGGAGCCAGCAGTGGCTTGGGCCAATGCGGCCGCTGTTGCTAGAGCCCCAAGGTGGGCATCCTCTTCCGCTCGTGCCCGACGTTGGCGTCGGGACAGGCGAGTCGGAATGAGCGGCGCGGGCAGGTGGAGAGCCCGCTCTTCGACTGGAGAGGCCTGGCGGCGGTGTCGCCGTGGCCTGGCGGGAGTCCTTACCGTAGATCCCTGGAGCGAATCCCGGATAGGGTGATCCCGGGCATCTCCCACCTCATCCGCATAAGGAAGGGAACTGTCAGAGCGCTCCGGGGATAAGCTCCCGAAGCGATTGGACGTTGAGGTAGGCAGCGGTGCCTCCCTGCGCGGCCCTCGGGGGCGGCGGTGGTGGCGAGGCGCAGCCTCCTCAAGGTCTAGGCGAGCCATTTCCCTAGTGGGGATGACTCCCTCTTCCTCGTATCTCCGCACCAGGGTGTTGATCACCCTTCTCTGGATGACCTCCGAGGGGGAGAGAGGGCGTGGTCGTCCCGCAATTGCGGCTGCTGGGACGACAGTGGAACGGGCGGGGCCGCGCGGAGTAGCCGCATCGGTGTTTCCCCTGTCCCTGCGCCAGTGGGCGGGTGGCGATCGGGCACTGGATCGGGCGACCTGATTTCTGAAAGCAGGGAGAAGAACCCATTAACACTGACAGGAAAAAGGAATCGACAACCAACCATTAGCGCCACGACGCCTTCCGTGGGGGGAACCCAGGCCCTCGACGTTGCGAGACGGAGTGCCTGATGTCCCTTCCCCAGCCCCCTGGCGGGTAAGACTGAATGCTTGGCCGGGCAACATGCCGGTCTTCCAACACCTCTGAAAGCCATCGGTCTTCGTATCGAGGAGAAGAGATTCACGTCGGGTTCACCATTTTTCTGTTTCGGTGCGGATGTGCGTCGGGTTACGCTGTTCCGCCAGGACGCGTTCGCGCGTGCACCCGTCAACCCGAGGGGATGGGCGCGCGGCTTGTGGTCCCGCAGTCCCTCTTTCCAAGGGCGGGCGGCATCCGTCCCTTATTCAGGGGCGTCTGCTCCTTGATCGAAACCGGGATGATGGGATGTCGGCTCCTCCTTCCTTGGACGTCTCCTCGGAACTCGTCGCCTAATCCGGGTCTCCCTCATAGACTTAAGAATGTTCGTGAATCTCGTTCCCGGCGCCATATCTTCATGGACACCGGTTAATTACGCTGCTTCCGCCCGGACGTTCCAAGGAGTCCGGTCGGGGCAGCAACCTGCGGTGAGAAGGCCGGGTGGCTCTGGGTGCTGGGGGCGTGTCGTAACGCTGCGGCTCTGCACGTCTGTCTTCCGTCCCTAATAGGGCTTCTCGAAGGCATGATGGCCGGAGGCATCCCACACTGGGTGCGGGGAACTGTGTCACCTGAGGTTTTCCTCAGCTTCCCATGTTTAACACGGGGTATGCCGCGAGTTTAACGTCCAGCGGGGACGGCATCGGACCGATCAACACGAAAAGTGGATCAGATGACGGAACCCCTTGCGGGGAACCTCCGACGTTGGGGCCAGCGCATGGGCGGCTTCCCAAGTAACGTGGAGTGGAGTGAAGTGGCATGACCCCACCGGGATGTGGCGGCCCGGGTAAGGATCAGGATGGGTGATGGAGTGAAGAGCTTGGACCCCGTAGGGGCTTCCTACGTACCCTGTATAGAAGACAGAGATCAAAGTCAACGTAGTTCGGGTATACAGTTTAACGTCATGCTGGACGTCGGCAAGCCGACTCACGAAGAGGTCGAGGCCGCCGGGCGGAGGATTGAACCGAACCACCTCGCACAGAGGGGGATGGAACGGCCGGGTGGATCACAGTTTCACGTCATGCTGGACGATAAAAGGAGAAATGGAAAAAGGGGGCTGTGGGGAGGCACAGTGGATATACACACGGGCAGTCTCCCACAGGGGCGGATTCATGGGTGAATCGACGCAAGCGTGAACCCTGGAGGGGTCCACTGATGGACGAACCGACGTAAATACGACCGGGACGACCAGGTGGTGGGCTTGAACCTCGGGGAGGCTTCCTACGTACCCTGTATAGAAGACAGGGATCAAAGTCCACGTAGTTCATTCTGTCAGGACTTACGCACTTGAGGCAGCCCGGTTGCGGCAAAACTCAGTTGGAAGGGACTTGGACCGAAAGCAGAAGACACCTCGATCCCAGTCATACCCTCTACTGGCTTCGGCAGTGGGGAAGCGCAATGGAGATACACATGTGCAGCCCCCCACTAGAAACTAGGGGTTTGTACCCTGCCCCCGTAGGGAAAAGCCACTCCCATTAAATCATCCCAAAAAGGGGGACAATCCCGACGTCCCTGCAGAGACGAGCGGGTGGGGGCCACATCCAAACCGGGGGAGATCCTGCGTGCAGAGCACGGGATCGGGTGAAGAGGACGGTTTAACGTCTTGCCGGACGAAGTACAGTTTAACGTCGTGTGTTGAGGACGAGGCGGACGGTTTAACGTCTTGCCGGACGAAGTACAGTTTAACGTCATGTGTTGAGGACGAAGCACTTGGCAGTTTAACGTCTTGCAGCGCGGACGATGGGGGCTAGGCAGTTTAACGTCGTGCAGCTTGGACGGATGTGCAGTTTAACGTCATGCTGGACGTATGCGCAGTTTAACGTCATGCGGGACGAATATGCAGTTTAACGTCATGCTGGACGTATGCGCAGTTTAACGTCATGCGGGACGAATGCTGAACAGTTTAACGTCTTGTAGCTCGGACGTATGTGCAGTTTAACGTCATGCTGGGCATAGGTTGCCGGACGTATGGGTGCGTGTCACTTCGCACGAACCTGGAGGGCCGCACGGAAAGACAACGCACGGTGCGGGCACCCAGGATGAGGAGCATCGGGCGCCACGCAGGTAGGTGCCCTCAGGGGGTTGAGGGGGGCGACCCTGGCGGATTGCGCGCAAAAGAGGAGCTTTGCGCGCAAAACCGCGGGTCGGCGCGCAAAGATGGCGGGCTGGCGCGCAATTGGGCCAGCGCTTCGCGCGCGGAGGATTCGGATTGCGCGCACCGGGCTTCGGATAGCGCGCGGGGGCAACGGCTCATTCTCTAATGAATGACCACTTGAAAGAAGGGGGGGTGCGCGCAATCGGGACGGATTGCGCGCACCCCGGGGGCAATTGCGCGCAAGCGGGTTCTTTTGCGCGCAAAGGCCTTAGGGTGAGTTGTTATTCAAATGAAAGGAGCCAACGGGGATTGCGCGCGAAGGCGGACCCCGAGGCTTCCTTGCGCGAAAGAAAGGAGGTTACCTGAAGTTCGTCATTGCGCGCGGAAGGGGTTGAATTGCGCGCACGAGAGACGTTTCGACTTCCAGCAACCTTTGAAACGTTGGGGGTCGCCTTGTATTTATAGGCAACCCCGGGCGCGGAATCCAAGGCGCGAGCGCGAAATTCTTCTCGCGGGCGCGGAATCGGACACGGCGCGCAAAGGGAGCCGCGCGGGCCAGCGGCGCGCAAAATATGCGCGCCGGCCCGGCGCATTGCGCGCATCCTGGGGGTTTTGCGCGCGCTACATCGCTTTTGCGCGCAGGCCTCAGGAATTCCGCGCAAGGCCTCCGGGCCCTCCGAAACGTTCTTCCGACTCCAAATATCACTTCGCTTTCCGCATCCGGAGCTTCGTTTGGGAATAACGGACTTTTCCGGCGTCTACAGTGTATGTACTTCTATTTTACGTGTTTTATAATGAATATTCATATTTTCATGATATTATATGTTTCATGTAATGTCATTCCCTCTTTAGTCGGTAATCTATGTTCCTTCAAGACAAAGTTTTATAAAAATAATATAAAGTAATATAATTAATCTTTTAAGAATTTTCAAGGAAATGGATTTGAGAGACGTGTAAAATAATTTTCAAGGAATTTTCATAAGTTCAAAAGTTTATTTTTAATGATTTTGTTTCGTTATATCTCTTATTGTTTAAAAATAATTTTTCAACGAAGAATGGATATTTCCATCAAAAATTATTTCAAATGATCTATCAATACAATTTTCCATATATGATAACCTTATCTTTTTTACAAATAGTTTATTGAGGATATGATTGAAGGGTTATATTACTATTATATCTCTAAATATATTATATTTATGATGGATTTATGTTTATGAATTATGTTTCATTTCTTTGAGTTATTTTATAATGAAATGTTTTTAAAACTCGTCTCTTTTTATGGGTTCTATTATGATGAACTATTAATGTTCTTTTGGCACAAATATGTATGGTTTCCATTATATTATGGCTGGGACCCATATCTCTCTACAAAGAATTGGGTTATGATAAATGTTTTATGAGCTCAAATCATGAATGATATGTAATCTAAAACACAAAACAAGAGGGCCCATGGTAGGGCATCCCATGCTCAATAAAAGAGGGTAATGATCGAGAATATGATGACTGAAACAACAGGGTACATGAGAGAGAATCCCAAGACTGAAACAAGATGGTAAACAGAAGGGAATCCTAATCCTAAAACAATAGGGTACATGGGAGGGCATCCCAAACCCGAAACATGATAGTATAAGGGATGGAATCCCTATCCCAAACTAGGTACACAGGTTATTATCCCAAGCCTGTCATGTTGTGATGATCTTGGTAGGTTTCATTAGCATATGATTTTCTATGTTTATGTGTCAGCCACAAATTCCATGTATTATTCTTATGATATAATTTCATGGGTTTTCCATTTATTCCTTAACGATTCATGTATTATGAACTATAAATATTTATTCCATGACTCATGTATAGGATCATTGATACAAAGGGTGTGTTATTTTATTTTGACGATCATGTTCTCATACCCCTATGTTAAGGATATACGCACATATGTCCATTTTTTAAAATTATTGATCATCTAAGTGATCCATTTATTATGTTTATTTACCATTGGATATAAAGAAAGGTATTAAGTATAATATAAAAAATTAATGAATAAATTGGTCAAATAATAAGTAAGTGTGCCATAATACAATTTTTAATGATTCCATGTTTCCAAAGGGACTAAAATATTATGGTCATTGGGAATTTTTTTTTGTAATGTATGAAATTTTTCACAAAATGGATATAATATCTATGTATTAAAATATTGGGTTATTATAGTTGGTATTAGAGTGATGTTTTATTTAACCATTAGAATGTTGGATGTGAAAAGTTTAGTGAGATCCCTAGAGATATTTCTAAGGGTATATCTTGGGGAGTCTCTAATGGATAAGTCTAAGGATGAGTTAATGTTTAGGAAAATTAATAGTAATTTTGGTAAAGGATAGAGTGATTGTTTTCCTTATATAACATCCATGTCTAGCTATTACAATGATATGTGGCTCAAGAACATATATACATATGGGTAAAAACTATTATACGGTTTGTCGATCATGACTCGAGTGTAACCCAGTTCATGAAAATAGGTCGTGTTACACACATGGTTTGACAATATAAGGGGATATTCATTATAAATTCATAAACACTATACAAACTGTCTTGTAGGATTTAAATGATAATTGACTATGAATAACGTAGGATAAGATTATGATATCATAGAATGGGGTTTCATAATTTAGACATTATATTTGTGGTTTTTTGTGATTATGTGGTTCCTCACATTGATAATCATTTTATACTCAACGCTTTCTACTTATAGTCAAGAGAGGGAACCAGAAGTAAAACTTTTATTATAGAATGTTTTCGGAATGTTATTGATGAGTAGTATAATGGGATGATCAGTGGAGTGAAGGATGTTGTGATCATGCCTAATCAGTTTTCACAGATCATGATTAAAAACATGTACCTTAACATACACATAGATTCACCAAATAAGAGAGAGAAAGAGTTCATTGAGAGTTTTTATAATGGATACCATGGAATAAATTTTTTTTGTTTTCATTTGTGTCATGAATGTGGAAAAAATATCCTATATGACTGTATTTGGGGAACAAGAGGATGTTTGGATTGTGAAAAACATGGACACAAGGAAGGTACCTGTATAGGAAAAATTAAAGGTTCAATTAAAAAATGGATTCAAATATTTGAATCCTTTATACGTCATAAAAGGTTAAATAATTTAATTATGGAATGAATGGTCACTATGAAAATATATTCTCTAAGTGGAATGATCGGGAAGAGAATCAAATAGGTGGTATGAGTAATTGTTATGTTATTTTATGATGATGACACTAAAGATGAAATGTGAAAGGAAAAAAGGTAATAAGTAATATGATGAGGTATCCATATTATTATATAAGGACTAAGTGGAATAATCATAGTATAAATGTTTTTAGATATAATAATCCTATTATATGAATGGTGTAATATACAAAGATTTTTTGTTTTATATTTTTTTCTCAAGATGTATAAGTTTATGTTAATTTTTTCTAATGAACCAGAAAAGTGATTTAATGGAATGGTTAAATTAGGACATAGGGAAGATGAAAATTATTATTTTTCTTATGTTAAGATAATGATATGTTGGATATGAATATGTAAATTTGATGGTACAAATTACCTTGTAAATAATTAAGGACCTTTTGACATGTGGTTATGGAACCATTAATAAAGGTTAAAACATTTTTGGATTTAATAAATATATCCAATAATCTTTGGAATAAATAAACATTCATGTTCTCAATAAGGATGTATGGTGATTACATTTATTATTACATTTAAATAGAATACATTATAAATATATTCAAATGTTTGGTATGTGAGAAAAAAAGAGATACTTTATGATAAACATGGGATCAATGCAACACTATTTTTGAGAAACATAGTGACCTTATTTATAAATAAGGGACATAATGTTAACAATTTATATAATGGTTTATGATAAACATCATATGAGGTTCTATAATTAATGTATTATCTTTATATATGAGGATTTATGCATTTTTGAAAACATGTGAAAAAACATTTGTGGTGATAAATATATATGGAATTCCTTATCATTCTATTTATGGATATCATAATCCTTTAATGCTTCAGGAATGAAGAATTCATCTTCATTTATTTTAATACGAGATTAAGTGGAAGTTGATCAGGGAAAAAAGGGTGATTTTTTCTTAAAATAAAGTATGTATATCTTCTCATGAAAATTGCTCAACTCTAAGTAAAATATGTTGAAACAAAAAATGTTATCCTAATACATTTTTTCCTATGAATCAATCATTCAATTAGATCATCACATTTTTACAAATTTTTTATTACCAACATTCTCCAAAACATGTTCCCTATCACTCTAAATAAGAACATTATAGTCATATATTTCTCCCATTTCCATTTTTCACTTTCCATCTATGTTCTCCTTTATGGAAACCTAGTAATGAGTTACTTTGGGTAACCTTTATATATCTAACATTACTTTTTAAAATGGAGTTTTATTACTCATTTTATGATGTGAATTTCTATAAGGGGATATCCAAGTATTAAACATTTTATGACCTAGATGAATTTCAAGGGAATTTTCACTTTATGGGGGGTATAATCTAACACCCTGATGTTTTGTGAAATATTCTTTTTGAGTTAATTTAATCTTTTTCAATACTTTTCATTTTACACAACACTGAATATAAATTTTTTTATATGAAATAAACAAGTAATTATTTCTTTATAAACATCCCCAAGTTATAGTTTTTTTATATTCAGAAGTTATATTAACTTTTGGTATACACAACACTAGGCTCGGATTGTGTTACACACAAATCTAATTTATTTGGATAGCTTGAATTACACGCAAGTCCTTGTTTTACCGAATATAATATATTATTAAAATGTAATTATTTTGAATATATATATAAAACCTAGACATTAATTTTTCAATTATGAATAATAATAACAAATTTATGAAAATATATGGTTTATAATATTAATTCAATGGTTACCAGTTAATTAGAAATTAAAATATATACCTATTGACTATAAAGGATATAGTTTTATTTTTAGTCTCGCAAAGGTATTTTTTTCATAATAAATTAAAATTATTAAAATTAGTGGATGATATTAATGAAATATATGTGTTATATTTTCAATCACATATTTTTTATATTCATACAATATATTATACTTGTATAATACAATAACAAACCCAATTTTAAGCATAAAAACAATATTTTTCAAAAGGTTACTTTTACCGCCATTTAAGGGTGAACCCATTTTAAATCCACATTTTAAAAATTTAAAATATAATATATGGAAATAATAAACTTCTTATTTTAAATTTTGATATGAAAACTTAATTTGGTATATTTTTTTTTTAATGATATGTTTCATGTTTTGAATACTAGTTCAAAAATACTAAATTTTAATTGAAAAATACATTTTCATAGAATTGATTTATAGTGTTAAATTATTGTTTTTGTTAGGTATAAATTATGATTAGATCCAATATTTATCATTTATTCAAATATAGTTCATGGGAAATAATTTTTTTTTCTGACGCTTTCGCTGGGGCGCACGTGTCCGTCTGTTTGAGGAAGACGATGCAGTTTGTTGCTCTGCATTCCCACAATCCAAAGCAGACGGCATCTATTCCTTTTTTAGGGGCATTTGATCCTTGATCAAAATGGGATGATGGGATGTCGGTTCTTTCTTCAAATGATTCCTCCTCAGAAATCTTCACCTATTCTGGGATTCCCTTATAGACATAAGACGTTGTTCGTGAAACCCTTCACAGTCCCATATATTCATTGACAGTAAGTAATTACACTGCTTCTATCAAAACATTCTATGGGGTCCAATCAGGGTAGAAACCTTCGGTCGGGGGAGTAATCACATTGTACATCAATGGCATGTATGGATGCCGAAAAATTAGCGCGTCTCGGTTTCTTCCCCTTATTATAGGGATTCTCAAGGGTGCGGAATCCTGAGGCATCCCACCTCTAATGTGGGGAATTATATGTCATAGGCATGTATATGAGGTTTTCCTCATCTTCCCATGTTTAACACAGGGTATTTCCCAGGTTTAACATCTATCGGAGATGAATCAGACTGATCAGAACACTGACTAGAGTGGATCTAGTGAGTGAAACCACTAGAGGGAACACTGATGTGGGGGCTGGCGTGTGGTTAGCTACCCGATTGTTGTTAAAGGGAATGGAGAAGGAGGTGTCATGATCCCACTGGGATGTGGTGGCCCAGGTAAGAATAAAAATGGATAATGGATGGTTAAGTGATGTGGTTGGAGAATGAGATGGAGTCGACTCGAGGATGATGGTGATGTTGGGATTGAGTCTAAAAGAGACCTCCTATGTATCCCTATGGTACAAGATCAATGTATCTATAGTTTATATGATGAAGGATTACCATCGATTGGGGACATCAATAGCATACCGCCCAATGGGGTAGAAAATGGATTACTGCTGAATGGGGTTGAAAATGGCTTACCGCTGAATGGGGCCACAAAGCTTTACAACTGGATGGGGGTCACAATGGATTACCATAGGATGGGGTAAAACGGCTTACTACTATATGGGGTCACAATGGCTTACCAATGGATGTGGTTACAATGATTACCACTGGATGGGGTCACAACGGCTTACCACTGGATGAGGTCAAAACGACTTACTACTGGATGGGGTCACAATGGATTACCACAGTATAGGGTCACAAAGACTTACCGTTGGATAGGGTCACAATGGATTACCACTAGATGGGTCACAACAATTTACTGGTGGATGGGGTCACAACGGCTTACCGTTGGATGGGGTTACAACATCTTACCACTGGATGGGGGTCACAAAGGGTTACCACTGGATGGGGTCACAACGGTTTACCACTAGATGTAGGTCACAATGTCTTACCAGTGGATGGGGTTGAACCTCAAGGAGGATTCCTTTGTACCTTATCTAGGATACAAGGATCAAATACCATGTGGTTCAGATGGATTTTGGTGAACCGATGTGAAGAGGGGTCGGAACCAATGGTTGTTGGGATTGAACCTAAGGGAGGCATCCTTTATACCTTACCTTTACAAGTATCAATGTCCATGTAGTTTAGAGAGGTGTAGGAACCGATGTGAAGATGTCTAGTTCCAATGGTTGTTGGGCTTGAACCTTGAGGAGGCTTCCTACGTACCTTTCCTTGGCTTGGATCAAAGTCTGCATAGTTCATGTTGGGTTTGGTGAACTGATATGAAGATAGTCGGGACTAATGGGTGTTGGGCTTGATCCTCAGGGAGGATTCCTGTATACCTTTCCTTAGAAAGGATCAATGTCTACATAGTTCAGGAAGGATTGCGGGTCTTACACTCTAGGATTCATAGAGAGGATGGCATGGTCAGTGCTTACTCTAAGCCCGTTTGAGTCATGCTTGGTGTGAGAAATAAGAGGTAGCAATGGCCTGACGATCACATCATGGACGGTTCATAAGCTAGAAGTGGAATTAAGGTCTTACACACAGTTAGCGGCCCAAAGAGGAAACGTGGGCTTACACATGGTTAGCAGCTTGAGGTGGTGGGGATTGGGACTTATCCAGGACAAAGGCCCTGGTGGAGACAAAGCCTGGTGGGAGGGAGATTTTTCACCTTGAAAGAGTGGAGGAGTAGGGATTCTATATCCTGCAAGAAATGCTAGGGGCTTACCTCATGGTGGCTGCCCTTTCCCCACAGACAAACATCGTTCCAATAAAGAGGATGTCATTCCATGTGAGGAATGATCTCACTCCCGTGGAGGCTAGTGGTAGTAGAGAATGTTTGAGACAGGGCACCCCACTTGTGATGCACAAGGAAAAGTCACAATTTAACATCATGTGTTGAGGACGATGGCGATTAGTAGTTTAACGCCTTATATCGCAGATGGGGTGGGCGCACTAAGCGCCCCTATGACTTATATAACTGATACCTCCCACCCCCTGGGGAAGGGAAGGCATCAGCAATGCCATGGTGGGGGTGTTATGGAGTGATCCATTGAGGGGCCCACGTTAGCATGGCATTGAAAAGAAGAAATACACATTTGTGTGCCTATGTGAAGAAGCATGAGGCGAATAAACGTAATGGAAGGTGTCGCCTAAGGGACATTGAAATTGCTCCATGAAAACTTGAAGGTCCACATGGGAAAAGACCGTGTGACGCAGGTGTGTTGCCCATAAGAGTGGCTCGGACAGGGAGCCTTATGGTGAAGGAAACACTCAAATTTCGCTAATAGTATAGGCTAGGCACTAGATAGAAGTTCTATGTGGAAGATTCAAGGTTTGCGCACATGTTAAATGGGTTGCACACAAAAGGGAAGGTTTTGTGCAAGATAGACTGGTTGTGTGCAAGATGAAGTGGTTGGCCACAAGAGGGAATGTTTTCACGCAAGATGGCTGGGTTGCACGCAAGATGGGTGGGTTGCGCCCAAGAGCAGCCTAACAAAGAGGAACATTTCACACAAAAGCGGATATCTTTCATGAAAATGACTTGATATGAAATGAAATTCATGATGATTAGGCCCCAGATGGCCCACCTGATGGAGCCCCCCTGGGGGAAATGTCACACAAAATCTAATACCTGAAAGCCCTGGGTTTTATTGCGTGGTTGCGATAGACATGGTTTTCATGTCGTAGAGCATCACTTCATCTTCTGTTACTATCCTTGATGGGTGGGGATACATTCCATTTTATTGCCAAATTCCTCAGGGGTGGCGCAGAAAGGGTCGTAGTGGGAAAACACCCGTTTGAAGTCTCCATGGGAACGGAAGGGGGGTTGGGCACAAAAACTCCCATTAGACGTTTCCTTTCATGGGGAAAGGGGGTTGGGTGTGCAAACTCCCATTTGATTTCATCTTGGGCACAAAAAGGGGGTCGGGGTGCACAAACACACAGTTGATGTCGCCTTTTTCATAGAAAGGGGTTCAGGCATGCTAAATCCTGTTTAGCATCACCTTGGGCGTGGAAAGGGGGTCGACACGAAAAAACCCATTTGACGTCACCTTGGACATGGAATGGGGGTCGACCGCACAAGATTTTTCATGCCGGAAGGCCAATAGCGTGCATCCCCTGAATCTTTCACACTCCTGCCTCCCAAGACCTGAAATATCCTCTTTCCTTCCCAAATTCATTAGTTTCTCTTTTATCTGCCCGATGCATCCCTTCTATGAATTTAGGTATAAAAAATTTCCACCTCCCATAATCAGAGTTGAGAGACACCCTGATGGTCAGATTATGAGGGTACACCGAATAAAAAAGCGAAACCTCTTTAGTGGCATGAAAAATGAATTTTTCACAGGGAATCTTGTTTTGCACGTGAGGAAGGTGCGTTAGCACTTTATAAATATCCCCCCATTCCCTACTTTTTCTATTTTTACATGAAATGTGATTTTATCTCATGCACGAAAATGGTCCTGAACCACATGTAAGACTCCACGGAAGACTCCGCGTTTTTCACGCCATCAAAAAATTTTCCCGCAAGATGACATTTTTTCGCGCCGCCAAATATTTTTCATGCCAGAAATCACTCTTTCGTGCCAAATTATTTGGATTTCCAAAATGGCTACTCAATAGACAGATGCGGAGAGGGAGGTATCCCCTACTGTAAGAAGATCCCAAATGATCATGAACCCTTAGATAATTCATGTGAAGAGGGATGTGTCTGATAACCTAATGCTTTTTGTAATGCTAACATAGGATCAAAAGGATTACGTCCTGAGTGGTAACCTCTCACAATGGAACTTCGGTCTTCTGGAAGAGGTGTTGATTCTCAGTTTCGAGACAGAAACATTGCGGTCATGGGTGATGCACGAGGGTAGTCTTCCACAATTCCACATTACCAACAATGGTCATCCTTCTTGGGAAACACAGAACACAGCCATCTATACACTAAAACTGAAGACCATGATGATTATGGTAAGTGATCTAGTCTTCGAAGAATCTCCCGCTATTTATGCAAGAACTTTTAGAAGCAGAATTACTAATGAGATGAAGTGCTGGAAGGAATGAGATTTCTGATTTAGGGGAAAAATTACCAATGAATGGGAAAGGGCGTACTGGGTACGTCCGAAATGTGAGGAATTCAGGCTAGAGCTGTAGTCCATTGGGGTTTTTGAGGCCATTTGGATGTCCTAATTCCACCTCTACTGACAGTAGGACTTGGTAGTAGATCTGTTCAGTCACTAGTTGCCTGATATATACATTTTTCATATCCACCACGGGGAGGTGGCCATCATTCTATTGGATGTCCACTGTATCGGGCGAATGCCATGGGAGGGGTATCAATACGATGATCTATTCCTGATGGAGAATGTCTGGGGGGATAGGACAGACTCCCCAATCCTATCATGGCACCTGCTAGAGCTAGTTAAAGAGGAGCTCAAAATAAAATATATCCTGAAGGATATATCCTATTTAGGGTGGTTTAGCCTTTTTCTAACCCAAGACACAGTCATGAAGATTCTAGGTCAAGGGATGCAATGCCAAACAATATCATAGTGGGGAAAATTGGGATCATACTGGAAGGTTTTGGAGACAGGAGAGTACCAATCATGGGGCTTGGGCATTAATGAATGTTGAGACTCGAATGTGCGATATTTCAGGTTTCTTTATGAATTCTTGAGAGGATGTTGTAGATTGTGAGGGACATGAGGATCGGTGTCCACCCAAGTAAATTAGTGATGGATGAGATTATGGCAGAAAAAAACATGGTTAAACTAGGGGTTCCAGTGTTGGCTAGGTTATACAGCATTCTAGGTCGCATCTCGAGGGTACGTACGCCTAGGAGGATATGTGGGTCATTATAGATTATCCATAGTTGGATCGCAGCCCACTATGGTGTGTATGATTTCCCAAATTCCATTCACCATTGGTAACAGTTTGCATTCATCCCTCTTGAACATTGCTGACCTCTACCATTGACGCTCAGGGATGATGGAATCAAGATCAAGATCGGCATCCACACACACTTTGACTTCAACCCATTCCGAACCCCGGTCATCCAAATGGTAAATGATGTGCGGGGTCCACTGAAGCAGAAGGAGTACCTGCAGAGCATCCGGGGTGGTGTGCTGGTGGCCCGGATTGATGGAAAAATCCCCTGTGAACTATATGTTCCTACAAGTTTCTCCAGGCAGTTTGGGTTCATGTGGTGAATTCCCAAGAAATATTACACATAGGATCAGAAAGAGCGGCATCTAAGCATTATCCACCAGTTGTGTCTTATGTTCATGATAGCAGGTATGGGTGAAATCATCAATCTTACCCCACTGATGTTAGTGCAGGATTATCAACAGAGTATTTCAAACACTAGACGAGAATGTATCCCGAGGCGATTCTTTGGAAATGCATCTTTCATATCAAGGTGGCTAGTTTAGATCCTGAAGAGCAGAAAGGATGAAGAGGTTCCATAGGGGAAGTTAGGAAAAGAATGGGCTGAGCAGCTATCATGGCGCAAGCTGGTACTTAATCGGTGGAGGAATCATAGGCCGAGAACGTGCCTCCACCCTCCTGGGAAGGGTGGTCTCATGTACAGCCTCGTGGTCCGACTAGGGAACTCTCCAGAAAGAAACTCAGGTACATCCTGACGTTGTCTACCAATGTTATCTTTCCTTATCTGTGGTCTTATTGGAGAACACTGTGATAGTCCATGTCCTCTGAAGAGTTCTGGTGGAGCTTGGTACGCATCGGACTTTATCTTCCAGACATAAGGTGCATCCAGATATCGAATAAGGTAAACATTCATCATCATTATGCATACCTGAGATCCATGGATATGTATGCATCCCAACGAGGGCTGTATGAAGAACCCCATATCCTAGTGAAAGTAGTGTTTATCCAAGAGCATGACCCATAGAAGCTTCCATCGTAGGATGAAAGTGTAGAGAAAGGAGGAGAAGAAGAAGAAGAAGAAGAAGAATGATAATAATAATAATAATAATGAGGAGGTAAAGAAGATGGTCTTGAAGAAGAGGAGGAGGACCAAGTTGAAGGTCTTGGGGGCGAGGGGCCTTCAGAAGCTCTCGCTCACCACTGGAGCACTTGGGAGAGCGGAAAAATCATCGGCTCTAATGCAGAACTAGCTGACCAGCTTGAGGTATGGTCTAAACTGTATACCAGCCTTTATCTTTTCATAATCTCGATCTGTCAACCAAACCCTATCCTATTCAGGAACACATGGGTGAGGGTCCCCAGGAATCCTTCCCCACAGGGGGCGCAGGTATGCCTATGGAGACGGAGGAGCATCCTTGGGGATAGTCCTCAGGACCGAGCAAAGTGGGGTGTCGATTTCTGCTGGAGTATGTGAAAATGAGCTAGAAGGAGAGTCCCCTTCCATGCCCATTATTCATGCGGAGCTGACGCTGGTGATTGAGTTGACAAGTGTTGAAGTCTCCCCTGTAGAGGAAACCCCTTCCATGAAAAAGGCATTGAACATTTCCGCACTTGGCTCTCGTAATTCCTTTCTCATAGGTTCTCCTAATTGCTTGCGAATTTAGCAAATCAAGATACTGATTATTGAGGAAGTGATCGCAAGGTTAGATCCATGAAAAAACATCATTTTTGGGACATCTGTAAGAGATGGATAAGCAGTGGATGCATCGACCTTTAGAGATGAAACCATTATAGGTGGCCCTACCCCCGTACTCGACGAGTTTGAGATTGAAATGAGGGATGGTAATGCTGCCAGGGTGGAGCTCTGACCTGACAAGAGTGAAGTCACTGACGTGGATGAGGTTCTCAAATAATACCCTATAACTAAACTCCTCGCCACTTTACCCGAATAGAAGCCCATTTACCCTGAATAAATTTACTATTCTATCTCATATGATGTGGAGGAGATCCATATGACATGGTGCAAGGTGTGGAAGTGAATCAGATGCTTTCTCAGCCAACCACAGGAAGAATGGCTTAGCTGGATTGGGTCACTCTGCACCAGGATATTCTTTATCTGTACTGGAAGGGTAGAAACTCTCTATTTTCATGAAATGATCCATGATTACATGGGAAAGAAGATACAGGAGGACATTTGATGTTCAGATGTAGCCCGGTGCCTGGAGGATTCAATGAATACTCAGGCCTTCCTGGTGGTGGAGCAAGATTTCCAACACCGTGTAGAGAAAACAAATGAAGGGTAGGAATTCATTGCAACCCAATCAGAGCTCATGGAGTTATTGAAGGCCCAACTCATAGATACAAAGGATAAAATAGTGTAGGTGAATCTCTCAATGATTGGGCTCTAGAATAATCAATCACAAGCACATGCCAGTGCTAATGAATTATGCCCTACTATTTCTTTTGAAGAGAAGGATCTCAGGGGATGGGAAGTGATGCTGGATGCCACAAGTCGGAAGGTGGAAGTATTAGAGCAGTCCATTAAAAATTTCAATTCGTAAGGGCCCTATTTTGGCTGACCCCCTAAACTCATCCATCTTTATTACTTCTAGCTCTGAACTGAATACATGAACAGTCAATTTTCTTGTTTATTTTAATGAACTTTAACCAAAATCCTGAAGTAAATAGTGATCCATTTCTAAGATCACGTGGTTCTTTCCCTATGTGAGAAACAAGGCATTATCGCGCTATTAATCCATTTGAATGTGGGAGTGATAATCATACTTCTGACACCTGAGGTATACATGACTCTTTCGATCATCTGAAAAGAAAGAAGGAGACCTGAATGGAGAATAATTTCCTCAGAACAGTCAAACTGTCACTTCCTCAATATGCTTTAGTGCATGGGCGGGGTAACGCCGGAAGCATTAGATGTGATTTAAACATAAGGACTGGGAAGTGTGAATCAAGATACCCAAAATTCGGAACACTGTAGTGATGGCATGACAAAGAAGGATAATTTTTGACCATCTTCAAAACATGGTATCCTTATTATGTTAGCTTGAAATGGGGATAACAAATGAGGGTCAATCACTCACCTTGTTCAGAACATGGGGCTAGACTCTAAATTCCATCCATTAGTCTTCCAGAATGTGGGCCCAGGATAATAGGTGAGCCATAGGCGGAGCATCCATACTGTTGGGGGGTTCATTTATATGTGAAAGAGAATGAGGGTCCGAATAATGGGCATGAAAATCATGGAGTATGGAGTGATGGGTTGTTTGAATGGATTCCAACACTCTTGAAATTACGCCACCGTGATGAAAATACGTTAGGTGGGCACATCGGTCTGATTAGGGATCATACCTACTTCCAAACAGGACCTCTTTGGTAAGGACTTTGAATGCTCTATAGTTTTACATCATACCAATAAGGATGATAGACACATATTTTAACTTTGTACGGTGAGGATGGTGCACATAGTTTTAAGGTCATATTTCTAGGACCAAGGTTAATAGTTTAAAATCATGGTACATGGACTATAGGATCCTAGTTTAAGGTCATAGAGAGTGGACTGTGATCAGGGTTGAGGGGCCAATAGAGTAAATGTCCCTGGGGATAGGCCTAAGGTGGAATGGCTAGGTGTCACTATGTGTCCATAAGGATGAGAATCAAGCAAAATGTAGTTCTTAAGTACGGCATGGCTAGAGGCCAACACTGATCGGGGGAATCCTCTCTAGAAAGGGATCTGGTACATCCAATGAATAACATGGAGCATCCTGAACATACATCAAGGACATGTGAGATCGTGTAGTTTAATGTCATATGATAGCGTGAAGGGTGAAAGGGGAGATCCCAGGAAGGGATTATGTGGTGCGGTAGCTATAAACCTGAGGTGAATGAAAACATAAGGAGTCTGCACCACACCACGTATCCCCAAAGAAAATTATTTAAATCATGGGAAAAAATTGAAAGTTATGATTGGCCCAAAGCAAGGTGCCTAGACATTCCTATGTACCCCATTAGGATGGGAATCAGGCCACACGTTGTACTGAAGGTGTACTTTAACATCATGTGGGACGATGAAAGGCATGTGTGGCATGGTTGCGCCAGTACACATCCTACCAGAACTACTAAGCCCACGTCAGTCATGCTCGATGTGGGAATCATGGAGTAGTGATGGGACATTCCTAGCCCATGAAGTCACATATTATGTACAATGGAACACTTGGTGAATGATGATCTAATGATGTTGACCCGCCCATATAACGCACCTAGATGCGCGAAGGAGTAAAACCAAGTATGTTGTAATTCCACTTGAACATAAAATAGTTAAAATATGTGAATCATAATGCTCGAGATCTGGACCACAATGATGGTTCCATGATGATAGGGGATAACTATTGACCATGTTTGAAACATATCATCTGTTTTGCGTTATCCTAGAATGGGGATAGTCAAATGAGATTCGACCGCTGACCATGTTCGAAACATGGGACCGGTCCCAAATGTCATCTGGGGTCTTTAGGGATGTTGGCCCAAGATGGTAGGTAGGAAATTGTGGCATGATACTAGGCAGTAAAGGGGGTCCCTTCGTATGTGAAAGAGGATGAGGATAAAAATAACGGGCTCACAAAGCTTGTATATGGGACGAGGGGAATGTCCCCATGAAAATTCAACACTTTGGGATATTTTTCAAAACACATCTGAATACGACTATAAGACGTATCATATAGAGGGGATTACAACCCAAGCTTCAACGGTAAGTTTCCCTTTGAATAATGCAATAGCTTGTGTTGTACATAACTTCGAGATTCTAACACATTGCAACCAAAAAAACTATCCAATATGAATATTAACACACACTTTTAAAAATGTTATAAATTTTATCCTTCAAAATGAAATTCATTTTTGGATTCGGAATATCGAAATTATATTAGGGTGAATTTTTGTTATTTTTCTGAAAACCATTAATTTTTGATGAATAGTGAAAAACACTGAGTTATTGTTTAAAACACACTTTTTATTTAAATAATTATTTATTTTATTTAGATTTATTTTTTGTAAACAAAGATACATAATACCTATATAAGTTCAATGTAATTAATTGGAGATAGTTTTTAATAATTTTAGACATATAAAAATTTTGTTGAACTATTTACTGTCTTTTACCCACCTCCTATGAGCATTGGCAAAATTACATAAAACATAATTTTACTGCTTCTGTGAGTTGAATTTAAAAAATCTAAAAGACACGGTTTATATCATTATATAAAATGTGGTTCAATTAGATGAAAATGATTTTTGGTAAATAGTAACTTTTGACTTTTATTTACCACGGTTAAAAGTAAATAGGGTAATTAAAGTTAAATTTTTTTTGTTTATTACCAAAACACATGTTCTAATTCTATTGGATATGTTTAATATGACCATAAAATCCTTAGGAATAAAATATGATCCTTTAGTTCAACTTGGATTAAATTAGGACAATTATTATTATTTAATTCAATGAAGAGTTAACAGTGTTAAATTCAATGGTTAATAACTACACCATTTTTAATATACGACTAAACATAAGAAAAATTAGACTATAAATATTCATTACCAATGTAAAAATATTTTCTACATAATGTTTTTTTATTTATATTTTTTTGGCATTAAATAATTTAATCTATTTATGACGGAATGATGATGTAGTATTTTCGTTATTAATGAAAGAATCAAATAAATGGTATTATAGATGTTAAAATAAAATTAATTTGAAAGTTATGATGCCATCCACGAGTACTATAGGATAATGTGACACGTTAGGATTGATTAAATGAATTTTTTCTAATTAATAATGCTATTAGGAATTTAATAAAAACAAAATAGTGAATAGTGTCAAAATTGACCTAAAAGTGTTTTTAAAACACATATTATATAATGAATTTATATTCTATTCCTAAAAATCAATGGTTTGACCAAAGGTCATAAATAATATTATAAATGTTTTTAATGAACCACTTGAGGTTCTTTTGGCTGTTTATAGTATGTTTATTGACCATATAATATAAAAATACAAAGAGACATGATAAATGTCAAACTATTTAACTAAGAGTTAAATCTAAAAGAATAGGTTAATATAGTGACCGAAAATGGTCCAAAACCTATTGTTTCAGTAGTTTTTGACCCATCCTTACCTTATCCTTTAAATAATTCATTTTTTCACCATTAAAAACCGAAAATTATTTTATTATAAAATAATATTTCAAGCTTTTCCTAAGGTGCCCCACACCCCTCTTATAAAAGGGAACTCTCCCTTCCCTCAAATTCACACCTTGAATGCATTTTGGCTTGGAAAACCCTGCCCAAATATCCAATAAACTATCCTACCTTCATCCTAGAGGCCTTATTTTAGTCATAAAGAAAACCTAAAGAGCCCATTTGATCAAATCAAAAAGGAAGAAGCTGAAGAAAAGGTAAATATTTCATCACCACTTTCAAGTTCCTTTCTTCTTCCACTTCCTCTTTCTTTGTTATTTCCATTATAAAATAAAAAATCCATTATATCATATATATTGTCATGTTATTATAAATATGGTATAACCATATTCATTATTCTATCCGTCCTTTGAATGACATGTCACCACATGTGTGTACGTACTGCTTACCGTCTCCACATCGTGGTGTAGATGTTATTCAATACATTATTATTTTTTGGGTATAATAATTCTGTATAATTGATGTAAATAATAAATCTAAAATTATAAATATTCTATATATATGATATTCCATCCAATTATATATTATTTTAATATCAAAAGAAGGATATTGTCGCTCGTGCGTACGTACGGATTACTGTCTCCATGAACGCAATGAGATTCATTCCCCATCATAATCCATTCAAGACTAATTTTCATTAGATAATTAAAAATAATATTTAAAGGCTTAATATAATTCTTAATATGAATAAGATACATCCTATCCATAATAAACACTACTTACATAACAAATCATATAATGGAAAACGAATCAGTAAACACCACAAATAACCATAATACTAAGATATTTTTAATAAAGCAATGTTAAAATATAATATATGATATCATATTAATGTATATGATTATTTTATAATTTAATAACAATTATTTTACCATTATATAGGAGTTTACCCTACCCTCGACCAAGGAAAAGTACAAGGTAAGGGTTAATTTCACAATCTCTTCATTATTAGAGGTTGTTTATACGTAATTATCTACTGGGAACTCTTTATCATCCACATCCATGTTTCATAAAAATGTATTTCAAAACACTATTACTATTTACTAGACAATGGTGTAAATCCATTTATACCCTTATTTGACCTTATATTTTTTAAAGTAATATTTCCGTCATTTTCCAAACAAGTTACTTTATGACCTTTTTGACAAAATTAAGGTAAGAATGTTTTTTAACTTATACGGAGGGTGCGGCTATTTTCCACCATTATAACCTCATCAAAGCTTCCCTTATAATATTACCAGAATATTTTAAAAATAAATGTCTTCAATATAATTAGGTGACTCTTAAATTATTTCAAAATAGAAGGAGATATTTCTCTAAAAAAGGTTTTTATTTCATCTATGTCAAAATCCTTTGATGGATTTTAAGCTTATTTGAAGTTTATTTATTATGATACAATACTTACATATGGTATTGATGTTTTTGTGATATGTTTGACTATGGATGTGTTATTTTTACTCTATTCATAGTTATATATAAAGTATTGACATTTCGTATGCTAGTTTTAATACGAATGTTTATGTTATGTTTAAACATTTTCATATAAGGAATGCATTGGACTTAGTAAGGGATGGGTGGAGGATGGAATAGCTCCTCGATGCATCGATCATTATCATGAGATAAAATAGTGTCTTGGCATAAGGCCTTAACAAAATCATATTTGCAGTCTTGGAACAAGGCCTTGACTATGTGGTTATGAAAGTCTAGCATTATGCATTCCATCATTATTAAAGTGTCTATTGATATTTCATGTGATTATTCGACTAGTAGAATATCCACGTGAATATGTAAATTCCATTATTTTATTTTAACTTTTTCATATCAAGCTGATGTTCATGTTTAAAAGGATCTTGTTTTAGTCTTATACATTTCCTTAAATATTTATGGTTATCTATGAAAGTTTCTGCTATATTGTTATCCTTACTGAGCATCGGATCTCACCCCTTTCTATGTTTCATTTTTCCTAGGATGAAAAGAATTATATTATGACTGACCTATAGGGATATTATATGGGATATCAGTGTTGTCTATGGAAATAATGTTGTTGTAGTTTTCCATATTATGATGTAATGTAAACCTTATGAATTTATCTATTACTTCCAAGGCTACTAAACTAATCGGTCATTCGAGACATGATCTTTTGTAATCAAGCCAATGATAAGTAATAATGCACCGACTTTTGTCTTCTTAGGTTGGGGAATTATAGTTGGTATCAGAGGAGTTTTAGTACAAAACTAGGAATCTAGATTTAGATAAACTCTGATAAGAGCACCTTACCCTAAGATAGACTTTGAGAATTAGTATAGAAGAACTTCCTATAATTTTGGTATTGTATATATTTTGTAAGTTTTCCAAGAAATACATCCATGTCTGGATATGAGTAGGTAGAGGTAGCTCAGGCACAGATTTTCCTAGGGGTAAAACCCAAAAACACTACATTGAGCTAGAATCGAACGAGGACTGGTGCACGACGATGGGCTTTGTTTCACTCTTGGTTACGACACTCCCAGGGGATATGCATAGGATAATTTTAATTTTCTTTAAAAACCATTATAAAGGGTTTATGAATATATCATTCCTCAAAGAAAACATTATTATTATTATGGATATTATCCATAATCATTTTTGTTTATGTTAAGTGTTTTACAAGTTTGGAATTATGTATTTCGATTCCTAAAATAATCTAGTTTATGCCATTTTTTTTAATGGAACCTAGTGTAAGGAATGGAAACTGTATCAATGCACATAATCCATGTAGGTATTTCCATCCTACTCTAGATAATTATAGTGGAGCTAATGAAGCAACTGGTGCTGATCATCTTATCACCACACTGGGACAACTCACTCTTGTTTTGAATAATAACCTTACACATATGGAGCACCCTGATCCACAGTGTGGAGGATAAATGTTAGATCTCTTAATGATGAAAGAACCATCAACATTAAATGGGAGTAAAATTATATTAGTAGCTGAGAGATGGATAAATTCTTTAGAGGGAGTATTCCACTCTTTGGGAGTAGTAAAATGGAAAAAGTTTTCATGGTAGTTTACCGCCTCACTGGAGATGCGGATAAATAGTGGTCATTTAGTCAAAAAACAAAAAAAAAGATGATTAATTATCAAATATGTAATGGAGGTATTTTAAATATATTTTCATGGAATAATACATTACTCATTACCATCGAGTGGATATGGAAAGAAAACTTCTGAGTCTGAGTCAAAATGAGGACGAGAATGTCGCAAAGTATGAAGCTAACTTACATGGTTAGCGAGGCATGCAGAAAATTATATACAAAAACCAAGAAGTAAGTTTGATCGTGTCTTTGATGGGTTAAAATTGTTCCTCCATAGAGCATTAGTCTTACAATCCTTCTCATCATACAAATACATTGTCTCACGTGCCATCAAGATAGAAAAGGAATTCTCTTAGTCTTACAACTTTGAAGCAAAGAAAGAGAAGAAGGGATCTACTGAACAGTATGGAAATGGAAATATGAGGAAGAGGGGAATAGTTGAATATCCATCCTATAGTAAATGTGGGAAGAAACATCCGGGTACTTGCCTCAAGGGAATGGGAGTATGTTATAAGTGTGGTGAAAAAGGCCACCAAACTCGTGATTTCAAGGGGATTAAAGAGGTTGTCGATGTTAAATTCTATAGTTGTAGAGAAATGGAAAATTATGTGAATGAATGTCCTAAGCATTAGGGGAACATACCTCGGAAAAGTGAAAGGGATCAAGTCCATGCTTATGATATCACTACTGCTAAGGTTGAAGCTCCAAAAGACGTAGTGGCAGGTAATTTAATGGTTTCCTCAAGTTTAGAAAATGCGTTATTTGATTCTGGATCATCGCATTGTTTCATATCTTCCCAGTTTTCTAAGAAACTTAGATATTTCTAATTTGATTTAACAAGGGACTTTTCTGTCAAAACTCCTAAGGGAAGTATCATTGCAATAATGTTTTGTGAATTAGTTCCCATTAGGGCATATAAATGTTCTTTATCTACTAATCTCATCGTCATACCCATGTTATAATTTGATATAATCCTCAATATGGAGTGGATTTCGGACCAAGATGCAAAAATTTATTTTAAGAAGAATGAGGTTATTATTTTTGATGACAATGATAAAGAACACCTTATTTTTAGAGCACAATCATCACCACTTAATTCTTATCCAGATCCACCCCTAGTATCTCAACTAAATTCAATTATTAGGGAGGAAGAGAATGAAATAAATGTGGTTGAGGAAAGGAATGTTCAAATAGAGTATGTACCTATTGTGAAAGAATATAATGATGTGTTTCCAGAAGATTTACCTAGACATCCTCCAGAATGAGAAATTGAGTTTTCCATTGATTTAATTCTTGGATAAATGCCCATATCAAAGACCCTTATAGAATGGCCACTATAGAATTAGTGGAACTAAAGAAACAACTAGAGGAATTGAGTAAGGAAGGATTTATTTTCCCTAGTGTTTCTCCATGGGGATCCCTTGTCCTTTTTGTTCAAAAGAAAGATGGATCTATGAGGTTGTGTATTGACTATTGGGAGATCAATGCTATAACAATAAAGAACAAGTATACCCTACCCTGAATTGATGATTTATTTGACCAAATTTATGGAGCTCAATATATTTTAAAGATTGACCTTTGATATATATATCATCATTTGTGTGTGAAGATGGAAGAAATTCTTAAAACAACATTTGTAACTAGGTACGGGCATTAGGAATTTACGGTAATGCATTTTTGATTGACTAATTCACCCTATTTCTTCATGGATATAATGAATAGAGTTTTCAAGGAATATTTTTATTACTTTTTAGTGGTATTTATTGATGATATC
The DNA here is from genome assembly GCA_963277665.1 of Viscum album. Taxonomy (NCBI): domain Eukaryota; kingdom Viridiplantae; phylum Streptophyta; class Magnoliopsida; order Santalales; family Viscaceae; genus Viscum; species Viscum album. Next base: position 437,056,422 of record OY728155.1, on the reverse strand, counting down.
TTGGTATACTATAAAATCTATGAAGATCATTAAAATCACTTGTGTATTATTTTAAAGACTCTTAGAGGAAATGAATTATATGGGATGTTTAGTAAGGGTGAATTCTGGATTCAAGAGATTTCTTTTCTTGGCCATATCATCTCTAAGGATGGAATCTCTATTGATCAATCTAAGAAAAGAGCAATCCAATAATGACGAGCGCGGATGTGTATAACTGAGTTATACAACTTTTTTGATTTAACAGGTTATTATCGGCGTTTCGTCCAGAATATTGCCCGATTGGCTAGACCATTAACCAAGATCACATGAAAAGGGGTTAAATTTTTTTTGGACAAAAGAGTGGGAAGAATGGTTTGAATAATTGAAGAGAAGATTAGTCAATTCTTTTATATTGAATCTACCATCAGGGAATGATGTGTTTTTTATTTGTAGTGATGCATCGAAGAAAGGACTTGGTTGTGTCCTTATGCAGAATGATAGAGTTATTGCCTATACATCACTACAGCTGAACATTCATGAGCAAAAATATCCTACCCATGATCATGATTTGGAAGCTATAATCGTTTCTTTGAAGATTTGGAGACACTATCTCTATGGTGAAAATGTGAAATTTATACTGATCACTAGAGTTTGAAGTATATTTTCACATAGAAATAACTCAACATGAGGCAAAGGAGATGTCTTTAACTACTCAAAAAATTATGATTTCACAATACACTACCACTCAGGGAAGGAAAACAAGGTGGCAGATGCTTTGATCAGAAAAGATCATGGAGTTTTGAACCAGATTAGAGTTGAAATGGATCCTATTTTCATGGATCTAGTAAATATGGATATGGGAATTACCATGTAAGGTGAAAAATTAATGATTTTCCAAAGGGTTGTAAAACCATATTTACTAGAAATCATAAAAAGTTCTCATGATGATGATGAGGAGTTTCAAAATAAAGACTAATGTTGTGAATAACGGGAGATTGGGTGACTTCATATAAGAAGACGTTATTTTAAAATTTGGGAAGAGGCATTGTGTTCCCAATATACCTGATCTAGAAAGTGAATTGTTGGATGACGTTCATAGCTCCAATTTCTCTAGACACCTGGGGAGCACCAAAATGTATAGATATTTGAAGGAACATTTTTGGTGGGACAACATGAAGGGGGAGTTTTCTGATTTTTTGTTAAGATGTATGGTTTTTCAACAGGTTAAATCTAGACAAAAATAGCCTAGAAGAGTCATGAAACCTCTTCCCATACCTGAGTGGAATTGGGATAATATTACAATGGACTTTATTGTAGGTCTACCAAGGACTCCTAAAAGTAATGATGAAATATGGTTCAATGATGATCATTATCCATGTCAGCACAATTTCTTGCTATAAGAGAAGATTTAACACTTGAATGTTTAACAAGACTGTATATTAAAGAATTTGTGAGAGTCCATGGACTACCCCTATCGATTGTTTCTGACCGTGATCCATGTTTCACATAAATATTCGGGAAAATTATTCAGAAATCCCTGGATACTAAACATCGTTTGAGCACTGTCTACCACCCCCAAACTGATGGACAATCATAACGAACTATTCAAACCATATAAGACATGTTGAGATCATGCTCACTTGACTTTCAAGGTATGTGGGATCAATATTTACACTGGTATATTTTTATTATAACAATAGCTTCTATTCAAGTATTCAGATGGCACCATATGAAGTGTTATATGGAAAGAGATGTCACACACCATCCAGTTGGGATGATGTTGGTGACAAAAAACTCATAGGCCCAGAACTTGTGGAGGAAAAGATGGAAAAGGTGAAGGTAATCCAAAACCTCATCAAGGCAGCTCAAAGTAGAAAGAAGATCTATGCTGTTAACCGAAGGAAGTATTTTGAATTTCGGGTATAACATCAGGTTTTCATGAAGGTATCTCCATGTAAGTGTGTTATACATTTTGGTAAGAAAGGTAAGTTAAGTCCCAGGTACATCGGACCTTTCAAAATTCTAGAACAAATTAAGGTTGTAGCTTACCGTTTGTAAATGCCACCAAGACTCTCCAATGTTCACGATGGATTCCACGTGTCACTATTGAGAAAATACATGCCCGACCCAATGCATGTACTCACCTATGAGGAATTAGAACTGGAACACGATCTATCTTATTGCGAAGAGCATGTCATGATTCTTGATACAAGAGAACAAGTGCTGAGAAACTGGATTACTCGTCTGGTAAAAGTTCTTTGGTGAAACCATAAGATGGAAGAGGCAACATGGGAACATGAGGAACTTATGATGAATAACCACCTAAGTCTTTTTACGCAGTAATAATCTAGAAATTTTGAGGAAAAAATTATTTATGGAGAGGAGAATGTAACCCCTCATGCTTCTATTGTACGTTTCCCATTGAATAATGCAATAGCTTACGTTATACGAAACTTTGAGATTATAACACATCACAACCAATAAAACTAGCTGATATAAATAGTAATACATACTTTTTGAATTTATATAAATTTTATCATTCTAAATGGACTTAATTTTTGGATTCATAATATAGAAATTATCATGGGGTGAAGTTTTGGTATTTTTTTGAAAACATTCAGTTTTTTATGAATAGTGAAAAACATTGAGTTATTGTTTAAAACTGACTTTTTATTTAAATAATTATTTATTTCATTTAAATTTATTTTAGGTCAAAATAGATACATAATACCTATATAAGTTCAATTTAATTCATTGGAGTCAGTTTATAATAATTTTAGAGATATAAAAATTTTATTAAACTTTTTTCCGTCTTTTACCCACCTCCTGGGAGCATTTTCCAATATACAAAAAACTTAATTTTACCATTTCTGTGAGTTCAATTTCAAAAATCCAAGAGAAATGGTTGATATCAGTAAGTAAAATTTGGTACAATGTGATGAAAATAATTATTGATGAATAGTAACTTTTGAATTTTATTTACCACGGTTAAAAGTAAATAGGATAAATAAAGGTAAAAATGATATTATTATTACCCTAACACATGTACTAATTCTATTGGATAAGTGTAATTCGACAAAAAAACATTATGAATAAAATATGATCCTCTAGATCCACTTATATTAGATTCGGACATTTGTTATTAATTAATTCAAAGAATAGTTAAAAGTATTAAATTAAAAGTTTAATAACTAAACCATTTTTAATATAGGGTTAAACATAAGATAAATTTGAACAATAATATTCATCAGAAATCTAAAAATATTTCCTACATAATGGTATTTTATTTATTTTTTTTAGACATTAAATAATTAAATTTATTTATGACACAATGATGATGCTGTATTTTCCTTATTAATGAAAGAATCAAATAAATGGTATTATAGATACTAAAATAAAAATAGTCTAAATGTTTTGATGCCATCCACGAATTTTCTAGGTTACTGTGACATGTTAGGATTGATTAAATAAATTTATTTCAAAGTAATAATGTTTTTAGTAATTTAACAAAAATAGAATAGAAAATAGTGTCAAAATTGACCTAAAAGAGTTTTTTTTTAAATATTATATTATTAATTTATATTCTATTGATAAAAACATAAGGTTCAGCCAAAGGACTTAAATAATATTATATATGTCATTAATGAACCACTTGTGGTTCTTTATGAAGTATATAGTAATATTATTAACCATATAATATAAAAATACAAAAAGACATGGTAAATGTCAAACTATTTAACTAAGAGTTAAATCTAAAAGATAAGGTTAATATAGTGACCCAAACCTATCTAAAACCTATTGGATGAGTGGTTTTCGACCCATCCCCACCATAGCATATAAATAATTTATTTGGGATCCATTATAAAACAAAAAATATTTTGTTATAAAATATTATTTCTAGCTTTTCCTAAGGTGCCCCTCACCCCTTTTATAAATGGGCACTCTCCCTTCCCTCAAATTCACACCTTCAAATTCTTATGGCTCAGCAAACCCCTACCCAAATATCGACTCAACTATCCTACCTTCATCCGAGAGGCCTTCATTTAGTCATAAATCCAACCTAAGAATCCATTTTGATAAAATCAAAATGATGAACCCGAAGAAGAGATAAATATTTCATCACCTCTTTCAAGTTCCTTTCTTCTTACACTTCCTATTCCTTTGTTTTTCACATTCTAAAATAATATCCCTAGTATACTGTGATGTTATTATAAATATGGTACAACCATATTCATTGTTCTATCCATCCTTTTAATGACATGTCACCATATGTGCGTATGTATGGATTACCGTCTCCACGTCGTGGTGTAGTTATTATTAAATACATTATTATTTGGATGGGTATAGTAATGATGTATAATTGATGTAAATAATAAATATAACATTCAAATGATTCTATATATATGATATACCATCCAATTATATATTATTTTAATATCAAAAGAATGATATTGTCGCTCGTGTGTATGTACATATTACTGTCTCCACGAACGTGATGAGATTCATTCCCCATCATAATCCATTCAAGACTAATTTTCATTAAATAATTAAAAATATTGTTTAAAAACTTAATATCATTCTGAATATGAATAATATACATCCTATCTATAACAAAAACTACTTACATAGCAATGAATATAAAGGAAAACGAATCAGTTAACACTCGAAACGACAATAATACTAAGATATTATTAACAAAGCAATGATAAAAGATCATATATGATATCATATTAATGTATATGATTCTTGTATAATTTAATAACAATTATTTCACCATTATAAAGGATTTTAACCTACCCTTGACCAAGGAAAAGTACAAGGTAAGGGTTAATTTCACAATCTGAGGTTGTTTATATGTAATTATCTATGGCGACCTCTTTATCATCCACATCCATGTTTTGTAAAAATATATTTCCAAACATTTTTACTATTTACTAGACAATGGGGTAAAGTCATTTATACCCTTATTTGACCTTATATGTTTTTTAAGGAATCTTTTCGTCGTTTTCCAAACAAGGTACTTTATGACCTTTTAGACAAAAATTAAGGTAAGAATGTTTTTTAACTTGTATAGAGGGTGCATATATTTTCCACCATTATAACATCGTCGAAGATTCACTTACAAGTTTATAAGAATATTTTCAAAATAGATGTATTCATTATAATTATGTGACTCTTAAATTATTTCAAAATAGAAAGAGATATCTCTCTAAAAAATGTTGTGATTTAATCTATGTCAACAAACTTTGATGGATTTTATACTTATTTGAAGTTGATTTATTATGATACAAATCTTCCATATTGTATTGATGGTTTTGTGAAATGTTTTATTATGTATGTGTTATTCTTTACACTATCCATTGTTATGGTTAAAGTATTGACATTTCACATGCTAGTTTTAATATGAATGTTTATGTTATGTTTAAAACTTTTCATATGAGGAATGAATTGGACATAGTATGTGACAGGTGGAGCCTGCTATAGATCCCCGAAGCATCGGTAGGACTCATGAGACAAACTACTGTCTTGGCCCAAGGCTTTGAAAAAATCTTATTTTAGTCATGGAATAAGGCCTTGACTATGTGGTTATGAAAGTCTGGCATTATGCATTCCATAATTATGAAAGTGGCTATTGATATTGCATGTGATTATCAGACTAGTTTAATATCCATGTGAATAAGTAAATAGAATTATTTGATTTTATGTTTTCCATATTATACGGAAGTTCAAGTATAGAAGGCTTTTGTTTTAGTCTTATACATTGCCTTAAATTTTTATGCTTATTTATGAAAGTTACCACTATATTGTTATCTTTAATAAACATCTGAGCTCACCCCTTTCTATGTTTTATTTTTCCCATGATGTGAAAAGTATATTATGAATGACCTACAGGGATAGTCTATGGGATCTTAGTGTTGTCTTTGGAAACAATTTTGTTGTAGTTTTCCATTTTATGATGTAATGTAAACCTTATGAATGTATCTAGTACTTCCAAGGATAATAAACTATTCGGTATTTTGATACATGATCTTTTGTGATAATGCCATTGATACTTAATAATTCACCAACTCTCGGCTTCTGGGTTCGGGGCGTTACAGAGGGAGTTGAGTCCCTTCCCAAGGATGAGGGTCCTGGGGTTGCACGCTTCCAGCTTAAGGTCCTAGGATGGGTAATTAAGGGGGAACTAATTTAATGTACTATACGTGGGGAAAAGATGTATCCAATCGTGATGCATAGTTCCCATAGGGAGATCATAGTTTTGGGTCACAGAACTCTAACCAAGTTGGGAAAGGACATGGGAGGCACATGGTGCAGCCTTTTCAAAACCTGGTGTGAATGAGGACCATTTTGGTACTCGCTACACCACATGTTCCAAAGAGAGCTAAGGTTGAGGCACCGAAGGAGGATACATGATTTCATATTCAATGGGATGGACATAGAGACAAGCTTTCTGGGCGTTCCAACATATCCCATGAGGCTGGGAATCCAGCAATACGTAGTTCTAAATGAGATTTCGTGCATTTTAATGTCTTACAGAAAGGATGCAGAGTGGTCTTAGTTTATGGTCATAGAGCTCGGACCATAGATGGCAGGGAATGCCGGAGACACATGGTTAGGTAATTATGTTACCCGATGTGAACGAGGACTTGGATTCTAGATCACCATGTGTTCCTTGGAGAGGTTTTAGGACGAGGGACCGAAAATGAAAGTCAGGCTGGGCCCGAGGCAAAGTGCAAGGGTGTTCCTACGCATCCCATGAGAATGAGAATCTATCCACATATAGTTCTAGGAATGGAACAGTATGATACCAATGCTATAGATAATAAGGTTGTGCGGGTCTAGCCCTTGCACAAAAAGATTCAACATTTGATAGATCTTATTTGTCCTTTAGGATGAATGTGTGGGTTTTTTTGTGAAGTGATGAATCTAGGATATAAATTCTAGGCATTTCCACAAGAATTAAGTTGTATGTACGCATTGAAAAAAGGTATGGTGTGTGATCAATACCAAACGTGATGTCCCCTCGAGTGAGGATATCATGGTACAATGTTGTTTTCCTCGTGCGACAAGGATGATAATGTCACGGCTTAGGGTCATGTGATGGTACCAATCATGAATTTTAACATCGTTTAGTCTAGATGAAACATTTTAATGTCATGGGGGACTAGGCGGCATAGTTTAAATTAATATGGATCAGACATATGCAGGAGATATGAGGTTCAAGTAAAAATGTGCATGGCGTGATAAAGCATACCCGACATGATTGAGGAAGAGGTCTACATCATCCCATGCGTGATTTCGAGGAAAAAACCTTGGGACAAGATGCTAGAAAATGTTATAGGATATGGGACAAGGTAGGCTACCTCTTAGTTGACTTGGAACCAAAGACGAGATGTCCGGGTGTTCCTACGTACCCCATGGGAATTGGAATCAAGCCAGGTGTAGTTATAAACGTGATCTTTGTTTAAGGTCTTAGATCTCAGACCATGGAGAGGTGGAATACTTCAATGTAGGTGTATTCCTCAATCTAATTACTATGTCTACGTGAGTCAAAATCAGTGCAGGAAACAAGGGAGGAAGATGTTGTTTAAAACCTGGAATGCACGCCAAATAGAAGTCAGGCCGGAACCCCGAATGAGGCAATACAGTGGATTTTTCCACCTAACGTGAAAATCTACAAAGAGGGATAGTTCCAGGAGTGTTGAAATTTTATTTGGACATGATGGGGTGGAAAATAATGTGAATCATGTAACTAACATTCAAGGATTTAAGGGGTTTGCATAATGATGGAGGATAACTGTTGACTGTGTTCGAAACATAGTATCGATATCCTGTTTCATGAAATGGGAACAACAAATGAGCTTTGACCATTGACCATATTTGCAATGTGGGACTTGTAATGATTTTTTTCCGAAATCCCCTGAGGACATTGGCCCGTAGTGGTAGGAGAGCCCTTACGCCAAGAATCCACTCCATTTGGGGGTCCCTATGGATGTGAAAGATAATGGAAGCCCAAATATAGAGGAACATGAAGCCTGAAAAGATGTTGAAAGCATGTACTCATTGAATCTGACACTCCAGGTTCTAGAATACAGTACTCATGGGCCAATTGGCGAGTCATCGAAGAGGGCCAAGGGTACCGACTTAAGGGTAGCTAAATCAAAGAGATGAGAGTGGGGAAAGGGAGATAAGGCTGCTCAGGAGAGAGAGATGTATGTGGTGTGGTTGTTATAAATCCAACGTGAATGAGGACATAATCCCACACCACACTGTATAACCCTCTTCTAGAAGAATGCTAGAAATGGGGCCAAAATGAGAGGGAGGTTTTTATGAGGTGGGGCTAGACCCGAATACTAGATGTTCAGGCGGTCCTACGTATCCAATGAGGATGGGAATCAAGATACATGTAGTTCTAGTGGAACTAATGACATAAATAAGGTCAATATACCCCAACAGGGGGTGTGTACGATATGTCGTGTAATCCGGCGTGAATGAGGACATGATCCCACACCACACTATACAACCCTAAGTGAGAACCTAGGACAGGGGCCCGAAAAGGGGAAGGGGCCTTAGGCAAGGACATGGACATAATTTCACAGTAAGATTATAGTTTAACGTCTTTTTGTGAGGATGAAGGTGATCTTAGATTAGGGTCATAGAGATCATACTGTATATGCCCAGTTTAATGGAATATGCGTGGGACAGAGAGGGAGAATCATCATGGTTATAGAAGACCCCTAAGGGGCAATGATTATAGAGGAGAACTGTTGACCAGGTTCATAACTCAGTATCCACCATTGTGTGACCAGAATTTTGGGGAAAAAATTGAGCGTCGACCATTGACCATATATGCAACATTGTACTTGTATCAATTTTCCACACACAGTCCTCAAGTATGTTATCCCGTAATGGTAGGAGGTCCCTTGGTTCAAGCATCCATGCCATTCGAGGGGTCCTTTTGGTTATAGAAAGTGATGGAAATCCAAATTATAGGGTTTGTGAAGCATGACAGGGCCTGTGCTCATGGGACAAACGATAAATGAAGGGAGGGATTTCTCAAGAGGATATGTGTGGCGTGGCGAAATAGCTTGATGTGAATGAGGACGTGAGTCCATACCACACCACACAATATTAAATGAGAAGATGGACTAGGGGGCCAAAGGGGACGAAGGAGTCGAAGGAGTCAAAGGCTGGGGGTCTCGGCCAACTATAGTCATGTGACCTCTAATGCGGGCATTGCCTCCATAGATCCTAAGCCCATGTGAAAAATGATATGTGTGGGAAACAATGAGTAGTACTAGGATCTACCCATTATATGAGGGTCCGACAGCTGTAATCACACTCCGACTCGAGGCAGACCAGGGTTTGGAGAGATGGTGGAGTAGAATGAACCACTACCCTTCATGTTTGGGAAATATGGGGGTGGTGAAAATGATAAAGGATAGCTTTTTACTAGGTTCGAAACAAAACACCCACATCATATAACCTGAAATGGGTGCAACAAATGACCATCGAATGTAGACCATATTCGCAACATGGTACTTGTATCGATTGGTTGTATGAAACCCTCAAGTACATTGGCCCGAAATGATAGGACATCCCTTAGGCTAAGTATCCATATCGCTCGGGGACCATTTCGGATGTGGAAGATATTGGGACCCCCAAATAATAAAGTGTGTGGTGCATAAATATGCCCTTGAAATTTCAAATAAAGCTAGATAGTAGAAGATATAGAGATCTTTAGGGGAGAGGGATGCATGGTACGGTCCTGATGAATATCACATGAATGAGGGAAAAATACTACACCACACCATGTGTTTTGTCCCAGTGGGAGGTCCTAAAGATTGGGGCTAGGCCTATGGAAAATATCTAGATGGTCCTACATATCCCATGAGGATGGGAATCAAGCCATACATATTTCTAAAAGGGACATGCAATTTATCTTCATGTGGTGAGGATGTGGTAGGACAATAAGAACGGAGGGAACATGGTGCAATCATCGTAACCCTGACATGGGTGGGGCCAATGAATCCTATACGACGCCATGTGTGATACTCCAAAAGAACAATGCCCATGAGGGGATAGTCAAAGAGAAAGCTGGGGGATGGACTCAAGATGATGCGTCTGAGCATTCCTACATATCCAATGAGGATGGGAATCAAGCCATACGTAGTTCTTGAGATGCAGTTTAACGTCTTGCAGAACAATGCATAGTTTATTGTCTTGTAGGACAGGACACTTTAAGGTCATGCTTGACCATATAGTTTATGGTCATGTTAGACCATCACTTTGAGGTCGTGTAGGACTGTACAGTTTAAATTCATTCCGGACCATACATTTTATGGTCATGTGGTACTGACACATTGAGGTTATGTAAGACAGTATAGTCTAAGGTCATGTTGGACCATATAGTTTATGGTAATGTGGGACCGGCACTTTGAGGTCATTCAGGACCGTACATTTTAAGGTCATGCTGGACCATAAAATTTATGGTCTTATGGTACTGGCATTTTGAGGTCATGCAGGATCGTATAGTTTAAATTCATGCTAGACCATACAATTTATGGTCATGTGGGACCAGTACATTGTGGTCATGCCAGATCGTACAGTTTAATGTTATGCGGGACCATACTGTTTATGGTAATGTGGGGCCAGCACTTTGATTTCATGCAGGACCATACAGTTTAAGGTCATGCTGGACCATACAATTTTTGGTCTGGTGGGACCATCACTTTGAGGTCCTGTTGGGCCATACAGTTTAAGGTCATGCTGGACTATATAGTTTATGGTGATTTGGGACCGAATTGCTCAATAAAAGTATTTCTTGAGGAACTTGGCATTGCTGGTAGAAGTTATATGTTTACCATCCATGGTAAACAGTGAGTATGTGCCATTGGATTAAACCTTGTGAATAGTATAAGGTCCCTCCCATTTGGGCTCCAACTTGTGTGGTTTCCTTCCAGGTATCATTGGTTCCCATAGAGCCAGTACCAATTCACCTTGCAAGAATGAGTGGAGGTGAACTTTATTTTTGAATGCTCTATCTATCTAATTCTGATGCCTTTCTAGATTGTGTTTGGAACAAAGCATATTCCCATCAAGCGCTTCCAACTCGGCTTAATGGATTTTAACTACTTTATCTGGAGCATGCTGATCTTAGACAATTGTGCGCAATGAGGTCAATTGAATCCTAATGGGAAGGACAACCTTCATTCCATGCACCATGGAATATGGGGTCACTGGGGTGGAATTACGAGTCATCTTTCAATAAGCCCGAAGGGCATTAGGGAGCTTTTTGGACCAACTCATCTTATTCTGATCAACCATTTTTTTCAAAATGTTAGAGAGGGTCTTTTCAAACACCTCGATAAGTCCATTTTATTATGCATGATAGCTAGTGGTGTGGTTAGATCAGATGTTGTACGTAGCATACAATTTCTTTAGCTCAGATGCACGAAAGATTGTGCAATTATCAGTGAGGATGACGTTAGGGACTCCAAATCGATAGATGATATTGGAGCTCACAAATTCAATGATGGAATGGGCCTTGAACTCATTGAGCGGAACTGCCTCTACCAACTTGGAGAAGAAATCTGTAGTAGTTAGGATGAAATTGCACTAGAGAGCTGTCGTCGGTGGATATGGTCTCACGACATCAAGTCCCCATACCACAAATGGAAAAGAGTACATGTTGGAGTGGAGAGACATTGGTAGTTGATGCATTTATTAAGCATGAATTTTCCATGCATGGAACCTCTTGGCTAACTCAATGCAGTCATGGATCATAGAGGGCCAAATGTACCCCAGTCTCTGGATCTGGTGAGATAGTTTTGGCCTAGCCTGATGAGCCCTGTTAGAACTGGCATGAACCTCCTGCATGACTTGGAAAATCTCAACTCCTTGAATGCAACAAAGGGGAACCCCATCAAACCCATGCTTGTAGAGGGTTTTATCATGACTAGGACCATCCTGGAGGGTAAACTGTAACGCGAAATGCTGGTTTTTCTCACGCTTGACTCAATCTACTAGGAGATTACCATTCTAGAGATAATCAATGAAGGGGGATCTCTAGTCAGGATTCACATCAATCGTTGCATCCAGGGGACCTGGGGGTCTGGTGTATAGGTTTTACTGGTAAGGTGGCTTACCGATAGGCAGTTTTCATCATCTGGGGTGACATGAGCAATGACTATCCTATGTGCCACATGAATAATCAAATAATACTTCTCGAGCTCCACAAGTTATGCAGTTAGGCCGGTGGTAAGGCTCTATCATGTATGGGTACTCCAGGTATAACCAGATCTGAATGGCTCCCAAAGATGAAGAGTTCACACCCTTTAGGGCACCACAAGGTAGTTTCTGTTACCAAGTCATACCCTTCGGTATAAAGAATGTAGGTGTCACCTACCAGCGAGCTATGCATCACATATTTAAGCTGATCCTCAGAATTTTGGTGGAATGGTATCTTGACGATCTGGTGGTCAAATCTCACCAGTTTCAAGACCATCTCCAAGATCATGAGTAAGTGTTCAGCATCCTCCATTCCCGTCACCTAAAGATGAACCCTTTGAAGTGTGCCTTTGGTGTCACATCTGGAAAGTTTCTCAACTTTTTTGTCAGATACAGAGGCAATGATATCGACCTAGATAAGATCAAGTCTATTAGATATATTTCTCCTCTATTAATATTAATGAACATTGAGGCTTCCAAATACACTAAGCCTACATATGTCGATTAATCGTGAATTTCACCAGAATGTGTAAGACCTTTTCTCAGCTTATGAAGAAAGGCACCATCTATGAGTGGGAAAAAGAGGGTCAGACTAATTTTTAGGAGATCAAGCAGTATCTGCTCCATCCTCTGGTCTTAATGCGACCCATCTTCGGAAGATCACTTGTCCTCTATGTGACCGCCCTGGAGCGATGTTCGTCCCCTCATTATTCTTTTGTGCGAGAAAGGGCCTAGAGATCGCTCGAGGGCGGTCACATAGAGGACCAGTGGTCATCCAATGACGTGTGGAATTAGGACAGGAGGATGGAGTAGATACTGCTTGATCTCCTAAAAATTAGTCTGAAAGACTTTATTCCACTCATAGATAGTTCCATTCTTCATAAGCTGAGAAAAGGCCTTACACTTGCTGGCCAAATTCGCGATGAATTGGCATATGTAGACTTAGTGGCCATGGAAGCCTTGAAGTTCCTGAATATTGCTTAGAGGAGACATCGGGCTAATGGCCTTTATCTTCTCTATGTCGATATCAATGCCTTTGTATCTGACAATGATGCCAAGAAACTTTCCAGATGTGGCAGCAAAGGAACACTTCAATGGGTTCATCTTCAGGTGACAGGATTGGAGGAAGCCAAACACTTACTCATGATCATTGTGATGGTCCTAACGCTGGTGAGATTTTACCACCAGATAATCAACATAACATTCCTCCAACATTTTGAGGATCATCATAAATGTCCGATGTATAGCCCGCAGGTAGGTGGCACCTGCATTTTTTATACCTAAGGGAATGAATTGGTAATAAAAAGTACCTTGTGGTGCCCTGAAGGCTGTGAACTCCTCAAATTTGGTGGCTATTCATATATGGTTATACCCAGGGTACCCATCCATGAAGAAGAGGTCTTGGAACCCAGTTGTAGTGTAAATCAACAATTCTGTCCCAAGAAAGGGAAAATCATCCTTCAGACATTAACATTTGAAATCCCAGAAGTCGATGTAGTCTCTGATCTGTCTGTTCTTCTTTCATACTGTCACAATGTAGGCCAACCATTTTGGGTACTGTACATCCATAATGAACTTAGCTCTGATGTTATTATCAACTTCTACATCATTGTGGGCACTGTGAGTAGGTTACATCTTTCTGGGAGGCTTGTTGAACCAGCGATGACTTGTCGGGAGACCTAGGATGTGAACCGCTACATGAGGATCTAGTTCGGGAATCTCTTCATAACACAAGGAGAATACATCACAGTTTTGTTTCAGGAATTATATTTACTATTGTTTCTCCTCGAGGGGCATGGCGGCACTAATCAATGTGGGTTTTGGGTCTGCTTTACTATCGAGTTTCACCTGTACCAACTCGTCAACAGTAGAAGAGAAGCCCTCTTAAAAGGTGGGGGAGCATCCTCTAAATCCTCTTATCCACTTATAGAGGGTGAACCCTTGGTGGGAGGAGTTGCTTCTGAGTTGGAAACTCCAGATTGGTGGCTAGTACTAGCCTGAGTATCAATGGACACTACATCGAGGAACTCATGTGCTGCCGCGACCATAGAGGTGAAGTCTGTTTATCCAATCCCATCTGGTCTTGCACCCAAGGGTCCAATATTGATGATATCGAACAAATAGTGGGGCATCGTCTTGAGACGGTTAATCCCAGCCTAACGTATCAAGAAAGTATTACATATGGTTATTTCCATGGGGCAGACATCCCAATACATTATGGGAGTAGGAGGCTCTAGAATCACCTGAGCCTGGTTCGTATTGGAGTATGAGGTGATCTTGTAGCGTTTCATAGACCTGGGAATGTCCTCTACCTCATTCTGGAAACCACAAATCATTTCCCCTTGTATGGGGTTTTAGCATGCGATCAGTTGATTGGGAAGATTTAGGAATCATCTAGATAAGTCCATGGGTCGGTCACAGCTGTGGCATGCTCAACCTCATTAGATTGAATCTGATTGTCTTTAATCTTGTAGTAGTCTACATCCAGATAGCGGGCTTCAAAAGAGGAAATGGGAGACACATAACCTTGAATCACACCCACTCAAACATTCAGGGAGTACTTGAGGCATAGGTGATATGTTGAAGGAACGTTTTCATGCATGTGGAGCCATTTCCATCCCATCAATGCATTATAGGCAGTGTCCTGGGTGATAACCATAAATTCAGTTCTAGCTAGTAGGCCACCGAACTGGGTCTTCAAGCAGATCATTCCAACCAGTGTCAATTTTATCCTGTCATATCCTTGGATTCTTAGGTTAGAGGGACTTAGATCATCTTTGGACAATCCCTGTTTTTGCAGTGTCTGAGTCAGGATTTGGTTCATTCCCGAGCCCATGTCGACAAGACAACGACGAACCTCCACTCTATTAAACTGGTCTGTGTTGTACAGTGGGAGAATTTTCCTCTATATATAAGAGAATTCATATTCTCTAGGGATCGAGATGATGGATTGTCATTCAGCATTCTTGACCACCTTTGCATGAAAGGTTTATGCAGCTGCTACCTCCGTCTCAAATTGGAGGGGGATTCTTAAAGCCTTGGAAAGGGCCACCCGCATATCTGATGATAGGGGAAGAGCCTCTAGGATGGAGAGCCTTGCTGGAATGTAGGAAAGGTTCTTGAGAACATCTTACTTTCTTGTTAGGCATGAAATTCTGCTTACAGGAGGTTGCTTTATGACAAGAGGTATGGTGGGCCCTGCTGGCTGGACTGGTGGCTAACTGGTGCTGGGAATATCCGGATGCTCACTAGTTGAAGCATGCAGAGTGGCTACCAGATGATGTCTATATGACTGAGAATAGCTTGTGGAAAAGTGTGGATGGTCACGATACGGTCGAGGTGGCCCTGGTTGATATAACAACAAAAACATCGGCGAAGGCAGGTCTCATGTCACCAGATGAGAATACTGCGTATACTGAGCTCTATGTTGGGATTGTTGTCTAGTGTTAGTTGCATGCACAAACAAGCTGTAGAAGTTTCTTCTGGAACTTAGATGGCCCATATTTTCATGGCTCTGGTGATGCTGATGATAGCTAGGGACATTGGGAGGATCCTCCAGGAACTCCCCATCGTCAGGAATCATGTAGAGATTTACCAGCTCTATAGTATTAACTGAGGCATACCCTTGACCGTCAATCGAAGAGGCGTCCACTACTAGAGGTATTCTAGGATGGATCACCATCTTAGTGGGCATGAATTCACCAAGAGTATGGGATGTCGATGGAATCATTGTGGGACATTGCATTCCCTTACGTCGTCAGTGTTTGATCTTCTCGGAAGAGGATGGCTGAGATAATGATTCAGAAGTTGCAGCTGCAACTTCTAAAGGCTCCATCTGATTCGGGCATGCACGGATTCCACCATGGGCACAAGAAACTATTTTACTATCCACATAGTCATCATACTTATGGGCCCCATGATTTGAAACCTGGTGCTACTCTCCCTCTCTGTTGTTGTTGATGTCTGACCTCACGAAGACACATGCCACGAGTGCCAGAGTTGGGCCCAACCGGACTTTGTTGTTATCCACCTAGTCCTGAAGCTAGTATTTGAACCCGTAGAACTATTTGAGGGTGTGCCCTAGGATCTGGTGGTAGGAGTAGTAATTAGGGTGATCAGTGAGGTTTGCCTTTTCTGGCCTCCTGCACTTCTGAAAACATAGAATCCCCTACTCCAAGGCACTACAAAAGTAACTCGGTACCTATACCTAATTGAATGAGTAGGTCCAGTTTCTATTATCCATAAATGGGTCCCTTGATGATTGACTCTAATGAGGGGCCGGAGGAGGCTTCTGAGGAGGAGGAGATTGGTTATCTCTCCTAGGTGGCGGCAGCGTATTGTGTGGGGGCACCTACCGATTCTGAGGTGGGTGCTGCTAGACCAGAAGCAGCACCTAAGGTGGAGGGCCTCTACGAGGTTCTGGAGGAGACTCCACTGGTATCAAGTATAGTTTCCAAGGGGCCTCTATTTGATCCACTACAGTGAGCTCAGCCCTGGTGGCCCTTCTTGTGGGGATTTTAGGAGGCAATAGACGGACCTGCTTATCTTGTTGTAAGGCTTTCTCAAGGAACTAGGCCTTATCAATGCAGTCTCAGAATCCCCTGGGATAGTTCTAGGTGATAAGATAGGGGATCAACATCATCTTTACATTCCCTACGCACATCGTCAGCAGTTTCTCTTAAGTTAATGGCATGTCAAGGGAATACGTGCGACCTTTCCACTTTGTGAAAAAGTAGTCAACGTGCTCATTAGGCCTCTACATACACTTGAATAGCTCCATGATACTTGTCTTTAATATGGTGGAACTGAACTGGTAGTGAAATTTCCTGTAGAGGAATTCCCATCGTGCTACTGATCCGAAGGGGAGCTGGTTTTACTAGACAAACACAGGCCCTTCCAATGCCTGTACGAAACATTGGAGCTTGGTGGCCTCCTGCAGTGCTAGAGTTCCCAACATGGGGACACACCTTGAGATAAAGTGGTCCAGGTGTTGTGGTGGGTCCTCTGTCCCATTGAAGGGGGAAAAGGAGGGATTTCAAAAACGCGAGGGTGCTAGCATATCATCCACCAACACTAAATATGTCGTTCCATTGGGCGGGAGCACCAACTATCGCATTCCTAATGCCTCAAGATGGGCACTGAGGGCCACAATTGAATCATATGGGAATGGGTTCTTGTCTTGATGGGGATCCCTGACTACAAGTGTGTTGGAGGATTTTTAACATGATAAGGTGGCCCAACAACTCATGGAGCAGCTGGTGGAATGATCTGTGGGGAAGCTTGGGGAATTAGAGCTGGGTCCTGAGGATTGTCACGCCAGTTAAGAGGATTGGGTGGGATATATCATGCCAAAATTCCATATTTTCTGGCCTCGTCCCTGTCTACGTGGGCAGGATGACTAGTGTCACCTGGAGGTAATTCTTTGAGGGGAAGTTTTACCTGCCCCTGCTGCCCTAGACTAGGATCACCATAGTCTGACCATCGCTCTACAACATGTTCATCCAAGAGGTCGTCACCCATCAGTTTTTCTCTGTGATCTACTAGTGCAACATGGCTTTTTAGCGTCTTCCTTCGTATTCAGCACTGATCCATAAGGGTCATAGGGTTTGACATCTCCAAGGAGTTCCTTGTCCTTGTTGGGATACCAGCTGAGTACTAGAGCCACGATGGGCACAAGAAGAACCATTATATTCCTCTGTTGATGAGTAATCCTTCATGATGGATCCATGAAGTGTGAAACTACCTTGGGTGGGGAGGTCCTCTCTAAGAATCTCTTGCTCGTTCTCACCCTCTGGCAGGTCATCCATGTGAACCACGACGCTGCCAGGAGTCAAATCCTCTATGTCGCCTGAAAAAACGGGCTGATGCTGGATAGGACTGAAGATGAGGGTAGCATACTCCCCGCTTATGTGGGTCTCTATGTCGAGAGAACCCTCTTTGATAATCTTGTGGAGTACCCTAAAGCTCTAAATGCACCGTGGCGGGAGGTCCCTATGATGACCTGGAGACTCAGGGCATTGGGCCACAGGGAGCGTGGCCAAATCAGTCAGATGGAATTCTTTTCCAATGTCCTTGAAATTCTATTGGATCTTAGGGCTAGCCACTTGATGAAGAAGAAGAAAAAAATATGTCACCCAGAGGGTCTGGTGGAAACACTCAACTTCCAATTGGGCGACGACTTATGGCGCACAAAAATTCAGTGCTACAACCAGCCAAAACATCTTAGGGATGTGGTCTGCTATGAGGATATACCACAATCTCTTAGGCCCAGATTCAGGGTCAGGACCTTCATTTCCACACTCATCAACCAAAGGAGGCTGGGGAACGGGTAGCGTTTCCGATGTAGACAGCAGGGATGGTAGGTTGGCCGGTGGAGAATATAGTGAGCGTGCTGACAACAGCCACAATTCGGGCTATCCACTAAAGATTGTAGTGACTTAGCCACGACTTCACAGTAATATGGGTTGACAAACACAATTTCTTAAGCAGGGACCATAGCTTCTAGCAGTGGACCATGCTGCTACTCATCCACCATTGGTCCCTAGAATTACTCTCTTTCATCTCTAGTTGAGGTAGAGACTGCTTCTAGTGAGGATGGTGGCGATCACACGGCCGTAACTGGTAGAGTTTTAAAATTTTCATCCTCCTAGATATACCTGTGGAAGGAGATGGGAATCTGATGGACCTCTAATTCTGGTATTATTAGGCTTATAATCTTTGTTATTGCCAGGACCCTTGACATGGAGGATCTGGATGAGGGTTCCATCGCTGATTCATATCCTGGTTTAGAATCTGAGAAGAAAAACGATTTGATCTCAATCTAAATCTTCTTAGTGTTTTTATGGCGGCGACGACCCTCCCTCCCGCCCTAGGATGTCTCTTCATGATAGGGTATATTTCTGGCATGGGGAGGACCTTTGGCTGTACTCATGCTGGGGTGGAGAGGATTCCCACCTGAGTATGCCGAGGTGCAAGGAGCACCGGGACAGATATCAAAGGGGACACAGGGAGGAACGTCGTGGGAAGTGTTGGAGAAGGTTGGAACTCTGCTAGAGCCGATAAGAGCATGGGTAGGACCTCCATTCTTGTTTACAATGGCAACATAAGTGCAGGGAAGGTCCTCATACTAGTCAAGATGAACACGGGTAATACCTCCATGATGGGTGCTAGTGATGCGAGGCTGGCCTTCACCCCTTTAATTGTTGAGGTGAGGAGGACCTTTTCCAACTACTGTAATAACATGGGGAGGACCCCCACACTGAATACTGATTGAACATGCTACATCCCAACACTGACAAACGTCGGTAGGAGGAACAACTCCATATGCAATATAATTAGCATGAGAGATGCTTTTGTGCTGACTGTCACCATCATGGGGAGGTCCCTCATTCAGAATTAGGGTATCAGGATATGGACCCCAATGTCAATCTTGGATGTGGGGAAGACCTACATTCTCTATGGTGGTGGTATATTGGGGGCCTCAATACTAGTGATGATCTCTATCTAAACTGGTGGCCGAGAGAGTCGACACGACCTGCTCGTGGGGTGGTTGGGGCCTTGACTCGGGATAGGTATACATTTCCCCCTATTCATAATACACAAGGGGTTGATGATATATGTCAGCGGTGGTCCGAGACACAGTATTTGGTGACGTTGACGCACCTTGGTGGAAGTCCTCCTCAACCTATGCTCGATGATGGCATCAGGTCAACCGGACTGGGGCCAATGGTGCATGTCCATGGCATACATGCTCTTCAAATCATGGGAGTGGGTGGTGGCACAGGAGTGGCCTAGTGGGAGCACTCCTTAGGGGCCCCTGAAATGGGATCTCGACCGGGCTATCCCAAATATCCCCTACCTCATTTGCATAGGGGAGAGAGTTGTCGAGGAGTTCCAGGGAGAAGCTCCCTAAATGATTGTAAGTTGGAATGGGGAGTAGTGGATCTCTGCACGACCCTTGGGGGTGGTGGTGGTGATGAGGCACATACGGTTCTAGATCCTGGCAGGACATATCATGATTCAGGATAATCCCTGCCTTCTCGTACTGGTGTATGAGTTTGTTGATCAATCTCCACAGAATGAAATCAAACGGGGAGATAGGGAATGGGCGCCTAGTGTTTGAAGGTGTTCATATTGTCACAAAAGCATTGGAGCCCTATGGGACTGTCTCATTGGCATTACCCCTGCCCCTGCGCTGGTGGACTGGCGGTGATCGAATTCCTGTAGTATCATGGATTCAGAAAAGAAAAGAGATTAACCCATTGGTGCTGAAAGGAATGGAATCGGCAACCAATGCCCCAACACCATTCTCTCTTCCATGGATGGTAAGATGGATCCATGCTGACAACGTCGCAGACCGGGATGTCCAACATTTTGACTTCCCCTAACTTCTGGTGAGTTTCACGCTAGACCCGCTATTTGCTTGGCGGGACCCAACACTAGATAGCTAGATCTGGTGACATGTTAATCCACTGATGTCTCTAACACTACTAATCTTTACATTTAGGAGAATGGATTTACATTGGGTTCACCATTTCTGTTTCTGACGCTTTCGTTGGGGCACGCATGTCCATCTATTCGAGGACAGAAATGATGTTTGTTACCTCGAATTCCAAATTTCCAATGGTGGGAGACATCCATTCCTTGTTCAGGGATTCTTTCTCCCTGATCAAAATGGGATGATGGTAAGTTATTTCTTCCTTCCATAGATTCATCCTTGGAACTCGTCACCTAGTCCGGGTCTCCCTTATTGACTTAAGACGTTGTTCATGAAACTATTCCTAGTTCCATATCTTCATGGACACCAACTAATTACACTGCTTAGGTCTGGAAATTCCAAGGTATCCAATTAAGACAGCGACCTTCAGTTGGGGGATTAGTCACATTGTACATCACTGGCGTTTCTGGATGCTGGAACACTGGAATGTCTGGGTTTATTCCCCTTATTATAGGGCTTCTCGAGGGCACAGTATCCCAAAACATCCTATATCAAATGCAAGTAATTATATTCCATAGACATGTATCTGAGGTTTTCTTCATCCTCCCATGTTTAACACATGGTATGCTGCAAGTTTAAAGTCTAGCGGAGATGGATCAAACTGATCCGTATAATGACTAGAGTGGATCAGGTGAGGGAAACCACTAGAGGGAACACTAATGTTGGGGATATCTCTTTGTTAGCTACCCGATTATTGTTAAATGGAATGGGGAATGAGGTGGAATGATCCCACCGAGATGTGGCAGTCCGGGTAAAAATCAAAATGGATAATGGATGGTTAAGTGAAGTGGGTGGATAATGAGATGGAGTTGACACGAGGATGACGGTGATGTTGGGATTGAGTCTGGAAGAGGCCTCCTAAGTATCCCTATGGCAGGGAATAAAAGTCCACATTGTTCATCTGAAAATGGATTACCATCAATTGGGGACATAAACATCTTACCGCCGAATGGGGTTGACAATGGCTTACTGCAAAATGGGGTTTACAACGGCTTATTGTTGAATGGTGTCACAAGGTATTACCACTGGATGGGGGTCACAATGGCTTACAGCTTGATGGCGTCACAACGGATTACTGCTAGATGATGTCACAACGGCTTACCGCTGGATGGGGTCACAATGGTTTAATGTTGGATGGGGTAACAGTGGATAACTGTTGGATGGGGTGACAATGACTTACTACTGGATGGTGTCACAACGACATACCACTGGATGGGGTCACAACGGCTTAACACTGGATTGGGTAACAATGGCTCACCACTGGATGGGGTCACAACAGCTTTCCACTGGATGGGGCCACAACGGCTTACTGTAGGATGGGGGTCACAATGGCTTACCATTAGATGGGGTCACAACGACTTACCACTGGATGGGGGTCACAATGCCTTACCACTGGATTGGGTTGAACCTCAGATAGGCTTCCTACATACCTTATCCAGGAAACAAGGATCAAATCCCACGTAGTTTAGATGGAGTTTGGTGAACTGACGTGAAGAAGGGTCAGAACCAATGGTTGTTTGTCTTGAATCTCAGGGAGGCTTCCTACATACCTCACCATTTCAAGGATCAAATTCCACATAGTTCGGAGAGGTCTTGGAACCAACGTGAAGATGGTTGGTACCAATGGGTGTTGGGATTTAACCTCGTAGAGGGTTCCTACATACCTTACCTTGGCAATGATCAATGTACATGTAGTTTATCATGGGTTTGGTGAACCTACGTGAAGATGGTCGGGACCAATGGGTGTTGGGCTTGAACCTCTAGGAGGCTTCCTATGTACCTTGCCTGGGCAAGGATCAAAGTCCACGTAGTTCAAGAAGGAGTGTGGGGATTAAACTCTAGGTTTCCCAGAGAGGATGTCGTGGTCGATGCTTACTCTAAGCCCATGTGAGTCATGATCATTGTGATAAACTAGAGGCAGCGAAGGCCTGACGATCATGTCACGGAAGGTCCGTTCTTCGGAAGTAGAATGGGGGGATTACATGTAGTTAACGACCCAAAGAGGAAATAGGGTCTTATGTATGCTTAGTAGCCTATGGAGATGGGGATTGGGACTTACTCTAGGATGGAGGCTTGGGGGGTGACAATGCCTCGCAGGAGATAGATTTGGCACCCAGGAAGAGATGAGGAGCTGGGATGATACCTCCTATAAGAAAATCTAGGGGCTTATAGCAGGGTGGTTTCCCATTCCCCACAGATGAAAACCATTCCAATAAAAAAGGATTTCATTCCATGTGAGGAATGATATCACTCCAATAGAGGCCAGTGGGTGTAGAAAATTATTGAGATGGGGCACCCCACGTGCGAGGCATGGGGAGAGGTCACGGTTTAATGTTATGTGCTGAGGAAGATGGATCATGTTATTTTAACATCCTCCAGATCAGACAGGGTGGGTGCACTCCGCACCCCTTAGACATACATAAACAATACCTACCGCCCCTTGGGGAAGGGAAGGAATCAGCAATGCAATGGTGGAGGTATTAGGGAGCGATCCATTATGGGGTCCAGGATAGCATGGCTATGCGAAGAATAAATAGTTGTTAGCATGCCTATGTGAAGAAGCATGAAGAAAAGGAATGAAATGGAAAGCACTTCCCAAGGGACTTTGAAATTGCTCCGTGAAAACATGAAAGGCCACACAAGAAGAGAGCGCATGACGTAGGTGTGTTGCGCATAAGAGGGGATCAAACATGGTTCTTTAAGGTTAAAGAAACACATAGAGTGCGCATAAGATAATGGGTCGGGGAAAATATAGAAGGTATACATTCAAGATGAAAGGGTTCCACTCAAGATGAAGGGGTGGAGTGAAAAAGGGAAAGTTTGCGCACAAGATGGACTAGTTACACGCTTGATGAATGGGTTGCACACAAGAAGGAATGTTTGTAAGCAATATAGACAGGTTTCATGAAAGAGAGGCCTGACGCTGAGGGAACATGCACCCAAATGAGGATCCCTTGAACAAAAATTACTAAGAGCGAAAATAAATTCATGAGGATTAGGCACCAGAGGGTCCACCCAAAGGATCCCCCCCGGGGGGGATCTATCGCGCAAAACCCAATACCTGAAGGCCATGGGGGTTTTCGCACGGTCGCGGAAGATGTGGTTTTCACGCAGCATAACATCTCTTCATCTTCTATTACCATCGCTAAAGGGAGGGGATACATTTCGTTTTATAGCCGATGTCCTCGAGGGCGGCTTGCAATCGGTCGTGGACCGCAAATGCCCTTTGACGTCACCTTGGGCACATAAAGGGGGTCGGGCACGCAAACACCTATTTGACATCACCTTGGGCGTGAAAATGGGAACGGGGCGCGCAAACGCCTAGTTGATGTTTCCTTGACCACAGAAAGAGTTTCGGACATGCAAATGCCCATTTGAAATCGCCTTGGGTGCAAAAATGGGGTCGGGCGTGCAAGAATTTTCACACTGGAAGACCACTTGTCAGTGTCCCCTGAATCTTGCGTGCACCTGCCTCCCGGGCCCCAAAATCTCCTCTTGCCTTCCGGGATTCATTTGTTGCTCTTTTATCGGTCTGATGCGTCCCTTCTCCGAATTTCAGCATCAACAAATTTTACATTGAATTTTGATATAAATTTTTTTAAAAAAAAATTCATGCTTGAACTTTAATAACAATTTTTATCACTCCATGAATGAGATAAATTTTAAATTAATTTCTACCAAATTTTTGTTTTAACTATGAAAAAATGGATTCTGTATTTTGAATTGAAATGTTAATATTATGTAAATAAATATCTTTTATTTTTTTGACATTATGAATTCTAACTTTAATAATATTTTTCATAATCACGGTTATGGGTAAATCGGGTAATTAAAGGTAAAAAAAATAATATAAATAATATAAAATTACCATAAAATATGTCATAATTTCATTTATTAGTTTTGTTTACAGAAATGTTCATTGGTATGATATAATTTTCAAGTTAAGACACTTACCAAAATTTAAAACTTTTAGAGTATTATAGTAAAAAGAAACAAACTTTTCTCACACATTTATTTTTCAAAATAGAAATATTTTTAATATGGTGTTATATAAGGGATATATAAGGATATAATTATTATTTTGAAAGGTAAATTGTTTTTATACATCATGGTAATTTATTTATAATTTTTATGAAACTAATATTTAAATTAAATTGTGATACAATGAGGATGAATTTATTTTTTAATAAATGGGATAATCAAATAAATAATGTTAAAAATAATAAAATAAATATAATTTGACATAATTATTACCATATAATATTTTTTTTGGATATATTTTACATGTTATTGATAAGTTAAATGAGTTTTTTTCCCAAAATATCATGTTATGATGTTTTTAAAACGTCGTGTAATGGAAGTGTCAAAATTTACATTATTGATATTTTATAATATATATTATTTTTTAAAATAAAATAATATTTATCAAAATCTATTATTTTCAAAATAATTGGGATAAGTACTAAAATTTCCTTAAGGACTAATTTATTGGTATTTTATAGGTTATAGTAACTATATTAACCATTAAAGTGTAAATTACAATATGTCATAGTAAATATTAAAGGTTAAATCAATGGATACAACAAAAAGATAAGGATTAAAAAAAATTAAAACTATTTTAAATTTCATTGGTTTAGAAGATTTAGAACCATAATTATCTTATATTAAAAATAAATAATTATATATAATTTTTTATTGAAAATAAATTTACATTGATTTAAAATTTTATGAGTTTCTTAATGTGTCCCTCACCTCAATTATAAATTGGCTCCTCATACCTCGTAAAATAACATCACTTGAAGCCTTAATTATCGGCCATGTAAGAGCCCAACTTTTCCTATAAAAGACTTCGTAATATTCTTGATGTTATTCCTGAGTAGCGCCTTCAGACGGCGTGCGATTCCGAGCCCCGATGTGGCTGGAATTAAATTTTCAATGCGTTCACACTGGGAATTCCAAATAAATGGGATAACTCTTAAACAGTAATTCGGATCCTAAAGCTGACAGTACGGATGGGTCTGAAATGGGGTGTTTACCCTAGGAACGACGTAAAACGTGTCGGCGTGGGATGTTGGGACCCCTCGCCCATTAACGGGATGTTAAACGAATAATTAAAATAAATAATTTATTCATTTAATTGTTAAAATCATGTGTCTCTTAAACGGTAGCTTGGATTGAAAAAATGATGGCATCGTTGATTCTGGAGCGTGCCGTTTACCCTAGAAGGGGTGTAACTTTCTTGGGTGCGGACCTTCCGTGAAAAATGCCACTAGGGCAGTTTTCGTAATTTAGCGGCTTCAGAAGCTAAATTTTATAACATTTGAACAGAAGCTCGGATTAAAATTTCGTGACCTCCTTTTTCCTCAGGAGGTGGTTTTTACCCTAGGGGAGGCTTAACCTTGACCCTGCCGGGAGGTTCAGACGTAGGTCTTCTGGTGGGTATTAAAATTTAAATTTAATGTTAGATTAATTTCTTTACATAAACACACAAACCCCACCTTTTTCTCCCCTTGGTGTTTCCCTCTGGCTAATGCTCTCAATCAAAGGAGCTCCTCCAGCAATCCCTCCTCCATCCTCTCCTCCCTCTGGCAAGGCGGTGACTGCTCCGGCGGGTCGATGGCGAAGCTTCGGGCTACGCCCCTGGAGGTAGGGGATTTTCGTTTTGCATTTTTAATTTCCGAACCCTTATTTTAAGTTGAATAATGGAATCAATTTGCTCTCTGTTTGTTGACCGAAGCCCTTAATCACATAGTATATTTTTACGAGCTATCAAATGCATCTTTCAGATTTAAAATCTGGGTTCTGAGGCGATTGAAGTCGTCCGACGAAGAATGTGGGTTTTGGAGGGTTTCTGACGGCGGTCCGGCAAGCGGTAGGCAGATCAAGAGGCAACGACTCCCTCAGGCAGCGACGCACGTCTCCCAGGTGGTGGCGGCCTCAGCTCAGGCGGCGGCACGGCGCTGCGGGCGAGCTAGGATGACAAGTGGAGGTTGCGGGCTTCGGTGACTCACATCCGGGATGGCGGCCGCAGGCGGTGAGACTCTATGTTCCATGACGATGCACTGGGTGAGCTGGGGGCGACAGTGGTTGGGCGAGCCCACCGGGGTGCGCCGACTGCGGGGTCGCGGTGCGCGACCCCCGCTCGGGGACAGAGACCCACACTCAGCGGGTCTCCGCGGGAGACCAAGACCGGCCCCTCGTGGCCGGTCAGCACATGGTGGAACATGGGTCCACAGCTGGCCCGCACGACTGAGCTGCGGGCCAGCGCTACGTGCCGGGCCGGCTGGCGTGTGCCGGTCTAGAATGGGCCGACCGGCCAGTCCAGGCTGGTCCAGTCTAAGGGGCTCGCCCCCTTCGACTTTGAACACCCTTAATTTTCTCTACGGTTGTCTATTTTTCATAACGTCTATGGAAATGTACTCTAGGTGTTGAGGAGAATCCTTTGACATGGTTTTGGGGATTTTCAATTCCCGAAACGAGGGGCCTCGGGGGCGCGACACGCCTTTAAGTGAATTGGCGTTTTTCCAGGGGTTTTGGTTTTGGGTGGCGCGGACACATCCGATGTCTGTTTTGAGTGCCATAAGTGGCGTTCTGACCCCGAAGTCAAGAAGAAGATTGACACGGTGTTTTCAAGCATTGAAACCGGAGTTTCGGCATGGGCCCAACATGCTGTCTTTTAAGCTGCGAGCAACGTTTAGAAACTTTTCCATCGGACGTCCATTTGGGGCATGCGAGCAATCGATTCTTGGTGTTTTTCTGAGGGCATAGAAATGGTGCAATCCTCCCGCTTTAATTATGTACAGTGGTTTGGGCCCTATGAGGTCCATTTTGGGAGTTGGTGGTGATTTCGATCTTTATAAACGGGTGTCAGTTTCAGACAAGTGGATAGCCAATCATGTGTACTTTTTAGAGAGGATTACAACGGTACGATCCTTTTGGATGTGTGGGGTCTCTTTTGGGATATATTTTAAATGGGGAAGCATGAAAGGTGTACCAGTGGTTGTTCTTCCTGCAATATTTATAGGGGAACCCTGGTGTGTGATCGCATTCACTCCTGCGAGAGTGAAGTTAGTGTTTAAAGAGATGTGGTTGGTTGTGCTAGGGTCGTGGAGGAACCATGTTAGAGAAGTTGCGTTTACACCTTTTTGCATTGACTTTGGCTGCTGTCTACCTTATATACCTTGGGCTGGAAATGTGGCATACACTGGGAATATACGGGAA
The DNA here is from genome assembly GCA_963277665.1 of Viscum album. Lineage (NCBI taxonomy): Eukaryota > Viridiplantae > Streptophyta > Magnoliopsida > Santalales > Viscaceae > Viscum > Viscum album. The sequence continues at coordinate 437,028,494 of OY728155.1, read as the reverse complement.
TGCTTGGAGGTACATGTTCTAGTTTGAACGTGAGAACATTTGTGCCCATGGTTTGGAGATGAGTTATTGCCACACATCGTGTGGGCCCCTTGTGTGCACCATGTACTTCTTTACGTACCTTTAAACTCTCTCTATGTTGAGGGCCCTTCTATTCTTGATGCTATCGACCAGCATGGTTGAGTGGTTCCCCCTGGTTTTGTTCTTGATGGTTTGGCTAGCATAGTTGTTTCAGTTCCCCTGTTTCTTCAAATATGAGGGGTTTCAGTATCACATACCTTTCACTGGACTACAGCCCCATTTATGACTACATGCATTCGTACAGTGTGGGTGTTTTCCCACTTTCTGGAGTGATTTCTCTTGGTCCGCTTTGACAGTGACTCAGCTGATTGGAGCATGATCGCCCTGAGAGGCCTGTGGAGATCCTCACGTCCCTTCGTGTACCTTGGTAGAGTTCTTTGGGTATAGGGCTGACATACACATTACACGGGCCTCTATCCTCTACCCAGGAGGTTTTTTCGAGTAGGGAAAGGATCCCCTAGTGAGACCTGGGTGCAGACTCCCTAGCCATGTATCAAGATCATTTCTTCGTTCCGTGATCTATCGTGATGTGTTTCCCTCTACGTGTACCAGTTACGAGTGGTGTACCATCTAGCAGGGATGGCTAGTGTGGTACCATCCAGCAGGGATGGCCAGTGGGGTAACATCTAGCAGGGATGGCCAGAGTGGTTCCGGATCTCCCTCCAGCGGAGTACCCTTTCGCGGGGCTGGGAAGCGGAAACCCCTCATCTTTGAGAACACCTCTCAACTGTGTGATATCGATGAGGTGTGGCTTGATGCTCCCCTTGAACTCTCAAGTACAAGGCGCGATTTCCCCACTGAGACACGTCCTTGTGACGCGACCTAAAACCATGCGGGCGAGTCAGTGCCGCCCAAAGCATATAGTGTCAAGGTGCGGTGATTTGAGCCCCTTGACTTGCCGTCTGGGGCAGGCATATGAATACTAGGCATCGATGGTGTTTACTTCTAGGACTGTTGGCTACTCACTTTATTGGCCTGAGCTACGGGACAGAGATCCCCTTATGATCTTTATCGGGTTTCTTGACAGAGCATATATATATATGTATACCTTGTTCCAGTACCCACTCCTTTGGTTTTAGCTACTCTCCTTCCAGGAGAGGCGAAGATGCGCGAGATATGCCACGTGCTTTCCGTGTCATGATTCTCATGGTTGGGAGAGTATACTCTCCTGCTAAAGGTAGTGAAGACTCGATGATTAGTTCATCTTATAAATATTTATAGCTCCTTGTGATAGGACAAGTCTTCTTCCTTTCCCTTGTTGGGTTGAGCTAATACTCTATTACACTCTTTACTGCACTCTCGGTTATACTCCCTAACTTATCCCTGTTTGATCTACTGCTCACCTCTTCAGTACCTCCTTTGTTGCTACCTAGAGCCTTCGGGGCATCCTACTGAGTATTTTTATACTCACCTCTGCTTGGTATTTTTCCGCACTTGGTGTGCCCTTACAGACAATGGACAGGTTGGTTGTTACTTCAGTGGAGCTTAGGAGTTCCGGAGCTTGGACTACGTGCGGTGGTCGTAGTCTGGTTCAAGGTGTGGGACCCTCCTAGCTGTTTGGTTTTGTTTACCTGTTGCCGAGTTGTGGCACTTTTCTAGTTAGGTGCGTGTTTTTCCATTTTCCCTTCCAGTTTACCTTCATCTTTTACTTTGTACTGTTTAGAGATCGATGCACATTGTGTTTTATTTATAGCAGTTGGTACTTTACTTTACTTTGTACTTTTCACTTCTGCATTGAGTGGGATGCATGTGTGCGTACAGGTACTCAGGAAAATCCCTCCCTGAGTTGTTTAGCCTTTGACACTTGTCACCAGCCCCTGGCCTATGGAGGGAGGCTTGGGGTAGTTGTGGCATGAGCCCGGGTAGGGTAGGGTCGTGACAAAGTGGTATCAGAGGTGGTTCTTTTCCTTCAACATTGTTTGGACATCTGTAAAAACTAATTGGTTGGGATTTAGGGCAATAGTATCAACGTATCTCGAGATCGGCTCTCAGGCTAGGGAGTCCAGTGATGGTGCAGCGGCCGACATATCCATTCACCAGGTCCCTGATAACCCGCTTGTCGACTCGACATGCTGAGACACTCATTGTAGGGAAAATTTGTTTGCACATCACATAGGATTGAGTCTTGACTGTCCTTCTTGAGTCATCTCCCCCTTGTTGTTATTGTATATACATATATACTCATCTGATCGCATCACTCCTTGATAACATTCAATATGTCTCCACGAAGACAGCCAGCTAGGATACCAGCTTTGGTTCGTGACGATGACCCTGTCAGATACGAGTCCTTAGTCCAAGACTCATCATGTGAGTCCCATTCTCCGAGTGGGCCGGTAGCTGCACCCCCACTTGGTGAGGAGCAGACAGCTTCAACAGAGCAGACTGAGCTTGAGCGCTGGTTGAACGAACTCTGTGAGTTCCATCAACAGACACCATTGAGGTTCAGTGGTGAGCCAGACCCTTAGGCAGTAGAGGTTTGGCTTGAGATAGTGGTTCTCCTCTTCAGGCTTGTGCAGACACCGGTAGATCAGAGGGTGGCTTTGGCCGCCAACCTTTTCCACAGAGCTGCTGGGGGTTGGTGGAGGCCAATGACTCAGTTTCCTGACGATTCTTCGCTTTTTTGGGGTGACATTCAACTGTTATTTCATGAGGATTTTTACCCCTCCTGCATACGCTCCATTTGGATCCAAGAGCTCCTGTAGTTTCAGCAGTGTGGGATAACGGTGACTGAGTATGTTACTGGTTTCGAAGGTTGTGCACGCTTTTTCCTGGACTTGGTCCATGACGACAACTTCCGAGCGCGGAAGTTCGAGAGGGGTCTCCGCAGAGAGATTCGTGTTGTCATAGTACCCTTGGGCATTCCCAATTATGCTGGGGTGATAGACCAGGCACTGGTGATAGAGAGCTTCCTGTCACGTTCTACAGTTGGTGGTGGCAGCATGCTCGACAGACTTGAGACTTCTGTCGCAGCTAGCAGGCATTGGTGACAGGACCTCGATGGAGGTGAATTCTTTATAACGGGACTCAGGGGCGTGGTCTTACACCACAGTGGTGCCAGAGGGAACCAGTGTAGCCCGGAGAGCATAGCTGTTATGCTTATGATGGGCGAGGTCACCTGGCATGAGACTGCCTGACCAGGAACGCTGAGAATATCAGGCAAGTGGCAAGTGCACCACCACGACAGAGGCAACATTGTGATCGGAGTACCACCCAAAGAGGTGGTGCTTGAAGAGGATCAGGAAGAGCTAGAAGTGGAGGATGACCTTACGAGGTCTTCCTATTACCACCAAGCGGTCCACATCAGGATTCGGGAGCTGACAGTTCGGACCACGGATAGCCGCGAGCTTTGGATGTCTATGATCCTCCAGAGCCTGAGGTGGCAAGAGGTATGCTTTATGGATCTTCTACTTATTATAGTAGAATTGTTAAACTCCATGCGTGAAATGATTTTTCTCCCTTATCCTTGTTTGAGTTGTTATCAGGGTGGTGCGAGGCGTCGTTGTAACCCAGTGTTGGTTAGGTAAAAGGTGTGGGACCTTTTTCTTTAGTCGATGGTGTCGACTCCTTTGCTTTCCAAGCGTGTAAGAGAGTCTTTGTTGCAAGACATCGACTGTGAAATCTTGCATGACCAGATATCCTTGGGTGTTTCACCATATGCATATTCTGAAGGATGGAATCACCATGCTTTGTCCCAGGTCCAAACGGTGATTCCAGTTGCAGCTTGCAATATAGGGGTTCGGTCTGGGTGGTGAGCTACCCCCGAGAGCCTTCGGCCCGTTTGAGACCATGCGAAGGGATGGTGAGGTCCCCTACCACCTTACCCTAACCTCCAAAGGCTGTTTGGGTGCATAGTGTCTCCCACGTGACTCACCCAAGAAGAAGTGTGGTGCTCTTATGCACGTCATCGGCATAGAAGACCTCGTGTGAGAAGATCAAATCCTTTGGTCTATGTGTGGTGATGTGGGACGGTGCAAGAGTTCTTCTGGGTATGGGAGAGATAGGTGTGGGCTTAGTACCCTAAGTTGTTCCCCGGTTTTTCTTTTTGGGGATGAAAATCTTGAAGGAGGGAATGATTTAAGAGCCTGTTTATTGCTATAAAAGACTTTGGAATATTCTTTATGTTATTCTAGAGTAGTAACTTGATACGGCGTGTGATTCCGAGCCCCGGTGTGGCCGGGATTAAATTTTCAGTGCGTACACACTAGCCACATAAAATAAATGGAATAACTCCTAAATGGTAATTCGAATCCTATATCTGAGAGTAAATATGGGTTCGAAATGGTGTGTTTACCCAAAGAATGACATAAAACATGTCGGCGCGGGACGTTGGGACCCTTCGCCCATTAACAGAATGTTAAATGGATAATTAAAATAATTAATTTATTAGTTTATTGTTTAAACACAGGTGTCTTTTAAATTGTATCTTAGATTGAAAAAATGATGGCACCGTTGAGTTAGGAGCGTGTCGTTTACCCTAGTAGGGGTGTAACATTCGCGGCCGCGGGCCTTCTGTGAAAAATTCCACAAGGGGATTTTTTGTAATTTAGTGGCTTCAGATGCTAAATTTTATAACATTTGAACCGAATCTCATATTAAAATTTCGAGAATATTATTGTGCTTGGGAGGTGTTGTTTACCATAGGGGAGGCTTAACCTTGACCCCATCTGGTGGTTCAGATGCAGGTCTTCTGGTGGGTATTAAAAATTAAATTAAATGTTTTCTTTACTTAAACACCTAAACCCCTCCTTCTTCCCCCCCCCCTTCGTGTTTCTATCTGGAGAATTCTCTCAATCAAGGGAGCTCCTCCAGCAAGCCCTCCACCATCCTATCCTCACTCCGGCAAGGCGGTGACGGCTTCGTCCGGTCGACGGCAAAGCTTTAGGCTATGCCCCTGTAGGTAAGAGATTTTCATTTTTCATTTTTAATTTCTGAACCCCGGTTTAAAGTTGTATTATCAAGTTGATTTACTATCTGTTTGTCAAGAGAAGCCCTTAATTGTGCAATATATTTTACGAAGCAATCAACTACTTCTTTCGGATTTACAATCCGAGTTCCAAGGTGATCACTGTCGTCCGACAAAGAATTTGGGTTTTAGAGGTTTTCCAGAAGCAGTCCGGCAAGAAGCAGGCATATCAGGCGGTGATGGCTCCCTCAGGCGGTGGCCCAGGTCTCCCAGGTGGTGGTGGCCTCGGCTCAGGTGGTGGTGTCACACTGCAGGCGAGCTAGGACAACGACTGGTGGCTGCGGGATTTAGCAGCTCACATCTGGGATGACGGAAGCAGGCGGCATGGCTCCAGGTTCCAAGCGGAGGCACCAGGCGAGCTGGGGGTGACGGTGGTCGGGCGAGCCCGCTGGGGCGCGAGGACAGAGGGGTCAGAGCACGCGACCCCCGGGATGGGACAAAGACCCGCACTCAACGGGCCTCCACGAGAGACCAAGATCGGACCCTCATGGCCGGTCAGCACATGGTGGACCATGGTTCCACAGCCGAACCACGCAGCTGAGCTGCGGGCTGGTGCTGCGAGTCGGGCCGGCCAGCACGGGCCGTCCCAGAACGGGCGGACCGGCCGGTCTAGGCCGGTCTAGTCCAAGGGTCTCCTGCCCTCCGACTTCATACACCTGTAATTTTATCTACGGGTGTCCGTTTTTCATGCCATCTATGGTAGTGTACTCCAGGCATCAAGGAGAAGCCTTTGAGATGGTTTCGGGGATTTTCAATTCCCGAAACGAGGGGCCTCGGGGGCGCGACATGCCTTTAAGTGAATTGGCGTTTTTTGGGTGGTTTTTGTTTTAGGCGGGGCGACACATCTGATGTCTTTTTTCAGCGTTGTAAGCGGTGTTGTGACCTTGGCATAAAGATAATGATTAACAAGGTGATTTAGGGTGTTGAAACCATAGTTGAGGCTTGGGCCGCACTTGCTGTCTTTTAAGCTGCGAGCAGCATTTAGCAACTTTTCCATCGAACGTCCATTCGGGGTGTGTGAGCAGTCGATTCTGAGTGTTTTCTCGTGGGAATTGCAATGAAACAATCCATCCTCTTTAATTCAACATGGTTTTGTGGGACCTACATGGTCCGTTTTGGGAGTTGGTGGTGATTTCTATCTTTATCACCCGGTGTCCATTTCGGACAAGTGGATCGTCAATCTTGTGTACTTTTAGGAGAGGATTAAAACTGTATGAACCTTTTGGATGTGTGGGGTCTCATTCCAGATCTCTTTTAAATGGGGAAGAATGAATGTTGTACCGGTGCTGGTTCTTCCTACGGTGTTTGCATGGGACCCTTGGCATGTGATCGTGTTCACTCCTGCATGAGTGATGTTAGTGTTTAAAGAGATGTGGTTGGTCGTGCTAGGGTCGTGGAGGCAGCAGGTTGGCGAAGTTGCATTTACGCCTTTTTTCATTGACTTTGGATTTCATGAGCATGATATACCTTGGGCTGTAAATGTGGCATACTCTGGGAGTATACGAGAATGCTTGGAGTTACATGTTGTAGTTTGTACCTGAGAACGTTTGTGCACTTGGTTTGAAGATGAGTTAGGGACACATGTCGTGTGGGACCCTTGTGTGTGACGTGTACTTCTTTACTTAAATTTGACCTCTCATGAAATAGAGGGTCCTTCTGTTCATGATGGTTTTGACCAGCAGGGTTGAGTGGGTTCCCCCTGGTTCTGTTCTCGATGGTTTTGACCAGCAGGGTTTAGTGGGATCCCCCTGGTTCTATTCTCAATGGTTTGGCCAGAAGAGTTTTTTGGGTTCCCCTGTTTATTTAGCTATGAGGGGTTTCAGTATCACATCCCTTTCACTAAACTACTACATTGTTTACGACTACATGTGTTCGTACATTGTGGGTGTTTTCCAACATTCTAGAGTTAGTTGTCTCAGTCCGCTTCGACAGTGACTCAGTGGATTGGATCATGATCTCCCTGAGAGGCCCGGGGAGTTCCTCACGTCTCTTCGTGTACCCTAGTAAAGTTCTTTGGTATAGGGGTGACCAACACATTACAAAAGCCCCGATCCTCTACCCAGGATGTTTTTTTCAGTAGGGTAAGGACCCCCCGGTGAACCCTGGGCGCAGACTCCCTAGATGTTTATCGAGATCATATATTCCTTACGTGATCTATCATGACTTGTTTCCTTCTCCGTCTTCCGGTTACCAGTAGTGTACCATCCAGTAAGGATGTCCAGTGAGGTACCATCCAGGAGGGATTTCCAGTAGTGTACCATCAAGTAGGGATGTCCTGTGGGGTACCATCCAGTAGGGATTGCTAGAGTTGTTCTGGGTCTCCCTCCAGCGGATTACCCTTTCACGGGGCTGGGCAGCGGGAACCCGTCGACTTTGAGATGACCTATAAACTATGTGAAAGTGAAGAGGTGTGTCTTGATGCTCCCCCAAAACTCTCAAATACGAGGGGCACTTTCCCCACCGAGACGCGTCCTTGTGACACAACCTAAAACAGTGCGGGTGAGTCAGTTCCGCCCAAAGAGGATAGTGTCACGGTGCGGTGATTTGATCCCCTTTACATGCAGTTCGAGGTAGGCGTACTGATATTGGGCAATGATGGTGTTTACTTCTGGGACTATTGGCTACTCACTTTCTTTGGCTGAGCAACGGGACGGAGATCCCCATACGATTTTGTTCGGGTTTCGTGACATAGCATATATATATGTATACCTTGTTCCAGTGCCCACTCCTTGGGTTTTGGCTACTCTCCTTCCATGAGAGGCCAAGATGCACAGGGTATGCCACATGCTTTTCGTGTCTAGATTCTCATGGTTGGACGAGTCTACTCTCCTTCTTAAGTTAGTGAATACTCAACAAGAATTTCATCTTCAAACAATTTCTAGCTCCTTGTGGTAGGAAGAGTCTTCTCCCTTTCTCTTGTTGGGTTGAGGTGATACTCTAATGCACTATTTACTGCACTCTTGGTTGTACTCCATTAATTTTCCTTGTTCAATCTACTGCACACATATTATGTACCTCCTATTTTTCTCCCTCGAGCTTTTGGGGCATCCACTGAGTATTTTTATACTCACCCCACCTTGGGTTTTGCTTGCACTTGGTGTGCCATTGCAGATGACAGAAAGGTTGGTCGTGACTTCAGTGGAGCTTTGGAGTTAGGGATCTTGGAACATTTGTGGTGGTCTTACTCAGGTTCCAGGTGTGGCACCCTCCAAGTTGTTTTCTTTTGTTTACCTATTGCCGGGTTGTGGCACTTTTCTGGTTGGGCGCATGTTTTTCCCTTTTTATTTTCAGTTTACCTGCATATATTACTTTGTACTGTTTAGAGGTCGATGCACTTTTTATTTTATATATAGAAGTTGGTACTTTACATTTCTTTTTACTCTGAACTTATTCATTTTGTGGGCTTTGTGTGTGAGTACAGGAACTCAGGCAAAGACCTCCCCGAGTTGTTTAGCCTTTGGCGCTTGTCGCCAGCCCCTGGCCTTTGGAGGCGGGCTTGGGGTAGTTATGGCTCGAGCCCAGGTAGGGTCAGGTCGTGATAGGACATACCCTTCCCATTTCCATTATCAACATCCCTAGACACATTGTAGGTATTCTAGGCTTCCCAAATGTCAAAATCTAGAGTCATTTTGAGGATATCTAAAGGAGACATTCCGAAGAGCTGGTAACCCCTCAAACCGATCATTCTCTTTTTCATCTCTTCTATAAATCCTCCATATAAATTATTTGTATCATAAAATAATAAAATAAGCATAATATATTTTCTAACATTTTATTATGATTATGTGAACACAATTACACATCCCCTTTACCATCAAACATAAAAATTAAAGTATCACTCGTGCATATGTACGAATTATCTTCTCCTCTTAACAATACATTTCATTTTCCATCACCATATTTTATGAGCCAGAATAATGATAAGTTTAATATATTTATATTATATCTAGGATATAATTATACTTATATTATTATAATATCATCACTACCATATTACCATGTAATATTTTGGAAAAATTATAACGTCACTCGAGTGAATGGTTGGCTTACCACCATCACGTTGCGATGTGATTCGTTATACCCCTATATTTAAAATGGATGATAATATAAATGGATTTTATAAATATATATGTTATATATGAAATTAAAATATTCCTTTATTAATAATATATCATATACTGTCCTTTATTTTAAATCTATAAGAAAATGAAAACAACATTCATGTGTATGTATGATCTGCCATCACCACGAAATATGTATTTTATTTTCTATTTTCAACTATTATGAATCACCAAGATTAAATTTATAAAAAATATTAATCTTATATTTATTTATTTATTATCATTATAGATATTATGAAATAATATTCTACGAAATATGACCTAGGATAACGAGTCCAAACATAAATGAAAAACCTAGTTATTATTACTCAAGACATATCATCAACATGGATAAGTGAGTAATATTAAAGTCATAGTTAAATTATATATGATATTAAATATATGAATTTTTTTATTTGATAGATTTATAATAAATGTATATTTATTATATAGGATGTTTTGAATTGTTTGAAGGAAATCAATAGTTAAAGTAAGTAAATTTCATCTAACATTTTCTTTCCATTATATACGTTCAGATTCACCAACAACATCTTTTGTGTGGTTTATATACTATCCTATACCACATTATATCATTAATTTAATTTATTTAAGGATATTAGAAGATATAATTTTTGTTATTTTTTATGGGGTTCATGATTTTAAAGTTATTGAAGCAGTAATGGATTTTCGTCACACATGTATTTTATATGGGATACATGTCATGTTCACCACCCATTTATTATATGTGGTATATATACTTCCCCTGAATTTATTATATGATTATTATCCTTAATTTTGGGGAAATTTACATAAAAATTTTGTGATCTCTCTTTCATGGGGTTTACTGTTCAAAAGTCCCCAAATATGTAAGCTAATTTGGTCTCAATTTTCCTTCTTTGGGACACATGTTACATTGTGCACCTATATTCAATTATTAGGTGTATAAAATTCCATTTTTTAATTTTATATCATGAATTTAAATCTTATAATGATATTATAAGCTTTATTGAAAAGTATTCCCTATATAGTTAGATATTTTTGTTCCTTCAAAACAACCTTTCCTACACATGTTTTTAAATTATTTTAATTTTTATTTTATGACTTTTCAAGGGAAAAGGACCTGAAATATATTTAAAATGGTTTTAAAAGAATACATATATCTTTTCAAGTTTATTTTAAATAAAAAATTGAAAAATTATTTATGATTTTAAAAGGAATTTTCAAAGACAAAATGATATTTTACTCATGAATTATTTCAAATGATATTTCAAAAACCATCTTCCATATATGATAACATTATTTGATGTTACATATGATTTATTGATGATATGATTAAATGGTTCTATTATTATTATTTACCTAAGTATTTTATTTTTATGATAGATTGATGTTCATGAATTATGTTTCTTTTCATTGAGTTTTTTTTAATGAAATGTTTATGAAATTCGTTTCTTTTTATGGGTTCTATTATGATGAAGAATTTATGTTCATGTGGCTTGCATATGTATGATTTTTATTATGTGATGGGTATTACCTATATCTCCCACCAATTCATTCGTTAATGATAAATGTTTTATGAGATCAAAGGGTACAGGGGAGGGAAACCCAATCCTAAAACAAGAGGGTACGCGAGAGGGTATCCCAAGCCCAAAACAAGAGGGTACATAAGAGGGAATCCCAAGCCCAAAACAAGAGGGTACCTAGGAGGGAATATCAAGGCTGAAAAAAGAGGGTACATGGGATGGAATCCCGTGAATAAAGTAGGTACATGAGTTATTATCTAAATGCAAACATGTTATGATGTTATTGGCATGTATCATTGAGAAATGATTTTCTCTGTTTCTGTGTATTCCACAAATTCCAGGTCATATTCTTATAACATTCTTTCATGAATTATGCTCTGAATTCCCTTATAATTAATTTTTTCTGAACTCCCAATATTTATGTCACTACACTTGTATATGGGCTTTGATATGAAAGGAATGATATTTTATTTTCACTATCATGTTATCATACCCTTATTTTCATGATATGGTTACATATGCCCCTTTTTTACCCTTATCAAGAATATAAGCTCACTATTTTTTATGTTTATTTTCCCTAGGACATTAATGAAGTTATTTAAACTTTTATATCAAAAAAGGGTTCTATTTATTAAAAAAATTGCAGGAAAATAATTTGATTTTTTATGAAACCGTTTTTTATGTTTCCATATTTCCAAAGGTAGTAAACAATTACGATTGTTGGTAATGTGTTTATATAATGTATGAAAAGTTCCATAAAAAGGGTTTAATATCCATGTATGAAAATCATGGGTTTTTATAAAAATAAAATAATATTGTTTAGAGAAATTTTGGAGTAGAATATAAGAAATATATCCATGATAAATACCTTTTTAATATTTTGATGTGCTTTTATTAAAACACACATCATAATTTGGAAAATAAAATTTATCTTTTAAAAGTTATGATGATGTAATAGGATCAAAGTTATTAATCCATATATTAATTTGAAAAAAGAGATTAAAACATTTTCAAGAAGGAAAATATGTATAATGAGGGGAAAGATATATTAGAAAGAATGGAAGTTATTCTTACTAATGTCAAACATTTATTTGAGAATGTATTTTATCAAAGAAAATGATAACAATGAAAAAACTTAACATCCAATAAGTAAAAAAACCAAATTTAATAAAAAATGTAATAATAAAATTTCCTTAGAATATCATTACCAAGTAGATACTTTATGATTCTAGGAGAAATAATTTTGTTGAGTCAATAAGGATATCTTATGACTTCTCCATTCCTTATGATTTTATGTTTTGAAAATCACAAACACTTTTTCTTATATTCTGATGTTTTTTAAAATCTTGAATTGTCATTCTGTTATGCTTACAGATATATCACTTGGTTTTTTCATTCTGTTTGACTTACATATCTATCATTTTGATATTTCATTCAGTTATTTTTACATGATCTTTAATTCTGATTTTGTCATTCAGTTTTACAATTCCGAATCTAAGGTATATATGATGCCGATTTTCAATCTCGATTCCAGTGTAAATATGATCCCGACAATAAATTCTAAATCCAGTGTATATATGATGTCGACTTTTAATTCTGAATCTGGTGTATATATGATTCCCACTTTGAATTTTGAATTCGGTGTATATATGATGTCTATCTTCAATACGGATTCAGGTGTATATATGATGCAGCTATTCTTGAAACTGAATCCGGTGTATTTGTGAATCTGATTTTATGATTCTTTTTTTCTTGAGAATTTTATTTCTAAGAATCTGTTTTCCTGATTTCTTAAAATTACATATTTTCCTAATAATGTTAGAATTACCTAATGTATCATTCCAATGATATTAGATTACAAGTTTTCTTATTCCTAACATTTATCTTTAACATAACATTGTTTCTGTTACTTGTAACGATGTTGTGAAATTTGATACAACCTAACCGTTGTATGTTTTCCACATGTGAAGGTCCCTCTAAAATAGAAGGAAAATATGATCGTTGGAGAGGAGCCGACCGTTGGGAATGATTGTATATAAATACATTCTCATTTGAAAAATAAACAGACAATGTAGAAAGTGGATGAACATGATGCATGTGAAAAAGATATCAAGTGATTTCTAGGGAGAGAGGCTCTTACAACTCTCAGTGCTTTAGGTAGATTTTGTGAACAACTTGTTCGAGTGTGAATAACTTGTTCAGACATTCCTCATGCAGACTTGGATCATGCTGATCGTGGGCTTCCGGGTATGGAAGACAGAGGTTCCGATTTCCTTCTAAATTGTGGGCTTCTGGGTTTGGAAAACAGAGGTTCCGATTTACTTCTAAATCAATGGCTTGTGGGGATAGTAAGACATATAGAGATCTTTGGATTGAGGGTTTACCTGGGTTTGGATAAGACATACTTTCTTGAAAGTATAAATCAAGGAACATTTATCAAAGGTTGTTGGATACCCTTATCTTTGGGTTAAAATAATCCTATTGTTACTTGTTTTATTTTACAAGTTGTTTTAATTCCGCTGTCGTATCTTAACTTTGTTAAAGTTAGAAAGTATAACTTTCTTATACTTTGTAATTCTTTCACTCTGATTATATTACAGATTCTATACGCTTTAAGGTAGAATCTTTCTTTTAGGATAAATAGAAAAGGTTTTGTTAATAGGTCTTGTTAATGTTTGTTTAACATTGTTAAACTTAACTTTAATGGTTCCAAATGAATTTTTTTAAAGTATACAATTCACCCACCCTCTTGTTTATTGAGCATATACATTCATATTTTGAACATACAATTGGTATCAGATGAAGGTCTCTGGAATACTTATATCTACATATAAGTTTTCTTGGTCAAGTTTTCATTTTCTTAATTTCATCATATTTGTTCTTAAACTTTTTCTACTAATAAGTTTTTTGGGATGAAATTTCTTTTTAGTATGGAAGGAATTCATATTGGATCTTTAGAAAATCAAAATCCTACAAGACCACCAATATTTGATGGGAATGACTACGAGTACATGAGAGACAGAATGAAGACTTTTGTGATCAACCCAGGTGTTGACGACTGCATTTTGTTAACTGGAGATTATAAGATTCCTGATAAGGAACTTAGAACCTTTACTAATCCAGAAAAGGTGGAATATCAGCTGAACATTAAGGTACAAAATACTTTGCTACGTTCCAAGTCTAGAAATATATATAGCCAAATTTCATCTTGTGAATCATCAAATGGTATTTTGATGAATTTTGAAGTAACTCACTTGGGAACTTCCAAATTTATTGAAACTCGAAGAGCAATGCTCATGGATGAGTGTCATGGTTTCTACGTTACTTATGGAGAACCCATATATAAGGTACAACAAGGATTTATGACTATTATCAATAGCTTACAATCCATGGGTGAAAAAGTTTTAGATGATGAATCTCTTGTAGACAAGATAATTGACATCATGCCTAGTGAATGGGAATCCAAAAGAGCTACCATTGATGAGAATAGGGAAGTTACTCAGATTTCTCTTGATTAATTGCTTGGAAAACTTCTTCAACATGAAACTACAATGAAGAGAGATGTTGATAATATTAATATGAAGAACAGAAATGGTAGTGTTGGTTTTACAACTACTTCAAATCATATGAAAGCCAAGACTCCTGAGAGAATTACAAGATCAAAATCAAAGAAGGTCAGTATTAAATCTAAATCCAGTTAAAGTGAAGCCTCAGAAAATGACTTAGAAAATCTTTCTCAGAGGATGAACATGATTGTGGGACAAAATAACATTAAATACATATACAAGAAGAAAGATGGAAAAGATAAAAAATATGTAGAATTGACATTATATGAATGTATAATAACTGGTCATATCAGGTTTGATTGTCTCTTACTCAAGAAAAGAGACAAGAAATAATAGAATTTTGAAGTAAACAAGAATAAGTTCTACAGATCCAATCATAATAATGTCTTAAAATCCAATGACACTTGGAGTTCTAGTGGTGGAGATTCTTCTGACGATTTTTGAGAATGTGAATCTTCTGGGAAAAATAATATTGTTCTAATAGCCAGAGCACCATTTCAAAATCATTGTCTTATGGCTAAGGTATGAACTGCTGAATCCTTAACCAATATGTCCTTAAATGAAAATTTTCCAGATAGAGGTTTTTCTTCAGATGAAGAATATTCTTCATGAGATAATGATAATGATTTTCCTTTATATAAGGAGGTTTCTAGATTTTCTAAGATGCTTGAGAAAAGAAATTGTAAAGTTTCTAAGAATCTTGATAAATCCAATTCTATAGAATCTATTTTAACAAAATAAATTTTAGATCATTCCAATGATCTTGATGAGAAAAATGTTGTTTTAGAAAATGTTTCTAAAAAAATGAAGAAGTTAACTCTGAGAAGAATAATCTTTCTGAGGATCTTAAAAATATGTTTTTAGAAAAAGATGTTTTAGGGGATAAACATAAATCTAAATCTACTATTCTTGAGGATAATAATTTAGTCTTGAGACTAAAATATGAAATATTTTATTTAAGGAAACTTCTTTCAAAATTCACATCAAGTAAGGAAAATTATGACAAGATGTGTTCTTTGATCCGACCTCATGGTAATAATCAGGGTTTAGGTTATTCTCAGGAAAAACCTATTTTTAGAAATAATTATTTTGTTCCTTCTAGAGCCCCTTTTTGTACTAAATGTCAAAGTGGTGTGAATTGGAAGAAAAACTATTATTTAAATAGAATTCAATCAATTGGGTTTCATAAAGCTTATTTTAACGAACAAATCTGGTTACCCAAGCTCTTATTATCTACCAATTCCAGATCCAAGAAAGTTTAGATTCCGAAGACCTAAATCTTTCTTTCTCTAGAAAATAAATGAAGTACCAACAACATATCGTACATGGATAGTGAATGTTCCCGACACATGACTGGTAACAAAGACTATTTCAAAAATATTTTAAAGACTAAAGGTGGAAAGCTAACTTTTGGTGATAACTCTAAAGGAGAAATTGTCGGTATATGTAACATGATTCTTCTTGGAAAAGCTATTATTTCAATTATTCTTTTTGTAAAAGTCCTTAGGCACAACCTCATTATCATAATCTAATAATGTGATGAAGGTTACCTTGTGAATTTTATAAATGATAAATGTTTAGTTCCCAATTATAATGATGGGTTTATTCACTCTACACTTCGGCATGAGAATGTGTACACCTTAAACATAGAAGACCTTAGGAGTCAGTATCTACCTTTCCTTAGTGAATTTTAAGTCCAATCATGGATTTTTCATAAGAGACTAGGACATTGTAACATAAGAAATCTTTGTAAGATTTCTAAGAAAGAACTTGTTCAGGATCTACCATAACTTATGTTTGATTCTTCAAAATTTTGTGATCCTTGTCAATATGGCAAGAAACATAAATCTACTTTTAAATATATAAGTTATGTTATGAATTTTAATGCCTTACATTTAGTGCACATTGATTTATTTGGTCCAACACAAACTAGAAGTATTGGAGGAAAATACTATGTGTTTTTCCTAGTTGATGACTACACTATATTTACATGGGTCTATTTTCTCATAAAGAAATCTGATGCTTTTTCTTATTTCAAAATTTGTAGAGATCAAGTTAAATATGGGAAAAACCTACCTTTGATAACTATTCATAGTGATCATGGTGGAGAATTTAAAATTCTGGTTTTGAAACTTTTTGTAGTAAAAAAGGTATTACTCACAACCTCTCAGCTCTAAGAACACATCAACAAAATGGTGTTGTCAAAATAAGAAATCTCATTCTTCAAGAGATGACTAGAACCATGCTGAGTGAATATTATATAGAAAAATATTTTTGGGCTGAAGCTGTAAGTACTTCTTGTTATACTATAAATCGAGTTTTAATAAGACCATTTCTTAATAAAACACCTTATGAGTTGTAGACTGGCCGAAAACCAAAAGTTTCTTACTTCAAAGTTTTGGGTTTCAAAGTATTTATCTTGAATACCATGGATAACTTACATAAATTTTCACCCAAATCTGATGAAGGAATTTTCTTATGTTATTCTACTAACTCTAAGGTATATAGAGTTTTTAATAAAAATACTTGCACTGTGGAAGAAATGGTACATGTTAATTTTGATGATAATGCTCCTTTTGTTTTCAAACATCCTGAATATTTTTCTGATATATTTTCTAAAACTGAGCACTAACCATTGATAGAAGATTTTATAGACAAGGATAATATTGAATAAAATGTTTCTGAAACATTTACTCGTGATGATTTTATACCTTAAGTAGATGAATAGGTATTTCAAAATCCAGGTCAGTTGTTACTTAGGAATCATCCCACTGATAATATCATTGGAAAGGTTAATCAACTAGAATGAATTAGAATTTCTTTAAGGAATGATGTTGAACATGTTTCATTTCTTTCCCAATTTTTACCAATGACTCTTGAAGAAGCCTTGGGTTATGAAGATTGGATAAAGGCTATGCAAGATGAACTCAATGAATTCGTAAGGAATCCAGTTTGGACCTTGGTTGAAAAACCTAAGGAAACTTCTGTAATTGGAGTAAAATGGATTTTTAGGAAAAAATGAAATGAAAATGGATTCACTGTTAAAAATAAAGAAAGATTGGTTACAAGAATCTATAATCAACAAGAAGGCATAGACTATAAAGAAACTTATGCTCCTATAGCAAGACTTGAATCTATTCATATTCTTCTACCCTTTGTAGCATTCGTTATTTTTAAACATTATCAAATGGATGTGAAGTGTGATTTCCTTAATGTTTATGTACATGAATAATTCTATGTAGATTAACCCCCTAGATTTAAAGATAAAAAATATCCTAATCATGTTTTTAAACTTCCCAAAGCTCTGTATGGAATCAAACAAGCCCCTAGAGATTGGTATGATAGACTTTCAGAATTTTGGTTCAAAATAACTATGTTAAAAGAACAACTGATGCAACCCTTTTCATAAAGAAAAATATTAAAGATGTTTTGATTGTTCAAATTTAAGTTGATGACATCATATTTAGATCAACTCAACAATCCATAACCGATTCCTTCGGGAATCTAAAGAAATCGGGGTTTGAGATGAGTATGATTGGTGAGTTATCATTTTTTATTAGTTTCCAAATTTCTCCAAAACCAGAGGGAACTTACATATCTCAACATAAGTATATCAAATATCTTCTAAAGAAGTTCGGGTATGACAACACTAAGAGTATAAGTACTCCTATTAGAACCTCTAATACTCTTGATATTGACTAATTAGGGAACCCTGTAGATCAAACATCTTATAGAGGGATGATAGGAAGTTTAATATAATTAATAGCTAGTAGACCTGACTTAATATTTTATGTATTCTTATGTTCAAGATTTCATGCAAATCCGAAAGAATCCCATTTAAAAGAAGTGATTATAATTTTTCAGTATTTAAATGGAACTTTAGATTTAGGACTATTTTATTTCTCTAGAAATGTTTTTGAACATAAATGTTTTTCGAATGCTGACATTGGTGGTTGTAAAATGGATAGATAAAGTACATCCAGAACTTGTCATTTCTTAGGAGATTCTTTAGTTTCATGGTCTTGCAAAAAACAACACTCTGTGGCACTTTCCACTACTGAAGCTGAATATGTAGCAGCTGGAAGTTGTTGTGCTCAAGTGTTGTGGATGCAACACACACTCACAGACTATGGTATGAGTTTTACGAAAACTCAAATTATGTGTAATAACACAAGTTCCATTTACCAATGTAAAAACCATGCACATCACTCTCGTGTAAAGCACATAGATATTAGACGTCACTTTATTTGGGATCACACTCTTAAGAGAGATATTATTCTTTAATTCATTGGAACGCAAGAGACTCTTGCTGATATTTTCACAAAACCTTTACCTTCTGATAGATTTTAATATATTAAACATAATATAGGAATGATTTCTATAAGGTAATCATTCATATCTACTTCTTGTTTAAATCATATCCTTAAATTAAGTTACTCTTTATTTCAGGGGGAGTACATATGTTTGTTTATGTTTTTTTCTTTATGTTTTTTTCATTTGAAATGTTCAGATTTGAAAAGATTGGATTTCAAAAGCTTTGATTTGAAAATGTTAGATTTGAAAATTTCCAAGAAAAAATTCCTATAACAACGATAAATCTCTTAGAGAATTCCAAAAGGTAATCTTTCTCAGTCTTTATTTTCTTATGCTATGTTTTAGTTGTTGGTATTTCAAAATTTATTAAATTCCGGTTTACCTTACTTCAAAAGATCAGAATTCATTTTTAAACATCCATTCTAAACCGTCAGATCAGATCAGATTATCCTCAGCCATTTGATTAGATTATTGAAGTTGAAAAGTCGTAGATATGTCTATATAAGGGGTATCATGTTCATAAGTATCGCATCATCCTACTAATATCAGTGCCGAAGTACTATTGCCAACATACCTTTTTTTCTGATGTTTTCTTTCTTCAAATGACTCTAGTATCCTCAGTAGATCAGATGTCGGCTAGCAATGAGATAAAGGATTGGAAAATCTTTATAGAAATATTGTTTTTCCTATGTTCTATGAATAATACGACTCCCTTATTTCTAAGGTAATAAGATGTAATGGATGGGAAAGCGTCTGTGTAGCTGAGGAGAAATATCAGGATCCGGTTTACCCTGATCTCCTTATTCAATTATATGAATTTGTTTCATTCTTTCAAAAGGATGGTAAGGATCTGTTTAAGTTTAAATGTTATGATAAGTGATATACAGATAATTACAAGAAGGCATCAAATGTTCTCACCGTTCCATATGAAGGAGAAGCTCTTCTTTGCTCTCAGAAACTTATCGAGAAAGAAGGATCTTTTGAAAAATCCAAGGCTTTGGATTTTCATGGTCTCAAATTTGTTAAGAATCAAAAGATCATGAATCTCTCAACAAATCACAAGATGGTAGCCCTTGGATGCAAGAATTTCTTATTCCAGGAAGAGAGATAAAGATTCTTGAAAGATATGTTATATCTTTCTCCTTGACATCCTTTTCATCTTAAGGAATATCAACATGGTGAAGTACATCATTCTCACAATCCAAGAAATTAAAAGCGGATCTATCAGATCTGAGATCCTTATATACCTTATGACTATTTCCATAATAATAGTTATGTGTCTCTAAGAGATGAATGTTCTATGCTGATCAGTCTCGAAGTCGTTCAAGATATTGTTGCTATGTGATGACACTCTAAGAAGGATAAAGGTAGAGTTTGTTCTAGAATCAAAAAAAAATTGAAGAAATAGTTGTTCAGAAGAAGGATGATGTTTTAGAATCTTCAAAGCTGATATCTAAGAAGAGAAAACTTGAAGAAACAAGCATACTAGTACTAGTTCCTGATATCCCGGTATCAGCACCTCCTCCCGCAAAGAAACCTAAAGCTTATTCAGATGAAACCGTTGCAAAGTGGAGATAAATGGAAGCCAACAGAATGGAAAGAGTTCTTTCTTTTGGTTTGAATCCATCAAAGGCTGAAGCCTTGAATATCAAGCAAGCTGAAAATTTTGAGAAAGAAAAGAAGGAGAAGATCTTGAAGAAGAAATTTGTGGAGTCTCAATAATGATAGTCTCTACTAAAAGCTATAGAGAAGAAATCTCAACATGTTCTGGAACCTAATAAGAAACTCGTGGCCACTTTGGAAATACAAAAAGCTAAGAGTGTTATATCTTTATTAGAACTTGTTCAAGAAGTATAAGATCAGATAGACCAAGAAGATTGTGATTATGTTTTAAAGGAAGTGGAAGATTATGTTGGAACTCTTTCGAGTTTAGTTTCTAAATCTGTATCAGAAGAACAAGTTGAAGAAGTGGTA
This sequence comes from Viscum album, assembly GCA_963277665.1. Classification (NCBI taxonomy): domain Eukaryota; kingdom Viridiplantae; phylum Streptophyta; class Magnoliopsida; order Santalales; family Viscaceae; genus Viscum; species Viscum album. The sequence goes on along the minus strand of OY728155.1, from coordinate 437,007,976 downwards.
CAAGTTGAAGAAGTGGTGGAATTCAAAGAAGAGGTTGAAGTAGAGGAAGACATTGAAGTTGAAGATGAAGAAGAATTTGAACATCAAGGTATAGAAGAAGGAGAAGAGTCTCAAGAGAAATAAGATGAACAATATGATCTTAATGTGAACCATGTATCTGATGAACAAACCCCAATCGGAAATCCTAACAAATGAAAAAGTGTTCTGGTTTCCTCACCTAATAAGGAAACGCCTCAGATGTCTTCTAAGAGAATAGATAGAAATGTTTACTTAACTCCAAGAGGAGTTGAGAAATTAAATGATGCATCAGGAACCGATTCATCTTCACCTGTGGAAAATGATTTTGTTAAGATATCATTGAGGAAGTTGGTCAGTACCATTCCTATTCTTGCAAACATAGATGCTCGGAGTCAAATGATGTAAGAAACTCTGAATCAAAAGAGAGAATCAACCAATATGCTTATGGACATGATTTTCAAGCAAGAAACAGACTTCAGTAATCTTTTAATTGATTACAAAGCTCAGAAGGAGACTTGTAAGAAAGTCTTTAACTTCACCAAAAACATCAATGAAGAGATCAGGCAGTTTGGTGTTTTAATGGATTCAATAAAGGGAGCTTTTAATACCTGTGAATCAGAGCTCAACAAGGTTAAGGATTCAATATCTGAGAAGGGTAGTCAACTGAATTCTATTTCCTAATCTGTTAGTAGTGAGAAGGATGTCAGAGATAAATTAGTGAAAAAGGCTACTGCTCAAGAAGAAAGGATTTTATCTTTAGAAAAGAAGAACCAGGATCGAGAGATCTTGCTGAAGATGTTTCAAGATGATCATAAAGAATTCGAGAAGCTCAAAGCCTTGATAAAGAAGATGTTGTCTGAGTAGAAGAAGAGTGGATGATTTTTTTTTACATTCTGATGTTTTGTTGTAATGTAAACCTTATTTCTAAAATTTATTCTTAATAAATTTCTTTCATATATTTATCTTGTTTTCGAATGTTTCTTTCTTAACCTTTTAGGTACATCTTATACTTCTCCATTCCTTTCCATATTTTTGAAAATCAAAAAGGGTGAGAATTTATTTAAAGGAATAATTTAATCTCCAAGTGGGATAATCTATTATGAGGGATTTTTCAAGAAATGAAAAATGTCCATGTTAGGGGGAGTTTTCCTTAAATGAGATGTTTATCAAAGGGGAGTTTTTACTTAAGAAAACCATAACATTATAGATCAAGAATATAATCCTTGGGAAACATGACCTAAGGGGGAGTTAGTCATATTCATTTATATTCTCATTCAAAGGGGGAGATAATTTTTTCTTACTTGTTTATCATGGTCAATATATTCTTCCATAGAGAAGTTGTTTGTGCTTTCCAAAAAGGGAGAGATTGTTGAGTCAATAAGGATATCTTATGACTTCTCTATTCCTTATGGTTTTATATTTTTAAAGACACAAACACTATTTCTTAAGTTATGATTTTTTAAGATCTAGAATTGTCATTCTGTTATGATTACAGATATATCATTAAGTTTTTTCATTATGTTATACTTATAGATCAATCATTCCAATTTTAAATTTAGTAATTTTTACAAGATCTTTCATTATGATTTTTTCATTCAGTTTTATAATTCCGAATCTGGGGTATATTTGATTTCGATTGTCAATTCCAATTCTGGTGTATATATGATGCTGACTTACAATTCAGAATCTGGTGTATATATGATTCCAACTTTCAATTCTGAATCTGTTGTATATATGATGTCAACTTTCAATTCCGAATCCGATGTATATATGATACTGACTTTCAATTCTGAATCTGGTGTATATATAATGACGACTATTAGTTTTGAATTTGGTGTATATATGATGCCGATCTTCAATACTGATTCTGGTGTATATATGATGCTGATATTCTTGATAACGAATCCAGTGTATTTGTGACTCCGATTTTATGATTCCATTTTTCTTGAGAATGTTATTTCAAAGAATCTATTTTCCTAATTTCATAAGATTACGTTTTTTCCTGATAATGTTAGAATTTCCTAAAGTATCATTCCAATGATATCAAATTCCATGTTTTCTTATACATAACAATTATATTTAACTTATAATTTTTGTTACTTGAAATGATGTCATAAAATACGTTATAACCTAACTGTTGTATGTTTTCCACATGTCCATGTCCCAACTAAATTTATGGAAAATATGACTGTTGGAGAGGAGTCGACCGTTGGGAATGTTTGCCTATAAATACAAGCTCATTTGAACCAGAAACAAACAATGTAGATAGTGGATGAAAATGATGGATGTGAAAAAGTTGTGGAGTAATTTCTAGAGATAGAGGCTCTTATAACTCTCAGTGCTTCATGCAGATGTTGTGAACAACATGTTCAGGTGTGAATAACTTGTTTAGGATTACATAGTGCAGACTCTAATCGTGCTGATCATGGGCTTCCGGGTTTGGAAGTCAGAGGATCTGATTTCCTTCTAAATCATGGGCTTCTGGGTTTGGAAGACAAAGGTTCTGATTACCTTCTAAATCGAGGGCTTGCGGGGATAGCAAGATATATACCGATATTTGGAATGAGGGATTACCTAGTTTTGGGTAAGACAGACTTTCTTGAAAGTATAAATCAAGGAATTTTTATCCAAGTTTGTTGGATACCCTTCATTTTGGGTTAAAAAAGTCCTATTGTTACTTGTTTTCTTTTACAATTTTTTTTAATTCTGCTATTGTATCTTAACTTTTTTAAAGTTATAAAGTATAACTTTCTTATACATTGTAATTCTGTCACTCTGATTATACTACAGATTCTATTAACTTTAAGGTAGAATCATTATTTTATGAAAAATAGAAAAGCTTTCATTAAGAGGTCTTGTGAATGTTTGTTTAGCCTTGTTAAACATAACTTTAAAGGTTCGACATGATTTTTTAAAGTATACAATTCACTACCCCTCCTCTTGTATATTGAGCATCAATATTCTTATTTCGATCCTACAAATTTGAGTCAGGAAAACTGTTATGACGTAAGTAACATCTAAATCGAAACCCTTGAATTAGAAGTAGTGTGAAAGTGAAAATAAAATTCAATAAATAATATATAATGGATGATATAACATAAAAAAGTGTGTTATAGACGACATATAAATGTGAAGAGGTGTATAAAAAGAATCACGTCTCAATAAATAAGAATTGAAACCAAAAAACCACATTTAGATAACATCATCTTTGTGGTAAGAATAATTTGAAGATGTAGTTATAAGAATTAATTATATAACCACATAAAATTTGTAAATAAAATAAAAAAAATTCATTAGTTAAAATAAATCTATCATTGGAAAATAGAGTTCAATAAGAATGTATATAACTCATTGGGAAAAATTGAGTTAGAAAAAACCCTTACCTTGGTCCTGATTCATTCTAATTCAGCTCTTATGTTCCTGAATAAACATATTAATTTTATTATATACCTCCTTAATAGCCTTATTCATATATATTTAAATTAATATGTTCCATTTAGTAACATAAGTTATTTATTTTCAATTTGTTTTTCTTATGTTGGCTATTTTTGAGGGTTATGTCAATTTCAACATAAGTATTTTAGTTTATTAACCAATGTTAATGGTATTGTATTATTAATTCATAATGTCAAAAAAAATAGGTTGTATTTGTTTTTAATTATATTTTATAATGATTATATATCTTAAGGTTCTTATAAAATGAACTTAGTTTAGGAAAGGTACACTATTATATTTATTTTAAGTGGTTAATTATATTATGACAGTATACTATTCATATCAATTATATAATATACAATATTAGAATTATATAATATTAATAGTGTCATTAAAATAATTTTTATACCTTATAAAAATTATTAATTATCATCCATTTTAAATGGTGTTGGAAAAAAAATCACAGAGCTTCAAAGAGGCAGTAGTCTGAAAAAATGCATGATCGACATTGTTTTGTTTTTTTACAAAATGGGAAGATATAAATAAGAGTTACTTATAATAAAAATTATTTATAATTATTATATATAGTTCATTATATTACTTTTTTTATGGTATGATTTTAGAGATATATTCATTTGAAAAGGATATAGGCAAATTAATACTCACTTTTGGACTTTGAACTTTCTATAGAAATTCTCCTATGAAATAAAGGGATTGGGATAACTTATGTTAAAAAAAATATTTATGTCATGAAAGGGTATAATAGTGTAGGAAAATTAGGAAGGTTTTAAATAAAATTTATAATGGTATTTATATCATTGAGAGGTAGTAATTGATCCCCTTTTACAAGCGAAGAAAATGGAACTTTTGTGAACACCGATTATTCTTAAATAATGGAACAACACTATTCAAGGTCCAATGGTTAAAAAGTAATAAATAATGTATTTTAGGGTTATATATATTCATTAAATCCTTAAAACCCACTTTTATCATATTTTAAACATGTTTAACTCATTTTACCACTGCATTTATACATTTTACCATTTTGGTTTTTACCTTTGTAACTCTTTTTTACCATAGTGGTTTATATTTTATTAAAAATATAATGTATCACTTAAAACAAAATTTTAATTTTTTAAAAATATATTTACACTTTATATATTTTAATGAAATTTATAGATAATATATAACAAATTAAAAATTAAATCCACTAATATATAGAAAAATGGTTTTGTTGAAAATAATGTTTTTAACACTAAGTGTTCTTTATATTTTTTAGTATTGATTACCAATTAAATGATTGATATTATCTTTATATATATGATTATAAATAATATTATTTTTGATATTGATGTTTTAATAATTCAATTTATTATTTAAAAAAGAATATATTATTACTAAATCAATTGTTTAAAAAAATTTCACCATTATCACTATATAAAATTTAATCATACTAATAGAAACTTTATGCCAAAAAATGAAAATTTAATTTTTAAATAATAGAAAATTTATGATATAAATAATAAAATACCTTTTTTATTTAATTTACACATTTTATGGAAACTAATGTTTAATATAAGAAAATGAAAATATGTTTTACTGTAAAATATTACTCGAATTTCCCAAATGTTAAACATACTATTTTTAAATTGTTAATATTACTTATAAATATATATATATATATATATATATATATTTGTGTGTGTGTGTGTGTGTGATGTTTTTAATAAAATTTTAATCCATTATCTTTATTATAATTTCCTAAATGGCATAGTTTTTAGCAAAATCGGTATTTTCACTTTTAACCTAAAAATGAATTATTTTAGAAAAATCTAAAAAATTAACCATGAGGTAAAATTAACATGATTAATCATAAAGTAAATTTTATTTCATAAAATTAAAATTATAAAATCTAAAAATTTATCTTTAAAATATAAAATATAATGAATACTATTTATAAATAAAATTTAACTTTCTTTTTCATTGAAGATCAAAATGTGAAATGTGTAAAATCCTTGTGGTGAATAAGGAATTAAATTAATAATTATAGGATTATATCATCCTAATTTCTAGTTATATAACCTTTCAATATATCTATGTAAGATATAATCATAAGTAATAATTTTTTGATAGTTTAGGGTGGTGATTCAACTATCATATATCTGAGGGAAAATTTCATGTACTAAAATTTTGGTCAGATTAGATTTTTCTAATATCATATTTATTTGGGTTCTTCATAGTATTAGTCAAGATAAAATTGTAGTGAACCTAACTCCATCCCATGAATGGATAAATTATCTTCATCGGAGATACTTCTTCTACTAAATAGAAAATGATCCAATTTTTTTATATATTTCATAATAGGGGTACTTCCTTTTATACCAGCAAATTTAATGGATGCATTATAAATGTAAAATTTTATTTTAAAAAATCATGGTTTAATTTTATTTTAGTATTCTTTGTAGAATGATATATTAATATAATAATTATTTAACATAAATACTTAGTAAATTTTGGGTCGTTACATTTTACCCCTGAAATAAACTACATAATCATAGTTTAAATTATTACTCGCAGATGAATTTTAGTGATGGTATTATAAAAATATTCAATATTTTGGATATAAATTCCAAAATGATGTCTACCTTACTCTCTTAATCTATATTAAGTTACATATCATTCCTCAAACAACATTAATCCTTCATACAATCATATACACTGATATGTATATATTCTTCATAACATAACATTCCCAAAACCACTTGAGTATCCAAGAGATTAAACAATAGTGAAATAATATATTCATATAAATATTAACTCTTATAAATAAACCTCATGTGTATTAAAATATATTTTTAAAGTAACACACTAGTGGATATATATCAAAATCAAATTTTTTTTAAAAAAAATTACCAAAAAGTTATGAATCAATTTTTAAGAAATCAACCATCAATTCCAAGTCTATCCATACCATATAATCACTATTCTAAAAATAATCCCTTTATTATCACAACATAATGAATAAATTTTACCTAATATTTAACTATGAATCAATCATTGCTTCTCCAATGGTTATCCCCAAAAGATAAACTTTTCATAAAATCACATTCCAAGGTTATTTATTCCATTTAATTTATGTTTACAAACCAGTAAATCAAAACTACTAAAGAAAAATCATTATAAGTTTCACATAATACTCATAATTTTATACAATATACCATAATATTATTTATAAAATCACCCACAAATAAAAATATCTTAGAGTGTCAGGATTTAATTTGTATTGAGATATCCACCTAACTACCTTTGGTAACACTAGTGAATATACCTTTTCCTTCATAATAGTAATATACTAATATTATGAACCATTTATGTATTCTCCCTTAATAAACTATAAGACAAAGTGGTTTATAGAAATAAACCTTTATTGGATTAATTTTCATGATCATGATTTAAAAAATACTAAAAAAAGTATGTTATTAAAATATTCAAAAAATTCATATGAAACATTTATCTAAGGATATCTCTCCGATGTATCCTTCATTTATAACATAATACAGTTTTAGATAAACATATAACTCTTTATGTTCAATTCTTGGTTATCCATGTTCATTTTTCTATTATTTTCTGTAACCTAGTTTGTTAACTACTTACTCAAATACTTTATAGTGGTTCATTAAATGGAATGTGAATTCACCATATCCTTGTCCCTTAGGATTTTATATCCAGGTGTTTGGTAATAGGCCCACTCATCATGCATCGGAGTTAATATTGATTTAATATTCCACTATCCTTTTTAAGGGTGATTACCCAGGGTGAATCTATTTCATTTTCTTAAACACATTCTTGTATCCATAGAGGGATGTGATTTCAATAATAACCTAACAATATTTACTTTACCAAATCTTATAGATGTTATAATATTCAACGTCAAGTCATTTATACTTATCTCTAAGGTTTTCACTACTTTTCTCTTATCCCAATCACTAAGATATTAAATCTATCCTCAACAAATTTAACGCCCCGACCCCAGTTACCCAGAGTCGGTGCATTATTGCGTAACATTGGCATGATCACAAAAGATCAAGTTTCTAAAGACCGATTAGTTTAGTAGCCTTAGAAACACTAGATACATTCATAAATGTTATATTACATAATAAAGTGAAAAATCACAATAACATAGTCTCCATAGTCCACACTTCTATCCCTTTCAGACTATCCCTGTAGGTCAGTCATAAAATATTTCTTCACATCCTGAGAAAAATAAAACATTGAAAGGGGTGAGCTCAGATGCTCAGTAAGGATAACAATTTAGCAGAAGCTTTCGTAAATAAACATAAACATTTAAAAAAATATATGACTAAAACAAAATCCTTTTAAACTTGAACTTCAACATAATACGGAAAAAGTATAATGAGATAATGCCATTTACTTATTCACATGGATATTCTACTGGTCGAATAATAACATGCAATATCAATAACCACATTCATAATGATGGAATGCATAATGCAAGACTATCATAACCATGTATCCAAGGCCTCGTTCCGAGAATACAAATAAGATTTTTCCAAGGCCTCATGCCAAGACACTAGTTTGTCTCATGAGACCTGCCGATGCAAATTTTTTTCTAGAATATAATTACATTTAAAATCACTCAAATATACTCCACTGTTTTTCTGAAAACATTACGCAAGCTTCTGAAAACAAAATAATGAATTCTGAGACTGCTCGACTAATTACAGGTCATGATGGGTCCACGCCCAATCCCTTCCAGTCTACCACACTCAAGATTCATTTTTTTTGAAAACATTTTTATTCTTGCGTTAAATATGTATACATTTTCACTGGATTTTCATACATTTGAGAGAAATATTTCTCTCTATTTTTAAATCATTTTAAAAAAAGTTATGGCTTGCAGAGGAATCCGAAAATCAAATAATGCTCATGGCGGCGAAGAAGTCGTTGTCTCCGCATACGAACGACAAGAAAAACATTCCCTTTTTTGTCATTTAGTAAAACTCTTCGTATAAAAATATTCCTTTTGAATAAATGTAAAAGTCAAATCGGTTTAGACACTGTATAAAAGAAATTTGAGTATAAAACAAAATATGCCTCAATGAATAGAGATTGAGACAAAGTCCATTATAAAGATAATTTTTTTAAATAAAATAGATCTATTATGTGTATTCACTATAAGTATACATAAAAAAAGTACAAATACAATATAGGACATAATAATATCATGACATAATTTGAAAGTAGGAGATTGACCCAATGAACGAAAATTGGGTTAAGAAGTTCCCTTAAAAAGATCATTTTTTAAATAAAATTGATCTATTATGTGTATTAACTATATGTACACATAAAGAAGGTATAAATAAAATATAGGACATAATAATATCATTACATAATTTTAAAGTAGGAGATTGACCCAAAGAACGGAAATTTGGTTAAGAAGTTCCCTTATCTCGTGTCCGAATTGACTCGATCGTTCTTCAAACTCCTAAATAATAAACTAGAGTTAATTTCTACTTTCGTAAGAAACTTTTTCAAGTTTATTATTCTTTTTATATCACTTATTACCATGTTAAGAACATTATGTAATTATTTAAGTTAATAATTGTTGTTTTGTCGATCTTTGGTACTTGAGTTAAAAATAAACTTCTTATAATCACAAGTTGTTCATGTGGAAAAATATCCATTATATCCAGAATTATATTCATTATGTAGGTATCATATATATCATATATATCCAGTATATACATTCGTTTATAATTTTACATAACATTTAGATGTAAGAAATGAAATGCACCGTTCATGGAGACGGTAAGTCGTACGTACGCTTGAACGCTACTTTCATTTCTATTTCATATTTAATGGAATGGAATAATAATGATATAAAGGTATATTAAAATTCCAGTATAATATCATACATATTATCATTTACTCCATACTTTATACATCCCACATATGACATTAACGATTCGAATCACTTTTAGGGGGCGGTAGTCCGCACTTCCTAAAATGAAATCATCGCGTTTACCCATAATGGAAATAATAAGGGTATTCCATAAATGAGAAATACATAAGTATAAGGAAAACATAAAAATAATATATATATCATATATAAATATAGTTACATATTAATGTCCACCGTGAGAGGTTTTAAAAGAAGATTCAACAATCATCGTTTCGTGAGGCAGAAATTCGCCAACCACAGAAACAGTATGTTCTTTAACCATTAGAAGAAGGTGTGTGTAAGTGTAAATAAAATCCATCTCATAAAAAAATCCTAGTATATTAAAGATACTGGTTTTGTTACACAAGAAAGGAATAAAAATAGTTTAAGGGGTTGGATATTCAAAATAAAACTAAATAACATAAGAGAAGACATTACCTTAAAATCGGGTAAATCTTTTTGATTTGAGCCAAAGGTTTCCTTGGGAAGACTTCTGCCCAAAGTGAGGCTTCTATAAGTAGGAGAGGGAAGTTGGGAGAGTATTTGGGCAGATTTTGGCTAAGCCAAATTTCTTGAAGGTGTTAATAAGGTGGTAGAGGTGGGTGCCTTTTATAAGAGGAGAGGAGGGGCACTCTTGGAAATATTGAAATGTTACTTTATTATGAAATGCTTTTCAGATTCTAAACGTTCCAAAATGATATATTTAGAGTCTATGGTGATAAGGGTTTGCAATATTCTCATCCAATAGGTTTTTTACAAGTGTATTCTTTAGATTTTACATTATCTTTTCATTTTATTTAAATCATTAATTAATGAGGTAATCGCCGCATCATCATGGTGTCCTAAATAATTTACTTTATTTAATGTATATATATTATATAAAAAATATCATCATGTAGGAGATCTTTTTATCTTTACAATTAATATTTATAGTCTAAAATATGACTTCTATAACCCCTTATAAATTTTTTTTAGTAAAACAACACATGTTTGTGACAATTTTATTTTTTACTTTAAATAAAAAGTTATTACTGTCATTTTCTTACCCAAGTGGCTCCATGGGGTCCCCAAGTTGACCCATGGATTTTCTAGGTTGGCCATGACTCATCCAATATGTGTAGGACAAGTGTCAAGATATTTTCATATTTTTATAATATTCATTTTTACCTTAAATTTCACTAATTACTTTTAATCGCGATTAATTAAACTTAAAAGTTACTATTCACCAAAAAATTATTTTAATCTCATTGAACCACATTTTACTTCCTAATGAAAACCCTGTATGTCATATTTTTGAAAATCAAATCACAGAAGTGGTAATGCTTCATTTAAACGAAAAATCAGTTTTTTAACTACCACTTAATGGTTTCACTATTCATCAAAAATTGATGTTTTTAGAACAATGCCAAAATTTCACCCTAAGCTATAATTGATATTCTGAATTAAAAAATGATGTCTATTTTAAAAAATTACAAAAATATAAGTTGCATTAATTAATTTTATAATTAATTCCTGCTGTCACAACAAATAGCGTGTTTTTAAGAAACAAAATATATCAAAAGATTGACAATTGTTTATGTCCAATTTCAAAGTGAAATTAATTCTAATCAACACCATTGGATAAAATGGTAACAATATATTCTAATTATAATTTAAAACCACTCAATATTATAATTTATCACTATAAATTATTTTGATTAAAAAAATTGTTTTTAAGTATTTTTCACTATTTATGAAAAAATTGGAAGTTCTCAGAAAATTACAAAAAATTCAACTTAGGATAATTTTGATATTCCGAATAAAAAAATGAAGTCCATTTTGAAATATAAAATTTCTATAATTTTAAAATTTGGGTATTACTATTCATAATGACTACTTTGATTAGTCACGGTGTGTTATAACTCGAAGTTACGTACAATGCAAGCTATTGTATTATTGAAGGAGAAGCGTACCATGGAAGCTTTGGGTGTTACATTCTCCCCTCCTTCAAATAATTTCGTCCTCGAAATTTGAAATTGTTTTTCGAAAATAAAATGTTGAAAATAGAAAATACCTTTGTGGAAAACCCACATAGAAAATAAGGTTAATAAAATATAACATTAAAATAAAGAAAGATAAGTACAAAGGTCGCCTGAGATAGCCCATACTAGGATTCTATGAAAATATGGATATGGAAGAAAAAAACAATCAAGGTCTGATGGAAAGTTGTAGAAAACAGGAATACGAGAAAGTTGACCACAAGAAAATCACAAACATGTGATTGGTTAAACGATCATTGATTCCCCAGTAGGAAAAGTTAACTGAAAACATTTTTGTTTTAAGTTACCTTTGATAAAGTTGAGGAATTTATTTAGGATATTTACGAAGAATACTTGTCATGTAGACTTTCATTATTTAATAAATTTTTACCACAAACCTATCTTTCACCCAAAAAGATAATAGAACTCAAAAATATTATATTTATCCTAATCGTGCATGGTTCCAAATATTAACACATACTATTTAGATTAGGAAAACTATTTTGTAATAACCAGGGACTTTCTGTAGGCTGGTGGTAGGTTATAAAGGCTTGTCGCACTATGGTTGTGGGTTCGATTCCTATAGCTTTGTCCGACGCGACGAGTTATCCCCCAACCTGCAGGTTGTCCTTTTCCTAAATGTATAGTATTATAATATTCAAAAAATAATCTTCAAAAATGTTTTAACCTTAAAAAATACTATCCAAAGTTCAACTTAATTCATTCAAAACTTTATAGTTATCCAAAATACCTCAGTCAAGAATTTCTCAAAAAGGTCTCTAAATTCCAAAATTAATTGTATCATCAGATTCCTCAAACAAAGTAATGTTTCTCTTATTGTCACATACAAAAATATGATTACCTTCATCATATTAAAACCTTAATGAAAACAACAAGTATTGTAGTAAAATCCTTATATATATCACATTTTTCTTATAACCAGAATATAATCCTTGAGTCCAAAAGCATCAATACATTAATTATTCCGCTTCAACTATAGTCACAGTATAAGATTGGCCCTGATCCCTTAGCCTTTTCTGAGGTAAGTTTCCCTAACACTTAAGACATTCATTTGCATAATTCCCCATTTCTCTACAATTGTAGCATTCAACATTGATAGCCCCTTTATTTCCCTTGAAATCACGCACCTGGTGACCTTTTTCTCCACATTTATAACATACTCCCATTCCTTTTAGGCAAGTACTGGGGTGATTCTTCCCACAATTATCGCATAATGGAAAATACTTCTTTCCTTTTTTCCCTTTATCTGTCTCTTGTTCCACCGTTCTCTTCTTCCCTTCCTATACACTATTTTCATAAGAGTTGGAGAATTCCTTTACAGTCTTGATAGAACACGAGACTATATCTTCGTACGATGAGAGGATTTTGATACTAAAGCTCTATGGATAAATGGTTTTAACCCATCAAAGAAACGATCAATATTACTTCTTGGGTTATGTATATAATCTGTTGCATGCCTTTCTAACCTTGTAAAGTTAGCCTCATACTTTGAGACATTCTCATCCTCCTTTTGTCTCAGACTCAGAAATTGCCTTTACATATCTGCTCGATGGTCACAAGGGAAGTATTTTTCTAAGAAAAGCTCTTTGAACTCCCTCCATTCCATATTTGATACTTCATCATCTTCCTTTGTGTTTTGAATCAGCGACCACCATTGAACGACATCTCCAGTGAGGCGGTAAACTTCCATGATGACCTTCTCCCTTTCACAACTCCCCAGGGCGTGGAATATTTTCTCTAAGGATTTTATCCATTGCTCAGATACTAATGGATTTGTACCCCCATTAAATGTTGGTGGTTGTTTCCTCATGAAGCAGTCTAAAATTGATCCTCCACGTTGCATATCTGGGTGCTCCATACGAGTAAGGTTATTATTCATAACCTAAGTGAGTTGTCCCAGTATGGTTATAAGGTGACCAAACCTAAATTGAACTATTTATGGAGATAATCCATAATCATAATAAATGTTTTCTTTGTGGAAGTATATAATAATAACCCTTCATAGTGGTTTGTAATGAAAATGATAACTATCCTAAGCATATCCCCCGAGAGTGTCGTAACCAAGAGTGCAGTAAGGCCAGTTGTTGTGCACCAGTTCTCATTCGAGTCTAGCTGAAAGCGGTGTTTTTGGGTTTTACCCCTAGGTACATCTATGCCAGAGCCGCCTCTACCTGCTCGTATCCAGACAGAGATGTATTGCTTGGAAAACTCACAAAATCTCTATAATACGAAAATTCTATAAAGTTCATCTATACTAATACTCAAAGTCTAACTTTGGGCTATGTTCTCTAATCAGAGTTTATCTAAATCTAGCTTCTAAGATTAGTACTAAACTACCTCTGATACCAACTGTAACGCCCCGACCCCAGTTACCCAGAGTCAGTGCATTATTACATAACATTGGCATGATCACGAAAGATCATGTCTCGAAAGACCGATTAGTTTAGTAGCCTTGGAAACACTAGATACATTCATCAATGTTAAATTAAATCATAAAGTGAAAAATCACAATGACATAGTCTCCATATTCCACACTTCTATCCCCTTCAGATGATCCCTATAGGTCAGTCATAAAATATTTCTTCACATCCTGAGAAAAATAAAACATTGAAAGGGGTGAGCTCAGATGCACAGTAAGGATAACAATTTAGCAGAAGCTTTCGTGAATAAACACAAACATTTAAGGCAATGTATGAATAATACAAAAGCCTCTTAAACATGAACATCAACATAATATGGAAAAAGTAAAATGAGATAATGCCATTTACTTATTCACATGGATATTATACAGGTCGAATAATCACATGCAATATCAATAACCACTTTCATAATGATGGAATGCATAATTCTAGACTATCATAACCACGTATCCAAGGCCTCGTACCAAGACTACAAATAAGATTTTGTCAAGTCGTTGTCCTGAGACACTAGTTTTTCTCATGAGACCTACCGATGAAAAATGTTTTTTAGAATATAATTACATTTAAAATCGCTCAAATATAATCCAGTGTTTTTCTGAAAACATTATGAAAACTTCTGAAAACAAAATAACTAATTCTGAGACTGCTCGACTAATTACAGGCCATGATGGGTCCATTCCCAATCCCTTCCTGTCTACCACACTCGAGAGTTGGGTTTTCTGAAAACATTTTTAAGCTTGCGTCAAATACGTATACATTTTCTCTGGATTTTCATACATATGAGATAAAGATCTCTCTATTTTTTTAAATCATTTTAAAAAAAGTTGTGGCTTGCAGACGAAGCCGAAATTCAAATAATGGTCATGGCGGAAAAAAAGTCTTTGTCACCGCATATGTATGACAAGAAAAACATTCCCTTTTTTCCTTTAGTAAAATGCTTCGTATAAAAAGATTCCTTTTGAATAAATGTAAAAGTCAAAGGGGATTATACACCGTATAAAAGAAATTTCAGTATAAAACAAAATATGCCTCAATGAATGGAGATTTGGACGAAGTCCCTTAAAAATATCATTTATTTAAATAAAATAGATCTATTATGTGTATTCACTATAAGTACACATAAAAAAAGTACAAATACAAGAGAGGACATAATAATATCATGACATAATTTGAAAGTAGGAGATTGACCCAAAGAACGGAAATTGGGTTAAGAAATTCCCTTAAAAAGATCATTTTTAAATAAAATAGATCTATTATGTGTATTCAATATATGTACACATAAAGAAAGTATAAATACAAGATAGGACATAATATTATCATGCCATAATTTTGAAGTAGGATATTGACCCAACGAATGGAAATTGTGTTAAGAAGTTCTCTTACCTCGTGTCCGACTTGACTCGATTGTTCTTTAACCTCGTGAATAATAAACTAGAGTTAATTTCTACTTTCTTAAGAAATTTTTTCAAGTTCATTATTTATTTTATATCACTTATTACCATGTTATGAACATTATTTAATTATTTAAGTTAATAATGGTCATTTTGTCGATCTTTGGTACTTGAGTTAAAAATATACTTCTTATAATTACAAGTTGTTCATGTGGTAAAATATCCATTATATCCTGAATTATATTCATGATTTAGGTATCATATATATCATATATATCCAGTATATACATTCATTTATAATATTACATAACATTTAGAGGTAAGAAATGAAATTCACCGGTCATGGAGACGGTAAGCCGTACGTATGCATGAACGCTAATTTCATTTCTATTTCATATTTAATGGAATGGAATCATAATGATATAAAGGTATATTATAATTCCAGTATAATATCATATATAATATCATTTACTCCATCCTTTATACGTCCCACATATGGCATTAACGATTCAAATCACTTTGAGGGGGAGGTAGTCCGCACTTCCAAAAACGAAATTATCGCGTTTACCAATAATGGAAATCATAAAGGTATGCCAAAATTGAGAAATACAGATGTATAAGGAAAACATAAACAAAAAATATATATATCATATATAAATATATTGACATCTTAATGGACACCATGAGAGGTGTTTAAAGAAGATTAAACAATCATCGTTTCGTGAGGTAGAAATTCACCAACCATAGAAACAGTGTGTTCTTTAACCATTAGACGAAGGTGTTTGTAAGTGAAAATAAAATAAATCTCATAAAAACAACCTATTATATTGAATATACTGGTTTTGTTACACAATAAATTAATAAAAAGAGTTTAATGGGTTGGAGAATCAAAATAAAACAAAATATCATAAGAGAAGACATTACCTTAAAATCGGGTAACTCTTTTTGATTTGAGCCAAAGGCATAATTGGGAAGGCTTCTGCACAATGTGAGGCTTCTAGGAGTAAGAGAGGGAAGTTGGGAGAGTATTTGAGCAGAGTTTGGCCGAGCCAAATGGCTTGATGGTGTTAAAAAGGTGGTAGAGGTGGGGGCCTTTTATAAGAGGAGAGGAGGGGCACTCTTGGAAATACTGAAATGTTACTTTATTATGAAATGATTTTCGGATTCTAAAGGTCCCAAAATGATATATTTAGAGTCTAAGGTGATAAGGGTTCGAAATATTCTCATCCAATAGGTTTTTGACAAGTGTAAGCCTTATATTTAACATTATCATTTCATTTAATTTAAATCATTAATTAATGAGGTAATCGTTGCATCATCATTGTGTCATAAATAATTTAATTTATTTAATGTATAAAAATTAAAAAAATACCAAGATGTAGGAAATCTATTTATCTTTCCAATTAATATTTATAGTCTAGAATATGATATCTATAACCCCTTATAAAAATTGTTTTATTAAAACACACATGTTTGTGACAATTTTATTTTTTACTTTAAATAAAAAGTTATTAATGTCATTTTCTTACCCAAGTGGATCCATGGGGTCCCCAAGTTTACCCATGGATTTTCTTGGTCGGTAATGACTCATAAAAAAAGTGTAGGACAAGTGTCATGATATTTTGATATTTTTATAATATCATTTTTACCTTAAATTTCGCTAATTACCTTTAATCGTGATTCATTAAACTTAAAAGTTACTATTCACCAAAAAATTATTTTAACCCCATTGAACCACATTTTACTTCCTAATGACAATAATGTATGTCAGATTTTTGAAAATCAATTCACGGAAGTGGTAATTTTTCCTTTAAACGAAAAATCATTTTTTAAGTACCACTTAGTGGTTTCACAATTTATCAAAAATTGATGTTTTTCAGAACAATGCCAAAATTTCACCCTAAGATATAATTGATATTCCGAATTCAAAAATGAAATATATTTTACAAAATTAAAAATATATAAGTTTAATTAATTAATTTTATAATTATTTCCCGAAGTCACAACAAATAGCATGTTTTTAAGAAACAAAATATATCAAAAGATTGACAATTGTTTATGTCCAATTTCAAAGTGAAATTAATTCTAATGAAAACCATTGGATAAAATAGTAAAAATATAGTCTAATTATACTTTAGAACCACTCAATATTATAATTTATCACTATAAATTTTTTTATTAAAAAAGTCGTTTTTAAGTATTTTTCACTATTCATAAAAAAATTGGAAGTTCTCAGAAAATTACAAAAAATTTTAACTTAGGATAATTTCGATATTCCGAATACAAAAATGAAGTCCATTTTGAAATATAAAATATCTATAATTTTAAGAAGTGGGTATTACTATTCATAACGGCTACTTTGATTAGTCATGGTGTGTTAGAACTCGAAGTTACGTACAATGCAAGCTATTGTATTACTGAAGGAGAAGCGTTCCGTGGAACCTTGTGGTGTTACAACTAACCTAAAGAATTATGTATAGCTTTTAAATTATGAGAAACCATAACTTATAATCCCTTAAATTATCCTCACCTAACATCCTAACATCTAATGTTATCTAAACCCTTAACTGATTCCAACTTTGAATCCTCATACACATTATCATATAAACATCATGACATAAAAAAATCATTACACACATTCCTAATAACTTTTAGGTATATAGTTTTAGAGATTTATTCCAAATCCTAAACAGTAAAACCATGCATTTTTCTACTAATGGTTATTTTTCCACTAGATAAGAAACATCATTATACATAAAAATTATTCAACAACTCCCACTAATTCTCTACACATGTTACAATTCATGATATTTCAAGGTTTTCTTAACATTATAACATGGGAAAATAAAAATACCATTGTGAGGTCAAATGCCCATTAATGGTAAATATTTTTTAATACAATAAATCATCATAAGTGGAAATAACATCTGAATTTGGGTATAATAAAGATATATAATAAAATCATACCCAACAAAAATTGATCATAAATAATTTTTAATAAGAATGACACAAACATTAATACAGGGAATATTAATTTCATGAGCCTCACCATCAGTGTCCATGATTTAGAGGAACTAAAAAATAACTTGTGTATAAATATCTCATGAGATATAGATCTTTATCCAATTCATTGTAGGGTGATATAAAACCATATTGATCATCATATATACATATGTGTACCACATTATAAGAACCTAAGTTTTCACTAAGTTATATATCCTTTAATTTTTGGTCTAATTCCTTATTTTGGGCCTAATATGAATGCCTATTGAATTAGTGAAGGTATTGAGTGTGTCTGGTGATTTTTTGGAGCCTGGAATATAGAATGTTTTGAAAACAACGCATGGAACAAGGTATTTAGTAAACATTGCAGGAAGGATGACATGTTAGATAAAACCTTGTGGGTGGTGCCTTTTAGAAATATACATACTGCAAGGTTGGTTCACGGTTTTCCAAACCATGTGGTCTAACCATGTGAGTTCCCCTTTTCCCATGTTATCATACATATTTGATGCATGGTTTGAAAAACCATGCTTTCAAACCATGCACTATAAATTTTATGGTTAATTTTACCATTTTACCCTTAATGATCTAATTAAGCCCCTTCCTTTCTCCAAATCTATTATTATGCGAGACTAACATATATTTTTCTCATTTTAGAAAATTTTCAAGGCCTAAGGTAAGGATAAAGAGATCAAATTCATCTGGGATCTGATAAATCGTCTGTTTATCTTGTTGGATGTGAAATGGTAAGTACTCGAATCCTTTTTAGTTGTTCTTCTCATCTCTTTCTCTCGATATTATTATTTAGTTTTGAGAAGTTTTTGTTTTTTCTCAACAATACTCTATTCTTAGCTAAATCAAATCCTGATATCAAATGTGGAGAGTCAAACAACCCAAACGTAGGTGGTCTATAACTCATCGATCAAGTTCATTGACTTTGGAGTTTTAATGTGGGTCCCACAAATTTCATCAAGTTCTATTAATAGAATTTATATTCCGGGATTATAATCATTATAATAGTATATTTATGATATTTCCAAATATGTGATTATCTCTTGTACATTACACCCAAAAATCCCAACATCCCTTGTAGGATGTTATTCCATAATTGCCATTTTAGTGTTTTGACACATTTGAGCCATCGTTCAGGTGTGACTAGGACTGACCTTCCTAAGGGTAATATTTTCTATAAAAAATGGATTGATTTATATTGTGAATTCTATAATAGAAAGTACCTTGTATTCCTATTACTTGACCCGCTTAAGGTGTGTGATTTAATTGATAATTAAAATGTAAAATGAAAATTGGAAAGCATACTAAGTATATGATTTGGCCTTATTAAATATGATTGAATAATCAGTTTCATGTCTGTATAAACCCTTACAATGTTAATGGATGGTAGAATAGTGAGCCTTGATTATTAAAATTCCTTAAATGGATTAAATGAATGGTTTCATACTAATTGTTGTTCTCACTCTAATCAAAGGAAAGGATTGATCCAAATACACTTATTAATTAATTATGACTTGATTAAATGGTTGCTGGGTCAATTATCACAGTGATACTAATGATAGGTAATCGATTAACCTTTTGAATTATAAATGAATTCATTATGAAAATAGGAGTGTCCAGACTTTATTTCAACTTGAATTCCCAAAGGAATGCATTAACCAGATGTGGACCACTTTCAAAATTCAAGGATACGTCTTGAATAGGTTGAGAACCACCTAAAACCTAATATTTGTATAAATTTGGATGCTCGGTTTGATATTATAGGATCCCGTCTACAGTAATATAAGATGCTTTGGATACACTCCTTAGATCTAGAATTGGAATATTGGTTCCATGGTTAAAGCCCATCTGGACTAGTCCTTGCTTAACCCCATTTTACCTTGGATGAACTCCTTGGTCTTGGAATGCATCTTATTTTAGAATTTTGTGAACTATGCTCCTCGGATTAAACTCATACCCCCATGATAGGCTAAAGTTATTAATAATTTGGTGAACCTTGAGGTCTACATTTCATTGGTTATTAACACGGAACTCCATTACTAAATATCTTTATCAGTTTCCTTATTACATCATAGAACCTTCACTATTATTAATATCTAACTTATTTAGAAACTGGAAACAGTAAAATAATGAATTTGTTATAGGCTGAGACACCATCCATGGGATGAATCATCTTTTTGTTTATTTTGTAACAGTGTACTGATTTACCTTATTTAATATTGCTTTCACTCTATTATAATTCCATTACATGGTCCGGAGGTTATATACATTATTGGTGGTGCCCCACTATGATTTATTTCATTCCCTCTCTGGGCACTGTTTGGTACCCATATTATATTACATGAATGTAATTGATTATAAAGGGAATGGTGTGGATTCAAAAAAACTGAGTTCTTGATATATAGGATTGATCATGATAGAAGATGACTGATTTAGGGCTCGGGATGCTTATTATAGTCTATGATTTCATTTATAATTTTTTCGAACATGTTATGCCTACAGCCTTGTCTCCATGTTTTTTCAATTTTCGAGATACATGACATATTAACATTAGTTTTCGTATGTTATTCTAGTTATTTAAGTTATTGTTACTATTATTCCTATTTCGGTTGTGCCTCATGTTTAGTTATATTACATCCGATAGTTATTTATGTTTATATTATTCTATTATCCTACACTCTAGTAATGAGGGAATAGTATACCCATTGACACACCCTAGGCCCTCATTGTTTTTCAACTACCTCTATTGTATAGATATATTTGCTTGAGGCCATGTGGCCCACCGGGCTGGGGGCACCAATGAACTGGAATTACGGTCCAAGACATCACAAAGTTGTATCATAAGGGGTTCTTTTATTGCTTCAATATTTTAAGAAAGTATATTAGAGATTATTAACATGTTGGTACTAGGTCATAAGTCATTATTAGGCATCGCAAACCCATGTTCAGGGTAAAAGGAAAGTTACCCAAAATATAATTCTTTTTCTATTGTGCCTATTATAGATTACATTAAATTTTTTTTGGGTGATTCACATGGTGTGTGGTGTTGTTGATTATTTTTCTGACTAATATTATATTTTTTATTTGGCCTGATGATATGAGGTCAAGGAACATTGTTACATGCATCATATTCGGTACCTATAATTCACATTTCATGCATATTACCATTCCATATAAGTGCACTTCACTACGTTTAATTTCTTGATATGATTTTTATTGTTGAGTGATGCTTTGATAGTTATATTATACTTTTATTATTATTGGTTTTTGTTGAATGATTTCATATCTCTATTCATGAGGTTTTACGGGCCCTCATGGTTTGGGTGAGTAATTTATTGAGCCAATCCATTATGGTATAAATAAATGGTTGTCATTTTCATTAATAACATGTATGGGGCTGATTCAATGGGAATGACTATCCATTATAAAGTGAAAAATAAAATCTAAAATAAAATGGTTTCACATCCTTATCTTGCCTTGTCGTGTTTATGAAATGTAAAGGAGTGAACCTAATTATTAAATATAAAATTAAATGAAACTTTTACATGAGAACATACTGTTAAATGGTTTTATAAGTTGTTAGTTGGGGTATTATTCCATGGGTAGTGAGGCTTTTCTTAGTTATCATCTAAAAGTGATGTTATCCTTCTGGTTAATCTATTTCTGAGGAATGTTCTTTGAATTTGAAGAACAATGGCACCACGAAGTCCCTATATCGTACGCCAGGAGGGTAGCGATGACCATAGTCTAGATTGGGTGGGACCTGATCTTCTAGTCTTACCTCCAAGAGTTCCACTTTAGGAAACACCTATTGTACCTAAATTGGATAGAGATGGACAAGTTCATGATAGTTCCCTTCATTTGATTAACTCCATGCACAGTGCTCCATGTCTTGCACCAACGATGTATGATCTAACTCACGAGTTCCAGTAACAGAAATATATTGCTTTCTTGAGGGATGGAAGTCCATAGGCTGATGAGTCTCATCGAGAGGCCGTATTTACTATCCCTGGGCATATGGAAATCCCTCTAGAGTGGAGGGTCAATATTTCTACATATGTTCTTCAGGATTCATCCAAGCATTGGTGGGATGTGGTTACCCGGGCTAATTTCCATCATGACATGATATGGACTGACTTAAATACTTTTCTCAATGATCAGTTACTTGCTCAGACGTTGGGGGATGATAGAGCTAGAGAGTTTATGCATCTCAAATTGGGTTTTATTCCAGTTATGGAATATTTAGGGAATTTCATGGAGTTTCAATTATTTTTAGAACTTCTAACCAGCGAGGATATTTCACATGATAGATGCTTTGAGTATGGGATCCAGTACACCATCCATATGTAGGTGAATATATTTCTCTGACCTAATTTTTATGATATAGTCAATCATGCTCTTATCACTAAGTGAAACGTGAAGAACATCAATATTATTGGTTAGAGAGGATCAGTGATGTGGTAGGATACAAGTTCTCTTAGTGGTAGAAAATGTTCCCTAGAGTATTTTCATCAAGGAAGTGACAACCATAGTACCGATTTTGGTAGCTCCTTGGTGTCCCATCAGTGTGGATAATAGGGGAACTAGAAGAATCATTATGATAGAGGCCAAATGGAGTGTCAGGATTGAGGCCTTTTGGGGAATCATCAGCATTTCTGTAGGACCATTCCACCATCATTGAGTGAAAAAATATCTTCCCCATATCTACCTTCATGAGGGAGATATTTTATGTTGTATCATTTATGGAGTTGGAAATGACCTGACATGAATAGCCATGGAGGAATTTATGGGAACAGTAGTCAGGCTTCTTATCACCAGAAATTCAAGCAAAGCATTTTTGATCAGGGTAGTTCAACTGTTAAATAGGTTCATGTATTAGTTATTTTTTCATTCACTATAGCTTATAATTGAGGATTGGGCTATGATACCATATATAGTGCAAGGTACTATTCTTGTGGCATCTACTTTAGTATCTACTTTATTTGACATAGGTTCTTCAAAATCATACATGCATGTATCTATATTGGAAATCCATAGACCGAATATAGAGTACTACTATGGTGTAATGACCCTAGATACATCATTAGGAGTGTTTTTAGGGTTATAATCAAATTTAGGGAATATCCCCTGGAGTTAGGAAACTACCCTTTCTTAAAGAACATCATTTTTCTTGAGATGAAGGGCTCTGATTCCATTATCAGGATGGATTTTTTTGTTCAGTATCATACTTATATATACCTCTATATCTACAGGGTATCATTTACATCACCAAGTGCAGCTTTTATATACATAAGTTTGGGTGGGATGTCTAGGCTGGTAGAATAGGACGAGATAATCTTGGGCTAGGTGGAGCGACTACCCAAATTTCAAATCTCTTCATAGTGGATCAGGGTTTATGTCAAGATGATTTTCTTCCAATAGTGGATCATTTTTTTGACATAATTACCTATGATTTTCCAATATTACCTAGTGAGAGATAGATAGAGTTTTCAATATATCATTTTCAAGGGGCATCACCAGTGTCCATTCCACGATACTGGATGAACCTACAAAGCTTCCAAAACTTAAGTGGAAGTTAGAGTATTTATAGTACAAAGGCATTATATGATCTAGTACATCCTATCAAGGTTTTCATGGGATTATATCCATGAATTTGGATGGAACCTTATGTCTATGTGTGGATTATATACGGTTGAACCATCTAATTGTCAAGAACCAGTATCCACTACCTTGAATAAATGACCTCTTTGGCTAGCTCTAAGGAGCTAGGTTTATCTCTTAGATCGACCAGAGGTTGGAATATCATTAGGTTTGAGTCATAAAATCATACATAACTCATATATATTTCCTTAGTAGGTTTTGATTGTATGTGTACATATTTGTGTTGTTCGGTCTTGTGAATTCACCTATATTTTTCATGGATCTAATGAATAGGGTGTTCCACCCCAATTTAGATTCGTTTTTCATGGTCTTTGTGGACAAGATCTTGGTGTATTATCATACTCATAGTGACCATTAAAAACATCTTGAGATCATTATATATACAATGTATGAGAATTAGAATTACCCTAATATTTCTATGTTCAACATTTGGATAAATAAATATCACTTCTTGGGTCATATCATATTAGAATTAGGCATATATGTTGACCTGTAAATTGGTGGTGATGTAGTTTTCTAGGTTTATCCCACAAACATGTTTAATATACACAGTTTCTTGGGGCTAGATGGATATTACAACCATTTCATATAGGAATTTTCATTACATTCATTACCTCTCACTTGTCTTACAAATAAGAGTGTCAATATATGGTGGTTAGAATCAAGAGAGAAATCCTCTCAGGAGATGAAAGGGAGGCTAGTCATATAACATATTTTAACTCTTCTAGAGACATTCATAGGTTATATCATCTTTTGTGATGCATCAGAAATAGGTCTAATAGTTGTTCTACGAAAGGAGGATAGAGTCATTTCATATGGATCTCAGAAGTTGAGGCCTCATGAGTGAAACTACCTAACACAATACCTTGAACTAGAAGCAGTTTTCCACGACTTATGTTTGTGGAGACATTATCTAATAGGTGAGGACATTCTTGTTCACACAGAATAGAAGATACACAAATTTAAATTTTTACAGTGTGACCTGACCCTCAGACTATGAAGATGGGTCGAGTATCAACCATCCTTTGATTTTGAGCTTGCATATATGCATGGGAATCGAAATGTAGTCACTAATACGCTGACTCATAAATCTCAAACACATGTCGTACGAGAATCCAATGATGAATGAAAGTTGATGTCCCTATTTTCTAAGATACATCTAAAGTTTCATGATTGTAAAAATTAGTCTTACATGTCTTCTTTGATAGTTACCTCTTCCATCCTTTAGAAGGTGAAGAGTAGACAATTTTTATATCTTGGAGGCTTGGTTCTCTGTGAGAGTATATTAGTAGATAACTCACCTTTAGATTGGTTTGTAGACAGAGACAACATACTTCATATTCATGGATGTGTCTGATTACTTATAAATATGAGATAGGTGTTGATGAAAGATTCCCACACTTCTCAGTTGGGATCTCATCAAGCCATCATGAAGATGTATCAGGACATGTGACACCAGTATTGGTTTCATGTGATGAAGTATCAGATATCAGGCTTTATCACTAGGTGTTCCACCTGTCAGTATGTGAAGGTGAAGCACCAAATAATTGTAGGCTTATTGCATCCACATCCAGTCCTAGAATGGAAATGGGAAGATGATGATATGGAATTTTTAGTCAGTTTACCTAGGTCGTTGAGGGGTAGCGATGGTGTATGGGTAGTCATTTACCGACTAATAAAATCAACCTATTTAATTTCTATTTAGGATACTTTCTCAGTTGACGAGATGGGAAAACTATATGTTTGTGAGAGAATATGACTACATTGAGTCCATCATACTATCATTTCAGATTGGAATTCTCACTTCATGTCATTGTTCATGCAGGGATTGCATTCAGGTATGGGAACACAAGTGATTCTAAGAATAGCTTCCCAACCTCAGACCATTGTACAATAGGAATGGAAAAGATAGGTTCTAGAGGATATTTTTTGATCAGGTGTCCTTGATTTCTTCAGTTCATCGGAGAATCATATCACTATAATTTATTTTACCTATAATAACAACTTTTAGGAGATGATTCAGATGGATCCTTTTGAGGAATTATATGGTAGGATATTCCATTCACCCATATACTGGGTGGAGGCTAGTGAGACATCCCTACGAAATCCTTGTCAAAGTAATGAGACTTCAGAGAATGTTCTGTAGATCGAAAATCCTATGAGTACTTCTCAATCTAGATAGAAATATTATGTTGATCATCTATGACTTCCTATAGATATTAAGGTCATAGATCATGTCTTCATTCGATATCACCCAGGCTAGGGTATTGATGGTTACGGAAGAAAGGAATGTTATCACCTTATTATGTAGGGCCTTTTGAGATTCTGTAGACTGTCCGGAAGTAGCCTATCAGTTTCTACTACCGCATAGGTACCATGACATGAATAAATCCTCCCATGTTTCATAGCTTCACCAATATCATTCTGACATGTCTCATACCTTTTTTCCTGAGGATGTTATGTTAGATTTTAATTCTACATATGAGGAGTATCTAGTGTGCATCATTAAACAGAACATAAAGGTTATCTGAATCCTATTTTTCCTATGGTATGGGTGATATAGCGATACGGATGGGTGCAAGACATGACTTGGGAGAGGGAATCAAACATACATGCCCAGTGGAAAAATATATTCTCAAACAATGATTCTCCATCTAGGGAATCTGAACATGTGGAAAAGTTCTTTTAAGGGGGGATGACTATAAGAACGCGGTTTTTCAGTCAGGTATAAATCCATTTAAATTTAGGTCTAATTCTATAATTTTTATATAATATGGATTCTCATTGAGTTAGTGAAGGTCTCGAGGGTGTCAAGGGCTTCTTCAGAGCCTGTAAAATATATTTTGGGAAAACAAGTCCTTTCCCATGGTTTGTAGAAAATAGTGCAGGAAGGCCCCAAGGATAGAGAAATTTGTGTGGGTGGTTCCTTTTTAGATAGAGCCTTAACTCTAGGTTGGTGCATGATTTCCCGAACTATGCAACCTAAATGTGTGAGTGTCCCTTGTTCCCGGGTACCCATGCATGGATAGTGCACGTTTTGGTAAACCATGTGTCAAACCATGCATAGTCTATTTTATGCATAATTTTACCACTTTTCCCTTGATGAATTAATTAATCCTCGCATTCCTCCTAATCCAATTTTACACCGAATCAATCTATATCTCTCTCTCGTTTTGGATCATTTTTATGGACTATGGTAGGCATCATGAGATATCCTTCATCTGGGAGCCAATAAATATTTTCTTCATCACTTTGTATGTGCAATGGTATGTACTCAAGCCCTTTTCAGCTGTTTGTCTACTCTCTTTCTCATAACCATATTATCGAGGGGTGAGAATTTTTTCCTTTTTCCTAGATCTACACTTCTCTAAGATGAATCCAATGCTAATATTAAAGGATGAGAGTTATAAAACCCTATGGTGGGATTTCTATAACTCATCCATCATGTTTGTTGATTTTGGAATTATTGTGTGGGGACCACCAATTTCATTAGGTGTCTTTAATAGAATTTTTATTCCATGATTATAATCATTAGAACTGATTGTTTTGATCTTTATAAATAAGTGATTATTTGTTGTTGGTTATTCCAAAAATTCCCAAAATCCCATGTATGATGTTATTGAAAATATCTTTAGTGTTTTGACACATTTGAGCCACTATTCAATTTTTCCTTGGATTAAATTCCTAAGGGAAAAATTTTATATATTAAATGGAATGATTAAAATTTGTGAATTGCCTAATGGAAAGTACCATGTATGATCACTACATGAGCAGCCTAAGGAAATTGTTTCAATTAATAATTAAAATGTGAAATGTAAATTGGAAATAATAATAATTATATGATTTGGTGTTATTAAAGATGATCGAATAATAGGATTCATGTTCATATCACATGTTACCATGTTAATGGAAGGTAGGAGAGTGAACCTTGATTATAAAAATGCCTTAAATGGATTAAATAAAAGGTTGCATGCTACAAGGACTTATCACATTGATGGAAGGAAAGGCTTGATCCAAATGGACTTATTAATTAATTATAACTTGATTAAAAGGTCTCATGCTCAATTAGCCTTATCACACAAATGAACGGTAATTGATTGAACCTTATGAATTGTACACGACATTATTATCAAGATAGTACTAGCCTGACTTGATCCCACCTTGGATTCCAAATGGAATGCCTTAAGAACTCGATGACCCTATTCTGAATTCAATGATATGACTTTCTTAGGTTGATACCCACCTAGATTAAGATCTTTGTCTAAATTTGGATGTCTAGTATGACACCATAGAATCCCTCATGTAGTAATACAGGATTCCGTGGATGCAATTCTTGGATCTATCATTGGAAAATAGGTTCTGTGGTTAAAGACCATCAAGCCCAGTAATTTCATAGCCCTATTTTACCTTGGATGAACTCCATGGACTCAGTAGGTATCTTATTATGGAATTAATTGGACTATTCTACTTGGATTACACTTTTACCCCTAGGATAGGCAATAGTTATTACTGAGTTTGTGACCCTTGAGGACTATATTACCTTTATTATTTGCTGGGATCTTCATTATTAAATATCATTATTGGTTTCCATTTTACATCTTGGATCCTTAACAATTATTAACTTGTGACTTATTTAGAAACTGGTAACAATCACATAATGAGTTGGTTATTGGAACAGACACCATCCAAGGGCTCAAGTAGGTACCTGTGTATATAGTTACATTGTACTTAGTTACTTTATGTGTGCATGCATCAACACTGTTATAATTCAATTAAATGGAACGTTGGTTTTAAACACCATTATTAGTAGCCCACTGAGATTTATCCCACACCCTCTCTAATAATTGTTAGGTACCTAGAGTAGATTACATGAATGTAGGTGTTGATAAAGGAAACAATATGGATTCAAAAACTATATTTCTTTATGTGAAATATGTATCTTTATAAAATATGAACAAGCCAAATATTGGGATGCTTGGGATAGTCATTTATTTAATTTATAATTTTGTGAAACATTTATGCATTCTGCCTTGTATCAATGTTTTCCAGTTTTCAAGATACATGACATATCATCATTTTTTGTTATATGTTATTCTAGTTATTTTTCTTATTGTTATGATTTTACCTATTTTCGATGTTCCTTATATTTGCTTATATTTATTCCCCTACTTATCTATGATTATATTTATCATTTGGGCTACACTATGGTAATGAGGGCATAGTCTCCCCATGGATACAGCTTTGGCCCTCTCTTGTAGTTGGAGGCCTCTAGAGTTTCGGGAGATGTGCTTGAGGCCATGTGGCTTACTGGGCCCGGGGTAGCTATTATGTGGAATCTAGGTCAGAGATATCACACAGATACTATAAATCATTATCATTTCGTAAATAAGACTTAAATAGAATGTGAGTTTTATATCATATTCAAATGGATTCAACTAAGGAAAATATTGATAATTCCATAAATACTCATAAAATGATATACTCAATGAAAATAAAAAATATAAATATATATTCAACAACATTATATATTAATAACCTTAAATAAAGATGATGTAGAATATGTAAGTACATTGTATAGATATAGGGTATACAATTAAGTGAATAATTTCCCTAATCAATCGATGTATGAAACATACGAAAAAACACTTTGATCAATGAAATGGAAAATGGGGTATTCTTAAAGGAAGGTAATTATAAAAAAATATTTTTCTATTTATAGAGGATGCTTAGTAAATACAAAAGAACTTATTGATCACTCTATTGACAAAAAAGAACATTAAATTATCCATCTAGAGAAAGAAGGTGGATGGTGTCATTTCACATATAGATATTTAATGTTTCTCATTTGGGAAAACATGGGTCAATTTGCAATTTGTAGATGAAGAATATTTTTAGAAGATTGTAGAATTTTACATTGAAATTCAAGGTTAAAAAACAATCTCCATTAAAACCCTTCTAAATAAATCTCATATTTTGATGTAAAATAATTTTGCACTTTTGAAAACCATTAAACATGAGAATGAAGTCTAAAAATTATAATAAATAAATTCTTGTAAAAATCTTTTAAAAATTAGTTTATTTTCTTATTTTTATATAGAGTGTGTCAGTGAAAAATTCGTCAGTTTTTTTAAAATTAATCTTCAAAAAGGATTGAGACAAAACATTTGAGATATAATAAAACATTAATTTTAATGGAATATTTAATAATGGGGTATTGAAAAAATTACAAAAATATTTTATTAATAAATAATTTAGTGGAATAAAATAATAATAACCTTTCCGGGTACAAACTTTCAGTATTTTTAGGCACTATTATTTCAAACCCCCATTGTAAATAGGGAAATAAAATTTCCATTTGAAATGTGGTGATGTTATATAAGAGTATCATATGAATTAAACTATACTTGAGTTCTCAAAATTATAAGAAAATATTATTATGAATAAAAATATGGAAAAAGAGGGGAATGATCTATTGGAAAGGATTGTTGATATTCTTACCAATATAAAACTTTTATTTGAGAATATATATCAAATAATAATATGATAATAATGAAAAAAATTAACTTCCCCTGAGTTATGAGAATTTTCTATTGGAAAACAAGTAATGGAAGGATAAAAGGGTCTCATAAGATCATAATTATGTATGGATGTTATGACTGAATGAGAAATAATTTGATTTAGTAAATCTATTACATATCGATTGATATTTAAATCTAATCCCCTTAAATTGGAAAGATCATGAAATAGAACTTAAAATACCCTGAATAAAAGATAATTAAGAATATAAAATAATAAATAAGAAGTATATACACAATATAAAAGTAAATTAGTGAATAAATATAATAATGCATAAATAAATTAAAATAAAGACCATGATACCCATTTTAGGTTATATAATTGTTGGGGAAGAAAATCAATTATTATTGAGGTTGTAATCAAAAATTGCATAACCATAGAAAAAATGAGGTAATTTTTAAGATCCTAGTTTTTTATGATGTACAAAACATTTTTATTTCTGTTTTAAATCATGTATTTTTACCTAATGTAAATTTCTAGTGAGGCTATGGAGGAAACAAGGGTGTCTGGTGCTTTTTGGGATCTTGGAGTCTGAGATTTTAAAGAAAAATTTAGGTCACCCAGTTATTAGAAACATTATAGCCTAGGAAAAACATTTTGAAAAAATGATTCAATGTTTTTTGTCCCAGTGTCTAGGTCTTCATGTCCGTGTAAATAATGAAGTTTTTTCAAAATGGGAAAATGAATTGTTGATGCATATTTTTTCTAATTGTTCACCATGACAATGCGATGGGGTATTCAGGATAGTGAATGCTGAATGGTTGGAACACGGTTTTGATAACCATGTGGTTGAACCATGAAACCCAGTATATATTGTAAAAATGATAATTTTCTCTTTATTTTTTTAATTCTTCAACCCTCTTCCCTTTTTCTTTTATAAACCCATGGTTTCCACTCTTTCTCTCATATAATTTCCACAAGACTACAACGTAGTTCTTGATTTGATTACTCTTTCAGACATCCAATTGTATTTTTTTATCTCATTTTATATCCACCGATGAGTTATACATTAACATTTCTTCTTTCTCTATTTTTCATGCTATCTGAGACACTAGTTTGGTGTAGGCGCTTCTACCCAATTCTCAAAGAATCTGTCCCTTTTTATATTTTGTTATGATTTTTAATGAATCAGAGGATAACACTAGATGAGTAATACTCTATATGGTCATATTAGTTGGTCTATACCACTTCCCATTAAATCCTAGTGTATATATCTTGTTTTAATTGTGTCACATTCCTATCTTTCTTGTATATTATTTATAAATTAATTAAAACATGAATTAAATGATAAAAGCTTGTTTGAGAAATTCCATGACCCCATTCTTCAAGGATGTAGATTTCAAACCTCCACATAAACCTCCCCGGGGGTGGGTTATACATTTCTACCATTGTTATACCACCCTTGGGTTTTATTAGGATCACTTTTCATAATTTAGAATTGAATTTGGTAATTAAGTGGATTTTTTAATGTTATATATACCTTGTATAACCTTTTCATTAGTATATGATATGTATAAGATGTTGGATCCCTTGGACTATATAGTAACACAATGGGATTAATGAAATGATGAATTAATTGTTTATAATTCCTTATAAAATTCTACTATGTGGATCCCAATTAATTACATTGTTTGATTCGATGGATATTTTTACTCCTCTTATCTTATTTCTTGATTTTCTTGATATATTAGAATGAAATGGAAATTACTACACCTTTAATAATATGAAAATATTGGATTAAGTAGACATTTATACTTATTAGATCCTAGAAACATGTTTTATATTGATTCCTCTAATAATTATACTCCTTGGATCCTTTTTACTTAACTTATTATGATGACTTGGACATTTCAACACCTTGGATCTAGACTACACTGCATACATGGATTTAGTGTACATTTCTACTGCCAGGATATAATTTAACTAGTTTACATGGAATTATTAGATGCCTTGATTATTCATTATCATTTCATATAACTCATTAGGAATCCATGGAAATTTCTACTCCTTGGATATTGTTTACTTCTTTTACTTAGATTATTTGGATTCCATGGACATTACTACTCCTTGGACCTGAGCCCATGTAGTCTTGACACATGATTACATGGTGTAGGTGTTATTATTGATGCTTAATATGTTTTAAAATAGGCATATAATCTATTTTATTGACCAATGTGGTACTTTATAGACTAAAGAGTATCACTTGTACTCTTTTACTTTCACACATGTTAGATCAGAATACCGATTCATCTTACATGAAAAGACTGGACATTATATAGACATCCTTGGTGGTGGCCTAATGAGTGTTATCTCACACCCTATTTGGGAAATACTTGTGTACCTAAACACACTTCATTAATATAGGAAGAGATAGGGCCAAGAAGCATCTTAAAAAGATTGATTGATTTTCATATTAGCAAGGGAGCATATGACTGAGCTATGGACAAGGATACAATCTGGAGATAGTTTCTTTTTAGTATTATTTTTATTTTGATAAAAGTATTTTACTAGATTCCTATTTCCAAGTATTACCCATATATTTTATAGAATTCCATTATCATCATTGTATATGACATTATTGGATGAGATTAACTGGTTATTTATATGGTTGATATTTATTCGTTTGATGCTCAGTTATTTCATATGCTTCCACTATAGTTGGTTTTATTTGAATAACGTCTTACAATATGAAATGAGGGTATAGTATCTCTATTTTTCCACAAAGTACCATCACTGCTATTAGGTATCCTTTGGCATACGCTGATGTATTCTTGAGGCCATGTGTCTCACTTGGTTCGATTACTATTGAGTGAACCAGGTTCAGGATGTCACACATTTTTATTAAATAAGGTTTTTTTTACTTAGTGGTTCGAAATATTATATTCGATATTTGGAATTTTTTTGAATTTTTTAATGGGTTTTCCCTGGGAGTAACTTACTCACATATAAGAAAATGACAAATTTCCTAGGATGGGTCATGTTATTTCAGATTAGACTTATTATAGTTGCCTTGATTTCACCATTGAGTTTTGCACATGATTCTTAATGGTTATTTTTATTATAAATCATTATGCATTGATTGATTTGGAATGGAGGTGTTGTATTATTAATAATTATAGAAACCTCAAGATTTATATTTCATTCATTATTCCATGTGATGTTTATATTACCATGTCCATTGTATGCAACATGTTTTATTTCAATGTTATTATGTCCATGAAATTGTGCTAACATATAATTTATGGAATTAATAAATAATAGGTAGAGATTAAATATACACCACACATCAATTTATAAGGTGTATAGTCCCTTATATATTGGATGTGGTGGTCTATATAGTTCAAACTTCTAAAGATAATTTCCCTATATTTATAAATTAATCATAAAATTTGAATTCTGAACTGAAATGTTGTCATTAAATGGGGATTAAAATTTTAATTTAAAGGTTTTTATAATCTATGAAATGATATTGAAACTATGTATGTTGGAACCCCTATCTTGTAGAAGAGAACTTGACCCTAACCCATCCTAAGTACTGGGAAATAGGCAGTGTCTCTGGATTTCATTTATGGATTGAATGTCACCCAGACCAATCTTTGAAAGAAAAAAATGATGTGTCTCCTATTAGGAAGGATTTTTCTTGTCCTATTTTTATATTTATGTTCTTTGATTCATTCATATGGAATTTGTATAGATATTCCACCTCGACAACCTCTGATCATGCACCAAGAGGGTTGAAATGACCATGCTCTAGAGGTGGTGGGATCCAAGACACTAGTAGAACCTCCAGGAGTTCCTCCTGTAGCATTTCCTATTATACATAACATGGGTGTTGCGGACCAGTTTTGAGAGGGATTAATATGTTTCATGTAGACTATTCAGGGAGCACAGTGACCTACCTCGACTAAGGCAGAGTTGATGTGTGAGTTTTAGTAGTAGTCTTCACCATTATTTTTCTGGGATGGTGGATCATAGGATGCAGAGTCTTGGATAGAGGACATGTTATCAATTTTAAAAAATATTGTGATACCTCCAAATAGGAGAGTGAAGATCTCTATGTATATTACATGGGATTATTCAAGGATATTTTCTTACTTCATTACTCAAACATACTACCAACAGGTTATGTATTCAAGAGAATTTGATACATCCCTTTCTGATTACTTATATCCAGATAAGTAGATGGCCGATACAGCTAGATATTTTATGCATATTTAGTTGGGAACAATTTCCATAATGGACTATTCCACCCACTTTATAGAGCTCTATAATTTCATACATATTACATTTGGTGAAAAGCTATCTAATGATATTTAATTTTAGAATCATCTCATGTATGAAATATGATCATTGGTGTACATAATTAAATATTCTACTAGGTGAGAAATCAAAAATCAGGCATTTATTGTTGAATGTATCTTGATGGAGACTAAGGGTAAAGATTAGGTAATATCATATTCTCCTCCTAGTGGATTAGTGTGAGGTGGTGGGAATATATTCTTTATGGTATCTTGTGAGGGTGATACCATCCAATTAATGAGGGATATTATTTTATTTCTCTATCATTAGTGAGGGAAAAAGGGACACATGATGAGCTAGTGTAGTAGAGACCTAGAGGAGTACCAATTTTGTGGTAGGAAGGTCCATCATTAGTTGTTTTTTAGGTTTGTTCTTCTGATATCCAGTGAAGAGGGCATGCACCTACTCCACGTTTAGGAGTGGGGATAGCATAAACTTATTAAGAAGGGAGATGGTGTGCCACTAATTGATCTTGATCAAGGGACTATCATGGATGTGGTATCTATACATCAAATTCTCAATGATATAAAAGAATGCATCCTCAAGGTAGTCATGATATATCTCATGTATTCAATTCAAACAATATGTATATAGTAAAACTGATACCTAAGGATAAGATTTTCAGACATTCTATAGTGAAATATACTATTTTGGTAGCCTCTGTATTAGAATCTACTCTTTTGGATACATGTGTATTTCATTATTTTATATTTTTACCAGTTTTAGAGATCCATGTGATCAATTTTGTTTTTTCATGTAGCATGTTTCCACTTGACTCTCCATTGGGGATATGGTCAGAGAGTGTATGGTAGTGTAAGGAGTTTTCCCTTGAGTGAGGTGTGTGTTACTTAATGTGGGACCTCTTTTTCCTTGAGATGATATGGTTTGACATCATTCTCAGGGAAAGACTTGTTGGTTCCCTAGAATTTTTACATTGACTATTGTTTATTAATGGTGACTTTCACATCACTAGAATGTGGATGTTTTATTCAAAAGTTGTAATGGTACATTTAGGAGAATTGAACTGGACCTGAGCATTGTGTGCTAGGCAGAATGACAGTCCATATTACAAGCTTATCATTGGATGATCAGGGAACACTTCATCTATACTTCCTTCTAGTTTTCGATCATTTCAGGGATGATTTTTTCAAAAAAAATTGGTATTACCTCTCAAAATAGATGTTGATGTTTCAATGAGTAAATATTTTGAAGCTATACCAGTATCCATTAGTTCTTATAGGATGACTATCACTAACTTTAAGAATCTCAAGAGGTAGCTAGAGGATTTTGAATCTATGATGTTTATACAACCAAGTTTATCTTTGTGGGTTTCACCGATCCTTTTTTCCAAAAAAAAGGAAGATGAAACCCTAAGGATTTGTGTGTATTAACAGAAATTGAACCATTTGATTGTTAAGAAATTTTATCCCTTTCCTCAGTAAGATGATCTATTCAACCGGATCTATAGAGTTTGGGTTTTCTTAACGATTGATCTAATACAGGGTTATTATTAGGTTCATGATTGAAATTCATAAATAGATTATACATATTTTAATAGTATATATTGTCTATATTAGTATTTGGTCTTATAGTTCGGTTGGATGAGAATAACAAAAAAATCATGGAACTAATGAACTGATTATTTCATTCATATCTAGATACATTTGTGGTGGTATTCATGGAATATGTCCTAGTGTATTCTTACACACAACACCCCAATGGAAAAAATCACAATATCATATTGGATACACATAGATAGAATCATCTATATAAAAAGATTTCAATTTCACACTTTTAATATATAATATTCACTTCTTATGTCACATTATCTCATAAAAAATATTATTATTTGAACTAGAGAATGTCATAGATATAGTTTCCTGATAGCATCCCAAGAACATATTTGATATACTAAGATTCATGGGGATGTTATGTTATTATAGGTGTTTTATAAAATAATAATCAAGAATATAATAACCTATTTGGTTCTTGAGAAATAATGGTGTGATGTTTGTATGTTCAGACACCAGTAAGACATCTCTTCATGATCTGAAAGGGAGATTGACTTGAACATCGATCTTATTTATTTTTTATCCAAGAAAAAGATATATAGTATATTGTGATGCATCAATTATTTTACTTGGAGTAGTTATAAAGTATGAGGAATGAGTTTTGGAAAACGAGTCTCGTCAGTTAAGGCCATGTGAGAGTAATTACCCAACGAACAATCCTGAGTTAGTTGTTTTTGTTTATTCCCTTTGCTGTAATAGGAATTATTTGTTGGGAAAGCATTTTGTGGTGTTTATAGAAAAAAAACCCCTCAATTACAACATTAAACAATGTGAATTGAATATTTTGAAATGAAGCTGAGTTAAATACCTTAATTACTTCGACTTCAAGATTACTTATATTGCGAGGAAGGGAAATACAGTTATTGATGCTTGAATTTGGAGGACCCAGACATAGGTATCTTAGTAGGCCATTAGTGAGTGGTAGTTTATGGACTAGTTTATAGAGATTTGTATGGAGGTTCATAACCATTATAGATGTTTTTTACTCACGCCATTGTGAGTTACCTTTTCACTTTTGGAGAGAGTGAAGATGAGTCAATAATCTGAATCCAAGGGCTTGGTCCAATAAAAAAATAATGGTCGGTGAGGACCCAAATCCTATTTAGATCATTGATGAATATGATATATTATGCATCCATGTATGTATCTGGGTTTCTATAGATGTTTTGAGATGAATTTATGTGATAGTGTCATGCCATTATATGGGTTGTACTTCCCAGTCATACAAATATGTATCGTGACATATGTTGTCAATACTGGTTTTTGGGGATGAATCATATAATTAATGGGTTTATTACTTGGTGCTCCAACTATCTGCTAGTAAAGGGCTAACACTAGTGATGATATGGGTTTTTGTAGTTGTTACTGATTATTGAGTGGAAATGGGATGATGTCACCATGGATTTAATGATGAGACTTCCTACATCATGTGGGGGAAGTGAAGAAATATGGATTTTCATAGAGAGTTTGACAAAGGACTCCAATTTTATACCTATTTGGAATAATCATTCAATTGATGAGATTGAGAAGATCTACATTCATGAGACCGGATATAAGGCCACAGCCTTAAACCTTACTTAATCTTGAGTTATTACAAGATTACACATTGAGGATCTTTTCGGGTTTAGAGTTTTAGAGAATTAGATCATAAAACATGCATTACATTCCACATATAAACAAAGTGGTTACAGAAAGATAGTATTCTTCATTCCCATCAATGGAAACACATTTAAAATAAAACATGGATTATTTCTTGACACATCCTTGACTCTATCATCTTATCATGTACCATTCCCTTGACCTGTGAAAAACATTTCAAAAACTTGGGATGAGCATAAAAACTCAGTACGGGTTATAAAAAAACATGGAAAGGAAACATGAGTTCATATATACATAAGAATGAAATCATACTTTACCCATAAAACATAGGCACTTTAACATACCTCATAAAATCATGAATAAATCATAGAAATCATAAGACATAAAGGTAACTTGAGGCATTCATAACATTCTTACGTAGGGAGTAACCCTCTTGGTTACATTTGGAATACCCATCACAGTATATTCCCTAAAATCTTTTCGGAGAAACCTTAACGTTTCACTCCTTTGCGTTACCCAATGCATTGGAGAGCTATAACGGGCTCACCCACCCTTAGTTTATCACGGAACCATCCGTCTTCATAATAATGCCCAAGAACCATAACATAATCATATCACATAAAACATGCATAAAGGAAACATAAAATTTCCACATTTCAATCACGAGATATCAATACAACACATTGATATAAAAACATTATGAAAACCATTTTCAATACTAAAATAAAAGAAAAGTAAAACATGGTATTTATTTTTCTTCTAAAAAGAAGGTATGGCTTGTAGAGGAAGCCGAAACTCAAATAACAGTCACGATGGTGGAGAAGTCGTTGTCGCCGCATACGTACGACAAAAACATTCCCTTTTGTCGTTTAGTAAACGCTTCATATAAAAAAGATTCCTTTTGAATAAACGTAAAAGTCAAAGTGGTTTATACACCGTATAAAAAAAAGTTGTGTATAAAATAAAATATGCCTCAACGAAAGGAGATTGAGACGAAGTCCCATACCTCATATCCGAATTGACCCGACCGTTCTTTAATATCCTGAATAATAAAATTGAGTTAATCTCTACTTTCTTATGAATCTTTTTCAAGTTCATTATTCCTTTTATACCATGTTATGAACATCATGTAATCAGTTAAGTTAATAATGTTCATTTTGTCAGTATTTGGTTCTTAAGTCAAAAATAGACTTCTTACACTTACATGTTATTGATTTGGTAAAAGGTTAATTATATCCAGAATGGTATTCATGATGTAGATATCATATATGTCATATATATCCAGTACATACATGCATTTATAATATTACATAATCATTTATAGGTAAGAAATGAAATGCACCGTTCATGGAGACGGTAAGCCGTACGTATGCATGAACGCTACTTCCATTTCTATTTCATATTTTATGGAATGGAATCATAATGATATAAGAGTATGTTATAATTCCAGTATAATAACATATATAATATCATTAACTTTATCCTTTACACATCCCACATATGGTATTAACGAATCAAATCACTCTCAGGGGCGGTAGTCCGCACTTCCTAAAATGAAGATATCGTGTTTACCCATAATGGAAACCATAAAGGTATGCCGAAAATGAAAAAAAACAGAAGCTTAAGGAAAACATAAACAAATTATATATCATATATAAAAATAGTGACATCATAATGGCCACCTTTGAAGGTGTTAAATGAGTATTGAACAATCATCGTTTCGGGAGGCAGAATTTTTCCATCCACAGAAACCGTATGTTATTTAACCATTTGATGTAGTTGTGTGAGAGTGTAGCTCAAATATATCTTATAACAACATCCTAGTATATTTAAGATACTGGTGTTGTTACAAAATAAGTAAATAAAAAGAGTTTAGGGGGTTGGAGAAGCAAAATAAAACAAATGAACATGAGAGAATGAATTACCTTAAAAAGTGTAACTCCTTTTGATTTGAGCCTAAAGGCTTCCTTTGAAAGGCTTATTCCCAAAGGGAATCCTCTAGGATGAGGAGAGGGATGTGGAGAGAGTAAATGGGCAGGTTTTGGCCGAGCCAAAGGCTTGAGAAGTGTGTGAAATGATGTAGAGGTGGGGGCCTTTTATAAGAGGAGAGGAGGGGCACTTTTGGAAAGTAAAGAAATATTATGTTATTTGAAAATGTGTTTCGGTTTTAAAAGGTCCCACATTGATATAATTCGTGGATAAGGTGATAAGGCTTCGAAATACACTCATACAATAAGTTTTGGACATGTGTAGTTCATAGATTTTACATTATCCTTCCATTTTATTTAAATCGTCAAATAATGATGTCATCGCTGCATCATTATTATGTCATAAATAATTTAATTTATTTAATGTCTAAAAATTATAAAAAAAATACTATGATGTAGGAAATCGTTTTATCCTTCCAATGACTATTTATAATAAAAAATCTGATCTTTATAACCCCTTGTAAAAATTGTTTTCGTAAAACATCTCTTGTTTGTGTCATTTTTACTTTAACATTTAATAAAAGGTTATTTATGTCATTTCCAAACCAAAGTGTCTCCATGGGGTCCCAAGTTTACCCATGGCTTTTCTTGGTCGGCCATGACACAACCAATAAGGTTGGGACATGTTTCTAGGTCATTCCTATTATTAAAGCATTATTTATACCTTAAACTACCCTAATTACCACTAATCGGGATTAAGAACTTAATAAGTTACTATTCACCAGAAAAATATTATAATCTCATTGAACCACATTTTACTTCTTAATGACAACCATGTATGTCAGATTTTCAAAATTCAATACACATTAGTGGTAAACTTTTATTTAACTGAAAAATCAGTTTTCTTGATTACCACTTAGTGGTTTCACTATTCATCAAAAATTGAAGTTTTTCAGAAAATTACAAAAAATTCACCCTAAGCTATATTTGATATTACAAATTAAAAAATTAAGTCTATTTTACAAAATTCAAATCATATAAGTCACATTAATTAATTTAATAATTAATTCCCGCTACCAGAGAAAATAGCGTGTTTTTACAAAACAATAAGTATCAAAAGATTGACACCAGTTTAAGTCTAATTTCAAAGTGAAATTGTTTCCAATGACCACCATTGGATTAAATGGTAAAAATTATATTCTAATTTCACTTCAAAACCAATTCAAAACATAATCTAATCATATAAATAAATTAGATTAAAAAGTAGTTCTGATGTAAAATGCAATATTTTTCACTATTCATTAAAAATGAACATTGTCAGAAAAATACAAAAAATTCACACAAGGTAAATTTTGATGTCCCAATCATAAAGAATAAGTTTATTTTAACGAACATAGTTTATAAAATTGTCAAAAGATAGATTCAAAAATGGTTTTCCATCAAAAGGCAGTAAAACAATCTTTTAAGAATATTAGTGTATTCCATGCATAAGATTGTATTTATTTTC
This sequence comes from Viscum album, assembly GCA_963277665.1. Taxonomy (NCBI): domain Eukaryota; kingdom Viridiplantae; phylum Streptophyta; class Magnoliopsida; order Santalales; family Viscaceae; genus Viscum; species Viscum album. The sequence goes on along the minus strand of OY728155.1, from coordinate 436,966,555 downwards.
ATTTTAAGCCTCTATAACACTATCTTAATCATTAAAATACATAGATAAAAATATCTATTATTCATTACTTACTTGGGATGTTACATCCTTCCCCCCTTTAGAAAATTGTGTCCCCGCAATTTATTTACTTATCGAATAAATGTGGGTACTTATCCCTCATTGCATTTTCAGATTCCCATGTTGCCTCTTCAATCATGTGGTTTTTCCACAAAACCTTTACCTGGTGAATCACCTTATTCCATAACACTTGCTCCCTGTGGTCAAGAATCTGGACCGGTTGTTCCTCATAAGATAGGTTCTCTTCCAGCTGAACTACCTCTGGACTCAAAACATGAGATGGATCTGGCATATACTTTCTCAACATCGAAATGTGAAAAACATTTTGTACCTGAGATAAAATCGGAGGTAAAGCCACTCTGTATGCAACTGATCCAACTCTCTCCAGAATTTCGTATGGTCCAACAAACCATGGACTCAACTTTCCTTTCTTACCAAATCTCATCACGCTTTTCCAAGGAGAAACCTTGAGAAAAACATGATCACCTACCTCGAAAGATAGATCCTTCCTCCTGTTATCAGCATAACTCTTCTGCCTGCTCTGAGCTGTTCTCATCTGTTTCTGAATCAGCTGAACTTTTTCTGCCATCTCTTCTACCAATTCTGGTCCCATCAACTTTCTTTCACCCGCTTCATCCCAGAAAGATGGAGTTCGACACCGCTTCCCATATAATTCCTGAAATGGTGCCATCTGTATACTGGAATGAAAACTGTTATTATATGAAAACTCAACCAAAGAAAGATGTTGGTCCCAACATCCCTGATAATCCATAGAACAAGCTCGTAGCATATCCTCCAATGTCTGAATTGTTCGTTCTGACTGCCCATCTGATTGAGGATGAAAAGCTGTACTAAAATTTAATTCAGTACCCAACGACTTCTGAAGGCCTTTCCAAAAGTTAGAAGTAAACCTGGGATCACGATCCGATACAATGTAGAGAGGAACTCCATGTAACCTGACTATCTCTTTAAGATACAAACGGGAAAGTTGATCAAGAGAGAAAGTATCTCGGATAGCAAGGAAATGAGCAGATTTGGTCAAGCGATCAACAATAACCCAGATTGCATTATTACCTCGAGATGTCTTCGGTAATCCAACAACAAATTCCATGGATATATTCTCCCATTTCCACTCTGGAACTGGTAAAGGCTGAAGCATCCCTTTCGGTAACTGCCGCTCTGCTTTAACCTGCTGACAAGTCAAACACTTCACAGTAAAATCAGCAATATCTCTTTTCATTCCATCCCCCCAGTAATACTCCCGCATATCTCTATACATCTTAGTACTGCCCGGGTGAACTGAAAATGGAGAACTATGAGCTTCACATAACAAATATCTCTTCAACTGTGAATCACAAGGAACACACAATCTCTTCCCAAATCTCAAAACACAATCACTATCAATGTTGAATTCAGGCAACATACCTTTCTGAACTAGCTCTACCTTTTTCTGCAACTCACTGTCTTGCTTCTGTGCTTGCTTGATTCTATCTGATAGATATGATCTCACTGATACCTGAAACAAAACAGAAGGACTTCCTGCACCAACAACTTCTATGCCAAAGTTCATCAAATCCTTAACCAAAGGATCACGTTCCAAACGCAACATTGTTAATGAAGCATTACTTTTTCGACTCAAAGCATCAGCCACTTTATTTGCTTTTCCCGGATGGTAATGAATTGTACAATCATAATCCTTGATTAATTCTAGCCATCTCCTTTGTCTCATGTTTAACTCTTTCTGAGTGAATATATACTTTAAACTTTTGTGATCGATATATATTTCACACTTTACTCCATACAAATGATGCCTCCAAATTTTTAAAGCAAAAACAACAGCAGCTAATTCCAAATCATGTGTAGGGTAATTTACCTCATGAGTTTTCAACTGTCGTGAAGCATAAGCAATTACCTGATCATTCTGCATTAGGACGCAACCAAGTCCTTTCAATGAAGCATCACTGTATATAACAAACTCACCATTCCTGGAAGGTAGTTCCAAAACTGGAGCATTCACCAAACTTCTTTTCAATTCCTGAAAACAATCGTCACATTCTTTTGTCCAGATAAACTTAACACCCTTCCGAGTTAGCTTAGTCATTGGACAAGATAACCGTGAAAAATTTCTAACAAACCTTCGATAATAGCACACCAAACCAAGGAAGCTACGAATCTCGGTTACATTTGTTGGTCTTGGCCATTCTTCCACAACTTTTGTTTTTGCAGGATCAAAAGTTATTCCATCTTTAGAAACAATGTGACCAAGGAAAGAAATTTGTTGCAACCAAAACTCACACTTTCTAAATTTTCCATACAATTTCTTTTCTTTTAAGGTTTGCAAGATAACCCTTAAATGTTTTTCATGCTCCTATTTACTTTTAGAAAACACCAAAATATCATCAATGAAAACCACCACAAACTTATCCAAGAACTCATGGAAAATTCTATTCATTAAGTCCATGAATACAGTAGGTGCATTGGTTAGCCCAAAAGGCATTACTACAAATTCATAATGGACATATCTCGTACGGAACGCGGTCTTCGGAATATCTGCCTCCTTTACCTTCAGCTGATGGTACCCCGATCTCAAGTCAATCTTTGAAAAAACTAAGCTCCCTGGAGCTGATCAAACAAATCATCGATATGAGGCAAAGGATATTTGTTCTTAACAGTGATATTATTCAAGGATCTATATTCAATGCAAAGTCTCATAGAACCATCTTTCTTTTTAACAAATAAAACAGGAGCACCCCATGGTGATGTGCTAGGTCTAATGAAACCTTTCTCTAATAAATCTTGCAATTTCTCCTTCATCTCTAAAAGTTCAATTTGTGCCATTCGATAAGGGGGTTTTGAAATTGGCTTAGCATCAGGAACTAAGTCAATATTAAAATCAACTTCCCGATCTGGTATTATTCCAGGAAACTCATCAGGAAAAACATCAGGATACTCATTTACCACTGGCACATCATTAATCTGAACAGTTCCTTTATTTTCAATGACGTGTGCAAGGTAACATTCATTTCCATCTTTCACAAGTTTCTCGGACTCTTGATATGTTATCAAAAGTAAGGGTTCATTCTTGTAAACAAACTGAAAGTCTTTCTGAAAAGAAACTTCTTTAGCTCTACAGTCAATCTTAGCATGGTAAATAGAGAGCCAATCCATACCCAGGATAACATCAAACTCTACTAGAGGTATAACAATAAGGTTTGCAAGTAGGTTCTTTCCACAGATAAGGATAGGAAGATTCTTATAAATTCTTTTTGCCTCAACATTCCCCCCAAGTGTTTTTACCAAAAGTTCAGAAGTCATTTCTTGAGATGGTATTCCCATTTTACTAGAAAAGGTTTCAGAGATGAAAGAATGTGTAGACCCCGAATCAAACAACACACTGGCATAATCTGAAAAAACAAACAAAGTACCTGATACAACTTCATTTGATGGCCCGACATCTACTGAAGTAGTTGCAAAGGATTTCACCACCCCTTTCTGCTTGTAGTCTAACTGCTTCCCATCACTCAAGCTCCTTGTAGGACACTCGTTTGCATAGTGACCCATCTCATTGCACTTATAACATTTCACTAACTGTAAATCAAATTTGTTCTTACCTTCACCTTGATCCTTTTCAGTGAAATCATGAGCCTTATGTCCCATCTTACCACATCGGTAGCACTTCCCAGAATTCAGAAGACATTCCCCAGCATGCCTTTTCCCACATTTATCACAAACTGGAAACTTAGTTCTCTTACCATCAGACTTTTTTGAAGAATTTTTACCTTTCTCCTGCCACCTCGGTCTCTTATTTTGCTGGTTGTTATAGAAAACTTGGTCATCGGCAAACTCCATTTCCACCTTCTCAGCACATCGAACAAGCTTTTCATAACTTTTAAACTCACGAGAAGCTAATGCCCTTCGATATTTTGGCTTTAATCCTGAGTAAAAACGATTGATTTTACTATCAAGGTCCCAGATAAAATTTGGAGCATACCTTGCCAATCGAGTGAACCTTTCTTCATAGGCAGCCACTGAGTCTTCCTCTTGCCTCAATTCCAAGAATTGCTTTTCCATCCTAAGTTGAACAACCTTAGGAAAATATTTCTCAAGAAACATACCTTTTAATTCATCCCAGTCAAGAGCATCAATCTCATCGACGTCCCTGATATTTTTAACCATAGACCACCACTGATCTGCTTTACCCTCCAAACGTTAAATAGCAAGACTAGCCTTTTGATTGTCTGAACACCCCATGACATCAAAAATCTTCTCCAGTGCTTTAATCCACCCTTCATCTAGCACAGGGTCAGATGATCCTCTGAATGATGGTGGATGTTGCCTCATGAAATGTTCCACCACTGACATGTTCCTCTGTGGTTGATCTGGCTGATCTCGTGCATGGATACCACGGCCATTTATCGCTTGAGTCAACTGCGCCATTACTGCAACAAACTGTTCAGTTCCAATTCCGACCATTTCTGGATGCTGATTCGGAAGGTTATTTCCTTCTGTATGCCTTCCCAGCACTTCTTCCCTGTTTCCTCTGCGGAAAACCATTCTGAAAAAACATGTCTTAGATGAAGCAACATGGTAATCTTTAAATGCTATACCATTTCAAAAAAAATATTTTTGGATAATCATTTAATAGAATTATAACTCCTAAAGTAATCTAAACCGACCTCTGATACCAACTATAAGGCCCCAGCCTTAAACCTTACTTAATCTTGAGTTATTACAAGATTACACATTGAGGATCTTTTCGGGTTTAGAGTTTTAGAGAATTAGATCATAAAACTTGCATTACATTCCACATATAAACAAAGTGGTTACAGAAAGATAGTATTCTTCATTCCCATCAATGGAAACACATTTAAAATAAAACATGGATTATTTCTTGACACATCCTTGACTCTATCATCTTATCATGTACCTTTCCCTTGACCTGTGAAAAACATTTCAAAAACATGGGATGACCATAAAAACTCAGTATGGGTTATAAAAAAACATGGAAAGGAAACATGAGTTCATATATACATAAATATGAAATCATACTTTACCCATAAAACATAGGCACTTTAACATACCTCATAAAATCATGAATAAATCATAGAAATCATAAGACATAAAGGTAACTTGAGGCATTCATAACATTCTTACGTAGGGAGTAACCCTCTTGGTTACGTTTGGAATACCCATCACAGTATATTCCCTAAAATCTCTTCGGAGAAACCTTAACGTTTCACTCCTTCGCGTTACCCAATGCATTGGAGAGCTATAACGGGCTCACCCGCCCTTAGTTTATCACGGAACCACCCGTCTTCATAATAATGCCCAAGAACCATAACATAATCATTTCACATAAAACATGCATAAAGGAAACATAAAATTTCCACATTTCAATCACGAGATATCAATACAACACATTGATATAAAAACATTATGAAAACCATTTTCAATACTAAAATAAATGAAAATTAAAACATGGTATTTATTTTTCTTTTAAAAAGAAGGTATGGCTTGTAGAGGAAGTCGAAACTCAAATAACGGTCACGACGGCGGAGAAGTCGTTGTCGCTGCATACGTACGACAAAAACATTCCATTTTGTTGTTTAGTAAATGATTCGTATAAAAAATATTCCTTTTGAATAAATGTAATAGTCAAAGTGGTTTATACACTGTATAAAAGAAAGTTGTGTATAAAATAAAATATGCCTCAATGAAAGGAGATTGAGACGAAGTCCCATACCTCGTATCCGACTTGACCCGACCGTTCTTTAATCTCCTGAATAATAAAATTGAGTTAATCTCTACTTGCTTATGAATCTTTTTCAAGTTCATTATTCCTTTTATACCATGTTATGAACATCATGTAATCAGTTAAGTTAATAATGTTCATTTTGTCGGTATTTGGTTCTTAAGTCAAAAATAGACTTCTTACACTTACATGTTGTTGATTTGGTCAAAGGTTCATTATATCCAGAATGGTATTCATGATTTAGATATCATATATGTCATATATATCCAGTACATACATGAATTTATAATATTACATAATCATTTAGAGGTAAGAAATGAAATGCACCGTTCATGGAGACGGTAAGCCGTACGTACGCATGAACGCTACTTCCATTTCTATTTCGTATTTTCTGGAATGGAATCATAATGATATAAGAGTATATTATAATTCCAGTATAATAACATATATAATATCATTAACTTTATCCTTTACACATCCCACATATGGTATTAACGAATCAAATCACTTTCAGGGGGCGGTAGTCCGCACTTCCTAAAATGAAGATATCGTGTTTACCCATAATGGAAACCATAAAGGTATGCCGAAAATGAAAAAAAAACAGAATCTTAAGGAAAACATAAAAATATTATATATCATATATAAAAATAGTGACATCATAATGGCCACCTTTGAAGGTGTTAAATGAGTATTGAACAATCATCGTTTCGGGAGGCAGAATTTCGCCATCCACGGAAACCGTATGTTCTTTAAACATTTGATGTAGTTTTGTGAGAGTGTAGCTCAAATATATCTTATAACAACATCCTAGTATATTGAAGATACTGTTGTTGTTACAAAATAAGTAAATAAAAAGAGTTCAGGTGGTTGGAGAAGAAAAATAAAACAAATGAACACGAGAGAATGAATTACCTTAAAAAGTGTAACTCCTTTTGATTTGAGCCTAATGGCTTCCTTTGAAAGGATTCTGCCCAAAGGAAATCCTCTAGGATTAGGAGAGGGATATGGAGAGAGTAAATGGGCAGGGGTTGCCTGAGCCAAAGGCTTGAGAAGTGTGTGAAATGAGGTAGAGGTGGGGGCTTTTTATAAGAGGAGAGGAGGGGCACTTTTGGAAAGTAAAGAAATATTACTTTATTTGAAAATGTGGTTCGGTTTTAAAAGGTCCCACATTGATATAATTCGTTGATAAGGTGATAAGGCTTCGAAATCCACTCATCCAATAAGTTTTGGACTTGTGTAGTTCATAGATTTTACATTATCTTTCCATTTTATTTAAATCGTCAAATAATGATGTCATCGCTGCATCATTATTATGTCATAAATAATTTAATTTATTTAATGTCTAAAAATTATAAAAAAACTACTATGATTTAGGAAATCTTTTTAGCTTTCCAATGACTATTTATAATAAAACATCTGATCTTTATAACCCCATGTAAAAATTGTTTTCGTAAAACATTTCTTGTTTGTGTCATTTTTACTTTAACATTTAATAAAAAGTTATTTATGTCATTTCCAAACCAAAGTGTCTCCATGGGGTCCCCAAGTTGACCCATGGATTTTCTTGGTCGGCCACGACACAACCAATAAGGTTGGGACATGTTTCTAGGTCATTTCCTATTATTAAAGCATTATTTATACCTTAAACTACCCTAATTACCACTAATCGTGATTAAGAACTTAATAAGTTACTATTCACCAAAAAAATATTATAATCTCATTGAACCACATTTTACATATTAATGAAAACCATGTATGTCGTATTTTCAAAATTCAATACACATTAGTGGTAAACTTTTATTTAACTGAAAAATCAGTTTTCTTGATTACCACTTAGTGGTTTCACTATTCATCAAAAATTGAAGTTTTTCAGAAAATTACCAAAAATTCACCCTAAGCTATATTTGATATTCCGAATTCAAAAATGAAGTCTATTTTACAAAATTCAAATCATATAAGTCACATTAATTAATTTAATAATTAATTCTTGCTGCCAGAGCAAATAGCGTGTTTTTACAAAACAATAAGTATCAAAAGATTGACACCAGTTTAAGTCTAATTTCAAAGTGAAATTATTTCCAATGACCACCATTGGATTAAATGGTAAAAATTATATTCTAATTTCACTTCAAAACCAATTCAAAACATAATCTAATCATAAAAATAAATTACATTAAAAAGTAGTTCTGATGTAAAATGCAGTATTTTTCACTATTCATTAAAAATGAACATTGTCAGAAAAATACCAAAAATTCACACAAGGTAAATTTTGATGTCCCAATCATAAAGAATAAGTTTACTTTTACAAACATAGTTTATAAAATTGTCAAAAGATAGATTCAAAAATGGTTTTCCATCAAAAGGTAGTAAAACAATCTTTTAAGAATATTAGTGTATTCCATGCATAAGATTGTATTTATTTTCATTTTAAGCCTCAATAACACTATCTTAATCATTAAAAGACATAGATAAAAATATCTATTATTCATTACTTACTTGTTATGTTACACCGGACACCATTATAGTGTTCCACATTCTATCACACCTAGATGATACACTCGTTTCAAGTTGGAATTCTTGGAGGGGTTGCATAAGGCACTAGTTTTATAGGTACTGTAGGGTATAGACTATCACCCATAGACTAATGGTCAGTCTTGGAATACAATAAAAGTTTTCTAGGACATGAAATGATTATACATTATTTATTTTATAGGTTCTTGGGAGAAAAACATACCACTTAAGGAATTTTATTAGAATAACATCTTTTAGGAAACCATATAGATATTTCCTTATGTGTACCTATATAATGGGTCATGTTTTTCACCCCCTATACTAGTTAGAGGAAGGATAGGAAATGGAATTGGGTACCCATATTATTCAAGAGACTTTTGTTCATATTCATCTTATTAAGAAAAATATGTCTATATATCGGTCTATAAAAAATTTATATGTTGATCATCACTATCAACCACTAGAGTTCAAGGTGTGGATTTGAGTTTTCTTACATTGGTCACCTAGACTAGGGAATAGACATATTCATAAATAAGGGAATCTATTGCCTTGTTATGTAGGACCCTTTGAGATTATGGAGAGATTCCGGCTAATATCCTATCGATTAAAGTTACCTATAATGTACTAGGACATGCATGATGTGTTCCATATATCTCATATTCTCTTATATAATTCTTATCTATCACATATTCTTCAGCCAAATGAGGTTTAGTTAGCGGTATATGTGTCCTTTTAGGGGAATCCTATTCTTATTTCTGATCATGGTTCAAATGTTCTCCAAGGTCAGTCAATACCTCTTGTGTGGGTACTATGGAAGCACGTCCCTGTATGAGAAGTGACTTGGGAGTGTAAGGCTATCGTACATGACTAGTTGTTGGAATTATTGTTTGATAGGGCATTTACGCCCTTGGAAGGAAAATTCATGGATAAATTTCATTAAGGGGTTATATTTTATTATCCTGATTTTTCTGTGTGGTATGATACCTTTTTATTTTCCTTTTAACTCTTTGATTTCATCCCAATGTAAATTCTTGGTGAGTCTATGGAGGAAACAGGGTTGTTCAAAGCTTTTTGGGAGCCTAAATCCTAATATGTTGGAGAATGTAGTTTGGCCTCATGGTTTTTAGAAACATTTTGTGGTGGTCCAACCCACTATTTTGGGCCCAATGGTTAGATGAAACTTTGAAATAGAGGTTGCACACTCATGACTGTGCTACAGAGTTTTTAATAAAGTAAAAATGTATATTCATCGCATGGTTTGAATACCCATATTCCATGAACATGTGATAGGGTATTTGGGATACTTAAGGGAACAATCTTGGTGAACGACTTGTCCAACCATGTGGACAAACCTTTTTACATAGTATCCAATGGTAAAACACCCATTTTGACTCTAATTATTTAAAACTTTGAACCATCTTCCTCTTTCCTTTTCTATAATTGTTTCCACTTCTGCTTTCCCAATTTTAGTTCCAAAATCCTCCTACCCCGGATTTAATGTAGTTTCTTCATCCAATGTTTGATTCAAGAGTAGTCCATCTTGTTGTATATCCATCATTGAGTTCTATACTCACCTTTCTATTTTTTATTGATATTAGATATTCTATTTTTTTTCTAGATCTTATTCTCTATTTTTAGTGGGGGGGTCATCCTTTATTCAATTTTTTTATAATATTGATTGAATTGGAGTTTCAAACTTGATTAGTACTCCTACACATTCATAAGTTTGGTGACTTATACCTTTCCCCAAAAGACTCACTATTTATAGATTATTTTCATTGTGTCGCACACTGGATGTTCCAAATGATTCCATATAAATTATTTGATCCCTGAATTAATTGATAAAAACATGTTTAAGATATGAAATGACACCATTATTCAAGTATGGAGGTATCTGAACTCAACCCGAACCTCTCATGGGGTGGGTTTTACCTTTTTAACATTATTATATCTCCCTCATGGTGTGTTGGTCTCACATTTCATAATTGATAATTAAATGTGGTAATTAAGATGATAGTTTAAGGTTATAAGTATCTTGTATCACCATATCATTTTTATATTAAAGATAAAAATTATTTAATCACTTGGATTGTATATGATTTGGAATAGATTAATGCAATGATGAATGAATGGGTTTATATGACATTGACATTTATAGCCCATGGATCCCAATTAACTAGAAAAATTGGATGTCATGGACTTTTCTACTCCTTTGATTTGATTACATGATTTCAATGATATATTGTGTCACGTTGGAAAATACTATTCTTTAGAGCTGTTGAAACTATAGTATTCCTTGCAAATTTATACCCTTGGATTCTGGATACATGGATTATATGGATGCCTTGGAAATTTATACTCCTTGGAAATGATCTAATTAGATTATTTGGATTCCTTGTACATTTCAACTCCATGGATCTTATCTACACATATTAATTGGATTCCCTTGACATTTATACTCCAAGGATATTATTAACCTGTTTACATGACATGATAAGATTTCTTGGAAATTTATAATCATTTGATATTCCACATAAGGATGTAATTTCCATTTCTACTCCTTGGATCCTATTTACAGATCAGACTATGCATATTAGGTTTCCTTGGGATTTAAAACTCTTTGGAGCCTATCCTATGTAGTCCTTACACATTATTACATGGTCTAGGAAATTTTTATTGATTACTAATATGATTTATAGATAGACTTATGATTTATTTTTTTGATCACAATGATAATTGAAATACTGGATAACATTAGATATATTATTTTACAAGCACACCTATTATATTTTTACAATACATCAGATAATATGTACCGACTAGACCTGATATAGAAACCATTGGAGGTGGAATATTGAGTGTTATCTTACACCTGGTTTAGGCCTCCATTAGGTACCTAGATATATTTCCAGGATGCGATTAGAGATAGGGGAAAGGGACTTCTTGTAAATTCTTTATTGGTTGTGTGTTGTTGCTAGGTGGCACATGACTGGGCTATGGCTCCTGGTGCTATTAGTGGATAGTTATTTTTGGAACTTTTATAAATTTCATACATGTATCATACTGGATTCAGGTTTCCATGTATTACGAATCTTCTCTTTAGAATTCATTGATCATCATTGTACACCACATTGTTCGATGAGATTTACCTGGTTGTTTATAAGATAGATGTTTATTTTTCCATCGCTCATTTATTTCATATGATTCAACTATTTTTTATTTTTATTTTAACGTTTTTGGGTTGTCTGACCTTGATAGTATATTCTCCCCACTATTCCACTATGGACCCTCACTGATAGTCAGCAACCTCTTACATATCGGAAGGCACAATTGAGGCCATGTTTCAAACAGGTTTAGTTGCTATTGAGAGAACCATGTTGGGAAATAAAAAAATAAAATATAAAGTATTCATTATGTTGAATAAATTAATATTTTCACAATAGAGTTAAATATGAATTTTTGTAACATAATGAAATAAAATTATGTTATCACAAACCCTTAAATTAGTCTTAATTTGTTATACACATTCCATTAACATCCTAAATTACAAATTAAGTTATTAATATGAATTTTTAGGATCTTTAAACATATATATTTCAATTTCTAAGGACCATTTAGTATCATATGTTATTTATTTATTATATAATTGTTTTTTATGTATGTTATTTGAGGTTTTCTTGTCAATTTCTACGTAACTAATTATTTGTGTTAGTCGTGGTTAAAGGTGTTATATTATAACTTCATAATATCCATAATTGTATGGTTTTATTTAATCTATTATTATATTAGAATAAAATTTATATTTTTGTATAGGTTTTTTAAATGAAATTAGATTTTAAAAAGTAGTTGAATATGTTCATTTTTTGTTGTTAAGTTTACTATGAATGTTTATTATTAATATAACTTATAGAATATACAATATTTTCTTTATATAATATCAATAGTTTCATAATAACAAATTTCTAGTATGAATAAAATTTTAATATCATCCATGCCAGGTGGTGATGAAAAAAACATTGTATATTCATGAATGTGGTAGTCCACTCAAGCACACAATCTGTATTATTTTATTTTTTCAAGTGGATTGGATGGAATTAATAAAGGTTATTACATTAATATAATAACACTAATACGTACTAATGGTATTTTGGACAGTATAATAATATATTTATATTAGTTTTGGATGATACATATTAATACGAAATGAATAAGAATTGAGTGACGCATAATTTGGGACATTGAACAATCTCTTGAAAGTTTCCTTTGAACTGAACGGATTTTTCTACGTTATGTTGATAAGGGTATTTAGGTCTTGCAAGGGAATTATAGGAAAATAAAATTTCAACAGGTTGGAAACTTCTAAGGGTATGTGTAAATTTTAGAAGGGGAATGTTATCCCCTGTTATAAGTGATGAAGATTGATTTTTTGTGAACACAAATTATATTTGAATAATTTAAGGAAGAATTTCAAGGTTTTGTTGTTCTAAAAGTGATATATAATGGAGTTTGTAGTGGTATAGGGTATATAAATCCTCCACCAAATTTTTTACCACATGTTATATACATGTTTCAATCCTTTTACCACTTGATTTTTATATTTTAATTTTTTTTGTTTATAACTCACTAACTAGTTTTTACCATAGTAGTTTATATTTTTATAAAAAATATATTATGTATCCCTTTTAACCAATTTTTTTGATTTAACCTTAATTTATTTTCTATATAGTCAAATTAAATTTATAGACAATATAAAACAGACTGTTAAATTAAAATAATTAATTTAAATAAAATATACATTGTAGAAAAATGTTGTTTTATCAATATAAGAAATACGCTGATATTTTTTGAAATATATTATTTGAATAAATTTATTTTATTAATATCTATGGTCATATGAAACAACCATTGTAAAAACCCATCATAAAATATTTGAATATTATAATTTTATGCCATCTCCTAGCCCTTGGATTATTAGATAAAATATGAATAACTAAATATTGGAAATTTGTGGCATATATATTTATAAAATTAATTCATTGGTTATAAATTAATTAGAAATTATAAAAATCGTCTGAAATAAAAGAAATGTTTTTCTAATAAAAATATTTTTTATTGGTGATATATTTTTATCCTACAAAATTAAATTTAATAATATTTTTGAATTATTTTAGCTAAATTTATATATAATATATTATATAAAATTATTTAAATATTCACATAATTGTCATGAGATTAAAATATATATGGTTTTATGCATAAAAACATTATTTTTATAAAATGTAATTTGATGCATTTTACGTAATTATATTAAAATTAATTTACTAAAAATATAGGTATTCAATTTTATAAAATTAACTTAATACATATAATTTGGAGTGTCAAATTTGGTAAGTAGGGTACTTTTATTTTTGGTCAATATGAATAGTATTTGTGGTAAAATTTATCCCCTTGGTAAAGTGTACATCGAGTAATTCTTGGTTAAAACTATCTGATAAGACTGTAATTTTTCATCTTTATTCTTATTTTATTATTTTAATTCGACCATTGTAAACTTATTCTTGAAAATTAATTGTTTTGTGGGAAATTTTCACTGAAAATTATGTTTATAAATTTTATAAAAAAATAAAGTTTCAATGTGTATCTCTCTTAGTATTACATATCCTTATTTAAATTCACATCGGAGAAAAACTAGTTAAAAATGAATATTTATAATAATTTTGATCACAATGACTTTATTTTAATGATGGAAATTTATATATAATTTTTATTAATTATATAATGATCATAAATTCATATGCAACACTGATGTAATGTTTCTAAAATTAATAAAATAATACTAAATTATTTTTGAAATAATAAAAGTAATTTAATTTTATTGAGTTAATTCGTTCGAAATAAATTTAGATTAATATTAAATTTTATTTTTATCTTAAATATTTATATTTGAATTATTGTTTTTCCTTATTTATTTTAAGTAAAATTAAATTAATTGTGTCCAAATTGGGATTAATGATATTTTATCATTACAATATTTTATTAAATTACATAAAATTTATAAAATTAAAATAATCATGAATGGGGTAATATATTTTCTAAAATATAATCTCGTACATATTTAGAGTCCATTTGGTACCATTTTTATTAATATTGAATTTATTATAATTTAATCTTGTAAGAAATTCCAACTTTGTCTGGTCACTCCCTTATAAAAGGACACACCTTCTTTCTATTCTACATTCCAATTTTATAATATAGATATAAAATATCCTAAAATTGTATTATAAAAAACCTTATACATATCTTGGGTTCTTACTTAACCAAAAGACCAACCCTAAGTTCATTAATAAAGGATCTGAAGGAGGTCTCCTGAAATTCAAATTGTTTTATTACCCAGCCTCTTCCAAATTATTTATTCTTCTACATCCAATAAATATGAGGTATTTATCATTAAGTGATAACTTATATTTATTACATATTTTAAAATGTTATTAATTTTATGAAACTACCATTAACATCCATCTTTCCATCAAATGTGACGTGAAACTATCGATCATGCATACATACAGCTTACCGTCTCCACATAGTGGTACAATTAATTTTTCCATATCTATCATTCCTGGATGCTTTTTATGATGAATTTAAAGTTTATATATGCTATTTATGAAATAATTATTCTTATATAATTATAATATCATATCTACTTTCATACCTTTTAAACTGATGGAAAACGATAACATTGCCCATGTGTGTGTGTGGGCTACCACCTCTACAAAATGATGTGATCTGTTTTTCATTTCTATTTTACTGGGAGTATAATTTTGAGGAATCTGATGATTATATATGATTTATATAATTTTATAATGTTATTTTTAAGGATTATTATTATTTAGATTTTTTTTTCCATACATCAAAAAATAAAATAGGGTTTGTGCCTACTAATGGCCTACCATCTCCATGAATAGTGCAATTCATTTAATATTTATTACATTATGTATAACACTAAATATGTGTATATAATGAATATATATGATATAATAATCATGTATTTTATTTTTTTATATAATTATAATAATTTTAAATTGATAATATAGGAGCTTATAATGGTTTTGAATTAAAGTGGAACTCTAGATAAGGGATCTTTGTCTCACTTTTATTTCTATGGGATATATACCTTATACATCACTCATTAATTTATTGTATAAAATTATGTGAATGTATTTTATGATTATTATTTTTAAAATTATGTGGATTTACATATCCATATAAGGATATTTATTTCCTAGGACTTATGATTCAAACATCACACAAAGGAGTAATGGTTTAATGTTGCAATCTCATTATTTATCGAGATTATTTATGATTAAGTTTTTGATGATTAAATATAATGATATAACACTCCATAAAATTATGAATTTTATTATCCACTGGTTTTTTTGGGAAAATATATGTTATCCTTTCATTTCCCTCAACATTATTTCTCAAGAGACCAAGAATATGTTTTTAATGAAAACTAACTTACTTTATCTATTCAGTTGAAAATACATTTTCTTCCTTATACATGTTTTTAAAAATTTATTAAAGATGGTTTTTTATATTCTCATATGATTTATTATTTTCATTTTTACCCATGTTATAATTTTAATAAAAAATTTCAAATGGAATCTTATTTTTTTCCAAACGAGGTACTTTATTATTTGACTATTACAAAAGTGTAAAGGAGCATTTTCATTTTATACATATATGGAATGAATGTAATTTTATGTTTTCATGAAAACTATGTGATTTTAAGATTCCTTTTAAATTTTCTAATGAAATTTTAGAAGAAAATTTTTTCCATAATATATTGGAAATGTTTAGATTTTAATGAACTGATTTCAAAATTAAAAGTTTATTTTCCTCAATAAATGTTCTAAGTGATCTTTAAAAATAATTTCACATAAAATATGACATCAATTATTATTAATTATTACATATTGGTCTATTATTAAATAATACCATCCTTATAATTTTTTAGATTGTTAATGTATATGATGAAAATATTTTTTATGAATATTGTTCCTTTACCATGGGATATGCAATGATAAAATTTTTATGAAACCTATTTTATCATAGTTTCTAATATGATAAATATTTTATAATATTGTGGAAAAAATAAGAATTATTATCATTATTTAATGGGTGAGACCTATATATACATCCCATCTAATGGGTAATGATTAATGTTTTATGAGCTCAAATGATACACACGTGGTTATCTGAATCCCAAAAGAGGGTAAACTGAATGTTTTGCCAAGACCAAGGTAGGTATGTGGATAGTTATCCCAAGGCGAACATGTTATGAATTTCATGGTGGGTATCCTTGAAAAAAGTTTTTCTATGATTATTTGTGTGTTTAATTACTATGTCTTACGCCAATGTTATGTGATCATGGATTCTTTTATTTGATTTATTTATGATTCATGTCTTTTGAACTACCACAATTTATGTCTTGTCTATATATTATGATATATGACATTAATGACATTAATTTAAAATTAAAAACCCTTGTTATCAAAATCTAATGATTATTTCATTCTTTTATGTTCAAATATATATATTTTTTACAGTGACCCAATATTTTCATACATATATATCACATCTTATTAGATTACTGTTATTTACATAACATGGGGATCCATGCCAAAATCATATAGCTCCTATGAATTAGGAAACATTGATACATAAACAATTGGTTCTTAATTTAAATACATCATCTCCCATTTAGCTATAAATAACAATCACCATTTTGTTCATTTCATATATAATAACTTTCTTCAAAACCATGAAAAAGTTAACATAAGAAAGGGTTGGGTCAAATGTTATTTAATGGTAAAAAAGGGATATATTTATAATAAAATATGTATTAAATTATAATATTTGTATGGGAAAGGAAGTTTAATATTTGAAATAAATTCCTTACATATCCTATATCAAAATCTTGTGTCATGGAATAAAGCTTGCAAGTTGATAATATATGAACCACAAAAGAATTAATGAACATGATCCATGAGAGGATAACATTGAAACAAGGCATTGAATTGTGGGATATTCAAAATAATAGAAAACTATAAGTCATTTCTACTCACAAAGACATTTGTAACATGTTAGGCTTTGGTTAATTACCTGTGTTCCTATATTGGGCTTGGGACAACCTCTGATGTACATTAATTTTCTCTTGGGATAACCTCTTATTTACCCATTGATCTATTAGAACATTAATCATCACACAATGGATTGGAGGTATATATATGTATCACACAAAAAATAGTTATAATGAAACATATTTATTCCAAAATATCAAAAAACTATCATAATATCAAAACCCATAAAAGGAATTATGTTTCATATAGTTTTCATCCTATCAAACCCATGAAAAATGAACAAGTTTAAAAAAATATTATGATCATAAAAAAACACCATAAAGAGAAAGAATAATGATTTTATCACTAAATCATAACCCCAATAATTGTTAAGTGACAATAAAATATGTCATATTGGATTGAAAATGATTTTTAAAGATCAATAGGAACATTTCATGAGGAAAATAACCTTTCTATTTTGCAATCCTTTATTTTAAATATTAAAATTTCTAAAATATTATGGAAAATATTTTATTTGGTATGATCCTTCAAAAAACTATTCTGAATGAAATTTAGTGGTAATGATAGTGGAAAATTTCATTCATGTATTATAAGTTAAATGAAACAATTTCTTTAAAATTTTTTAAAAAGTAAAAAATACCTCATTTGGAAAATGACAAGAATATTCCTTCCAAAAAAAATTTAAAAAATAAAACATGGGTAAAATGAATTTAAAAATTATATGATAATATTTTAAACCTTCATTAAATCATTATTATAAAATGTTTATATGGAAGAAATAGTTTTTTTAACTAAATATATACATAAAATAGGTTTTTATTAAAAGCATATTTTTGGTCTCCTGAGAAGTTCAAATGAAAAACATTAAAGGAAAAAAAACTACTTTCCACACAAAAAAAGAGTATAAATAAATTCATAATTTTATTTTGATATGGATAATAATATTCTATCATCATAAACATAATCATAGACAATCTTAATAAATAATAATATTGTTACTTATAGCCCTTACCACTATGGAAACTTATTAATAATATGTCCAATGAATGAAACATTGATATATGGATATGTAAATCCACTTAATTTTAATATTTATAATCATAAATTAAATTCATGTGAAGTATATACACCCCAAGAAAGAAAAAAGAGATTTATAAGGCTTGTTTCCCACAAACAAATGTGGGATAAAAACCCCTTACCCTGAGTTACACTTACTTTGAAAACGATCTAAAATCCAATATAATAAATTTCAATTTATTATAGATCTACACAATAATTACATGTATTATTTTTTATATAATATATATTCATTATATAAATATGTTTAGAATCATCCATAATGGTAGATAAAGAAAATAAATTACATAGTTCATAAAGATGGTAGGTCATTTGTATGTGTGAACGTTGTTTTCATTTTTTGATGGATCAAAAGAAATAATGTTAAATAATAATTCACCATAAAATAATAATTATTATATCATATAAATCATAAATTTTCATCATATATATACTCCATACCATTTAGTTAAAATAAAAATGAAAAACGAACCACATCACTTTGTAGAGGTGGTAGCCTAGTCGTACGCATGAGCGATATTATCGTGTTCCATCAGCTTGGAAGGTATGAAGATAGATATAATATTATCATTAAAAAATAATAATTATGTCATAAATATCACATATATATATATAAACCTTCATAATTAATATCCAGTAGTGATGGTGATAGAAAATGAATTGCACTACTATTTAGAGAGTGCACAGTGTATATAAGCCTGATTGACACTTTCACTTCACATTTGATGGAAGGAGGGTTGATAATAGTTTTTTCATAATTATAATAACATTTAATAGTATTTAAGAAAATTAATATATTATTTAATGATAAATTCCACATATTTAGCAGAAGTATAAGAGGAAATGAATTAAATGAGATCGTGTAAGACAACTACCTCTCTTTTAGGAGACCTCCTTTAGATCCTTTATTAAGGGACATGGGATTGGTATTTTGAGGATATCATCACAAAAATAAATTATATAATGATTTTTCTAAGAAAAATTATCATTTTTATGTCAACCTAGATAGCTCAAATTGCTCTGAAAAATATAAAGAAGGGGTATCCTTTTATAATGGAGGGAGATGACACACATGGATTTTTATAAAAGAATAAATTATGAAAAATTGGTTACCAGACCAAATGGTTCCCAAAAAAATATAAATGGAAATGGGTTTAGATTTATGATAATATATTATCTTCTTTTTTAAATTTTATTTTTTTAGTTAAATGTAATTTAATAAATTATCGTTTTGATAAAATATCATTAATGTCAATTTTGAAACTAACCATTTAATTTGATTTAAAATACCTAAATAAATTTTTTAAAATTTAAGATAATTATTTAAAATTACAATAATATGTCATATTCATCTTCAAAATTATTGAATCATAATAAATCACTCAAATTATATTACTTTTAATATTTTTAAAATCATTTATAATATTTTTATTATTAAAAGGAGAAATATTGAATCGATGATTAAAAAGAATTTAAGGCCAGTATATAATTACTAAAATCATAAATAAGTTTTTACCATGAAAATAATTTCATTAATATCTAAATTGAAATCAATATTTTTTCATAACAATTTTTTACACTATGTGAATATGTAAAAGATAAATAAATTTAAGGGAGCAACACTTTATAACATTCTTGGTTTCAAATATTAAAAAATTCATTTTTATTGAAAAGTGACCATTAAAAAAATATAGATCTCAATGTGATAATTTTAAAATTTAATTCATCAAATAAGATGAAAAATTGTGGCCTTATCTCAAACTTTTAGACAAGATTGACTCGATTTAAACTTTTATTGTGGTGATAAATTTTACCATGGTTACAATTCATATTGAGAAAAAATAAAGTGACCTATTTACCAAAAATAATCTTCTTTATTCTAACTATGTTATTAATTTTTATAAATTCAATAACTTTAATTATTATAAATTAATTTTCATTTAAGTCAGAAAAATGTGATTAAAACTTCTTTTTAGAATAATACAATTTTTACGCATAAAACCTGATTTATTTTTTTTCACATGACTTTTAGATGAATGTTTAAAAAATTTATTTACTTTATTATAATGAAATTTAATTAAAATAAATCACAAATAGTGATAAAGTATATTTTTTAAAATATAAATATAATGCATGCATAAAAAAGTTTTTTTATAAAAACATCTATATTATTTTGAAATGATTTTTATTTTCATTTATAATTAATTGATAACAATTAAATTTGTTTTATATATTTGAGATCCATAAATTTTCTTAATTTAGTTATTTTTATTCATTCCTTCCAATCTAATTAATCTTTCATAGCAGATCATCGTAATATTCTAATTGTAAATCACAATTTTTTAAACTTTCGGTTGAATGTAACAAAAGCATCGATGAAATAAATTTATTCAAAAATAAATATTTGATAAAATATAAGGGTTTTAGATTATACCCCCTAAAAACAAGGTTTCCAATCTATACTCATCACCAGAAAATAAAAAAATGTTATATTTGATTCAATATGTCCTTGTATTCCTGCGTAGCATCCTCAAATTGGGGATTCACCATAGAACATTGAGAAGGTGAGTAGTATTTTTTATTGATTACTCTCTCTATGATTTATAATCCCTAATAGGTATTCCAAAAAATATATATATTTATCTAGTTCTATAATCTATGATTTTAGTATTTGTAAAGGATTGTGTATTTGCCTCCTCGGTAGAGATACGTGGAATACATCAGGAACATGAGAGATATTCAGTGGAAGATCTAATCAATAATATACCATCCCAATATGATCAATAATTTTTAAGGGAAAATATACCTAGGGATAGATATTCCATTATTTATAAATATCACCACCCACTTCCAGGGATATATTCATAGGAACACTTTTCACTAACTTCAAACACAAAATATTTCCAATGATTGTCAACATAACTCTTCTTCTAACTATGAGTTGCACTTATATACTAATAAATGGATCAAAACTTCTCAAATATTTCCATAGATAGGTCTATTTCCAATTGCATTCTTTCTCCATCTACATTTTAACATATTGGAGTTCAACACTTTCTACCATAGTGGGATTTATAAGGATCCTTCGTAATGATGGACTGAAAACAATTTTTGTATGATAATTCCACCAAATAAAGGTGTTGATCCCAACCACATTTGAATTCCTGAGATTAAACTCTCAATATTCTTCCTAGAGTTTGAATAGTTCAATTGAACTAACCATATATCTAAGGATGATACACCGAACTGAAACTCAATGTTGTATCCAAATCCTACTGAAGAAATTTCTATAACTTTGAGGTAAACCTCAGATCCTGATAAGAAACAATGGAATGTGGTACTCCATGCAAACTTACCACTTATTTAATATATATCCTAGAAATTTTATCCATAGATAAATATTCTCTAATGCAAATGAATTGCCCTATATTTGAAAGGTGATCAACTACAACCCATATGGAATTGTGCCCTTTAGTCATTTTTGGAAGTCCAATAACAAAATACATGGTGATGGTTTCCCATTTCCAATATGGTATGGGTAGTGGTTCCAATATCCCTTTTAACTTTTTTCTCTCATCCTTAATGTGATGACATACTAAACATCGAGTTATAAACTCTATAATATCTCCCATTATACCATCACACCATAAATATTCTTTTCAACCCTTATATATATATTTTTTCTCCAAGGATAATTGGAGAATGAATAAATATAACCTTCATCCAACAACATAATCATCAAAACTAGTATGGAGGGGAAAAAACCTGGATCATAAAACTTATCACTCTGTTACAATCAATATTGTTCTCTGGAACATTTCTTGCATTCCTATTCAACTTCACATGTTCCTTTTGTGACTCTTTAATCCTTACATGGATTGATAGTTGAACACTAATTTGAGCCATTGAGGATGCTTCCCCTTTAATTTTTTTTGGATCCATCCTATAAAAATCTTATAAAATTTGACCTTTTGTGATCCATATCATATATAAGAAAGAAATATCATTTTGACTCAAATCATCATTCACATGGTTTTATTTGTAAGGGTGGTAATGTACATAAAAGTCTACATCCATACACAGAGATTACTTTAATCTCTAGAATATATACATTGCTTTTTTAGTGAATATATACTTTATGCTTTTGTGACTACTATATATATAACACCTTTATCAATAAATAAAATTATTCAATATATTTAATGAAAAAATTTCCTAAATCATACTTTTAATAATTATTTGGGTAATTTTGTTCAAGAAAATTAATTTTTCATGCGGTATAATCGATAACCATATCATTTTGTCTTAAGAAACATCAAAATCCACCCTTTAATGCATCATTGTTACTTATAAACCCTTTTCCACTACATGGTAATGTAATCATAGGTGTGATAACTATACTTATCATTAGTTCCTTGAAACATTCCCTATATTCAATTTTCCAAAGTAACATGGGTTCCTTTCAAGTTTACTTTGTATGTGGATTGAACAGCTGTGAAATATTTCCCAAAAACCATTAATAATATCCTGTCAAACTAAGGAAACTATGAATCGTATAAACATTGGTTGGTCTAGTACAATTTTTAATGGATTATATCATTTATTTATCCAGATATATACCAAATCATGAGATTATGTGACCCAAAAAACGAAACATTATGTAGGGAAAATTTACAATTAGTAAATTTTTCAAACACATTTTTCAAACATTGAGTATTCAATACAATCATCAATTCATATTCATGATCTTTATTTCTCATTTGTTATATATGAATATCATCTATAATGACTACAAAAAATTAGTCAAGGTAATCTCTAAAGAATTATTCATTAAATCCATGAACATAACAAGGGAATTAGTAAGATCAAAATGCATAAAAATATATTTATAGTTTCCACACCTATTTTGGAATTTTTTCTTAGGTATATCTTCCCCATTGACCCTTAGTTTATGATATCCAAAATGAAGTCAAATCGTGGACATGTCTTGATAGTTATGAATTTGATCAAAAAACTCTTGAATACAATGTTGGGGATACCTGTTATTAATATTTATCTTGTTAGGTTACCAATAACCAATGAAGTGTATCAATGATATATATATATTTTTAATAGAAAATATTTGGTTCTCCCCATGGTGACACAATTTACAGAATGAATCCCTTATAAAGGTTATACTGGTATTCATTTTTTAATTCCTGAAAATCAATCTGGTCTATTCTATATGGAGTCTTAGAAATACGAGTAGAACTAGGAATGAGCTTTATTGAAAACTAAACTTTACGGTTTAGTGGAAGACCAAAAAAATATTCTATAAAGGCATCGAAAAAATCATGCACAATATGTATATATTTGATGCAGAGTTTCTCCCCAACCATCTAAGAAAAATCCCCCTTTTTAATAAGAATCATTAGACATACAAAGGATGTGATTTCCAATGGAAGTCCATATTTTTTGTCACATTTGTTTCATGGATAATGAAGTTGGTGTGCCCGATTGTTTTATTATTGTGTGTTTAATGCCTTCCTCAATCACTCAATCCGAGTTAACCATTTCATTATTCATCCCTAGAAACTCTTAACTATTCCCACATCCATAACTGAGTACATACATACTTCCAAAAGGTTGGTGGTCCTGTATGGTTTTAGGCCTAATGATTCTTATGATCCCACATTGGTCAAGAGGATAAGAGGTCAGCCTCATCACACCCCTTTGGGGTAATTATTTTCAACTCCAGGACCCTCTAATTGATTTAATTGATGTTCATGAATCTCTTCATAATACCGATACAAAACTGGTTACACTAACAAAATTATCATAGTTTAATTCCTTTTATATGTGAAGGGGAATATTTTAGACATACCATCGGTATATATTTGAGGTTCTCTATCTATTTTCTATTAATTTATAGTTTCTTATATTGTGAAACCATAAAACTATTCAATCCTGAGTTTTTATCTTCTGAGGAGGTGATTAATATCTCAATGATGGGATTTATCCATTTTGAGGAATCCTACATATCTTGTTTATAACAGGAATCAAAACCCAGGTAATTCATTAAACCTATTAAATTTAATATAATGTGGAAATGACATTTATGAGTTAACATAGGCACTAGGTACTTGAGATGAAGCCTTGAAGAAGCATCCTATATATCCTATTTTTATTAGGAGATAGATTTATTAATGTTTGAACACACCCTTGAGGATTATCCTAAGGTTTATGACTTTATATGGGAGATGTTATTTCATTCCGCTGATCATGATTGGGGATTACACAATGAGGTTACCCTTTCTAAAAGAGGCTTATGATGTAAATAATATGATTTTTGAAACTCTCTAAGCCCAAGTGAGCTATGCTCAATGTGACTAACATTGTAGAGAAAGTAATCAGTCTCACTACATATGCATGAGGGACTTATGTTCCTGAAAATCCCTTTGGATGATTAATATGGAGCTTAGGCCTTAGGAAGGCATCCAACATAAATTGTTTATTACAGGAATCATATTTTTCATTATTCAGTTGACTCCTCATTCCACTGATGTATGTGTAATAATGACATTTCAATGGAATATGTTGGGTCTTGTTGTTAGAAATGTTGGAGACATAGGGGTACTTACTCCAATGTGGATTCCCATTTTATCTCAGGCCTCAAAACGGCATCCTATGTATCTTGGTTATTATATGAATCATAGTTCTCATTATTCATTTAATCAATAATTAAAAATTGAGTTCAATGTAGTATGATTTACATGTCACGTTATGCTGTTGATCGAGGCTTACACACTAAGGATTCCATAATATTCCCATTTCGTAGGGTTATCATGTCCCAAGATGTGTGATTGACCCGACCTCATTGTTTCGTGACATGTCCAGATTATGTTTTCAACACATCTGAGGATGTATGGAAATTTCCTTGTTTTATAGCATAAATTTCAAAAGACATCTGCATGATCTATTTGTCTTGAATAGAGGAAATTTTATAACATGAATTACATGACTGGATACCATTTCATTATCGAGGCTAAATTGTTTGGAGGGAATCAAAAGACTATGTCGAATTCTCATGGAGGTCATCGCCTGATCTGGGTGTCATGTATGGAGGGTTTCACATGTTATTACTAAAATATATAGGGACCATTACACAATATGGATGACATGTCTACTGTTTTTCATTATATATGGAATAATTTTCTTAGATTCACCATGAAACCTTCCTGGTATTCTTCTAGGGTATCGTGTGATATGGATGATAAGCATAGAGGACTTCATGAGACCTTGCAGATATGCACTAGTTTCATGCCCAGAGGGAATCATGTAACTTGATTAATATTCTTAGAGGACGTTGTGTGATCCTAACAACAATTTTATAGGACATCACATGTCTTGGGAGAAAAGTACATGTGTTATTTCATGATCTGGTTAAGTCATGTGAAGTGCATGAGTATCAACAAATATGTTCTTCATATAATTTTCTCATCTTTTAGTCTTTATTCAATTTTTAATTTCATGTGTTCCATAGGTATACAAAGTGTAAGTATTTTTTTAGGTATCAAGTGATGCAACAGATATGTAGGACCTCCTTCACATAGGCCAACTAACATTCCATAATTCCTTCACATGATCTCGAGTGATCACCTGAAATGAATATTCTTGTATTTTGATCCCTTATATTGTTCTAAGTATGTTACCTAGTATAAAACCATTTCAATCACAAGATTGGTTTCTCTGATAAATCTTCTATAAAGCCAGGATGTCTTAGTGTGTGGATGCAAAGATTCCTTCCTTTTCAATATTTGGGGGGGGGGAATTTTTAGGCCTCTCCACCCTAGTTATACATAGCCCTAGGTGGCATGTATCTCATAGATTTATTTTTGGATTCACTGGAGGGGTTTGGTGTTATGTGGTTCGCGTGATCCAGTCACAGATGTCACATCATTTAAGTTGACCGCAAGTCCATCCTGTAAGTACTCCATCTATTGGATTTGGGCTAATAACAGAGGTCTTGACTAATATTTTTTACATGACAAGGTGAATTTTATAAGTTGGTTCAATAGGTATAGGTTAATTCATGATATTTGGACACATGTTTAAAGGATTTTTCATGATCTGGGATTCTTGGTTCAGGAACTTCCATGAGACAAAGGTAGCTTGCTTGGTGGCCTTCAGGAGATCAAGTTGTCTTGCTATGGTGTCTTGTGGGACTGTGT
Source organism: Viscum album (assembly GCA_963277665.1). Taxonomy (NCBI): domain Eukaryota; kingdom Viridiplantae; phylum Streptophyta; class Magnoliopsida; order Santalales; family Viscaceae; genus Viscum; species Viscum album. The sequence goes on along the minus strand of OY728155.1, from coordinate 436,939,808 downwards.
TATCTTGTATAGGAGGGTTTCACTTGATCAGTGGTGATTTCCTAGGGAATATAACTCATTTCTCATAATTTCATCATAACATCCCCTTGCATGAAGCTCTCATCATTTCCCTTTTTATTTTCTTGTTTACTTTTTAATGGATGGGGATCTCATGTATGTGGTCAAAGACAATCACCCTACCCATTAGTGATGAATCACATGACCAATAAATGGTACAATGGTGTTGTGTGACCATTATCATGGAAACCCTTTTGTTTGTCATCAGAGCTAAAGGGGGATCACAAGACTTCCTAGACATGTCGGAGACCCTTTGCATGAGTAGGCTGATATGCCAACGGTATCTTACAAAACAAGGCAGACATGTCACCAAGTCTTTCACATTATCTTGTGATCCACATGGTCATGTCTCGTGAATATTTATGACCATGAAATGATTCCACAATTTTCATATTATTATCTTTTTTTTACAATGATTTTTGGAGAGTTTGTCAGTAAAATAATGTTTGACAAGTCACGTGACTTAGGGGATCTCAACTGCCATCCATTGCAAGATTAATGAGTGTCTTGAACACCTTTTCCAAAAAAAATGTGTACATTTAAAATTTGTTCCATTTGATATTCATCTAGGGTAAAAAATGTGAATGAAATGTTAACATGAACTTGTGAAGGTCATGTGATCGGGAGTCTTGTTTCAGGTTACACGATCCAAGTGTCTTGACCACCTTTTTCCCCTATCTTAGCTTCCTTTTATTTGCAAGCCAAATAATACCCATAATTCAATTATTTCATCCATTTTTCTATTTATATTATAATTTTTTGGGTGAAATCAAGTTCCCTCCCACATGAGTTATGTTTGTGGGGACATGGCCTTAGCTCTAAGGAAAGTAGATGCCCGCAAGAATATTTGGCACTATATCTACTTGGTGTCTTGGGAGACACTTTGTGTTCTAAGTGATAATTTTTATTTCATGTAAGACCATATAAATAGGGGATCTAAGAATGGATGATTCACTAACCACTCAAATCTAAAATCTCTTATGATCTACCATCATCGCATGACCTTTTTGCAAAACCATGTGCGAGAACCTATCATGAGACCTATACAATAAACTATTTTTTGGGAACTGCTTTAAAACAATTTCTTTTCCAATCACTTGTTCAAATTAAAAAAGTCTATATTGGGTATTTTTTCAATCTGTTGACATAATTAATTGTAATTGTATTTTATGGTCTCATAGGATATGATGGCTAGGTAGCATGATCATTCCACTATTATGTTGTTTGTGTGACCATGCCATGGTTATGCGATCAGGAGTCCTCTGAGGGGTCATAAAGTCATGTGATGTTCCATTAGTTTATATGGTCTATGATATCTCCATGGGCCAGGATATTTTGGAGTACTTTATGTGATAGTGAATCCCCTTGTGGGTTATTCAAATCGCACGAGTCTTCCATAGTAATGAATTTCTTTTACATGATTTTCACTTGTCTGGCATATGCTTCTTTATTTAGATCATATAAAATACATAGCTTGTTATAGATCCTACACATATACTAACCATATGGCTATTATTTCTAGGAACCATATTTCTTACCCTCTATATCTCATTCTCTTTGACAACAAGGTTCTAAAAATTATTCTCCCATTCAAACTCTAGAAATATCCTTTATCACACCGACTTTGCAAATATGGGTTTTTTTATTGAATGATGTTTCCATACCTTATCCAGATTACAATACACTAACTTGATGGGTGCTAACTTCCCTTGACTGTATCTAGATTATGGTTTTTGGGGACAGAAAACTAGTCATATTAAAGTTCTAGGGGTTGTATAATATATAGAAGAAACCCCCTATAGGTCTAGATGGCTATGATTTCACTCACCCGCCCCTCGCTCAAAGATACTCGATCATATTTTTCTCTACATTTAATAAATCAAGAATTTGTTGGAGATAAAAATAGTCTTTGAAACCCAGTGGAAAATTATCTGAATAATTTTTTTGGCCATTCTGATTCAAGAATAGATTCTTATAGTTTGTTGACTAGTGACACACTATCCATATTTACTGTGATATATGGGTTTTCCACTTCATCATTTATCATCAATATCATCTTCTCTAAGAAATGATTATCCTTTGGTGCCTTCGTACCAATTCATTTCATCTATCCCATGAAAATTCAGGAATCAACCTTTGGGATATCTATTTACAGGGTGGAATATCCCCTCTTGGGGATATGTATGATTAATTCCTTCATGTTACAGATGTCTGGGATAACTCCCCACAAATTCCAGTCTCTGTGGGGGATATGATCAGAATTTTGAAAAAATGTTATAAAGGGTGACGAATCTATGATCTCTCATCAATTTAAAATATTTGATCAACATTCTATTCTATTGAAGCAGAGCTTGACTAACTATTATACGTCTGCACAGGGGGCCATCCAGAAAATCTATGAGATCATCATTTCATAATGGGACATCTTGGAAACCAGAGATCATACCTCATGGGATTATTAAGTGAGGCATGAGATATACCTAAGCCTTAGGATGACATGTTTCCTAGAAATGATTCTAAACGGATGAATTTTTCTAGCATAGGATGGATGCTCATAAATTCAGGTCCCTATACTTGTGATGGAAGAACTACTAGAAGATGTTAATCCACTCAATTTTGAGGTACCAAATATTACATTTGTTTAGAAGATCATAGTTTATATTCGGAAGAGAGTTCAAACTTATAGGATGTGTGGTTGTTTCCGGTTTTTCACTGGATTGATAGAGGATCACTTCTGTTTCTATAGATACTATAACTCTTGCTGGATCGTAGGTACCTTATTTTGTCCTCTGTTTATAGAAATTGCATGGGTTTAATAAACATAATTATTACCTAATAAGGTTATTAATATGTTGATCCATTCTGATCACATCGATTTCATACTTTATCCTCCACAAAATAAGGAAATTATTGATAATGGAGGCTGTTCTCTTGATGAAAGGAAGTATAAGATCTCCCTTAGAGATTGTGTTCTAGTGGATAGATTGGATTTCATATTTATTTCTGAACCACATACAACTTATTAGTTTTATTTTTAGTCTGGATGTATCCCAAGGGTTTATCCCCTCACATTAGATGGTGTGTGGGTAGAACAACTTCCTCCGATTATATGCCAATTTTGGATTTCATTGGTATGTGAGGATTCCAATGTTTCGATTATCTATCATCTTACATGATCCCTTTCCTTCTTTTCTTATGATTATGCCCATCCCTAGGAAGAATCCTACCCATGTGGTGTTCTAAATAGATTATTCCATCATGTGGACAAACCATTTTCCTCATCGCCCCTATGTTTGTAGCAATGATGGAGCTGATTCAAGACTCAGGAAAGTCTTCAGGGAAAAAATATAATCCTATAGATGACCATTGTATAAATGAGGTAGAAATTATTGAGGAATCTAGACCTTTTATATGCACTATAACATCTACATCAATTTAGAAAAAAAATATAAGGTAACCTCTCTTTCTTCCTTTTCAACTCAGTTAGTTACACCTTCTTCTGACATACCTAATCCAAATGATTCAGAAGATGATTATATATGGTTTAGGATGGTCTGGAGGTAGATATTTATATTGATCACCGAAACACCCTTACAAAAATTTATTAATCATAAAGAATGTCGTCATCAGATCATTCATGATCAAGGGGAGGATTTCTTTGAATGATTACCATTATATGAGGTCATGTAACAAGTCATCCTAACATATAAGAGTTGGATACTAGTGATGAGTGATTTCATTGTCATGAATATGGGACTCCCCTTTCTAAATAGATGATGGATTCTTTAAAGGTATTTTAATAGAGATGTGGGTTCATATCTGAGCTACATTCCCAAAGAGATTTCAGACCATATTGATATGGATATATGAGAAGATCTTAGCTCTCTCGAAGTCTGAAATTTAAGCGTCATCATCCTAATTTTCAACCACTATGAAAAGAGTTGAGGATCTATCTACTTTTATTGAGACCTTCCATCTTTGGTATGTAATGGAAGAAGTGAGGTGTGAATCACATCAGTTATCCATCAATGATTCTTGTTAGAATGCTTCCAATATGGCCATCTCAACTGACCAAATCTAATTTTTTATAATCATCAATGTGTATTTTATTTCAATTGAATCCTTGGAGAGTCTATAAAATGTGGATTTCCCTCCTTCTATATTCTATCAATGAATATATCTACTGAATTTTATATATTGTTTTCCAGTTTTCTTTCATTCATGATGTCTCAAATATCTTGTTGATCTTATGTTGTATGAATCCTCAATGATATCTAACCATTTCATAATATAAATTAATCTTGAATGTATGGATTTGAATGATTAAATCATAATAGATTTTTCTCAAGAAATTATCAGGAATACCCACTAAAAATAGAACCCTCATTGATGTATCTTCTCAAATTATCTTGAGATTACCTAATTCACAAAATGAAAATTTTGGTAGACAATGTGTCCTAAAAATAGAATGCTCTATCTTTGGATAAATTCAGTAGACCTAGAGAGTATAGATTTATTTTTTATAAAGCCATATGATGGGCCCCACAAGATTTTTATTTATTTATTTGTATTTACCTATATTTTTCTTGAGAATCATATAGGGGAATACTAAGTGGTCATGGACTTTGATTTTTCACAGGACACTGTCTTATGGGTTTTCAGCCTAACATATTATATTTGATATCTATTATTTAAAATAAAATGATTTATGTGATATAGTTTAGGGTCTTATAGCTCATACCATTTATTTCTATAGTTTGTGGTCTTTTAGCTTGGTCCTTCAATCATTGTTGTTTAACTAATTTTATCTCAAACCTTCTATCACTATATTTTAGGGTAATTTTTCTCAGAACCTCTATTTTTGTTGTTTTGGGACATTTATATCAAACACTATATTTCTATATTTTAGGATATTTTATGACAAAATTTCTATTCCTATATTTTATGTTATTTTATTTCAGACCATATTGATGAATATGTTATAGGGTTCAGTCATCCTAGGGATGACCTAAGCCAAGCAACGGGTTTGAGTACCATCATCATGTTTACAGGGATCATAGGGATTGGAGTTCCATTCTTGTGAGGAGGTTATACCTCTAATTATTAGGTTTATAATCTTTATGTGTCAATATTATAGTCAAATATAGTTATTTCCACCCTTTTACAAGGGTTTTGGAAGATTAATGGGGGGTAAAATGAAATGATGGTGAAAACAGAAGGATTCTGGAGTCCACATGGAAAGCTGAAATATGGGTTGTACAAATCAAGTTCCTAGGAGATTTAATTGATGAATAATGGAATGTGTAATACATATGAGGGATGAATCAAGACACCATAAGGTTTTTAGTATCAATGTGGCATCATCAGGGCTAGTGAGGATTAGAGTTTGTTTCTATAAGGTGGAGATGCCTCTAATTGGTGGGTCAAATCCCTTTTTCATGATTCCATAGGGCTTACATGGGTGGTCAAGTAGAGTTGATCATCACTTTGTTCAAATGGTCATGAATTATTTGTGGAGACTCAAACATCATGTCAATGAAATGAGTTATGGAGGAATGTACTATCCATGAAGGGTTCTAGCACCACCCTAGGGATGTTTATATTTTTGGTTGGGAAGCTGAGACCCTATTCTCTATGATTTCAAGTAATAGGGTGTGGGCCATAAAAAGGTTTGTTAATATAGTATCACATTCTTTCATTGATTAGGGGTACAATACAAAGTGACCCGACATCAAGGTTGTTGAATCCATGTGAATAGTCTTGTTGTGGGGATTATAAATCATGGTATCGTAATATCTAAGTTAACTATAGGTGAGAACTAGTGGGTATTGGTCAACCATTGGGGATGGAACAAGCCTAGAATGTTTGATGTGGTTATCATGATAACTCCAAGATTTAAGGGGGCCTTCTTAGGATCTAACGGACCATTCAGGGGACCCAATCCCTTTTACTTTTCTACTATGAGGAAGTACTAAGAGAAAAGAATCCCAATGTCCATGGGGTTCCAAGAGAAGAATATCAACTCAGGTAACATGGTGTGTCACCTCAGACCTCAAAGGCATGAAGGTGGTTTATAAAAATTGTAATATTTATGAAGTTTTTGAGGGCCCTATAAGTTGTTTTCCCCTAATGAACACATTCTCGCAATGAGGAGATATGAAGAATCATTAGACTAAATTATTCCTAGACTCAGGGGTCCGAGGAGCACATATTGTATTTTACTAGCGAAACAAAGTAGGACATGTGTTCTTTATGACTTATTTATTTGGCCTCTAAATTTTTCAAAAACTCAGGAGAGTAACAATTTAGTGAGAAGAGACATAAATTTTTTAAAGGCTTCCCTTTATATGTTTTCATCCTAGAATGTTTTGTGTCTCATTCAATAGAATTTTAGGGTCTTGTGATTTGAATAATCATAGGATATAATTTATTTCCATACATATTCGATAGAGCTACAGGTATTTTATGTTCTTGTTACACATGGACCTGATACAAGGGGAATGTTACACAATATCCCAATTAGGATACACAAGGTCAAGAGTACTCCAACATCTTTCTGAAAGGGAGAAGAAAATGTTGTAAATAATCTCTCTAGGATCTCAGGTCATGAGTATTGATATGGGTCAATCATGTCAAGGATAACATAGAACACCCTTGGGCATTGAGTTCTACTTCGGTGATGATAGGAGAATAGGTATTAGAAATCCCTTTCTAGAGGGAAAATACGTGTTTGGTTACTAGGTCTAATCCCATATGCATATATAGGAAGGTCAAATAGAGAGATCTATTTTCATTTACAATGGAAATGTGTAACACCCTGATATTTTTATGAAATATATTTTGGAATAATCTAATTGCATTAATATTTTTCAGTAAACACTACACCAGTTTTACCATGAGATATATGCAACACGGGCTTAGCTTATGTTACACACAATACTGAGTTTCTACGATGCATCATTTTGTTGTTATAATTATATAAACAAGACAATTATTGTAATTATTTAAACAATAAAATTATAACTTAGATGATAGAAAATTGTATATGAACATTATTAACAAATTATGAATGTATGGTTTACACTTTTCAATCCATTTTGAAATTAAAAGAAATTCATTTTCTGAAAAACTATTTAAATACACACAATTGTATTCTATAAAAACAATATTAAAACATCATCGTTGTTGGATTATATTAATGACACACACATATATATATATATATAATTCAATGTAATGTTTATCAATAATCCTATGTATATTAAACACATGACATAATAACAAATCCATTATTAAATATAAAAGATGTATTTTTATAAAAAGACGGCTTTACCGCCTTTTAATGACGCACTTGTTTTAAATATATTTTTTGAAAAATTTATAAATTATTTTTCAAAAAATACACTTATTCATTGAAATATGGATATTCAAATTTACTTTTTTTTGTAATTTTTTGGTTATGTTTCATGTTTTGATGAATATTGAAAAATATAGCTTTTTAATTGAAAATATATTTTTCATCTAGATAATTTGTCGTGTTAAATTATATTTAAAATTGGTTTTAAAGAGTATTTAGATAATTTTTTCATCATTTAATCCAATTTATGTCATTTGAATCAATTTCAAATTGATTTTGGATATAAAATCATTTCAATCTATTTAATGTTTTCACATTAAAAATATATTTTCTCACCATGTTTACGTGATTTTTTTAATTTTATTTAACCATTAATGTGTTTTTAATTTTGAAAAATGGATTCCTTATTTAGAATAATATGGTGTAAATTTAGAAAATTGTTCCCTTTTATTTTTTGATAGTATGAATAGTAACTTTATAAATTTTTTTTTTACCACGGCTAAGGGTAAAACATGAGATTTGGTGTAAAAATAATTATATATATAATATAAAATTACCCTAAAACTTGTAAAAATATTATTATATGAATATAATTAAACCCTTAACACATATTTTTATAAATTGAATAATTTTAATAGAAACTTTCCCATGATAAGGACTTTGATATTATTAATATCAAAGAGAGTGATAAAATGTTATACTCTTACTTATAATAAGTATAATATTTTTAATATGGGATTAAATAGAATATAATGTACACTATATATTTAATTATAACATATAAAATTATTATATAAATAATTAATTTTAATTTTAATTTTTAGTTAAGAAATACTTATCATAAATAATTACATAACGATGATGCATTAATTATTAAATTAATTAAAAACTCAATTATGTGAAACTAAAAATATTAAAATAGATATAATTTGTTTTAATTAAGGATCTAAACGAATTTTTAGGTTAATATTAAATATTAGGGGTGTATTAAAATTAATTTTTAAGTTATCTTATTATATTTATTTTCATAAAGTGAATTTAATAAATAGTGTCAAAATTGACACAAATGATACTTTATGAAACTAATATTTTATTAAAATTGTTATAAATAATAAAAAAACTAATTAAGGATAAATGGGATGAATTATGGTCCAAAATATAATAAATGGACAATTTATAGATCCTTTTACTCCTTATAAACAAAAATCACCGTTGTTTAACATTGAAAAATGTTGTTAACATAGTTGAAATTAAAATCAGTTAACTAAGGGTTAATCCAATTGATAAGGTTTAAAATAAAACTAAAACAAAAATAAAATCTATTTATTAATGAAATTAAAACCATATAATATCTTATATTTTAATAAAGTTACTTTTGGAGGTAAATGGATTAACATTTAATTTATTATAAATTAATATTTTGAGAAATAACAAAAGTGCACCCATCACCTTCTATATAAAAGGAAACCTCCCCACTCATCTCATTTATCATTTTTGAGTCTCATACAATAACAAAAAAACTATAAAATTATCTTCTCTATTTTAATATCAACATTATAGAGTTTTTTTCTTCCGAATGGACCGACTATAGAGTCATTTAGAGGAGATCTAAAAGGGTCCATTCCGAAGAAGACGTAATCGCTCTAACCGATCACTCCCTTTTTCTAGCATTCTATACCTTCTATAAATATATGATATATATAATAAAAAAATTAAATAATCGTAATATATATTTTAAAATTCAATTACTATTATGAACACACCATTATACAACCCCTTTCTTTATCAAACAATAAGTGAAAGTATCGCTCTTATGAACGTATGACTTACCATCTCCACAGAGTGATATAATTAATTTTCCATAACCATCCACTAAAAGTGGAAATTAGGATGGATTTGATGTTAATATATGATATTTAGGAAATAATTATACCTCTTTATTAATAATATTACATCTAATAATTTACCACCATATCATTTGGTAAATGATAACGTAACTCGTGCGTACGTATGGCTTACAAACAACACGACGCGATGTGATTCATTTTTCATATATATATTTACATGGGTGATAATAAAAATGGATTTTATGAATATATATGATATATATAACATAATATTGGTTATTTATATATAATATAGTATATTTCTTTTTTCTTTTAATCTAATATGATAATGAGAATAGAATTTATGCATACATATGACCTATCATCTTAATGAATGATGTATTTTATTTTCTACCATTAAATTTTATGAATTTATATAAATACATCTATTAAGAATATATATTTTATTTATTTTATTTTTATAATTTTTTAAATGATGAAATAATGATCTAATTAGGCGTACCAAGAATAAAAAGTCAAAACATCTATGAAAACAACATGGTTATTACGCGAAACATAACTTTAACATGGAATTGTAAATAAGAGAGTAATTTAAATTCATAAGTAAATCATATATTCTATTATATATATTTATATAGTTCTATTTTATATTTTCAATAAACTTATATTTATTATACAGGATTTTTGAATGTATACCAAGTAATCCAAGAATTAAGATAATGAATATTTTGTCTCCCATTTATTTATGTGGGACAAATTCCTTATACACTACTCATTTCTCATGCATGGTGTATATAATTCCCCTGAATGAATTTTATGATTATTTTTATGAATATTTTTGTATTTTAATATCCATATAATTTTTTTTCATCATAGGTTATATGGTTCTACTGATTATAAAGTGAATGTATTTATTTTACTATCTCATCAATAATTGAAATTGTTTCTTTTTAAATGACCATTATGGAATAATTATCTTCAATGTCCAGGTTTTCTAGAAATGATTTAAAAAATATTTTTACTATTCTACTATGAATATTTAAATTTAGTTTTACCCATGGTTTAATTTCGTCATAAATGTTTTAAGAAAATATTTGGTTCATTTTCTAAACATGGTTATTTGTGACTTTACCGTCAAAAATATACTGAAGGAATTATTTAACTAATATGAAATGAGCTTCATTTTACACCATCATGAATCATTAATTCCTTGACGATTAATTCAAAATATTATAATATTACATTGAAATAAAAAAATATATTATAATTTTTTTCTTTTAAAAAATATGATTTCATAAAGGAAATGATATTTTCCTCAATAATTGTTTCATGTAATATTTCAAAACGATTTTCCATCTAAGACAACATTATTTTATGAATACATTTTCTTCACTGGGTATGTGAACCAAGTATACCATTTTTTATTATTTCTACTTATATGTTATGATTATGATGGAATGATACTTATGAATCCTATTTCTTTTCCAAGAGTTATGGTATGAAAAAGTGTTTATTAAACTCATTTCTTTACGTGGGTTCTGATATGGTGAAGGATTTATGTTCTTGTGACACAAATATTTATGGTTTTAAATATTTTATGAGTGGTACCTATATCTCCCACCAATGAATTGATTAATGATAAATGATCTAAAATCACAAAGGGTATATAAGAGATCATCCTAATCCAACAACAAGAGGGTACACAAGAGGTCATCATAAGCCCACAACAATAGGGTACATTGGGGGTCATTATATGCCTGAAACTAGAAGGCGCATGGGAGGTCATCCCAGCCCTAGAGTATATATGCAGGTGATTAGCATAATCCTAAAATTCTATGAATTAATTGTCAGTTATTATCAACATAATATATTGTTAGCATATTTCTATTCAACAAATTCAATGTATTATTCCATTATAATATTCTAAAGCCTCTTATGCTTTAATTATCTTATGATTCCCCTCTTATGAATGACTAATATATATTCTATGGATAATTTTTATTATCTTTGATATATAGGGTATGATATTAAAGGGTTCTAGACATGTTCTGATACCCTTATATTCATGCTATGATTATATATCATCCATATTCACCCTTATTGAGAATCTGAGCTAACCCTTTCTTATGTTTCCATTCCTCACGCAATAAAGAAATTTTTTTAAGTATGAGTGCTAATAGGGGATATCCTTATGGTATATGATGAATATATTTCACCAAATTAAAATAATGTGTTCCAATTTTCCAAATTTACTAAACTACTGTAGTCCTTGGGAATGTGTTTTTGCAAGATAATTAATATTAATCTAAAAAATATTTTTTATCCTTGTATGAAACATCCAGGTTGACATAGTTGGTATCAGTTAAAATTTTTATTCATCCTTTGGAATCATGGATGAGAAAACTTTAGTGAGACACCTTGGGATATTTTTAAGGACATGTCAAGGGATGTCTCTAAGTATTATCCAATGGTGTCATATATTTGAAAATTGGTGTCATTATTTATCCATATTTTAAGTTATTTTTCATTATTATGCATTTTTACACTATGATAAGTGTTTCTCAGACTACGTTATCTGGTCTTAGTCAATATAGGTAACTATAAGTAACAAGGTTAACATTGAATTTTTTGGATCATCAATGTATGAAAATTATGAAAATTTATGTCCAATGTAGAAATATAGTGAAGATAATCAGGAAGTTGCTATGAGTATTGGTTATAATTTTGAGGATAAAGAGACCAAAAATGACATGTGAATGTTATGGGATGATCTAACAGTATTGATTACATTAGATAAAATAATCATGATTATATTGAGGTTGATGAACCTTAATACATCATTCATTTTTATAATCTAGGAATGAATAAGATGATGAAGTCTGAGTAATGGTTTAAGAATAATGTTCGATGATTAATGTTTATATGTTTTTAAATTAAAATATTATTTTATACGAATTGTGAAATATAAGTATTTTCATTATTATTTTTTCAGTATATATTAAAAATGATATGTTGAAAGGGTTTGAATACATATAAAAGTAATTTAATGGAATGTTTATTTTCATGGGAGACACAAGATAAAGGGAATGATAAGCCTTAATATGGTATAAATTCTAAGATATTTTTTTTGTCAAAATATATGTTGGATATAAATATGTAAATTGGACAGTACCAATTACCTTGGAGCAGATTAAGGATTTGTAGATTCAATTGCTTATGATATCACAGATGGAGTTTGGGAAATTTTTTGACTTAAGAAATATGTCCAATAATCATTATAATATGGATGAAAAAAGGTTTACAATATGTATTGATGGTAATTAATGTTATTATAATGTTTCTAAAGAGTAAATGATGAAATTATTCACATGTTTGGTATGTGAAAAACATGAATTACTTTAGGATATATGGGGGATTAGTGAAAAGATGTTTTTGAGAAATTTAGTGCCCTTATTTTTATTTTTTTAATTTAATATTTTTGAATTGTTATTAGGATAAACATTTATGGAATAGTTTATGTTAAAATTCAGATGTGGTTTTAGGGTCTAATGTATTATATAGTGATATGAGGATTTATGTGTTTTGTATAACTTGTTCTAACCTTCTCATTATGATAATGACAAATTGAATGAACTATCTTTCTATTTATTGTTCTCATGATCTTCTAATTATTAATGAATGAAATATCCACCTTAATTTCATGGAATAATTGATTATGTGTAACATGATCAAGACATAATGAAAAAAATTAGATTATGCTTATTAAATGTATTGAAATCAAGTACATAGTTTTTTCTAATGAAAATTATTGAACTCTAGGGAAAGGATCTTGAAACCAAAAGATTTTTCCTAGTAACTTATTTTTCCAATAAATCAATTGGTCCCTTTGATCATCATGGATTATTGACATTGTGATTGTTAACTCTCTACTGATTATGTTTTCAATCACACTCCATGAGAACCTAATAGTTTGATTTTTCTTCCATGTCCATGTTTTCCATTTCCACCTATGTTTTCATAAGTGTAAACCTAGTCAAGAGTTACATTGGGTAACCATTAACTTTCCAACATTACATTTTTAAAAAGAGTTCTAGTATTCTTTTTTATGATGTGGGTTTCTATGAAAGGAACATTCATGTATTAAACCTTTTATAACACAGAAGAATTTTGAGGGTAATATTTATTTTAATGGGGTTAGAATGTAACACTATAAAAAATTTATGAAATATATTTTTTAATAATCAAATGTTTTTAATAGCTTTAATTGCACACTATACTATGTTATGTTTTCACTACACTAAAAATGGGTTTAGTTTGGGTTACACACAACACTAAGTTTCTAAAAAACATCATTTTATAATCGTAATTATTTAAATAATACAATTAATATATTAATAAAAAAATAAAATTATAATCTATCCAATATAATGTAATATGTTATTTTGATTAACTGAATTATAAAATTATGGTTTACACATGTCAAGCCCTTTTGAAATTAAAAGGAAATTTTTTTCTCCAAAACAATTTAAATGGAAACATGTACATTCTATACCTATAAAAAGACTATAAAACATTTTTTATTCTATTAATGAAATATATATATATATATATATATAATATTCAATTTAATGTTTAAAATTAATATTATGTGTTTCTAAACATGATATAAAAATAGATCCTATTTTGTGCATACAAAGATTGATTTTTATAAAATGTCTATTTTATCAGATTTTAATGGCACACTTATTTTAAATATATTTTTTTGATAATTCTATAAATCCTATTGGAAAAAATAAACATATAATTTGAAAAGGGGATATTAAAATTTTCCTTTGTTTACTTTTGGGTATTTTTCTGATATATTTCATGTTTTGATTAATAGATAATAATGTTTCATTTCAATTGAAAACACTTTTTCATCTAAATAATTTATATTGTTAAATTATATTATTAATTGGTTTAAAATGTTAAATATTTCCTATTTTTTCTTTTAATCCAATTTATGACATTTTAATCAATTTAACATTGAATTTGGATACAAAAACATTTTTATTCTTTTGAATGTTTTCCCTTTAATAACTAATTTATCACCATGTTTACAGGATTAATTTTAAATTAATTTTAGTAATTTATTTTTTTTGAGTTTTGAATAATGGATTCCATATTTGGAATAAAAATTTCTAAAATTTTTTAAATTGGTCACTTTTAATTTTGGAAAATATGAATGGAAACTTTAATAATTTTTATTTCCACAATTATGGATTAAACAGTAGTTTAAGGGAAAATTTAATAGTATATATATTAAAAAATAACACAAATACATTCCCAAATATTATTGGATGAATTTAATTATACACTTAAAGCATAATTTTTAAAATTTAATAATTTAATGGAAACTGTTTCATGAAAATTACTGGGATATTTTTAAAATCAAAGAAAGTGACAAAATGTCAGTCTTACTTTTAATAAGTATATTATTTTAAGTATGGGGTTAACTAGAATATATACTCAACTATATATATTAGTAATAAATATAAAAGATTTATTTAAATTATGGATATTTATTAAATAAAATAGTTAATATATAATTATCATAAATAATTGCATAAGGATGTTGTTGTAATTATTCAATTAAGGAAAAACTCAATTATGTGCAAAAAATATTAAAAGAGAAATAAGATTAATTAATTAAGGGGTCCGAGAATATTCATGGATAATATGAAATTTTAGGGTTGTATTAAATGAATTATTGTTACTTATCTATATTTTTGGTTTTTATTAATGTCAATGAAAAGAATAGTGTAAAAATTTACACAAATGACATTTTATGAAAATAATATTTTATTAAATTAGTTAAAATCATAAAAATACTATGTAAGAATAAATGAGATAAATTATTCTCTAATTTATCATAAATGGATAGTTTTGTATAAATTGACTCCTTTTAAGTATGAATCTTCAATGTTTAATATTGAAATTTTCTTAGAGTATTTAATATTAAAATTTATTAACTAAGGATTAAACAAAATGATTAGGTTTAAAATAACACCAAAACTTGTATAAAATATATTGTATGATGATAGTATAAACATTTAATATATTATATTCAAATAAATTTCCTTTGGGGAATTTTCATTGAAATTTTATTTTTTATAAATTAATACTTTGAGAAATTCCCAAAGTTCTCCACACCTTCATTTTAAAAGGACACCCCCCTCATCTCATTTCCCCACATTGAGAATTATATCTCAACAAAACAAGAAAATATTCAATTATGAACTTCTTTTTTCACATTATAGAGGTATATTTATTCTAAAATGACTAACTTTAGAGTCCCTTATAGAAGATCTAGTTGATCTATTTCGAAGAAGAGGTAATCATTTAAACCAATCACTCTTTTTTTTACACTTATCTAACTCCAATAAATCTATGATTCATATAATAAACTAAAAATGTATGAATCCTAAATATGATTAAATTTTATTATGATTATAAAAACACCATTATATATCTTCTTTATCATCAAACAATAAGTGAATGTGTCGCTCATGCGTACGTACGACTTATCGTCTCTACATAGTGATGAAATTCGTTATCCATAACCATATTTTATAAGTGATAATTATGTTGTTTTTTATGTTTATATATTGTATTTCTGAAATAATTGTTAATATTTAATCATAATATCATATCTAACTTTTTACCACCTAATATTTTTGGAAATGATGGCATCGCTCGTGTGTACTTTTGTGAAGTGCATTGTGTTGCATTTGTTGTCAATGAGGCATGATGTTGTCATAAGATGAATGGTTGTCAAGGAATGTCAAGATGTGAATGAAAAAGGATGTGATGGTGTTGGTGAGGAAAGGAGAATGGTCGTGGTACTAAGATGCATGTCACTTAGGAGATTCACTAAGTGACATAGGATGTTGTGGTTGAAACATTCTCATACTATATCAGATGATTGAAGAACTGATCTTAATGTTTCAATACTTGTATCAAGATGATACTAAGTTACACCACTTGAATAATGGATGATGATGGAGTATCATCATTACATCTGACGATTGTTGAGCTGTTCTTTAAGTTCAAAGAACTTGTATCAAGATAATACAAAGTCAAAACATGATTGGAAGACCATGCATTGTAGTGACAATGCATGAGGAGTTGAAAGTGATCCATCCATAAGTTCTAAGTGGATCAAGTGGATTGAAGAAGTCCATGCACTATCACTTAGTGCATGTGAATCTAAAGAAGATACAACTTGATCTCTGATTAGATCAATGAAGAACTGTGAAGAATTATGTGAGTCAGGAGTTCGGGTGATGAAGAAGAAACCTTGGGAATTCCTTCCTAAGTGATGAATAAATGTTTAAGAAGAATTGGAGGAATTATTATGAAGAATAATGAGGAGTTCTTAAGGAAATGAAGAAGAATGGCTTAGAAGAAGAAGAAGTGGCATTTGGCATTTGAATCTGGTTACTTTGTTTTTAAACAAAGTACTTGTTCTATACTTAAGAAAAAATATAAGCCACCACGGGCCAACCTTAAGGGTTCAACCCCAAGGTACATGTGGGACTCGAGGTCGCCACGCCCAAGGGGGATCCCATGGGGCCAGCCCAAGAGGAGGCCGGGGCCGTGTATAAGCCCCGGGCCACGCAGGGGAGTGTCAAGCCCTGCGCAACGTGAGCGCGAGGAGCGCGCCCGAGGAAGCATAGTGGGCGCCAGTGGCGCACCCGAGTGGCAGGGGTGGGCGCAAAGCGCGCCCGTAGAAGAACTCAGTGCGGGGAGGCACTGAGAGGGGAGAAGATGCAACTGAGGAGTAGCGGAGAGCACTTGGGTGATAAACCGCAGAAAACCCGAGATCTGTTTCGATGTGGGACGCGGGATTTTTCCGCGAAGCGAATCCTGGCCTTCCGTCTCATCGTGCGCCCGATCTACGCCGCTCATCGCATCTCACCGCTCGAGATCTTATCCCGGCCATCTGATGTCTTTCAATCGCCCAATCCAACGGCCGGCGAGTCATCCACTACCTCGAGCACGTCTAAGGCCTCCCTGCGTGCCTCCGTCAAACCAGGTGCCTCCCGAGCATGGATTTTGAGATTCCGGCCACCTCTAAAGAAGCTGAAGACACCAATGAGCTCGTATGGCCCTACTGAACATAACCATGAAATAAAATATGCATGTACATGATGAATGGGGGATTTTGGACTTCAGCTGAGGAAAACGGAGTTGCCGAGGATTCGTGTGTTCGTTCTATTCATGGACAAGTATTAAAGAGGCCATGCATGCGTTCGAAAATGCATACACGAGAAGGAGGAAAATAAAAATGCAACCCGCGTTGAACAAAGGATAAAAATCAAGATTTGAAAAATCTTGAATATCTGAAATCTTTGGGATTTTGAAGTTAAACCACGCGGATGTTTTGAGGCATTTCTCTGCCTATATAAAGAGAGCCCGAAGCACAGAGAAGGCTTGCTGATCTTTTGGAGAAAAACGAGAAGTCCCGCGAAGCTCTTGCCTAGCCAAGTATTGTCCCACGCGCCAACTGCGCGACGAAGCAGCCCAGAGCCTCCCTTGGCTCTGAGAGGTTCCTTTTGCGCACCTCTTGCACGAAAGAAGAGAAAGGGGGAGGCCCCTGCGCGCTACCCCTTGTGTGACAGAAAGTTCCCTCTCTGCCCGCACACTTGCGCGGTATGAGGAAGGAGCCCCGCGTTGTTGCACCTTGCACACCCGAGGACTTGCGTGCTGCCTTGTGCACCCAAGTGCTTGCGCTCCCACGGCCGAGGGCCCTTGCCTCCTTGAGGACGTGCGTGGCAGTATTGAAGGAGAAAGGCCACACCACTTGCACGCCTACTTTGAAGGTGGAGTTCGGGAAGAAGTGAAGTCCAAATACACACTCATTGTGTGTGTGCAAAAGAAGGCTGAGGCATTGCCTCGTGTGTGAACAAGAAGAGTCGTAGCCTTGTGCAATCAAAGAAGAACCTATGGCCAGCATGTGTGAGGTGAAGAAGGAAGGCCGAGGCCATTGAGCCTTGTGTGTATTCTTAAAGAAAGAAGACCACACTTAAGTTGTGTGTGTGCTTAACAAACAAAGAAGAGGCCATGATCATGTATGTGCAAAAGTGAAACAAGTGTGTGCAAAGAGACACGAAGGCCGAACCTAGTGTGTGCACTAAAAGTGTAAACACATAGAAGAAGAAGAAGATATCCACACAAAGAAGAACACACATTTATGTGTGTAAGAAAATTGAATTAAGTGTGTGAAGTCCAAAGAAGGTGTGTGCTTAAAGAGACTACACCCTTTGAGGGTTTATTTCACCAAGAGAAGGAAGAAGGGGAGTGCATGCATACATGCATGCACATGCACAAGTTAACAAAGACAAATCTGGTTGTGTGCATTTGAGTTGTCCAAGACTGGAAGATCTTGAAGAGATTTGGAGAAGCCATGCAGTCAGTGCATGAAGAAGAAGAGTTGCCATGCACTCAGTGCATGAAGTTGATGTGATGTCAGACTGAAGCCAGACTGAAGTTTGAGATATCAGTTGTCTGAGTTTTCAGTAATTGAGAAGAGCCCGATCAACTGAAGTGATCAGAAGTGCTGAGCAAGACCAATAGACCTTTTCAGAGGTTATTAAAGATTCTTGAAGAGAGAAGCCATGTCATCCTTAGAAGAAGGTGATAAAGCCTGAGCAAGACGAGAAGACCTGTTCATCACAAGTGAGCAGAGGTACAGAGCCAGGCCAGCAGTCTTTATCCCAGACTGCTGAAGATACTTGAAGAAGCTTAAAGTGAAGAAGAGCTACTCGTGTGACTCGAGGAGCCAGGAGAAGCCCCCTGTGAGACTCAGGGTGGAAGAAGACTTCAGTGGGATTCTGGAGCAGGCCAGTGGGACTCTGGTAACACTGTGGGACGCAGTATAAAGACCCTCCTGTGGGACTCAGGAGAGATACATTGGGATGCTGTATCGACCATTGTAATTCTAACAAGTTATAATGGAGAAACCATGTTGGGGCGTATAACCAACATGGCAAGGACGTAGGCCTTTGGTGCCGAACCTTGTAAATCCTTGTGTCCAGTGCCTTTACATTTACTGCATCATTCGAGGAAAGGTGAAAGATACAAGAAGAGTGGATCGAGGCTTTAACCAGCCATAGAGGTTTAATTGATTAAGAATCAATTAGTAAAAAGTTTTAAAGGATCACTGATTCACCCCCTCCCCCTCTCAGTGATTCACACTGATCTGGGCACTTCAATTGGTATCAGAGGGAAGGTTACCTCTAAAAAGATCCAAAGGAGTCTTTATAAAGTGCAGATTTGACGAAATGAAAGAACAGCCTCAAATGGAGATATCTGCCAAGACTCTGAAAAACAGAATGAAGAAACAGGCAAAGAAGATGAAGAAGAAGGTTTTCGCAATCAGAGAAACTCCTTCTATGGAAAGAAATGTGAAAGTCACATCAGATGACAATTCCTTTAATCATTCTTCTGATGAAGCCTGCTGTAGCTGTGATGAAGATGGAAGGAACAATGATCTTTAAATGCAATCAAATATCTTCAGAAGACAGTCCCCAAGGAAGTGGCAATGTTTATAGCTACATGCCTCCTTGATCTTCAAGAAGAAAAATTACAGCTAGAAGAAAAAGCCAATTCTCTGGAAGTCCAATTGGCTAAAAGGGTTGGCATAACCAACACTCTCAGAAGGCTGGTGAAGGCTAAAGATGAAACAGTATCGCTTTGCAATGAAAGATATAAAGACACTACTGAAGAATTGCAAAGAAGCCTTTCTGAGAAAGAATTCTTTAAGACTGTGGTCAAAGATGTTTTCCATGCACTGGAAAAGAGGCACAAAGTTTCAATGAATGTCAGAGATGCTCAACTTTAAGACAAAGTCGAAATGGTGAAGGATATTGACAACTCATTGGATGAAATAAAGAAGGTGCATGATGACCAGATGGAACAGCTGAAACAGAATTGGGAAGGTAGGCTAAGATTGGTTGAGGATGAGAAGAACTCCCTCAACATGAAATGCTATGAACTGGAGGTGATATTGAAAAATCTGCAATCACCCAAAGCTGAATCCTCCCAGCCAGCTGAAAGTAGAAATGTTGCTACACAAGTGTGCATTGAGAAGGATGATTCCAAAAGAAGGACATCCTCTAATAAAAGGGAAACATCTTCTAAAAGGAAGGTACCATCCATCCCATCTTGTACTCATGTTTCTAAATGTGTTTCAACAAAAAGTACAGGATGGGAGAATAACATTGATCAAGTATGGATGAAGAAGATGAAGAAAGAGAGCTCTCCTGAAACAACACAGCAAGTCAAGAAAAGTACCCAACAATCAGAAGGACTGAAGAGGTCAAGATTTGTGGGTCAGTGTTGGTGTTGTAATAAGTATGAGAACTGTGCAAAAGATTGTTGGTACAATCCACTGAATGTAAAAGCACAAAGGAAGCCCATGCCAAGGGGGAGCAAGCCAGAGGAAAAGAAGCAGCATCCATAGGTCCAGAGACATCTGTTTACTGCAAATAGATTTGGATTACTTGACAACATCTGGGATGATTGAAAAAGTGGTCAAAAAGATACATGTCAATCTCCAACTGTATCCAGAGCTCAAAAGAAGAAAAGATCATAGAACCTGGCTCAGAAAGAATCCTTGGGAAGCAAGCATAAGAAAGTGGAAGATGCTCCCAAGAAGATTATGAAAAAGGAAAAGAATTCATTGGAGTCTAAATCCGAGAAGGGTGATGCATCCAGAAGGACCACCAAGAAAACATGCTTCTACTGTGGAAAGAAAGGACACACCATGGATATTTGTGAACAAGCCATGGAACTGAATAGAAGCAGACTGGACTCAAAAAGACAATCAATCCAGAAGAAGAAGAAGGGATTGATTGAAAATAAGTTGCCTAAGAAAGGTATCTTAACAGCATCAAAAGAACCATGTGGAATTTCCAAAACTGAGGCCACACTTCCAAGTGACTTACTAGTCATATGGCCTAATCAGTTGCAACTTGCCAGAGAACTGCAAAGAGCTGAAGATGATGTTCTGGTAATTTCTAAGGCAAAAGGGAAGAAGAAGATTTCACATGAAGATGTATTGAGATCCACACCAGCACAAACATCATTGAAGATCAAATGTGCAAGTGTGAAGAATGGTGAAAATGGGACATCTCTGTTGAGAGAATCTTCTCAACCTTGTTGTTCACATTGATGAACCAAGGAGGTTCCATCTTATTCCCTAATCACTTGTATTTAAATGTGCTATCATTACAGGGAATTGAAGATGATGATCATTCTCCACTGGAGGATGGTTTGGACAGAATGGAGTGCACCCCTTGAGGGGGAGCCAATCTGAAGAAGATGGGATTCTTAGATTGATACCATCTTGAGAAAAGTAAAGTTATTCCAATCATACTTTCATCCCTTGTTTCTTAATTGAGTTTATCTTGTCAATTAAGGGGGAGTATAGATTGAAGACAAATGGATGAAAGGGGGAGCTTTATCTTTACACCTAAACTTTCTAATGAGTTTTGTGAAGTTATGCAGGATTTAGAAATTCATTGATATATTTGAAAACTTTCAAACCCCTGAAGCATGATCTCACATGTACAGTGAATTTTGGATAGCATTGAGTTCCTTGGTTACATCACTCTTGTTTTCTACACCGGGTTAGCCCAAGTAAACTTAGAGTTGATCTACTAAAGGTTCCTTTCTCAAGAGAACATGTGACATCATCCCTCTCTTAGTGATTTTGAAGAAAATGATTTTATAAGGGAGGAAGAGATTTTTGAAAGAGAACCACACCAAACCTTTGCATTTGATTGCCAATAAGGGGGAGAAATATTGGCACACAAATTGACCCATTCATATGTGCTCTAGTGTATTGCCAACAAATACAAAGGGGGAGATTGAAGTGCACTGTGTTGCATTTGTTGTCAATGAGGCATGATGTTGTCATAAGATGAATGGTTGTCATGGAATGTCAAGATGTGAATGACAAACGATGTGATGGTGTAGGTGAGGAAATGAGAATGGCCATGGTACTAAGATGCATGTCACTTAGGAGATTCACTAAGTGACATAGGATGTTGTGGTTGAAACATTCTCATACTATATCAGACGATTGAAGAACTGATTTTAATGTTTCAATACTTGTATCAAGATGATACTAAGTTACACCACTTGAAGAATGGATGATGATGGAGTATCATCATTACATCTGACGATTGTTGAGCTGTTCTTTAAATTTAAAGAACTTGTATCAAGATGATACAAAGTCACAACATGATTGGAAGACCATGCATTGTAGTGACAATGCATGAGGAGTTGAAAGTGATCCATCCATAAGTTCTAAGTGGATGTAGTGGATTGAAGAAGTCCATGCACTATCACTTAGTGCATGTGAATCTGAAGAAGATCCAACTTGATCTCTGATTAGATCAATGAAGAACTGTGAAGAATTATGTGAGTCAGGAGTTCGGGTGATGAAGAAGAAACCTTGGGAATTCCTTCCTAAGTGATGAATAAATGTTTAAGAAGAATTGGAGGAATTATTATGAAGAAGAATAAGGAGTTCTTAAGGAAATGAAGAAGAATGGATTAGAAGAAGAAGAAGTGGCATTTGGAATTTGAATCTGGTTACTTTGTTTTTAAACAAAGTACTTGTTCTATACTTAAGCAAAAATATATGCCACCAAGGGCCAGCCTTAAGGGTTCAACCCCAAGGCACATGTGGGACTCGAGGTCGCCACGCCCAAGGGGGATCCCATGGGGCCAGCCCAAGAGGAGGCCAGGGCCGTGTATAATCCCCGGGCTACGCATGGGAGTGTCAAGCCCTGCGCAGCGTGAGCGCGAGGAGTGCGCCCGAGGAAGCATAGTGGGCGCCAGTGGCGCGCCCGAGTGGCAGGGGTGGGCGCAAAGCGCGCCCGTAGAAGAACTCGGTGCGGGGCGGCACCGAGAGGGGAGAAGATTCAACTGAGGAGTAGCGGAGAGCGCTTGGGTGATAAACTGCAGAAAAACTGGGATCCGTTTCGATGTGGGACGCGGGATTTTTCCGCGGAGCGAATCCTGGCCGTCCGTCTCATCGCGCGCCAGATCTCCGCCGCTCATCGCATCTCGCCGCTCGAGATCTTATCTTGGCCGTCTGATGTCTTTCAATCGCCCAATCCAACGTCCGGCGAGTCATCCACTACCTCGAGCTCGTCCGAGGCCTCCCCGGGTGCCTCCGTCAAACCAGGCACCTCCCGAGCATGGATTTTGAGATTCCGGCCACCTCTGAAGAAGCTGAAGACACCAATGAGCTCGTATGGCCCTACTGAACATAACCATGCAATAAAATATGCATGTACATGATGAATGGAGGATTTTGGACTTCAGCCGAGGCAAACGGAGTTTCCGAGGATTCGTGTGTTCGTGATATGCATGGACAAGTACTAAAGAGGCCATGCATGCATTCGAAAATTCATGCACGAGAAGGAGGAAAATAAAAATGCAACCCTCATTGAACAAAGGATAAAAATCAAGATTTGAAAAATCTTGAGGATTCGAAATCTTCGGGATTTTGAAGTTAAACCACGCGGATGTTTTGAGGCGTTTCTCTGCCTATATAAAGAGAGCCCGAAGCAAAGAGAAGGCTTGCTGAACTTTTGGAGAAAAACGAGAAGTCCCGCGAAGCTCTTTCCTAGCGAAGTATTGTCCCGCGCGCCACCTGCGCGACGAAGCAGCCCGGAGCCTCCCTTGGCTCCGAGAGGTTCCTCTTGGGCACCTATTGCGCGAAAGAAGAGAAAGGGAGAGGCCCCTGCGCGCTACCCCTTGCGTGACAGGAAGTTCCCTCTCCGCCCGCACACTTGCGCGGCAGGAGGAAGGAGCCCCGCGGTGTTGCACCTTGCACACCCGAGGACTTGCGTGCTGCCTTGTGCACCCAAGTGCTTGCGCGCCCACGGCCGAGGGCCCTTGCCTCCTTGAGGACTTGCGCGGCAGTATTGAAGGAGAAAGGCCACACAACTTGCATGCCTACTTTGAAGGTGGAGTTCGGGCAGAAGTGAAGTCCAAATACACACTCATTGTGTGTGTGCAAAAGAAGGTTGAGGCATTGCCTCGTGTGTGAACAAGAAGAGTCGTAGCCTTGTGCAAACAAAGAAGAACCTATGGGCAGCATGTGTGAGGTGAAGAAGGAAGGCCGAGGACTTTGAGCCTTGTGTGTATTCTTGAAGAAAAAAGACCACACTTAAGTTGTGTGTGTGCTTAACAAACAAAGAAGATGACAAGATCATGTATGTACAAAAGTGAAACAAGTGTGTGCAAAGAGACCCGAAGGTCGAACCTAGTGTGTTCACTAAAAGTGTAAACACATATAAGAAGAAGAAGATATCCACACAAAGAAGAACACACATTTATGTGTGTAAGAAAATTGAATTAAGTGTGTGAAGTTCAAAGAAGGTGTGTGCTTAAAGAGACTACACCCTTTGAGGGTTTATTGCACCAAGAGAAGGAAGAAGGGGAGTGCATGCATACATGCATGCACATGCACACGTTAACAAAGACAAATCTGGTTGTGTGAATTTGAGTTGTCCAAGACTTGAAGATCTTGAAGAGATTTGAGAAGCCATGCAGTCAGTGCATGAGGAAGAAGAGTTGCCATGCACTCA
The DNA here is from genome assembly GCA_963277665.1 of Viscum album. Classification (NCBI taxonomy): domain Eukaryota; kingdom Viridiplantae; phylum Streptophyta; class Magnoliopsida; order Santalales; family Viscaceae; genus Viscum; species Viscum album. The sequence goes on along the minus strand of OY728155.1, from coordinate 436,914,894 downwards.
GGGCATGAAGTTGATGTGATGTCAGACTGAAGCCAAACTGAAGTTTGAGAGATCAGTTGTCTGAGTTTTCAGTAATTGAGAAGAGCCTGATCAACTTAAGTGATCAGAAGTGCTGAGCAAGACCAATAGACCTTTTCAGATGTTATTGAAGATTCATGAAGAGAGAAGCCAGGTCATCCTTAGAAGAAGGTGATAAAGCCTGAGCAAGACGAGAAGACCTGTTCATCACAAGTGTGCAGAGGTACAGAGCAAGGCTAGCAGTCTTTATCCCAGACTGCTGAAGATACTTGAAGAAGCTTAAAGTGAATAAGAGCTACTCGTGTGACTTTAGGAGCCAGGAGAAGCCCCCTATGAGACTTAGGGTGGAAGAAGTCTTCAGTGGGATTCTGGAGCAGGCCAGTGGGACTCTGGTAACACTGTGGGACGCAGTATAAAGACCCTCCTGTGGGACTCAGGAGAGATACAGTGGGATGATGTATCGACCATTGTAATTCTAACAAGTTATAATGGAGAAACCATGTTGGGGCGTATAACCAACATGGCAAGGATGTAGGCCTTTGGTGCCGAACCTTGTAAATCCTTGTTCCAGTGCCTTTACATTTACTGCATCATTCGAGGAAAGGTGAGAGATACAAGAAGAGTGGATCGAGGCTTTAACCAGCCATAGAGGTTTAATTGATTAAGAATCAATTAGTAAAAAGTTTTAAAGGATCACTGATTCACCCCCTCCCCCTCTCAGTGATTCACACTGATCTGGGCACTTCAGTTTGGCTTACCATTTCGACGATGCGATGTGATTCAATTTTATATAATTTTCACATGGGTGGTAATAAAGAAAACTTTTATGAATATATATTATATATTTAAAATAATAATGATTCATTAATGATAATATATGATAAAAATTTCTTTATTTTAATCCGAAATGAAAATATTGTTTATGTTTATATACGACCTTCCATCTCAATGAACTTTATATTTTATTTTATACCTTTAACATTTATGAATTAACGTAAATACATATATAATGAATATATATGATATTTATTTAGTTTTTATAATTCGTTACATTATGAAATAATTGTCTAATTAATATAACCAAGGATCACAAGTCAAAATATGAATGCAAAACAGAGTGGTTATTACCCAAAACATAACTTTAACATGGAATTGTTAATAATAGAGTAATATAAAGTAATAAGTAAATAATATATGGTATTATATATACTAATATAGTTAGTTTTTATAATTATAATAATCATATATATTTATTATAATAATGTTTTGAATGTATATAAAGTATGCCAAGACTCAAGGGAAGAGATCTTTGTCCCATTTTTTTTCTAGGAGACAGACGCCTTATAGAATATTGTTTATTCTATGTAGTGTATATAAATCACATGAATTTATTATATGAGTATTATTCTTATGATTATGGTATTAAAACATTCATATAATTTTATTTCTTTAATGTGGTATATGATTCTACTGATTATAAATTGATAAGTGAATATTTCACAACCTCGTCAATAATCGGGATTTTTTTGTTTTAAATCACCGTTGCAATATATTTATCTTACACATCCATGATTTATAAAAAAATAATTTTTTTACTATTCTCCTATTAATATTTACTATTATTTTTACCAATGTTTAAATTTTTATGAAATGGGTTGAAAATAATAATTTTTCATTTTCTAAACAAGTATTTTTTGGACTTTCCCGACAAAAATAAATAGAATGAATGTTTTTTATCTTATAAAAATGATAGGAATTTTCCACCATCATGACTCCTTAATTAATTGAATATTACCTAAAAATATTACAATTTTACTTTAAAATAAATGTTTTCCTTTAAAATTTACTATCTCTTTAAAAACTATTTCATAAAGAAGAGGATGTATTCCTCACGAATTATTTCAAATAATCATTCAAAACAATTTTCCTTCATAGAATGAATTATTTGATGATCACATATGCTTCACTGGGTTTATTACATAAGTATAAAATTCTTATTATTTATATTAATGTTTAATGGTTATTATGAAACATTACTTATGAAACCTATTTGTTTTCCATTATTTATGTTAGTATAAAGTGTTCATGAAACACAATTCATTAAATGGTTTCTGATATAGTGAATGATTTATTATATTGTGGCATACATATGTATGGTTTTAATAATGTTATTGGGGGACCTATATCTCTATCTAATTCATTAGGTAATGATTCATTTTATATTAGATAAATGGGTCATAGGAGGCCATCTGAGGCCCCAACAATAGGGTAAATGCAAGCTTATCCTAATCACACAACAAGAGGGTACCCAGGAGGTCATTCTAATCCCAAAACTAGAAGGCACACATGAGTTCATCCCATTCCTGATGTTGGTACCTGGTTGATTATCCCAAGCCTAATATACAGGGAATGTCTTATATGTTTTCAATGATATAAGATAATCTAAGCATGTGTGTATGCCCCAAATTCCATGTATTATTCCATTGTTATACCCTCAAGGTTCGTGTGCATTATTATCTTAGGATTAATATATTATTAATTTAAAATCATTATTCCATGGCTAACATATATGGTATTTGGTATGTAGTGTATGATCAATAAATTCTATTCTTGTGTTTTCATACCCTTATGCTCATTTTATGATTACTTATCTTTCTTGTTTAACATTTTTGATCATCTAATCTCACCATTTCATATTTATCCATTCCCCAAGTTATAAATTATTTTTATTAGTACTAAATGGGAAGATCCCGATGGGATATGTTGATGTTCTTTCACCAAATTAGAATAATGGGTTTCAGTATTCCATAGGAACTAAAATGTTGTGGTCTTTGGGAATGTTGTTTTTGTAATTTAATGAAGAATAATTAAAAAAGATGTAATACCCATGCATGAATTTGATAGGTCATTATAAAATGATGGTTAGTTCCAACCTGAAGCATGCATGATATGAAGTGTGATTCTTAGGCTAAGTTGCTTAAAATATGACAGAATCACCACATATATTTGTTGATTGGGGTAAGGTCCTTATTTTCCTTCGATAAGATATTTTAATGGGAGATGGTATGAACATTTTTACATCATGTAGTGGTGATGTATTTTTTGTGCAGATTTAATTTCATGCGAACAAGAGATTTTCCATGTAGTTTAACATAATGTGGTGAGGATATGGGAATTTTTGTTGAAACTATGCACATTATTTTTTGGGATACTTTTCATAGTTCATCTTATATCTATTAATAGTCTTATTAGTGGATTTTTATATGTTGGGGCCCTTATTGGGAAAATTTATCACCTGTATAGGTAAGTCGTACATAGATCTTACTCGTGAGTAAAAAAATGAATATTTATGATTGAACCCTCTTGTGAAAATACGTCTATATTTTTTGTGTATTTTAATGTCATGAGGATAGTAAAATAACTAAATAGGTATGAAACATATTCATTTTTAGTCGATTTTATCCTTTATATATTATGTCAAAACCTATGATTTTTTATCTGGGTGTTTCTAGAAATCATATCATGACAGGAATCAATCCATACGTAGTTATTCCATATGATATCCCTATACAGCTATGATTCATATGTAGGTAGGGGTAATTTTCATGTATATTGTTTTAGTTGGACCTAGTATTGGAAATATAGGCATCATTTTGTATCTTGTGAAGACAAGAATAAAGCCACATATTGTTCTTGAATCAGGAACTCCCTACACAGGTGTAACCCAAACCCAGAGGGGGGAGGGGGAACTGTTTCCATTAATTGTTGCAGATGGAACAATGATTAGAGTTATGGATGTAACTATGTATCCTTTGATGAGAGGAATCAAGACACATGTAGTTCTTGAGAAACCATGAAATTTAATCACTTACGACCAGGACGTAGGCTCTCTGTCGTGAAAAGGTGAATGTTGTGTTTGGGATTGAGAATAGAGGTACAAAAATCACTACATATCCTGTGATGGTAGTTATCGAGTCACACATAGTTATGGAATGGATGTGTGGTGGGAGACTATCACCAAGGGTAGTGATTTTCTCTAGAATGGTCCATAGTAATGTGGAGTTTTATTTCCTGAAAGAGACCTAAAAAATGCAGAATAACATAATGCAGTAAATAATTATGGTGTGAATTTTAAGGTATTTCATCCAATACCATGTTAACCCTATCATGATCTGATATTCCTTGATCATGTGGGGATTCCATTACCAAAAATTTTAAGCCCATGTGATCCATGCTCAGTGTGAGAATTAAGGAATGGTAAAGAATCCTTTATTGAAATGAAGTAAACTAGATGGGAAAGGGAATTTCATTTCATGCAGTGGTTGGGCCATGATATAGAATCTAGTCATCCATACATATCTCATTGGAATATAAATAAATCCATATGTGTTTTTGGAAAATCTGTATAGTTTAATTTCATTTGGTAATGAAATCAACCATGCAATTTAACATCATGCAGTAAGGGTGAAAGTAACTTGTCATGAAATAGGATGAATGTTGAGGGTCCATGATGTTTATGGCCATGTGGTGATGGAATATTCTATGTAGTTTATCATCATTTGTAAAGGAAAAAAATAAATTTTCTAGTTTATTTTATTTCTTCTAGGACAATATCAATATAGTTTTCTGTCATGGGGTTAAGAACAAATTTCATAGTTTAACATCTTGTGACTAGTATGAGAGAGGATGTGTAGTTTAATGTTTTTATGTAGATAATTATTCCATATAGTATAATTTCATGTGTTCTAGACATGAATAATTAATTATGGAAGCTACAAAAGGTATTTCATGAGAAACCTTCCATGGGTAGGGTGTCAAATGTTCCCCATCCATTGGGGCCAGTGAGTATTCTTCATCATGATAGACCATATGTATGATATAAGTCCCTCCCCATTTAAGTTCCAAGTTTGGAGGATTATCACCCGGTATCCTTGGGGTTTGTATAACCAATAACAGTTCTCCTTGAATTAATAAATATGGATATAACTTCTAATTTAAGGACCATGAGATCTGATTCTAATGGACATTGAGGTTGTGATATGTACTCATCCTATTCAGATCAAGCCCATATCGCTCATATATCAACTTTTTCTATTGATTATCATCCAAGAGTTTTCAAAAAAATTATATTCTATGTTATGGAAACTAGTTTTCTATGGGTAAAACTGCATCAGTTTCGTACACCAATGAATATGTGGTTTCATATCTAGCAGTATGTGTGGTGGTATGGTAGGCTCATAATGCATGTAAAAGCTTGTCTAGTCAGGACTTATTGTCCTTCTTTACCATATTCGTTAGTATATTTGATAGAGTCTTATTAATGTATTCTATGTTCTGAGTAGTCATCTCACGATAGAGGAATGAGTGACTAAACTCGATGTTGTATTATGGGTAAAAAAATCAATTCTAGAGAATTGATGTTTATGTCATTATCCATAAATATTTATTATAGGACTCCAAACTTGGTGATGATATTGTAATTTATAAAGTTTATGATTTTCTTTATCCTGATTTCCATGAGTGGTATTTACTCATAAAATTTAGAAAATAAGTCCGTATCAGTAAGAAAATTGTAGAATAGATTCACCATTACTGGGGAATGTAGCCTGAAAATTTCAATTACACATATGAAAAATTATAAGGAATATTTAGTTATATGTATGAATTATGGAGGTTTATGGATAATGTTTTCATGAATTTAGTATTCATGAAATTTCCTGGTGAATTCCACATAGTCATTTATCATGGGTTTCCAATAGTAACATAGCCTCTTGATATAGTGGGAAAGGAAAGTCCTAGAATGATGAGTGTCATAGGATAATTCATGTACTTCTTACAAGATGGTGATAATCTATCTCTACGCTATGAATTTTCGAATGATTCCATCTAAACCACTCTTCTAAATGGATTTATGCTCATTTGGAACATCTCAGAGGGAAAAGTTTGTTTCACATCATCGAATATGTTCCCTCCCAAATAGATCTTTCGAGAGAGTACTGTTTTGGATATAATCAATTATGGACTCCATCCATTGATGGGTGGATACCAGTTCATTATTATCTGTGGGGATGTTGAACTAATTTATTTCCTCTAGGTCACAAATGATGATTGATGAGGCCATTCTTTGATGTGTTATGCATAAAATTTCTTCCTCCTGATAAGGTTTGCCTATGACTTTGGTTCTATTAGCCAATGGGTCATTATGATCATTCTATGATCGGAGCACAAGATGCAACATTGTATCAAAAGATAATATCACTATTATCCCTCATATTTATCCAGTTTTAGGGGCCATTTCATCATTTTTAATAGATTATTATGAATTCAACTCTTTTATCACTAGCTCTAAATCTCCCTTCATGTTTGAGTATACTATTTTCATCTATAGGGATAATTCTAAGCTAATGACATGATCTTGGTATTCAGCCTCATTATTTTTCTCGCCTTTGGATAGTGAAAAATGTTAGGGAACAATTAAATTTTCTAGAGATAAAAATACAATCCCTAATCCAACCTAGTTGAGCTTTTGAGTTTCCATACTTTTGCCAGTAGGTCTCTAGGATGCACCATCCAAATAAATATCTGAAGTCCAGGGGTGTAAAGCGTGTAGAAAACATGTTCATCTAGAAGCTCAGTGTCTGTTGGTGTGATTTTTAGGGTGGGATGTTCCTAGAGGATGTTTTGAAGGGCATGTGATTTCACTGGATCCTTTGACAAGAAATAGATGGTTTATTGTTACAGATTGATCGCCCAATAGTAAAATCACCCAGTCATCAAGGGATGTACAATGATGTACATGAGTGGATCAATAAAAGATACCAAGTGGACTTCTTTGTTTTGTAAGTAATGCCTCTGATTCTTCACTGAAAATACAAGTGCAAGATAGTTCTTATCAACATCGGAGTATCGAGCCTCAGTACCTAGCATTGTTCAGCTAAGGTACCAGAAATTATTAGCATTCCCTACATCATTCTTCTGTGTGAGGAGAGAGCTGAGAAAAAATTCCATGGATTCAAGATATAAGATGAGGATATTTCCTTATACTAGATTCATCAAGACTGGTGGGCGTAGCAGTTAATTCTTGAGACTCTCTAAGGTGTGTTTGAAACCATAATCTCATTGATAGGTGATTCAATTATTCATTATCTTGGTGAAGGGGATAGATTTTCTGGCTAGGTATGCTTTAAAACACTAAATGTTGGAAATTTTCCCTTGAAATCCCATTAGTTATTTTGTCATTTCGTGGAGGTGAAATTGTAAAATATAACTTCCCTTTATTCTATCATCCTTTATTCGACAGTGGCATACCAAAAATCCAAGGATCTTCCCTGATGTTAACCTAAAAGCGAATTTTAGTGGATTCATCTTCAGATGGTGCACTGTATGAGGGTAAGTGAATTGATCACATAAATATTGTGAATTGACCACCAGGTCATTGAAATATACTCATCTTTTCATCCCAATAGGGGCTTAAAAATATGGTTCATGGAACATTGATATATTGTATCAGTGTTCTTTAATTCACACTACATAACGAGACAAAAATATACCCTAGGATTATATGAAGGTAGTTTCTTCAACATTTTCTTATGACATATTTATTAGATTGTACACTTAAACTCCATCCATAAAGGAAAGATCTTGGAAGCTATAGGTTTCACCAATCAAGACGTTTGTGATCGGTAATGGGTAATCATCCTTTGGTGAGTGTCGATTTTGGTCTCTGAAATCGATACAAACCCTAATATTCTCATTTTTCGTAATAGGAACAACGTTGGTGAGCCATCATGTGTATTAATCTTCTTTGAAAAAGTTATATTCGGTCAATTTTTCATCTTCCGCCACTAAATTTCTAGCATTGGTGGGGTAAATCCACCTGGTCACCTATATAAATCTTTGATAGTTATCGGGTAAGATGAGATAATGTGTATCTAAATCTATATTTAGTCTGATAATTTCTATATAGTTCCAAGAGAACAGATATAAATGTTTCCTTAGAAATGACATATACATATCTTTCTCCTCAATAGGCATGGAAGAACTTACCAGAATAGGCCTTGGGTATTCTTATGTTCCCTGATTCATCTGCCTAAGCTCTTTAATGGTGTTAGAGACGCCTTCCTCGAATACAATAGGGGTGTTCTTGAGGTCATCCTTTTCCTCTTTCACCTCTGAGTCTATGAAGGCATTTTTAGTTGATGTTGGAAATATGGTGGAATCTATATCACTATCGAGATGAGAGAGGTTGTATGAAAAGACATTGCCATCATCTGTTCCTAGATTCATTGAAAGTGAAATTATGTAAATGATTTTATTTTATGATGTCACTAGAGATAAAATAGAATTGGGTATCTAGGATCAGATCTATTGTCTCAATGATATTTATGGGTCACACAAAATTGCTATCAAGCATTCTTGAGGGATTTTAAGGTGCGGTCCCCAATCCATTGGTTTCTAAAACCTATGTATTTTCATCCACCATTTGTTGTATACCTTCTCATTTATAGGATCCTTGTTTATCATTTTTTGATTCATAAGACTCGAAGGGGGCACTATCACCATGTAGTATACTGACCCTTCCATTAGTGGGGTATTTTAGACGCTAATGGAATGTGGAAGGTACCACCACATGGTTGTGGAGCTAGGTAATTCTGAGAAAGACATTATATGTTGTGTATTTTTAAATAAACATGAACTCAGTGAAATATATGAGCTCCCAAAATTATGTTTTTAGTATGATCACCAAAAGTGGTGTTTGATCAAATTTATCATAGCCTTGAATGGTAATGTTTGTGGGAGATAAATATCCCTCACTATATCCCAAATTTCATAGGGTATGAATCATAATTTGGTTGATCCCAGAACCATTTTCAATCAAATCCCTTTGACTATCAAAATTATTCACTCTGACTGAAACATATAGGGCCTTGATGTGTCCCTGGATGACTTCTTCTTAATCCTACTTTGTGAACAAGATGGCAACATTGTATTCTGAGGGCATGGTCTCCCATTGATAAAACATGTCTATATCAACATATATCACAAAAAATTATCGATCTAGAGGGCTCAAAAGAGTGCCTTACAGAGTAATTTTGAATTATTGACTGCATCTAGGATTAATATCTTGGTTGGGGAAACTACCATCAACTTCAGAATGGCTTGCTTTTTTGATAGAGGTTGACACATCCTAAGGTGAGGTTTCCCCTTATTTTTTGGCTCATTATTGAGGAAATATGAGGTTGATAAGATCAGTACTTTTGAATATGTTGAGGGAGCATCTACTTCTTGATGAATAGATTTTTTCGACCATCCCCATTTTCCTGGAAGATCAGATAATTATATCCCCTCTGGGATGTCATGTAATACAACTATACGCGGACAACTATTGGGGGGTATTGGGACACCTCCATATCACTATTAGGCATGAGGGAGTGCTTTCACCAGGGTATCATCTACATATATGTCCTTTATGGTGATGTAATAGAAATATTGGGTTTGACCATGCCTATGTTGTCCCATGTATCCCCAATTCAAATGCATGTGGACCTCATTCCCAAGTCAAGTACATGGAACTCATAGTCATAGACACATTGATCATTATAGAAGTGGTATTCTAAGTATATAACATTGAAAGAGCCAAATAATAGCACTTCATTTGACAAGGGTTCCATTTGGTGGGATAGTTCTTGTGTTTGGGATGTTATAGGGAGGAAATATACAAGAGGTAGAGCATACATTAGAGCTAAAAATGACTTTTCCACTTCCATTTTTTCATTTGTATGTTTCTCGCATCCACTATTGGGAGGTGTATTCGATATCACCACCATTGCTAACATAGAAGTTGTGGGTCTATGAAGCTATTCTCTCATGGTGTCATGATATCGATTAATATACTTTAGATTCATCTAGTTTAGGAATTTCTATCCACACCTAGACAAATCTTTTTTGCAATCACCTTCTTCATCTGATTGAGAAATAGTTATGTAGGTCACTTATGGAGGAGAGATATCTAATATCAAATTTCGGAATAGACCACTCTTTGGATGATGTCTTTGATGTTCAAGAGATCCTAGATGTTGTGACCCAACATTCTATGAAAATATTATTAGTCAGGATGATTAGTGAGGTTGAGCTCGTTGGGATTCCTAGGTTTTGGTGGCTATAGTAGGTTGTTGTGCATGGATTATGCAAAGTAATCATGGACATTTTCATTTTGGAAGGAGTATGATTTATTTATCTATTCCTCAAATCCTAGGTGACCCTAATCTGATTTGGTTTATGGTCAAAGGGAATTTTTTGATTCTTATACTTGATGGGAGGTTTTGGGTGATTGGGGACCTAGCTAGGTTATTGAATTGTCTGTGCTACTAGATTGAGGGAAACATCATCAACTACTACATTATTGGGCATTTTCCACTATGTTAAATGCATGATCCTTTATTTACATTGGGTGTGATGAATGGAGTCTTCTAAACATTATTCTATATCTATGAACTCTTAGAACATACTTGGATACCTCATATGGATCATAGGTGTCTGCCAATCATCTTGGAAATTTTAGCATATAATTACAACAATTTTTCCTTTGAGAGAGGGATTCATAGTGAGTAGGTTAATACATTCCATCTATCTGGTAAGTTAGAAGCCATATCATTTTAATTATTTTTACAGTTCATGAGGTCAACAATTATTTTCTTCCTCAGTGTCAAGATGAACAGGTAAAGGAATTGTTGATGAAATTCTTCACATCCTATAATGGATCATGTTGATAGACTATTATACCAAACAAAGGATGTCCTATCAATGTTTTTAATAATCACGTCATCTTTTTCACCTCATATTGATCTTGAGGACCCGTCATCAGATAGAATCAGGAAGCAATGTGTGTGAAATTCTATTCAAGATATCCCACATTGTCAAAATTATAAAAGATAGGGTTTCTAAAATTAAGGGGAGGGATTTTCATCCACCCACATGGGATATGTCTTCTTCACGAGATACAATAGTGCACAACTTCCTTTCATGTCATCCATTTAATTATTCAGGGATTTGATGGTTTTAATAAATTATATAGGTACATCTATTTGATTTATCTCTATTCTATATGGAGTGGATGAGGCTTGTCAAAGTGGCCTTGTTTTGGTATCCAACTAATTCTTGAACCGTACAATGAATGAGTGGTCTCCCTGGTGAGGGATAGGCTGTCGCCACAATGAAGGGAAGTCATGATCATTTTTAACTTCTTCATTTATGTTGATTGTCCACCTAAAATCAGATCTGGTCTAATAATTGGATAACACTCTTGTAGTAGGATCAAATCATTCATTCTGTATGGGAGGACACATATTCATCTTTGTATGAAGATGATTCCCAATGTTAATGTTTCTTCAAAGTATCTCTTTGCTGAGTTTTATGATATTTTTTATCTCATATTCAAATTTTTCCATTCATTCTTCCATATAATGAATTTCAATTATTTTGGGGAGTGATTGTGATGTAGAACCAACTATCCCTTTATCCTAGGAAGTGTTCCACCATAAAGGTTGAAACTCGATATTTAGAGGTTCTATATTTTAGAGTCTCATCTACTTCTAGGTACGTGAAGCTTCAGTGGGTGAATCTTGGTTCTTCTATCATGGTATATTTTTCATATTTTGACCCTCTTCATTTGTGTCCTCATCAACAATATATATTATGTTGATGATGGTGAAATTCAGAGTGATGTATTGGGAAATATTAGTTGTCTCATTACTCTTGACACAACAGAATGATTCTGGTCTTCCTTAATTAAGGTTGTTCCACATACCCTTTTCCATATTGGTTCGTTTTGGCATGTGATCCTGGTGGGGTTTTATTTCCTTCTTCGTACACTCCTCTATGACTAACATGTGTGTATGGATCTTTAGGGATTTTCTGGTCGTGATGGTTGAATGGGACCTGAATAGTCGGGAATTTTATAGTAGTGGGAGAAACTAATAGGATGCTGACAATTGATATTTACCTCCCAGTCTGGGGAAGACTGATTCCTTTTGTGGTGATGGTGGTGATGATGAAAATACTCCTAGCCCTCCATGTTAGGGACTGTTTGGAGAAACTTTTTGGAGGGTTCGATTCATTTATTGATGAATCAATTATTCTAATTAAGGATTTCATGACTCCTGGGACTATCAATGAGATATAAATTGCCTCATCCTAGAAACATGAGGTTGATCTAGGACCATAGTTGATATCCCTAGGACCCCCACCGGTGAAGAAGAACCTGGTGATGTTGATTGAGATATAAATTCCCCTGGCCTAATGGGTTGGGGTTCGTTTGATACTTCTATTGAAATGTCTTACATCCTCTTAGAAATTGTTGATCTGAGGGGTGGAGGAGGAAGTATAAATTCCTGTAGACTAGGGGATATGTTCACAAATGGATGGCTGCAATTGTAGATGCTACTATGACTTTTTTGATGTGGTATATATTTTCATGGGTAAGAGTCAAGTATAGTTGCATCAAATGATGGAAGTTAGTTTATAGGGTTAATTTTTGGCTTGACTGTATCATTAAATTTTGGGTTTGAACTGCTTGCATGTTCTTTTGGGGGCCCATTTCAAAGATCCATGGGATTTTCTTTCCCTCTATTGATGATGTCTTGGCACCATTGAAGCAGGGAAATTCAATTGTAGCGACTCACTGGCTCACACATTACTCATTCCTATGATTTCTTCACAACCTATAACATCATAATATTTCATATCTAATCGGATATATTGTTCCATGGATGTGGTAAAATTAAATACTCTATACTTTCCCCATTCTAAAATATGGACGCATGACAACGCTTCTGTTTCCGACGCATTCACCAGGGCATGCACATCAGTCTATTTTAAGGACAACAAGAATGAGTTGGTTGTTTCCCTGCATTCCCTCTTTCCCATGGTGGGTGGAATCCGACGCTTTTTCAGGGACGTTTTCTCCTTGATCGATACTGGATGATGGGATGTCGGTTCTTCCTTTCGTGGATTCATCCTCAGAAATTGTCACCTTGTCTGGGTCTCCCTTATAGATTAAGATGTTGTTCATGAAACTCTTCCCAGTGCCATATCTTCATGGACACCGATTAATCATAGAACTTTTGTTGGGACATTCAAAGGGTTCTGGTCTGGGTATCCACCTTCGTTCGGGGGAGTAGTCATATTGGATGTCACTGGAATGTCTAGACACTATAACACTAGAGCGTGTATGTTTCTTCCCCTATTTATAGGGATTCTCGAGGGCACAGAATCCTGAGTCATCCCATGTAGAATGCGGGGAATCATATCACATAGGAATGTTTCTATGTTTTTTCTCTTCTTCTCATGTTTGACACAGGGTATGTTGCATGTTTAATGTCTAGCGGAGATGGATCAAACTGATTAGAACAATGACAAGAGATGATCATATGGTTGAAACCCCTAGAGGGAACACTGATGTTGGGGACAACGTGTTGTTAGTTACTTGATTACTACTAGGGTCAGTGAACAGGTGAATTTTCATTATCTCCCCGGGATGTGATGGCCCGTGTAAGAATCAATATGGATAATAGATAGTCAAGTGAAGTGGATGGAGAATGATATAGAGTCGACTCATGGGAAAAGTGATGTTGGGATAGAGCCTCTACGAGACCTCCTATGGATCCCTGTGGTAGGGAATCAAAGTCCACATAGTTCAGGTTGGGGGTATATAATCAGGGTGTACGCAGAGGATAGCGACCCGACGATATACTGGGGCATACGTGTGGTAAGTAGCCCGAGGTTGGTCTTACACCATTGGGACAAACCAGTGATATGGGTCCCAACAAAATGGATGACAGTAGCTTACCGCTGGGTTTGGGTTGACAATAGCTTAATAATGAATAGGGTTAACAATGAATTACTAATAGATGGGGTTTGCAACATATTACCACGGGATGGGGCCATAATGGCTTACCGCTGGATGGGGTCACAATAGCTTACCGCTAGATGGGGTTGAACCTCATGGAGGTTTCCTACGTACTCTATCAAGGAGACAAGGATCAAATCCCACGTAGTTTGGGATGGTGGATGCAGTTTAACATCATGTAGGATGAAAAGGGGGCATGCAGTTTAACTTCATGGGGGACGAAGGTGGTTTGACATGAAGGGGGTCGGAACTAGTGGTTGTTGGAATTCAACCTAGAGGAGGCTTCCAATGTACCTTGCCTTGGAAAGGATCATAGTCCACGTAGTTCAGAAGGGGTTGTTGAACTGACGTGAAGTTTGTCAAGACTAATGGTTGTTGGGATTGAACCTCAGGGAGGCTTCATACTTACCTTTCCTTAGCAAGGATCAAAGAACACGTAGTTCAAAATGGGTTAGGTGAACTGACATGAAGGTGGTTGGGACCAATGGATGTCGGTCTTGAACCTCAGGAAGGCTTCCTACCTACCTTGCATTGGAAAGGATCAATAGCCCCATAGTTTAGAATTGGTTTGGTGAACTGACATGAAGGTCATCGAGAACAATGGATGGGGGGCATGAACCTTAGGGAGGATTCCTATGTACCTTACCTTCGCAAGGATCAGATAACACGTAGTTTTGAATGGGTTTGTAAGGCTTACACTCTAGGCTGCCTTGAGAGGATTTCATAGCTGATGCTTACTCTAAGCCCATGTGAGTCATGCTCGGTGTGAGAAACAAGAGGCATCAAGGACATGACAATCTTCTCATGAAATGTGCATCCGTCAGAAGTGGAGTGGGGCTTACCAATTGTTAGCAGTCCAAAATGGAAACAGAGGCTTATGTGTGGTCTACGTTCCAAAGAGGAAATAGGGGCTTACGCGTGGTTAGTAGCCCAGGGAGATGGATATTGGGACTTACTTTAGGGTGGAGGCCCAGTGGGGACAAAGCCCAAAGGGAGAGGGATTTGGCATCGAAGGAAGGAGGTCTCTGGTGTCGATCCCCCCCTCTATGGTCCATGTCCAGGAAGAATATAATAGGAGCATGGATGCATCCTCCTTCAAGAAAGGATATGGGCATATAGAACGGTGGTTTCCCTTTCCCCACGAACAGATGTCGCTCCAATAAAGAGGATCTCATTCTATGTGAGGAATGCTTCACTCCCATGGAGACTAGTGGGTGTAGATAATGTTCGAAACAGGTATCCCTATGTATAATGCACTGGGCATGGCCATAGTTTAATGTCATGTGCTAAGGATGATGGTGCCTAGCAGTTTAATGTTCAGCAGCTCAGATAAGGTGGGTTTTTTTTGCACCCCTAGGACGTACATAACTGATACCCACCCGCCCTTGGGGAAGGGAAGGCATCAGCAATGCCATGGTGATGGGTGTTAGGGAGTGATCCATTGAGGGATCCACATTAGCATGGATATGTGAAGAAACAATAGTTATTAGTGTTCATAATTAGGGATTGTGTGGTTCTTATCCATGGAAGCATCCCGGGTGCCGCTATGGAGAAACAATGGTGGATGGAGCATACACATGGAAGCTGCCTAGGTGCCGCTATGGAGAGGAAATGGTGAATGGGGGTTACACAAGTAAGTTTCTCATGTGCGAAGGAGCAGTAATGGTGGATGGGGATTATTATAGGAAGCTTCCCAGGTGCCGCTATAGATCAGTGATGGTGGATGGGGCTTACGCATGGAAGCTTCCCATGTTCCGCGATAGAGCAGGAATGGTGGATGGGGATTATGCATGGAAGTTTCTCGAGTGATGCTATGGAGTGGAAATCGTGAATGGGTCTTACACTTGGAAGCTACCCGTATGTCTTCCTCATGAATGGACCTGAGGGAATCCCAAATCACAGGTGGGTAGCGGCATATAATTGGGGACAATACCTATGAGAAAGTACAGAAGAGGGAAAACACCAAGGGCATTGGAATCATTCTGAACAAAGGGAGATGAAAAGTATGAATTAAATTCCCAACATTTATATTGTGGTGAGGGAAACATGACGATGGAGTATAAATGTTAACTGTGTTTGAAACATATCATCCATATCGTGTTAGCCTGAAATTGGGAAAAACAAATGAGGGTCAACTATTGATCATGTTCGAAACACATGACCAGAAATGAAGTGTAATCCAAAGTCTTACGAGGTATTGGGTCAGGATGGTAGGTGACACGAAGTAGCATGGGACCATGCCATTAGGGGTCCCTTCAGACAGGGAAGAGGATGAAGATCTGAATGAAGGACACGCAATGCCCGAGGAGGTGTGATGGAATGTTTGAACAGATTCCAATGATCATGAAGTTATGCCAACTGTGATCATGGAATAATGAATCTTAATCATGGTACATAAGGAATCTCTTATTTAGAATAATAGGAATCATATTATTGAATTATAGAGCATGCTATAGTTTATAGTCAGGTAGAGAGGACTGCTGGAATCTTATGATTGGTTCATAAGGAATCTCTTATTTTAAACAAGAGGCATCCTATTATTGAATAATTGGGTCTACTACCATTTATATTCATATAGAGAGGATTTTTGTCATCTTATTCTTGGCGCATAAGGAATCTCATTTTTGGAGCAAGAGGCATCCTATATTCATATCATAGTGTGTACTACAGTTTATAGTCATGTAGATATGATTGTTGTCATCTTATTGGTGAAGCATAAGGCATCTCTTTTTTGGAGAAAGAGGCTTTCTATATTTGTAACATAGTATGCACTACAGTTTATAGTATTGTAGATAGGACTTTTAGAAATAAGGTTCCTAGAAATGGATGGTGTTGGGACTTAGGCAAGAGCAGCCCTTTCTGGTTCAACCTGGTTTTGGAGTTAGGTGATGGGGTGTGGATGAGTTACATGAGTAATGGATCGACTCAAGGTTCTCGGGGAATTGATGATGAGAATATTAACTCATGACACAGGAATGAAAACTAGTATAATATGTTGACTCAAGTTGTTTCATGGGGTGTACAAGAGTATCTAAAATCACAGTATTCCATAGGTGGAAGGTGGGTGCACTGAAGGGCGCAATGGAAAATATTGATGCCCAAGACCAAAATGATCCCGGTGAGGCTCTCTGTTTTCATGGGGGTCAGTGACAGAAGTGAAGGCACCAGCTCGGGGGAGGGGACCACAGCCCGATAGTGAAACTAAGTGGGGGAACAGCCCCTACAGTAAAGACCAGGGGGCGCAGGCCTGTATACTGTTGTGCGTAAAATGCGCTACATGTAGGATAGGTTGTGTGCCATATTGCATTGTGTGTAACATGTGCATGAAATATTGTTCATCATG
Source organism: Viscum album (assembly GCA_963277665.1). NCBI lineage: Eukaryota > Viridiplantae > Streptophyta > Magnoliopsida > Santalales > Viscaceae > Viscum > Viscum album. Next base: position 436,897,627 of record OY728155.1, on the reverse strand, counting down.
GCACTATTTTGCATAATAGGGAAGGTTGGCATGTAATGAGGTATGATTTGCACGCAAGAGGGAAGGATTGCATGCAATAGGGGAGGTGTCTGTGCAATATGGGAGATGTGCACCCAATAGGGGTCCATGCATGCAATAGGGAAGGAATTGTGCACAATAGGGGAGTCTGGCATGCAATAGGGGATATTTGTGCGCAATAGGGATTGTGTGCATGCAATTGGATAGGTGCAGTCCTGGCGTGCATAAAATTTAGCACAGTGGCACTGTTTTGTGAAAAAATGATGTTTTGTTCATAAAATTGGGCATGTTGGCACTTTTGCATGAAAAGGTGATGTTTTTCATTCAAGAGGGGGTTTTTTGTCAAATCATGGAAAATGTAGACTTACGCGGATTACTGTAGCGGCTAACCTCTGGGGGCCCTTCAGGAAGAAGGGGGTGCACTTGTATTTATTGGCGAAATCTTGAATGTTGGTGCACATAAAATTTTGTTCCAATTTTCCTCCCAAATCCATTTTGCATGAAAGATTCCATTTATATGTGAAATATTCCTTTTTTACATGTAATATTCCCTTTTTTCACTCATGATTCCATTATTACACGCAAGATTCAATTTTTTGCATACAAATCCATACTTTGCCCCAAAATCTTCTTGGATGGCCATTTCCTACAGTCTGACTTCGAATGACCATAACTTCTGATCCATAACTCTATTTGGGATCTTCGACTAGTCAAATAAAAGCTTGCAGAATTGGATACACTCCGGGAGCTTATGTGGAAGCATTCAGTGAATAACATTGACACTTTTTCTAGTGCCAACATCTTCAGATATCATTTTTCAATGAGTTTTGATGCAACGATGGAAATCATGCTACCGACTTGTGTTGTGCTTTTAGTATTTTTGGTCATGGGGTATGGTGAAAGAAACTATTTCAAGATGAAAATATAGTATCTTGATGGTCTGAAGGTGACCCTCATATCTTGAAAAAGGTGGGTGTCTATCCTTCAGTTGTTGATGAGATTCCCACATATTTTGGCATAGATATGCATGAAAACCTACTCTAACTCTTCATGGATCTCATAGTCAGAAGTTGAAAGGGGACATAACATTATGGGGAGGTTTTTTCCAGTTAACCCTATCAATATATCATTTTTGTCCTCATCTTTATCAGAATTATATGCATCTGTCTATTCAGACCATAAAAGGTGGTTCTCAGGGTCGCCTACAGGCCAGAGAGGTGTTCCACTGAAAGTTGATGGGGAACTATATTTTATTGAACCTGATGTTTTGATAACCTCTCTATAAAAAGGATTATGAGTTTTTCTCACCTGTTTATACAATTTTTTTCTATGAAATGGGAGGATTTGGTTGGTTGTGGGAGATATCACAGTGGGAAAGTTGACCGTGGAAGATGTTAGGAGTAGAGTCCTTGGAATATATCTCGACAATACCATGAGGAATTTTATCTTTTTTATCATCACCAAACAATGTTTTAAAGAGTGTAATGATCCATGGGGTGTTGATAATGTTTCTAAAATAACCATAAGGACACCGTCATTAATAATATTAGAGATATGAACCTCAGTCTACATCATAGTCAGAATATTTCAACCCTATCATTTGAAATTGAGAAAGTGTATGACCTTTCTATATAAAATTTGTTGGATTATTTTGATAATACTCTAGTTTTTTGGGAGTATGATACTACTTATGAGAATTTATTAGAATATTCCAATGAGATTATTTATTATTTCTTAGAATGTGATCCTTCACTAAGGCATGTGGAACTCTCACTTGGTGATCATTGGTTAGAATGGGGATATGAGCCTGATACTAAGCCTTCAGAATATGAAAATGGTATTTTTCGACAAGAATATGTGTTTTTCTCAAGGCATGTTCCACTAGATATTAGTGATCCACATTGGAAAAGGATTATTTTCCTAGTCTGAATATGAATTCCCCCATCGAAATATATCGATGGACCTCTACAATGGGAGAAGGGTTATGAGCCTCCTCATTTATGGACTCAAAAGGATGATGATGCAGTAGTTGGTTTGTGGAAGTATGAATATGCACGTAGCATCTATGATCTACTATGATATATGGGGTATATTCACTATTAGTACTATGTACATGCCTTGAGGAATGTTCCATTCTGACTTGGAGAGCCTCAATCAGAATGGGCATATGATATTGATCCTAGTAAATTAGAGTATGAAACTGGTCTTTTTAAATATTAATATTATCCTTTCCCTTGACATGTGTTACTCTCACTTGGTGATCCTAAACCAAAACAGGGATATGAGCCCAATCTTATACATTTTCAATATGACACTAGACTTTTTCAACACGGATATGGTCCAATGACAATGCATGTTATGCTCTCAAATAGTAAGACCTAGTAGAAAGAAGAATATGATCCAAGTTAGGCACCTTTTCCTTTTCCATAATTTTTCAATTATCCTCTTGGAAGATATAAATAATATTCTGTTTTTATGAAGCAACCACCTTTTAATTTTTATGAGAGTTTTGTGCTACCTTGTTTGTAGGGATTTGAATTTGTACATGTCCCATTATTTGTACCAGTATCAGAATACACTCGTGGAGTTCTTCAGCTATTGATAAGATGTAAGTTTATTTTAGAAAAGTGTGGGTAGTTATTTAATTCGTAACATTTTTTGTCTCCGTTATGTACTTGAATATGTATTCAATTGATGTGAGAATATGTGACCACTTCTCTCCTCCTTGTGTCACCGTAATAAAATGATGGGCTTAATTAATGGAGGAATGGATATGTGCCTTACCCTTGAATGCTACCTGAATATTCCAATAGAATTGTTTTGAATGATAAAGTATATAAGTATGGTCATTGGTTACCATCAGAATATGTTTACGGGCTTCATCAGGGGGAGAAGGGGTATGAGAACACTCTTGAATATACAGATCTTTGCACACTCAATGTGACTCTTTTATTGACCAATAATTTGTATTATAGGTGGTAGTGTATTAGGTATTACCCACAGTAATATATTGAAGGGAATCAGTGGGATGTCACTACTGATGGTCGTTGACAAGAGCCCTCCTAGATAGCTCTAACTATAAGAGAGTCATACATGACTCCTTGGTCCACATTCATCATGTATAGAAGATGGTGATTATTGTGCTTAATGGATAAGCTCATGAAGCAGTTGGAAATACCAATTGGTCCACTATATTTAATACAACATTATTTGGACGATGAAAACTTGTCAATTTCAATACTTGGAGACCCTCATGGGCATCCTCAATGGTTAGGATTGTAACTTTTTGATGGTATTCCAAGACCATCACTTTCTCCATCCTAAGCGGAATATTTTGGTGGGGTGACGTAATTATAAGGCTCACAGGGAGTGTAGTTTCAAATGATTTCCCAAAATAGTTGTTGTAAGAAGACATTATCTTAGGTTAGGGTGTGTTTTATGGGAGAATTTTCTACACTAATAGTTACAATAATAAATAATGTCACTAATAAGTACATTTTATTATAAATGATATATGATGAATCAGATATTCATTTGTAACACGATTTTCATTTCATATTTTTGGTCCAACCATTCTACTCACACGGACATGTCCATATGATGGTGGAAATATTTCACGAGAAACTAGTCTAAAAAGGAACATTCGTAAGATTCATGTGAGGTTTTACAATTTTTTCCCTTTGTATATACAAAACCATATGGCCTGATGCATTGTAAAATAATAATTTTTCTATTTGATATATTCATATCAGGTTGGCTGTTTTGTTTTCCGCAGAAAATACGTGGATGGATTAGCCAGATTGTTTAATTATGGGGTGTTAAATTCATTAATAATTCATTAGTGTCGATTTTACCATTTTTACTCCCCAAAAAACTCCCATTTATTCCCATATCTATAACTAAGTATGAACCTTCTTTCCAATGGAAGGCGGTCATTTGGGGTTTCAGACCAAAAGATGCTTAGGAACTCACATTGGTCAAGAGGATGGATGTTCGGGATCATCACAACCATTTGGGGGGAATTTTTTCCTACATCGGGAATCTCTTATAGATTAAATATATATTCTTGAACATATTACTAAACCTGATACATGACTCGTTACCATAACAAAATGATCATAGGTTAAATCCTTTGATACGTGAAGGGGATATTATAGTGAGACCATTTTTATGTTTCTGATGTCCTCCATCCATTTCTTATTAATGGGTAGCTTCTTATATATTAAAATCATATAACTAGTCAATCCAGAGTTCGTTTTAAGACAATGAGGTAGTTAATATCTCGATGATTAGATTAAGTCATTATGATGTGTCCAATGTATTCTATTAATAATATGAATAAAAAACTCATAGTTCATTAGACCCATTTAGTTTAAAATCATGAAGAAAGGAAATTTATGAGGGAACATAGGCATTGGGTATTAGAGATCGAGCCTCTAGAAGGTGTTCTATGTATCTTGGTTATAGATGGAGTCTGAGTCATCATAGTTCGAACATACCCTTTGTACATACCTTAAGGTGGATACCTTTATGATTGAGTAGTTATATCATTTAACTGATCAGGGATTACACACTGAATTTACCTTGGATGGTAGAGGATCATGAAGGGAATGATATGATCATTACCACTCCCAAATCCCACATGATCTATATTCTATGTGAGAGACTATATAAATCAACTAATTGGTCTCACAACATATGGATTCATGATATATTTGATTGGATATCTCTTTAGATGTTTAATATAGAGCTTGGGAATTAGAAAAAAATCCTACAATTACTTATTATTGAATGAATCAGTGTTATTTGTAGTCCAGTTGAATTATCAGTCCACTGATGGATGAGGAAGATTGATCAATCCATTGGAGATATTGGATCTCAATGTCTGTAATGTTAGAGACCTGGGGGGTCTTACACAGCATTGGATTCCAATTTTAGCTCAAGCCTAAGACTGCATTCCTACATATCATGGTTATTACAGAGATCATATTTCTTTCGGTTTAGTTGACTAAGTATAAAACAATATGGTTTCTCTAGTATGTGGTACATATCATATTATTCCACTTATAGGGGTTATGCACTGATTTATCCCTAATATTTCTATTGTAAAAGGTTATCATGTTTTGAGACATCTATTTTACATGACCTGCTTGTTGGATTAATGTGTTCTAATTTTCTGTTAGACACATTTGGGGATGTCAGGACATGTCTTATTTTTATAGTAGACATATGAAAAGAGAGTCTCATAAACCAGTTGGCTAGTGATGATGTTTCATAACATAAATATAATGTCTCTAAGTCATTATGTGATCAAGGATGAATTTTCCAGAGGGGATCTCAAGCCCAGGATTACCTTTCATGGAGATCATCAGGTGATCTGGATGACATGTATGGAGGGATTCACATGTTCTGGATGTCATGTTTGGAGTACATCGTGTGATCTAAATGACTTTTTTGATTTCATCATCATACCTTCCTGGTGATATTGGAGGGTATCATGTGATCTCAATGGTAAGATCAGATGACTTCATGAGACATAGCTAACACACACTGGTGTCATCACATAATTTGGTTGACCATTTTGAGTACATTGGAACAGTTGTATGGTGATCCCAAAGGGATTCAAGATACTTGGGTGGCACACTCAAAATGCATCTTGAAACTTTATTAACATTCTTGGAGGACATCATGTGATCCAAAATAAATGCTGAGAGGACATTGCATGCCTTGAATGACAAGAACTCTTTTTTCACATGATCTAGATGAATCATGTCAAGTGCATGAGGACTATAATTTTTTTCCATTGAATAAGTCTCCAATATTTTATTCTTTATTCCAATTATTATTTAATATATTCCATAAATTTTTTTAGTGTTAGATTTTTTAGGTTTCACATGATGCAATAGATGTACGATAATTCCTTACAATAAACTATATGACATTCCATAGATCAGTCATGTGATCTAGAGTAATCACATGAAGTTTTTATGAATTTATCATGATCCCTTAGGTTGTCCCCTAGACGTTATCTAGAAAAAAAATTGATCACAAGATTGGAAGCCCTGAGAAATATGCCCTGATGCCTTGATGTGTTGGTGCATGGATCCAATGATTCTATCTTTTTTTTCTAAGTGGTAGGAATTTATAGGCCTAACCACCCTAGTTTTACGCTTATTGTTTTGGTGTGTAACTCTCAGATTCAATGTTTATTATATTGATGGATTTGGAGTTACATGATTTATATGATCCATCCATGAGTGCTACATTATTTCAAGCTACTAAAAGATCATATTTCAAATCAATTTATATACGATTTTGTCTAATCAAAGGGGTGTTGCCTAATCATGTGGAAATTCTAATCGGATTTATCAAGGTATGTTGTACTTGACTAGGGAGCTTCATGAGATTAGGATTCATATTCAATGAATTTAACAAGATCTGAGATGATGTGTCTTGGCCCGTTTAAGTGACAATGGTGGCTTGCTATGGGGACTTCAAGAGATCAAGGTGTCATTCCAAGGGGTCTTTTGGGACCATTTTTTATTATTTATAGGGGTTTCCATGATAAATGGTCATTTCTAGGGGTGTATTACACCTTTCACATAAAATTAGTGTACCTTTCCCACACAATAATATCCCATCATTCCACTTTTTATTTCCTAATTTATTTTTGAAGGGATAGGAAGCTCATGATTTTCTACAACTATCTTAAAAATCATTATCCCAATTAGTGATGTTTCATGTGACCAATAATGGTTCTTGTTAAAATACAAAATATTTTTTAGGGGAAACACTTCACTTTGTCTTTAGAGCTAGAGGGGGAGCGCATGATGTCGGGACATGTTTAAAGAACTTCATGTGATTTGGGTGACATGACAATGGACACCTGTATGACATGGTGGACATGTCCCAGGGGTATATATGGGGTCTTGTGTTATTCATGGGTTTGTCAAATTAAGATTTACAATCATGATAGTATTACACCTTTCAAACATTCTTATCCTTGTTTTAAAGGAATTTTTGGATATTTTTTCAAGCAATAACCTCCTAAAAAGTAGTGTCAGTTTTGGGGGGAGTTCATCTGGTAGTCGTCGCATGATTATTGAGTGTCTTTTATACTTTTATAATAATATTGTGGATTTATCAAATGGGCTCGACATAATCTTCTAGTAGGTTATGATCTTCACACAAAACATTATCATATCCTTTCAAAGGTCATGCTATCATGTGACTTATTGTAGGTGAAGCGATCCTTGTGTCTTGGACACCTTCTCTTCCTTTTCTTTTTAGAAAACATAATACCAATATTTCTTGTTTTTCTTCTCTAGTGTAATTGATGATGCTCATTTGGTGGGTGTCAAAAACACTGATAGATTATAATTTGATGGTTTAGAATATAAAATGTGACTTCCCTTCTCTGGAAATGAATTTATATAAATAAATTCAATCCATTACCAAAATAGCATCTAACTCAACCAAAGGGGGGATAAAATTATATACTGAAAGAAAATTCCTCTAAAACCTAAAATCTTAACCCTAAACCCAAAAATATATAACCTATACACAATTTTTAACATACATAACCCTAAACCATAAAACCCAGAAACCCTCATCCCTAAACTCTAAAACCTAAAATCATTACCTTAAACCCAAAAACATATACCCTATACCGTAATCACAAAATAATTAACGGAAAAACCTAAAACCTAGAGCTTATCCCTTAAATCTATAAACTAAAACCTAATAGATGAATAAAAAATCCTAAAACCTTGTCCAAAAACCCTATACCTGAAACCCTAGTCCCTAAACTCTAAAACTAAAAAAGATGAACCCTAAACCCAAAAATATATACCCTATATGATAAACTCAAAATACATAACAGAAACTATAATCAGTGAAAATCATAGGCTTGGTATGAGATCATTTTTTCATTATATTTTTTACTAATGATTCAAAATTTAATCGATGAGGTGTTGTTGTAATACCCTTATAAAATTATTTAGAAATAAAAGAGTGGGTAGTTACCGAATTTAATAAGACATTATATGTTCTAGAGTGGATGAAAATTTTATATTTCAAATTTTGGTCATCACACCATTCATCAGAAATAGTGATCATATGATATTTACCATTGTCCAGGGATTAAGAGGTTTTTGATAATGATAATCATCATTAACATTTCGATATAAGAACCGATCAGAATAATTCCCATACTCATGGAATATGAAACACTATATTGTGGGTGGTGTAATCTATGGAAATTTTCATTACTTGAAACATTAGATGTATTCTTCCCATCATTTTGACATTCAGTCACTTAATGAACTTCCATTACACACATAATAATTTTTTTAGACCCCTCAATAAAATTTCCTCCATGTTTCCTTACACACCTTGAGTATAAACGATTTTCCGTCTTCTTCTCTATACGTTAGTTATCATTTCCTTTTAATTCCATCTTTCCTTTCTTATCAGAACCACAATATTAATCGGTAACCCCTATCTCTATTTCCACCTTGAAAGCATATATAAATATTTATTCATTTCTATTTAATTACTTTATGGATAATTCCCTTTTTAAGATTTGTTTTTATGACCTAAATGAATCAATAAACCATAATTTCATATTGGATGACAACTTTAGAAGTGCACCTCACAAGTCTTGCAACATTTTCTCTATATGTAGTAATACACTCATCATCTGTCTGCATTAATTTATGTAATTATTTCTCTATTTTTTTAAGAATATGAGGAAATTAATTATTATTAAATATTCTTTTAATGTAACCCCACTCCATGGATTTAATCCATACTTGTTCCCTAAATTTCTTGATAAGAGTCTACCATTGATATGATTCATTATCAAAATTAGGAACTACAAAAAAAACCTTTTTCATGATATGAACAATAAGGAGTATGAAATATCTTTTTGATGGTACTAATCCATTGATCATTAATTAATGGATCAGTGGACCTACTAAAATATGGTTGGTTTTACCTTGTGAAGGACTCAACTGAAGATTGTACCCTATAGTTCTTTTTTAAAATATTAGTGTGTTTTATTTATTAAGAAATTTGTGTGAGAATAGAATCTATTTTTTCATTATATATCCCATAACATATGGTTATTTATATGAAATATCACTTCATTTTACATTACATTAATAGTAAACACCTATCCTTTGGGTTCTTTCTATAAGGAATCCACCTTAAAATATTATATAATCATGAATTTTTTTTCAAGAACATACATTGTTACAAATTGGATATCTTTTTGGTTTATAGTATTATAGAATTATGATATCTTACATGAATAACATACCACATTCAAAAAAAGAGGATACTATTAATAAATTTATCCATTTTTTGGAAATATAAAACATTAAAACATAAAAATGATTTCTTTGACAGAAATCCATATAATTTATCAAGAATCCATCATTTCTCTTACTAATCCTTATATCCTGTGAAAAACATTTTGAAAAATTGGGATATGTGTTAAACATGGTAAGGGATATAATGAAACAAATCGTTATTGAAGTGATAACATAAAAACCAAAAAAACCAATAATCATAAAAACACATATGCATAGAGAAATCATGTAGTCACCTTGGTAAATATTTACCATATCACTCTTACATTAACCCTTACACATAGAATAACCATTTGGTCAAATTCCATCTCTAGATTACCCAATGCATTGTAGAGCTATAATGGTGGTCACCTATCATATCTTAAGCTATAATGGGATGAACCCAACATATCTTCAGCTATAATGGGGACCAACTATGATATCTTGAGATATAATGGGATCCATCCAAAATAAACAATTTCCAAGTAACATATAATGAATAAAACACTTCAAAAATCATTTACACCCTTGAGAAAAACACATTCACAATTTCAAATACCCTTTTTAGTTTAGAAATAGCTTAAAAATATAAACATCGCACACATAATAATGAAATAATATTATTAAAAAATAACTATTAGAACCTATAATGGAGATATTATATCACGAAAACATCATAAAATGAGATTATAACACTCATCATATTAATAAAAATAACAATACCTTTGTATTCCCTTAAGAAGACATTTAAAAGTATTTAAGAGGAAATTTCATTACAAATATTTTATCATTTAAGGGATAATTGATTAAATGTATGGATTTTTTATATATTAAATATTTACACTTAATTAAACATTATATAATCAAATTATATTTATAACGTGACATTATCAAGATAGAAACCATTGAAGTTGAAGGTTAACCCAAATAACATAATTTGGGTTTAGAATCCACTTCCAAAACATTGACATTGTAATAGACGTACATGGGAGGGATTAATGAGACAGAAATGGGGTATATCATCATCAATATATCCTAATTTCAGTATGGGGGATGGTTGAAAACATACACCATCATTAGGAATTAAAAAATTAATGATGATAACATAGGACTGATTTTTGAATAAAAGTGAGAAAGAGGATCCCTTACCTCGGGTTTGAGTTCCCTCATACATGCTTAAAACTCATGTATGATGGTTCAATAGTGTTATTAATATTTTACATAAACATATTAATGATTATAACACCTTTAATTATCATATTATAACATCATTCAACCCACTCATTAATAATATTTTCTTAATTCGATTGTTTTGGGTGTGTGCATTATATTGTTTCCATGGGCGGTTTGTAATGGATATTTTGATCGATTGGAAGTGAAAATCTAGAATTAGAATATAATGGTAATTTTATATTTCCATAACCATAAATTTTACAATTTATCCTTATAAATTTTTACATGATAATGATTTATAAGTTAAAACATTATTGATATTTGTTTAGGTCATTTTGGTGATTCTTCATTCATAATGAACTCATTTTGTGTTATAAATTAATAACATGTGTAAAAAATGATTCCAAAACCTTATATATGATATAATACATAATTTATAATCTATTTAAACCATAAAAATGGATTAATGACCAGTATTAAGGGATATAAAATATATTTAAATCACGCAGTCCACATTGTCGATAAATCGACACATCACGGTCTCTGTTTAATTTTTCTAGAATTAGTTGGAGAGGAGAAGAAGTATAATGGTGAATATTTCATAAAAAAGATGAAATATGGAATATTGAAGATACTATATCATTAATTACTATATGATAAGGGTAGGGGAGGGAATAAGAATAATAGTAACGGAAAATAAAAAAAGAAAGAAAACAAAAGAGGATGTTTACCTCTTGATATCCTCTCCTTGAGATCCTTCTTAAGGCCCTTGGTTTTGGCCTTTTGCTGAAACCAGCAGGTTATGGACATGGGGAAGGGGATTGGGAGGAGTATTTAGTAGAACATTGGAAAGGATCATGTCTTGAGAGGGGTGGGAGGAAGAGGGGTAGTGGGTGTTATTTTTAATGTAGGAAAGGGGGAGTTTAACATTATTTTAATCACAATTTTTTTTATTTTTTGACAAGACAAGAAATAGTTATGATTCCATGAAAAAAAATAGTACTAATTGTATGTTATTTGGAACTAATGGGTTCTTACATAAGCCATTATATAGGGAATATTTCATTTATCACATAATGTATTTATACAATAATTACGGTATTTTACTATTAAAAAAATTTCATGTAATTCATAAAAATACAAAATAATTTTCCTAACCATTTTTTGACATGTAGAATTCAAAAATTAACTCCATTTTTTAAAAATAATTTCCTAAATATGACTAATTTAATTATTAATTAAAATAACTATTTACTCTAAAAACAACAATTTTAAAACATTTATTTACTTATTCCAAGATATGGGTATATCATAACAATGATTAAATATTTTATGTATAATATAATAGGTGAGTTTACTATTCATAATATCATGTTACTATTCATATGGGTAACATTAATATTCATAAGGGTAAGATAAAATTCAACAAAAATTATGTTTGTCTTATTAGACTCTTAAAAACTTACTGATTGCAAGTCTGTATGTCTATTTTTAGAAATTCAAATCATAGAAGTGAGAAAATTAAGTTTACTGATAATTATATCTATCCACTTAAAAAATGTTTCATGTGTTTCAATTTAATTTTAAAACCTTAGGGTGTAACATTATCCCCACCTTCTAGAAATTACATCCTCAGAATTTTATTTACTTATTAAACAAGTGAGGGTGCATTTCCATCATAGAATTTTCAGATTCCCTTGTTGCTTCTTCAACCATTTGGTTTCTCTATAAAAACATTACCTGGTGGATTACCCTATTTTGTTATAATTTCTCTCTATGATTAAGGATCTGAATAGGTTTCTCTTTATTAGAAGGGTTCTCTTCCAGCTAATGAAACTATGGGCTCAAAACATGAGATTAATATGGAACATACTTTCTCAACATTGAAATATGAAAAACATTTTGTACCTGAGACAAAGTCAGAGGAAATGCTACTCAGAGTTTTCTTTCCTTTCATACCAAAACTCATCACAGTTTTCAAGGGAGATATTTTAATGAAAACATGACCACCTAACTCAAAAGATAAGCATTTCCTTCTGTTATCTGCATATCATTTCTACCTGCTCTGAGCTGTCCACATGTGCTGCTAGATCAAATTCACTTTCTCTCCCACATATTCTAATAATTCTTCCCCCATCAATAATCTTCCACCGACTACATTCCAAAATGATGGAGTCTGACACATCTTCCCAAACAATGCCTCAAAAGGTGCCATATGTATACTGGAATGAAAATGTTATTATAAAAAACTCACCTAAAGAAATTTTTTGATCCCAAATTCCCTGGGAATCCATTGAAAAATATCTAAGAATATACTCCAATGTTTAAATAATTCATTCTGACTTCCCATCTGATTGGGGATCAAATGTTTTACTAAAATTTCATTATGTGCCCAATGACTTTTGAAGGCCCTTACAAAAATTAGAAGTGAACATCAGATCTTGGTAAGATACAATGGAAAGAGGTACTCCATGTAACCTAACAATCTCTTTGAGGTATTTTCAAGAGAGTTGATACATAGAAATTGTATCTCAAATAGAATGAAACAGTGCAGATTCAGTCAGTCGATCAATAATCTCCAAAATTTCATTGTTACCTGGAGAATTCATTAGATGTCCCACAACAATGTCCTTGGATATATTTTTCCATTTCCACTCTAACACTAGTAAAAGATAGAGAATTCCTTTCAGTAATTGCCTCTCTACTTCATCCTATTGACAAGTCAAACATTACACAGTAATATCAGTAATATACCTTTTTATTCCATCCAACCGGTAATACTCCTAAAGGTCTTTGTGCATCTTAGTACTGCCAAGATGAACTGAAAATTAAGAACTATGATCTTCACACAAAAATTCATTCATCAATATGGAATCACAAGTCACACACAACCTTTTACAAAATCTTAAAACACAATCATTATCAATGTTATATTCTAGAACCTTTACCATTTTTACCAATTGTACCTTTCTTGGTATCTCACAATCTTCCTTCTATGCTTGGTTAATTCTGTCTGACAAATTTGACTACACTGAAACCTAAAGAAAAACATATATATTTCCTAAACCAAAAACTTCTAAGCCAAAATTCATCAAATCATCTAATAATGGATCATGTTCCAAATGTATCATGGTTAATGTAGCATTACTTTTTCAACTCAATGCATCAGTCGCTCTGTTTTATTTCCAATGATGATAATGAATCATGTAATCATAATCCTAGATTAGTTCCATCCATCTACTCAATATCATGTTTAATTAATTCTTAGTGAATATATAATTCAAACATTTATGGTAAGTAAATATTTCATATTTGGCTACATATTAATGAAACCTCCATGTATTTAAAGTAAAGACCACATATGCAATTTCCAAATCATGTGTAGGATAATTTATCTCATAAGGTTTCAACTGACATGAAGAATAATCAATTAACAAATCATTATTCATCATAACACAACCAATTCCCTTTAATGAATTATCATTGTAGATAAAAAATCACTTTTTCTGGAAGGGAAGGCCAAAACCAAAGCATTCACCAATGTCTTATTCAATTCCTAAAAACAAACATCAAAATAAATTTAACCTCTTTTTTTGATAACATGGTTAGCAGGATAGATAACCATGCAACTTTTTTAACAAAAAATCGTTACTAACCGACTAATTCAAGGAAAATACGAATCTATATAACATTTTTAGTTCTTGGCCATTCATAAACCACTTTTTTTTGTTAGGATCATCTATTATTCCATCGATATTTACAATGGACCCAAGTAATGAAATATATTGCAACCAAAAATCACACATGGTGAATTTTCCATAATTTGTTTTCTTTTAAGATTTGAAAAACTACCCTTAGATGTTTTTCATACTCCTATTTACTTCTATAATATACCAGAATGTCATAAAAAAACCACAAACATAGCCAAGAACTCATGAAATATTTTATTCATAATATAAATGAATATAGTGGGTGAATTAGTTAACCCAAAATTCATAACTTTAAATTCATAATGACCATATCTATTATGTAAAGTAGTCTTCAGGATTTATCCATCCTTTACTTTGAACTAATGGTACCCTGACCTCTAGTCAACCATGGAAAAATATTGTGCTCCCTAGATTTGATCAAAAAAATCATAGATATGAGGAAAAGGTTACTTTTTTTAATAGTAATGCTATTCAGGGGTCTATAATCAATGAAAAGTCTCATTGAACCATGTTTTATTTTAAGAAACAGGACAGGAGCAGCCTATGGTGAAGTTCTAGGTCAGATGGAGCCTTTATCTAATAATTACTCAAATCTCTTTTTTAATTCCCGAATTTCCATTTGATCCATTTGATAAGGGGTTTTTAAAATTGGATTACCACCAACAACTAATTCAATGGTAAATTCAACCAATCGATCAGGAATATCACTATGAAAATCATCCTAAAAAGCATCCAATTATTCATTTACCACTGACACGTCAATAATCTGGATGGTTCCCTTAACTTCAAAAATATGAATAAGATAAATTTAATTTCCATAATTTATTAGTCTCTTAGCTTCCAGATATGTTATCAATTTTATGGGTTCATTCTTGTACGCAAACTAAAATTCATTCTTAAAAACAACTTCTTTATCTCTCTAATCTATCATAGCATGATAAAAAGAAAGCCAATCCATACCCAGAATAACATTAAACTTTATTAAAGGCAAAACAACAAGGTTTTCAGGTAAAATCTTTACAAAAAATATATATAGATAGATTCTTATAATTTCTTTTTTCCACAATATTTTCTCTAGGTGTTTTTACCATTAGTTCTAATTTCATTTCATGAGGTGAAATTCCTAATTTTTCCTTAAACTTTTCAGAAATAAAGGCATTTCTAAACCCCAAATCAAATAAAACATTTGAAAAATCTATTAAAACAAGAAATTTACTTGATTCCACTTCATTTTATGAATAAAAATATACTTAATTGGTTCAAAAATACTTTTCCACTCCCTTATTCTTCCAATCATTCTAATGTTTTTTCATAAGTGACTAGCTTCAAACAAACATTAGAAAAAATTACCATAATACTTAGAATTAAAGAATGTCATCATCCACTTCTCATTAATTTTTGGATCATTTTCCTTTCAATCATGATTCATGTTTCCAAGAATTCATCATCGGTAGCACATCACATAATTTACAAGGCATTCACCTGGATGTGTTTTACCACACTATTCACAAGAAGGGAAATTAATTTTCTTACCACAATAATACTTTGACAAAATCATGTAAAATTGGATTTATATGATGGCAAAAAATCATTATCATTATGCTTCAGTTACCATAATTTTATATCCATTCTGAGTCAAACTGTTTTAGGAAAATATTTTTCCTGAAAAATGAATCTTAAATTCATCCCATTATAGACTGTCAAGATCATCTCATTCTATCATATTCTTAACCAGAGACAATCATTGATCATCCTCAACTTCCAAATTATAAATGGACATTATTACCTTTTACATTCAAAACAACCCATGACATCAAATATCTTTTCTAAAGAATTGATCCATCCTTCGGCTATCACTGGATATGTGGTACCACTTATTGTTAAAGAAGGTTGCCTCATTAAATGCTCTATAAAATAAATTTTTCTTCATGGTAAATCAAGTTTATCTCCATCATGGAAACCAAAACTATTTATTTCCTGATTCTACTGAGCCATTTCTATCACAAACTAATCGGTTCAGGTTCCCACCATTCCATGCTGTAGATTCGAACTGACATTATCCTCTTGGTTCCTTCCTACTTCAGCATCCCTATTTATTCTACAGAAAACTATATTGAATAGACATATCTTAGAAAAAAACATGGAAATATTTAAATATTATAACATTTAAAATTAACAATATAGTAGAAACCATTTATGGTATTTTTTGTAACATCATTCAAACCCTTAAATTTGTCTAAACCATCCTCTAATACTAAATATAAGACCTAGACATAAAACATTACTTAGTCTTCAATTTTAGTCAATAACATACATTATTAACCATTTACAATCTTTTTGGGTTTAAAATTTTATAAAAGTGGGATATTTTACTTGCATAAAATACCAAATTCATACAATGAGTCTACTACTAAAAATAGTATCCATTTTTTCAAAATGTAATACATTAAAACATAAAACATGATTTCATTGAAAACACTCCATATCATTCAACATGACCCACTTATTTCTCTTACCCATCCTTATTTCCTATGAAAAACATTTTGAAATATTTGGATGAGTATAAAACTCAGTAAGAGATAAAAATAAATAAATCGTTAGTCAAATGATAACATAAAAACCAATAAAAATAATCATAAAAACTCATATGCATAGAAACATCATGTAGTTTACATGAAAAATATTTACCATATCAATCATACATTCACCATTACACATAGAATAATCTTTTGGTCAACTTTCATATCTAGAGTACCTAATGCATTGGATAACTATAATGGGGCTCGCTCGTCATATCTTGAGCTATAATGGGATCAACCCAACATATCTTAAGCTATAATGGGGATCACCAATCATATCATGAGATATAATGGGATTAATGCAACATAAATAATGTCCATGGAACATATCATGAATAGAAAAATTCATAAATCATTTACACCCCTGAGAAGAAAATATTTACAATTTCAAATTCCCATTTTTCATATAGAAATGGTTTTAAAATATAAACATCACACCCACAATAATGAAATAATATTATTAAAAAATAACTATGATAGCATATTATTGATATATTATAGCAATAAAAAATCATAAATTCATAATATAACACTTGTGATATTAATATTAAGAACAATCTCTTTGTATTCCATAAAGGATGCATTTAAAAGGATTTAAGAGGGATATTATTTAAAAATACCTTATCACGGAAGATAGAATTCATTAAATGAAGGGATTATGTATATATACTATAGGTACACATAATTCAACACAATATTTTCAAATTACATTTCTCATGTCATCCTATCATGATAAAAATCCTTGAATTTGAAGGTTAACCCAAAGAGCATAAATTGGGTTTAGAATCCACTTGCAAAATTTTGTCACGGTAATGGAATTACATGGGAAGTCTTAATGATATAGAAATGGGGTATCTCATAAATAATATATCATAAGTTAATTATGGGGTAGGTGTGAAAACATATACCATTATTATTAATTATAAAATTAAAGAGCATAACATTGGGGTGATTGCTGAATAAAAGTAAGAAAGAGAGGATCCCTTACCTCGGGTTAAATTTCCCTAAAATGTTTTTTAGCCTCCTTTATTTCTGTTAAAATAGTGTTATTAATATTTTAATAAAAAATATTAATGTTTATAAGACCTTTCAAGATAATTTTATAACATTATTCAACCCATTAATTAATAATATTTATTTAATTCCATTGTTTCAGGTGCGTGAATTACATGGTTTCCATGAGGGGTTTATAAATGATATTCTTGTGGATTGGTAGTGAAACTATAGAATTGGAATGGAATGGAATTTTAATATTTATAGAACCATAAATTATTCCGTTTTTAATTTTGAATTCTAACATGAACATGATTCATAAGTTAAAACATTATTGATATTTTTTTAGGTCATTTTGGAGATTCATGAATCATAATAAACTCATTTCGTTTTATAAATTAAGGATATATGTAAAAAAATGATTCCAAAACCTTATATAATATATAATACATAAATTATAATGTGGTTCAACCCAAAAAATGATTTCATTAAAAGTATTTAAGTAATTAAAATAAAATGAAATCCCATCTTCCACAATGTCGGTAAATCGACACATCACACAGAGTGTTTTAATTTCTAGAATAAGTGGGAGAGGGGAATATGTATAGTGGTGAATCTTAAATAAACATGATGAAATATAGAATATTTAAGATACTGGATCATTCATTCCTCTTTTATCAGGGATGGTTATGAAAGAATAATAATAGAAAATAAAATTAAAATAAAAGAAAGAAAACAGGAGATGATGTTTAGCTCTTGATCTCTTCTACTTGAGATCTTTCTTAATGACCTTGGTTTTGGCCTTTTGGTGAGACCAATAGGTCTTGGACTTTGGGAAAGGTCTTGAGAGGATTATTTGGCAGAAATATTTCAGGGCTCAAGTCTTGATAGGTTTGGTATGAAGAGGGGGGAGTATATGGTATTTTATAGTGGAGGAGAGGAGGAGTTTTACATTATTTTAATGATTATTTTATTATTTTCCACAAGACAAGAAATAGATATGATTCAAAGACTAAAAATAGTAATAAGTTAATGTGAGTTCAAAATAATGGTTTCTTACATCATCCATGATGCAGGGAATAGGGTATTTATCTAATAATGTATTTATACCATAATTACTGTATTTTACTATTCACAAATATTCAAGTATTTTTTAAAAAAATCCAAAAAAGTAACTCTAACCATTTTTTGACATTTATAATTTAAAAATGAACAAAATCTTCTCAAAATATGTTTCTAACTGTGAGCAATTTAATTTTTAAATAAATTAAAATTTTATTCCAAAAACAACAATTTTAAAACATTTATTGACTTATTCCAAGATATGGGTATATCATAACATCAATTAAATATTATATGTATACTATCATAGGAGAGATTACTATTAATAAGGTTATGTTTCTATTCATAATGCTAACATAACTATTCATAAGGGTATGTTTCAATTCACCATAAATTATGTTGGTCATATCAAACTCTAAATAACATACTGATTGTAACCGTGTATGTTGATTTTTCAAAATTCAAAACACAGAGGTGGGAAATTTATGTTTAGTGATGATTATAACTATATACTTAAAAGATTGTTTCATTCCATTAAATATACTTTTAAAACATTAGGGTGTTACACTTCCCTTAGACTAAAACCAAAAAGCATAGTGTGAAGAAAATTAATCATAGAGGTGAACTATGTAATTATGAAAAAACATTTACAAGATTACAAAATCATGACACCTTCTTTTCAATCTAGGAAACCTTTGGTTAAATATAGTTAATTCATAATTATTAAAAATTAATTAGTATTTTATCCTATACATTGAATTATCCCGAAGGTTCTGAATAAATATTTCTCATCCTAGTTTCTGATGGTTAAATAAACCTTACTTTGATACCAACTATATCATCTCATACCATTAATACATAAATATCACATCTTATTTTTTGAATATTCTTTACATATAATGACCATCCATGCAAGTATTTTATTGGTATAGTTTATATTGAAACATGGATAAAAAACATGTTCATAAGTGAAATACATCATCTTACACTTAGTTCCTAATAACTATCACCCTTCTTAGATATATCATACATAATATCTTTATTCATATACTAGGAAAAGGAAACATAAGAATGGATGATGTATAATGTTCATTAACAGTTAAAAAGGGTGATATTTATGATCATATAAGTATAACATAATCATTAAGGGTATGAGAACATTAGTTTAACATTTTAAATCCATGACCTATGTATCATAGATCATAATATTGAGTCATGGAATAAAAATTAACAGCTCATAGAACGAGAAATATAATAGAAACAAAGATCATGAGACATGAGAGAATAAACTTCACATAAGACATAGAATTATTGAAGTAGCATAAGCCAAGAAAACATTATATCAAGGCTACCACCAAGATATTCATAGCATGTTAGGCTTAGTAAAACCACATTTTTACCTTCTTTGGGCTTGGGACAACCTATAGTGTTACCGCTTTTGGGCTTGCGATAACCTCATGTATACCGTTTAAACTCATATAACATTAATCATTTCAAAACTTGTTGGATAGATATATATGAACCACATCTCACATAAATAAAATCATAAAAAAATAATATAAAAACATATTTGTCATATCATATTTTAATAAAATAAATGGGTTTCATAAAAATTTAATCATAGTATAACTCGTAGAAAAAGAATGTGTTTCATAAAAATATTATCATCATAAACATAAAAAATACCTAGAACAAATAATTATGGTTACATTTGATCATAACCCCATGTCTAGTATGGCTTATGTAATATCATCGGATGGCATATTAGGTGGAAAATGATATTGAAATATCACATGGAACATTTATTCAAAAAATAACCTTTCCATTTTAAAATAACTAATTTAAAAACTAAAAAAATAATTATTATTATGGGAAAAAAATCATTGAAAAAAAAATGAAATTTTTTAAATGAAGAATCAAAACATTGATCATTCATGATGGTGGTAAATTCTATTCAATCCATATAATTTGAAAGAATCCTTTCATTTCTTGTTTTTTGTAAAATGATGAAAAGTTCGTCATTTTAAAAATGACAAGAAGATCCCTTTAAAGCAATTTTTTTCTTAAGTTAAGAATGGGTTCAAATTAAATTAAAAATAATAGTATAATATTAAAAACCATATCTAAAACATTTTTACAAAAACTCAAATATGGAATAAAAAGTTTTTTTGACCAAAGTGAAAAATAAATTCGATTTTTCATAAAAAATATATTTTATGTATTTTGAGAATTAAAGTTGAGTAAGATTGAATGCAAATGTGTTTAAAAGAGTTTGTTATGGGATAATAAAATTCGTAACTCTCTTGAGATTCATATCATAATATTTGTTCATCAATAAATTATTTATAAGTAATCCATATAAATAATTAGATTTTAACATTAAACCATTACCAATATGGAAACATTAAAATCATCAGTACCATGAATAAAATAGCCTTATATGGATATGTAAATATCTATAAGTTTTCATAAAATAATAATTAAATAAATTCATGAGAAATATATACATCACAAAACAACATGTGATTTATAAGGCTTGTGTAATGTAGAAATAAAAGTTGCACAAAAATATCATACCTTTCATTCCACTTGCTTTGAAAGTTTTCTAACATCCCGTATAATAAATTTAAATTTATTTTTACTTTTTACCATAACAACATAAATTATTATATCATATATATTCATTATATACATTTACTTAGATTTTTAAATAATTGTAGAGATGGTAAATGCATTACACTATTCATGGAAATGGTAGGACATACGTTCGCAGGATATATACTTTCAATTTTTGATGGATGGAATGAAATAAAGGAAAATTGTAATTCACATCTCAAGAATCGTTATTATATCATGTAAATCATATCTGTTAATCATATCATCCATCCTTTCAATTCACATAAAATATAAATAAAATACAATCACATCTCTTATATGAGGTGGCAGTCCACACATACGTATTAGTAATGTTATTGTTTTCCATCAGTCTCGATGGTAATAAGGTAGATATGATATTATCATTATAGAAGTATAATATTTTCATCAATATCATATATATAATTTAAACCAATCATAATTACCAATAAAAAAATATATAGTGATGGAAAATAATTTTTTCTATACTTGGATATGGTAAGTCAAACATACGCAGAAGTGATACATTCACTTCCCATTTGATGGAAATATGGTGGATAATGGAATAATAATAAAATAAAAATTGGTTTATATATATTATACTGAATTTATTATTTTATGATAAATTCCATATATTTAGGGGACTAATAAAAATAAATAAATCAAAATATTTTAGGTAAGACAACTACCTCTCTTTTGAGAGACCTCCTTTAGATATTTTCTTAAGGAACATAGAGTTAGTCTTTTGGGGAGATCCAAAACTCTAAAAATGATAATTATTTTTATAAGATAATGTTTTAGTTTATGTTCGATATTTATGGGTAAAAGTAATTTGATTAATATAATTAAGGGGTGTTCATTTATAAGGGAAGGATAAGACACATTTGGAAAATCTTAACAGATTAAATTTTATGAAATTCATTCTCAATAAGAATGCTTAAAATTGGAATATAAATGCATAGGGGATGAAATTTTAGACCATATAAAATCCTATTTTTCATATTTTAATATTTTTATGATTTTTATCAAAATTGAATACAGTATTATTTTGATAAAATATCCTTATTTTCAGTTTTGAAACTATTTATTTAATTTGAATTAAAAGACATAAATAAAATGTTTTAATAAGAATATAATTATTTAAAATAAAAATAATATGTCATATTAAACTAAAAAATTTATTAAATCGTTAAATTACTCAAATTATATTACTTTTAATATTTTAAAAATTATTTAGTATATTTTTTATTAATTGGATAAATAATAAATCGGTGTTTCATCAGAACTAAAAGTCAGTGAATAAATTATAAAAATTAGAAAAAACTTATAGCTGGAAAATAATTTCATTAATATCAAAATGAATCTAAATATTCATACCTAAATAGTTTTTTTATTATGTTACTACATAAAAGTTATTTAAAACTCACATAGTGACAATTTGTAACATTAATTTTTTTAAATATTATAAAAGTCATTTTCAAGGACAAGTGTCCATTAAACAATAAATTTAGATTATAAGGTTATAAGGATATATTTCTTTCATCTAATAAGAATTAATATGAATGATTATGATACTATCATATATTTTTATCCTAAATTAAAAAAGTTTACCATTTACCAAGGTGATAAATTTTACCATGATTATAAATCATATTGACCAAAAAAAAATGGGACATATTTAAAAAAATTTAAACATCCCAATTATATGTACGGAATTAATTTCACAAAATTAAATACCTATAATTTTTTTAAATTAATTTAAATTTAAGTGATAAAATTATGAGAAAAAATACTTTTTAGAAAAATACTTTTTTTAAAAATAAAACTAGATTTTTTTATCTTATGACTATTAAATGAATGTTTAAATTGTTTTATTAAATATATTACATATATAATTAATTAAAATAATTCAAAAATAGTTATAAATTTTACTTATTAGTATAAAAATATATTGTATGAATAAAATAATTTTTTTAGAAAAACATCTCATTTATTTTCAAATGATTTTTAATTTCAATTAAAATTAATTGAAAACCGATGAATTAATTTTCTAAATTTGTTAGAAATAAATTTTTATAATTTAGTAATTCATTTTTATACCCTATATTGAAATATATATGTGATTACATATAATAATAATATTCTAATATTTTATCATACTTTGTTTAGACATTTTATTGCGTGTAATGCAAGCTATAAAAAATAAATTTATTAAAGAAAAATTATTTCATAAAATATCATAATGTTAATTTTTTCACCATTAATGAAAATTAGGTTTTGGCCTTTCTTAGGATTAATTTTCCTATATTATTATTAAATGTATTGTTTTTGATATGTCTAAGAATTGTGGTAGTTATGAAGAACTAAGTGGGAGATGATGTTGTTTACTTATGATCTAGTTTTTTGTGTACTTATGTTACTGAAGGCGTAGACCTATACAATTTTTGAATGTATAATCTTGTTATATAATTTATATCATCTAATCAGATGTGATATTTATGTATGGAATGTTTGTGTATCTATAGTTGGTATTAGAGTAATATTTTGTTATCCTTTGGAAATGAGTATGCGGAAACTTTAGTGAGAACCATAGAAATCAATAAATGTATAATATAAAATACTAATGTTTTGGTAACAATATTTAATGTTCTTAGACAATTATATGGTATTATAGATTGAAAACAATATTTCGTGGTTTTGAAATCGACTAAATTATTATTCATGACTATGTGGTTTCCCTCGATGATTAATATTGCTCCCAAAGGAATAATGATAATGTTTAAAGCAATGTAAAATTCAATTATTATCTACCTTATAAACCAAAAACTATAAATTTTTGAACAAAAAATATCATTTCTATACTCAAACTACATTCTCAAGCTATGAATCATTCTAATCTTCCTAATGAGAAAGGAGGGGAACAATTTTATGTTGAGTCTATTATAAGGAAACATCCACATTTTTTAAGTGGGTACACAGATCCACTAATCTTTGAGTAATGGATATATACCATCAAAATGATATTTTTCATTCCCTAGTGTTTGGATCATGAAAAAATTATTTTGGATGTTTATTATTTGGAAGACTAAAAATATCAATAGTGGACTATTATCATGAAAATTTGGGGAAAATATGATATTGAATCCATTTATTTAGGTGACATTAAGAGATTATTTCTCAATAATTACTTTTATAATATTATTGAAATAAATATTGAGAAGGAATTTTGTGATTTATAGCATAAGGATAATGAATCTATTATGACGTATTTTAAAAATTTTACAGTACTTGAACGCAACACTTCTGGAATTATCATCCAACATAAATGTTTGCTTGATCGATCATTAGTGGATTAAAACCTAGTCACTAAAGGGTGTTAGACATAATTTAATTTTTTCAATATGAATAAATCATTCTACTTCCTATCATAGTGGAAATGTATATTGGATTTACCCATAAAATTCATGGTTTTGATAAGAAAAGAATGATGTAATTTAAAGGATATTATAAAAAACCTTGAGAAAAGAAGACGAGACTTCCTTTATCCTCATAATGTGGATGGAAACATTGATGAAATATTCTCAACATGACTAAATTATTATTTATGTGCAGAAAGAAACTCATCGACTGAATTAATTATAAATTTATGGGAAGAAGTTATCTAATTATGCGAATGAATAAAAATCTCCACAGAATGCACCACCGACAATCTAGTGTTTTAGATTCCACTAATACGTGAATTATGTGAATCAGTTCCCAAATCCAAAGGTTAATTATGATGATCATTATCAAAAAATTCTTAATCCCATATATAATGGGAAATATCATGTGGTGACAATTTCTATTAAAGGGTGTGATAATGACATAGATTAAGGTATGCATATCATATACTCTAGAACTAATAATGTCTTTTTCGACTATGTATCTATGCACTCTTTTATTTATAAATAATTTTATAAGGATATTATAGTACCAACATTAATAGTATATGTTTAATTATCTATGAAACCCCTTAATGGTTGAATTATTACACATCAAGCCTGTGATTCTTCTCTAGTTGACTTTTATAGGAATATTCTTATTGTAAATCTTTTTATCCTCTCTCTAGTTGAGTTCAAAGATATTTTGGGCATAGATTTGATTTTATTAAATAAATCCCACATTAATTTCCAAGGAAGGGAAGTAACATAATATATTATGAACCGAACATTGATCATCAATCACTGGTGTAATGATCACAACCCTAGTATCCACGAGTCGGTGTCAAACATTATTACATTGGCATGGTTATAAGATTAAAATCGCAAAGGGCCGATCAGTTTTGTAGTATTAGTAAACTAGATACATAATTTTATCTTATATTACAATTTAAAATATAAAAGACAACATATTTAATCATTTTATAACACTAATGTTCACATAGTTTAACCCTATATGTAAGTCATAATAAATTTCCTTGTATCCTAGAAAAAAATAAAACATAAGTAGGGGTGAGATTAGATGCTCATTTAAGGTATACATATAATAGAAGCTATAATAAATAATCATAAAAGATTATTTCAAGGTAATTAATGGAAACACATTCCATTTAATGAATAACTTGAGAATAATATAAAAAGAATAAAAATATGGTCAAATAATTCCATATAAATAATCACTTGAGAATCATACTTAACCATGAATATTCTACTAGTTTAACAATCACATGGAATATAAATAACTAATATCATAAATATGGAATGAAAAATTTTAGATGCATAAATAATAAAATCAAGGACATATCCAAGAAGTCTACAAAAAAGGGCAAGCACTCTGCCAAAACCCTGTCAAGTTTGTCACATTACACCTTTCGATACATAAAGCAGATATAGCAGGCCTCTCCCAACACTTACTATGTCTATTGCATTGTAAACATTGTAATGTTCTGACCTAGCACCCAATTACCTAGGGCCCTGATCCAGTGGGTCACATGACCTCAAGCACAGCTCCTCATATGCCAGAGGCTTCCAATTATTAACAAGGGTATAACAATGGTATAGTGTGGAGAATATACCCCCATATCATAGTGGAATTATAGATAAGAATTATAATAATACATTGCAGAAATCATGATACAAAAAGACACTAAATGATTGGACTGGTAACTTTTCATATGGGAAGCACCTACAACAGATATAATAATAAACTATGGAAGCATAAATAACTGAAAAACTGAATAATAATATCAAAATCCATTTTCAAATACAAGGTTTCATAGAATCCTGATATATAAAGGGGAAATAGAGGATATGAATATACAAAATGAAATACAAAAAATAAAAATAAAACAAAATGTTGCCCGATTGGGATCTTGAAAATATTCTCGATCCTTTTCTCTTATGATTCAACTATAGGTAAATCATATCAACAATCAGTAACAAGGTGCTTGAACTTATCCAAACTTGTATACAAGTAATCTACTTGGGTTCCAATGTTGTGCAGAGTAGGGTGTGAGATAAAGTCTAACTCGGCCAAAAAAATAGTTTCTAGTGGTAATCCAAGAATTTCTCATAGCTCAACAGTGTGTATTTATAAATAAATAAGAAAACATGATGAATAATTTTCCAGTATGATCAGGTTCCGCAAGGACACCTAGAGACTCTAGTTGCTTCAGCTCACATCCAAAATGAGTGTTTGATTGGTAACTATAAATATGTTAATAATATATATATATATATATATATATAGTTATATATTTCATCCACCAATATGGACCATGTACGTGTGGACATAAGAATCCATATTCCTAGAATTCTAGGTTCTGGATGGATCAGTGAATAATTGAGACATCCATAACCACTATAAACAATCCTATAAGCTCATGAAAAAGGGTAAATTCCCTACACCCCATGATTAATCAGAGACTTTATGCTCGCCACTCATGACAGTGGATGACTCATCACTTCAACACCTGAAACAAGGGGTGTGGTGTGCCATTCCCACCATCCAAATAGTTTCAAAGATGTGAGATGTCATGCTCCACACCTGATGTAAGGGAGCATTAAATTTCATTCCCAAAATTACCATTAACAATCATCCATGGCCTATATAGAAATCATAATTATATTTATATTGATTTTTATGAGGTATTACCTATCATTCCATATATTCATCAAGCCTATTATATTTTCCTAAATTTATGGGGTTTCAAGCTCCGAACAAGTCCTGAACACCCTCTTAACCTTTGTGACTCCATTTGGTAGAATCATAAGGTTTTCTTAATGGAATTTAAACTAGAAATGAACAAGTTTTACCTTCATGAAAATACAGGTCATTACAACCTCCACTTCTTAAATAAACTTTTCCACAAGTTTTCCATCTGAGGAAAAATATGTATCACCATCAAATATTTCATGTCACCGGGCCTATATATTAGATTTCCACTCCCATTTCTCCTCTTGTTCTCGACCACTTTTCCATAGCATTGTAATAATGAAACTGGATTTCCTAAGAGTTTATTTATGATTCAATCCACAATATTCACTAGATGATCCAAGAAAGAGGCATCTATTTCTCACTCAACATCAATAGGTTAAAGGACATGTGACAGGTCTGGATTATATCGGTTAAGTTGAGGTACGTGAAAGAACCATGCATAGACTGGTATCTTTGAGTTAGTATTATGTGTTTATCCCCTGGTATGATTCATTTCACAACCTCATAGAGTCCAACGAACCTAGGTGAGAGCTTACCCTACCTCAGAAATCATCTATGGCCATCCGGGGTGAGACTCAAAAGAAAAAACGATCTCTAACCTCAGAATCAAAAGGGCTTTAATGTCAGTTGGCAATTGAATATTATCTAGACTGAGTTGTCATCATGCACATTTTGATCAACTGGACCTTCTATTTAGTTTCACTCACAAGATGTGTTCCAACCATGTTTCCTCCCCTACCTCTAGCTAGTAAAAAGGTGAAATAAAAAGTTCTTCTATATAATGATTTATAATGAACCATCTTGATGGTATCCTAAAATATATTATTATAATCATACTAAAAAGGGAGAATTTTTTTCTCCCAAGAAACCCTATAGTCAAGGATACAGGCACAAAGTATGTCCTCTAACACCTAAATTTTATGATTTTCTTGTCTATTTGTCTGTGGGTGATAGGTCGTTCTCAGAAGAACTTGTTTACCTAAGTCCTTCTGTAACCCCTGTCATGACAATGAAATAAAGTGACTATCTCAGTTAAAAAATAAATAATGATGTTATCAATGAATATGTATAACCACCTTGATGTATATCTTCCCTTTCTTTTCTATATATAAGTTCTCTCACGTAGTTATGAAGTGTGCGAACTTCATCAACCGATAAACAAAAACCAACATTGTATCATTTAGATGAGTTTATCAAGGTAAACCAGTAAAAATATCTATCAAAAGATCATCCCAATTCTTTTTGGGAATGGAAAATGACTATAAAATCCTTATCAGACACTAATGTTTCTCCTTCACCTAATGATAGGTTGGAAACCATGTGGTGATTCCAGAAATATCACTTATTATACCAAGACACCAGTTCTAACGATGTAGATCTCGATATATCTTTTTGACACTGAGATGAACTGTCCATGCTTGTGCTTGAAATTCATGCATCAACTCCTCACTGATGTCAGTTAGAACCCATACAAGCCAATGGAATAGTAAAGTTTCATACCCATCCATGGTTCAATTTAATATGTATCATCATCCAATATTCTTTCTCTTAGGATAACGCCTTCATAAATGGATTGTTTCAACATTATTACCCATTATAGAAGAGTGAAGTTCACTACTATGGCTATTGGGACTATTAGACCATGAGCTTCATGAACTTAAATGTGTATCTATGAGAATATATCCATGACATACCATTCCCTCTTGGCCTCTTGAACTGTATATATCTAATTCTTATGGATTTGAGCGTCGACTACTATATTTCCATTACCAAGCATGTATGAAAGCTTTAAATCAAATGACTATAGGTACTCAAACTACCTGAACTAGCTGAGATTCAAATCCCATTATATAAATATGTAGATGACACTTTTGTGATCAGTGAACACCAAAAAATGATCTCCTTGTAAATAGTGTCTCCAAACGTGTAAGTCATGAACAACCATAGCCAGCTCTAGGTTGTTTGTCTGGGAATTATGCTCATGATCCCTCCAATGATGAGACTCATATAAAATGACTCACTCATCTCACATAAAAATATCCCCAATCTCGATACCTTATGCATCACAGTAAAACATATAACTCCTTACCAGGATTGGAAGAACTTGTACTATCACTAAATTAAATATTACGTTCAACTCCTAAAATATGCTTCACAAGCTTCTGAACATATTAATTCCACACCTTTAATTTTTAATCCCGAAAGTAGTGCTTCATGATAAGAGAAATCCTTGATGAAAAATATGTAATACCAAGATAGCCATAAGAAACAACAAATTTCAATGATATTTATGTTTTTATTCCATGACACTAATGTTCTCACTTTCATTGGGTCTACTGAAACTCCTAAATCTAAGATAATGTGACCCCAGAAGTGGACTTTGTTGATCCAAAAGTGGAATTTACTATGCTTAGAATAGATCTGATGCACTCTAATTTTATTTAGCATGATCAAAAGATAGTTGGAATTTCCATTCTTGGAGGGGGAATAAACTATGATATTGTCAATAAATACTACCTTGAATGTATCCAAATATGGGTAGAAAAACCAATTCATTTGAACCACAACTCTTGCTGGTCCACTTGTGAGGCCGAACCTGATGACCAGGTACTCATATAGACCATACATTATCCTAAATATTATGTGAGGTATTCCTACTAACCAAAAATTCACATGATGATAGCCCGACCTCAAATATATCTTTGAAAACACAATTACTCATCAGATTTGATCGAAGAGGTTGTCTATTAAATGTAATGGATACTGATTATTTACCTTGGGATGCTTAAAAATGGTATTCCACACAAAGGCTAAGGGTACCGTCTTCTTTTTTAGTGAATGTGATTATAGAACCATAGGGAGAACTGATGGGGAGTATAAAGACTTTACCCTCCATATTCTCTAGATACTTATTGATCTCCAAACACTCCATAGGTTCAATCCTATAATGAGGAATGGTCATTAGTGTTGTTCCTGAAACTAGCTCAATGGTGAATTCTAACTCTCTCTATGGAGGTATCCCAATAAATTCATGAGGGAATACATACCTAAAAATTTCCACTACTAAATGGAAAATAGTAGGGTGTAACCCGCAATTTTACAAGAAAATTTATTTTATATGGTCTATAAAACTAGTTATCCTTTGATTCATAGGTACAAATCATGGTGGAATGACATCTCATTCTCCCTTATATACATGCTTATATCCCTCTGGTGCTGTAAACATTTCCCTCCAACATAGAAATCAATGTAGACTTTGTAAGGAACTAACAATTATATCTCGATTATTACATAAAATCCCATCATATTGAGGATGAATAAATTCTATATGAAGAAGTAATCACCTATATCAAAAGTAAAATCCTTACAATGTTGAACACCCTCTGATTGGATACCTAACAGGGTATCAATCATCATAACTCCACAAAAGTGTTTGATCTCTGGGCCCATACTCTTTATAATAATCTCATCTATAAAAGATTGAGATGTGCCTATGTCAAATAAAGTATATACTAAAGTGGTGGTTACTATAATACTACTTTGAAATGAAAATGTTGTGGTGATCTACTCGTCTAGATTAGGCTAGAATTCAGGTAACTGGAAATTATAATGGCCTTGAGAATCTTCTGTACTACCCATTGGAATCTCGCTCTACTGGTATTGATAATCATGTGTCTTACTATATATTCCTTCACCACCACCTCTACTTGAGTCGATGGTGGTATTACTGTTACCAGACTGGAGAGATACAACATTCCCCAATCCTAGACATGGGGTAGGAGAAGATCCCTTCTCACTACGAACTAATGGAAAGATCCTATAGAATTTATGGATATTACCAATCATTTTTGAGCTCTGTATTCCACAAGATGCCATAAACACTTTGCTTTAGTATGTCTCAGAATCCTACACTGGGGGCATATCAAGAAAATATCTCCATGAACAGCCCGACTGCTGCTTCCCTTATGAGAAACCTCAAAGTGATTCTTGTATCCACTAGAAGAACCCTATATCGATTTCGGATCTGAATCGCTCCAACATCCACAATCATATTCCCTCATATTATTCTTTGTAGTAAGGTTCTAGTAGATGATTTCAGAAATATTGGTCAACCTGAATACATTGTGATGTGATCATATGGTGTATATCATCCCATCCTCGAATCATAAGACGTTCATAAGATCATCACTCTATAGATTTGGCGCAAAAAACTCCAACTCAATAAAATAAGAAGAGTACTCGTTTATTGACAAAACTCCTTGTTGCTAGTTTGTAAACATTTTAGCTCAGTCATCAATCAGAGTCTGGGGAAAGAAGTAGTCATAGAATATTGTTTTTAAATCATTACAGACCATATTATTTTCCCCTTATTCCTTTTAATAACATCCCACCATCATTTGGAATAATCACATGTCATATAAGCTACAAGCTTGACCCTCCACTCTGTAAGAATCTCTAGAGTTTCTAATATAGAAAACTTTTCTCCAATTCATTACTCAACAGCATGTGGTACTCCATCCCTTGAAAAGGTTTATGGATAATACTACAAGAACTCCCTACCCACTTATTACATAGTTGGGGATGTTTGAGAAATGTCTTTCATAGATTTCATCATACAAAAAAATCTCCCTCGGAACTGGGTTTCAGTTCCAATATCATGAATAAGAAGATATTCCACATGTGAGACTATAGGAGGAATCAGTGATGGATCAAGGGCCACCACATTAGGTGCCTAGTCATCACCACCTTCAAGGCATATGAGTGGAAGACATCGTGGGTTCATGATTCTCTAATTCCAAATTCATGTCCCCGAAGAGATCAAAACAGTTGAAAATATTATAGATAGAAAACTAGGATAGGTTCATATCCTTCCTATGGAAAAATTATACCCCTTTTTCATCCATCAAAACCAGGTATTTGTAAAATAGAATGTCCATAGCTATCCATAAGAGTGTAAGATACTCTTATCAACTCATTACTAAGGTTGAGTTCAGGTATGAGTCTTTTATAACAGAAATAAGATGTCCATTTTCACATAAAAATTCATATTTACATTATATTTTTTGTCATTCAAATATTTAAATATCATTAAATTGTTGAATTATATGGATCACTATTCCCAATCCATGAGGTCCCATACTCATTATGAACCAAAATTTGGCTTCTGATTTACCAATACCATAACACGTTCTAACCCATGCGACCAATGGTCCTTGTCTCAATATTCAATAACTGGATCCTTAATATGTCTTCTTAACCTATGAAGCAAAACCCTGTTAGGATAAGGTAGGCACATTAAGTGTAAATTATTCATTCCAATTCATTAAAATTAATTCCATCACCATTCAAAAAATAATAATAAAGGAACTAATAATATGAAACACCAAAATTCACACTCAAAATAGATGTGAAATGGATAAATTATATACATATTGTTCATATAGTGCCCATAAAGACAGGTGTAATGAAATGACCAGATTTCATTAGACCTAGGCAATATAAATCATCATTTCAATAATACCAATGTCAACAACAACATAAGACATGTGTTTCACCCAACTGTGAAGTTGTATCAACCATAACAGACATAGTTAATAAATGAAATTTCCCATCCCATTTAATTTGGCTTTCCCCAATATATGGGTAACCTACATCTAGGAACAAGGTCATTTCAGAAATTATTTAACTAATAGTCTCCTATAAAATAACAAAACATTAAGACCAAAGATAAATAAGGCTCTGATACCACTTTGTAATATATCAAACTTGTGTCCACTTAATTGGGGCCCCAAGCTTGTGGGTCACATGAACTCAAGAAATCCTCCCCATATTGCAGAGTATAATGACTAGAAAAAATGGTGTATAGTTGGTATAGTGGAGAGACTATACCCTCATATCATAGTGGAAAAAAAGATAACAATAATAATCATACAATAGCAGAAAAATGATTTAAACAAGCACTAAATGATTGGACCAGTAACCTGTCATAATATAAGAACATTAAAAAGATATAATAAGCATTAGTGGAAGCATAAATAAATAAAGAACTGAATAATAATATCATAATATATTAGGTAGTTTTAGATACATGTATACATGGAATGTTTACATATAAAAGGGGACAACTAGACCTGAATATGCAACATGCTATATAAAAATACAACAATAGAAAAGGATAATTCAATAGAACATCAATAATATACTTGGTCTTATGCTCATATTCTCCAAAAATTGTTAAATCATATCATGAATCCATATTTGGGTTCCTTCCCTTATCGATACCTACAAAAAAGTAATCTTCTTGAGTGTGAAAGGAATCCAAATTATTTTGTGAGATAAAATCCCAGTAGCCCACCACCAACAGTGTATAGATATAATAAATGAAGTACTCATAGCTAAACCACATGAATGGATAAGTAAATAATAAGTAGTTTTAAATAATTAACTAGCCTACTCAAGTTAATCAAGGACACCTTGCGTCTCTACCTCCTTCAGCTCATGTCTAGAATGAGTGTCTAATCAGTCACTATATATGTGGTGATAATATATATATATTATATTTATATATTACATATAACTATATGGGCAAAGTATGTGTAGTCGTAAGTGTTCATATACCAATAATACTTGGTGATGGATGGACTGGGGCGTAACTCAAACATCTATAACTAGTCAAAAGGAGACTATAAGCTCAATAAAAAGGGCACATTCCATACAATTCAAGATGAATAAGATACATCATACACGTCACTCAATATGGTGGATGATTTTTCATGTAAACTCAAGGAACAGAGGACATGGTACATCACTCCCCCAAATTAAATAGTTCCAATTGTGTGAGGCATCAAGCTCAACACCTCATGTAAGGGAGTTTGGAACGTCATTCCCAATAAAACCCTTAACCATCACCCACAACATATATATAAGGAAAAATTATATTTATAATAATATCCTTGATGGATTACCTCTCATTATTTATATTCATCAAGCCCATATAAACCCAATACATTAAAATTTATATTTAATAAAAACATGATAATAGGCATCACTTTTCCAACCAATAACATTTAAATCAATTAGTCAATTTAATTCATTTATGTAATTCCAACCATCATGAGGTTATACATTTAATTTAATACAATCCATTTAAATAATTCAAAAAACTGGAAATTCCAATTCTGGGTTCTAAGAATAACATAGAAGGTTCCTTATTCAGTTAAGTAATTACCTATAATAGAGATTCCATTTAAAGGTTAGGACAAGAAATTATGAGGTTCCTTGGGTTCAATCAACATTTATATTAAATATTAAATTTAATTTATAATCCTAGTTGAACCCTTAGAAGGAGTTATAGGAATTCAATCAATTAATTTTCAAGGGGAAATTTAAACCGACACACCTGAGGGGTGTCCATGATCAAGGTTTTCATCCTCTGTATACTAAACAATGATCCTTAGCAGTGTAACAAGGTGCATATAATGAATTTGAATGAAGAAATATATTTTAAGGTGAAATGAGTCAAAGGCTGAAATGTATCATAATGGGGAAGATATGAAAGACACTATTATATTTGGGTAAAACCTTAAGGTAACCTACCTTAGGGTTGTTCAAAACACGTATTCTAATGGAAGACTCATATTCGATGTAGATTGGGAGAAATCAAAAAAAAATCCAACACCCCAAAAAAGTTAAAAGTGATTTCACCTGAAAAAACAAAGGACCCGAAGAAAAACATAGAACGAATGGAGAGGAGTCCAGAGCATACCTCTATATAACGAAAACCTTCTATGGATCTTTATTCAGTCATTGGATCATAGAGATACTGGGACTCCTATGATAGGTAAAGGTAGATCAACATGAGAAGATAGGATGATCCATCTACTTTAGAAATGAAGGAAGACAGAATATGTGGGTAATTATGTTCATTAAGGGATAAAAGTAATTTCATACTCAAATATAGGGGCACACGGTTTGTCCACATGGTATGGCCAAACCATGCACAACCCATTCTAGACTAAATTCTTAAGGAACTACCTCATATGATTAAGGTGCACGATTTCCCTAACCATACACAAACCGTGCATAAATCCTCTATCAAATAATATAGATGGGCCACATGGGCATGCACCTATAGTCACATGGTTTCAGATAGACTATGTGTCCCCTAAATCTCCCATGTCTCAACCCACAAAATTAGTAGATACCATGAGTGTTGGGATTCATAGTTTATACTAACCGTGAAACCTAGTTAATTTTCCAACAATTCTAGGGTTTTGGGTTTCGAACAAGCCTCTTACACCGTCATAACCTTTGTGACTCTATTAAGTAACATCACAAGGCATGTTTAAAGTAATTTAAACAAAAAATGAGCCATACCTTCCTGAGAAGATGATCGATTACACACATGATAGGTAGAAACATAAATAACATTAAAATTTTAATTTGAAAACTATCATACAAAATGTTAATACATTCCCCAATCAACAAACATAACTATAAGACATTCAGAGTAATAAGAATAATGGTATAAAAATAGAAAATCCAAATTAAAATTTATTATTAACCATCCAAATAATGAATAAGGATGATATTAATACAGTACATCTATAGTGTATCATAATTACATAATAGGGTTTATGACACTGTTGAATTAAAAGGTATTTAAAACATTCTTTGAGAAAAATCACATTTTCACTTTTAAATTAACTAAATTTTTTCAAGGAAAATTAAAATAAATTTATATATAAATTAAATTTTCAAAAAATATGTTATCCTTTAAAAAAATTTAGTGACCTTGAAGGATGGAAATTTGGTTCATGTCGTACAAGTTAAAACAAATATTCCTTTCACATTTTTCAATAAAATCTGATTAGGCATTGTTTTGAGAACAAAGTGATGACTTTTTTTCCAAAAAAGTTATAAAATATAAACATGTGTAAAAATTAAATCAAAAAATTATATGAGAATAATAATAACCTTTTGAAATATTTTTGTAAAACTTATACATGGAAGATAAGTATTCTTCAGTACAGACTTAAACATAAAAAATCACGAATAATAATGGGATTGCAAAATAAAACCTTTCCACAATATTATTAATTGAATTGAATGCCCGTAAAATAAAATTTATATTTAAATACCATGAATAAATATAGATTAATGATATTATATAAAAGGTGTAGTATGTACCCCGCAAAAAGAATGTTCAATAATTTGTGTATCCCACAGAAATAAAAGTGAGATGAAAATACCTTAACTTGCACTTTCATTTAGTTAAACATGATTTAAACACTGATAAAATGGTTTATTTTTTTTATTAATTTATATAACAACCATATCCATTTTTTAATATAATATATTATCCTTTTATATAATCTTATCAATCATTTGTTAATAATATTTTGTTATTACCCTTGTTCCGGGTGTTAACTGCCTCATTTTCCTATGCATGTTTGTCTTGTATGTCATGGTTATTATGTATATAAAATTGTTCCATCATATAAATAATTATATTATGGTTATGGATATTATATTTATTAATTATATATATTCTTATAATAAATATTTAATTATGAACACGGTAAATGAATCACATCACGCCGTGGAGACAATAAGTCGTACAAACGTATGTGCAGTTGTTTTTATTTTTTATAGGATAGATAAAAGGTGGAATATGGTTATTCCATAATCATAATAATATCTATAAATATATATTATACTTTAGTTAATATTTTATAATGGAAACAACATGTTAATAGAATGTATAAGAAAAATAAACTTGAAATAGTCAATAAAGACGATTACCTCTTCTAAGGTGGACTTCCTTCAATCCCTTCTTATGTGAACTATGATTGATATTTCTAGAAGGACCAGAACCTCTAAAAAATAAATAAGGAATTTTATAAGAAGAATTAGTAGATATCAGTCGATCTATATGGAACAAAGTTAGGTAAAAAAGTGAGGGTGGATATTGCCTTTTATAATTAAGGTCATCAGTGCTTTTAGAAATCCTCAAAAATATTAAAACATAATAAGGATATTCTATGGAAAAATATTTAAAATTGTACTATAAATTAATTGGGAAATAAATAAGATCTCTTATATTAACGACTTTTTTATTATTTAACATTTTTTTTATTTTCAAATAACTTAAAAAATATTAATTTAATACAATATTATTAATGTCCAATTTGATGCTATTCATTTAATTTGACTTAAAATACATCAATAAAAAGTAGTAATTCAAATATAATAGCTTAAAAAATTTATAATATATCTTTAATAAATTTAAAATTCATTACACACATTAACTCTTACAAATTATATCCAAATTAATATTTTTAAAATCATTTATTTTATTTTTTATGTAATTAAATAAATATTTTATTTTATTTTCACAATAATTTAAGGAAATTATATAACTTAAAAAAATTAACAATAAATTTGTTTAATGAAAATAACTTAATTAATATCAAAATATACATTCATGTTTCTTCATATATTTATTTTTTCCGTATATAGAAATATAGAAGTTATTAAATAAAAAGAGAGAGACATTTTGTAACTATCTTTATATTAAATATTATATAAGTTAGTTTCATTTGAAAATGTCCATTAAACTACTAAAATTTTATATAAAGGTTGTAGGGGTATAATAATATTCATCAAATAGTTTTTATACTGTTTTATGTTACATTATTACCCTTATCTTTTGGTTTCAACCATTATATAATCCCTTTAACTCTTACCGTGAAAACATGGATTTTTACTCTTTGAGGGTCAATAACATTATTATAAAATTCTAAAAGACCCATAAATGAGTCATGGATAACATTTTAAACCTTATAAAAATCAATTTTATGAATTTAATAATTTCATAAACTTTATATCATTTTATAATATATTATTTATTTTAAAATATCATTAATATCAATTTTGACATTTTGTTACATTGAATTTAAAAAAAATCAATATAAAAGAATAATCTCAAAATAACACTTATAACACATCCATAACAAGTAAAATTAATGTATAAAATTCTTGTATGACATTAATTATTTTAAATTATATTTATTTTAACATTTTTAATATCATTTATTTGATATTTTCATTAATTAAACAATTACTACATTATCATTGTGAAAGCCTTTAAGTTAATTATTTCTTCCCTAAAAGTTTAAAATAAATTACCATGATGACGATATGTATTTTATATTTCAAAAAAATATTTATAGTCAAATATATCACCAACATAACTTCATATTAGAAATAGTTTATTTTTTAAAATCAAAAGTTTGAAAAGATTGACTTTTCATTAAATAATATATTATAAAGGTTATATTCTCTTGAAAATGATCTTAAATGGAAAAATAACTGATATTTTATTGATTATAGATGAAAAATACTCAAAAAATAATATTGGGAAAAGGTTTAGGGTCATTTTTTAATATTTATAATATTATTTTTACAATTAATTACATGATTTACCATTAACCATGGTAATAATAATTACTTTATTTACTATTCATATTGTCCAAAAATAAAAGGTACCTGTTTAGTAAATTTGGAACATCTTATTCCAAATATTTAACCCATTTTGAAAATTTTAAAACATCTAAGTGGATAAAAGTAATTTAAAATTAACCCCATGGACGGGGTGAAACAATGAGTTTTTAAAGTGAAAATATCTGAAAGTTTGAAATAATTTTATATTAGAATTTAATATTAAAAATATAAAAATTATTTAAATTGGATTGGTGGAGATATAATTAATATAACTATAATTTAAAACCAAAATAAATTATAATTTATCATTATAATGTTTTTAGATGAAAATCTAAATTTCAATAAAAATACATTATTTTTCAAAATTCATAAAAAAATAAAATTTATCATAAAATTACAAAAAAAATCAACTAAATTAAAAATTTTATTTTATAATTAGAAAAATAAATTTTATTTTTTCCAATAGAATTTATTTATGTTTCAAAATTGATTTTTTAAAAAAGTAAGCAACTAAATGGCGAAAAAACTATCTTTTAGAAAATTCATCGTTTATGCATAAAATTGGATTTGTTCATATCTTATTACTATCAAATATTTTTGTTTAATGTCAAAATAAAATTATTGAATATAAAATATATAAATTTTATTATGATCATTCACTAATATTAATTTAATTACTATATTATCAATGATCTAGAAAATTATATATTTCATAATACAGTTGATATTATTCATTCCTACCAATTTAAGGAATAGGTTTTAAGGATCACTTAATAACATTTACTAATTTGTTTGATTATAGAGTTTCATGAAATGTATAATATAAAAGAGATTATGTTAAAAAAGTGACATACCATAAAGTCTTGTGGTGTAACAATTATGATAGTAAATATTAAATTTTGATTGAAATCACAACCATTGTATAGATATTTATTTCTATAAAAAAGGTGTTTATCTCATATAGATGTAGAGAAACTCAATATAAAATATATTTCTATTTTATAAGAGTTTCTCGATGTATTTTTAGAATATTTTCTATTTCTTCCACAGAATCATGAAGTTGGGTTAACAATTAAACTCATGTCTTTTTCTATTCCTATTTCAATGAATCCATATAGAATGGACCCGATTAAGTTGTAGGATTGAAAAATAAACTCTACGAGAATCATGAAAAGGTATTAATTTGTCAAATTATTTAACTGGGGGGCACATATTCATTTTTTATAAATAAATATGTATCAACGCAACCCTGCATTGAGTATTGGGAACATAACAAGATCGTTATCAATAACCAGTATATTCTACCATGTATTGAGGAGTTGTTTGATCAAATTCATGGAGATAAATATTTTTTCACGACTGAAATTTGTTCTAGATATCATAAATTGAATGTCAAGAATTATTATATACAAAATACATCATTACAAACAAGTTATGGACAT
This sequence comes from Viscum album, assembly GCA_963277665.1. Taxonomy (NCBI): domain Eukaryota; kingdom Viridiplantae; phylum Streptophyta; class Magnoliopsida; order Santalales; family Viscaceae; genus Viscum; species Viscum album. The sequence continues at coordinate 436,856,963 of OY728155.1, read as the reverse complement.
TTTAATATTATAAACTATGGGGCATAATTCCAAATGGGTTTTAGTTAATCTCTTTGAAACTTAATCATGCTTTATTTCCATTAGTAATGATTTCCCTTTGGATCAATATTCCAAGATATATATTAAGAATGTTTTATGGTTTCCTAGAGTACCACATTCTGTTATATCTAATCGGGATCCAATGTTTACCTATAGGTTTTAGATAAGTATTCAGTAGTATTTTGATACAAAATTTATTTTTATTATGACATATCATCCCCAAACTGATGGTCATTCAAAGAGAGATACTCAAACTCTATAATTCATGTTGAGATATTTATCTTTATAATTCAAAGGTGGTTAGAATTGACACCTTCCTTTGGGGAAATTCTCATACAAAAATAGATTTCACTTCGGCACTAAGGTGTCTCTTTATGAATCTTTATATGATAAAATTGCAATAAATCCAATGAGATAGAATTAATTTGGTGAAATAATATATTGATACCCAACCTAGCTGAGTAAATAAAATAAAATTATATATTCATTTAGAAATATATAAGGGACGCCCAGATTCAGAAATAAAGTAATGTTGATAATATTATAAAATATTTAGTGTTTAAAGATGGGTAAAAGGTGTTCCTTTGATTATCCCAATAGAATATGCTGATGATATTTGGAAATAAGGGAAATTCTGTCCTAAGGAATATCATTCCCTTTAAAATTATAGATCATGTGGACATAGTATTTTATCGATTAGAACTTCTATTGAATATCATTCAAGTTAATGATGTGTTCTATGTATGTCTCTAGAGGAAGTACATATATGCTCCTTCACGTGTGCTAAAATTAGATTCCCTACTGCTGGATCAAGATCTATCTTATGAGGGAAATTCAGTGGATATTCTTGATTATATATAGAGAGAGTTCTACAAAACCAGACCACTTACTAGGTCAATTTTCAGTGGAAAAACAAATAATTTGAGGAAGCCACATGAGAACATATTGAAATAATGAAATAGAGATATCCTCATTTGTTGGTATTTAAGTGACGAATTCTGATGGAAAATTTCATTTTAAGGGATTTATAAAGTAACATCATGGAATTTTATAAAATAATTTCTTTGAATAAATTTATATGTATGATAACTTCTATGGAATGAAAAAACAAGTCTAAATAAACTATGATATACTATTAGAATTATATTATTATATGTTATCATCTAGCTATTATATTGTTAGGTATCAATAGGAATAACTAAATTATTTAAAAAATATTATATATTTATAAAATTAATTCATTAGCAATCAATTAATCAGAAATGAAAATAAAAAAATTAAAATAAAGGAGATGTTTTTCTATAAAACTATTTTTATATGTGCAGTGTGTTTTTTTCCTAAAAAATAATTTTATCTTTATTTGTGAACTATTTTAATTAAATTAATATATAATATATTAAATCAATGGTTTTAAACAATCATATAACATTCATGATAAAAAAATAAATATGATTTTATGCTTGAAAAATAAATTTATCTAAAAAAGTTGGTTTCTCGTGTTTTTCACAATTAAATTCATATTAATTTCAGAAACATATAGGTTATTATTTTTATAAATTAAATCCATAATTATAATTAATATGTTATAAATAGGTAAATAGGTCCCTTTTATTTTTGGTCAATATAAATAGAAACCGTGGTAAAATTTATCACCTGGGTAAAGGGTAAATTCGGTTAACCTTGGTTAAAACTAAGTGATAAGGCCATTACTTTTCATATTAATTTTTATTGTATGAATTTAATTAAAACCTTAAAAACTTAATCTCAGAAACTAATTTTTTAAATGGAAACTGGTTTATGAAAATGACATTTATAATATTCCAAAAAAATTACAATGTTTTACTCTCATAGTTTTAATTATATTTTATGTATTCAAATTGGGATAAAAACTAGTTATGAAATAATATTGATATAAATTTCCATCTTGATAAAATTATTTCAATGACATTAATTTATTTATATTTTTCTTAATTAAATAATTACCTTGATTTCTTATACAATATCAATGAATTATTTCTCCATTTAAAAAAATATATAATATTTTTTTTCAAATATTAAAAGTATTTTAATTTGAGTGATTTAATGTGTTCCAAGAATTTTCTAGATTAATATTTCATATTATTATTATGTTAAATAATTATATTATAATTCCAACTATGAATTTATGTAATTTAAGTCAAATTAAATGAATAGTGTGAATATTGACATTAATGTTATTTTATTAAATTACATAAAAAACATACAAATATTAAAATATGACTAAGGGGATAATATGTGGTAGAAATTATTGTCCTATTTATATTTTTATGGCATTTTTATCAATTTGGATTGAAAATTACTATATTATAATTTAATTTTTTTTTAAATTCCTAGTCTGTCATCTCCCTCCCTTATAAAAGAACACCTCTTGTTTCTATTATTCACACCACTTTGAGCCATCTATCTCAATAATACCTGATGAATGTTTCTTATAAACATCTATATACACTTTTTTGGGGTTCTTATCTCTTTAAAATACCAACACTATGATCCTTAAGAAATGATCTAAATGAGGTCTCTCGAAATAGAGGTAGTTGTCTTAATTAACCTCATCTAATTTAATTCTTATTGTACATACGATAAAAATGTGGAATTTATCATAAAATATTAAATTAATAATCCTAAATTAGAATAAATTTTATTTTTACTATTAGACAACTTTTATTCACCCACTTTACATCAAATGGGAGTAAAATTATCGCTCGTGTGTGTATAGGGATTGACATATCCATATAGCGGTGCCAATCATTTTCAGTCACCATCATTCATGGATGGTTATTATTATTGGTGTAATTTTTGTAAAATATTTTTTTGACATAATTATGATTATTTAATAATAATATCATATTGACCTTCCTACCTTCCAAACAGATGGAATATGACAAAGTCCCTCGTGTGAAAATTTGGACTACCACCTCCACAAAGTGATGTGATTCATTTTTCATTTCTATTTTACATGGACGGCAAGAAGTATGGATATAATGATTAGAAATTATTTATATGTTATAATAATTTTTTTTAAAATTTTATTTATTATTTACCTATCTTTATTTCATTTCATCAAAAAAATAAAACAATGTTCATGGGTATGGATGACTTACCATCTCCAAGAATGGTGTAATTCAATTTCTATCTCTACCATTATAAATGAATATATAGATATATATAATAAATATATATGTTATAATAAGTATTTATGTGATTATGATATAGAATTATAATAAATATATATTTATTATACAAGTAGTTGGAAAGATTTTGATACCAGTGGAACTCAAGGTAAGGGATTTTTGTCTAACATTTATTATATGATGAAATTTTTGTAAAACCAATTTATTATCATGGGTTCTAATATTATTTTTGTTTTATGATATTTTGGGTCAAATATGTATGATTTTCATTCTGTTATGGGTGGGGCCTATATCTACTTCTAATGCATTGGGTAAATATTATTTATATTTGAGCTCATAGGGTATAAGGGGGGTTATCCCATTCCCAAAAGAGGGTACACTAGAGGTTATCACTATCTTGATGTAGGGACACTGGTGGTTATCTCAAGCCTAACATGTTATGAATTTCTTGGTGGGTAGCCTTGAAATAATGTTTTCTATGATTATGTGTATTCCAAAATTTTGTGCCTTATGCCAATGTTATGCTCTCATGGATTATACTCTATCATTCCTTAATTATTCATTTCTTATGAAGTGAGTATCTTTATTCCATGAATTAAAATTATGGTATATGATATGTAAGGCATGGATTTAAAATATTAAACCCATTTTATCATACCATTATTCCCATGTGATTCTTATTTGGTTAAATACATCTCCCTTTTTACCCATATTGGGATTTACAACTTAAATTTTATTATGTCTCAAATTCCCTGGTTATGAGAAATGTATTATGTATTATATGTATAACAAGGGTACTAGTTGCAAAGAAGTATGTAGGATATGATTTAATTCAATTTTGATCCAATTTTTTTGTAACCAAATTTCTAAAATCACTAGATATATATGATTCTTTCATGCATCTTTATGTTATGCAATGAACATTAATATTATAAGATGTGAAATTTATGTAAGAAATGTCTGAGAATATATATTAATTGTTAGTAATCTTATTTGGTATTGATTTAAAATTAAATGAGTGTTATTATATATATATAGGTTTCAAAATAATATTATATTCTTTATCTAACATATATTAATTTAATTTTTTAGATAAATAATTTACACAATGTTACTCAAACATTTTTAAAAAAATAGTTTAACTAATATAATGGTAATTATCATTAATCCTAGAAATCATAATTTTATTCTTAAAAATAAAAATTTAATTATTTAATAATATTAACATGAGGATATAGCATATAAAATCCATTTTTTGACTCACTTTCTAGAAGTTATAAAAACTAATTTTTAATATAAGCGAATAAAAAATTAAAGTAAAATTTTACTCAAGTTTACAAAATTTTAAACCAAGAGTTTATAAATTCATCATAACATTTTGAAGATATATATATCACTATTTAGAGATATATTTTATGAAAAAGTTTTTATAATCTTTTAAGTAATTATTTTCTTAATATAATTTCACAAAATTTAAAAAAATTTAGCGAAATCCATATTCTAAGTATTCACCGAAAAATAATTTTTTTGAAAAAATATAAAAAAATTTACCTAAAGGTAATATTGAAATGATTAATATTGAAATTAATTTCATTTATTAAAATTTAAATTCTGAAATTTATAAATATAATTTTTAAATATGAAATATATAGAAAACTATTTTTATTAAAAAATATACTTTATTATTCATTAAAATTTAAAATGAGAACTGCGTAAATTACATGTGATAAATAATATATTAATTTAATAATTAACCAATTCATCATCCTAATTTCTTGTTATATAGACACTAAAAATCTTTTTATAAGATCTAATCAGAAGTTTTGGTTGTATGGTAGTGAGGGGTGATGATTCTATTAGCGTAGATCTCCTAGAAATTTTCACGAGCTTGTATTTCTATCACATATGATTTCTCTCATTACATAATTTTTCAAGTTTTTATTTGGATTGGCGGGGAAAAATTAATAATAAATACACTACCTTCCAAATTTGGATAAATTTTATTTATAAAATTTTCTTTATCTTCCTCATAAATTTTTTTTATTTTTCTTCTTAGATTTCATAATTTGGTTACATCCTTTTATTATTGATAAGTTAACAACTATATTAAAAGGTCAAATTTTATTTTAACATATCACATATTCATTTTATTTTTGTGTTTTATGTATAACAATATATTAATATAATATTTATTTTAGGAAAATAAATTAGGAAATTTTGTGTTTTTATAATTTCAAACATAACAGCATTTCCAGATTTTATCAAACACAAAATTATTTTTTATAATCATCCACTAGATATGGAAATATCCCATAAACAATAATGGATTTTGAAAAAGAATACAATATTTCATATTTTATATTTACTATTATTATATATTATTTTTAAACGTTTCCCTATAAAAAATCATCTCACTTACCAAGATGAATCCAAAATTACATAAACTCCAAGAAGTTATACAACTCCATATTGAAAAGGATAACATAATGTAATGTATTCCAATGGGAATCTTTCTCAAATATAACCTCACTTAGATGATTTTCCATTTTACTCAATATTATCATGTTACCTATTACACCTTTATTAGATAAAATGTTATATATCAAAATTTTCCTAAAACATAAAGAATATATTATGCATGTACAACTACCTTCTGAATTATAATACATTTCTATATTTAATTATAATTTTATAAATTTTGGATTTTAAGTCGTATGTGATGATTATCTTCTAAAATGTAAATTTCATCTGAACCTAGTACTTATAAAAAATATGTAATATAAAAAATATCAATGTAATCCATGATAAAACTAATATCAAAATGATAAGATAAGTTCAAAACATGAATATCAATCATATTTTAAGTTTAATTCCATATTCAAAAACTATAAAACACTTAATATATTTATTCTAAATTAATGGAAATAATAGTCAAAATTCAATAAAATCCCAAGGGAAATTTTAAAAAATCATTTCTTTATAATGTTATAGATTTGTTAATTTTTAATGAGTCTGTTATGGTGTGAGAAACGAAATTTGTTGTTGTAGTATCTTACATAACTATGGAAAACATCAATGTAATCCACCGTAAATATAGGTAAACAAACTAGTCATTCATTCATGGTGTGATCCTAGAGATTACACTATTATGTTTTCTTGAAACATCACCTCTTTATCTATAATTACTATAAAAATTCTACATCCAATTCCGAATAAAAAAAGCTCCAAAGGGCCCTAATTGAAAAATAATTCAATATTATAACCTTTGGTCACAATAACATCCCACCCCACTACCAAGTCCTAGTGGAGAGGCATAAAATCCATCTCTAGTGTAATCATACTATCAGTTTTCATATAATTTAACATGATAATTCATAATCAATAAACGGTGTAGTACATACAACCTTAAAAATCTCTTAAGAATATGTGTATCCTAATAAGACCATCTTTGAGGGGAAACACATCCCAACTGGAATATATTCTGGAAGGGTTTGTGTATCCAAATTGACACATTTATTGATGGATAATGAATCATAACTATAAAAATACATTTGATTGAATTTAATACAAAAAATAAATATCTCTTAGGTATAGTACATACCACATATAGATTTTAATTTCTGAGTGCATAGAATATCTTGAGAACATACTCAAACATAAGAGAAGTGATTCTCTTTGGGATTTTTTCAATCACATCACATGTCATAATATTATCCAAATCACCTATCCTTAACATAGTTGAACCCATTTATAGTATCACATGTAGTCTATTGATCCATCTATTTCCATCCTTAGTGACACCCTCATCTCCATCACTAGGTAGAAGCCTAAAGAGTGGACATGAAATACAAGTATATCCCTTGGGTCCATTGGTACATCCAAAACAAATTCAAGCATAATCATCACATAATTATAATTTCATGGACCTACTCAATTATTATAACATGACTATGATCCATCATAACATAGTTACCCACCCCTAAATATGCACAACAATAATGCCCTTATTCCACAACACCCCAAAACAATGCTAATTCCACTTGGTAAGAACCTCTTCACCACCCAATCAACACACCACCCCTTGGGCATTTTATATAACATGTAAAAATTAAACATTAAATATCTATTAATATTTAGTATAATATCATCTCTTAATTCACCCCATACTATATGACTAAGCTAGATGGATCAACCCATTTGTTATCCTTCTTTTATAACTAAATTTTAATGCAATTTCCTAAGAACCCCTTCGTGTAGCTCACCCATGGATTAATTATCTCAAGTGTGTGTCTCACTAAGTCCAAAATACCTCACTAGGTCATTCATGATATTATATAAATAAAGACACCCCTTAGGATCCACTCTCCACAATCTATATCTTAAAAATAATTTAGATCATAGAGAAATTTAAAGATATAAGTTAAAACATATGGGATCATGACCACGTCCCTACTTAGACTAACCTAGTGTCCCATAACCACATTAATGCACATGGATAATGATACAGTTAAATAAAATATTTTACACCCTCTTACAGACCAAAAGTAAATATATACACAGATATGGGAGGTAATATTAGAATCCATAATTCATATTCATGGAGTAATCCCTTTATAATAAATATCGATCATCCACCAAAGATCATGTCTCTCGATGCCTAGGATCCCATGTAATTATGAATCCAATTAATAATTAATATTAATTAAAAACCAGTATAATTAATAAAATAAATTATTTTACAACTAATTCCCCTAGGTAAATTATGGGTATACCTCACCTGATGGAATATCCCAATCTAAATCCAAAGAAATGAGGTATTGACCACTCACAATGCACCATTGGGACAATAAATAACCAAATATAAAATTTACCATGATAATTTATTGTAAAAGTTTATATAAATTCATTCAAATGAAATGAATAATCTAAAAAGTGACCTACCTACTTCAAAATGACATGAAATCGTGAGTGTTATTTATTTCTCAGTCTCATATAGCCACCATGAATGAATGCCTTAAAAATCCAATTTTATTCCACTATTATTTAGTGAAATCATAATCCAAGACTATATCCAACCACCACAACATTTATTATAGTGGAAGGAGAGTAAATATTTTAGAAGGTAGTAATGATTATTACCACCAATAGGTGAATCATCCCCATATGAACTCCAATGAAAGAAGGAATGTAGAAAGGGTAAGAGAAGAAAAGAGGCTCACCCACCCCCACCCCCACCAATTCTAGCATACTCAACACCAAAAAATCTGAAGGGGACAAATAAAATAAAGTATAAGAACCATAAAATTACCCCCACCCCACTATATTAGGGGGTCAATAAACCCATGAGATGTTTTGTGGACTACTATCAGAATTCCAATGGTAGAGACACCACCTACCTACCAACCAAAACAATAGTGGACTATATCCTAGGTTCTGATGGATATTTAATACTAACCACTATACCGAATCATATTTTCTCCTTGTGAATTGATGCCCATAGATCTTTTCACTAACTCCTCTACCTAAATAACATCACATTAAACATTTAATTCACTTCCATATTCACCAATTCCCACTCAAATTTTGAAATTTAAATAATTACCTATATCCTGGTTCCATGGTAAATAGATACACCTCTATTTTAAAAAACCATTGATGAAATGGGTCATTATAAACTCCCCATTACTACTAATCCTTGAGACCCCCACCCCCAATTCATCACTCAATAAACATATCAGTCATTGAAACATGGTGCATGATCTAATTTCCAACCATAACATTGATTATTGTATACTCTATTATCTTATAACTAATGAAAATAAAATATAATTATAAACATTATACAGAGTCCCATATTTATGTCAATCATCCCTTGAATGAAATGTTTGATAAGATTTTTAGAATTTTTATTTGATCCTAAATGAAATGTTTCTATCATCACTGCACTACACTAATTAACTCATGAAACATCATGGACCACATATCATATCTTCAACTAAAATCATTGATTCAATTTTCATGTCAAACTCTTAATGAAATTCATGAAACTAATAATAATTAATTTCCTATTCCCAAGGATGATGTCTTTGATCAATTCCAGAACACCACTCACGCGATGTTACACCCAATAATAATTTGACCATACCCAATAAAATTATAGTCTCACTTTAGAAATTATGACCATCACACAAAGAATCACTCTATCCAACTAATCTTCATACTCTCCCCAAGTACCAATATTCTTCAAACCTCATGATAAAATCATATAATTAGTTTTTTCCATGTTTTCCACTTATTGAATATACTTTCCCAACGTAATCATTCCAAATTGATACCAACTTCTAGGTATTTTCTATTACTCTATTATATTAAGTCAACTTTCAACCAAGAATCGATGTGCGTCCTCAAGTACCTCGGGGTTTATTTCTCCACTAAATCACCTCTAAAATAAAACTGTCTTCTAAAAAATCAGTGTTTCATCCTCCATCCATCTACTATGTTATCCCCACTACATTATTTTCCTTATTTCCAAACCATGATCATGATCATTCTTGTATTCTTATCATTATGTGTACCACAATAATTATAATAACCACTTACTATAATGTAATCGGCCCATCCCATGAACCCTACACTAGGTTCACTTAAATAATCATTCTTTATACTAGTAATAAACTATTTAATCAATAATTCACCACCAATAAATTTTTTTCTAATTACTGAATTTCAAAACTAATGGCCTCACTCACTTGCATTCTATTGTTTCATTCCAAACCACAATGGAATCCACCTAATTCTACTAAAAATTATATAATTTAACAATACATAATAATACATAATTAAATACCCCACCAATTCCTAATTATCATGTTAAATCACAAGAAACAATAGTTAATCATAAAACCCGACATTCAGAAAAAACCTTGGAACACCCTAAGAGTGGATGGGTGAATCAGGGTGTTAAATGTTTCTTCATAAGTGATGAATCTTCTTTCCACATTGAAAGGAAACTGTTAAACCTATATGATGATAATTTACTATAATTTAAATATAATCATGCAGAGAGACAACATGCCAATTTTACTTGGTTCACCACTAATGGGTAGTCCAAGTAGCATACATTAAAAATGATTTAGTTGTACCAAAATACACTAATCATCACTAGATGCAGAAAACATATGTTTAGAAACAATAACAATATTCCAGGAACACTACCTTTACATGATTTTTGGGATAACACATTTCCTCTCATATAACACTTTTGTTGAATCCCCCTAGATCATTACTTTGGGAGAATTCATGCTCATTTTAACAACTTGAAGGTCACCTATATATATTTCCATTTAGGTCTTTTTCCTTGACTATCATGAAACTCTTCTTTCACCAAAATCCTGATTTGATGCACAAGGAATTACTATTCACTTAAACCTGATCTTTATTACTACCTTGAGTGAAGGTCCTTCATAAAGCTCACTCTACATTTGTCAAGTAAGCTTCCTTCACAGAATAAGATTCCTTCGTGATGTGAACTAAGTCATTGTGGAATACTTCATCATCATGAAACGCCTTTTCCATAGATAACTAATAATTGTTCAAAAATAGATATGTCTTTTCATGATGCTCAAGCTCAATTTGAAAACTTGATTTGCAATGCTCATGGCATTTTCAAATTCACAGTGATTCAACCTTTTCTCTATTATCTTATAAAATGATGTGAGCGTAGCTACATATTTATAGGATTGATCTTTCTTGATTCTCTCTTATATCCAACATTTTTTTGGAAACTCCAATATCTTAATCATTAAGATCATTCACTCTCTAAGAACTAGTGAAATTCAATATGCTCATGAACCATCTCATATTTGCAGATATTATCATCAAAACTTCATTATGTTTGTGATGCTTGTTCACGATGCTCCATATCATCGTGAATGTCATCCTTTGTGAAACCTAACCTTCTTGAAAACAGATTCTTTACCATATTTATGAAAATAATTTCCTATAAAATCACCTATTTTGATGATTTCTTCTTCTTTTAAATTTTGAGCCAAAAAATTCAAAAACAATGGGAAACAACGACACGTTAAAAATTGTAGTCGGCTTATATTGTAAGATCACTTTTCCTACAAACTCCATAATCAAACTACTATAGATTGTCTACAAACAAATAGACTATATTTCCTGAAAAAAAAACATATTTAGTTCCACCAATCATCCCTTTTTTTTTACAATATGTAGATAAGTTCAATAAATGATTGGTGGCACTCCTTAGGAAGGAAAAAAACGATTATGAAGAATTCCTTTGGATATTTCAATGTATAAAAGAAGAATATAAAGGAAGTAAAATACATAAAGTGCAAGGGTCCTATGTGGGAAACCTACATTGGGGACCTACATAGCACTCCTCCACATTTAGAAAAAAGTGAACATTCTTATCAAACAACCTATTGCATAGCCCCTACGCCGCAGAACTACATTGTAATGCTACGCAAAAGACCTATGCAAAAATATAATTTATTTACTCCTATGTGGAGAGGATATGTTGAAGAACTTCATGGTCGACCTTTGTAGGAAACCTCCTTTCGACCATCCACCTTCTTTGCGGATAAATAGGGCCCTTGGTGTCCCCATTTTATAACGAAAAGAATTTGGAAGAACTCTTGAAGCTACCATTGCAGAGTTCTCTCATCCAGGTCACCCAAATTTTCTCTGATATCTCTCTAAAACACAGGAGAATAGAGAATTAGATGTGATAAAAAGGTTTTAAATCCTTTCAGATATTTAAACAAAAAACTTCTCATTATTCCACACTATTCATCAATGAATAAGAAGCTACCTACTCAAGGCATATTCCTTAATGACCTATGTGGGGCTCTTCCAAAGACACCAATGGAGACTTGGTGTGTTTTGATTTAAATCTATACCAAGGGTTGTCTTCCTGGTAATCCATTTTAAGCATGTATAGGATTAGTTATCCTATATTAATTTTTTTTCAATCATTCCTTGGACCTATAGGGATAACCTACACAACATATATATACAGTAGAACTACACTGAAAAGCTATGACCATGAACTACACATATCCCCTTGTAAACTGTCTTTAAATCCACTCATATAAGGGTATATCCTTACTTGGTTCCCTTATTTGAATAGGACTATGTTGAAGCCTCCACCAAAACCTTCTAACATATCCAGCCATTGGTAAAGGCACATCAGTGTGTCTCCCATTTGGGTATGTATATCTATAGTTATAGGTTTCCCAAATTTTTCTTATAAGGGAGTCATGATCCTTGGGATTTGGGTAGGTCTATATATCTTTATTCACATGGACCATAAATCTAGAGACAATGTTGTGACATTACTAGTCTTGGATTCTATGAATATAACTCTATACTCCTATTTTTGTCTCTAATATATGGGGCCTTTGGTTCCCAATAGGGAGAGTGAGGATCACACTTTATTTTCCATTCAACAAAAGAAATGTCTCCCTCCTCTCCTGAGATCTATCGAAGGGTATGAATTCTGGATTAATCCTCTAGTCCTTCAAGCTGGACCCAGTGACCTTCACATTCATTTCACATTGAAGGGTACATTGCTTCATGACCTTTCCCACCATCACCTTGGCTTCCTTCATCATAGTCTCAGTCTCTTCCATCAATTGAGGATAAATTGTGTGGTTTGTTAAATTTCTCACATCCTCTTGTTTTTCGCACTCAGTATGACTGATGTAGGATTATATATTTTTGATGATCACAACATCCACAGAATCAATATCATTTATTGAACTATGAGAACTCTTATTCCCACAATAATTGGGATATATAGAAAACCTTCACTAGGGCCCGAGGTCACTGAATATCCTCTTCGAGAATCCTATCCTAAATCCCTTAATTCAAGAATCCTGTTTATGAGTATGACCCAAATTAAGATCTTCTAAATCTCCTTGAGTTAATACATATATCATGGACCTTGTTATAAGGGAATCCTCTTTAGGATTAAGCCCCAACCTATTTCTCTAAAAGGGTCGTACACCCATATGAGACATACCGAACTACATGGGATTTGATTCCCATCCACATGGGATATGTAGGAAGCCTCACTGAGGTTCAAACCCAACACTAAAAATCAACCATGTTCTTTTTGGTCCATATTCCCTGTAAGGTTTAATCAAACAAGGAAACTCAGATCCTTTTTAGGTTTCTTGGTCTTCTTAGACATAATCCCCACACCAAGCTTCGATGAGCCACCTTCTGCCGATATTTCTTTACCACATGATATTAAACTATATTGTTAAGTCCTTATCACCTGATCATAAAAGGTATGATGCTTCACATTAAGAGGCACTAAACTATAAGGGTTTTTATTCCTTTCACAAGTATACTTAGGTATCCCACTAATGGGTACAATCCCAACATCGAAAAACTTTTGACTACCTGGATGACAATAAATTATAGAGTGTCCCACTGAGTGTCTTAAAAACCAGTATCATCATAACAATGACTAAAAGTATCTCTACGTAGTATATGAGAGGATACCATTGTTGTAGAACTTCTAATACATTAGTATATCTCCATTAATTAAGAACCTAAAATACATATAGATGATTCGAAATTCCACACATGCTAATAATTGATTATAAATTTTAAAGGAAACCTATGTTATACATGGTAAATTAATAAAGATTCATTAACATATCTTAAATCTATAATAGAGTTCTAGAGTAGGAAATAATTCCCCCCAAAAGTGTGTGATGAGACTGACCTACCATAATATTGACTAATGTGAGTTCTTAAGTATCATAGGTCTAAACCAAACGAACTCCTACCTTTGGAAAGTATGTCCATTTTAATAAATAATTATTGGATGTTTTTTATTAAATATATTAATTTGATGGAAACTATTTGGATGTAGTGATTCCTAACCAAAACACACATTGTGGGGGAAACAAAAAAATTGTGAACCTGGCATGAATCCTTAACCAAGTTGACAGTGTTAGCCATGTGTTCGTCCCCAATAAATTGGTAAAGGAGGGCCAGACAAGGGAATCAGTCATGCATGTATTCATCTAAAATTTTATTCTTTAGTGGGGTTCATTATCTTTATTTGTCATATATTTAGGAACATTCTTTTCAAGAACTCCCTCCATTACAAATGACTTCCTTCATGTTTTCACCTATAAATTCCCCATATACTTCTCAAGTTGGATCGTCACCAGCTTGATGAAAGTCATCACTAACTCCGCATCTTCATCACTAGGTCTCAAATGCATTGGTTTGAGAGTTCCATAAAAAGATATTATCCTAGCCTTGGAGGCACCACAAAAATCCCTCTAAATAAAGAATAAACCCTGGTCGTCTGGTCAATGACGATTTGTGGTTCAGAAGTGGACAATGCCAATAACCATCTTCAACTGTTTCAAGAGTTTATCACTGAAATTGAATAAACACTCCCTCCTTGATGCCATGGAGTTCAACCAAGAGGCCTCATGGACTAGTCCTGATGACATAGGGTTCCTTCTTGAGGAATCTTTCCAAAAATCACAGCCTCCAACACCACACAGTATCAAAATATCAACATGATATGGGTGTTATCTTTGGCTTTCTGGACCAGGTCCCTCAGACCTGGTCATGTGAGATGAACCGTCGAGGGAAATAGCCATCCAACAGGGATTAGGTTCCTACCTTTCCCCCTCTAGAAAACTCTATAACCCCAACTTGGTGTCAAATAATGAACGAGCACATAAACACATCCACCATAATTCCAACAGCTAGTAGACTCGTCTGGAGGCACCCAACCAATCCCACTATTCAAATATAGTGGAGTACCATGAGTAAGCACATACCCCTTCTTTCAAACTATAATCCAGTCAATAGACTTGTTTGGGTGCATTCAAGGAAGCCCCTAAATAAAATGTGGCACCAAATTGTATTCAGGAACATAAGCCTCTCTGCATTCACCAATCATGCCAGGTGTCTCATTTTTCTACATTGAATGAATTCCGTCAAACGTTCTTGGAAGAAAATAGCCATCAGGAAGATAAACTTTTGAGCATCCATCAAGCCTTCTAATAGTCTCATTTAGAGGCACCCGTAGAAGTCATTCAGAAAGCTCCAATGATAAACCTAGAGTAGTCTCTACTCCCTACCTGTATAAATGAGTACTGTAAGTATCCGTTGATAGGAATCGGGGGAAAAGAGAAGGTACATACACTTAATCCTAATATGGAATGGAAATATATTCTCGTTCCAGTAGATGACGTCACAAAAAAAAATTAGCAACAGTGAACGGGAAGACAAAAATTTCAACCCATATCCTGGAATCCATTCCGGATATCATAACAGAGACCTCAACATTATCAGAGGGATAAAAACATAATTCAATCCCCACACCTGGGACGACCTATCATCATTCCATCCAGGAGTAGATACATATCTCAATTCCAGTCCAGGAGGGTTATGGGACATACTCCCCCGTATCATATGGAAAACCGAATGAGGAACACACAACTGGTCTAAATGGAGATAATCATCCTATTGTGATGGCCACTCCATGTCAGGCACATATACATTCCCATGATAACCTCTTTTCCTAGTAATTGGCCCCAATTACATGTAAGAGAACATCTAAAAAGAAGTATTTCCAAGAATATTTGGAAAATAAAGAGTCAATTTGCGATCTGTATCCTCTTAATGCTAGAGTTATTGAATCCCTAAAACATTTATATGTTTCATCTCAAGATCCTACCCTCCCATTTCTAAATTATGTAAGTAATAGTATTAATTCTAAAGTACCTCACTAGATACTTTATCATGGAGGATTGCTTCATGAAAAATCGGTCAATTTAGACAACCTATCTCTGGTTGAGAGCCATGGAAATCCTCCATGTGGCATGAAGACCAAGGAGAAAGATTATTTATCCCTTGCTATAATCCACCATGGTGGTCCTACCCATGATGGCATTCAGTTTGAATGTTCTCTCCGTAGTATTGTTTCTCATTGTCAAGATAATCCTCCAATTGAAAGTTTAGTGATGATAAATCTCTCTTCTCTTGAGGAACACATTAACATAAGGCCAGTCATGTTTAATTCCTTGTTACTAATAGGTGAAATACTTTATCAACCAGAAGATAGCCCAAGAAAACCTTCATTATTTGAACCTCCTTTTGGTCATTTTACTTCTAATATGGAAGAGAAAAACTAACATATCCTATTGATTTATAAAAAATAATTGAGAAACTTTTACACTAATCGGACCAAATTGAGAAACCTCTAGAAAAATAGGATGAGGATATGTTGAATAAGATAAAAATATTGGATAAGGGTGAAATAGCATACATGTTCTAGCCTCTGGAAACCTCTAAATACAAAAATCCAGAATTGGGGGTAGAAGATTGTATTCATGGTATCTACCGCAACATACAGAAGAATATACACCATGTGAAATCCAAAGTATTACCATAAGATGAATATCTATGTCATGCTAAGCTAATAGAAGGGTTAAATTTCCAATTTTACATAGTGTCTCTCCTAGTTTCCATCATTCCAAAGTTAATTAATAATCAAGTAGCTCTTCAATGTGCATGTATGAATGCATTAAAGAAGTTGTGATAATTGATTTCAAAAACCCCATCTAGTTTTCATATAAGAGGATGGGTTGCACACATATCATTGGATTTCACTACACTCCAAAATCAGAAAAACCCGCCAAAAGTGGTCTCATGAAATGTTATTTCCCTTGGATGGCTACAACAAAGAAATTATGTTCATGAACGAAGAAATGATCAACAAGAAAATGGCTTAACAGTTTATCAAAAAAGTCAGGTCTAAAAAGGGATAACTATTTAGATACTTTTTTATTAAGTATCTAAGAACATTAAAAAAATCCTCCCACTTAGAGGATTTAAATCATCATATTGGGAAATTATCTAAAATAACACAATGGTATTCTGAAACAAGTGATATATGTTGTCAAATAATGCACCCAACCAATGTTCAGATCATAATTCATAAAATCAGAAGAGGCGTTGTGTTGATATCAGCTATAGTAATTCTGAAATCACCTCAACACATAGGGATAGGGAAAATTTTAACCCAACCTTCAAATTAAACAACCAGATCCCGAAGGATTGAGGAATAAGGATTAGAGTAGCCCCATCTTATATGGATGAGATATATTTCAAATTTACAATCCCCTCCTTAGCAGAAGTTAGTTTTCTATCGATTAGGGAAGAAGCCACAAAGTCAATGCACAACTGAACTATCCAAGGATTCCCTTTATATTATTTTTCATCAAATAGTTCTTTGGAAATCAGCATATAGGAGAATAAAGTCTCATATAAGGAATAGAAAGAGATTACATTACCATGATACTTATAAAATTCCATCAATGCATTTTGCATTGGTGAATGTCATTAATGCCATTATGGAATATCATCTAGAAATGAGTCCAGTTTAGGGGAATGAGAGGATGATGTTCTTATTCATAGTTTGGTACACAATGAAGAAAATGAAAGAGTTGTGCATACCTGAAATCATTGGCTTACCCAAAATCTACTTATTCCCTCATGTAACCAACTTCCACCTCTTTTAATGGTGCCTAAAAAGGGGACATGTAAAGGTCAGATCATGTCTCACTATTCCACTGGAGATCATCAATCTCATTCACATAAAGAATTATTTTCCAAGAAGGAGGAGTAGGTGAAGAAGTTTAAATGAATCATGCAGAGTTACTCTGAAGTAGAATTCATGCCAGACATGCTCCACAAGCACATCCTCAACTAGTACATACATTATGAGATCCCCAGCAAATAGGGTTTGTTGCAACTACAGATATGGATAATGCATTCCATCTATTGGATACCGAGCTAAAATAAGATTAAAATAGTCATTATAGGCCTATCCCCATGGGTTATCCAAGATAAATACCAGTGGCTCCACTACCAGTGGTTTTTCCAGTCATCGTGCCTGTTCAGGCTCTAGCTCTTTTGCCTGTATAGGTTCCAACTCATATAGATTTTCCCCAAATGTTTACAAATACAATTGAGGAATTAACAACTCAATTATAAGCTATAGAAGAATGGTGAGCATGAGTAAAACCAGAAAACAAAGGCTTACCCCAAATGGTTAGATCTGATCCCTCCCGCACCAAACATTGTGAATACCACATTTCCAAACTATAATGGCTTGGGAGAACTAGAAGTGAACTTAACAAATTTTGTTTCTTGTTATGATCCCATGATGGGGACCCCTCAACAACAAGAATTAGTAAAGCTTAGATGTTTTTTAATCCACTAAAGGGGTCAGCCTTTTTCTGGTATACAAGTTTTTAGTCTCGATTGATTACTAGATGGGAAGTCCATTATAAAGAATTCATTTTCTAATTTAGATAAATGTTGTAGAAAAGAATATTTTTTATCATATAAATAGAAAACAAAGGTAAAATTAAATTGTTTCATATTTCAGTGCTTGATGGAAAGGATTAACATATTCCTTAAATCTACCACTCCCTTAAGAAGAGTTGTTTCCAATTATTGTGGAAAATATTTGTGATGAGTTACACACAACACTATTCCCTAAGAAATACATAGGAGGGTTTCATGACCCTTCTTTAATCACCCAAAAAGTATATAATTCCACTGTGGAAATGAAATATAAGCATCCTATAATCCCATCAGCTCCCAGAAAGATAACAGAAAAATTAGAAGTTGCTACAGTTACACTCAAGCAAGAACATGTACCTACTTCTACTTCAAAACATTCATCATACCATGAGGCTCCACCTCCTGAGTGTCAGTAGAAACAACTGTCTCATCAAGATGATCAAAAATATCAAATGTGGAGACAATTTGAGGAATTAAAAATGGTGTCTATTCTTTTTTGAATGAACAGGTTTGTGGTTAATTCATTTTAGCTTCGGAAAACAATTTAGTTTAGTTTCCAAGGACAAAAAACTGAATAAAGAAGGAGATGAAGACCTCCCAAATTATTTCAAATTTCACCAAATTCTAGGGAATCCCATTTAGGACTGTTTTTTTCTCAAGTATATCATGAAAGAAATGGTGGACTGTGGACATGTGAAACTAAAAATTTCATCATCCCATGTAGTATGTTTTAATGCTATAAATTCAGATGAAGAACACAGATGACATGAAGTCAAAAGAAACAATATGCATAAGTATGATGATTTGATGGCCAAGAAAGCAATCAATTAAACAAATTTTTTTCTACGAAGACAATTGAAACAACCAACTCTGGCTCCTTCCCCTTCAGATATTACAAATCCATCATCATAAAAATATCACCCCTCCAAAGGACAATCCTAGATGAATAAATAGAGTCAAAAGGATAAAAATAATCCAAAAGAAGATGAGTTCATGTTAAGGCCAATTTTTTCTTCAATTTGGTAGATTTCAAGATAATTGTCTCAAAATAATGGGCAACTCCCCCACCAAATGGCACAATAAGAATCAACCATTCAAATAGAATCTTAATCCGATGAGGAATTGATCTTCAGTTCTGTTAATGTTATCCACTTAACGATCCCATATGTAAATGATGATTCTAGTTATGAACATAAATTCCCTATAATTTATTAGGGAACTATGGGAAGAATTCAGGTTCAAGGATATAGTGGAATATGTGGATTTGTTAGAAGCCACTATTTTAATTACACCCCTACTCAAACCGTTTATGCGGCAGAAACTTATAGGAGATCCCTTTAGCAGGCTCAGCTAGAATAAGGTAACTTTCCCACACATCATTGGATTATCCCTAACATGATCATCTAGGGAGAACAATGAGAGGCTATACCACCACTCTCTTGATAGGTACATATTCCTAGTCAACCTAATCCACCAAGAACATAAGTATTTCTAGCTTCTTCCCCAACACATGGCCAATCTACATCAAGAGAATCAACGTAAAAGGCACCTACAAAACAACATCTACATGCTATAAAACACAGTCTGTTGGACTTAGAGTATGACATTTTGAAAGAACAAGCCCATGTACCATCCAAGTTATCAATCCCAGATGCCTTAAATCTGTCAAAATATCTTCTGGAAGAATTTATTGAGGCTTCAAAAATTCCTCTAGAGTTTGAAACTAATGATACTACTACTGAGGTCTACTTTTTAGAGAATGAACCTATATAATTTCATAAAGTTATATCATTCATGGATCAAGATGAGGACGGTGTTTTACCTGGACACATTAGGCCCTTTTATTTATCTAGAACAGTTAATAACACATGCATCTGACGATCCTTCATTGATAATAGCTTAGGTTTCAACCTCATTCCCATCTTCATACTTAATCAATTGGGCCTCACAGAATCAGATTTATCTCCCACCACTTTTATATTGCAAGGTCATAATAATAATGAATAGGAAACTGTAGGTGACATTACACTCAAAACTCTGTTTCAGATCTTGTTTCTGATTCAGATTTCGTGGTTTTCTAACAATATAATGCTTTAAATATTCTCCAAAGAATTCCTTGGTTACATCAACATGAAGTCATTCCTTCATCATAAAACCAATGTCTCAATTATTTCATCAATGGTCAAATTGGGACATTTCATGATGAAAAAGCCCCATTCAAAACGAGTGAATATCATTATATTAAGGTAGAGTTCTATCAAACAATGGGATCATATATTGACCCAAGCCTTTTACATATAACATTACATGATTTTAAGAATAATTATACATTAGAGTACAAGCCAAGGATCATTATGTCTAGTTTCATGGAAGACTAGGTACATAAAACATGGAGCTAAAAATAATTCTTTATTTAATCTCCATAAATATCTCCTAACTTCCTATGAGACCTTAAATCTACATAGGGTACCCTAGGAAACACAAGAACAAAGGTATGAGATAAAAATACGAGTATGGGAATGAAAATAAGGATGCATCGTAAACACATGAGTTAGGAGGCATGACATAATGATATCCAAAGCATGGAACATATGAAATAATATCATATAAGAATGGGTTCATATAAACATATAATCATATAAATGTTGAAGAATCATAAAACATGTCTTTATTACAAGTCAATGCAAACCACCATTCTCTTTTCCCATTTTATTATAGGTCATGGAAAACCACAAATCCCGTTTTCCATTTTAGTATGGGTCAGGGATAACAACCAATCCATTTTCACATCACATCTCATGAGACTTAACTTTAACTAATGCATTGGAGCACTATCTGGGTGCACCCATATCAACATTTACATGGATATTCTTTCCACATAAATAATCATACAAAATCAACCATACATAAACATAATGTTAGAATGGAGACAATTGGGTACAACAATCCTGAAATAATTCATAACAAATGGGTGTATCATGATTGTGTACATAAAATAAAGGGATTAGAACATACATGGATGTTCATAAGGTAAATTTGGAATATAACATGGTAAGTGGTGTCAAATTGAATTCACGACATATAAGAGATTCATTTTAGAAAAATTATAATCAAAACATTTTTGTGCGGTTTTTACGAAAATACTATAGATATTTTATAATATAAAAGGGGAAAATATATTATATTAATCTAGAACTAAACCAAGAAGGTTTTCATAATAAAAAGGCTGATTTTATAAAAAAAATTGAATTAAAATATTTGATAGAGTGCACTTTAAATTGGTAGAAAAATTGAGAAGTTCCCTTAAAACAGGTTTTCCTATCGGAATGTTCTAAGGAGGGAATCGTTTAAAAACATGTATATCCCCAAAAGAGAGTGAAGAAAGTGTCATAATAAATGAATTTTTTATACTAAAATTAATTTATAATATGTTAATAAACAGATAATATAACTCCATTTTGATATAAGAAATATAAGGGAACTCGAAAGAACAAAAATGGTTCAGGTAGAGTTTGTTACAGTTTATTGGCATGGTGTTGGGTGTGCCTAATAGGGCTTGATGAGAGAGAAAAGGTGTTTTCATAACTTATAAATCATGGGGTAAGTATGGTTTAGGTTCGAAAACATACACCATAATTTGGGATTACACATAAAAAGGCATATCATAGAAGACAATCTTGATTAAGAGAGAAATAGAGATGATCCATTACCTTAAATCTGGTGGTGTTCTCCACTTTTTATTAGTGACCTAAAAAGACAAATTAGGCTTATTAATTAATAAATCTTGAACCTATTATATATATAATTGATTTATTATAACTCTTTTTGGTTCATTTATGGCCTTTTTAATTGGTTATAGAGTTCAATTCCATTGGTTCAGGCTCGTTTTCTTACTTGGTTATAATGACCGATTCTATTATATTCATGTTTAGATAAACATGTAATATTAAAGTGGTTGTCCAAAATTGAAGTTATATGATATTATTGAACATACAAGAGACTAAATGGTTTTTAATTTAATTTGGTTACATTGAGTGAAGTAAAATTATTATATAAAACCTTAGTGATAACCATTTTTGTAAAACGGTGGGTATGATTTCAATTAACATTTTTTCCTTTATTAATTAATACCATCTTTAAAAAAAGGATTAAAGAATAATAAAAAGGTAATATTACATATATAAAAATCTGGTTCATCCTTAACACAAATGGTTTCATGAACATAATTAAAGATGATAATATAAATTGATAAAATGTTGTCCTTGAATGTGCTTAATTATCACATCTCAAACGGTGCTTTAATTTCTTTCAAATTAAAGATGGGGAAAAGAGAAAAGATAACAAAGTATCCCATTATCATAGTATCATTCTAGTACATTTATGTTACTAGATTTATTATACCATTTGGGGGAAGGGAGGTTGGGAAAGAAACAAAAAAGAAAATAACTTAAAAGAAATGAATGAGTTGGAAAGAGGAATTTACATCTTGAGTCTACCTCCTTTGAGAACCTTTTAAGGGGAGAGGTTTTGGTATTTTAAAGAGAATATGGGACTTTGGAAGTTGGGGAGGATATTGGGGAGATATTTGGGTAGAATATTGTCAATGAATAATCCTTGAGAGTACTGAAGAGAAGAGGGAGTGATGGGGGGTCATAGTGTAGGAGAGGAGGGTTTTCTAAATTTTATAATAATTAGCTTATTAATTTCCCTCTAGACCAGAAATAATGATTATTAAAAGACCAAAAACAGTGATAAATGTATGTGATATATAGATTTTTGTTCTTACATCACTTATGATGTCAGGAACAGATGATGTGAATTATAATTTATTTATATGGACAATTAATGTATTTTACTATTCACTAAAAGTTCAAGTATTTAAAAAAATCCCAAAAAATTAATCCTAACCATTTCTCGACATCTATAATAAAAAAATAAAATCCATTTTTTAAAAATTATTTTCTAAATATTATTAATTTAATATTTATTTATACTCATTATTTATTATTAAATAAGTAGTTTTAAAACATTCATTTACTTATTCTAAAATATAGGTACATCATACTTTCACATGAATATTTTTTTATACTATCAAATCTAATGTTACTATTCATTAGGGTATATCAGAATTCATAATGGTATATTACTATTCCTAAGGGTAGGTTACTATTCACCAAAAATTATGTTTTTCTTATCGAACTCCAAATAAGTATCTTATCGCAACCGTGTATGTCATATTTTTAAAATTCCAAACATAGAAGTGACAAACTTATGTTTAAAGGTAACATAACACTTAGTAGTTCATTATGTTGTGATTTCATGTGATTATATGAAATATTTATAAGTGATAAATTTACATTTATAAAACATTGGGTAATTACATTCTTTCCCCTTATGAAATTTTACCCTTGAAATTTCATTTTACATTCTAATCCATAAATAGGTGCAGGTACTTTTCATTCATTTCCTCCTCTAGTTCCAATATTGCTTCTCTATACATATGAGTTTTCCATAGTACCTTAACCTGGTGAGTAGCCTTGTTGGGTAGAACATTGACTCTTCGATCCAAGATCTTTACTGGCTGCTCCTCGTAAGAATGATCATCTTCCAAATGTACCACCTCTGAAGAGAGTACATTTGAAGGGTCTGGTATGTACTTCATTAATAGGGATACATGAAATATATCATGTACTTTCAACATGGTAAGTGGAAGTGCTAGTCGATAAGCCACAACCCCGACACGATCAGAAATCTTAAAGGGGGCGATGTACCTGGGACTTAACTTCAATTTCTTTCCAAACCATGTGAACTTCTACCATGGAGATATGCATAGAAATACCATTCTCCAACTTTAAACTCAAGTTCTTGTCGACGATTGTCCTCATAATGTTTATGTCGACTTTGAGCTACCTTAATATTTTTCTCAATGGTTTTCACCTTATCCACCATTTCATCGACCATTTAAGGTCCTAGAAGCTTACGCTCACTGACTCCATCCCAACACATTGGTATTCTGCACCTTTTCTCATAAAGGGCTTCATATGGTGCCATTCGGATGCTCGAGTGGAAACTATTGTTGTAGAAAAATTCAACTTGTGGAAGATGTTGGTCCCACCCTCCTCTAAATTCCATAGAGCATGCACCCAACATGTCTTCTAGTGTCTGAATAGTCCTATCATATTGTCCATCAGTTTGAGGATGATAGACCATACTGGAGTTTATTTTGGTGCTAAGATAATATTTGATAATTTTCCAGAACATCGAGGTGAATCTAAGATCATGATCACATACAATAGATTGTTTTACTCCATGAAACCTTACCACTTATTTGATGTATAACTGTGCAAGTTAATCCAATGGGAAGTCCTCTAAAATCTTGATAATGTGTGTTGTCTTTGTAAGACGATCCACAATGACCCATATAGCATTGTTTCCTCTGGATGTCCTTGGAAGTCCAGTGAAAAATTCCATGGTAATGTTCTCCCACTTCCATGCTATTATGTGTATTGGTTGCATCATCCTCTTAGACTTTTTCCTATCTTCCTTCAATTGCTGACATACTAGGCACTTTGATGTATATTCAGCAATGTTCTTTTTTCATATTTTCTCACAAAAAGTTTTCTTAGAGATATCGATATATCTTTGTTCTCCCTGGGTGGATAGAGAAGGTCAAGATATGTAAATGATTAAAAATATCCTTCTTTATCATTGGATTATATAGTACACATAATTGTGACCCAAATCTTATAAATCCTTCCACATACATCATGAACATAGAGGATCTCACATTTTTAACAACTTCAGCCATTTTCATAATTTCCACATCCTTTCATTGAGCATCCTTTATTTTCTATAAGAGGTAATATTGAGCAATAATTTCAGAAAGGATTGATGATGTTACTCCATTAATGATTTCCATTTCCATTCATTGAACTTCTATAAATATTAGATCCTTTTTAATTCTCATCATTGACAAAGATGCGGAATCCTTTTTACATAGATCATCAGCCACCTTATTTTCCTTATTGGGATGGTAGTGGATTGAGCAGTCATAATCCTTGAGAAGCTCTATGCATCATAGATGGTTCATATTTCTATATTTGTGTTTGAATATATATTTGAGACTCTTTTGGTCTATATATATCTCCCACTTCTCCACATAGAGATAATGCCACCAGATTTTCAACACAAATATCACTGCTGCCAACTCCATATCATGTGTGGCATATTTTTGGTCATTAATTTTCAGTTTTTTTAGGAATAGGATATCACTTAATAACTTTTCATGATCACAAAACGTAATCACTTCTTTGAAGCATCACTATACACCACAAGGAGTTCTCCACTTGTTGGGGGTGTGAGTACTGGCGTAGTGGTAAGACACTTTTTCAACTCCATGAAACAATCTTAAAATTATTAAGTCTAGAAAAACTTTACTCCCTTCCATTTCATCTTGGTAACTGGGTTTTAAAATCATGAAAATTTCTTTAAAAATCATCGATAAACACCAGATACACCCAAAAATATGCAGTTCTCTGTTACATAAGTTGGCCTGGGGCACTCTTCAATTGCCTTTGTCTTGGAAGGGCCCACAGATATCCCTTTTCTTGGTATAACATTCCATAATAATGATAATACCTCCATCTAGAGGTCACATTTACTTTACTTTGCATAAAACTTCTCCATTCGTGAAGTCTTTAATATAGTATCCAAATGCTCATAATGTTCCTCCTTATTCATGGATTATATTATAACATCATCAATAAAGACTACCAAAAAAATTTCAAGGTAATCTCTGAAGACTATATTCATTAAATCCATGAAAATTTCTAGATCATTAGTGAGTGCTAAGGGAATCACTATGAACTCATAGTGTCCATACCTCATTCGAAAGGTATTATTGGGAATATCTTCCTTCCTCACATTTAGTTGGTGATATCCCGACTGAATGTACACCTTTGGGAAATAATTATCCCCACTAATCTAATCAAACAAGTCATCAATCCTTGGTAGGGGATACTTTTTCTTTATCATGATTTTATTGAGATCAATATAATCAATGTATAGGTGCATTGATCTATCCTTTTTATTGATGAAGAGGACTGGTGCACCCCACGGTGTAGCACTCGGGTGTACAAAACACTTCTCTATATTCTCTTGTAGGTTTTTCTTTAGCTCTTCCAGCTCTATAGTGGCCATTTTGTATGGTTTATTTGAGAAATTTAGAGATCCATGGATAAATTCAATTGATAACTCAACCTCTAGGTCAAGAGGAAGACCATGCAACTCTTCAGGGAATACATCAGTGTTATCCATCATGATGGGCATGTATAGAAGCATGATTGTCTCCTTTGTCTCAATTATTTGAGCTAGATATTCTTTCTCACAAGGCAGTAATATCAACACTTGAGAAGATGTTTCTAAAGGAGATTCATCTTCTTTATTACACTTTTAATGAATCGTAGGATGCTTTGGGATGTGAAGAGTGATCTCCCTTTTTCAAAAGATGATGTTGGATTTGTATGAAGATATATATTCCATGCCCAAGATAGAGCCGAACTCCACTAAAGGAAGTGTGAAGATATTTTTTGGGAGGTTTAGTCCACAAACATTAACTAGAGAGGATTTATAAACCATGGACACAATAATTTCCCCATTTTTTGTTCTCACAGATAACTTTTCATCCAATTTTTGAGATGGTGTTATAATAGTTCTACTAAACTTTCAAGTTATGAATGAATTCATAGAACCATAATCATATAGTAAATTCACTATTCTTGAATAAATTACTTGCATAAGTATCACCATATCGTTTTCCAGCTCCACCTCAGCAATGGTGATATAATACTCCCTTCCTAGTTGCCTTGGAGGTTTTTTGTTTATTTCCTCTAAACAACCCTAGGCTTAGTGCAATTTCTTGCATAATTCCTAAGATCCTTGCAGTTGTAACACTACACTATGGATTATTTTTTATCTAAACCTTACTTAATTATTTTTTATTAGTGGTATTATTCATATATTGTCAGCATTTTTTCAGATGGAAAATCTTTCTACATTTGAAGCAATTCATGGTTCCCTTTAGACAGTTCCTAGGGTGCTTCTACCCAAAACATTTACAAGGGGAATAGTCATGCTTCTTTCCATCATCGTATTTGTTTGATGAACCACACATTTTGTTCTCCATTTTCCAGGTTGGATCACTGGGCCCATCATACCACTAAAAGTCTCTTATCTCCATTTCAACCTTGATGGAATAGTGAAAAATCTCCTCATCACTATCGAAGTCTGGAATTTCCAATGCTTTTCATAGACTCACCTTCTACCCACTATAGAAGTGATCCACCTTGATTTTAGTGTTCATGACAAAGACATAGGCATGCCTTGAAACCCTTGTGAAGTTTTCTTCACACACCCTGATGGACTCATCTTACTTCTTCTTGAGTCTGAGGAACACTCATTCCATCTTGAGACATAGGTTTCGAGGAAAATATTTTTTGAAAAACATCCTTGTTAATTCCAACCAATCCATGGATTCAATTTCCACTTGGGAATTTGTATTCTTGATCAGTTTACACCATTGATCAGCTTCCCCATAAAAAATATAGACATCCAGTACAACTTTCTCTTCTTCCAAGCACTGGAGGATGGAGAATATACTTTCAATGGATTTAATCCATTTTTCCATGAGGAGGGGACCAGAAGATATACTAAACATATGATGCCTTTTCTGCATGAAGGATTCTATGGAAACATTCTCTTTCCATGGAGTAGGAGGACGTTCCACCTAATGTAAGTTATTATTCACAACTCGAGCCTACTAAGCAAGTACTTTCATGAAGTTTTGAGAACCCACTCCCATCATATCAGGCATAACATTAGGGAATTATTCACATTTCCTATCACGTTGATTGTTGGAACATTTTCTTATATTTCTCACCATTAACTAAGAAATAGAATGTACAATTAGAGGCCTTGAATACTTAATTATTGAACATAAAAAAGAAAACTTTTGAACCCAAAAGATAAACTTTTAGAAGAGAAGTATATCCTATGTTCTGATTCCTCAGGATTAAATCTAGGTTATACTAAATTTATTTCTTATGATATATTATTATTGGTTTCTTTGTCCCTTAATAATGGTTTTTACTATGCTCATGAATCTTTCAAAGAATATCCCCCGGGAGTGTTGTAACAAAGAGTGCAGTGAGGCTTGTTGTCGTGCACTAGTTCCTGTTTGAGTCCATCTCAAAGAGGTGTTTTTGGGTTTTACCCCTAGATACATCTGTTCCAGAGCTGCCTCTAACTTCCCATATCCAGACAGGGATTTATTTTAGTGATAAACCACTTACTCAATACTCACCAAAATTGAGGAATGATTTTTTATAATTAGTCTCATACATAAGGTTCTCACTAAGGTGCTCTATTTCTAGTCTCCAAAATAATTAGACCATGATATTATACAAACTATAGTGACTGAATACTTTTACATATAACATTACATGATTTTTAGCATAATTATACATCATAGTACAAGCCAAGGATTGTTATGCCTAGTGTCTTGGAAGACTAGGTACATAAAACATATAACATAGGGATAAAAAACACTTCTTTATTTAATTTCCACAAAGAGATCCTAACTTATTTTGATCCCTTACATATATATACGGTATCCTTGGGAACACATGCACAAAGGGATGATATAAAAATCCCAGTAATGGAAATAACATAAGGATACATCTTTAGCACTTTATTTAGGAGGCATGGCATAATGATATCCAAAGCACAAAACATATTAAATCGTATCATACAACCATGGGATCATATAGACATGGAATTATATAAATGTGGAATAATCACAAAATGTGTCTTTAGTATGATTCAAGGAAAACTGTCAATCCCATTTCCCATTTTAGTACGGGTCAAGGCTAACCACTAATCTTGTTTTCTTTTTTAGTACAGGTCAAGGCTAACCGCCAATCTCATTTCACATCTCATCTCATGGGACATAACATTACCCAATTAATTAGAGTGTTATCTAGGTGCACCCATATAAACATTTTCATGTAAATTCATTCCACATAAGTAATCATACATAATCAACCGTACATAAACATAAGGGTACCCATGGAATGAATTGGGTACCACAATCATGACATAAAGCATAACCATGGGGTGTATCATGAATGTACTCATGAAATAAATGGATTAGAACATACAAGGATGTTCATAAGGTAAAATAGGCCTATAAAATGGTAACTGGTGTCATAAATAAGTGACAACTTATAAGAAAAGTATTTGAGAAACATTGGCATTAAAACATTTTTGTGCAGTTTTAAGGAAAATACTATACATCTTTTAAAATAGAAAAGTGAAAAATATTTTATATAAAACTAGAATTGAACTAATGAGGTATTCATAATAAAAATACTGATTTTATAAAGATAATGTTTCCTTCAAACATGGGTTATATGGAACATGAAATTGGGTAAAAATTCAAAAATTTCCCTTAAAACTGTTTTGCTTATCAGAAAGTTTGAAAGAGGGAATAATTTAAAAATCCATATATCCCCAATAGAGAGTGACGAAAGGGTTTTCATAAATTAATTTTTTTAAACAATACAGAATTTATAATATTTACAAAAATAGATAAGATAGCTCCATTTTGATATAAAGAAAGATAAGGCAACTAGAAAGAACAAAGAAGGTTTGTGTAGAATTCAATACGGTTTATTGGCATGGTGTCAGGTGTACCTAAGAAGGATTGAATAGAGATAAAAGGGATTGAAAGTAAATTATAAATCATTAGGGATGTATGGGGGAGGTGCTAAAACATAACCCATAATTTGGGACTTCACATAAAAATGCATAGCATAGAGGACAATCTTGATAAATAGAGAAATAGAGATGATATCTTACCTTAAATTTGGTGGTGTTCTCTGCTTTTTATTAAATACATGAATAGAAATATT
This sequence comes from Viscum album, assembly GCA_963277665.1. Lineage (NCBI taxonomy): Eukaryota > Viridiplantae > Streptophyta > Magnoliopsida > Santalales > Viscaceae > Viscum > Viscum album. The sequence goes on along the minus strand of OY728155.1, from coordinate 436,826,404 downwards.
AGGTTTATTAATTAATAAATACATAACATCTTCTATATTTAATTTATTTTATATAACCCTTTTTTTCATTCAAGTCCTTTTTGATTTGTTATAAGGTTCAATTTCAGTGTTTGGGCTCGTTTTCTTACATGGTTTTAATGATCGGTTCAATTAAATTCATGTTTTAATAACATGTAAGAAGAAATTGGTTGTCCTAAGTTGATTTTATAAGCTATTAGTGAAAATCCAAGAGAATTTATGGTTTCAAATTTAATTTGGTTACATAGAGTGATGTAGAATTATTATATAAAACCTTAGTGACAACCATATTTGTTAAATGGTGGGTTTGATTACAATGAACATATTTTTATTTATAACTTAATAAAATTAGTACAAAAGGGTTATAGAAACATAACAAGGGTATATTTCATATATAATAATCTGGTTCAACCATAACACAAATGGTTTCATGACCATAATTAATGATTAAAATAGAAATTGTTATATTGTTTCCCTTGAATGTGCTAAATTAGCACATCTCAAATGGTTCTTTCATTTATTTCAAATAAAGACCAGGAAAGGAGATAATATAATGAATTATCCAATTAGAATAATAGAATTATAGTACATGTATGTTACTAGATTTATCATAAAATTTGGGTGAAGGGAGGTGAGGAAAGAAACAAAAAGAGAAGAACATAAAAGTAATGAAAGAATTGGAAAGAGGAATTTACCTCTTGAGTCTACCTCCTTTGAGAACCTCTTAAGGGGAGAGGTTTAGGTATTTTAAAGAGACTACGAGCCTTAGTAAATGGGGGGTAGATTGGGGAGAGACTTGTCTATAATATGTTCATGGAACAAGGCTTGAGAGTAGTGAAGGGAAGAGGAAGTGAGGGGGCGTTTTGTAGTGGAGGAGAGGAGGGTTTTCATAATTTTATAATCATTAGATTATTAATTTCTTACAAGACCAGAAATTGTGATGATTCCTTAACCCAAAATAATATTAAATTCATGTGAATTAGTGATTTGGGTGCTCACATCACTTGTGATGTCAAGAATAGTGTATTTGAATTATAATGTACTTATTCGGTAAATTAATGTATTTTACTATTCGCTAAAAATTCAAGTATTTTAGGATAATAACAAATATTCAACCTAACCTTTTTTGGACATGTATAATCCAAATATCAAATCCATTTTTCAAAACTAATTTTCTAGATATATTTAATTTAATATTTTCTTAAACTCATAATTTATTATTAAAAAACCGGTTTAAAAACATTCATTTACTTATTCTAAAATATAGGTACATCATAATTTCACTTAAAAAATATGTTTCTACTACCATAGGTAAAGCTACCATTCATTAGGGTATATAACTATTCATAAGGGTATGTTACTATTCCTAAGGGTAGGTTACTATTCACCAAAAATTAAATTTTTTATCGGACTCCAAATAACTATCTGATTGCAACCGTGTATGTCAGATTTTCGAAATCCCAAACACAGAAGCGAAAAATTTATGTTTAAAGGTCATATACCACTTATTAGTTCATTATGTTGTGATTTTATGTGATTATATGAAATAATTATAGGGGAATAATTTCCATTTATTAAAAATTGTTTCTTACAGAACAAGGTATGTGACAAAAGATATAATAAGAATCAATGCTCTGAAGGGTATAGAAAAATACCAGCTAAACCATTCAAAATATCAGTGTAGATTAAATGTTTTCTATTAATCAAATTGAAAAGATAGACCCAAATCCAAACACTCATCCAGTTACTTCTGTAATTCCAGTTGTGGTAATCGAGCCAAATAGCATGGGAGAAATTTTTAATCTACCAAGAAGTGGTGAAAGCTTAAATGCTGCTATCTTCATCTCATCCAATAAACTAAACAAGTATTCGCTTCATCAGTCATGGTATAAGGCTTTATCACATTAATAGTGAAATTCAAGTTTGTTGATTCCAAACCCATCATTTTCTCTTCAATGCTCCAGGGAGATGCTTCATAATTAGTAGGGTAAGAAATTGTTTCCTTTTATTCAGTATGTGAAAAAAATGACTCCTATGAAATTTTTGCCTAATAAAATACCCTTCAAGAAGAAATATAAGGGACAACACATGAGGAATAAGAAGAATAAGATATCAAGGAATCCAATCCTGCATTTAAGGGAGGGTTCCTCGCCACTATGGATGAACTCAGTGAAATAAATCTGGGTATAGAAGAAGATCCACGCCCCACTGTAATTAGCGTGGCCATGACCGCTGAAAAAGAAGATTTGTAAACATCTTTTCTAAAGATACACTAAGATTTTTTTACTTGTAACTATACTAAAATGCCATTCCTTGACCCCGACATAGCTACCCATCACATGGGTTTTCCAGAAGAGCATCGAGGATTTAAGAAAGCTGTAAGAAGAATACACTCAACTCATGCATCAAAAAATGATGTTGAGGTCGAAAATCTTATCAAAGATATCTTTATCAGGGAGGTGAAGTATCCCTAATGGATGGAAAACATTGTTCTAGTGAAAAAGAAGAATTGATAAAATCAGAGTTTGTAATGATTTTATATATCTTAACTAGAATATTCCCATGGATGAATTTCTAGTTCTATTCACAGAACTTTTGATTGATGCAATAGCCGGCTACAAAGCTTTCTCTTTCACGGATGGCTACTGTAAGTATAAAAAAATCCAAATTTCCCCAAAATATGAGAAATATACAGGTTTTACAGCTCCCGAAGGAATATTTTCTATCATGAAATTCCCTTTGTCTTGAAGAATGATGGTGTGAAATAACAACATGAAATGTACCATATTTTCAAATGATTCTTTAGGAAATTACTAGAATTCCATGTGTATGATTGAGTTGCCAATTCCATACATTGTTATGATAAATTTTCTGATCTGGAGATTGTATTCCACTCAATTCAGAAACATAATTTGAAGGTGAACCCCATGAAATGTGATTTTGGGGTTACCTTGGGGAAATTTTTTGGTTTTTTATTCCATTATGGCATCGAAGTGGACTCTGATAACACTAAGGATATCCTTGGCATGTCACCTCCTCAAAACATGAAAAAATTGAGAGGGCGTCAAGGAAACCTTGCCTATATCTGGTGATTCATAGACAATTTTTCAAGAAAGTGTTTTCCCTACACCAAATTGATAAAAAGTGGTAACATATCATTATACTAATGACTACCAATATTAATTTGATATCCTCAAGAAATACCTCTTGATCCCACTGTTATAGATGCCACATGTTTAAGGAAAGCTGCTTATACTTTTTGTGACACCGTTGGAGTGATCATTGGGACCTCAAAAGAATGACGCTGGGATTGAAAATTGCATTTACTATCTTAGTCTATCCATGCTCAATGCAAATACTTGATATTCAGATATTGAGAAAATATTTCTATAATTAATCATGGTAGTTAAGAATTTGGAACACTATTTAAAGCATCATGAGGTCCACTTGGTATCTCGCAATAACAAACTCAAATTTATCCTCAGCCATCTTATGCTTATAAGACGTCTAGAACCATTGGGTGTTATTATGAAACAATTTAATATACATTTTATACCTCAGAAATTCATAAAAGGCCATGAATTAGCATATTTCCTCACCGATCACCCATCTGTGGAAGAGACATCATTGAATATTGAATTTCCTGTTGAAAAAATATTCTCTATTTAAGAAAGTCTCCGAATATGGAAACTGTACAATGATGGTTCTTCTAGAAGTCTGATTAGAATTATAATGGAAATCCCTAAACTTAAAAAAAAATTGTGTTAGTAATTGTGCTTATCTCCCCCAAAAAGGCCATGTTTCCATCTTCATTTCTATTATGAGAAGGTGGTAGCAACAATGAACCAGAATATCAAGCTGTCATTGTAGGCGTCAAATTAGCACTATAAGTACTAGTGGATTACCTGGTGGTGAAAGTTGATTCAAAATTGGTAATCAAACAATTAAATGGCGATTACAACATTAGAAATAAGAACTAATTCCCCTACATGATTATGATCAATATTTAATGATGGAATTTCCCTCAAATAAAACATTGTATTAAATCTAATAGTCATAAAATACCCAATCTCATGAATTGGAAAATGTAGCCACAACCTTGGAAGATCCAAATTGGGATGAAACAATCATTTCCATTGCTCATCATCAAGTTTTTTGACCTTTTTTTCAAAAAAAAATAGAGTAAATCAATGAAATTAGTCTCATTTCAAAACTATGTGGTCATACCATGGGATGAATGACACCCATCAAGAAATATCTCCAAAATGGGTTACTTCCATCGAACAGAATTAAAAGAGAACAGATCCGGCGAAGAGCAGTTAATTTTACTCTTTATGATCTCTCAGATCATCAAAGGATTTTTTATAGATGAGTCTTTGATAGAATTATATTCATATTCATTGATGGGGATGAAACTTTGGCTATCATGAAAGAAGTACATATAGGAGCCTTTGGTGCTCACCAGTATAGGCATTGGCTATCCGATCAAATCTGAAATCATGGATACTTTTAGACTTTGATGACACAAGTTTGAAAAGATTTAACTAAGTAGTTTCATTCATGCCATGTTCATTCCAACATCACTCATCAACCCTCTTAGTTTCTACATATAGCTAAATACTTTTAGACATTTTCAACATGGGTAAAGGATGTAGTAGGACCTTATCCTCCAACTACTATTAAGTAGTTCATGAATATTCTTTACTGCTACTGATTTCTTTTCCAAAATTGGTTGAGGCAATACCTCTCAGAATTTCAGGGCCAAAAGAATAGTTATCTTTATCAAAGATAAAAACATTATCATATTTGGTGTATCTCATACCATATTTATAGAAAACATCACCATTTTTTGTTCTTTTGAGGTAATGAAGTTATATCAGGACACAATATCAAATCCCACTATTCATCTCTCTATCATGCATTAGCCAATGGATAGATAGATGCTTTCAACAAAACCCAATCAAATATACTCTAGAAAATGGTAGAAAAGATAACAAATCTTTTCCGGATAAACATTCTCATACTTTATTGAATTGCTGGACTACTACCTGTATTTCAACACGAGAAACTCTATACTCATTTGTATACTGAATAGAAGAAATTTTGCATATTGAAATTCAATTACCTCCATTTCCGAAAATTTATCTATAGAAGAACTATCTTAGATGTGATTTGAGTAACTCTAACAATTATATGAAAAGATATTGCATACCTTGAATCACTTGTAAGTCTATCATAATAGATTGGCACGAGATTTTAACAAGAAAGTTCACCTCCACTCATTTCTTCAAGGATAATTAGTATTAGTCCTCCAGACATTAATGATACTAGGAAATAATCTTCCAAAGATTGGGCCAATGTGGAAAGACCTTATTCCATACATAAGGTCTACTATAATGAAGTTTATTCCCTAATCTCAATGAATAGAGAAATTATTTCAACTATATCCAATGCAAGATTCTTTAATAAGTACTTTGTGTTATCACATAGAGTAATGTCCTATTTACAATACATTAATCTTAATTGTAACCACATGGGTCTATGTTTCATGAAGATAAAATTTTTATCTTCATTATCCTTGTCACATGAAATTAAACTACACGACATTATTTCTCCTCACTATGCAACATTAAACTATATGGTTAACGTCTATTTCATATGACATTTTGATATCCGCGAAGAATCCACAAATTGGCATTCCATTTTTTAATTTAAAAATGAAATAGATTTCATGAGAAAGTGTTAATCACATTATTGTTATGCCTTAGTGGTACATGATTCTAATTTCTACCCATGTTTGATTTTAATCATCTTAGGGACCCCTTTTCAAGAAATATGTATGGATTGATTCACATTTTTAATAAGATACATAGAGATGCATGGATCTCCAATATTGGACTCAGCCACAAACAAGATTTCTGTATCCCTTATGTTTATGAGTCAGATCTACATAGGGAATACTATTTTCAAGAACTATGTGTGGATTGATTTCTATTCCAATGAGATACACAGGGAATCCTAGATCTCCAATATTGGTTTCACCTGTAACTGTAAAGAAATTTATTTCCCATTTTCCTCATGTGTATGAACAGGATCTATACAGAGTAATCTACTAAAACACCTGGTTATATCTGCATACCATATTGTTTCTTATGTTTAACCATTATTATGAAATGTGTTAAAATCCCATGTCTCTCGCATCAAACTCAATTGGTGTGGGGAATAATCTTATCAGGAACTCTGTTTGGATTGATTGTCATTTCAATGGGATATGTTGAGGCACCTAGATCTTCAATTTTTAACCCAACCACAATAATAAAAAGCCTATTTATTCCTAGGGTGTTTGAATCCTAACTTCATAGAAAAGATTTCATGAACAACGTTTTCCTTGATTCTCATCTATATGAGATATGTAGTGATGCTCAGATCTCCGATCTTGGGCTCAGCGTCAATTTCATGAATATAAAATCTCTTTCTTTTACCTATGCTCAAATAAAACATGCATATAGATTCTTTCCATGAATGGTATTTTAGTCCTCATTTTAATGAGATTCATGGTGATGCCTATACTTTCTACTTTAGGTCCAACCATCATCCTACAAGTTATAAAAAGACATCCCTCTTCCCCACGTCAAAAGATGATTGATACGGGGAACAATCTCCCCAACTACGTGTGGTTTGATTACTACTTTAGAAAGATATGTAGTGATGCTCTGGTCCTATAACCTAGCTCATCCACCATATAATTATCGTAACCTTCTCATTCATTTTTTATATCATTGTGTTGTGGAGGAGACATTTTACCACTCCTTGTTTCCCACACTGAGCATAGCTCATGAGGGATTAGAAATTGGATAAGGAATATGTCTTCATAAATAATCTATTTAAGTTCATATTTTGGGTTATATGTCCTTGTCACATGATAATAAACTGCATGATCTCCATTTAAAAAAACACCTTGTGTGTTTCGGTTCTCATTTTTATGAGATACATAGTCATTCCATGTTAACTCACCTTCATCTTCACTGAAAGACAATAAAATCTATATAAATTGACTTTATTCTCCACTATATGAGATACATAGAAACATCCAAACATTATAATCCTAGATCTAGTCACATCTTCATTCAATTAATTCATTTATTCTCCCATCTATGAATTAAATCTACATTAGGATATTCAATATTTGTTTCCATCTTATATATGAACCCTTTTCCAGGAAACCACTATAATCCCTCACCTGGGAGTTCCATTAGAGTAAGGGAACCTTTATTTAAGAACTATGTGTGGCATGATTATTACTTTAGCAAGATACATAGTGAAACATGGGTTATATTCTCTAGTCCATCTGCAATATTCCTTTTTCACATCGGAATCACTAATCGTCTTCACCGTAGGGAAATAAACTATATGGACTACAAGAACTATGTGTGGCATGATTCTCATCTTAATGAGATATGTTGTGATGTCCATACTTTCAATCCTAGGCTCTAATGTAGCATGATGTGAAAAATACTATTCTCTTCCAGAAATGAGTTAGATCTACATGAAGAGATTCAATTGCTATTTATATCAAAGTCCGTAATGTACTTTCTATATGACTTTAAAATGGATGGTACCCAAAGATCTATGTATGTAATTATTATCATCATATTGGGATACATACTAAAAATTCTATCTGAGATATTAGTTCTTGCTATGAGATAAAAGAAATTCACATCTCCTACATACAATTAAAAAAATCCATGAAAGATCCCATTAATAAAAGATATGATATCCCCATTATACATATGATTTAGATCTATTTAACGGACAAAAAAAGCATGTCCAATATTGTTTCAAATATTTCTCTTGTGCATTGAACATAACCTTTCATGTTTTATTCTCTCAATCTTAATTACTTTGTGATCTTTATAATCTTTCTTCAGTTTCATATGATAGTGTTTATGATATATGAGTACTCTTTTTCTCAATGTTTCAGTATGTTCCCTTAGGTTTCCTTATATAATTCACTTATATAAAGGACTTTTCAGTCAGTGGATGCCACTATTTAGCTATGAATTATAGTCCCTAGTTAGCCCTGAATAATTCATCCCCCATAATGGGTTTTTTCGAACAGTTGTAACTTTGTTCTTGGTAAGAGCCTCCTCTATCCCCTTCAAGCATTGATGATGATATATAGGAATTTGTATTTCAAAGTTGTCATCTATTGTATATTTTTACAATATCATTTTTCTCAACCTGATATCCATCAAGACCATAGTTTACAAATCTCCCCCTTCATGTGTTTAAATCATATTGAATTATCCATGGATCATTTGAACACATACCATCCACTATTTCAATGATATTATGGTCCTAATAGTATGACCTAAAACTAAAGGCACTATACTCCATACATTTGGGCCAGGCCTTCGTAGAGAACCAGTTCCTTCATTTCCTTGGAAATCATGATTATAAATAATATTTCTATATTAATGGACTTTTCTACATAATAAAAACTATGTGCTTAGGGAAATATGAATATCCATAAATTGTTTTCAACTTTTTGCAATAGAATGTCTGAAACCCAAGAGATATATTTCTAGACTACGTAGTATGTTCCCATAGGTGGCCTTCCATAAGTCACCAACATAATAGGAATGTTGATGGAAGATTACACTATTTGGATATGCAGAAAATTCCCCAGTTGTACCTTCATAATACAGCCCCTATAATGGGTTTGTCAAATAGAGGTAATTTCAATCATGGAAAGACATTATCTAATTCCTTAATCCCTTTTCCCATGTCATTCTACAGCTCCAGAAATTCCTAAATCATAGTTTACCATTCTTCTTTTTCATACCTGAATATATTATTATGTTTCCAGACAAATTAACATGAAATTGGAGATTCATAAACCATAGGTCAATGATAAAGTCCATAAATTAGAGCTCCATGGTGTCCTTGCTTCATGAATTAAAACTACACAACATAATTTACTTGTTTTAGGACATAAAACTACATAGAAAAATATAAAATACTACCTTTATGAAAAATATACCCCCTTTAAAACAATAATGTTGTATGGGGGTGGTTCCTCATTCAAGTCATATGTCAATATAGATAGACCATTATATTCTCATACATCTTTCCTTGGTGAAACCACCCACTATAGTCTTGAGATATCCAAATTTTAAAACCCCTTTGATTATCAGTAATAGAATGTTAGAATTATTAAGAGATTATTTACCTAACTATGTAATATGTGAATCATTTTTCCTTCCATAAGTACCCACATAACAGGTCTTTTGTCCTAGGTATTCCACTTTTTGGATATGCAGTATATTCCCTAATTGTCCATGCATAATACAACCCCCAGAACGGGTTTTTCAAATAGTGGTAACTTCATTCATGAAAAATTCCTCCCCTATTATCATACTAAAAATTTTAGATTTGGTGACCATAAAAATCATGAATCAAGAATCCCCTTGTAAGTATCTAAAAAATATCGGAACATTCCTAGACATCAAGGCCATGTTTGGATTTATAATCTGAAAATTCACGTTCAAATATATTAGACCTAAAACATTAGCCTAATTAGTTAGACATGCATGACTTTAAACTGCCCATTAAAAGAGCCACAACACCCACCAGGATGAAAACCGCAAAAGGAACTCTGGAAAAAAGATGAGTCTCAACTCACTAGACTTACCCTTTCTATGGTTTTGGCTTTATTGAGTAATAAAAATTCATATTACACAATGTTTGTGTGATTGCCCATAAAACCATATAAAGTGTCCAATTGTGCTCACTAAGCCTATTTTCTTAGATAGAAGTTAATGTTCCCCCATCCTTTTTAATGTAAATATGATTATATGACATAAAAATTTCATGTTAAAAAAAATTAGCTTTCATTATGAAATTATAGAAAGAAATAATTGATAAAGAAATATATATGCTAGAAGTCAAAATCACTTTCATTTATATGGAAAAATTGGAGGAGAATCTACATAATGGAGTCTCCCCATTATATATTACAAAAATATGTCAAATTTACTCTTTACTTGTTGAATAGCCACCTGGGCCCTATCAACTGCATGCTGAAGATAGGCCAGTTTACCAGTTTCAAACTCCTCGGTTTGAAAAAGTGCATCTTTAGCAGTTGTAATAGAATTTATCCCTTCTAATTGGGATTATCCTGCTTATTGGTTTGGTTTCTCAAGAATATTTTGGACAGAAATTAGTTTTTGTTGAAGATGTTTCATTTCCCTCATTGTCTCCTTAATTTATTTATTGAATTCTGTCAACTTTTTTATTGGTTGACTTATGCCTCAGATACAACAGCTTGAGAACTTTCAATGTTGGTAAGCAGTTTAGCCTTTGAATGTTCTTGCTGCAATTTGTGTTCCTGCTCCCACTGGTGAATGATTTCTTTCCCCACATTGTAAACAGGTTGGTAATCAAATCCTCAAAATCCCATTACACTAAATAATTATGGATGTTAGTTAAAATGTGGTAGAATCTCATCCAAATGTTTTTCATAGAATATATCCCAAATGAATTTCCATGTTTTTTTATTTGAAATACTGAGAGCATACTATAGCTCTAAATTTGAATCAGAATCACTACCATGAGGTGGAACATATTATAGAATCAGATCACTTAGGGAGGTTCTTGGATCTGCTCATTTCAAAGCATCTAGTGCTCTATCTTCCATTGTTGTTTGAGGAAACGTATGAGTTTCACCTTCAGACTCAATAATTGGTTATGATAGCCCTAAATGTTGAATTAAAATTATTCCTAGATTTAAATTTATAGCAAGATCACTTAATTATTAATAAAATCCATGACATTTTCCCGGTAATAATTTTACTTCTTGAGTAGATTCCTTACCAGTATTACCAAATTTAGTAGTTTGAGTAAGTACATCATGAAGAGGAGCACTCTTTGTAAGGTTTCCAATTAATCATAACTATAGGCTCCGGTGAATCTCCCAACTTTGGATTTTTTGTTTGTGTCTCTTCAATAGAAGTAGTATAGATTGGGACTCCTTGTTCTTGAATGTCCTTTGCAACATTCTCTATAGATAATGTTTCAAAAATTGAGTTTCAATATGATGTATCAGATAAAAGAACAATTATGAATAACAAATACAAGAATGAGAAGATGAATCTTTTCAATTCCTCATGTAAGTCCCAAAAATCCTTATTGGGACCTGGAATATAAATGTTGGGATTAAGGGAATCCATCATTGCAGTGTATATAGATTTTTATGTTATAGCATCCTCACTATTTAAGGTATCCAACAAATGTTGTTTGATGCCCAAATTGGTTTTTATAGCATTTTTTCCATAAATTATTCAACTGGTTCAATATAATTGGGTCTTTCAAAGTCAAGATCATCCACAGTATCTACCTTAGATTTCCAAATATCCCTGTTCCTTCCTTCTGGAGAAATAGGAATAACAACATCGATTATCATAGGATCCATCGGTGTGAGAAACTGATGTCAAATATTATGTAGAAAAGAATGTTAAAAACACCATGTGATAACTAGAAGAAATTCATTTGATATTTCCATGACCATTTTCTAAATCTATAGAAACAGAAGCAAATGTAGTTGTATCCCTTGGTACTTCATCTATGGAGGTAAATAATTCATTAGTATGATTTTTTTACTGGTCCTAGAGTTTTATTCTCAGTCCTTGAAGGAAAAGTTTCTATCCCTTAAGAGGATAAAGATATGCAGATTCTGAGAGAAGATGAATGTGGTCACCAAGGTTTATCAAGAATGTAATAACACTATAGTACCGCCTGAATACTCACTCTTTCGACATACACTTCAAATCAATCTCAATTTTTTCTTGAGTTTATTTTCATAAGATAGTAGAGATTTAGAAATAATCCTCTTAGCAATAGAGACCTAAGGTAGAAGTTGACGATTTTCTATCTCCATTGCCTCCATCATGGTTTTCCCTCCTAGAGAATATCCTGAAGACATAAGGGTTAAATCCAATGTATTAATATGGGTGCCCATGGGTCTGTATTTTGGTGACTCAAGAACCCCTCCTGAGTTTCCTTCTCGAAATTCAAGATGAAAAGAGAAATCACATCAAGAATAATGATAGTGGATGATAGATGATAATTAAAACAAAAGAAAAGGGAAATACATTCTCATTATTAACATTAATGTCTCATTCCTCTTTCGGTTAAACAATTACTCCCTCACATGTCCCTTGATCCATCATATCAGATACTCATTTTGAGCTCAGGACATGGTCATCAATTGCATATATAAAGGTCTCCAGCTCCGTGATATGCTCCCACAATTCATTCATATTACTATATGTATGAAAATAAAAAGGTGCTAATACTACCCAAATCCAATATTCTAAAGGCCACATATAATTCATCATTGATATGGTTTTTTGGGGAGAAAACTCATCACCCTCGGATTGGAAGGCCTCTCTTGGTCTCTCTTCTTCTTCAGAAGAATCAGTGTATGGGATGGTAACAGCTTTTCGATGATGGTGACTATATTTCCTTGGTTTGGAGGTATTGTTTCCTTATCATGATTCTTCTTGGTGGATTTTCTACATGGATTTTTTGAATGTTCTAAAGCCTCTGAAGCCTCTACATCATCTTTGGCTTTAGACCTTTTCCCATGGTTTCTATGAACAACAGTTTTCGTGGCCACTACATAATATATTCAATTTTTAAAATCCCCTTAAGGGTATGAAGATTCCCAAGATTTGGAATATTCATCCTCTAATCTAATGGATACATCTAATTGATATCACTGTAACTGATAATTTGGATGTCTATAAATCCATAAAGAATCCACAATTTTAAGGCTATCATTGGATGTTTATCATTCATAACATACATGGGAGGAAAAGTTATTGATTTTTGAAGGCATATTAACTGAAGAGAAAATCTATAAGGGACACAATCTTCACATATGATTTCACCATCATTCCTAGTTGATAACATGTTATCCCTGAATTCCATCATATAGGCCCACAGTTCATTATTTTTTTCCTTACCATCATCAAAAAATGTTCCAGTTTCTAGGTTACCAAAATCATAGAAGCTGAATTCTATTGATGCATTTAGTGCCCTCAGCACTTTATCAGGTTTTAGGTTCAAAGGATGAATCCAAAAGGTTGCCTGTAAAATCTGGGTAAATCAACCATTGGGGACTCAAACTGAATTCGACACTGAATATGACCAAAAGTGTGTTGAACTCCATCCCCACAACACTTGAAATGGTCCTGGAAGTCTCAATGAACCCTTCCCATTGTAAAAATGTAGGAGGGAGTGACAGATTATTGCTAATTCAAGGGTTTCCAACCTAATATATTTCCCCTCTACCAATAGGGATACATTAACAAATGTCCCTGGCCTTACATCGTTGTCAGACTCACAGACTAGAAGCAAGTAAATGCTTAGCCACATGGAAAGGAAGTCGGCTAAGCAATCATTTGCATCAATATTAGACATGAATTTATAACCCCATTAATGGTAGTCACATCTCTACAATATTGTTCAATATGTGGCTAAAATACCCTGATTATCCACAGTTGAGAGAATGGTTGGACATATGTAGGTAGGACCTTTCACTTTCATTGGTTCTAAAAAGGCTTCCATCCACACTCTTGCATGATTATCATATCTATAGATAAGATCTTTATTTTATTTTGAATATTTATTTTCTGTTTTGGACAATTCATGAGCCAATGGAGGCATCCTGGTAATGTCACCCCATGTTGTTACTAGTGTAATAAATTCATCATACATCTCCCCAAGAATTGGTGCCCTAGATATTTGGCAGATATCCCATAGACTATTTCCAACCTCACTATGCATCAAGTGGAAAGAATATTTTGTGGACTCCATCAGTTTAGTAATTGAAGAAATGAATACATTTGTTTATGAATAAGTATTTCTTATCCAAAAAACATCATAAATGTGAAGATTTTTCAGTTATTTCTGGAATTTTTCACATGTCCAGCTTACCCAAAATGCCCGAATCCATTTAGTTTTATCTCCCCTTTCAGAACAAAGGTCCCAGTATTCCATCCATCCATTAGACTGATCTATTTTTGAAGCATAAAAGGTTGAATCTTCAAAATGCGGCCATGTCTCTCTGATATGATCATTCATATCCGGATTACAACCACTATGGTGTAGGATGCATCCAATAGGGATTGTTCCCTCATGAACAGGAACACCCTTCATGGTAATATTTATGAATGGTAGTTAGAGTGTTGGTCAAACCAAGTCTTTAAAAAATATCTCTTATAAAACAAGATGTGGGAATATTGTAAAACCTCGGGTTTGTTAGAGGTAGAAAGTGGATTCATGGATATTCACATTGGTAAAAAATTACGTGTTTCATCAACCCATGGAGGGTACTCTCAAAAACTTCATAGTAGTTTGGTCCAACAATTTTCATCATCTCGTTTTGAAGAAATTTTGTTTCCTTAGTTTCAATCATCAAGTAAGCCATATCCCTCAAAATAATTACGAAATTTTCCCCATTAATTTGTAATCTTGACTTAATAATGTTCAAATATAAACATAATGGAATATAATAATTTTGAAAAGGAAAATCACTATGTAGGTCCTTCAATGAGGTCATCCATGTAGGTCCTTCGATATAGATCCTAGAAAAAAGTCATTAGGTGAAGTCCTTACATGTAGATCCATCAGTCAAATGGTTTTACATTAAGAAATGTTCAAGGGACCAATGCAAGAGAACAACGCTGTGAAGCTGGATGAACAAGCTACACAATCAGAGAGAAAAAATATGAGATATCGAGTGAAGAAAATCAAAAAGGAATGGGCATATTTATAGACACCTTCATCCTACGCCTCCAACCTACAAGAAATTTCTATGCATAAGACCTACGCAACATCGCTACGTTGCAGACCCACATGACATATCTATGCCACTGACCTGCGTGACATAGTTATGCCTCAGACTTCCAATGTTTGGAATTAACCCTCCATAATCATTTACCCATAATCTTGCCTTAGGTCTTGACCCTCTTTTCAATCAAATAAAATCCAAGGGGGGGGGGGTTTGACACTTATTAGAAAGAAAGAAAAAGATTATTAACATTTCCATTTGGCATTTCAAAGTATCAAAAAAGAATCTAAAAGAATTAAAAGACATAATGTTTAGGGGAACTACATGGGACACCTATATTGGGGACCTACGTAGCACAACTACACTTCAAAAAAACCAATGAATGTTCTACTCATACATCCCTCTGTGTAGCCCCAATTTTATATACCAACATTGTAGAGCTATGAAGAAGACCTACGTGACAATAAAATTTATATACCCCTACGTGGAGTAGAAACACTAAAGAGCTGTGTGATCAAACCTTGTGGACAACCTCCTTTCGACCATCCTCATTCCCTACCTATAAATAGGACCCTTGGTATCCCCATTTATGAACTGAAAAAAAAAATTGGAAGAACTCTGGAAGCTCCCATTACGTATCTCTTTCACCTAGGTCCCCCAAGTTTTCTCAGGTATCTCTCTAAAACATGATAGAATAGATAATTAGAAGGGATAAGAATGATAGAAATCCTTTGATATTTTGAAACCCAAAACATCCAATTAAGGACCCTTCTTCTTCTATAAGGTTGAATCTACCAATTCATGGACTATTCCTTAAGTACCTATGTTGGGATCTTCCAAAGACAATAAAGAAGACCCGGGGTATTTATATTAAAATATCACCTTAGTGTGGCCTTCATTGAAGTCCATTTTAGTATTCATAGGCTTAATTATCATATGTTAATAATTTTTTATTAATTCCTAGTACATTCAGGGGACACCTTCAAGACATACATAGACAGTATAGATACACTACATATCTACGACTAGGACCTATGCATGTCACCTTGTAAACCCTCTTCAAATACACTCATGATAGGGTATCTCTTTACTTAGTTTTCTTATCACAAAGAGACTATGTTGAAGCCTCCACCAAAAACTCCTAACATATTAAGCTTTTAGGAAAGGCACATCAGTGTGTCTACCATTTGGGTTCGTATATCTATAGTCAAAGATTTTATATCATGTTTCTTACAAGCAATTTAGTATCCTTGGTGTGTATGTAGTTTTGTATATCTATCGTCACATGGACCCTAACTCTAGAGACAGTGTGGGGACATTCCAATTCTTGGATTACAGGGATAGGAAATTGTCCTCCCGCTTTTGTCTCTAATATCCAGAGCCTTCGGTTTCCAATAGGGAGAGTGAGAATCACACTTTCTTTACCATTCAAAAAAAGAAAATTCACCCTCCTCTCTGGGGATCCATTTAAGGGAATCCGTCCAAGATTAATCCCCTTGTATTCCGAGATGGACCAAATGACCTTCACTTTAATCTCCCATTTTAGGGTTCATTGCTCTAAACCCTCACCTACCATCACCTCAGCATCCTTCACCATAGGCCTGAACTCTTCCATCAGTGGAGGGTAAAGTGTGTGGTTTGTTGAGTCTCTCACATCCTCTTATTTCTCACACCGAGAATGACTCGCATGGTCTTATATAATTTTGACGATCACAACATCCACAAAATCCATCCCATTTTATGAAATATGATAACTCTAATTCCCACCATAATTGGGATATGTATGAAGCCTTCACCCAAGATCATGATCATTGGATATCCTCTTGATGAATATAATCATAATTCCCTTAATGATGGAATTATCTTTAAGAGTAAGCCTCGAATTAATCCACACTAAAACACCATGATTTAAGAATTATCTCACAGAACTTTTTTAAGGGAATCCACTTTAGGAGTAAGCCCCCATCATATTTCTCTCAAAAGGTCATACACCCCTGTGAGACTTACTGAACTACGTGGTCATTGATTCACATCCAAGTGGGATACATAGGAAGGCTCCCTAAGTTTCAAACCCAAAACACTAAATCAAACCTATTATTTCTAGGCCATATTCTCAAGATGGTTTAATATAACTTATAAAATCATATCCTTTCCATGTATCTTGGGCTGCTTAGGCAGATTCCCTAAACCATGTTTTGACTAGGAACCTTCCACCTAGATGGATTTACCGTATGAAATTAAATTATACAGTTAGGTCCTTATCACACAAGACTAAAAGGTATGATCTCTCCCATTAAGAATCACTAACCAATGTATGTTCTGATTCCTTTAACAAGGATATGTATGTAGACCATTTATGGGTACGATACCAACATCAAATTAACTTTTGTCTACCTGGATGACCAAAAATTTCAGAGTACCCAACTGAGTGGCTTAAAACCCAGCATCATCATAAAAATGACTAAAAGGATCTCTATGTTGTATATTAGTGGATACAATTTATGGAGAACCTCGAATACTTATTGATATATCAATTAATGAAGAACCTCGAATACATATAGATGATTCTAAAATATACACATGCTAATAATTAATTGAAAATTTCTAGGGAAACCTATGTTATACACGGTAAATTAATAGGGATACATAAACATATCTTAAATCTATAAGTGAGTCCCAGAGTAGGTAATAATTCCACCCAAAGGGTTTGATGAGTCCAACCTCCCATCCTCTCAACCAATAAGTGTTCATATGTATCATAGGTCCAAGCCTAATGAACACCTTCCATTGGAAAGAAGGTCCCTTTGGCTAGAGAACCATTAGATGTTTTTGGTTCCATAAATAAATCCAATAGAAACCATCCAAAAGTAGTGATTCCTAACCAAAACACATGTTATGGGGGAAACAATCAAATATAACTTTTAGAACCTGATATGCGAGAAACTATTCATCTAGAATTTTAAGTCTATGTTATCAAAGCTCAGTCTATAAAACAAGAGGTGAAGAATGAATTGGATTATCATGATTTAAAATGATTAAATATTTCTAAGATAATATTAATTTTTTTCCTCATAATATTTAATTCTCATTATGACACATAAGCATTTCATGATATAGAAACATACAACCAACAAACATACTAATTTTTTCCATTATCCACCTTTGGATATAAATCTAAAGAACCTGTATTTTATCTTATAGAGCTAATGAAATCACCTAGATGACATGTCTCCCATAAACATTCATCATGTATACAAAAAAATTAAAACAGTTAACACTAATTTTCATAGGGGATCGACCATAACCTCTTCATGCACTGATAGGTGGATGAACATTGAGGTTCAACCGATGTTTCTCAAAAAAATGTGCTACCAATGGATTGGTCATAATTTCATCCACTTGGTCATCAATTCTAAAATGCTCTATTTTAATCACACTTTATTCAACTTTTTCCTTGATGATGTGATATCTGATCTCAATATGTTTTTTATGAGAGTGCTACGCAGAACTCCTTGTAAGATCAATCATGATCCATTTTTCATAGTAGATCGCTATTGGTTATTTCACTTCCTCTTAAACATCCTTTAGTTTTTTATTCATCCATTATAGTTTAGTGAAATCCTTTATAGCAGATATATACCCATATTCATTCATGATAAGAGATGATCTTTCTTGTTTCTTTCTCAACTATCACACACAGTTATTTACAATGAAAAATGAACCACCACTTGTGGACATTCTATCCACCATGTATCTAGCCTAGTAATCATTAGAAAATGCCGATAATTCATTATCTATGGATGAAACATAGAATAACACAAAATTAAGAGTACCTCAAATATATCTCATGATTATTTTAACTACTACCGAATTCTCTTCGTTTGGATTAAATTGATATCGAGCCACTAACCATGTTGCAAAGATGATATTTGGTCGTTTCATAGTCAATTATAATAAGCTTCTAGTGATTATCCTATATGTGGTGGGATCTACAAAAGAGTGATTCTCATGATTTCCATGTTTTTTACAACCTTTATTAGTGTCCACATTGGTTTGGAGTCATGAGTATTGAATTTATTTAGAAAGTCTATTTCATATTCTTCTTAATAAATTAACGTTTAATCCTTATTATGACTCACATGAATCCCTAAGAACAATATGAGTTCACCAATGATAAATAATTAAAATCCTAATTTCATGTTATTAGAAAACTCTTCCTCTAATCACTTCCTTATTACACAAAATATAATATCATCCATATACATAGGCACTTTAAATTGATCTTATTTTGAATTCTATACACATATATTATGATCGACACCTCCTCTTTTTAATTCAAGATCATTCATATAATAATCTAGATAAGAATATAGTATACATGGTTCCTTATTTAGACTATAGAGGGCCTTCTTTAATATAAACACCTTTGATTCGTCATTTTTAATTAGAAATCCCAGTGGTTGTTCAATGTATAATTTTTCTACCAGAACTCCATTTAAGAATGTTATTTTTAAATACATATGATACACATTTAATCCCCTTTGAATATCCATTGCAATGAAAATCTTTATCGACTCTTGTACCGCTACTAGATAAAACATTTCATCAACATCAATGCATTCAATATTTTCAAAGCCTTTACACAGCAATCACGCCTTATTTCAGTTCACAATTCCATACTCATCAAATATGTTTCAAAAAAATCTATTTTTTTCTGATCACATTGTGATTTTTGGGTCTTCTAACAAGATACCATGTTTGGTTCATGTCAATATAGTCCAATTCTTTTTCATGGACTTAAAACATGATTCATCCTTCGATGCTTCTTCACATGACGTTCGTTCTATAATTGATAGGAAGGAATAATATGTTTCTCTCAAAACTTTCCATGTCTATGTAGAAGCATTCCAATCCCCAATGGTATTGGATTGATCAATTTATTCTCTTATATTTCTCTTATGGGGTTCAGATGAAGTTTCCTTAGCCATGGATTCCTCTTATAATTTTTCTTCTCAATCATCATCATTTTGTGACCCCAAATTGTTTTTCATGACTTTGTTGACTTTTACATTTGAAGCTATTTCATATCGATTTTATTCTTCAACATATATAATATATCCATATTATTTTCTCAAGGTATTTATTTTTTTATCATTAATGATCATGACATCACTATTTTCCACAATTCCTCTCAGATTATTATTGAAACATTTGTAGGGTTTACTCTTCATTGAGTATCCAAGGAATATTCCCTTGTCTATAGCATCACCATATATTCCTTTATTTCCTTATTTGTTTTGTATGAAACTTTTACTAACAAAAACACACACAAAAAACACTATAAAGGTCTTCCTCCCATTACACAATTTATATGGTGTCTTGGTTTCCCCCATATAAAGCCCGGTTCGATTTTTAGTGTTTAGTTCCTCTTGAACATCCTATTTCCAATAATGATGAGAGATACAACTCTCAATTAGCATGGTTCAAGATATATTGTTCTTTTGGTCATTCCTACATTAAAAAACTCTATTTTACTATGGGGTTCTCACTACAACCACCTAATTCTTTAGTCTATGCTTTTACAAGTAATTTTCAAACTTAATGGATGTGTATTCCACTTCATTGTTAGATCATAGAGCATTGATTGTGTGGTCAGTATCATTCTTATCTATTTGATGATAAGTTTTCATGCTATAAAACACTTGTTGTTTTCTATATATAATCATAACATAAATCATTCTACTATAATCATCTATAAAAAATAAACTACCTCTTTTCACATGTGATAGCCACATTTCTAGTACAACATACATCTGTGTGGATGAGATCCAAAAAAATTATTCCTTTTTTCTTTGGCTGATATGAACATTGAATCATCTTTCCTCACATAAAAGAATCAAATTTATTTTCTCATTCATGCTTCAGATTGGGAAAATACCTGACTATATTTAGCTTATATATATTTTTCATTCATTTTTAATTAATGTGACCCAACATCTAGTACCAAAAGATGTTTTCTTCATCAAATTTTAGGCAAAAAATGTACCCTTTAGCGTCTACCTAGTATAAATTTCCATCTTTTCTACAATATTTCAGGAGAGAATTTCATGGTTTTCCTTTGATAGTTCACCCCTATTAATTAAATTTCATTATCATTCCCAAGTCCAATAGTTGACTTACACTAAAGATATTATGAAAATAATTTTCAACATAGAGAACTTCAGTTTTCATAATATTTTAATTTGTCTATTCTATACATCCACTGCCTTTTATCTTCAAATCACTATCATTATCGAACCTTATTGTTACATAAACCCTTATCCTAAAATTATTCAATAAATCTTCATTTACAATATAATGTGGATGATCATCCACTATCAAAATCTAGGGGCAACAATTCTTTTATATTTTAGAGTTATTTATACAAGGTTAAATTTCTCAATTTTCTTATTTTCCATCCATGTGGTGTTTGATTCAGTGGAGGGTAAAGATAGCCTTTGTAATATATTTTTAACATGAACTGGTTCATTGCACTCATATTCTTCTTTTATAAGAAAATACCAATTTTGACTAGAAGATCTGCTTGATTGGTGTGTATTGACTTGTCTCTGAGTTCTGTAGGTGTTGATCCCACCATTAATCTTGCAACAATGAATTTCTCTATGTCCATAGTTAGATCAATGAAAAAAATATACCTTGAAATTATTTATTCTATATTATTAAGGGTATGGTATCATTACTTATTTTTTACTTTATGTTCGTCCCCATTCAGATATATCCATACCTATTCACAGTTTGACATAGTATTGATGAGATAGCCATAGAATTGAAATTTCTTAAGAGAAAATGTCTTATCACTTCCATTCCTCCCCACGACACATTTCTTAAGAAAATTATTTTATTGGAAATTATTTCCATATACATGTGGATATTTTTAATTTCTCATTTTGGTATTGTTTAATGCTTCATTTTAAAAGACATCATTTGACTTCGTGATATGTACAACTTTTTCCTTTCATTTATTTTTACTCATTGTTGCAAGATTTTTATTTTTCATCATCACAATAAATTCCAATTTTTCCCATGAATGTTTATCTTTGATCATTCAAATATTTTTTAACTCTTTCTGAACCATGCTTAGTTCAATCTAACATATCTACATATGAGAAACATACAAACTGTAGTTTCTTATTTCTTTCCCTTGAATTTGATTATTTTTCAAGTTTACTTGATGGACTA
Organism: Viscum album; assembly: GCA_963277665.1. Classification (NCBI taxonomy): domain Eukaryota; kingdom Viridiplantae; phylum Streptophyta; class Magnoliopsida; order Santalales; family Viscaceae; genus Viscum; species Viscum album. Next base: position 436,804,290 of record OY728155.1, on the reverse strand, counting down.
AAATCCTTTTCTTCAAGGCCCTAAAATATATTAGCATTCTCCTCCAACTTAGATATAAGTTCATTGATGAACTTTTCCTACTCTCCAGTCCTGAGCTTAAATTCCACAACATCTTTTGAACTTTTTTGAGATATTGAATATTCCTTTCCTCCTTCTTTCATAAGATAAATATCTTCTTTGATTTGATCAATATTCTATAATGAATCTTCCAGAATTTCTATCATATTTTATTTTCTCATACATTGTTTTTCAATATTATCAAGGGAATCCTCAAGTTCCAACTTGGGATTAATAACACCAACAAACTAATAATGTATATCATTAACATAGGTTCTAACTTTTCAACTATAGCCATCATGGATTCATGGGTTCCATGTTTAAATAGGCGTTCTTTATCCTTGAATAATTCATTATCATATTGTTCTTCTTTATATACAAAACTCTTTCTCTATAATTTGTTTCCTTATTATAAGTCTCTCTTTTAAGGAAAACATTTCTAAGGATTCTTAGGGTTTCCACATTCACTTTAATATTTGTTGAACATCCTTCAGAATCAAGAGGTAGTGTTCCATACTCTAGCATTTAAAAAACAAGCCATAGAAAGCTTTCCTTAAAAAATAATTTTTTCTTCTCTTGAGTTTTTTATCAAAAAGAGCAACAAGTTAATCTTCCTTACTATATTCATCAAAAAAATTAACACCCCAACCCCAGTTACCCAGATTCGGTGAATTCTTAAATAAAATTGGCATGATCACAAGAGATCATGTCTGGAAGACCGATCAGTTTAGTAGCCTTGAAAGTAATAGACACATACATAAGTTTTACATTACATTAAGAAATGGAAAAAACAACAATACTGTGTTCCATTTTGAACACACTCATATCCCATATCCTATTCCTACAGGTCAATCATAATATACTTCATTTTATCCTAAGAAAAATAAAACATAAGAAATAGGTGATCTCAGATGCTCAGTAAGGATAACAATATAGCAGAAACATTCAAAAACAAGCATAAAAATTTTAGGAAATGTATAAGAATAAAGACAATCCTTTTAAACATAAACTTTAGCATAATTTGGAAAAGATAAATCAAATAATTCCATTTACATATTCACATGGATATTCTATTAGTTGAATAATCACATGTAATATCAATAACTAATTTAATAATGTTCGAATGCATAATTTCGAACATCGTAACCAAGTTATCAAGGCCTTGTTCCAAGACTACAAATAAGATATTGTCATGGACTTATGCCAGGACACTAGTTTGTCTCATTAGACCTACCGATGCATCGAGGACCTATAGCGGGCTCCACCCGTCACTTACAAAGTTCAATGCATTACTCATATGAAAAATTTTGAAGCATAATATAAGAATTCATATTAAAACTAGAATATAAAATGTCTATATTTAAACCACAAACCTTGAATGGTATAAATATAGAAAATCCATAGTCAAACATAACTCATTCAATACAATATGGATGATTGTATTATAATAAATCTACCACAATGAATAATAATGATGTATATTGACATATATGAAAATAATAAGTAAAACCATTTGATAGAAATATCCTCTTTTTCTAGAAAACATTTAAAAGTCTAACTATTTATCAAAAAGTCGTTTAAAAGTGATTTTTGAGTAAAAGTTTACCATACCAATTTGATAATTTTAAAAGAAATTTTAATTTTGAAACATCTATGTCCATATAAATAAATCCTTAAAACCATTTTTAAATCATGGACATTAATGAGAATGATTTTAGAATAATAAATCATTAAAACACTTAGAAAGATATTTTTGTTAGTGTTCCTAACCAAAAGAGAGACGGCTGAATAAAAATAATTGAGGTAATCAAAACATAATAATATCATGAGAATAATGTGATTCATGATAGACTATGTCAAATTATAGTATATACACCATATATAACTGAATTGGCACATAACAACAAAGAAGTCTCAATGTAATGTAAATTGAGATGAAATCCTTTGTATAGACTATATCCTTAGGTTAAAAACAAATCAACGACGTAATTATGTGTGAAAAATATAAATACACTCAATATTATTGGATATTTGGTTTAAATAAATCAAAGTATATTCACACATATTCTTGTAAAACAACACCAATGACTGGGATGTTTAACTCAACGAATGAAAATTGAGTTAACTTTACTCTTATCAAGTTCATATTGATGACTTGAGAATTTATAAATGGAGAAATTATCTGTATCAAAAGTTTATCTAGACAAAAGGGAGTTTAAATTACTACATAAATAAATAAATAGTGATTTCACACATAATCTTGGAGTAAACTAATCAATTAAGTTTGCGTAAACCCCAATGAGTGGAAATCGAAATTAAAAATTCCATTACTAATTTGGTAACGTATAAAACAGGAACCCCATGAAATAAACATCATAAAATGAAGTTTCAAATACCCATAAATTAAATTATATTACACAAATAATAAAATCATGTGCATTACATACACCACACAAAAGGAAATAGTGTAAAATATAGCATGAATCTCATAGGAATAAAAAGTCAGATGAAAACCCCTTACCTTGTACTTTTCCTTAGTAGAGGGTTGTTTAACCTTATATATAATGGTGAAATCATTGTTATTAGATTATAAAAGAACCAAATACATAAATATGATATCATATATGATCATTTAATATTTTTTGTTAATAATATTTCTGTAGTATCATTGTTTTGGGTGTTAACTGATTCATTTTCCTTTATAATTTTTCTTATGTAAGTCATGTTTGTTATGGATTGGATGTATTTTATTCATATCCAGAATTATATTATGTTCTTCAATATTATTTTTATTAATAAAATTAAAATTATTCTTGAATGGTTATTATGGAGAATGAAATATCATCGCGTCGTGGAGACGGTAAGTCGTACGTACGCACAAGCGAGAATATCATTCTATTAGTGCAGAAATCATATGTAATTGGATGGTATATTTTATACAAAGAATATTTAAAATGTTACATTTATTATTTAAATAAGTTATACTCATTATTATATCCATACAAATAATTAAGTGTTGAATAACAAACGACACCACGACGTGGAGATGGCAAGTTGTACGTACCCACATATGGTGACATTGTCATTCATTGGATGGATAGAATAATGAATGTAATTGGACCATATTTATAAAAACAGCACAATATGTATAAGGTATTGGAGTTATTATTTTGGTATGGAAACCAAAAAGAAATAGTAAGTGGAAGAATAAAATAACATTAAAAGAGGTGATGAAATTATTACCTCTTCTTCGGGTGATTCCTTCTGATTTGATCAAAATGATCCATAGGTTGGATTTCATGTAAAGTCCTAGAAATTCCATACAATATTATTAATTATATGAAATTATTTCGAGACTGATAGATCTGATAGCACCCTATTTTGAGGCCCAGAGTGCCCAGAATGATCCATCAAAGTTTTTTTAAGCTTTAATTAGCGCTCGTTAGCATTTTTCCTAAAAAAATGGAATAACTCATAAACAGTTACTCGGATAAGAAATATGAGGGCACCATTACACTCAGAATGGAGGGTTTACCCAAGGTGTGACTTATGTTCAGTTGGTGCGGGACTCTTGTGAGGAAACCTGAAAATGGAATAACTGTAAAAAAAATAATTAAATAAAAATTATTTTATTTTACAAATGATTATAACTCAAGAATGGTAACTCGAAATAAAAATATTAGACCACTGTTTAACTCAAGATAATATGCTCTCTTTATGCAAATACTAATATTGGCCGATGCAGGCCACCAGTGAAAGTTAGTTTATCGCAATAAATAAAATAATTAAGTGACAGTTATTTAATTGTAAAATCCAAAACATTTAAATGGTAACTCTGATGTGAAATATGAGAGTAATTTTGGGTTTTTTGGGAGTATTTTTCACTAAGTTGGATCCTAACTTCGACAGGCACGGGTTGAGGGTGACTGTTAATAATTTTCCATACATTTTTTCTGGTACGTTCAGTAAACGTGTGAGCGGTGTGTTCTAACTTTTGTACTGTCGCTCAGATTTAAAATCTGAGGGCACCGTTGAATTTGTAGCATTATGATATTCTTAAGGGAGGTATAACATTGACCGTAATAGGTTGGGTGAAAAAGTTATTTTTTTGTACTTTTGAAAGATTAATAAAATAACATGTTTTATTATTTTATTTTCCTTCTTTCCTCCATTAGAAAAACGACGCAGGTGGGACCAGCGACGTGTCATGCCAATAAATGGATAGACTCTTATTTTCCTGTAACCACACCATTGGGAATTCGGGTGGTTCCTTAATTAAATGAACCTCATTAATTCCCCGAGCATTGCACACTCCTTCTCACTCCTACTTATATAGAGCTAGGGGATGGGTGTAGGAACGAATTCCCCAACAAACGAAGCCCTGGAAAATTAATGTGATGCCAACCACCTGGAGGACGAGACTGGTTCCAATGAGTGGTGATGAGCGCCATCGAGTCATGAACCGAAGACAACGATGAAGTAGGGTTTGTCGACCTTTTTCCACAGACATCTCTTCCATGTTGGGGGTATAATTCATTTATGTATTCAAATGATTTTCCTTTTCTCCATTCTTGAATAACATGAAAATGTGGATCAACCGACTAACAGGTTGACCCGTGATTCATTCAACTTTGTAGGAGGCTATTTCAGGGAATCTTGTGGGGTTAATCTTGTGTTCAATAAAACTATTTATTAAACTCCCTTAATATCATCCATATTGCGAGCTAATGCGGAGGGTGTGGTCCTAATGAACCCGGCTCGAACCCTACACTATCTTGCTTTCCATGAACCACCTCGGAAAACCGCAACCACGTCTATGCACGCTGCAAGAGGAGCGTCACAGAACCTCAGCCACGGCGAACATAGGAGGTAGTCAGCACAACAGCCAGCAGTGGGAAGGAAGGTGGTACAACTGTTGTGCCGCCGATGAATGGAAGTCGTGGCTGAAGCTGCGGTGGAGGTAGAACCCACCTCTAGCGGGTTCTGCGACGTTTCCATCTTGGAATCTAAATGGAATCCAAGTCGTTGATGAATCTGGTTGACCGGGGGGTTACACCCCTATGTTGGACCAAACCTAGTCGCCACAATCAGACTGGGCTGCAGCCCTCAAACCGGGCTTCCGCTCTCAGATCGGGCCACCACCCTCGAACTGAACCACTACCCTCAGACTGGGCCACTGCCCATGTTGGCTGCCTTCCCAATGGGCTACCTCCCTAGTCCGAGCTGCTTCCCCATGTGGGCTGGGCCACCTCATTTTGGGCCGCCCTATTCTTTTCAGGCCACTATATTCTGGTTGGGCCGCCCTTGCGGGTCACCCCTCTTGCGGGCCAGATCAAATATTAGCCCAACAGGATGAGTCCACCCCAGACCAGTGGGCCGAGCCCACCCTAGCCTAGCCGAGACTGAGTTGAGTCATGTCGGTCCGAACGAGTCGGACCAGACCCAGGCCCCATTAGACCTAGGAACACATAAAGGAGAATTTCATGAGAACCAGACGTCTGTTTGATGTAATTTTTATAGTTTTGGTATCATTGGATCGAGATGGTCCTTTTGGTATACTCCACTTGAGATTTGGGGAATGATAGAGTACGGCTGGGTTGCATCAAACCCAAATCCAATCGGACCTTCAGAGTTAAAACGTTTATAACACACAGACTGGGTGTCCGACTGACGCGCCATCTATCACGTTGGAACCCTAACGACATAGAGGTCCTTTGGGTTACTCCTTTGGGGAGCTTAGTGGTGGTCGAGGTACGACTGATATCTTGAAAGGAATATTATACAGAACCTGAGCGCACCAGGTGTGAGGAAACTTGTGGCAGGCTACAACATGATGAAAGAACATCGATCCTATGTGGGTAAGCATGTATTGATCTTGTGTGGGTCCGATCCTATGTGGGTCAGTGCTCAGCGATCCTATGTGGATCAGTGCATACTGACCCTATGTGGGTCAGATCTTGTGTGGGTCAATGGGGGTTAGTTACCTATCGATCATGTGTGGGTTATCAGTGGTGCTTCTTAACAGAATAAGATGATCTATTTATGATAAATGATATGTACTTCTGTACTTAGGTTATACCTGATTGTGAACTGAGTCTTTTACCTATGTGGTACTTCTACCTTCATGGTGTTACCTGTGTGGTACTTTTAGCTTTGTAGTGTTACCTGTTTGGTACTTCTACATTTTTGGTATCATCTTCATGGTGTTACCTATGTGTTACTTCTATCATTGTGTTGTTACCTGTGTGGTACTTCTATCTTCGTTGTGTTACCTATGTGGTACTACTATATTTGTGGTGTTACCTGTGTGGTACTTCTACCTTCATGGAGTTACCTTTAAGGATTTATCTTTATGGTGTGACCTATGTGGTACTTCTACCATCATGGTGTTACCTATGTTGTGTCCTTCTCCTATGCATGAGATTAGTATATCTTGATAACTTAGGTATATGTATGGGTATATACCTAAGTAGAGTTGATGTATTACTTTGTGGTTTTCATTTGTGGAACTCTAGGAGACCTACTGGGGTCTTGGGTTCCCTACTGAGTATTGTTATACTCACCCCTGCACGGGATTTTCCAACACCTTATTGTGTCTGGTGCAGGCGATGTACAAATTTTATCGAGACCGAGGGAGCTAGTACTAGATGGTGCTCGGAGGTGGACCATTCTTCCTAACGTGACACGGAGGAGACTGACCGGCATGGAGTGGTGAGGAGGCGATCTGTACCTACCCTACATGTAGGAACCTTGGAGGATGACCCATTAGTTGATTTCCATTTATGTTTAGTTGAATTTTACTTCCACTCATACTTGTACTTTTATATTTGGGCTTGTATTATGTCCCCTTTTTTACTTTCAGCACTCTTTTACTATAGTAGTTTACTTTTTGGTTGCATCTTATTGCATTCTAGTCTGTGTGGTTGCTTCTTGTTGGGTTCTTGGACTGTCATTCAGTACAGGTCAAAAATCCAATTCCTTCCTGTTTCAATGATACTCCTTTCTGGTGGTAGTCGTCAGCCCCTGGCCTATGGAAGGTGCGTTTGGGGTAGTCACGACATGGGCCCCAAGGGACGGGTCGTGAAAAATTGGTATCAGGGGATTTTGGTTCTAACAATGATCTAGGACTCTGATCTTTTCTGTGAAGCAATAAGGTTAAGTGTTATGAGTGCGGTTTTCAGTTCGGGGAGTCCAGTGTTGGTGCAGCGGCCGACCTATCCATACACCACGACCCTAAATTATGTTTTCTGACTCAGTGCATGAAAACGCAGATTGCATGTGTCTTGGAAGAGTTGTTTATTTTGATTTCTTCAGAGTCATCTCACCATGTATAACTTAATGACCACGGTGCACTTTTTCCTTATCAGGATGTGTCCACAAAGATAGCCACCCAGTTTTCCTGAGAGAGTACATGATGACGGCCCACCGAGCAACGAGGCTCCGATGCATGGCCCTCATACTGCATTGGCACCTTCTATTAGTGTATTAGTAGCACCACCACCCATTGGGAAGTTGTTACAACCAGTGGTACAGGTAGAGGACACATTTAAGCTTAGTGCCTTACGTGAGTTTCAGCATCAGATACCCCTCAGGTTCTGAGGAAATCCCGACTCACAGGTAGATGAGGACTTGCTTGAATAGGTGGAAGAGAGTTCTCTAGAGCATCTACGGCTTCATTTGAATGATATGTTAGTAGAAGAGTATTCATCAAGTCATACCGACCATTATTTGTACTCGATGAATATGAAACGATCAGTGCTTCGGGGCTCAGACTTCCGAGTGTGGTGTGTTTTAGGATGTCCAAGCCAGCACTATTCCTCTTATCATTCCAACCCATGTTAGGGTGATAGAGAGAACCTTTGTGGTTTCATGTTTTTTGGTTGAGCGGATATATCTAGTGAATGCTAGTAGTGGGAAGGTAGGAAACTATCACCAGTCTCAGAGACTTGGGCATGTAAAAATGCTTCATGAAGAAGAAGTGTTAGGGATAGATGAATCTGTAGTGCTGCAAACGTGGAAGTAGATATTGGAGAGAAGTATGAGGTGGTTTACATTTAGATGTGTTATAACCACCCCCCATTGTGGTCCCCACCAGGCTCAGGGAGCTGGAAGTCAGAGGAAGGGAGTAGCTGCATAAGGTCAAGGAGTGCGACCCAAGGGCTCTATGAAATATTCTATGAGTGGTCCACATCTACTACTAGCTGTCATATTAATAGACATAGGTACCAATAATTCTTTCCTTCCGTGAATCTTTTCCAAAACCTATAGTTTCCGGTTAATTCATTGACTTGACCTTCACGTTTGGAGGTACCTTTGGGAGGAGACTCGATAATCACACTTACACTGATAGTGTGATATGATCCTTGAGGTGAGAGTTTCGGTTGGAACATCTTGGTGGCTGCATCGAGGACTTACGACTTTAGTTTTGGTATGAACTGGACATCCAAAATTTATACTTAGATTGACTGTATTTTGCAAAAAGGTAGTGGTTTACCTACAATGTTGGAATTGGATTTTCCTTGGTTGGTGAAAAAGGAAAATCAGGAAGAATAGGACAAACTCATGCAAATGAAGGTATAGTCGATCACGCTAGAGTCGACCAACCCTACCCTCGTGGCAGTAGGAGTTTTTTGTTTTCAGTTCTTAACAGAAGCGACAATGAGTGGGGGACATCCATTCAAAAGATGTTTCTAGGTTTACCTCCCTGAAGGGGGAGAGACATCTTCTTTGGTTGGGTAGTACCAGAGTTTTGGACCAGACTTCTCCAGGGTAGTCGCACCCATATCAGTTTGGATGAAAAAGGGGGAGCCTTTTCTATGGACGGAGAAGTGTCATCAGAGCTTTTAGAAGATGAGATAGAGACTAACGATTAGAACTATGCTACCCATGGCCTTGAGTTAGTAGCAGTGGTCTTTGTTCTAAAGATGTTGTTGCACTACTTGATGGGCGAACATTTTACAGTCTACTCTGATCACAAGAGTCTCATGTATATCTTCTCTTAGAAAGACCTAAACCTGAGACATCAGTGATGGATATAGATCCTTCAGGACTATGACTTTGAGATAGTCTATATGCATGGGAAGGGAAACATAGTACAAAATTCACTCAGCAGGAGATATGGTATACAATTTCTGAGTGAGGCGACAGAATAGCTAGCCGCTTTGCGGATATCCTATGTGGATTGAGGGGGATAATCTTATCTTCTGCCTCGGATAGTCACTCCCCCAGTCCTTCAACGATTCGGGGAGGTGTAGCATGGGAACACTGACTGCAAGACTTGATGTGCTCAGATATCCATAGGACATGCACTTGATGGATTTTCTGAAGCTGTGGAACTTGTCATCCTCTTCAGAGGATGTACTCTGGTATTTCTAGTGATATGGGAGGAATTGTTGCAGGAGTTCCATTTATCCCATCTAGTAGTCAATACTGGAGCGGAGAAGATGTATCAGGACCTAAGACATCTGTACTGGTGGCCAGGTATGTAGAAATTTGTGGCAGAGTTTGTTTCATGATGTCTCACTTGTCAGTAATTGAAGACTACATAGAGCTAGTATAAGTCTTCTGCTGACAAGAGACGAAGGCCTTTGGAGTTCTAGTAGGGGAACACATTTTCTTAAGAGTCTCCCCTCGATGGGGACTATAGAGATTTGGTTGAGGTGTCAAGTTATCACCGAGGTTTATCGGACCATTTTAGATAATTCTGAGGATTTTCGAGGTGGAATACTACTTGGCACTACCACCACAGTTGGAGTGGGTGCATGACGTCTTCCTTGTATCCCAGCTGAGGAGATACGTGCACGACCCTTCTCAAGTCATCGACTAGGGAAAGATGGACTTATACGATGGGGCGACATTTATAGAGGTTCCAGTAGAGATTGAGGATCGATAGGAGCGGGTCCTTCATGGATGGTCGATAGCTCTGGTGGGAATTCGCTGGTAGTATGAGAACCTCCAGGAGAGCACATGGGTGCAGGAGGCTCAGATCTGTGCTCAGTACCCCCATTTTTTTTGTTAGTCTATGTTGTGTCTTTTCGAGACATAAATCCCTATGGTGGGAAGAATTTAATGTCTTGAAAATTTCATAATTTTTTTTAAATTATATTGAATTATTTTGAGAAAGAAAAATCTGACGGCGTGTGATTCTGAGGCCCATAGTGCCCAAAATGATCCGCCATAGTTTTGTTAAGCTTTAATTAGAGCTTGTAATCATTTTTACTGATAGAGTGGAATAAATCTTAAACAGTTACTTAGATTAGAAATATGAGGGCACAGTTGCACTTAAGATGACAGGTTTACCCTAGGCGCGACTTATGTTTAGTCGGCGCGAGCCTCTTGTGAGGAAACATGAAAATGGCATAACTATAATTAAAATAATTAAAAAAATTATTTTATTTTTCAAATGCTTATTACTCACAAATGGTAACCCAGATTAAAAATCTGAGACCAGAAACTGAAGTCATGAGGATATGCCCTCTTTAGGAAGATACTAACATTGGCCGGCACGAGCTACCAGTGAATGTTCATTTTTTTCCGTAAATAAAATAATTAGGTGAAAATTATTTTATTTTAAAATCCATAACATTTAAACGGTAACATGAATTGCAAATCTGAGAGTACCGTTGGGTTAGTTGGGGTGTGTTTCACTTAGGTAGAGCCTAACCTCGACTGGCGTAGGTCGAGGGTGACTGTTAATAATTTTCCGAACTTTTTTTGAGTAGATTCAGTAAATACGTGAGCGGTGTTTTCTAACAATTGAACCACTGCTTGGATTAAAAATATGAGGGCTCGGTTGAATCCACAACACCAGGATTCGCCTAAGGGAGGAATAACTTCGACAGCTGTTGGTCGGATGAAAAAGTTATTTTTGTGAACTTTTCCAAGACTAATAAAATAACATGTTTTGTTATTTTATTTTCCATCTTTCCTCCAACAGATGAACAATGATGGCAGGACTGGTGATGTGTCAAAACAATAAATGGAATGACTTTTCTTTCCCTGTAACCTTACCATTGGTAATTCGGGAGGATCACTAATTAAAGGAACCTAATTAATTCCCCGTGTGTTGCACACTCCTTCTCTCTCCTATTTATATGGAGCTTTGGGAGGGGTGTTGGAATGAATTCACTAAGAGACGAAGCCCTAGAAAAGTACCACAATTCCAACAACCTATAGGATGAGACTGGTTCCAATGAGCAGTGACGAGCGCCATCGAGTCACGAACCAACGACAACGATGAAGGAGGTTTCATTAACCGTCTTCATCGGAGATCTCTTCTAGGTAGGGGGTTTAGTTCATTTATGCATTCAAATGATTTTCCTCTTCTCCATTCGTGAATAACATGAAGAACACAGGTCAACCGACTAATGGGTTAACCCGTGATACATTCGCCTATGTAGGAGGTTATTGCGGAGAATCTTGTGGGGTTAATATTGTGTTTAATATAACTGTTTATTGAACTCCATTAATATCGTCCATATTGCGAGCTAACGCAGAGGCACTTCTAGAATTCTTGGTAATTGTGACGCCCTATTTGTGATGGGATCCCATCGCAAATAGGCTTTAGCGAAGGGGCCCCATCGCAAATAGCCTGTTGCAGAAAACGCGGTCGCAAATACCATTATTTGCAATGGGCCCATCGCAAATAACTTTGTTTGCGATGGGAAACATCATCATCGCAAATAAGTCTCTAATTATATGTATTATTTATACATAAACAGTTTAGTGACTGGCCCATCGCAAATAGTTTTTGCGATGGTCCCTCCATCTCGTCGCAAATATATATATAACGTTCTGCGACGGGCCCGTCGCAACAAATTATTTGCGACGGGTAAGTAGTCATGTCACAAATATGTTTTTTAAAAATATTTAGTTACACTATTTACGACGAGGTCCCGTCGCAAAAGGTCTCGTTGGAAATAATAAATTAATTTTAAAAAACTAAATTTAATATAATTACAATTAATGAAAAAATAATTTTACTATTATTTTAAAAATATTAAAATTCTCAATATTCACAAAAAAAATTTCTTATTACTATTATTATTATTACTAAATATAAAAACATTACAAAATATAATACTAAAAATATATATTTAATAAAATAGTAATAATATTATTAAAATAATTAAAAAAATAAAAAATATTAAAATTCTAAATATTCATAAAAAAATATAAAAAACTAGTAAAATATTAAAAATTAAATTATGTAATATTTACACCGATATAAAAGGCAGAAAATGTAAATAATTCATAATACAATGTTAAATTCAAATGTTTTTAAAATAAAAAAAATCACTGGGGGGTCGTCTTCTAGAGGAGGTGGAGAAGCATAAGGAGCTGGTTGAGGAAACTCCATCCCTAAACGATGAGTTAGACAACACATGTACTCCATCTGCTAATGATGTTGCTACTGCCATCGATGCATCTCCTCCTCATGCTGCTGCTGCTACTGCTTCTACCATCGATGCATCTGCTCCTTGTGATGCTGCTTCTGATGTTGTTGCCACTGATTCATCTCTTCTTTCTGCTTTTGTAAAGTCTCTATAAGATCATCTTGAGTTCGCAACTACTCCTGATACTGTGGGCCAAAAGATGATGCCTCTCCACGAGCTCCTCTCGAGCTGGACACTGACATCACAGCAGTACCATAATAAGTACAAGGAGTCAAATGAGAGTCAATACCAACTACTCTGCCCTTCTCAAAGTCATACTGAGTCGCCTGTATACATGCCTCCTCATCAAAATGGTGTTTAATTTTCTACTCAGTCGTCTCATCCTGGCCCTTGGCCTATGTCTGAGAGGTCGCAGCCCCATATGACTCCTTCAATTCCAATTTAAAATTAAAATTGTGAGAATATTTTCAAACTGAAAAAATAATACTAACCACAATCTGATGCAAACGATCACCTCTAATCTCTCCAGTGGCTGGATCACTGTACATCCTCCGATAAATGTTGAACTCCGTAATATCAGGATGGTCGACTGCCTACAGAAATATAAAATAAACTATTTATATTTAATGTTATATAAAATATTTAAAAAATATACTTACCATATTATCTCTATGTGAACTGAATTTACGACAACCAGCTTGATGCGTCACCTCCTGTCTCCCCCGGTTCTATCGTCCCACAGAAGATATCCTCTGAAATCCCCCACCCAACCAGTGTAAACATAATCCATCCCAAACGTTAGATGAAATGTACTTTGGTCAGTGGGATCTACATGACTCATTAAATTCTATCACTCCTACTTTCTTAATGGTTGTCCTTATCAAATTTTGCAAAAAATGAAGGAAACTATCACACATAGAAACTTGTCATGCCACGTGGATAGCGTCGTGCATGTTATCATCGATAGGATACCATAAACCCTACAAATAAATTATAATATCAAGTTGTCAATAAAATAAATTTCAAAATAAATATTATTTATTTACGTACCATCCAATGATGGAACATGTCATGTCTTACATCAATGGGAATCTATTCCCACGTGATCCATGGCTGAGAGAAATAATTACGCAATATTGCGCTCCCCTGTCCAATAGCTACATGTTGAAAACTGTGAAAAAGGAATAAATAATCAAACAATTAGTATATATATAAATAAATAAATGAAATCTAACTAAAATATACAGGTTACCATACCTCTGTGTGCATGGATCGAAACCAAGATGTGGACATCGCTCGGGGATAGGGTCAAGAATCATCAGTCGCGCAAGACCGTGCCCCCTCCGTGTACCTCCAGAACCACCAGTAGGCTGAGGGTCAGATGATCCCACATCCCCATCATCCAAAGGTAGCTCAGCCTCCTCTAACTCACGCAATAGATCAGATTCCATCTGAAACACAAAATGATTGTTGTTAGCAGTTAGTTTAAAATAACTATTTTATATAGATATATATTAGTTATGATTATAAACAGTATTAATTGTGTCAATGTTCATCTTCATCCTCTTCTCCATAGCTGTCAAGGTCAATGTATTCATCTTCCTCCTCAGCATCATCAATATCCATATGAGTTTCAGTTTTAACATCTCTTGTCATTTCAAATTCATTTGTAACATCATTAATATCTTCATCACCATCGATCCTTAATTGTGGGGTGTCATCATCTATATTCACGTCTCTTTGTGAATCAGATGGATTTTGAGAAGTCTCTTGAAAAAATTCAATTCCTTCCACTTCAGCGAAACCGCATTCAGTTTGAGTAAACTGGTTTTCTAGAGATTTCATTTTTATTATGCTCCACCAATCGCTCAAGTATCTTGAAGTAGCATAGTACTTTGCATAATAAATTTGATATTGATCCAGTAAAAATGGTTCATTTACTACAAGAATACTTTTATATTTAATATTGATGATTCCACAAGTCGGATGAACACGCAGCCTCTCCCAGTATCCAACCACCGACATTTAGACATTTTTATGTAATTCGGTCCTAGATAACACAGCTCATTAATTTCATCCAAAATGTCATAAAAGTCAACTTCAGTTTCTCTATGATGTGATCCTCTTAAGAAAACTCCATTGTTCATTGTTTTTTTAATTCCTTGTATGCATGTGTATGAAATCGAAAACCATTCACTACATATTCATTATAAGATTTACCCATTTTGGATGGTGGGTTACTCAATATACACAATCACTAATCAATTTTATCAGCATATTGAGGGACCTGAAAATTTGTAAAATAATTATCAATATAATAAATAATAAATGGAATTGATATTAAACCATCAATAATTTATGTTACCTGTTTTTGAAACCATTTTGAAAAAACATTTTGTCTACGTTCTTCAAGAGAAGCTGCTGTAATTTGTGGAAGTTATTTCTTGATATGATTATCATATAAACTACAAATAAAATAAGTTTAAATGATGTAACATAAATTATAGAATAAGTGATAGAAGCACTCATAGGAAAAATGATGTCATTTATTCACAGTTGAGTAGAACGTATGTATGAGCTCCGTGATATTCATCATCTGAAATCCATTTTTCATGAACTCCCCCGAAACCAAGATTTGGCTGATTAAAAATAGTTAATTGATTTTCCATTTCTTCATTAAGATTCCCCTCCTTTCATCCCAGGTGATTTTGTTTTGAGGTACATTGAGATTTAAAATAATGAGAGTAGAAAAAAACAATTTCCTCTTGCAAATTAGTTTCAAAAATTAAGCCTTCAACTGATGCTTTGTTACGTACTTTTTTCTTCAATTTCTGCATGCATATCTTGAATGGGTACATCCATCGAAACTGTACTGGACCTCCTCATTTAGCTTCTTATGGAAAATTTAATATCAGATGTTCCATTCAGTCAAAGAAAACCAGCGGAAAGATTTTTTCCAGTTTACATATAATTACAGCAACATATTCTTCCAGTTTTCTTAGAACATCGTAGTCTGTTGTCGCTACACAAATGTCTCAAAAAATATGATATGTCTATTACCAAATACCAAATTATATAATTCAACAAATCATTGAATCCAATCGGTATAATTCTTTCCATTATAACATGACAATCCTGACTTTTTAATCTAGTAATATGACCATTCTTAACACATCTGCCCAAATTGGATACATAGCCATTTGGAAGTCTCAAATCTGCAATCCATGAACAAAATAATAAGCGACTCTCTTTGGATAGTGTATAATATGCTTTTGGAATCATTAACCTCTGTGATATGACATTTTCAAAGAGTTCAAGTTTTGGTCACCTGTAAATTTGGGCAAGATCTAATCGTGCCTTTATAGTATCTTTGGTCTTACCTGGTGTATCCAAAAATATATGAAATAAATTATCAAAATAGTTATTCTCAATATTCATAGCATCCTACATGTGTCATACCAACAAATCATACCGATACGTAAGATCAAAAAAAATTCTCTGTTTTATCCAATTATGTTCTTTCCCAAAGCTGTGAATTTTTCTGTTGGTTTAGTATTGGTCCAAATGTGATGGGGGTAATGAAAATACAACTGATTTTAACTCTATAGCTGAGATCATCTTTGGAGGTTCATCACTTTCAATTGTGCCTTTTCTGAAATGAGATTTGTTCCTACGAAAAGGATGATCTGTTGGAAGAAAACTACAGTGAAAATCAAAATAGCAAGGTTTTGTTCCAATGATGTGCATAAGGGATTTGTTTTCTTTCATACAGTAAGGACATGATTTCGGACCATGTGTACTCCAACAAGATAACATGTCATATGTCGTAAAGTCACTAATCATCCACATCAATGTAGCTTTTAATATAAAATTTTGTTTCGCAGCAACATCATATGTATTAACACCATCAATCCATAATGAATTTAACTCATCAATCAATGGTTTCAAATAAGCACCAATATTCTTTTTTAGATGTCATGGGATTAAAAGATTCAAAAAGATACAAGGATCCTTCATCAACATCCATGGAGGAAAATTCTACGGAGTTATAGAGATAATCCAACATGAATACTGACTACTATAAGAACCAAACTGACATAAACAGTTAGTAGAAAGTCCCAATCTCACGTTTCAGGATTCTATAGCAAAAGACAGATGCAGACGATCAAAATTTTTCCATGAATCACCATCATATGAAAGATTAAATCTTTTATCAGTTGAAATCTTGATTTTGTTCCATGACATCATTGACTTTGTGTTATGAGACATAAATAAATGCTACAACCAGGGTGTAAGGGAGAAATATCTCAACTGTTTTACTAGAATCAATCTAGACTTCCCTGGTTGAGCTTCATTATACCTCGATTTTCCACATGCAGTAAAACTATCCAATGACCCATTTTCACTGGAATATAAGATGCAATCATTAGTACATGCATGAATCTTTAGATAACTAAGGCCCAGATTAGAAATCATCCTCTATCACTTATAGGAATGTGTAGGCAACACATTTCCTTCAGGTAACAGTTTTTTAACAAAAGAAAATATCTGATCAAAACAGTTGTTTGAAATTTCATTATCTGATTTAATATCCATAAATTTTTCAATCTATTCTAATTTTCTTATCTTACAACCAATATATAATGCTTTCTCAGCAGACCTCAACAACTAATAAAATTCAGATGGTACCTACTCAGGAGTTAAATCAATATCATTATGAGTTTCAGTTTGCTGCAAAGATGGACCAGCAACATCATGTAAAAAATTTGGAAACCGTGATTGATCTGGAATCAAGTTATTAGGATCTTCTCTGGAACTGCGTTCACCGTGTTGATACCAAAAAACATAATCTGGTTGAAAACCAAACAACAATAGATGTCCACCAACCTTTTCAAATGTGATAAACGTTTTCAGAGAACATTATTTACAAGGACACTTAATTGTTCCTTCTGAAACATATTCTGGTATTGATGATGCAAATGCTAAGAAAGCTTTAACACCCTCAATATATACAGGATTTAAACTAGAACCATATGGATTTCTGTGCTGATTTATCCAAGTGATATCATCTAATAATGACTAATATCGACTTCCTTGTTCCATATTTTTCCTACATAAAATATAAAATCATCACTTTTTTTGAATAATTTGAATTTATAAAAACACTATCTGAAAAATAAGATAATTAATTACAACTACTTAATAATTACCATTAAATAAGTGCGACACAATTTATAGTGGATTGACGACTAATCTTTTGTCTAACAGATCATTTAATTGCATCTTTTTCACACTAATTATCGCTAATTATTGCTAATTATTCCTAATTATTACTAATTATATCTAATTATTACTAATTATCCCTAATTATTCCCAATTCTGTCTAATTATTCCTAATTATTCCTAATTATTCCCAATTATTCCTAAATATTACAAATTATTACATATTATTACAAATTATTACAACTTATTACTAATTATTACAATTTATTACAAATTATTACAACTTATTACTAATTATTACAAATTATTACAATTTATTACAATTTATTACAAATTTAGAAATACTTAGCAATACATAGCAAAATGAAAACTGCTTGAATAATGAAAGGAAATTTGGTAATCATCGTTGTGGAGATGATTACAAATTTTCCCTTCATTGTCCAAGCAGATATCGTTTACTAATTATGACTAATAATAAATTATATTATCATTAATTATGAAAAAACAATATTAATATTATTAAAATAATAATAAAATAATAAAATATTAATATATTCATTATTCACAACCGAATTTTCTCTATTCATAACATGTTCAAATCTCAAAGGGGCGCCAATTGTATGGTCATGCCCAATAAAAAGATTATGTCAGCCATGTACAATGTAAACTATATAATTGTACATTCAAGGTTGATCACCTCGCAAGTAGTGTTGCAATAAGATGACCAAGTAATTTCGTTCTCGTCTCTAACAATCATCTCTCTCCTTTTACATAGATCATTCTTCCTTAAAAATTTGAGGGGATATCAGTATCATTCCCTTAAATTTTTAAGAACTAATGGTCTATGTAAAGGGTTATGTGAGGTAATTCTTATTGATGAGAAGGGCATGACTTGGGTTGTCATATTGCAACACTACTCGCGAGGCGATCAACCATGGAAGGACAATTATAGAGTTTACATTGGACATGGTTGACACAAACTTTTTATTGCGCATTGTAAAGACCTGCAAATTTCAAGGAAATTTTTTTCTTAATTTTCTTTGGAATTTTACAAGAGCGCAGCTTCAGACGGCACCTGATTCCGAGGCCCGGTGTGCCCGGAATCAATTTCCGAAGTTTGGCTCGGGTACGTTCAGTGAACGGACGAGCGGGTTTTTCTATCTTTTGAACCGGTGCCCGGAATCGAATTCTGAGGGCACCGATGAAATCGCAGTGCCGGTATTTGCTTAGAAACGCCTCTTCCGGAGTTGCGTTTGCTCAGACGTGGTTTTTTAAATTTTGGGGCTTTAAGACAGAAATAAAATAAAATTTGTGCGACAACTTTATTTTATTTCACTTAAGTTGCTTGGAAGTCACTTGGAAGCCACTTGAACTGAGTTAAAGCGGATAGGGTGCTATCCGGAAATATCCTACCCTCTTGGTAGGATATTTGTGAGGCAGGGCCCGCACGAGCCCCGCCGTTTCTTTCGCTAAGTAACGCACCCGCGAAAACCCGTCAAAGTAACTGAAAAGTCAACCGACGCGTTTTCTTTATTTCTTAACAGACCATTTAATTGGGCGGTTTATTTCGTGAATTAAATGGGCTGTTTCATTCGTTGAATTAATTCAACGAATTTAATGGGTCGTTACTTACGCGTTTTGCGTTTGTTGGCAAAATAATAAAATAGACAAACTTGTCTATTTTGGAGGATCCTCCTGTTGTGCGAGATCCTCTAAACCTCCACTCTCCCCGCGAAGAACGCGAAGAACGTGAAGAACGCGAAGAACGCGAAGAACGCCGGAACCGGAATTCGACGACGCACGATCCGCGACGTCAACAAACTTTTCCGCGACCTTCTCCTTCTTCTTCTACGGCGCCTCTTCTTCCGCGGCGGACCTACGATCAGCGGTTAAAGGTGAAAATCGAATCTTCTAATTCTCCCCTTTTTATAATTCGATATCAACGGATTTAAATTAATTAAATCCGTTTGATCTTGATCCGGAGATCGTCGGCGCGACGTTTTTTCCCTCGGTGCGACGAACGTCTCCTCCGCAACGACGCGGCGATCCCCTCCTTCCGCGACGAGCGATTCCGCGACGACCTCACGTCCGACGACGACAAGGTAAGGGATGTTGGAATATTTTATTCCCCGTGTTTATTCTTTTAAAATAAATAACCTGATCTCCGAACAATTTTAATTTAATTAAAATTGATGTTGATTATTTTCTTTTCCTCCCGTTGTTTATGACTAACGCGGAGGGTGCGGATCTAACGAACAAGACCCGGCAACCCTCCGCCGATCTTTTGTTGTGCGGATTTGGCGGACGACGACGAACCGTGCGGCAAGGGCGATCCGTTGATCCCGCAGTGAAGATCGGCCCCCGGGAGGAGCAATGGCGCAGACGGGAGGCAAAACGGGCCACTAGAGCAACTCCGGCGGCCCGCGGAAGGCGGCGGCGGCGCGGGTCGCCGGCGCGGCGGCGCCGGAGACCGGAGGCGGCGGCGCCCGGCGCGCCGCCGGAAACTCCGCCGCGGCCGAGCCGCGGCAGCGGCGAACCTCCGGACCGCGTCCGCGGTCCGGCCACCCAGCACGCGGCCCGCGCGGGCCGTGTTCCTCCAAGCCGCGGGTCAAACCCGCGGCGGTTTCTTCGGCCGCTCGGCCGAAGCCGAGCCGGCCGGTCCGGTCGGCCGGGCCGCGCCCAGGCCGGACCGGACCCGGCCTAGCCGGGTCGGGCCGACCCGGTTCGGCCGACCCAGGGGTGGTTCGGGCCGGGTCGCCCCGGGCCCAGAACCCCCGTTTTCGGGCCTTCTTCGGTCTTTTGCCCATATCTTGGGCCTGAGACCTCCGATTGACGAACCGTCAGCGGCTACGCGATCCTTCGATCGATACGGTCGTTTCGGTATATTATACACAAGGTTTCGGAAGACTTTGGGTTCGGCCGGGTTGGTTCGTACACGAAAGCAACCGGGCCCTCGGAGCGGAAACGCTCATAACTTGAGCTACGGACGTCCGATCGACGTACCGTCAGCTGTGGTAGTTTCCTCTAAGTGAGACGGAACTTTTGGCATACTCCGCCCGAGGATCGGATACAGGCGGAGTACGGTCGGGTTGGTTTTTCCCTAAAAACCAACCGGGCCCCTGGGACGGAAATGTCAATAACTCTCAGACCGGGCGTCCGATTGACGCGCCGTCTGATGCGTTGAGATCCTGTTGTCGATACGGAACTTTTGGATACATCAACTTCGGACTACATGTCAGTTGATGCATCAGCCTCTCGGCTCGTAGAGCGGACCCTCCTAAACGAGCTCGCTGTGTGCGGGAACCCTAGCGCTGGCTGTGACTTCGACGACAGAGCAGAGATCCTCCGTGGACTGCGACGACGGCAGAGCAGAGATCCTCCGTGGACTGCGACGATGGCAGAGCAGAGATCCTCAGTGGACTGCGACGACGGCAGAGCAGAGATCCTTCGTGGACTGCGGCGACGACTGTGCAGAGATCCTCAGTGGACTGCGTCGACTACTGCACTCAGCGATCCTACGTGGATCAGGCTGATCCTACGTGGATCAGTGCTACAGGTTCTGTGTGAGCCCGATCCTATGTGGGTCCTTACTACTGGTTCTGTGTGAGCCACTGCCTACAGGTTCTGTGTGAGCCCGATCCTGTGTGGGTCTTTTGCGGGGGTTAGTACCTATCGATCCTTCGTGGGTCCGACGACTTAGATGGATCAGTGATCATCTTTGACGTCATCTGAAAAAGTATACCTGGTTGAGCTGAATTCTTATGTTACTCTCCTTTGTGGATTGTGTTGAACTATCCTATGTGGATTTACTGTTTACTCTCCTTTGTGGATTTGAGTCTTGCTTTCCTATGTGGATTGAGTTGTTCTTGAGCTCGTGAGCAGAGCTAGAAGTGGGGACTTAGGTATATGTATGGGCATATACCTAAGTCGAGTCAGATGTTACTTCGTGATTGCACCTTCCTTTTTGTGCTATATCCTTTGTGGATTTCGGGAGACCTTCGGGGGTCTCGGGGTCCTTACTGAGTAGCTTATACTCACCCCTGCACGGGCTATGCCCGCACCTTGTTGTGTTGGATGCAGACGACGGACAGCGCTGATCACGGTTGGGGCGTGGAGCAGGACGGTACCTGGAGGTGGACCACTGGGCGGGACGTGCTCGGAGCGGACGTGGGACCCAAGGAGCCTGGAGGCTATCTGTACCCACCCTTCAGGTGGGATTGCCAGTGGACGACACGAGGCCGCCGTCTTTTCTTCAGTTGCTGTTCTTTTCCTTTTCAGTTGTACTTTCTGTTGGGCTTGTATTCCGGCCCCCTTTACTTTTCTGCACTTTGTAGTTACTTTCCGCTTGCTGACTCTGTGGTGGTTGTTACTTATAAAGGCAATGCATTCCCTGTTTACTGGGATTTACGCCTTGGTGCTAGTCGCCAGCCCCTGGCCTATGGAAGGCGGGCTTGGGGTAGTCACGGCACGGGCCCCGAGGTCGGGTCGTGACAAATTGGTATCAGAGGTGGTCGGTTCTACCGCAGACTCTTATCGTCTTTTCTTTCTATATGAAGCAATAGTGTTTAGTGTATTGAGTGTGGTTATCAGTTCAGGGAGCCCAGTGTTGGTGTGGCGGCCGACGTATCCGTACACCAGGACCCTGACTCCTGATTTCCGACTTAATGCATGAAAACATTGATTGCGTGTGTGTTTCAAGTCTTCTTCGGGATTACTTGTGTCAGCTCACCGGGTATACTGATCTGCTTTATGAAAGTCTCAGGTTTTCCTTGTGATTACTTGTGCCAGCTCACCAGGTATACTGTTCTGACTGTGGTGTTCTTCTTCTCCTTTTCAGGATGGCCCCGTGACGACAGCCAGCTAGGGTTCCGAGTGTAGGGCGCGACGGCAGCCCACCGAGCGACGAGGCATCGGTGCAGGGCCCTTTGCCAGCAGTGGCACCGGCGGTAGCTTTACCCGCCGAGCCACCGATGCTACCAGTACCAGACGCTGACGATGCACGTCGCCTCAGGGCACTGCATGAGTTTCAGAGCCAGCGACCGCCCAGGTTTCGCGGTGAGGCGGACCCCCAGGCCACCGAGGACTGGCTAGAGGCGGTGGTGCGGATCTTTAGGCTAGTGAGGACACCAGCGGATCTCATGGTGATTCTCGCGGCGAGCCTCCTGCAGGCGGCGGCAGGACGATGGTGGAGCTTGATGCTCCAGGTTCACGATGAGGCATCCTTTCTCTGGACGGACTTCGAGAGCCTCTTCCGCTCTGAGTTCGTCCCGGCCACCCTCCGAGCGGTGCGCATCCAGGAGCTTCTCCAGCTGCGCCAGGGCAGCATGACGGTCGCTCAGTACGCGGCGAGGTTCACTGACCTATCTCGCTACTCGACCGACATGGTACGGGACCCCTTCTTCCGGGCTCGGACCTTCGAGCAGGGCTTGCGGCAGGAGATTCGGGCGTCGTTGATCTCCCTCAGCATTCCAACCCAGGCGGGAGTGCTGGAGGGAGCCCTCCTGATCGAGAGCTTCCTGGCAGAGCCTTCTTCAGCGGCGAGACCTAGCGCAGGGCGGCAGGTAGCTGAGTCTTCGGCAGCAGGTAGCCGACGGATGACTCTCGGGTCCAGGCAGACCAGACCCCCACGCAGACGGCCTCAGGACACCGGCTCAGCAGTGCGGGGCACACAGCGGAGTGCCAGCCTTCCGAGAGGTAGACTGTGCTACTCCTGCGGCGGGCAGGGTCACATGGCTCGTGACTGCCCGACTCGCCGATCAGAGGAGCAGCAGTCGGTGGAGGGGCCACCCAGGCAGAGGCAGAGGGTCGACCGTGGCGGTCCGCAGGGAGGAGGCGGACGAGGCAGAGGAGCTGGCCGAGCAACGGGTGGTGGGCGACGCTTCCAGGCTCTACCCCCCCCCCCCCCCACCACCAGGAGGGCCACCTCGACCACAGGGAGCTGGCGGGCAGGGGCAGGCCCAGCTCCAGGCAGTGGAGGCCTACGACCCCGACATGCCCGACATGATTCGAGGTATGATCTGTGTCTATTCCACCCTTGCTGCAGTACTTATAGACACTGGAGCGAGTCACTCTTTCATAGCCTCTGCCCTTGTTCGGAGCTCGGAGATTCCGACTGAGCTGTTGGCTCGATCCTTACGGCTAGAGACTCCTACGGGAGCAGACTCGACGATTACGCACTGGTGCCGGCAGTGTGAGCTTACTCTAGGAGGCGGGAGCTTCGGCTGGGATCTCCTTGTAGCGGCGTCGAGGCCTTACGACGTCATCTTGGGCATGGATTGGCTATCCACGGTTCATGCCCAGATCGACTGTTTTAGGCACAAGGTGCGATGTGTTCGCACCGACGGGAGCAAGTTTACCTTCACCGGCGAGAAGGGAACCTTTGCAGCACAAGATGGACTTCCGCGGAGGAGAGTGCAGCCCTTCTCTCATCAGTTGGCTAGCCTCATCCTAGGAGCAGTGGACGTGCGGAGTCCAGCTTTTCCTGCAGTGGTGGACCAGTACGTGGACGTCTTTCCCGACGACGTTCCAGGGCTACCTCCTCGTAGAGAGGTAGACTTTTACATCGACTTGTACCCCGGGACAGCCCCGATATCTACTCCAGCATATCGGATGGCCCCCGCCGAGCTTCGGGAGCTGCGGGTACAGTTGGAGGACTTGCAGAGCAAGGGGTTTATCCAACCCAGTGTTTCACCCTGGGCTTCCCCGATTTTGTTCGCCAAGAAGGCGGACGGGAGCTTGCGACTGTGTGTCGACTATCGTCGCCTGAACCAGGTGACAGTGAGGAACAAGTATCCGCTGCCACGGATTGATGACCTCTTCGATCAGCTCAAGGGAGCGCGGTGGTTCTCGAAGATAGACCTCCGGTCAGGCTATCATCAGCTCAGAGTTCGAGACGAGGACGTGCAGAAGACGGCCTTCAGGTGTCGGTATGGCCATTATGAGTTCTTGGTTATGCCGTTCGGCGTAACCAATGCTCCAGCAGTGTTCATGAGCCTCATGAACAGGATCTTCCAGCCATACCTCGACCGATTTGTCGTGGTCTTCATTGACGACATTTTGGTATACTCGACGACTGAGGAGGAGCATGCCTACCACCTGCGAGTTGTGCTAGACACGCTCCGAGAGAACCAGCTTTATGGCAAGCTCTCAAAGTGCCAGTTCTGGTTACGTGAGGTCCACTTCTTGGGGCACGTCATCTCTGAGGCGGGAGTTGCAGTGGATCCCGCGAAGATCGAGGCAGTGCTAGCTTGGGAGCCACCCAGGAGCGTGACGGAGGTGCGGAGCTTCTTGGGCCTATCCGGATACTATCGGAGATTCGTGCCAGACTTCTCCAGAGTTGCGGCACCACTCTCAGCATTGACGAAGAAGGGGAAACCCTTCGTGTGGTCAGGCAGATGTCAGCAGAGCTTCCAGGAGCTGAGGCAGAGGTTGACCAGCGCACCTATCTTGAGGTTGCCTGAGGAGGGAGTTGGATGCGTAGTTTACTGCGACGCATCAGGGACTGGACTCGGGTGCGTCCTGATGCAGGAGCGGGCCGTGATCGCCTAAGGATCACGTCAGTTGAGGCCACATGAGCAGAACTACGCCACTCATGACCTGGAGTTAGCAGTAGTGGTCTTCGCTCTGAAGACTTGGCGGCACTATCTGATGGGTGAGCGCTTCACAGTCTTTTCTGACCACCAGAGTCTCAAGTATATCTTCTCTCAGAAGGACCTGAACCTGAGACAGCGGAGATGGCTTGAGTTCCTCCAGGACTATGACTTTGAGATAGTCTATATTCCTGGGAAGGGGAACGTGGTAGCCGATGCCCTCAGCAGGAGGACGGGCATTCAGCTACTTGAGGAGGCGACGGAGCAGCTAGCCTCCTCACAGATATCCTTCGTGGATAGAGACGGAGCAGCCTTTCTTCAGTCTCTCACAGTCTCTCCTCCACTTCTACAGCGGGTCAGAGAGGCTCAGCGTGGGGACGCTGACTGTGAGACCCGGCGTGCACTGATATCCTCAGGTCAGGCGCCTGATGGTTTCTCCCTTGGAGCAGAGCACAACATCCTTTTCAGAGGACGTACCTTCGTACCAGTCGCTTTACGAGAGGAGGTGCTGAGAGAGTTTCACACTTCTCCCTTGGCGGTGCATCCCGGAGTGGCGAAGATGTACCAGGATCTCAGACGACAGCACTGGTGGCCGGGCATGAAGAAAGCTGTGGCAGAGTTCGTTTCACGATGCCTCACCTGCCAGCAGGTGAAGGCAGAGCATCAGGTACCAGCAGGCTTGGTACAACCCTTGGAGGTCCCGGAGTGGAAGTGGGATGGCATATCTATGGACTTCGTGACTGGACTTCCACGCACTTCCAGAGGTCACGACTCCATTTGGGTGATTGTCGACCGACTCACCAAGTCGGCACACTTCTTACCCATCAGAGAGCAGGGCTCAGGGGAGATCTTGGGACGTCTTTACGTCCAGGAGATCGTACGGCTTCACGGTGTGCCATCGTCTATCGTCTCCGATCGAGATGCTCGTTTCACCTCCCGGCTTTGGAAGGGGTTGCAGGAGGCGTTCGGGACACGGCTCCATCTGAGCACAGCCTTCCACCCTCAGACGGATGGTCAGACGGAGAGGACCATACAGACACTCGAGGACATGCTCCGTGCATGTGTTCTCGACTTTGGTCGCAGCTGGGAGGACCACCTACCCTTGGTGGAGTTCGCGTACAACAATAGCTACCACTCAACCATCGGGATGGCACCATACGAGGCGTTGTACGGCAGACCCTGCAGATCACCGTTGTGCTGGACAGACCCTGGGGAGTCAGCACTCGTGGGACCAGAGATGGTCCGAGCCATGACAGAGAAGGTCCAGATCATCCAGGAGAGGATGAGGACAGCTCAGAGCCGGCAGAAGTCGTATGCCGACAGGAGGCGGAGGCCACTAGAGTTCGAGGATGGTGACCCCGTCTTTTTGCGTGTCTCACCTCGACGTGGTTTACGGAGATTTGGCCGAGGAGGCAAGTTGTCTCCACGCTTCATCGGGCCTTTCCAGGTCCTCAGCAGGATAGTAGAGGTGGTTTATCGCCTGGCTCTACCACCTCAGTTGCACCGGGTGCACGACGTCTTCCACGTGTCTCAGCTGAGGAGATACGTGCACGACCCGACGCACATCATCGACTTTGGAGAGCTGGACGTGGACGATGGGGCGACTTTTGCGGAGGTCCCAGTGGAGATCGAGGATCGATAGGAGCGGGTCCTACGTGGGTGGTCGATTCCTCTTGTGCGCATCATATGGCAGCACGGGAACCTCCAGGAGAGCACTTGGGAGCGGGAGGCTCAGATGCGTGCTCAGTACCCCCATTTGTTCCCCTAGTTTTTGATGTATCTTTACGGGGACGTAAAGCCCTGAGGTGGGAGTAATGTAAAGACCCGCAAATTTCAAGGAAATTTTTTTTTAATTTTCTTTGGAATTTTACAAGAGCGCAGCTTCAGACGGCACCTGATTCTGAGGCCCGGTGTGCCCGAAATCAATTTCTGAAGTTTGGCTCGGGTACGTTCAGTGAACGGACGAGCGGGTTTTTCTATCTTTTGAACCGGTGCCCGGAATCGAATTCTGAGGGCACCGATGAAATCGCAGCACCGGTATTTGCTTAGAAACGCCTCTTCCGGAGTTGCGTTTGCTCAGACGTGGTTTTTTAAATTTTGGGGCTTTAAGACAGAAATAAAATAAAATTTGTGCGACAACTTTATTTTATTTCACTTAAGCTGCTTGGAAGTCACTTGGAAGCCACTTGAACTGAGTTAAATCGGATAGGGTGCTATCCGGAAATATCCTACCCTCTTGGTAGGATATTTGTGAGGCAGGGCCCGCACGAGCCCCGCTGTTTCTTTCGCTAAGTAACGCACCCGCGAAAACCCGTCAAAGTAACTGAAAAGTCAACCGACGCGTTTTCTTTATTTCTTAACAGACCATTTAATTGGGCGGTTTATTTCGTGAATTAAATGGGCTGTTTCATTCGTTGAATTAATTCAACGAATTTAATGGGTCGTTACTTACGTGTTTTGCGTTTGTTGGCAAAATAATAAAATAGACAAACTTGTCTATTTTGAAGGATCCTCCTGTTGTGCGAGATCCTCTAAACCTCCACTCTCCCCGCGAAGAACGCGAAGAACGCGAAGAACGCGAAGAACGCCGGAACCGGAATTCGACGACGCACGATCCGCGACGTCAACAAACTTTTCCGCGACCTTCTCCTTCTTCTTCTACGGCGCCTCTTCTTCGGCGGCGGACCTACGATCAGCGGTTAAAGGTGAGAATCGAATCTTCTAATTCTCCCCTTTTTATAATTTGATATCAACGGATTTAAATTAATTAAATCCGTTTGATCTTGATCCGGAGATCGTCGGCGCGACGTTTTTTCCCTCGGTGCGACGAACGTCTCCTCCGCAACGACGCGACGATCCCCTCCTTCCGCGACGAGCGATTCCGCGACGACCTCACGTCCGACGATGACAAGGTAAGGGATGTTGGAATATTTTATTCCCTGTGTTTATTCTTTTAAAATAAAGAACCTGATCTCCGAACAATTTTAATTTAATTAAAATTGTTGTTGATTATTTTCTTTTCCTCCCGTTGTTTATGACTAACGCGGAGGGTGCGGATCTAACGAACAAGACCCGGCAACCCTCCGCCGATCTTTTGTTGTGTGGATTTGGCGGACGACGATGAACCGTGCGGCAAGGGCGATCCGTTGATCCTGTAGTGATGATCGGCCCCCGGGAGGAGCAATGGCGCAGACGGGAGGCAAAACGGGCCACCGGAGCAACTCCGGCGGCCCGCGGAAGGCGGCGGCGGCGCGGGTCGCCGGCGCGGGGGCGCCGGCGACCGGAGGTGGCGGCGCCCGGCGCGCCGCCGGAAACTCCGCCGCGGCCGAGCCGCGGCGTCGGCGAACCGCCGGACCGCGTCCGCGGTCCGGCCACCCAGCACGCGGCCCGCGCGGGCCGCGTTCCTCCAAGCCGCGGGTCAAACCTGCGGCGGTTTCTTCGGCCGCTCGGCCGAAGCCGAGCCGGCCGGTCCGGTCGGCCGGGCCGCGCCCCGGCCGGACCGGACCCGGCCGAGCCGGGTCGGGCCGACCCGGTTCGGCCGACCCAGGGGTGGTTCGGGCCGGGTCGCCCCGGGCCCAGAACCCTCGTTTTCGGGCTTTCTTCGGTCTTTTGCCCATATCTTGGGCCTGAGACCTCCGATTGACGAACCGTCAGTGGATACGCGATCCTTGGATCGATACGGTCGTTTCGGTATATTATACTCAAGGTTTCGGAAGACTTTGGGTTCGGCCGGGTTGGTTCGTACACGAAACCAACCGGGCCCTCGGAGCGGAAACGCTCATAACTTGAGCTACGGACGTCCGATCGACGTACCGTCAGCTGTGGTAGTTTCCTCTAAGTGAGACGGAACTTTTGGCATACTCCGCCCGAGGATCGGATACAGGCGGAGTACGGTCGGGTTGGTTTTTCCCTAAAAACCAAACGAGCCCCTGGGACGGAAATGCCAATAACTCTCAGACCGGGCGTCCGATTGGCGCGCCGTCTGTTGCGTTGAGATCCTGTTGTCGATACGGAACTTTTGGATACATCAACTTCGGACTACGTGTCAGTTGATGCATCAGCCTCTCGGCTCGTGGAGCGGACCCTCCTAAACGAGATCGCTGTGTGCGGGAACCCTAGCGCTGGCTGTGACTTCGACGACAGAGCAGAGATCCTCCGTGGACTGCGACGACGGCAGAGCAGAGATCCTCCGTGGACTGCGACGACGGCAGAGCAGAGATCCTCAGTGGACTGCGACGACGGCAGAGCAGAGATCCTTCGTGGACTGCGGCGACGACTGTGCAGAGATCCCCAGTGGACTGCGTCGACTACTGCACTCAGTGATCCTACGTGGATCAGGCTGATCCTACGTGGATCAGTGCTACAGGTTCTGTGTGAGCCCGATCCTATGTGGGTCCTTACTACCGGTTCTGTGTGAGCCACTGCCTACAGGTTCTGTGTGAGCCCGATCCTGTGTGGGTCTTTTGCGGGGGTTAGTACCTATCGATCCTTCGTGGCTCCGACGACTAAGATGGATCAGTGATCATCTTTGACGTCATCTGAAAAAGTATACCTGGTTGAGCTGAATTCTTATGTTACTCTCCTTTGTGGATTGTGTTGATCTATCCTATGTGGATTTACTGTTTACTCTCCTTTGTGGATTTGAGTCTTGCTTTCCTATGTGGATTGAGTTGTTCTTGAGCTCGTGAGCAGAGCTAGAAGTGGGGACTTAGGTATATGTATGGGCATATACCTAAGTCGAGTCAGATGTTACTTCGTGATTGCACCTTCCTTTTTGTGCTATATCCTTTGTGGATTTCGGGAGACCTTCGGGGGTCTCGGGGTCCTTACTGAGTAGCTTATACTCACCCCTGCACGGGCTATGCCCGCACCTTGTTGTGTTGGATGCAGACGACGGACAACGCTGATCACGGTTGGGGCGTGGAGCAGGACGGTACCTGGAGGTGGACCACTGGGCGGGACATGCTCGGAGCGGACGTGGGACCCGAGGAGCCTGGAGGCTATCTGTACCCACCCTTCAGGTGGGATTTCCAGTGGACGACACGAGGCCGCCGTCTTTTCTTCAGTTGCTGTTCTTTTCCTTTTCAGTTGTACTTTCTGTTGGGCTTGTATTCCGGCCCCCTTTACTTTTCTGCACTTTGTAGTTACATTCCGCTTGCTGACTCTGTGGTGGTTGTTACTTATAAAGGCAATGCCTTCCCTGTTTACCGGGATTTACGCCTTGGTGCTAGTCGCCAGCCCCTGGCCTATGGAAGGCGGGCTTGGGGTAGTCACGGCACGGGCCCCGAGGTTGGGTCGTGACACGCATGACCTGAATATTGGCGACCCTTTGAGATTTAAACATGTTAAGAAAAGAGTAAATCATGTTACAAATATTGATAATTTTAATATTTTATTTATTTTATATTATTTTAATAATATTAATATTGTTTTTCATAAATATTGATAATATAATTTTTTATATTACTAATTATTACTAATTATTACTAATTGTTACTAATTATTACTAATTATTACTAATTATTACTAATTATTACTAATTATTGCTACTTATTACTAATTATTACTAATTATTACTAATTAGTACTAATTAGTACTAATTATTTCTAATAATTATTAATAATTACTAATTATTACTTATTATTACTAATTATTACTAATTATTACTAATTATTACTAATTAGTAGCAATTATTCCTAATTATTTCTAATTATTGCTAATTATTGCTAATTATTGCTAATTATTGCTAATTATTGCTAATTATTTCTACTTATATCTAGTTATTTCAATTAAAAGAAAGTATTTCCTAGAAATTGAAGAACGAAAAGAGGAAGAGAGCAAGATCTGAGTGATTTTGGAAAAAATGGATGGGGGTATATATAGGTTAGATTAGTTGCGACGGGGTTATTAGTGACGGGTTTCCCATCGCAAATGGTGGTATTTTCGATGGGGCCCATCCCAAATACCGTCACCCGCATTAATTACAGTCAGAAGTTAAAAGGTTTTTTGCGACGAGCCCCGCTGCAAATAGTTCATGCAAACAGTCTTTTTGCGACAGGATGACATCCCGTCGCAAAAAGTTACTAACCGCCACTGGGTATTTGTGACAGGATCCCATCCCAAATACCCTTGCGTGGTTTGGCACGCAAGCCGTGCCAAACTATTTGCGACGGGAGATGAAAACTCGTCGCAAATAATATTCATGCAGTTTGGTGCGCAAGTCGTGCCAAACTATTTGCGATGGGAGACGAAAACCCATTGTAAATAATTGGTTATTTGCCATGGTGAAATTTTCCTATCACAAATAGCTTCCTGGATGGGTTATTTGCGATGGGAAGAAATCATATCGCAAAAAACCCATCGCAAATAGTTATTTTTCTTATATTGAGGGTGCGAGCCTAACAAAACCGGCCGAAACCCTCCTCTATCTTGCTTTCCTTGGGCTACCTCGGAAGACCGCGATCATGTCGACGCACACCGCAAGAAGAGGGTTGCAACTTTTCAGCCGTGAGGAAGGGAGGAGGTGGCTGACACGATTACCAGCTGCGTGAAGAAAGGCGGTGCGAGCGCCGCATCGCTAACGAATGGAAGCCACGAACGAAGTCATGATGGAGGCGGAACCGACCTATGCGATTCTTGCGACCATCGAGTGGTGCCCACATGGTGCCACCACCTCGCCAATCGAACAGCCTCCGAGCCTTCCCTGAATCCGGGTGACTGGGGGGTCACACCCCCCCTGCGTCGGAGTAAATTGGGAAACCGCCCTCAGACCGGGACGCCGCCCTTAGATCGGGCTGCCTCCCTTGGAGTGGGTCGACCCCCTCGATCCGGGCCACCGCCCTCGGATCGGGATGTCGTCCTCATACCGAGACGCCTCCCTCACACTAGACCGCCGCTGTCAGATCAGGTCGCCCCCCTCTTAGTGGGTTGTCTCCCTCTGAGCGGGCCGCCACCATCAGAGCGAGATTCTGCCCTCGGACTGGGCCGCCACCCTCAGACCGGGCCTCTCCCCATGCAGGCCGCTGCCCCAGCGGGCCGCTGCACCATTGGGACACCACCCTAGACTGGGCTTCCACCATAGCGGGTCGCCGCCCCACAAAGGCTTGGCCGCCCCCTTGCAGTCTACCCTATTCCGGTCGGGCCGCCCTTGCAGGCCGCCCCCTTGCAGGCCGACCCCTTGCAGGCCGCCCTATTCTGGCTGGGCAGCTATTGCTGTCTGACCCTCTTGACGGCTAGACTAGACATTGGCCCAGCGGGTGGAGTCCACCCTGACCCAGCCCAGACCGAGTCGGGATAGGTCGGTCAGACCGAGTCTGACCAAAACTAGGAACACATAAAGGGGCATATCATGAGAACCAGACGTCTGTTTGACGAACCATCTACAACATTGGGAACCTGGGGTTGAGATGGTCCTTTTTTATACTACACAAGAGATTTGGGGAAAGTTGGAGTATGTCCGGGTTGGATTGAACTCGAATCCAACCAGGCCCTTAGTGCTGAAACACTTATAACTCATAGACCAGACATCCGATTAACACGCCGTCTATCACGTTGGAACACTTACGACATTGCAGACCATTGGGTTTCTCATTTTTTGAGCATAGTGGTAGTCAAGGTATGACCAGTGTCTTGATGGGAAGATTCTATGGAACTCGAGCACATCAAGTGCGAGGAAACCTGTGCTGGGATGCAACGTGAAGAATAAACAATAATCCTATGTGGGTAAGCATCTATCGATCCTGTATGGGTCATATCATGTGTGGTTCAGCAGATGTTACTTACCTATCGAACTTGTGTGGGTCAGTGGGGGTTAGTTACCTATCAATCCTGTGTGGGTCAGTAGGACTGCTTCTTAACAAAATAAGATGATCTAGTTTATGACTAATCATCCAAAATTATGTACTTAAGTTATACCTGATTGTGAGATGATTATTTTACTTATGTGGTACTTCTACCTTTGTGGTGTTACCTGTGTGGTAATTCTAGGTTTGTGGTGTTACCTGTGTTTTACTTCTACCTTTGTGGTATCGTCTTTGTGGTCTTACTTTTGTGGTACTTATATGACCGTAGTCTTACCTGTGTGGTACTTCTATCATCATGGTATTACATGTGGGATACATTTTTCCTTTGTAGTATTGTCTTCGTGGTGTCACCTGTGTGGTACCACTATCTTTGTGGTGTTACATGTGTGGTACTTCTACCTTCGTTGAGTTACCTTCGTGGTTTTATCTTTGTGGTGTAACCTGTCTGGTACTTCTACCATTATGGTGTTGCCTATGTGGTGTCCTTCCCTCATGTATTTGATGTGTATATCTTGATAACTTAGGTATATGTATGGGCATATACCTAAGTAGAGTAGATGTCTTGATTTGTGTTTTTCCTTTGTGGAACTCTAGGAGACCTACGGGGATCTTGGTGTCCATACTGAATATTTTTATACACACCCCTACATGGAATTTTCCCGCACCTTGTTGTGTCAAGTGTAGGCAACGTACAACGTTGATCAAGGCTGATGGATTTAGGACTGGATAGTGCCCGGAGGTGGACCATTTGGCATAATGTGACGTGGAGGAGATTTATGGACGTGGAGTGCTAAGGTGGAAATTCATACATACCGTACAGGTAGGAACCTCGAAGGGAAACCCAGTAGTTGTTTTCCTTTTTCATTCAGTTGTATTGTACTTACAGTCATACTTGTACTTTTATAGTTGGGCTTGTATTATGGACCCTTTTTTTACTTTCAACAATCTTTTACTACATCAGATTACTTTGTGGTTGCATCTTATTGCATTCTAGTATGTGTGTTTGATTCTTGTTGTGTTCTTGGACTGTGTGTCTGTATAGGATAAAAAGGCAATTCCTTCTGGTTTAAGAGATACGTCTTTCAGGTGCTAGTCTCCAACCCCTAGCCTATGGAATGTGGTCTAGGAATAGTCACAAAACTATCCCCGAGGGACGATTCAGGATATTTATGATCAAAGTATGGCCTATTAGTTCAAGTGAGGGTATTTGGGAGAATATTTGAATAGGTTATGGCTAAGCCAAATGGCTTTGGTGGTGTGATTTTGAGAGAAGTGTAAGTACCCTTTTATAAAAGAGGTGAGGGTCACTTTAAGAAAAGATTGAAATATTATTTTATTATAACATCACTTTAGGATTATAATGGATCTAAATTGAGTTATTTAGAGGATAAGGTGGGTATGGGTCTAAATATTCTCAACCAATAGGTTTTAAAAATTTTAGGTCACCATATTAACCTTATCTTTTAGATTTAACTCTTAGTTAAATATTTTAACTTTTACCATGTCTTCTTGTATTTTTATATTACATGGTTTATCCACTTATGATAAAATTCCATGGGAACCCGAAGTGGTTCATTAATGAAATATCTATAATTATATAAGTCCTTTGGGAAAATTTTCTATTTTTAAGAATATTAAATCATTTAATAATATTGTATTTGTTTTCAATCCTCATTTATGTCATTTTTGATAGTATTTAGTATTTGGTTTTTGTGAAAGTCAACAAAACTATATTACTTCAAAAAAAATGTATTTAATCAACCCTAAAATATCATATTAACCTAGAAAATTAGTGTAATGCATCAAAAGTATCAATTTAAATTTATTGAGATATTTATAATATCAATTATTTTAATCATTCATTAATAAGGTAATTATTGCATCATCATTGTGTCATAAATAAATTTAATTATGTAATGTGTAAAAATTATAAATAAAATACCATTATGTAGAAAATATTTTTATATTTCTATGGAATATTTATAGTCTAATTTATCTTATCTATAAGCATATATTAAAAAAAATTAGTTATGAAAATTTGAAATTAACACTTTTAAATATTCTTTAAATAAAATAATAATAAATGAACAAATCTAATCCAAGTGGATCAAAGAGGATCATATTTTAATTCTAAAGTTTATTTTGGTCGGAAAACACTTATCTAATATAATTAGGACATGTGTTAGGGTAATTATTATATCATTTTTATGTTTAATTACCCTATTTACTTTTCACCGTGGTAAATAAAATTCAAAAGTTACTATTCAACTGAAATTATTTTCATCCTATTGAATCACATTTTAATTACTGATGTCAACTATGTCTCTCAGATTTTTTAAATTCAATTCAATGAATTGGTAAAATTATTTTTTATGCAAATTTTCAAATGTGCCTAGAAGGTGGGTAAAAGACGTTAAAATGATCGATAAAATTTTATATATCTAATTTTATAATAAAATGACTCCAATGAATTAAATTGAACTTGTATAGGTATTATGTATATATTTTGACCTAATACAAATTTAAATAAAATAAATAATTATTTAAATAAAATTAGGTTCTAAACAATAACATAGTGTTTTTCACTATTCATCAAAAATTAAATGTTTTCAGAAAAATACAAAAAATTCACCCATAGATAATTTTGACATTCAAAGATCAAAAGTTACTACTTTTTTAAAAATTAGAAACATATACGTTTAATTTATTAATTTAAAATTCATTTCCATTGACAAAACCAGAAAGCGGGTTTTTTGGAAGTAAAAACTATCAAAAGATTGATAGGTGTTTATGTCCAATTTAAATGTAAAATTACTTCCAATGACCAATATTCGATTAAATGATAAAAATATAATATAATTATACTTCAAAAACATTAAAATATATAATTTAACAGTATAAATTATTTTGATTAAAAAAAATTTCAATTAAAATTTAGTATTTTTAACTATTCCTCAAAATATTAATGTTATCATAAAAGCACCAAAATTCTATCCAAACTAAATTTTTATGTCCTGATTCTAAAGAAGAAGATTATATTTTTTCAAATTGAATATATAAAAGTGTCAAATATTTTATTTAACAAGGGTTCTCCATTAAAAGGCGGTAAAATTGCATTTTTTGAAAAATACTTCTTTTATCTGAAAAATTTAATTTGTTCTTATATTATGATTAAAAAACACATAATATGGATGCTAAAATTATATAGATTTTATTACATTCAAAATTAAGTTAATGTTAATCATAACCTCTTTTTGAACGACTAGTTTGGTAAGTCATGGTGCACTTGAACTCATTGTTGCATGTAGCGCAGACTATTGAATTACATTAAAGAAAATAACTTACTGTGGAATATTGGGGTGTTAAATTCTTCCCCCATTTTGTAAATTTTGACCTCGCAATTTTAGAATTGGGGTTGGGAACATCATTGAGAGTCCCACATCGGAAAAAGAGTCAATATAACTATCACTTTAAAAGAAAGAAAGAAAAGTAAAAAGGTCACCTGAGATAACCCGTACAAGGATTCCATATAGGAAAACATGGATATGGAAGATAAAATAAGTGTAATTTCTATATGTAGAGTTATAGAAAACATAATCAGGAGAAATTTAACAATAAGAAAACCAAAAACTTGTGAGGGGTTAAATGTTCATTAGTTTCCCTATAGGAGAAGTAAACATACAATGTTTTTTTAAGTTACATTTCATAAAGTTGAGGAATTTATATATGATATTTATATTGAACATAAATAGATATACTTAGTTTTCAATCAGAGTTTCATCCTTTAATGAATTTCTACCACTAACTCATCACTTCCCCAAATGATGAGTATTCAAGATGACTTGGTCATAGTTTAAGTGGTAGAATCAACATCTAAGGAATCAAATAATCCACAAAGGATGAACAATATATTTCCCTTGTCTTTAGAGATTAAACAAAACCAAAATGGTTAGTCAAAGATCTAATGATCCCAAAAATGGATAATCTTCTATACAAATAAATACTAATCTTAATTTCAATAATTAAACATACAATACCCAAAGTTCAATAAATACCATTCAATAAACAATTGTCTTTAAAATCCTTCAATATAATCCAAACTAAGATTGAAATCCAAAACTCAGAAGAATTTAATCACATATTCTTTCATAGTAAATCTTAACATTTAAATCCAAATAACATCATATACTCTTAAAGTCTCATACTGATGTGTAATTAACCAAATCACATATTCTCTTTGATAGGATAATCATTTCAATTAATAACCTTAATCTCTATAAAAAAATATAGATTCTTCAAAAAAACCACAATTACTCCTCAAATGAAATCCCATAGTATTCTATTTTTCATTGGTATATAGTTTTCTCAATAGAGTGAACGTCTCCCAAAATAACATTTATCACTTAATCACCAAATCATTTTCCTATACTATGGATATCCATTTGATAATACATAAGATCCCAATCAACTTATTATTGTCAAATAAAATCATTTAACAAAAAATACAAGCCTTTTAAACATAAACATTAGTATAATATGTAAAATATAAATCAAATAATTCCATTTGCTTATTCACATGGATATTATACTAGTCTAATAATCACATGTAATATCAATAACTAATTTCATAATTATGGAATGCATAAATCTGGACTTCATAACCACATATTCAAGGCCTCGTAACAAGACTAAAAATAAGACTTTGTCAAGGCCTTGTGCCAAGGAACTAGTTTTTCTCATAAGACCTACCGATGCATCGAGGATATATAGAGGGCTCCACCAGTCACTTACTAAGTCTAATGCATTTTTCAAATGAAAATGTAGAAACATGATCTAAACATTCGTATTAAAACTATAATATGAATTGTCAATATTTAAACCACAAAACATGGATGGTATAATAATGAAGTTCCCAGTCAGGATCCAAGTATTACTGAGAGGGGGAGGGGTGAATCCGTGGTATCTTTTTCTTTTTAAGTTTCCTTCTTTATGAAAAAACCTTCGCCTCCTGTTAAAGAGTTTCTTCCCTGTTGAACACACACAATCACATGAACACCAGATTTACAAGGTCCACTACTCAATAAGAGTAGCTATATCCTTGGTATGGTACAAAAATAATTCAGTACCACACAATCCACTAGAAAACAATCCTTTGATGTGGAATACAACGAGTAGGATATACCCTTACACTCGTGTAGCACTTTGAAAACAATCCAATAGTGTGTGTGCTACCTCTTAGCACAAATAGGGTAAAGAAATATTTCTGTTCTTCTTGTTGACCTTTCCATGATCAAATCGTTCAAAATAATTCTTCACTTTCCTACCCAGAAGATGGTAGAAACCTCCTGGAGAAAACTGCTTGCGCGCCTCCTTCCACTTGCGTGCCTCCTTACCACTTGCGCGCCTCCTTGCACATGCGCGCCTCCATTATAATTGTGCGCCTCTTTGTGGATAAAACAACACTTGCGCACCACCCTTTATACTTTCCCGCCCTATACATAGACTTGCGTTCCAGACTTGCACGATAGACTTGTGCGGAAACACTTGTGCGGAAACACTTGCGTGGTAGACTTCATCGACTTGAGCGCTCAGAGCTAAAAATATTTCTCTAAGTCTCGAGCCTTGAAAAATGAGGAGGCGAGTCGTCTATTTATTGGTAGTTTTGTGACTTGTGTGACCTAGACTTGTGCGCCACCACTTGCGTTCCACCACTTGCGCGCCACCACTTCTGTGCCCCCACTTGCACGCCACTTTCTCTCCTTTTCCATATTTCTGAAAGAATACTTTTTGAAATATGACTTGCGTGCCTCTACAGCACTTTCGCGTCGACCCTTGCACGCCACCACTTGCACGCCGCCACTTGCATGCCTTCTTCTTTCCTTTTTCATTTTTGGATATGATGATATTGGAATATTACTTGTGCGACACAGTTTTGTGCCAATACTTGTGTTCCAATTACTTGTGCGCCATTCTTGACTTGAGCTCCACTCTCTTTCCTTTTCCATATTTCTGAAATAATGATCATTTGATATATGACTTTCATGCCTCAACATACTTGCACGCCTACTGCGTACATGCGCGCCTACTGCATACTTGTGCGCCTACTTATTCCCTTTTACATATTTTTGATATGATGATATTTGTGATATGACTTTTCTAAAAACACTTCTTTTTCTTTGCCTTTCCTTCATAAGGCTTGCATCACAAGTTCTCCAAATTTATGATATTTTTGAAATAAAAATCAGCAAAGCATCGTCTGGTTTTACAAGTATTTTACAAAGTGAATTGATTTAGCTTCTTTGTCAACAAAAGACAACACTCTATAATAACAAAATTTTCTTACTTCCTTATCTGTTCAACTTGGTCCCAAAAATGTCCCCCTTTGGATTTTGTTGACAACCATGATTCATAAATCACTGAACTTTGTAACCTTATGCAATGAATTGATTATCAACCATTCTAAGCCTACGTGAGCTAACTCATTGTAGGAAATAAGAATTATTGATAGCCAAAACCATGTTGTCCAAAAGCAGTGACTATGAAATCTCATGAGCGTACCTCCTCAGCCTTTATCAGAACATTATTCAAGCTTATACTTCAGCATTCTTCACTTCCTCAAATTTCCTGGAAAACAACATTGTTTCCCACAACTACTCTAACAAACAATTAGAATAGTTCACACACATACATGCTGGATTCATAGCTTACCCACAACTCCCCCTTTATGCATGCATCTATAAGGATAGATTTATGAAACAATTCTCCCCCTTGACAACACTATCCAAAGGAAAGATGAGAGAGGGGACAGAAACACATACCTTAACCTTGATGAGAAGGAGGTTGGACACCCATGTTCAACCTCAATTTTGCAAATGGTTCTTTTGGTAAGGGTTTGGTTAATATATCAGCAACATGTTCAGATGTAGGAACATACTCCAGCCTTAATTCATTCGTTTCCACCTGCTCTTTGATGAAGTGGTACTTTACATCAATGTGTTTTGAACAAGAATTTTGTACAGGATTTCTTGTAAGATTGATTGCACTCTGATTATCACAACCCAAGAGCAATGGTAGCTTTACTTCAACAAGTATATCTTCCAGCTGAGACTTCATCCACATTAGTTGAGTTGCAGCCTGAGTAGCAGTAACATACTCATCTTCAGCTGTGCTAAGAGTTACTGAATTATATTTCTTGGCATGCCAACTAACACAACTTTTTCCCAGAAAGAAAACTCCGCCTGATGTGGATCTTCGATCGTCAAAATTTCATGCCCAATCAGCATCAGAATACCGGAATAGATCAATATTTCATTGTCCATCATACCTGATTCCAAAATTTGTTTTTCCTTTGATATATCTGAGAATTATTTTTCCAGTAATCAGATGTTATTCTTTAGGATCACTTTGAAATCTTGCACATAAGGTGACAGCATAGACAATGTCGGGTCTTGAGGCAGTCAAATACAACAGACTTCCAATTAGTTTTCGAAACTCTTTCTGATCAACTTCCTAGCGTTCTCCATATTTAGACAACTTTGTTCCCACTGAGATAGGTGTGGACACTGGTTTTGAATTTTCCATGCCAAATTTCTTCAAAAGTTTCTTAGAATATTTTTCTTGAGGCAGAAAGATATGATTCCTTTTCTGTGAGATTTTTAACCCAAGAAAGTATTTCATTTCACCCAGCATGGAAATCTCAAATTACTTCTTCATCTCCTTAAAAAAATTTTCACATGATCTTTCATATTTCCAAGAAAAGTTGATGTCCTCAACATAAAAAATAACAATTAGTGAAAACTCCTAGCCCTCTTGATGTAAATATTGCTATCAACTCTTCTTTTCTTAAAATTCACCTTCTTCAAGAAAGTATCCAATTTAGAATACCATGCCCTTGGAGCCTGTTTTTGCCCATATAAAGCCTTATTCAATCTGCACACATAGAATTCATCCTTTCCAATAAAAAATCCACAAGTTTGATCAATGTAAACTTCCTCGTCAAGGTCACCATTCAAGAATGTGGATTTGACACCCATTTGAAAGATTTTGTAACCTCGTTGTGCAGCAATGGAAAGAAATATTCTGATTTTTTCTAATCTTGGTACCAGAGCAAAGGTTTCATCAAAATCAATGCCTTCAATTTGGGAATACCCTTTGCAAACAAATCTTGCTTTGTTTCTTATTAATTCACCTTTTTCATTCAGATTGTTATGGAAAACCCACTTTGTACCAATAATGTTTTTGTTTCCCGTCTTGGGTACAATTTCCCATGTATTGTTCTTCTCTATCTGATCAAGCTCTTCATTTATAGCATGAACCCATTCTGGATGCTCAAATAATTCATTTACATCATTTGGTTCAATTTTCGAATAAAGAGAAGTATGTGATATAGCATTTGTTGTTCTTCTTTTTTGAACCCTTTGATCTTTATCTCCAATAATGTTCTGAGCCTCCACTTGCTTCCTCAATATAGGATGAGTTGTTTGAACTTCTTCATCATCACTCGAGATCTCTAAGTCAGATTCCTCTTCTTGAGTAGTATTATCACAGTCTGCACCATTATCAAGATTATTAACAAAAAGTTATCTATCCTGCTCATTTTCCACATCAACATATGGCTGCTTTTCTGTCACAGCATTTTCAACAACTTTTACATCTGAAGAATCAACAATTCTTCCTGTTTCTTTATTGAGGCATCTATAACCTCTTCCTTCTGGATCATAGCCAAGAAAAATTCTGCCATCTCCTCTTTGCTCAAACATTCCATGGTTTCCACATTTCTTCTTTATAATGCATGGACTCCCAAAGACTCTCAAGTGTTTCAGACATGGAGATTTTTCATAGAACATTTCATATAGAGTCATATCTGAGTTTGGCCTGTAGAAGCATCGGTTATGAATATTCACTACAGTGCTCATGTCTTGTCTCCAATAATAATGAGAATGAATATGTTCAAGTAACATAGTTCTCCCCATTTCCACCAAACTTCGATTCTTTCTTTCAGCACCCCCATTTTTTTGAGGTGTGTATGGTGAACTGTACTCATGCCGAATTCCATGTTTGTCAAGGTATCTTGCAAACTCATCATTCTTATACTCTCCACCATTATCAGTTCTCAACTTCTTTACTGAATACTCACATTACTTCTCTTTTTTCCTCCTGAAACTCTTAAATATTTTCAGAGCATCTGACTTAGGTCTCATGTACATAACACAAGTAATGCGAGTAAAGTCATCAATGAAAGTGATGAAGTACTTATCTCCATTGGTAGATTGATTTCTCATTGGTATACAGATAGCAGAGTGTATGAGTTCCAATGGACTTTTTGAGCGAATTTCAACTCTCTTATGAATAGAGTTTGTAATATTTCATTTCTCACAAATGGTGCCACACCAATATCTTTTTCTTGATAAATTAGGCATATCTCAGACACTGTCTCTCTTTGATAACTTGTGCATAGTTCTCTGACACATATGTCCCAACCTTTTATTCCATAATTGATTTTCATCCCCTACACCCATGTAGCAAGATCTCTACGCTTCACCAACTTGAAACAAATTTCCTTTTGTGTGTTGGCCTCTCGTAACTATATTTCCATCATTTTCACTTTTAACAATAAATCCATCTTTGCTGAAGATAACATTGTTTCCTTCATCACAGAGTTGTGACACACTAAGAAGATTATGTTTCAGTCCATCGACATATAATGTTTTCCTAGATTTCATATTTTCTTTTCTAATGATGACTGATCCAACACCTTTGATCCTTAGAGATTCATCATTTCCAAATGTCACTATTCCTTCTTTGAAGTCTTTCACATTCTTCAGCAGCTTTAAGTCTCCTGTCATATGAGATGAATGTCCACTATCAAGAATCCATGGACTTTCTCCGTTTATAGCTTTCAAAGCGGTTTCAACAACAAGACCTTTTACTTCTTCCTTTTCTTTCTTCACCTCCGGCTTCTGAGAATTGTTAATGAGCTTTTGTTGTGCGGGTAACAAAACAAGGCATCCTTTCTCAAGATGTCCAGGTTGTTCAAATATTTCACAAATAGTTTCTAGGGGTTGGAACCTATTTTTAATCTTTACTCCAACATTCTCAGGTTTCTTTACAACCACATTTTCTGATTTCTTTCTTTGAGGAGATTGACTCCCCCTCAAACCCTGCCTTTCATAACCTGTGGAATAATAGTAATGTTGTTGGTTGAACCAACACATATTTGCAGTATGTCCGAATCCACCAAAATACCAAAAGTATCCATAGAAAGAGTATTTTCCTCTAAAACATCCATACTGACTAGAATTGAGAACATATTTCTCTGCCACCTTCCTGTCTTTCTTTTCTGAGCCACCAGACTTTCTGTTATAAATCAAAGTGTTGCTTTCCATTTCAGTTCTATAAAAACCAGAAGTTTTGGAATCTTTTCCGGATTCAGAATGTTTTGAATCATTTTTGAACTCAGGGTTCTTTGAAACATCTGAATTCCTAATTTTGTTGGTCTTTACAACATACATAGCTTTCCCAATATTCTTCATTTCAGAACCACTATTACTTTTCTTTTCAAAATTTGAAGGAAACTCTTTTTTATCCTTCTTAGGTTCCTCCTTCAAAGAACATTCACCAACTTTAGAGATAGTGTTTTTTAAATTAATACTCATTTCTTTAGCTTTATAATGTTTTTGTTGGATAGCTTCCAACTCTTCTTCTTTTGCCTTCATCTTTACTTCAAGATGATCATTGCGATTCTTTGCATTATTAAGAGAATTATTCATATCATCAATCTCCTTTTTCATATTGATTTTCTCATCACTAAAACCTTATTGATTATTTATTACAAAATTTTCATTTTTCAATTTCTTGTTTTCCTTATCATGCCTTTTGATCATTCTGAAACATTCCTTCAACTCTTCTTTCAGATAGAGTTTATGTTGAGTTTCTTCTTCTTCAGAACTACTGTTGTCATAATCATCATTATTCACAGTTGCAACAAAGGTCTTATCTCTAGCTTTCTCAGCAAATGAATTTTCAGATCCAGTCTCACTGTCATCTTCTTCTTCACTTTTCGAAAACAAGATTCTTCTTTTTGATTTGAAGAACTTTTTATCCTTACTGCTTCCAGAAGTACTATCTTTTCCACGCTGTTTCTTCCGAGACCTTCTTGGTCTTCTGTCTTCTTCATCACTATCTTAAAATTTCTTCTTTTTAGGACAATTAGCCGCAAAGTGTCCAATATCTCCACATTCAAAACATTTAAATGGAAGTTTTCCTTTATATTCTTTTGTACCTCTTCTCACATTTTTAGAAAACAAGGATAAAATTTCATCAAAGTTTTCACATACCTCATTTTCAGAGTCAGAGCCAACAACATCATCTTCCTCATGATCCTTCTTATATATTTCTCTCTTGGCACCATTAAAAGACAATTCTCTATCAACTTTGGTTTTCTTCTTCATAGTCTTCTCCCTTCTCATTTCATAAGTGATAATAGTGCTATGAAAATCATCTAGAGATAATTCTTTAGGGTCTCTGTCTTCCAATGAAGAAACTTTAGCATCAAATTTTTCAGGAAGAATTCTTAAGATCTTTTCAATGACTGTAGAATCCTCCAGCTTTTCACCAAGACATCTGATAGTGCTGACAATGTCATTTACCTTGGTAAAGAAGTCCCCAACAGATTCAGCTTCTCCCATTTTCAAGTCTTCATACTTCAGTCTCCAAATTTGTAGTTTAGCCTTCTTCACTTTCATATTTCCTTCATATATGTTCTTTAATTTTTCCCAGATTCGTTTAGTTGTAGCAACACCTTTCCCTCTTAAAAATTCACTCTCGGACAGAGATGAGAGTAACGCATTTTTAGCTCTTCCATAATTCTCAAGATTCTCCTTATTGACAAGAGTAAGAGGAACCTTTTCATAAATAGCAAGAAATACA
This sequence comes from Viscum album, assembly GCA_963277665.1. NCBI lineage: Eukaryota > Viridiplantae > Streptophyta > Magnoliopsida > Santalales > Viscaceae > Viscum > Viscum album. Next base: position 436,759,296 of record OY728155.1, on the reverse strand, counting down.
TCTGTTGTAGTTTCAAGAACTTTATATCCAAGAGACATAAGATAAGGCATCATTCTGTCCTTCCAGATGTGATAGTTTTTCTGTCAAAAATCGGAATCCCCTTACTGTTCACACAGTTTAGATTTTCCATCACAGCTTCTCTTCAACCACTTCAGCAAAGAATAAACGAAGGAATCCTCCTCGGATACCAATTGAAGTTCCCAGTCAGGATCCAAGTATCACTGAGAGGGGGATGGGGTGAATTAGTGATATCTATTTCTTTTTCAGTTTCCTTCTTTATGAAACAACCTTCACCACCTCTTAAAGAGTTTCTTCCCTGCTGAACACACACAACCATAGGAACACAAGATTTACAAGGTTCACTACTCAATAAGAGTAGCTACGTCCTTGGTATTTTATGGAAATAATCCATTACCACACAATCTACTAGAAAACAATCCTTTGATGTGGAATATAAAGAGTAGGATATACCCTTACACTCGTGTAGAACATTGAAAACAATCCAATAGTGTGTGTGCTCCCTCTTAGCACAAATCGGTTAAAGAAATAATTTTTTGCTTCTTAATGACCTTTCCCAGATCAAATCTTTCAAAACAATTCTTCACATTCCTACCCAGAAGCTGGTAGAAACCTCCTGGAGAAAAAAGCTTGCGCGCCTCCTTCCACTTGCGCGCCTCCTTACCACTTGCGTGGCTCCTTGCACTTGTGCGCCTCTTTTATACTTGCGCTCCTCTTTGTGGACAACACAACAATTGTGCGCCACCCTTTATACTTAGACGCCCTATACTTGCGCAGCAAGACTTGCGCGGAAGACTTGCACAGAAGACTTGCGCAACAACACTTGCGTGAAAACACTTGCGAGGAAACACTTGCATGACAACACTTGTGCGGCAGACTTCTTCGACTTGCGCACTCAGAGCTCAAAATATTTCTCTATGTCTCGAGCCTTGAAAAATGAGGAGGCGAGTCATCTATTTATATTCATTTTGTTGACTTGCGCGACCTAGACTTGTGCGCCACCACATACGCGCCACCACTTGTGTGCCACCACTTGCGCGTCACTTTCTCTCCTTTGCTGTATTTATGAAAGAATGCTTTTTGAAATATGACTTTTGTGCCTCTACAGCACTTGCGCGCTAACCCTTTCACGCTGCCACTTGTGCATCACCACTTGTGCGCCGCCACTTGCATGCCTTATTCTTTCCTTTGTCATTTTTTAGATATGATGATGTTGTAATATGACTTGCGCGACACACTTGTGCGCCAATACTTGTGCGCCAAATACTTGCGCGCCATTCTTGACATTCGCACCACTCTCTTTCCTTTGACATATTTCAGAAATAATACTCTTTTGAAATATGACTTGCGCGCCTCTACATACTTCCGCGCCTACTGCATACTTTTATCGCCTACTGCATACTTTCGCGCCTACTGCATACTTGCGTGCCTACGGCATACTTTCGCACCTACTACATACTTTCACTCCTACTTCTTTCCATTTCCATATTTTTGATCTGATGATATTTGTGATATGAATTTTCCAAAAAACTCTTCTTTTACTCTCCCTTTCCTTCATAAGGGTTGCATCACAAGTTCTCCAAACTTATGATATTTGTGAAATACAAATCAGCAAAGCATCGTCTATTTTTACAATTCTTTTACAAAGTGAATTGATTTAGCTTCTTTGTCAACAAAAGACAACACTCTATAACAGCAAACTTTTCTTACTTCCTTATCCGTTCAACTTGGTCCCAACAAAAAATAGCACATCCACAGTAAAAAATAAATCATTCAACACAATATGAATGATTTTATTATAATAAATCAACGTCAATCAATAATAATGAAGGATTTTATGATATATTGAATTAATCAGTAAAACTATTTGAGAGAAATATCCCCTTATTCTTAAAAAAAATTAAAAGTTTCACTATTTACCAAGAAGAGTTTAAAAAGTGATTTTTGAATCAAATTGTCCCATACCACATTGAAACTTTTAAAAGTAATTTTAATTTTAAAACATTCATGTTCATATAAATAAATACTTAAAACCATTTTTCAAACATGGACCTTAATGATAATTATTTTATAAGAATAAATTATTAAAACATTTAGAATGATATTTTAGTTACAGTTACAAACCAAAAGAGAGAAACATGAAAACAAATACTTGAGGTACTAAAAATTTTAAAATATTATGAGAATAAATATATTCATTATATACTATGTCAAAGTACTGTATATACACCATATAAAAGTGAATTGGCACATAAAAAAAGAAGTCTCAATGGAATGTAAATTGAATTGAAATCAATTTTAAAGATCGTAACCTTAGGTTAAGTATAAATCAATGACATAATTATGAATGAAAAATATAAATACACTCAATATGATTGATTATTCGGTGTAAATTAATTAGAGTACATTGAAACATATTCTTGTAAAAACAACATCAATGCCTTGGATGTTTAACTCAATGAATGAAAATTGAGTTAAGATTACTCTTATAAAGTTCACATTGATGACATGAGAAATTATCAATGGAGTGATTATGTGTATAAAAGGTTTATCCACACAATGTGGAGTGGAAATTACTACCTAAATAAATAAATATTGATTTCACCCATAATCATGGAGTAAAATAATCAATGAAGTTTGCATAAAACCCAATGAGTGGAAATTGAAATTAGAAATTCCATTACTGATTTGGTAACTTACAAAACATACACCCAATGAAATAATTATAATAAAATGTAGTTGTAAATAACCATAAATTAAGAAATATTACACAAATAATTCAATCATGGACAGTATATACACCACACAAAAGGAATTAGTGGAAAATATAGCATGAATCTCATGGGAATAAAAAGTGAGATGAAAACCCCTAACCTTTTACTATTCCTTAGTAGAGTTTAGGTTAACCTCTGGTATAATGGTTAAATAATTGTTATTATATTATAAAAGAACCACATTCTTAAATATGATATCATATATGATCTTCTAATATTTCTTTATTAATGATATTTCAGTAGTATCATTGTTTTGGGTGTTAACTGATTCGTTTTCCATTATATATTTTATTACGTGAGTCGTGTTTATTATGGATAGGATGTATTTTATTCAGATAAATAATGATATTATGCACTTAAAAATTATTTTTAATCATAAAAAGTAAATTATTCATGAATGGTTACGATGGGGAATGAAATCTCATCCTATCATGGAGACAATAAGCCGTACGTATGCATAAGCAACAATATCATTCTATTATTAGTGAAATCGTATTTAATTTCCTCATATATTATATATAAAGAATAATTAAAATTTATTATTTATTATTTACATTAGTTATACTCATTATTATACCCATCCAAATAATGAAATGTTGAATAACAAACTACACCATGACGTGGAGACGGTAAGCCGTACATACACATTTATGGTGACATTGTCATTCATAGGATGGATAAAATAATGAATATGGTTATAAAATATTTATAATAAAACCATAGTATGTAGAATTTACTGAAGTTATAATTTTGGTATAGAAACAACAATGAAATAGGAAGTGAAAGAATAAAAGAACTTTGAATGAGGTGATGAAATTATTACCTCTTCTTCAGGTGCTTCCTTTTGATTTGATCGAAATGGATCCTTAGGTTGGCTTAATAATAAATATAAGGCCTCAAAGATCATTTTAGGGTAGTTGGGAGGATATTTGAGTAGGGTTTGTCTGATCCAAATGGATTTGGAGGTGTGATTCTGAGAGAGGGGGAAGTACCCTTTTATAAGATAGGCGAGGGTCACTTTAGGAAAAGCTTGAAAAGTTATTTTATTATAAAATCATTTTCAGTTTATAATGGCTCCAAATAGATTTATTTCGATGCTAATCTAGGTATGGGTCGAAATATTCTCAACCAATAGGTTTTATACAAGTTTAGATCACCATATTAACCTTATCTTTTATATTGAATTATTAGTTAAATAGTATAACTTTTACCAGGTCTTCTTGTGATTTTATATTACATGGTTAATAAACATACTATTAAATGTCAAGAAAACCTAAATTGGTTCATTAATGAAATATTTATCATTATATAAGTACTTTGGACGAACTTTATTTTTTTAGGAATATTATATCATTTAATAATATAATATTTCTTTTGAAAACTCATTTATGTCAATTTTGACACAATTTAGTATTTAGCTTTTTTGAAAGTCAACAAAACATGATTACATAGAATAAAATATATAAAATCAACCCTGAAATGTCATAGTAACCTATAAAATTAATTTAATTCATCAAAAGTGTCCATTTACATTTATTTGGATATTTATAATACCAATTATTTTAATCATTCATTAATAAAGTAATTACTGCATCACCATTGTGTCATAAATAAATTTATCTATTTAATGTCTTAAAATTATAAATAAAATATAATTATGTTTGAAATATTTTTAGATTTTTAATAAATATTTATATTCAAATTTATCTTATTTATTACCCTATATTTAAAATGTTTTAGTTATAAAAATTTGAATTTAAAACTTTTAACTCTTCTTTAAATAAAATAACAATAAATGTCCTAATCTAATAAAAATGGATCAAATAGGATAATATTTTATTCCTAAAGTTTATTTTGGTCAAAAAACACTTATCCAATAGAATTAGGACATGTGTTAGGGTAATTATAATATCATTTTTACCTTTAATTACACTATTTACTTTTAACTGTGGTAATTAAAATTCAAAAGTTACTATTAACCAAAAATTATTTTCATCATATTAAACAAAATTTAACTTACTGATGTCAATCGTGTCTCTCGGATTTTTGAAATTCAATTCATAGAAGTGGTAAAATTATGTTTTATGCAAATTTGCTAATGTGCATAGAAGGTGAGTAAAAGACATTAAAATGATTAATAAAATTTTATACATCTAATTTTATTATCAAATTACTTAAATGAATTAAATTGAACATATATAAGTATTATGTATCTATTTTTACCTAAAATAAATTTAAATAAAATAAATAAATATTTAAATAAAATGTAGGTTTTACATAATAATGCAGTGATTTTTCACTATTTATCCAAAATTAAATGTTTTCAGAAAAATACCAAAACTTTAACCATAGCTAATTCTGTTATTCCAAATTAAAAAATGATTTATATTTTACCAAATTAAAATCATAGAAGTTTCATTAATTAATTTAATATTAATTCACATTGTCAAAACTAGAAAACGTGTTTTTGAGAAGTAAAAACTATCAAAAGATTGATATGAGTTTATGTCCAATTTAAATGTAAAATAAATTCCAATGACTAACACTAGATTAAATGATAAAAATATAACCTCATTATACTTCAAAACTATGAAAAGGTATAATTTAACACAATTAGTTATTTTTATTAAAAAAGTTGTTTTCAATTAAAATTTAGTATTTTCACTATTCATCAAAATAAGAATGTTATCTGAAAGGCACAAAAAATTTATCCAAACTATATTTTTATATACCACTTCTAAATTATAATTTTATTTTGTCAAATTTAATATATAAAAGTGTCAGATATTAGATTTAAAAAAAGGGTCCTCCTTTAAAAGGTGGTAAAATTGCATTTTTAGAAAAATACTCATTTTGTCTGAAAAGTTGAATTTGTTATTAAATATGTCTAAGAAACTCATAATATGGATGAAAAATTATATGTAGTATTTATAATTTAATTTAATGTTAATAATATTCGTAAATTCTATTTGAATGACTAGTTTAGTAAGTCGTGGTGCACACGAACTTGGTGTTGTATGTAGCACAAGCTATTGAATTACATTAACAAAAATAAATTACTTTGAAATCTTGGGGTGTTAAAAATATCTCCATAAATATAATTTTTTTCTATGTCTTTGAATTCCATTTTCTATCTTAATAAAATTTTCACCTATTAGTTTAACTCTCATTTCATATAACACCAGACAACTCAGCAAATCAACTAGAGAAATTTTTGACGGATCCCTTTTCCAAGGGATGATACTTTTGGATTTCAAAGTTGTTAAAGCCCTATTAGGATTTTCTTCACCACTTTAATGTCCTTGATTTCATCACAAATCATAAAAATTCTACAAAATCATTAGTAATTCAGGTAAAATAGTATATTCATTTTCATCAAAATGAGTTTTCCATTCATCGAACCTATTTTTCAAAAATTAGAGTTTCCCCCCCTTCACATTGCTCTTGCATTAATATTTTTTTTTCAGTTTTCCCCCCATATAATTTGATGATGTAAAACTCATCTTTATTAGATAAATTTGATCCAATAAATCTATATTGGGGGAATTATGTTCTTTGGAATCAGTATCAAGAAATTTTCTATCAGTTTCAGTAATAAACAGTTTGGTTGCATTAGTGGCAAGAATCTGATATATGGTGGTAAAAATAACAACCATTCCAAGGGATCTTAAATCATATATCATTATTTTATTCCAAATCTTGAAGTTTCTTCCATAAAATTGCAGGAATCCACTAACATATAATTAATTCTCCATGAAAAAATAGAATATATATTTAACTCCAACATCATGTTTGTTATGATACCACTTGGAGGACCCTATAACACCCTAAGAGGAGAGGGTGAATGATGGTGTCAAAATTTTCTTCTAAAGTAATGAATCATGGTCCAAATTTGTTAGGAACATGTTAAACCTATCTAATTATAATTTAAAATAATTAAAACATTCACAAGGAGAGATAAAACAAGACATTTTTACTTGGTTCACAGCTAAGGGCTAGTCCATGGGGCATACATCGATAGTGTTTCAGTCGCACCTATATCCACTATTATCCACTAACTATGGAAAACAAAAGTTTATTCATAGTCACTATGTTCTAAGAACACTTACTTTACAATATTTTAGGGGTAACACACTACCACCCTCAGATATCTTCGGCTGACTCCCCCCAGATCACTACTTTGGGAGAAGTCTTAGTCAATTTAACAAACTAATAAGAGATTCTATAGATTGTAATTTATGTATTTTTCATAACTATCATGAGACCCTTCTTGCATACCAGTTATGAGTTGGTTCACTAGGAATAACTGTTTACTTAAACCCAATATTCAATACTTCCTTTCCCAAAGCTCACTACCTTCGTGAAGTAAACTACCGTCATGGAACAAACTACCTTCACAAAGATCACTGAGTCATCATGGAATACGTTATTATCTCAAAACTCCTTTTCCCTAGATAAATAAGCATTGGTAAATACTATAAAATTATTTTCATGATTATAATGATCAATTTGAATAATTTAATTTTGACGCACATGGACTTTTTGAATTCAGATTGATTCAACCTTTTCTCTATTTTTGTGCCAATAAAATAGGAGTTTCCAAATATTTATAGGCACGGTGTTTTTTATTCTCTCTTACCTCCAATTTATTTTTCATGAAACTCAAAATATCCTCTTCGTGAATCTCTTTCATTCACAATGCTCCTATGAAATTCAATATTCTCACAAAGATATTCATAGTCCTAGAGATTACTGTCAACCCATCTTGTTTTTTGTCATACTAGTTCCTGATGCTCCATATCTTCATGAACATCATCCATTGAGAAAGCTAGGGTTCATGAAACCCATTCCATTACCATATTTATGATGCAAAAATCATAGAAAACCACATTTTGTGATTCTTTCTTCTTACATCATATTTTTGTTACTTGAAATTTAGAAAAAACTGGGAAATGATGCCACCTTAAAAACTGTAGTCAGATTGTACTGTGATATCTCTTATCATCCAAGCTCCCATGTCAACCAAGTGTGTATTTTCAACGAACACAATCCAAAATTAATTTATAAAAATGAACGACCTTGGTTCCATCACATTCTTCTCACCAAATTTCACATTCATCAATTTTCCAAATCATCACTTCTTTTAGTTGAAAGTGACTGTTAAACTGTAGTTGTCATAACCCATTATCCACTACACAACTATACTACAAATTCCCTTCCTCCTACATTAAGAATTCCTTTATCCATAGCTTGATATGGGTCAATACAAACTTACACATTCTCATTGTTTCTCATACTCACCAATCATACCATGAAACATCATAGGATAACTTTTTTATACATTAAATAATAAAATACTGATATCACATTTCCAAAGGTTTCCTCATACCATACCACCCCCAATCGTGATCAGCCACTGAGTCATGCACAAATATAATGACCTCTTTCCAAGTAGTCATGTAAGCTAAGGATTCCTAGACCCAATCACATCACATAGTCACCTGTTAAGGTCATACACTCCCTATGATACAAAATAAATCCAAAATGATAACTCTGTACAACTAATATGGTATAATATTAAGGATCACATTTAACCACCATGCATCAAAAATCATCATCCTGAAATATTTCCCAGAGTCACAAGACCCTTATAATAAATATCATTACAACAGATACTTCCCAATATCATTCTATAAACAAATCTCAGAAGTTATTAAAGGTCGATCACACCTAAAAGAAGAGTAATATAACCATCCAAGTGTGATCATAGTTCATATTATCCCATATTCCATGAGGATAACATCAAAAATCACTCTCTTATTCTTAAGGTAATAGATTATTCAAAACCATAATCATGTTGCTACAAAACTATCTCTATATTCCATCATATCCCACACCAAATCATGAACACATCCATGTGTTACCCTTTCATAATATTGAACTCATGCCACAATGAGTTCTATCCCATCAGTCCTAGGATCTCAAGTCTAATCAAATAATTTACGAGGACCTTAATTATAATAGACACCTCTAACATGGAAATCTAACTGAACCTCCGAATATATGTGCACTCTAAGTAATCCCTCATTCCTAAACCAATACTAAATCACATGTCACTTGTGTGTATTTCCATTATATTAAGTATAGACCAATGATTTTATCCCTAAGAAATATTCATGATTGTGCTAACCTTACTCTATTATAATACCCCCATAAAACACCACTATCATAATAAATAATTATAAAATAGTCTTATTATTATACTAATGCACTCAATTCATCCAGATGTTGAGTTATATGTCATTAATAATTATTTCCCCATGTAGTATAGAACCATTATCATATAAAGATTACATATCACAATGTAGTATCTCATTATTTTATACAAAATAACCCAAGTAATTGTGTTCCTGTGCACTCATCAAAGGGATCCTTCTGTACTGGGTATCCCTATATCCCTACTACCCACTCTAGGCCAACATTATTACATACAAGTTAATATCATGAAAATATCTCTATCAGGGGATTTTTATCTTGGGGGGGGGCGAGCTTGATGAGTGGGGATCTCATCTATGGTGAAATGAACTTCCCACAAAAATGTCCTTTCTGGTTTGGAGGGCAGGAAAATAGGCTCTGGCAACAGACGACAACATACAGAAGAAGGGAATTAAGCTAGCTTCAAGATGCCTCTATTGCACCCTCCCACGGATGGAGTTGGTGTTTCATCTATTATTGAAGAGAGAATGGGTCATGTTTCTTTGGAACAGTTCGGATTTAAGGGGCAGGTTCAATGTGTCATGTTCATCTATGCAGGAATTCCTTGTTAGCTGGTTCTTAGGCCCTGAACAAAACGAGATGGAATCGAAAATCCATTGCGTCGTGCTTAATTCTATTTTCTGGACGCTATGGGAAGCAAGAAATATGGCTTGTGTTGAAGGCAGGTGGTCCTCCTCTCTAATGATAGTAAATATAAAAGGGCTGGTGATCGAATCAGGATCCTTTCTGAAAGGAGGTCAGCACTCTCAAACTCTCTGTAATTTTATGAATAGGCCATTAGCATTCTCCAGGACTTAGGGTGGCTGGGTGAGGTGGAAACCTCCATCAATGGGACTCAAGCTTAATGTTGATGGATCGTGCATGGATGGGATGATGCATGGGGGTGGTTTGGTGTGAGATGTGGATTGTTCGGTCATTACAGCCTTCAGAAGTTTCCATGGTCCAGACAACTCTTTAGAAGCAGAAGTGAATGCGTTACTCACTGGCATGGATCTTTGTACCATCTTATCCTTTTTATGTAAAGACATGGAATCGGACTCTGAGATCTTGATTCGGGTATTACATGGGAAATCAAAGATTCCATGGTCCTTAACGTACATGGTTCATAGATGTGCTACTATGATACCCGACGATTTCTATACTCGCCATATCCCTAGAGAATCTAATTTTGTGGCGGATGCTATTTCTAGGGAGAGCGGTCCAGAGGATCCTTGATGGGTATTTTTGAATGTGCGTTCTCTTCCCCAGGCATGTATGATTTTTGTTCTTGGAGATGCGCTAAGACTCCACCACTTTAGACCACCCTGATCTCTTTTCTGTTGGACTTTTATATAAATAAAATAAAAATGCAATTGCCAGTAAGTAAGTAGAATTCCACTGAATATTTGTTTTGGAAAATAACGAATACGTAACTGATGATGATCTAAATAAAAAATATTTTTTTTAACTATATACTATCTCACAATCATATAAAATTACACATTTTTAATGTGGAACTATTTACCAAAGATAATTTATGTATTTATTCCTATTACCATGAACCAATAACTAAAAATATCATACATATAAATTATAAAGTTGATCAAATGTAATAGTGAAAATAAAGAACCTAAATTCTAACTCCCTAGTGTCTTGTACTTTAATACATGTAGGTGATATCTAGGTATATTCATTATATCCATATTAAGTTCTTACAAGTTTTAGTAACAACTACCATGTCTAAAATATTAAGATACTGAAATTATATCTCTAATAACACTCTATAACATCCCCATCCTAGACTAGATAAAAAATAACTAAATCAGTTCAATACATTCATCAAGAACACAACCCCATATTCTATAAGTTATTTACTAGTAGGGAGCGTATGACAAAACCATATTGGGAAACTATACATTATGTATCATGTATATAAAAAAATTATTAATATTAGAACATCCATTGCTAATATAACAACACTGTACAAAACAAGTAATTACCACAAAATGTATTTAATGATATACATCAACACTAAAAAAATATAGGTTATATAATTATTTACCTATACATGATCACCCAAAATTTTGATCAAAAATAGTAATTGAAAAAAAAATCTAATAATTATACCCAACTATTCTCCCCCACTTTGCCTCACACTTGCCTCTAAATCCTCATCGAGATTTACTAGCATCCCCAATTATACTAGTGTCCTTTTTCAAACATATATTCTTTCTCTAATATCTATACATCTAACAGAATGAACATATAGGGTGTGATCATAAAATCATGTTGGACACCACCAATGGTGTCCTAAATAAAAAACCATTATAAATTTGCATGCTTATAAAAAATTAAATAAATTTATTAACATAAAATGAATACACCAAAAATACTATATAGTGATTGATTATCCACCTTGATGCTTGACTCATACCTATTTTGGCCAGGTCTAGAGTCATACTAGAACTTTTCACTCATAATATGATGGTTTGGAACAGTGAATTCCATTATTATCATCATCAATAATATTGGGATTTATGTTAACATAACATTTAACAATTTATATAACCATTAAGATAAAAAATTAGTTGGAATAGTTTCTATATTTATATAATTATAGGTTCCCACATAATGGTTTCAAATAAAATCAAACATGAAAAAAGGTAACGAATAAATGGAAATAATTTCCCGCATCACTTCAATTTCTCTGTGTAGAGGTATAGAGAATAACTTCCATATAATCATAATCTATGTGTGCATAACATTAAAATTAAGAAATATTAATCACTCATAGGGATTAGTGACTTTTTATTAGAAACATTTTTTTGGAGGGGAGATTATCCCAGTTGTCATATATCGTGGGTTAGTGCCTCATTACTAGAACTTATCAAAACAGAAAGTGTGTCTTTCAAGACACTCCTTTCCATTGGAAGTGCATCCCACCTATAAATATCACTCATAGAGAAGAACATCCCACCTATAAATATATCTCAGGGGTAATCCATCCCACCCGTATATTCTCTATCATGGTGAGGAAATAATCCCTTGGAGACATGATTGATGTTAGTTGTTGTGTGTCCCACCTAGACCTGTTTGATCACATTTTACATTATAGTATCACCATACCCATGAATCCTCAACATATTCAAACATTGTTTTTTTAAGTTAATCCAATCCAGTGATACATCCATATCCATCTCATAGTCAAAAGTTAAATGGTGGGTACAACATATATTTTCAATCTCTAGATTATATAAGCACCTTAAAAATGTCAAGGATAGTCATAAAATAATAATTAGTGAATAACTCATCCTTAATATTATCTTATAGCTAATATTAATCATATCTAGGGTGTCTCACCCTCACGTGTACACAAAAAATTGGACATTGTCTACAATAACCCCCACAAAATTCCTATAGCCACATGGTAATCCCCTCTTCACTACCCACATGACACAATACCCCTTACATAGGCCTCACATCTCACATAAACATAATTTTCATATTTCTACACCATTTATTCCAATATCATCTCTTGAGTCACCTCTCATTGTTTGACTCTACCAGATATATCATCCCATTGGTTATCCCACTTGGATAACTCAATTCCCATGGATTTTCCAAATAAGACACTTGGTAAGTCTGACCCATGGTTTTATACTTTAAAGGGTGCATAATTCCACCTAAAATGACACCTCTCATGGTAATTTGAGTCATTATCTAAATTTAAACACCCTTTAAAGGGATTTTATATACAATACCTATGTTAAAGGCCCAATAGGATCATATAGTAACAAAAATATTTAAGGTAATGCATGAGGGGTCACATTCACATCCCTATTTTGTTCAAACTACTATCTCAAAACTACATTAATCACTAGGGATAATTATTAGTTAAAACAAAAACATATACCCTCAATTATAAATTAATAATAATTGCATCCACTCTTATCAAAGGTAACATTAAATACTACGTACCTCAATCACAGTGTTTCCCACTTTTTAAGAAAGAGTGACTATACACACATGCTCGCGATTATCAACTCCAATGATCTTAAACCCCATATAATTTAAGGACACACTAATATTAATTATTATATAATTATAATTAATATATTAATTATTTTCATAACTAATTCCATAGATAATATTAAGGGATTACATCATCAGAAGATGTATCCCCACTAGAATCCAAAGTAATGGAGCATGGTCCACTTTTAATGAACCAATGGGATAAAAAATTAAAAAAATATCAAATTTTACATTATTATTTTCAAACCCATGAAATTAATATCCAAGTAATACTACAAATAGTGACCCACTTCTGTTGAAATGATGCATAACCATGTGTGTTCTTCCTTCCATTTTCTCGTCTAGCAACCTTTATTGAATGAACCATATAATATAATGTGATTTTACCATGAGATAGTGGAATATCAATCTAATCCCTAATATGTCCTTCATAGAAAATTGTGGAGAGGAATGAAAAAAGTGGTTGATGGGAGGAGGTAAATAAACTGACCTATAATCAGTGAATCACCATTTCCAGAATCATTAAGAATGAAGGAAATAGGAAGGAGGAAAAGGTAATTAATGTTGATAGGACTCTGGAAACCATTACATCAAGCTCAACATTCCTAACTATGAGTGGGTAAAATAAAATAAAATAAAATAATCCTGAAAATTCTCCCATTATATTGGGGATAGATAAACCCATCAGACGATTTTTTTCCTAGAATAAAGCTTTTTGTAATATGTAAAATAGTGTCACACCACTATCTAGCTTACCAAAACTCAAATGGGATTACATTAGGGTTATATTGGATTTTGGATACTACCTACTAGACCCATTCCTGAAATATCAGAGTGAAATTGTTCTACTAATCCTCTTCACTCACTCCAACACCTCTAGATTATCGATCAAAACATTTAAAACATATCAATAATCTATATGTCTATTTCAAAATTAAAAATTTTCAATTTTCAATTGTTACTATAATATTGGAAACCATCCCACCTCTAGATTCGATAACCAACAGTGATATTATTCATTATAACTTATATATGGTTTTTTCATCAGGAAGTTCAATAGAGAATTCAGTTTCACTCTCTTGTGGATATCCTATTATTTATATAATAAATACATCATTATAGTATTATATAATATCCAAACCTTATATTTTTCTAGTATCCTTCCCTTTGAAATATTTTATTTAATATTATTATTCTTTAATAATTTCACTATGATGATCTACTGGTGGTTGTTCAAGAAATAACTCAGGCAATGAAGTCTGTCATCTGAAAAAACTAATTATATAAATGTATAATAAATTATAATATCATTATATTGATGGAAAATTCTTATAATATAAATTTATATTCAATACACCCCAATAATTATTTAAAATTCAACCATTGTAATAATAATAAAATTTTCAACTTATAAACCATCATGAATTCTAATTAAATTATTCTAATAAATTTTCATTGTGATATGAATTCCACTGAATGTTTCAAATAATCACTCCTTCCATAACGTATTATATAATGATTCAATGTTCTTATAAAACATGTAAGATATAATATATAATAGATATAAAATAAAATAATATATTCGATAACCCTGATTTTAGGAGAAAATTACTGGTTGTGATATCATTTGATACTTTAAATTCCGTCATAGTAATTGTATAAGTCAGTTTTCTCTCCCATAGCCTGTTTGGATGTAGATTCACATAACACTTGGATATTTGAGTAGAAAAGTGTTATATATCATTACAATTTAATCATTATAAAATATTATATTCCTTTGAAGTCACGATCCTTGCATCCTTCATCTTGACAAATGGAAAAAAATTGAATTCCTTCTAGAATCCTTGATGCATTTCTTCTCACAATTATTTCATTTTATAAATTCTAAACTTTCCATATTCAAATTTTCTAAAGTTTTTACTATGAACAAATTAGTTATTATATTCTTATTTGGGGTATATTTGAAATTATAAAACATTTATAAATGCATCAAAATCATGATGAAACTTTTACTATCTCCCCTTACGCTGAAAAGGATTGATAAACTAATATCCTTAAAATGTTTTTATTTAGTCATAAATAAGTGTTGAATATGACTTTATTGTATTTAAAATATAATAAGAAAAATTTACCAATAACCCTATAAAGTTATCCTCATAAGAAAAAATAATTTACTCTTCCCTTTATTATCAATTTAATAATTTTCATTTCCATATCCTTTCATTACACTTGAATAAAATATTTCTCAACGTATGTCTTTTAAAAACTATTATATTCCCAGATTTATATAAATTCCTCCTTAATAATGTTTTTATTTATTGATCACCATTGATCAATATATTCCCTTATATGACATATTTACATTATCAAATTCTCTTTTGTAATACATCTAAATGTAATTAATATATTATTTGGAGACAATATTAACTACTCTACCACTAATGGATTAATGCATACATTGAAATATATAGGTTGTTCCCTTATGGAACAATCCAACATTATTAGAAATGTTTTAGAAAAAATAGGTTGTTCTATATGGTCAAGTTTATTTTCTATAACATATGTTATTTTCATTAATATAGAAATAATCTACTCAACATCAACACCAGCTTCATTGGTTTTATCAACAAGGAAATACTTATGCTGATTATAGATGATGACACAATTTCTATTACTTTTATTTGGAACCATTTTTAATAGTTGAATATGTTAATTATTTTATGAATAATACTATGAGTTATAGATCATATTAAATGGTTCATATTAATTTATTATCAATTATGTTTAAGTGTTTAATAAATTATTTAAAAAAATATGGAATTTCCTTAGGGTTTCTTATAACGATATTTTTTCTAACTATGTTCTTCTAAATCAAGTTCCAGAGGTTTCTACCAAATATAATATAATACCAAAAGTAGTAACCTATTATTCAATAACCCATGCTGATTTTTTATTAATTACAATGGTAATAGAATAAATAAGAACAAAATATAAAAACCAAAAAGTTTAGTAGTATTAGGATACAAGATACATACTTGAACATTACATTACATCAAAAATATAAACTATATTATAATAATACATGAAATGTTTTTATTTTCCCATACTGATCCATATATAATTCATATTATTTTTATTTTTTCTAGGTAAATAGGAAGAAAATATAAATTGTGATCTGAGACACTTAGTATTATGTAGGGTACAATAGAAGCTAACATGGAATTTTAATGAAATAAATAATGTGGTGAGAATAAATAATCAAATGAAATCATATAAATGAATAAATATATTAAATCTAAATAAATAACAAATGGAAAATAATAATTTATCTCATAATTATAGAATTCATAACTATGGACATCATAACAATAATGTTGATGATTTTTTATAATTCATCAAAAATAAAGGGTATAGAGACATATCATTACCTTATTTTAGTTGCACGTTGAAACTAATAACTAATTTACAAGATATATAATTATGGGCCTCATTAATCACTTAATAAGTCTAATATATCCATTATATGAAAATAATTTCCACACAATTAAATACATAATTGTTTCATAAGTAATCATTTATATAAACATGGATATGTAATCAATAATTATTCTTGTAGAAATAATATAAGCCATAATTTTCAATGTTTACCCAGTAAATTGAGTAATATGGATATCTAGGTGAATATTTATCTATAAAATTAGAAACAAATTTGGTATTCACCATGAAATTCAAAGTACCTTTATCAAAGTAAATATAAAACAATAATATTGTATGCTGCACTCATTATATATATATATCAATAATAATTAATCAATAAATAAAATAGTTTGATATGAAAGGAAAATAAATTAATGATATAAAAACCCCTAATATTATATTAGTATTATTTGAAACATATATTTGATACTCATTGGGGATATAAAATTTCCAGAAAGAAAAAATACAAGGTTATAATCTTAAATACCAAAGGTTCACTTGTGAAAAAAGAAGGTTTATTCCCCGAGAGACCCAATAGAGGTAGAAAATGATATATCACATTCAATAATTCCTAGAAATATCACAACTATGTTAATTAATATACCCACGATAAAATCAAAATATAGAATTCATTGGGATTCATGATAATAGATTATATGGGTGTAAAAATATTTTAGCATTATAATAAATTATAATGATGGAATAATGTGAGGTAAAGGTACTCTCTAATTTATAAGGAAACTAAGTATTGGTAATATGAAAGAGTAAAAAAATATGAAATATATATTTAAATTTATTCAAAAGGATTGAGATATATAAATGAATCCAATATATTAAAAAAACATAACTTGCTAATACATGATAAAGAACACCCTGGGACCTTATAACTTTTTGAGAAGGAAAATTTAGAGAGAAAATGAGAGGAGAACAATGGTTATCATTTTGTAAAGGAATATTAATTTGAGGGACGATGGTCATTTATATAAAATGTGGAATAATTATTTAATACTTTTAAACATATGATTTTTAAATCCAATAAATTCAAAATTTAAAACAATTTGATTAACTATGGTTTTATATCATGGTATTTTACATTTGAACCATCGTTTTTTAAATTTATTAATTTAAAAGTTTATGTTTATTTATGGATATTAATTTTCCATAGAAAATACTTTTATCAAAAGTAATTATTTTTAATATCATAGAATAATAATTAGAATTTGGAAATTGATTTATAGGTTTTGGAAATTTATTATAATATTTTTAATATATATGTTCCAATAAGTAAACATATTTTATGAAATTAAAGAATTTAAATTATTTATTATATTATGTTTATGTATAAATTGTGTCATAATACACACCATATATGTAAATATCTGTATTACTATTAACTTGAAAATTAAACTATCATGAAAATTTATTAAAAAATCAACACTAGATAATTTCAATGTGATGACTTTAAATTGTAAATATATTTTATGAAAATAATTTTCAATTCATGGGAAGTTATATTATTAAATGATAATTATTATTATATATTTAAACCTCTTTATTTAGAAGAAAATAATTATAATCCCATTTCAAGAAATATTTATTATTATAAGACATATATATGGAATTAAATTATCATTTATTGATTACTATTTTTAATTTATATATTATATTATTGAAAAATGTTATTATATATTTTATCTGAAACTTTTATTTTATCTAATAGATTCTCATGGATTCAATGATTTTTGTGGGTCGTGCTGATTCAGAGTGAGTTGTAGGTACTTCATCAGTTAGGATTTGGCTATCAGTATTTTTAGCCATAGCTTTAGGGGTGTTATGGTGCTTCTTAATTTTTGTTTCTTATTAATGGTGGTTTTCATTGTTAGTGTTTATTCAATGACGGTAACACTATAATTTTTGTGAAAATAAGGTTGTTTTTTCGTTGGTGGTCACAAGATGTGAGGTCCACCTTTAGTAGTTCATGGTTGTAGTGTCCTCTTATATGTCAACATAGAATTTTATTTCCCTATTGTTGATGTTCTCCCAATGGTTCTATTTGACAGTGTTTCATGATTGCATTATCTAGCGATTTCTTTCTCTAGTAAGGATTAGTTCATTTAATGGAATTAGGAACACTATGTAAGGCACATCAACAATACATTACCCATAGATCGCATCAACATGCAAGGTATTAACATGGGATTGGTCTAGAGGTTCATGATACAAGAGATGATTCTGAATAATCCTAGTTCATCCATTTACATATATATATATATATATATTTCTATAATTTGAATTTGTATTTTAAATTTAGTTATAGGTCATATGTTATTGTGTATTGTATTTTGACTTTTTTAATGTAAAGGTTCTCACTCTAACAATACAAGTTGGTTATTTTCTGAAAATGAAAATAAATGGTTTTTACTATACCCTTATAATGATCATATTACGCATTATAAGTATAATTCTTTATAACATCTAAAATCATTCATATAATTATTTAATATTTATAGAAATATCCTTTACTTTAGATGTTTTTTTATTTATAATAGTATTCCAACTTTTATCCATGTTACTTTTTAAGAATATTTTCCCCTAGAGTTAAAGATCATGGTGTTTACATATATTTTTATGCATTCTATAGATTTAGTTTAATATTTTTTATTGAATATATATCTATAGTGTTTTTAGAAAATGATGAATAAAAGGAATTGAATTTTGTTATGGATATTGTAATTAAATATTCAATTATTTTTATAAAATATCAAGTCTTACACTAGTTGAATGATTTCATAGATAATTATCCAAAATCATTACCTTTAACATTTTTAATTAAAATGATTCTTAGATATAGTATCCTGTCACTTTATCCTTCTAAAATATATTCATTAATTTTGTTCTTTATTTAAAAAAACTTCAAAAGTGTGAAATTACTATTTAAATGTTTTTTAGAAATGAAGGATATTTTTTATTGACCAAACATTCAATAGAGTAGTCAAAATTAAAAAAAATTAAAATTTTATAGGATTTTTTTGGATTAATTTGAATACATTAGAACTTATACAGAATCTAAACATATTGGGGCCAATTAAAGCATTCAAATTGGCTAAAACATCTCATAAAATTGATGTATCTTTAGTAAATAGGTCATAACTTTGGATCAATAACTCTAAATTGGTTGATTATATTAAATAATGAAATATAACTATACATTTATCAGTAAAATATCAGTGTATAATTTTATCACAACGGTAGTAGGAAAACACATTAAAATGGATGGAGGTGAATAGTTAAAGACAACTCACTTCCCCACCATGAAAATTAATTTCTTCATGTAAAAAAATGTGAAACATTTATTTGAAATCACCAAAATTCCCTTCAAAAAAATATGTGACATCCAAGGGGTGGTATTAAAATAAAAAAGTTTTAATTGGTCATTTTATTCTTATTCTCCCATAAAAAGTTATAGAAAATGTAACGTCTCGACCCCAGTTACCCAGAGTCAGTGCATTATTGTATAACATTTTCATGATCACAAAAGATCAAGTCTCGAAAGACCGATTAGTTTAGTAGCCTTAGAAACACTAGATACATTCATAAGTATTACAGTACATCATAAAGTAAAACAAAACTACAACAACATATTTTCTTCATATCCCCTCATATTATCTTTGCAGGTCATTTATAATATACATCTTCACATCCTAGAAAAAATTAAAACATTGGAAGGGGTGAGCTTAGATGCTCAGTAAGGATAACAATATAGCGGAAGATTTCATAAATAAACATAAACATTTAAGGAAATGTATAACTAAAAAAAATCCTTTTAAACATAAACTTGAACATAATATGGAAAAAGTAAAATGAAATAATGCCATTTACTTATTCACATGGATATTCTACTGATCGAATAATCACATGCAATATCAATAACCACTTTCATAATGATTTAATGCATAATTCCAGACTATCATAACCACGTAGACAGGGCCTCGTGCCAAGACTACAAACAAGATTTTGTCAAGGCCTCGTGCCAAGACACTAGTTTGTCTCATGAGACCTACTGATGCATCGAGGAGCTATAGCGGCGCCACCTGTCACTTATTAAGTCCAATGCATTCGTCATATGAACAGGTTTAAACATATCATAAACTATAACATAATCGTATCACATAAAACTTGAATAAAGGAAACATAACATTTCCACATTTAAATCACAGGATATCAATACAACACATTGGTATAATAAAAAAACACTTTCAAAAACACTTTCAATACCAAAATAAAAGAAAATTAAAACTTTTTATTTATTTTTCATTTTAAAAAAATGTTATGGCTTATAGAGGAAGCCGAAACTCAAATAATGGTCACGGTGTTGGATAAGTCGTTGTCGCCGCATATGTACGACAAGAAAAACATTCCTTTTTGTCATTTATTAAAACACTTCGTATAAAAATATTCATTTTGAATAAACTTAATAGTCAAAGGGGTTTATACACCGTATAAATGAAATTTGTTTATAAAACAAAATATGCCTCAATGAATGGAGATTGAGACGAAGTCCCTTACAAAAAATAATTTTTTAAATAAAATAGATCTATTATGTGTATTCACTATAAGTACACATATATAAAGTACAAATACAAGATAGTACATAATAATATCATGACATAAATTGAAAGTAGGAGATTAACCCAAAGAACGGAAATTAGGTTAAGAAGTTCCCTTACCTCGTTTCCGACTTGACTCGACCGCTCTTTATCCTCCTTAATAATAAACTAGAGTTAATCTCTACTTTATTAAGAACCTTTTTCATGTTCATTATCCCTTTTATATCACTTATTACAATGTTACGAAAATTATGTATTCATTTAAGTTAATAACGGTCGTTTTATCAATCTTTGGTACTTGAGTCAACAATAAACCTCTTATAATTACAAGTTGTTTATGTGGTAGAATATATATTATATCCATAATTATATTCATGATTTAGATATCATATATATCCTATATATCCAGTATATACATGAATTTATAATATTACATAACATTTAGAGGTAAGAACTGAAATGCACCGTTCATGGAGACGGTAAGCCGTACGTACGCATGAACGCTACTTTCATTCCTATTTAGTATTTATTGGGATGAAGGTATAATTATATATAAATGTATAATATAATTAAAATATAATATAATGTATAATACCATTTACTCCTTCCTTTATACATCCCATATATGGCATTAACGATTCAAATCACTTTGAGGGGGTGGTAGTCCGCACTTCCTAAAATGAAATTATCGCGTTTACCAATAAAGGAAATCGTAAAGAAATGCCATAAATGAAAAATAAAGAATCATAAGGAATAATAAAAAATAATATATATCATATATAAAAATTGTTTCATCATAATGGCTACCATGAGAGGTGTTAAAAGAAGATTGAACAATCATCGTTTCGTGAGGCAGTAATTCGCCACCCACAGAAACAGTAAGTTCTTTAACCATTAGACGAAGATGTCTGTAAGTGTAAATAAAATCCTTCTCATAAAAAAATACTAGTATATTGAAGATACTATTTTTGTTAGAAAAGAATGTAATAAAAATAGTTTAAGGGGTTGAAGAAGAAAAATAAAACAAAATAACATAAGAGAAGACATTACCTTAAAATCGGGTAACTCTTTTTTGATTTGAGCCAAAGGCTTCCTTGGGAAGAATTCTGCCCAATGTGAGGCTTCTAGGAGTAAGAGAGGGAATTTCATAGATTATTTTGGTAGAGTTTTTCCAAGCCAAAAGGCTTTGAAGGTGTGAATAAGGTGGTAGTGGTGGGGGCCTTTTATAAGAGGAGAAGAGGGGCACTCTTGGAAAGTTATGAAATCTTACTTTATTATATAATGAGTTTCGGATTTTAAAGGTCCCACACTTATAATTTTCAAGGATAAGGTGATAAGGTTTCGAAATATACTCATCCAATAGGTTTTTTACAAGTTTAAGTCTTAGATTTTACATTATCATTTCATTTTATTTAAATCATTAATTAATGAGGTAATCACTGCATCATCATGGTGTCATAAAATATTTAATTTATTTAATGTATAAAAATTATAAAAAAATATCATGATGTAGGAAATATTTTTGTATTTCCAATGAATATTAATAGTCGAAATGTTACCTTATATATACCCATGTAATATGTTTTTTAGTAAAACAACTCATGTTTGTGACAATTTTATTTTTACTTTAAATAAAAAGTTAGTATTGTCATTTTCTTACCCAAGTGGCTCTATGGGGTCCCCAAGTTGACCCATGGATTTTCATGGTAGAACATGACTCATCCAATAAGTGTAGGACATTTGTCAAGGTCATTTCATATTATTATAACATTATCTTTACCTTAAATTTCACTAATTACCTTTAATCGCGATTAATAAAACATAAAAGTTACTATTCACCAAAAAAATATTTTAATCCCATTGAACCACATTTTACATCCTAATGACAACCATGTATGTCTGATTTTTGAAATTAAATTCATAGAAGTGGTCAAGTTTCAGTTAAATGAAAAATTAGTTTTTTAACTACCACTTAGTGGTTTCACTATTCATCAAAAATTGAAGTTTTTCAGAACAATGCCAAAATTTCACCCTAAGCTATAATTGATATTATGAATTCAAAAATGATGTCTATTTTACAAAATTCCAAACATATACTTTGAATTAATTAATTTTATAATTAATTCCCTTTTTCACAACAAATAACGTGTTTTTAAGAAATAATATATATCAAAAGATTGACAATTGTTCATGTCCGATTTCAATGTTAAATTGATTATAATGAACATCATTGGATAAAATGGTAAAAATATATCCTAATTATACATTAAACCACTAAATAGTATAATTTATCACTATAAATTATTTTTATTAAAAAAGTTGTTTTTAAGTATTTTTCACTATTCATAAAAAATTGGAAGTTCTCAGAAAAATACCAATAATTAAACTTAGGATAATTTCGATATTACTAATCCAAAAATGAAGTCCATTTTGAAATATAAAATATATATAATTTCAAAAAGTTGGTATTACTATTCATAATGGATATTTTTATTGGTCGTGGTATGTTAGAATCTCGAACTTGCATACAATGCAAGCTATTGCATTATTGAAGGAGAAGCGTATCGTGGAAGCTTGAGGTGTTACATTCTCCCCTCTTTCATTAAATTTCGTCCTCATAATTTGAAATTTTCTTTGAAAATAAAAGGTTTAAAATAGAAAATACCATTGTGGAAAACCCACATCGGAAATAAGTTTAATAAAAATATAACTTTAAAATAAAGAAAGAGAAGTACAAAGGTCAACCCAGATAGCCCATACTAGGATTATATGAAAATATGGATATGGAGGAAAAACAAACCATCAAAGTCTGATGGAGATTTGTAGAAAACATGATTAGGAGAAAGTTAACTACAAGAAAATCACAAACTTATGATTGGTTAAATGATCATTGATTCCCTAGTAGGAAAATTTAACCAATAAATTTTTTGTTTTAAGTTACCTTTCATAAAGTTGAGGAATTTATTTAAGAGATTTACTAAGGATGTAAGGAAATATACTTACTTTTCATGTAGACTTTCATTCTTTAAAAAAAATTTACCACAAACCCATCTTTCACTCAAAAAGATAATAAAACTCAAAAATATTCTATTTATCATAATTGTATAAGGTTCCAAATATTAACACATACCATTTAGATTATGAAAACTCTTTTTTAATAACCAGGGACTTTCTGTAGGCTAGTTGTAGGTAATAAAGGCCTGTCACACTATGGTTGTGGGTTCGATTCCTATATCTTTGTCTGACGCGACGAGTTATCCCCCAACCTGCAGGTTGTCCTTTTCCTAAAACTATAGTATTATAATATTACAAAAATAATATTCAGAAATTTTTTAACCTTAAACAATACTATCCATGGTTCAACTTAATCCATTCCAACCTTTATAGTTATCCAAAAAACCTCTATCCAGACTTTCTCTAAAAGGTCTCTAAATTCCAAAATCAATTGTTACATCAAATTTCCCGAATAAAGTAAAGTTTTTCTTATTGTCACATACTAAAAATATGATTACCTTCATCATATTAAAACCTTGATGAAAACAAAAAGTACTGCAGTACAATATTTATATATATCACATTATTCTTATAACCATAATCTAGTTCTTGAGTCAAAAAACACAAATACAATAATTATTCAACTTCATCTGTAGTAACAGCATAAGCTTGGCCTTGATCCCTTAGCCTTTTCTGAGGTAAGTTTCCCTGACGCTTAGGTCATTCATTTGCATAATGCCCCATATCCCTAAAATTTTAGCATTCAACATTGATAGCCTCTTGCTTTCCCTTGCAATCATGATCCTGGTGACCTTTTTCGCCACATTTATAACAAACTCTCATTCCTTTTAGGCAAGTACTAGGGTGATTCTTCCCACAATTATCACATAATGGAAAATCCTTCTTTCCATTTTCTCTTTATATGTCTCTTGTTCCACCGTTATCTTCTTCTCTTGCTTTACTTGTTGTCATAAGACTTAAAGAATTCATTTTATGTCTTGATAGAACATGAGACTATAACTTCATACATTGGGAAAGATTGTGATATTAAATCTCGACGGAGAAATATTTTTAACCCATCAAAGAAAAGATCAATGTTACTTCTTGGGTTACATATATAATTTGCAGCATGTCTTTCTATCCTTGTATAATTAGCCTCATACTTTGCGACATTCTCATCCTCCTTCTGCCTCAGACTCAGAAATTTTATTTCCATATCTACTTGATGGTCTTGTAGAAAGTATTTTTCTAAGAAAATTTCCTTAAACTCCCTCAATTCCATACTTGATAATTCTTCATCTTTGTTTGTGTTTTGAATTAGCGACCACCATTGATCGGCATCTCCAGTGAGGCGGTAGACTGCCATGACAACCTTCCCCCTTTCGCTACTCCCCAAGGCATGGAATATTTTCTTCAAGGAGTTTATCCATTGGTTAGCTACTAATGGATTTGTACCCCCATTAAATGTTGGTGGTTGTTGCCTCATGAAGCGGTCTAACATTGATCCTCCACGTTGCGGATCAGGGTGGTCCATACGAGTAAGGTTATTATTCATAACCTGAGTGAGTTGTCCCAGTTTGGTAATAATTTGATCAGCACCAGTTGTATCTCCAGCTCCACAATAATTATCTTTAGCAGGAGGGAAATCCATACACGGAGGGCGTGCATTGATTCAGTTTCCATTACTCCCACTAGGCTCCATTTCTAAACAATGGAATAAACTAGATTAGTTTATGAATTAAAATAAATAATTCTATACTTGTAAAACACTTAAAATGAATTGAACTATTTATGGATATAATCCATAATCATAAAAATGTTTTCTTTGAGGAATTATATACTCATAATCCTTTCATAATTTTTTGAAAAGAAAATTATAATTATCCTAAGCATATTCCCCGGGAGTGTCGTAACCAAGAGTGCAGCAAGGCCCATTGTCGTGCATCAGTTCCTGTTCAAGTTTAGATCAAAGCGGTGTTTTTAGGTTTTACCTCTAGGTACATATGTTCCAGAGCAACCTCTACCTGATCGTATCCACACAGGGATGTATTGCTCGGAAAACTCACAAAATCTCTATAATACCAAAATTCTAGGAAGTTCTTCTATACTAATCCTCAAAGTCTATCTTAGGGCTATGTGATCTAATCAGAGTTTATCTAAATCTATCTTCCAAGGTTAGTAATAAACTGCCTCTGATACCAACTATAACGCCCTGACCCCAGTTACCCAGAGTCGGTGCATTATTGTGTAATATTGGCATGATCACAAAAGATCAAGTCTCGAAAGACCGATTAGTTTAGTAGCCTTGGAAACACTAGATACATTCATAAGTCTTACATTACATCCTAAAGTAAAACAGAACTACAACAACATATTTTCTTCATATCCCCTCATACTATCCCTACAGGTCATTCATAATATACTTCTTCACATCCTGGAAAAAAATAAAACATTGGAAGGGGTGAGCTCAGATGCTCAGTAAGGATAACAATATAGCAAAAGATTTCATAAATGAACATCAACATTTAAGGAAATGTATAACTAAACAAAATCCTTTTAAACATGAACTTGAACATAATATGGAAAAAGTAAAATGAAATAATGCCATTTACTTATTCACATGGATATTCTATTGATTGAATAATCACATGCAATATCAATAACCACTTTCATAATGATGGAATTCATAATGCAAGACTATCATGACCATGTAGACAAGGCCTTGTTCCAATAGTAAAAATAAGATTTTTTTTCATGGCCTTGTCCCAAGACACTAGTTTGTCTCTTGAAACCTACTAATGCATCTAGGAGCAGTAGTGGGCTCCACTCGTCACTTATTAAGTCCAATGCATTCCTCATATGAATAGGTTTAAACATATCATAAACCATAACATAATCATATCACATAAAACATGCATAAAGGAAACATAACATTTCCACATCTCAATCACAAGATATCAATACAAAACAATTATATAATAAAAAAACTTTCAAAACCATTTTCAATACCAAAATAAAATAAAATTAAAACTTTTTATTTATTTTTTCATTTAAAAAAAGTTGTGGTTTATAGAGGAAGCCGAAACTCAAATAATGGTCACGGTGGAGGAGAAGTCGTTGTCGCTGCATACGTACGACAAGAAAAACATTCCTTTTTATCATTTAGTAAAACACTTTGTATAAAAAGATTCCTTTTGAATAAACGTAATAGTCAAAGGGGTTTATACACCATATAAAAGAAATTTGTGTTTAAAACAAAATATGCCTCAATGAATGGAGATTGAGATGAAGTCCCTTACCAAGATAATTTTTTAAATAAAATAGATCTATTATGTGTATTCACTATAAGTAAACTTAATGAAAGTACAAATACAAGATAGTACATAATAATATCATAACATAATTTGAATGTAAGAGATCAACCCAAAGAACGGAAATTGGGTTAAGAAGTTCCCTTACCTCGTGTCCGACATGACTCGACCGCTCTTTAACCTCCTGAATAATAAACTACAGTTAATCTCTACTTGATTAAGAACCTTTTTAAATTTAATTATCCCTTTTTTATCACTTATTACAATGTTACGAAAATTATTTAGTCATTTAAGTTAATAACGGTCATTTTGTCGATCTGTGGTACTTGAGTCGACAATAAACTTCTTATAATTACAAGTTGTTTTTGTGGTAGAATATCCATTATCTCCATAATTATATTCATGATGTAGATATAATATATATCATATATATCAAGTATATACATGCATTTATAATATTACATAACATTTAGAGGTAAGAAATGAATTGCACCGTTCATGGGGACGGTAAGCCATACGTACGCATGAACACTACTTTCATTCCTATTTCGTATTTAATGTAATGAAGGTATAAATATATATAAAGTTATAATATAATCCCAATATTATATAATGTATTATTCCATTTAATCCATCCTTTATACATCACACATATGGCATTAATGATTCAAATCACCTTGAGGGGGCGGTAGTACGCACTTCCTAAAATGAAATTATCGTGTTTACCCATAATGGAAATCATAAAGGTATGTCATAAATGTAAAATACAAAATCATAACGAATAAAAAACATAATATATATCATATATAAAAATATTTTCATCATAATGGCCACCATTAGAGGTGTTAAAAGAAGATTGAATAATCATCATTTCGTGAGGCAGTAATTCACCACCCACAGAAACAGTAAGTTCTTTAACAATTAGATGTCGGTGTGTGTAAGTGTAAATAAAATCCTTCTCATAAAAACATCATATTATATTAAAGATAATTTTGTTGTTACAAAATAAAGTAATAAACAGTGTTTAATGGGTTGGAGAAGCAAAATAAAACAAAATAACATAAGAGAAGACATTACCTTAAAATTGGGTAACTCTTTTTTGATTTGAGCCAAAGGCTTCCTTGGGAATAATTCTACCCAAAGTGAGGCTTCTAAGAGTACGAGAGGGAAGTTTATAGAGTTGTTTTGAAGTTTTTGGCCGAGCCAAAAGGCTTTGAAGGTGTGAATAAGGTGGTAGTGGTGGGGGCCTTTTATAAGAGGAGAAGAGGGGCACTCTTGGAAAGTCATGAAATGTTACTTTATTATATAATGAGTTTCGGATTTTAAAGGTCCCAAACTTACATATTTCAAGGATAAGGTGATAAGGGTTAGAAATATACTCATCCAATAGGTTTTTGACAAGTGTAAGTTTTATATTTTACATTATCATTTCATTTTATTTAAATCGTTAATTAATGAGGTAATCGCTGCACCATCATGGTGTCATAAAATATGTAACATATTTAATGTCTAAAAATTATAAAAAAAATATCATGATGTAGGAAATAGTTTTGGCTTTCCAATGAATATTTATAGTCGAAAAGTTACGTTATATAACCCCATGTAATATGTTATTTAGTAAAACAACTCATGTTTGTGACAATTTTATGTTTACTTTAAATAAAAAGTTATTATTGTCATTTTATTACCCAAGTGGCTCCACGGGGTCATCAAGTTGACCCATGGATTTTATTGGTCATCCATGACTCATAAAATAAGTGTTGGACATGTTTCAAGGTCATTTAATATTATTATAACATTATCTTTACCTTAAATTTCACTAATTACCTTTAATCGTGATTAATAAAACATAAAAGTTACTATTCACCAAAAAATTATTTTAATCCCATTGAACCACATTTTACATACTAATGACAACCATGTATGTCGGATTTTTGAAATTAAATTCATAGAAGTGGTAATGTTTCATTTAAATGAAAAATCAGTTTTTTAACTACCACTTAGTGGTTTCACTATTCATCAAAAATTGATGTTTTTCAGAACACTGCCAAAATTTCACCCTAAGCTATAATTGATATTCCAAATTCAAAAATGATGTCTATTTTAAAAAATTACAAACATATAAGTTTCATTAATTAATTTCATAATTAATTCCCGCTGTCACAACAAATAGTGTGTTTTTAAGAAACAATATATATCAAAAGATTGACAATTGTTCATGTCCAATTTCAATGTTAAATTAATTCTAATGAACACCATTGGATAAAATGGTAAAAATATATTCTAATTATACTTTAAAACCACTCAATAGTATAATTTATCACTATAAATTATTTTTATTAAAAAAGTTGTTTTTACGTATTTTTCACTATTCATAAAAAAGTGGAAGTTCTCAGAAAAATACCAAAAATTCAACTTATGATAATTTAGATATTCTGAATCCAAAAATGAAGTCCATTATGAAATATAAAATATATATACTTTCAAAAGGTGGTTATTACTATTCATAAAAGCTATTTTGATTGGTCGTGGTGTGTTAGAATCTCGAACTTACGTACAATGCAAGCTATTTCATTATTGAAAGAGAAGCATATCGTGGAAGCTCGGGATGCTACAAAAAACATTTGATCACTTTGGTAGGAACTTAATTAAAATAAATAAATTCATCTTTATATTACATTAATAATCAATCTAATTTCAGGTTTTCATTATTTATTTATTGATCACACTGTTTTATTTTATTGATTTCGATAATGGTATTTCAGAATCACATTCAACTGATATTGTTTGGGGATACCCATCCTTATGATGGTCCATACAAATTTCTCCATTTCTTTCTCCTCTTTTCTCTAGTATTTTTGTGTGTGGTGTGTATTAGTTGATAAACTCCAGATTAATAAACCCATGAATCCGCACATTTATAACATGAGTAAATTCTAAAAATTATAAAAACTGTTATAATACATAAAGATCCTTATATGTTTCCTTGATAAATTTTTATTATGAACTTAAACAAAAATAAATTGAACATTTATTGTAGCAAGTGAATCACTTTAGTTTCCAACTAAACACTCAGTTATATACTTTTATAAATTTAGTAACGTTATATATTTATGTTTTATAAATTCGGGATTAAAATATACAACCCTATAATTTGAAGTTATAATTGTGTTCCATCATGGGATTCTTCAGATTTGAGAACACTAAATGATTAAATTCAAATTTTTTTACATTACTTATTTTTTATCATATTTGTGATTTGATGATTTCTACCACAAAAACATCGTCCCCAATATCCATTCATTTTTATAAGTATAAAATGTTTTAAATTTATTATATAATTATTTATTGGGAGATAAAATAAAGTTATCACTATAGTAAAAAAAATTATAGTCAAAATTAACAATCTAATTTGATTAATCCAGATAGAACATTCAATACGTAGTGATTTAGAATAGATTTAATGGCATGGTTATTTGGTATAGTTAATTCACATTAGATATTGGTTCACCCATGTCTCTTTAAATCCTATCAATTATTCATGCGTGTCTGCGTTGCATGGAAATCAATTTTTTGGAGTTAGATAGAGATTGGGGAAAGAATTCAATAATATTATAAATACCACGCTATATTTCAAAAGTCATGGTTTGGTGTGGGGATTCATGAGGAATATATTTTTGGGTTTTCTAATGGTTTCGTTATATATATTTTGAACAATAAAAAGAATAATGAATAGATTTTTTTGGATTATTGAGTATTTTATTATGTCCATGGGGAACCCTAGGTGATGGGTTTCATGAAACTCATTCTGAAAATGGATCAGTCCTTGTGAATAACAATTAACTTAATGATATGTAATGGTTACCCAAGGATATATACATGTTAACTTTAGGTGACCCTATTATGTGTAAAGGTTAAATCTTCAATGTGTGAGAGTAACCATGTATGTATTGATTAATACATAAGGATTACAATTATTGGGTCAGAAATTAGCTTTTTTTTTAAGCCCTAGTGATATTCAAAGGTTGGTATGAGTTTACATAAGGATTGATACACTATGATACATAAGGATTGATTTATGAGGGTTAATGAATAATATTTTTATATAAGTGTGGTTTATGGATTTTATGTGAGATTTTATCAAGAGTGATGTGTAAGGGTACCAGAATATGGGAGAAATATGGGCATTGGTTTAAAGGAGTCATGATGTGATCCATGGGTCATTCCATGACCGTATCCAAGGTAGTGAAGTTATGATTATACTTGGATTTACAGGATATTTTTAACACCATGGTTGGGGAAGATCACATCATGGTGGCCTATCATTGGGAATCATTTCATAAAGTAAAGGTCATATTATGATATTCCATGTCTTATTTTATTTAAATAACTGATTAATCGGTTAGTAAAATATAAAATGTGGTTTTACTATCTTGGTTAGAAATTGTGTTATAATTCCATTATTATCTTCCCTATCACACGTTCCTTCTTCCCTTATAGGGTGTTTTCATCCATTTTTTCTATTATTTTTTCTTTTTGTAATAGGGAGTAGCTGTAAATAATGTTAGATACCCTTGGGATTTTATCACTACTTTCTCCCACTGTTACCTTATTTATATTATTTTTGGCCCAAATCAAGGGATATTTTATATTATATAATTTATTTTTATCAATGTTTGATTGGATATTGGTCGTCAACAAATGGATTCATACTAACTCTAGGTAGGTGGTGCTTAGAAATTTAATTATCTATATGTAATTTTATGTGTTTTGTGATAATCGAGCATGGTTAGGGTCATGTAAACTACAGATAATGTAACCAATTTTGTTTTATATTGTTTTTAAGATATTTATACAGTTTTTATTATATATAAAATAATGGTTATGTATGGGTATGACATGGAATTCATAGTTGTGTAGTTTTAGGTCTTGATGGGCATGATGCAACATATTGGGAATAAATATTGTCGGGATTGGTGGATTGATGTGGTTCATTTGGAACATGCTGGTTCAAACATTTGTTACTGTGTGTGATTTTGATCACAGGGAATGGGAAAAAAGATTTTTTATGATGTGAATGGTGTTCACCATGGCCACAAGTGGTGATGGAGGGTCAGTAATTAGTTTTCGTGGGTTATTAATGATTTTTGATCACCTAGTGGTTGAATATTATGGGGTTCTGTGATCATAGGATAGAGCATACAAGTTATTTTAACGACTTTTTTAGTTGTATCCTATATTGATTGATATTCTTAGGAATGATGTAGTTTATCATTGTTATAAAAGAGGGACACATCATAGGTGGCCAAAAAATCATGATTTTGATAGAAATAAATATATTGCAACATGATGCTCGTTTTATATGTGGGATATATTGGGGAACATAAGATAGTATTGGTACATTATGGGTTTTACAATGCCTTTTTTTTATTTTCTTATGATTTGGTAGTTGGTAAAGGGGTTAAATGAAAATGGGACTACTAATATGATATATGGATGTGCCTTCAAGGTTTAATGGTTGAATAAGGATGGTTACATTGTTTATTAATTACATGTGGTGTAACATCCTAATAATTTATGATATATTTCTTTATAATTTATTTTATATCTTGCTTAATACTCAACACTGAGCTTAAACGTAATGTGATATACTACTACAATATTATAATTTAATGTGATAGTTATCGCCTATTTATTGGATCAGAGGGTATGAGAAGGACTCACTAAGTGATGAAAAATATTTTTTTAGTCATGTATAAAATTAATTTGTTGTTTATCAATTTTTTAGAAATGATGATAAAAAGGATGTGAAAATAAAATAGATTTTTCTGGAAAAAAAAGTATTTTTTCACGCAATGAGATTTTATCTCAAAAAATTAAATTAATAACTATTGATGAAATATTTTAATGAACTTTATGTGTTATATTTTCAATAAAATGTTTTAAAATTAATATAATTTTTTAGTCATTTTATAAGAATACATCTAGTTTAATAAATAAAATTTTATTTTCCTAAAAATGGTTTTCATAAAGTTTTGTACACTTATTTTTATATAAATTTTTAACACTTATGAAAATTGAACATTGATAAAAATATCTCATATTTTGAATTATGAAATTCAAATTTGGTAAATATTTAAATTTAATATTTTCTCATTATGAATATTAACATTGGTAAATTTGTGTGACCTTGGTAAGGGTAAAAATGTTAAAATAGTTTTAAAACATTGGGATAAGGATTTAAATTTATCAACACTTTCATTTATAATATTTAATGACTGTTGTTCTTCTATTTTCTTCCAAGTCTTAAATATTTGGCCACTTGGTTCCATTTTTCTCTGATTATTTCCATTATATTATGTTAAGAAAAGAATAAATACAAAATGTCACTATCATGACTTTAATATCTTTAATATTTCTTAAATAAGGATAAAAAATCTATGTTTGGTTAAAAATGTTCACTAGAAATATAAATTAATTTTTTTAATCATATTAATTTATTTTCAATTTATTGAGATTTAATAATTAAATTAAATGTTAATGAAACACCGATATAGAATTTATTCAATTAATAAGAAAATAAAATAAATGATTTAAAAAAATTCAAATATAATAAATTGGTTGAATTATTATGTTCCAATAATTTGATATAAAAATATAACATATTGATAATTTTTTAAATATTTAAATTTGAATTATTTTCTTTATGTTGTCTTTAAATTAAAATTAATTGAATTGAAAAAAATAACATTAATGATATTCTATATTAAATAATATTTTATTAAATTATTTAAAAATCATAAAAATATTAAAAAAGTACACTTTGGATAGAAATTTTTTGAAAGTTCCACCCTTGGGCATTTATAAGCTAATTTTTCCTGAAAAGAAAATCTATAACCATTTAATATAAAATATGTATTTACCATGGTTAAGATTAAATTTTCTAAACTAAGTGGTTAAACCAAAATATAAGATATAAATTGATGTTAAAACCTATCTAATATTTATTATATGATTATGTTTTTACCTTATCATATTTCTTATTTTATTATATATCCATTTGGAAGAAGTTTTCACTAGAATAACTAAATTAAATTTTAATTTTCTATTAACTCTTAGTGTGTCATTTACCTCCCTTTTAAAACAGACCCCTTTATCTATTTTATTTACACCACATTGAGAAATCTATATCAAAAAACACATGAAAAATATATTCCCAACCTATATATATATAAATAAAAGATTTTTTTTCTTAAAATACCATTCCTAGGGTCCCTAAGAAAGTCTCTAATGGAGTTCTCCTCAAGAAGACATAATCATCTTACCTAATCTCGTTGAATTTATTTCTTCTTATGCCTCCTCTAAATCGGTTGTATTCACCATAAAATAATAACTTCGGTCTATTAAATGTTCTGAATGTTATTATGAACATTACACTACTTTTATGAATCCACTTTCCTATCTAATGGGATGTGAAATTGTATCTCATGAATATGTGTGGACTACCACCACCACCACACAATGATTGAATCAGTTTTTCCTAACAATCTTTTATGATTTGGTATTATAAGGTTGTTATTTTATATAAATTTTATTTATGAAATTTTATTTATTATAGAATTATAATATCATATCTACCTTCTAACCTTCCAATTTTTTTGAAAACAAAGATGTCAATCATGTATATATGTGGACTACCACCTCAAAAGAGAGATGTGATTCATTTTTCATTTCCATTTTACATATATAGTAAAAAGGGTAGATTTAATGAATATATATGATATATATCATATAATAATTATTATGTAAAGGTGAATAATTATTAAACATTCTTTTGTTTTATCCATAGAAATGTGAAAATAGATTTATTGTGTATGCATGGTTTACCATCTCCGTGAAAGGGGTAATTAATTTTTCTATCTTTAACTTTAAAGGATGTATCTAAATATGTATGTAATTAATATATATGATATTTATATCATTATAAATATTATGTATATTATGAAATAATGTCCAAATTACAATGACCATAACTATCAAACCAAGATTCACTTGAAAAAATGAAAATTTTGACGCCTGGAAATGGTGATTTTAAAAATTAATTATTAATAAAAGGGTGTTAAAATATTATAAGTGAATAATATATGATTTTATAAGTACCTAAATGACTCAGTAATAAAATTATAATAAATTCAAATTTATTATATAATTTGTTATATAACTCTTTAAAAAAATTTAAATTGAGGTAAGGGTTTTACATTACAATCTACTTATTTATCAAGATTTTTTATGATTATATTTCTGATGTGGAAATTACATTATATGCCTCTCAATAATTATAATTAATTTTTTATACTATATTTATTTATAGATATTACATTTTTACCTTTCATTTTACTCTTTTAAAGTAATCTTGAGACTAAACGAATATTTTTAAGTAAAACTGACTTCATTTATCAATTCGGTTGAAAGGCATTTTTCTCCCTTGTCCATGTTATCAAAATATGTTTCAGAAATTGTTTTTACTAATAAAAATTATTTTTTAAATAATTTTTCACACATGTATAAATTTCTAATTTTATTTTAAAAGTAATATTCTATTAGTTTTTGAATGATGTACTATTGAATTTTCATTAAAAATGTAAAAACAAATTCCTTTCATGTATACATCATGAATAGAATATCCCACTATCATGACCACTAAATGTGTATAAAGAATCCTTTATAGGTTTAAAAAATTCATTTTAATGTAAATTTTTTAAATAATATTTTTCAACTTTTTATATTTTAAATAAGTGTTTTCAAAATGAAAATTGAATTTTCCTCAATAAATATTCCAAGTGATCTTCTAAATTCATTTTCATCTATGATGGAATCCATGGAATCTACTTATTATTAAATGGAAATATGATCTGATGATACCAAAATTATTCTTTCAAATGATGCTTTATTAATATTATGGTGAATTTTTTATGAAACTCATTAATTTTCGATGGGTTTTGCTATGATTAATTGTTTAAATATTTATGAAACCTATTTTCTTTTTGAAGGTTATGGTATAATGACTGTTTTATAATATTATGGAACACATATGAAAATATTATGATTATATGATGAATATTATTATAATTATATATACCTATAATTAATTGGGAAATGATTTATATATCATGAGATAAACCAGACTAGAATCTGGAGTAAACATAGTTTATTAAGGTACTATGTCCACTAGGATAGTCTTGGGAGGAAACCATGATTAATACAATGGAATGGGGATTGAACCCAATAATATATAATAGTCATGGAAATAATCCTTGGATACAATGTAAATGATTTTCTATTTTTATGTGTATCCCACAAACATATTTTTTTATGCCAGTGTTTTGCGTTCATCGATCATGTTATCTGAGTCCATTTCTAATTCATATCTTATGAACTCTAAATATTTATAACATTACTCGGGATTGTGATTTGTGACATTATGAGAATGGATTTTATATTCTATTATCATGTTTATATACACTTATTCTCATGTTTGGTTTATGTTTTCATTGTTATCTCCCATGATTAACCTTACTGGGAATCTGATCTCACCCTTTTTTATTTTTCTCTTCCTCGAGATATGAATAAATATTTTAACTATGATATGTACAATATGAGTGAAGGTTGTGAAGAAATAAGTTGGATATAATGTATAACTATTATGTACTAGTTTTTTATATTTCAATGATTCCAAAAAATCCAAAACTATACAATTATCACTTGGAACCTAATGTTATGTAATGAATATTCAGTTGAGAAGATATAATATTTGTATATAAAAGGTTTGTGCATCTATAGTTGGTATCATAGTAAGGATTAATTATCTTTGGAAAATATGATGAGAAAACTTTAGTAAGAACCATTTGTATAATCATATGTTTTGGAGAAGGAAAAAAGTTATGGTAAACAAATAAGTGTGGTTTTCCTAGAAGAACATCCATATATGGAGATTAAAAGTGGATATGGTCTTTAAGAAAATACATATACAGGAATTACCTATGAAAATTTTTTTTTGAGTATTTATTGTTCATCATTATAATGAACAATGTGTGTGCCCCAACTATGCACCTGGTTTGACACTCCTAAGTGATCTTCTTGAGTTACATAAAATTTTCCTTTTGAACCATCATGATCGATTTGAATAGATGATAATCATGAATGACTTAGGTTAAAGATAAGGTTTCATAGAAATAAATTTCATGATTTAAAGATCATATGAATAATTTTTTCATGATTATTTGGTTTCCCACTATGATTATTGTTTCTCACACAATGGTATTTGGTTTTATTCAATGGTTGGAACCTAGAGGAACCCTGTTGATGATGAAATTTATAGAAAATGTATTTATTTTCCTCCCTAGGAACAAAATATTATGGGTCATAGAATAAAAATTATATTTTATATTTTTACACAATTATATCAATCCATTAATATTGTTGAGCTTTTGAAAAATAAATGAATGGAACTGTGTTACATTGAGGAATTTATGAGGAAACATCCAACTTATTGAAGTGTATTTTTTGATTCACTAATTGATGATAAATAGGTTGGTTTCATTGAAAGGATACTTTCCGTTCTATAGTGTTCAAATCATGAAAATTTCATTATGACAATTTATTATTTTTAAGGTGAATTGAATCATTTGTAGCCACCTGAACTCAGAGATCCTAGAGCTGGTTTATACTACCATTACATTGGCATGATTACAAAGAATCAAATCTTGAAGGACTGAAGAGTTTATTAGTATTGGTAAACATGATACAAAAATGAAAATTTCATTACAAATTAATTCACTAATTACAATATAATTTTTTTATTTTGAGGATAAATTTATTACATATAGTAAATCCCTACCTATTATTCATATTATGATTCTTGGATTCATAGTGAAAGAAACATAATACGGTTGATCTCAAATGCTTAGTAAGGAAAAAATATAGTGTAATATGTAATGAATTAATGAGAATAATAGTTACGGAATGGTAAATAATTAAACACACATAAAATGTAATCAATAATTTGGTAAGTAGAAGAATAAACAAAATTAAAATATAATAACTAGAAACACATTTCATTCAAATAAATAGATAATGGGAAATCAAAATAGGAAGGTAGGAAACTAAAAAACATACCATTTAACCAATGAACTGAAAATGAAATTTTCCTTAGATATGCTGATGAAAAATCTAATGGATGAATAATTACTAAAAATATATTATGTAAATTCTTAATTATTTAATTTCATGTCTAGGTCATATGAAAATCTAAATCTTCAAAACCATTCACAAGACATTTTAATACTATAGTTATAAACCTGATTAATTTGTGCAACTTATATGTCTCAGTAAAACCTGTTGACGCACCAATGTGATATATAAAGTATGATACCCACCCATCATTACCTGTCCAAAAAATTCATCATATCTAATAATTAGAAAAAATAATATTCCTTACCAAATATTTGTACTGAATAAAAAATACTAAATTATCAATATTTCCCCAAATAATAAAATAAATGTAAAAGTAAACACTATCTATAAAAATGATTTATGTTTTAGGTAATAAACATATCATTGATAATTGATATGGATATTAAAGGGAAATTAAATGTTCAATGATCCTAGGAAATTATAAAATTGTAAAGGGGATAAAAGGACTCAAGGAAGTAATTTTCAATGCTATCCTTGGCCAAAATAATCATAAACCACCCCGATGAAGAATAAAGATAGCATTAATACAACTTATCCATAGTGGAGTAATAATAAAGGGTTTTTATATTTTTATGAATGAAAATACAATTAAAATATCATTTAAAAACATTATTTATGAAAATATCCATTTTTTTTAAAACATTTTTTTGGAAAACATTTTTTGAAAACATTTTCTTTAAAAAGTAACCTTTTAAACATCCAGATGAAGCTTCATGGAAATGATGATAGTTAAATCCATACATTTCATATGAGGTAAAAAGAATATTCTTTTTTCAAGGTAAAATGGTTAGAAAAATTAATTTTTCGGAAATAAATAAGAAGATTCCTTTGAATACATTTGTAAAAGACAAAAATGGTAAAAATATATTTAATAAATAATTTTTAAATGTTTAAAAACAAATTTGAAAACTTTTTAATAAAACATGGTTTATATAAGAGAATAGGATCTCCTACTAAAGAGAGAAATGATGTAGGGTTTGAAGGTTCCGGGCTTAGTGGAAGATCATGGGTGGATGTGCCGACTTGGCTTTTTGTCACTAGAAATGATCAATCTGGTATCAATACGAAGATAGACAACATGTCACGACCCGTCCCAGTGGGGACCGTGCTGCGACTCCTCATGCCCGCCTCCAATAGGCCAGGGGCAGGTGACTAGCACCGAGTAGGTATATTACTAACATGGGAGACATTTCATAAGTTCATGTAGACGCGCACACAACTCCAAGCTCACAAATGTTGAAATGTAAAAACACTAAGAAAAAAATGCATGCATACAACTAAACCCAACCAACATAGTGAAATGAAAAGTAATGTACTAAAAGTAAACTGGGCCAAAATACATACCCCCAAAAACAAGAGTCTGAAAACAGCAAAGTCCAACCTGTAAACAAAAAAGGTGTTGGGACTGCTACTCGAAATTGTTGGAACACCTCAGCCTGTAGAGAACTCAGAAAGCTCGGTCATGTCCTGGTCCTCCCTGGACTCTATAAAAAGGTTTCTTGTATGCATAAGACACGACACGTGTGGGAAAATCCCATGTAGGGGTGAGTATAACAGTACCCGATATGGGACCCCGAAAAACACAAATCAATACACAAAGTAAATGTGAAGTCATCTATGAATAGTATATGTCTACAGAACATATATCACAAACCAGATATACTCAAAACCCAGACCCATGTTCTTGAGACAAGTCGTGAAACCACATACGCCCCCCCAGGGGTTCAATTTGAAGATTCCACAAAGCACACATTTCAGGATAACACGCTCCACAAGTCTTATAGCTTTGATGACGTCCTTCTGAGAAGTATTGTTCATCGTTAAATGTCACAAGAGGTAATGAAACTCATTACGGGAGAAACACTTCTGAGTGGGAAGATTATGATAAATAGATGCACTCATTATGGGATACACACTCTTTAGTGGGAAAGATCACGATACATAGATGAGGATCACTACCAGGGACATGGAGGATACCGTGACTCATCCATAATTCACCTGCTAGGTAGAGGATCGATGCCTAGTGGAGTTGGTCACGTCTATGCCTGACTCTACCTAGGCTCAAGAATGGATAGAGGATCTCGATCCAGGCCTCTCGGATGGATGCCTTCCTCTATCACAGAAAGTCATGCGAAAGTAATCATACTCTTCTAAGAGGAAACGATTCCTAAACTTTAGGGGAACAAGAAGAAGGGGCACTAACTGAAATGAAAGATGTCCAAGATATGGTGAATAAGAGGACTGTGTTGTTTTCCAAAAAAGTACACTGTGTGTAGAAAAGTTACACGCAGTGTTGTCTGACCCTGGGGTACTACCCATGTACAACAGCTTGTGTTGTAAGGATGGTAAGGTATAAATGTTAGTACACGGGGTGTATTACTGTGTACACTCCGTGTCCAAGGGTGTGGGGTCGGCTTCGTGTACACTGGACATGTGCCCATACATGGTCTTAAACCCGTGTACTCTAACCCGCGTAATCCGTACATGGGGTGATCCGTGTTGCTGGCCTCGCCTAGCCGTGTGACTGAGTACATGGTCATGTACTCCATCCCGTGTCTGTGTACCCCTTGGATACACGCCGAGTCCCGTGTAGCCGCCTCTTCCATACTATACACGCTGTGTTCTGAAACCATGTAGATCATACCGTGTCTCTGTACTTCCCAAAATACACACCGAGCTTCGGGGAAAGTCCAACACACTCTGTGACCAAGGTCACATACCATGTGATTCCTCTCTGACCCCCAAAACCCTAGTCACTGCTGCCGGTACTACAGGGCGTGTTCTTTGGAAGTACACGCCGTGTATTCTGGAAATTTTTGAAAACATGAACCTCTGCCGTCTCGCCTTCGGTGATGTTCTGTTCATCAATTCAGTCATCTGATCACCATGGAACACCCGGTTTTTGGTTTCCCTGACACCACGAATCCAATTCCATTGTTTTCGGACATTTGATCATCTATGAAAACAGGTTTTGATCTTCCCGTGTGAAGAATGCTCGAAGAACGACCTCTTCTGATCCGTGCCAATACATCGTCCATCATGGTCGTCGCACCTCCGTAGGGTCGTTGCGATGTCGTATTTCTAGTTTGGTATTGTTGTGTTGCAATATGGGTGCGCAATGATCTAGTGTTCGTTGCCCCATGAAGAACGCGAACAACGCGTGAGTAGAAAATGGGGAAGGAAAACCAATCGAACAAATTGATGAATGAACCTCTCGTCATTCGTCACGGTGTTGATCCACTCCCATTAATAGGCATAAATAGAGCCTAAATCAACAACAATTAAACATTGATCAATCCGCTGAATCATCCTAATAAAACCCTCCTACAAGAAAGTATAAATCCGTAGATGAACTTGTTCGTGGTTGATCTGTGTTCCTC
Organism: Viscum album; assembly: GCA_963277665.1. Lineage (NCBI taxonomy): Eukaryota > Viridiplantae > Streptophyta > Magnoliopsida > Santalales > Viscaceae > Viscum > Viscum album. The sequence continues at coordinate 436,717,195 of OY728155.1, read as the reverse complement.
GTTTAAATCAAAAAACGGGGAAAAGAAAATTAAATAACAAAACCCTACGACAAGAAGGGATCGTTCACCGATGAAGAGGTCGTGCTACATTCGTCGTTGAGATCCCTCAACCTTGTTGGCCCAGCGATTCACAGCTTCGATCTATCGTCGTTCGACACCGAGAGTTTTCTCCAGGGTTTCTCTCAATCTTTCGCCAAAGATCGATGTTCAATTATCCCAATAAAAAGGGAAACATATTTGACATTCAGAAATATGTTTCGGTATTAATGAGTCAAACTTTCCATTCTTGAGTCATTATGACTTGCTATTTAATTAAGGAAACGGCTTCCTTGTTTCTGCACTACAGCGGATGTTTCCATAAAAGAAATAAAAAAAACATGGGAATTTATTATATTTTATTTTACTTAAAACATACAAAAAATTAACCTTTTCCCTCAACCCGTGTCGGTCATGGTTAGGAGGAGTATTAGGTAATGTCGTCATCCTGGACACAATGGTGCCATCAGATTTTTAATCCGGGCATCCATTTGGAAAATTCCCTAGCCGCACACAAGTGCCGACTCACTTAACTTAAAAAAAGTTCAAACCACCATTCCGAGCTCACTGGAACTCGGAATAATGTGTCGTCTTCATGTCTGGTCCCGAAAAAATTCCATATAATATTTAAAATAATACACAGAAAATCCGAGACATTACATTATACCCATCTTGGGGATTTACATCCCTAAAAAGCCAAAAAAAGGTACTCAAAAAGATGTGGGTACTGGGCACGGATCTGGGCCTCTCACACCCACATGCTCTCCTGAAGATTCATGTGCTTCCACCGGACATGCACCAAGGGAATCGATCACCCACAAAGGATCCTCTCCTACTGATCCCCAATCTCCACAAGGTACTCAGCAAAGGTCACTACATCCTTGATGTCTAGCTCGCCCCAGTCGATGACGTGTGATGGGTCATGCACGTACCTCCTCAGCTGCGACACGTGGAACACATCATGTACCCGATGTAACTACGGTGGCAGAGCTAGGTTGTACAGCACCTTTCCAACTATGCACAATATCTGGAAAGGTCTGATGAACCTCAAATATAGCCTTCCCCCTTGGCCAAATCTCTGTAACGCACTTCGAGGTGAGACCTGAAGAAAGACATGGCCTCCCTCTTCGAACTCCAGAGGTCTCCATCGTATATTAGTATAAGACTTCTTCTAACACTATACAGTCTTCATCTTCTCCCGGATGATCTGCACCTTCTCAGTGGTAGCTCGCACCAACTATAGACCCATGAGTGCTAACTCTCCAAGGTCGGTCCAGCAAAGCATTGACCAGCAGGGTATCCCTTACTGGGCCTTAAACTGTTCCATACCAATGGTGGAGTGGTACCTATTGTTGTATGCAAACTCCACCAGTGGTAGGTGGTCATCCCAACTACAACCAATGTCCAGGACATAGGCTCACAAAATATCCTCTAGAACCTGAATGGTCCTCTCTGTCTGACCATCAAGCAGGGGATGAAACGCTATGCTCAAGTGTAGCTGAGTCCCAAAAGCCTCCTGCAATCCCTTCCACAACCGAGATGTGAAACGGGAATCTCGGTTTGAGACTATTTTCGAGGGGACTCCATGAAGCATAACTATCTCCTACACGTAGAGGCATCTCAATCTCTCTACGGTACTCTGATCCTTGAAATCTAGGAAGTGGGCCGACTTGGTGAGTCATTCAACGATCACCCAGATGGAATCATTCCCATTGGACATTCGTGGTAAGACTGTCATGATGTCCATCAATATTCTATCCCACTTCCACTATGGAACTTCCAGGGGTGAGCTAATCCCGATAGAACCTAGTGCTCAGCCTTCACTTGCTGGCATGTAAGGCATCGAGAAATGAACTCTGTTACTGCCTTCTTCATGCCTGACCACTAGAACTATCATCGGAGGTCCTGGTACATCTTTTCAACTCCAAGATGTACTTCCAAAGGGGATGTATGAAACTCTCTCAGGATATCCTCCTGCAATTCCACCGATACAACAATGCGTCCTCTGAAAATAAGTATCTTCTCCCCACCTTGCGAATATCCATTAGGAGCATGTCCTGTGGATAACTGAGCACATAAGTCCATACAATCGACGTCTCCTATCTACCCCTCCTTAACCCGTTGTAATATAGGAGGAGAGACAACCATATACTTTAGGTAAGAGGAATCCTCTCCATCCTTGAACGATAATTTCAATACGGCTAACCGCTCTATCACCTCACTCAACAATTGGGAGCTCGACCTTCTACTAAGAGAATCTTCCACCTTGTTCCCCTTCCCAGGACTATAGATGATCTTGAAATCATAATCATGGAGGAACTCTACCCAATGCCTCTACCTCAGATTCATATCCTTAGGTGAGAAGATGTACTTGAGGCTCTTGTGGTCAGAGTAGATGATAAACCGGTCGACCATATGGTAGTGTCGCCACATCTTCAATGTGAATACTACCACTGCCAACTCGAGATCATGGGTCGCATAGTTCTTCTCATGTGTCCTAAGCTATCATGAACCATAAGCAATAATGGACTTCATCTACATCAGGACACAACCAATCCCTATCCATGATGCATCGCAGAAAACTATCTATTTGATACCCTCCTCTGGAAATCTCAAGAATGATCCGCTCTTCAAACCCTATCTTAACTGCTCGAAATCCTACTGGAGCTTCTCCGTCCACACAAAGGGTTGCACCTTCCTAGTCAAGGCTGTCATCAGTGCTAATATTCGGGAGAAATCAGGAATGAATATCCAGTAATATCCTACCAACCCAAGGAAGCTCCGCAACTCCATCACACTCCAAGGTGGCTCCCATGCTAACACAACCTACACCTTGGCTAGGTCTATAGCTACTCCATCTTATGAGATGACATGTCCCAGAAAGTGGACCTCCTGAATCCAAAACTGGCACTTTGAGAGCTTCCCATAATGTTGGTGCTCCTGATGTACGTCTAGGACCATCCGCAGGTGTCTCGCATGCGCCTCCTCTAACACCGAGTACACAAGGATGTCTTCGACGAATACCACTATAAACCAGTCCAAGTATGGCTGGAATATCCGATTCATCAGTCCCATGAACACTGAATGGGAATTCGTCACACCGAAAGGCATCACCATGTACTCATATTGACCATAGCATCATCTGAAAGCTGTCTTCGATATATCCTCATCCTGCACTCATAGTTGGTGATAGCCTGATCGAAGATCAAAATTCGAGAACCATTGTGCCCCTCTTAGCTGATCGAACATGTCATCGATCCTTGGTAGTGGATACTTGTTCTTCACCATCACCTGGTTCAGGAACTAGTAATCCACGCACAACCTTAGACTCCCGTCTGCCTTCTTGGAAAACAAGTCGGGGGCCGCACAGTGTGAAACACTCGGTCTCACGAAACCCTTGCTCTGAAAATCCTCCAACTTCACCCTCATCTCGCGAAGATTTATGGGAGCCATCCAATATGCTGATGAGGAAATCAGTGTCGTCTCTGGGTGTAAGTTGATGTAGAAGTTGATTTCCTGGTGAGGAGGTAACCCTAGAACATCTTTAGGAAAGATGTCCTCATACTTCAACACTAATAATTGGAACTAGGATCTCACAACATCCACTGCTCCGAGGGAAAGGCTAGCCAACTCATGAGTGATTGGTTGCACCCTCATATGAATAATCCCATTCTTCACTACTTGGGTTTCACTTTCTCTGACAAAGGAAAAACTCATTCCATCATGGTGGACACACCGCACTCTTCGCCTAAAACAGTCAATCTAGGAATCGAACGAAGATAACCAATCCACACCAAGAATGACATCATAAGGCCTCGATGCTACCCCAAGAGGTTCCAACTGAAACTCTCACCTCCAAGGGTAAGATCACACTGTCTAAAAAGGTGCATGATTGTCGAGTTTCCTCCTGTAGGCATCTCCTAGCACAAGGATCGATTCCACGGTTCTACCAGAATCTCGAGGTTTCATACAAGTTACGTGGCTATGAAGGAATGATTGGAACTTGTGTCTATAAATACGGTGGCTAAGGTATAAAAGACACATATTGTACCTTGAATCATCCCTGGATCCCCGGGGTCATATTCCTCGACAGCATGTAGTTGTCCTCATCCCTATCCCCCAGCTCCTTGAGCCTAGTGCGGACCTCCTGGGGGTGGAAGTGAGTCGAAGCATCAGCCATTACCCGTAGCTCTCCGTACTCCTCTTCCACATCTGCCACCTAGTGGGTCTATCTGCTCCACTGTCTGCCTCTGACTCGATGGTCTATCCACTGTTTCCCTGTCAGCATCTCAACGGGTCAGGAAATCTCTAGCGAGATGTCCCCTACCATCGCACGTGTAGCAACCCTTCTCCCTAGGCCGACTGAATCCAACCTCACATCCCTAGACTATCGATCCTCTGTCCTAGGTCCTCCTATGATGTCTCCTGTGTCAAGATCCTGGTGTCTGACACCAACTCCCTACTACCGCAGTCTCCGCACTTGTCTGCCAGCTGCTGACTGCCATCGGCTGTCTACGCTCTGCCAAGAAGCTCGCGATCACCAAGGCCCGCTCGAGCAGTCCAGCATTATTCGAAATGAATAGAGGCACGACACTATCTCAGAGGTCTTGGCATAGACCTTGCTTGATGGTACGAGCTCTGAAGTACTGATCCCTGACCATATCTATCGAGTATCGGGCGAGGTTGGTGAACCTCGATGAATAGTAAGAGACTATCATACTACCCTGGTGGTGCTGAAGAAGCTCCTGGATGCGTACTTCTCTTAGCATAACTAGAGAGAACTCTTACCTGAAGAGTCACTCAAACTCCGTCCATGAAAGAGTCTCCTCGTCATGAGTCTGTGTGGTCAGACTCCACCATCGTCCCGCTGAACCCTGAAGAAGGGATGCTCTTAGGATCACTATCTGGTCTACCAGTGTCCTCACTAGACGGAAAACTCTGGTCATCACCTCAAGCCAGTCCTCAGCTGCCTGAGGATCGGGATCGCCTTAGAACCTAAGGGACCTCTGTCTCTAGAACTCATGGAGCGTGCTCAGTCTGCGCTCCTTGTCAGTCGGTACCACAGGTACCATGAGATGATCCACTGGTGGTGGCATAGTGGGTGCACCACTTGGTGGCAATGCTGAGAGAACAAGTCCATATATTGAAGCCTCATCACTGAGGGGATCATCCTCATGATCTCACTACTAAATCCTAGCAGGTATGCATCACGAAAGCATCCTGTAATGAAACAAGATGTACCATGGTCAATGAGTATATCTGGATAGCTGACACAAAGGAAATGGAAAACACAACCCATACCTATATGATGCATGTGCTGTTATTTTACTTCCCTACAACTAGTGTTTTCATGTACCGAGTCCAAAAGCAGGTTATCGGAGTCCTGGTGTATGGATACATCAGCCACCGCACCAACACTGGAGCCTCTAGCCTGAAGGCCGAACTCGAAACACTTAACACCATTTCCCCAAACCAATATCACAGACTCTTGGTCCTATGGTAGAACCGACCACCTCTGATACCACTTTGTCACGACCCATCCCAGTGGGGCCCGTGACACGACTCCCCAAGTCCACCTCCAATAGGGCAGGGGCTGGTGACTAGCACTGAGTATGCATATTACTAAAATGGGAGGCATTTCTTATGTACCTATACACACACACACATCTCCAAGCTCACAAATGATGAAATGTAAAAACACTATGATACAAAATACATGCACACAACTAAACCCAACCAACTAAGTGAAATGAAAAGTAAAGTACTAAAAGTAAACTGGGCCAGAATACGAGCCCCCAAAAACAATTTTCTAAAAACTACAAAGTCCAACTGGTAAACAAAAAAGGTGCTGGGACTTCTTTATGAAGCCATAGGAACACCTCGGACCATAGAAAACTCTGAAAGCTCGGTCATGTTCAGGTCCCCCCTAGACTTTGTCAAAAGGCTGCTCATATGCACAAGACACAACACGTGCAGGAAAAGCCCGTGCAGGGGTGAGTATAACAATACTCAGTAGAGGAACCCGAAAACCACAAATCAATACACAATGTAAAGGTACAGTCAGCTATGCATAGTATATGTCTACAAAACATATAGAAAACACCAGATATACTCAAAAACTAGACCTGTGGTCTTGAGACAAGTCGCACAACCGCACACACCCCCCCCCAGGGGTACAGTTTATAGATTCCACGAAGAACTCGTTTCGGGAGAACACACTCCATGAGTCTTATAGCTCTAATGACGTCCGTCCAAGAATCACTGTTCATCGGGAAACGTCACAAGAGGTAGTTACACTCATTATGGGAGACACACTCTTGAGTGGGAAGATTACGATAGGTAGATGCCCTCATTATGGGAGACACACTTTTGAGTAGAAAAGATCACGATACACATATGAGGATCACTACGAGGGCCATGGAGGATACCGTGAATCATCCAAAATTCACCTGCTAGGTATAGGATCAACGCTTGGTGGAGTTGGTCACATCGATGTCTAACTCTACCTAGGGTCAAGAATGGATAGAGGATCTTGATACGGGCAACTTGGATGGATGCCTGACTCTATCACAGAAATTCATGCCAAAGGGATCATACTTCTGTAGGACGAAATGATGCCTGACCTTCAGGGGCACAAGAAGAAGGGGCACTAACCCAAACTAAAAATGTTCATGATACGGTGAACAAGAGGACCATTCCATTTTCCAAAAAGTACACGACATGTAAAAAAGTTACACGACGTGTTGTCTGACACCGGGGTACTGCCCATGTACCACAGCCCGTGTCATAAAGCCGTTCACTTAGAAAGGTTAGTACATAGTTTATAGTAATTTCTATATGTCGTGTCCGAGTGCCTGGGGTCGGCTCCGTGTACGCTGGTCGTGTTCCCCTACAAGATCTTCAACCTTTGTACTCTAAACTGTTCAATCGGTAAAAGGGGTGACCCATGTTACTGGCCTCACCTGTCCATGTGATGGAGTACACGTTCGTGTACTCCATACTATTTCAATTTACCCCTAGATACATGTTGATTCATGCGTAGCCATCTCTGCCATGTTGTACGTGTCGTGTTCTGAGGCTGTGTAGATCATTCTGTGTCTGTGTACTTCTCAAAATGCATGCCGATCTTCAGGGAAATTCCAAGACACTATGTGGATAGGGTCACACACCATGTAATTCCACTCTTACCCTTGAAACCATAGACTCCACCACCAGTACTACAAAGCGTGTTCTTCGGAAGTACACGCTCTGTATTCTAGAAATTTCTAGAAATGCGGACCTCCGCCGTTGTGCCTCCAGTGATGTCCCGTTCGTCGATCCGGTCATTCGATCACAATGGAACACGTGAGTTTTGGTCTCCCCGACACCAAGAATCCACTTCCATTGTTTTTGGACATTCAATTGGCTCCAAAAACATGTTTTTATCTTCCCACATGAAGAATGCTCCAAGAACGACCTCTTCTAATTTGAGCTGATTCATATTTTTTCATGGCCGTTGTACCTATATAGGGTCGTTGCGATGTCGGATCTCCGGTTTGGGATCGTTTCTTTTTAGGACGGGTGCGCAGTGATCTGTTTTTCGTCGCCCCACAAAGAAATCGAATAACACAAAGAACACGTGAGAATAAAAGGGGGAAGGAAAATTAATCGAAAAAATTTAGGAATGAACCTCCACCATCGTTCATCAAGGGGTTGATATTCTCCCATTAATAGACATAAACAGAGCATAAATCAACAACAATTAAACATGGATCAATCCCTCTAACCAACTCAATAAAACCCTCCCATAAGAACACACGAATCTGTAGATCAACTTGTTTGTTGTTGATCCGCGTTTGTCGTTAGAATCAAAAATAGGGAAAATAAAATTAAATAACAAACCCCTACCTCAAAAAGGTATTGATCACCGAAGAAGAGGTCATGCTACTGTCATTGTCGAGATCCCCCAACCTTGTTGGCGCAATAATTCGCAGCTTCGATCTGTCGTCGTTTGTCACCGAGAGTTTTCTCCAGAGACTATCTCAATCTCTCGACAATGATAGACGTTCGATTATACCAATAAAAAGGAAAACGTATTTCACATTCCAAAATAAGTTGTGGTATTAATGAGGCCAACTTTCCATTCTTGATTCATTATGATGTACTATTTAATTAAGGAAACAGCTGCCTCGTTGTCGCACTACAACGGATGTTTTGATAAAAGAAATAAAATAAACTTGAGAATTTATTTTATTTTCTTTTACATAAAACGTCTGAAAAATTAACATTTTCCCTCGACATGAACCCATTGAGGTTATGATCATTCTTAGGTAAAGTCGTCATCTCAGATGCAATGGTGCCGTCATATTTTTAATCCGGGTATCCGTTTGGAAATCACCACAGCCACGCACAGGTGTTGACTCACTTAACGTAAAAAAAGTTCAAACCACCATTTCGGGCTCACTAGGCCTTAGAATGATGTGATGTCTATGCACCTAGTCTCGAAATAATTCCATAAAATATATAAAAATAATACACAGAAAATCTGATACATTACACGCCAGTCTCCATGGATCGAATCACAAAAATAGAAAAAGAATAAGGATAGTCCTGGAACCAAAAATGAGGACCATAATAGGTTGATTATAAGTAATTAAATTAATTAGCAAGAAGTTAATTTTTGGGTGTTCTTTCTTAATTGATATTCTTGATCACGTTCAGATGTGATTCAGCATTGTGTCGTAGAAGCAAAATGTCGACTTCCTCTAGCGGTGATCCACACGTGCACCATGTATCTCTTAACGTCACCAAGGGATTCTCCAGGTGCTAGTGTGGAGAAACATTTTCTTGCGTTGTCCGGTTTAGATCATTTTAATCTGATAGAGGAGGATCTCTCTCGGTCTTGAGATCATTCTTTGAGGAAGGAGTTCTCTTGACCTTGAGGAAATTATCGAGGATTTTTGTGCACAATGATTCTTTAGAAAAGAGTTGGGGTTGTGATAATATTTATAATTGGGTTTGATGTTTTATAGCTATGACAATAAATAAACATGTTACACATTTTATTTATTTTATTAACTCTTTTGAAAACCCCATGTCGAATCATTAATTCCTTGACATGCACCCACACTTATTATAATAAATATCCTTTAATAAAATGATATTTCCTCAAAATCCTGACTGGAAAAACTACACGGTGTGTAATCATAAATAAATGATGTGTACTTTCTTTTCATTGAAAACTACACGGTGTGTACATTCAATGTACACGGCGTGTATATATTGTTTTCATTTTTTCATTTCCTTTCCAAAATGAAAACTATATGACGTGAAATCTTTAATACACAACGTGTACTTGTTTTCAAAATAAAAACTACACAGCGTGTAATCATTAATACACGATGTGTACTTGTTTTCATTTTATTCATCGTCCAACATTAAAATGATTTAGTCTTACTTTAATAATTATTAAACCATGTATGGGAATATTCTTTATTCTACCTGAGATACTTGAATACATTTAGTGTGTAACCCTCTAGGCCTCTTTTTCGTTGGCATTAGGCGGGCTTGCCTAAAGTCCAAGATTACAGTCTAGTAATGGGTCAAGGCACCCATGAGAAAGAAGTTGACGCTGCATTGAAGTGTCACCTCACATGAACGATTACCATGTTATTTAATCCCTTTGTCTCGATATCTCATCAGGCAGGTTTCATGGCAGTGTCATAAACCTATATGCTTGATCTGCCATTCGTTGACTTCAAAAAATAAACTCATCGTTACACCATAGAAATGGGATTTGGGCGACAGTTCTATTTCAATCAAAGGACGTTAGATATTTACTTCCATAAAAATGGAATGTATGAATCCTTACTCGAATTATCCATTAACAACATGTCATTCGTGACGCACCTAATGTATCCTATATCCCGCCAACTGTCTTCATGACAGTTTTCATCAGCAAATCTTGGTGTGTGAGTCATGACATGAGTTACTGATAATATTTTTGTCAAAGGACCATTACACACGCTCATATATTTTAATGTCCGATGACACCTAGACATGCAGAATTACTACTGGTGGGTCTGTTCTCATAATCTCAAATCTTGGAGATTACCAAGTGCGAACTCCACGAGAGAGAGTCTCGTCTTCTTAAGAGTACTCACACATGATGGTTTGTATACTATGTGTCCTATCATAGTATGTCATCCAACCGTAGAACTTTATTTAAGAATATTTTTATAGAATTTCAAGTTTATTATCATAGAAGGGATCTCACATGACCTTATTAATTCAACAAATATTCCAAGACATCATTATATTATAGTCATGCAGAATAATGAACAGTAAGTGTGCATTCATGTTATCAATGTACAACAGTTGGTTCTTAGGAAACCGACTCTAACAAACTCCCACTTGGACTAGATCCAATTTCCTATGACTTTTAGTCAGCTAGACTTCATATGATGATCATTTTTCTACTGAGTTAAGGCTTTTTCCAAGGGGTCCACCAGGTTGTCTTCCATGGAAATACTGCTCACTGCAACTTCACCTTTCTGAGAAAAATCCCTCAAGAGATGATTCTTCTAAAGTATGTGATGTTTCCGCTGATGTGACCTTTACTCTTTTTCAAGTGCCACCGCTGCAGTATATTCACAATTGATTGAGATAGGATATTTACTACTAGGTACTACATCTAGATCATGGATGAATCATCGCATCGATAATTCTTCTTTAGCTACCTCAGACGCTGAAATATACTCAGACTCTACTGTAGAATCTACCACCACACTTTTCTTTGAGATCTTCCAGCTCACTGTACCACCATTCAAACTAAAGATGTATCTAGTCTGCGACTTCTTGTCATCTTGATTAGTCTGGAAACTGGAATCTACATGTCCTCGGATGAATAGTTCCTCATCTCCTCCATAAACTAGGAACATATCATTAGTACACTTTAGATACTTAAGGATAGTATTTACTGCCATCTAATGGAAGTATTATGGATTAGCTTGATATCTATTTGCCATACTTAATGCGTAAGAAAGATCTAGCCTCATACATAGCATAGCATACATGACTGATCCAATCACGGATGCGTAAGGGATCCTTGCCATTTTATTTCATTCCTCATGTGTTTGAGGACTCATTTTCTTGGAAAGATGAATTTCATATGACACTAGAAACAATCCCCTCTTGGAATATTCTATACAAAATCTCTTCAGTATCTTGACAATGTGTGTACTTTGACTCAGGCCCATCATTCTCTTGGATCTATCATGATGGATCTTGATCCCATGAATAATTTTTGCCTTGAATAAGTCTTCCATAGAGAAGCATTTATCCAACCACGCCTTAACTGACTGTCAGATAGGTACTTCGTTTCCAATTGGTAATATTTTATTAACATATACTATTCGTAAAAGTACATCACTTTTACTAAACCTCTTGTTGACAAAAGTATCACCTTCGTTCTTAACAAATCCAAATTCAGTTATGGCTTCATCAAAATGAATGTTCAATGACCTTGATTCTTTCATTAATCTATAAAAGGATTTTTGCAACTTGTATACCTTGTTGGAATACTTTAGAGTCACAAACCCTTTAAGTTGTGTCATGTAGACATCTTCCTGGAGGTTCCTGGTAAGGAATTCAGTTTTGACATCCATTTTACAAATTTCATAGTCATGGTAAGCGACAATGGCCAATAGGATTCTGTTGGATTTCAGCATCACAACCAGTGAAAAGGTTTTATGATAGTCAAATTCTTGATACTGTCTAAAATCTTTTGCAACCAGTCGTGCTTTATAGGTGTTGACTTGTCCCACCGTGTCCAGTTTCTTCTTGAATACCCACTTATTACTAATAGGATTTACATCAACTAAAGGATCTACCAAAATCTAGACTTGGTTTTGGTACATGGAATCCATTTCAGAATTCATGGCTTCTTTCCACTTGGAAACATCTATGCCTTCAACTGCTTCTTCGTAGGTAAGAGGATCATCATTGTCAACTAATAATGAGTCACCATCCTCGGTGACAGGAAAACCATATCGTTCTGGTTCTCTCACCTCTCTCGTGCTCCTACGTAGTTCTTGTGTGTCTGGAACATATTGTTCTTTCACGGTGGTTTGTGTAATTTGTTCACGTATCATCTCCTCTGTATCTTGAGCCCTGACTTCATCGAATTCTATCTCACTCCCACTATCTCTTTTGGAGATGTGCTCCCTCTTAAGGAATATGGCGTGTCTTTCCACTGTAACCTTATTATCTGAGGGGTTGTATAGGTAATATCCCCTTGTTTTTTGGGATATCCTCTGAAGATACACTTTGTGACTTGGGGTGGATGTTTGATACCTGAAGAGGCCTTAACAAATGATGCGCTACCCCACACATGTAAATTCGATAACATGGCTATGCGTCCACTCCATAACTCATATGGAATACCATTTATCGATTTAGTTGGTACTTGGTTTAGTATGTGTGTTGTTGTTTGTAATGAATATCCCCAAAAAGATAATGGAAGATATGGGTGACTCATCATTGATCTCACCATGTCCAGCAGGGTGTGGTTCCTCCTTTCACTTACACCATTCCACTGAGGTGTATAAGGAGTAGTGAGTTGATATAGAATCCCAAACTCATGTAAGAAATCAATGATGTCCTGATTAAGATATTCCCCTCCTCTATCTGAGCGGAGTTTCTTAATATTCCTACCAAGATTGTTCACAACTTCATTCTTGTATTATTTGAACTGATCAAAATAATATGACTTATACCTCATTCTGTGAATAGATCCATATCTACTAAAATCATCAGTAAAAGTTATGAAGCACAAGAACCCACCCCTTGCTTCAACTGGAAATGGTCCACACACATCTGTGTGAACTAATTCTAGAAGCTCTTTATCCCTTTCACCTTTCCCACAAAATGGGCCTTTGGTCATTTTTCCTTGTAGACACGCATGACATACACCAAATGGTTTTAGTTCGAAAGAATCTAAATACACATATTGATGTAATTTTTTCAAAAATTTCTCATTAGCATGACCTAGCCGGTGATGCCAAAGTTGGGTGTGGTATGATTCATGTGAATTAACATTGTCATTGATTGCCATTACTTGTTTAGTGTAGTCTAACACATAATGGTCATTATATAAATGTTCCCTACCAAAAAAAATTCTATCTTTATAAAAGTAGCAACATTCATTTCCAAATTGGAAGATGAATCCATCAGTATCTAATATGGATATGAAACTAATGTTTTTGGTTATAGAGGGTACATAATAACATCTTTTCAATACCAAGACCATCCCAGTAGGCAATGTGAAGTGGTATTCTCTAAAAGCTACAACAGTTAGCCTGGCTCCGTTGGTTTTTCACAGATCCACCTCACCTCGATCAATCATTCTGAATCTACTTGGTTCCTGTATGTGGATACAGATGTGAGCACCACAAGCAGTATATAATACACAACTAGTAGAAATAGATAGATTTCATTTGAGATAATAGACACACCTGATGCTTCCCCTTGCTTCCTTGGCGGGGTGTAGTTTTTCTTCCATTTTCCCTTCTTTCCACATGAGAAACAAACAACCTCATGTTATCTTGCATTTCCTTTTATCTTCTTTTTCTTGGAAGGCCTTGAAGAAGTTTTGGGATTAAATCTCTTCAACTTCTTTTTTATTTTATTCACCGTAAGGATAGAAGGATTTTCACGCTTCATATCAATGTTCACTTGGTGAATGAGGATAAAGAGATCAGATAGAGACTTATCAATGTTTTTCTTGTTGAAATTTACAACAAATTCAGAGAAGATCTGGGGGAGTGATGAAAGAATGAGGTCGATAACCAGTTTTTCAGGGATTTTAAACCCTATAACCTCCAAGAGATCAATGTAGCCAATGAGCTTGACTACATGAGGCCCAGCTGGGGAACCCTATCCAAGCTTGCTCTGGAATAGAGCCTTTAAGATCTCAAAACTTTCATGTCTTCCTCTATCCTGGTATAGACCACAGAGTTTATCGAGCATACTATAGTCATTCATGTCTTCATGAGACGTCACGAGATCACCAGACATTGATGAAAACATCAAACATTGAACGACGAGTGAATTGTTCAAATGTTTATCATAGGCCAGGAAATCTTCATCACTCGCCACTTGGGAAAGTGAATCAGGAAGTGAGGAATCCAGCAAGTAAAAATTTCATTCATGGCGTAGGATAACCCAAATGTGCCTAAACCATTCCTGAAAGTTACTGCCGATGAGGATATTGTCTTTATCCAGAATTGATCACAGAGAAAATACGGTTGACGAGTCTGTCATATTGATTCTACAAATTAAAAGATCAGATTTATCAGTACCTTTTGATTACATTTTGTGAAAAATAATACATGAATTTATTTATTCACCAACTATTTTATCAAGTCCCAATGGCCCTCACCATTGAAATTGGAATGTCAAGTTTCCATGATATTCTAGTGTCAAGGATCCTATTCCCCTTCGCATTGCCCCAACAAGGGTTGGTCAATCTATTTGATGGTATTTAGGAAGGCAACTCTATTCCAAATGTGAGCATACAGTTCCTTGATTTGTTGAGTGGACTCCCCAATCCTAAAATCATGACTTGGATTTCCTCAACACTTGCCTCCATTTTACAACAAGTCTAGCAAGGGTTGCCCCTCTTGATGTAAAATGGTTAAGTCAACCCGAAACATTCATAATAACTTCCTTTATAAAAGTAAGTGTCCCAATAAGGGTTGGTCAAACACATAGTTTTATTGAGTATTTACCTTAATCAGGTAACATAAGGCTTGGTCTAACCTAAAATGATATTTGAGGGATTTTGTACTTTATGCCTAGTCTGGAATTATCACATGCTTGTTAATATTAGGTGATGCTTGCTTAAGTGGTTAATAATGTTTTTATAATGTTTACACATAGTCTGGTTTTTATTTTATTCCATCTTCACATGCTTATTTATTTCATTAATTATGTGATCGTGACAACACATACCTAATAAATAAACCATGAAATCAGACATAAATAAAATAAGATAGAATGATCATGATATCATATTTGTTAGCTTATCTAGAGGATTTGATAAGATAACCTTGGCCTAGGGAAAAAACCATGAACCTGATGGTTTGTGTTTTTCATCTCCCACCTGTCCACCTTTGTATATTCTTGGGTCGGTTTCACCTCAGCTTTGGGTTTTGAACCATATCCTCTAACTTGTGAGATCCTCCATTACATGGGGTTTACATTAAATAAACCATGGGAACACAGTCCCCACATATTATTGGAAGAAGGCTCGCATGACCACAAATTTAAATTAAAAAAAATTAAATGAAACCATACACACACCAAGGGTCTTTGGTCTTTCTCATGATCTTCCATAGCATGCAACAACATTTGGGCATATTTAGAATTCAAATTCTTTCAATCGATCTCTCATTTAAGATAAGTTACACTTGAAGTCAATAAATTATGATCTTATTTAAATTCATTTATGAATTTCCTTGGGATTCTTCTCATCCATATTCCTTGTATAGGTCTTCGTACTTTGGAGGAAACCTGGTGAAATTATGTTTTCGGAAAGTACACAACATGTAGGATATATTAAACTATGTGTACTTTTTCACCCTTTATCTAAAGTACACACGGGGGATTTCACGTGTTTTCTATAATTTGGAAATTTTGGAGTACATGTTATGTAGATTAATCTAACACGGTGTGTACTTCCTTATTATATGGTTACCAGCCTGGAAATCCTTTGTACGTGGTACATGGATTCTCCTGGTAAACAGTTTCACCTAGGTTGGATTGGACTACGCCATATGTTGATTCAACATACACGTTGTGTATTCCAGTTTCCATGCACCATTCAATTCTGGTCAACATGGTGTAATAAATACTTAGGCATGCACAATTCACACGGCGTGGTCTGGCGGACCAGTACTGGTTCATTGAACCTAAGTACACAACATGCAGTTTTCACTACATGTCATGTATTCTTGTGTTGTAAAGATAGAAAGAGCAGCTCCTCTGTATGTATTCCTCCATTTTATGTGAATCAAAATTAAAATTAAAAATTTGTTTCTATGATGTGAATCGAGAAACGAAGGAGGAAGAACAGATCCGATTCATTCATTTTTATAGAATGACTTATCTTGAATTGAATCAAATATAAATTCTTAAATAATCTACGAAAATTAAATAACTATAATCAACATTGTAACCACTATTTGATACCATTTTAAGGTTACAGACATAGTGGAAGCTTGTGGGTGGATGTGCCCACTTGGATTTTTTTCATTAGCAATGATCATTTTGGGATCAATACAATGATAAACACCAGTCTCCACGGATCGAATCATAGAAATAGAAAAAAAGAAGGATAGTCCTATAACCCCAAATAAGGACCATCACAGGTTGATTATAATTAATTTAATTAATTTACAAGAAGTACCTTTTTCGGTGTTCTTTCTTCGTTGAGATTATTGATCACGTTATGATGTGATTCTTCTCTGCGTCACAGAAGCCAAGTGAATACTTCCTCTAGCTGTGATCCACACATGCACCACATATCTCTTGATGTCGCCAAAAGATTCTCCAAGTGCTAGCATGGAGAAAACCATTGCTTGTGTTTTCTTCCTTAGATTGTTTTAATCTGATGGAGGAGGATCTCTCTCAGCCTTGAGAACATTCTTGGAAGAAGTAGTTCTCTTGGCCTTGAGGTAATTCTCCAGAATTATTGTGCACAACAATTCTTTGGAAAAGAGTTGGGGCTGTGAGGATATTTATAATTGGGATTGAGGTTGTAGAGTTATGACAATAAATAAACGTGTTATGAATTTTATTTGTTTTATTAACTCTTTTTAAAACCCCATGTTGAATAATTAATTCCTTGACATGTTCCAACACTGATTATAATAAATATCATTTAATAAAATGATATTTCCTCAAAATCCCGACTGGAAAAACTACACATTGGGTAATCATAAATACATAGTGTGTACTTGTTTTTCATTGAAAACTACACGGCGTGTACATTCAATGTATAGGGTATGTTTATCTTGTTTTCATTTTTTTCATTTCCTTTCCAAAATGAAAACTACACTGCGTGTAATCATTAATACACGGCTTGTACTTGTTTGTATTTTATTTTTCCTCCAACGTTAATATGATTTAGGCTTCCTTGAATAATTATTAAACCACGTATGAGAATAATCTTTATTCTAATTGAGATACTTGAATACACTTAGTGTGTGACCCTGTAGGCCTCTTTCTCGTTGGCATTAGGCGGGCTTACCTAAAGTCCAAGATTACTGTCTAGAAACGGGTCAAGGCACCCAAGAGAAAGAAGTTGATGCTGCATTGACATGTCACCTCATATGACCGCATACCATGTAATTTATTCTCTTTGTCTTAATATCTCATCAATCTGGTTTCATGCTAGTGTCATAAACCTATATGCTTGATCTATCATTCTTTGACTTTCAGAAATAAACTCGTTGTTACACCGTAGCGATGGAATTTGGGTGAAAGTTCTATTTAAATCAAAGGGAATGAGTGATTTAATTCCATGAACATGGAAGGGAAAAATCATTCCTCGACTTATCCATTGACAACATGTCATTCGTGACACACCAAACGTACCTTATTTCTTGTCAACTGTCTTCGTGATGGTTTTCGTCTACAAATCTAAGTGTTCGAGTCATGACATGAGTTAATGATAATCTTCAAGTCTAATTACCATTACACATGTTCATAGATAGTAATGTTCTATGACACCAAGACATGTAAAATTACTTATGGCGGGTCTGTTCTCATAATCTCTTATATTGAAGATTACCAAGTGTGAACATCATGAGAGAGAGTCTCGTCTTCTTATGAGTACTCGCAAATTACAGTCTGTATACTATGTGTCTTATCATAGTATGTCATACAACCGTAGAACATTATTTAAGAATATTGTTATAGCATTTCAATGTTCTCATCATAGACGTTATATACCATGACCTTATTAATGCAACAAATATTCCAAGACATCATTATATAATAGTTATGTAGAACAATGAAAAATAAGGTACAATCAAGTAATCAAAGAACAAAAAGATGGTTCTTAGGACACTAACTCTAACAGGGTTTTCTTAAAAACATTTTCTAAATCATTTTGAGTACCAAGGAGTGAAAAAATGAAATTAATACTTGAAAAATGTCATGAATAACCAAAGTAAAATAAAATTAAAGGAATTATAAATTTATGATCAATTAAGTTACTCTAATAAAAATTCATGTATAAATAATCCTGAAGAAAATTGAATTGTGACATAAATCCCAAAAACGATTACAATTATGGAGTGAGAATCTTTTACTGAGTAGATTATGTGTATCAAATATATATCCACATAAATAAGTATAAATATGATAACAAATAGTAATATGTTATTATAAAAATAATAATATAATATTAAAAATAATGAGAAAGTAATATAATTCAATGAAAGGAGTAGGGTTATGAAATTCTTTTCCACTTTCGTAACGTTTAACACAAATTCCCTTAGAGTAAATAATTAAAATTGAAACTCAAAGTAACATGAATATTAAATGAATCATGATATTATATGAAAAAATTTAATTATGTGCATAATATATAAGAAATTAGGTGGAAAAACATAATTTGGTTATTTCAATAGAAAGTTAACAATCCCAAAATAAAGTGAGATTGTAAAGATAATCATTAAAAATGTTATTGAAGAGAATAATCATTAAATGTTCCAATGTGTCCCAAACAACTTTGAAACATTTTAATCATAATATAAATGATGTAAATTAAACATAAAATATCATGATAATAATTATATTCATGATATAACATGTCCAAGGGAAGTATGATCACCATATAAATGAAACTATGTGCATAAAAATAAATAAGTCTCAATCAAATGTAAATTGAGATGAAATACCTTAATGTGCACTGAATTTCATTTGAATTCCTTAAAAATTCATGTATATGGGATTATATAGTTTTAATAACTAATTAAATAAACATATTCATGTTTATAATATCATGTATTTTATTCTTATAATTTCTTGTTACCAATTTGATAACAATAATTCATTGTTTTCATTACTTCAGGTGTTAATTGTCGAGTTTTTATAATATGTTTCACCTTGTTATTTGTTGTTACAATCATGGATTCATCATATTCATAATTTAAACCAATATTTCAAAATATTATATATTCATTATATGTTTAATATTAATAATCTTTAAAATTGGGAGATAACAAATGTAATGCATTATTCATGGAGATTGTAAAATGTATGTACTCATGAAGGCTACATTCATTTCATTTTCATATTAATTGAATGGAAATAAAATTATATATATGTATATTATAATTAAATTATGATATATATTTCATATATATTATATATTTTTCTTAAAACCATCTTTTATATGTTCCATGTATACTGTGAACGAATCACATAACTTTGAGGAGGCGGTAGTGCACACTTCCACAAATGATGTTATCGTATTCCCACAAAATAGAGAGCATATAGGTATGAATTATAAAAGAAATTAATAAGTATAAATACATTATAAATATTATATATAACATATATAAATTGTGTTTCAATCATAATTACATACCATGAAATATGGTAAAGTAAAAAATGAGCAATCATTGTTTCACGGGGCAGTAGTCCGCCCTACATATAAACAGTATGTTCGCTATCCATTATATTGATTTTTTTGAGTGTATGTATAAACATATAATAAAAAAATTATAGTATATTTAGGATAAATTTTTTATATAATCATTGAATAAGAATATTTTAATGGGGTGGATAATTGAAAAAAAAATTGAAGAGCTTAAGGAAAGATGTTACCACTTCTTTTGGTAACTCCTTTTGGTTTTAACCAAAGGGATTACTTGGATGAATTTCACCTCAATTAGAAGATTATAGGATGTGGTAAGGTATTTTTAGGGTTTATTAGGGAATATATTTTTCAATCCAATGTATTTTGAAAGGTTTGAGGAAGTGTATGGAGACGAGACCTTTTTATTGCAGAGGAGGAGTGGTACTCTTGTATGTTTAGGAAAAAGAATTTCACCAACATTTTTATAAGTTAAATCAGATATTTTAATGGTAAAAATTATAGAAATGGGATTAAGGGGTCTATATATTACAATTAAATATATTTTGGAAAAGTTTCTAGGTCATTTGGGCCCTTATATTTAATTTTTAGTCCCTTTTTATGCTTAATTTCACCTTAATCGTTGTAATTAATTTTAATTACACTCACTAATATTTTTGATCAAAACCAATGTTAATCTTATTATAAATTATAAATTATTTTTATTAAAAATATTGAATCCATTTTTCCAAATCTCAATTATAGAATTGGTAGAAATTAATTTAAACTTAATCCCGTAGTCTAGACAATAATGTGCATTTTAAAGTCAAAATGTCTAAAATATTTCTAATATTTTTATCCAATATTAAAGTTAAATTGATTATAATGAACTAAATTGGATTAATTGATAAAAAAAATTAGTTTAACTAATCTTAAAAAAATATAATTTAACCTTATAATCAATTTATAGGAAAATAAATTTTGAATTTAAATTCAGTATTTTTCAGTATTCATTAAATATGAAACATCAATGAAAAATACCATAAATTCAACCTAAGATAATTTTTATGTTTATATTTCAAATATAGAGTTTTTTTATGTATATTATTTATAAATGTTCAAAAAATTGGATTTAAAATAGGTTCTCCATTGAATGGAGATAAAACTACCATTATAACAATATAATATTTAATGTGTAATATTGGGTTTATTATTATCTTATGTATATAAAATATGTTGGATGAATATAAAAATAAATTATTGAATATAATATATATATATATATATATATATAAATTAAATAAATATCAGTCACTAATTGTAATTAATTTAATTCATTATTATAAAACTGAGTTCTAAGCATATAAATAGTCTTCTATAAATATATTCTTTTATATTCAACTGGTTCTTGTATTCATTCATAATTAATTATTCACAAATGATTTCATTTAATAATTTTATAAACCATATATATTTATAATTAGTTAATAATATTTATAACCTCTAATTTAAGGGATATGTTATATATTATTGTATTAAATAATAATATTTTTACAATATATTGTTTGGTAAAGCATAGTCTTGCATGTAACGCACGCCATTAAAGAAACTAGTTATTTCCTATGAAATATTCTAACAGAGTGTCACATGCATTGAAAGCTATAAATATATTTAATTTATTAAAAATAGTAAATATATTATAAATTCTTTGGATATTATACTCGTTTATGTTCATGGTGTTATGTGTATACACGCTATCAGATACAATGTTCCTACTTTATATTTTTAATGTGTTACATTCTCCCCACATTAATTGAATTGTGTCCTCACAATTTAAACTCAATCTTGGTAATATATTTTTTGATATTTCCAATTTTTAAATCCCACATCATGAGAAGGGTTTGTAAAACATCCTCTAAAAAGAGAGAATGGGAAGTGAAAAGCTCACATTGAGTAACAAATAACTAGGTCACTAAGTAAGTGATCATTCGTGTCAATAAGATATACAAACTTAAGGGGAAAACATGTATATCTTTATAGAGTTACTGAGGTCATCAATAAAAAAAAGTGAGTGATCAATGGATAGATGAGGGTTTCAAATCACTAAATATATGATTATTTAGAAGACCATCAGTTCGACAAAAAATAAGGTGTTTGGAAAACATTTTATTTCTATGTCATTTTACTAATGTTGGGTAATTATTTTACTATATAATAATATAAGTAAATATAGTTTCATGATATATTTATAAAACACAATTAAATCCTTTGTTTGTGCTTCGATCAATTTATAATTCATCCATTAATTTATGAAATGGATATCCTTAAATTAACTTCGAAGCCTAAAGCCTTAAAATAAACTTTTAACAGATCATAAGTCCCATAAAAGAGTGAAATGTTAATCTATTTGACTCTAACTATTATCCAAATCTAATATGGTTAATACATTAATATCCAAACCTAAAAAGTAACACTTCCAATTCATCATTAATATTCATTCATCATATTATTTAACCAAAAACAATGAAATATTAACGATGGAATTTCTTAGGTCAGTGGTTGGCATGAAACCCTTATCATTCTTTAGTCATGGATTCAAGTCTTATGGTCTTTCAGGACATGATTTGTTATCATGCGATATACATATTGTCCTTTTTTAATACAAATTAATATAATTTAAAAAATAAATAATATGGACATCCTTGAAATTTAATCATTTAATAGAATAAAATTTTAAATACAACCCTTATACATAAATACTTTCTCTTTTTATTTCCATATAGGTCCTTCTTTAGTCCATGGATTATCAACTGTATCATTTCTAGGATTTCTAAATCATAATATATTTTTTTCAATCTAAAACCCATTATGTTTAACCTATGTCATTCATTTTCATTACCTATTCCAATCCTTTAAAATGGTTTGTAAATAAAATTTTAATTATCCTAAGAATATCCCTTGGGATTGTCAAACTAGGTTCATAGTAAGGTCCATTTTCATGTACTAGGTTGCGTCGAGTCAGTCTCGACACACCTTATCAGAGGTTTAACTCCTGGGTACATCTATACTAGAACCACAGCCACTTGTAGTATCCATACAGGGTTGTATTTCTAGGAATACCTACATAGGCTCAACCTTATAAAAATTCTAGGTTGTTCTTCTATATTGATTCTCAAATTATTTCTTATGTTCATGTTCTTTAATCTATGTTTCCCTTAATATAGTACCCAAGTTTTCTACTAAACTTCCTTGGATACTAACTATATAGACCCAACCCCAGAGATCATGGAGTTGATGTCTACTACCATTACATTGACATGATTAAAAGTGATCAAATCCCGAAGACCAATGAGTTTATTAGTATTGGTTAACTAGATACATAAATGAGTTATTTATTAAAAATGAATACACTAATTACAACTTAATTTTTATATTTCAAGGTTAAATTTATTACATATAGTAATTCCATGAATATATTTCATAATACACATCATGGATTATTGGGGAAAGAAACATACTAAGGGTGAGATCAAATTCTTATTAAGGGAAAAATATTGTGTAATAAATAACGAATCAATGGGAATAAAAATTATAGAATGGTAAATAAATAAGCACACTTACCATGTAATCAAAAATCATATAAGGAAGTGCATAAATAATATGGAAAGGTAATGACTGGAAACAAATTCCATTCAATTAACAACATATGTAAAAAATAAAAATGTAAATCTATCAAATAGAAACACCTTCCATTTAACAAATGAATTGAAAATGAAATGTATCCAAATATATGTCGATGAAAAATATAATTGGTGAATAATAACTAAAACTATATGAGGAAAATTATTAATTATTGGATGTCATTCCTAATGAACATGAAACCCAATTTCATAAAGACATTTCACAAAATGGCTTAAAAATATATGTAGAAACCTAATTAATTTGAGAAACTCATTTGTCTCATGAGAACATGTTAATGCATCCAATGGATATATAAAGACAGGGCCCCAACCATCATTAACCATCCAATGAATTCCTCATATAAAATATTCAAAACAAATAATATACCTTATCAAATATTTGTATTGAATAAATAATATGGAATTATTAATATTTCTCCAGACAATTAATTAACTATCAAAGTAAACCCATTGGGAACAAGTGCTATAGCAGGACTGTAGCAACGGAGGAACTGTAGAAACAGCGGTCACTGTAGTGGCGGCATGTCACTATAGCGGCGGCAGGTCACTGTAGCAGCGGCAGAGTTCTGTAGCAGCGTTGGGTACTATGCAGTGCTGTAGCAGCGTGGGTACTATAGTAGTATTATTCACAGAATGGGATTTGGGCCAAAAAATTGGGCCTACGGGCCATGTAATGGGATAAATGCCCACTGGGCCTTCAGGATATGTAATGGGTCTCCCTCTACCCAGTTAAAGAGGTATTTGCTTTGATTTAATAATAAATGCGGCTTCGGCCCAAACCTTTAAAAACCATATGAAAAATTGTATATGGTTTATAAAATAAACATATCCATGATAAATGATCTGTATAGTTAGGGTAAATTAAATTTTCAATGACTATAAAACCTTTGAATATTTCAAGGGGATGAAAATCAAATAAGAAACTGAATGTCAATACTATCCTAGTCCAAAATAATCATAAACCATCCAGAGGAAGAATAAGTATGATATCAATAAATTTTATCCCAATAAGAGTAAATATAAGGGGTTTTGTTGATGATGAACATAAATACTATAAAAATATCTATTAAAAATATTCTTAAGGAAAATATCCTTTTGTTTGGAAAGCATTTTTGAAAATCCATTTCTTCGGGAATTACATTTGAAAAGGTTTTCTTCAAAAAAATAACCTTTTAAAACTTCAAAGGAATATTAAAAAAATGAAAGTGGGTAAATCAATGCATGTCATATTAGGTAAAAAATAATATTCCCCTTGCCCAGTAAAAAGGTTATAAAAATGAATTGTTCAGAAAGTGATAAGAAGATTCTTTTGAAAACATTGGTAAAAGACCAAAAGGGTAAAATGCCTTTATAAATAATTTTTAAAAGGTTAAAATCCAATTTGAAAACATTTTAATAAAACATTTTTTTAGAAGAAAATAGGTTCTCTAACTAAAGAAAGAAATGAAGTCATATTTTCTAAAAATCAATTCCTAATACATTTTGAGTACCAAAGTGTGGTAAAATGGTAATAATACATGAAAAAAGTCATGAATTACCAAAGTAGGAGAAAATTAAAGTGTTTATTAAATTATGGTCAAATAATTTCCCCTAACATAAATTTAGTTGTAAAAAATCCAAAATAATATTGGATTTTGAAGTAAACCCTTGAAGATATTATAGATATTGAAGTGAGAATCAATCAATGATTAGATTATTTATATAAATTATAAATACACATAAAGAAGTGGAAATACATCAATAGATATTAAAGGGTGGTTATAAAAACAATCCTAGAATATTAATGACAACGATTAAGTAGTATAACCCAATGAAAAAATGTTGGGTTATGAAATTATTTTCCACTTGGGTAACTTTTAACTCTAATCACCTTAAGAGAAATAATTCATGTTGAAACTCAAAATACAGTGAAGAATGAATGAATCATGATATTATATGAAAAAAATGTAGAATGTCGGTAATATATAAAAAATTATAAGCACAAAAATAAAGTAACGGTTTCATGAGAAACTTAATGATAATAAAAGTATTTGAGATTGAAATGATTATCATAAAAAATGTTCATCAAGAGAATAAACATTAAATATTACAAAGTATCCCATACCACTTTGAAGAAGTTTAATCATAATCTACATGATGGAATAACATTAAATAAATCTTGTAATATTAAGTGAATAAGTATATTCATGATATAATATTTCAGTGGTTAGTATATACACCATATCAAAGAAAATTTTTGCATTATAAAAAATAAATATCTATTGAATGTAAATTGAGACTAAATCCCTTAATTATGATTTAGTTTTGGGAGAACATCCATTAAATTAGTATATAAGGGTTTTAATATTTTTAATAAATTATTAAATAACCATATTCATGGTTATAATATCATATATTATCTTATTATAATATCTTGTCCCCTATTTCAAAACAATCTTTCATTATTTTCATTGTCTCAGCTGTTAATTGTCTAGTTTTTCTAGTATGTTTTATGCTATTATTTGTTGTTCCTATCCTGGTTTCATAATATTTGGAATTTAATAAATTATTTAAATATAATATATGTTTATTATATATTTATTTATAATAATCTATAATATTTGTAGGTAATAAATGGAATACATCGTTCCTAGAGATGGTAGATAGTACATACGCATGAGCGCTACATTAATTTCATTAACATATTTAAAGAACTGAAAGAATATTATATATATTTGTATTATCATTATAGTATAATACATATGTAATATATATTACATAGGTTTATTAATACCATATTTTAAATGTTTCATTTATATTGTGAATGAATCACATCGCTTTGAGGGGGCGGTAGACCACACATCCACAAATGATATTATCATATTACCAAAAAATGAAGTGCATAAAGGAATGTGTTATAAAAAAAATAATGAAGTATAAAGATATTATAAATATTATATATAACATATATATATATATATATATATATATATTCATCATAATTCTTAACCATGAAAGGTTGTAAAGGAAGAATTAACAACCATCGTTTCGTGAGGGTGTAGTTCGTCGTACACATAAATAGTATGTGTGCTACCCATTAGATGGAAGTGTCTTTAATTTTAGGTAGAACCCTTATAATAACAATATAATAGTATATATAGGATAATTTTATTGTTATATAATCATGTAATAAGACTATTTTAGTGGTGGGTAATGGAAATAAAACTAAAGATCTTAAGGAAAGATGTTACCTCTTCATTGGATAATTCTTATTGGTTTTCACAGAACAGATTCCTTGGATATATTTCTGCCTGATGATAGGATTATATAATGAGGGTAGGTATTTTTATGATATATTTTGGACGATATTGGTCTATAAAAATTGTCTTGATATGTGTTAGGAAGTGGAGGGAGAGGATTCTTTTTTATAGTGGAGGAGTTGCACTCTTTTAAATTTTGGAAAAGTAATTTCACCCATGTTTTTTCCATTGAGAGTGGATACAATAATAGTCCCATTTTTATAAAATCGAATATTGGGTCAAAATATTTCAATAAAATTTATTTTTAAAGACTTTATAGGTCATTTGGGCTGTTATAATTATGGTTTAGTCCCTTGTTGAGTATAATTTCACCTAATCATTTTAATTAATTGTAATTTCTTTCACTAATATTTTTTGTAGAAAACTAATTTGAGCTTATTATACATTATAAATTATATGTATTAAAAAAATTTAATCCATTTTCCAAATTCAAATCATATAATTTTAATAAATTAATTTAAATTTAATCCTGTAGTCAGGACGACAATACTGTTTTTTACAGTAAAAACATCCAAAAGTTTGTTATGTTTTTATATCCAATTTCAAAGTGTATTTGAATACAATGAACAAAATTTGATTAATTTATAAATAATCTAAATAATATTTTAAAAAGTTTAAATATCATTTATCCCTACAAATAAATTTGATGAAAAGGTAGTTTTGAATTAAAATTCAGAATGTTTCACAAATCATTCTAAAATGAAACATCAAAAAACAAAAAAAAAATCAATGTAAGCTAATTTCTATGGTTATATTTCAAATATAAAGTTTATTTTTGCATAAATTATTTATTAATGTTCCAAAAATAGGATTTAAAATCGGTTCTCCCTTAAAAGATGGTAAAACTAACATTATAAAAATGTAGTATTTTATGTGAAATATTGGGTTTATTCTTATCTTATATTTATAAAATATATTGGATGAATATAAAAAAAATTATTTAATTTAATATATATATATATATATATATATTAAATTAATATCACTCACTAATTTTAATTAATTAAATTTATTATGATAAAACAACATTGTGAGCAAAATAATAGTTTTCTATAATAATATTCTGTTTATATTAAATTGTTTCTTATGTTCATTTCTAATTAATTAGTAACCAATGATTACATTTCATATTTGTATAAACCATATATTTTCATAATTTATTTGATACTACTTATAACGTCTAATTTAATATATAGGTTATATGTTATTATATTAAATAATTATATTTTGGCAATATATTATTGTTCCGTAAAACTAGGTCTTATATGTAGCATAATCCATTGAAGAAACTCACTGTTATGTGTGAGATACTCTAACTCAATGTCCCATACATTGAAATACATAAACTATTTTGAATTTATTTGAAATAATAAATATAGTACTAATTCTTAGGATATTATACTCCCTTAAGTGCTTGGTGAGGCGTGTCATACACACTATTGGATACAGTGTTCTTACTTTAGATATTCAAGGAATTATAACGTTTGTGGACTCTAATCAAGAACACAAGGAAATGGGAATAAATTGAATCTAGTTAGTGGGATGAGTGTAGCAGTTTATTTTTAAACAAGTACTTTTCTTGTATATTTATAAAAAAAATGGGGGAGTTCCTTGACTTAGGGAAGAATGCTGATAAATCTATTTGTACCTATGAGGACAATTTTACAAGACTTGTGACGTATGA
Source organism: Viscum album (assembly GCA_963277665.1). NCBI lineage: Eukaryota > Viridiplantae > Streptophyta > Magnoliopsida > Santalales > Viscaceae > Viscum > Viscum album. The sequence goes on along the minus strand of OY728155.1, from coordinate 436,688,848 downwards.
TTATACTGTTATCATTAAAATAGAAAGTAATAATTATCTATTCGTTAGTGGAATAAAATGAATTATTTTAAGGGTGTTTTTTGTAAGGAAATTTAGAAGTTAGGAAGAGATTATTTGATGTGATAAAAAAAGTAGAAATGGATATAATAGTAACATGTAAATATTTTTTTTCATAAGAACATAATTATGTAATTTAAACTATATTAAAATCCCAAAGAGATAGTAATTTTATTTTTCATTAATACTCTTTTTTAAGGGTATATAGATGAAATTTTCTTAATGGGATAGGTAAATTTTTTAATTATAGAAAGGAATGTCATCATAAAATCATATTTTAAACAAATGGGAAGAAGAAGTTCGCCAATAATAGTGCAAAAGAACCACAAAATGCACCACCCACACTCCATTTTTTAAAATTAAAGAAGTATAGGTATTGAGAAAACTATTACTCAAACATGAAGTTTAATGGTGATGATTTATGTCGGCAACCTTTTCAACCCGGATAAAAAGGAAAATCCCATGTGATCATTATTGTCAGGGGTAAAATAATGATGTGGTGAAAGGTACAATTTCTATCCACTCTATAATTTCTAATATATTATTTTATTCTGGATCTACCTACTCATTCATTTCTAAATAATCTTTTAAGGGTATATCAGTTTGTCCTCAAGAATTATATGATGAATTAGTAGTGAGAACCCTTAATGGTGTGATGATCACATCTCAAGTCTATAATTCTTATCTAGTTCAGGTTTGTGGGAAGGTGCTTCTTGTAAATCTCATATTCTCTCTCTATTTGAATTTGAGGTTATCTTAGTCATGGATTGGTTTTATTTAAATAAAGGCCACATAAATTTTATAGGAAGGGGTGTCATTTTTTATATTCTCAACAAACCAATGATCGTCTATTAGTGAAATAATAAATATAAACTTATAAGGGAAATAACATAAATTTTATTGGTCATGATTCCAAATAAAGGGTTTTTTATCACATAAAGTTGGAGAGAAACTCATCATTGAAGATATTCCTAATGTATGTGATTTTACTGATGCCTTTATAAAAGAATTTGGCAGTCTTCCATTGAATAGTGATGTTTATTTTTCAATATAACTCATATTAGGTGCAACATATATCTCAAATAATCAATATATAATTGCCCCAATTGAGTTTTAGTAATTGAAGAAGTCACTCTTGGAGAATCTTGACAAGGGATTCATTTTTTCAAGTGCACCACCTTAGGGTGAAATAGTTTTTTAAAAATATGTATAGATCAATGGGACTCTAAATTGATTATCAAGAACATAACAATATCATTATCAAGAACAAGTATCTCTTACCCCATATTTATGACTTGTATGATCAACTAGGAGTATATCAATACATTTCAAAGATTGAACTACATTCAGGATATCAGTAATTGAAGGTTGAGACAGAGGATCTACCCAAAAAAATAGTTCATACAGGGTATGGACACTATGAATTTATAGTGATTATATTGGGTCTTATTAATTCCATTACCATATTCATGGATTTAATGAATTCTGTCTTTAGAGATAACTTTTTTTAGTTTTTAATAGTCATTATATAAAATATTATTATATATTCAAAGAGAAATGAATATCATGAAGATCACATGAGGATTGTATTTAAGACCCTAAGGAAGGAAAAGTTGGCTGAAAATTTTATGAAGTATGAATTTTGGATAAAAAGATTCTTTTTTGTCATATAATATCAAAGAGGCTATATCATTGGATCCATCAATTACATAAGTTATTGAAAATTGGTTCTGAAAATTCACTATGAATGAGATCTATTATTTTCTTGGTTTTGTTTTATATTATTGATCAATTGTAGAGAATATTTCACATATATCTAATTCACTCACCATGTTAATTTGAATGGGTGTAAAGTTAATTTGGATAGATGTGAAGGTTCTGGAAACAATAGAAACATGGTTGGTCTAGTAAACAACTTTGAGTTTTACCAAGATCAATGATTATTCTGGGATCAATACGATGATGAACATCAGTCTCCATGGAATAGAATCAGAGATTTAGATAGAGATAGAAGAGGCCCAAAACCATTAGAGAAGATATTGCACATCATGTTTATAATTAATTTAATTAATTTCATAAAAAATATAATAATTTGATCTTCGTTATTTTATTCATTGATGATGTTGATCATCTGGAATAACCCTTACGGATTATCTTTTTATGCTTGAAAGGAACCAATCTATAATCCATCTAGTGGTGATCCACACATGCTTCGATGGCTTCCGATCGACACCACTCGTTCTCTGGGTGCTAGCACGGTGAAGAGAGTGTCTTGTGTAGGTCATTTTGATCACTTGTTCTTCAGACATGAAAAATGTCTCTCATTTTTGTGAGGGTTGGGAAAAGGATTTGAAAGAGAAATTATTTAGCTCAATAATTCTAAATTCACCAGGTGTGTACTTCGGTACATGGAACAATAGATGTATGTGTCAATTTATTTACATTGGGATTAATTTTAAAGATTCAATTGTGTAATATAAATTAAATACATTCATAATCTTAATGAAAACCCATGCTATTAATAATAATAATTCTTCATTATATATGGTGTGCCATCTTGTGCAAAACAGAATTATAAATAAAATTCGGCATCATAAAATAATTGGTAAATTATTTTAATTTATGCCAACTAGTTAAATATTTATTTAACATTTTGAAAATAATTATTTTACTACCGGACCATACTTGGTCCACTCAAACTCCACTTCCATTTATTGAACACCGAAATAAATAAATAAATAATTTAATCTCTTAAATAAATATTTTATTTAAAAACTAGTAAACAAAAATTTATTAAATGTTTCATAAAATAAATAATTATATTTTTCCCATAATCTGGTGAATAAATATATATTTAATTTATACAGTCATTTTAACTTGAAAAAAATTATTCCATTTTCTTGAGAATAATATTTATTAATTAACATAAAATACAATTTAACTAAGATCACGAGAAACACTTAGTGTGTGACCCTATAAGATTCTTTCTCATTCCCATTTGGAAGGCTTGTCTAAAGTCCAAGAGTACTATCTACCAATGGGTCAAGGCACCCAAGAGAAAGAACATAAAGTCACAACAATGAAATCCACATACGAATACTCACTATGTAATATAATCCTTGTGTCTCAATATCTCATCAAACAGGTTTCATGATGGTGTCAAAAACCTTAGTGCGTGACACGCCATTCTTTGACTACCTGAAATAGACTCGTCGTTACACCATTAACATGTAATTATACACAATGGTTCTATTTCAATCCAAGTACCAAGATATCAACTTCCATAAATGGAAGGGACAAATACTTCTTCAACATATCCATTAATAACTCGCCACTCATGATGCACCCAACATACCCTACTTCCCGCAAACTTTAAGTAGGATGGTTTTCATTAGTAAATAAATGTGCCAAAGTCATGACAAATATTGATGATAATATTAAAGTACAAGGATCATTACACATGATTAAAGATTGAAATATTTTATGACACCAAAAAATGAGAAATTCTTACAAGCGGGTTTTTCCTCATAATCTCCTTTCTTGGAGATAACCAAGTGATAACTTCATGAGAGGAAGTATCATCTTCTTACGAGTACTCTCACCTGATGGTCTACAAGCTATCATTCCCATAATATTATGTCATACAACCATATAACAATATTTAAGATTTTTTTTATAGTATTTCAATGTTATAATCATAATATGAACTTCCATGACCCCATCGATGCAACAAATACTCTTGGACATTATTACATCATTTTCATGAAGAACAATGAACAATATGTAATAAGATGTTTAATATTTAAATACATTAAGAATACATGTAATCCAAGTACAAATAGTTGGTTCTAGGACACCAAATCTTAAAAACACCCACATTGATAAGAGCTAACTACCAACGAATTTCATCCCACTAGACCTCACATGGTGATCATGTTTCTACTGAGTCAGGGCTTTCGTGAAGGGGTCTGCCACATTATCTTCCGTGGAAAAACTTCTCACTAAAACTTCACCTCTCTATGAAAAATCCATCAAGAGATGATACTTCCGAAGTATGTTCTTCGTCTGCTGATGTGACCTTTATAATAGTTGGTGTCCTCGAACCAACTAGTTTTACTTTGATTACATGGATATTTAATGTGTTATTACATATTTTTTTATTTTTATCCATGAATATGATGTAATAGTGTCCTAGAGTATTTGTTACATTTATATGGTCATGATTGTTCTCCTCTATGATGAGAACCTTGAAATTATATGTCAATATTCTTAAAAATAGTTCTGCATTTGGATGAAATACTATGATAGGACACATAGAATGTAGACCATTAGGTGAGACTACTCATAAGAAGATGGGTCTTCCTCTCATGACGTTTCCACTTGGTAATCATGAAGATAGAAGATTATGAGAACAGACCTACTAGTAGTAATTCCACATGTTTTGGTGTCATCAGATATTTCTATCTGTGAGTGTGTGTAATGATCCTTAGGCTTTAAGATTATCATTAATACGTGTCACGACTTATGCACTTTGATTTATTGACGAAAACCGTCATTCAAACAGTTTCCAGGAAGTAGAGTACATTGGGTGCATCATGAGTGGAATGTTTTTAATGGATAATCCGTGGAAGGATTTGTCCCTTCCATTTATGGAAGTTGATATCTTTGCCCTTTGATAGAAATAGAATTGTCGTGTGAAATTCCCTGGCCATGGTGTAACAATGATTTCATTTCATGTAGTCAAAGAACGATATATCAATCATAAAAGATAATGAAACAATCATGAAACTTAATTAATGAGATATTTCAACAAATGGTTTATATTACACCATGAGTGTTCGTATGTGGATTTCGTTGTTGTGTCTTTACATTCTTTCTCTTGGGTGCCTTTATCCATTGCTAGACAGTACTCTTGGACTCTAGGAAAGCCTGCCTAATGACAATGAGAAACAATCCTAGAGGGTCACACAATAAGTGTTTTTTGTGGTCTCGGTTAAATTCTATTTGAATTTAATTAATGAAATAAATATTATTCTCAAGACCGTTGAATAATTTTATTCAAGTTAAAATGATCGCATAAACAAAATAAAATATATTTATTTACTATATTGAACATTTAATAAATATTTATTTAATAGTTTGTAAATAAAATATTTATTTAAGAAAATAATTTATTTATTTATTTATTTATTCAATTTTTCCATAAATGGATATGGTGTTAGAGTGGAATAAGGTCAGTCTGGTAGTAAGATAATTATTTTCAAGACGACAAATAATTATTTAACTAGTTGGAACAAATTAAAATAACCCTACTATAATTTTGTGACACAGAGTTTAAATTATAATTCTGTTTTGCACAATTTGGCACACCATAAATAATGGCGTGGTATTATTATTAAATGCATGGGTTTTCTCTAAGTTCATGAATGTATTTAATTGTTGCTATGTGATGTTCCCAATCAGGGTCTAAGTATCACTGAGACCGGGAGGGGTGAATCAGTGATATCCTTTTCTTTTAATGTTTCCTCCTTTTTGAAACAACCTTCACCTCCTATTGAAGAGTTTCATCTCTTCTGAATACACACAACAATAGGAACACAATTTTTACATGGTTCACTACTCAAAAAGAGTATCTACATCCTTGTTATGGTACAAAAATAATCCAGTACCACATAATCCACTAGAAAACAATCATCTTATGTGCAATACAATGAGTAGGATATACTTTTACACTCATGAAGAACTTGGAAAACAATCCTAAAGAGTTTTTTCACCCTCTTAGCACAAATAGGGAATTATAGTATTTCAGTGCTTCATTATAATTGAATATGTGTGTTCTTTGAAGTACAAATCTTCACTTTCTTACCCAGAAGTCGGTAAGAACTATCTTTCGCACAAATAAATACGTGTGAAGACCCCAAATCTTTCATGCAACCTTTTAGGTGTCATGCATGCAACTGTTATTCCATTCGTACAAGATTTATCTTTTTTCTCGAAACACCTCTTGCGCACAACTTCAATCTTGCACGGAAATCTCTTCTTGTGTGCAACTTCCCCTTATTTCATGCAACTCTATTTCTTTCATGCACTATCCTTTTCGTAATATTTTTCTGCACCTTAGAGGTCAATATTTCTCTAATTGTAGACAACACAAATTGTGAGGGAGTCACCTCTTATTTATAGACCTCGTCAACCCCTTCATGGAAAAACCCCAATGTGTTGTGCAAGTTCCCGACGAGTCGCGCAAAACCCCATTTGATGTTTCATTGGGAACCTATGTCTCTTTTGCCCTAACCTAATCTTTCACACACTTCTTGAATATTTCATGCACTTCATTCATTTTCCATTTTTCTAATATTTCACCTCAAATGATGCATTTCACACAAGATTCAAAATTCCCTTCAATCTTGCACGCAAAACCAATGTTGTGCCCAAAACCCAATATTTAATGCAAGCTTATCCTTTTTTAGATTTTGATGTTCAGATCATGGAAATCCAATTTTGTGCAACATACCAAGCCATATTTTATCTTGCGTGCATCATCCTTGGCCAAAATCACATTTATCCATCTCCCGGTTTTCTGGCCCAAAAATTTGGCAAACACTTGGAAACGACGCCACCTTAAAATCTACTTCAGCAAGAACACCATTGCTGCATCACTGTCATCTTTCCTATTAAACAAACAATTGCTTTCATCATGAACCATATCTATCATGATATATATAGTCTTCGATTGAACACCTTTAGCATTGTTATATTTTCAATAGGAAGTATATAAATATTGTGCCATGGACCACACCACATGCCTAGTGAATTGAGAATTGTTGAGCCTAACAATTTCACACTTGAATCCTCTTCTCTCCCCTCTTAATAATGATATATGTTCATCGAGAATGAAGAACAAGTGATCTAGAACAACAGATAAAAGACAGTCGCTTCGCCGTGACAGCACCTGGAGAATGAGCGGTGTCTATCAGAGGCCATCAGAGCATGTTTGGATCACTGGTAGAGGGATTCTAGTTTGGATCCTTACAAGTGCAATGAGATGATCCTGAAGGGTCATTCTGAACGATCAACATCATCAACAACAAGAATACCGAAGATATAGGAATTATTTTCATTATGAAATTAATTAAATTAATTATAAACACGGTGTGAAAGATCCTCTATAAAGGTTTCAAGCATCCTTCTTCTTTATCTAAATCTTTGATTATATTTTGTAAAGAATGGCGTTCATCATCATATTGATCCCATAATAATCATTGATCATGGTAAAAATCAATGTTGGGTGTCTTCCCAACCACGCTTTTACTACTCCTGAAACATTCAAGTGGTATCAGAGGGGTTACATCATTGTTTATAATTATTTAAATATTTCCTTGACAACTTACGCATTTAATAATTTAGTTGTTTGAATTCAAGTTAACCATTCTTAAAATCTGAATGTCAAGATCTATTCCTCCTCTTTCGTTTCTTGTTCACCTTACAAAAATGATATTTTTCTTTAATTTTGATTAAAATAAAATAGAGTATCTCATCCATAGGTGCCAATATTTTTGGTCGTATAACACCAGAACACACGACATGTATTCGTTAGTACACGATGTGTTGTAAAGATTCATTACATCCGACCAATCTGTCAAACCAAGTCGTGTGTTAGAGTCTTTCTAAGTCTTAAATGACTCAATGTGTTGACCAGGAATAGGTGGAACATGGTTTCTAGATTACACACCATGTGGCCCAATGGAAACGGCGTGTAGTCCCTTTGGGTTAGGGTTGTACCATGTACCTCATACATGGATTTCCCGACTGGAGATCGTATAACGAGTAACTACATGGCGTGTGGCCCACTAGTCATACCGTGTACTCCTAAGATTTCTGAAGTACACTCACACACCATTTCCCTGGGTGTGTACTTAGGATAGACCATGAAAAATAGTACATGTCGTGTGCTCACCCAAATTACATAGATTTATTAAAATTCATTATTATATTTCACAAACCCTTGTGACGTGTACCATCGTGCAAGCATAAATCTGAGGCACAACATGTTATAGGTGTTATATATATGTGTGTGTGTGTGTGTGTTTGTGTTTGTGTATTTAATTTAACATCTACATAATGTTCATTACTACTCATTGGGTAGTTATGAATAGGAATTCACCAGGTTTCCTAAAAGGTACATGTTATATACAAAGATAATTTTAATTGATTATGTTTTTTTAAAATTATTATAGATTAGAATATCAAGGAAATTTATAAAGGGGTTTAAGATAAAAGGATTAATTAATTAGAGATGATAATTAATTGATTCAAGCATGATTTATCTTAAACATGGATGATTAAAGAATTGATTTCAAGTTTTATTTATGCATAAATATCATTTCATGTATGGATGATCATGAGCTAGACCAATACCTTTGTATGTGGATGGTTTTGTATAATTATTTTATTTTAATTAAATTTGTTGGCCAGCGATACTTCTCTTCATTAATATGTATGGAATGCATGCCCTAGGTTTCTTTTATGTAAAACCCCTTTTTACCCCTCACCAACATGTGGGATAAAAAAATTCATACGTAATGGATAGAACTCCCAAGCTAGTGAAGGCAGTTCAAGCTAGAGCCAATATGTTCCAATCCCAATATATATAGAGGTGGACAGGTGGAAACTGTAAAACATGAACCCAAAAGGTTCAAGGTGTTTCTCCCATAGTTCAGGGTCAGTTTAGCAACTGATAGATAAAATAACCATTAGAAAAGCTCTTGATCATTCCATTTACTTTATCGTATTTCTGTCAGTTTCATGGTTTATCATTATGGATGTGTTTTCATGATCACATAATTAATGAATTAAACAAACATGAAAGATAGAACTAAAATAAACTAGACATATGCGTAAATATAATAATGACATGTTTAATCACTTAAGTAAGTTCTGCTTAATATTAAATGTGTGTGATAATAATCAATTCACGCAAAAGAGATAAAAACCCATCAAATAAAATATTAAGTCAAAAAAATCCTTCCATTACTTGATTACGGGAAAAAATCAATAAAACATTGTGTTTGACCAACCCTTGTTGGGAAACTTACCTTTATATAGGAAACCCTTATGAAAGGTTTCAGGTTGACCTAACCATATTACATTAAGAGGATTATCCCTTTCTAGACTTGGTATAATGTTGGGGTCTAGAGTAGAGGAAATCCAAAGTCATGATTTCATGATTGGGGAGTGACTCAACATATCAAGGAGCTACAAGCCCACAGTTGGAAAAGACATGCCTACCTAAATACCTTTTAATAGCTTGAAAAACCCTTGTTGGGGTTATGTGAAGGGTAATATAGATCCTTTACACTAGAAATTCATGGAAACTAGACATTCCGAGTTCAATAGTGATGTCCATTTGGACTTGATAAAATAGTGGGAGACATAATAAAATTTATTCTTTATCATAAAATGTAATCAAGAAAGTACTAGTGATCCTCTCTTTTAATTGTAGAATAAAAATGACAAGCTCATCAACCGCACTATCCCTACGATAAATTCTAGATAAACACAACATCCTCAGTGGCAGTATCTTCCAGGAATGGTTTAGATGCCTTCAGGTTATCTTATTCCATGAACGGAAGTCTTACGTGATAGATTCAACATTACATGATCCTCCTACCAAAGAGGTGAGTGATGGGGATTTCCTGGTCTATGAGAAACATATAAATGATGCGATCGATGTTTAATGCCTGATGTTATAATACATTTCTAGTTAGCTTATGAAGTCTCATGGAAACATGGATTCTTGTATCATGCTCAATCACCTCTGTGGTCTTTCCTAGGAGAGAGAAAGACAAGAAAGATTTAAAATCTTTAAGGAACTCTTTCAGAGTATGTGTGGAGAAGGTTCCCCAGTTTCACCTCATGTAGTCAATATCATTGGCTAAATTGAGTTCCTGGATGTTATAGGGTTTAAACTCCCCAAAGAACTAGGACCAAATATCATTCTCTCATCACCCCCTCAAAGTTTCTCTATCTTTCTTGTCAATTTCAATATGAACAACATTGAGGAGTCTCTATCTGATATTATTATCCTCATTCGCCACGTGGACAATGATATGAAGCATGAAAAGAATTTTTTCCTTATAGAGAATTAGAGGAAAGGGAAGGAGAAGAGCTTTAATCCCAAATTATAGCAACCTGATCCTTTTATAAGAAACATTTCATGATTTTAAGCATAATTAATCATCAAAATACAAGCAAATGATCATTAAGACTAGTGTCTTGGAAGACTAGGTACCTATAACATAAAATAAGGGGACAAAAAACTTCTTTATTTAATCTCCATAAAGAGCTTATAACTTCTTTTGAGCCCTTACATCTGCATAGGGTACCCTGGGGAACACATGAACAAAGATATGAGATGAAAAGCCCAGTAAGGGAATGAACAAAAGGATACATCTCAAGCACATGAGTTAGGAGCAATGACATAATGATATCCGAAGCATGAAACTTATAAAATAATTTAATATAAGAATGAGATCATATGAACATGGAATCATATAAATGTGGAAGAATAATAAAACATTTCTTTAGTACGGGTCAAGGCTAACCGCCAATCCCAATTCCCATTTCAGTATGGGTCAAGGCTAACCGCCAATCCCGTTTCACATCGCATATCATGAGACTTATCCTTACCCATTGAATTGAAGTGCTATTTGGGCACACCCATCTCAAAATTTTCAGGATTATTCTTGCCACATAAATATTCTTTCCACATATACAATCATATATAATCAACCATACACAAACATAAGGGTACCAATGGAAAGAATTGGGTACCACAATCATGACATAAATCATAACCAATGGGAATATCAAGAAAGTTTCCATGTAAGGGAAGAATTAGAAAATAAATGGACTTTAATAGGGTAAAATAGGCATATAACATGGTAAGTGGTTTCAAACATAAGTGAAAACTTATGAGAAATGTATTTTGGAAACATTAGCATTAAAACATTTTTGTGCGGTTTTATAGAAAATACTATAGAGCTTTTAAAATAGTAAAGAAGAAATTCTTTTACATAATACCAGAATTGAACCAAGAAGGTTTTCATAATAAAAATACATAATTTAAAAATATAATAGAGTCTTAAAATATAATATAGAGTACACTTCAAATTGGGTAAAAGATCAGGATGTTCCATTAAAACGAGTGTAATTATTGCAAAGTATCGAATAGAGATTCACTTAAAAGCATGCATATCCCTAAAAGAGATTGAGAGAAGGATCTTGGAACATGATTTTCGAGCATATATACAGAATTTTGAAGTTCTACATAAAATAAAAGGCAACTACATTTTGCTAAAAGGAAATATAGAGAAACCTGAAGGAATAAAGGATGTTCGGGTAGAATCCATCATAGATTATTGGCATGGTATCGGGTGTAATTAAGGGGGCTTGATGAGAGAGATAAGGGGTTTCTAATCACATATATAACATTATTGAAATTTGGGTAAGGTGTATAAACATACCCCATCACTTGGTATTACACAAAAAGGAATATCATAGAGAACAATCATGATTAAGAGTGAAAAGGGGAGGATCCCTTACCGTAAATCTGTTGGTGTTCTCCACTTCTTATTAATGACCTAAATAAAAAAAGTAGGCTTATTAATTAATAACTCCAGAACCTCTTATATATTCAATTTATTTATTATAAACCTTTTTATTTCATTAAAATCCTTATTTATTAGTTACAGGGTTCAATTTCATTGTTTGGGCTCGTTTGTTTACTTGGCTTCAAAAGATCGGTTTACTTATATTTATGTTTGGATTATATGCAAGATGAAAGTGGTTGTCCAGAATTGAAGTTATTTTCTTTAGTTCATATCCAGGATATTAAATGGTTTTAATTTTAATTAGGTTACTGAGAGTGAAGTTGAATTATTATATATATAACCATAGTGATAACCATTTTTCTTAATCAGTGGATTTGATTACAAAGAATGTGTTTTGATTTATAACTTAATTCCATTTGTACTAAAGGATTAAAGAACCAAAAATAGGATATATTACATATATAATAATCTGGTTCAACCATAACACAAATGGTTTCCTGAATAGAATTAAATATAATAATAAAAAATGATAAATTGTTCTCCTTGAATGTGCTAAATTAGCACATCTCAAACAGTGCTTTCATTTATTTCAAATAAAAGGGTGGGGAAAGGAGAGAAGACAATGAAATATAAAAATATCATGAAGAAATTATAGTACATGTATATTAATTAATTTATCATACTATTATGGTGATGGGAGGTGAGGAAAGAAATAAAAAAAAGAACTTAAAAGAAAGAAGAAATTGGGAAGAGGAATTTATCTCTTGAGACTTCCTCCTTTGAGAACCTATTAAGGAGAGAGATTTTGGTATTTTGAGAAGACTAAGAGATTTTGAACATGGGGGAGGACCTTGGGGAGATATTTGGGAAGAATAATGGAATGTCACATGGCTTGAGAAGAGTGGAGAGAAGAGGGAGTGAGGGGGGTATTTATAGTGGAGGAGAGGAGGGATTTCATAATATTATAATCATTAATTTATTATTTATTCCCAAGACAGTTAATAGTAAGTATTACATTACCAATAGTATTTATTTTATCATGTGGTCCTGAACCAAGTTGGCTTACATCATCAGAACATCATCGATGACTCAATTAATCAATTATTTGGCATTTATTGTGAATTATCGGATTCTACTATTCATCAAAAATTCATGTATTTCAGAAAAATACCAAAAATTCACCCTAATCATTTCTAAATGTATAGAATACAGATATGAGGTCCATTTTTCAAAAATAATTTTATAAATATGATTACTTTGATATTTAATTAAAATAATAATTTATTATCAAAACTAGTTTTAAACCATTCATTAACTCATTCTAAAATATTGGTATATCGTACATCCAACTTGAATATTATTTTTGTACCACCATATGTGAGGTTAATATTCATTATGGTATATAAATATTCATAAGCGTATGTTACTATTCATTAGGGTAGGTTACTATTCACCAAATTTTTTTTTCTTTATCGGACTCCAAAAAAATAACTTGAACACAACCGTGTATGTTTGATTTTCAAAATTCCAAACACAGAAGTGAAAAAATTATGTTTAAAGGTCACTTATCACTTAGTAGTTCATTATGTTGTGTTTCCATGTGATTTTATGACATAATTATAATAAGGTTAGTTTCATTGAAAAACTTTGGGTCGTTACATTCTTTCCCCTTAAGAAATTTAGCTCCTGAAATTTCACTTTACACAAACAGGTGAGGGTGATTCTCCTTCATTTCCTCTTCAGGTTCCATAGTTGCTTCCTCAAAATTTTGGTTCCTACAAAACACTTTGAAAATATGGGGTGTCTTGTTCTGTAGAACATTATCTCTCCGATCAAGAATCTTTACTGGCTACTCCTCATAGGAGATATCATCTTTTAGCTACACCACCTCTGAGTTTAGTACATGTGAGGTATCAGGTGCGTACTTCCTCAAGAGTGATATGTGAAAAACATCATGAACATGAGAATATTTGGTGGAAGTGCAAGCTGATAGTCCATGGCTCCTATGCGGTCAAGGATATCAAAGGGGCCAATATACCTTGGGCTTAGCTTCCCTTTCTTCCCGAATCACATGACTCTCTTCCATGGAGATATTCGAAGGAAGACTTTATCTCCAATGTCGAACTCCAAGTCCCTTCGATGGTTGTCAGCATAGTTCTTTTTCAGACATTGAGTATCTTTGATGTGTTTCTTGATGATTTGAACCTTATTTTTCATATATTGAACAAGATTGGGTCGAAGTAGCTTTCTTTCTCTGACTTCATCCAAACAGGTTGGAGTTCTACATCTCTTTCCATAGAGAGCTTCATATCGAGCCATCTAAATACTCGAGTGGAACCTATTATTGTATGATAACACAACCAATGGTAGATACTAATCCCAACAACCTTTTAATTCAAGAGAGTAGGCTCTTAGAATATCTTCAAGCATATGAATAGTCCTTTTAGATTGTCCATCAGTTTGGGGGTGATAGGCCATGATGAAATTTAATTCAGTACTCAAAGAATGTTGAAGACTCCTCCAGAATTTAGATGTGAACTTTGGATCATGGTTAGAGACAATTGAGAGTGGAACACCATGTAGTCTCACCAACTCTTTCTCATATATCTTTTCAATTAGTTCAAGTGAGAGATCTTCCCGAATAGCAAAGAAATTGGATGTCTTGGTGAGTCGGTCAACCACAACCCATATCGCATTATTTCTCTTCGACGTCTTCCGGAGACCCGTGACAAAGTCTATAGTAACATTATCCCATTTTCACATGGGTATAGGCAATGACTGCATCATACCTTTGGTCTTTTGTCTCTCAGATTTAACTTGCTGACATACCATGAACCTTGATATATATTCTGCAATCTCCTTCTTCATGTTATCCCACCAGAAGTGTTCTCGGAGATAACAATACATTTTGGTACTCCCAGGTTTTATAGAGAAGGTAGAGCTATGTGCATCATTCAGTAGATCCTTCTTTATCTTAGGATCATATGGTACACATAATCATGTCCCAAATCTTACAACTACTTCCTCATCAATTTTGAAATCCGTGGATTTCCCATTTTTAACAACATCCACCCTTTTCTGAATTTCCACATCCTTTCATAAAGCATCCTTCATTTTCTCCAAGAGGGATGGTTGTGAAATAATTTGAGAAAGGATTGATGATATTTATCCCTTAATGATTCCCATGTCAATCCTTTGAAAATATAAGAATATCGGATCATTTTCATTTCTCATCATTGATAAAGATGAAGGATCCTTTCTACTAAGAGAATTTTCCACCTTGTTTGCCTTACCGGGATGGTAGTGGATTGAGAATTCATAATCCTTGATGAGATATATCCATCATATTTGGCGCATATTATTCTCTTTCTGTGTGAATATATATTTGAGACTCTTGTGGTCAGTATATATCTCACATTTTTTCCCATAGAGTTAATGCCGCTAGATTTTCAACATAAAGATCACATCCACCAACTCCAGATCATGTTTGGGATAGTTTTGCTCAAGGATTTTCAGCTTCCTAGAGGCATAGGCTATCACTTTATCATTTTTCATTATCACACAACCTAATACATTCTTAGAATCATCACTATACACCACAAAGAGTTCTCCATTTGAAGGGAGTGTGAGTACCAGCACAGTGATAAACCTCTTTTTCGACTCCATGAAAACGTCTTCACATTCCAGTGTCCAGAAGAACTATACACCCTTCTGTGTTAGCTTGGTCATTGGGTTTAACAATCGTGAGAATCTCTTCATGAATCATCGATAGTACCCATCTAGACCTAAAAATCTATGGATCTCCATTATAAAAGTTCACCTCTTCCACTCTTCAATTGCTTTCGTCTTGGAAGGGTCCACATATATCCCTTTCCTAGTGATAACATGCCCCAAGAATGATACATCCTCCATACTGAACTCACATTTACTATAGCTTTCATACAATTTATCCCTTATAAAAGTCCTTAAGACGGTTTCCAAATTCTCCTCATGTTCCTCCTTTCTCATGGAGTATATCAGAATATAATCAATAAAGACCACCACAAATTTGTCGAGGAAATATCTAAAGACTATATTCATTAAATACATGATAATTGTTGGAGCATTAGTGAGTTTTAAGGGCATCACTATGAACTCATAGTGTCCATACCTCGTTCGAAAGGCAGTCTTGGGAATACCTTCCTTCCTCACCTTTAGTTGGTGATATCCCGACTGAAGGTCCACCTTAGAGATATAACTGGAACCAAGAATCTGATTGAATAATTCATATATCCGTGGAAGGGGATACTTGTTCTTTATAGGGATTTTATTGAGCTCATGGTAATCAATGAAGAGGTGCATTGATCCATCCTTCTTATTGACGAAGAGGACTGGAGAACCCCACGGTGAAGCACTCAGGCGTATAAAACCCTTCTCCATATTCTCCTGTAAATGCTTCTTCATCTCTTCTAGCTCTACATTGTCCATTCTGTAAGGTGTCTTTGAGACCGGAAGAGATCTAGGGATAAGTTCAATTGATAACTCAACCTCTTGGTCAGGAGGAAGAGCAGGAAACTCTTCGGGGAATACATCAGTGTAATCCCTCACGATGGGTATGACTTCAAGAATGATTCTATCCTTTGTCCCTATCATTTGTGCTAGATAATATTGGTCACAAGGAAGCAATTTCAAAACATGAGATGAGTATTCTAAAGGGGACATATATTCTTCATTACACTTGTAAAGAATCATAGGATGCTTCGGGATGTGAAAAGTGATGTCCCTTTCCCGAAAATTGATGTTGGCCTTGTACGCAAATAGCCAATCCATGCCCAAGATAGTTTCGAACTCCACTAAAGGAAGTGTGACAAGATTTACTGGGAGGTTCAGTCCACAAACATTAACTGGGGAGGAGTTATAAACCATGGATGCAATAATTTCCCCATTATCTATTCTCAAAGACAATTTTTCCTCCAAATTTTGAGGTGGTGTTTGAATAGTTCTACTAAACTTGCAAGATATGAAAGAATGCGTAAAACCAGAATCAAATAGTACATTCACTATTCTTGAATGAATAATAAGTGTACCTATCACCACATTGTTTTTCGGCTCCACATCAGTAGTAGTGATATCATAAGACCTTCCTTGTTTCCTTAGAGGTTTTTGTTGATTGCCTCTGACAACCCTTGGCTTATGGAAATTGTTCTCATAATGCCCAAGGTCCGTGCAGTCAGTGCACTGCAGGCTGGGTGTTGAATTGAACCATCCTTTCTTTTTCAACATTAGTAGGATTTTTTATATCCCTTTGGCAGTTCTTGGAATGATGACCAAACTTTTTACATTTGAAGCAATTCTTGGTTCCCTTGAGACAGTCACCAAGATTCTTATTCCCACAATTTTTGTAAAGGGGAAAGTGAGGCTTCATTCCATCAAGGGATTTGTTTTGTGAACCACCCATGTTGTTCTCCATTTTCTACTTCATGTCACTAGGCCCACGAGACCACTGAGAGACTCCAATATCCATTTAAAACTTGAGGGCACAATGGAAAATCTCTTCATAGCTGTTGAAGTCTCGAATCGCCAACACTTTTCGTAGACTCACCTTTAGTCTGCTAAAGAAGTGATCCACCTTTATTTCAGTGTTCAAGACAATGCCAGAGGCGTACCATGAAATCCTTGTAATGTTCGCTTCATATGCCCCTATAGACTCATCTTCCTTCATCTTGAGTCCAAGAAACTCTCTTTCCATCTTGAGATGGAGGGTTCGAGGAAAATATTTGTTGAAAAACATCCTCTTGAATTCCTCCCAATCTATGGAATCAATTTCCTCTTGGGACATTGTATTCTTGATCAATGTCCACCACTGATCAGCTTCCCCATCAAAACGATAGACTTCCAGTACAACTTTCTCTTCATCCAAGCACTAGAGAGCAGAGAAAATATTTTCAATAGAGTTAATCCATAGTTCTGCGAGGAGGGTATCACAAGACCCGCTAAACATGGGAGGACTTTGTCGCATGAAGGATTCTATGGAAACTATCTCTTTCCTTGGAGGAGGGGGATGTTCCACCTGATTCAAGTTATTATTCATAACTCAAATCAGCTGAGCAAGTACTGTCATGATGTTTTTAGCACCTGCTTCCGTCACGTCAGGAATTTCATTAGGGAAATAATCACATTTCCTGTCACATTGATTGTTAGAACATGTTTTTCTATTTCCCACCATTAACTAAGAAAAAGACCGCATAATTAGAGTTATTGAATACTTATTTATTGAGAATAAAAAAAAACTTTAAACATAAAAGTATGAACTTAAAAAGAAGAATTATATCCTAACATGTGATTCCTTATGTTTATATCTAGGTTATCCTCAATCTATTTCTTAACTTATATTCTTATGGGCATCTTTTTGTCCCTTAATAATGGTTTGTACTAATATCATGAATCTACCGAACCATATCCCCTGAGAGTGTCATAACCAAGAGTGTAGAAAGGCCCGTTATCATGCACCAGTTCCCGTTTGTGTCTAGATCAAAGAATTGTTTGGGGGTTTTATCCCTAGATACATCTATTCCAGAGCCGCCTCTACCTACTAGTATCCTGATAGGGTTGTATTTGCTTTGATAAACCACTTACTCTATACTGACCAAAATTTAGGACTATTTTATTATACTTAGTCTTATCCATAATGTTCTCACTAAGGTGATCTATTCCTAATCTTCAAAAATAACTAGACCATCCTTTGATACTAATTATAGAATCCTGAGTCTTTTACATAAAACATTTCATGATTTTATGTATAATTAATCATCAGAGTACAATCCAAGGATAGTTAAGTATAGTTTCTTTGAAGACTAAGTACATATAACATAAAACATGGGGCTAAAAACCATCTTTATTTAATCTCCACAAAGAGATTCTAACATCATTTGAGCCCTTACATCTGCATAGGGTACCCTGGGGAACACATGAACAAAGGGATGAGTTAAAAATACTAGTAAGGGAATGAACATAATGATACATCTCAAGCACATGAGTTAGGAGGCATGAAATAATGATATCCAAATAATGAAACTTATAAAATCATTTAATATAAGAATGGGATCATATTGACATGGAATCATTTAAATGTGTAGTAATCATAAAACATTTCTTTAGTATGGTTCAAGGCTAACCTCCAATCCCGATTCCCATTTCAGTAAGCGTCAAGGCTAACTGCCAATCCCGTTTCACATCACATCTCATGTGACTTATCATTACCCAATGCATTGAAGCACTATATGGGCACACCCATCTCAAAATTTTCATGAATATTCTTGCCACATAAATAATCTTACCACATATACAATCATACAAAATCAACCATACACAAACATAAGGGTACCCATGGATAGAATTGGGTACCACAATCATGACATAAATCATAACCAATGGGCGTATCATCAAAGTGTACATGTAAGGAAGCAATTATAAAATACATGCACATTAATAGGTTAAAATAGTAATATAAAATGGTAAGTGGTTTAAAAAATAAGTGAAAACCTGTGAGAAATGTATTTTAGAAACATTAGTATTAAAACATTTTTGTGCGGTTTTAAGGAATATACTATAGAGCTTTTAAAATAGTAATGAAGAAATTATTTTACATAAAACCAGAATTTAACCAAGAAGGTTTTCATAATAAAAATACAGAATTTAAAAATATAATGGTTTCTTAAAAGAGAAGATAGAGTGCACTTCAAATTGGCTAAAAGTTCGGGAAGTTACTTTAAAACGAGTGTGCTTATTGGGAAGTATCGAAAAGAGATTCACTTAAAAGCATGTATATCCTCAAAAAATAATGAGATATGGATCTGGGAACATGATTTTGGATCATATATACATAATTTCTAAGTTCTACATAAATTAAAAGACAAATACATTTTGGTAAAAGGAAAGATAGAGCAACCCGAAGGAATAAAGGATGTTCGGGTAGAATCCATCATGGTTTATTGGCATGGTATCGGGTGTAACTAAGAGGGATTGATGATAGATATAAGGGGTTTATCATCACATATAAAACATTAGGGAAGTATATGGAAGGTGTATAAACATACCCCATTACTTGGTATTACACAAAAATGCATAGCATAGAGAATAATCTTGATTAAGAGTGAAAAGGGGAGGATCCCTTACATTAAATTCATTGGTGTTCTCCACATGTTATTAATGACCTGAATAAAAAAATTAGGCTTATTAATTAATAAATAAAGAACATCTTATATATTATATTTTTTTATTATAACCCTTTTTTTTCATTCAAAGCCTTTTTGATTAGTTACAAGGTTTAATTTCAATGTTCAGGCTCGTTTGTTTACTTGGCTTTAAAAGATCGGTTCACTTATATTCAAGTTTTGGTTACATGCAAGATGAAAGTGGATGTCTAGAATTGAAGTTATATTCTTTATTTCATATCCAATAGATTAGATGGTTTTAATTTTAATTAGGTTAATTAGAGTTATGTCAAATTATTATATATATAATCATAGTGATAACCGTTTTTCTTAATCGGTGGATTTGATTACAAAGAATGTATTTTTCTTTATAACTTAAAGGCTTTTGTATCAAAGGATTACAGAACCAAAAATTGGATATATTACATATATAATAATATGTTTCAACCATAACACAAATGGTTTCATGACCAGAATTAAAGATAAAAATAGAAATTGATAAACTGTTGTCCTTGAATGTGCTAAATTAGCACATCTCAAATGGTGCATTCATTTATTTCAAATAAAAGGGTGGGGAAAGAAGAGAAGATAATGAAATATACCACTAGAATGAGGAAATTAAAGTACATGTATTTTACTAGATTTATCATACTACTATGGTTAAGGTATGTGAGGAAACAAATAAAAAAGAAAAGAACATAAAAGAAAGAAGAAATTGGGAAGAGGAATTTACCTCTTGAGACTTCCTCCTTTGAGAACCTCTTAAGGGGAGATGTTTTGGTATATTTATGAGGCTGAGAGCTTTTGGATGTGAGGGAATACCTTGGGGAGAGATTTGGGCAGTATAATGGCAAGGCACAAGGATTGAGAGGAGTGGAGAGTAGTGGGAGTGAAGAGGGGTTTTTATAGTGGAGGAGAGGAGGGATTTCATAATATTATAATCATTAATTTATTATTTCTTCCCAAGACAAGGAATAGTAAGTATTCCCTGACCAAAAATAGTGATATTATCAGGTGATCCAAAACCAAGTGGGCTTACATCATTAGAACATCATCGATGACTCAATTAATCCAATATTTACCATTTATTGTGAATTATCGTATTCCACTATTGAGAAAAAATTCAAGTATTTCATCAAAATCCCAAAAAATCACTTTAAGCATTTTTCGACGTGTAGTATCCATAAATGAAGTCCATTTTTCAAAAATAATTTTTTAAATATGATTATCTTTATATTTAATTAAAATAGTAATTTATTATCAAAACAAATTTTAAAATATTCATTAACTTATTCTAAAATATAGGTATATCATACTTCCAACTTGAATATTTTTTTTATACCACCATAGGTGAAGTTACTATTCATTAGGGTATATCACTATTCATAAGGGTATGTTTTTAACACCCTGATATTTTATGAGAAAGATATATATTTTTATGTCTTATGTTATACGCAACATCAAAGGAATATTTCACTGGACACAACACTAGCTTGGCTTGCGTTACACGCAATCGCGACCTTCCTCGATAGCGTGTGTAGTACGCAATACCGAGTTTTACTAAACATCATTATATTATTATAATATTATAAACTAGACGTTATGAATAGTATTAAATAAATTTTTAATTTTATAACATTTTTATTCTACTTACATATTTTCTAAAACATGTTATGTGAACAAAATAAATTTTTCGTGTAAAATGAGTATTTTTCAAAAAATGCAGTTTTGCTGCCTTTTGATGCCGCACCCACATTAAATATAGTTTCTGACATGTTTATAATTCCAATTTGAAAAAATAAAATTCTTATTTGGAATCAAGATATAAAAACTTACTTTGGATAAATTTTTCATATTATTCTGATAACTTTCATATTTTAATAAATAGTAAAACACGATATATTTTAATTAAAACCAACTTTTTCCTCGCAATAATTTATATGGTAAAATTCTAATATTTAATGGTTTTAAAATATAAATAGAATATATTTGTACAATTTAATATAATTTATGTCATTATCATTAATCTTACATTGAATTCATAGGTAAAAACATTTCAATCTTTAGCAATGTTATAACTTTTAAAACCCGTTTTCTTAACGACGGGATTAATTTTAAATTAATTACTGCAAATTCTGTGTTTTTAATTTTGAAAAAAATTGATTCCATATTTGGATTTAGTGGTTCCAAATTATGTTAATAGTTTACTTTTATTTTTTTGATATTATGAATAGTAACTATGGTAATTTTTATTTACTAGAGTTAATGGTAAATATGGAAATTAAGGGTAAAAATAAGATTATAAAATTACCCTAACACTTTCCAAAATCCTACTGGATGAATAAAAGTCCACCCATATCACCTAAGGGTCGGACAAGATTCATTTCAGGGACTTTTGACCATGAAATAATATAATTATTATTAAAACCAAAGAAAGTGACAACATGTCACTCTCTTAAATATTATAAGTGTATTAATTTTAATTTAGTGATAAACATCATAAAAATTCGAATAAAAATAGTCCCTATAAATATAATAAAATTATCTACATCATATGAATTTATTTATAATTTTTAGGGACTAAAGAATTATCATTAATTATGACACAATAGTGATGTTGAAATTATTTTATTGATTGAAATATCAAATAAATGATTTTAAAAGTATTAAAATAAATAATATATGAACTATTTAATGTTCTACAGTAATTTTATATATAAATATGACATGTTATTAATCTATTAAATCTTTTATTTCAAACATATCTTCTGTTTATATTTTATTTAAATTCAAATAAATGAATAGTGTCAAAATTGACACTATTGTTATTTTATAAAAATTACATATTATAAAATCGTCTAAAAATCACAAAAATATTTAAAAATTATAAATTAAAATTTATATGGTCTAAATTGTAATACAGTATACAATTATGGAAAATTCACAATATATAATTAATTATTTATAATGATTCAAAATTTAGAATATTATTACCACACATAAAATTAAATAGATTATATAAGGATAAATCAAGTTGATAATGTTTAAAATAAATTCCCAAATTGTCTAAATTTTATTGGTTGATGATATTACAACCCTATCTCATCTAATCTTCGGACATGATTCATTTTTGGAGGTTTTTATGTGGGTTTGGAATTTATTATAAATTAATATTTCTTATAATTCCAAAGGTTCCCCTCTCCTCTCTTATAAAAAGGAACCTCCTCCCTCTCCTCATCGCACCATTTTTATCCTTCAAGAACGGCCAAACCATGCCCATTTACCTTCTCAAATTTTTTAGAAACATACTAGAGGTCCTGGTCTTCTTCAAAGACCAATTTTAGTGCCCTAAGAGGAGGTTTCAAAGAGGCGTGTCGAAGAAGTGGTAATATCCATTACCGATTCTTTCAAATTTATTTCTTCCTCTACTTCTTCTTCATTAGTTGTTAAATTATGAAGTAATAACATCAGTATCACTCATATACTGATATGTTATTATAAATATGAAACAACCATATTTCACCTTCTATCCATCCTATGGAAAATTAAATCCCCGCGCATGCGTACGTACAGAATACTGTCTCCACACCTTGGTGTAATCTGTTTTCCACCACCACCTTATATGGATGGGTATAATGGTGTAAATAATATCTATATGTGATTATTGTAAAGTGATATTTATTCTTAAATAGTATACATACACTTTAATACAATTCCACGATCATGGGAATGATATCATTGCTCATGCGTACGTACGGCCTATTGTCTCCACGATGTGATATGACTCGTTCTACACGATCTTCATTGAATAATGATTATATAAATTAATTTAATTATTAAATATGATATATATAACACTAATACCATTCTATAAATGAGGTATCTATAACCTAAAATGAATAAATAAGAATTTATTCGACAAAACACGCATAAGAATATAAAGCAATAAACACCCGAATAACAAGTAGCAATGATATATTACTAATAAGAAGCTAAGAATATGACCATATATGATATCATAACAATTATTAAGATTCTGGAATAAGCCAATAACATTATTTAAATCATTATACAAGAGGTTTGGACACGTACGAAGAAAATCGGACCTAAGGTAAGAGAAAATCTCGCAATCTCATTTTTATCCGAGATTGTTTATACTTCAAAATTTACTGGGGAATATTTATCATCCACATCCATGTTTCCTCAATATGTAATATTATTTTTCTTCTCCTACAATTTTTTAAATCCAATTTTATCCTTCGTTGAGTTTTTAGTAAAATATATCAAAGGAATATTTTGTCGTTTTTAGTACGAGGTACTTTTTTGACTTTTCCAGCCAAAGTATGAGAAGAATGTTTTTCTTTAACTTATACGGAATGAATGGATTTTTAGAACATTATTTCCATGAAACTTCCTTTATAAATTTTCAAGTTTATTTTTAATCAGCTTCTTTTAGTATGACATGTTAAGAAAGGAAAAAAAATTGAAGTAGAAAGGATATTTTCCTCAAGAATGAAGTTCAAGTGTTTTATCAAAATTTCCAGCAAAGATAATATAGGGTTATGTTTCTATCCCTATTATTACATTGATTTGATTATGTTATGATGGAATTATTTTTATGATGTCCTTTTATCTTATATGGATTATTTTATGATGGCATGATGTTTAATATTCCCATTTTTATTACATAGGTTATGCTATGATGTATGATTTATGATTTTGTGGCACACATAAGAATGGTTTCATTATGAGATGTGTGTGACCTGTATCTCCCTCCAATGCATTGGGTAAAGATTTATATCTCATGAGATAGACATGGATGGAATGGCAGGTTAATCCAGTTTAGTGATACAGGACTGAAACGAGGAGTGAACTCGATTCAGAAATGGACATTGTCCGCTAACATAGTCTTGGTAATGAGTCTTGACTACTAAGAAATGAATCTCTATGATTATGCGTGTATGCCAAAAATTTTCAAGTTATTATTATTGGGATTACATTTCACTACTATGATTTATCCCATGTTATGAAATTATGATCTCTTTTTTAGGTTAAGATTTCCAAAATGTTATGTTCTTATGAATATGATGTGATTGATATTTCTTTTGTTTACCGTTAATTATCATTTGAGCTCACTCTTTTGTATGTTTTCTTTTCCCCAGGCCAGGAAGAAGGGTATTAAGTAAGATATTCCAAACGAGACTCTAGATATGATAAAATGAAAGGGAGAAAGTGTGGATGATTTATGAACCGGTTGTTTATGTTTCCCAGTTTCCAAAGGCACTATACCTACAGGGTCCTTTCATGGTTTTCTTATAGGTTGTAATAAGTATGCTTAAATTTTTAATTAATAATAATGTATGTAGAGTATGGGTCATTATAGTTGGTATCAGAGGAAAGGTATAGTCAACCTTTGGAAACTAGGATGTGAAAGCCTTAGTAAGAACCCTAAGGATATGTCAAAGAATAGAACACAATCTTAGTGTTTCACACATGGGCATGAATAACCAAAGATAAGACCTTTAGTGTAAATATTTATTCTTGATTATGTGGTTTTCCTATTATGATTAGTGTTTCTCACACTATTCTTATTGGTTTTAATCAATGGCTGAACCTGAAGGAACCGTGTTAATGCTGAATGTGACGGGCAATGCAATGATTGTCCCCCCGAGCAACCAAACGTTATGGGAGCTGGAATGCAAAATCTTGTAGCCATGCTATCACAACTTTCTCAAGATATGAACCATGCAATTCCTCCAAACGAGCAAAGCAAGGAGAAAAATTCTGTTGAATCCTTCATGAGGCAGCGTCCACCTTCATTTAGTGGGTCCTCTGATCCATTAGTGGATGAAAAATGGATTAGTACCACTGAAAATATATTTTCAGTTCTACAATGTTCTGAACAAGATAAATTCATCTTATCAGTATATCATTTGGAAGGTGAAGTTTATCAATGGTGGAATCTTATTAAGAATATGAGGCAAAGGGATGAAATTGAGTCCATGGAATGGGACGAGTTCAAGAACTTATTTTTCAATAAGTACTTCCCTTGTATTCTTCAAACAAAGATGGAGAAAGAGTTTCTTGAACTGAAGAAAAAGGTTGATGAATCTGTTGGTACCTACAAAGAAAATTTTACAAGACTTGCAAGGTATGCTTCCAGAATTATTATCCAACCTTTGAGTAAAATCGATCGATTCTTTAGTGGCTTAAAACCAAGTCTTCGAAGGGTGTTATCCATAAGGGACTTCAATAGCTACGAGGAAATTGTTCGATGTGCTCTCAAGGTTGAGATGGAGATTGGAGTAAGCCATCAGTCATATGGGTTTGATAAGAAGATGAAAATGGAATTCAAAGGAAAATCTAAAGACCACACTGAAAAGAAGATGAGTTTTCCTTTATGCTGAAATTGTGGAAAGAAACATGGAAGGAATTGTTTTAAAGGGACAAGAAAATGTATTAAGTGTGGAAAAGAAGGTCATCGGGAAATTGAATGTCGAAATAATGGGAAGAATATGTCTAATGATACGAACAAAGAAAGGGATACATAGAATACACCTCCAATACTTCAATGTTTCAAGTGCAAGGAGATGGGGCATTATGCCAATCACTGCCCTAATCCAAGGTTTGTTGATGATGATCGACGTCAACAAACTCTTAAGGCCAAAGAAAAAGGAAAGTCACATTCAATTACTATCGGCGATGTGGAGTATGATAACGAAGTGGTGAAAGGTACACTTACCATCCACTCTAAAGTAGAAAATGTTTTATTTGATTATAGATCCACCAACTCTTTTATTTCTGAAGAATTTTCTAAGGGTATCGTTGTGTTACCACAACAATTAGATGTTGAGTTATCTGTGACAACTCCTAATGGCACAATGGTCGCATCAAATGTTTATAATTCTTCTCCAATTTACGTTTGTGGTAAAGTGCTTCCAGAAAATCTTATGATCCTTCCTATAGTGGAATTTGATGTGATTCTTGGCATGGATTGGATTTCTTTATACGGAGCTCATATCATTTTCCAAAGAAGGGAAATCACATTTAATATTCCTGATCAATCTACTATTATCTATCAATGCAAGGATGAATATAACCTTCCATTTGAAATTTCATCCATCTTATGGGTCTTGATTCCAATAAATGAAAGTTATTTATCTCAAATGGTTGGAGAGAAACTCATGATTAAGAATACACCCATTGTATGGGAGTTTGATGATGTCTTTTTAGATGAATTTCCAGGTCTTCCTCCAAATCGTGAAGTTGAGTTTTCAATAGAACTCATACCGGGTGCTATGCCCATTTCAAAGACACCTTATAGAATGGCCCCAATTGAGTTGCAGAAATTGAAGAAGAAACTCCAATAGAATCTTGATAAAGGATTCATACACCCTAGTGCGTCACCTTGGAGGGAACATGTTCTGTTTGCTAAGAAGAAATATGGATCAATGAGACTCTGCATTAATTATCGAGAACTTAACAAGATCACTATCAAGAAAAAATATCCTCTCCCATGCATTGATGACTTATTTGACAAACTACGTGGAGCCCAATACTTTTCCAAGATTGATCTTCATTCAAGGTATCATCAATTAAGGGTCAAAAAAGAGGATATACCAAAGACGGTTTTCCATACAAATTATGGACACTATGAATTTATAGTGATGCCATATGGTCTTACTAATTCCCCTGCTATCTTCATGGATCTAATGAATAGAGTTTTTAGAGACTATCTTGATCAGTTTTTGGTAGTCTTTATAGATGATATTCTTGTCCATTAAAAGATCAAGGAAGAACATGAAGATCACATGAGAATTGTATTAAAGACCCTAAAGAAAGGAGAAGATTTATGCCAAATTTACCAACTGTGAATTTTGGCTTCAAAAAGTTTCATTTTTGGGTCACATAATCTCAAAATAGGGGATATCTATGGATCCAGCAAAGATAGAGGTTATTTAAAGATGTTTGAGACCAACAACAGTAACTGAGATCCGATGTTTTCTTGGTTTGTCTGGATATTATCGACGTTTTGTGAAAGATTTTTCATGATTATCTAATCCACTCACTAGGTTGACTCGAAAAGGAGTTAAGTTCGTGTGGATGGAGGAGTGTGAAGAGAATTTCAAGGAGTTGAAAAGAGGGTTATCTAGTGCACCTGTGCTCACACTGCCTTGTAGTGGAGAAAGGTTTGTGATCTACAGTGATGCATCCAAGAAAGGATTGGGGTGTGTTCTCATGAAAAACGATATGGTGATAGCTTATGCCTCACGACAGTTGAAAATCCATTATAAAAATTACCCAACTCATGATTTGAAGTTAGTTGCGGTACTCTTTGCATTAAATATTTGGATGAATTATCTTTATGGAGAAAGGTGTGATATTTATACTAATCATAAAAGTTTAAAGTATATTTTCACACAAAAGGAGATGAATGTGCACCAAAAAATATGGATGGAGATGATTAAAGATTGTGACTTCTCAATTAATTACCACCCTGGGAAAGAAAACAAGGTGGCAGACGCATTAAGTCAACAAGACCATGCTAGCTTATCCATGATGAGGATCACAAAAGATCCAATTTTTATGGATTTACAATGGATGGATCTTGGAATTATAATGGAAGGGGAAAAATCATATCTTTCTCAAATGAACATTCAACCATCTATACATGTGAAGATTAAAGAGGCAAAAAAAAGATGATGTAGAGTTACAAAAGAAGGTGAGAAATGTTCCTGAATTCAACCTTGATTGTGATGGGATAATAAGGTTCAGGAATCAGGTTTGTATTCCTCTCATCCCAAAATCAAAGAAGGAGCTTCTGGATGAGGCACATAGTTCTTTATTCTCTATTCATCCTGGAAGCACGAATATGTATAGCGACATGATAGAGTACTTCTGGTGGGATGTCATGAAATGAGATGCTGCAGAATATGTCTCTCGATGCTTGGTTTTCCAGCAAGTTAAAGCTGAGAGACAGAAATCTAAGGGGATGTTACAACCATTACACATACTTGAATGGAAATGGGAAAAAATCACTATGGACTTTGTCACCGGACTTCCTAAAACATCCAAAGGAAACAACGCTATATGGGTCATTGTTGATTGTCTTATAAAGTCGGCACACTTCATTTCTACTAGAGAAGATTTCTCTCTCGATCAGCTTGCCAAGATATATGTAAAGGAAGTGGTAAGATTTCATGGAGTACCACTTTCCATTATATTTGATCGGGATCCGAGGTTCACCTCGAAGTTCTGGAAAAGTCTTCAGCATACTCTAGATACAGAGTTGAGTTTCAGCACTGCTTATCATCTTTAGACAGACGATCAGTCTGGGAGAAAAATTCAAACTCTAGAAGACATGTTGAGAGCTTGGTCTATGGATTTCAAATGGGGTTGGGATCAACACCTAACTTTGGTGGAAGTTTCTTATAATAATAGCTTTCACTCCAGTATTCAAATGGCTCCTTATGAAGCTATCATGGAAAGAAATGCCGATCTCCAAATTTATGGGATGAAGTTGGGGAAAGAAAGCTATTAGGACCTATTGATGAGATGGCATTAAAGGTCCGATCTATTCAACAACACATAAGAGCAGCTCAGAGTCAACAAAAAAAGTAATGCCGATAACCGAATAAAAGACCTAGAGTTTGAAGTGGGTGATAAAGTGTTCTTACGAATATCTCCTTGGAAGAGAGTAATGAGATTTGGAAGGAAGGGAAAGTTGAGCCCTATGTATATCAGTCCTTTTGAAATATTGGATCGTGTTGGGAAGGTAGATTACCGATTGGCGCTTCCAGTGAATCTCTCTCAAGTTCACGATGTGTTCCATGTATCTCTCCTGAGAAATTACATACCTGATCCTTCACAAGTAATAAGCTTAGAAGTTGTACTGTTGGAGCAAGATCTTTCTTATGAAGAACAACCGATAGAGATTCTGGATCGTAGCGAAAAAGTTCTACGGAACAAGACCACTCTCTTGGTGGAAGTTTTATGGAGGAACCACCAATTAGAAGAAGCTACATGGGAGCTTGAGGATATGATGAGGGATTGGTATCCTCATCTATTTGTTACGAAGTGACGAATTTCGAGGACGAAATTCATTTTAAGGGGGGTAGAAGGTAACACCTTGATATTTTGTGAGAAGTATAATTTTTTATGTCTTATGGTATACACAACATCCAAGTAATCTTTCACTGCACACAACACTAGCTTGGCTTGTGTTACACGCAATCACGACCTTCCTCGATAGCGTGTGTAGTACACAATACCGAGTTTTACTAAACAATGATATATTATTATAATATTATAAAATAACTGTTATGAATAGTAGTAACTGGATTTTTAATTTTATAACATTATTATTCATCTTGTATATTTTATTAAACATGGTATGTGAGAAAAATAAATATTTCGTGTAAAATAAGTATTTTTAAAAAAATGCAGTTTTGCCGCCTTTTGATGGCGCACCCACATTAAATATAGTTTTTGACATGATTATAAGTTCAATTTTACAAAATAAAATTATTCTTTGGAATAAGGATATAAAAATTTACTTTTGATAAATTTTTCATATTATTCTGATAACTTTCATATTTTAATGAATAGTAAAAACACACTATATTTTAATTAAAAACAACTTTTTTCATCGCAATAATTTATATGGTTAAATTATAATATTGAATGGTTTTAAAATATAAATAAAATATATTTTTACCATTTAATATAATTTATGTCATTATCATTAATTTTACATTGAATTCATTGGTACAAACATTTCAATCTTTGGCAATGTTTTAACTTTTAAAACCCGTTTGCTTAACAATGGGATTAATTTTAAATTAATTACTGCAACTTCTGTGTTTTGAATTTTGACAGATGGATTCCATATTTCGATTAAGTGGGTTAAAATTATGTTAATAGGTTACTTTTATTTGTTTGATATTATGAATGGTAACTACGATAATTTTTATTTACTAGAGTTAAAGGTAAATCTGGTAATTCAGGGTAAAAATAAGATTATAAAATTACCCTAACACTTGCCAAAATCCTATTGGATGAATAATAGTCGACCCATATCACCTAAGGGTCCGACTAGATTCATTTCATAGAATTTTGACCATGAAATAATATAATTATTATTAAAACCAAAGAAAGTGACAACATGTCACTCTCATAAATCTTCTAAGTGTAATAATTTTAATTTATTGATAAACATCATAACACTTCGGATATAAATAGTCCCTAGAAAGATAATAAAATTATCTACATAATAGAAATTTATTTATAATTTGTAGGGATTAAATAATTATCATTAATTATGACACAATAGTGATGTTGAAGTTATTTTATTGATTGAAAGATCAAATAAATGATTTTAAAAGTTTTAAAATAAATATTATATGAACTATTTAATGCGCTCCACTAATTTTCTAGAAAAATATGACATGTTATGAATCTAATAAATATTTTAGTTAGAACATATCTTCTGTTTATATTTTATTTAAATTCAAATAAATGAATAGTTTAAAAATTGACACTACTGTTATTTTATAAAAATTACATGTTATAAAATCGTTTAAAAATCACAGAAATATTTAAAAATTATAAATTAACAATTATATGGTGGAAAATGTAATATAGTATACAATTATGGACAATTTACAACATATAAGTAATTATTTATAATGATTTAAAATTTAGAATATTATGACCACAAATTAAATTAAATAGATTATATATGGATAAATCAAGCTGATAATGTTTACAATAAATTCCCAAATTTTATAAATTTTATTTTTTGATGAGATTAAAACCCTATATTATCTAATATTTGGATTTGAGTCATTTTTTCTGTATTTAAGTGGGGTTGGAATTTATTATAAATTAATATTTCTTATAATTCCAAAGGTGCCCCTCTCCTCCCTTATAAAAAGGCACCTCCTCCCTCTCCTCTTCACACCATTTTGAGCCTTCAAGCTCGGAAAACACCAGACCATTTCCTTTATCAACTTTCTTAGCAAAATACTAGAGGTTATGGTCTTCTTCATAGACCAATTTTAGTGCCTTAAGAGGAGGTTTCAAAGAGGCGTGTCGAAGAAGAGGTAATATCTGTTACCGATTCATTCAAATTTATTTCTTCTTCTATATATTCATCTTTATTTGTTTAATTATGAAGTAATAACATTAGTATCACTCATATGAGTATATGTTATTATAAATATGAAACAACCCTATTTCACCGTCTATCCATCCTACAGAAAACGAAATCACCGCGCGTGCGTACATACAGAATACCATCTCCACGCTGTGGTGTAATCTGTTTTCTACCACCACCTTACTTGGATGGATATAATGGTGTAAAAAATAACTATATATTATTATTTTAAAGTGATATTGATTCTGAAATAGTATACACACACTTCAATACAATTCCACGATCATGGGAACGATATCATCGCTCGTGCATATGTACGGCCTACCGTCTCCACGATGCGATGCGACTCGTTCTACATGATCTTCATAGAATAATGATTATATAAATGAATTAAATGAGTAAATATGATATATGTTACACTAATAAAATTCTGTAAATGAGGTATCTATAACCTAAAAAGAAGAAATAATAATTCATTTTACAAAACACGCATAAGAACATAAAGAAATAAACACCTGAATAACAAGTAGCAATAAAATATTACTAATAAGAAGCTAAGAATATGACCATATATGATATCATAACAATGAGAATGATTGTGGAATAAGGCAATAACATTATTTAAATCATTATATAGGAATTTTAGACACGTACCAAGCAAATTGGACCTAAGGTAAGGGAAAATCTCGCAATCTCATTTTTATCTGCGATTGTTTATACTTCAGAATTTACTAGAGAATATTTATCATCCACATCCATGTTTTCTCAATATTTAATATTATTTATCTCCTCTTACATATTTTTAAGTAAAATTTTACCCTTCAATTAGTTTTTAGTAAAAGATATGAAAGGAATCTTTTGTCGTTTTTAGTACGAGGTACTTTTTTGACATTTCCGGCCAAAGTATGAGAAGAATGATTTTCTTTAACTTATAAAGCATGAATGGATTTTTAGAACATTATTTCCATGAAGTTTCCTTTAAAAATTTTCAAGTTTATTTTTAATCAAATTCTTTTAGTATGACATGCTAAGAAAAGAAGATTGTTTTTGAAGTAGAAAGGATGTTTTCCTCAACAATAAAGTTCATGTGTTTTATCAAAATTTCCATCTAAGATAATATAGGGTTTTCTTTCTATCCCTATTTTTACATTGATTTGATTATGTTATGATGGAATTATTTTTATGATGTCCTTTTATCTTATATGGATTATGTTATGATTCCATGACGTTTAAGATTCCCATTTTTATTACATGGGTTATGCTATGATGTATGATTTATGATTTTGTGGCACACATAAGAATGGTTTCATTATGAGATGGGTGGAACCTATATCTCCATCTAATTTATTGGGTAAAGATTTATATCTCATGAGATAGACATGTCTAGAATGGATGGTTAATCCAGTTCAGTGATACAGGAATGAAACGAGGAGTGAACTCGATTTAGAAATAGACTTTGTCCACTAAGATATTCTTGGAAATGTTTCTTGACTACTATAAAATGAATCTCTATGATTTTGTAAATATGCCACAATGTTTAAATTTATGATTATTGGGATTACATATCACTACTATGATTTATCCCATGTTATGAAATTATGATATCTTTTTCATGTTAATATTTCCAAAATGTTGTGTTCTTATGAATATGATGTGATTGATATTTCTTTTGTTTACCCTTACTGAGCATTTGAGCTCACCCTTTTGTATGATTTCTTTTCCCCGGGTTAGGAAGAAGGTTATTAAGTATGATATTCCAAAAGGGACTCTAGATATGATAAAATAAAAGGGAGATATTGTAGATTATTTACGTACCAGTTGTTTATGTTTCCCATTTTCTAAAGACACTATACCTATATGGTCCTTTCATGATTTTCTTATATGTTGTAATATGTATGCTTAAATTTTTAAGTAATAACAATTTCTGTAGAGTATGGGTCGTTATAATGTTACTATTCATTAGGGTAGGTTACTATTCATGAACAATTATGTTTTCCTTATCATACTCCAAAAAACATCTTGAACACAACCGTGTTTGTCAGATTTGAAAAATTCCAAACACAGAAGAGACAAACTTATGTTTAAAGGTCACTTATCTGTTATTAGTTCATTATTTTGTGTTTTCATGTGATTTTATGACATAATTATAAGAATGGAATTTTCATTGAAAAATTTTTGGTTGTTACAAAAAGATTCTTTATGGCCTCCCATGAAAAGGAAGATCAAAGGGAAGGTAAGGGAAGATGAGGCTGTTTGTTTCGCATGTGGCAAGAAGGGCCACTAGAAGAAGAACCACACCCAACCTAAGAAGCAAGGGGAAGCTTCAAGTGTGTTTTTTATCGAATGAAATATATATATTTCTACAAATTGGGTATTATATACAGCTTGTGGTGCTCACATATGTATCAAAATACAAGAACCAAGTAGATTCAGGAAGATTGATCAAGGGGAGGTAGTTCTTTAGGTAGCCAACGGAGCCAAACAAAGAGCTGTAGCTGTCGGGGACTACCACCTCACGTTGCCAACTAAGATGGTCTTGGTGTTAAATGGTTGATTTTATGTGCCTTCGATAACCAAAAACATAATTTCTATATCCAGACTAGATATAGATGGATTTGTTTTCAAGTTTTTAAATGAATGTTTCTTCTTTTATAAAGATAGAATTTTTTTAGGTAGGGTACATTTGTACAACAGTCTTTATGTGTTGTATTACACAAACCAAGTAATGTAAATTGATGAAAATGATACTTTACATGACTAATACCACACCCAGCATTGGCATTATTGGATAGGTCATGTAAATGATAAACACTTGAAAAAGTTACATCAAGATGGATAATTAGAGTGTTTTTAACTAAAAACACTTGGCGTTTGTCATTCATGTTTACAAGGAAAAAGGACTAAAGCCCTATTTGGTTGGAAAGGTGAAAGGGCTAAAGATCTTATTGAATTTCTTTATATTGATGTGTGTGGACCATTTCTCGTTGAAGCAAGGGTTGGGTACTCATACTTCATAACTTCTACTAATGATTTTAGTAGATATGGATATATATATATACTTAATGAGGTTTAAGTTGGATTCCTTTGATAAGTTCAAGGAATACAATAATGAAGTTGAGAACCAGCTTGGTAAGAAGATTAAGAAAATCTGCTTAGACTGAGGTGGGGAATATCTTAATCAGGACTTCATTGAATACTTACAAGAGTTTGGGACCCTATCCCAACACAATCCAATTTACACACCTCAATGGAATGGTGTAAGAGAAAGGAGGAACCACACCATGTTGGACATGTGGTGATCAATGATGAGTCATGCAGGTCATCCATTATCCTTTTGCACGTATGTGTTACAAACAATGGAACACATACTAATCTAAGAACCAACTAAATCAATAAATGGTATTCTATATGAGTTTTGGAGTGGTAGAAAACCCATGTTATTGAATTTACATGTGTGGGGTAGCGAAGCGTTTGTTAAGGACTTTTCAGGTAACAAACTTGCACCCCAAGGCACAAAGTGTACCTTTATAGGATACCATAAGGGTATAAGAGGATATTACCTATATAACCTCGAAGACAAATGGTTATAGTGAAAGACATTACATATTCCTTGAGAGGGATCACATCTCCAAAAGATATAATGGGAGCAAAATAGACTTCGATAAAGTTGAGGCCCAAGGTATATATAAGTTGGTACATGAACAGATTCCCCAAAACATCATGGAAGAAAAATTAGTAATAGAGACACAAGTACTGTGTAGAAGTACAAGAGAGGTCAGAGAACCAGAATGGTACAGTTTTATAGTTACTGAAGATGGTGATTCATTATTAGTTTGTAATAATGATCCTCTAACCTACAAGGAAGTACTAAGTGGCACATACGTTGCCAAGTGAAAAAAAGTCATGAATTCTAAAATGGATTCCATGTACCAAAACCAAGCCTATATTTTGGTATATCTTCCAGTTGATGTAAATCCAGTTGGTTGGATGTGGATATTCATAAAGAAACTAGACATGGAAGGACAAGTCAGTACCTATAAGGCATGACTGGTTGCAAAAGGGTTTAAACAGCATCAAGGAATTGACTAATATGAAACCTTATCAGTAGTAGCAATGTTGAAATACATTAGAATTATACTTTCCATTATGGCTTAGCATGATTATGAGATTTGGAAAATGGATGTTAAAATATAATTCCATAACAGGAACCTTTAATAATATGTCTACATGACACAACTTGAAGGTTTTGTGACTCCAAAGGATGCCAATAAGTTATGAAAGTTGCAGAAATCCATTTATGGATTAAAGTAAAAATCTAGGTCATAGAACATTTGTTTTCATGAAGCCATAAAAGAATTTTATTTTATCAAGAATGAATGTGATCCTTGTGTCTAAAAATGGTTTAGTGGGAGTTTATTCATGTTCTTAACAGTATATTTCGATGAAATATTACTTATTCGAAACGAGATACCAGTTTTATAGTCTGTTAAGGCATTGCTTAATCAATGATTCTAGATGAAAGACTTGGGTGAGGTAGCATATATTTTTTGGTTCAAGATCCATTGTGATAGATCAAAATTATTTCCGGGCAAGTCAAAGTACATACATGGATAAGATAATGAATAGATTTAGTATGGAACAATCCAGGAGGTGATTGTTTCCAGCATCACATGGCATTCATCATTGTAAGAAAATGTCTCCTCATACACATGATGAAAGAAAAATAATGGAATAGACTAAATATGCACCAGTGATTGGATCAGTCATGTATTCCCTGCTATGTACTAGGATGTATGTCTTCTATGCATTGAGTGTGGTTGGAATATATCAAGATGACCCTGATGACCAAAATTGGATGGTGGTTAAGACTATCCTAAAGTATTTGAGGCATATTAAGGAAATGTTCCAGGTTTATGGAGGATATGAGGAACTAGTCATCATAGGATATGAATATTCTAGTTTCCAAACTGATCAAGATGACATGAAGTTACAAACGGGATACATCTTCACACTGAATGGAGGTGCAGTGAGCTGGAAGAGCTCAAAGTAGAGTATGGTCACAGATTCTATAGTAGATTCTAAGTATATCGAAGCTTCTGAGGCAGGTAAAGAATCATTTTGGATACAAAGCTTCATCCAAGAGCTAGAAGTGATACCTAGCAGTAAAGATACCGTCACACTATACTATGATAATACTGCAGTGGAGGCTCTCACAAAATAGCCAAGGTCACATCTGCGGGAGAAGTACATACTTCGGTAGTATCATCTCTTGAGGGATTTTTCTCAGAGAGGGGAAGTTGCAGTGAGCATTATTTAAATGGAAGACAATGTGGTAGAACAATTAACTAAATTTTTGACTATGTAGAAACATGATCATCATGTGAGGTTTAGCAGACTGAAAGTCGTAGGCAATTGACTTTAATCCATGTGGGAGTTTGTAATAGTTGGTATCCAAAAACAAACTGGTTTTACTTTGATTACATGGATATTTAATGTGTTATTACACATTGTTCATCATTCTTCATGACTATGATGTAATAATGTCCGGTAGTATATGTTACATAGATAAGTTTATGGCAGTTCCCCGCTATGATGAGAACCTTGAAATTCTATAACTATATTCTTAAATATAGTTTTGTGGTTGGATGACATACTATGATGGGACACATAGCATGCATACTGTTAGTTGCGAGTACTCGTAAGAAGATGAGACTTCCCCTCATGAAGTTTGCACATGGAAATCTTCAAGATACGAGATTATGATAACAGACTTGCTAGTAACAATTCCTCATGTTTTGGTGTAATTAGATATTTCTATCTGTGAGTGTGTGTAATTATCCTTAGACTTTAAGATTATCATTAATGGGTGTCATGACAAATGAACATTGATTTACTGATGAAAACCATCACGCAGATAATTGGTTGGAATTAGGGTGCGTTGGGTGGGTCACGAGTGGTATGTTATTAATGGATAATTCGAGGAAGGATTTGTCCCTTCCATTTATGGAAGTTGATATCTCATCCATTTGATTGATATAGAACCATCGCGTGAAATTTCATGGCCATGGTGTAACGACGAGTTTATTTCAGGTAGTCAAAGAACAATGTATCAATCACAAAAGTTGATGACACAATCACGAAACCTACTTGATAGGATATTGCGACAAAGGGATTATATTATATTGTGAGCGTTCGAATGTGTATGTCATTGTTGTGACTTTATGTTCTTTCATTTGGGTTCCTTGACCTATTTCTATATAGTACCCTCAGATTTTAGGCTACCCTGCCTAATGCCAATGAGAATGAAACCTAGAGGGTCACACACTAAGTGTTTTTGGTGGTCTCCGTTAAATTATATTTGAATTTAATTAATGAAATAAATATTATTCTGAAGACCGTGGAATAATTTTATTCAAGTTAAAATGATCCCATATATTAAATATAATTTATTTATTTATTTTATTGAACATTTAATAAAAGTTTATTTACTAGTTTCTAAATAAAATATTTATTTAAGAAAATAAATTATTTATTTATTTATTCGAGTGTTCAATTAATGGTAGTGGAGGTCGATTAGAAAATTGTCTGTTGAGTAGTAAAACAATTATTTTCAAGACGGTAAATAATTATTTAAATAGTTGGAACAAATTAAAATAATGCTGATATTATATTGTGATGCAGAATTTTATTTATAATTCTGATTTCTAAAAGCTGGTGTACCATAAATAATGATGAGATATTATTATTAAATGCATGAATTTTGTCTAAGTTAATGAATTTATTTAATTTTTTCTATAAAACTAAAAATTGTATCTGAAATTCCATGTATATAAATAGACAGGTACGCCTATTGTGCCATATACCACATCACATGCCTAGTGAATTGAGAATTGTTGAGCCAAATGTTTTCCCTCTCGAGTCCTCTTCTCTCCCCTATCAAGAATGAGAGACGTTCTTCATGATCGAAGAACAGGTGATCAATAACGATAGACACAAGACATTGACTTCTCTACGCTAACACCCAAAGAATGAGCAGTGTCGATCGAAGGCCATCGGAGCACATGCGGATCGCCACTAGAGGGATTCTAGTTTGGGTCCTTAAAAGTGAAACGAGATAATCTGAAAGGGTCATTACGAATGATCAACATCATCTATAAAGAAAATACCAAAGATCCATGTATTATTTTCTTTATAAAATTAATTAAATTAAATATAGACATTATTTGTAAGATCCTATATAACGGTTTTGGGCCTCCTTCTTCATTATCTAAATCTTTGATTATATTCCATGGATATTGGCATTCATCATCATATTGATCCCATAATAATCATTGATCATTGTAAAAATAAAAGTTGGGTGCCATCTCAACCACTCTTCCACTACTCTCCGAACCTCCAACCTTGGCTCCTTTGTGAGAGCCACTACTGTAGTATTATCACGGTACAATGTGATAGGATATTTCCAACTAGGTATCACATCTTGCTCTTGACAAAATCTTTGCATCCAAACTTCTTCTTTATCTACCTTATAAGATGTAATATACTCAGACTCTACAGTTGAATTTGTGACCACAGTCTGTTTTGAGATCTTCTAGCTCACTGCACATCCATTCAAAGTGAAGATGTATCCCGTTTGTGACATTATGTCATCATGATCATTCTGGAAACTAGCATATACATATCCCTTAATGACTAGTTTCTCATTACCTCCATAAACAAGGAACATATCTTTAGTACACCTTAGATACTTTAGGATAGTATTAACTTATGTCCAATGGTTGTTACCTATGTTAGCTTGATATCTGCCTACCACACTCAATGCATAGGTGACATCCAGCCTAGTACATAGCATGGAATATATGACTCACCCAATTGCTGATGCTTATTGAGTTCTTTCCATTATCATTCATTCCTCATGTGTTTGGGGACACATTTTCAATGAAATCCTAATGCCATGTAATGTTGGAATCAATCCCCTCTTGGATTGCTCCATACTAAATCTTTTCAGTATCTTATCAGTGTATGTACATTGAAATTAGCCCAACAATCTCTTTGATCTATCACGATTGATCTTGATCCCAAGAATATATGTTGCCTTGCCCAAGTCCTTCATGGATAAGAATTGATTCATCCATTCCTTAAAAGACTGTAAGACTGGTATCTTGTTTCCAATAAGTAATATGTAATCAACATATACTATTAATAAAATGGATGCACTCACACAAAACAATTTGTTGACAAAAGGATCACATTCATTCTTGATAAAACGAAATTTCATTATGGATTCATCAAAACGAATATTCCATGACCTAGATGCTTAATTCAATCCATAAATGGATTTCTATAACCTGAATACCTTATTGGCATCCTTTTGGAGTCCTAAATCCTTATGGTTGGGTTATGTAGACATATTCTTGAAGGTTCTCATTACGAAAGGTTGTTTTGACATCCATTTTTCAAATCTCATAGTTATGGTATGTGGAAATGAAAAATAGAATTCTGATGGATTTCAACATTATAACTGGTGAAAAAGTTTTTTCATAGTCAATGTCTTTATACTATTTAACCCCTTTGAAACCAGTTGTGCCTTAAATGTAATGACCTGTCCATCCATGTCCAGTTTCTTTTTGAATAACCATTTGCAACCAATAGGATTTACATCAACTGGAGGATCTACCAAAATCCAGACTTGGTTTTGGTACATGTAATCCATTATAGAATTCCTTGATTCTTTCCACTTGGTAACATCTGTGCCACATACTACTTCATGGTATGTTATAGGATCATTAATATCAACTTATAATGAGTCACCATCCTTGGTAACTAGAAAATCTTACCATTCCAGTTCAATCACCTCTCTTGTACTCAAACGATGTTCTTGTGTCTCTCGAGCAGTTCTTTCTTCCACTGGCTTTGTGGAATCTGCTCTTTTACCAACTCTATTGTACCTTGAGCCTCAACTTCATTGAAGTCTATCTCACTACCACTATCTATTTTGGATATGTTCTCTCTCTCAAAGAATATGGCATGTCTTTCCACTATAACCTTTTTTTCCGTGGGGTTGTATAAGTAATATCACCTTGTTTCTTTGGGGTATCCTATAAAGGTACACTTTGTGCCTCAGGGTGCAAGTTTGTTACACGAAGAGGCCTTAAAAAACACATCACTTCCCCATACATGTAAATTTGATAACATGGCTTTCTTTCCACTCCATAACTTGTATGGAATACCATTTAATGATTTAATTGGTACTTGGTTTAGTATGTCTGTCTCTATTTGTAACGCATATCCCCAAAAGGATAATGGGAGACTCGTATGACTCAAAATTGATCTCAAAATGTCCAATAGGATGTGTTTACTCCTTTTTCTCACACCATTCTTCTAGGGTGTGTAAGGACGAGAGAGATGAGATAGGATCCCAAACACCCATAAGAAATCAATGAAGTCTTTATTAAGATATTCTCCACCTCGGTTTGAGTAAAGTTTCATAATCATCATACCAAGATGGTTCTAAACATCATTTTTATATTCATTGAATATACCAAAAAGAATCTTAATTATACCACATTAAATATATATACACATATCTACAAAA
This sequence comes from Viscum album, assembly GCA_963277665.1. NCBI lineage: Eukaryota > Viridiplantae > Streptophyta > Magnoliopsida > Santalales > Viscaceae > Viscum > Viscum album. The sequence continues at coordinate 436,647,235 of OY728155.1, read as the reverse complement.
ATCATCAGTAAATGTTATGAAGTATGAGTACCCTCCCCTTACTTCAAATGGAAATGGTCCACACACATTGGTATGAACCAGTTCAATAATTTCTTTATCTCTTTCGCCTTTCCCACTAAATGGGGCTTTGGTCATTTTGCCTTGTAAACATGCATGACATACTCCAAGTGGTTTTAATTCAAAATTATATAAATATCCATCTTGATGTAACTTTTTCAAGTGTTTCTTGTTTAGATGACCTAGCCAGTGAGGTCAAAGTTCAGTGTAGTATGATTCATGTGAAGTATCTTTGCTATCAATTTCCATTACATGGTTTTTTTTAATCCAACACGTAAAGACCATTATATAAATGTTCCTTACCAAAACAAATTCTCTCTTTTTAAAAGAACCAACATTCATTTCCAAAATTGAAATCAAATCCATCTGTATATAATCTGGATATAGATATAATATTTTTAGTAACAAAAAGAACATAATAACAACCTTTTAACACCAATATCATCCCAGCTGGCAACGTGAGGTGGTTGTCCCTAATAGCTACAATAGTAAGTCTGGATCTATTGGATTCTCACAGATCAACCTCTCCTCGGTCAATATTCCTGAATCTACTTGGTTCCTAAATTTGGATACATATGTGAGAACCAAAATCTATATCTAATACCCAAATTGTAGAAGTGGATATATTACATTTGATAAAAAACGCACATAATGCTTCCCACTTACATCTTAGACTGGCTGCAGTTCTTCTTCCAGTTACCATTCTTACCATTGTGAAACAATTATCCACTTGTTCCCTTGCCTCTCCTTTAATCTAACTTTTCTTGGAAGGCTGTGAAAAGGATTTGAGCTTAAAGCTCTTCGCATTTCCTTTCCTCTTATTCGCCATAAGGACATAAGGATTTTCGCGCTTCATATCTTTGCCCACTTGGAAAATGAGGATAAGAAGATCAGATAGAGACATCTCAATGTTGTTCATGTTATAATTAACAACAAAGCTAGAGAAACTCTGAGGGAGTGATGAGAGAATGAGATCGGTGCCTAGTTCTTCAAGGAGTTTAATCCCTAGAACCTCGAGGCGGTCAATGTATCCCATGAGCATGAAAAAATGAGGCCATGTTGGGGCACCCTCTCCAAGCTTACTATGAAAGAGTGTGTTGGTGATCTCCAACATTTCATGTCTTTCTCTCACGTTGTAAAGACTATAGAGGGGCTTCAGCATGCTATACAAATCCATGTTTTCATGAGACTTCATGAGATCACTAGACATTGATGATAGCATCATACATTGAACGTTGAATACATCATTCATATGTTTCTCATAAACCAGGAAATCCTCATCACTCGCCTCTTTGGTAGGTGGATCCGGTAATAATGACTCCAACACGTAAGACTTCTATTCATGGAATAGGATAATCTGAAGGCCTCTACACCATTCCTAGATGTTACTGCTGATGAGGATGTTTTCTTTATCCATAATTGATCGCAGGTATAGTGTGGTTGAAGAGATTTTCGTTTCATATTCTACAATTAAAAGAGCATATCATTAGTACTTTCTTGATTACATTTTAATGAGAAATAATAAATTAATTTTATTAAGTCTCCCACAATTTTTTCATGTCCCAATGGACCTCACCATTGAACTCGGGATGTCAATGTTTCCATGACATTTTAGTGTAAAGGATCCAAAGTCCCCTTCACATAACCCCAACAAGGGGTGGTCAATCTATTTGAAGGTATTTAGGTAGGTAGGTATTTTTCAACAGCAACGCTTACAGTTTCTTAATCTATTGAGTGGGCTCCCTAATACTGAAAATCCTGAATTTGGATTTCCTCAACTCTTGCCTCCAGTATTACACCAAGTCTAGCAAGGGCTACTCCTCTTGATGGAATATATTTAACTCAACCAGGATCCTTTCTTAAGGGATTCTTGTATAAAAGTATGTTTCCCAACAAGGGTTGGACAACACATAGTTTTATCGAGTCTTTCCCTTAATCAAATAACAGAAGGCTTGGTCCAACTTAATATTTTATTTTATGTATTTTTATCTCCAATGTGAAATTTTTTTATTATATTTATCACATGCTTGTTAATATTAAGTGGAACATACTTAAGTGATTAACCATGTCTTGATAATATTTATGCATAAGCCTATTTTATTTTAGGTCCATCTTTCATGCTGGTTTAATTCCTTAATCATGTGATCATAAAAACACATCCATAATGATAAACCATTAATCTGATAGAAATAAAATAAATCAATGGGCATGATCGTAATTTTTTCTAATGGTCAGTTTATCTAACAGTTGATAAACAAACCCTGGCCTAGGGGAGAAATACATTGATCCTTTTGGGTTCATGTTTACAACTTTCCACATGTCCGCCTTTTTATCTCATATGATTGGACTTGTATTGGATCTATCTTGAACCACCTCCACTATTACATATGCCTCTTCTTTTAACTCCCTCATAGGTGAGGGGTAAAGGGGGTTTTACATAATAAATACTTTTGTAACATAGGCCCTACATATTAATGTGGAGAAGTCTTGCAGGATAAAAAATTTAATTTAAATAAATAAATTGAATAAAATCATCCTCATAAAAAAGTCATGATATAGCTCATGATCCTACGTAAATGCAACTAAATTTATGCATAAATAAAAATATCATTCAATTCTTTAATCATTATTTTTTAAGATATATCCCTCTAGAATCAATTTATTATCTTTAATTAATCAATCCTTTTATCTTAAACCCTTTTCTAAATTTCCCTGAGATTCTCATCAATCATAATTTTAAACAAATAAATAATTTTAAAATTATATTTGTACGTAACATGTACCTTGGAGGAAAACCGGTGACTTATCTTTCATAACTACACAATGATTAGAAATGTATATTACACAGATGTTAAATTAAACACTTATATATAAAACACCTGTCACGTGTTGTGCCATGACTTTACGCCTGCACTATAGTACATGTCTCAAGTGTGTGTATAATATAATAATAAATTTTAACAAATATGCTTAATTTAGATGCGTACATGGCGTGTAGTTCTGATTACACAACATGTACTTTCATTCACCATCAATCCAAAGTACACACCAAGGGACATGGTCTGTAGATGTACTTCAGAAATATTCGGAGTACACAACATGTTAAGTGGGTCACACTCCATGTAGTATCTGTGTTACACATTTTCCAATCGGGAAAGCCGTGTATGCGGTACATTGTCGAACCCTAACCCAATGGGACTACACGCCATGTCCAATGGACTAAACAGTGCATAATCTGGGAACTAGGTACAACCATTTCCTGGTAAGGACACAGAGTCATTTAAGACTTAGAAAGACTCCAACACACAACATGGTTTGGAGGACCAGTATGATGCATTGTATCTTGATTACACAGCTTTTACTGCTGAATACATTTCATGTGTTCTGGTGTTGTATGTCCATGAAGATTTGGCACCTCCAGATGAGATCCTCTATTTTATTTTAATCAAAATTAAAAAGAACAGATCATTTTTGTAAGGTGAAAGAGAAACTAAAGAGTAGGAATAGATCTAGAGATTCAGATTTGTAGAATTATTAACTTGAATTGAAACAAATAAATTATTAAATGTGTAAATAGTCAAATAAATATGTAAATAATAATAAACTATGCTCTAACTCCTCTGATACCACATGATCGTTCTAGGCGCAGTGGAAGTAGGGTTGGGCCCATACGCAACATTGATTTTTACCATGATCAATGATTATTCTGAGATCAATACGACAATGAATGCATGTATCTATGAAATAGAATCAAAGATTTAGATAAATAGGGAAGAGGCCTAAATCCTTTAGAGATGATCTTATAAATAATATATATAATTAACTTAATTAATTTCATAAAGAAATGAATACCTTGATATTTGGTATTTTCTTCGTTGATGATTTTGATCATCTAGAATGACCCATCTGGATTATCTTGATGCGCTTGCATGGATCTAAAATAGAATCCTACTAGCCTTGATCCACACATGCTCTGATGGCCTCTAATCGACACCACTTGTTCTCTAGGTGCTAGCATGGTGAAGCAAGTGCCTTGAGTCTGTCGTCCTTGATCACTTGTTCTTCGGCCTTGAAAAATGTCTCTTGTTCTTGAGAGGTGTGGGAAGAGGATTCGAGAGAGAAATTGTTTATCTCAACAATTCTCAATTCACCGTGCGTGGGGTTCGGTACATTTCACAATTGACGTATGTGTCTATTTATTGACATTGGTATTCAGTTACAATATTTAATTTTATAACATCAATTCATTACATTCATAATTTTAAATAAAACCCATGATATTAATAAGAATACCATGTCATTATTTACGGTGCTCCAACTTGCACAAAATGAAATTATAATGAAATTCCGCGTCACAAAATAATAGTAGCGTTATTTTAATTTGTGCCAACTAGTTAAATAATTATTTATCGTCTTGAAAATAATTATTTTCCTACCAGACTGGCCTTGGTCTACTCGAACTCCAATTCCATTTATTGAACACTAGAATAAATAATAATCTCTTCTCTTAAATAAATATTTTATTTACAAACTAGTAAATAAAAATTAATTAAATTTTCAATAAAAAAATATAGATATTTTACCCACAATCCAGTGAATAAATATTCATTTAATTTATAAAATCATTTTAACTTGAATAAAATTATTCCTCTATCTTTAAAATAATATTTATTAATTAAATTCATATAGAATTTAACCGAGACCATCATAAACACATAGTGTGTGACCCTATAGGATTCTTTCTCGTTGGCATTAGGGAGGCTCGCCTATTGTACAAGAGTATTGTCTAGTAATGTGTCAAGGAACCCAAGAGAAATAACATAAATTCGCAATAATGAAAACCACATACGAATGATCACTATGTACTATAATTCATGTGTCTCAATATTTCATCAAGTAGGTTTCATGATAGTGTCATCAACCTTTATTCTTGATATTTCATTCTTTGACTACCTAAAATAAACTAATCATTAAACCATGACCATGGAATTTCGTGTGAAGGTTCCATTTCAATTAAATGGTCAGGATATCAAATTTCATAAAAGTAAGGGACAAATATTTCCTAGAATTATCCATCAATAACATTCCACTCATGATGCACCCAATATACCCTACTTCTCGCCAACTGTCAGTGTGGCAGTTTTCATTAGTAAATCATAGTGCGTGTGCCATGACACAGATTAATGATAATCTAAAAGTATAAGGATCATTAATCAAGATTGTAGATAGAAATATGTGATGACTCCAAAACATGTTGAATTCCTAGTGGATGGTCTATTCTCATAATCTCTTGTCTTGAAGATTACCATGTGAGAACTTCATGAGAGGAAGTCTCATCTGCTTACAAGTACTCGCACATGATGGTCTGCATTCTATGTGTACCATCATAGTATGTTATCCATCCATAAAACTATATTTAAGAATATTAATATTGAATTTCAAGGTTGTCATCATAGCAGGGAACTACCACGACCTTATCAATGGAAAAAATACTCTAGGACATTATTACATCATAGTCATGCATAACAATGAACAATATGTAATAAGATGTTTAATATTTAAATACATTAAATATCCATGTAATCAATGTACAACCAATATGTTCTAGTACACCAACTCATAAAAGATGAATGTGAAGAAAATATCATGGAATGGTAGATATGTTTATTCAGTTCACCTATGATTATGTTACCCTATAGTATAGAAGGGTTGTGGATCTATAGTAATGCATCGTATAATGGACTATGGTGAATACATTTTCAGAATGATATGGTGATATATTATTCCTCACTCCAATTTAAGGATGATGAGAAAAATTACATAAATATGGATTTGGAATTAGCTATGGTAAATTTTTACATTATTTATATGGAGGAATTATATTTATAGAGAATAGTTATATATATATATATACTAATCATAAAATATTAATTTATATATTCATTCAAAAAGAGCTAAATATGTTCCAGATAAGATCATTGCAGTATATTAAATATTATGACTACTCAATTCATCACCAATGTTTTTGGTGCTTTCGTCGGGGCGTGCGTGTCCGTCTGTGTAAGTGTGACAGGCGCGGCTTTGTTACCCCGCATTCCCACTTTCCAAAGGCAGGTGGGATCTGTTCCTTGTTTAGGGATGTTTTCTCCATTATCAAAACAGGATGATGGGATGTTGATTCTTCCTTCTGTGGATTCCTCCTCAGAACTCGTCACCTATTCTGGGTCTCCCTCATAGATTTAATACGTTGTTCGTGAAACTCTTCCCGATGTCATATCTTCATGGACACCAGTTAATTACACTGCTTCTGTCAGAACATTCCAAGGGGTCCGATCATGGAAACAACCTTCAGTTAGGGGAGTAGTCATGCTAGGAATCACTAGCATGTTTGGACGTTGGGGATTGGTGTGTATTTCTTCTGTCCCTTATTATAGGGCTTCTCGAGGGCACAGAAGCCCGAGGCATCCCACATCGGACGCAGGGAATCATATGCCATGGGCATGTATCTAAGGTTTTCCTCAACTTCCCATGTTTAACACAGGGTATGCCATAAGTTTAACGTCCAATGGAGATAGATTGGACTGATCAGAACACTTATTAGAGTGGATCATACGGAGGAACCCCCTAGAGGGAACACCAATATTGGGGCCAGCACATGGGTGGCTTCCTGAATGTTGTAGAGGGGAACAAGGTGGAATGATGTCACTGGGATGTGGCAGCCCAGTTAAGAATCAGGATGGAAGATGGTTTTGGGCTTGAGCCTTGAAGAGACTTCTACGTATCCCTGTGGCCAAGAATCAAAGTCCGGGTAGTTCATCTGGCGACGGCTTATCGTCGAATGTGGTTTCAACGGCTTACCGTGGGATAAGGATGTCAATGGATTACCGCTGGATGGGGTCAAACCGATATGAAAGAAGTTGGAACAACCAGGTGGTGGGATTGAACCTCAAGGAGGCTTCCTACGTTCCATGCCTTGACATGGATCAAAGACCATGTAGTTCAGATGGGGAATATAGTTTAACGTCATGCGGGATGAGGGTGAACCGACATGAAGGGGGGATGGAACGTCCAATCGGTGGTGGTCTTGAACCTCGAAGAGGCTTCCTACGTACCATGCCTTGACATGGATCAATGTACACGTAGTTCAGAATGGGTTGGGGCTTACACTCTCAGGAAGCCCAAGGTGTTTGGGGCATGAACCTCATAGAGGCTTCCTACATACCCTGTCATGGCAAGGATCAAAGACCACGTAGTTTAGGTGGGTGTCGGTGAGTCGACGTGAATAAGGACCTGGGGTCCAGATGGACGGTGGGCTTGAACCTTGTGGAGGATTCCTACGTACCATGCCTTGACATGGATCTAAGTCCTCATAGTTCAGGTTGGAGGCGTGTCGGCGAACCGACGCAAAGATGGACCTAGGGTCCGATGGGTGATGGTCCTGAATCTTAGAGAGGCTTCCTATGTACTGTTCCTTGAAAAATATTAAATTCCACATAGTTTAGGTGGTGCATATCGACGAACCGACGGGAAGATAGACCAGGGGTCCGATTGGTGTTGGGTTTGAACCTCGTGAAGGCTTCCTACGTACCCTGCCTTGAAATGGATCAAAGTCCCCGTAGTTTGGAATGGGTTTAGGCTTACACTCTAGGCTACCCAAGGGTGAAAATGGGACTTGGAACACCAACAAAGAGACAGTTGGAGCCAATGGTTGTTGGTCTTGAACCTCATGGAGGCTTCCTATGTACTGTTCCTTGACATGGATCAAAGTGCCCATAGTTCGGAATGGGTTGGGGCTTATACTCTAGGCTACCCAAGGGTGAAAATGGGGCTTGTCGCACCGAAAGGGAGATGGTTGGGGAAAATGGTTGTTGGGCTTGAACCTCATGGAGGCTTTATACATATCATGCCTTAACATGGATCAAAGTCCCCATAGTTCGGGAGAGGGTTGGGGCTTACACTCTGAGGCGGCCCATGGTGGTGGGGCTTGAACCTCACAGAGGCTTCCTACGTACCATGCCTTGATATGGATCAAAGTACATGTAGTTTGTGTGGAGAGGAATATAGTTTAACATCATGAGGGATGTGGGCATTGTCATATTTGATGCTTACCCTATGCCCATGCGAGTCATGCTCGGTGTGAGAAACAAGAGGCAACAAAGGCCTGATGACCACATCGTGAAAGGTGAGTCTGTGTTAAGTGAAGAGGGGCTTATGCACGGGGTGGCCCAGGGAGAGAATGATTGGGACTTACTCCGAAGTGGAGGCCTGATGGAGATAAAGCGCAGTGGGAGAGGGACTTGGGACAGAAGAAAGGAGAAGCCTTGTTCCTTATCATGCCCTCCACTGGCCTTGGGGAAGGAAGATGAATAGAGAAGTAGGGATGCTGCCTCCTAGAATGAAAACTATGGGCTTACACCAAGGTGGCTGCCCTTCCCCCCACAGAAAAACACCACTCCCAGACAAAGGATATCATCCCCAGTGGAGACCAGGGGGCATGGAGAATGTCTGAGGTGGGGGCACCCCATCTGCGAGGCATGGGGAGAGGTCATAGTTTAATGTCATGTGCTGAGGATGATGGTGCTTGGAAGTTAACATCTTGTGGCTCGGATGAGGTGGGTTTGCTTCACACCCCTAGGGATTACATAACCAGTACCTTCTGCTCCTTGTGGGAGGGAAGGCACCAGCAACGCCATAGTGAGGGGGTGTCGTGGAGCGAACCATTGAGGGGTCCACGTTAGCATGGCTATTTGAATAAGCAATAACCATTAGTGTGCCTATGCGAAGAATCATTAGGATAAGCAAAGAAAAAGGCGGTATCATCTAGTGGACTTTGAAGTCACATCTAGCAAACCTAGAGGGTCTCATGGGAAAATAATTTTCCAAGCAGAGGGGTCCATAGGTAGGGTCCTTGTGGAGCTCTGTTCCTCCATGTGGCAGAGGGAACTTGCAAAGGGGTGTTCTTCTTGAAATGGGGTGACTTAGCCTTAGCATGGGGTGGAGGTGCAAATGGGAGGTGCTTCGCAATATGAAAGGGCATTCGCGGAACACAGCCTCGCGGAGTAAAGGTGCCTCGCGAAGCAAGGTTTTGGGAAGCAATGTACTTCGTGAAGTACAGTGACCCAGCCTTAGCATGTGGATCATGTGTACATAAAGGGTGTTTTTCGAAGCACAAATGCTCTACGATGACCCGAGTCCCCTTGGGGATCCACGTCCTTTTTTAAGACCCATAGGCTTCATGAAAGGCATCCCTCTCAGAAGAGGGGATCAAAACGGGACGAGGGGGGCACTTTGTGGTGGAGAAGTACCTCGTACAACTCCTGATTCACAGATTGGAATGATGCTTCACGATTCGGTAGATGGGAATCCAAAAAGTATGACTGTCTATCCCTAGAGCTCAGGGGGAGCCCAGTATTTATAGGCAAGAAGCGCCGCAGAGCAGAGCTCACGCAGTGTGAAGAGGGACTTGGTGGATTCGCGGCGGGTCGCGAACATCCAATTCGGTCATAGAGTGTCCCACCTCATTGCTTCGTGGTGAGGTCGCGAACATAAAATGCGTTTGCGGAGCCTCCCTCCTCCTTGCTTCGTGGCAAGCTCATGAATGTCAAATGTGTTTGTGGAGCCTCCTACCTCCTTGCTTCGCAGTGGCCACGGTGCTGGGGAACTCCACGAAGGGGTCTCACGAGGCAGTCAATGGGGCCTTTTGTGGTCCTCTTCTTTGTCCCGAATTTTGGTGCCAACAAATGACCCCTTAGCATTGGAGCCACGGAGAGATCAAGGGACGAAGTCTAAGGGAAACCACTAAAATCCTCATCCATTCGCGGTGCTGACTCTCAAAAATGGCTGGCAAGGCAGATAGGGGACTCACGGGCCGAGCGCGCCGTGAATCTCCGTGTGGACTGGACGCACTGCGAAGCTCCTAAGGTCGTCGCCTATAAATAAGGGTTATACCCTCTCTTTTTTTCTTTCCCTTATCTAAGAATTTGTCTTCTTGCGCTCTCAATTCGCGAAGCTCAACATACTCTGTGAGTGTTCTCTGCGAATCGAGTCTTTGCAGCACAGAACGAGTCCTCAACTCTGTGTTTGTGCTCTACGATCTAGATTTGAACGCCGAGGGAGCGCTCTGTGAACAGTCTTCATGAATGGGCTTCACGAACATGATTTGCGAACGATCTTCATGAACATGACAAAAAAAACATCACATCTCTAGAACGAATGTCCCACCAAGAAGCTACCCAGGGGGTCCTTGCAGATGCTACCCGGGTGGATAAAATGGAGAACAATCTAGGGATATGAGAGTTGGTCTAGAGCCACTCAGACCATAGTTCATTGGTGGAGCTAATGTCGGAGATCCAGAAGAACTACCCGATGTGTAGAAGTTTGCCCTTGTATGGATTTGGGTTGAGGGATGATGTCTTAATCCTTGAAGCAGGTAGGGATGAGCCAACTTACTGGTTCTGGAGTATGTATTGTCAGCACCGATGGTTCAGGGTGCCCGATGGTCATGCCTGGGAGGACTTCACGCCTGTTATTACCGACTACATGTACAATCATCTAAACAATGTCAATGAGAAGGAATTGCATTCGGAGATATCCCATCACCTATATTGAACCATCCTCTAGGCGGCGCTAGGGAACTCGAAGAAGGGGTGGTCCGAGGAATGGGACATGCGCCAGGGTGGAAACTTTATGGACGATTGGGGTTGGGCCTACTAGGTAGGCGCCTCATGCGAGGAGTTCGGAGCAGAGTTGAGAAGATTTGGCCTATATGAGGCAACATGGGCTTCCCAATTTCACATCTACCAGCCGAAGAAGCTAATTCCAGAGCTGTTGAGCCAGTGGTAATCATGGACCAATACTTTCCACCTGCATCACGGGGAGGTCGGTATCAGCCTATGGGACGTGCATCAAATCTTGGGGGTCCCGATAATAGGGGCGATGTACGATGTATTCCTCCCAGCTATGGGTGCATGGGAGGATCCGAAGATGTCGCGTTTGGTTATGGCATTGACGGAGCTCGTACCTGGGGAGGATAAGGAAGTGGTGAGGGATGTCCACTTCAATCATTGTTTCAAGAAGTTTCTGAACTTCCCAGAAAATAGGCAGCTCCCAGAGAGGCCTTGAACTTCCCCAAAGTGGGCCTAGAGTAAGGAAAACTCATACTGGAGGCAGCTGGAGAATAGCTAGTGGAAGACCTGCGATTTTAGTGTTAGCACTGAACAATGACCAATAGTCAGGCCGGCGGCATTCATCGCTTCTCTTATCTATGGTTAGATCCTGCCGGTGAGGGATACAAACATGGGAGTGAGGAAATCACTTTCATCATGGAGTCCACATTGGCGATAGGAGGATGGGTCAAACTGGGGATCCCGATACTTGCCAAGTTGTACAAAATGTTTTGGCACATCAGTGAGGGGAAAATTCCATAGAGGGTATGCGGTCTATTCCATCTCCTGTATGGGTGGATTGCGGTGCGCATGAGGGGGATCTATGAGTATCTGAATGTAACGACCCAATGTTTTTCAATGGAAATTACCTTACTAGAATTATTTCATAAAATCACATGAAAACACAATATAACGAACTACTAAGTGATAAGTTGCCTTTAAACATAAGTTTGTCACTTCTGTGATTGGAATTTTGAAAATCTTCCATACACGGTTGTGTTCAAGATATTTTTTTGAGTCTAATAAAACAAAAATAATTTTTGTTGAATAGTAACCTACCCTAATGAATACTAACATACCCTTATGAATAGTGATATACCCTAATAAATAGTAACCTTGCCTATGGTGGTATTAAAATAATATTCATGTTGGAAGTACGATATACCTATATTTTAGAATGAGTTAATGAATGTTTTAAAACAAGTTTTGATAATAAATTATTATTTTAATTAAATATTAAAATAATCATATTTAGAAAATTATTTTTGAAAAATGGAATTCATTTTTGGATTCTACACGTTGAAAAATGGTTAGGGTGAATTTTTGGTATTTTTCTAAAATACATGAATTTTTTATGAATAGTAGAATCCGATAATTCAAAATAAATGAAAAATAATGGATTAATTGAGTCATCAATGATGTTATGCTGATGTGAGCCCACTTGATTCAGGATCACATGATAAAATCACTATTATTGGTCATGTAATACTTACTATTACTTGTCTTCGGAAGAAAATAATAAATTAATGATTATAATATTATGAAATCCCTCCTCTCCTCCACTATAAAACTCCCCTTCACTCCCCCTTCTCTCCACTCCTCCCAAACCATGAGTATTACCATTATTCAGCCCAAATCTCTCCCCAAGGTCCTCCCCCACGTCCAAAATTTCTCAGCCTCCTCAAAATACTGAAACCTCTCCCCTTATGAGGTTCTCAAAGGAGGAAGTCTCAAGAGGTAAATTCCTCTTCCCAATTTCTTCTTCTATTTTAAGTTCTTTTATTTTTTTATTTTCTTTCCTCACATTCATTCACCATAATATAATGATAAATACAATAACATACATGTACTAGAATTTATTCATTCTTGTGGTATATTTAATTATCTTTTCTCCTTTCCCCACCCTTTTGTTTGAAAGAAATGAAAGCACTGTTTGAGATGTGCTAATTTAGCACATTCAAGGACAACATTTTATCAATTTATATTATTATATATAATTCTGTTCATGAAAAAATTTGTGTTATGGTGGAACTAGATTATTATATATGTAATATATCCTATTTTCTGTTCTGTAATCCTTTGGTACAAATGGCATTAAGTTATAAATCAAACCACATTCTTTGTAATCAAATCCACCGATTGATAAAAACGGTTATCACTATGGTTATATATATAATAATTCGACTTCACACTAAGTAACCTAATTAAAATTAAAAACATGTAATCTTATGGATGTGAACTAAAGAATATAACTTCAATTCTATATAACCACTTTCATATTTCATATAATCCAAACTTGAATATAAGTTAACAGATCTTTTAAATCCAACTAAATAGACGAGCCCGAACAATGAAATTGAACCTTGTAATTAATAAAAATGGATTTGAATGAACTAAAAAGGGTTATAATAAATAAATTTAATATATAAAAGGTTATGGACTTATTAATTAATAAGCCTAATTTTTTTATTCAGGTCGTTAATAACAAGTGGAGAACACCAACGGATTTAAGGTAAATGATCCTCTCCTTTTCACTCTTAATCAAGATTGTTCTCTATGCGATGAATTTTTGTGTAATATCAAGTGATGGGGTATGTTTTCTCACCTCCCACATACTGCCCTAATTCTTTATAAGTGATGAGAAAAACCTTATCTATCTCATCAAGACCTCATAGTTACACCTGATACAACACCGATAAACCATAAAGGATTCTACCCGAACTTCCTTTAGTCCTTCGGGTTGATCTATCTTTCTTTTTACCAAAATGTAGTTGTCTTTTATTTTTATGTAGAACATCAAAGTTATGTTTATATTCGCCAAACTCATGTTCTAAGATCCATCTCTCATTCTCTATTGAGGATATACATGATTTTAAGTGGATATCTCCTCGATACTTCCAAATAAGCACACTCGTTTTAAAGGAACTTCCCGAACTTTTACCCAATATCAAGTGCACTCTATATTCTGTTTTAATACACCATTGTCTTTGTAAAATCAGTATTTTAATTATTAAATCCTTCTTGGTTCAATTCTGGTTTTATATAAAATAATTTCCCCTTTACTATTTTAAAAGTTCTATAGTATTTTCCTTAAAACTGCATAAAAATGTTTTAATGCTAGTGTTTCTCAAATAAAATTCATATATAATGTCACTTCTATTTGTTACCACCTACCCTGTTTTATGTCTATATTACCTTATGAACGTCCATGTATGTTCTAATACCTTTGTTCCATGGACACTTTCATGATACAATCATTGGTTATGCTTTATGTCCTGATTGTGGTACCCAATTCTCTCCATGGGTAACATTATTTTTATGTATAGTTGAATATGTATGATTATTTAGGTGGAAAGAATATTTATGTGGTAAGAATATTTGTGTGGAATGAATATTCATGAAAATTTTGATATGGGTGTGCCCAGATAGCACTCCAATGCATTGGGTAAGGGTAAGTCTCATGAGATACGATGTGAAACGGGATTGGTGGATATCCTTGAACCGTATTGAAATGGGAAACGGTATTTGTGGTTAGACTTGACCCGTACTAAATAATTTTTTTATGATTTGGTCACATTTATATGATTCCATGTATATGTGATCCCATTCTTATATTAAATGATTTATAAGTTTCATGCTTTGGATATCATTATGTTATGCCTCCTAACTCATGGGCTTGAGATGTATCCTTATGTTCATTCCCTTACTGGGAATTTTAGATCATCCCTTTGTTCATGTGTTCCCCAGGGTACCCTATGCAGATGTAAGGGCTCAAAGGAAGTTATAAGATCTTCATGGAGATTAAATAAAGAATTTTTTGTAGCCTCATGTTTTATGTTATATGTACCTAGTATTCCCTGAAAATATACTTAACGATCCTTGGATTTTACTCTGATGATTAATTATGCTTAAAATCATGAAATGTTTTATATAAAATGCTCGGGTTGCTAAATTTGGTATCAGAGCCATGGTATAGTTATTTTTGGAGATTTGGAATAAAGCACCTTGGTGAGAACCTTAAGGATGAGACTAAGTATAAGAAAACAATCCTAAATTTTGGTGAGTATATAGTAAGTGGTTTATCAAGAAAATACATCCCTATATGGATACGAGTAGGTAGAGGTGGCTCTAGAACAGATGTATCTAGGGGTAAAACCTGAAAACACTACTTTGATCTAGACTCGAACAAGAACTTGTGCATGATAATGAGCCTTGTTTCACTCTTGGTTATGACACTCTAGGGAGATATGCTTCGGTAGATTTACCAGCATAGTACAAACCATTATTAAGGGACAAAAAGAATCCCATAAGAATATATGTTAAGAAATAGATCGATGATAACCTAGATATAAACCTAAGGAATCATAAGTCAGAATATACTTCCTCTTTATAAGTTCATACTTTTATGGTCAAAGTTTATTTTTATGATCAACAGATAAGTATTCAAGACCTCCAATTATACATTCTTTTTCTCAGTTAATGGTTGGAAATAGAAGAATACATTCCAACAATCAATGTGATAGGCAATGTGATGATTTCCCTAATGACATTCCTTATGTGACAAAAGCGGGTGCTCAAAACATCATGGCAGTACTTGATCAGCTAGCTCAAGTTATGAATAATAACTTCAATCAAGTGGAACGTCCCCATCCTCCAAGGAAAGAGAAAGTTGTCGTAGAATCCTTCATGCGGAAAAGGCCTCCCATGTTTAGCAGGTCTTCTGATCCCCTACTCACAGAACAATGGATTAACTCCATTGAAAAGATTTTCTCTGTTCTCCAGTGCTCAGAAGAAGAGAAAGTTATACTGGCAGTCTATTTTTTTGATGGGGAAGCTGATTTGTGGTGGACACTGATCAAGAATACAATGTCCCAAGAGGAAATTGATTCCATAGAATAAGAGGAATTAAAGAGGATGTTTTTCAACAAATATTTTCCTCGAACCCTCCGCCTCAAGATGGAAAGATAGTTCCTTGGACTCAAGCAGAAGGAAGATGATTCCATCGGAGATTATGAAGGGAACTTTACAAGGCTTTCAAGGTATGCCTCGGGCTTTTTTATGAACTCCAAATTCAAGGTGGATCACATCTTTAGTGGACTAAAGCCGAGTTTACGAAAAGTGTAGGCGATTTGAGACTTCGACAGCTATGAGGAGATTGTATGTTGTGCCCTCAAGGTTGAAATGGAGATTGGAGACTCTCAGTGGTCTCATGGGCCTAGTGAAAAGAAGTGAAAAATGGAGAACAAAATGGGTGGTTCATTAAAAAAATCCCATGATTGAACGAAGCCTCACTTTCCCCTTTGCAAAAAATGTGGGAAGAAGCATCTTGGTGGCTATCTCAAGGGAAACAAGAATTGCTTAAAATGCGGAATGGTTGGTCATCTAGCCAAGAACTGCCAAAGGGATATGAAAAATCCCACTAATGTGGAAGAATAATGGAAGGTTTAGATCAACACTGAGACTACAGTGCAGTCTTATAACTGCAAGGAGCTTGGGAATTATGCGAAAAATTGCACTAAGCCGAGGGTTGTTGGAGGCAATCAGAAACGACCTCCAAGGAAACAAGGAAGGGATTATGCTATAACTACTACTGAGGTGGAGTCAAAAAACAATGTGGTTATAGGTATGCTTGTTATTCATTCAAGAATAGTGAACATTCTATTTGATTCTGGTTCTACGCATTATTTCATATCTTGCAAGTTTAGTAGAACTATTCAGATACCACATCAAATTTTTGAGGAAAAGTTATCTGTGAGAACAGTGAATGGGGAAATTATTTCATCCATGGTTTTTAACTACTCCCCGGTAAATTTTTGTGGTCTGAACCTCCTATAAAATCTTTCATACTTCCTTTAGTGGAGTTTGATGCTATCTTTGGCATGGATTGGCTATCTTTGTAGAAGGAAAACATCAATTGTTGGGAAAGGGAGATCACTTTTCACATCTTGAAGAATCCTTCAATTCTTTACAAATGTACAGAATAAGATGAGTCTCCTTTAGAATCTTCATCTCAAGTTTGGATACCTCTTCCTTCTGAGAAAGAATATCTAGCTCAAATGTTTGGGACAATGGATAGAATCATTCTGGAATACATGCCCATCATGTGTGATTACACTGATGTATTCCTTGAAGAGTTGTCTGGTCTTCCTCCAGACCGAGAGGTTGAGTTCTCAATTGAACTTATCCCAAGATCTCTTCCAATATCAAAGACACCTTACAGAATGACCACCGTAGAGCTAGAAGAGCTGAAGAAGCAGTTACAAGAGAATATGGAGAAGAGTTTTATACACCCGAGTGTTTCACCATGGGGTGCTCCAGTCCTCTTCCTCAAGAAGAAGGATGGATCAATTCTCCACTTCATTGATTATCGTGAGCTCAATAAAATCACTATAAAGAACAAGTATCCCCTTCCACAGATAAATGAAATGTTCAATCATCTTTGTGGGGCCAGTTATTTCTCTAAGTTGGACCTTCGGTCGGGATATCCCCAACTAGTGTTGAGGAAGGAAGATATTCCCATGACTGCCTTTACAACAAGGTATGGACACTATGAGTTCATAGTGCTTCCCTTCAGACTCACTAATGCTCCAGAAATTTTCATGGATTTAATGAATAGAGTCTATAGAGATTACCTCGACAAATTTGTGGTGGTATTTATTGGTGACATTCTAATTTACTCCAAGAGCAAGGAGGAACATGAAGAGCATTTGGAAACTGTGTTAAAGGCTTTGCGAAGGGAGAAGTTTTATGAAAAGTACAAAATAATTTTTTTCTGGATAGAGGAAGTATCATTTTTGGGGCACGTTATCACCAGGAAAGGGATATCTGTGGACCCTTCCAAGACGAAGGCAATTGAAGAGTGTCCGATGCCAAATTTTAAAACGGAGATCCACAGCTTTTAAGGTCTAGCAGGCTATTATGGACTATTCGTGAAAAACTTTTCACGATTTTCAAACCCAATTACCAAGATGACACAGAAGGGAGTAATGTTCATCTGGACATAGGAATGTGAATACTGTTTCAAGGAGTTGAAAAAGAGGCTTATCACTGTGTCGGTACTCACAGTCCCATCAACTGGAGAACTCTTTGTGGTGTAAAGTGATGCTTCTAATAAAGTTTTATGTTGTGTGGTAATGAAAAATGATAAAGTGATAGCCTATTCCTCAAGGCAGCTGAAAATCCCTGAGAAAAACTATCCCATGCATGATATTTAGTTGGTGGTTGTGATCTTTGCATTGAAAATCTGGCGGCATTATCTCTATGGGGAAAAATGTGAGATATATACTGACCACAAGTGTCTCAAATAAATATTCACATAGAAAGATCTTAATATGCACCAATGAATATGGATAGATCTCATCAAATATTATGACTTCTCAATCCACTACCATCCTGATAAGGCAAACAAGGCGGAGGATGCTCTGAGTAGAAAGGATCATGCATCTTTATCAATGATGAGAACTGAAAAGTATCTGATCTTCGTAGATTTGAAAAGGATGGACATGGGAATCATTAAGCGAGGAACATCATCAATCCATTCTCAAATGATTGCTCAACCATCCCTCTGGGAGAAAATAAAGGATGCTCAAAGAAAGGATGTGGAAATTTAGAAAAGGGTGGATGCTGTTAAAAATGGGAAATCCTCAGATTTCAAAATTGATGAGTAAGGAGCTGTAAGATTTGGGACAAGATTATGTGTACCATATGATATAGAGATAAAGAAGGAGCTATTGAATGATGCACCTAGCTTGAACTTCTCTATCCATCCTGGAAGAACCAAAATGTATCGTGATCTCTGAGAACACATCTGGGGGGATAACATGAAGAAGGAGATTGTAGAATATATATCAAGGTTCTTGTAATGTCAAAAAGTTAAATGTGAGCAACAAAATTCCAAAGGTATGATGCAGACATTGCCTATAAACATGTGGGAATGGGAAAATGTTACTATGGACTTTTTCACGGGTCTCCCAAAGATGTTGAAGGGAAATAATGCGATATGGGTTATGGTTGACTGACTCACCAAGACATCTCATTTCATCGCTATTCAAAAATATCTCTCTCTTTAACAACTTGAAATGATATATGTGATGGAAGTGGTGAGATTTCATGGTGTTCCACTCACAATTGTCTCTGACCATGATCCAAGGTTCACATCTAAATTCTGGTTGAGTCCTCAACATGCTTTGAGTACTGAATTAAATTTCAGCACGACATATCACCCCAAAACTGATAGCCAATCTGAAATGACTATTTATATGCTTGAATATATTCCAAGAGCCTACTCTATTGAATTCAAAGGTGGTTAGGATCAACATCTCTCATTTGTTGAGTTCTCATACAAAAATAGCTTCCTCTCGAGTATTTATATGGCTCCATATGAATCTCTATATGGAAAAAAATGTAGAACTCCAACCTATTGGGATGAAGTTGGAGAAAGAAAGCTACTTGGACCCGATCTTGTTCAAGTGATGACAGATAAGGTTCAAGTCATATAGAAACACATCAAAGCTACTCAAAGTTGGAAAAAGATATATGTAGAAAACCATCGAAGGGACTTGGAGTTCGATGTTGGAGATAATGTCTTCCTTAATATCTCCATGGAAGGAAGTCATGTGATTTCGGAAGAAGGAGAAGCTAAGCACAAGGTATATTGGCCCCTTTGAGATCCTTGACTGCATATGAGTTGTGGCCTATCGGTTTGCACTTCCACTGAATATGGTTTGAGTTCATGATGTTTTTCAAGTATCACTCTTGAGGAAGTACATACTTGATCCCTCACATGTACTAAACTAAAAGGTGGTGTAGCTGGAAGATGATCTCACCTATGAGGAGTAGCCAGTAAAGATTCTGGATCGGAGAGATAAGGTTCTATGAAACAATACAACCAATCTTGTCAAAGAGTTTTGGAGGAACCATAAGTTTGAGGAAGAAATTTTGGAACCATAAGAGGCAATGAAGGAGAAGCACCCTCACCTGTTTGTGTAAAGTGAAATTTTGGGGGCGAAATTTATTTAGGGGGGAAGAATGTAACGACCCAAAGTTTTTAAATGGGAATCAAATTCGTATAATTATGTCATAAAATCACATAGAAACACAACATAATAAAATACTAAGTGATAAGTGAACTTTAAAAATAATTTTTTCACTTCTGTGTTTGGAATTTTGAAAATCTGACATACACGGTTGTGTTCAAGATGTTTTTTGGAGTCTAATAAAACAAAAATAATTTTTGGTGAATAGTAACCTACCCTTATGAATAATAACATACCCTTATGAATAGTAATATAAACTAATAAATATTAACCTCACCTATGGTGGTATAAAAATAATATTCAAGTTGAAAGTATGATATACCTATATTTTAGAATGAGTTATTGAATGTTTTAAAACTGGTATTGATAATAAATTATTATTTTAATTAAATATTAAAATAATCATATTTTTAAAATTATTTTTGAAAATTGGAATTCATTTTTTGATTCTACACATCGAAAAATTGTTAGGTTGAATTTTTGGGATTTTTCTGAAATACATGAAATTTTAATGAATAGTATAATCCAATAATTCACAATAAATGATAAATAATGGGTTGATTGAGTCATCGATGATGTTCTACTGATGTAAGCCCACTTCGTTCGGGATCACATGATAAAATCACTATTCTTGGTCATGGAATACTTACTATTCCTTGTCTTGGGAAGAAAAAATAAATTAATGATTATAATATTATGAAATCCCTCCTCTCCTCCACTATAAAAAACCCCTTAACTCCCCTTCTCTCCACTCCCCTCAAGCCTTGTGCATTTCCATTATTCTGCCCAAATCTCTCCCCAAGGTCCTCCCCCACGTCCAAAATATCTTAGCCTCATCAAAATACCAGAACCTCTCCCCTTAAGAGCTTCTCAAAGGAGGAAGTCTCAAGAGGTAAATTCATCTTCCCAATTTCTTCATTTCTTTTAAGTTCTTTTTTTTTCTTTCCTCACCTCCCTTCAACATAATAGTATGATAAATCCAGTAACATACATGTACTAGAATTTCTTCATGATATTGGTATATTTCATTATATTATCTCCTTTCCTCACACTTTTATTTGAAATAAATGAAAGCATCGTTTGAGATGTGCTGATTTAGCACATTCAAGGAAAACAGTTTATCAATTTATATTATTATCATTAATTATGGTCATGAAACCATATTTGTTTTGGTTGAACCATATTATTATATATTTAATATATCCTATTTTTGGTTCTGTAATCCTTTTGTACAAATGTAATTAAGTTATAAATAAAAAGACATTCTTTGTAATCAAATCCACCGATTAACAAAAATGGTTATCACTATGGTTATATATATAATAATTCAACTTCACTATAAGTAACATACTTAAAATTAAAACCATATAATCTCCTGGATATTAGAAAAAGAATATATCTTCAATTCTGGACAACCACTTTCATCTTTCATATAATCCAAACTTGAATATAAGTGAACCGATCTTTTAAAGCCAAGTAAACAGATGAGCCCGAACAATGAAATTGAACCTTGTAACTAATCAAAAAGGATTTTAATGAACTAAAAAAGGGTTATAATAAATAAATTTAATATATAAGAGGTTATGTAGTTATTAATTAATAAGATTAATTTTTTCATTCATGTTGTTAATAACAAGTGGAGAACACCAACGGATTTTTGGTAAGGGATCCTCTCCTTTTCACTCTTAATCAAGATTTTTCTCTATGCTATGCCTTTTTGTGTAATATCAAGTGACGGGGTATGTTTTATCACCTCCCATATACTTCCCTAATGTTTTATATGAGATTATAAACACCTTATCTCTCTCATAAATCCCTCATAGTTACACCTGATACCACACCGAAAACCATAATGGATTCCACCTGAACTTCCTTTATTCCTTCGGGTTGCTCTAGCTTTCTTTTTACCAAAATGTCTTTGTCTTTTATATAAATTTAGAACTTAAACATTATGTTTATATGCTCCAAAATCATGTTATAAAATCCATCTCTCATTATATTTTAGGTATATACATGCTTTTAAGTGAATCTCTCCTCGATACTTCCTAATAAGCACACTCATTTTAAAGGAACTTCCCAAACTTTTACCCAATTTCAGGTGCACTCTATCTTATGTTTTAAGACACCATTTTATTTTTAAAATCAGTATTTTTATTATGAAAACCTTCTTGGTTCAATTATGGTTTTATATAAAATAATTTCCCCTTTACTATTTTAAAATCTCTATAGTACTTTCCTTACAACCGCACAAAAATGTTTTAATGCTAATGTTTCTCAAATACAATTCTTATATGATGTAACTTCTATTTGTTACCACCTACCATGTTATATTACTATATTACCTTATGAACATCCATATATGTTCTAATCCCTTTCTTCCATGGACACTTTCAGGATACACTCATTGGTTATGCTTTATGTCATGATTGTGGTACCCAATTCTCTCAATGGGCAACCTTATGTTTATGTATAGTTGCTTATGTATGATTATTTATGTGGAAAGAATATTTATGTGGTAAGAATATTTATGTGGAAAGAATATTCATGAAAATTTTGATATGGGTGTGCCCAGATAGAGCTCCAATGTATTGGGTAAGGATAAGTCTCATGAGATGCGATGTGAAACAGGATTGGCGGTTAGCCTTGATCTATACTGAAATGGGAAACATGATTGGTGGTTAGCCTTGACCCGTACTAAAGAAATGTTTTATGATTCTTCCACATTTATATGATTCCATGTTTATGTGATCCCATGCTTATATTAAATGATTGTACATGTTTCATGCTTTGGATATCATTATGTCCTGACTCCTAACTCATGTGCTTGAGATGTATCCTTATGTTCATTCCCTTACTGGGATTTTTAGCTCATCCCTTTGTTCATCTGTTCCCCAAGGTACCCTATGCATTTGTAAGGGCTCAAAGGAAGTTTGATGCTCTTTATGGAGATTAAATAAAGATGTTTTTTTATCCCCATGTTTTATGTTATATGTACCTATTATTCCAAAACACTAGACTTAACGATCCTTGCCTTGTACTCTAATGATTAATTATAGGTAAAATCATGAAATGTTTTATGTAAAAGGCTCAGGTTGCTATACTGAACCCCATCTCAACTCTAGAGTGGAACTTCCATCCCTTAATCTTGAATGTTGTGGGGAGGTTTCTGACTAGGATGACCACACCATCGGTTCTGAACCAGGTGTGGAGGGTGGAGGAATTCAATTTCCACCCGTTCCCCCTACCGGCGGGGGCCTTCACGGATGATGGATATGGAACGGATGAGCACAGAGCCTACCTCCTGGCCTTTCGAGGTGGGGACTTGGTGGCCAGGGTGGACCGCGAGCATCTCTGTGAGCCATACACCCCACAACGGTTTGCCAGTAAATTCTGATGCCTAGTGTGGCTGACCTCGTAGGTCTACCAGGGGGTGCCCTATGAAGAGCACCCGTGTGTGATGAAGAAGATGTGGCTCATGTTCAAACAAGAAGACAGGAAGATGTGGAATGTATTTCCTTTGCCGACCTCTTTCCTTGGTATGGTAAAAGAATATGCCCAGAGCTGGGAGGCGGCCAATCTAGGGGAGATGCTAAAGTGGCCAACTATCCTGGTTGGTGAAGGTGTGCTTCCCCGATCTCGGGGCTGAGGCCAAAAGGTGAAAAGGGCATCCCGTAGTGGTGGTTATACTATAGTGATGACACCCACACCATTTTTGGGGGGAGGAGCAGTAGCGGATCTAGTAGCGGCAGCGAAGCCGATGGTCCCAAGAGAACAGAGTCATCCAAAGGGGTGGCCACCGAGGGGATTCTGTAGGATTTCAACACAGGCCCCAGGGAAACGGTTATTCCATATTGACATGCTGGAGAATGATGTCACCCCAGAGGCCTGGGACATCTCGGAAGTCAACCAGAAATTCCTCAGCCCACCTGAGTTATGGAAGCACCTTAACAGCCTCAAGATGGACTTTCCGAGAAATTGGCCCTATTAGGGCTGGTTTTGCATTATTCTCGGAAGAGGTGGAGTAATAAATAGTCGATTTGGAAGACTTTATCCACTCCCGAGGTGACCTACACCCAATGAAAGACTGATTTAGGGTGTTTTTGGGTCGTACGGTCCCTCCGCAGCTGTCATCTGTTGACCTAAGGGAGAGTTTCCCTCTGCCGGAATAATCAGATGAGTCATCTTGGGGAGATGAGGCCGGTAGAGAGAGTCCACTGGAGGAGGGTGAAGTCGGAGATCAGTCCTCAGATCTTGAATATTTCGCGAAGGCCCTTATGGTAAAATCCCAAGTTCCTTCTTCTGATTCTTCCATTAGGTTACTCTGGAATCCTTATCAGTGTATGCAATGTGCAGGAGGACCTTGTGCATAGACCTAATTCCCACACTTCAGTGGGTGCCAACACGGGACCTTCAGGATCCACACCAGTGGCTGCATCAACTTCCATGTCTGGCGGGGTTGGGACAGTCGAGGTGGCTCCCCCGGAGTCTCCAGACCTGCCAACCATATACGGGGGGTCACGTCTCGGGGTTCTGACAACATCATCCCAATAGTGAGACCAGGGATTTGACCTGTATAATTCTTCTCTACCGAATTCACAACTGCCATCCCCAGACCATGTTAACTGATATTCACGTCCCCATCTTAGTGTGTATAGTCCTTCAATTGTCCTGGGCTGCTATGGTGATGTTGGTTGGGGATTTTGGTAGCGCCCTTCCCAAGGGAATGCCAATGGTCGTGGAGGTGGACATCTAGCCAGACAGAACTGCAGTGCTCCCGATCGCTGGCAGGAATACCAGTGGGACTGCGCCCGAGATTATTGAGGTGGGATCAGATGACGAGGATCCGCCACACAATCTAGACCCTGTCATGCCTGATCCAATTCCAGATGTGGACCCAGCTGAGGAGTTCCTGGGGGAATTACCTACATACGAGCCTACCAATCACACCGACTAGGAGGAGACGACCTTTAACGAGGAGGACAAAAAAAATTCTGCTGTCGAACGTGGAAGATGATCACACACTTCATCAACAACACAACTAATATTTATGGTTGTAAGTGATGGATAGACTTCGATTGCGACTACATGAGCTATGTGCTGGGGGAGTGGATGCCCAGTTCCCTCACATGATCATCCGATATCTTATGGAGAAAAATATTCGGGAGTATGACCATGGCCTCAGTATAGGCTGGTAGTGGAGGAAGGCGGTGAACATCAAGAGGCTCCGGGAGACTGAAAACAAGGTTGAACGGTTGCAGGCCCAGGCAGATGAGCATTTTTCTTCTCTCGATGCGCAGCCAGAGCTCATCTCATGGCTGAAATCCCAGTTGGCAGAAGCCGAAGAGGGAATGAAGCAAGTATCTGAAGAGATGGTCATGACCTGAGCTGGTATGGAGTGGGCTCGGGTCGTGGCCGGTGAACTGCGCCCCCTCGCTATCGAGGAGGAGTGGGAGGTAAACAAGCATCAACAACTCATGGACGCCACCAGCTGGAGGGTGGCAGAGCTGCAACGTTCCTTTGACGAGGTCAATCCGTCCATGGGAGGAGTCGACCCCTGTGTACTGTAATGATTACAAACCTCTAAATGTACATTTATGCTTGGATTGTTTGAATGTCATATCATGCATGAGTTCCGTTGTCTACATTGGTTTATTACATCCTTGTGATGTTCGCGGAGCATCCAACGACCATTCCCTAAGCTCGCGTGGGTCAGGCCCGATGTGAGAAACAAGGGATGGCCACCTTATCACTCCATCCAAATGTAGAAGTGAAAACCATGCTTCTGGTATCAGGGGTTTAGGAAACTGGTCCAAATTTCCGGGAGGAAATGGGAGAGACCTAAATGGATAATTATGCTCTTAGAATAGCCGAATTACCATTTTCCTAGTGTGTTCTTGTGCACAAATGGGGTAACGCCAGGGGAGCTGAAATCGATCCGAGTAGGTGGGAATGGGAGGTGTGAATCACGATACATAGGATTAGGAACATTATGGGGGTGGCATGAAAATAAAGAATAACTGTTGACCGCAGTCGAAACACAACATTCTTATTTCATTAGCCTGGAGTGGGTATAGTAAATGAGGTTCGACCATTGACTATGTTCAAAACATGGGGCCAAACTCAAAATGTATTCCGTTAGTCTTCCAAAATGTTGACCAAGGACAATAGGTAGGCCATAGGCTGAGAAAACATACTCTTAGGGGGTTCCCTTAGACATGAAAGAGGACGAGGGTCCGAAAAAGGGGCATGCAAAGCGTGGAATGTAGAGTGAGGGTTTGTTCAAACAGAATCCAACACTCATGAAATTAGGCAACTGTGGTAGAAGCACACTGGATGGACGCATCAGTTTGATCATGGATCATTCCTTTTTTCAAACAGAGCCTCTCTGGAGAGGGAGCCATCACTTCCCAATGTCATCTTAGGGCATCTCAAACTTGTTCAGGGAAAAGTTGTTGTTACACGGTTCCCCACAAGGGGTTAGACCAGGGGGCCAGAAATGGAGAGGAACAAGACTTATGATTCTTGGGGCAGGACCCTAGGAAAAATACCAGAGTGTCTCTATATATCTCATGAGGTTGGTAATCAAGTCATACGTAGTTTTGGAAACACAGTTTAACATCATTGAGGATGATGAGATGCCGGGCTGTGCCGGTGCACATCCTACCAAAACTACTAAGACCACATGAGTCGTGCTCGATGTGGGAAACAAGAAGTAGTGGTGGGACTTTCTTGACACAGGAAGGAACAAGTTAGGTAAAAGGGACACTCAGTAAATTTTGGCCCATCGATGCTAACCCATCCATGTAGCACACCTAGATGTGCGAAGAGATAAATCCAAGTATGCCGGAATTCCACTTGAACATGAGGAATTTGAAATGTGTGAATCATGATGCTTGAAATCTGGACCACAATGATGGTGGAGTAAATATTGAAGATAACTTTTGACCGTGGAAGAAACGTTGCATCCACATCACATTATCCTAGAATAGGGATAGACAAATGAGGGTTGACTGTTGACCATGTTCGAAACACGGGACCTGTCGCAAATGATTCCCTAGATCCTTAGGGACATTATCCCAAAATGGTAGGATAACCCTTAGGCCGAGCATCCATGCCATTCGGGGTTCCTTTTGGATGTGGAAGAGGATGAGGATCCCAATATCGAGCTCACAAATCTTGGACATGGAACGAGGGGAATGACCCTATGAAAATTCCACACTTCGGGGTCTTTGTCAAATGCATCGAAATACAACAAAGAGGCGTTTTATATAAAGGGAGTCGAGTCCCTTCCCATAGGGAGATCTTATTTTAGGGTCGTAATAACTCAGACCATAGATCGTAGGAAACACGAGAGACACATGGTGGAGTAACTACAAACCCGACCTGAATGGGAACCGGGGGTTCCGACCACCTCGTGTTCCTTGGAAGAGGTTTTAGGTTGAGGAACCAAAAATAAGAGTTGAGATGAGCCTATGGAAAAGTTCACAAGAGTTTCTATGTACCCCATGAGGATGAGGATCAAGCTGCACGTAGTTCTTGAGGTGGCACGGTAACGAATCAGTGTCAAGGATAAAATGGGTGTGTGGGCGTGGCCCTCACACCAAGAGAAGCGGTATTTGATAAATCTTGTTTGTCCTTTAAGGAGAGTGGTTTTTTTGTGAAGTTACATGCCTAGGGTAGCAGGCCCCGTTGTTTCCATAAGAATCAAGCCATAGCAGGTGTTAAAAAATGGTATAGTGTGTGAACAATACCAAACATGGTGTCTCCTTGAGTGAGAATATCATGATGAAGTGCCGTTTTTCGTCGTGTGGGAAGGAAAATAATGTAACAGTTTAGGGTCATGTGATAGGACCAGGCGGCATAGTTTAAAGTCATATGGCTTTGACATGAGGGAATGTGCACAACGTGGTGCAGCGTACTCGACGTGAATGAGGACATAATCATACACTACATCGTACACAATTTCGAGAAAGGAGCCTCAGGCCAAGGGGCCTACACAGAGTTAAGAGGGAAAAGGGGAAGGAGAAACTAGCTCCCAACTGATATGGACCCAAAAACAAGACGTCCAGGTGGTCATACGTATCCCATAAGGTTGGGAATCAAGACACACGTAGTTCTAGATGAGAACTTTGTTTATGGACTTAGAGCTCAGACCATAGAGGAGCAAAAACCCTCCAAGTAAGTGAAGACCTCAACCCGATCCCTAAGCACACATGAGTTAAACTCAGTGTGGGAAATAAGAGAGGAAGATGTCTTTTGCAATACCTAGAATGCACACCAAAGGGAAATTGGTGCGGATCCCCGAATGATGCCCCTATCGCGGCTTTGGTCCTCCTAATGCGCAGATGCGCATAGAGGAATAATACCAAGAGTTTCAAAGTTATATTTGGAAATGATGAGGTGGAGAAGGATGTGAATCATGTAACCGACATTTTGGGCTTAATGGGTTTGGTTTGGCGATGGAGGATAGCTATTGATCATGTTCAAAACACAGTATCCATATCACGTTGGCTTGAAATAGGAACAACAAACGAGCATCGACCACTGACTGTATTTGAAATGCTAGATTTGTATTGGTTTTTTGTCCACGACCCTTGGGGGCGTTGGCCCGTAATGGTAGGAGGACCCTTAGGCCTAACATAAATACCATTCAGGGTCACTTCCAAGTGTGAAAGGTGATGGAATCCCTAATGAAGGGGAGCACAAAGCCTGAAAAGTAGGTGGAAACATGTCCGAGAAGAGTCTGACATTCCAGGTACTAAACTAGAGTACCCTTAGGCACATTGGTGAACCACTGAAGAGGGTCGATGAGGGTGCTCAGGAGGGAGAGGTACATGGCGTGGTTGTTACAAACCCGACCTGAATGAGGTCATAATCCCATGCCACGCCATAGACTCCCCTCCTCGGGTAAGGGTAGGATAAGTGGCCAAGGTGAAGTGAAGATTTGAGGGAGATGAGGATGGACCTGAAGTCTAGACATTCAGGTGGTCTTACGTATCCTATAAGGATGGGAATCAAGCCACATGTTGTTCTTGAAGGTACCCGGAGGTAAGATACCCGAACGAGGGAGGTGTACGGTATGGTGAATAACCTGACTTTGAATGAGTATTTAATCCCCCACCATACCATACACTCTGGGTAAGAACTCAGGTTGAGTCTCAGGATGGCCAAGGGGCCTGAGGTTGGGCCTCAGTCAGGGAGGCTTGACCAATTTGTAGTTTAACGTCTTGTAGTGAGGACGAGGGCTGCGGGCCCGAGAAGGTCAAGGGGCCAGATGCTGGGCCTCAGTTTGGAAGGCCTGACCAGTTTGCAGTTTAACATCTTGTAGTGAAAATGAGGGTCGGGGCCTGAGGCTGAGCCTCGGTCAGGGAGGCCAGACCAGTTTTTAGTTTAACGTCTTGCAGTAAGGACAAGGAAGAGGATAAGGTGTATCATCTGGGGATGTGTACGGCATGTTGAGCAACCCAACATGAATGAGGAAATAATCCCATACCATACCTCACAATCCCATAAGAGAGAACCTGGTCCAAGGGCCCAAAAAGGCCAAGGGGCCTGATAGTTGGCATCACTCAGAGGGATTTCATCTCTTGGAGATACAACTGGGTAGAATGGACCAATACAGTTGATGTTTGTGACATCTTTGGGTGGCCCAAACGGTCCAGAATATCTTTTGACCATGTTTGAAACACAGCGTCCCTATAGTGACCTGAAATGGGAGCAACAAAGGAGCATCGACTACTGGCCTTATTTGAAATGAAGGACTTGTATTGGCTTGTTTCTTGACATCCTAGAGGGTGTTGGCATGAAGTGGTAAGATAGACCTTAGTCCTGGCATCTATACCATTCAGGGGCCCTCCCGGATGAGGAACATGATGGAGCCCCAATCCAAGGAGTGGGTTAAGCATAGTTGTACCCATCTCTAAAAGAGGAAAAATTCTCTAGGGAGTGGGAAATACGGCTGGATCAAGGTTAGCTCGATGTGAATTGTGGAAAAAGTTTTCACCCCTATCATATGTCTTGACCCAGGGTGAAGATTCTGGCATTTGGGCTGGGCCAACAGACACAATGTCCGGGCATTCCTACGTATCCCATGAGGATGGGAATCAAGCCATACATATTACTTGAAGGCCATGCAGTTTAACATCGTGTGGTGAAGATGTGGGAGGATATAAGAATGGGAGTGGGCACATGATGCAACCATTATAACCCTTGTATGAGTGGGGCTAAGGAAGCCTTCACCATATTGTGCAAGGATCCTTCGAGAGAACTATACCCATGGGGAATAGTCAAAGAGAAAATCTCAGGGATGGGCTCAAGATGAGGCATCTGAGCATCCCTACATATCCCATGTGGATGGGAATCAAGCCTTATGTAGTTATCAAAACATAGTTTGACGTCATGTTGGATGATGCACAGTTTAAAGTCATGCTAGACTAGACATTTTAAGGTCATGAAGGACCAGTGTGCTGTTTAGGGTCATGCGGGACCATCCAGTTTGAGGTCATTCAAGACCAGCGTGCAGTTTAGGGTTGTGCAGGACCATTAGGCTTAGGCAATGTATTTCTTGTAGAATTTTTCATTGGTGGGAGGATTTATACTCTCACCATCCATGGTTACTAGAGAGTATTCTCCATTGGTATAAACCCTCTGGACAATGTAAGGTCCTTCCCATTTGGGCTCCAACATGGGTGGTTTCCTTCCAGGGATCATTGGTGCTCGAAGGGCCAATACAAGGTCGCCTTGCAGAAAAGAGAAGTGGAAAACCATTATATTGAAGTCTCTAGACATCTTATTCTGATGCCTTTCTAGACTGTGCAGGGCACGAAGCCTATTCTCTTCAAGTGCTTCTAATTCAGCTAGATGGATTTTGGGCACCCTATCTGGCGCCTACTAGTCATAGACCGCAGTGCATAACATTGGTAGCTGGATCACGATGGGCAGGATGGCCTCAGCCTGGTACACCAGGGAATATGGGTCACCTAGGTGGAATTGTGAGTCATTTTCCGATAATCCTAGAGGGTGTTGGGGAGCTTGTCCGTCCAACTCTTCTTGTTATGGCCAACCATTTTCTGCAAAATGTTAGAGACAATTTTGTTGAATGCCTCGATCTGCCCATTTTCCTTTGCGTGATAGAGGGAGGTATAGTTCGAATGGATATTTTACTTATCATACAATTTCATCAGTTTGTCTTCTCAGAATTTGGTTCCGTTATCGGCGAGGACAGCGTGAGGGACCCCAAACCTGTGGATAATGTTGGAGCTCATGAAGTAAATGATGAAACGATCCTTGACTTCCTTGAGTGGAATTGCCTCTTCCTACTTGGAAATGAAATCTGCGGTGGTAAGGATGAACCTGCATTGGTGAGCTATCGCTGGTGGATATGGTCCTACAACATCGAGTCCCCACACCACAAATGGTCGAGAGTACTTGGTGGAGTGGAGAGGTTCTAGCGGCCGATGAAAGAAGTTAGCATAAACATGACACGCGTGACATCTCTTGGAAAACTCAATACAATAATGGATCATAGAGGGCCAAAAATACCCCAGTCTCCAGATTTGATGGGACAGCTTCGGCCCAGCCTGGTGGGCACCACAGGAACTGGCATGAACCTCTTGGATGACCTATGGAATCTTGACTCCTTGGATGCAATGGAGGATAAAACCATCAAAACCGCACTTATAGAGGATCTGCTCAAGACTGGGACCACTCTAAATGGTAAACTGCAGCGCGTGGCATCAGATTCGCTCACATTCGGCCCGATCAGCTAGGAGGCATCCATTTTGGAGATAATCGACAAAAGGGGCTCTCCAGTCAGGAGTCACTTCATCCTCTACATCTGAAGATCCTAGCTATCCTAATGTGAAGGATCTGGCGGAATGATGGCTTACTCGCAGACCATCGTCAGCCTCTGGGGTGACGGGGGCAATGAATCTCTGGTGTGCCACGTGTATAATCAGATCATCCAGCTTGGGCTCTGCAAGTGATGTAGTTAAGCTGGCCAAAGCATCCGCTCAACCATTCTATGACCGAGGGACATGGGTAACCTCCGGTCGAGAAGTGAACTGGGCCATTAGATGGAGGGTACACTCAAATAATGGTGTGAGCTCTGGATTTCTGACAATATATCCACTGTTGACCTCCTGATTACTAGCTCGGAATCCCCTTACACATGAAAATGGGTCACATCGATCTCGAGAGCCAGCTCGAGGTCAGTGATAAGATCCTGATACTCTACTTCATTGTTGGTGCACCCTTCTGACAACAGCAATGAGTACGGTAGAATGGCTTGCGCTGAGGTAATAAAGACGATACCCAGGCCTACTCTATTGAGCCTAGGATTATTGAGTCTCCAATCGGTGGGGCTTTGGGAGGCACCATCAAAGTGCATTTTCAAACATGGGATGACTTGATTGACTGAGAGGATTTCCTCATCAGGAAAATTCGGGTCCAGGGACTAGCCTATGGAGGTTGGATGGGAAGCTAGAAATTCTGCCAATCCCTGCCCCTTGATAGCCTTCTGAGGCACGAACCTGATGTCGAACTGCTGGAGGATTACCGCCCACCATGCTAGATGACCGATCAACATGGGGAGATTCAAAATTTTCTTCAATGGGTCTACCTGAGAGACCAGTTATACCTCATGGTGATGCAGGTAATGTCACAACTTATGCATTGCAAATATGAGCGCAAGGCATCTCTTCTATATAGTGGATTATATGGTCTCTATATCGAGAATCATGCAGCTGAGGTAATAGAGATTGTTCTCTATCCCCTCATTGTTCTTATGGGTGAGAAGGGAACCGATAGATCGGTCCAGGGCAGTCAAGTACAAGATTAGAAGCATACTAGAGATGGGTGGCATCAAGACATGAGGCTAGAGAAAGTACTGCTTAATTTCCTCAAATTCAGTTTGGCACTCTTCGTCCCATTCATAGGAAGATCCTTTCTTTATTAGATGAGAAAAGGGCATACACCTTCCAGCTGGATTTGCAATGAATATGAATATGTAGGCTAAATGTCCTTGAAAACCTCGAAGGTCTTAGATATTGCTTAGGGGAGGAATCTAGGTGATCGCCTTGATCTTCTCTGGGTCAATCTAGATGCCTCGGTACCTGACAAAAAACACAAGAAACATCTTGAAAGTGACCCCAAAGGCACACTTCAACAAGTTCATCTTCAAGTGGCAGGAGTAGAGGAAGCCGAAGACTTTCTCAAGGTCCTTGATATGGTCCTGGAACTGGTTAGATTTGATCACTATATCATCCACATAGAGTTCCACCAATGTTCCGAGTATTGGCATGAATATGCGATGCATGGCCCAATGATAGGTGGCACCCGCTTTCTATATGCCGAAGGGCATAACCTGGTAATAGAAAGTACCTTGGGGTGACCTGAAAGATGTGGAATCTTCATCCTTGGGGGCCATCTAGATCTGATAATATCTGGAGTAACCATCCCTGAAGGAGAGGTCTTGGAACCCAGCTGTAGAGTCGATCAACAATTCTATCACCGGAAGGGGAAATCATCCTTCAGACAGTGTCGATTGAGATCTCGGAGGTCGATACAGACTCTGATATGTCCTTTCATCTTTCTAACTGGAACAATTTTGGATACCCACATGGGCTACTGGAACTCCTTAATTTAGTAGGCTCTGATGATCTTGTCAACTTCGGCCTTGACCATGGCACTGTGAGAAGGGTGCATCTTTCTGGGAGGCTACTTGAACCCGTTATGGTTTGTTGGGAGACCGAGGTGGTGGATGGATACCTTGGGATCTAGTCCTCATATCTCTTAATAACTCTAGGTAAACACGTCACAGTGCTATTTAATGAAGTCCATATACCGCTGCTGATCCTTGAGGGACATGGTGGCACTGATCAACCTGGGTCTCGGATCTGCCTCGCTACCGAGGTTCACCTATACCAATTCATCGACTATGGTAGCGACGCCTTCTTCAAAGGCAGGGGGAGTATCCTCAAAGTCATCTTCTTCTCTTGTAGAGGAGGGATTCCTAGTGGGTTAGGCTTCCCCTTAGTCAGAGGAACCTGACGGGAGGCTGGTACTAGCCTGGACAGTAGTGTATAACGCATCATGAGATTCACGCACTGCTGAGACCTTGGAGAGGAAGTAAATCGATCCAATCCCATATGGCCTTCAGCCCAATGGGCCACACATAATGATATCAAAGCAATAGTGTGTGTTATCTTGAGCCGGTTAATCCCAGCATGGTGATTCAGACACGTATGACATAATGTCATTGCCATGGGGTGGACATCCCGGTATCATACGGGGGTAGGAGGTTCTGTGATCACCTGAGCTTGGTTTGTGTAGGAGTATGAGGTGGTTTTCTACCGTTTCTTGGACTTGAGAATATTCCTTCCTCTTATACAAGAGACAACAAAGAATTTCCCCAAGTCGGGAGGTTGTGGCCTCCAATCTATGGATTGGAAAGATGTAGGCGTCATCCAAACCTGCCCAGGGGTCACTGGTGACCGTGGCGGGCTCAACCTCACTTGCTAGAATTTTCTTATCCTTTCTATTTTAATAGTCACCATCCAGATAATGGGCTTCACCAGAGGTGAAAAGAGATTCATCACATTGGAGTATGCCTACTCGACCATTAATGGAGTACTTAGGGCACAGATGATATGATGAGGGGACCGCCGCATGCAGATGGAGCCATGGTCTGCCCATTAATGCAATTTATGCGGTGTCCTAGGAGACAACCATAAATTTAGTACTGGCAACTAGGCCACCGAACTATGTCTTCAGATACATCTTACTGACTGAGGTATGCTATGTCATGTCATATCCTTGGATCCTTAAATCAGAGGGTGTCAGATCATCCTCGGATAACCCCATTTTCCGGAGTGTCCATGTCGGGATATGGTTGATCTCGAAGCTAGTGTCAACGAGATAGCGCCGAACCTCCATGTAATTAAATTGTCCAGTGATGTACATCGGGTATATGTTCCCCTGTACGGGGGATCCTTTATCTTCTCCCAAGAATGTGATGATGGCCTGGCATTCGGCATTCTCAAATGCTTCAGCATGAAAGGAATTTGCGGCTGCTACCTCAGTTTCAAACTAGAGAGGGCTTATAAAAGCCTTAGTGAGGGCCTCGCGCATATCTGATGATAAGTGAAGGTCTTAAAGGATGTAAATCCTCATTGGGATGCCGACAAGGTGCTTGAGAACATAATAATTCTGTGCCAGTTGTGAACTTATGCTTATAGGAGGCCGCTCTATGATTGGAGGCATGGCGGGCCCTACCGGCTGGACCGGCGACTATCTGGTGCTTGGCATATCCTGCTTCCCACTAGTCAAAGCCTAAAGAGTAGCTGCATGATGAGGTCCAGACGACTGAGGTCGACCTGTAGTGGGGTGTTGTTGGTTGCGGTACGACCGAAGTGGCTCTGCCTGATACAGTAGCACAAATGGTGGCGGAGGCGGTCCAGACGACACTAGATGAAGAGGCTATGAGTGCTGAGCTCTACGTTGGGCCTGCTATCTGGTCTCGGTGGCATGCACTACATGGCTGGAGGTGCCAACTGATGAACTTCGACGAACCATATAGTCGTGGCTCCACCGACATTGGCGTCTGCTGGGGACGTTGGGGAGATTTGCCTAGATTTCCCCCTCGTCAGGAGTCATATAGGGGTTTACCAAATCGACGGTGTTAATCGAAGAATACCCTTTATTATCACTTGAAGAATCATCCACCACTGGGTGGATTTTGGGAGGGATCCCCATCTTAGGGGGAATGAAGTCACCGAGAGTATGGGACGACGACAACATTGGCAGGGCGCATTGCTTCTTCTTGCACCACCGATGCTTTCTCTTCTGGGAAGAGGCCGGCTGAGATGATGATTCAGAGGTGGTGGTCACAGCTTCTGAAGGCTCCCGCTGATTTAGGCATATTCAAATGATTCCATGGGCATGAGAAACCATTTTACGAGCCATCTAGTCATCGTATTTCTGGGACCCGCAGCTGGGGACCTTCTGCCACTCGCCTTCGTTGTCTCTACCGCTGCCTGAACATACAAAGACACCCGCTACTTGTGTCGAGGCCAGGCCAAACTGGACTATGTTTTTATTGGCCTAGTCTTGGAGCCAGTCCTTAAACTCCTAGAACTGCTTGAGGGTGTGCCCCAAAATCTGATGATAGGGGAAGTAGTTAGGGAGATCAGTAAGATTTTCCTCTGTCGACATTCTCCACTCAGGAAAGCGTACAATCTCCTGCTCTAGGGTGCTACGGAAGTAACCAGGGATGTGATTCTTGCCGAATGAGTAATTTTGGTGTCTTCTTTCCAAATAGGGATCCCTTGGATCCTACCCTTGACGAGGAGTCGGAGGGGCCTGTCGAAGAGGTGGACCCTGATTGTCCTACTTGGGCGGTGGCGGTGCATTACATGGGAGCTCCTACTGATTCTGAGGACGCTGCCGTGCCGGAGGCTGTGCCCGAGGTGGAGGAACTATGCGAGGCAGTGGGGCC
This sequence comes from Viscum album, assembly GCA_963277665.1. Taxonomy (NCBI): domain Eukaryota; kingdom Viridiplantae; phylum Streptophyta; class Magnoliopsida; order Santalales; family Viscaceae; genus Viscum; species Viscum album. The sequence continues at coordinate 436,610,984 of OY728155.1, read as the reverse complement.
GGTGCTAGTGGTAGCAATTCTAGCTTCCTGTACGATTCTATTTTGGACACCGCGATGGGCTCGGCTCTGGCGTCTCTCCTTGCTGGGATTATAGGGGGCATCGGACGGGCCTAGCTGGCCTATTACAGGGCTTCTTCGAGGCATTGGGCCTTATCTGAGAAGTCCCAAAACCCTCTGGGAGAGTTCTGAGTGATCAGGGAGGGAACCAATTCCATCTTGATATTCCCTACGCACATCGTCAGTAATTGTTCCTGAGTTTGTGGCATGTCAAAAGAGTATGTGAGCCCCTTCCACCGGGCGATAAAGTCAGTGACTCACTCATCAGGCCTTTGTTAGCACTTGAAGAGGTCTACAATACTGGTCTTCTAGGTGGTAGAGCTGAACGGGTACAAGAACTGCCTGCAAACGTCCTCCCAGCTAGTCATGGATCTGACGAGGAGTTGGTTGTACTAGATGATTGTCGGCCCCTCCAGTTTTTGAACAAAACAGCAAATTTTGGCAGCCTCCTGCTTTACTGGGGTCCCCAGAATAGGTCCACACCTTGAGTTGAAGTGGGCTAGGTGCAGTGGCATGTCCATCATCTCATTAAAGGGGGAGAAGGTGGGGTTTCTGAATCTCGGGGGCACCGACAAATCATCCACCCATGCTGGGTACGGCTTTCCATCTGGTGGGATTTCCACCTACCATATTTCCAATGCCTCAAGGTGGGTTATGAGTGCTGCCAAAGGATCATCCTGGTGGGGGTCCCTTTCTTTAAGGGACTTCCTAACAACGAGCACATTGTCGGGATCTTCGACATGGTAGATAGGTTTAGCGGCTCATGGAGCGACTGGTGGAGAGGCCTATGGGGTAGCTGGGGGAACTCGGGCCAGATTCCTCGGATAGTTGTGCCATTCAAGGGGGTTTGGTGAGACATACCATTAACTCTTTCTATGAGTTCCGACTGCAACCCTGTCCGCAGGAGCGGTATGATCAGGGTTTCCCAGAGGAATCTCACCGAGGGGTAGTTGTTCCTTCCCCTGCTGCCCCGGCCTATGATCACCATAGTTAGTTTGTCGCTATACAACGTGTTCATCCAGAAGTTCATTGACCAACATCTTCTTCTCAGTAAGTTGTTGGCACAACTTGGGTTTCTCAGGGTCCTCCTCTATCTTCTACACTAAAGCGGATGGGTCAGAGTTCTTGATAGCTCCGACTTTCTCTTTTCCCTTACCAATATTCCGACTGAGTACCAACACCTCGATGGGTGTAGGGAGACCTAGGAGGTTCCTATACAGATGAGTAATCCTCCCTGATGGTTCCAACATTGTTGGAACACCCTAAGAGGGTAAGTCTCCATTGAGAAACTCCAACTCGTCCTCCATGTCCTCTACGTCGGCCATGTTGACCGTGACCCTTCCTGAGGGCATGTCCTCAATATCGCACAACATGTTGGGCTGCTGCAGGATATGGCTGAAGATGAGGGCGGCGTACTGCCCCTAGCCACGAATTTGCACATGGGGGGTAGCCTCCCTGATAATTTTGCAGATTAACTTGATACTCTGAATGCATTGCTGGTGGAGGGCCTCAGGACGGCCTGGTGACTCGGGGTGCTAGGCCATAGGGAGTGCGGCCAGATCGACTAGACGAAACTTCTCTCTAATGTCTTCGAAATGTTATTGACTCCTTGGATAAAACACGTTCTGATGATAGAGATAGAAATGTGTCTCCCAGAGGGTGTAGCAGAAACACTCAACTTCCTCTGGGGTGACAGACTCGGGTATGAAGAAATCATGTGCTGCTGCGGGCCAGAACTTCTCGAGGAAGTGGTCCACTTCCAAGATTCTCCAGAAGATCCTCCGCTCAAAATCAGGGTCTAGACCTTGATTTCCCCACTCGCCAACTGTGGGTGGTTGAGGAACTAGCAGCAGTACAAATGCATACCACTAGGAAGACAGGTTGGCTGGTGGAGAATATGGAGAATAGGCTGACTGGCCGCCAATCCTCGATCTGTCCTCCGAAGAGAACATCGACCTGACCGCTACGTCATGGTAGGACGGGCTGACGACTTCTGTTCCTGGCTTACGGTTCATGGCTGCTGGGGGTGGGTCGTACTGTTGCTCGCCCACTATTGGTCCCCATAATAGCTCTTTGTGATCTCTTGTGGCGGTAGAAAGATCTTCTGGAGATGATGGTGGTGACTGCATGACCATAGCCTATGGGGTCGCCAGATTTTCATCCTCCTGGATAATCCTATGGAGGGAGGAAAGAATCCTATGGACCTCACATTCTGGGAGTACCAGGCTGATGCTCCTCGTCCCTTCCCCGACCCTTGAATCGGATGAGCAAGGGGAGGGTTCTCATGTTTAGTCGTACTCCGCTTTAGAGTCTGGTAAGTGGAAAGGTTTGATCTCTATCTAGGCCTTCTGAGGATTCTTCTTGTGGTGGTGACGACCCACCTTCCTGCCCCAGGGTGGATCCTCGGGATAGGGCTGATTTCTGACATGTGGTCCTTCGGCCGCACTGGTTCCAGGGTGGAGAGGGTTTCCACTTGAGACAGCTAAGGTGTGAGGAGAACTAGGAAAAATGTTGAAGGGGACATGGGGAGGACCTCTATGAATAGCACCTGAGCGAGAAAAACCTCCGCTAGAACCGGTGTGAGCATGGGGAGGACCTCCATGCTTGGTGCGGGTGGAGAGAGGCTGACCTTCACCCCTCTCGTTGTCAGGGCGAGGAGGACCTTAGCTAGCTATGGAGAGGGTGTAGGTAGGATCCCCACATTGAAGAGAGACCGGATGGGTAATGTCTCCACATAGACGGTCAGGGGCAGGAGGAAGGGCTCCATACCCGGTGTGATGGGCACATGAGAGGCTTCCATACCAAACATCACCACCGTGGGGGCAGACCTTAATTCGGATTGGGGGTAGCATGGGGGATACCTCTATGCGGAGCCTCGTAGTAGAAAAGTCCCACACTCTCAGTGGTGGTGGTATGGGGAGGACCATCGTACGGGGTGGCATCATCGCGGGTGGGTTCGCGGCGACCACTACTCACACCTATGACTAAGAGAGTCAACACAGCCTACCCATGGGGCAGTTGGGGCCTCGATCCTAGTTGGGCCTATAAGTTCCCCTACTCAGTGTGTGTATTGGACTTGATGATATTCATCGGTGGTGGCTCGGGCCATAGAAGCCATCGACGTTGATTCCCCTTGGTGGGCGTCCTTAGCACGTGCGGGACGCTAGCATCGGGTCGGGAAAGCTGGTGCTAGTGGGGTAGGTGCATAGCTTACCTACTCCTCTAGCAAGGCTGGGCGGCGGCGCTGACACGGCTAGGTGGGGGCCCTTTGCTGGGAGCCCCTGGATTGAGACTCTGACCAGGCTGGGCGAGACGTTTCCCACCTCATTCGCATAAGGCAGGGAGTCATCAAAGTGCTTCGGGGACAGGCTCCCGATACGATTGAATGTTGGGGTGGGGAGCAACGTCTCCCTGCATGGCCCTCGAGGGCAGCATTAATGGCGGGGCCTGGACGCCTCCAGGTCTAGGTGGGACATATCCTGGGTTGGGATTATTCCCTCCTCCTCAAAACGATGTACGAGGTCATTAATTACCCTTTTTTGGATATCTTCCGATGGGGATATGGGGCATGGGCGCCCCACGGTCGTGGACACAGAATCCGTTGCGAAAGCAGTGAAGCCACACAGAGAAGTTGTGCTGGTGTTGCCCCTGCCCCTACGTAGGTAGGTTGGCGGTAATCGTGTTCCTGTGGCAGCAACCTGATTCCTGAGAAGCAGAGAGATGAACTCGTCTGTGCCGAAAAGAAAAAAGAATTGACGACCAGTGCCCCAGTGCCATCCCATCTTTCGTGACTGGTAAGAGGGATCAATGCTGACAATGTCGCAGAACAGGATGTCCAACATTCTACTGCCCCATCTTCTAGTGAGTTTCAAGCCAGGCCCGCTATTGTCTTGGTGGGACCTGGTGCCGGATATCTAGATCTGGTGACATGTCAATCCATTGATTCCCCAAGTGCTACTTATTACAATATTGAAAATAATATCTTCAATTCGGGTTCACCATTTCTGTTTCTGACACTTTCGCTGGGGAGTGCACGTCCGTCTTCTTGAGTGTGACAGGCGTGACTTTGTTACCCCACATTCCTGCTTTCGAAAGGTGGGTGATGTACATTCCTTGTTCAGGGACGTTTTCTCCTTCATCGAAACAAGATGATGGGATGTCAATTCTTCCTTCTGTGGATTCCTCCTCGGAACTTGTCACCTTTTCTGGGTCTCCCTCATAGATTTAATACATTGTTCATGAAACTCTTCCCGGCACCATATCTTTATGGACACCAGTTAATTACGCTACTTCTTTCAGGATATTCCAAGGGGTCCGGTTAGGGAAGCAACCTTCTGTTAGGGGAGTAGTCACACTGGGCATCACATACATGTATGTACACTGGGGATTGGTGTGTCTCTCTTATGTCCCTTATTATAGGGATTTTCAAGGGCACGGAATCCTGAGACATCCATCATTGGATGTGGAGAATCATATTCCATGGGTATGTATCTGAGGTTTTCCTCAACTTTCCATGTTTAACACAGTGTATGCCGCAAGTTTAACATTCAGCGGAGATTGATCAGACTGATTGGAACACTGATTAGAGTGGATCAGATAGAGGAACCCCATGGAGGGAACACCGATATTGGGGCCAGCATGTGGGAGGCTTCCCAAATGATGTGGATGGGAATGAGTTGGAATGATATCATCGGGATGTGGTGTCCTGGGTAAGAATCATTATGGATGATGGTTTTAGGCTTGATCCTCAAAGGGACTTCCTACGTATCCCCGTGGTAGGGAATCAAAGTCCTCGTAGTTCATCTGGTGACGTCTTATCGTCGAATGAGGTTGCAATGGCTTACTACTGGATAAGGATGTCAACGTCTTACTATTGGATGCGGTTGTACCGACGTGAAGGAGGTTGGAATGACTGGGTGGTGGGATTGAACCTCAAGGAGGCTTCCTATGCACCATGCCTTGACATGGATCAAAGACCACGTAGTTCCGATGGTGAATACTGTTTAACATCATGCGGTACGGGAGAGAACCGACAAGAAGGGGGGACTGGAATGGCCAATGGGTGGTGGGCTTGAACCTCATGGAGGCTTCCTATGTACCATGCCTTGACATTGATCAAAGTCCATGTAGTTCAGAATGATTTGGGGCTTACACTCTGAGGCGGACCAAGGTTTTTGGGGCTTCAACCTCGGGGAGGCTTCCTACGTACCCTGCCTTGGCAAGGATCAAAGACCACGTAGTTCAGGTGGGTGCTGCTGAACTGATGTGAATAAAGAAATAGGGTCCAGATGGATGGTGTTCTTGAACCTCGTGTAGGCTTCCTACGTACCATGTTGTGACATGGATCAAAGTCCTCATAGTTCGGGTTGGAGGTGTGTCAGCGAACAGATGGGAATATGGACCTGGGATCCGATGGGTGTTGGGCTTGTACCTCATGGAGGCTTCCTATGTACCATGCCTTGACATGGATCAATGTCCACTTAGTTTAGGTGGATCATGGCCAAAAACTAATGTGAATATGGACCGGGGGTCTGATGGAGGTTGGGTTTGAACCTCATGGAGGCTTCCTACGTACCATGCCTTGACATGGATCAATGTCCCTATAGTTTTAAATTGGTTGGGGAATACACTCTAGGCTGCCCAAGGGTGAAAATGGGGCTTGGAACACTAACACAGAGACATTTGGGGCCAATGGTTGTTGGGCTTGATCCTCGTGGAGGCCTCCTACGTACCATGCCTTGAGCTGGATCAAAGTCCATGTAGTTTGGAATGTGTTAGCGCTTACACTCTAGGCTGCCCAAGGGTGAAAATGGGGCTTGGCACACCGACACAGAGATGGTCGGAGCCAATGGTTGTTGGGATTGAACCTCGTGGAGGCATCCTATGTATCATGCCTTGACATGGATCAAAGTCCCCGTAGTTCGAGAGAGGGTTGGTGCTTACACTATGAGGTGGCCCAAGGTGGTGGGGCTTGAACCTCGTGGAGGCTTCCTACGTACCATTCCTTGACATGAATCAAAGTCCCCATAGTTCGTGTGAAGAGGAATATAGTTTAACTTCATGTGACACGAGGGAATTTTCATGGTCAATGATTACTCTATGCCCACGTGATTCATGCTCGGTGTGAGAAACAAGAGGCAACGAAGGCCTAACGACCACGTCGTGAAAGGTGCATCCATGGGATGTGAATAGGGGCTTACGCGCGTGGTAGCCTAAGGAGAGAAATATTGGGACTTAATCCAAGGTGGAGGCCTGATGGGGACAAACCGCAATGGGAGAGGGACTTGGGACCAACGAAAGGAGGATCCTCGTTCCCTGTCACACCCTCTACTAGACTTGGGGACCGAAGATGAAAGGAGGGATAAAGACTCGGCCTCTTGGAAAGAAAACTAGGGGCTTACACAAAGCTGGATTCCCTTACCCTATGGACAAACGCCACTCCTAGAAGGAGGATAATATTCCTTGTGGAGACCAGGGGGGAGAGGAGAATGTCTGAGGTGGGGGAACCCCACGTGCGAGGCATGGGGCGAGGTCACCGTTTAACGTCATGTGCTGAGGAAGATGGTGATTGGTAGTTTAATTTCCGGTAGCTCGGATGAGGTGGGTTTTCTCTTCACCCTTAGGGCTTACATAACTGTTACCCTCTGCTCCTTGTGGGAGGGAAGGCACCAGCAATGTCGTAGCGAGGGGGTGTCGTGGAGAAAACCATCGAGGGGTCCACGTTAGCGTGGATATGTGAAGAAGCAATATCCATTAGCGTTCCTATGAGAAGAAGCATTAGGTGAAGCAATGTAATGGGCCATATCACCCATGGTACTTTGAAGTCACATCGTGCAAACCTGGAGGGTCGCACGAGAAAATGATTTTTGAAGAAGAGGGGTCCATAGGTAGGGTCCTTGTGGAGCTCTGTTGCTCCGCAAGGCGGAGGGAACTTGCGAAGGGGGTTGCTTCACGAAGTGTGGTGTCAAACCCTTAGCAAGGGGTGGAGGTGAAAATGGGAGGTGCTTCGCGAAGTGGACGGGAATTCGCGAAACACATCCTAACATAGCAAAGGTTCCTCGCGAAGCAAGGTGTTGGGATGCAATGAGCTTCGCGAAGTACAGTGACCCTGCCTTAGCATGTGGATCATGTGTACATGAATGGTGTTTCACGAATCATAAATGCTCTTTGATGACCCGGGTCCCCTTGGGGATCCCCTTCCTTCACGAAGACCCTTAGTCTTTGCAGAAGGCATCCCTCTCAGAAGAGGGGATCAAAACGGGACGAAGGGGAGGCACATCGTGGAGCAGAAGTACCTCAGACAACTAATGGTTCATAGAGTGGAAGGATGCTTTGCGATTTGGGAGCTCGTAATACGAAAGGTCAGATTGTCCATCCTTGGAGCTCAGGGGGAGCCTAATATTTATAGGCAAGAGGCACCGCAGAGTAGAGATCACGTGGCACGAAGTGGGACTTGGTGGCTTCACAGTGGGTCACAAACTTCAAATGTAGTCACAGAGAATCCGACCTCATTTCTTCACAGTGAGGTCACGAATGTCAAATGAATTCACGGAGCCTCCCACCTCCTTGATTTTTGGTGGGATCACGAATGTCAAATGTGTTCAATGAGCCTCCTGCCGCTTCCTTTATGTCAGCCATAGTGCCGGGGAACTCCGCAAAGGGGCTTTGCGAGGCAGTGAATGGGGCCTTCTGTGGGCCTCTTCTTTGTCCCAAATTTTGGCACCAACAACCACCCTAGGAAATAGAACAAGGTGTACAATGATTTTAATAAAAATGATCAGGATAGCTTATCTATGATAAGGATCACAAAATATTTGATATTTTGGATTAAAAATGATGGATTTAAGAATCTAGAAGAAGGGGGAGAAATATTATCCTTCTCAGATGAGTTTTCAACCATCTATCAATTATGGGGATTAAAAAAGTGTTGAAGGAATTTATAGAACTTCATAAGAAGGTCAAAAATGTTTATGGTTTCAACAATTATTATGTTGGAATTACAAGGTTAAGGAATATTGTATGTGTTCCATTCATACATGATTTGAAGAAGGATCTTTTTGTTGAGTCTCATTTTCCATTATTCTCTATTCATCCTAGCAGTATAAAGATGTATATAGATCTGAAAGATTATTTTCGGTTGGAAAATATGACGTGATATATTAGAGGGTATGTATCTCAGTTCTTGGTTTGTATTTAAGTTATGTTTTAGCAGAAAAATTATAATGGGATTTTATAACCATTACCCATACTAGAATGGAATAGAGAAAACCTAACCATTAATTTTTTTCATCAGATTCACCAAAACATATAAAATTCATAATATTTTTTGGGGTGTATTTAATTTCCCTATGAAGTTAGAAAAAATATTTTCTATCATATAAATGTTATCTCATGATTATCTTTATATAATATACATTAAAGAAGTGGTAAGGTTGTATGGAGTACCACATTTTATGGAATCTCATCTGGATCCAATGTATTCCTCAATGTTCTGGAAATTTTTATTTAGGCTCTGATATATATTTGAGTTTCAATAATGATTATCATCCATTGAAATCTGGTCATAATATCATAACCATTAAAACTGTAAAGGATGTGTTGAGTTCTCATTCTATGGATTTAAAATTTTTTTGGATCAATATGTTCCTCTAGTCTTGTTTTCCTACAACAATAGCTTTCATTCGACCATTCATATAGATACTTATGGATTCCTCTATGGAAAGAATTATATAAAATAACATCTTGGGATGAATTTATAGAAAAAAGGGTATTTGAACCTGGTCTCATTGAGTAAATGTTAAAGAAATTTATATCCATATAAAAGTATATCAAGGAAGATTAGTGTTTAAGGAAATTTTATACTATCAATCATCCGTGAAATATGAAATTAAAAGTTGGTGATAAGGTATTACTATCAATTTCCCCATGTAAGAATGTTATGAGTTTTAGAAATAATGAAAATATATCTCCTCAATATATTAGTTCTTTCTATGTTTTTTTATTTTTTAGGGATGGTATCTTATCAGTTGGTGCTTTTAACAAAACTCTCTTAAGTTCATGATGTGTTCCATATATCTCTCATAGGGAAGTACATACCTATTTGGAAAAATCCCTCAAGGTAAAATTTTAGTGTTTTTTGGTTGATTTTATTTTTGCAAAAATCAGTTTTCTAAGGTATGTTTTGAACGTAAAGATAGATTTTTGACATGGTATATTGACAATGATCTAGGATGACGGAATGGGTTACTTGGATATGGTATAGATAATTTCATACACAAGGAGACGTTGTTTCCTAATGTTTGCCATATTTTGGTGTCTGAAATTTTGAGTTTGTATATCATTGTAAAAAGTTTATTTCCTTTAAGTCTTTATTAAAATATTTTAAAGGAATGAATTTTGAAAATAATGGTTTTTTGTGAAGGGTGTTCCGTGAAGGCATGAAGATTCTGATGGTGTGCTATGCAAGTACGACGAGCATCACAAATGGTTAAGGTCAGAAGCATCATGAGTGGAGCATTATGTAGGAGAAAAATGTTGATGGTGATCTCCATGATTACAAAAATAATCAAAATCAGAAACTTTTCATGGAGATTCATAGAAAAGTGAGAATCACGGCGGAAAATAGGGACATTTGTTGAATGGTGGTGTTGTGGCTGGAAGGTTTATTAATCAGTGGGAATGCCTATAAATATGCCTCTAACCCCATTCATAAATGTAGTGATACTTAATGAATATATTAAGGCTCTAGGATCGTGAAGGTGGTTCATAATGGTGTTTCATACAAAGAATTTTTTGAATGCTATGATAGCCAACTGAATGTTATGATCATCGTTAAAGTGAAGGAATTCACGAAGGCTATATAAGCTTCATGAAAGGAAGGAGCTTCATGAATGCCTGTGGAGATATGGGAAAGAGTTTTTCCTCATGAAGGGTAAGTGAGCCTTAAAGAAGGTAGGAACTTAGTGAAAGGCTGTTTAAGATTTTCTAAAGAGGTTCTTTGTGAAGTCATTGATCATCGTGAAAGTTTATTATAATGCATTTCCTAGTTCATCTATGGTAAAGTGGTATTCATCTATAGGATTAAAGTGTAAATTCAACAGATCATCGATATAGAACTGAGGATGTATTCATTAGAGAAAATATAAGGACCTACAATGCATAAACTATGGGTGAATCTCTTTCAATAGTAGTGAGAAAAGGGGGAAGAAGATGCTAATCCTTTCTACCAGTAGTGAGCTAGAGAAAGTGACATATGGAGAGAACCTTGGGAAAGTTGTGAGCTGACACTAAACCTTGTAATGTTAGTGAGTCCAGGTATTGGTGAGATCTATCCCGAATGACCATTCTTGGTAGTGAGCCTTAGTGAATTAGGTACAATTTTCACATTGTCATTGTATTCTCCTTGTATGTAGTCTAGTAAGGTTGAACCAAGTAAAATATTATGTGTCTCGTTAATGGTTTAATTTTTAATAATACATTTCTACGAGAAAGGGAGAAATGTGAAATTTTTTTATTGAAGAAACTAGATCTGAAGGGGTGGTAGTTTTAATCTATCATACGTTGATCCCCCACCCCTCTCACGGTATTTAGCCTGTCTAGGATAACTATAACCAATTGATCGCATAATACTAAACTCAAAGGTCTTACTATTGGAAAATTCTTATTCCTACGATGAACAAATTTTACAAACCGCATACCATATAGATAATTTTATACAAAAAAGACAACTCACCTAGTCAAAATTCTCTCAAGGAATCAAAAATTCAATGAAGTTACATGGGAACCTGTGGATGAATAAAATAGAGAGATACTTGTATTTTTGGTTTCAGAGTGAAGGAATGTTGAGGGAGGATTTAATTTTAAGTGGGTATAATATAATTATATAAGAATTAATGATATAGTTCTCTATTACTAAATTGGGTTTCTTTGATATCATTCTTTATAAGAAACACCAGATTTAAAAGAACCATGATATACTATTAAAATAATACTATTTAATGTGATAGTTTTCAACTAGTTATTATATAAGTGTGTGTGAATTTGAATAAATAAATTATAAAATTTTTATGGTTTATATATTTTTAAAATGAATTAAATTTTTATAAATTTATTATAAATTAAAATAAAAATCATTTTAAATTAGGGGTTTTTTTTATAAATTTTTTTTCACGGAAGGTGGATTGTAAAAATAAAATAAATTTATCATTATTAATGAATTATTTTAGTGAAATTTATATATTATATATTCAATTAAATTTTTTAACATTCATCTAATTCTTTTTTTTTATGGGATATTAATAAATCCAGTTTTATTGTTAAAAATTTATTTTTCTAAAAATTGGTTTCTGTCGCGTTTTATGCATATATTTTAAAATGAATTTATTCAGAATAAAATAATTGAATCTTGAATGATTTATTCCATATATGGAATTATGATATTCAAATTTTTTAAATATATTTCTTCTATTGTTTTCATTAATAATAGTAACATTGGTAAATATTTGTCATCTCGGTAAGGGTAAAACATGTGAAATGGTGTTTAAACTTTGGGATAAGGATTTAATATTTCAATAACACTTTTATTTATCCTAAATAATGAGTATATTTCATCCATTTCCACAAAAGTTTTAAATATATGGCCATTTTGTGTCATTTTTATCTAATTATAAAATTTATATTAATTTCAAAAAATAATAAATACAAAATGTGACTCCCTTGACTTTAATACCTATATAATTTTTTTACACGAGGATTGGAAGAGGAAATTCTTAGTTATAAAAGTTTATTTGAAATATAAATTAATTTGGTTATCATATTAATTTAATCCTAATTTTTAGTGATTGAATAGTTATCTTAATTCTAATACAATTCCAACAAAGTATTTATTCAGCTAATTGAAAAAATAAAACTAATGATTCTAAAAATAATAAAAGTAACTCCCCGATGTTTTTAAGAAATATTCTCATAAATAAATCTTAATTATTCAATAGCATGCATTACATGCAATTGTGTGTTTGAAAAAACTACAAGAATCCATTTCTATATAATGAACTTTATAACCTAGTCGTTACGTTAGTGCGAAAAAATTTAACTAACTTATAAAAATGTATGGTGAATCTCTTGGCTTCCTATTATTTATGAAAATTATAAATTAATTAAATATTTTTATTTTTTTGTTAATAAATTAAATTAATAAGTATTATTAAATAAAATTAATGAAATATATAAGATATATACTTAATAAAATATTTTTTATATTCATTCAAAAGGTATTTTTGTCATAGGGTATGAATAAGCACTATTTGATGTAAAAAAACACATATTTTTTCAAGGGTAATTTTACCACCTTTTAACAGAGAACCCTTTTTAAATTTATATTTTGATGAATTATTTTTTTTATATGAAAAAAAAATATTTTCTTTCGAAGGGGAATGAAAAATTATAATTTATACGATTTTTTAATATTTTTCTGATGACTTTCAGAATTTGATGAATAATAAAAATACACTAAATTTTATTTGAAAACTAAATTTTTCATCAAAATAATTCATACAGTTAACTTATAATATTTTGTGGTTTTAAATTATAAATAGAATATATTTTTTTCTTTCAATATAATTTATTTCATTATCATTAAATTTACATTTAATCCATATGTAAAAAAACATCAATCTTTTGCAATGTTTTAACTTTTAAAACATGTTCTATCTTTCTAACAATGAGATTAATTTTAAATTCATTACATAAAGTTTTTTCATATAAATTTTAAAAAATGGATTCCATATTTGGAATCATTAGTTCTATATTATTTAAATATTTTTATTTTATTTTTTTTTCATTATAAATATTAACTTCAGTAATTTTTATTAATACAGTAAAAGGGGAAATCTGTTAATTATGGGTAATAATTCTATTATAAAAGTACAATAAAACTTTTCTAAATATCATTGGATGATTTTTTAGACCTAAATCTTCCTTGGGTTGAAATTAATTCGTTTGGAAGCCACTTGAATGAGATTAAGACATTTAATTTATTTTATTTAATTAAAAGTGCAATATGTCTCACTTAAATTTTTGTGAATAAATAATTTTTAATATAGGATTATATAGAAGATAAAATTTATTATAAATACTAATTTGATATAATTTTTTTTTATTTATCATGATAATTTATTTTTGATTTTTAGGAAAAAAATAATTACCTTAAAGACTTATACATTAATGATGGAGAAAATATTCAATTGATGAAACATCAATAAACTATTTTTTTAATAAAATTATAATAACTTTGAAAATGGCCAAACACTTTACCAAATCTCATTTTTCGATTATATCTCGACCATAATCATCCAATAGTCATCTTGTTGACCATTTGGATGCATTTGGAAAAGATTATGACACATATATTATTTTATTTAAAGTGATGTTAAAGTTATCGCATTCATGTTTTCAAAATTATCAAAATATTAATGTAGGATTTTCTTGAAGTTAAATTTGACAAAAATTATTCTTATAAAATCTATTAGATTTATCTTCTTCATTTTATTTTACTTAAAATTTTTATTCAACGAATAGGGAAATTATATAATTACACTGAACTGTTGTAGTAGTTATAGTATTAACATAATATCAAATAAATGTTGTTAAAAATATTAAATTAAATACAATTTGAGGTTATTAATATAGCTAATTAATTTTATAGAGATACTTTACTTCTTATTAATTTAAAAAAATAATTTTTTTGATTTTAATTAGTTATATTAATATTTTTAAAAATCAATAAATTAAATAGGGACAAAATTGATATTATTGTTTGTTTATCAATATAATGATTAATTAAATTGTTTAAAAAACATTTTCAAAAATATATAATAATTAATAAATGTTATAAAATGTTCTAAATTAAATTTTTATGGTCTCATTTACATCAAATAAGTCAATATTTAACCCAATTAATATTGAATAATTTGTTACCCTAGATAAAAAGTAAAATAAATAACTAAGTATTAATTTAAATGATAAGGTTTAAATTTATAGTAATACATGACTACAATTCATTTTTTTATTCTATTGAAGACCTTTCTCATCTCATATTCTAATTTGGGTCATTTTGGAGGTTTATGGATGGTGTTTTATAATATTAAAAATTAATATTTTTGGAGATTCCAAAAGTTCCCCTCAACTCAATTATAAAAGGGTCCACCTCCCTTATTTTATCACAACTCATTGAGCCTTCAAGCATAGATATACCATGAAAGTTTCCAGTATCATCTTCCCTAGTAATATTATAGAGGTTCCAGTCTTCTTTAAAGAAAAACTCTTTTGATTTAAGAGGAGCGTTAGAGGGAGCACAATAAAGAAGATGTAAGCTCCCCTACCGATGCTTTCAAACTTCTTTCTTCTTCTACATCAACTTCATTAGTTGGTTCATTATAAATTAAAAAATATAGTATAAAATATATTTATTAAGATGTTATTATGACAATTAAACAACCATATTCCACCTTTTATCTATCCTACAAAAAACAAAATCACGACGCGTGCTACGTACGACGTACCATCTCCACGCTATAGTGTAATCTATTTTTCACCACCACATTAATTGGAATGGTATAATTATGAAAATAATAACTATATATTATTATTATAAAATTTTATTTATTTTGAAATATTATACACCATCCACTACAATTCCATTCAATAATTATTGGAATGATATCATCGCTTGTGTGTACGTACGACATACCGTCTCCACGATGCGATGCGATTAATTCTAAATGATCATGAATAAAGAATGATTATATAAATTAATTTAATGAAAAAATATGATATATATTATACTAATATCAATCTGTACATTATATAATTGTAACCTAAGAAGATAAAATATAACTTATCTGTCAAAACATGTATAAGAAAATAAAGAAGTTAACAACTGATGGGCGAGTAATAATGTTACAAAACAATGGATGATAATATGATAATATATGATATCTTAAAAATAAATTTGATTATATAATAATTCTATGATAATATTTAAATTAATATATAGGAGGCTCAAATATATTCTATGGAAATCAGACCTCAGGTAAGGGATAATTTTGTAATATCATTCTTATCCAAGGTTATTTATATGTAATTATTTATAGAGGTATATTTATCATCTATATATATGATTCCTAAATATGTATTTAAAAATATTCTCTCTCACTGTATAAAAAAATTTTAATGTCAATTTTACCCATTGGTTAATTTTTATTGTAGAGTAAGAATGAATCTTCTGTCATTTTCGGTACGAAGTACTTTTTGAGTTTCTGACAAAAGTTTGAGAAGAATTTTTTTTAACTTATATGGCATGATTTTTTTTAAATATTCATAAAACCTTATTTACATGAATCTTCCTTTACAATAATTCATTTTTATCTTCAAATAAATTCTTTTCTTTTAAAATATACGTGTAATCTTGAGAAAATAAAACATTTTAGAAGAAGAAATGACATTTTCCTCAATAATTAATTTCAAGTGTTTTATCAAAATTATTTTCTATGAAAGATGTCATTCTTTATATAGGGCTATGATATTATTCCTATTATTACTTTGGTTTTCTGTGTATATTATGAAATATAACTTATAAAATCCATTTGTTATATATATATATTATTATCTAATGTTTTTTAAGAAACCCATTTTATTTTTTGGGTTATGCTTTGATGAATTATTTATGATTCTGGGGAACACGTAAGAATGATTTCATTATCAGATGGTTGGGACCTATATCTCCCTCAAATTAATTAGTTCATGATTTATATCTCATGAGATAAACATGGCTATAATAGGAAATGCCCTCCATTCATTATTAAAGGGGAAGAATGAGGAGTGAACTCCGTTCAGTAATGGACTTTGTCCACTATGATGGTCATGGAAATGAGCTTTAACTAAAATGAAATGATATTCTCTGCTGATGTGTAAGCTACAAATTCCATGTCTTTTTTATGGATTTTGGTAACATGTTCAATAATTTTTTATGAACTTTTATGATTTATCACATACCATGATATCATGATCTTTCATATGCAAGAAAATATTTTGAGTTATTATGTTCTTATATATTGTGATTATGTAGTGATTGTTATCTCTATTGTTTACCATTACTGAGTATCTGAGATCACACATTATTATGTTTATTTTCCCCAAGCCATGAAGAATGATATTTTTAGGATATAAATGTTCTAGTTATGAGGTAATAAGAAGGTGGTAATATATATTTATTATGAATTATCTGTTTATATTTAACAGTTTCTAAAGACACCATACCTATATGGTTCTTTCATGATTTTTTTATATTTTTTAATAAATATTCTTTAGTTTTGATTTAATATCTTTGTATTTAACATATGGATCATTATAGTTGGTATCATAGGAATTATATTGTTATCCATTGGAATCTAGGATGAGAAAACCATATGATGAACCCAAGTATATGTCGTAGTATGGGTTACAATCCAAATATTTTATAAATCATCATGAATAACCTAGGATAAACCCTAAAATGTCCTAAATTTAAATTTTATCTTTATTATGTGGTTTTGTCATTATTTTTAGTGTTTCTCATACTATGTTTCTTTGTATTAGTAAATGAATGGAACCTGGAGGAACTTCGTTAATGCTGAAGGTGATGGGAAATGCAATGATTACCCCCTGAGGAACCAAATGTTTTGGGAGTTAGAATGAAAAATCTTGTAGCTATTCTCAAAAAACATTCTCAATCTATGGATCATATAGGACTTCTAAATGAGAAAAGGGGGGAACAAAATTCTATTGAGTCCTTTATAAGGAAATGTCTACCTTCTTCTGGCAGGTATTATGATCCATTAGTGGCTAAACAATTGATAAGTAACATTAAAAAGATACTTTATGTTCTTCAATTTTTAGAATATGATAATGTCTTATTAGTATTCAATCGTTTTGAAGGTGAATTTGGTCAATGGTGGAACCTTATCAAGAATACTAAGAAAATATATGGAATTGCATCCATGGAATGGTATGACTTCAAGAACATATTTTTCAATAACTATTATCCTTGTATTATTGGAACAAAGATATATAAGGATTTAATTGAACATATTAGAAAGGAAGACGAATCTGTTGGTACCTACGAATAAAATTTTACAAGACTTTCAACGTATGCTTCAGGAATTATTATCCAAATTGAGAGTAAAATTGATCAATTATTTAGTGTTTTAAAACCAAGTCTCTGAAGGGAATTATCCTGAGGGAATTAAATAGCTATGAGTAAATCATTCTATGTGATCTCAAGGTTGATATGGATATTGGAGTAACCCATCAGGCATATGGGGTTGATAAGAAGTGAAAATTTGAAATCAATGGACAATCAAAAGACCAAACTGAACAGAATATTAGTTTACCATTAATCTCAAAGTGTGTAATGAAACATAGAGGAAGTGGTCTTAAAGGGGATAACAAATGTTTTATGTGTGAAAAATAAGGTCATCTGTTAGTTGAATTCCAAAGTGATGGAAAACTATTTCTAATGATCTGAATAAAAAAGGCTACATATAATTCACCTCTAACACTTCAATGATACAAGTGTAAAGAAATTGGGAATTATGCCAATCAATTTCCTAAACCAATGGTTAATTATGATGATCAGTGTCAAAAAACTCTTAAGTCCAATGAAAAAGGATATTCACATGCATTACTATCAATGATGTGGAGTATGTTAATGAAGTGGTGAAAGGTAAACTTATGTTTCAATCTAAAGTAGAAAATGTTTTATTTGATTCTAGATCCACCCAATCTTTTATTTTTGATAAATTTTCTAAGGTTATCATTATCTTACCTCAATAATTAAATGTTGAGTTAGTTGTGACAAGTCCTAATGGAACAACAATCACATAAAAAGTTTATAATTCTTCTCCAGTTGAAGCATGTGGGAATGTGATTCTTGTAAATCTTTTTGTCCTTCATATAGTGTAATTTTATGTGATTCATATCATGGATTGGATTTCTTTATATAAGGATCATATCAATGTTCAACTAAGGGAAGTCCCATTTCATATAACAGATTAATCTATGATCATCTATATATGAAATCATTAAAACAAACTTCCAATATACATTTTTTCCATATTATGAGTCTTGATTCTTATAAATAAAGGTTGTCTATCTCAAATGGATGGGGATAAAACTAACCATCAAGAAAAAACATATTGTATGGGAGTTTGATGATTTATTTACAGTAGAATTTCTATTCCTTATACTAAATCATGATGTTTATTTTTCAATAGAACTCATAATGGGTGTTATGACTATTTCAAATACACCTTATAGAGTGGCCCCAACTTAGTTCTAAGAATTGAAGAAGAAGAAAAAAATAAAATTGACACGTAAATAATTCCTCCTAGTGTGTCACCTTGGGGAGAACCCAATCTATTAGTTATAAAGAAATATAGATAAATGAGACTCTGCATTGATTATCGAGAACTTAAAAAGATCACTATAAAGAACACATATACTTTTCCCACAACGATGACTTATATGATGAACTACGTGGTTATAGATAGTTTTCCAAGATAGATCTTTATTTAGGATATCATCAATTATGGGTCAACAAGGAGGATATACAAGATAATGCATTCCATACATGGTATAGACACTATGAATTTATAGTGATTCTTTTTAGTCTAACTAATTCCCCTATTATCTTCATGTATTTAATTAATAGACTCTTTAGAGACTATCTTTATTACTTTGTGTTAGACTTTTAGCCGATATTATTTTCTATTTGAAGACCAAGTATGAACATGAATATCACTTGATAATTTTAATAAAGTCCCTAAGAAAGGAGGAGCATTATGAAAAATTTACAAAGTGTAAATTTTGGATTTAGAAGGTTTCAGTTTTGGGTCATATAATCTCAAAATAAGGGATATATATGGATCCCTCAAAAACATATGTTATTGAAAGTTGGTCAAGACCAATAATGTTAACTGAGATATGAGTTTCTCTTGGTTTATCCAGATATTATAGATGTTTTTCAATGATTTTTCAGGACTATCTAATCCACAAATAAAAATTAATTGGAAGGAGATAATTTTGTGTAGTCAGAGGAATGTGAAGATAATTTCCATGATCTAAAAAAAATATTAGTTAGTGCACCAGTGCACATAGTACCTTGTAGTGGAGAATGGTTTCTGATCTACAGTGATGCATGAAAGAAGGGAAATGATGTTTTCTCATGAAAAATGTTATGTTGATAGCTTACCGATCATGACAATTGAAAATCAATGTGAAAAATTATTCAACTAATGATTTATAGTTAACTTTGGTAATATTTTCTTCAAATATATGGAGGCATTATAATTATGGTAAAAGGTGTGATATTTATACTGATCAGAAATTTTTAGAGTATATTTCCCCAAAAAAGGAGTTGAATATGTGTCAATGAATATGGTTGGAGTTAATTAAATATTATGACTTCTCAATATGGTAACACCCTTGGAAAGTTAAAAAAGTGGAAGATTTTTTGAGTCGAAAGAATCATCATAGCCTATCTGTTATGTGAATCACAAAAGATCCAATATTTATGGATTTTAGTAGGATAAATCATGAAATTTGAATGTAACGGGAGAAATATAATCTTTTTCAAATGAATTTCCGACCATCTATATAAGTGAAGATTAAGGAGGCGTAGAAGGAAGGTATAAAGCTACAAAAGAAGGTGATAATTTCCCTAAATTCAACCATGATAGTGAAAGAATAATAGTGTTCTGGAACTAGGTTTGTATCCCTCCCATACTAGCATTAATGGAGGTGTTGGATGAGGCTCGTAGGTCTTCATTATTTATTCACCTTGGAATCACAATGATGTAAAATTATCTGAAATAGTATTTTTGGTGGGATGGAATGAAAAGATATGCATCCAAATATATATCTCAGTGCTTAGGTTTTTAGAAAGTTATCTTAGAGAGACATAAGTCTAAGGGGATGTTACAAACATTACCCCTTTCTAGAATGGAAATGGGAAACCATCACTAAGGACTTTGTCATCATACATCCCAAAACATATAAAAGTCATAATGCTATGTGGGTTGTAGTTTATCGCCTTAAAAAGTCAACACACATAATTTATATTAGAGAGGATTCCTCTTTTGATCAGATTAATATGATATATTTAAAGGAAGTGGTAATATTATACAGAGCACCACTTTCCATTATATATGATTGAGATCTGGGGTTAACCGCGAAGTTCTAGTGAAGTCTTTATAAGGCTCATGATATAGAGATATGTTTTGCAACTATTTTATCATCCATAGAAAGGAGGTTACTATGAGAGGAAAATTACAACTCTAGAAGTCATATTGAGAGATTTCTCTATGGATCTCAAAGGTGGTTGGGATCAATACCTATCTTTGGTGGAATTTTCTGATAAAAATAGTTTTCACTCAAGTATTCAGATGGTTCTTTATGAATCCCTTTATTGAAATAATTCTAAAACTCCAACTTACTGGAATGAAGTAGTGGAAGTAAAGCTATTAAGACCAGATCTTTTAGAAAAAATGGCAGAAAAGGTCAAATCTATTCAAAAACATATAAGATCATATCAGAGTCAAAAAAAAAGTAATGTTGACATCCGATGAAAAGGCCTAGTGTTTGAAGTGGGTGACCAGATACTTCTACAAATATCTCATCAGAAAATATTAATGAGATATGGAAAAAGGTAAGTATGATCCATAGGTATATCACTCCTTTTCAAATTCGGGAT
Organism: Viscum album; assembly: GCA_963277665.1. NCBI lineage: Eukaryota > Viridiplantae > Streptophyta > Magnoliopsida > Santalales > Viscaceae > Viscum > Viscum album. Next base: position 436,590,142 of record OY728155.1, on the reverse strand, counting down.
CGTGTTTGGAAGGTAGCTTACTGATTGGAGCTTACACTGAATATCTCTTGAGTTCCAAATTTTTTTTCTGTATCTCTCCGGAGAAATTACATACTTGATCCTTCACATGTAATAAACTCATAATTCTTACCACTATATCAAGATCTTTCTTATGAAGAACAAAAAATAGAGATTTTGGATCGTAGAAAAAAAGTTCTAAGAAACCAAACCACTCACTTGGTTAATGTTTTATGGCGGAACCACCAATTTGAAGAAGCTACATCAGAACTTGAGGATATTATAAGGGAGAGGTATCCTCATATTTTTTTATCCATGTGACGAATTATGAGGATTAAATTTAGTTTATGTGGGGTATAATGTAACACTCAGATGTTTTTATGGAATATTTTCTTTATATAATTTTAAATTATCAATATCATGCATTACACACCATAATGAGTTTAAACAAAACATGAGAAAAACATAGTATAAAATAACCTTTATAACCATGTTTTTAGGTTATAGGAAATAAATATTACAAACTTATGAAAATGTTTGGTGAATTTATTGGCTACATATTATTTATGGAATTTATAAATTAATTATTTATTTGTATTTTTTGTATTAATATATTTAATGAATTACTATTAGTAAATAAAATTAATGAAATAAATATATTATATACTTAATAAAACATATTTTTTATTCATCAAATAGATATTTTTGTCATATGGAATGAATAAACCATATTTCATGTATATATGCCTATATATTTAAATGGTAATTTTATCATCTTTTAACGGAGAACACTTTTTAAATTAATATTTTGACACGATAATTATTTTTACATGATAGAGAAAAAATTATTTGGAATAAGAATATAAAAATATACTTTCGATGAATTTTCAATATTTTTCTAATAACATTCAAAAATTGATGAATAGTAAAAATTCCCTAAATTTTAATTGAAAACAACTTTTTTCATCAAAATAATTTATATTTTTAAATTATAATATTGAATAATTTTCAAGTAAAATAGAATATATTTTTATCATTCAATATAATATATTACATTAGTATTAGTTTTACATTTAATTCAGATGTAAAAATATTTCAATCTTTGGCAATCATTAAACTTTTAAAACTCATTCTCTCTTTGTGACAAAAAGATAAATTTTAAATGAATTACTGGAAATTATTTATTTTGAATTTTGATAAAATGATTCCATATTTTGAAATCAATATGTCCACATTATTTAAATCTCTTTATTTTAGTTTTAGGCATTATGAATATTAACTTTGATAATTTTATTAATACAGAATAAGGGTAAATCGGGTAATTAACGGTAAGGATATTATTATATAATTACCCTAACTGTTATATTAATATCATTGGATGAGTATGTTTCAACCTAAGTCATTCTTGGGTATAAATTGTGTCATTTTAAAGCAACATTGGATGAAATTAAGATATTTTATTTATTTTATTTCAAGATTAGTTAAATATGTGTCATTCAAATTTTAATGACAAAATAATTTTTAAATAAGGGTATATATAAGATAAATTATATTGTAAATATATGATTTAAATAAAAACCCATTTTATTTATCATGATAATTTATTTTTAATTTTTAGAAAATAAATAATTTTTTATATACTTATACTTCAATGATGAAAAAATTAGTTAATTGATGAAAAATCAATAAACTGGTCATTATTAAAATAATAATAAATATTAGAATGCCTAAACACTTTACCAATTATTATTATACGACTATATATTGATCATAATAATGAAATGGTATAGTTATTGACCATTTGAATTCATATGTAAAAGATTATGGCACTTAAATAATTTTATTTGAAGTGATGTTTAAGTTGTCACATTCTTGGTACTAAAATTATAAATTTTTTAATGCAGAATTTTCCCGAAGACAAATTTTACTACAAGTATTATTATGAAATCTATTATATTTGTATTTATCATAGTGTTTTATTTTTAATTTTTATTCAATAAATAATCATATTAAATAATTACACATAACTATTGTAGTGATTATTTTATTAAGGGAAAAATAAAATAAAAGTCATTAAAAATATTAAAATGAATATAATTTAGGATAATTAATATAAATAATAAATTTTCTAGATTAGCATATCCCATTATTAATATAATAAAAAAATTGGTTCATTGTTAACTGGTTATATTAATATTTTAAAAAATAAATGAATTAAATAGTAGAAAAATTGACACTGTTGTTTGTTTATCTAAATAATGATTTGTTAAATTATTTAAAAATTTAAATCATATTTAAAAATATATATTAATTATGATATGGTATAAAATGTTCTAAATGGTTTATTAATTGGATAATTTACATCAAATAAGTAAATATTTCACACTTTTAATATTGAATTATTTGTTACCCTAGTTAAAAATTAAAATGAATAACTAAGTGTTAATAAAAATTATATGTTTTAAATTGACATAAATACATGTATAAAATTTATTTTTTGATGATAGTGAAACCTTTTATAATATTAGATTCTAACTGGGATCATTTTGGTGGTTTTTGGATGGGGTTTTGATTATTATAAATTAATATTTTGGGAGATTCCAAAAGTGCCCCTCACATCAATTATAAATGGGGACCTCCTCCCTCATTTCTTCAAAACTCATTGAGAATTAAAGATCATCTATATACTCACCTTTTCCACTAAAATCTTCCATAGTAACATTCTATAGGTTTGGGACTTCTCCAAACACCATATCTAGTTATTTAAGATGATATATATTTGGAGTACGTCGAAGAAGAGGTAATCTCCTCTATCAATTCATTAATTGTTCATTATTCTTCTACTTCCACTTCATGAGTTTTTTAATTATAAATTAATAAATCCAGTATCATAGGAACATTGAGATGTTATTATTATTATGAAATAACCATGTTACACCTTCTATCCATCTTATGAAAAACAAAATCACCATGCTTGTGTATGTATGACATACCGTCTCCAACCCTTGGTGTAATATTTTTTTCACCACCCCCTTAATTGGATGTTTATAAAGAAATAAATAATAACTATATATGATTATTATAAAATTTATATTTATTATGAAATATTATATACCATACACTTCAATACAATTCAAAAATTATTGGAATGATATTGTCTCTTGTGTGTGCGTACAACCCACCATCTCTATGATGCTATGTGATTCATTATACATGATATTTATTAAATAATGATTATATAAATGAATTTAGTGAATAAATTTAATATATATTATTCTAATATTACTCTATAAATTATATAACTATAACCTAAGAAGAGTCACAAGAACCTTTCTGATAAAACATGCGTAAGAAAATAAAGAACATAAAACTTGATGGATGAGTAATAATGTTACGAATAAATAGATGATAATATGATCATATATGATATCATAAAAATGAATATAAATATATAGTAATTTAATTACATTATTAAAGTCAATATACATGAGGCTCAGACACATACAAAAGAAATCAAAGCTCAGGTAAGGGGTAATTTTTTAATCTCAATATCATCTGATATTGTCTATATGTAAGTATTTACTAGTTTATATTTATCATCCATGACCATGATACATAAATATGTATTAAAAATGTTCATTTTATCCTCCTAAAAATTTTTATTTTAAAATTTACCCATTTGTTAATTTGTAATAAAGTTTATGAATGTAATTTTTCTTCGTTTTTGGTATGAAGTACTTTTTGACATTCCAACAAAAGTACGAGAAGAATGTTTTCTTTTAACATATAATAAATGAATGGATTTTTACATTTTCATAATGATTTATTTTAATTAATCTTCATTTAATATATTTCATGTTTATTTTCAAATAAATTATATACAATCTAAATTATGTGTAATTTTAAGAAAAGAAATTTTTGTTGAAGAAGAAATGATATTTTCCTTAAGAATTAATTTCAATTGTTTTGTCAAAATTAGTTTCCATCTAAGATGAAGTTATTTAAATATGGTTATGTTTGTATTTATATTATTAATATGGTTTGATTGTGTTTATGATGGAATACAATTTATGAAATCCATTTGTATTATAAGAATTATTATGGATTAATATTATGAAATCCATTTTATTTATTGGTTTTTTCTATGATGAACGATTTATGTTTTTGTCAACCACATAATAATTATTTCTTTATGATATTGGTGGAACATATATTTCCCTCTAATTCATTTGGTAAATATTTATATCTCATGAGATAAACATGGATGGGATAGGAAATGATCTCAATTTTGTATTACATGGATGTAATGAGGAGTAAAAACAGTTCAGTAATGGACTTTGTCCACTATGATATTCATGGAAATGATCCTTGATTAATATGAAATGATTTTCTATTATTATATTAGTGCAATAAATTCCATTTCATATGTTATAGATTTTTAAAACATGTTCATTTATTCTTTATGAAATTTTGTTATTTATCCCATAAAATGATATCACGATCCTTTATATATAAGATAATATTTTCAGTCGTTATGTTATTATGTCTTGTGATTATGGTATGATTGAAATCTTCCTTGTTTTCCCTTACTGAGAATATGAGATAATTCTTTCTTATGTTTCTTTTCCCCATGCAATGTAGAATGATATTATGTATGATATAAGGTTCTATTTATAAGGGAATAAGTGGGAGAAAATGTAGACATATTATGAATGAGTTGTTTATGTTTCCCATTTTATAAAGACACTATACTTATATAGTCTATTCACGGTTTTGTGATATTTTATAATGAATATTCTTCAATTTTGAATTAATATCTATGTATGTAAATACGGTTCATTATATTAAAAGTAATAACAATTTGGTGAATTATTATTTTCCATGGATTTAATAAATAAATATATCATATTAGTAATGTTTTAAGGTTTTATATTCAAATTCATTTGATGTCATCTTGTCTTTAATATCAAATTAAATGAATAGTGTCAAAAATAAAATTAATGACATTTTATGTTAAATAATAATTTAATGAATTATTTAAAATTTATAAAAATATTATAATAGGATAAGAAGGATTATAAATGGTCTAAAAAATTTACCATTTTTCCATTAATGAGAGAATTGTTACCTTATAAATAAATTAACAACCCATAAATATTAGAAAATACATTACCATGGTTAAGATAAAAATGGGTTATCCTAGGGGTTAAAAAAATATATGTTTTATATGGAAAAAAATATGTAAAAATTTAATTTTATGACTATATTTCGACCTTATCCCATAATCATTCAATTATATATACATTGTAATCATTTTTTCTGAGAAAAAATTCATTATACATTTATCATTTTTGTAATTCCGTGTGAGTCCTTTACCACCCTTTTAAATTGACACCCCTTTCTATTTTATTTAAACCACATTGATCCATATTGCATGTCCAATCCATCTAAAATTATCTCTCCAACTTCCCATTATACAAATTATAGGTTCTTTTCTACTTAAAAGACTATTACAAATATCTTTAAGAAAGGAACTAATAGAGGTCTCTCGATGAAGTGGTTATAATATTACCCATCCTCATTCAATTTATTTCTTCTTATACCTCATTTAAATATGTGATATTCAATATTAAAAAATAAATTCAGTATCATAAATGTACTAAAATGTTATTATGATCTTGTAACCACCATTATCCACCATTTTTCATTCATGTGGGAAGTGAAATTATCACCTCTGTGTACGTGTGGACTATCATATCCATGTATCGATGAAATCTATTTTTTCTCACCATCTTTAATTAATGGGTATTATAATGGATTTAATGAATATATATGAAATTAATTAAATTATTAATATTAATTAATTTCAATATAATATATACATTCTTAACTTCTGATATATTGTAAAACGATAACGTCGCTCGTGTGTACGTGTGGACTACCACCGACATGAAGAAATGTGATTTGTTTATCATTTTTAGTTTTTGTGGATGGTAATAAAGATATATTTAAGGAATATATGATATATATTATATAATAATAATTTTTTAGAGTTCAATTATTATTAGTTTTATATTTTCCGACTCAATGAAAACTGAAAACAGTGATCATGCGTACGTACACCCTATCGTCTTCATGAATAATGTAATTTATTTTTCTATTTACACCTTCTCAATATGACTCTAAAAATGTATATAATGAAAATATATGATATTTTTTATAATTATTAACAATATTTAGATTATCTAAAAATTATTAATGTTCAATTACTGGAACTACCAAACCAAAATCTTCAAGAAAAAATGAAACAGTTAAAACCCAAAAATGATTATTTTAATAAATAATTATTAATAAATTGATGATAAAATGTTATAAGTGGATAATTTATGATATTATATGTATTTGAATGACTCTTTTATATAACTATATAAAATTTAAATTTATTTTAATGATGTTTTCCATTCCCTAGTAGTAATTTAAACTTATGGTAAGGGTTTTAAGTTATTATCTCATTGTTTATTGGGGTTGTTTATGATTAAGTTAATAATGGTGAAATTTCATGTTATACATCTCAAGAGATCTCCTGAATTTTATAATCTATTTTTTATTTCTATATATTACATTTATACCTTTATTTTACTCCTTTTATGTACTTAATAGACCAAAGAAATATTTTTAACGAAATCCAACTTTCTTTCTCTCTTAGATCGATAACACTTTTTATTCCATGTCCATGGATTCTAATAATGGTTTCAAGAATTTGTTACTATTATCAAAGGAATTTTTAAATACTTGTTCACCCATTTTTTAATTTTTTATAAAAAAATTAAAATAATTTTTATTGTCATTTTCCAAATGAGGTAATTTTTAATTTTTACCAAAAATATGAAAACAATTTTTACATTAACATATACTGCGTGAAAGGAATTTTTGGTCATCTGAACACACAATGTTTTGAAGAATAAATCAAACTATCCCATGTTTCTTTTAAATGGAAATATTTTTCCATAATATTCTTGAAATTTTTATATTTTAATGAAGTGATTTTATAATGAAAATGATTTTTGCCTCAGGAAATTTCCCAAGTTATATTTTAAATGAATGTTTTTCTTAGATTATATACTTTTAGGTTACCTATACATTAATATGGATATTATCTCATTATAATATCCTTATTCACTCTCTAGATGGTGTATATTTTTTAGGATTAAATTCTTATGAACCCTTTTTATTTTCCATTGGTTATGTTATGATTAATCGTTGAATGGTTTATGAAACCTATTTCATTTTATCTTATTTTGATATGATGATTTTTTTATGATATTGGGTAACACATATGGGTAGATTTTGATTATCTAAAGGGTGGTTCTGGAATTATATATCCCATCAATTAATTAATAAATGATGGATATCTCATGATATAATCACCACTGAAATGGGGTGTGAACCTAAATCAGAAAGGGAATATTTCCACTTTGATAGTCTTGGGATTAAACCTTTACTAATATGATGGAAAGGGGAGTGAAACTGACTCACTATGATAGTTTGGGTGGTGATCATTGTCTACTAATTAAATTGTTTTCTCTACTTCTAGGTATCCAGTAAACTTTTGTTTTATGATATTTTTCTAATATCATATACCATGTTATTTTTTTCTTTTATAATTCATATATAATGAACTACCAATATCAATAAAAAAACTCAAAATTAAAATCTATGATATCCTAGGAATTATTATAAAATTTTAAGCTCATGTTGACATTCCCTTATGCTCCTGATATGTTTATTATTTCATTGATGTATCCCTTTTCCCCCTTATTGAGCATATGAGACCACCCTTTATTATGTATCCCTTCTCTGTTATATGAAAAATTACTTAATGTACGATATGTATAAAAAGGGTTCATGTTATGGAGAACTATGTGGGAGACAATGTGGAACTTTTATGTACTAGTTGTTTATGTATCGATTTTTTCAAAATTATAAGAAATATATGATACTTGCATGGATAATAGTTTTATGTAATGAATATTCTTCTAATAATATGTAATATTTAAGGATAAAAATTTTGGGTCACTATATGTGGTCTGAAGTTGGTTGGAAGGTTTAAGTTTCATTTGGTATGATAGATTGTGGATGCATCATTCCAGTTAATAACTAGTTGAGGAATGTAAAGGATCACTCAGGGATAGTCAAGTTAAAGTTGATAAATTTAGATGGTATTATTTGTATATTTTTTATTTTATTTTTATACACACATATAGAAATGTATATTATCTAGGGACACACCATTGGTGGTGTCCTACTAAGTTTATACTCACACCTTACATGGGCCCTCTTGGATGCTTACATTCTTAATTAACCATAGAACATGTATGGGGATGTCTAAAATTTATAATATTAAAGGAGATTTAATTGAATATTGTGAACAGAATAGATATTTTGGTTTTGTAGGTAGATTGGGTAGTTCTATTGTTTGGGGATGGTAGTTTATTTTTCATGTACATGTGTGGTCGACCTATGGGTGATATGTTTGATTTTTTTTTGATTGGTATACCATTGTATATATGAATTTTTTATATATTGTGACATATATTTAGTTATTACACTATCTTTATCTGATTTTTTATTTCTCTACATACATTATTATGATATTGTTATTATTTTTTATCATTAGAGTGTATAATATCCCCATTATTACCAACTAGACCCTCACTTCTAATTTATAGCCTATGGCATATGGGGAGTCATGGATGAGGTCTATTGGAACTCTAATTTAGTTAATATAGATTAAATTGGGCCATGTTTTTATAAAATGGTATTTGATCCAATTTCTAGTTAATTTTCTAGTGAGGATGTTAGGCCCCCAAGGGGCGTCAGTCCCTTGTTGGAGGTGCAGATTAATGAAGAACCACCTTTTAAAGTGGTATGGATACCTGACCCTTTAAGATACATTTCTTGGTTGTTAGGATTAATCCCCTCATCATCAGAAAAATGAATCCATGAGAATTAGGACCAAGGTGGACTACATTTTTATCATGGGAGGTCAGGGTAAACTCAGGTGTTTTCTATGGGATTGGGAGTGGTGTAGGGATATGGTAGTATGGATATGTATTCACGTAAATGTAAAATAAGCAGACAAGATGACCAATAATGGGGTTAGTGGATGATAATGAGTAAAACATCAAAAGGGGATATGTATTGGGTAGTCATTATTTGGACCAATTGAATTTTATCGATTCAATATGTTCGAAGAAAGATGGGAAGTCATTAACAATCCAAGGTACACCATAATTTTTTTCTTTTTTTATCTTTTTTTAAGGAGGGTAGTAGTGAAAAATGTTCATATGTGATAAATTGAATGAAAATATGTTGGTTTAGGTATTATAATTGGATAAGATATATAATAACTATTGGACACATTGCCGTATGTAATAATGAGAACTATAGGATATTATTCATGATAACTGTGGGGTGAATGGCTAGTGAGATGATGTGGGTATCAATTATGATGTAGGGTGGTAATGCGAATCATGTAAAATTTGATATAATTGTGGGACTCGATACTATTTTACATGGTGATTTAATATTATTTTATTACGTATGTTTTGGAATGATGGATGGGTATGATATTGTTGATGTATTAGGTGTTTTTGATGTCATCTGGTAAATTTTGTGATTCCTATGGTGGGGAGTATCCACATAAAGAATTTTCCTATTTGATTTGGTAAGTATGTATATATAATAATATATTTATGTGTTTAAAATCATCTCAATGTTTTAAGAATAAATTGAATGTGATGTTTTGGTTTTGATATGGGTCAGTCAGTGTTTTCCCTAAGATATCATGGGGGAGAGATATTATGTGGTGGGATGATTTTAATGGATTGATTATTCATGAGTGAAAATTAAGGTTTTATCTCATAAATACAATGTTTATTTGGACTCTTTTGATGTGTTTTGGGTGTTTTTAGGTCCTATATCATGTTATGGGTGTTGTATTGGGATTGGGGTTGAGATTTTTTCAAAAGGAAGAAGACCCTACCATAATATAAAGAATCACAGTGTTACAAAGGGTTCCATGAGTAATAATTGTTTTGGTGGAATTCTGGTTACACCATATCCAAGGTGGACCATGTCTTGAAATCTAGATTAAATCATTGTGGATTATTATGGATTAATGCATGACCAAGAGGCACCACAATGTTATTGGTGTCAAAAAACTCATTTATTAAATCGATAAGTCTTCATGTGTAATGTTTAACCCTATTTAGAATAACATGTAATTCAGTAATATGTTTTTGTCTTGAGTTTTTGTGACCATATTTGGATTATTGAGACATAGGAGAGTTTGTTGAGATTATGAGTTGAAGATTAAATTCCATTAAATGTGGTTTTTCTTCAAAGGTAATAAACGATGTAAATATAATTATGTGGATGTGTTTGTGTGTTTTATTTTTTATTAACATATAAATCATGTTCAAACCCACCTAAAATAAATTTTCTTTTACGATTATAAGGCTCTTTGGAAAGCTAAAGGTTTTTGAAATAATTATAATGAAGTTTGTAATAATTATATAAGATGTTTATAACTAAGTAGATTAGAAATAAAATTTTGAAAATAATATTATAGATAAGGTTTTACATATATATAACTTTTAATTTGTGAGATTTTATCTATAATACATAATGTTATTATCTTTGACACCTGCAGGTTTCTCTAAGAAGGCTATGTACAAAAATTCATAAAGTCCTCAGAATGTAATGATATTTATACATGATTTTTTTAACATCAATAAAAAATAAATTATAAAATTTAATAATATAAATCTGATTAGAAAAAAATTAATTTCCATAGAATATAGGTTTTCCATATATAAGGATTTTTATTAAGAAAAAAATGATTTTTTTTGGAAGAAAAATTATTGAATAAAAATTTCATGAAACTATTTTACTTAATAATTGATTATTCAAAAGGGGTAAAAAAATATATAAAAAAATATTTTAAATAAGTAAAATGTGACTAAAAATATAGGATTATGTGTGGGATCATATTTCCTTAATAATTTTTTTTGAAGTTGTCCAAGGCAGCTACTTATCTGACATTTTAATTTGAAATTTATATTTGAAGAGGCTTGACATACATTGTTGTTAAAGAATATATTTTTTCTACTAATGTGAGAATATTTTGTACAATAGAAAAGATAAGAGTCAAATTAAAATTTTAATTATAATATGAAGAATAAAAATAAGAAGTGTAAGAGGGAAAATAAAAACTTCCACAAAACAGTTCTATATTCCAGCACGAGTGTGATAATTTTGAAAGAAAAATCACAACAATAAAAACATAGACTTATTTTGGATAAAGTATCAAATTTTTGTTTCTAGTATAATTTTGATTATATTTATTTGTTTTGGAGAACTTTTCAAAATCCTGGATACATTTTTGTGTCCTGATTTCAATGATAAACTATACTGGTTTTATTCAACATGATTATTATAGTAAATATTGTGATCATGGGTTTTTCCAAACCATACCAAGTATGTAGCTGCTAGTTTTGAGTGGCGAACATTGTAAAAAATATGTTGTACCTAATGTTTTAGCTCTTTAATGTGTGTTATAGTGATCTAATTAATCACTTTAATTGGTATCCTGAGGTTTTTAATGAAACATGAAAATATATGTGATTTAATTGATTAACACCCCCTAGAAAATTCTTAATAATATTGACGGTATTTTTCAAGGGGTATAATTGAAACTAATTCTTTATAATATGATTATCTATTCATATTTTGAAGTTAAAATTTTTGATTTCTGTATTAAGAAATGAACTCTAAATTTATATTATGAACATAGAGAACATTATTTCAATGACTAAAAATGGATTCCCACTTTTGATGCTAAATTACTATATATGGAATGATTATATGCTTAAATATTTTTTATTTGTTCACCTAGAAATAATAAAAGTTGTAACCAATTCTTTCACGCATCATTATGATGAATTTTCTATGAAATAAGTAGATATAAATAATATAGATAATAGTGGTTGTACTCAAAATATCATTTTTTCATCTCTTTCTGAAAAGGTGATTCTTAATGATAAAGGGATGAAAATAGTGAGTCACGTATATAATAAATTGTAAAATACATATAAAGGTAATGTATAAGTTAATAAAACCAAGAAATAATGTTAATATTGATATATGGATATCTCAAGATGAATGATCATAAAATACTTGATGACTTCTTCACATGAGTTAACAAAATTTTCATCACCATCAATGGTTTTGGTGAAAGTATTAAGGATTTTATAGTTTTTTAGGAGTATTTTTTATTTTTATAGATATGTTTTATGTAAATTAATCCTATTTAATGACCTCTATCTAGTTACACTTACATTAGATATCTACACAATATTTCTATTTCTTATTAAATGTGCATGGGAAGTTTCTACATGAAAAATAAAAATGTGGATAGTGTATTTTATAGTAAATAATATAATAAATAGAAGAATATGAAGGAGAATGATAAATATAATAAATAATATATTAATGAATAAAATGTAAAAATTAAATTTTACAAACTCATTTCATTAAATTATATAATTGTGATAAGAGTCAAAAAAATTCTAAAGCTACCACTAATGTGTTTGAAATGTGGAGTTATTTTACATTTCATAGAAAACATTCCAAATATGAAAGGAGAAGTGTATTATTAGGATGAGGATGAAAACCCAAGAATATTCTCAAATAAGAATGCATTAAAACTAGAAAAATAAATGTTTTCATTCAAATGTAAAGGTATTAACTTCTATAAATATAAGGATATTAATTTATTTATAAAATCTTATTGATGATGATATTATTGATGATGAATAGGAATTTAAGACTTCTAATTATTTGGATTAAAATATACAAATTTTAAAAACAATGGAGGAAGTGTTGACTACAGTTGAAATTAGGGATGAAGAAACTGAGTAATAAATATAAATAGAGTTCATGTTGAAGTGATAATTGAAGGGGTGAATTTAAAATATCTAAAAAATAAATAAAGGGAAAAAATTTATAGAAATACGATCAATCATCAAGAATAAATCATTCTATTCAGGCTAAAAGTGAGTTATGTTAATGAAATATATTAATAACTTGAAGAATGTTTCCATTGAATTGAAGAATTTTAATGTTTAACTGGAATAAAATGTTACATTATTTATATTTATCTTGAAAGTTTTTAATAAAAATTAGTAGTGTAGGACAGGAAATTAAATTAATTAAAATTAAAATTAAAAAATTCTTTATAAAATATTTAAGAAAGCTCAAAGGAAAATATTTTTGTAATGACTTAAAGATTAAAATAATGAATAATTTTTTGTTATCCATTAAATATCACATTTAAAATTATAAATATGTACTCAAATCATTGGGTAAAAGGTTTATTTGAATTCATAGGTGAAAATTTATTTTTTATTGAAAACCCAGATGATTATCAAATGTTTGACAATTTTATAAATTTAAAATTGAATCTAAAAACTGTTTCAAATGGTGACTAAAAAATAAAATACTAATTCTAGATTGAAGAGTAAAATTTTAAGATTATATAAAAAAAATTCATAAAAAAATTATCAACATTTTATGGAAAATATGTGGAATAAGACTAGGTGTCATCTATGGATATGAAGAAGTTTTTAGAATAATGTATGCATTTTATGCGATTTTTTTGCATTGAGGAGCCTTTGCGAACTAGTGTATTATATTTTTGTTTAATTACAAATGATTTTATGACTATAATATTAAAATAATTTTTAGAGTAATTATTCCCACTAAGAGAATAATATTTTAGAAAAAATCAAAAAATTATTGAATAAAAGGTGGGAGCATGTTTCAATTTTTTAAAGAATTTTGTGGATGGTGTGAAAAAATAAGTCAAATTTATGATTAATATCTCACCATTCGACCCACCCAGGGGATTATGAATTAAAATAATCAAAATATTCAAAAAATATATATAAATTAGAAAATACAATGCATTTATTATTGAAGTTTCACTTAAAGAATCAAAAAAATAATTTCCATTAATTTCATAGAGTGGATATTATTTTTACAATGAAAATATATTTAATGTACTTAATAGATTTGGGGAAGTTTAAGGAAGTATCAATGGTATTTATACTTTATGCTTTGATTAATATAAATGTATTTGGATTAGTAATAATTGGAAAAGATAAGTTGATATAAAATAACATGTAATATATGGATGGGTTTAAATAGAAATTATTTAGAAGATCTAAGATCTATGATAAAGGAAATAAATAAGTGTTTCTGAAATATAGTATCTTTTTGAAGTGGTCTAAAAATGTATTTTTATTGAAGAGAGGATAGTGAAATGTGGGAAACTTATTCCAGGTTTGTGATCCAAAAAATGTATGCTACATAAGCTTAAAGAAGGGAAATAAATTGTTTCATTGAGGTCTTGGATATCATGATCGAAAGAAAACTATAAAGATTACCCTATGAGAGATTATTTGTGATGTGTATGTTATAAAATATAAATATTTTGGATTTTATCTATATTCCAAAAGGGAAAGGTTTTTATTTATTCATACAATAAAGTTTATATTAAAACCTATGACATGTTGGATATCATTTATTAAGAAATTTTTTGTGGTTACGAGGATGCAGTTAAAAAATATTTATCTATATTTTATTTCCAAAATATATGAATTCACACATATCACATTCATTATGTTTATTAATTAGAATTCATATTATTTGAAAAAGTTTATTAATTTTAGAGGAAGTGTTTGTTTCTCCATGAAGAAGACCCAGATATGAAGTAGTGTTGAATATAATAGTGAAAACGTTAAAGTATATCTTGAGAATAAATTCATTCATTATGAACTTAATTTACCATACACCCAAAAAAATAGTGTCTCCAATCCGAAAAAAATGATTTTGGTGGAGACGGATCATGTGATGTTGATTGAACATGATACTTCTCGTTATTTCTGCTGATAATCAATTAACACAGCGAGCCACATTTAAAATCAGTTTTTTATTTAACAAATTTATATATGTCACAATGAAAGATTTATTAAAATAATTTCCCAAAAGTTTAATAATTAGGTCTGTTTTATTCTTCATTTATTATCAAAGTGAAAGGTGAAAACCATGGGATGTGTGAGAATAGCATATTTGGTGGTATATTCCTTGATTATAATCTATATTGATGATTATTTCATTATTATAATATATAATAATAGAATATTTTGAGTAGTGATGTTATAATAGTGTTTTAACACTCAAGTATTAAAATAACAGATAAAGAAGTATGTTCAAAATGTGATTAAAAAGGAGTTTATTTTTTGAGATGAAGGGAACATTTTCTGAAAATAATGATAATTTAAAATAAACAAAGATATAATATATTTATTTAGTCATTTATAATTGTAAATTGTATTTTTTTTTCAAACTTCAACAAGGATGATAAAGTAGTTGGATGTCAAAAATATCATTGTATAATAACGATAGTATGTTGAGACTATGAGAACATTGAGGGAAACAACATATACATCATTATTTTCTCAGGTTTAACTAGAGGATGTGAAAAGAGATTTAGAGAATCAATATTGGATCAATATAATGATTGAGGACATATTTATTATTGAGAATAATGATACTTAAGAGTTAGTTCCCACTCTAATAAACAATAATGCTCTAAATAAAATTGGGTGTTTTATAAAAATATGAATGAAAGAGGAGAAGTGGTAAAGACCATGGAATGAACTGTGGGAAAAGAGTACTCATATTTTAACAAAATTTATTTTGATGATACATTTACACTAGTTTATAGTCTTTATATCTTTATGATATTTCTCTATATTATTACACAAAGGTGATACAAGATCTCATAGACAGATTTCATGATATCCTTCCTCAAGGGAGAGTAGGAATAGGATGTGTTTAATAATAAACCCAATGAATTCATTATTTAAAAAGGAAAATTAAATGTTTTCATGTTGAATAAGGCTATATATAATTTAAAAAATCCTCAATATCATGGACCTATATGTTATACAATTTATTGAAGTTTCTAATGTTAATGATGGGAAGAGTGTACAACAACCATTACATTAAAAATAAAATGTAGGTATAAATTTTTGTTATTATCCATATTAATGATATTATCATTCTAATATATGAAAAACATGTGGGCAAGGAGTTTACTTTTTGGATGAAAAGTATTTTTCAAATTACCATTCATAAATAAATGGGATACTTTTAGGATCAGAATTTCATTAATAATAAGATTTTATTTTTATTTCTCAAGATAAATACCTGAGAAATTCGGAAGATGTTTGGAGTGGAGGATTCAAAGTTGGTTTCTTCCTTAATTTTTGTGGGAAGAAATCATTATAAGGATGAAAATGAAAATTAAATTTATACAATATAATTCATGAAGTTAATTCAGATTTTTCATTAAATGATTGATTCAAAAATAGATATATTATACGGTGATATATTATATGTGGGATATCAAACTACACTAAATTTAAAGGAATCTAATTTAGTTGATAGAATTATAATTCTTGTGTATATTAAATAAATTATGTATTATATATTGAAATATCATCGAAATATAAAGCTTATTATATTTAGACATATAGATACATATTGGGATAAAAATAGAGATGATTGACGATAAAAATATGATAGAGTGTTCTTTTTGAGAGAAGGTTTTGTGTATTGGAAAACAAAGACTCAAATTTTGGTGGGATTAGGTGTTGTTGATGATGAATATGTTTTTAACTCATGAAAACCCTAATTGAAGTCTATGAAGGATAAATTTGATGATATCAAGTTGGATATAATGATTCTATTATTGGTGAGATATGATAATCAGAGTCCCATTGATGTATCAATAAATTCAATTCAATGTTCTTGATCAAATAAAATTGATATAAAATATCACTTTATCAATGAATTGGTAGAACAATGAGGTATTAAGATATATTTTATTCACACCAAATATCATATTTCATATAGGTTTATTAATCAATTATTGAATGAATTATTTCATATGTTTTGGTTGATTATGGGAGTTCAAATAATTCCACTCAAGGGTAACTTATGATTAATCCATCACCTCACTTAGTTTCCCATTATAATTTTTCTTCTATTGGGGATAAAGATAAATAAATCCCATTATATTTATCCCTTAATGTGTTTACAATGTGGGAGGAAAACATATAGAGGGAGAATTCAAGGTTATGAGTTTATCTTAACAGGATAGAGATATCCTATTTATAGAGATCATATATTTAGATATAGCTTTTTTAATGGATAGAATGTGAATTTATAATGGTTGTATTAGATTGAATCTATTCAATCATTTTTCTTGAGAATGTATATAGTAACTTTCTATACATAGTTTTAAAGTATAGATTATAATGTAGAAGTAATAGTTTTACATGAATTAGACCTTAGTTGGTTTTAATCAAAATAAAGAAAATTATTTGATTCACTTTAATGAAAAACATGGCATTATTATTCAATATAAATTATTATCATATTGAGTTTTCTCAATTATACTTAAATGTATTGATTGATGATTCATTACTAATTATTTTGAGTTTGAAAAGTGATTTATATTAAATGGTTGACAAAAAATCAAAAGGGGAGATTGTATAGACCAAGAGTTTATTTAGTGGGATATTGAGATTTGGTTTTTTTAACTTAGAGATATTTCTTAGACCCTTGAAATTTTTTTAAGACTATTAATTGATGAAGAATTTATTTTAGACTTCTTTTTTAAGAGGATAAATGATGGGAAGATAATAGATTGGATTGGGTTTTGTGTTTAATTGTTTTGTTAATATATATGACAAGTTCATACCAATATCAAATAATGTTTATTGTGTGAGAGGAATGATTTTTGAAATTATAGAGGGGTTTAAAATTAGTCAATAATTATTTTGGAAATGTTTGGAAGATGTTTTGTATAAATTTGATTGGATCTGAAAATTTTAAAAACTATCAGTACATAACCTTTTCCTTAGGTAACATTTTATGTATGATATAGAAGTTTTTTTAACTTTAATGTGTAAATTTTTCTCTGAGATGATTGTGTAGAAAAATATGTTAAGTCATTATAATGTAAGGTTTTCCATGCATAAGGATTTTAACATCAATATGTCTGTAATTATATTATATAATGTTTTCTAACAAATTGGAAAATTGGTAAAGTCAATATAATATAATCATTCTATAAGTATGTATTTCTTCATGGAAACAAATCTATTCTATGGGAATAAAAAAAGTTTAATAAAAAAACACTAGAACTATTTTACTTAATTATGAATGAATCATATGTGATAAAAATTCATCCAAAATGTATCATATATAAATACTATGTGACTAAATGGCTTGTATGATCTAAGGGGACATATTTGAATAAGAATAAAAGAAATGTAGTCGAAGGAATTTATATGTATTAATTTATAATTTTAAATTTTCATTTGAAGTGGAAATGTTTTTATTTCAAATAGAGAATATATGTTTTCGATAATGTAAATATTTTTTACTAGAAAAAATGTAAGAATGGGAAAAAATCAGAATATGTAGAATAAAAATAATAATAAAAATAAAAATTCAAAGTTGAAGATGATGAAGAATTTGGTTGAACCAACATTTTTATATTCCATTATGAGTTTGAGAAGTGTGAAATAAAATACACAATTAAAATAACTTAGAGTTATTTTAGTTGAATAATCAGTTTGTTATTTATACTAAAAAATTAATTACCTTTTTTATGCTTGATAGCCTTACACAATTGATAAGACGTTCTTATCTTAGGTTCAAGAATAAACAATATTTTTTGTATCCAACATAATTATTCTTGTGTATTGTGTGATCATGGGATTTATCATATCATACAAAGGATATAGATACTTATTTTGAGTGATGAACCTTGTAAAAATATATTGTGGTTGTTGTGTTTGTGATTTAATTTGTTTGAAAGTGATCTATTCGTTAACTTTAACATGTTCCATAGGTTGTTTTTGAAATGCAATGATTCTCCCCCAGTGAATTCTCACTGATCTTTTGGGTCCTTTAAGAACCCTATGATGCATAAGGGTTACCTTGGGATGCATAAAGGTTAACTCTATGTTAAAATATGAATCGTAAGGTTTTCCTTGGTGATATGTGAGGGTCACCATATATGTATTGGATACTAGATTTGGTATGACCTTTTTCATTGATTAAATGGAATTTTGATGGATAAATTCTTTTAAGGGGGTAGAATGTAACATCATAAGAATTTAGAATATATTTATCTTTAAAAAATTGGATGTGTTAGATAGCTTGTGATGCATGAACCACCAAACTAAATTGAATAATGCCTCATTATAATAAAAATTTAAATATAATATGATACAATTATAGGAAAAATAATTATTTAAATCAATTATAATAAGTATTAATTTAATTATTCATAGATCAAAATAAATGTTTTTTTAAGTATTGTTTTATTTTATATTATATATATATATTATTGGAATGATAAATTTATAAATTTTATAAATTTATATAAAAAAATTTGAACTTCATCATCATTTCAAATTGTTCTTAGGGTAAATTTTTGGTATTTTTCTAAATTGTTTTTTTATTGATTAGTGAAAAATACCATTTTTACGAATACCATACCTTTGATGAAATAATTATGATATAATAATGAATGAAAAATAGTTTATACATTTTTATTGACTTAATATATATATAAGGTATAAAATAAATCATTTAAAACTGTTATGTCAAATTTTGAAAACCATTGATGAATTTTGTGGAACCTAAGTTACTTTTTATTCTAATAAAAAATTATTTTTGATTCTTAAACTTTAATGAGGTGGTTCCATGGTTCCATTTTGTTTTATGATGGTTATAATTTCAAATAACAATCATGTACTTAATAATATTCCAATGATTTCATGGTAAACACCACTAATAGAAAATTATTTTTTGAAATAAGTACAAATTCATTTTTACACAAAAAAAATTCTAAACTTGGTTTTTATGTGATTATTTTATAAATAATTAAATAAAAAATTTGGATTTAATAATTTAAAATGGAATATTCATCTGAAATAAGAATAATTTATATTATGAAATAAATTCAACTTAATTTTTATCCATCATGAATATTTACCATTGTACAAATTTGGTTACAACAGTCAGGTTTAAAAGGGTTAAAAGAGGGGAAAACCTAAGAGATAAGGTTTAAAGTAACACAAAATACTTGATTAAATATAATTGTTATATTTTATTTCCAAAAATAACCTTATTATATATAAAACTATTATAATTTATAGGCACTTTACATGAGTAAGATATAAATTATATAATAAATTTTCAAGTACTTTCAGTTTTGTCAAACACGCCACTTATAAAAGGGTGCCTCCTATTCTCACTTATTCACACCAATTGAGCAATCTAGTTTGGACAAGACCTACCTAAATATATTAGCAACATAAAATCGTATATATTACAGGTTCTGGTCACACTATAAGACAATATCAATAGGTATTTTGTTTTAAGGTAAAGGAAGATACCCGAAAAAGAATTAATTTTATTTATTGATCTATTTTGAGTTTATTTCTTCCGTAATCTCTTAAAAATTTTTTATAACGATATTTATGTTAATAAATTAGTATAAATAATATGATTTTTTTATATCAATGTTACATCAATTTTATGTCTACTATATAACTAATGGGAAAAACTATTTGACATGTGTATTTATTGACTATCATCTCCATGAAGATTTGTATTTAATTTTTGATCAACGTCTCTCATAGATGGTTATATAGATGTATTTAATGGATAAATATAATATTTAAAACATAATTATTCATTTATAAAGAAAAAATGTAATCTAACTTCTTACCCCCATCCATAAGAAAGATATAGCATCACTCCTGTGTACCTGTGGACTACCACATCCAAAGAGCGGTGGGATTAAATTTTAATTTCATCATAAAATGGATGGTAATAAATATATATTTAATAAATATATAAAATATTTATGATATTTTTATGATTCATGAAATATATTTTATTATTTACCTTTCTTTCTTTCCATTCTTTGGAAAATGAGAACATCAATCGTACGTACGTACAGACAACTCTCTCCATGGAGTAATGTAATTTATTTTTCACCACATCTTTACATAAATAGTTATAAAAAAATTTCATATGAATAACTTTTATAATTAAGACATGATTGAGAAAATATATATTATGTAATCAGGATAATGGTGCAATTATTAGAACCTTCAAATAGAAACATTCTTGGGATATAGAATAGTTAACACCAAATGTTGACATTAATGAAAAAAATAAATTAATGCGTAATCGGAAATGATAAGGGAATGATATATTATAATATAATTAAGGATATAGTTATATAATTGATTTATAAAAAATATAAATTTATTATATGGGATCTTAAGAGCATGTGAAATGAAATTTTGAAATTGAGGTAATGGATTATCTTGCAATATCATTTTTAATCGGTGTTGTTCATGTTTAATTTTTTTTTTAAAATATTATTTTATATATCTCTCTCTTAAAAAACACAAATTTATTATCCTATAGTTATTTGTATGATTTTCATGTTTCAATTTCATTCACTTCTCTATCCTTCATAAAGTGATCGAGAAAATGTTTTAAAAAAATCAGACCATATTTCATTTTTTAGTCAAGAATCTTTTTTGTTCATATTCATGTTTTTCTAATTGTTTTGAACATGTTATTAGTAATAAAAAATATAAAAAACTCATTTTAAATGCCTTTTAATTTCATTAAAAATGATTAAAATTAGAAATTTCAATGATTTTTCATACAACTAGCTTTTTATTTTTTACAAATGTATGAAAAGAATGTTTGATTTTAATATATACGACATGAGAGGATTATCCCACCATCATGTCCATCATTAATCATGAAAATTCCATTAAACTTTTCAAAGTTTTTATAAAGAAAATATTATTACCATTTTTTTGTTTTTTTACATAATTAAAAAATAAAATTTAAATTTTCTCTTGATTTTTAATGTGTTTTTTAATATAATTTATAAAAGGGATTTTTCATTTATGTCAACATAATTTTAATGATTCTTATTATTAATTAGGGATATGAACTTATGTTAACAACCACTTTTTTCTTTAGATTGATTATGCTGATCATGTTTTTGGGCATGTATTATGATGATATGAATTCATAAAAAATTATATATTTTTTATGTATGTAATGATTAGGTTTTCTCATCAGTCACTATAGGGAGTAATTTTAGGTAAGTAGAACTATTATAAGTATTTTATATCTACTTTATCAATTTTTAACCTTTTCCATTGGTTGTCCATTAATTCATAGTTTTTTGTAAAATTAGTTTTTTCTTCTAATCATATTATGATCATCCATAGTTCCATGGAAAGGGTTCTTACTAACTACCTGTAGGTGGTACCTAGATATTTCCTTATTTTTACATGTTTGTATGCCTCATGTTATAATAGATCATGGGTAAAATCATGCGAGAGAATGGGAACAAAACTATGTGATGTTTTTGTTATTAATAATATATTCCTAAGGGATGTTTGATGTGAAAAACGTTGGGTTTGTCCATGTATGTAATGGAATGTATGGTTGTGTTATTACAGGGCCTAATGGGATTTATTTTGTGTGTTGTTGATAAATATTGATAGTATGTAAGGATATATGTGGTTCCTTATAAATGTGATAGGTGTATCATGTGTGATTGTGGGGGAATTTTTATCATAAAGAATGGGGTGACTTGGTTATTTTCTATGGTATGGGTGATTTTGACCATGGTCTTGGGTGGAAAAAGATTCGTTAAGTGGTGGTATTATGTTTTTGGTGATTTATGTTCACTATGGAGGCTGAGGTTATTTGGGTCAAGTATAGAAAGGATATATCCCATGAGTTGGTTTGGGCCACTGGTTTTTGGTGGTATCATCTATATATTGAGTGGTATGTAGGTGATGTTATTAACCATCATTATGGAAGAGGGATATGTTGTATGTGGCCACATGATCATAGTGGGTATTGAGATAAATAAACTGGGGAATTATTCTCACTATATATGTGTGATTTATTAGGGCCAATTTGATGGGATTCATAAAGTGTGCATGTTTTCATGACATGGGTTTTATTATCTATTGATATAATAATTGGTAAAGGGGTTGGATAACCATGATACATAGGATTTTATATGTGGACATACCTTTGTGGAATCTTGGTTAACTTAGGATTGTTACATTAATTATTGTTGGCATGGGAAACCATGTTGTATGAAATTGGTTGGTAGACTAAGGGAACTTACGGTATGACATATATGGATAGATTTTTCTACACAATCACTATTTTACATAGGTAAAGTCTCACTCATGGATAAGAGAGTGTAATTGTAGTGTGTTAAATGATGTTTTTTTTATTCGTTTCACTTTTCATATACTCAAATACATATGGATTTTATCTAAATATAGAATTAGTAGGATATTATTATGTTCATAATAATTACATTAATGGTACCTTCAGGATGTGTTATTATTTTATGGTTTATGAAATGGGTATGGTTAAGAGACCAAAATATGGATTCTAGGAGATAATAAGGTAAAGATGGTGTAGGATCTGGATGTTGTGGTTTTTCAGATCGGTCGTGTGGTTCTTTATTGTCAATTTTTCATTTTATTTTGGTTTTTATTCATGTATTTGTGTGATCATATTATAAGAAATCTATTTTATTTTTGTATGAACAGAATGACATTGTAGATATACAATTTCTAAATCTTGTGACATATTCTCAGTTGTAAATTGACTTTTATGATAAATTTTAATCTATAATTTATTCTTTTAATGTTATTATTATTCATAATTAGATAGTAACCTCTCCCCACTATCACCTCTTAGATCCTAATTCCTATTTAGTAGACTTTGTAATATAGTTGGCCACATCCAAGGTCTGGGGGAACTTCAATTCAGTTACTGTAGTGTGAAACAGGCTAGGATATTTCAACTGACTACCTGGTGGAGAGATAATGAGTATAAGAATTTGGCTCATTGGATACGTATTGGATGGAATCATATACGTAGTTAATATTACCAATAAGTTTCTAAAGTGTAGTTATAAAACCAGTTACCTAATGGTTCTCGATATGTAACTAGTGGTTTTTGGTAGATAACTTTATTTTTAAATGTTTTAATGACATGGATTTGGTTTTAAAACTTATAACAATTAATACTCAACTCATAAACTCTAAAAAAATTATATAGGGTAATTATGGGTCTATTAAAAGATCAATGGTTCAAATTTAAAGTTGTTTTGAGTTTATGTAAAGATACTTGATTCCTCAATGAATTTGAATATAACGTTTTAAGAATAAAGAGATGAATTAGAGGATCATGTAAGATAATGTATGATTCTAGGAGGAAAGTAAGGGAAAATTATAAGGAAATAAACCCAAGAGTTTATATTATTCATACAGGAACTTAATTGATTAATTTTCAATATTTTTATATCCTTTAATTGAAAATGAAACACCCATACTGAAGATGATGAAGGATACCATGGTTATAATAATTATGATTTGAGTTTATTATTGGTATTTGATGTTCAAATACATAACATTATATTTTTTTAACTGAAATGAATAATAAATAATATGTTTTCTTGTCTTAATAATCATATATTCATTTATTTATAATGTTTATAAATTTAATAAATGAATAGTGAGTTGGAGATTCATCTATAGTTATTAAAGGTTCAACAAGCAATGATAAGATCCTTATTATTGTGTGATATTTATCATATAATTTTTCTTGTATGGGAGAAAATTTCTATTTATTAGGATTTATTATTTATAATTTCATAGATATTCTTGACTAATTTTATTCATCAGAAGAAGCTAGTGAGTCATGTGGCTGTGAATTATTCTATACTATTCCAGGGTTATAGTTATTCAATTTGAGTAATGAACCATATAAATAATTATGTGCTCATTTAATTTATTTTTCCCACAATAATTGATATAAATAATAGATATAACATGTTGGTTATCTATTAACTAATTAATGGTAACATTAAATATTATGAAATATTCAAGTAAAAAACAATGTTCACTTGTTCAACCCCCTATTAAACATTTTATGATACCTTTTATAGCTTCTGAATCATCAAATCATTCAATATTTTGTAAATTCATTAATCTTGTAATGAATTTATACAATTACAAAATGGGATTCATAATGTCAAAAAAATAAATTGATTTTAAATCTATAATCAATAAAACTACAATATTTAATGATGATAAACTAAAAGTTATTAAAAAATAAAATATTGGTACATAAAAGAAGATATGACATAACATATTTCTCTAATGTTTTTTAATACTCACAATATTAAAAAAAAAATATCATGTGCACTGAGACGTGTCAACATGGAGATTTTTATTAATTTTTTTAGTCTTTTAACTTAATTAATGATTTTATATCCTTGGGGTTCCATTTATTAATTATTTAATAAGAAATATTCATACTAGATATCCATTCTAAAGCAATATTTTTATATTAATGGCTGACATGATCTAATCTGTAGTTGTATAGTATCTATGAAATTTAAAATATTATTAGTTGGAAAATATCAATTGAATTTTCACGGTATATCCATTCCATTATCCCACATATTATATTATATTTTATAAATGTCATATATGAATACATAATAATTGCATTAATTTATTATTTTTGTTATCTTTAGAACATTGTTGTTTTTTTACTATGATATTTCTTGGGATTCAATTTTCAGTTTTAATATTTTTACCAAAAGGTCAAACTTATGATAAAAAAAATGAATCTTTTGTACTAACCTATATAAAATATATAAAGATGAACTCATAGATAATTAAATATATATATTTTTACCTAAAATGACATTACTAATTTTGAAATCATAAATATTATAAATAAAAAATATGGCTAATATCATTTTCATGTCCAATAATCGTATTTAGATAAATCAATGGTACATATTTTATACACATAGACTATTGGGTACTACATGTAATCATTCACTACATTAAAATATAATAACTCACATCATTGGATTTTACCAAAAAATGCAACTAAATCAATTGTTTATTAGTATATATTATATTTTCTCTAGCATTTTTGGCCAGAAAGGTAGAAAGTGAATTTTTAAGATATAAAATATATGATATAATTGAATTTTTGTATACTCTATTTATGTGTTGATTAGAAATAATTCCAATTCTATATGATGAAATATTTTGATAGAGTAAGGGGTATATCAGTGTACTCTTTTTCAATTTTTATGAGATATAAAATATTAGAACATTTAACACATGTTATGATGTTTTTTCTCAAATTAACATTAAATTTGAACCACACTTGAATGTAATAAAGAATATAAAAAATTTCACATAATTTGTTTAAAATGTTATTCCCTAGTGTGGGTGATTATATAATAGGTGTGATTATTTTTATCATGTAACATATAATTCTCAGATATCATAAATTGAATTACATGTTCTGGGAACTTATCATACTTAACTCTAGAAACTGATATTGTACTCAAATTATTCATAGCCTTCCCCCATATGATTTCATTAAAAGAAAATTATAAAATAAATAATTTTCTAAGAAAAAATTCATATGGATAATATTTTGGTTCTATTACCCACAGTATATGGATATATTCATAAAAAGTTTTATTAAGTGAAGCATAAGCTTAATAAATATCTATTTTTACATCAATTTAAATAATTATTTATTTATTATTATAAATATTTTTATCCCTAGTCATATTTTCCACAACCCTATCGCTCAATATTATATTTTTTGGATATTAATCCTTATTGTGGTTAATGTCTATAAACAAATTATCCCATAGTAATATTTGATCATATATGGACACATGAACTCTCTCAATCATTATGTTCTTCTCAATACCTTTTTAATGATCCCCTAATTATTTTTCACAGTCATCGATACATATTATTCTCAGATAATTAAAAACAATTTACCATTATTCAATTTATTTATTTGAATAAATTGGAATTTCTTCAGAAATGACCTTAATATATTTACTTAAAAGACAATTAATTATAATTATCACCATTCAAAAAAATCATTTCTTCCTTGACCATGATGAATGATAACATTATACTTATATTTAAATAATGTTAAAATGTTGTATGAAATTTTATTTTAAACATTATCAAGATTATTATCTATCTATTATCTAAACAAATTATTGGAACCATGATCCAAAAATAATTTTATTTTGATAAAAAAACATCTACATATAAGTCATGTTTGTGTCTATGCTTTGTTTATTCTGAAATTCAAGTACGTAATTTTTCCAATTTATAACTCTTCATGTGTTTCCTCTTGAGTAATAAATTGATCCTATTTAGCCTACATCAATCCCCAAAATAACATTAATGAATAATTCTCATTATACAGTGATTCCCTATTTTAACTTTTCATGGATTAAATTTTAACTTTTTATTTTATCTTTATTATAAATGAATTAAAATGACTAAATCAATGTTTTTTATGGATTAATAGTCTATTTAAATAAGAGAGTACATTTAAAATCTGACTAGATTTAGTCTAATATGAAATCCATTAGAAATATGAACAATAAAATTAACAACACATTGAAAATCCAACCCATCATTGAGGTTTATCTCCCAGAAGCGTCAACTCAATGCACTACAAATTTATTTATATTTTTTTATTTAGTGTTTCAAATAATAAAAATTTTATATATTAACCTAGAATTGTTATTATAGATAGAAAAAAAACTCTGATAATTTATTAATATTAATTTAATGCATACTATAAGACCGTGATAACTCTTTATTGAGTATTTATATGAATGTGTCATTAATTAAATTCTCAACTATGAATTTTTATGATACAAAATTTACTAGAGAATAATATAATGTCATTAAAAGAGTAGATGGTGGTCGTTTGAGATAAAATTAACATAACTCAAAGTAGATGACATATATCGTTGAATGTTTTATTCAATATAAACAAAAATAACAAGTATTTTGTAATGACCTAGTGTATTTTATCTCAATATGGCATAAGGTATACAACTCTATATTAAATGGATGCATTATAATAAATATTAATCTTATTCATAATTAATAGAACTAAAATATGAATACCATAATATTTAATATCACTAAAGAACATTTAAAAACATTATGTTTTGGAAATAAAAAGAGAAACCAATTTAAAGTGATCCATTTATAAAATAAAGAAGAAGGGGAAAATTTCAATATTATTTTATGACATATTCATACATATTGATATAAATATTTGGATACTATGATCATGATTAAAATTTGATCATGCTACCACATTCCAATTCTAGTTATTTTGAGTTTTAATAATTTATGTTTTTTAGTGTACATTAAATTATAATCTAATTTATTATTTTTCCTAGAAAATCAAAATTATTATAATTTGTTATATCTTTATAAAAGTAAAATTTTGTATTTTTTTCCTCTAGCTTATCAAAAAATTAGAACACCAAGTTATGTATTGTATATAAAAGTATGTTTATAACTATTTTTTGACCCTCCAGCAAAAGTAAGGTTACTTGAGTGTGATCCACACCTCTAAAAATGTTAAAGGGGTTGTGAAGAGGGGGTTGGGATTTTCTATTTGAACCACTAAAAAACTTTTGTGAGACTATATTCTTACTTTTATTACATTAATTTTATAGCTGTAAATTAACCCCCACCCTTACCCTCCTCTTGAATGTTAACAATGATAATATATAGGGAAAAAATTGGTATTTTTTATATATAAATATTATATATATTTTAATACTAACCATATGATAGGCACTAACCTGTCTAATGGAAAGATCATTGTTACTTATAGGTCAAGTCACTAATGATGGATAAGCATTATAGAGGCCACCTTACTTCAAATAAAATTATTATAGTTATTGATATACTCTAATGAAAACTATATTGTAATATATTGGGCCTAAAAAATATTTTTATTGGTGAGCAACCGAGTTGAACATGGTGATAGGATGGCCAATCCACTAAACCACGTAGGTGAGTTGAAGTGATTATAAATCAATTGAATAGGGATGTGTTGTGTGTGTAATTATAAAAGAACTATAAATTTTATTGGTATTTTTTTTAATTTTCATTTCATGTGTGAATGTGTACGGTATAGTCATTTTTAAGTAATAAGCTATAGTATGGAGATTCAACTCAATGAGTGATGTGTGGTGAGACTAGGTTATTGATTGACCTTGTGAGGGGAACCAAGTGAATTTTCAATATAATCTGATTAATAACATCACTTACTCTATAAAAAATTATATCATGGTAACAAGGGACTCGCTACTAGATATAAAATTCCCTGTGAGGTATCTCTTATCTTTTAACTATAGTGGTTAAGTTAAATTTAAATGATTGAGTTTCCATAATTCACCTTGAAATATAATTATTGAAGATGAAGTGATCAATTCTTTAGTTTATGGTTAAGGTTTCAACTCTCTCTTCCCCACCATCACCCAAAAATCACTATTTGTAAATAGTAAAAATCATTATGTATTAAAACCATATTTATAATACATATAGAGTTTACACGTCATTCCATAAAAAATTACATCACAACCCCCTCACCACTAATATGAATATCTAAACATGGATACGAGAAATGGAGAAAATCATTGAGATAATGAAAATCTCCCTCATTGATTTTTATGACCTCTACAGCTCTCTAGTTATAGCTAGACCTCTTTAGCCTTAAATGGATGAATTGATGGAATATAATAGGGGATATAGTGGTGTAAATAGGGGAATAAAAATGAATTATGTCATAAGGAATGTGAAATTGATAAAATATATTATTAATTTATTATGTAAAATATATCATTCTCTAATCAGGTCCTCCCCTTCACTTATCATTGATAATTTCAAGCTCCCCTGAATAATCCAATAAATCTACCTCATGTATTGGAAGATTTCCATATGTAATTACCTAATTAATTTTTATCAAGGTTACAATAGATTATAAATTCAATCATACTTTGAAATAATTAACTTGAATCAGTATAATTAATTTCTCTTTATAATTAGATCCCTTTTTACATTTCCACAATAGATTACATAATTTGGGAAAACAAGAATTCATTAAGAGTATTAACATTTTTCATTTATTCTAAAAGTATTTTTTTTATTAGGTCATGTCATGGATGTTATTATGATGGAAATCAATGTTTTAGATTTCTTATACCACTTCAAGGATTCATTGGTTAATACTAAAATATATTTAGTCTTTGCTCATCTTTTGAAAACCACTGTAGAGGCATTAAGGTTACACTTACAAAACATACCAATTCGTAATTTATTCATAAACATGGGAGGTTTTTTTATAACATATTTTTGATACAATTTATTCTTATATGGATAAAAAAATTATATATTATTCATATGAATGATCCCTTAATGAACTTCCATAGCTTTTTCAACTAGATGATTTTTTTATCATGACTTGTCATAGGGTGAATAAAATTCCATATTGGTTAATAAGAGTGCATTTTTTAGTAATTCAAGAATTTTATAGTCCATAATGGATCTTTCATTCATTACTAAGACAATGCTAATAAAAGTTTTAAAAAAACATTTATGTTCAAGAATTCATTGGAGTTAGTTTGAAAGTGGTATGATAGGTCGATGTAGGGTTTCGAGGAAGCATCTTGTATTTAAATAATGGAGTTGTGGGATTACTCTTATATATATTCTTATTTAATCTTATGTGGCTTAAATTAGTCTTATTTAATCTTACAAAGTTTCACTTTATTCTTACATATCAAGCCAATACTTCCATCCCATAATAATAAATCTCCTTTTTATATATCAAATTCTTCTTCCAATTCAAAAAATACTAGTCCTCATAATAATATTTTCAATAAAGAGAATTCTATAATGGTTTTCAACTATAAGAAGTATAAAGATAATTTCTTATTATAAAATAAATAATATCATAAAATCTAAAATATTTATCTAAAATAACACTGAAAATATGAATTATATGTAAAAATATTTTTTATGAAAAATGAAAAAAATTAATCATCCATATTCCCCCATACTTGAGCCTTAATTATCCTCAAGTATGTTACCTCAATAAAAATATCACCATTAATTCATCCTCACTTAAGTTCAATCCAAAAATCATTGAATCATATTTGTTAAGAAATGATTTAGATCCAAATGCAAACATTAAGAACATTTTCAATTCCACATCATTCAAGAACATTGAACCACATTTTTATTTCACTTAATTAATGATTCTTCACAATAAAACAACTGGGTAATTTCAATTTTCTCTTTTTCACAGTAGTTCAAAATTCATCATTACCTTTACCCCTATAAAAAATGTTTGAACATTTTACCCAAATTTTTATCCATGAAAAGTGAAATTTACTTATTCAAGAATCGAATTAGATAGGTATGGAACTAAGAAATACCAAGAATTAGGCATTATCCCTAACCAATTCGATTATTTAGGTTATGTTAGTAGGGTTGGGTAATTAGATATCAGATTTTACTTAACTATTATTAGTGGATTTTGTTTTTTCACGCACACATCCTTGTACCAAAACATTTCATGATAATCCAGTTTAGATAGAAGTTTTCCAAACTAATCCAATTCTAATCTTTTATCCTGTTTTTTGTTAGGGTGATTCATTGAAGTGTTACACATGTTTATAAAAAAATAACTCAAATTCAAGTTCATCAATATAATGAAAACATGTGAACATTTTATTCACCTAAGTATTATATTATTAACTATCTATTATTAAGTTCCAAAATAGGATATTTAATGTTTCCAATGTGAGTTTCCCTTGATTTGTAATAGATATATTTACTCAATATTTTCAATTTTAATACAAAACACATCACCTACTTTTATTCCCTCCCCCATAGTTGATTTTGCGTGTTTCATTAATGCATGAACAAGTATAGTGATTTACTAATGGTGTAAATAATGCATCTGGGAATTCTAAAAAAATAATGATATAGTTAAAGTAGGCCCTTCCATTTTATTTATTTAACTTAGTATTTAGTGTGGGAATTTTATACAAAATCATCTACCCTTTTTTCCAATCAAGTCTTGAAAAAATGTTTTGTAAAAATTTTGGTGAAGTGGTTTTGATTTAAAGTAAACAGTTGAAATTAACTAAAATAAATAAATAAAAAATCATATTCTTGGGTTTATTTAAATAGTAACTTGTTTTATAGTCTCAAACTAACTATTTACTCCTCTTGATCAAGTATAGTCCCATGAAAATTAGTTTTTATCAATTGAAAACACATATGGTTCATCACTAGAAAATTTTTCTTCTATTAATAGTGAATAATGAATTGTAATTTCTTGTATTAAATTATATTCACATGATTCAAATTTAATTATGAGGTTTTTAACCTCATTCTTTCCATTTTATCTTTTTATATCTTCACAAGAAAACTATATTTTGTGTAATTTTAAATGTTTTTCCCAGTTTGATCTATAAATTCTATATTAAAATTTTATTCCTTGACCATTTTCTTTTTTCACTTCTTGAGATATATTTTTTCCACTTTTACTCCCTCATCATGATATTTAATTTCTCAATTTTGATAAAAAAAATCCTATGTTATGTTTGTAAGTAATCTTTAATCGATGATGAGTACTCCTTGATCAGCATTCATTCTTATATTATATGTCTGAGCAAGTGAAAAAAACCATCTTTGTTTTTTAGAATAAAACCTCACCATGATTATTTTTTATTGATACATAGTTATTTATTCTATTTAATTTTAATTTCTACCTTTCTCCATAAATGTTTTCATATCCAAGTAATTTTTTGTATTTTCTTGTTCAGTGATAACTTTCTTTAGAACAATAAATATAATGGTTTCTTCTTCCTTAAAAATTTTATATGTAATTATATATGGGTTAGATTTTTAAATATTCTCAACATTATTTATAAATAATTCGTTGACCACTCTACATGGTTGAATCTCACCTGATTGGACATCAATTCTTGATTCCATCCATTCCTTATTCTAATCAATGGATATAATTGAATTTTAGATTTTTGTTACAAAATATTGAGTGTCCTTTGATATTTTATCAATGAAAAAAATAATTCTTGAGATGTTTTACCTAGATTACTTTATTATTTCCTTGGTGTTTTGGATGAAACCATCAATTCTCTCTTTATTCCATGAAAGTTGGATGTGATGTTCTCATGATGTACAAAAATATTCTATATTTTATTTTATTTTTTTAATTTAAAGGATAATTTATTTATCACTGATCTAATTATGATAATTCACTAAAAAATATTTAATTTATAATTTTTAGAAACTATGGAGCAATATTATTCCCTTTAATAATTCTTGAAATCATTCTTCTTACATTTTTCAGTTGTACTTGAGTATCTGCAACTCCTCCAATATTGAGTTCTTTGATTTTCCATATATATTTCCTCCTCAATGTAATGTGTAAATCCTATAGGAATTTCAAAATTATAATTATAAACATATTTATTCCAAATAATTTAATTTTAGTGTCACTGAAATTTCATCTTCCCTTAGGCTCTTAACATATGTTTATCCAATGTTTCTTAAATAATTTTAACCTGAATTATCATTTCCTTAGTGGAAGTTTCTTCTTGATTCACTATTATTGTTACCCTATTTTATTTTTCATAAGAATTTAAATCCAAATTGTTGAATATCTTTTTGAATTCCAAGGATACGTTATTCTCCTAATGACCACCATCATCAATGTCAACTATTTTTTCCATCAAAAGAGAGGCCATGATAAGAATATTACCTAATAAATGAGAGAGGGAGTTGATGGGTTATTAATTATTTAATATATCATTGGGATCTATCCCATGATTTATGGAAATTATCATCCTCTCTATGGGTGAATTTGATAGATTTTCTCCTCAATTTATGGATTTTATCAATTGGTAAGTATATTCTTATCAATTAATATTGTAATGCTTCCTAAGAGTCTCCTCATTTTGAATCAGTACCCATATATTATCCTCCCTATTCAAGAAATAGGGTTTCACTTTGAATATAACTTATCTTTATTTATCATATTTATTGGTAAGGTATTGACTATTATAAGAAATTAATTGATTAATTTATAGGAATATTCTTGAAGTACACCTTGAAAAATAGGTTGAAGGTCAACTTGATGGTGCTTGAACTCATATTCTCTTTCTTTGTGGGATAGGTTGATTCATTATTGAATCCCCCTTTCTTGGGATATCTCTCTATCTCTAATTTTTAGTGAAACATGAATCTAATTAAATATTATAATATTGATGATTTGTTTCATCATTTTCTTCCCACTAAACAACATTTTCTACTCTCATTTCCATGTTTTTCTTGTCTATAGTATTGCTCATTTGAATGTTTCCTTTGATCTAAAAAATAGTAATAAAATTGGAATGACTATTTCTTCTTCGACGCTAAAAATCCACATATAAATGTAATTATGGCAATGAGAAACCAAATAATATTTTGAAGAATGGATGCAATGAATTCCATAATATTTTTATTTATGTATTTTTGTGATTATAATCCAACTAAATGAATTTAAATTAACAAATTAGTAAACTTATACCTAGAAACAGTAACAATTTATACATTATAATATAATGAGAATAGATAATAACGATACTAATGAGTCATCAGGTCATACACCAGGATAACATGGTTAATCCCATGTTCCGCTTATTTAAGGTGAGGTGATTATAATTCAATTGGATTGGGAGGTGTTTTGTGTGTAACCAAGAAATAATTATAATTATATTTTGAATTTTTTTATTTAACATGTGGTGTTTGTATATGGAATAATAAGAACAAAGAAACAAAATACAACTAGGTTAATTAACCTAATGAATGAAGAGTGGGGAAATCGGGTTAGTGATTTCCCCTTTAAATCATGTCAAATTAATTTCCAATAAAAACAATTAACTACATCACTAACTCTAGGGAATCCTTCACATGGTATAAATTTACTTATTTATAGAATCAATAGTCCCTATAAAGTTTCTCCATTCATCTACCATTAATGGTTATGTTTATTTTATGTAATTTTGTTTCTAGGGAACCCCTTAGACACTAATTATTTAGTAATAATTGATCAATTTTTGGAGAACAGTAAAGGTTTCAACTCTAATTTATTCACCCAAAACCAAAAATCACATAACCTTTCCTTAAGAATTAAAATAGTTATGTTTTAAATAATGGATAATCATAAATATGGGATTCTGAATACATGAAACACAAAACACTACTATAATATTACCCCATAAACACAGTTTAGAACCATCAGTACAGCCCAAAAAACCATGAATATAATCTATAACCATGATTATATGAACTGTGGGTTCTGAAGAATTCATTGTAGTCCTAGACCCTCATTATCTAATGAAACTATGGGTATAACCAATTAATATTTCTTAATTCCCACAGTTCACTTAAAACTGTGGGTATATAAATATACCCACAGTTCAAGAAATTGTGGCTATAGGTGGTTAACCAAGATTTATGTATATCCATGGTTTAGTGAATAGTGGTTATAGAGACATACCCCCACTAGAAAATAGCAGCATGATCCATCCGATCTCATGGAACATGAAAATAAATTAAAAATCATGGTATACATTTAATGAGGTATACTTATTATATATTTTTTATTCAACCATCAATATATAAATATTTTTAAAACAATTTACAATACTACACCATACATATAAAATCCACATCATCAATTGGTTTTAGTCATCCACACATGATCCCTTACAAAAACTCAAAAAATAAAGGGGATAAATGTCTCCCCCATCACCACAAGTGCCACCATAATCATAACAAGCATCAGTTCTTGGAGACAACATCATCATCATCATCATCATCACCATCATCATCATAATCGTCATTATCATCATCATCTTCAACACAACCACCACCACCACTAGTAACTTAATATTGAACACCACTAGGATCCTCATTGACATCTCTCAGGGCATCATATAAAGAGCGCATTGATTTGATTCATGAATCAAAAACAATAGCACCCTCTGATGAAAGTGATGGACATATAACTGACATAGATTTCAGTAAGTGTTTAGTTGCTAATATACCTCTTTCATATTTCGGTATAAAAATATTTTTTGCCTTAGCTACTTCTTTATGAGAGCTTTATAGCTTGGTGGTGTGAGAGGTTTGATAGGAGAATGATGATGGCCATTGATTAGTAGGGAAAATGGTTTTATAGGGTTGACATCATACTCTTTCCTATTTCTCCTCACCTTATAGCTATCTCAAATTATCATTTGGCTTGATGTTGTCATCTTACTTCTCATCAAGGGCCTCCAAGTCACATTTTGAAAATACAAAAAATATTTAATTAAAAATTTCTTTTCAAAATTTTAAATATCAATAAAAATACTTACAATATATTCTTATGTCTATTTATTTAAAGCACTTCCATCCTTTTTCTTCCTACCCATGAAAAATAATTTTTTCTCGAGGAATATGGCCTTCGATGCCGAATGTAGTTTGGTGATAATGAAATTGATTAATATAATAGTACATTATTTAATAAAATAATTTTCATGAAATAGTCATTATGAAAAATATTAGTTTTTTGAATAAATCCATAAAATAAAAATCATCTAAATATAAATTTAATTAGAAATTTAATACTAGTGGAATAACATAATAAATACATAATAATTAGCTTCCTAGACATGGGTATGATACGGATTTCTCTTGTATGTTCATTTCTGTAAAATTATATTTGTGTTAGGTTATTTTCTTATTCATTCACTTATAAATTTTTATTATTTGGTCATTAAGATCATATTTTGGTTAGTTTGTATGGTCAATTGGTCATTTGGCCATTTGGCCATTAGTCTATTTGGTCATTTCTCCAATTGGGAAATTATACAATTGGATATTTGGACATTTTTTCATTTTTCCATTTATTTAATTTTCGGCATTTCTATTTGGCCATTTCTCTATTAGTCCATTTGGCCACATGTCCATTTGTCCACATGTCCATTTGTCTATTTAGCAATTTTCCCATTTGGTCATTTAGAAAATTTTCCAATTGGATAATTATCCATTTCTCTATTTGGGAATTTGAACATTTGGATATTTTTCCATTTTTTCATTAGTCCATTTGGTAATTTGGTAACAATATAAATATAGAAATTATTTATATTCATAATAAAGTACCATGTTAGGTTCATTTTTTGGATATGTTGTTTTTTAATCTAGTCTTTTGGTCATTTGGTCATTTATCTATTTGGTCGTCTCTCTATTTTCATATTGGGTCATATGGTACCAATATAAATATAGGAATTATTTCAATTCATATTAAAGTATCTGGTTAGGTTCATATTTTTATTAGGTTGTTTGGTCATTTGGTCATTTGGTCATTTTTCCATGTGGCCATTTGGCCATTTGGACATTTGGTAATTTTTCCATTTAGACATATGGTAATAATATATATAAATTTATTATTTCTTTCAATATAATTATACTTTTTTAGGTTCATTTTTTGGTTAGGTTTAATGTTTATTTGGTTATTTGGCCATTTCTTCATTTTTCAGTTTATCCATTTGGCTATTTTCCAATTTCACTATTTTCCCATTTGTCCATTTGTTAAAAATATAAATATAAATATAATTTATATTCATATTACTCTACTTGGATAGGTTCATTTCTTGGTTTGGATGTTTGGTAATTTTTTTCTTCTGTCCATTTAGCCATTTGGTTGTTTGGTTATTTGGTTGTTTTCCCATTTGTCTAATTGGGAATTTGGGAAATAAAGAATTTGGAAATTAGGGAATATGTCCATTTGGTCATTTTACCATTTTTTTCATTTATCCATTTTTCCATTCTTCCAACCATCCATTCTTCCATTTTTATATTCATCCATTTGACCATTTGACCATTTAGTCATTCATCCTTTCTTCCATTTGGGAATTTTAATTTATTGGACATTTGGGCATTTTTACATTTGGATATTATCCAATTTGGCCATTTTCCCATGTGGCCTTCTGGGAATTTGATCATTTTCCCATTTGGGAATTTTGGAATTTGGGTATTTATGAAATTGAAGAAATTAATATTTGGCCACATGGCCACATGGACAATTGGACATTCAGAAACATGGACATACATCCCCTTCGCCACTTTTCCCCTTAGCCACTTGTCCACTACGAAACGTGGCCACTTAGAAACATGACCCCTTAGACGCTTTCCCACTTTTCCACTTGGAAACTTGGCCACTTGGTCGCTTGGCCACATGAAAATTGAGTCATTTTGAAAAAATATAAATATATATTTTATTAATTTTTATATTTAAATACATGGACCCCCTCATTCTCAGCCATTGTAGTGGTTTCCAAAGTGTGAAAATAAATCATAGCATCATTATTGTTTTTGTTTTTTTTCAATGCATCCTAATAACAAAAAATAAATCAATTAATAAGAATTTAATTTTCAATACTAACCATTAAAGATTAACAATACCTTAAAATAATTACTCTTCCAATATAAAATCATTTCTTGAGATTGGTTTATTGGACATTCGTTGAATATTGGTACACCCTCTAAATCAGAACTGCCTCTACTATTCAAACCAATATATAACTCATGCTTATATAATCCCCATAACTTCCCAAGATCCATCAACTGTGTGACCTTAGAAACTTTACTGAACGTAAATTTAAACATACATGGAAACTAACATGTTAATTCATATTAATATAATATTAAAATCGATATCAATTTAATAAAATTTCTTACTCATATCATGGCCCATTCTTTCTCTTGATTTCATTACTGATGTGCCTCTATGGGATTAGTTGCACCGGAATGATATAGTTGTACCTAGCTAAAGTAACAATAAAACTTATACAATAACTTTCATTTTTTACCTATCATATATTGTTTCATTAAAATCGATGATTATTTGTGTTTTTAGATTCTAGGAATCACGTATATCGGTGCACCCACGTCGCCTATAAGAAGGTACCACTGAATAAGATCAAAGGAAAAAAATAATTAATTCACAATAAAACATGGGAAAATGATATGATAAAATTTTACACACTAATAAAAAAACCTGATGTCGACTTCTCATTATGCTCTAATGGATCGTTAGGCTGTCTTAGATCACTTTCCTCTAAAAGATGTGCTGGTTTAAATGCATGCACTGGGTCATTTGGATTCATTGGATTGGAAGCTAAAGGAACACAATCCTTAGATCTTGGATGGATAATATTAAAATAGAGTTGGAAGAGACAATGTATTATAAGGATAAAAGGTCTTGGAATACATCATAAGATATGGATATGGAATAGGTGGAAATATCCCTCTAGGTGACATAGACATGGTATGATAAGAAGATGGTAAATAAGATGATGATGGTGGCATGCGTGGGAATATCCTTGGATAGTCAAGTAGAGGATGAAAAGGATTGGTATATGGTGTGTCCTCTGGTGGGTCAGGGTGTGAATATGTACAAGGGGTTCTTCTTGAAGCTCTAGGATCACCCCCACTGAGACCCATACTAGTATGATGAGAAAACATCAACTCGGTTTCAGTTGTATATACATAAATGTTTTGAAAAATAATAAAACCATGTCAATAAATATGAAGTATAAGAAAAATATTACAATTATTATACTCACTAAGAGAACCATGGAGGCAACAATGCGTAGTGCACCCATCGATATTTATCAAATTATAGTTTCCTCAAAACTTATTCAATATTTCTCATAATATAAATAACAATGAAGTGTACATTTTTTAGGAACGATTTTATAAAATATAGAATAAAACATAGAACTCAAAGAAGTCATAAATAATTTCATATCTTGTTTTATAAAATATAATTTGAAACCAAGTTATACATTTTCTAAAAATCCATTTTGAACCCAGTTTTATGAATTGAAATAAATATAATTAAATAAAAAAAAGAACATAAAAATAAGGATATAATTAAAAACTAAGACTAAATTATTATAATTATAGTATTACCAACATGAGAAACTCATGTATAGGTAGACTTAATGAACTATGAACATATATTGTTCCATCTATATATTACCCACCACTACTTCTGGTTGAACATAAACTCTCAGAATGGGAAAATTTGAGTCATAAAATGTAATATTTTGGTCCAAACCAATGAGTGTTTTAATGGTGTCAATTTCATCCCAAATATCATTATAAATATTTAATGTGATTACTTCAGTAATGACATTATAACCAGGTCTTAGAATATCTTTCACAAAAAATAATTTATTTCCATTGATACAAAAATATATGGTCCATAGGTAGCTAGGAATCGAGTCATGTAAATAACTATAAATCCATATTCCTCAATTAATGTACTGTTTCATGTTATTTAATCAAACCATTTACATTTCATCATAGTGACTCGACTATGAGAGTAGTGATCCAATAATAATATTTTCTCAACAGGTCCATAAAAAAGGAAAAATTATCATATCAAGGCCTAGAATCAGATACACTAGAATAATATTCTGTTGTAGTAGTTAACATAAT
Source organism: Viscum album (assembly GCA_963277665.1). Lineage (NCBI taxonomy): Eukaryota > Viridiplantae > Streptophyta > Magnoliopsida > Santalales > Viscaceae > Viscum > Viscum album. The sequence continues at coordinate 436,549,409 of OY728155.1, read as the reverse complement.
TCCATCAATTTGTTTTATCATTTTCACCTCTTGATAATTTTTAACAAATTTATACTTATTGATTATTAATGATTTTCATTCCTGAACTAAAGAATGGAGACCAAAAGCCAATGATCCTAATTCTTAAGAGATGGATTCAACAAATAAACTCAATACCCAAAAATATATATGAATAATACAATTAAATTAATATCAATATTTTAAGTTAATTGAAATGATGGTCATTCATTTTATTTCAACCAAACAAGAAACTATTTTCTATGAAAAGGCTCTCCCCTTTTCAGATGAAAAGACCTGTGAACTCTACTTATAATTTGATTATGTTCCCTATATAAATTGATAATAAAACATTAAGGTATATGTGAAATAAAATAGTATGTGATAACATATAAATATTCATATTTTTATATAGTCATCAAAAAATTATAGTTAAGGAATACTGTGTGATGTGTCATATCTTTCTCTTCAAGTCTCAATGTAGAAAATGAATATGACCGAAGAATTTCTCCGATTAGGGGAAGATATGGAAATGAGGGCTCAATTTACCCATACTACTCATATTAATTTCTCATTATCCATTTATGTATTTTTCTCACATCAGAAAAATACATTGAACAAATTTCCATACATTCTTGATCCAGATAACCTCACACAATGGAACTTTCAGGATGATTTTTATTTTAGATATAAGATTTCGTTGTGCACATATATCTTTTTGTAGGATACATCCCCCAAAAAGTAATAGGTCATCCAAGAAGTGTTTTAGATGGAAGATCAACTATTAAATGAATTATCCAAGTGATAAATGATAGAGTAAATAACTATTCCAACTAACACGGAATTAATGGAACCGCTTTCTACATTTTTATAAAAAAAGACTTAGATAACCTTTTAGCACAATGTTCTTTATAAAATTGAAACAAGTGAATCACCGTCATCCTTACATTATTGGATAGTAAATTCTGGATTACTATTGGAATCAATTTTGGAAGAAGGATGTGATAGTCATTAGTTTTTAGGGATTTTAGATTCATCTCCCTTGTGTTGACTCGTTTAGATATGTTGGAATAGCCATTAGAAAGCATGATATTCTCCATTAGTTATTTAAATTTAATTTCTATAAATTATTCATCACATAAGAAGCACAATAAACTGTCCATTTTCTTTCACTAATACACACAGGATGTAGTTCATATCGAATACCTTAGTTTAACAAGTTCCGGTGAGACCGTAAATCATCTTTGGTCTCCCCTTGATATTTATAATAATTAAAAGAAATATTTCACAAATATTTTTCTTAATTATAATTAAATATATACAATTATATAAAAAATCTATATACCAGTATGGAAGCTCAAAAAAGATACATTTCTTTTTCCATATGTCAATGGATTTAGTGTCAACATTCTTTCTCTTCTTAGATTTTATCCAACCTTTTTGTAATGAAAAACTGGAATCTTTTAATTCATTAATAATATTAGTTACTGAAATAAGTTGAGGTGGTTGTTTAATGTCAATATTATTATCAAACCTTTGGTGATTCATCATGTATTAATGATCAATTAGAAATAATCAATAATTCCACGTGAAACTAAAACTATGATGATATTTAAGTATTCTCAATTTTTATTATTCATAAAAATATGAAATGATAGTTTTTCATCATAATACAACCAAAAAACAATTCATAACTAGTAAAATCATTTTTTTATATATGGTAGTCATGCATCTAAAATATATTTTTTAATGAAGCATCAAATGTGCACACACGCATTCCCCAAACCTGATTCAACTCTCTTGTTAAAGGTTTCAAGTACACGTATATATCATTTCCAGGATCATAAGGTCCACATATTAGTATATTCAATTAATTGAATGATTTTTCTCATACACATCAATGGAGGCATATTATAAACATCAATCAAAATTTCCCACATGTTGTGAGCAGTAAACATCTGAGAAAATAGATTAAAACCATCACAAGATATACCCTACTTGACAATATGCACTACAGGTGAAAAAATTTAATGTTGGGTATCAAATTACCATAATTAGAATCCATATTCTAGATTAAACAACTCATCATTATATTTAATTCTCTTTGTATCAATCCATCATTTATCGGGTCAGATTATTGCAGATATGAATAGATTCTAAACCCTGTGAATCAATTGAAACTATCATATGAATTTCTATGGAACAGGAGATGGTGTTCCATCTCCATTTTCTTCTGATCACGATTCAACATATTATTTAGAGTCATTTTGGTCTAATATTTCCTCCCAAAATAAATTAAATTATTTCAAGTAATCATGAATTTTATTAGTATAAAATTTGAGCTACTTATTTAACTTTCACGCCTTATAATTATTTAAGGGAATATATACACGATCAGGAAGAAAGTACTTAAAAATGTATGAATATAATAAATGGAAGTATTATAAATTACATAAATGGTTTTTCCATGATATAAACACATCAAGAATTCTAGATTTTTCATTTTAGTATATTCTTAATATACAAGAGTTATGGAATCATCCATTAATTTTTTTCACTCTCTCAACATCATCATCATCATCATTATTTTACTCATGTGTATTGATATGATTTTATTGTTATACTGGAATACTATCTATCTTTTGATGAAGCACAAATTGAAACCAACCAAATATCATATTCTCTATACCACATATGTTTTCAGTTACTAAACAGCAAGAAGATTGTCTTGTCTCTCCCTTGTCGTACAAAAAATATTCTTTTTTAGAAATCCATCATTTTTAATATGGTAGCTAACTTTTCTCTGACATAACCACGATATTCCAACACAATTATAACTCATAAAATATATATAACCACCATATTATGAATTTTTAAATGAAAAATCCTAAAAAAATATCCAAATTCATTTGAAACATGGATTAAATCTGATCAGTATCATACATCCATCTTCTATCCTGTCTATTATAGGGTAAAACATTTATTTTCAAAACAACAATGTAATCCATAATTTAAAAATTAATTCTAATAAATTTTAATATGAAATTTATCAAATATTGATAGTAGCTATTCAAATAAATAATAAGAGAAACAACATGTTCTATAAGAAAATCCTACAAATAACGAACCATAAAAAGTATAGTACATAGAATGAACAAAAAATATTATACAATCCAAGTAAATACATCTATTTTTATGAAAGAATTGTTTTCTAAAATTCAATGTTTTTAATATGACATCAATCCAATTAAATACACTATTATTTATATTGGATAAAATTTACTAAATAATAACAACAATCTATCACCCAACATCAAAATAAAAAAATATATCCAAATTGTAAAAAAGGATATGGAAGCCTAAAGTTTTATGATATTTGAAATGGTAATGTTTAAATGGATTTAAGACACCATTGATCCCATTATTTTGGGAAATGGGGAATTGTGTATGTTATGAACTAGACCAGAGTTCCATACAACCTAACACCTAACCTAGCCCAAGACATGACCTGAGGGGCATTCTCAATCCCCACAGACTAGAAACTATAGTCGAGTATCAAATATAATCCAAGGGGGGTCAATTTGATCCCAAATAAAATAAACATGGATTAATAAAATAGAATAATCAATCCATGAACCAATAAAAATGAATCTCAAATAAATATATAAAATGGATTCAGTTAGAATATCTAAATAAGATATAAACCAAATAAAAAACTGATAACAAAACTAAAAATGAGCCACACTTCCAAGATCTCCATGTGACCTCTTGGTCACCACCAACTATAGGAAAAAACTTCTCCAACTACAACACTCCAAATAGAAAACCGGGAATAAAAATACAACTCTGGTCTCCCAACATTGAATGGAACACATTGGGTGTGAGCTAAACAGCTCAGTAGAAGACCACCAAGGAATCCATACATTAGCCTTCCTGAAAACATTTTATAAGAACTAGTTTGAAAAACAGAAATAAACATATTGTTTTCAAATATTAATAAAAAAACTCAAAATAGAACACAATATCCTTTATTTTCAAACAGGATATCTTTTTGGTAACCAAATCCCAAACAAGAAACCCAAGAAAAAAATATATGGTTGTGCCGAAAAATAAAACTCAAAACAAACTAAAAAACAAACACAATAAAAAGTAAACAAGAACCCAAAATTTAGTAACCATGGGAATTTCTTAAACATACTTCTATTAACCTCTGGATATACTCGGTTCAGAACCACCTTTTGACATATGATGAATCACCCTAGTTAATAACCAACTGAACACCCTAAATTGACCAAACTAGTGGCACATACCACCTAGACTCTCATCCAATATAGGGGTACCAACCCATCTAATCGGGGATGATAATTGACCATCACTCGGTCCTCTCAAAAACACCTAAGAACCCTTGATAAAATTATATTTTATAAGTAGAAGACCATCAGATACGGGACTCACCTTACCTTCCATCACCACACATTCATACCCAAAACACTGACACAACCTCTACAACAACCCATATATTGAAATCCCCAATGGTTGTTCCCATCATAAAATAACTCATTTATAAATTCCAATTGAGCCTTCAAGTCCCGCAATCTTTCAAAATGATACAAAACAGTTTAAATATTCCAATTGACTTCACGTCATATAAGTTTTAAAAAAACATTCTCAATGCATATTGAGTTCCAAACGAGCCTTACACTACTAAAACGAAAATTCATTTTCAAATATGCTTCCACATTATTTCCCAAAGTTAACATAAAACACTCATTTTCAATGTAAAATTCCATACATGCCTTTAACTTTTCAATCAATCACTAAAATAAGTTTCAAGGCCAAATGTGCCAGGAATTAAAGAAAACATTTGAAGTTAAATTTCATAATTTCTTGAAGAAATAATTTATAATTTTTAAATAATGGGAACATTTTAATAAAAATGGGAGGAAGTTAAGATGATAAACATTTACGGGAAACATGTTTTAAGGTTCCATCTTCATTTGAATGCTCACCCATGCAAGCACATTGTACACCCTTGGATGTGCTAACATCCGATGGAATACCTAAAAAACCATGGAAGCACCCAAAACCAGTTTCATTTACAAAATCAAACCATTATTTTTAAACAAAACTTAACAATGCCACAAAATAGAAAAATCATATACAAGACATTCAAAAACTAAGGGAATCCACCCAAAAAGATTTCACTGTAGTTCTCAAGCAATAAAAGGCATCTAAATCACACACCATTCAAAATGTATAAATTATAAATAATTGACCAAGACATATAAAAAATCAAATAATAAAAAAAGTGCTCAAATTCACTTTAAATTTCAATTAATATTTTATCATGGACATTTGGTGCACATATTCTTAAGCCTATATGAAAAATCACTTCAAAACCCATTTTAACCCATTTACATCGACAAGAAAACACTAAAATAAACAAACCATGTTCATTATAAAGATTCAAATCATTATTAAAATTTAATTCACGTCACCCAAGCATCATATAGATTTTTTCAGAAAGGAAACAGATCGAAACACCCACCTCAAAAGAGTGTGGATGCAACGAAACCATGAATGGAGGAATAAAAAATCCTTATAGACCAACCACACACCCTAAATCTAAAATAAAACTACCCAACATATCAACCCTATCCTCTAGGGTATGTACAAAAAATAACCCACTAATGGAGATCCAAGAAATCAAGAGGGGAGAAGGGGAAGAGGGTAAAATTAGGCAAAAACCTTAAAAACATACCTTAGGAACATAGAGATCCAACCATAAAGGAGGAAAAACTATGGAGTGGGGGATAGGGGGATCCCACCATGAACCAAAAAAAGACCAAAGGGGGAGGTGTTAGATTTAGGGTAAACAGGGGGAGATGATAGATTTGAAATTTTTATGTTATAAAGATTTGGCTCGATCGCACGGTTTGACCGCACGGTTACCAAAACATGTGCCAACTGTGCGATAGCCATGGCCCATGAAGGGACCAACCACAAGAGTAACCCACATAGATTGAACGACTGTGATCAACCCGTGTAGAAGATTCCGTCAAATTCTAGAACCTACTACATGGTTACATGGGTTTGGTCACACAGTTTTCAAACTGTGTGCCCAAACCATGTGTAGGCCAAAAGACCCCCAAGACATCCAAAAATTTAAAAAAAATAACTGGGACTCAACCTATATGTGAACCAAAAAGACACAAGATCAAGAAAATAATAAAATAAAGGAGTATCCAAGGTCGGGGTGTGACAATTCTCCCCACCATAGACAATTTGTTCCCCCAAAATGTCACACTACCAAAATATTATCAAAACTTTAATCCATGGCTTATCAAAACTAAGGAGAAATGTAACACCCGAGACTTTTATGTTATATAAACCATCAAAGGAATCTTTTTCTACACAACACTTGCTTGGCTTGCTTTACACGCAATCGCGACCTTCCTCGATAGCTTGCGTCGTACGCAATACCGAGTTTCACTAAACAACAATATGCTATTAAAACTAGCCGTTATGAAAAGTAATAACCACTTTTTAAAATTTTATAAATTTTATTTTTCAAAATGGACTTCATTTTTGGACTCAGAATATCGAAATTAGCCTAGGGTGAAATTTTGGTATTTTTCTGAAAAATTTCAATTTTTGATGAATAGTGAAACCACTAAGTGGTAGGTTAAAAAACTGAATTTTGCATAAAACTTAATTTTACCGCTTCTGTGAATGGAATTTCAAAAATCCGAGAGACACGGTTAATATCAAGGACTAAAATGTGGTTCAATGAAATGGAAATAATTTTTTGGTGAATAGTAACTTTTTACTATTTTTACCGCGGTTAATAGTAAATAGGGTAACTAAGGGTAAATATGATATCAATATTACCCTAACACATGTCCTAATTCTATTGGACAAGTGTAATTCGACCAAAAACAAACTTAGGAATAAAATATGACCATTTAGGCCCACTTGGATTAGATTAGGACATTTATTATTAATTTATTTAAAGAAGGGTTAAAATAGTTAAAATCAAAGTTTAATAAGTAAATCATTTTTAATATGGGGTTATACATAAGATAAATTCGACTATAAATATTCATTAGAAAGCTAAAAAGATTTCCTACATAAGGGTATTTTATTTGTAATTTTTAGACATTAAATAATTTAATTTATTTATGACACAATGCTGATGCAGTAATTATCTTATTAATGAAATATTGACATAATTGATGTTATAAACACCAAAATAAATGTAATTTGAGACTTTTTATGAATTCCACTAATTTGCTAGGTTACTATGATATATTAATGTTGATTTAATCAACTTTGTTCGAACATATAATTCTGTTATGACTTTCCCAAAAATCATATATCAAATAGTGTCAAAATTGAAACAAAATAGTTTTTAAATAAAATATTATATTATTAATTGTTATTTTATTCCTAAAAATCTAAGGTTCGGCCAAATGACTTAGATAAGGATATATATATTAATAATAAACAATTTGGGGTTCGTTTGGCATGTTATAGTAAGTGTATTAACCATATAGTGAAAGAAAACAAAAAGACACGGTAAAAGTTAAATTAATTAACTTAGAGTTAAATCTAATTTATAAGGTTAAAATAATACCCTAAACTTGTCTAAGTCCTATTGGTTGATAGGATTTCGACCCTTACCCACTTTAGCTTCGAAATAAGACCCTTTGGAACCATTATAAACCGATTTTGACTTTAATATAAAATAATATTTTGAGATATTCCTAAGGTGCCCCTCTCCTCCCTTATAAAAGGGCACCTCCTCCCCCTCCTCCTCACACCACATTGAGCACTCAAGCTCGGCCATCCCCTACCATTTTCTCCTCTCCACTTCCCTAGAATAATCCTAGAGGTCCTGGTCTTCTCCAAAGACCAATCTTAGTTCCTTAAGTGGAGGATTCAAAGAGGCGTTCCAAAGAAGAGGTAATATCCATTACCGATCTTTTCAATTTCTTTCTTCTTAAACTTCTTCTTCTTTAGTTGTTTCATGATAAAGTAATAACATCAGTATTACTTACATACTGATATGTTATTATAAATATGAAACAACCATAATTCACCTTCTATCCATCCTACGGAAAAATGAAATCACTGCGCGTGCGTACGTACGGAATACCGTCTCCACGCCGTGGTGTAATCTATTTTCCACCATCACCTTACAAGGATGGGTATAATGGTGTAATGAGTAACTATATATGATTATTATGAAGTAATATTGATACTGAAATAATATATATATACTCCAATACAATTCCACGATCATAGGAACGATATCATCACTCGTGCGTACGTACGGAATACCGTCTCCACGATGTGATGCGACTCGTTCTACATGATCTTCATTTCATAATGATTATATAAATGAATTGAATGAATGAATATTGTATATACTACAATAATACCATTCTTTAAATGAATTATCTATAACCTAAAGATAAGAATAAGAATTTATTCGACAAAACACGCATAAGAACAAAAAGTTATAAAAACCCGAGTAACAAGTAACAATGAAATATTACTAACAAGAAGCTAATAATATGACCATATATGATATCATATCAATATGTATGATTCTGGAATAAGTCAATAACATTATTTAAACCATTATACAGGAGCTTCGGACACGAACAAAGCAAATCGGACCTAAGGTAAGGGAAATATCACAATCTCATTTTTATCCGAGATTGTTTATTCGTAAGTATTTACTGGGCTGTATTTTATCATCCACATCCATGTTTACTCAATATGTAATATTATTTCCATACACCTAAAATTGTTTAAATCCATTTTTACCCTTCAGTGAGTTTTTAGTAATACGTATGAAAGGAATCTTTTGTCGTTTTTCGTACGAGGTACTTTTTGACTTTTCCGACAAAAGTACGAAGAATGTTTTTTTTAACTTATACGGCACGAATGGATTTCTACTGTTTTATAAAGCCTTATTTTAATGAAGCTTCCTCTAAAAGATTTCATGACTATTTTCAATAAAATCTCTTTCTTTTAAAATTGCATGATGTTTTGTGAAAAGAAATTGATTTTGAAGAAGAAAGGATATTTTCCTCAAGAATTCAATTCAAGTGTTTTATCAAAATTATTTTCCATCTAAGATAATAAAGGGTTCTATTTCTATCCATATTTTTACATTGATTTGACTATGTTGTGATGGAATTATGTTTTTGAATTCCTTTATCTTATATGAATTGATTTATGATGTCATGATGTTTCAAGAATCCCATTTTTGTTACATGTGTTATGCGATGATGTATGTTTTATGATTATGTGGCACACATAAGAAAGGATTCATTATAAGATGGGTGGGACCTATATCTCCCTCCAATGCATTGGGTAATGCTTTTATATCTCATGAGATAGACATGGCTGGAACGAAAGGTTATTTCGGTTCAGTGATACAAGACTGAAACGAGGAGTGAACTCGGTTCAGAAAGGGACTTTGTCCACTAAGATAGTCTTGGAAATGAGTCATGACTAACCAGAAATGATTTTCCATGATTATGTGTGCATGCCACAAAGTTTCAAGTCTTATGTTATGATTATGGGGATCTCATTTTCACTTCTATGATTTATTCCATGTTAAGATATTATGATCTCTTTTGCAGGTTTTGATTTTCATAAAGATATGATATGATTTTTATTTCCTTTATTTTCCCTTGCTGAGCATTTGAGCTCACCCTTTTATGTTTTCTTTTCCCCAGGCCAGGAAGATGGATATTAAGTAGAATATGCTAAAAGGAACCCTAGATATGATGAAATAAATGGGAGACACTGTAGAAGATTTATGAACCAGTTGTTTATGTTTCCCAGTTTCTAAAGACACTATACCTATACGGTCCTTTGTGGTTTTGTCATATGTTGTAATAAGTGTGCTTCAATTTTGAAGTATTAACAATGTATGTAAAGTACGGGTCGTTATAGTTGGTATCAGAGGAAAAGTATAGTCAACCTTTGGAAACTAGGATGTGAAAGCCTTAGTAAGAACCCTAAGAATAAGTCTAAGCATAGAACACAATCTTAGAAATGGCCATGAATAACCTAGGATAAGACCATAAGCATGAAAATTTTATTCTTGAATTATGTGGTTTCCTATTATAATTAGTGTTGCTCACACTATTCTTCTTGGTTTTAGTCAATGGATGGAACCCGAAGGAACCGTGTTAATGCGGAATGCGATGGGCAATGCAATGATTGTCCCCCTGAGCAACCAAACGATATGGGAGCTGGAATGGAAAATCTTGTAGCCATGCTCACACAACTTTCTCAAGCTATGAATCATGCAGGATTTCCAAACGAGCAAAGGAGGGAGCAACATTCTGTTGAATCCTTCATGAGGCAGCGTCCACCTTCTTTCAGCGGGTCTACTGATCCATTAGTTGTTGAACAATGGATTAGTACTACTGAAAAGATATTTTCAGTTCTTCAATGTTCTGAGCATGATAGAGTCATCCTAGCAGTGTATCGTTTGGAAGGAGATGCGGATCAATGGTGGAATCTTGTTAAGAATACGAGGCAAAGGGATGAAATTGAGTCTATGGAATGGGATGAGTTCAAGAACTTATTTTTCAATAAGTACTTCCCTCGTATTCTCCGAACAAAGATGGAGAAAGAGTTCCTTGAACTGAAGCAAAGGGATGATGAATCTGTTAGTACCTACGAAGAAAATTTTACAAGACTTGCAAGGTACGCTTCTGGTATTATTATCCAACCTGAGAGTAAGATCGATCGATTCTTTAGTGGCTTAAAACCAAATCTTCGAAGGGCGTTAGCCATAAGGGACTTCAATAGCTACGAGGAAATTGTTTGATGTGCTCTCAAAGTCGAGATGGAGATTGGAGTAACCCATCAGTCACATGGGTTTGATAAGAAGAGGAAGATGGAATTCAAAGAAAAATCTAAAGAGCACACAGAAAAGAAGATGAACTTTCCCTTATGCTCATAGTGTGGAAAGAAACATGGAGGGAGTTGTCTTAAAGGGACAAGTAAATGTTTTAAATGTGGAAAGGAAGGTCATCGGGCATTTGAATGCCGTGATAATGGGAAGAAGATGTCTAATGATGCAAACAAAGGAAGGGATACACAGAATGAACCTACTACACTTCAATGTTTCAAGTGCAAGGAGATGGGGCATTATGCAAATCAATGCCCAAATCCAAGGGTTGATGATGATGGTCGACGCCAACAAACTCTTAAGGCTAAAGACAAAGGAAAGTCACATGCAATTTCTATCAGCGATGTGGAGTACGATAACGATGTGGTGAAAGGTACACTTACCATCCACTCTAAAGTAGCAAATGTTTTATTTGATTCTGGATCCACCCACTCTTTTATTTCTAAAGAATTTTCTAAGGGTATCACCGTATTACCTCAACAATTAGATGTTGAGTTAGCTGTGACAACACCTAATGGCACAACAGTCGCATCAGAAGTTTATAATTCTTCTCCGATCGAAGTTTGTGGGAAAGTGCTTCCTGCAAATCTTGTGATCCTTCCTTTAGTGGAATTTGATGTGATTCTTGGCATGGATTGGCTTTCTCTACATGGAGCTCATATCAATTTCCAAAGAAGGGAAGTCACATTTCATATTCCAGATCAACCTACGATCGTCTATCAATGCAAGGATGAACATAACCTTCCAGTGGAAATTTCTTCCATCTTATGGGTATTGATTCCACTAAATGAAGGTTATTTATCTCAAATAGTTGGTGAGAAACTCACGATTAAGAATATGCCCATTGTACGGGAGTTTGATGATGTCTTTCCGGAGGAATTACCGGGTCTTCCACCAAATCGTGAAGTTGAGTTTTCAATAGAACTCGTACCGGGTGCTTTGCCTATTTCAAAGACACCTTATAGAATGGCCCCAATTGAGTTGCAGGAATTGAAGAAGCAACTCCAAGAGAATCTTGATAAGGGATTCATACGCCCTAGTGTGTCACCTTGTGGAGCACCTGTTCTATTTGTTAAGAAGAAAGATGGATCAATGAGACTCTGCATTGATTATCGAGAACTTAACAAGATCACTATCAAGAACAAATATCCTCTCCCACGCATTGATGACTTATTTGACCAACTACGCGGAGCTCAATACTTTTCCAAGATTGATCTTCATTCAGGGTATCATCAATTAAGGGTCAAAAGGGAGGATATACCAAAGATGACTTTCTGTACAAGGTATGGACACTATGAATTTATAGTGATGCCATTTGGTCTTACTAATGCCCCTGCTATCTTCATGGATCTAATGAATAGAGTCTTTAGAGACTATCTTGATCAATTTGTGGTAGTCTTTATAGACGATATTCTTGTCTATTCAAAGAGCAAGGAAGAGCATGAAGATCACTTGAGAATTATATTGAAGACCCTGAGAAAGGAGAAGCTTTATGCCAAATTTACCAAGTGTGAATTTTGGCTTCAAAAAGTTGCATTTTTTGGGTCATATAATCTCAAAAGAGGGGATATCTGTGGATCCAGCAAAAACAGAGGTTATCGAAAGATGGTCAAGACCAACAACAGTAACTGAGATCCGAAGTTTTCTTGGTTTGGCTGGATATTATCGACGTTTTGTAAAAGATTTTTCACGATTATATAATCCACTCACCAAGTTGACTCGGAAAGGAGTTAAGTTTGTCTGGACAGAGGAATGTGAAGAGAATTTCAAGGAGTTGAAAAAAAGGTTATCCAGTGCACCTGTGCTCACACTGCCTTGTAGTGGAGAAAGGTTTGTGATCTACAGTGATGCATCCAAGAAGGGATTGGGGTGTGTTCTTATGCAAAATGATATGGTGATAGCTTATGCCTCACGACAGTTGAAAATCCATGAGCAAAATTACCCAACACATGATTTGGAGTTGGCTGCGGTAATCTTTGCATTAAAGATTTGGAGGCATTACCTTTATGGTGAAAGGTGTGATATTTATACTGATCATAAAAGTTTAAAGTATATTTTCACACAAAAGGAGTTGAATATGCATCAAACAAGATGGTTGGAGCTGATTAAGGATTATGACTGCTCAATCCATTACCACCCTGGGAAAGCAAACAAGGTGGAAGATGCATTAAGTCGACAAGACCATGCTAGTTTATCCATGATGAGGATCACAAAAGATCCAATATTTATGGATTTACAAAGGATGGATCTTGGAATTATAATGGAAGGGGAAAAATCTTATCTTTCTCAAATGAATGTTCAACCATCTATACATGTGAAGATTAAAGAGGCACAGAAAGAAGATGTCGAGTTACAAAAGAAGGTGAGAAATGTTCCTGAAATCAACCTTGATTGTGATGGGATAATAAAGTTCAGGAATCGGGTTTGCGTTCCTCCCATCCCCGAATTAAAGAATGAGCTGCTGGATGAGGCTCATAGTTCGTCATTCTCTATTCATCCTGGAAGCACGAAGATGTATAGGGACCTGAAAGAGTACTTCTGGTGGGATGGCATGAAAAGAGATGTTGCTGAATATGTTTCTCGATGCTTGGTTTGTCAACAAGTTAAAGCTGAGAGACAGAAGTCTAAGGGGATGTTACAACCATTACCCATACCCGAATGGAAATGGGAAAACATCACTATGGACTTTGTCACAGGACTTCCTAAAACATCCAAAGGCAATAATGCTATCTGGGTCATAGTTGATCGTCTTACAAAGTCTGCACACTTCATTGCTATTAGAGAGGATTTCTCTCTAGATCAGCATGCCAGGATATATGTAAAGGAAGTGGTAAGATTGCATGGAGTACCACTTTCTATTATATCTGATCGGGATCCGAGATTTACCTCGAAGTTCTGGCGAAGTCTTCAGCATACTCTGGATACAGAGTTGAGTTTCAGCACTGCTTATCATCCCCAGACAGACGGTCAGTCTGAGAGAACAATTCAAACCCTAGAAGATATGTTGAGAGCTTGCTCTATGGATTTCAAAGGAGGTTGGGATCAACACCTACCTTTGGTGGAATTTTCTTATAATAATAGCTTTCACTCCAGTATTCAGATGGCTCCTTATGAAGCTCTCTATGGAAAGAAATGCAGGACTCCAACTTGCTGGGATGAAGTTGGGGAAAGAAAGCTATTAGGACCTGATCTCCTTGATGAAATGGCAGAAAAGGTCAGATCTATTCAACAACACATAAGAACAGCTCAGAGTCGACAGAAAAGTTATGCCGACAACCGAAGAAAAGACCTAGAGTTTGAAGTGGGTGATAACGTGTTCTTACGAATATCTCCCTGGAAGAGGGTTATGAGATTTGGAAAGAAGGGGAAGTTGAGCCCTAGATATATCGGTCCTTTCGAAATACTGGATCGTGTTGGGAAGGTAGCTTACCGATTGGCGCTTCCACCGAATCTCTCTCAAGTTCACGATGTGTTCCTTGTATCTCTCCTGAGAAAGTACATACCAGATCCTTCACATGTACTCAGCTCAGAAGTTGTACCGTTGGAGCAAGATCTTTCTTATGAAGAACAGCCGATAGAGATTCTGGATCGTAGCGAAAAAGTCCTACGAAACAAGACCACTCGCTTGGTGAAAGTTTTATGGAGGAACCACCAACTTGAAGAAGCTACATGGGAGCTTGAGGATATGATGAGGGAGAAGTATCCTCATTTGTTTATTACAAAGTGACGAATTTCGAGGGCGAAATTCTTTTTAAGGGGGGTAGAATGTAACACCCGAGACTTTTATGTTATATAAACCATCAAAGGAATCTTTTTCTACACAACACTTGCTTGGCTTGCTTTACACGCAATCGCGACCTTCCTCGATAGCTTGCGTCGTACGCAATACCGAGTTTCACTAAACAACAATATGCTATTAAAACTAGCCATTATGAATAGTAATAACCACTTTTTAAAATTTTATAAATTTTATTTTTCAAAATGGACTTCATTTTTGGACTCAAAATATCGAAATTAGCCTAGGGTGAAATTTTGGTATTTTTCTGAAAACTTTCAATTTTTGATGAATAGTGAAACCACTAAGTGGTAGGTTAAAAAACTGAATTTTGCATAAAACTTAATTTTACTGCTTCTGTGAATGGAATTTCAAAAATCCGAGAGACACGGTTAATATCAAGGACTAAAATGTGGTTCAATGAGATGAAAATAATTTTTTGGTGAATAGTAACTTTTTACTATTTTTACCGCGGTTAATAGTAAATAGGGTAACTAAGGGTAAATATGATATCAATATTACCCTAACACATGTCCTAATTCTATTGGACAAGTGTAATTCGACCAAAAACAAACTTAGGAATAAAATATGACCATTTAGGCCCACTTGGATTAGATTAGGACATTTATTATTAATTTATTTAAAGAAGGGTTAAAATAGTTAAAATCAATGTTTAATAAGTAAATCATTTTTAATATGGGGTTATACATAAGATAAATTCGACTATAAATATTCATTAGAAAGCTAACACGATTTCCTACATAAGGGTATTTTATTTGTAATTTTTAGACATTAAATAATTTAATTTATTTATGACACAATGATGATGCAGTAATTATCTTATTAATGAAATATTGACATAATTGATGTTATAAACACCAAAATAAATGTAATTTGAGACTTTTTATGAATTACACTAATTTTCTAGGTTACTATGATATATTAATGTTGATTTAATCAACTTGGTTCGAACATATAATTCTGTTATGACTTTCACAAAAATCATATATCAAATAGTGTCAAAATTGACACAAAATAGTTTTTAAATAAAATATTATATTATTAATTGTTATTTTATTCCTAAAAATCTAAGGTTCGGACAAATGACTTAGATAAGGATATATATATTAATAATAAACAATTTGGGGTTCGTTTGTCATGTTATAGTAAGTGTATTAACCATATAGTGAAAGAAAACAAAAAGACACGGTAAAAGTTAAATTAATTAACTTAGAGTTAAATCTAATTGATAAGGTTAAAATAATACCCTAAACTTGTATAAGTCCTATTGGTTGATAGTATTTAGACCCTTCCCCACTTTATCTTCGAAATAAGACCCTTTGGAACCATTATAAACCGATTTTGACTTTAATATAAAATAATATTTTGAGATATTCCTAAGGTGCCCCTCTCCTCCCTTATAAAAGGGCACCTCCTCCCCCTCCTCCTCACACCAAATTGAGCACTCAAGCTCGGCCATCCCCTGCCATTTTCTCCTCTACAGTTCCCTAGAATAATTCTAGAGGTCCTGGTCTTCTCCAAAGACCAATCTAAGTTCCTTAAGTGGAGGATTCAAAGAGGCGTTCCAAAGAAGAGGTAATATCCATTACCGATCTTTTCAATTTCTTTCTTCTTCAACTTCTTCTTCTTTAGTTGTTTCATGATAAAGTAATAACATCAGTATTACTTACATACTGATATGTTATTATAAATATGAAACAAACCTAATTCACCTTCTATCCATCCTACGGAAAAATGAAATCACCGCGCGTGCGTACGTACGGAATACCGTCTCCACGCCGTGGTGTAATCTATTTTCCACCATCACCTTACAAGGATGGGTATAATGGTGTAATGAGTAACTATATATGATTATTATGAAGTAATATTGATACTGAAATAATATATATATATACTCCAATACAATTCCACGATCATAGGAACGATATCATCACTCGTGCGTACGTACGGAATACCGTCTCCACGATGTGATGTGACTCGTTCTACATGATATTCATTTCATAATGATTATATAAATGAATTGAATGAATGAATATGGTATATACTTCACTAATATATTTCTGTAAATGAATTATCTATAACCTAAAGATAAGAATAAGAATTTATTCGACAAAACACGCATAAGAACAAAAAGTTATAAAGACCCGAGTAACAAGTAACAATGAAATATTACTAACAAGAAGCTAATAATATGACCATATATGATATCATATCAATATGTATGATTCTGGAATAAGTCAATAACATTATTTAAACCATTATACAGGAGCTTCGGACATGAACAAAGCAAATCGGACCTAAGGTAAGGGAAATATCACAATCTCATTTTTATCCGAGATTGTTTATTCGTAAGTATTTACTGGGGTGTATTTTATCATCCACATCCATGTTTACTCAATATGTAATATTATTTCCATCCACCTAAAATTGTTTAAATCCATTTTTACCCTTCAGTGAGTTTTTAGTAATACGTATGAAAGGAATCTTTTGTCGTTTTTCGTACGAGGTACTTTTTGACTTTTCCGACAAAAGTACGAAGAATGTTTTTTTTAACTTATACGGCACGAATGGATTTCTACTGTTTTATAAAGCCTTATTTTAATGAAGCTTCCTCTAAAAGATTTCATGACTATTTTCAATAAAATCTCTTTCTTTTAAAATTGCATGATGTTTTGTGAAAAGAAATTGATTTTGAAGAAGAATGGATATTTTCCTCAAGAATTCAATTCAAGTGTTTTATCAAAATTATTTTCCATCTAAGATAATAAAGGGTTCTGTTTCTATCCATATTTTTACATTGATTTGACTATGTTGTGATGGAATTATGTTTATGAATTCCTTTATCTTATATGAATTGATTTATGATGTTATGATGTTTCAAGAATCCCATTTTTGTTACATGTGTTATGCGATAATGTATGTTTTATGATTATGTGGCACACATAAGAAAGGATTCATTATAAGATGGGTGGGACCTATATCTCCCTCCAATGCATTGGGTAATGATTTTATATCTCATGAGATAGACATGGCTGGAACGGAAGTTTATTTCGGTTTAGTGATACAGGACTGAAACGAGGAGTGAACTCGGTTCAGAAAGGGACTTTGTCCACTAAGATAGTCTTGGCAATGAGTCATGACTAACAAGAAATGATTTTCCATGATTATGTGTGCATGCCACAAAGTTTCAAGTCTTATGTTATGATTATGGGGATCTCATTTTCACTTCTATGATTTATTCCATGTTAAGATATTATGATCTCTTTTGCAGGTTTTGATTTTCATAAAGATATGATATGATTTTTATTTCCTTTATTTTCCCTTGCTGAGCATTTGAGCTCACCCTTTTATGTTTTCATTTCCCCAGGCCAGGAAGATGGATATTAAGTAGAATATGCTAAAAGGGACCCTAGATATGATGAAATAAATGGGAGACACTATTGAAGATTTATGAACCAGTTGTTTATGTTTCCCAGTTTCTAAAGACACTATACCTATACGGTCCTTTGTGGTTTTGTCATATGTTGTAATAAGTGTGCTTCAATTTTGAAGTATTAACAATGTATGTAAAGTACGGGTCGTTATAAGAAACCATGAACATTGGGGTGACCATTCAATCCACAAGTCACACTCTACTGATCAAGAAGAAAGCATAGCACAGAAATGATGGGAAAACATGAGTGTTTTCTCCCCACCACAAGAACACAACTAACATGAGATCTCTAAAACCCAAACAACACCACCAGAATATAAATAGGTTACCCACTACAATGAAACTTGGTAAACCGAGACCCTAGAATGAACTCAGTTTCATCACATTAACCATACAACACCCTCACTACAACCACGAACTACCAACCCAAACCGAAAATCTCCCACACAATCTAAGAATTCTCAGCACAAGGGAAATCCATGGAAGGAAACCAATCAAAATAGTGAACCATAACCACTATTTATCAATGCCACAAGACTCAAATATCTCTAAATGAACATAGCTAAAAATGACACTGATAAAAGGGTAAAACACACTCAAAATGTCTTGCAATTTGAAGAGACACATTCAGATGAAAAAACCACTAAGGTTGCAAAAGGAATATTACATCACATTAATACAACAAAATATGAAAATGAAAAAAGTAGGAAAATAAAATGAAGTAAAATTCCAAAATTCACATCCCGACATTAGAAACAAAAGTTAGATAATGGTCTCCTACACCCCTAAAATTCCTGACCGTGTGCAAGATTCACTCTAGGGCCTATGATTGGTTCTATGATGATTGAGTAATATCTACCTTCATAGTTAGGTGCCAATATCCTACAATAAAAATTAATTCTTGAGGTGCTTCTTTCCTTCAAAACTTCTCCATATGAACTAGATAGTCGCAAAAATGGAATGTATTCAAAGGATTGCTACAAGTTGTCTTTGAATGCCCGAACTGACCACACTAAAGGAAGACAATTGAATAGTATGATGAATTGGAATCAATAACAATAGAGAGGGACTTTTCTAGAACAGGGTCCTCTGGAACACACAAAAATTCGGAGCCCTTGTGAGGGAGAAGAGAAATCGGTATTTTAACTTCCTATACCCAAGAAACCAACTCAGCTAAAATGCTTTGTTCACAGACTTCTCAAAATGAAGATCCATAGAGAAAGGACTCTATCCTTGATCTCAAGTAAACTAACCCCACTTAAAGCATAAATTTTCAATATATCCTATGACACTACCTCGACATAAAAGTAAACCATCTTCTTTAAGTGATCAACATAAGCCTTCGCCATCCATTGTCCCTATTGAATACTCATGAGATCATCCCTCTTCCTCATATTCACCTCCTTGGGTGAAAACCATCATATGAAGATGTACTCAAAAACATCCCACGTCATCCCAAATTGCATATATGTCAGGGAAAACATCTCTCATTCATCCAAGGATGTCTCCTCAAGAAAAAACATAATTTCACGAACTCTAATAGCTTTAGGAGTTCCCAACAATCGAAATACACTCTCAACTTCCTCAAGCCAGTTAACTACCTCTAACAGACCTCTGTCACTATGATAAATAAAAAACACACAAGAATAACAAAAAAATGGGATTTATTATTTAGAAAATTTGGGGACCATTCTATACATCATATTATGATTAACTCAAGAATCCCAAGACGACAATAAACATCGACCTGACGCATAGTTGGAAAGAGAATCTCAAATAAAAATAACAAGATGACAAGACAAACATATGCAAGAATAACCCAAAATCCCACCCGCAAAAATCCCCTTTACATTTTAATTTTCAAAGATACCTTATTTCAAGGACACTTTCCAAATACTAAAGAAAAATTTCACAATAAAAAAACACTATTTAATAGAAATCAAATTTATCAAACCATTTTTTCATTTAATTCTATTTTAGAAAGATCAAGTCAACCAGAAATTTCAAACACACACCCAAGGCATCTTATGAATCATCACATGTGTTCATATCCAATTTCTCTTACATCAATGAAAAACAAGGTCCCACATGCTCATTCCATACATCCCCACACACATGTGACATTACATAAAGAGTATCAAGGATCAAACACTTCTTTTCATCATCAAAACCAACAAATTTAGAAAGAAATTTCAAATTTTATAACCACTTTATCATTTCCCAAAAATTCATTTCTCTCTCTAATTGGAAATGACATGAATAAATAATCATTCAATTTACAATTCAAAAAACACATTCATTTTAAAATCGTACAGACATCAACCAAAACCAAAGCGAACCTCAAATTCACCAAACCACTGGAAGGAAGAAGTAGTAGTCATGCCTAACCCAATGACATGGTAGTGGTCCATGCCTCAAGTGGGAAATAACAACTACGTGGACCTTGAACTCTACAATTGGACTTCACATGGTTCACTTCTACATGTAAGGTCACAACATGACACTATATCGCCTCCATTTTTATCCATAAATCTAAACAAAAAAAAGACCCAAACCCATGACTATCCATGTTAACTCATGTCTCATATTAGAGGTGGTGATTAGACACTCCCATAACCAACCTCCATCGCTCCGAAAATCCAAATCTTCAACTACCTAACAACCCAAATAATAGGGTCCTACTCAGATATCATTTTAACATGACCAAAACATGAGTTCGATCCTATCATGTCTGAGACATGGCCTGAGGGGAATTCCTGATCCCCATGGGCTTGAAACTAGTATCGAGAATCTAATATAATCCATGGGGGAAAAATTTAAGCCCAATGAAAAGAAACCAGGATTAATAAAATAGAAAAATAAAATAATGAACCAAAAAAATGAACATCAAGTAAATATATAAAATTGATTCATTTACAACATCTCAACAAGATGGAAACCAATTACAAAACTAAGAAACAAACTAAAACTGATTCATACTACCACGATCTCCAGGATACCTTTTGGTCCCCACCAACCATGGGACAAAAATATGCCTACACGATCACTATAACTAGAAACCTAGACCAACAAAATAGCTCGGGTCTACCAATACTGAATGGAACAAGTAGGGTGTCAGCTAAACAGCTCAATAGGCAACCACCATAGAATACATTCTTCTCTGTTCTCAAAAACTATCTGTAAACACTTGTTTGATATATAGATATAAAAATAGGGTTTCAAATATTAATAAATAAACACAATTTTTACTTTTCAAAATAAAACATAATATCCATTATTTTCAAAGAGACTACCAAATCCCAAACCAGAAACCCAATCAATACAATACCAAGTTGTGCTGAAAATAAAAAAAAATAGTACAACCAAAAAATAAAATACAATAAAAAGTAAACAAGAACATAAAATTTAGTATCCATGGGTTTTTCCTAAACATCCCTAGAGTGATACCAATATATACTCGATTCAGAACCACCCACCAGTGTATGGTGAAGCTCCCAAGTCGATAACCAATCGTCTATACTAAACTGACCAATCCAGTGGAACATTCCACCTAGCCTATTAGCAAATTTAAGGGGTACCAACCCATATAACAAGGGTTGATAAGTGATTGTCACTTTATCCTCTAAAAGATTCCCAAGAACCCATGGTAAAAGTATAATGTGCAAGTAAGAGGCACTTACATGAATAACTAACCTTACCCGTAATCACCGAAATTGCCAAATACAAACATTGACACCACCTATACAATAACCCATATAAGGAAATCCCCAATAGGTGGGACCATCATATAATAATCCATTTCTACGTTCCAACTAGGTTTTCACATTGCATAATCTTTATAAACCATTTCATAGAAAAATATTAAAGATTCCAACTCACTTTCCATCATATAATTTTTAAACAAAACTACCAATGCAACTAGGGTTCCAAATGTTCCATACACTTGTAAAATGAAAATAAATTTACAAATATACTTCCACATTATTTCCAAATGTCAACATAAAACACTAATTTTAAATATATAATTCCAAATGGCCTGTTACCATTCCTATTACTCACCATAAAATATTTCAAGGCAAAGCAAGAAAAACCATAAGGAAGACATTTGAAGTTACATTTCCACATCTCATGAAGAAACACATTACCATTTTTTAACCATGGGACCATTTTAAGAAAATGGGGAGAAAGAAATGAAAATAAACCTTTAAGGGTAAAGTGTTTTAAAGTTCCATCATCATTTGAATGCACACCCATGTGTGCACCTTGTGCATCCATGGAAGTTCCAACATCCAATGGAAAACCTAAACTAAAAATGGAAGCACCCAAAACCATTTTCATTATCAAAATGAAAACATTATGATTATAACAAACCCAATAATACCTCATAATAAAAAATTGTAAACAACCCTTTCAAAAACCAAGAGAATCCTTCAAAAAAACATTTCACCTTGGTTCTCAAGCCATAAAATAATTTTAAACACACATAATTCCAACATTATAAATTAAAACTAATTTTCCAAGATATATCAAATGCCAAATAGTAAAAAATTATCAAATTAACTTTAAAGCTCAATTGAAATTTTATTGAGGACATTTGGTGCACATATACGTAGCCATGTATTAAGAATCACTTCAAAACCAAATTTTACCAATTTCCACCGACAATAAAACACCACAATAATCCAACAATGTGAATTATAAAGATGTGAATCATGTTTAAAATATAAATAAAGACACACAGAAATCATAATGACTTCATCAAAAAGGAAATGGATGGAAAAAAATACCTTAAAGGAGTACGGACGCAACAAAACATTGAAGGGAGGAAGAACAAAGCCTCACTATCAAACCGTACACCCTAGATCCAAAAAAACAACCCAAAATTTAAACTATTTCCTCTAGGGTTCATCCAAAAAATAAACCACCAAATAAGTTCCATGAAATCAATAGAGGAGAGGGGAAAGAGGGGAAAATTGGACAAAAATAAAAAAACATACATTGGGAACATAGAGATCCAACCATATAGGAGGAGGAACCTAGAAGAAGGGGCTAGGGGGATCCTTTTATGATCTAAAAATTACCCAAGGGGAATGGGTCCAATTTAGGTAAATAGAGGGAGAGGGCAGATTAGAAATTTTTATGTTTTAATGATCGGGGATGGTCAAACAATTTAGCTTGTAGGTATACCAAACTGTGTGCCAACCATGAGGTAGCCACTCCCTAAGATGGGACTGACCTTATGACTAACCCACATGATTTGAAAAAACCTTTATAAAATTGTGCAATAGCTTCTATACAAATCTATTACCTATTGCATGGTTACCTGGGTTGGGCCACACAGTTTACAAACCATGTTCCCAAACTATGTGTAAATCAAAAAGACCACCCGGACATCCAAATATTCTAAAATTTTAATTACGTCTCAACACGAAACTCAACAAAAAATACCCAATCTCAAGAAACAAATAAAATAAATGACTATCCAAGGTCGGGGTGTGATATAGTAGATTCAGAGTACCATGATCTTATCTTATATAGATTCATTGTATCCAAATATCATTCCATTATTTAAAAAATTATTCATCACTATATATGATACCATTTTAGAGGATCTATTCTAGAAATATATCCCATTTTATATGCTTAAGAATAGGTAAATAAGGAAGTAAATTTCTATTACACTGCCCATAATTCAAGAATAATATCGAAATTCAAATAAAATTTAAACGTATGGTGTAAAGGAAATTAAATAACACTAAGAGGAAACCAAATTGAATAAAATTCATGATGAAACTGCTAATATCCATCCAAACTATGAAAAATGAATATCATAAGAAAAAACCAATTCATACTCATAGAAATCTAAACAATGTGTATTAAATAGAATAAACAACAACTAAAGAATACTAGCATAAAAATGTGTATTTCTTATCTAGAATGGTCTTATCATTTGAAAACATAATCAAGGATAACATTTACTTTTAAAAGGATATTATTTAAGGTTAAAATTACTTATATTTTTCAAACATTGGTAAAATTTATTTTACATGATGTTTGTTTTTAATTTAGATGTATTTAATTTGGGGAAGATCCATCAAGACAAAATAATTATTTTATTCCATCAACAAACCCATCTATTACATAACGATTGATTAAACCTTATAATTGAGGTAAATTGTGGTTATAAGGTTTTTCATTCATTTAAATTTTAGTGGAAATAAATGAATAACTACTAAATACATGATAAAGTATCTAAGGAATCATTCTTAATAATGAACTAAGTTATACTCAATAGTTAATCAAAACAGGTGAAACTAAGGTTTATAAAATCAAAGTTTTCTTAAAAAACTAAACTCTTATATAAGACATTATGAATGTAAACCATGCTTCAAAAAATATATATGGTCCATCAAGATTTATATTTTAACTTATATAAATATTTCATTTCATTAAATAAATTCTTTTATAAATGGTTTTAAATAATATATGTTTTAAAATTATTAAATATTTGAAATAAAAATAATTATTTATTTGAAATAATCTTTTATCACTAATCCATGTCTAAATCATAATAATGAATTCTATAAAACATACTAGACAATTACTATAAATACAATAGTGAATTTTAAAGAAAATACCTTCATAGATAAATAATTCTTCAAAATTTACTCATAATAGTATAATAATGTACATCATCATAAAATTATTCCTTTTTGGGTTAAAACATTCCAATAAATATTTTGACCATGGTTCATGATATAAAATAAAATTCAATAATTAAATCCCATTACTCAAGGATAATAATAACCCACACTAACCCTTATAGTTAACTTAAATATGATTCCTAATAGTAAAAATATCTAAATCCATAAAAATTTCCACCAAAAGAATCTCAAATTTAAGTTAAATTCATAATAATCCCAACGGTAGTATTAATAATGATGAAATTATAATTAAAATAGAGATTATGGGAATTTAATAGACTATATTTTGTCACTATTAAACTATAAATTTTAAAACACATTGATATAAGTGATTCCAATATACTCCAGTACAATCACATGCATAGATA
This sequence comes from Viscum album, assembly GCA_963277665.1. Taxonomy (NCBI): domain Eukaryota; kingdom Viridiplantae; phylum Streptophyta; class Magnoliopsida; order Santalales; family Viscaceae; genus Viscum; species Viscum album. The sequence continues at coordinate 436,524,166 of OY728155.1, read as the reverse complement.
AAAATGAAAATCATATCCATCAAAAGAAAACAAGGATTAAAAACTCACTAATCTAATTTTGAAGAAGATCAGAATAAGAAAACCCTAAATATGTGAGATTAAAAAAAATACAACTGCCTATCTCTTAGGAGATCGTATAAGAAATAATAGGAGGGAAGGAAAGATTACCTCTTAATGATCACCACAAAATAATTTCCAATAATAGAGGAAGAAGAGATATCTTGTGGTGGAATCATCACATGTGGAGGGGAGGGGGAATGCCAAGGATCTTAGGAGGAGAGGGGAGATAGTGAAAATTTATGAGGAAGGGATTGAAGGAGGAAAGGTTTATCCTAACATATTAAGGATCTATACCCATTGTTTTTTAAAAACAATCAATGTAGCTAAACCTATAACAATGATTTTTTAAAACTGTGATATTGAATTATACAAGATATATATACCCATGGTTCCACTAAATCAGGGGTATAAACGCATGGGGATAGAACCATTTTCAAGTACTAAAATTCTATCACATCTCCCTAATCCCCAAAATTTATTTCTCTCCAAACATGATAGAAAATAAGAAACCCATAGGGAGAAATAAGATCACCGACATTTTGTATTTGGCCTTCTATGCTCTTTAAAAATAGTTGTACCTAATTGGCCTAGAAATGGATAAATGGATGGAAGATAATAAAGGATATATAGTTATATTTAAGTTAATGGAAATGGGGTCTAAAATATTAAATATAGAATTAATAAAATAGATATGTAATGGAGTGTGTAAAATATAACCTCCTGCTCATGAGATCCCCCACTATTATTATCTGTAAAAATTCATAACTCCATTGAATTTCCCTATAAATCATCTATTTTAATTGGATAACTTCCATGTGGAATGATCTCATTCAATTTCATCATGTTTCTATGGGGTTCTAAATTCTTATGCACTTTGATGGGAATTGATTGAGTCAATAGAATAACTTTATCCTTATAATCGACTTCCACCAAGAATTTTCTAAAGAGATTATCTAACTCAAGAAAATAAGAATGAATAAATATACTTTAACTTCTACATGTATCACATCTTTCAATGAGATTGGATCCATGGACTGGATTCCAGTTTAATGGTCACCAATAGTTTGGTTTTTATCTTCTACTTAAAGAGTAAACTGGTTAAGTGTGATGAGTAGCTGGTCTTTGAGAATTTTTTCATGAATTTCCTTAGCTTGATTCAGTCTATAGTAACTGGATCATAGTGTTGTATAGCCTCCGTTATACCTCCATGTATTCTAAAGGCTGGTGAACAATAGTGAAGTTATAGGGGGTTATCAAGGGAACATTATACCCTCATTTCATATTGAGGAATATAAGTGGAAATAATAATAATATCCTGAATACAAAATAATAAACAAATTATAAAAAAATAGAATAATTCTATAATAAATAGAATAAAACACATAGATGAATAGTCTTACATTATGAATAATCACTCATTAGGGTTATTATATATGCAATAATAAAAGGAAATAAAATATCCAAACTAACTTGCTACCATCCCCAAGCCATACCTCTATTATTGTCTCCAAATCCTCATCAATTTTCTCCATCCCAATCATGCAACATTGATCCTCTTCCTCATCCACTACATATCATGTGCTTTCCATATAACATACATAATTTCTAAACATGCACTAGGTTTCCCATGTGGGGATGAGAATTAAATTTTTAGTAGTACACCCCAAAAGGTTTAAATAACATATATTTTCATATAATAGAATATACACATCATCATAAACCCATATTAGATGAATAAAAACAAAAATAATAAATAGATAATGAACCATCACCAATACTAGTGTTCTAAGATTCCACATGGGATCTACTATACTTAATTTGGCCAGTGGTAGAGTATCTCTAAGTATGTTACACAATCATATGAAAATTAAGGGTGGAATATAACCACAATGATAACATTTATCACATCACTATGAGGGTGCAGTTTTGATCCTGTAATATGTCATATCAGTATCATGGTCCATTTTCAACCGTGTCATGTCTTATAGAATCACAAGGGGCCGACATTCACCCAGTAAATTCACATATAATCCATTAAGTCGAGTGACCATCCAAGAATACCTCATATAATATCAAGTTATAGTGTATAACCATCCATATAATGCATAAACAGCAGGGCCTAGTGTCCACCCAATAGTATCTCATATCAACATCAGAGTCCAACAGCCACCTGGAAGCATCCCACATAATCCTCTAGGGCCATAATCCACCTAGGAATATCTCATATATGCATCAAGTTATATATTCCACCTTGAATCGTCCCACATAATCCTTAGGTTTCATCAACACCACTGGAATATATCCTAAAAATATTGGGTGTCGATGTGAACTCACCCATATCATACACAATCATTGAGGGATAGATTTTTCCCTGTGACATCTCATAAAATCCTTAGGGGACACTATCCAAATAGAGTATATCACATGACCCCCATCACTTTTTGTGTTATTAATTAATATTTTGAATCAAATCTTAAAATATACCTCAACATCTATCTAGTTTCCCAAGTTTATCCCCTCAAAGCTATCTCAGTTTCATTAGCGCATCATATCAAATCTACCAACATTTACATCTCACTAGAAATAGAATCCACCAAGGTCCCTCAAACCCATTTCTATCTCAAAAAAACGACATCATGTCACATCCAACACCCATTTTGTTCTCTCAGATCATAGGCTCTCTCTATCTCAAGCCTCGGGAAGCCATTCTAAATCTCTATCAATATACTATATCATAAAGTGGTCATGAAACCCATGTATTTTCTAGAGTTATAACACAAAAAATACCTTGTAAATCACATTTCATGTAATTAAATCATCCTCATGACCCTTATTGAGTTTTATTCACCCATATCCATAGGAGATATCTCAATCCATCCCCTAGATAAAAAAACTCTCTTTCATATCTATTTAGAATCAATTAACCACACCAACAACCTCTAATATTGGATAGGCCTTCACCATATCATCTTATATATTAAAAAAATACTCTAAATGTACTCCATAATTGTTCAATTCCATATATGGAGAATAAAAATATAATAAAATCCACTATGGTAATAGTACCTAGTGCGTACCTTAGTATACATGGTGTGTATTCCAAAAGTCCAACATTGGGTGTGTACTTATGCTCTTCATGGTGTGTAAATACTTGGTACACTTTATATACCAATAATATATGGTGTGTAACACACATAGAGTATTTGGACATATACCTCACATAATTTCTATCCTAGTACTTCACAAGGAATCTATCCATATACTGCACATGGGGTTTAGTCGTGTAATTCACACACCATATACCCCAATCAAGGTGTCTTGATAAGTACTCATATACACCTTGAGACATGTACTAAAGGAACTATATAGTGTTTCCTTATGTAAAACACGTTTCATATTCACCATATTCCTCCTTTCCTTTCATTTAAGAACACATTTCATGTGTTCTTGAACTACACATCATGTGATTGGGTCTTCCAAATGAAAACTCCAAGCGAATCACCTAAAACCGGTGTTTCACCCAAAAACAATCAAATATGGTCTGTAGATTATTCCAAGAAATCCACAGGACATCATTAAAATTTAAAACAATAATTTAAATTGTAAAATAATGAAAATTCAAAATATGACCTTCCTCACAAGGAAATTACCAAAGAATTGTGTCCTAATCGACACTCTGAGGATGATACATCTCGACTTGATCCTAATTGATCTCCTCATTTGAATTCATCCCCTCACTATCATTCCTTCAATATCAATTCAACCATTCTTGAAGGGGTATCTCAACTTCTTATTAATGTGAGGGAATAAATAGAGTTAGGGGAATAATAAAACTAAAAATTAAAATTAAAACAAACCTGACCCAAAACCTAGAACCCAAACAGAGTTTACACCTTTCCTTGGTAAAGCCACTCATTTGGGACTCAACCATGAAGTAATAATATCATTATAAAACTATATTTATAAGATATCAATGTTTTTGCACATGTGTATAATTAATATATATTAAAATATTCCAAAAAATGTGTTCTTCTTAGAATCTCATAAAATTCTAGATAAAGGGTTAATGTCTTATATAGAGATCAATCAAATCCCTATAAAATTATTTTAATATCATTTACTAGGGTAAATTTACATTTTTCACTTATAGGAATCAGAGATAAAAAAAATTAAAATTTCGCTCAAATTTCACAACCAAGAAAAACGTGGTTCTTTAAAACATAGATATCAAAACAATTCTCATACTATGGAAGTTTTAGTTCCCCCCACCTTATCATTATTGACCAATCCTGGTCATTAATTAATAACTAATTCAATGTTTTCTACCTCAAAACACTAATTTATCTTGTATTGTGTAACTCTGAACATTAGATTCTCCAGGAAAAAAACTTGATTTATATTCTCATCATCATCATGAAGATCAATATGGTGATCAAAGAAACCCATTTATACTGAGACAATATGGTTTCATAAATAAATTCCTACCCAATATTATGATTCTCTCCACTATAAGACTCTATTTATAATGTAATATTCTCAACCATGGTTCTCCTAACCCTAATAATATCTTACCAAAATTGCAGTTCTAGTGATCTATCAGTGTGTTCGATGCGTTTTACCACTCATGTAAGAAATATCATTAAAACATATTGGTTGTACATCTTCTGGCATTCAATTCACAAAAATGTTCATCCTCAATCATTAACGTGTTATACATCTCCTAATAATGAAGCCTTAATTCCAAGAGGCATTAACAGTGGTCCAAACACCCTCGCTGAATTCCAAAACATACACTTAGTGTAATTTCATTTTTTGGATATTCAACGAACCAAAGTAGACAATATACTCTCTCCATGAGCAGTGCACACCATTGATTAGACACACTCTCATATAATATCAAATATATCATATGATTGATTCTTACACTCGTAATCCATAAGAAACCCCATCCAAACCTTATATATGGTTTCTAACAAGGAATTATATAAAATAAATCATACTATCTCACTGGAATTCTGATTCCACTTGACTATCCACTAAACGGTCTCACCAAATCCTTATCCTTCTAGCATTAGGTTCATACCTCCACAACCAATAACATGCTTCCCACATACAAGTTTCCTTATCATTTCCCTATTAAAATAAAAACATTTCTCATCATGGATCATACTCCATCTATTACCACATTTAATTACTAGAAATGGTAAACCCACTCATATGTGAGAACTAACCTAAAACATCAATTACTATACATTCTCGAATCACCAAGAACAACACCTTCAACTCCAATGAAACTAAATCTACAATGGGAGTTATTCCCTCTCACATCAAATGGTTCACTCCCCACTATATAGATTCCTTTATACCACTCATGAAGAATTTCACTGAAAAAAATACTAAAATCACATGTTTTTCACTCCTCCCAAACCAAGATCAGGCATCCTTGAAAACATGTTTCAAGGAACAAACTTATGACAACCACAAAATTGTACCCAAGTCCATCCATAATGTTAACATCTATTACAGGGTAATCACCTCACATTCTCATATAAATATCTAGGTTTTCAGGCCTATAAGAATATAATTTAATATATGAGTTCTCATCCCACAATTGGATGCTCACTAATCTATATCCCAAATGGGCGCCATGAATAACCAACATGAATTTTTTCGATCTCATCTAAAACCAATTGGTGTAAACTCTCAAAAACCATTCTCACAAAATCTAAATCGTTATCCCATTCTTTGATTACTGTCAAATCTAGGATCACATTACAAAAAAAATAAACAACAAACCACTACAAGCTAATATTTTATATCAATAAGTACCTCGATGCATAGTTTCAACAAAACTAAGGTATATAAATCCTTCCAAGTTCATTAATAAGACCAACCTCCACATGGGAACAATTAAAAACCATAAAATTCTACTCACACTCTACCCATCCTAGATCCAACCATCTTGGATCACAACATAAATTCCCATCAAGAACTGCACCTTAAATAAATAGGGACAAGAATCCTACCAATCATACCCTAAATATGAATCCATGGTTCCAAAATCAATCCAGATTCTTTACATCACAAAGGACATAAGAACCTCATATAATTATATCACATAGTGGATATCACCTCTCATACATTAATATAAAAAAATAATCTACCTTTTTTTCATCTCAAAGGCATTCATATTTTGGGGTGAACTCCGCTATCGGGTCACCCTCTATTTCATCAACTCATCTTAGTATCCACAAGAAAATATCATTATAATCAATTGCAACAATCAACTCATTGAAATCATATGCCACATCTTAAAGAAAATCATCTCTTTCACCAAGACCATAATGCATTTCTCAAAATAGTTCACATCTCACAGGAAAACACCACTACTCCCATCTCAATCATCATAGTGAAAATCATGTGACAACACACCCATCCAAAATTCTCACATATTCAAACCAGGCATACATGTCAAACCATATTCCCACAGTAGGGTAAAAATTATGATAACCAATATTTTATTTAACCTTAATTAATGATTTATTACATAAAGATACACTTAATAAATCCCTAGAAAATCATGAGGCCTATGTTATTTGGGTAATTGGTTATATAGCATAAAATTGTTAAATGGGAAGATAAATTCATATCTAAAACACCATAACATGCCATTAAATTTCCATGATCTCTTAAAACTAAATGGGATATCCTGGGGATGTACATATGAAAGAGGTGAGCTTTAAATCCTAGTAAGGGAATAAAAAACATAGAATAAGGTAAATTAGTATATCTATTCACAACCCATATGAATGTAACGTAAGAGGGGAGAGAATAATAATTTTGAACAATGATAAATGATATAACATGATAACATAATAATACATAGGAATGTGGAAATAATATAAAGCACGACATTATATACACATGTTAAGGCTAACCGCCAAGACATCATGACATAGTGGGCTTAGGATAACCTATCATGTGCCATATAAAGAATATCATGACATAAAAACATTACCCAGTGAATTGAAAGGCTATATAATTTCAGGTCCACTTTTCACTTTCATATCATGTACATGCATAAGTCTAACACGTAGATCATACAACATAAGGATTTATTTTATCAATTTTAACCCAATTATTAATGTAACTCCCTGAGTTTTTTTGAAATATTTTTTTTCAAATAAATTTAATCCTTTTTATATTTTCATTATAATAAAAATTGATTTTATCTTGAATTTAAACAAATATTTATTTTATCTTGCATTATACACAACACTGAGTTAAAATGAAACAAGCCATACTATTAAAATATTATTATTATAAATGGTAATTATATCCTAGACATTGGAATGGTGGGTATGAATAAAATAAAATAAATAATGAAAACATATGGCGTACACATGTATATAAAATGATCTCTTTTGTGACCAATTAATTCAAAAATGAAAATTAAAACTATTTGAAGATAAAGGAATTATTTTTCAGAAAAACTATTTTTAAGTAAATAAACACATTTTACCTCAATTAATTAAACAAAATAATTTTTGTATGTAAATTTATTTAAATATATATATTATAAATTTAATAAACTATTTAAAATTCATCTTATGTGTTTTTAATATAGGAGATCAGAATAAATCCAATTTTATGGTTAAAACTATATTTTCATAAAAAAATAGAATTATCTCATTTTATGCACTTACATTAAGACTAATTTTTTAATATTCTAGAAAAATAAGTCTCAAAAAAATAATTTTTTAAATCATAATTTAAAAATTATTTTAGCTGGAATTTTTTGTATTTTTCTAAAAAAAAATTTTAATGAGTACTGAAAAATACAATGTTTTATTTATTAGTGGATTCATTGATTAAATTATTTACAAAGTTATACTATATTTTAAATTGATTTTAAATTAGTATTACTTAATTTATATATTTTTAAATCCAATTTAGTTCATGGGATTCATTTTCATATTGAGTTTTGATCTAAAATCTTTGAAAACATTCAAATATTTTCACTTTAAAAAACCTGCTTCTTCCTCGCATATGCGGGATTAATTCTAAATTAATTTTCTCCACTTATGAGAATGGAATTTTTTAAAATGTATTAATTTTTTAATAATTACAATTTATATTAACCAATAATTTATAATTAATTTTTATCCAAATTTTTTTTTGAAAATAGTAAGAATTTTTCACCACGATTAAGGTAAAAGTGGGTTTATCAGGGGTTAAACTAAAACGATAAGGGTTAAAATATCCTAAAAACTTGATTAAAATATATTTTATAGACATATTTCAATAATATTTAGTATATGTATCTTTAATAATCCATTTTTTATACTTTTTCATGTGAAAAACAAGGTTATTTCTTTTCCTTTACACCAATTATGAGTGTGTCAGTAACCTCAATTATAAAATACCACTCCCTATCTTATATTATTAACAGGTTAAACCCCTTTTGGTTTTCTAAATACCTCTATAATTTCATACAATGTTACCTAATCTCGTCCTAGTATCCTTATGTTTTTTTAAAAATTACAACCTAGGATCACTTTTCATGCAAATCTAAGGATATTACCTGAAGAAGAGGTAACGTTCTTTAATGAGCATTTTTATTTTACTTCTTCCTCCACCTCCACTGATTATTTTTGAAACATGTTGAAAAATTAATATAAGTGTATTAAATATAAATAGATTTTGTTATTTTTGGTTAATTACCTAAAAACATCCCTAATTTCATCAAATTGGTTACGAAATCATCATTCATGTGTACAACGCACTACCACCTCGCAAACAGATGTCATTCATTTTTTCCTTTACGAGCTCTCATGGTTTGGTATGATGATGCATATAAAGTGTATATATGATATTTATAAAATAATTATACCTATGGTGTAAATATATCATATATATATATATTTTTTACTTTCCATTCCATAGTGGATAAATAATTTCACTCATGTGTATGACAGACTACCACCTCATGAAGTGATTTGATTCATTTTTCACTAATGGTTTACATGGAAAATAATAAGGGAAAAATAAATGAATATATGAGGTATAAATGAAATTATTATAAAATTAATGAAATATTTATCATTATTATAAGGAAATATATCATTTTATTTCTTACATTTTCACTCACTGAAAGTTCATAATGTCGTTCATGTACGTGTGGACTACCGCCTTCACGAAGTGATGTGACTCTACCTTTTCATCACTACACCAAATGGATTATATTTATAATTATATTTAAAGGATTAAAATTATATATATTATATTATTATCATTACATATATATAAAATATTACTTACCTACTTTTCATAATTATCATTGAAAAATGGAAACGTTATTCATGTGTACGTACAACCTATTGTTTCCATGATCGTAACGTACTACATTTCTCAAACCCATCATTCATGATTGGTCATAAAATTATAATTTATATAAAAATATTATAATTTTTCTGGATTATTATTCAAGAGATTATAGAACCATGATCAAATTAATAGGACTGAAAATAATATATCATTCATAAACAAAAAATGAAGTGGGTATTACCTGAAATAGGATTTTAACAGGGAATTTGTAATAAATGAGTATTGAATGGTCATATTAAAATAATATATGGTATTATATATATATGTTTTTGGTTATATATTATATTTAAAATGAAATTATATTTATTATATATTAGGTTCGAATAAGTATGAAGGAATTCGAGAGTTAAGGTAAGGGCTTTCTATCCTCTCTTTTATTTTTAGGGTACATATGAAAATTCACCACTTTTTTCTTTTGTGTGGTGTATATACTGAAATTTTGACATTTTCTTCCATGTATAGCCTTATTTTAATGATATTTAATGTTTTATTTGATTTTATTCTTTATCGGTGCTTATGATTCAAAATATTACTAAAGTGGTAATTGATTTATATTCTCCCTTTTCTTTCTAAGACACATATGAAAATTCCCCAGTATTTTATTTTTTGTGGTGTATATAAAAAAACAATTGACATATTATATTATATATATCTTTGTTTTCATGATATTTAATGTTTAATTTGATGTAATTATATAAAAGGTCTTACACTTCAAAATATTACTACAGACGTAAGGTATTTCTAGTCACTGTTTTTATTTTATAGAGTCATATAAAAATTTACCACTCATTTATTTTGTGTGGTGCATATACCACCTCTTTGATGTGTTAAATCATGAATGTTATTATTTTAAAGATATTATAATTTTTATTTAATTTTATTCTTTCTTGGGTGTCATGATTCAACATTACGGAATTGGTAAGAGTGTCATGTAACAATCTCATTATCTAGAAGGATTGTGTATGATTAAACTTCCAATAAGGAAATTATATAATCTATCTCTCAATAAAATCATGAATATTATACTTTAATTTTTATTTCTGTAGAATTCATTTTTTCCCTTAATTTTACACTCTTTATGAAATCAATATTTCAAAATAACATTTTAAAGCAAAATCATCTTTATTTCTATCTTCGGTAAGAAATCATTTTTCTTCCAAAACCATGTTTTATAATAAGGTTTTTAACATATATTTTAAAATTATTAAAATTATTTATTAAATAAATTTTTACCCAATTTTTAATTGATTTTAAAAAAACTTAAAATAGATATTCATGTTGTTTTTCGAAAAATGCCTGTTTAGATTTTACAAAAACTGTGAAAGGAATCTTTGTTTTAACGTGAATTACTTAAATAGAAATTCCCACAATTATGAAAATTATTTTCTTTAAGTATTACTTTATAATATATTAAGTTCATTTTAAAAAAACATATATTTAAAAAAATATTTTAAAAGTATTTTCAAAGTGGAAAAGATAATTTTTTCAAAAAATATTTTAAAAAAATTAAAGATTATTTTATATTTTTTCAAGTTAATACTCAATGAAGAGAATTTAAATTATGTTTTAAGAATTATTATTTTTTAAAATTGAATTTAAAATAAATTTCTTCCTCAGGATATTTTTAAGTGATTTATCTTTCAAAATCATTTTCCATCTAAGATGAAATCCTTTGATGTATCTTTTTCTTTACTAGGGATATGATCCAAGAATACCATTATTATTAATTCTCTAAATTGTTTATTATTATAATGAAAATATATTTTTGGAACCCATTTATCTATTCTGTGGGTCATAAAAAGATAAAATTCTTATGAATTCTACTTCTTTTTTCCAAGGGTTATTCAATGATGAAATGATTACGAAACATGTCTCTTTTCCATAGGTTATGAAATGATGATGTGTTTATGAACCCCATTTCATTTCAGGGGTTATGATATAATGAATGTTTTAGGGTCTTATGATAGATATATTTGTGACTTTAATTATGTGACATGTGGGACCTATATCACCCTATAATGCATTAGGTAAATATTTTTACCACATGAGATAGACAGTACTAGAACAGAGATTGAACCTAGTTTAGTATGGTACTTTCTCCACTATCATAGTATTGGGAGTAAATCTTGACTACTATGATAGTCTTGGAAGTGACCCTTGACTACTATAATTATTTGGGTAGTTAACCCATTCTACTATATAATCCTTTTAAGTGAGTCTTTAATACTATAAAAATGATTTTCTATGTGTATTTGTATGCCAAACATCTGTGTCTTATTCCGATGTTATGCTCTCATGAATCATGTTCTTTGATTTCATTATGATTCATGTCTTATGAAATACCAATAATTTTTCCATGAATCATGATTTTGATATTTGATATTTAGGTTATGGTTTTTAAATTTTATTCTCATGTATTCATATAGTTATGTTCATGTTATTCTTACATATCTCTCTTTTTTTACCCTTATTGAGCATCTAAGCTTTCCCTTTTTTTGTTTCCATTCCCTGAGTTATTGATAATGGTTTTAAGTAGGTTATACTTGTTAATAATAAAAAAGGAGAATATATTTATCATATATGTTGAATATATTTACCCAAATTTTAATATTATGTACCTAGTCTCCAAAGAGACTAAATTATTATAGTTAAAAGTAGAGTGCTTGTGTAATGTCATGGATATTCATCTAAAAGATGTGATGTATCTATTAGAATAATGAGACACTATAGTTGGTATTAGTTAAATGTTTGGTTAAGCTTTAGAAACATGGATGAGAAAACATTATTTAGATCTCTATGTATATTTCTAAGGATTTTATTAGGGATTTATCTAAGGATTAGTATAAGGATTAGTCAAAGTATATGAAAATTTCCAGGAATTTTGTTAAAGGGTAGAGAAAGTGGTTTCCAAGAAATTACATCACTATCTAGATATATAAGTGGATGTGGATTTGTAAAATATGTAACTATGGGTAATAACTCCAAAAGGATAACATTGAGATGGAATCGATCATCACCTTTGCACAAAAATGGGCCTTTCTACACACCTAGTTTGAAACCCTAGGGGTGTGATTTGGAAATTCATAAACTCATTATGGACCATCAATAATGATTTAAATAATGTCCATGAAGGACCAAGGATAAGACTATGGTTTCATAGATTGATAAGAATGAGTCATGATTTAGACATCCTTTATGTGTTTTTCCAGATTATGTGATTCCCCACTATGAATATTATTACTCACACTATGTTTTTTGGTTTTAGTCAATGGATGGAACAAAAAAAAACTGGTTTATCATTGAATGTGATAGAAGAAATTCTGATGAATAGCCAAATGGGATGATAACTAGTGGGAATCATATTGTGAGTATTCCATATTAGTTATCCTAGAACTTGGTTAACAATTTCCACCTTCACCAACTCTCAGGCATACCAAAGAGAATGATAGTGTTAACTAAGAGTATGGGTAGTCGATACGATGGTGGGAAAAATGTTAAATATTCTATATGTTGAGAATGTGGAAATAATGACTTGAGGGAATGTATTAGAGGGACGAGAACATGTTTTAGGTGTGTAAAAGAAATAAAAAACTCAAGTAACTAAAAATTAAAAAAAATTAAAATTTTGGATAAAAAATTGATAAGAATAATGGTATCCCTAAGGTATCATTCAATGCAAAATTTTTGAAATCTAAAATGTATGTAATTATATAAAATGAGGTCTTAAGGGGAAATATCATAATGGGAATCAGAAAGCTAGTAGAGTAATTATTATACTACTGATGATGAGGAAACTACAAATGATACATGAAATAATAGGCTATTAAAATAGTATTGTTTATGTTAAACAAGATAAGAATGGTTAAATTAAGGTTTATTAATCTCAAGATATGATTCATATTAATATTATAGGAAAGCTTTTTTAAGGAATAAGATGATGAAACATAGTTAATGGATTGATAAGGAAGTGTAATGATTGAAGTATTTAGGAATTGTAAATCAAGTATTATGTTATATGAATATTGAAATATATAATGATTTTTTAGTATAAAATTTTCATTAAGTATTTTAAAAAATATATTAAATGGCACTGATGAACTAAAAAAGTGATTCAATGGTAAGGTAAAATTTCGATTAAGGGAATCTAACACAAAATATGTTATTGATGTTAAATAAAAAGTGTTTAGTTTGGATAAAGATGTGATTTATATAATTAATGTAAATTGGTTAGTATCTAAGACCATGGAACTAATTATTGATTTGAGGAAACTATTTTTTATGTTATCATTGATAGAGTTTACATAATTTTAGAATTTATGGAATATTTTCAATAATATATGGTTTTATACAAGGAATGAGGAAACATGCATGTTTTCAATAAGTTTTTACGGTAATTAAGTTTATTACCATGTATCATGATAATACATGATGAATTTATTCATAATTTTGGTAAGCGAAAATTAAGAGCTACTTCATATATTTTGGGGGATTAATGATATGTTGATATTGGAAATTTAGTGGATTTTTTTATAATGTTTTGTATTTTAATATTAAGTTTAATAATGTTAAAAATTTATAAAATGGTTTAATTTGAACATTGGATGATATTCGAGAGATTAATGTATTACTTCACCATATGAATATTCATTCATATTTGATAACCAATGCAAACCATTTTGTTATAACTAGCGATATAAAGAATGACTTATCATTATATTATGGTTATTATAATTTTTTTGTGATTCGGGCATAAAAATTCAGGTTAATTTATTATTTTAAGAGGTGATGTGTAAATTGATCGAATTAAAATCAAAGGATGAATTGTGCTCAAGATACAAAGGAAAGCGAATCCCTAGGTATATTCATCCCTTAGAAATTATTAATTATATCAGGATGGTATTATATCTATTAGAAAGTCCACCAAACCTCTCTCAAGTTCAAAATGTGTTTCATGTATCTCTCTTAATAAATTACATACCTAATCTATCATGTTTATTGTAATCAAAGGTCATATCACTAGAGCATGATATTTATTATGAGAAAGAACTGGGGGAGATTTTGGATCTAATAGAAAATGTTCTAGGAAACAAGAACACCCACTTGGTCAATATTTTGTGGTGAAATCATCATCTTTAGGAAGTTATGTGAGAAATTGAGGATGTAATGAGGAATAAGTGTCATCTATTGTTAGATCAAAGTGACAAATTTTGGGGGAGAAATTAATTTTAATGGGGGTATAATGTAACACCCTGATATTTTTTGAAATATTTTTTTCAAATAAAATTAATATTTTAAATATTCTTATAATATGAACCATCAATTTTATCTATTGTTACCTATAACACCATGTATAGCTTGCGTTACAAGAAACACTGAGTTTAAAAGAATCATTTCATACTATTAAAATATTATTATTTGTAATAATAGTTATCGCCTAGCTGTCAGAATGGTGGATATGAATAGGATTTAGAAAATTATGAAAATAAATGGTTTAAAAATGTATATAAATTGAATTCATTTTTTTCCAATTAAATAAAAATGTAAATAAAAACTATCTGAAAATAATGAATATTTTTTCTGAAAAATTATTTTTATGAAAACAAACATAATTTACCACATTAAATTAAATATTCCAATTCTGGTGAATTATTATAATTAAATTTATATATTATAAATTCAATAAATAATTTAACATTCATATTATGTGTTTTCTTGAAAATAGATAATAATTAATCCGATTTAACACTTAAAATTTTTTTTTTCTAAAAAATCAGTTTTTTCGACTTTTGGGCACTTACATTAAAATTGGTTTTTTGAAACATTTATAAAAATTATTTGAAAGAATAAAGGTAATTATTGAACTTGTAACTTCAATATTATATTTGGTTGAATTTTTGATAATTTTCTGAAATGATTAATTTATTGATGAATAGTGAAAAATACAAAATTATAATTGAAAAATGCCTTTTGGTTTAAAAAATTTATAATGTCAAAATAAATTTAAAATTTAATTTTAATAAATATTATTTAAATCGTATATATATATATATATCTAATTTAGTTCATTGGATTCATTTTCATATTGAATTTTGATATAAAAACTTTTCAAACAATTGAATATTATCTCTTTGAAAACCACTTTTTTCCAATCTTATCGGCATGATTAATATAAATTTATATTTTTTCACTTATGTGAGTTGAGTTTGGAAATATGGATTCATAATTTATATACATCATTATTTATATTATCTAATAATTTCTACTTATCTTTTGGAAACATAAATAGTGAAAAGAGTAAAAATTATTTACCATGATTAAGGTAAAAATGGGTCTACTTGTGGTTAAACAAAAACAACGCATTAAATAACCTAAAAACTTGTGTAAGATCTATTTTATAGTTATATTTCGACCCTGTAATATTTAATACTCAATAATACTCTATTTTTATCATTATGGAATGTCAAAAACATAGGTGCACCATTTTTTTTCAAAAATTACAAATGTGTCGCTCACCTCACTTATAAAAAGCCAATCACACTCCTCGCCTCTGCACACCTTCAAACCATTTTGTATTTGACAATACCAGCCCATATTAAAGGAACCCAGGGCATATCGAAACCATTAATGAATTTACAACATTAAATTTTGGGTATGGATTCGTGTTAAAAACATAGAATCCACTTAACTCCTTGCCCAGATTTCTAAAACGATCATAGATAATTCAATTTATGCATGAAATATACAATTAAACGAAAGCCTAAACCTTAGCTCATTTGTTTGAATTCATTGGTGTGATTTGTTCATCTTCGATGTGTCGTGGTGGTAAGATTCCAAAATAGACATCCTCTAGATCTTCCACACATGCTCCATAATTTCAGGATCATCGATATATGTTTCTTGGGTGCTAGTGTGGGAAATCGAAGAGCTTTACGACGTCCCTATGATCACCTAGAGAATACATACTCAACCAAGAAATCAGGATCAATCCAACCATGTTATACTTCTATAATCTCTCTCTAATAACTTTACAAGATAAGAGAATAGCTTTATCTCTCTAAATTTGTGAAAATGGTGGATCTCAAATTCCAGAGGCTAAAATGTGATTTTGATCTTAGGTTATAATTTCCAAAATTTCACATTGGTCCCAGAAAAGTAATATCCTTTATTTTGGACATTTTCAAACATGTATGACCCAATAATGTTTCATAAATGACACTCAGTTGAAACTCTATTAATTGTTACGTGATAAAATATGAACTAGAAAGTGAGCCTGTAAGCTCTCCAAATAATTTAATGAACCTTGAACATCCAATGTTCATTCAAAAAATTATATTTTTATCATATTCACTTTCCTGATTAAACAATTTGTGATTACCATGATAAATAAATTCAATCGTGATTATTCTAAACTTGAATAATATAATTGAATTAGTTTTACTTGAGATTAGTTAAAATTGGACATTCACTGACCCCCACACATGGATCCCACTTTATCCAAAACTCATATTCATTATAATAGATTGAAATTATGGATACACTAAGTTTGTGACCATATAGGTTCTTATCTCAATAGTAGTGAGCCCAAACCATATACCAATAGTGGAGTCTAACAACCCATCATGGACATTAAAATGATAATAAAAAGTTAAAGCAAAGAGTAACTTCCTACGAGTAGATTCTGTGTAATATAATCTCTTCATCAATGATATCTCAATAAAGAAGGATTCACACTTATCTCATCATGCTTTTCCTTACATTATTGTTTATTGATCTATCTTTACGGTCTTACCTTCAACACCATGGACATGGATTTAATGAATGTGATACTTTCCTAACCATCCTAGCCCGAGATATCTTGTTTGAAACTCAGAAGAGACAAATATTCTATTGATCATTCAATCATTTTCATGTCACTAATAACGTACCCAACACAAACTACCTCACCACGGATTCATTGTCATGGCTCTGTCCTTGCATCAAAGTATGAATCTAAATTACATACATTGATAATGATCTCATGTTAGGACACCATTATAGATGTCCATAGATAGAAACAACAAACGACATCTAAAAAATGTGGTGTTTTTATTAGTGGGTATGTCCTCAATATCTCATCTACTAGATATCATCAAGTGTGAACATCATGAGATGAATTCTCAACTCTTTTGATCCCCTAGAACCTAATATTCACACATCATATATGTCCTGTTAGAATGATGTAACTAGAATATAGGACATTACGTTAGGATAACTATCATAGTATCTCTAGGATCTCATTATATCCTGGTATCTACTATAACCCATCAATACAACAGGTAATATAAGTAAATTACCACAAATAAAGTAGATGAAAAAGTATTTACACTATTATGGAATGATAAACACATTTATATATTACAAATAGTATACATGTAGATGGAATAAAAAGTACCACACAAGTTCAGTCTTTGGGAAAAACTTTCAACACTCACACTTGCACTAGAGACAACTGCTATCTTCTCTCAAAATGCTAGAAATCACTTGATAATGCTTCTTCTAATGAGAAATGGAACTAGTCAGGGGGTCTACCACATTGTCCTCTCTGGATACTCTTCTAATAGTGAAATCACCTCTCTGAGTAAAATCCCTCAAGAGATGAAATCTATGAAGTATATTCTTCATCCCCTAGTGAGACATGGGATCCTTAGCAAGCACCATTGTATCAGTATTATCACAATAAACTAGTATAGGGTCTGCACTTCTAGGCACAACACCAATGTCTGAGACAAATCTATGTATCCAGACTTCTTCCTTGGCTGCATCAGAAGCCTTTATATACTCAGATTCTGCTGTATAACTGGTGATCAAGGATTTATTTGAGCTTCTCCAGCTCACTACACCACAATTCAGGAAAAATATGTTGCTATAATTCTATTTCAGATAATCATGATATGTTTGGAAACTAGTATCATTGTATCCTCGCACTACTAGTTCCTCATCTCTTTTATTCACCAGGAACATATCCTTTGTATGCCTCAGGTACTTTAGTATTGTTCTGATAGCTTCCCAACACAACTATCCTGGATTATCTTGATATTTTCCCACCATTATTAAAGGAATGGAATCATAAACCCTAGTAAATAGAATGGAATAAATGTTGAACCCACTACCGAGGAATAATAGATTCTTCTCATTGTATCAATATCCTCCTATCTTTGTGGACACATTTTCTTGGAGAGATTAATACCATGTGACATAGGTTTCAACCCTCTCTTGGATTTTTCCATATTGTAACTTTTGTGTACCTTATCAATTTATGTGCTTTGAATTATCCCAAGAATATTTTGAGATCTATCATGATAGATCTTTACCCCTTGAATGTAGGCTACTTCACCCAAGTCATTCATAGAGAAGCATTCATTTAACCAAGTCTTAACTGATTGTAATACTTTCACATTGTTTCCCCATAATTAATATATCAATAGCATATAATACTTGTAAAATGATGGCATTCCCATCAAACTTTTAATAAGCACATGGATCTTTTTTATTTTTGACAAAACTAAATTCTCTTATGGCTTCATAAAAATTAACATTTCATGACTATGATGTCTACTTCAATCCATAAATGTATCTATGAATCTTTCACACTTTATTGACATTCTTTGGCCTGAATAACCCTTCGAGTTGAGTTATATAGATGTCTTCAACCAAATTCCCATTTAGAAAAGTAGTTTTTACATCCATTTTCCAAATCTCATAATCAAGAAAGTTTGTTATTGCATGAAATATTCTAATGGATTTCAGAATTGCTTCTAGTGAGATGGTTTCATCATAGTAAATTCCTAGACATTTCCTAAAACCCTTTTCCACCAGCCTTGCTATATAGGTAGTAACCTTACCATGCATGTCCAGTTTTTCTTGAATACCCATTTTAACCCAATAGGATTTACATCAGATGGAGGGTCTACCAAAATCCAAACTTTATTTTGGTACATGGAATCCATCTCATAATCCATGAAATCTTTCCATTTATCAACATTTTTCCTTATAATGCTTCCTTTTAGGTTATAGGTTCATCATCCTCAAGGAGTAATGTGTCACCTAACTCAGTGACAAGAAAACCATAACGCTATAATTCTCTAATGTAACATCCCAGGTAAATAAAGAATATTACTTTTTCATATTTATTAATATTTTTGAAATAAAATATTAATATTATTTTAAAGGGAACGTCATTCTCAATGGCGTACCCAATACACAACAACGAGTTTCTATGAAATCATACGTTGCACTCTAATAATAAAATAATATTATATTAAATGGTATTTAATGCATAGTCGTTGTATTGGTGGGAATGAATATAAATAACTAAAATATGATTATATATGTTTGTTAAATGTTTTTACATTTATCTAATAAAAGATAAAGTCTTAAAATAAGAAAAGAATTCAATTTTAAGCATAAATACTCTAAAATTCACTAAAAGGTCGATTTATCGCCTAATGATGGTGAACCCTATTTAATATAGTTTTGTTCACTCTTATACATTCTATTGGACAAAATAAAATTATTCTTTATAATCATGACATCAAAATTTACTTTGTGTAATTTTTTTGTATTTTTCCGATGAAGATCATTTTTTTAATGAATGGTGAAAAATGTTGTATTTTAATTCTAAACAACTTTTTAATCTAATTTATTTATATGATAATATTATGTTTTGAATTGGTTTTAAAGTCCAATTATACTATATTTTTACCATTTAATCCAATAGTGGTCATTGGAATTAATTTCACTTTGAAATTGGACTTAAACTAGTGTCAATCTTTTGATATATATTGTTTCATAAAAACACGCTATTTGTTCTAACAACGGGAATTAATTATTAAATTAATTAATGCAACTTATATGTTTTGAATTTTTTAAAATATACATCATTTTTTAATTTGGAATATCAAATATAGCTTAGGGTGAATTTTTGGTATTTTTCTGAAAAACATCAATTTTTGATGAATAGTGAAACCACTAAGTGGTAGTTCAAAAAACTGATTTTTCATTTAAATGAAACTTTACCTCTTCTGTGATTTGAATTTAAAAAATCCGACATACATGGTTTTCATTAGGATGTAAAATGTGGTTCAATAGGATTAAAATAATTTGTTGGTGGAAAGTAACTTTTATGTTTTATTAATTGTGATTAAAGGTAATTAGTGTAATTTAAGGTAAAGATAATGTTATAATAATATGAAATGACCTTGACACATGTCTTACACTTATTGAATAATTCATGGACGACCAATACAATCCACAGGTCAACTTGGGGACATCATGGAGTCACTTTGGTAGGAAAATGACATTAATAACTTTTTATTTAAAGTTAAAATTAAAATGTCACAAACATGTATTGTTTTACTAAAACAATTTTTACATGGGGTTATAAAAGTCATATTTTTTACTATAAATATTCATTATAAATATAAAAAGATTTCCTACATCATGATATTTTTTTTATAATTTTTAAAAATTAAATAAATTTATTTATTTATAACACCGTGATGATGCAGTGATTACCTCATAAATGAACGATTTAAATAAAATGAGTAGATAGGGTAAAATATAAGTCTTAAACCTGTAAACAACCTATTGGAAGGGTGAATTTATAAACCTTATCACCTTATCCTCGAAATATATCCTTTTGGGACCTTTAAAATCCGAAAAGCATTTTATAATAAAGTAATATTTTATAACTTTCCAAGAGTTCCCCTCCTCTTCTCTTATAAAAGGCCCCCGCCTATACCACCTTACCAACACCTCTCAAGCCTTTGGATCGGCCAACCCCTGCCCATTTCATCTCTCTACATCCCTATCTTCAACACTAAATCCTCACATTTGGCAGAAATATCTTCAAGAAACCTTTTTGGTTCAAACCAAATGGAGTTACCCGATTTAAAGGTAATGTCTTCTCTTATGTTCTTTTGTTTTATTTTGCTTCTCCAACCCCCTAAACTCTTTTTATTCCTTTATTTTGTAACAACACAAGTATACTCAATATAATAGGATGTTTCTATAAGAATTATTCAAGCTACACATACACACACATCCGTATAATGGTTAAAGAACATACTGTTTTTGTGGATGGCGAATTACTGCCTCACGAAACGATGATTGTTCAATATTCTTTTAACACCTTTAAAGGTAGCCATTATGATGTCACTATATTTTATATATGATATATATGGTATTTAGTTTTTCTATATTATTCTTTATGTTATATTTAAAACATACATGTATTCATCGCATGTTTTGCAAATGCGATAATTTCATATGAGAAAGTGTAGACTACCGCCCCCTCAAGTGATGTGACTCGTTCATGCAATACATGGAATGTATAAAGAGTGAAATTAATGAACTTATGTGACCTATATAACATATATATTATATTGGAATTATAATATATATATATATATATATATATATCGATTATTTTTAATTCCATTAATATGACATAGAAATGAAAGTAGCATTCATGCGTACGTACGGCCTACCGTCTCCATGAACGGTGCATTTCATTTCTTTTTATCTCCAAGTGTTATGTAATAGTATAAAATGAATATTTACTGGATATATATGATATTTAAATCATTAATACTATTCTGTAGATGATGTACTTATAACTATAGGGAAAATTCTTTTCAAACAAATTCATTTTTCACTCATGTACCAAACATCGACAAAAACATCTGATATGAACTCAGATAATTAACTAATTATTATAACACTATAATATGTGATATGAATTAAATAATAAACTTTTAAGGAGGTCCTTAATAAATTATAAATTTAATTTTTTTTATTATTCGGTAATATAAAGGAACGAACAAGACAAGTCGGACTTGAGGTAAAGGATCCAACCTCTCTCTTTCTTTTTAAGTACTCTCTTTTATGTCACTTCTTTTATGATCTCTTTATTATGTTGGGGGATGTTATTACATATTCCTATTAATGTAATTTTTATTTTTATATGATGAGAGACCCTAATTGATATCTTCAATCCATTTTTGGAAGTTTTAAGTGGCGCCGTTAGGCTGCCGAATTTTCGTAAGGGGATATGTTATCCCACATTATATTTCCGTGAGATTCATGTTATATTTGTCACTATTTCCTTTGAGTGGTGTATGTACTGCCCATTATTCTAATCTTTGTGTAATATAATTTCATTTATGAGTATTTACATCAATGATGTATATTCCTTCTTTCATGGGGTGTACGTTTTAAAAGTTACCCAAGTCGGTAAAGGAACCTTTCACCCTCCTAATTTTAAAAGACATGTTTTTGTTTTGTCTTTTAAATTACATCCTCTTATGTTGGGATATTTTCTTATATATCCTTATTGATGTAAATTTTATGTCCAAGTGATGCGAACCCTTTATCCCTCTCATCAACTCCTTTTTTAAAATTTGATGTGACGCCGTTAGGCTATCAAATTTTTACAAGGGAACTTCTTAACCCAATTTCAATTCTTTGGGTTAAACCTCTACTTCTTGATTTTGTCGTGCTATGAATATGTGTGGATTACATCTGATTGTTTTAAACAGATTATACACTTATATTTGGTGTATTTATATATGTCGCACATAATTATTTCATTTCTTTATCCTTGATCTAATGGCATGATCCTTGATTGGGATTACATCTCAATTTCTTCTCATTGAGACATTTCTTAGTGATATGCACTTTTATTATATTATAAAGTGTATATACAGCCCCCTTTGACATTACATATCTATATTATGTCTATACTAAAGTCATTTAAATGTTTTTAAAATGGTCTACCTTCTTGTGGCTTATAATTTAAATGTTCAAAATGGAAAACGACTCTTTTATTAAAACATTGTTTTAAATGGTTTTAAAGATTTATTCTTTTAAACATTTATCATCCATGTCCATGTTTTTAAAATGGTTTTAAGGATTTATTTATAGGTACATGAATTTTTTAAAACCATTTCAAAAGTTTCGATGTGGTATGGGACACTTCGATTCTAAAATCTCTTTTAAATGTCTTCTGTTAATATGTTTAACATAAAAACGGATTTTTCTCTCATAGAGTTTTAATGATTTTATTAGATGTTTTTATTTATGATAATATCAGGATGAGATCTCTTGTGATTGAACTGTGGAAGTGTTATGTTTCTTTTATGCATATTTTATGTGTTATGACTTTGTTATGGTTCTTGAGCAGTGTTTATGAAATTTGGGGGTTCTGTGATAAACTAAGGGCGGGTGAGCCCGATATAGCTCTCCAATGCATTGGGTAATGCGAAGCAGTTAAACTCTGAGGTTTATCTGAAGAGATTTAGGGAAGATACTGTTATGGGTATTCCAAATGTAACCATGAGGGTTACTCTCTATATAATAATGTTATTAATTCCTCAAGTAAACTTTATGTCATATGATTTCTATGAGTTATTCCTAAATCTTATGATTTAAGGAGGTATGTTAAAGAGATTATGTTTTATGAGAAAAGTACAATTTCATTGATTCTTATGTATACAAGGACTGATGTTTTCTTTCCATTTTTTTATAACCCTTACTGAGCTTTTTATGCTCATCCCATGTTTTTTTGAAATGTTTTACATAGGACTTAAAAGTGAATATGGTCAAGGATGGGATCAAGGAAAGACATTCTATCTAGAACATGGAACTAGAGATGTTTATTTTTAAGATTTTTTTATTTTATGGAAACTATGTAGAAGTGTCTACTTTGTGATCTTGTGAGACGTAATAGTTATGTCCTAATTCTCTAAAACTCTAAACCTGAAAAGATCGTCAATGTGAATTATTCATTTAATTCAAGATTTTGTAATGTTTTAAGGCTGAGTCCTTATATCTAACCTCCCACGTAGAACTACACAATATTTGTGTCTCAGGACCAACTTCTTCTTCCACTTTATCTTGTGAAGATTGTGCTCATACCAACTCTTATAAATTTAGAGCATTAACTTCATCGAAGACAATATTTCTCCAACTATATCCATTAAAATTGTGTTCCATTTCTAGAAATGTTGTTTGTTTTTCCATAATCACTTTTCTATCTAAAGGTTTATATAGGTAATATCATTTGGTGTTTTTATGATAACATATAAAGACGCAATTTGTGCTTAGAGATGCAAATTTTTTACTAGGTATAGTCTTGAAAAAATCATTGCAACCCCATATATGTATGTGTGGAAGACTTGGTTTCTTTCCATACCATAACTTATATAGAATCTCATCTACAGCTTTAGTTGGTACTCGGTTAAGTGTATATGATGTTGTCTGCAAAGAATCTCCCCAAAAGGATAATGGAAGAGTTTCATGACTCATCATTGATCTTCCCATGTTGAGAAAGTTCTTATTCCTATATTCAATAACATTATTCCATTGTGGTGTATAATGAAGAGTGAGTTGAGATACTATCACACACTCCATCAAATGATCAATGAAATCTTGGTTGAGATATTATCCACCTCGGTATGAGCGGAGTGATTTTATCTTCTTACCTAGTGGTTTTTCTACTTCATGTTGGTATTCCTTAAATATCCAAAAGGAATCATACTTATACCACATTAAGTGGATATAGAAATACCTACTGCAGTCACCGGTAAAATTAATGAAGTAAAAAATCAACCCCTTTCCTCTATTGGAAATGAACCATATACATCGGTATTTATTAATTTTAGTAATGCATTGGCTATTTATCCCTTCCCTAAGAAAGAGGATTTGGTCATTTTTCATTGTAAACAAGCTTGACATTCATCCATGGGATTTTACTAAACCAACTCTAAATACCCTTCTTGATGTAATCTTTGTAATCACTTCTCATCTACAAGACCTTGCCTAAAGTGTCATAGGCAGGTGAGATATGAGTCTTACTATTTTTTTCATTGATTTTCATTATCAGGTTTCCTAGTTCAAGTATATATAAACCATTATTAATATGTTCCATACCATAACATATGTTATCCTTATAAAAAGACAACATTTATTTACGAACTTAAAATAAAATCCCATAGTGTACAAACATGACACATAGATTATGTTTCTGGTTGTAGAAGATACATAATAACAATTATTTGAAACTAGAACTAACCCACATGGAAATGTAAGGTGATAATCTCCCACAACCAAGGCTTCCAGACTTCCACCTTCTGCAGCTCAGAGATATACTTAACCGTCTTCAATCTTCTTAAACATACTTGGTTCCTATATATGAATAAAAATTTGTGAGACATAATCCATGTCCAATACCAAACTTGTAGATAATGATATATTGCATTCAATGAAAAATATACCAAAAGTAGAAGCATCCACTTGCTTCTTCTTCCCAGTTTTTCAATTTTTCTTCCAGTGGCCTTTCTTGCCACATCCAAAGCTACTATACTCCTTTTCATTTCACTACCTCTATATCATTGGCTTCTTTTTAGGATGTTGTGTTGGGTTTTCATCCTTTACTTGGCATTAGACCCCCATTCCTTGCCCTTATTTCTTTTTTTCACCATAAGGACAGATGAATTGGTATTTTTTTATATCATTTTCATTATGGAAAACTAAAACCAAATGTTTTAGGAGTGAATTTTTCATATCATTCATGTTATAATTGACAATGATAGTTGAGAATCTTAGTGGTAAAGTGCCACGAATGAGATCTACTATTAGCTCTTGGTTCACTTTGAACCCAAGAGCGTCAAGCCTCTCAATTTACCTGATCATCTTGAGTATATGAGGACTGGCTTGGGTCCCTTCTGCTAGCTTGCACCAATAAAGGGCACTTGAGATCTCATACCTTTCATATCCTTCCCTCTCCTGATATAATTCATAGCGATGTGAAATCATCTTATAGGAATCTTATTCCTCATGAGTTTTCTATAACTAGTTGTACATGGATGAAAACATGATGTACTAAATATCAAGTGCTTCCTCTACATGATTTTTCTGTGAATCTTTTTTTCCATACTTGATCCCTAAGGAGGATCAGTAGGAACTGAGGATTAAAACACATATAACTACCTTTCCTTGTGTAGTACTATAAACAAGCGCATGTTCCACTCCTATAAGTTATTTCTGGTCTGGATATTTTATTTATCCAGAATTGATCGTAGTGATAAAGTATTGGTGTTGTTGGTGATTTCTATTTTAAATCTAAATCTATTGAACATTAGTAGTCAGTACATTACATTGATTTCTATTTAATAATTTTATTAATTATTATTATTTCTTATAAATGTCTCCCACTATTTTATCAAACCTCAATAACCCTCACAATTAGATTCAGAATAAATTGTCACTTGAGTAATATAGTGGCATGGATACTTGAAACCTCCTTCTTCGTCTACAATCTAGGGTTACACAACTACTCTAAGGGTTTTAAGGTAGGCACTAGGTTGGTCAACTAATTAAATCATTGGTTCCTTCTTATGTTGAGTAAAGTTCCATCTTATTGGAATCAAAAAAGTAGTTATTCAACCCTTTGACTCTAAAGTGATATAAAGTTAGCTATGAATAATCCTCGACTACTCACTTAAGATAAGTTGACTCAATTATCCCGTGAAAACACCTCAGTAGTAAGAGTCAGGCTCAACTATGGTTTAAGGGCACCCCAAACACCTGGTTTTGTTCAAATGTGAGTAATGGAATGCATTAAGACTTAATATTGTGTTTGAAGGATTTGGTAATTTTAAATCGGTGAATAAAATCCTTTTCAATTTAACATACATGTTCTATGTGATCTCGCTCACAAAATAAACATGATTTTAAATAAAAAAAATCACTACATATGTTCATTTTATCTTTTCATTCCTTTTTATTGTTATACTATCTGATCGTGCATAATAAATACACATTAAAAAAAAGAATAAACCGTACATATGATAAATTAAATAAATAATGACATGATCATGAGTCATTAACTATTCATTATTCCATCGAGTCAATAATGGATTAACCGAGACCCTAGGGAAATTCTTTAAGTCAATACCTGAGTGGAATTGCAGTACCCATAACTCCCTTACACTCCACTTGCATGGTCTATGCCGACTCTCGAATTGAATCACATCACCACAAACTTCTCTAATTTTTATAATTTATACTCACATGCAGGTGAGGGTAATAGGGGATTCCAAATTACATTTTTAGTACTTAAATGTGGACACACGGAGCCTTATACAAATTAAATATGGATGAAAGATGTGAAGATCATCAAAATAAAATAATTTTTATTTTTTATAAAAATTAAATGTAGTAATTAAATTAAATAAATAATAAACCAAACATGCATGGGTTGGTCTCGACTCATGATCAGTCAACATGTAATTATATTACATAAGGAAAAATTAAATTTTCTAAAATTCAACTCAATAGTATTATTAATGAGCTAACTTGCATTAAAATAATTTAATTAATTACCAGTACATCCCACACCACCTAAAATAATTTTATTAAATCCCAAAGAATTAAATTTTACTTATGAAATTCTATTCATAATTTTTCGGGTCAACATGGACCTAAAGTAGATCCCTGAAAATTAATATAGAACTAGTAATGGGTTAAAAGGGTCAGGTCGGTCCAACCCAAACTAAATTTGTTTAACCCAATATGGGTATCCATTTAAATGACATATTATATATATAATATAAAATTATAACAAGATTCCAATAGAATAATTTTTTCCTTATATATATATATAATCAAGCTTCCATGGGATGCTTTGAATAAGCTTACAAGGGAATATTTGTATTTTTATATAAAGAATATTCCATGAGATGGATGAAAATATCTTCCATGGAAATGTATTTCCATTTAATTAAAAAATATTCCACGAGATTCATTAAACTAGATTCTAGGGGAGTTTTTTTATTTTTTAATTAAATAAGCTTCGATGAGAATCTTGAAACTAGTATCCCTGGGAAGATTTGTCCTTTTAATTAAAAAATCTTCTATGAGAAGATTTAAACTAGATTCCATGGGTATCATTGTATTTTTAATTAAAGAATCTTATATGAGAAGCTTAAAACTAGATTCCAAGGTATGATTTATCCTTTTAATTAAAAAAATTCCATATGAATCATTATACTGGCTTCCATGGGATTATTTATCCATTTAATTAAATAGGATTCCATGGAAATATCGTATTGGAAATGAATTGTTCCAATCGGCTTCCAATATATTTGGTTACCACATAACATTATTACATCATTCTCTGGCTAAATATCTTCCATAATGATAGACATTAAAAGAATCAAAAAATTATAACTTTAATTTTTGTTGCAACCTTCAGAAAACACTCATCTATCTTCGATCAACCATATCATTTCGATAAGAACTCATATTGATGTTCTATCAATTGTGTTGGGACTATATCAAAACCCTCTTTTCTAATCATAGAAAATTTAATTGAAATTTCAATGTTTTAAAGATAAATAATTACATGTTCCCTCTGATACTAATTAAAGGAACCCATGGCGCAATAGAAGTTTTAAAGAACGTACAACTTAAAAAATTGGAATAAATTCATGGTAAAACAACTAATCAACATAAATCTCATCCTGGATTTCTAAAATGATCACATTTAATTCAATTTATTCATGAAAAATACAACCAAATGAAATATTAAACTGAACCTCGATCGTTTGAAGTTGTCGTTTTGATTCACTCGTCATCGATGTATTGTGGGGGTAAGATTACCAACAAGAAATCCTCTTGATCATCCACACATGATCCAAAATTCCAGGATCATTGAAATACATTTCTTGGGTGCTATCATGGGAAATCTAAGAGCTTTACGACTTCCCAATGATCACCTAATGAATGCAGACTCTATCGAGAAAGTGGGATCGATCCGACCTTCTTCTGCTTCCAGAATCGCTCTCTATGAACAAGAGAGGAGATGAGAAGATATTTTATCTCTCTAAATTCATGTAAATTGTGTATCACAAATTCAAGATGCTAAAATGTGTTTTTATACTTAGGATATATTTTCCAAAATTGAAAATTTTTCCCTGGAAAGTAATAACCTTCATTTTAGAACTTTTCAAACATGTATGACTTAATAACTTGTCCTAAAATTTACAACTATTTTATCACTCACTTGTAATACTAAAAAATTTAATGTGATTAAATTTGAACCATTAAATTGGCATGTAATCTCTCCATATAATTTAACAAACCTTGAACATCAAATGTTCATTCGAAAAATTATATTTTTCAAATATTCACTTTCATGCTCAAAATTTTTTTAATACCATGAGAAATAAATTCCATAATAATTTTTCTAAACATGAATAAAATAGCTGAATTAATTTTAATTACGATTAGTTAAACTCAGACGTTCACTAACCCCCACACACGGGGCCCACATCATCCTAAAATCATATTTATTAGAATAGGTGGAACTTGTTGATACACTTAGTGTGTGACCCTCTAGGCCCTTATCTCAATATCAGTGAGTGAAACCCACAGACCAAGAATAGAGTCTAGCAACCCATCATGGCTCCTAAAGATATAAGGAAAAGTCAAAGTAACCACTAACTTCTTACAAACATAGTTTTTGTAATATAATCTCTTCATCAATGATATCATAATAAAGCAGGTTTTACACTTGTGTCGTCATCCTTTTCCTTGCATTATTGTTTTTCGATATATCCAAATGGTTATACCATCATCTACCATGGCCCTAAATTTAATTAAGGTGCTTCTATTATAATCAACCAGGCCAGAGATATCTCTTTCTAAACTCAGAAGTGATAAATCCTTTCTTGATCATTCAATCAATGTCATGTCTCCAATAACGTACCCAACACAAACTAATTCACCATGATTTCATTTCCATGATTTTATCCTTTCATAAAAGTTTTCCATTAAATGACATACAATGATAATGATCTCATCTTAGGATAAAATTACCCATGTCTATAGATAGGAAAAACAAATGACACCTAAAACATGTGGTCTTCCAATTAGCGGGTATGTCCTCATGATCTCAACGGGTATAATCAATTGAGTACTTTTTGAGAAAAATTCTCAATGATTATGATCCCCTATCACTTGATAGTCATGCATCATCTATGTCCTGTTTGAATGATGTAATTGGACCATATGACATTACTTTAATATTACTATCATATTATACCTAGGTTCTCATTATAACCTGTGATATTCTGTAACCCTTCGATACAATATGTAATCTAAAGACATTTCCATAAACAAATTATCTACACTATTATGGAAAGATAAACACGTTTATATATAACATATAGTATACATGTAGTGGTAATCAAAATTAAAACACAATTTGGGTATAGGGAACCCACTTTCAACACATATCACTTCCAAAATTCCCTCTTATAATCCTATAATCCTTATTTTGGGAATAAATATAATATTCTTAATTTATATATACCTATTGGGTACACATAATTAAGAATTATTCATGTTTTATTCAACAATGCAGTGGGTTTTGGTTTATTTTCCCAGGAAATAAAAAATTTGGACTCAAAGGAAGAAATGTTGAGAAATTTAATAAAATAGGGTTTAAACATCATGTATATAATACATGGAATGTATCCCGCATTTATAGAATCCCTTTCGACCAAAAGCCAGCCTGTGAAGACATTACATGACATGAAGATGGTGCATAATGTGTATATTCATTAAATGACATGAAAATTTAAAAATTGGAATCCTTATGAAAGTAACTCTCATACACGATGTGTAGATTTTACATGATGTGAAAAGATATAGAGGCTACCTAGTCAAAGATACCAAAATATTTTTAGGAAGATATTTTGGATCTCAAATGCATGACATGTAGATAGATTACATAATGTGCAATTTTTTGGACAAAGCTATAAAATTTAGTACATGACATAAAGGTTTTAATCCTCTAGTACTTTTCAACAAATTAATTTTATAGAGGCTTCTTTGTGTAAAAGATCCTCACGCCTATGCATTATATTGAGTTTTTTCTCTTAGTTTCTTTTTTTTTCTTTTCCAAACTATATTAAATTCACTACTTTGCTTGTTTTGTTAAATCCATTCATGTTTTGTGTTGTTCATCTTTTGTTCTTAGATAATTTAACTTCTTTTAATGTTTTGATGCCCATTTATGTTCGTTGTAGTGGATAATCAAGAGGAGGGTGAATTGAGTTCCAATTAAAATTTTGGTTAAAATATTTATTTTGAAAATCCACCAATTCAAAACAGCCCAGTCAATTTAAGCAGTAGAGATATAAATGTTTAATTGCTCAAATAGTTTTTCTAAGGTTTATTAGTCCTCAGTGTAATCTATGTAATCACTAATTCAACTTTTGAAACAGTTTTATTAAATTAAGTACACATACACACTAACCAAAACTAACTATCAGAGTGAATGTAAAAATAGTTTTCTATCTTTGAAAAATATAAGCAACCAATAAAATAAAATAGATTACTTGATGATTAGCACAACAGTGTAAACAAGAGGATCAGTCTCAAGTCGAGACCTAATCCACACCACTTGGTTATCACCTTCCACCAAGAAGTTTATATAAATAAACTTTATACACAGCCTGTATTGGGCTTTATAATATTTTTTACAGACATTCCAGGTTATACAACTTCTACCACAGTTCTACATGTGAAAAAAAGAAACCAAGCCACATAAGGCTTCTTCCACAGTTTTTCATGGGAAACAAGAGTTGAGAGAGTGTTGAGTGGGTATTTTCTGTATCCCCCAGTTAAATCATAGGATACATTGTTTGTGTAACAAACACACACAGCTTAGAAATGTAAAATAAGGAAAACAGTAGAGATAATGAAATTTGAGTTGAGTTTAGAATACTCTAGGTGTTTCAAGATCTTCTCTGGACTTCTTAGAGTTTTGGAAATGATGAATTTTTTCTTCTCTGCAAGTTTCCTCTAGAAACAATGTCACAACTTTTAGGTACTGGATTCATGGAACTGAGATGTTCTACTTCTTGGTACAGAGGTTCCTTGAACCACAATATTACAACCTTGAATATGTTCTTCAAAAAGATCTTAATGAAGCTCTGGGATTTTCATAGTAAGCTCTAGAGCTTTCTTCTTGTTCTTTTTCACTGTCAGATATAGCCTATGTTTTTCTTCTTACGCTTACTACATATTCTTTTAGCTCGACCTCCCTTTTTAATTCCTCAGAGCCGACAAGGGGAATGATCGAACCATGTGAGGTCTTCCTCATACTTTGTAAGGTTTCCAGATATTGTCTCCTGAAATATCTTTAATAAACATTAATTAATTTTAGATGCATTAAATAGATCAAATATGACTGTTACGATAATATTAAGAAGAATTTATAAAGTACAGAATATGTTATCAGTAGACTCATAATAGTAGCTTGTCCATCGGTAGCATCTTCAGCAGCAATCTTAATCAGTAGTAGACTTGTCTAGCGGTATAATTCACCAATGGTAGACTTTTCTAATGGTTGTATTGTCCAGTGGTAGACTTTTCCAATAGTAGGCTTGTCCAACGTTAGACTTGTCCAACGGTAGACTTTTCCAACGGTAGGCTTGTCCACCGGTAAACTTGTCCAGCGGTAGACTTCACCAACAGTAGATTTGTCCAACAGTAGGTTTTTCCAGTGGTAGACTTGTCCAGTGAGATCTTCAATGGTAAACTACTTAACATTAGACTTCCAGTAATAAGTCTAACAGTGGAATTCTAATAGAAACTCTTTGTAACAACAACCTTATCACAACAGTGACCTATCACATTGACATAGCATCTGTATGCTTCGGAAAGTACTCCAACAGTAGGCTTTACAACAGTGACCCTGTACTAGTGACTTCCAACAATAACATTATAAATTTATCTCTTATAACGGTAACCTTCAACAGTAAGGTCTTCAATGGTGAACTTTTCACCAATGAATTCAACCGGTAAGGTTCAGTTGTAGGTTTTTCAACGGTGACCATGATAGTGGCCTAAAACAGTGACCTCTTACTAGTAACCTTCAACAGCGACCTTTGACTTAGAGACTTTTTATACTGTAAACTGATTTTAGAAAAGTCATGATATTAAGATATATTGAAATATATTGTCAAATAAATAACCCATTATAGAATTGAACAAGATTTGGGATTATCAAAATAGGTGAGTCTAACAATCTCCCTCTTTTTGATAATCACAATTTATGCCATTAAACTTTTGAATAATTATAAAATTATCAGAGATAATGAAAATCAGAGGTAAGATAATAAAATAAATAGGTGTTACAGATAATCCTATCACACATGTAGTAGTAGATATTAATGTGATATGGATATTGAAATACTTATGTTGTATTTTCTCCCCCTTTGTGATTCATAAAAAGAAATACAATAAGAGACAAAAGAGAAGATTTGTATTAATGAGATATCATTACATGATTCCAAGAGAATTAAATAATCACTATAAAAAGACACAACCACACTCAATCCACATCAGAAATAGGTAATGACTCTTTCCCTTTGGAAGAGGAAGATGGAGGTTCTGCAGTTGGAGGTGGAGGTCGAGGCTGAGGGATAGCATCAATGATGGTAAGAGAAGATACCAAAGAATCTCCAATGTATCTGGAGGGAGTGACTCTCTGAGGAATCATTAGAGTGAAGCTTATGATGACTTGAGCAGGAGACATAATAGGAGCAGCACTGGCTGAGGATGAGGCAGTGGAGGTAGAAGGTAAAACTGGTGGAACAACGATGGGTGTATAGTCCCCATGGAGGAAGGGTAATAGAAGATTCCTGAAGATCGTGATGATGTTTCCACCTCTCTATGGCTGAAATAAAGTAATTCATATTCTCCATAAATTTATCCAGTGCAGGAGTCAATTGTCCCAGTCTGCTGACCTGATATTTAAAATCTCGGGTAACAGGAGGAATCCTCAGGTTTTCCAAGAGAAACTTAAATTGCCCATCCATTTGATGCTTGGTATAAACCCTTTTGTTGTAGTAATCAATCTATTACTTAATTCTCTTCTGGTCTTGGGAATCTTCCCTCAAATAATTTCCTGCAAGGGTATGAATTTCCCTTGTAATAGAGATGAACTGAGAGTCTGAGGTACCAGCACCAGAGATCTTTTCCACTTCTTCTCTTACAATTGATCTAAAATCTTCAATGTCAACTAGAGGAGAGGCTGATGATGAAGTATAAGCACTCAAATGTGCTAGATAGAAAGCTATTGTCTCCTTAGAGGATTTAGTTAGGCTACTGATCAACCTATTCACATCATCATCTTAGCTCTGCACATGGGATTTAATGGACTTCTTAAAGGCCTCAAAAACTGTAACCATCTGTTGCACTACAACTCTGACATATTGAATATACTTCTCCACCTGATCCCTAGAGGTCAGAAAAGAATTCAAGCTCACCACTGATTGTTTCAGAAGCTTCACAGACTCTGATAACTCACTCATTGGACTCTGACACTTCTTTACTTCTTGAAGCAGATTAGAGTGAATACTAGAGTGTATTTTGGCAAACTCAGATGTCGAATGCTCATGAACTAGAGCAACGGCCTTGTCTATCTTAGAGGACCTATCCTTAGACATTCTCTGCAGGTCATATTTCAAGGATTCAAGGTCTACCTTTCTGACATATTCTTGAGGGAACTAGTTTTCTGGAGGTACCAAAATGAGGTTTGGCACTGAAGGTCTTATGTTGGTCTATTCATCTTATGAGTCATCATAGTCTAGATCTAACACCATAAAACTAGGGTCCTCATCCCACCCCACAATTTCATGCACAATAGATACTAATCATTGGGAAAAAGTATTCTCCCACTCACATGGAGCTACCTCCTAGACAACTACATCAACCTCTTCCAGTCTTTCCCCTTCAGCTATTGATCTTACTTGATCAACTGACTCATCGGTAGAGTGATCCAATGCCTCTACTGAATCATCCACAATCTCTATTGCATCAGTAGCATACAAAACTTCTTCTTTTGGATCACTTACTTCCCTTTCTTTAGTCCCTATTAGAGGACTTAGATTGAGATCCTCCTTTTAACTATCATCTGTGGTTGTCCCATATCCCTCATGGTCAGAATAACCAGATTTAGAAACTTCTTCCTCTTCTGAGGTATCTCTAACAGTAATATGAGCCTCATCAAGATCTTCTTCACTGGTTTCTTCATCCTCATCATCCGTTAGGATAGATTATCTCCTTGGTAACTCTCTTAGGGGGCTGGCCTATCCAAAATCTACCATTCCTACTAGAGGACTGGCGTGTAGATTCGGATCACTCCAATCATATATAGGAGTACCCTCTTTCTCAGGTTCCACATCCTCCTATACTTCTTCATCAAAATATACAGGTTCTTCCTCATCAGGATTCAGTCATGGATGCCTCTTATTCTTTGGCCTAGAAGAATTATTTACAGGTTCAAACTTATCTTAAATCTTCCCTTCATCATTTACCCATTCTATTCTCTAGGGATTCCAGATGATCTTCACGAACATGTAGATTGTCTTGGAGAAAAAAATTTGTTCTTGGCTATAATTGTTTCCACTTTATCTCCAACAATTCCCTTAAACTTCAAAATCCCAGAAATTAGTTTGGCATAAAATAGAGCATTTGATTTAGAGCTTGGCTTAGTCATGTCTTCCAACTGAGCCATCAATAACCTAAAAAGGTTGATCTTATGTAATGATACTTCAAAATAGAAATTTCCCCTCTCCTGGGACTTATCACATGTTGGATAAACTTGAACATAAGTCTTTCCTCTCCATTCATTTCAACGGAAATAATCTTCCTTGAGGTCCCATTTCCTGTCAGCTCTTCCAATGCTTTCATATACCCAAAAATCTCACTGTCTGGATGAATCAATCCAGGGTAGTAGTCACATATACCCTCATGAGGTACCCTTAGACATTCATCCCACTCATCAGATGAAAATATTACCTCAGTTCCATTTACTCTTGACACCAGTCAGTTCTCGTCATCTGACTTCTCAAATTTTAGATAGTCCTAAAATTATTTTACTATCCTCGGGTAATACGGTCCATTATTGTTTGAAAAAAACTCCACCCAGCCTTGAGTCTCTAGTGCCTCCATCACTAAGGATTTTCTCTAGAGAAAACAATCTACACTTAACT
The DNA here is from genome assembly GCA_963277665.1 of Viscum album. Lineage (NCBI taxonomy): Eukaryota > Viridiplantae > Streptophyta > Magnoliopsida > Santalales > Viscaceae > Viscum > Viscum album. The sequence continues at coordinate 436,487,609 of OY728155.1, read as the reverse complement.
CCTTTTCAGCCACAATCGTTCTCTTTGACAGATGCGGGTTAACAGGCTCTGTTGGTATATTACTGCCACCACTATACTCGGCACGAGGTCTCTTAGGACTTGGTGCATCTCCATCATCGGTCGAAGGTCACTTGACTCTTTCCATTGAGGTTCAAAATGGTTTAAGGGTTCAAAAAAAGTTAGGGTTTAAGGATTTTGGGAGAAGGGGTTCGAGAGTGAGGAAGAGAGTGGATCAAAATTTGTTTGTGATCTAATTTTATAATTTTGGGATAAAAAAAAACAAATCATGAAAAATGATACTTACAAAACAGTTCAGATTCCCGCATAAAATACAAATTAATTGCAAAGTCCAACAGTGAGGTACCTAACAGTCAGTTTCTAACAGTGAGGTTCTAACAGTGAGGTGCAACAGTTAGGTCTAATAGGGAGGTTCTAACAGTGAGGTCTAATAGTGAGGTATAACAGTGAGGTATAATAGTGATCCCTAACAGTGAGCACTAATAGTGAGCTCTAACACTGAGGTCTCACACTGAGGTTCTAAAAGTGTGGTATAATAGTGAGGTCTAACAGTGAGGTCTAATAGTGAGATATAACAGTGAGGTCTAATAGTGCGGTTATAACAGTGAGGTCTAACAGTGAGGTGCAACGGTGAGGTTCTAATGACGAGGTTCAACAGTGAGGTTCCCTATATGGAAATTAATCATCCGCATCTCATGTTGGATGTAGTTTAACCTCTCAAAATTCAAGGGCTTTGTGAATATTGGCCAATTGAGGTTCAGTTCCAATGAATTCAAGAGTGATATCACCTTTTTTATAATGATCTCTCAAAAAGTGATGTATCACATCAATATGCTTTGTTCAAGCATGAGATAATGGATTTTTAGAAATATTAATAGCACTTGTATTATCACAATTTATTGAGACATGTTTGAATTGATATCCATAGTCTAGTAAAGTGTGTTTCATCCACAGAATTTGAGCACAACAATAACCAATAGCTATATATTCAGCTATGACAGTAGATAATGCAACAGAATTATATTTCTTACTACACCATGATACTAGTGACTTTCCTAAAAGGTAAAATGTTCCACAGGTTCTTTTTCTATCTAATTTGTAACCAACAATTTCAGCATTAGAATAACTTATCAGATCAAATGATTGTCTTCTTGGATAAAATATTTATAAGTAGGGAGTTTATTTGTGATATTTGAAAATACTTTTAATATAAGATAAATGAGATTCTTTTAGATTAGCTTGAAAGTGAGCACATATACATACACTGAAAATAATGTTAGGTCTACTAGCTGTAAGTTAGAGAAGACTCCCTATCATACCTCTGTAGTAGGTTTGATCCTCTGGTTCTCTAGCTTTATCTACATCCAACATACAAGTGGTACTCATAGCTGTATCACTACCTTTACTACCATCCAAAGAATTTTTTTTAAAAGATCTTTAATATATTTACTTTGATTTAAAACAATGCCATCTTTATTTTTAAAAATTTGAAATCCAAGGAATTATTTATGTTCTCCCATTAAACCCATTTGAAATTCATTTTGCATTATTTTTGAAAAATCAGTACACAAATAATTTTAAGAAGATCCAAAAATAATGTCATCTACATATATTTTTACTACCAAAACATCTTTGGGAATTATTTTAATGAAGAGGGTAGGATCATCTATTCCTTTGGTAAAGCTTTTTTAAATAAGAAAAGAGCTAAGCCTGTCATACCAATCTCTTGGAGGTTACTTTAAACCATATAAAGCTTTAGAAAGTTTAACAACGTGATTTGAAAATTGGAGATTTGTAAAACCATGGGGTTGTTCAATAGACACATCCTAAACTATATACCCATTTAGAAAATCACTTCTAAAATCCATTTAATAATGTTTAAAATTCAGATGAGATACATAAGGAAGTAGTATCCTAATGGCCTCTAATCTAGCTATAGGTGTAAAGGTATCCTCATAATCTATTCCTTACTTTTGACTATACCCTTGTGCAACTAACCTATCATTGTTTCTAACTATATTTCCAGACTCATCAACATTGTTCCTAAATAACCATTTAGTGCCTATTTTCAAAGTGTCCTGAGGTCTTTCAACTAGTTTCAAGACTTTGTTTCTTTCAAATTGATTCAATTCTTCTTGCATATCCATCACCCAAAATTCATCATTGATAGCATCATTAATATTTTTGGGTTCAAGCTGTGAAAGAAAAGATTGATGTTCAACCTATTTCATAGAGAAGATCTAGTCTGTGTTCCTATATTTATATCACCTACAACAGCATCTAAAGGATGATTATTGAGAGTCTTAATGCCTCTAGAAAGGGTTAAACTAGATTCCTCAAGGTTTTATGTTGGCTTAGACTCAACAGATGAGGAGTCTCGAAAATTTCCAGAACCAGTCACTTTCACAGGGGGTTCACTATTTTAATGATTAAAGTCTAGAATTGACATATCATCGTCAGATATTCAAGAGAGGTTTTGGGTTCATGTGGATCAGTCTCATCAAATTTGACATAACTGATTCTTCCACGCATTTGTTTTTATTATTGATTACTCTATACGATTTACTCAATATTAAGTAGCCTAGGAAAATTACCTCTTCACTTTTGGAATCAAATTTGTCAAGATTATCTTTATTGTTAAGGATAAATACTTTGAAACAAAAATATCTAAAGTAATTAACCTTAGGATTTCTATTGTTCTAAATCTCATAATGGGAATTATTAGGAATAGGTCGAATCAAGACTCTATTGATGGTATTACAAGCTGTATTTACATATTCAGCCCAAAAATAAATTGGTAAATCATACTCATTGAGCATTGTCCTAGAAATTTCTTTAAAGGTCCCATTTCTTCTTTCCATGACTCCATTATGTTGAGGTGTTCTAGGAGCAGAGAAATTGTGACTATAGCCATTATGTGAGCAATAAGATTCAAACTCATGATTTTCAAACTCATGACCATGATCACTTCTCAAGTTCTTTATTCTAAGTCCACTAATATTTTCTATAGACTTGGAGTATTTTATAAAATAAGAACAATATTCACTTTTTTAACCTAGAATATATACCCAAGTGTACCTAGAAAAATAATCTACATGGACATAAACATAGTTCTTCCCATTTAAACAAGAAAATCGTGATGTTCCAAACAAATCAATGTGAACCAACTCAATTGGTTGATAAGTAGAGACTACTTTCTTTGGTTTTAAAGAAACATTGTGTTGTTTTACCTTTTGAAAGGGGTTACACACTTTGTCAAGTGGGAATTCCAATTTAGGTAAGTCTCTAACTAGACCTTCTTTAGATAGTTTCCAAAGAGAGTGCACATTGAAGTGTCCTAATATTCTAGGCCATAACCATGATTCCTTAAGAAAATCATTTATGCAAGAAACATTTTTCTTGGATAAGGAATTTGAATCAATAGCATACACATTTTTATTTCTACAAGCAATGAATACTAAATTATTTTTTGAATAAAAAACCTTGCATGCATCATTTTCAAATTTGAAATTAAAACCATCATCACACAACTGAGATATGCTAAGTAAATTTTATTTTAATCAATCAACAAAGAGTTTTTTTTTGGAAATTAATATTGTATTAGGGTTACCAATCTGGCCTAAGCTGATGATTTTTCCCCTTACATTGTCAGAAAAAGTTACATGTCCTCCATCAACTTTGATTAGGCTCTAGAAGCAAGAATAATCCCCTGTCATATGTATTAAACATCCATTTCCCAAGTACTATAAGGTTTTAAAGGAAATCTTTATGAAATTTACCTGTAAAACATATTAAGCATGGGGTAACTTTGGTACCCAGATTTTCATGGGTCCAGAGAGGTAAGCAAGTAGAACCTTGGCAACCCATATTTTTTTATATATTTCCTATAATAAACAAATACATTTTGAGACATAAGTACATTGTTAGGTCCTCTGGAATATTTTCTTTCAAAAGATGGTCCATAACTAGAACTAGCAGTGAACTGTCCATATTTTGAAATAAATCTAGTTCTAATAATTCTTCTCTGTCCTGTTTGATATCCAAGACCAGTTGTGTTTTTAGGGGTAATTTGTTTTCCTAGAAACTGAGTCAAGGTCCCTCTAATAGAGGTAAACTTTTCCAAAACATTTTTTAAATTTATCATTTGATAATTTGAGTTCAGTATTTTCTTTTAATAGATGATCACATTTTTCTTTTTCAATATCCAGATTTGACTTATAATTTTCATTTAAAGAATGTTGTATTTTCAATAGTTTATATTTATCCTTGAGTTCATTAAATTTATCCTCAAGGATTCCATACTATTCAAATAGTTTATCCTTAGTCATATTTTTATCATTGTTTGATTCAATTTCATTTCTAGATTAATATGAATTGGGTATCAGGGAATTGGGTGTTACCTCATATCTTTCTGTCATGAAAAATAAGTTGGATTGATTCTTATGTTCACTATCAAAAGCATCAGATCCACTAGAGCTATCTTCTGAAGAACTCCAAGTATCTTTTATAGACTTTTTATAACCCTTTCCCTTATCTTAATATTTCTTCTTAAATTTCAGCTTGGGGAAGCCCGCCTTCACATGACCTTTTCATTTTTCACTCATAGAAGATTATTTCATTGCATTTGTCATTCCATTTTCTATCTTTCTTCCAATGATCTGTACTATCTTACTTTCCCTTATAGTTTGAATTCCTAAAGAATTTCTTTTTTCAGTAGAACTTTTTGTACCTTCTAGAAAGATGAGACATCTCATCATCACTGTCTGAATATGACTCTTCAATAGTGGAACTGTCTATAGGAACCTAAAATTTTTCTTTGTCTTTTCTCTTTGAGGTTGAAGTCTTGAATGCTACTAACTTCATCCTTGGTTCTTCATATACTTATGTATTCACCTTAAGTTCTTCTTCATACAAAATAAGTTTTCCAATTACCTCCTTTATTGGTAGTTTGCCTATGTCACAAGGTTCTCAAATAGATACAGAAGTTCCTCTCCAACTGTCAGGTAGGCATCAAAGCAATCGCATAATCTAGTCCTTGTTGTCCCCTAGTTTTCCAATAAGACTCATTGTGTTCACTATCTCATTGAACCTTAGATACATGTGAAAAATAAGTTCATCAGTCTTAATTTTAAAAATATAATATTTAATAGTGTATGTATTTAATATCATTTCTTTAAAATTAGTTGTTCCCTCATGAGAAATACCTAAATTATCCCAAATTTCCTATGTATTTTTACATGAAGATATTCTTCTGAATTCCTCATCACTTAGAGAATAGTAAAAATCATTCATTGCTTTACATTTATTATTATATGTGGATGTAGTCAACTGATACCATGTGTTTGTAGTAGTAACGCACAATATATGTTGTTCCTCAATTGTGTCCCGGATTTCAGGTCTCGTGGTCTCTTGATACATTTTCATTTTTAATTTCAATTGGGAATAGTTAATACCATTAAAGAAAGGTGGCATGTTAGTACCAGCACCCTCAAATCTAGTTTACATAGTTACATAGAATTTAAAGAACTGAAAATTTAGATATGACATAAATTTTAATATTTTTAAGATACAACTAAAATCACATGTGAAAATAATTTGAATACCTGAAAATAAAAACCTCTAATACCAAATGTTGTTCACAGTGGATACTTAAGGGGGGGGTTAACTGAGTTCCAATTAAAATTTCTGTTAAAAACATTATGATTAAAATCCCCCAATTCAAAACAGCCCAGTCAATTTTGGAAATAGAGATATAAGTGTTTAATTTCTCAACAATTTTTTCTAAGGTTGATTAGTCCTCAGTTGAATCAATGTAATCACTTACTCAACTATTGAAACAAGTTTATTAAATTAATATAAATATACACACTAACCAAAACTAACTATCATAGTGAATTTAAAAACAGTTTTCTGCCTTTGAAAAATATAAGCATCAGATAAAATAAAACAGAGTACTTAAATATTATCACAACAATGTAAACAAGAGGTTCAGTCTCAAGCTGAGACCTAATCCTCTCCACTTGGTGATCACCTGCCACCTAGCAGTTTATATAAATAAACATGATAGATAGCCTGTATCAGGATTTATAATAGTTTTTACAAACTTTCCTAGTTCTACAACCTCAACCATTGTTCTATGTGGGAAAATAAGAAACCAAGACACAAAAGGCTTCTTCTATAGTTTTTTATGGGAAACAATAGTTGAGAGAGTGTTGAGTGGGGATTTTCAGTATCCCATAGTTAAAGCATAGGAGACAGTGTGTGTGTGTGTGTAATAAACACACAAGGCTCCGAAATATAAAATAAGAAACATAGTAGAGCTAAATAAATTTGAGTTGTGTTTAGAATTATCTATGTGTTTGAAGATCAGCTCTGGAATTCTAAGAGTTGAGGAAATGAATGTTTTGTTATTCTCTGCAAGTTGCCTCCAGAAATAGAGTGTCCCGACTTTCAAGTACTGGCTTCCAGGTACTGAGATTTTCAACTTCTTGGAACAGGGGTTCCTTGAACCACAGTAATACAACCTTGAATTTGTTCTTAAAAAACATCTTCGTGATGCTCATGGATTTTCAGAGTAAGCATTTGAGTGTTCTTCTTCTTATTATTTTGTTCTGTCGGATATAGCCAAAGTTTTTCTTCTCAAGCGTACTACACATTCATTTAGGTTGGTCTCCCATTTTAATTCCACAGAGCCGACAAGGGGAATGATCTAACCATGTGAGGTCTTCCTCTTACATCGTGTGGTTTCCAGATACGGTCTCCTAAAATATCTACAATCAACATTAATTAATGTCAAATTCATTAAATAAATAAAATATTATTGTTATGATAATATTAAGAAGAATTGATAAATTAGAGAATATGTTATCAGTATACTTATAACAGTAGCCTGTCAATCGGTAGCATCTTCAGCAGAAATCTTAATCAGCAGTAGACTTGTCCAGTGGTAGACTTCGCCAAAAATAGACTTGTCCAATGGTAGGCTTGTCCAGTGGTAGACTTGTCCAACAGTAGGCTTGTCCAGTGGTATACTTGTCCAATGGTAGGCTTGTCCAATGGTAGGCTTGTCCAATAGTAGACTTGTCTAGTGGTAGACTTCACCAATGAAATATTTGTCCAACGGTAGGCTTGTCCAGCGGTAGACTTGTCCAGTGAGATTTTTCACCGTAGACTACATAATAGTAGACTTCCAATAATAAGTATTATAGTGTACTTCTAACAGAAACTCTTTGTAATGGAAACCTTTTCACTAAAGTGACATATCACATTGAATTAGCATTTGTATGCTTTGGTAAGTACTCTAACAGTGGGCTTTACAACAATGACCTTATACTGGTGACTTCCAATAGTAACGTTATAACTGTAGCTCTTATAATGGTAACCATCATCAGTAAGGTCTTCAATGGTTACCATTTCACCAATGACTTCAAGCGGTAAGGTTCTACTATAGGTTTTTCAATGGTGACCATGACAGTGGCCTAAAACAGTGACCTCTTACTAGTAACCTCCAACAGTGACCTTTGACTTAGAGACTTTTTATACTGTAAAGTGATTTTAGAAAATTCATGAGATTAAGATAGATTGAAATAGATTTTCAAATAACTAACACATTATAGAATTGAACATGATTTGGGATTATCAAAATAGCTGATTCCAACAGTTTTCAATACAGTTTTCTGTTCTTCATGGACAATTATTGATTCTTCATTATTTTTACATTGCGAGTATGTATTTGATTGGATTTTCATTTCCTTCAATTGTATAAATGTGAACTACAAATTTTCTTATTACTAGATTTCTTATTTGTCATTCATTTCCTGATTATGTGAACCGTGCTTAGTATTTATTTTCTTTTCATCAACACCACCATGTGTGGCTTATCCGCTTAGGGTTAGGGGTAGAGATTATGGGTTTTTCTATAGCTAATTAATCCATAAGTAAAAACATGCTAATGATAAAGATATTTGATTGGTTAAAAATAATTTTTCATCACATTCTCTTGCATTGCCTTGAACTTGGGGCGTGTAATTGAATAAACCTGAGCTAGTTGGAGTTGAGAAGGCTCTAACCATTAGAATGTGTTGTTTTATTTAAGAATCCAATTGTATTGCACCTGGTTTATTATATATACCTATACCAATGGATAGATATAGTATAGGTATATCCAATTGTAATGACCAAAACAAATTGGTGACCATTGCACTACTTCGCCGGATAGTCCATATGACTATTCCATGAAAGATTTAGGATTATCTTTTGTCAAGAGCAATGGAATTGAACCTAACCCCTTATAACTTATCATAATTAAATCCAAACTACCTAGTTTTTTTAAAACCCGATATTGAAGTTTGAACATGATGAATCCTTTCAAATGTTTTTTTAATGGTCGGTTTCTTACTAGTGATCCCTGTGGGTTTGATCATGCACTGACTCTTTACTATGCCCTAGTAGTAAGTGCATTTTGGGATTGAAAACTTCATATCTAATAAATTCCTATGTGAATTCAATAACCCCTATATTTGCATAAATTTTTTGTTTTGTTTCTAGGGATTACAATTTTTTGGAATTGTATTCTTCATATCGAACCTTGGATTAAATCACCCCTCTTCATTTCTTATTTTTACTTCTTTGTATTCTTACATTTTCCTCCTTCAGGTGAACATGCATCATCCCTCTCTTTATCTCAACTAGTGTATGCACCAAGGACCCTTTACTCCCTCAAGGAGACTATAAGTACAATAACTAATAATTTTTTATCCTGATATCATTATAAAAATTGTTTCATGTTACCTCTTCACAATTACTGAGTGAAATGATCTTTTACTCAGCAATTCCATCAAAACCCCCAACATGCACCACCAGACTATCATGGTGAGCGACCAGTGTTACAGGACTACACCATAATGAACTATGGCTTTCCATACATTTCTGGTGTTGTGTCCAAAATTGTATTCCATCCTATTCAGGATTACACTTTTGAAATAAATCCTCGACACATCCATATGATGCAGAACATTGGGAATTTCGATGGGCTTAAATGTGAAGACCCTGGTAAGAAATTTTTTTAAAAAATAGAGGTTTTATATAAAATTTGTAACCATGGATTTACATTAATTAAAATAATACTCCTTTTATTCCAATTCATCTGGCATGATTGAGCCAATGATTGGATCAAAAGACAAGTTTTTGAGTCAATCATGACCTGGGATGATATAACCAATAATTTCCTGAAAAACATCCACCCATTTGAATATCGAAATTAATAAATGTCATTCAAAACATTTCCCATGTTTGTGTAGAATCATACTATGAGGAAAGGTATAGATTTGAGGATCTTACTAGAAAAATCCCACATAACAAACTAGATATGTGGCTAAAATTGTAAAGATTCTACCAATTACTTCAACTAGATTAATGAACTATATTAAACACTATTGTTGATGGAGGGATGATTCTTAAGAGTACATAAGTCAGTCATTTCATTACTGATAATGTTTCCCACAATTCTAATATATGTAAAATGATAGAGGATCACCTCATCAAAGAACCCACCAAGTGTAAGAGAGTACACTTCTCTCAACACAAGTAGAATCACTCACAATGAATATTGAGACTTTCCAATAACCAGATGCACCACCACTACCCGCTCCTACTCCTATAATAAAGATACAATCCTGTTAGATGTGTGAAGGACCATATTATTACCAAGACTACAAGGACGGTATAGAGGAAACCTAATTATAGGATTGTCAGTACGTCAACTCCATTAAAAATAATATGTTGTACCATCATCTGCAAAAAAAATCATTAGAAAAACTATCCATAGAGATAGGCTCAATAGCCATAGAAAAAACATATTCAAGGATATTTTCAGTAGAGGAGTGGAAAAATACGACCAAGGAACTAGGGACTAACTAGGAACCCACCAAAAAGTCTATCTCCGAGACTAAAGAAACAATTTTAACATCCTTTTCTAAGAGCATAGCATTTTCCACTAGCTCTGCAGAATTAGTATCAATAATATCTTCTAAGGATACCATTACACGACCAAACTATCCAATATAATATTGAAATCCTACTGACTTACTTCATGTAAAAAGTGGACCAAATTATGAAAACCAAATAGAATGAAATTCAAAACCACAAGGCTTCACTACTCATCCTAGAGAATCAAATGGGAAAGATATCTCAAACATTATTTGATTAACTACCATTTACTTTTCCTAGTAATATCGAAGCTCATTTGAGGGGTAAGGTCAAATCTATACTTCTTAGGAGTTGAAAGACTCTAGACCTTTAGAAACTCTACTTAGGTGATAAAAGGTAATTTGAAGAATCTAATAAAGCTGGTAAAGTAAAACTTTTGGGAGAAGAACGGACTAAGAAAGATCCAACAAAAGAAAATCTTGAAAAGGAAGAATATTATGTAGGACTACGAGCATACAATCCATAACTTATTTTTCCAGAAAGAATGAAGCAATCCATAAAGTAGGGGAATTAAAAAATTGGATATGTTTAAACAATTTCTTATCAACATTCCCTTTGTAGAGGAAATTTCTTATATACCCTATTATTCAAGACTATTTAAAGACATTATATCTAGGAAAAAGAAAATAGAGGACTTATGAGTCATATCACAAAATGAAGAGTGTTCTACAGTTTTTCAATGGAATCTGCATTAAAAAATGTGAGACCATGAGGTTTTTCAATTACTTACACCATAAAGGAATTAAATTTTGATAGGGAACTACGTGATCTTGGTGAAAGTATAAATCTAATTTCTATATGTGTATTCAAGAATCTGGGGCTCATAGAAATAATACAATAAGGTTGGAACCCCAACTTGCTAACCACTCAGTCAAGAATCCTCAACGATTGATCAAGGATGTGTTAGTAAAATCCATCAAATTCATTTTCCCTACTAATTTAATTATCTTAAACATTTAAGTAAAAATATATATTCCCCTCATTCTAGAATGAAAATTTCACACCACCGAGAAGGTGTTGAATGATGTTAACCAGTAGAGATTAATTTTTACAGTTGGTCAAGAAAAAGTTTTGTTAGATTTAGTGATGTCCTGTTAGAAAAGTTATTTTCCATGAAATTGTCAATTAATTACTCTTAATGATAATAAATATGATCATGAAAGTAGTAGGAATATAAATAAGAAACAACCATCTATTGATAAAGGATATAGTGGTCACAAGAAAAAAAATTTCACCGCACCTCTAATGAGGAAGGTCATTCCACCCTTCATCCCCTGTGTTTTCAAGAATGATTCTAAAAAGGATTCATCATCATAGTTGAAGTATTATGCATAAATATTTTTATAGATCTAGGTAATAAATAATGTTTTTACTATTAGTCCACTTAGGGTAGGTTTAATATTTTAGAAAATGTTATTTTATCCTTTAGGATAGATTATTGTTGGGGGTAGCTTGTTAAGAGGATATGGCTCAAAAATGGGCACAAAAGGCCAAATACTCACCCTATAATCCTTACACTATGTTTAAATATCAAAGGTAAGAAAAAAAATAAAATTTTCAACATTACATACCATGTGTCAAATACACAACGTGTATGTTTTTTGGACTTCTAAATCTTGGGAACTCTAGGTTCATAGCTCAGACCCCGCCACTAATCTTCTTCTCTCAAATACAATAACTCCCCTCTGGTCTACCTCCTATACTCCTCACATTGCCCATCCTTAATCATTCTTCCTCACCTCTAGTCTCATTCCACGCATCTCCTATTATTCCTTCATCACTTTCACCTCCATCGATGTCTTCTATCACAACCTGAACCAAAAATGGTCCACACCTCACCCTCTAAATGCATTTCTGATCATGATGAGATTACTTTTCCTCCCAAGTGGTAGAATTATCCCACAAAATGACACACTTTTTTTAAAGACACTATTTTAAAGTTCACCAAAGAGTGTTTATGGGAATTCAATACGTAAAATTATATTATTGTGTCCAATCCTATCAAAATTTGATCATATTATGATAAGGAATTCGATTTGATGTGCGATGAAATAAACTTCTCTATTGGAACTATCCTAGGGATGTGATTATTAATATCCTATATCCCATTTACAATTACATTCAAACACTGAATGGAGATCATGTAAATTATTAGACTATTAAAAATAAACTTATGGAATTCGTGTGGGTATTTTGAATATTTTTTTCATAACTTGTACTATATATAGTAGTTGTCTACATTAATATTTCGTCACATAAATATCTATGTAATAAAACTGATTCCAAACCATATATGATATGGTGGATCTTATTACTGCAAATATTTTGACATCATTTTCAAGACACAAAATGAACTGAGAATTTTATTGTTGATCATTTATCCATACTTCAGGTGCACTGCATCAAGGATGATGATAATTATGACATTGATGATGAATTCCTTGATGAAAACCTTTTCATAATAAATACCAAAGAGCCAATGTGGTTCAATAATATTTCAAATTATATCACCATGTGATCACTTTACCATGACTTTACCTATCAGTAGAGGTATATTTTTTTATCCAAATACCTATATTACAATTGGGTTGAGGTAATACTTTTTAAGCACTGTTTTGATGTCTTAATACAATGTTTCATCCTATAATACAAAATAAAAATCAATCTTGTCATGTTTTATACATCACCAATATGAAGGAATCATGGAACCGAACATGACATGAATAAAATACTTTAAAACAGTCTATTGTGTCATATGATTCATCAATTTTCAATAGACTTTTTTAAAACTTTTGATTAGTGCCACCATAGAGGAATTATAGGTAAAAGAAATTAAATTCCCAAAAATACCATCCTAGAAGTAAAACTCTTTGATGTATGGAGGATTGATTTCATGGGACCATTCCCTAATTATCATTGTAATTTTTACATCCTAGTTTTCATTGACTATATTTAAAAATTAATTAATGTGGAAGGATGTCTCATGACAAAGAAAAAGTGGTACCCTTTTTAAAGAAAAATATATTTTACAGATTAATATTTCCCTAATTACTCATTATTGGTTAGGTAACTCACTTAAAATGTAATGTTGTGAAAGGATTTCTCGAAAAATATTGATATTGATATAAGACTAGTACTCACCACCACCCCCCAAAAAAGCATGCAAGTTAAAGTGTAAAATAGAGAACATTAAAAATTTCTAGAGAAAATGGTGAACACAAGTAGAAAATATTGGAGTGTCAAAATAGATGAGGAAATTTGGGAATAATTCATAGCCTAAAAAACATCCATCATCACTACTCTATTCATAATAGTGTATGAAAAGACATTCCATTTACCAGTAGAATTAGAGAACCGATCTGATTGGGAAATAAAAAAATTAACATCGACACTCAAAAATTTGGAGAAGAAATAATTATATGAATAGATGATTTAGAATAAATTATTTAGTATTTCTATGATAACGCTATAATTTTTAAAGAAAATACAAAGAAGTTGTTTAACCAAAGAATCATGTGTCAAATCTTCACTTCGGGGGATAAAGTTTTGTTATTTAATTATTGATTAAAATAATTTTTTGTAAAGATGAAATAATGATGGATTGGTCCTTACCAAGTTATTAAGGTTTTCCCATATAGAGATATTGATATTTAGAAAGGTGTATAACCACCATTCACAGTTAACAGGAAAAGGGTAAGAATTTACAAATATATATTCCAAGAAGGGTGTTTCATCACTCTTAAATTAACCTAAATAAAAACAAGTTGGGATGATGATGTTATTGTTAGCTCATAATTGATGGAAACATGTTTTTTGTTTCATTTATTTTTCCATGTTCTTGTGATAATTTTTTCCTTTATATAGAATTTTTCATTTTAGGATTACTCAAATATTACTACACTCTATTACTACATTTATCTAAGTTTATTTTTCTTTCTTACAACTATGTGCACTATCCATTTTTATGCTTCCATCTTGTTTTAACCCTATTTAATAATTTTTTATCAAGTGTAGTCATTTTTTATCATAATTATTTCAGGTATCCTAAATATTAAATCCCAATCCAACAAGTTTCCCCATGGCATGATATTCACTTTAGGGAGACCACAATTACCAAATTTCAATTTCAAATGACCATTTAATTTTTTTTCCTATATTTCTATTGATATATTTACCATAATTCCTTCAAGAAAATGTGGATACTGTATCATTTCAAATGTGTGGGAGTCTTTTTTGAGATAAATTTTCTATACACTTCGATTATTTCTTGTTTTCACTAATCTATGAGACATTTTTAATTGAAATAATGCTTTAAACTTGAAATCTCATAACACCCTTTTACATAAAATACAATTTTAGGTTAGATATTGTTGAAACCCTTTTTGTTACTATTTATAATTTTAATCATAGTTGATGAGTTTAGTAATTTAATTCAAATTATAGATTCAGGCAATGGATTTTGATTTACTTGTTACTATATTTTATACCCTGAGTGATTTCAAATTTTGTTATTCTACCATTATCGAGAGGATTTTGTACCCATGATTTTATATTAATTTCTAAGAATACTTCTTTAGAGACACCTAGAGATTGTAAACCTATCAATAAATTTATTGAGATCTTATTTGAGGCTATGATTAAAAAAATACAATTTTAAAATGAATGAGGAATTTTTTGAGACACTTTTTCCTAAGACCGACCAGTATATATTTCCTTCTTTAACCCATAGTATCCATGAATCGCCTCATTAGGATGGTTCTGTTTCAAGCCAGTTACCCCTTTCTACCTTTCTATTAGTATGATGCATGATTATACTTTGAACAAGTGTGGGGGAATTTTCACTACTGATGGAAATAGTATGTTAGAATTGAGATCTAGTATAAATAGTGGATTTAACATCAATTTTACCGCATTGGTTTTTTATAAATAGATGAAAAATGTATTTCCCAAAACTTTTAGCACTGGTTTTGACATAAACCGATGTGAAAAAAAATTATGTTGACATTTAGCATCGGTTTTTTGAACAATCAACATAAAAATACCAGTGAAATGATTTATCGTATATATTTTATTAAAAAACTGATGTTATAAATGAAAAAAATTGAAATGGTTTTCACAAAAACCAACACTGTAAATGTAAACAAATTGGCATCGGTTTTTAGGAAATCCAACACTAAATGATATTTAAAAAAACTTGAGATCATAAAACTCGTCATGTTTTTATTTGTGAAACCCTATCTCTACTCGTGGTGAGCCCAATGGCAACCTGGTGATCCCAACAGCCATTATTTTTTAATTTCATCTATTTTTATCATAATTTCATGATCTTCAGTCTCGATTATTCATCCTTGGTCATTATTTCATAATCTATGGAATTATTTCTCTTCATGAACCGTTTTTCAGTTGACCATCATTTGTATTTTGATTTTATTTATTTTTTATTTTTTATTGTTCATTTCTACAAAAACATTTGTTAGATATTTTGGTGTTTGTTCTTCCAACTAAATTGAGGGATCAAGTACAAAAAATAAGGATCCATTTTCTATGGTGAACTCTGAATTGTTTAAGTTTTTTTAAATTTTAATGTTAAATTATTTATAATTTTGTTAAATTTTTGAGTTATTGTTTAAGTTATTTGTGTGTAATTGATTCAAATTTATAAATTTATTTCTTAATATTTTTTTATTTGGATAGATTTTTTAATTGATGAAATTATAATGTGGTCTTGATGATATTATATAATGAAAAATGATATAATGTTTCATTTTTCATAAATATAATGTTCATCACCTATAATGACTCCATATTTTTCACTTGTTGAATTAATAATATCTTCAAATGGTTGAAATAAAATTTCAATATATGAACTAATATTTTAGAATTACTTAATTTTTATATTTCTTGAAATAATATTAAACAATAATAAATTTCCAAATTGTCATATTTTAATTAAAAAAAATTATTTATATATAATACTTCATTTAAAAATGTAATTATATAAATTTAATTTGTTTAAATAAAAATAAATTATTGATTTATTTTAATTTTATCATAGTATAACATTGTTGTATTTTTTTGAATTAATTTATTTTCATGTAAATAAAAATTAATACAATTTTTACCAAAAAGAGCTTTTCGATAGTAACCAGGGTCTAAGGAGTTACCATGGGTCTACTATACCCCTATATTAGATTGTTGATTATAAAAATAAGTAACCATTTATCATACACAACAAAAAACATTAGGGTGTGAAATTATATAAACATCTTAAAATATGTTGTGTGGAAAACATACATATAGTTACATAATAATGATTTTCTACTAATAAAATTGTCATTAATTTGTTCCTATTAATTATTGATGTTTCCTCTTTGATTACCAATCATTTTTATTGAAAATGTTTATGTTTAGAATTTATCTATTTATATATATTTTTTTAAATGTTTATATGTTTTATTATATTAACCAATTATAATGTGATATCAGGTATTGAATGGATCATAATTGGATAAATTTACGAATAAACAATAGTAAATATGAAAAATTTGTTTATTAATTCTTGTTATTTTCTAAACAAAATATTAAAAAAATAATTGATTTTCTGTCCATGAGTGAATTGTTTGAATATGAGAAAGTTAAACTCTAGAGAAATCAATGATCATCTCATTTGTTGTGGTTTTAGCCTTAATTATACATGTTGAATCTAGCATAGTGAAAGAACTAAAAATTCAACATCTAATGTTGATAAAAATATTCATAATAATGTAGAGTATCATATTGAAGAATTTATTCATGATTTAGGTGTTAGAATCATCAAAAAAACCAAAAACATTGAATGATTGTTTAGAGATTATGAGAAACCATTATTCCAAGGTTACAGTAAATATATAGTGTTATTATTAGTTTTGAGATTAGTTAACATGAAATCAAGAAATGGGTGTAGTGATAAAATTTTCTCCAACTTACTTGAGTTTTCAAAATAGCTAATTCTAGATGTCAAGGGGATTCTATATTTGAATTATGAGGAAAATAAAATATTATTTCCAATGGGATTGGGGAATAAAAATATACATGATTTCCTCAATGATTTTGTGTTTTATAGGAATTAATTTTAATATTTATCAAGTTTTCATATAGGTGGGACATCATTCTATAATATAGAAATCAAATTCAACTCATATTCATTCTAAGGCACCGATATCTAACCTCATGAAAAATAAATTTTGTACCTTATATTGATGTCATCTAATAATTCCTTCATACAATTTGATAATTCAACTATGAATCATTTTTATGTTCCAAAATCAAAGCTCTTTCTAAATAAATTTCAGACCTTCCTATAATTTATCATTTTTATCATCTACTTTCAAATTCAACTAAAGCAAAAAAATTAAGATGGAATTTATATGAGCGCATCTCTTGTGGAAACTTACCTCACCCTACTGATTCACCATAGTGGAAGAGATATGAAAAATATTTTCTTGATTTTGGAAGTGAAGTTTGAAATATCAGAATGGGATTGTTTACTGATGTAATAAATACATATCAGAGCCTACGTAGCCAAAATTATTCATGGTCTGTTTTCTTGATAGTTTACAACTTCTCCCCACATATATGTATGAAGAAAAATATATCATGTAGAGATTGATGATTTATGGACCAAACATCTAGGAAATTATATTGATGTATATCATTCACCATTGATTGATGATTTAAAACTACTATGGGAGACATGTGTTAAATTTTTGGATGCATACAAGAAAGGGTAATTTATTTTGTGTGTTACGATATTGATCACTAAAAATGGATTTCCTACATATAGAAAATTATCTAGATACACTGTTAAGGGACATAAATCATGTCTAATTTTTGAAAAAAAAGACTTCATATTATCAATTATAGAATAGAAGAAGGACAGTTTACATGGGATGATGATTTTTTTTTACGAATTGGTCATCCTTGTTATATATTGAAAAGAGAATTTAACGGTTTACAAGAATATAATCTTCTCCCACAACTATTATCATTTGTAGAATATTATAAAAAGGTGAAATCTATTTATTCAACAGTTGGAACGAAAATAAGTTTTCTTCTTCAAAAAAAATCTAGAAGAAATAGTCTATCATTTTAAAACTACCTTATTGGATATTTTTAGAGATAAAACATAAAATTGATGTTATACATGTTAAAAAATAAATATGTGATAGTTTAATAGGAACATTTTTAGAAATAAAAGTAAAGGAAAAATTCAGATTTCATGAAAGATTGTACTTAATATCAATGGGAGTACATTTGGAGTTAGCACCCACTATGAAAGGAAACAGAGCGTATTTACATCTATCTTGTCACACAAAAACAAATATTGAGAATATGATTTTTTTCATTGTCTTTATGGTATTAAAGTATATAATTGTAATTCTTCAAATGTGAAGAATTTAGTGTCATTGATGGATTCTAAATTAATAGGTATAAAATCTTTTTATTTATAAGTATTGATGCAACAACTTCTACCAGACGCATTACATGGTATTTTTCTGGATGCTTTCAGAAAGATTATCATCAGGTTATGTAATATTTTTAAATCCATTTTTAGAAAATTACTTGATCCGAATTTTTTTATGTGTTGGAGTATAAAGCTACTCGTATTCTTTGTAAACTATAAATTTATTTCCCACATACATTTTTTTGATATAATTAATCATCTGGTGATTCATTTGGTGTTTGAGATAAGAATATGTGGGCCTATTTATTTATGATGGATGTATCCTTTAGAAAGATATATTAAAATATTTGAAAGGATATGTTAAAAATAATTATCCACCAAAGGCTTCTATTGTTCAAAAATAAGTATCGAAAGAGGTGATTGAGTTCTTTATTGATTATTATTATTAAGTGAAGCATATTGTTCTCCCTATATCGTGACATATTCTAGTTTACACTGAAGGTAGAGGGATTCTAGGCTTATAGTTAAAGTTCATTCCATGTAATGAAGTTATGTAGGCACATTTATACATTTTTAACAAAACAGTTGAGGTTCAATCAAATATATCATCATATATTGTAGAATAAAAGATATGATGTCCGAAAAGAAAAGAAAAGTGGATGATGATTGATCATAAAAAGACATTTCTTGCATGGTTTAAAGAGAAAGTTTTTATAGATATAACTACATCAGAAACATTGAAGTGGTTGTTAGGGGGACAATCTTTTAATGTGATGCCATGGTCATGTTTTGATATTAATTGGTAAAAAATTTACAAAAAGAAACTAAATGACAAGAGTGTCCTTCAAAATAATGGTTTAATGGTCATCATTGATGTGCTTCACTTTTCAAGTGCAAAAGACAAAAAAAATAATTTCTATATCAATTCCATATTTTGGAGTTCTTGAAGATATATGGGAAATTGATTATATTAAATTTCAATTCATCATTTTTAAGTGTTGTTGGTTTGTAATTAATAATGGTGTGAAACATGATGAATATGTGTTTAAACTGGTTGATTTGAAAAGATTTAGTTGTAAATATGATCCATTTAGTAGGGCCACACATGAAATGAAAATATTTTATTTCAATGATCCATCGAATGACTAATGGTCTATCAATTTTCAAGGGAAAAGAATCCATTTTTTGGATGAGGATGATGATGTTATTAATTTAAATGATGCGTATTCATCAATTAAATGATTTTTGGATAAAAATGACTATTATGCAGTCACAGTTCATGCAATAAGAAATGATCATTATAAAGGGATTTGGGAAAACACGAAATTAATTTCCTAATTAATCTAGTAATTATTTACATTATTTTGTTTTGAAATTTAAATGTATAAAAACTTTATTATTTAATAACTATTAGATATTTAATTATAAATATTTGATTATTTATTTAATTTTTTGGGTTAAATTTTCATATTCCATGGTTATGGTTAATAATTTTTTTGTTGAAATGCCTGACATAAATTTATTATATTTTGGTTTTATTTACAGATATGATAACACTGTTTCAAACATTGATATTTAAATTTTTTAAATGTTTATATCTTTTTAGAAGTAATTTTTATATTTAATAGTTCACCTTGAATATTTTTTTGGTTAATAGATATAAAATTATTAGTTTTAAAAGAAAACCAAAAAATGAGTGAGAATTAGTTTACTTACATATTTCTATTTTCTTGTTTTCTAATTAATGACATTCCTAATAATATTCAAGTACGTAATAATGTCATTATATTTGTCTATTCTAATGAAAAATACAGATACAGAGATAGAGGAAACTCTACCAAAGTATTTTCCTTTTTTAATATTATTAATTATTCATTAATATAATTTTTCAATGAAATAAAACTTTTAATTTACAAAAAATAATTACAGGACTACTGATGAGACTTCAGTGAGGGATTCTTTTGATTTTAGTATTCATAAATTGAATTTTGAAGTTGGTAAATGTTGAATTACATGTTTACCAAAACTATCACTTTCTTGTGGAGATGAGTGATTACATACTTGTTTTGATTATAATAATAATGAAACTGGCCCAAATGAAACACATTTTATCAGATAAATTATCATGCAGAGCTCTTACAAGATTATCATTCTATATCCTGATTGGAAGTTTGTCAACAAGATGGAGACAAATTAGCTTTAGGAGGCCGTAAAGGTAAAATATCTCAATTAATTTTTTTATCTCATTTTTAAAATCTGATATATTTTAAATGACTAATATTTAGTTTATGCAATTATAGATGACATTCAATTTTGATGAAACAAAAGAAGTTAATAAATGAGGTCTTACTTTAGTGATGGTTCGATGGAGGGATTTCAAAACAAAGTTGGCAAAGAATTATGTGTTTGTAAATATACAAAATGAAAGCCCATGGCTCATGTATCCATTTTTAGATGAATTTACATTTAAAAAAATTCCACCTAACTTGATTAAAAAGTTTATGTATGATAATTATATTATATTATGTTGTAAAATTTCTTATATTTATACCTATTTACATATTAGTTTACATTTTATATAATAGACCTCCAAGAAATCTCATCAGGACATTCAGTTGTAGAATGTATAACAACAAACTTTATCAAGTGTATAGTGTAATTTATTAGAGAAACAATTTAATGAGGACAAGTTTGATGCGATTAGTGCTAACTACACTAGTGGTTCTGATGAGGTCCTATTTGGTCCTCCATCTTCAACCACCCTCAATAATAAATATAAAAAGTGAGAAAAAGAACAAAAGATATGTATTTTATAAATAATACTAAGGAAGTATCTAAAATAATTGTAAGTAAATAATTATCATTTTTCATGATTTATTATAATTTATAAATTTACAACACTAATATACCATTTTCATTTTTCATTTTAGGATAAACTTCGTGAGAAATTGATATATGACACTTTTATCCCAAAGGGTAGGATGGAAATCCTAGCCATTGCTTTATGAAATTTAGAACACCTTGGCAGCATATGCTGTTATGAGGTGTGTGATAATATATGGAATTTTTTTTATCAATTTGAACAATCAATAGACCCATAAATCAAATCCTTAAAAGGTCATCTGAAAGATATTAAATAGTCAATGGGTGATCAAATTCAAGTAGATGTGTAACAGGTTTTGTTTGAATAATTGATGACACAATCACAATCTATGTAGCCTGCTTAGCATACCCAGTCTGCCTGTAACATCCCAGGTAAATAAATAATATGACATTTTCATCTTTATTAATATTTGTGAATAAAATTTTAATATTACTATAAAGGGAATTCTATGTTCGATGGCATACCCAATACGCTACAATGAGTTTCTTTGAAATATTACATTGCACACTAATAATATAATAATATTATTTTAATTGGTAGTTATTGCCTAGCTGTTGTAAGGGTGAGAATGAATAGAACTAACTACAAAATTATTATATAATTTTGTTAAATATTTTAATAATTATCCAATAAATTATAGAGGCTTAAAATGCGAATGAATCCAATTTTAAGCATTAATATTCTAATATTCTTTAAAAGGTCGATTAACCGCCTTTTGATTGAGAACCCTTTTTTTAAACTAATTTTTTCAATTATATATGTTATATTTGACAAAATAAAATCCTTTTTTAGAATCGGGACATCAAAATTTACTCTGTGTAATTTTTTTTATATTTCCGATAAAGTTCATTTTTTAATGAATAGTAAAAATGTTGTATCATAATTCAAAACCACCTTTTAATATAATTTATTTATATGTTTAGATTATCATTTTAATTGGATTTAAATTTTAGTTGAAATATATTTTTACCATTTAATCCAATGGTGGTCATTTGAATTAATTTCACTTTGAAATTGAACCTAAAAAAGTGTCAATCTTTTGATAGATATTATTTCTTAAAAACACGCTATTTGTTTTGACAGTGGAAATTAATTATAAAATTACTTAATGAAACTTATATGTTTCTAATTTTATAAAAATTTTATCATTTTCGAATTTGGAATATCAAATTTACTTTGGATAAATTTTTGGTATTTTTCTGAAAAATGTTTATTTTTAATGAATAGTGAAAAATACTACATTTTACTTCAAAACTATTTTTCATATAATTTAAATATATAGTTAGATTGTCATTTTAGTTGGTTTTAAAGTGTAATTGATTTTTGTTTTTATCACTTAATACAATTTTTTTCATTTGATGTAAAAACTAGCCAATATTTTGATAAATTTTACTTCTTAAAAACTAGTCTTTGGTTGTAACAACGAGAATTATTTTTAAATTAATTACTGCAATTTTTGTGTTTGTAATTTGGTAAAATGGATTCCATATTTGGAATCATAATGTCCAAATTAAGTAATCAAGACTCTCTTTTTTGACATTATGAATAGTAATGACGGTAATTATCTTTAATTGTCATGATTAATTAGTAATCATGTAGTTAAGGGTAATAAAATAATATCATAATAATATAAAATGATCCCAACATATGTCCAAATCCTCTTATTTGAGTCATGGCCGACTATGGGAAGCTTTTTACCAAAATTTAGGGCCCATGCAGTTACATGGTTGTGATAGTGACATTTATGAAGTTATTTTTTAAAAATAAGGGAAATATAACCAAGGTTTGTATATCCTAAGTAAAATAATTTTAATTTTGTTTAAATAAATGGTATTTTAGACTATAAATAGTCATTTAAAAGCTACAAATATTTCATAAATCATATTTTTTTTAAATTTTTATACATTAAATTAATAAATTATTTATGACACCATGATGATGTAGTGATTTCCTCCTTAATGAACAATTTAAATAAAATGAAAAGATAAGGTAAAATCTAAGACTTACACTTGTCAAAAACCTATTAAATGGGTGGATTTCGAACCATTATCACCTTATACTCGAAATACATCATTGTGGGACATTTAATATCCGCAAACCATTTTATAATAAAGTAACATTTCAATACTTTCCAAAAGTGACCCTCCTTCCCCTTATAAAAGTCCCCCACCTCTACCCCCTTACCCACACCTCTCAAGCCCTTGGCTCATCTAACCTATGCTCATATTATCTCTACAAATCCCCCTCTTACTCCTAGAATCCTCACATTGGGTAGAAGTATTTCCAAGGAAGCCTTTGGCTCAAATCAAAAAGAGTTACCCGATTTAGAGGAATATAAAGAAACGAACAAGACAAGTCGGACTTCAGGTAAGGGGATTTCTTATCTCACTTTTAATTCCATGAGATTTATATTGTTCGCCACTTATTTATTTCATGTGGTGTATTTTGTACTGCAATTTGATATATATTATCACGGTTCTATTTATATTCATGGTATTCTGTGATTCGTTTGGTTCTTATTATCTTTTGGTCAAACGACTTGATTGATTACAACGAGGTAAGAGGTTTTTATCTCACTTTTTATTCCTGTGAGATTAATTCTATATTTTCCACTATATCATTTTAGTGGTGTATTTACTGCCCCTTATTCTACTCTTTGAGTAATATACATCCATTTATGGGTATTTACATCAACATTTTAGGGTCCTTCTTTCATGGGGTGTAAGTTTCGTAGGTTACCAAATCGGTAAGGGAACCTTTCACCCTCTTCTTCTTAAATGATTCTTTTTGTTATGACTTTTAATTCACATCTTATTATATTGGGATATGTTATTCTATATCCTTATTTCTATAAATATTATTTCTAAGTGATGAGATACCCTTTTTTTCTCTCATCAACTCGTTTTCTGAAATTTGATGTGATGCCGTTAGACTACCAAATTTTTGTAAAGGAACTTCTTAATCCATTTTCAATTCTTTGGGTTAAACCTCTACTTCTTGATTATGTTGTGCTATTAATATTAGTGAATGACCTATGATTGTTTTACACTTAATATCCAATTATATTGTGGTTATTTATTTTTGTCACACATAATTATTCCATTGATTTATCATTAATCTAAGGATATCGTCTTTATAAGGGACTTCATCTCAATATACTTTCATTGAGGCATCCTTTGATTTGTATAAAAAAAATTATATAGTGTATAAAACTCTTTTGACTTTTCATTTATTTCAAAGGGTATCTTTTCTCTATGAATCATTTTACTAAACGAAAAAAAGAAATGTTTCTTTTTTTACATAAGCGATGACAACGACCTTTTCCGCCACCAAGAGTATTATTTGATCTTTGGCTTCCTTAACAAGACGTATTGTTTTTAAAAGTAAAATAAATACCATATACTATTTATACGTATTTTGGTATTGAAAATGGTTTTTAGAATGGATTTATTATTTCAATATCATAAAATGTTATATTGTCATTGCAATGTGGGAATATTATATTTCATTTATGATTAAGTTATGTGTTATGATTATGTTATGGTTCTTGGCCATTGTTACGTATATGGGTGGTTCCATGATAAAACTAGCGAGGGTGATCCTGAGATAGCTCTCCAATGCATTGGGTAACATGATGGAGGTAAATGTGAATGTTTCTCTGAAGAGATTTAGGTAATATACTATGATGGGTATTCCAAATGTGACTCCCTATGTAGCTGTGATAGCTAAAATGTAAGTATGTTATGTATGCCTTAAGTTACCTTTATGAATTGTGATTACTATGTGTTATTCTTAAATATTATGATTTCAGAAGGTATGTTATGATTGATAATTATGGTTTCATTGGTTTGTATTTTTGATTGGTTAATGTTTCCTTTCATTATGTTATAACCCTTACTGAGCTTTTTATACTCATCCCAAGTTTTTGAAATGTTTTTCACAGGTTATAAGGAAGGGTAAGAGAAAGGAAGTATTCAAGAAGATTTATATCAAGAAAATAACTCTTGTTTTATTTAAGAATTTGAAAAAAAATCACTAATAATATAAATGTCTACTTTGTAATGTTCAAGTTGATATGTAATAGTTATTTCCTAAATCTCTAAAACTCTGAACCTGAAAAGATCCTCAATGTGAATTATTTATTTAATTCAAGATTATGTAATTTTTTAAGTCTGGATCCTTATAGTTGGTATCAAAGGTCGGTTTAGATAACATTAGAGGATAGGGTATTCTTTAAGCACAAGTGATATTACCATAATGGTTAGGATATGAGAAAGAGTCATACTTTTTTTTATAAAGTGCATGATTTTAAGATAACATGAATAAGTATATCTTAGTATTTACCCACCTCATAAGAAATTTTATGATGATTTTACTAATATACTCACACTTACCTTTTTGGTTTTAGTAAATGGCTGGATCTAGAAGGCACCAAAGTAATAGTGGACGTGAAGAAAAATGTGACAGTTTTCCGAATGAGCAACTAAATGATATGGGAGATGCAATGAGAATTCTTGTGTTTATTCTCAACCAACTATCTGGAGTCATGATTGACCACCTAAAACTTAGTAATTTTTATAAGGCATCATATATGCAAGAAACAAATCCCTACGTAAGTTCAGGTAATAATCATAATGGTAAGAATGTTCAAAAACCTATGTGTCAAAAATGTGAAAAGAAACACATAGGAAAATGTTTCAAAGGGACAGAAAGATGCTATAGATGTGGAAATGAAGGTCATAAAGCAAGAACCTGCCATGGAAAAAGGAATCATATAGTTGACTCTAGGAAAGGGAAAGAAGTTATTTCTAAAGGATCAATTGAATGTTTTAAATGTGGTTTGCATGGTCATTATACAAACACATTTCCTACAAAGAAGTTTCAGGAATGGGATCACCATGATCGTACAAATATTTGTTTACTAATACCTAATGCCATTCTGATTGAGGATGAAGAAACTGACAATGACCAATGAAAGGTATGGATTATTTATTAACATGTGTTTTCCTATTATTGAATCTTAGGATATGATTCATGATTTTTTTTGTAAGAAATAGGTATTTCAGAATAAGATGGAAAGTAATGGTCAATGAATCATGAAGAATGTTGAATTAGTAAGAAGTCAACATATAAGGGATTCATGAGTTATGGTAGATTTTAGGATGGTGAAATGCTTAAAAGTATTAAGGCTATTTTGATGATGGGATTAAATTAAAAGACTTTTTATAGTATGTGTAACCCAGATGTTTGATATATGAAAATTTTATTCAAGGAATAATTATCTTTTATTTTTTTTGTATATAGTTATAAAGAACCATTTTGGTTTATATGATCCTTGAATTTGAGGTAATTACCTGTTAATACATTTTAGGATGCAAAACAAAAGTTATTAGATAACCTTTGTGGATAAAATATGTTTTGGTTATTTTTGATGAATTTATCTCTTCTGGGAAATGTTATAAAATTATGTAGTTTTTGAAAAGGGACAACATGCAAACCGTGTGATAACTTGTCGTGTCAGATGAAGCTGTTGGAATCGAACCCACAACCAAAGTGCGACTGGTATTTATCACCTACCACTAGACTATGTGAAGTCCCTAGTTAGTATGACTAATTATTTTAATTGGATGATCTCTTGAATTAGGAATAAGTTTATTTTTGGTAATATATGGAAATGATTAACCTATCATGGAGGATATGTGATTAGGTTAATTAATTTTCAGTATAAGACTTTAAGAGTAACTGATGTTATTTGGAGATAAATGTTAAGATTTATCTTTGAAGACTATTTGATTAAACCCTTCATGGATTTGGGTTTCAATCTTAGTTCAGATTACTTTGAATAATTTTATGGATAGCTGTTTATTTAATTGTTGTTCTTGAACCTTGGGTTCTTTTTGTTGAATTTTGGAGATTAAGAGTAGTATTTTTTTTATAAAGGATTATACTTTTGGGGATTATCTGGTCTTGTACTAACAATTTTGGTTTTGGTTACGGTCTAAAGACATGGAAAATATATAGTTCATCTTTTGTGGATTAGGTGATTCTCAAGAAGTTGATTATAGCTCTCTTAATGTGAAAAAGTCTATCTAAATACTAATCTTTTGGAGAAAATATTAGTTTGTGTATGAAATATAGTAAGAGATGAAATTCTACAAGACAAGTAAGTATGTTTCCTTATGATTTAGTTAATCTCATAAATAAATTCCTCAATGAAAAGTAACTTAAAACAAAAACAGTGTCTGTTATCTTTTCCAACTGGGGAATAAAATACCATTTAACCAATCACAAGTTTGTGATTTTTTGGTGGTTAACTTTCTCCTAGACATATATTCTATCACTCTCCATCAGAACATGATGTTTTTTTTCTCCTCCATATCCATGTTTTCATTGAATCCTAGTATCTGTTATCTCGGTTGACCTTTGTACTTTTCTTTCTTTCTTTAAAAGTGATAGTTTAATTTACTCCTTTTCCGATCTGGGTCTTTCAATGAAGTTTCGGAGCCCAATTTTAAAATTGCGAGGACACAATTCCCAAAAGAGGGGAAGGATGGAACATCCCAGGTAAATAAATAATATGACATTTTCAAATTTATTAGTATTTGTGAATAAAATGTTAATATTACTTTAAAGGTAATGATATGTTTGATGGTTGTACCCAATACACAACAACGAGTTTCTTTAAAATATTATGTTGCACACTAATAATATAATAATATTATTTTAAATGGTAGTTAACGAATAGCTATTGTAGTGGGAGGAATGAACATAACTAACCAAAAAATGATTATATATGTTTGTTAAATATTTTAACAATTACCCAATAAATTATAGAGGCTTAAAATGCGAATGAATAAAATTTTAAGCATAAATATTCTTAAATTCTTTAAAAGGTCGATTGACCACCTTTTGATGGAGAACCCTTTTTTTAAACTAATTTTTATCAATTTTATATGTTATATTTGACAAAACGAAATACTTCTCTAGAATTAGGACATCAAAATTTACTTTGTGTAAAAAAAGTTTATTTTTCCGATAATGTTCATTTTTAATGAATAGTGAAAATGATGTATTTTAATTCAAAACCTCCTTTTAATATAACTTATTTATATGGTTATATTATATTTTTAATTGGGTTTAAGTGTAGTTAAAATATATTTTTACCATTTAATCCAATGGTGGTCATTGGAATTAATTTCACATTGAAATTGGACATAAACAAGTGTCAATCTTTTAATAGATATTGTTTCTTAAAAACACGTTATTTGTTTTGAAAGTGGGAATTAATTATAAAATTAATTAATGGAACTTCTATGTTTTGAATTTGGTAAAATGGAAATCAATTTTTAATTTGGAATATCAAATTTACTTTGGATAAATATTTGGTATTTTTCTGACAAATTTTCATTTTTAATGAATAGTGAAAAATACTGCATTTTACTTCAAAACTATTTTTTCATCTAATATAATTATATAGTTTGATTGTAATTTTAATTTTTTTAAAGTGTAATTGAATTATTTTTTTATCACTTAATACCATTTTTTTCATTGGAAGTAATTTCACTTTTTAATTGGATGTAAAAACAAGTCAATCTTTTGATAAATTTTACTTCTTAAAAACTCATCTTTGGTTGTGACAACGAGAATTATTTTTAAATTAATTACTAAAATTTATGTGTTTGGAATTTGGTAAAATGGATTCCATATTTGGAATCATAAGGTCCAAATTATGTAATTAAGACACTTTTGTTTTTGGACATTATGAATAGTAATGATGATAATTATCTTTAATTATCATGATTAATTAGTAATATGGTAGTTAAGGGTAATAAAATAATATCATAATAATATAAAATGACCCCAAAATGTTTCCAAATACTCTTTTATGAGTCATGGAAGATGACGGTAATATATTTACCAAACCTTAGGGCCCATGGAGTCACATGGGTGTGATAGTGACATTTATGATATTATTTGTTTAAAAGAATAGAAATATAACAAAGATTTGTATATACTAAGTAAAAAAAAATTAATTTTGTTTACATAAATGATCTCTTAGAAAATAAATATTCATTTTAAAGATAAAAATATTTCATACATCATGGTATTTTCTTATAATTTTTAGACATTAAATAAATAAATTTATTTATGAAACCATGATGATGCAGTGATTACCTCATTAATGAACGATTTAAATAAAATGAAAAGATATGGTAAAATATAAGACATACACTTGTCTAAAACCTTTTGGATGGGTGGATTTCGAACCCTTGTCACCTTATCCTAGAACTTTATCATTGTGGGACATTTAAAATTCTAAAACCATTTTATAATAAAGTAACATTTCAAGACTTTCCAAAAAGTGACCCTCCTCCCTCTTATAAAAGGCCCCCACCTCTACCCCCTTACCCACACCTCTCAAGCCCTTAGCTCATATAACCTTTTCCCATATTATCTCTCTACATCCCTCTCTTAATCCAAGAAGCCTCATGTTGGGCAGAAGTCTTTTCAAGGAAGCCTTTGGCTCAAATCAAAAAGAGTTACCCGATTTAGAGGAATATAAAGAAACGAACAAGACAAGTCGGACTTGAGGTAAGGGGATTTCTTATCTCACTTTTAATTATGTGATATTTCCATTGTTCGCCACTTATTTATTACATGATTTGTATTGTGTACTTCCATTGGATATATATTATCATGATTCTATTTATATTCCTGGCATTCTGTGATTCATTTGGTTCTTATTATCTTTTGGTCATACGACTAGATTGATTACAACGAGGTAAGGGGTTTTTATCTCACTTTTTATTCTCATGAGATTCATGCTATATTTTCCAATATCTCATTTTAGTGGGGTATTTAATTCCCATTATTCTACTCTTTGAGTAATATACATCCATTTATGGGTATTTATATCAACATTTAATGGTCATTTTTTCGTGGGGTGTATGTTTCGTAGGTTACCAAATTAGTAAGGGATCCTTTCACCCTCTTCTTTTTAAAAGGATTATTTTTGTTATGTATTTTAATTCACATATTCTTATATTGGGATATGTTCTTTTATATACTTATTGATGTAAATCTTCTATCAAAGTGATGAGATACCCTTTTTTCCATCATCAACTCGTTTTCTGAAATTTGATGTGAGGCTGTTATGCTACCGAATTTTTGTAAGGGAACTTCTTAATACAATTTCAATTCTTTGGTTTAAACCTCTACATCTTGATTATGTCATGCTATGAATATGTGGGAATGACCTATGATTTTTTCACACTTAATATCCAATTATATTGTGTGTATTTATTTTTTTCACACATAATTATGTCATTGATTTATCCTTAATCTATGGATATCGTCTTTATAAGGGACTTCATCACAATCTCCATTCATTGAGGCATCCTTTGATTTATACATGACATTCCTTTATACAACGTATAAATCCCTTTTTAATTTTCATTTCATTCAAAGGGAATCTTTTCTCTACAATGATTTTTAATAAATGAAAAAAAGGAATTTTTCTTTTTTTTTACGTAAGCGGTGAAAAAGACCTTTTCCGCCGCCACGAGTATTATTTTATCTTTGGATTCCTTAAAAAGTCGTAATGTTTTTAAAAGTAAAATAAATACCATATACTATTTTACATATTTCTTTATTGAAAATGGTTTTTAGAATGGATTTATTATTTCAATATCATAAAATGTTATATTGTTATTGCAATGTGGGAATGTTATCTTTCTTTTATGCTTAAGTTATATGTTATGATTATGTTATGGTTCTTGTCCATTGTTACCTATATGGGTGGTTCCATGATAAACCTAGGGTGGGTGAGCCTGAGATAGCTCTCCAAGGAATTGGGTAAAGTGAAGGAGGTAAATGTGATTGTTTCTCCAAAGATATTTAGAGAATATACTGTGATGGGTATTCCAAATGTGACTCCCTATGTAGTTGTGATAGCTACAATGTAAGTATATTTGGTATTCCTTAAGTTACCTTTATTAATTGTGATTACTATGTGTTATTCCTAAATATTATGATTTCAGAATGTATGTTATGATTGAAAATTATAGTTTCATTGGTTTGTAATTTTGATGGGTTAATGTTTCCTCTCATTATGTTATAACCCTTACTGAGCTTTTTATGCTCATCCCAAGTTTTTGAAATGTTTTTCACAGGTTATAAGGAATGGTAATAGAAAGGAAGTATTCAAGAAGATTTATATCAAGAAAAAAACTCTTGTTTTATTTAAGGATTTGAAAAAAAATAAGTTATACTATAAGTGTCTACTTAGTAATATTCAAGTTGATAGGTAATAGTTATGTCCTAAATCTCTAAAACTCTAAACCTGAAAATATCCTCAATGTGAATTATTCATTTAATTCAATATTATGTAATGTTTTGAGGTCGGGTCCTTATACTGCCTACTCAGATCCTCCACCTTCTCCCTTGAACCCAACCTTATAATGTGAGTTGAATGTAGTATATCCTGATGTACATATTGTATCATTTAGAGTAATTAATTTTTTAGGGGATTATGTACATCACCAACCAATTTAGATGGGTTAGGTTAGAGTGTCAGTACATGATCATAGTGCTCTACTACCATTATTTACCATGAAGGTTACTGAAGTTAGGGATTGTATGGGGAATTTTTTACTTTGTCTATAAAACCTTCCTCGTCGTATTTTATATGTGGTATGCATTCTTTTGAATACTAATTACATTTTATTTAAAATTACATATAATTTTTTCTATCATTTATGTTATATAGGAGTATCTAAAATCCAAATAAATGTAAAACATGAAACAAATGGTTTAGGAACAAACAAATATAGACACATTAGATATTTATGACGGGGTAGAAATATTATCTCATGTTTCTTATTCAATTGATAAAATCTATGAGTTCTAGAATTCATACAATATATGTGGAAGAGATTATACATTGAGAATATTGAGTAAAGATATCCTGGATCTAATTAATTTTGAAGATCTCAGTGTACCTGTTTTGTAGTTGTTTACTATGTATGTAAATTGACATTTCGTTTTTTTATTTTTTTTAATTAAAGATGGTTTAAATTGACTAACTATATAAATTTTTAAATTAGATATCTACACATGATTCTTGATAAAAATGACACCATAGTTGTTTATGATATTATATATCTACAATACATTTCAATGGATCTTCAATATATATCAAATAAATATAGAGTTGCATATATATGTGAGAGGTTGTCAATGAAGGATATTGGGTGTTAGTTTTTGCAATTTTTTGATGGGTAAGAACAGAAACATAATCATGAACTAATGTTCATTATAATTTCATTAAATGTCAACTTTTTTTTATTGTAGTGGGAATTTGATGATAGGCATATTCTTCCTAAGTGAATACACATTATATTGGTTTTTCTCTTTCTTAGGTGGTGTTCATAAAACAAATTACACCTTATTATAAAAGTATTTTTTTGTTTTTTATAAAATCAATAGTTTTAATACTCATTTTTTATACATGTATTATTATTTTATATATATGAAAATGCAGGTTAGGGAAAAAAATTAACAAAAATAACTTCTCAATAATGAAGCCAAATGAAATCAGATATGTGAATGTAAAGGTAATTATTTTTCATATTAGATATTATTTTAATTTTTTGATATATATATGTGTGTGTGTGTTTTTTTTTATTATCTTGTTAATTTTTTATTAACTTTAGTGTCATCATCAACAAGGAAATGTCAAATGTGGTTATTATGTTCTACGATTCATGTTTGAGATAATTACAACTGGGGTAATGACTAACTATTATGGGGTTTGTCATATTAATTATTTTATATTTTATATGAGAGTAGTATATTTTTTAATCTTACATTATTCAATGATATTATTGACATTCAATGGTGTCTATTTATACACTAAAGATAAACATAACCATCTTCAATTTTTTTTTGTGAAGTTTTTGTTTAGTATGATTATCGTCTAAAGTATGTATATTCTAATATTTTTTATTAGTATTATATTCTCCTAATAACAAGGGTTTGAAAAAAAAATTCTTTTATCATAATATGTGTTTAAAGATATAGATATCAAATGAAATAATCAACAATAACCAACAATGGTAATGTAGTAAATTTCAGAAATGTTTTTTTAATTGTACTTTATAATAAAAATGCATAAATAAATTTTTTGATTAACTTATTAAAAGGGTGTTTTTTTATAGATTTTTAGACAATGATACATTTATTTTATTATTTTTCTCTTACTGGGATTCTCATTTTTATGGGGTTGTAATATTTGAATTTTTGTTTTGAAAAATAAATTTTGATGTTGGTTTAATATAGAAACCAATGTCTAATAATTAAAAATATCGCACAGTTTTCAGAGGCAATTCCTTTAAAAATTTAATGTAAAAAATCATTTTCTATGTCAGATTTTTAAAATTGATGCTAAAAACCTTATTTTTAACCTCACCTTTATAGACTTCAGTTAAAAACTAATAGTAAAAGTGAAAAAACCCAATGTTAAAACTTGTTTTTTCACTAGTGGTGTAGACATATGGTCTCACATTCACCAAACTGATATGATGTGGTCTATGATTTCTCTTTTACATTAATTTAAATACCCTATTCCTCTAAAAAATATTTAATTAAAAATAAAAACATATTGGGTTGTGTGTTATGAAGGTCAAAAATCTGCATTACAAGACTAATGAATACTATGATGGATCAATGTGGTTAGGTGATGGATGTGAGGTATAGCCTAAACATGACGTTCAAAAAATAAATAAATATAAAAATAAGGAACAAGGAACATTCTTGATACTTATATCATCTAATCATGGATCCAATTTGATCTGTACAGCACATATCATTTTTTTATAGGATAATTCACTTCATTTCACAATTCACAACATTCATACATGATACTTTGAAGATTACCATCCTACTGGTATTGATTTTTATCACTTCCCCATCTACCCTTATCCTCAGAGTCATTTGAACCCAATTTCTGAATCCCTCATAATTGATTTAGTATTTGTCATTACAAAGTAGAGATGTTATAACCAATGCAAGCCTATAGTTAGGTACATTTATTTAGGGTTTTAGAATAAGTCTAGTTATATTTTACATTTAATTATGAAGAGAAATTTTATTGTGATGTGAATTGAAAAACTGAGATAGGATTTAAGGAACAGTTATGACATTGCAGTAAAAGGAAGAAGAAATTTGGATAGAGAACTAAACTAAGAGGAATGAATAATTTTCTCTATAGGATTAATTTTTTAGGACTAACTTTTTATTCATACACTTATCATTATTTTCTTCATTATAATGAATGTTTCTTATTTTAATATTTTTTCACTTGGAATCCCTATCGAGATGCTTTTTGCATGAGGATAAAAAATTGTCCAAGTGTGGGGGTATATGATAAGATAAATTTATATATACATGTTTCATATAGTTAATTAAGTATTATTCATGTTTTATTAAAAAATTCACTAGGTTTTGTTTTGTTTTTTTAGTAATTAGGAATTCTAGACTCAAAGGAAGAAATGATGAAAATGAAAAAAAGGTCTTACACATAATGTATATAATACACGATGTATATCCCTCATTCGTGGAATCAATGAGGAAAAAATGATAGCCCATAAAGACTTTACATGATGTGAAGATAGTACATTATGTTTACATTCATTACATTATTTGTAAATTTTAAAATTATAATTCCACTGAAAGTAAATCAGATACATGACATGTAGAGTTTTCACAATATGAAGATTTCGAGAGGCCACCCATTCAAAAATCCAAGAATAGTTTGATGAGGATATTTTGGGATATTAAATACATGAAATACAGACTGATTACACATTGTGTATTTTTTGGTATAAATCCTCTTAATGAAAGTTCACAATGTCAAGGCTTTACACATCATGTACTTTTTCAGCCTATTTATTTTCTAATAGATCTATCATGAAAAAGAGCCCTATGGCTATAAATTAACTCACTTTTTTATATTTTACCCTCAAAATGAGTTTTAATTCATTTATTTATATTATTTTTATTAAATCCTTTCAGGTTTCTTTCATTTTTTCATGAGTTCTAAAATCATTCCACTTCTGTTTCAATGCTTATTTTAAATATTTTTTTCCATTTTTCATTGATGTTTTTTTGTTTCCATATTGTTTCTATATTGTGAGAAAGTAAGTGATTTTGTTTTAATATATTTAAGTTTTTTAAATGTCAATGATTAATCATTTTAATATTGGATCACATATTTCTCATTTGTTTCATTATTATGGATAATATGTTTTTTATTTCATTATTTTTCATCAACACTGCCTTGAGTGGATAATCCAAATGGGGTTAGTGGTAGAGAGTATGGGGTTTCATGAACCTAAATAATATATAAGGTAAACCTTGTTAACTATACATCTATTAATTAGATAAAAAATGTTCATCAAATCCTCTTGCACAACCTTTACCATGGGTGGTACAATTGAACGAATCTGACCTAGTCAGAGTTGATCAGGCTATAACCATTATCCTATTACAAATTTTTCATATAGGATAATCAAAATTTTCCTAGGCTATTATATATACCTATTCCAAGGTATAGTTTTATAATATGTAGATTCAATTGGTTTGACCAAAACTAATTAGTGACCTTTTCACCACTTTGCTGCCTAAGTCGTTGGACTATTCCATGTAATATTTAAGATTATATTGTTCAAAGGGCCCATAAATTAACCCATATACCTTATTAGTTATCATAATTAAATCAAAACTACCTAATTTTATAAATAATTCAATAGTTAATATTGAATTTGAGTAATCCTTTCAAAGTTTTTTGTTATAATGGTTTCTTTCGTTCCAATGATCCATGTGAATTCGACCCAGCACTACCAATTTACTATGTCGTAGTAGTAAGTGTATTTTGGTACTATAAATTTATAATTTGATAAACACATGTTATAATTCAATGATGTTTTTCAGTGTATAAAAATCTAAACTATGATGGATTTTTTTGAAAACATAATGAGGTTACCCGAAGAAGAGATAATATTCTTCATTGAGCATTTTTTAATTTTATTTATTGCTCCACCTACTTCAATTATTGTTAAACCATGATGATATAATAACCTAAGTGTCATTAAAATAAGAATATATTTTTATGTTAAGGGTATGACCTACAATAATTCCTACTTCCATCAAATGGGTTATGAAACTATCATTCGTGTGTATGGCGGACTACCACCTCACGAACTGGTGTAATTCGTTTTTCCATTACCACCTCCCACAGTTGGTTATGATAATGGATATAAAGTTTATATATAATATTTATAACAAAATTATACCTTTTGAATCTTTATATCACATATACTTTTTTAATTTCCATTATGTAGGGGATATGATAACATTTCTTGTTTGTACGGTGAACTACCACCTCACAAAGTGATGTGATTCATTTTTCACAAACACTTTACCTGGAAGATAATAAAGATATATTTAATGAATATATGAGATATAAATGAAATAATTTTTATATTAATTAAATATTT
Source organism: Viscum album (assembly GCA_963277665.1). Taxonomy (NCBI): domain Eukaryota; kingdom Viridiplantae; phylum Streptophyta; class Magnoliopsida; order Santalales; family Viscaceae; genus Viscum; species Viscum album. The sequence continues at coordinate 436,450,720 of OY728155.1, read as the reverse complement.
ATCATTATAAAAATATAATATATCAATTTATTTCTAAACTTTACAATCACTGAAAGATGATAATGTCATTTGTGTATGTGTGGACTGCCACCTTCATGAAGGGATGTGTCTCCTTATTTTCAACACCACACATTTTGGATAATATGTATAATTTTATTTGAAAGAATAATATTTTATTTATGATATTATTATAAATATATAGAGTTTATTTATTACTTACCTCCATTCCATAATGATCATTGAAAAATGGAAATGTTACTCAGGCGTATGTATGGCATGTTGTCTTCATGATTGTTATGTACTCAATTTCTCAAAATAAACTTTCATGATAGGTCTTAAAAGTATAATTTCTATATAAATATGATAATTACTTCATTATTATTATTCTATACATGATTTAACCATTACCAAATTAAGAGGAACATAAATAATAAATCAAAAAATATATAAAAAACAAAGTAGTTATTACCCAAAATGTGATTTTAACAAGTAATTGGTAGTAAACAAGTAATTAATGGTCAAAAGTAAATAATATGTTGTATAAAATAAATAATTATTGTTATAAAATAGATTTATAATAAAATTATATTAATTATACCAAATGTTCTAATGTGTACAAAAGAATTTGAGACTTAAGGTAAAGGATTTCAAGTCTCTCTTTTATTTATGGGAGACATATGAAAATTCACCAATAGTTTCTTTTTTACTGTATATAATGAACATTTTACATTTTATATCATGTATCTAATTATTTTAATGATATTTAGTGTTTCATGTGTTGTTATTATTTATCGAGGCTTACGATTCAAAATATTATTAAAGAGGTAAGGGATTTCTAATATCTCATTTTTTTTTCAGGATGACATATAAACATTCAAAAATAATTTCTTTTATGTGGATATATAATGTACCTTTTACATATTACATAATGTGCCTCCTAATTTTCAGTATATTCAATGTTTAATTTGATGTTATTATTTATTCAGTCTTACAAATCAAAAGATTAATAAAGTGGTAAGGGATTTTTTTTCTCTCTTTTATATCTATGGGACATGTGAAAATTAGCCACTTTTTTCTTTTATGTGGTGTATATACTACCCCTTAAAAATTTAATATCATGATTCTAATTATATTACTTGTATATTTTCATGGGTATTATGATTTTTAGTCCATTTTTTACCCTTACTGAGCATCTGAGCTCACCATTTCTTATGTTTCCTTTACCTTGGTTATGAATAATGGTTTTAAGTATGGTATGTTCGTTAAGAGTACTAAAGAGGAAGATATATATGGGGGAATTTTAATATCTTTAAACAAATTATAATATTTTGTATCTATTCTTCAAAGACACTAAACTATTATGGTCCTCATGCATGTGTTTAAGTAATGTAATGAATATTCATCTAAAATATGTATTTTATATGTTTGAGAAGATTGGATAACTATAATTAATACTTTTGTCTTACATAAATGATAATAACTAATAAATTATTGATATGTAAAAATAGTTTAATACCCTTCAGTGGAAATGGAGATGAGTATTCACTACCCAAATATTTGGCATGAAAGAATACAAGATAATTTTGGAAGCATAACAGATGTACATAATGATTTCTATAAGGAGTGAATGAGAGATAAACTAGTATATAATAAATTTTTAATCATAATAACAGTAATAGGTATTTTTGAAAATATAAACCTACTTGAACAATAATAAATGAAAAGTTGTGACATAAAGAAGGTGCTTGAATAAAGATAAGAATTAGAGGATCCCTTTCCTTGAGAAGAATCTCCTTAAAGCTTAGGATGAGATTCTTAAGAGAATGGGGGAACATTGGGATCAATCAGGAGAGGTAATGGAAAATTTAATTTCTTCTTTAAGAGTTTTTAGTGAATAATAATGAGTGTTTGGAGGGTTTATATATCAAAATATATGGTAATTATTTATTATTTTCTAAACATAGATTTTGGACACTATATGATAAATTAATCCAAACCAAAAAGAATACTATGGACTTTTCCCATGGTTTATATTAAATATGATTGTATTTCATTATTTTATAATTCTAAATACCGGTCCCATTAAAATAATAATTATGGTGATGTGAAAGTGAGTCATGTTTATAGAGACTTACTTTTAAAATATTAAAATATAATATAAGTTTTAGGGGATTCATTGAGTATTTATACAATTGATAAACTAACTTCATAAACTTATTATGTTAAATGGGAAACATAATTTTGGTCATGAATACCATTTATGTAATATATTACATCACTTTTATGTCATTATTATGTAATAATAAAAACTGTATACAAATACTGTATTTAATTTTTACCCAAACATTCGATTGTCTCTAAAAATTATGAAAAACTATCCATTAGATAATTTATATGTGATGATTTCAAAAATAATATATATTTTTTCAAAATAATTCTCTAAATATGATAATTTACACATTTAAATAATAAATCCCCATTTTTTTAAAAAATGATTATTTTTTACAATAACAATTTTCAAACCATTATAAAATTATTTTTGATTTTATAAAATTATATTAAAATTTAAATTTAATAAATATTATTTAATAAAAACATTTTAATAAATTTTAATTTATTTCAAATATTATTTAATTCATCAAAAATAGTTTCTAGATTGATACTATATATTTCCCAAACATACATTTTGTATTTTATCATAACAAAATCAATTTTTTTCAAAATTAGTATTTAATATTTATAAACTCAAAAAAAGATAGGTATAATAATTGTAAAAATATAAAAATTCATAAAACTAGAGTCTAGATACATCGTTATTTATTACACTAGTGAATTCTCTAAGGTTAAGGTGTGTGATGTTGAGATTCTATTGGGATGTTTCAGCAAACATGGTTTGGGTCATGATCTCAACGGGCATGAACATATCTTGTAAACAGTTTCACTCATGCTTTATTTGTTGAATCGCAACATGGGATGGGTCAATGGAATTCCCTAGTGATGATATCTACCATGGAATGTCTAATAAATTGGATTCTTAGGTTATTATCCTATTTGTCAAGGCCAATGCTCCATCCATCTATATCAATTGGATTTTATCATAAACCTTAATATTTTAATTTAATCATCACTATAAAATTGATATATTATCAAAAATTATGATAATTAATGGTCTTTTAAATTTAATAGCCTATATAACAATCTAACTAGAATAAAATTTTGCATGCTTTTTCTGTAATTTCTTTTCTTAGTAATGCATTTATTCATTTGAAAATGGAATTTCATTTTAAAAACATTGTGTCATTACAGAAATTCTCATTTATAATCCACATACTAGATCTCCCCCTCTTGGACCACATTCTTATCAATAAATATATAATGACATCATTTTATGATGATATATATCTAGGAAATCATATCCATATAGTTAAATTAATAATAATTTCAATAAAAATGTATATGGGAAAACATTATATAGGTTTTTGTTGAAAATTTAAGTAACTGAACCTATTTTTGTGTCCATAAATAGTATCAAGGCCTCATTTACCTATATCAACCCACTGAGGGTCACTATACCTCCCTTACACAGACAGATAATATAGTTTTTTGTAAAGAAGAAACACTTTACAAGATCCACATGACATGTCATAAAGAGTAAAATATTAGGGTTCTATTGAGTAAAATGACACCAACAAGGTATATATGTTAACACTATACTAGTTGTTATTGAAACATTAAATATTTTATTCCCCTATCATCAGTGAAATCAATCACAAACAAGAATGAAAATTTCATTTCAATCCTAATTGTTGAAAATGATCTGTGTACATCGGACTCCTACTAGTGTGACAATAGCCAAAACCTAAATATAAATCTCAAATACACAAACCATATTTGACTAAATATCTAAAATGTAATATTGAATATCAATAATAGTAATCTCATATCCCTGGTAACCTAGAATTCCCATTGAAAAAGGTGTTTATGATATATCCGTAAGAAGTCCAGAACAGGCTCGAAAAAATGTTATTTCATGTCTATCTTACCCCAAATAGTAATAAAATAGAAATATTCTCTGATACTATTTTTTATCACCTTGATCTCATTCACACTATAATAACTAGATCAGAGTGATACATGAATTTAGGTACACCATCTCATATACCAGAGGTTGCTGACCAGTAATGAGGGACTAGGGTTTTATCATGGGGAGATGATACCCCCATATCATAGGGACAAAATTTTTTGAGAATAATAAAACTATCATTCACCCACAATAATATTTAGAATACTCGTAAAAAATAAATTAGAAACATTTTATAGAAAATGGATTGCATCACATAGACATAATGTAACACCGCATGATTTGGAAAATAAATTTAATACTGAATGCATGAAACACTAAGTCTCTACAAAGCACCACTTTGTTATAACATAGACTGTAAACATAATTTTCCCACCTCATTGATTTGAATTTTGAAAAATTGACATACACAATTGCATTCTGTGGGATATTCAGAGTTTGATAAGACAAACATAAATATTGGTGAATAGTAACTGACCCTTATGAATAGTAATATGGATAGTAATATTATCCTTAGGAATAATAAATCATATTATTATTATATTGTCTTAAGGTTATAATATAATGAAATCTAGATTCATTTTTTAATGATATATAAAACTAATTATAGTTTTAAAATTGTTATTTTTCGAATAAATTGTGATTTTATTTAAAAATGTAATTAATCAATTTTAGAAAATTATTTTCAAAAAATGTAGTTCATTTTTTAATTGTACATGTCGAACAATTGTTAGGGTGATTTTTTGTTATTTTTATGAAATACTCAATTTTTTTATGAATAGAAAAATACATTAATTTACCGTATTAATACATTATCAGATAAATTCACTATTAATAGCATCATGGATGATGTAAGAAACCTTTTTTAGAACTCGCATAAAATTATTTCTATTATGAGTCACATGAATCTACACTATTTGTTTTCTTGAGGGAAATAATAAAATATCGATTAAGATATTCACAAATCACCCTACTCCTCCACTATAACCCCCCCCCCCCCCACTCCCTATTTTCTTCATTCCTCTCAACCCTCATGCCTTTTCTAAATTCTACCCAAAAATCCTACCAAGATCCTCCACACATCCAAAATCTTTTTTCTGATAAAAATACCAAAACCTCTCCCCTAAAGAGGCTCTCAAGGAAGATTACTTCCAGAGGTAAATTCCTTATTTCATTTGTTTTATTTCAAGTTCCTTTGTTTAGTTTTTCTTTACTCACCTCCTTTAATAAAAATTTTAAGATAAATCCAGAACCATACATGTACATTAATTTTTTTATGATAATTTAATAATTTATTATCCCCTCTCTGTGCCCCGTATTTTATGCTAGAAATGAAAACACTATCTCAGATGTGTTAATTTATCACATTCAAGGATGACAAGTTTTCAATTTCTATTACTGCCATTAATTTTGGTCATGAAACAATTTTTATTTCTGAAAAAGACCATAATATATGTATTATAACTTATTTAAGGTTTTTAATACTTTTTTACACAAGATATTAAATTATAAATTAAAATGAGTTAATTTTGATCAAAAACCACCAATTAACCCAAACAATATCATTAAAGTTTAATATAATGATTCATCTTAAATACCAATAAACAAATTAATTTTATAACCATTTAATATTCTGTTTGTTAACTAATAACATACAACTTATATTCTGGACAACCATTCTCATTCTATAATTTTATTCATACACAAATATAAGTAAACCGATCATGAAAACCAAGGAAGAAAACACTCCTAAACAATGTAATTGAATCTATTAACCCATAAAAAGGCCTTGAATAAACCAAAATATGGTTATAATAATTAAATTTAATGTATAAGATGTTTTTTAATCATTAATATATGAACCTAAATTTTATTATTCAGGTCATTAAGATCAGTTGAGAAACACCTTCGTACTTAAGGTGAGGGTTTTCTACATGAACCTCCATTTTCATTCCAGTTACTCTTATTCTTTAATTATCTAAATAAAATTGTTATTTATTCATTTTTACTCATAATATATTCTAGGATAATATTCAATATCTATTTATAAACCATATTCCTAGTTTTATTTTGGGGGATTTATATGTTTTAAAAGGATATTACAAAAAAATCCCCGAAATACAAGCCTGATTCAAGGGAATTTCTAAAATTCTTACCAATTTTCAAGGGCACTATATAATCTGTTTTTATCAACCATTATATTTATAAAATACTTCATTTAATTATGAAAATTCTATCTTACTTCACTTATGGTTTTATACAAATACCTTTCTATAAGAACTCTTCTTTCTAGAGTAAAAGAGTGTTTATCTCAAGAATTACACGATTATTTTATAAGAGTATCTTCATCTATTTCAACACTATTGTTGATTATTATGCATGTTATCATATAAAATATTTAATTTAATGTTTTATGATTAGTTTTATTGTGTATTTACTATCTTAAAACCATTCACCAATTTATTTTGATTCGTTAGTGATTATATTTAATGTTCTGGGAATGTTATATATATTTCATGTGCTTGTTTCAATATGAATGTATATATTATTTATGTTTATCTCCATTTATATTAGGAGTGCATTGGATTTATTAAGTTGTGTGTGTGCCCACTATATCACCTCGATGAATCGGTCGGTCTCATGAGACAAACTATGGTCTTGGCATAAGGCCTTGAAAAAATGATTATTTATGGTATTGGCAAGAGGCCTTGACGGTATGGTTATGATGTCTGCCATTATGAATTGCCTCATTATGAAGTTAGTAATTGAAAGTTCATGAGGTTACTCTACTAGTATAATACCCATGATTATAATTTATTATGGAATTATTTATTCCGATCTTATTCCTGTCATAATGTGTTAAAGTTCATTTTTTTTAATGGAATGTGTTTTTAGTTATCCCCCATCCCTAATGTTTATGTTTATGATATCATACATTGTATTTCTTAACCATACAAATAATACGATATCACCCCTTTCTTACGTTTCATTTTCCTAGGACATGAAGTTGTATATTATTAATTAAATGTAGAAATAACCTAGGAGTTATGGATATTGTCAAAGGAGTTTCAAAATTGTTTTTCCTTCAAAGTTGTAATGTTAAACATTTGTATGTATCTTGTTTCCAAATCTACTAAACTACCAGTCCTTCAGGATACATATTCCATGTTTATATGGAAATGTAATAAAATAATGCACCGGCTCTTGGTAACTGGGTTCGAGTCCTTATAGTTTGTATCAGAGGATGTTTAGTAGAAAACATGGAAATTAGATTTAGAAAATGTAGATTATAGAAAAAAACCCAAAGATACTCCTTCAGGATAAACATAAAAGAACATCGTGGAATTTTTGGTACGTAATATATTATGGGGAACTTTCTTGAATATAAATCCTTATCTAGAAATTATAATTGGATGTGGTTCTATCACAGATGTACCAATGAGTAAAAACTCTAACAAAGAGTTTTTTTCATGACCAGGGTTATCCTGGTACACGACAATGGGCCTTAATGCGCACCTGGGTGACACTCTCAGGGGATATTTTTAGAATAATTCACATTCTCATGACAAGCCATTACTAAATATTTAAATTTAAATTTTTTCTCAACTAATACATGATTATGATTACGATATTATCTATTTATAGAATATAAATTTTTGCTAAGTATTTTTCTACATTGAGATGATACACTATGATTCATAACATAATCCAGTGGATGCCATTATTTAGAAATGTAACCTAGTGGAAGGAATGAAAAATTCATGAACGTGCGTTTCCCATGTATGGATTTACCTCTGATGCAAGATAATAATGATGGATCTAGTGTTCTGACAGGTGCTGAGAAACCTGTAATTGTACTAGTAAAACTGACTCGGGTTATGAATAATAACCTTAAGAGTATATAGCATCTAGATCCACAATGTGGGGGAGCGATGTTATACATCTTTTTACGAAAATAGCCTCCATAATTTAATGAAACTAAAAACCCATTCATAGCAGAGCAGTGGATAAGTTTATTAAAAAAGATATTTCTTGATTTCAGATGTAACAAAAGAGACAAGGTTTTCGTGGAAGTTTATTGACTACCAAGATATGTGGATTAGTGGTGGTATTTAATCCAAAACACAATGTAGGAGGAAGAAATATAAGAAATGTAATGGATGGATTTTAAGTAAATATTCATAGAAAAATACATCCTTCATAAATAGCAAGCGGATATGGGAAGGCAATTTCCGAATCTGAGGAAAAAAGAGGATGAGAATATGGTAAAGTATGAATCTGACTTCACAAGGTTAGAAAGAAATGTCTCAGACTACATACGTAATCCAAGGAGAAAGATTTTTTTATTATTTTATGGTTTAAAACCATTCCTAGGAAAGGCTATAGTCTCCCAAAAAATCTCATAATATGAAGATATAGTCTCAAGTTCTGTCAAGACAGAAAAAAATTCTTCAAGTGTTATGATTTTAAGGATAATCAAAAAAATAAGAGGGATTATGAAAACTATAGAAAAGGAAATAATAAAATGGGGAAGAAGGTAAGAGTTGACCTTCCACCATTTGATAATTTTGGGAAGAGACACCCTGGTACTTGTTTAAAGGGTATGGGTGTTTGTTTCAGGTGTGGAGAAAAAGGCCACCTATCCTGGGATTGTAAGAGGAAGAAGGAAGCTACCAATGTTCAATTATAGAATTATAGAGATAGGGGAAATTATGAAAATTATTTTCATAGGTTTCAAGGAAAATTTACCCAAAGATTTCCAAGGGATAAAGGCCAAGCTTATACAGTCACAAATACGGAGGTTCAAGTTCCTAACGATGTAGTGGTATGTAATTTAAGTGTCTCCTTGAACGTAGCCAATGCTTTATTTGATTCTAGATTATTTCATTCTTTCATATATTCCCAGTTTTCCAAGAAAATTAGATATTTCCAATTTTATTTAATAATGGAGGTGTCACTCAAAACTCCTAAGGGAAGTATCACGACAACAAAGATGTGTCAGTCGGTCCCCATTATGGCATATAAATGTGCTTTATCTATTGATTTTATTATCATAACCTTGATTTAAATTGATATAATACTTAGTATATATTGTCTTTCTAACCATGATTCAAAAATTCATTACATGAAGAAGTGTTACAATTTTTAAGGACGATGTTGAATCCATTATCATTAGGGAGGAAACATCACAATCGGATTCTCATGTAGATCCACACCCAGTATCTCTACTGAATTGAATTATTAGTGAGGAAGGGAATGAAATAACTATGGGTGAGGAAAAGAATGTTCAAATATTGGATTTGCCTATTTTAAAAGAATATGTTGATGTGTTTCCAGAGGATTTACCTATACATCCTCTAGAATTGTAAATTGAGTTTTCCATTGATTTAATTCCTAGTTCAAGGAATATATCGAAGACCCTTTATAGAATGGCCATTGTGGAATTAGTATAATTAAAGAAACAATTATATGAATTGAGTGCTAAATGAATTATTTTCCCTACTGTTTCTCCAAAGGGATCCATTTTCCTTTTCATTAAGAGGGAAGATGGAACTATGAGGTTGTGTATTCACTATAGGGATATTAATGCTATAACAATAAAGAACGAGTATCCCCTACATTACAGTGATGATTTATTGGATAAACTTTATGGAGCCCAATATTTTTAGAATATTGACCTTCAATTTGGATATCTTTAGTTACGAGTAAGAAATGAAGACATTCCAAAGACAACATTTCGAACTAGGTATGGGCATTGAGAATTTATAGTAATGCCATTAGGACTAACTAATGTAACCTCTATCTTCATGGATCTAATGAATTGGGTTTTCAAGTAATATATGGATGACTTTGTAGTGGTATTTATTAAGGATATCTTGGTATATTCCCAAATATAAGAAGATCATTAAAATCATGTGCGCACAATTATGAATACTCTTAGATGAAATAAATTTTAGGGGATGTTTAGAAAGTGTGAATTTTGGCTTCAATAAGTTTCCTTTCTTGGAAACATTGTCTCTAATGATAGAATATATATTGATCCTATGAAGACAAAGGCTATTAAATAATGGCCTACTCCAATGACCATAATTGAGGTCTGTTGTTTTATTGGTTTAGCAGGTTATTAATGGAATTTCATTCAGAACATCACCAACTTATCCAACCCAATGACAAAGCTTACAGGTAAAGGGGTTAAGTTTTTATGGAAAAAATAATGTGAGGAATGTTTCAATGAATTGAAGGGGAAATTAGTTAATGATCGGATCCTAACTCTACCACTATGGAATGATGGGTTTGAGATCTGTAGTAATGCATAAAATAAGGTTGTGTTCTTAAGAAGAATGATAGTGTTATTGCCTATGCATCAATTTAGATAAAAATTTCATGGACAAAACTATCCTACTCATGATTTTGACTTAGTTGTTGTGACCATTTCTCAAAAAAAAAATATGGAGACACTATCTCTATGGTAAATAATGTAAGGTATAAACAGATCACAAGAGTCTAAAGTATATCATCTCATAGAAAAAACTCAACATGGGGAAAAGTTGATGGCTGGAACTACTCAAGGATTATGGTTATTACATAAACTACCACCCAGGAAAGGAAAATAAGGTAGTTGATGCATTAAGAATGAAGTATCATGGAGATTTAATCAAAATTTGGATTGAAAAAGATCATGTATTCATAGATCTAATAAGGATAGACATGGGAATTATCAAATAAGGTGAAGCATAATTACTTTTTCAATTGTTTTCCCAACCATCATTATTAAAATGGATTAAAATCTCTCATCCTGATGATGAGAAACTTCAAAATAAAATTAATGTTGTGAAATATATGAAGTTGGATGACTTCGTATGTGAAAATTGAATTATGAAATTTGGGAACATGCTATTTTTTCCCTCTATACCTGAGATGAAAAGGGAGTTATTGGATGATTACCATAGCTCTAATTTCTCTATACACCTTGGTATAACAAAAATGTTTTCTGATTTTAAGGAACATTTTTTGTGGGACAACATGAAGTGGGAAATTGCTGATTATGTATCATGATGTTTAGTCTGTCAATAAGTGAAGGCTGAATTATAGCATCCAAGAGGAATCATGAAACCTCTTGCTATTCCTACATGGAAATGGAATGAAATAACCATGGATTTTGTCATTATATTACCCAAAAATCCAATAAATAATGATGCAATATTGGTAATTTTGGATCCATTTACAAAATCTGCACATTTTCTTGCTATAAGGTAAGATTTTCTACTCAAGAAGCTTTCATGACTCTATATCCATGAAGTTTTAAGAATTAATGGAGAATCTCTCTCAATTGTGTCGGATCATGATCTTTGATTTACACTGAAAGTATGAAAAAGTATTTAGAAATATTTGTATACTGAGCTTCGATTTAGTACTTCTTTTCACCCTCAAACTAACAGGTAATCAGAAAGGATGATACAAACTTTAGAAGACATTTTGGTATCAGGATAATATAATTTTTAAGGTATGTGGGATCATTATTTACCTTTGGTTTAGTTTTCCTACAATAATAGTTTCCATTAAAGCATTCAAATGGAACTATATAAATAATTTTATGGAAAGAGATGTCGTACACCATCACATTGGGATGAAGTCGGTGAATGGAATCTTGTTGGTCAAAATATTTTGAATGAAACAATAGTAAAGGTAATGACTATTCAAGGCCGTATCAATGTAGCTCAAAGGAGAAAACAATATGCAGATAATCGAAGGAAGGATTTGAAATTTCAAGTGGGAGGTCATGTTTTCCTAAAAGTATCTCCATGGAAGGGTGTTATAAGATTTAGGAAGAAATGGAAACTAAACCCTAGGTATATAGGCCCTTTTGATATTATAGAGAGAATTGGAGTTGTTCCATATCATCTAGATATGATTCCTAGTCTATATAAAGTACACAATTTGTTCCATGTCTCATTATTGAGAAACTAGATGCCATACCAAATGCATGTCCTCGCTTCTGAAGGAATAGAATTAGAACTTGTACTATCTTACTATGAGAAGCCTACCCATATTCTAGATAATAAAGAACAATTTTTTAGGAATTATATGACTCGATTTGTAAAGATACTTTGGGAAAATAATGAAATCAAAGAGGCAACATGGGAGCATGAGGATATTGTGATGAAGAACTACCCAAATACTTTTGTGATGTAACATTCTAGTAATTTCAAGGAAGAAAGTTATTTAAGGAGGGGAGAATGTAACAACCTAAGATTTTGAAAATAAACTTAATATTTAATGAATAAAACACTATGTCTCTACAAAACACCACATTATTATAACCGTGCCATTAAACATAATTTTTCTCTCTGTGTGAATTGAATTTCAAAAAAATGACATACACAGATGCGTTCAGTAGGATATTTATATTTCAATAAAGAAAACATACTTTTTGGTGAATAGTAACATACCCTAATGAATATTAATATAAATAATAATATGGCCCTTATGAATAGTAAATCATATTATTATTTTATTTTCTTAAGGTTATAAAATAATGAGATCTTGATTAATTTATCAATGTGATATAAATTAAAATTGTAATTTTTTGAATCAATTATGATTTAATTTGAAAATTAAATTAATCGCCTCTATAAAATTATTTTCAAAAAATGGAGTTCATTATTGAATTTTACATGTCAAAAAATGTTTAGGTTGAATTTTTTTTGGATTTTTATAAAATACTCAAAATTTTGATAGATAGTAAAGTACTGTACTTTACCATATATATACTTAATCAGTTAAATACACTATTCCTGGAATCATGGATAATGTAATAACACTTGGTTCGAACTCACATGAACATATTACTGTTATGGGTCACATGAATCAATGCTATTGGTTGTCCTGAGGGAAATAATAATATAACGGATATAATATTCCCAAATCACCCCTCCCATCCACTATAAAACCCCCCTCACTCCCTCTTCTATGTACTTCTCTTAATCCATGTACCTTATTTAAATTCTACCAAAATATCCTCCAAATATAATACACCACATCCATCAACCTTTTGTCTCATAAAAAGACCAAAACATCTCCCCTAAAGTGTCTCTCAAGGAAGATTACTTCAAGAGGTAGATTCCTCGTTTCATTTCTTTTATTTGAAGTTCCTTTATTTTATTTTTATTTCCTCACATAATTTACTGAAATTGTTATGATAACCCCAATACCCTAAAATTTTTTTAATGTTGTTATGATAAAGGAATAATTCATCATCATCTATTCATTACACTTATTTAATTCTAGAAATGAAAACACCATCTGATATGTGTTAATTTATCACATTTAAGGACGACGGGTTTTTAATTTTAATTACCATCTTCCATTATAGTCATGAAACCATGTTTATGTTTGAAATAAACCATAATATATGTATTATAACTTATTTATGGTTCTTTAATCCTTTTCTACACATGATATTAATTTAAAAATTATAATCAGTTTGTTGTGATCAAAAAATGCCAATTAACTCAAACACTTGTCATTAAAGTTTAATATAATGATTCATTTTCACTACCTATAACCAAATTTTTTTCATAACCATGTAATATTATGGTTTTTCACTAATAACATACAACTTCTATTCTGGACAACCATTCTCATTCCACATTTTTATTCGTACATGAATATAAGTAAACTAATCTTGAAAACCAAGGAAAAAAACACACCCAAACAATGAAATTGAATCTAATAACCCATCAAAAAGCCATGAATGAACCTAAATAAGTTTATAATAAATCAATTTCATTTATATGAGGTTATTTAATCACGGATTTATTAACCTAAATTTGATTTTTTTAGGTCATTAATAACATGTGAGGAACACCTTCGAACATAAGCTAAGGGGTTTCTACCCAAACCTCCATTTTAATTCGGGTTACTCTTAGTCTCTACATAAATAAATTAAATTCTTATTTATTCATATTTACTCCTCATATATTATTTTATAATTTTCTAAATATTTTTACCAAGAATAATCCTACATTAATTTTTTTGAGTTATATGTATTAAAAGGATCTTACACAAATTCTTCCTGAAATACAAGCCTGGTTCAAGGAAATTTCTCAAATTATTACCTATTTTCAAGGGAATATTATATTATTTTTTTACAAACAACTATATTTATAAAATAAATCATTTTATTGTTAAAATACTATCTTATTCACATATGGTTTTATAAAAACCTATTTTCAAAAGAAATCTTCTTTTTAAAGTAAAAAAGTATTAATCTCAAGAATTAATCGATGATTTTGAAAGATTACATTCAAATATTTAAACAATATTATTGATTATTATGTATGTTATCATCTACCATATTTAATTGAATTTTATTATTAGTTTTACTTTGGATGTACTATCCTAAAACCACTCACCAATTAACTCTGAATGGTTAGTGTTTATGCTTAATGATCGATGAAAGTTATTTAAATTTCATATGTTCATTTCAATATGTATATATAGGTTGTTTATATTTATCCCCATTCATATGAGGAATTCATTGGACTTAGTTAGTGATGGTTGTGGCCCGCTATAGCCCCTCGATGCATCGGTGGATCTCATGAGGCAAACTACAGTCTTGGCACAAGGCCTTGAAAAAATGATTATTATGGTCTTGGCACGAGGCCTTGACAGTATGGTTATGATGTCCAGCATTATTAATTACCTAATTATAAAGATATTAATTGAAAATTCATGAGGTTACATGACTAGTAAAATACCCATCATTATTCTTTATTATGGAATTATTTATTAAACTCTTATTCGTACCATAATGTGTTCAAGTTCATTTTTCTAAAGGCATGTATTTTTAGTAATTATCCAAGACTAATGTTTATGTTTATGATATATTTAGTCGTATTGCTTACCCTTATTGAGATTTTTATCTCAACCCTTTCTTATTTTCCATTTTACAAGGACATGAAGATGTATATTATTAATGACATGTAGAAATAACCAAGGAGTTATGGATGTTGTCAAAGGAGTTTCTAAATTGTTTTTCCTTCCATGTTGTAATGTTGAACTTATGTATGTATCTTATTTTCTAAGATATTAAACTACTCAGTACTTTGTGATTTATATTCCTTTTTTATATTCCAATGTAATAAAATAAGTCACTAGCTCTGGGTAACTAGGGTCGATTCCTTACAAAAAAATACATAAATATTTCATGATCTATAACTTGGATGATCATATATATAATAATCAATGAAAATAAAATATGAACAAGTATCTAATACCTTCAAAGATCCATACCACTATCCTTGTATCCAAATCCTTTTCAAGTTTCTCTGTCCTTATTATGCAACATTAGGCCTCTTCTTCATCCACTATATGTCATATTCTAAACCTGAAATAATACATAAGGCATGCACACTCGGGTGTCCATACAAGGGTTGAGGATTAAGTTATCAGTGGTACACCCCAATAGTTTCCCTAACATCTATTTTCATGTACTTGTTCATGAACACATGATATTACCATTCTATACAAATAACAATTGAAAAAAATAATAAATAAATTTTTATCCTCATATTCTAACATGCCACTCGTGCTCGACTATACCTATTTTCGTCTATGTTGTAGTGTATCAGATCATGTCAGATTACCATCCAAAAATCACATATATATTCTCCCAATTGGGAAAATATATATCACATTACCGTCGAGGGATATGTTCCTCTTCATAATAGGTTATATCAACATCAAGGGCCCTCATCCACATAGTGACATCTCATAGAATCATCGGGGAATAGTGTCTACCTAATAACATATCACATAATCCTCATAGCCCAACATTCACTTGGGATTATCTCATACAACATTAGGTTCTATGCCCCACCTATCTATTCCATACACAAACATTATGGGACAGAGTCTACCCATTATTATCTCATTTTAACATCGGTGGATATCATCTACCTAATAACATCCCATATAATCATCGAGGGTTAGCGTCCACAAAAATAATGAATTATAGAATTATTGGGGATAATAATACACCAAGATACATCACATATAATCCTCAGGGGATAGTGTCCTATAAGAACCTGGATCTTCGTTCAGGTATGTTTTTTCTTTTTTGTGGAGTTTTTAAAAAAAATGGTTTGTCTGGAAATTTTCATAGTACATGCCGTGTACTTTTTGAGTACATGCCGTGTACTCTGATCCAGCTCGAAGTCATGTGCTGGCCGTGCCGGGCCACACACACGGTGTGTAGGGGTGAAGTGGAGGCCGTTTTTGGCGGTGTACAGAAACATCCCAGTACACGCCGTGTACTTTCTTTTTTTCATTAAACGGACTGGGGTCGTGCCTAATCCCTATTTCCATCTTCTTCTCCAATATTTGACCATCCGAGAGCATCCGTACGTCCAGATCTTCGACGGAGTCCTGCCTCACCATCCATTCTCTGATTCGAGCACGGTTGATTGTGTTGCAATCACAGCGGTGAGTTCTTCCTTATGCTTTAGCCTTGTTTCTTGATTCCTCCTCATTTACATGTTATCGTGGGATGAACATTTCTTGAGTTTTCTCAGATCTACACCATTCTAAGGGGAATCTATCAACAAGGTTCATGTATATCGATCTCTTAAGATCGAGGTAGGTGGTTTGTGCCTTTCCATAGAAAGTTGATCGATATTTTGTTCAATTTCCACAAATACCCTTGAACGGGGTATTGCGTGTTTCTTGTTTTTCCCTTGTTACTTGCCTTATTTTCTTGGTTGCTTTAGTAGAGGTTATTACTTGTGATTAGAGTATTTTGTTTGTTCTCAATTTTCTTTCCATTCTTGTTCTGCTTGTTTGGCATTTTTCCAGTTGTCAGGCCTAGTTGTATTATTGTGGACTGTTGCCTTGTTTTGCTGTTGAGCCTTAGTTGATAGCCAAGTAGTTCTTGAGGTTTACTTGGACGATGTACTCACTCAGGACTGTGAGAACCTAGAGCAGTAGACCAAAGGAGGAATTGACGGAAGGGCTTCTCCAGAGTGTCTTTTAATCACGATGTGAGACCAAGGGGGGAATTGGTGGAAGGGCTTCTCCAGATTGACTTTTAATTACGATGCCGACTATAGAGGGAATTGATGTTGAGTGCTTCCCCAGAGAGCCTTTAGCACAATACGAGACTATAGGGGGAATTGACGGTGAGTTCTTCCCCAGAGAGTCTGCTTAATTGCGTAGCTGTACTAGAGGGGTGAGACTATGTGTGCTTACCAGAGGGTAGCTTGTACTTATAGGTTGAACCATAGGGGTTAGACTGTGAGAGCTACCCATAGGGTTACCTGTTTTTTCTTTTGTTGTTGGCTGCTTACGTGTGTGCTATACTTGTTAGAACTGTGGTTTGTACCTGTTTGTTCTTTTCTGTTTATTGCTTCTTGTTCTAGTACTTCCATGTATTCATTGACTATTAGGCACAAATCTTTGGGTGATTTCCTACTAGGATTGTATCTCACACCCTGTTTGGGCCGTGCTTTTAGGCCCAATAAGACTATGTTGTTGCAGGTATAGACAAGGGTAAGCACCCTTCTACTTCAGGATCTTGATTGCACCAGGATCTGGGGAGCATGGGACCAAGCCATGGATCACGATGCTAAGGAGATTATTTTGTTTTTCTTTTGCACTTGGTTTCAGTTGTATTTCAGCACGTTTTTGTGTTTGCTTTTTTCCTTAGATAATTGAACCTGTTGCATCATTTTCATCATAGTTATATCTCTACATTGCTTCCGTTGTTTGGTTTTTGTTGTTATTCATGTTGTTTACTACTTCCGATGGTTATTGTTGTTTCTTACCTTGTATACCTTACCGAATGAGGGCATAGTTTCCCCACCGACTCACCAAGGCCCTCGCAGCTAGTCGGCATCCTCTGGCGTTCAGGGAAACGTGCTTGAAGTCATGTGGAAAACCGGGTACGGGGCACCAGTGGAGGGGCTCTGGACTCGGGACGTTACAAAGTGGTATCAAAGGAGTTCGTTTCTCTTGCTTTAATGTTTGGAGACTTTATCCAGGGACAGGATGGATTCGGTACATGGAATTAAGTTGTGCTCGGGAGTAGCTAAACCGTGTACAGGGAAAATCCATACTACCTCGTTAATTGCAGTTTTATGGTTTTGAAATTTTATGGTTGGTATGTTTTCACCTAGAGTGATTCGTATGACTTGTGCGGTTATTGTTTTGATATTTTGGTTCTATTTCTATCGTAACCCAATGAGATGAGGGTATTCCATCTCACACATCATATAGGAACTTTTAGAAATCACATTTCATGAATTCTTGCCATGCCATCTAGGGTGTATTAGTGATTGCATGCTGTTGCGATAGGCTCTGTGTAAATTATGCATGCTGTTGTGATAGATGCTTGATAGATTCTCTTCTGTTATGTTATAAAACTGTTTGTTTTGTTCCTTTCATAAAAATGAATGCTGAATTTTGGGTTCTTGAGGTGTTATGGGTCCTCACGGATCATAATTTGGCACCTTTTCCCATGTTTTAGTGTTTCTGGAATTATGCGCAGTTTCTGAGCTACTGCCTAGAAAAACCCAGAATACACGGAGTGTACTTTTTAGATACACGTTTTGTAGTTTTTAGGCAATGTCAATGACCTTGTGGGAAGAACACGGTGTCATGGGGGTAACTTTAGGAACACACCGTGTACCAGTGGTACATGTTGTGTGAGTTTGGGGTTGTGTACCCGGTCGTGTCACTAACAACACGGGCCGAGGAAGCTCGGGTAAGAACACGTCATGTCTATAGGGAAAAAACCGTGTAGTCTTTTCCAGGTACCCATCCATGTCACGAACAACACGAGCCAGCGTTACCTTCCTTTCCACACGTCATGTTTATTTGGAACACGTCGTGTATTCTTTCCCAGGTACCCGGCCGTGTCACGAACAACACAGGACAATGTTGCCTTCACCTATGCACGCCATGCTTGTTTGGAGCACGCCGTGTAGATGTCCGTGTACTCAACAACACGGACCTCCAAAACCATGTCTAGTTCACGCCGTGTTTGTTTCGAACACACCGTGTAGTCTCGGGTTGAGTCGGACCGTGTGGGTTAGCCGTGTAAGGAGACTCGGGTAGGGGAATAGTTTTCAAGTACACGCAGTGTGTGGGGGTCAACACGACATGTAGTTTTTAGTGTACACAACTTGTTGGGTAGGAGTACACGCCGATGTTAGTGGTTTAAGAAGACACGTTGTGTAGTTTTATACACGTCGTGTAGTCGTGTTTTGCAATCTTGTGTGTTTTTATTCCCCTGTTCCCGTTTTGTACTCTTGGGTTCTTTATCCTTGTTTTCCTGATCCACGGTGTGCTTTTGATCTTTCAGAGATATGCCTCTGAGATGTCCTCTGGTCGTATGTTTGTCATTAGGCAGTGATCAGACGCCAGAAAGGGCTGATCAGGGACTTTCTGTCGATCCCCCAGCCAAGCCAGCCTTGGCACCGGTTGTTGTACCAGTTCCGGGCGTCGATGTGCAGTTCAGGGAGGGTTTCATGAGGATGATGAAGGACTTACAGGGAGCACTACCTCCTGCCTCTTCTATGGAAGACTTGACGTGGGTCTTTCAGTAGCAGCATCCTCCCACGTTCTCGGGGGAGGGAGGACCTCAGGCTACAGAGTCGTGGCTGGAATCCATGCTGACTATATTTGAGCATCTGGAGAGGCCTCCAGAGAGGCGGGTCAAGATCACCACCTACATGCTCCGAGACTCCGCCAAGAGGTGGTGGGACGTGATCTCACAGGCGAGTCAGTAGCAGTCTATGGCTTGGGAGGAGTTCCAGTGCGTGTTCTATGACTACTTCTACCCGGAGACCCTGAGGGCCGATCGAGCCCAGTAGTTCATGAGCATAGAGCAGGGTACTCTATCTGTCATGGAGTATTACTCTCGTTTCACTGAGCTGTAGCGTTTTACACCCCTTTGGGATGGGAGTGTGGTGTTTTTGGCGAGGATGTTTGAGGATGGACTCAGGTGGGAGATTCACTCACAGGTGAACATCTTCTAGCTGACATCCATTACTTCCATCGTCAACCAGGCGCTGATTGCGGAGCGCATTATGAGAGACTCTAGGGCTGCGAGTCAGGGTGGTTCTGCTTCCAGAGCTAGCTTCCCCTCAGATGATACCAAGAAGCGCTATAGGGAGCCTACGTGCGGTGATGCGAGGAAGCGAGATGCATCATCAGGTAGCCTAGTGACATGATATCAGTGTGGCCGAACAGGGCACACGAGGCCACAATGCCAGAGAGACCCCATGGAGTGCCGATATTGTGGCAAGATGGGTCAACTTTAGCATTTCTTCTAGGTTTTCTCACTAGTAGCGGGTGACCGAGGTTCTTCCATGACTCCTCGTTCAGGAGCAACCCCACCAGTCTCTCACCAGTAAGGGAACTGGAGTCCTTCCGGCCGTTTGGGCCGAGGTGGAGGTCAAGGCCATGGCGGTCAGGCACCAGTCCCTCAGCACCAGCAGGGAGGTTCAGCTCATAGTGGTCAGTCAGGGGCGTAGGGCCGCGGGGCAGGCTAATCATTTGTCGTGGAGCAAACTTATCTTGATTAGGATCATGGACCTTCTACTATTTGAGGAACGATTTTAGTAGCCTCAGTTTTATCTTCAGCCCTTTTCAATACTGGTGCTACGCATAGTTTTATCTCTATTGCCATTTTGGAGAGCCTTCGACTCTGCATCTTTTCTTCTGCTGACTCGTAGACACTAGACACACCTTTAGTAATGAGGACATCTAGTGTACGTCAGTGTAGAGAGTTCCCTCTCGAGGTTGCATGGTATCACTTCTTATGGGATCTCTATGTACGAGAGATGATAGGCTATGATTTCATCCTTGGCATGGACTGGTTGATTCCCTTCCAGGATGTCGTTGACTTTTATCATCGTAGAGTCATTTTCATTTCACCAGAGGGTGAATCATTCCTTCATAGAGGCGAATGGGAAGGTCGGGTGAGTCGGGCAGGACTCGAGCATCTTGGGCTAGGAGGAGTGACGACCCAGATTGATAGCCTTTACCAGGATGATCAGGGGACTCCACAATTGGACATTCCTTCAGTGGTGGATTGCTTCCAGGATTTCCTTCTAGAGGACTTTTTAGGTTTTCCTCCAGAGCATGAGGTAGTCTTTTCTATTGAGCTCGTTCCAGGAGCGTCACCGGTGTCCATTCCTCCCTATAGGATGGCTACACCTGAGTTGTAGGAGCTCAAGAAGCAGTTGGAGGATCTACCGGCTAAGGGTTTCATCTAACCCAGTACTTCTCCTTAGGGTTCGCCTGTCCTATTTGTAAATAAGGCAGACGGTACCCTTCGACTTTGTGTGGATTATCGGAGGCTGAACCAATTTACGGTCAAGAACCTATATCCATTGTCGTGGATTGATGACCTTTTCGATTAGCTTCGAGGAGCCCGTGTGTTCTCGACGATCTACTTGAGGTCCGGTTATCATCAGCTACACGTTATACCATCAGATATACCTCTGACAGCCTTCAGGAGCAGGTACGGTCTTTACGAGTATACAGTCATGCCCGTCGGACTCACGAATGCACCTGCAGTTTTTATGGCACTGATTAACCAAGTGTTCCATCCTTACTTGTATTCCTTAATCGTGGTCTTTGTGGACGATATCTTGGTGTACTCGCACACTCGACACGACCATTCCACCCATCTTGAGATCGTTCTGAGTGCACTAAGAGAGCATTGGCTTTATTCTAAACTCTTGAAGTGACACTTCTGGATAGATCAGATTCACTTCTTGGGTCACATCATCTCAGAGGCAGGAGTATCTGTGGACCCAGAGAATGTGAGAGCTTTAGTTTCCTGGGAATAGCCGAATATCATTTTTGAGGTACGGAGCTTCCTAGGGCTGGGTGGATATTACAGACGCTTCATTCGGGATTTTTTCCATTTAGCAGCACCCTTGAAAGGTATGAACAAGAAGGGGGAGAAGTTCTTATGGTCAGATTCTTTCGATTTAGCCTTTCAGGAGCTGAAAGGGAGGTTGATGTCAGCACCGATACTAGTCTTTCCATATCCAGGTAAGAGCTACACTATTTACTGTGATGCTTCGGGTATTGGGCTGGGAGCTGTGCTTATGTAGGGAGATGGAGTCATTGCGTACAGGTCTCGGAAGTTGAGGCCACATGAGTGGAACTACCCTACACACGATCTGGAGTTGGCAGTTGTTGTTCATGCCTTGTGCTGTTGGAGACACTATCTTCTGGGAGAGAACTTTATGGTCTTCACTGACCACAAGAGTCTCAAGTATATCTTCACTCAGCGTGATCTGAATCTGAGGCAGCGCAGGTGGGTTGAGTGTCTACAGTCTTTTGACTTCGATCTTGCTTATACGTCGGGAAAGGGAAACGTCGTGGCAGATGCATTGAGCAGGAGAACTCAAATTCAAGCAGTTCAGGAGGCTAGTAGTGAGTGGCAACTGATGGCTCTGTTCTATGAGATGCATCTGGAGGTGCACGACAGACGGGGACAGACCTTTCTATCATCGGTAGCTGTTTCCTCCACGCTACATGATCGGGTACGGATGAGGCAGCTATCAGACTCGGAAGGCTTAGTCCTATGGGAGAGTATGTCAGGAAAGGACCCTCATCCTGGATGGAAAGTGGGCGAGGATGAGATCTTGTGTTTCCAAGGACGCGTATGGGAGCCAGCAGACATACGCGAGGAGCTGATGTATGATTTCCATTCCATAGTTTGGGCAGTTCATCTTGGCGTCACCAAGATGTATCGAGATCTTCAGCGCCAGTACTGGTGTCCAGGTATGAAGAAGGATGTTACTGGTCTTGTCATGAGATGTTCTACTTGTCAGCAGGTGAAAGCAGAGCATCAGTGACCAGCATGCCTTTTACAGAAGTTATCCATTCCGGAGTGGAAGTGGAATGATGTTGCGATGGACTTCATGACTAGGTTGCTGAGATCACCTTGAGGGAAAGATGATGTTTGGGTTGTCGTCGATAAGCTTACAAAGGTTTCTCACTTCTTTCCAATCAAGGAGACCTTCAGTGTCGATGATCTGGGACTACCTTACATCAGAGATATCGTTCATCTTCATGGAGTTCCACGCTCTATTGTTTTAGACAGAGATGCGTGTTTTACCTCTCGGTTCTGGTAGGGACTTCAGAAGGCCTTGGGTACACAGGTACTTTTGAGTACAGCATACCATCCCCAGACTGATGGCCAGTCCGAGCGCCCGATCCAGGTGCTTGAGGATATGCTTCGAGCTTGCATCCTTGACTTTGGCAGTTCTTGGGAGAAGCATATTCGTCTGGTGGAGTTCGCCTACAACAACAGTTTCCAGGTGACCATTCTGATGGCACCATATGAGGATTTGTATGGTAGGCCATGCTGATCACCCTTATGCTGTCTGGAGGCAGGAGAGGCAGCTTTATTGGGACCTCGTCTTGTTCAGGAGACTTTAGGGCAGATAGAGCTGATTCAGAAGAGGATGGCTATAGCACAGTCTCGACAGAAGTCTTATGCTGATCAGCGGAGATGACCTCTGGAGTTTGAGGTCGGTGATCAAGTTTTCCTACGTGTCGCACCGAGTTTGGGACACAAGAGGATTCAGAGACAGGTTAAGCTTTCATCGTGGTATGTCGGGCCGTTTGAGGTCTTGGAGAGAGTGGGGTCGGTCGCCTATCGGTTGCATCTACATAAAAGGTATCGGGCCATGCACAACGTCTTCCATGTCTCTCAGCTCCGACATTACTTTTCAGACCCATCTCACGTCTTTCAGGCCGAGGAAGTCGAGCTTGAAGCGGATGCATCATTTGAGGAGCATCTTATCCGGATTGTCGATCGCAGTACAAAGGTTCTTCGCGGGCGGTCTGTTCCTCTTGTACGGGTGCTATGGAAGCACGGGCAAGCACAGGACGAGACCTGGGAGAGGGAGGCCGATGTACGATCACAGTGGCCGGAGCTGTTCGGGGATTCTTCTTCTCCACCTCGTTAGGGAAATTTGGGGATGAATTTCTTTAATGGGGGAAGTTCGTAAGAACCCGGATCTTCGTTCAGGTATGTTTTTCCTTTTTTTAATGTTTTTAAGAAAAATGGTTTTTCTAGAAATTTTCAAAGTACACGACGTGTACTTTTTGAGTACACACCGTGTACTCTGATCTAGCTCGAAGCAGTGTGCTGGTCGTGCCAGGCCACACACACGGTGTGTAGGGGTGACGTAGAGGCCGTTTTTGGCGGTGTACGGAAAGGACCCAGTACACTCCATGTACTCTAAAAGTACACACCGTGTACTTTCTTTTTTTCATTAAACGGACCGGGGTCGCGCCTAACCCCTATTTCCATCTTCTTCTCTAGTTTTCGACCATCTAAGAGCATCTTTATGGACGGATCTTCGACGAAGTCCTGCATCGCCATCCGTTCTCCGATTCGAGCATGGTTGATTGCGTTGGAATCGCAACGGTGAGTTATTCCTTCTTCTTTAGCCTCGTTTTTTGATTCCTCCTCGTTTCCAAGTTATCATGGGATGAACGTTTTGTGTGTTTTCTCAGATCTACATCGTTCTAAGGGGAATATTTCGTCGAGGTTCACGTATATTTATCTCCTAGGATCGAGGTAGGTGGTTTGTGCCTTTACGTAGAAAGTTGATGGATATTTTGTGCAATTTCCACCAATACCCTTGAACGGGGTATTGCGTGTTTCCTGTTTTCCCCTTGTTACTTTCCTGCTTTGCTTGGTTTCTTTAGTAGAGGTTATTTCTTGTGATTAGATTATTTTGTTTGTGCTCAGTTTTCTTGCCATGCTTGTTCTTCCTGTTTGAAGTTTTTCCAATCGCCATGCCTAGTTGTAGGATTGTGGACTGTTGCCTTGTTTTGCTGTTGATCCTTATTTGATAGCCAAGTAGTTCGTGAGGTTTACTTGGAAGATGTACATGCACTCTGAGCATGTATTACCTTTCACTCAGGACTGTGAGAACCTAGAGTAGTAGACCAATGGGGGAATTGACGGAAGGGCTTCTCCAGAGTGTCTTTTAATCACGATGCGAGACCAAGGGGAGAATTGACGGAAGGGCTTCTCCGGAGTGTCTTTTAATTATAACGCAGCCTATAGGGGGAATTGATGTTGATTGATTCTCTAGAGAGCCTTTAGCACGATACGAGACTATAGGGGGAATTGACGGTGAGTGCTTCCCCAGAGAGTCTGCTTAATTGCGTAGCTGTACCATAGGGGTGAGACTGTGTGTGATTACCAGAGCGTTTCTTGTACTTATAGGTTGTACCATAGGGGTCAGACTGTGAGAGCTACCCTAAGGGTTACCTGTTTCTTCTTTTATTGTTGGCTGCTTACTTGTGTGTTATACTTGTTAGAACTGTGGTTTGTAGCGGTTTGTGATTTTCTATTTACTTCTTCGTGTTCTAGTACTTCTATGTATTCATTTATTGTTAGGCACAAATCTTTGGGTGATTTCCTAATGGGATTGTATCTCACACCCTATTTGGGCCATGATTTTGCGCCCAAGAAGACTATGTTGCTGCAGGTATAGACAAGGGAAAGCACCCTTCTACTTCAGGATCTTGATTGCACATGGAGCTGAGGAGCATGGGACCGAGCCGTGGCTCGCGATGCTGAGGAGATTATTTTGTTTTTCTTTTGCGCTTGGTTTCAGTTGTATTTTACCACATTTTTAAGTTTTTTGTTTTCCTTAGATACTTGTACCGGCTGCATCATTTTCATCATAGTTATATCTCTACATTGCTTCCGTTGTTTGGTTTTTGTTTTTATGCATGTTTTTTACTGCTTCCGCTAGTTATTGTTGTTTCATACCTTTTATACCTTACCGAATGAGGGCATAGTTTCCCCACCGACTCACCAAGGCCCTCGTTGCTAGTCGGCAGCCTCTGGCAATCGGGGAAACACGCTTGAGGTCATGTGGCGAACCGGGTACGGGGCACCAGTGGATGGGCTCCGGACTCGAGACGTTACATTTCCACTTAGAAAATTCTGATAGTATTATTAGGGTCCACTATCCACCCATCTATAGCATACACATTCATTGGGGGACAAAATTCACCCAGTGACATCTCATAAAATCCTCAAGGGCTAGCATTCACCCAGAACATATAATATAACTATTATCACATGGATTTTATTCTTTTAGATCTATCACCACATATCAAACAATGCCTCAGGGTCTATCTAAACACTAGGTGTTATCCCCTCAGGACTATTTAGGTCACACTAACACGTCATATTTAATCTAGCAACATCCACATCTCCCCAAAAAGGGTTTTCACTGGGGTATTTCTAACCCACATCAGTCTCAAAAATCTTAGCATCATTCCATATTTAAAATCCATGGTTCTTTATTAGCTCATAAAACATATATATCTCAATTCTTGGTACGGTGTGAAAAATCCCCATCTGCATCATGTATCACTACTTGATCCCCCTAATCATGGAACCCATTGTGATATCTTATACGAAAGACCTTACAAATATCATTATAAGTCATTAAATAATTCTCATGACCCTCATCAGGGTATCATCACACATTTCCTTTATGAGAGTTCTTAATCCATCATCTAGAAGAAAAATATAATCTGTACATATCATCCTCCTCTAATAATCAAACCAATGACCCCTAATAGTAGATAGGACATCACCATCATGTTATAAATTGAAAAATACTCATAATGGACTCCTCGATTATCTAATTCCATATATAGGTCATTAAAACATGAAAAAATCCACTAGGGGAATAGTGTATGGAATCTTTCTAAGTTTACATGGTGTTTACACCCAATGCCTCACTCTTGGCATGTACCTCTTCACATCCTAGAATTTAAATCCAAATTATATGGTGTGTACCAATGATGCGTGGCATGTAACCCACATAGGGTGTCGGTCTATGCACCTCACCCAACATTTTCCCCAGTATGTCATATGATGTAACACCCCAAGAATTCATTGTACGTTATCTCATTAATGTAATTCAATAGCTTGCACTACACGCAACAACGAGTTTGTAGCGCACCACAACATACCAAACTAGCCGTTCAAAAAGCGGTTATGTACAGTATTAACTTCATTTTGAATCTTATATAATCTATATAATCTTAACATCCATATTATGTGTTTGATAGAAATAATATAAGAATGAATTCATTTTTTCTGATAAAAGAAGTATTTTTTAAAAAATGAAATTTTACCGCCTTTTAATGGAGATACCTTTTTAAAACCAATATTTGACACTTTTATATATTCAATTTAATGAAATTAAATTCTTCTTTATAATTAGCGCATAAAAACTTAGTTTGGATAAAGTTTTGTACTTTTTTGATAACTTTCATATTGATGAATATTGAAAAATACAATGTTTTAATTAAAAAAAACTTTTTTAATAGAAATAATTAATAGTGTTAAATTATTCATTTTAAAGGTTTTTAATTATAATTAGATTATATTTTTATCATTTAATACAATTTAGGTCAATATAAGTAATTTCACATTTAAATTTGACATAAACACATGTCAATCTTTTGATAGATTTTACTTTTTAAAGACTCACTTTTAGGTTTTGACAACGGGAATTAATTTGAAATTAATAAATTAAATTTATATCTTTTGAATTTGGTAAAATTTACTTCATTTGGGAATTTGGAATAGCAAAACTATCTTAGGGTGAATTTATGGTATTTTTTTGAAAACTTTCAATTTTTGATGAATAGTAAAAACACTACGTCTTTATTTAAAACCTTCTTTTTATTGAAATAATTAATTATTTTATTTAAATTTATTTTAAGTGAAAATAGATATAGAATACCTACATAAGTTCAATTTAATTCATTGGACTCATTTTATAATAAAATTAGATGTATAAAATTTTATATATCTTTTTAACCTCTTTTACCCACCTTCTAGGCACATTAGAAAATTTGCATAAAACCTAATTTTACAACTTCTATGAGTTGAATTTAAAAAATACTGGAGACTCAGTTTAAATAAGTTAGTAAAATATTATTCAACAAGATGAAAATAATTTTTGATGCATAGTAACTTTTGACTTTTATTTACCACAGTTAAAAGTAATAGGCTAGTTAAGGGTAATATTGATATTATAATTACTCTAACACATGTCCTAATTCTGTTGGATAACATTAATTCGACCAAAAAAACATTAGTAATAAAATATTACCCTTTAGGTCCACTTGGATCAGATTAGGACATTTATTATTGTTATATTTAAAGAAGAGTTAAAAGTGCTAAATTCAAAGTTTATTAACTAAACCATTTTTAATATACGGTTATAAATACGATAAATTCAAATATAAATATTCATTATAAAGATAAAATTATTTCATGCATAATAGTATTTTATTTATAATTTTTAGAGATTAAAAAATTAAATTTATTTATGACACAAAGATGATGCAGTAATTACCTTCTTAATGAATTATTAAAATAGTTTATATTATTAATATTAAAATAAATATAATTTAAAAGTTTTGATTCTATCAAAGTATTTTCTAGGTTAATATGACATGTTAGGGTTGATTAGATAAACTGTTTTTGAAGCGATATGGTTTTTATGACTTTCACAAAAAAATACCAAATAGTTTCAAAATTGACCTAAATTAATTTTTTTTAAAAATACTATATTATTGGTTGATATAATATTCCATAAAATCTAAGGTTCTGAAAAAGGGATTAATAATATTATATATATAATTAGTGAACCACTTGAGGTTCTCTTAGAAGTTTATAGTAATTTTATTAACAATATAGTGTAAGAATACAAGAAGACATAGTAAAAGTTAAACAATTTAACTAAGAGTTAAATCTAAAAATAAGGTCAAAATGGTAACCTAAACTTGTCTACAACCTATTGGTTGAGATGATTTTGACCCATAACCACCTATTTTTCTAAATAAAATCATTTTGATCCATTATAAACTGAATATGATTGTATAATAAACTAAAATTTTTATCTTCTCCTAAATTGATCCTCACCCCTCTTATAAAAGGGCACTTCCCCTTCTCTCGAAATTAGACCTCCAAAGCCATTTGGGTCAGCCAAAACCTACCCAAATATCCTAATAATTTCCATAAAATAAACTTAAAGTCCTTACTTTTATCATAAAGCCAATCTAAGAAGCCCTTTTGATCAACTCAAAAGGGAACACTCGAAGAAGAGGTAATAATTTCACCACCCTCTTTCATGTTTTTTTTCATCTTCCACTTCCTATTTTTTTGTTGTTTCCATACCAAAATAATAAATACATTACCTCCTACATAATATTATGTTATTATAAATATGGTACAACCATATTTATTATTCTATCCATCCTCTAAATGACAAAGTCACCATACGTGTGTATGTACGGCTTACCGTCTCCACGTCGTGGTGTAGTTTGTTATTCAAACACTTAATTATTTGGATGGGTATAATAATGAGTATAAATGATGTAAATAATAAATAAAATATGTTAATGATTCTTTATATATTATATATAATACAATTATATACGAATTCACCATCAATATAATGATATTGTTGCTCGTGTGTGCGTACGGATTAACGTCTCTACGACGCGATGAGATTCATTCCCACGTTCACCTTTCAACCATGATAATAAAAATATATATTATTAATATGTATGTAATATATGAAATAATAATGATACTAGATATATATATATGTGTGTGTGTGTGTGTCTGTACTTACATATATCTTATTCACTTACTTCCATTCAATACGATATGAAAACGGAAACAGCGTTTATGCATACGTACGGCCTATCGTCTCCATAAACGGTGTTTTCCATTTCATATATTTATCCATTATAAATATTTATATTTTAAATATATATGATATATAAATCATTTTTTATATTCTGGAAGTATGAAAATCATGATCTAAATGATAAGATCAAGAATAACAAGTTAAAACACGTAGGATAAAGAAATCGATTATTACATGAAATGTTAATTTAACATGGAAATCATTATTAAATGGTTAGTATAAAGTCATAAATGATTCATGTATGATATAATAAATATGAATATGGTTCTAGTATAATTTAATAACATACTTTTGTTGGTTTCACCCAAATTTAGCCAAGTTCTATGGTTAAAGCGGTCGCTTGTAGTGCAGCTTGGGTTGTCGAATCCTTAGAGACCTAAGAAGAACATTAGACACACAATAAAAAGAGATAGGTTTTCGGCTATGAAGTGGCCAAATTGGGTTGATTTTATATGGTTTTAAAAGATCACTAATAGATCTATGTGAATTCAAATTATGAAAAAATGATTTGATCCTAGGTTATTGCTCGGGGTGGATTGGATGAATTATTTTGCCTTTTACAATTTCAATTTCATTATCTTGAGAAGGATTCATACAATGAATTAAAACTAACCTCATAACTTACTGATTAAGAACCACCAAAAACACATACTAATAACCGATACACTTGTAGGATCATTTTCATGAGCACTCCAAGGTAAAGAATCTAATTAGCACATAAAAGTGGGGAGAATAAATTCAATAAGGAAGAGGAAGAGAGAAAATCAGTTAATGAAAGAAACTAAAATTCAATAAATTAATAACATTTAGAGACTAATAAATAACATCAAATCTATCCCCTTGATACCCCATTAGATCAACCCATAAAATATCCATCCCTCCATTGATAACATGTTCTCAACGGAAGCGGGAAGTAGACTTACGAGGGTGGAATTGAAGAAGTAAAAACTCAAAAATAAAGATCACTCCACCGTTGTGTGAACAAAATCACAAGGTTTGGTGTAATAAAGTTAACTCCTAAATGAAAAGGTATCAAGGTGATATTAATAATAACATCACAAGATAAAAATAAGAACATTTATTGAAGACTAATGTGATTCAAACAACTTACATGAGAAGGAAAAATGCTACAAAGACAATTTGACATAATAACATTACAATCAAAACAAAGCTCAGAGATCCCCCAAATCCTCCACCAATACTTCCTTAAATAGGAATTTTGGATTTATTTGTCTGAGCCCCCATCATTGCAGGTTCCTTCAATTAATTGATTTGGGGAAAGGTGGGTGGCAAATTAATGGAGACATGACTTTTCCACTCTTCCCCCGAAATGGAATCCAGCTTGCATCCACTGGAAAGATGCTCCGAAAGGACCTTCTAGAAGGTTAAATTGTATTGGGACATAGAATAATTATATAAATACCTATATGTATCGTAATATCCTTAAAAGTTCCAGCCCAAAATACTTTGTGGTTCGTGAGATATGATTCAAATTGTGGGCTGTTTTTCTGGGCCGTGGAATCTGGCCCAGAATTGTTTCTTCAAATTGGGCCACTTGGGTCTCCATTAAAACACTCGAATTAGCTTGGGACACTGTTTAATGAAATGTTTCCCATGATTTATTCTATCTCCAATTATATTTTGAGACTTTTTGGGCTTGAATCATGGCCGCTACAGTTCTTTTATTGGGCTGTTGTCCAAATCACTTCGCCCAGAATGTGGTTGGTTCAAGGCCCACTTTGGTGGTCTTCCAAATTGAATCTCCAAGTTCTCCAAAATAATGAATTGTTACTTATATCACAAGAGATATGAAAATATAATATGAAATTAAAATCAAGAATATTTGGTGTTTTATGATATGTTCAATAATGTACCATGTAATAGTGCACTTTAGGAAAGAATTGCAATCATGATGTGAAATGATGTTCAAAGTGTAAAATGCAATAAAATGGTATTTGTGAATAAAAAATAACATGAAAACTATATAAATTAACAATTAATATTAGCCTCTTATATTGTCTAATCATTGGTCATTATATAGGATCTTAAAAATACCCTCGACCAAAGGAAAGTGCAAGGTAACGGTTAATTTCACAATCTCTTTATTATTTGAGGTTGTTTTTACGTATCTACTAGTACATATTTATTATCCATGTCCATGTTTCATAAAATAGTTTTAAAAGTGATAACTTTTAAGGGACTCTTTTATTAAAACATCATTATAAATGTTTTAAATATTTTTTCTCCTAAACTATTATCATTAATGTCCAGGTTTTCAAAATGGTTTTAAGGATCTATTTATATTGACTTCAATGTTTTAACATTAAAGTTCCTTTTAAAAGTTTCTAAGTGGTATGGGACACTTTTATTCCAAACTATCTTTTAAATTATTTCCTTTATAAATTCTGTGACTTTTAAATGATTTCATGAAAAAGTGATATTTCTCTCAAATATTTTTACTAGTCATTTTTAACTATGTCAACATCCATTACGGGATATTATAATTGGTCAAGGTTGATTTATTATAAAATCTTCCATATTGTATTGAATGATTTATGATATGTTTTACTGTGGATGTGATATTTTCAACCCATTCATGGTTTATTATTAAAGTATTAACATTTCTTATGCTATTTTTAATACGAATGTTTATGTTATGTTTCAAACTTTTTATATGAGGAATGTATTGGACATATTAAGTGATGGGTGGATCCCACTACAACTCCTCGGTGCATTGGTAGGTCTCATGAGACAATTAGATATGGAATTGGCTAAGGACTTTCCGAATTTTGATATATGGTTTTGGCTGAGGCCTTAAAAAAACTTTAGATGACTCAGCTGAGGCCTTGAAAAAATGATTCAGAATGTCCTGCATTATACATTCCCTCATTATGAAAATATTATTGATGGTTCATGTGGTTATTAGACTAGTAGAATACCCATGACTATATTTTATTATTCCATTATTTACTCATCTCATATTCCTTCCATAAATTTTTCATGTTTATTATTTGTAAAGGCATGTGTTTTAAATTATTCATCATACTTAATGTTTATGTTATCTTCCACTATATTTATTACCCTTACTGAGCATTTGAGCTCACCCCTTTCTTATGTTTTATTTTCCCAGGATTCCGGGAAGTGTATTGTGATTGATAAGTAGGTTTAAGTTAGGGGATTAATGGAATTATCAAAGGATCATTTATGTTGTGTTTTATTTTCTAAGGCATAATGAAATGTTCATGTATGTAATTTGTTTTCCAAGATTGTTTAACTGATCAATATTTCGGGAAATGATTCCTTGTAATCATGACAATGTATTAAGATAATACACCGACTCTGGGTAACTAGGGTCGGGTCGTTACAAATGGTGTTGATTCATGTACCACACATGGGATCTAGCTATGTACTTCACATTCCATGTAGTCCACATGGGGTTTCTTTCAGAATACATGGTCGCTCCCTGGGTCATTCACTAAAGGTATAACAGGGTGTGTCCTTATAGAATAAATATTGTGAAGTAACCTCATTCCCCTTACAATAAATAATACACGACATGTGTTCTTAAACTACACATAGTGTGATCGGGTTTTCCAAATAAAAACCACATGTGAATCATTTGAAACCCCTATTTCATCTCATATCACTCCACTATAGTCATTATAATATCCCCAATAATCTATAAAACATCAAAAAAATTAAAAACTAAAAATAAAATAGGAAAATGGTGAAAAATAAAAATATATCATACCTATTAATGATATCATTGAAGCCTAAGATATCAATCTTCACTCTAAGGAAATTGCATCATTATATAGTCCTAATTAATCTCCTCAAATAAAGCTAGTCCCCCACATAACTCTTTCCCTCTCAGTTCAGTCATGCCAAAATACGGATCTCTCATTCACCTTGTTCATGTGAGGGAATTAATTATGAGAGGTGGAGAATAAAAATATTAAAAACATCTCACCGAGGACATGGAAACCAGATTGAGTTTATACATAACCTAAGTAAACCTATAATTCTAGAATCCACCAAGAAATATAAATATCATAATGAAATTCCATTCAAAAGATAGACATGTTTGTGATCATGGTAATAGTTAATTTTTTTTAATAAATATTAAATTTATCTAAAAAATATAACCACCTCAGAATCTCATGAAATTAAATCCCAAGTATAAACATCTCATCCCTCGAAAAATAGAATTAGTACCCATGTCTTAGCCTACCCCTTAAATAAATAAGGTAAGCACTAGGAATATAAATTATCTTTAATCAATCTCTTAAGTGTAATGTTATTCACTATTTTATAAAATTCTATGATTAAGGTATAGGAATATTCTAGATCTACCCCATAAAAATTGGTTCAAATACTACTAAATGTTTCTTGAACTCATTTTCCCCTTCCTTGTGTGATATCTTAATCCATGATTGATTCCCCTTCACTTGAGGAATATCTTAGTCACTTATTTTGGGAGGAAATTAATTCCAATTCTATATTTTCCTATGGTGTGGAATTTTTTCATCAATTACATCCAATTTAATAGGTTTTCTGACTCCTTTTTTAACGGTATTTTTCCATAGTTTTTCTCCTTTTAATTTTTCCTTCACTAAATAAATTAGTGCTCAAATTAGAATTAATAGGTATTATTAGGCACTCGAAATTCACCTATAAATTTAATTTCATAATTGAGAAATAAAATCTATTTTTGAAGAATGGCTGTATTTAATTATATAATAGGTATATTTTTTATTGTTATTATTTTAATCAAACTTAATGAATATAAATTAAAAAATCAATCAACATATCCCTATAAATGATGACAAATTATGAATTTAAATTTATTGGGAATGATTAATATTTCTTTAATTGGGTAACCAGGTCAAACATAGCGATTGGTGGGTCACACCACTAATCTACTTAGTTGAGTGAATTGATTGAAACTCAATTGGATTGGGAAGTTCTTTGTGTGTAACCATTTAATAATTATAAATTTTTTTTGAATTTTTTTATAGTGTGTTGTGTGTATGTGGTATAGATAGTGTGATGTAACAAGACAGAGAAAGGCTACTTAACCCAATGATTAATGTATCAGAAAATGGGGTTAGTGATTGAACTTTTGAAGCATTCTAACTCAATTTCTAATATATAAAAATTAGAAGCATCACCTACTCCCTAAACACTATTATTGTGTTAAAAATGATTTTACTTCTAGAACAATGTGTCCCTTTGAGGTTATTATTATAATCTACTATTAAGGTTTTAGTGAATTTTCTATGATTTGTTTTTCCAAAAAACCATTTTAACTCTCATTATATAGGATTATGTTATCAGTTATTTTGTACATAGTTATGGTTTCAATTGTCATTTATTCACCCTAGCCATATTATCATTTAATCATTTATAAATAGTTAAAATTACCATGTATCAAAGCATGAATAATCATAATCCCATGGATCAAAAGATATCCAACACAAAATCCCATCACATACCCCTCACCCAATGCATTAATGTCTGACCATGCATACTAGAAAAAAAAATCATAGGGGGGAAAAAGACCCCCCACCTCATTGATGTGTTCAACCACATCTACTTCCTAACATCATTTTCACGTCCTTTTCTTAGAAATATAAGGATGTAAAGAAGATAATATGGGAGATATTGGTCTTTAAGAAGGAATAAAAATGGGGTTTGAAATATAGAATGGGAAATTGAACAAATAGATGTGGATTGAATTGTGTAAAATATATCCCCTTTAGCTTAGGGTCTTCTAATCTACTTAACTATATAAATTTATAGATCCCTTGAATTTCCTTGTAATTATACTTAACTCATTATATGGATTTTATATGGGATTTTATCATTAAATTTTATAAGGCTTAATGAAGTTTCAAATTATTCCTTAATTTGAGTAGAATAAATTGGGTCAAAAGAAATCTTATCTTTTTATAATCTATTTCCACCTGAAATTTTTATAATAGATTGCCTAATTTGAGAAAGCATGAATATATATAAAGATTATTCACTTTTTTAATGTATCTTGTTGTACCCTTTAAAAATAAATATCCTTAAACATTACATTATCTTGAGATTTAATTCAAGATTTCATTCGGTTACATTTGAGGATCTTTTCAGGATTAGGGTCTTATAGGATTAGCCCATAACTTGTACATTACAAAACCATAATATACCATATAGATTGTAACATCCCAGGTAAATAATGAATGTGAAATTTTCATATTTAATAGTATTTTTCGAATTAAATATTAATTTTAATTTAAAGGGGATGCTATGTTCGATAGCGTACCTGATACGCAGCAACATGTTTCTTTGAAATCATATGTTTCACAATAACAATATAGTATTATTATTTTAAATGGTAGTTAACGCCTAGCCATTGTAATGGTAGGAATGAACAGAACTAACTAAAAAATGATTATATATGTTTCTTCTAAATATTTTAACAATTACCCAATAAATGATAGAGGCTTAAAATGCAAATGAATCGAATTTTAAGCATAAATATTCTAATATTATCTAAAAGGTCGATTAACCACCTTTTGATGGCGGACCTTTTTGAAATATACTTTTTTCAAATTTATATTTTGTATTAGGCAAAATAAAATCCTTCTTTATAATTGAGAAATCAAAATTTACTTTGTGTAATTTTTTGTTATTTTTCCAATAAAGTTTATTTTTCAATGAATAGTGAAAATGCTATATTTTAATTCAGAACCTCATTTTAATCTAAGTTATTTATATAGTTACATTATATTTTTAATTGGGTTTAAATTTTAATTAAAATATATTTTTACCATTTAATCCAATGGTGGTCATTGAAATTAATTTCACTTTGAAATTTGACATAAACAAGTGTCAATCTTTTGATAGATATTGTTTCTTAAAAACACTTTATTTGTTTTGACAGCGGGAATTAATTATAAAATTAATTAATTCAACTTCTATGTTTTGAATTTTTTAAAATGGGCATCATTTTTGAATTTGGAATATCAAATATATATTAGGGTGAATTTTTGGTATTTTTCTGAAAAGCATCAATTTTTTATGAGTAGTTAAACCACTAAGTAGTTGTTAAAAACTGAATTTTTCATTTAAGTGTAATTTTACCACTTCGGTGAAGTAAATTTCAAAAATATTACAGACATGTTTTTAATTAGTAAGTAAAATTTTGTTCAATGGGATGAAAATAATTTTTGGTGAACAGTAAGTTTTGAGTTTTATTAACCGCGATTAAAGGTAATTAGGGTAATTTAAGGTAAACATAATATTATAAAAATAAAAAAATACCTTGAAAAATATCCTAACCTTATTGTATGAGTCATGGACAACCACAAAAATCCATGTGTCAATTTTGGGGCCCCATAGAGCCACTTGGGTATGACAATGACATTAATAACTTTTTATTTAAAGTAAAAATAAAAATGTCACAAACATGTGTTGTTTTAAAATAACAATTTTTACGTGGGGTTATATAAGTTATATTTTTAAATAAAATTATTCATTATAAATATAAAACTATTTCCTACATCATGGTAATTTTTTTATAATTTGTATACATCAAATAAATAAAATTATTTATGACACAATGATGATGCAGTGTTTACGTCATTAATGACTATTTTAAATAAATATGAAGCTAAAGTTTAAAATAATATCAAAAACTTGTCCAATTATTATTTTATGATTTTATTTATAACATGTAACACCTTATCCTAGACTTTAATTATTTTTGGTCCTTTAGAAACCGAAAATCATTATATAATAAAATAATATTTTCAAGCTTTCAAAAAGAGCCACTTCTCTTCCTTATAAAAAGACCCCACTTCCTACCCATTTATCACACTTCTAAACCACTTTTACTCGTCCAACCTCTACTCAAATAATCTCCCAAGATCCATATATTTATCCTAGAACCCTTACTTTAGGCATAAATCACTTCAAGAAACCCTTTGGGTTCAAACCAACGGGAGTAACCCGATTTAAAGGTAATGTCTTATCCTATGGTCTTTTGTTTTATTTTTCTTCTCCAACCCATTAAACTCTTTTTATTCCTTTATTTTTTAAAAAGATATTATCTTAAATATAATATTATGTTTTTATGTGAATTATTCTAGCTACACTTACACACACCTCCATCTAATCGGTGAAGAACATACTATTTCTGTGGACGGCGAACTACTATCTCACGAAACGATGATTGTTCAATTATCTCCTACATCCTCTCATGGTGGCCATTAAGATGTAAATATATTTATATATGATATATATTATGTTTATTTTTTCGTTAATATTTTGTATTTTTCATTTATTCCATACCTTTATGGTTTCCATAATGGGTAAACACAATAATTTTATTTTAGGAAGTGCGGACTACCGGCCCTTCAAAGTGATTTGAATCGTTAATGCCATATGTGGGATGTATAAAGAATGTAGTTAATAATATTATATATTATATTATACTGTAATTACAATATACCTTTATATCATAATTTTTTCATTCCATTAAATGCAAAATAGAAATGAAATCAGCGTTAATGGGTACGTATGGCTTAACGTCTCCATGAACGGTGCATTTCATTTCTTACCTTCAAATTTTATGTACTGGTATAAATAAAAATATATACTGGATATATATTTTATATATTATATCTATATCATGAATATAATTTTATAGATAATGGATATTTTACTACATGAACAACTTGTAAATATAAGAAGTTCACTTTTGACTCAAGTACTAAATACCGACAAAACGACCGTTATTAACTTAAATGATTATATAATGATTATAACATGGTAATAAGTGATATAAAAGAAATAATAAAATTGATAAAGGTTCTTAAGCAAGTATAAATTAACTTATGTTTATCATTCAGTAAGAACAAGGAACATACGAGCAAGTCAATTCAGACATGTGGCAAGGGATTTCTTGTCTCACTTTTAATTCCGTGAGATTTCCAGTGTTCTCCACTTATTTATTGAATGTGGTATATTTTGTACTTATATTTGATATATATTATCTTGATTATATTTATATTCATGATATTCTATGATTCATATTGTTTCTATTATGTTTTGGTCATATAAATCGATTGATTATAATGAGGTAAGGGGTTTTTATCTCACTTTTTGTTCCCGTGAGATTCATGCTATATTTGTCACTATCTCCTTTTAGTGGTGTATTTACTTACCATGATTCTACTCTTTTTGTAATACACTCTCATTTATGGGTATTTACATCATCATTTTATGCTACTTCTTCAATGGGGTGTACGTTTCGAAAGTTACCCAAATTGGTAAGGGAGCCTTTCACCCTCCTCTTTTTAAAAGACTTTTTTCTGTTATGTCTTTTAATTTACATCTTCATATGTTGGGATATGTTCTTATAAATACTTATTGATGTAAATTTTATGTTCAAGTTATGAGATACCATTTTCTCTCTCATCAACTCATTTTCGGAATTTTAAAGTGACGTCGTGAGGCTGTCGAATTTTTCTAAGGAAACTTCTTAACCCAATTTCAATTCTTTGGGTTAAACATCTACATATTAAATATGTCGTCCTAAGAATTTGTGTGAATGGCTCTTTATTGTTTCACACTTAATATCCAATTATATTTGGTGTATTCTTATTTTTCACACAAAATTATGTCATTGATTTATCCTTAATCAAAGGATACCGTATTTGTAAGGGACTTCATCTCAATCTCCTTTCCTTCATGCATATTTTGTTTTAATACAAGACTTTATTTTATATGCTGTATAAACACCTTTGACATTTCATTTCATTCAAAGGGGATCTTTTCCTACGAAGCGTTTTACTAAATTACAAAAAGGAATTTTTGTTTTTACGTATGTGATGACAACAACCTTTCTGCCGCCGCAAGTACTACTT
The DNA here is from genome assembly GCA_963277665.1 of Viscum album. Classification (NCBI taxonomy): domain Eukaryota; kingdom Viridiplantae; phylum Streptophyta; class Magnoliopsida; order Santalales; family Viscaceae; genus Viscum; species Viscum album. Next base: position 436,410,920 of record OY728155.1, on the reverse strand, counting down.
TATATTTGGATTCCTTAACAATCCGTAACGTTTTTAAAAGGAAAAATAAATACCATATACTCTATTATGTGTTTTGGTATTGAAAATAGTTTTGATAATTTATTTGTTATGTCAATGTATTTATATGATATATTGTGATTGAAATGTGGAAATGTTTTCTTTCCTTTGTATTTTTTGTATGTGTTATGATGTTATAATGGTACTTGAACATTTTATGGGTGGTTATGTGATAAACCAAATGACGGGTGGTTCCATGATAAACCCAGACGGGTGGTTACATTATAACCTCAAATGCATTTGGTATGGAAGTCATCCATATGGCTATTCCATTTAGTGACATGTGTGGAAGTCGATCGTATAGTTATTACATTTAAGTATGTTTATGTCACAAGTTACCTTTATATGTTATGTGTTCTTTATATGGGTTTTATGGTGATATTTTGGTTACAAAAGGGTAAGAAATAGTCTTTTATTCAGTGAAGAGTATTTACTATTTCATAAAGGTGAAAAGTATTACTTATGATGAAGTAGTCATGATTTACTTGTTGTTTTGAGAAACTAACAGTTTTCCTTCTTTTTCTATCCCTTAATAAGATTTTTATGCCCATACCAAGTTTTTGAAATGTTTTCCACAGGACATAAAGATGAATAGGTTCAAGGATGGGATCAAGGAAAGACATGCTTTCTAAAACATGGAACTAGACATCTTTCTTTTTAAGAGTTTTTATTTTATGAAAAAAATGGAAACTGAGTAGAAGTGTCTACATTGTAATCTTTTGAGATGTAATAGTTCTGTCCAAATTCACTAAAACTATAAACCTAAAAATATACTCAATGTAAATTATTCATTTAATTCAATATTATTTAATGTTTTAAGGTCGGGTCCTTATATTTCGTATCAAAGGTTGTGTTTAGATGACTTTAGAGGTCAGGTTATTCTTTAAGCATAAGTGACATTACCATAATGGTTTGGATTTTAGAAAGAGTCATAGTTTTTATATATGAAGTTAATGAGTTTAAGATAACATGAATAATTATATCTTATTATTATATGATGATTTTACTAATATACTCACACTGACCTTTTTTGTTTTAGTAAATGGCTGGATCTAGCAGGCACGAAAGTAAAAGTGGATGTGAAGAGAACTGTGACGGTTTTCTGAACGAGCAATAGAATGATATGGGAGATGCAATGATAACACTTGTGGTTATTCTAAACCAACTATTTGGAGTCATTATTGACCACCCAAAACTTAGTGATTTTTATACGGCATCATATATGCAAGAAACATATACCTATGGAATTTTAGGTAATAATCATAAAGGTATGTGTGTTAAAAAAACCTATGTGTCAAAGATGTGGAAATAAACACCTAGGAAAATGATTCAAAGGGATATTAAGATGCTATAGATGTGGAAACTAAGGTCATAAAGCAAGAACCATCCATGGAAAAAAGGAATAATCTAAGTGACTCTAGGAAAGGTAAAGAAGTCCTTTCTGAGGGATCAATTGAATGTTTTAAATGTGGTTTGGATGGTCATTATGAAAACACAAGTCCTACGAAGATGTTTCGGGAGTGGGATCACCAGGATCATACAAATATTTTTTTACCAATACCTAATGCCATTCTAATTGAGGATGAAGAAACTGAAAATTACCAATGAAAGGTATGCATTATTTCTTAACATATGTTTTCCAATTATTGAAATCTTAGGATACGATTAATGATTTTGTTTGTAAGAAAGAATTATTTTAGGATAAGTTGGAAAGGAATGGTTAATGGATCATGAATAATGTTGAATGAGTAAGAAGTCAACATATAAGGGATTCAAGAGTTATGGTATGTTTTAGTATGGTGAAATTCATAAAAGTATTAAGGCTCTTTTGATGATGAGATTACATTAGAAGACTTTTTATAGTATGTGTAACCCTGATGTTTGATATATGAAAATTTTATTCAAGGAATAATTATCTTTTCTTTTTTGGATATAGTAATAAAGAACCATTTGGGTTTATATGATCTTTTAATTTGAGGAAATTATCGGTTAATACATTTTGGGATGTAAACCAAAAGTTATTAGATAACCTTTGTGGTTAAAATATGTTATGGTTATTTTTTATGAGTTTATCTCTTTTTGGAGAATTTTATAAAATTATATAGGTTTTTAAAAGGGACAACATGTAGACCGTGTGACAACCTATCCCATTAGACAAATCTGTGAGAATCGAACCCACAACCAAAGTGCGATAGGTATTTATCACCTACCACTGGGATACGTGAAGTCCATGATTAGTATGAATAATTATTTTTAGTTAGATGATTTTATGAATCAAGAATAATTTGATTTTTGGTTATATATGGAAATGATTAACCTATCATGGACGATATGTGATTAGGTTAATTACTTTTCAATATGAGACTTTAAGAGTAAGTGACGTTATTTGGAGATAAATGTTAAGATTTATCTTGGAAGACTATGTGATTAAATCCTTCGGAGATTTGGGTTTAAATATTAGTTTGGATTACTTTGAATAATTTTATGGACAACTATTTATTGAATGGTCTTTGATGAACATTGGGTTTTGTTGGACAAATTTTGGAGATTAATAATAGTTTTACTTTTTATCCTTTTTGAGGATTATCTGATCTTGTACTAACCATTTTGGTTTTGGTTATAGTCTAAAGACATGGGGAATATATAGTTCATCTTTTCTAGATTATTTGATTCTCTCAATGTTTATTATAGGGCTCTTAATGTAAACAAGTCATCCTGAATACTCACTGTTTGGAGAAAATATGAGTTTGTGTTAGAAATCTAGTAAAAGATGAAAGTCTACAAGACAAGTAAGTATGTTTCCTTATGTTTTAGTTAATATCATAAATAAATTCCTCAATGAAAAGTAACATAAAACAAAAATTTTGTCTATTAACGTTTCCAACTTGGGAATCAAATATCGTTTAACCCATCAAAAGATTGTGGATTTCAGATTGTTTACTTTCTCCTGATCATTTTTCTATCACTCTCCATCAGAACTTGACACTTAGTTTCTCCTCCATATCCATGTTTTCATGGGATACTAGTATGGGTTATCACAAGTGACCATTTCACTTCTCTTTCTTTCGTTTAAAATGATAGTTTTATTGACTCCTTTTCCGATATGGGGCTTTCATTGAAGTTTCTGAGCCCAATTTTTAAATTGCAAAGATGCAATTTTAAAAAGGGGGGAAGGATGTAACATCCCAGGTAAATAATGAATATGAAATTTTCATATTTAATAATATTTTCTAATTAAATGTTAATTTTACTTTAAAGGGGACGCTATGTTCGATAGCGTACCTGATATGTAGTAACAGGTTTCTTTGAAATCTTATGTTGCACACTAACAATATAGTATTATTGTTTTAAATGGTAGTTAACGCCTAGCCATTGTAATTGTAGGAATTAACAAAACTAACTAAAAAATAATTATATATGTTTTTTAAAATATTTTAACAGTTACCCAATAAATGATAGAGGCTTAAAATGCGAATGAATCCAACTTTAAGCATAAATATTCTAATATTCTTTAAAAGGTCGATTAACCGCCTTTTGATGGAGAACCCTATTTAAATATACATTTAGTAAATTTAATATGTTATATATGACAAAATAATATCCTTCTTTAGAATCATGACATCAAAATTTACTTTGTGTAATTTTTTTTTATTTTTCCGATAAAGTTCATTTTTTAATGAATAGTGAAAAATGTTGTATTTTAATTCAAAACCTCATTTTAATCTAATTTAATTATATGGTTATATTAACTTTTTAATTGGGTTTAAAGTGTAATTAAAATATGTTTTTACCATTTAATCCAATGGTGGTCATTGGAATCAATTTCAGTTTGAAATTGGACATAAACAAGTGTCAATCTTTTGATAGATATTGTTTCTTAAAAACATGTTATTTGTTTTACAGTGGGAATTAATTATAAAATTAATTAATGAAACTTCTATGTTTTTAATTCGGTAAAATGGACATCATTTTTGAATTTTAAATATCAAATATATCTTTGGGTGAATTTTTGGCATTTTTCTAAAAAATATCAATTTTTTTATGAATACTGAAACCACTAGCTAGTTGTTAAAAACTAAATTTCCCATTTAACAGAAATTTTACTGCTTCTGTGAATTGAATTTCAAAAATCTGACATATATGGTTTTCATTATTAAGTAAAATTTGGTTGAATGGGATGAAAATAATTTTTCATGAATAGTAACTATTGAGTTTTATTAACCGCGATTAAAGGTAATTAGGGTAATTTAAGGTAAATATAATATTATAAAAATATAAAAATACCTTGATACATTTCCTAACCTTATTGTATTAGTCATGTCCGAACAAGAATATCCATGGGTCAATTTGGGGTCCCCATGGAGCCACTTGGGTATGATAATGACATTAATATCTTTTTATTTAAAGTAAAAATAAAAATGTCACAAACATGTGTTGTTATACTAAAACAATTTTTTCATGGGGTTATATATGTTATATTTTTTAATAAAAATATTCATTAAAAATATAAAATTATTTCAAAAATCATTGTAATTTTTTTATAATTTTTAGACATCAAATAAATAAAATTATTTATGACACAATGATGATGCAATGTTTACGTCATTAATGACTGATTTAAATAAATATGAAGATAAAGTTTAAAATAATATCCAACACTTGTCCAATTCTTATTGGATGATTTTATTTCGAAATTTGGACACCTTATCTTCTACCTTAATATTTTTTGGACCTTTTTAAACTGAAAATAATTATATATTAAAATAATATTTTCAAGCTTTCCAAAAGAGCCCCTCCTCTCCCTTATAAAAAGTCCCCACTTCCTACCCCTTTCTCACACTTATCAAGCCCTTTGTCTTGTAAAACAATTACTCCAATAATCTCCTAATATACCTCTATTCATCCTAGAAGTCTTACCTTATGAATAAAGCACATCAAGAAACCTTTTTGGTTCAAACCAACGGGAGTTACCCGATTTAATGGTAATGTCTTCTCTTATGTTCTTTTGTTTTATTTTTATTCTCCAACCCCATAAAATCTTTTTATTCTTTTATTTTGTAAAAACAACACTATATTAAATATACTAGGATGTTTTTATGAGAATTATTCTATCTAAACTTACACACACCTCCATCTAATGGGTAAAAAACATATTGTTTCTGTGGACGATGAACTATTGCCTCACGAAACGATGATTGTTCAATTATTTCATACTACCTCTCATGGTGGCCATTAAGATATCACTATTTTTATATATTATATATATTATGTTTATGTTTTCCTTATGATTCTGTATTTTTCATTTATTCCATACCATTATGGTTTCCATAATGGGTAAACGTGATAATTTCATTTTAGGAAGTGTGGACTACCGCCCCCTCAAAGTGATTTGAATCGTTAATGCCATATATGGGATTTATAAAGGATGTAATTAATGATATTATATATTATATTATACTGGAATTATAATATAACTTTATATCATAATTTTGTTCATTACATTAAATGTGAAATAGAAATTAAAGTAGCGTTCATGCATACGTACGACTTACCGTCTCCATGAACGGTGCATTTCATTTCTTACCATCAAATGTTATGTACTGGTATAAATACATATATGTACTATATATATATGATATATATGATATCTACATCATTAATATAATTATGGAGATAATGGATATTTTACTCCATGAACAAATTGTAAATATAAGACGTTCACTTTTGACTCAAGTACCAAATATCGACAAAACGACCATTATTAACTTAAATGATTATATAATGTTTATAACATGGTAATAAGTGATATAAAAGAAATAATAAAATTGAAAAGGGTTCTTAAGACAATATAAATTAACTTAATTTTATCATTCAGGAAGAACAAGGAACATACATGCAAGTCAAGTCAGACACGTGGTGAGGGATTTCTTATCTCACTTTTAATTCCATGAGATTTCCATTGTTCGCCACTTATTTATTGCATGTGGTATATTTTGTACTTACATTTGATATATATTATCCTGATTCAATTTATATTCATGGTATTTTGTGATTCATATTGTGTTTATTATCTTTTGGTCATAGGACTCGATTGATTACAATGAGGTAAGGGGTTTTTATTTCACTTTTTATTCCCATGATATTCTTGCTATATTTGTCACTATCTCCTTTGAGTGGTGTATGTACTGACCATGATTATAATATTTGTGTAATATAATCTCATTTATGGGTATTTATATCATCATTTTATGGTCCTTATTCCATGGGTTGTATGTTTCGAAAGTTACCCAAATCGGTAAGCCAACCTTTCAACCTCTTCTTTTCAAAAGACCTCTTTTTGTTATGTCTTTTAATTTTCATTTTCTGATGTTGGGATATGTTATTCTATATCCCTATTGATTTAAATTTTATGTTCAATTAATGAGATACCATTTTCTCTCTTACCAAATCATTTTATAAATTTTAAAGTGATGTCGTTAGGCTGTCGAATTTTTGTAAGGGAACTTCTTAACCAAATTTCAATTCTTTGGGTTAAACTTGTACATCATGAATATGTCGTCCTACGAATATTTCTAAATGGCCTCATATTTTTTCATAGTTAATATCCAATTATATTGGGTGTATTCTTATTTTTCACACATAATTATGTATTTGATTTATCCTTAATCTAAGGATACCGCCTTTTTAAGGGACTTCGTCTCAATATCCTTTCATTGAGGCATATTTTGTTTTAATACAAGACATTCTTTTATACGCTGTATAAACACCTTTTACATTTCAATTCATTAAAAGGGAATATTTTTTTACGAATATTTTTAATAAATTACAAAAAGTAATGTTTCTTTTAACGTCCGTGACGACAACGACCTTTCCGCCGCTGCGAGTATTACTTGGTCTTTGGCTTCCTTAACCAGCCGTAATGTTTTTAAAAGGAAAAATAAATACCATATACTCTATTATGTATTTTGGTATTCAAAATGGTTTTGATAATGGATTTTTTATGTCAATATATTTAGGTGATATATTGTGATTGAAATGTGGAAATTTTTTCTTTACTTTATATTTTTTGTATGTGTTATGATTTTATAATGGTACTTGGACATTTAACGGGTGGTTACGTGATAAACCAAATGACAGGTGGTGCCGTGATAAACCAGGGTGGGTGGTTACGTTATAACCTCCAATGCATTAGTTATGGAAGTCAGCCATATGGCTATTCCATTTAGCGATATGTGTGGAAGTCGACCGTATGTTTATTCCATTTAAGTATGTTTATGTCCTAAGTCACCTTTATACATTTTGTGTTCTTTATATGGGATTTATGCGTATCTTTTTTGTTACAAAAGGTAACCAATGATCTTTTATTCAGTGAATAGTATTTGTTACTTGATAAAGGTGAAAAGTATTACTTATGATGAATTATTCATGATTTACTTGTTTTTTTGAGAAACTAATAGTTTTCCTTCTTTTTGTAACCCTTATTGAGCTTTTTATGCTCATCCCAAGTTTTTTAAATGTTTTCCATAGGACTTAAAGATGAATATGGTCAAGGACGGGATCAAGGAAAGACATGTTATCTAAAACATGGAACTAGAAATATTTCTTTTTAAGAGTTTTTATTTTATAAAAAAAATGGAACTAAGTGGATGTGTCTACTTTGTAATATTTTGAGATGTAATATTTATGTCCTAATTCTCTAAAACTCTAATCCTGAAAAGATCCTCAATGTGAATTATTCATTTAATTCAAGATTATGTAATGTTTTAAGGCCATGTCATTATATAAATACTTCTCATTAGTATCCATTTTTCCTATAACAGATTTTTTTAAAATAAATAATGATTTCCATTCATATAAAATATCCTTCAATTTAAACTTGACTTCTTTCTAGGAATAGCATAAAATCTCAATAATGGATACAAAAAGAAAAAAAGTGTTAGTCGGGTGAAATCATGAAAAATCATATAATGTTTAACTTTATCTTAAAATTTATTTGAGAAAATAAAATAAAACATTTCACATTAAAAACATACAGACTTTATTCCCAAATAAAATCATTAAAATCAATAACAAAAAATTAAAACCCATTCTTGGTAACTTAGAGAAAAATATTCATAAACCATTTTAAATCCCTATCATAAGTTACTAGAGCCTAGTTAAATCCATTGAAGAACCCCTTTGGTAAATCCTTCCTACTTTATTTTTTAAGAAAAGGAAAATTAACCAATGAATTGGAGTGCAATTTGGATATACCCATAATTTATGCTATGACAGGCTCATGTGACACTATCTATGACACCGAATTGTATAAGTTGTAACTTTAATGACCAAAAAATTTATTAGGGGAATTTATACCTTCGAATATTAATTTCATATAGTGTAAATCACCTAAAAAAACTTATTTAAAAATAATAAAAAATATTATAATTGAAGAATTAATGAAATAAGAAGTGTTTCTAGGAGTTAAAGAACCTATATCGATGAAATAGTAACTTGAACTTATAAATAGTAATGTGACTCTTATTAATAGTAAACTAGACAAATAAATAGTTACCTCATCCATGAAAGTTTAAATAAAATTTATGCATCTTATAAATTTTAATATGATGTAATTATATTATAGAATTAGTAAATATTTTAAACATTATTAATTAAGTGTTGGAATTTTTTTAAGTCATAAAGATTTAATTAAAATTTTATAATTATATTAATAACATAAAAGAAAATTTATTTTCATAAAATGTATTCATAAATAAATATTTCTAGGTATTATGGTTTTATGATAATTTTATGAGACCTTAAGTAATATTTCAATGTGTTATAAAATTAGTTACAATTTTAAAATCTTTATTTTCCAAGTAAATGATGATTTTAAATAAAAATTAAATTACTCACAATTAGAAAATTAAATTCATAAAATTGAGTTCATTTTTTAATTATACATGTCAAAAAAATGGTTAGGGTGAATTTTATATTTTTAAAAAATTTGAATTTTTTATGAGTAGTAAAATCTGATAATTTACAATAAATCCTAAATACATGTATTTATTGTGTCATAGTTGATGTAATTCTGATTTAATTCCATAATCTCGAACCATTAGTAATTATTTTAATATTTTTGGTGATAATTTTCAACTAATTCATAGTGTAGATCCAAAATAATAAACCAATGTTTAAAATATTGAGAAAACACCCCTCCCTTCTGCTATAAATACCACCCTTCACCCCCTCTTCTCCTCACACCTATAAAGCCTTGATTATTGCATAATTTCATTCCAATAATCTTCCCTATCCCCTCCCCCATGTCCAGGAGCACTTGGTCTCATCAAAATACCAAAACCCGTTCCCTAAGTAGGTTCTCAAGGAGGAGTGATTTAAGAGGTAAAATACACTTCCTCTTTTTTTAAGTTCCTTTCCAATTTCATTTCTTTTATTGTTTTCCCCTCACCTCGAATAATAGAAGTGATGTGATAAACTCAATTAACTTAAAAATACTATAATTCTATCATATTAATGTAATATCTATCCTTAAACTACTACATCTCTCTCTTTGATTCTAAAAATGAAATCGTTGCCCGTAATGTGCCAATTTAAAGACATCATAGGAAATAAATATTCATTATATTTGAAATCATTAAAAAAGAGTTAGTAAAACTTTTAAATGGTTTAATTGTTTTCAATGTTATGATACAACCCTCTTTATGTCACAGAACTAACATTTATACATATCACTAAATGATAAAACAAAAAAGTTTTTTTGTGATCGAAAACCTTCCTAAATTAACCTAGAAGAGTCATTGTTAAATTTTATCTAATTAGTAGACGACATTCCTTATATAAAATTATTTATAATATCATTTTCACTCCTGTAATATCATTAATAACATATAAAAACAATTATGTACCTTTAACCACATTTTAATAGAACTTCTATTCATGTATACAAGTGAACTGATCATAAAAATTAAGAAAATGAACACTCTAAAAAAATTAATTTAAACACTATAACTCATCCAAAGACACATAAAGAAACTTAATAAAACCATAATTAATCAAATTCATATATAAAAGGTTCTCTAATTTTAAATTAAGGAATCTAATGTGATTATACATGACATTAAAGTGAATTGAATAATTCATACATAAGGTAAACGGAATTCTCAAACCCAACTCTCATTCTTTGGGGTTTCTCTCTTTCAAAAAAAATTCAGTATGTTTATTACATAAAAATATTGTATTTATCATTATCTAACATTTTTTGGGATATAAATGTTTTCTAATTGAGTTTATGAAAAACAAAGTTTTTTCCAAAATAACTCTTCTTTCAAAAGAACACACCTTTTACTTCTCAATATTGTTTCATCTTCACTCAAGAATAAGGATTCTTATATCAAGTATGTTATTCCCTATTTCATTTGGGAACCCAATGTTTATTAATTTATTCAATATGAAATGAAACCCATTCCATTCCATGGGTTATTTTATGTCTAATATTGATATATGTTCTATGTGACATACTTGATAATGTAAATGTTATGATGTGACAGGTGTGCCCATAATTATATAGTGCAATGTAAATGTTATGATGTGACGGGTGCACCAAGAATTATATAGTGCTCCAAGTAATTGTGTAATGTGATGAATCTAAGGAGTTAATTTTTAATATGAATGAACATGATTCTAGCTTTTCTCACAACTATGTGTGAAAATCGATTACTAAGACATGATGTTTCATTTTGTGCATTTCCACATTCCATGCCTTTATCTAATGATTCCTCTATTGATTATGATTATGATTTTATCATTATTCTCAAACCATATCTTCTCTTTCCATGATCTTATCGATCCTATTACTTTTATTTTAGATCAACCCTTTATGAATTATATCCTTAGGTGACTACTTATAATAAGAATAATTAAAGGGATAATAAGAATCTAGAGAAGAATGAATTAAATAAATGTTTATGTTTGATGTTGTAAAGGTAATTTATGGTCCTAGTTTTACCAAGACACTAAACATTGGGATCCTATTCATATATATATTCTATTTTTTCATTAAAAAGAAGTAATAGTGATGTTTGAAAAATAGGGGTCACTATAGTTTGTATCAGAGCAAGGTTTATTTAATTTTTTAATTAGGATTCAAGAACCTTAGTATGAGAATAAGTATATATAATCACACAAGAATATTTTATAAACATATGGATCCCATAATATATTATTTTGGTGTTAAATTCACAAAGGAATAAATTATTCCTGAATTGTTGACTTCTGTTTTTTTCTAACATTATCTATATTAGAAAATGGTGGGAACTAGGATAAACATGGCCAACAACCCGTGTAAGGGACAATGCAGCGACTGCCCGAATGGCATCCCCAATGCTTTGGGAGGAGGAGTTCAAAACAACATGGTGATGCTTACCCAACAGTCTAAGGATATGAACAATAACCTAAATAATGTGAAATGTCCTCCATCACCTAAGAGGGGGTGACTGGCTATCAAGTATTTTATGCGGAAATGACCATTGATGTTTAGTGGATCTTCTGATCCACTAGTTTTGTAATAGTGGGTCAGCTCAATGGAGAATATATTTTTTGGGATTCACTGTTCTAATATGGATAACGTGACTCTAGCCATTTATCATCTAGATGGATAGGCTGACCAATGGTGTGCTTTGATTTAGAGCACCAAGCTGATGGATGAAATTGAAGAGATAGAGTGGTAATATTTTAAGATAATGTTTCTTAATAAGTATTCCCCTCAAACTCTTCATATGAATATGGGTAGATAATTTATAGATCTCAAGAAAAATAAATAAGAATATGACACATCTTACGTAGTTAATTTCACAAGGATTTTAAGGTACTTTTCGGGTATTTTATTTATAATGATAGAAAAATTGAAAGATTCTTTAGTGGATTAAAACCAAACCTTTGAAAGGATCTTAAAATTCAAGAAATTAGGATTTATGAAGAGGTTCTTTGATGTAATCTCAAAGTGGATATGGATTTTGGAGAATGTTATCATAGTTATGGTTATATGAAATTAAAGATGGAGTTTCAAGATGGGGGATCTAATGGAAATGGTGGAAAGAAAAATCAACCGCACACATGTCAAAAATTTGGAAAGAAGAATCATGGGAATTGCCTCAAATGGATGGGAAAATGATTCAATTGTGGGAGAGAAGGCCACCAAGATGATAAATGTCAAAAAGACATAATAATGTAGGAGAATGTGGTGTTGGAATGGAGAGAACCACCCATGGTCCAATGTTTATAAATATAGGGAGAAAGGGTGTTGCGCAAGACAGTGTTGTTAAGCTCAAGTCCTCAGGGGTAATCAATGTCATCAGCCAGAAAATTCTAAGAATAAATTCTAGGCTTATGTCATTACTACTACTGATGTGGATTATGAAAATGGATTCGTACAATATACACTTCCTATTCACTCAAGAATGGAAAAAGTCTTATTTGATTTTGTTTCTACACATTATTCTATATCATTAATTTTTTCTATAACTATTGAATCAAATCCCCAAAACCATGAAGTTGAGATATCCACAAAAACACCATGTGGTGAAATCATTGAAACCCATGCATTGGACTCTTCTAATATTGGTATGTGTGGGAATATACTTCAAGACAATCTCATAATACTTCCCTTGCTGGAATTATATGATATAATGGGAATGGATTGGCTCTCATTATATGGAGAACATATAAACTATAGGGAAAAGGAAATAACTTTTCATATTTTGAACCAACCCATTCTATTCTACAAATGCATGTAAAATAATAAATCTTATTTGGAAAATCCATCAATGGTGTGGGTTTTTATTCCCTATAAATAAGCATACCTCTCCCAAATGGTTGATTTAAATGATGTTATCAACTTAGGGAAAATTCCCATCTTGACAGAGTACAGTGATGTATTTCCCAAAGAGTTACCTAAACTTCCCTCAGATTGTGTGGTTGGGTTCTCAATAGAATGAATACCCAGATCTACTCAAATCTCAAAATTTCCCTATAGTATGGCTCTTATAGAACAGGATGAGTTAAAGAATCAGTTTCAAGATCATTTGGTCAAAGGGTTCATACACCCTAGTGCATCACCTTGGGGTGCGCTGGTGCTCTTTTTCAAAAAGAAGGATGGGTCAATACAGTTGTGTATCGATTATTGGGAACTCAACAAGAGCATAATAAAGAAAAAGTATCCTTTTCCTAGGATTTTTGACCTGTTCAATCTGTTATGCAGAGATAAATACATATCAAAGGTGGATATTTGTCCTGGATATCATCAGCTTAAGGTAAAGAAGGATGATATTCATAGGACTTCATTCCGTAAAAGGTATGGGCACTACAAGTTTCTGTTGATTCCCATTATACTTACTAATTCACTTAAAATCTTCATGGATTTTATGAATATTGTCTTTAGGAATTACCTTAACAAATTTTCGGTACTGTTTTTTGATGATATTTTTATCTACTCCAAGAGAAATAAGGAATATAAAGAACTTTTTTGTCGTATGATGGTGACATTAAGGAAGGAGACGTTTTACTCCAAGTTTATAATGTGTGACTTTTGGGTGAAGAATGTCACATTCTTGGGACATGTGATCACAAGTGAGGGAATTGTGGTGGACCATTCAAAAAAAGGTAATTAAGGAATAGACTAGACCCTCTAATTTCATATAAATTCATAGTACTGTTGGCATAGCAGCGTACTATAGACATTTTGTGAGAAATTTCTCACATTTTTCAATAATCCTAACTAAGTTAACAAGGAAAAGGGTAAAGTATGCCTGGATGGAATAATGTGAGGAAAACATTAAGGTGATAAAGAGAAGGTTGATCACTACAATTTTACTCATGTTACCAAAGAGTGGAGAAAGTTTTGTGTTATATAGTGTTGACTCATTGAAATTATTGGGTTGTATACTCATTCAAAATGATAATGTGATATCCTATGCCTCACAAAAGGTGATGATCCATGAGCATAACTAACCACGGATTGATCTAGTGCTAATAGCTGTGATTTTTTACTGGAAAATCTGGTGGCACTACCTCTATGGTCATAAGTGTGACATATATACCAATCACAATATCCTAAATATATATTCACACAAAAAGAGCACAACATGAATCAATATATATGGTTATAGGTAATAAAAGACAATGATTAATATATTAACTATCACCCGATAATGGAAAACAAGGTTGCTGATGTTCTTAGTAGAAAAGAACCTTCTTCTCTATCCATGTTGCAGATTGAGAAAGCCCATATATTCATGGATATACAAAGGATGGATTTGGAAATCATAATGGTAGGGAAAACATCCCACCTTGCCCAAAGTATTTTACAACCATCTATCTAAGGGAAGATTAAAGTGTCATAAAGGGATGATCCTAGGATACAAAATAAGTTGGATACAATAAAGGAAGGGAAGCTACACGAGTTCCGTATCAATGATGATGTTGTGATTCAGTTTGGAATGAGCTTTTGTGTGCCGTCATCACCTGGGATAATGAAGGATATATTGGATAATTAAAATAGCTCAACTTTCTCTATCCATCCTAAGAGTACCACGATGTATTGTGATCTCTAAAAACACTTCAGGTGGGACAACATGAAGAAGGATGTTCTTGAGTATATCTCAGGGTTCTTGATATGTCAGTATGTTAAATAAGAGTGACAGATGTCCAAAGGGGTGATTCAATCATTGCCTATACTCATATAGAAATGGTAGAATGTCACTGTCTAATTTTTCATGGGTCTTCAGAAGACATCGAAAGAAATAATGTGATATGGGTTATGGTGGACCAACTCACCATGACTGTCCAATTTATCACTATTTGAGAAGATCTCTTGCTTGAAAAACTTATAAGGATATATTTGAAGGATTTGGTGAGAATGAATGGGGTTCCACTCTTGATTGTATTTGATCATGATCCTAGGTTCAAATCTAAATTCTGTAGGAGTCGCCAATATGCTTTGAGTACTGGAATAAATTTAAGCAAGGCATATCACCCCCAAACTGATGTGTCAAGTTGAAAGAACTATTCAGATGCTCAAAGATATGATAATAGCAACTCATTATAATTAAAAGGTGGATGGGGTCAACATCTCTCATTATTTGAGTTATCATACAACAATATCTTCAACTCGGGTATTCAAACAGCTCCATATGAAGCTCAGTATAGAAAGTTATGTATAACTCCAATATATTGGGATGAATTTGGAAAAAGAAATCTACTTGGATCTGACCTTGTGAAAGAGATGATAGAGAATTTTCAAGTCATCTAAAAACAAATCAAAGCTACCTAGAGTTGTAAAAAGAGCTATGTTAACAAACATCAAAGGGACGTGGAGTTTTATGTTGGATATGATGTCTTCCTTAAAATATCACTACGGAAGAGAGTCATGTGGTTTGGAAATAAAGGTAATTAAAGCCCAAGGTACATTGTACCCTTTGAGATCCTTGATCACATATGAGTTGTGGCCTACCAGCATTCACCTCCACTGAATATGGCTCGTTTTTATGGCGTGATTCATGTGTCACTCCCATGTAAGTACATATCAGATCCCTCACATGTACGGAACTCAAAGGTGGTAAAGATGGAATAAGATCTCATTTATGAGGAGCATCCATTAAAATTTCTAGATCAGAGAGAAATGGTTCTTCACAACAAGACAACCCACCTTGTAAAATTGTTGTGGACGAACCATAAGTATGAATAAGACACTTTGGAATCAGAGGAGGTGATGAATGAGAAGTACCACCACCAATTTCCGTAAAACAAAATTTTGGGGGTGAAATTTCAAAAGGGGGGAAATGTAACAACCCAAACATTTATCAGTAGAATTTATCCATTCTAATAGTAATTTAATATAGTGTAAATAACATAAAATCACTTATAGACCATAATAAAAAAATATTTATAAATGAATTATTAATGAAATAAAAAGTGTTTCTAGGTGTTAAGGAACCTATACTGATGAATTACTAACTTGACCTTAGGAATATTAACATGAACCTTATGAATTGTAAACTATCCAAATGAATAGTGAACTCACCCATGATAGTATAAATGAAATTTATGCATCTTATAAATGGTAATATGATTTAATTTTATCATAGAATAAGTAAGTAAATATTTTAAAAATTATTAATTAAGTGTTTGTATTTTTATAAGTCATAAATATTTAATTATAATTTAATAATTAATTTAATATTTTTTATGAAATATTATTTCCCTAAAATTTATTCATAAATTAATATTTTAATGTCTTATGGTTTTATTATAATTTTATTGACAACACGAGTAATTATTTAAAGTGTTAAAAATGAGTTACAATTTTAAAACCTGTATTTCCCACATAAATGATGATTTTAATTAAGAATTAAATTGCTAAAATGTAGAAAATTATTTTCCTAAAATGTAGAAAATTTTTTAATTCTACACTTCAAAAAAATGGTTACGGTGAATTTTTTAGATTTTTCTAAAATACTTCAATTTTATAAATAGTAAAATACGATAATTTACGTTAATTGCAAAATACAGGTATTTAATGAGTCATAGTTGATTTAATGATGATTTAATCCCATAATCTAGAACCATCCTTCATTATTTTAATATTTTTTGTGATAATTATAAACCAATTAATAGTATAGAGACAAAATAATAAACTAATGATTAAAATATTTAGAAAACACTCCTCCCCTCCACTATAAATACCACCCCTCAACCCCTCTTCTCCTCACACCTCTAAAACATTGGTACTTGCATAAATTTATCCCAATAATATTACTCAGACCCTCCCCCATGTCCAAGATCTCTTGGTCTCATAAAAATACCAAAACACTTTCCCTAGGGAGGTTTTTAAGAATGAGAGATTTAAGAGGTAAAATACTCTTCCTCTTTCTTTTAAATTCCTTTCCAATTTCATTTCTTTCATTATTTTGTCATCATATTCCTTCATAAAAATGGCATGATAAACTCCAGTACCATATATATACTGATATTCTATCATGTTAATGTAATATCCATAATTAAATTCCTCCATCTCTCTCTATTATTTATTCTAAAAATGAAATCATCGCTTGTCATGTATGAATTTACCGATATCATGGGCGATGAACATTAATTTTCCTTAAAAGACCTCAAGTATGATAGTAAAACCATTAAATGGTTTAAAATATATTTTAAATATTATGATATAACCCTATTTATGTTCTAGAACTAACATTTATACATACCAATAAATGATAAAACAAACCAATTCATTGTGATCGAAAAAACGCAAAAATAAACCTAAAACCATCCTTGTTAAATTTTATCTAATGATTAATCATCATTACATATATCCAAATTCATTATAAGATAATTTTAAATCCTCTAATATCATTAAGAACATATAATAACAAATATGCACATTTGGCACAAACATCCATTAATGTATACAAATGAACCGATCATAAAAACTGAGAAAATTAACACTTCTGAATAATGAATTTAAACTCTATAACTCATAAAAAGGCCAATAAATGAACTTAATAAAACCATAATGAAAAAAAATCATCTATAAAAGGTTCTATAAATTTTTAATTAATTAATATAATGTTATTATATAGAACATTAAGGTGAAGGAATCATTCATACATAAGGTATGGGGAATTCTTGAACCCAACTCTCATTCATTGGGTTTCCCTCTTTTAACCCATTTTTAGTATGAATATTTCTTAAAAATTATTTATTAAAAATTATCTTACCTGTTCTAGGATATAAAAGTTTTCTAATAGTTTTTATGACATCCACAATTTTTTCTGAAATAACTCTTTATTCAAAAGAACACACCTTTTACTTCTTGAGATTGTTTCATCTCCACTCAAGAATAATGATTCTTATATCAATTTTTTTATTCCCTATTTAATTTTGGAACCCAATTTTTATGAAGTTATGATTTATGAAATGAAACCAATTCCATTCAATGGGTTATTTTATGTCCAATATTGACATATGTTCTATATGAAATGTATGATTATGTAAATGTTATGATGTGACGGTTGCACTCGGAATTATATAACGCAATGTAAATGTTATGAAGTGATAGGTGTGACTATAATTATATAGAACTCTAATTAATTTGGTAAAGTGATGAATCTCATGAGTTAAATTTAAATATTTTTTAACATGATTCAATCTTTGTTCACAACTATGTGTGGTATTTGACCACTAATATTGTTTGTTTCATTTTTATGCATTGCAACATTCCATGCCTTTATATAATGGTTCCTCTCAAGATTATGATGATAATGTTATTATTATTCTCACCCCGTGTCATATTTATTTATGATCTTATCTATCCTATTACTGGGATTTTACCTCATCCCTTTTTAATGTATATCTTTATGTGACTACTTATACTAATGAGAGTTCAAGTTCTAATAAGAAGCTAGAGAAAAAGGAATTAAATAAATGTTTATGTTTTATATTTTATATTGTAAATTTTTTGTATTAACCTAGTTTTCCCAAGACACGAAACATTTTTATCCAGTTAATTTAATCATTTTATATTTCATATCAATAAAATGGTGTACTAGTGATATAAGTAAAAGAGGGGTTGCTATAGTAATAGGCTCACCCTACGCTATCCGAGACACCCCATAATATTATTATCAAGTACCATATCATGAATATTTTTTTTATTCTTTTAGTTTTCTAACATAAAACATTTTAAAAACTCATTTAAACTCATTGGAAAAATACCTTTTTCTTTTAAAACCCCATTTTCAATATAATCAGACCCTTTTCTTTTGAAAATACATTTTAAATACCAAAAATAGATACATAAAATTAAATTTTTTTTCATTGAATGAAACATGAAATATAGTAATGTAATATAGAAACCAAATAATGGTCATAGTGGTGTAAAATTCATTATTGTCATGTACGTTAAGAATAGAACATTCCTTTTCTCGTCTGTCAAAACCTTCTAAATAGAACATTTAAAAATATCCCATTTAGAAAAAATTAAAAAAAAAATTAATATATAATTTATAAATATTTTAGGTACATATAAAATCATTTAAAAACAAATAAATTTAAGGTAATGAGAGTTTAAGGGAAAAACATTAATATATGATTTCTTTAAAGGAAAAGTCACTTATCACTTTAGAAACACTTGAATCATAAAACCCATTGAATAATAACATTAAACAAAACATTAAATACAATTATAATAGATAAATTGAAGATATTAATGTCAAATGGGATTTATATACACCTTATAAAATAATAATTGTTCATAACATCAAGATATACCTCAATGAAAGTAGATTGAGATGAAGTCCCATACCTTGACTCTGATTATTAACATTTGTATTTATATTCATGAATAATAAACTTATATTAATTATTTACATGATTGATAACCTTTTTAAATTTTATTTTTACTTTTATTTTACTTAGTACCATATTATATACAATTACTTAATCAATTAATTTTATGTCGGGACTTTGGACAATATATGTTTTATATGAAAAAAACAACTTTGGTAGGTCAACTATAGTAAAATAGGTCATTACATAAACATATATAGAATAATAATCATAAAATAATCATCATATTTATACATCAATTATTCTTTCAAAACCAATAATTTAATATGGTTATGAGAAACAAACCAAAATTACAATCATGGAGATGGTAGGTCGTACGTACGCATGAGTAGCGTTCCTATTTTAAAATTACCATTATGGAAAGAAGGTATATAACATTTATCTTTCCATAATGATAATAATATCCAAAATACCATATTATTAAATTATATATACGTATATATATATATATATCATTATTTTTATTTGTTTATGAAAAAATAAAAATTGCATTGCTTTGAGGAGGAGGTAGTCCACACATCCATGAATAACATTATCACTTTTTTAGTATATCAAAATATAAGAATAAAATGATACAATATATATATAGAAATATAATTATCTTATTAATATCATAATTATTTCATTTATATCATATATATTCATTATTTTTATAATTATTACTTTCCATGTAACACTAAGTGAAAAATACTTTACATCGCTCCGGGAAGCGGTAGTCTTCTGTACACCTGAGAAATGTTATTGTATCCCCTACAATATGAAATGAATAATGGTGTATAAGATATAATTAATCTAGATGTATTTTTTTTAAATATCATAAATATTATTTATAAACAATATATAAATCATTATTCTCAATCATGATATGTGGTAATGGAAAAAATGAACGACATCAGATCGTGAGGTGATTTTTTATCATACATACGAACAATTATTGTGTATCCCATTTTATAGATGTGTGCTAAGTTGTAAGTTTTACCATTAAAATAACAAAGATAAGTATATTTATGATATTTATGTTACTATATAATCATTATGTAATAATAATTTAATGGGTGGAGAATGAAACAAAACAAAAATGTGTGTTGATGAACATTACCTCTTCTTCAGGTAACTCCTTTTGGCTTTCACTAAAGGAATTCATTGGTTGGATTTAGGAAAAATTGTTAGGATTCTAAGATGATTTTAGGGAATTTAGGAAGTTATTTTTTTCGGTTTTGTCAATCCAAAAGTCTTGTGAGGTGAGAAGAAGTGTGGAAAATGAATTCTCTTCTATAGTAAAGGAGGAGTTGAATTCTTCTAAATACCAAAAAGTAAACACTATTTGGAGGAATCTCTTACCTCATACTCCTACAATAATGAAAACTGTTCAATATAATATGGTATATGTTAGAAATTTGGATATAAATTTGGTTTTTAATAGTTTTTCTTCAACTCCAAACCTTATCTTTTAGGATTAACAACTAAGTAAACTCGTTTTACCATAATCATTATAATTAATTTCAATTACTTTCACTAATATTTTGGATAAAAAACTAAGTTAACATTAATAAAAATTATAAATAATTATTATTACAAATTTTAAATCCATTTTTATAAATTATAATCATATAATTGGATAAAATTAATTTAAAATTAATCTCGTAGATGGGATGATAAAGGGGAGTTTTAAAGTGAAAAAGTTCAATGGTTTACAAAGTTTTCTTATCTAATTTCAATATGAAATTTATACCAATGACATAAATTGTATTCATATATATATATATATATTATAATGTAAAATTAAAACTAATTTAATATTTAACTTAACACTATAAGTTATTTAGAAGAAAAGATTGTTTTCAATTAAAATTCTATATTTTTCAATCTTCACCAAAGATAAAACTTTTATGAAAATGAAACAAAGTCACACTGAACTAATTTTGAAATTATTATTTCAAAAAGAAAGTTTATTTTTTCAAGTATAATTTATAAAATTGTCAAAATTTATTTTTAATGAAATTATTCTATTTAAAGGTAGTAAACCTGTCTTTTAGAAAAATACAGATCTTTATGCATAAAATCAGATTTGTTCTTATATTATACCTATAAAATCTTTTGTATTAATGTAAAAACATTTTATAAAATATAAATCTAATTAATAATATCCATTAATTTAATTTATTTAGATAAAATTCAATTGTCACAAAAATATATTTTTTATAAAAACATTTCCTTTATAATCAATTGGTTTTTATATTCATCTCTAATTAATTAGTAACCAATGAATTAAAAGTTAATTCTCTTTATAACCACCATTTAACCAGATATGTGATATATTTAATATGAATATTTTATATTTTATGGAAAAACTTTATCTTGTGTTTAACAAAAGTTATCCATGAAACCCGATGTTTCTTATAACGCAAGATAAACAAGATGTTGTGCGTAACACAACCTAAACTATGTATTGCATGTAATTCAACACATTAAAGAATTTAAATTAATTTTAAATAATATATTTCATAAAATATGTGGATATTAAATCCTACCAATATAAAATGAATTTATCCCTAAAAATTTATCATGGTTATCAATGTTTTAACATTTAAAGAATTCCTTCACAAAAAACCCAAATAATAAAGGGTTTATAAAGAATCCTCTTAATAAGGAAAAATGATGTATTAAAGTAATATGGAATAACACATTAAATTTTTTTTAATAGGAGAACATATATAAATCATGATTTAGGTTATAGATCACAAGAAATTGAATGATCAATTGAAATTTGAGTGCCTCAATACCATAAATTTATGATGATTGAGAAGACCAATGGTTGATTAGAATTGAAGGTATTATGATAAATGTATTCCTTCAAGATCATTTTTCGTAAAAATTTTGGAATTATTTTACTATCTAATAATATAAGTAAATATACTTACTTGATATATTTATGTTTCATAATCACAATTTTATTATCATAACATTCCCCAAAATATGATGAACATACCTAAAAATAAACTTTATCATCAAAGATCATATAAACCCTAAACATTATAAATATTTTAAAACTATTTTATAAATGTAAAGGCATACTTCTCATTAAACTAATGCCTTATATAAAAATAATCCCAAAAAAACATCTCCCAGAAATACCTTAATAACTTTATGATATCATCACTTAAAACCTCAGAAGAGTGTCTAAATCCTTGAACATATAGTTAACTTTCAAAAATACCTAGATTTTAGGATCTTTCACCACTTCACAAGATGACCTAACATAAATTATTGTGGTAGGAAATGATCTTGACACCACTTTTTTCTTCTTATCATGGTGATTTCCACACTGAGTAAGTAACTTCAGACACATTCTAGTATAATTTCCCAACTCAATGAAACTAAAACATCTCACTATTGACTGGATATCTATAATCTCAATCTTGTATTGTTCACAACTCTTTTATTTATATCCATTAACCTTATTACCAAACTTACCACACTAGTAACACTTTCCAAATCCTAACATACATTCCCCAAAATTTATTTTACCACACATGAAACAAGATTTAGGATTACCTCCAGAATTATTAGTTGGTTTCTTCTCTATTACCTACCAACTTTACTATCCCTTACTCTTGTCATCTTGTGGTCCATAAGTGTTTGTATACTCTATAACAAATTTCTCAGCTTAAAAAACATATTTATCATAACTTTTAAATTATCATGTAGCCAAATATCTTCATAATCTTGGATTTAATCATGAGTAAAATATATTAATTTCACAATATATGTATTGAATAAAGTTTGGAACATACCTACCAAATATTGTGAAGTTTTCTTTAAATTACTCTACATAATATTTCTCTTTCTACCTCAATTCCATGAATTTTTTCCCATCTAGAGCCAAACAACCTTAGGGAAATAGTTCTCAAGGAATGATTTCTTGAATTTTTCCGGTTCCATAGAATCAAGATCATATTTATATCTAGAATTCTTAACAAGAAACTACCATTGATAAGTTTCACCTATGAAATAATAAACACCAAGATTTATCTTTTCTCATTCTGATATCCCATGGAAACAAATATCTTCTCCATATCATTGATCCACCCTTAGGCTACCATAGGGTCGGATGATCCATTGAATGAAGGAGGATGTTTCCTCATGAAATACTCCAAAAAGACATGTTCCTTCACATTATATTGATTTAATCTCTATCATTGATACTACAACCATTTATCACTTGTGTCAACTGATTCATCACTACAACAAATTATTGTTTTCTGATTCCAACCATATCAAGATGACGATTTGGATGGACATCTTCCCCTTGGTTCTTCCCACTATATCTTCCATATTTCCTCTATGGAATACCATTCTAAATAGACATAGTTTAGATTAATCAACATAAAAATATTTAAAATATATAACATTTTAACATGTCTATAAGGTAAAATATTTCAAGGTAATTATATTAATATTACCCTAACTTATAAAGTTATCTAAACCGACCATTTATACCAAATATAATGCATCTACATTAAACATTACATAATCTTCAGTTTTATGTAAATAATTCATTCTCTTATATTTGAGGATCTTTTTTAAAGACCCATAAATTTCAAGGAAATATTATTTTAAATATACTTTGGAATTTTACGAGTCTGTGGCTTCTGACGGTGCTTGATTCCGAGGCCCGGTGTGCCGGAAATCAATTTTTTAAGTTTAGCTCGGGTACGTTCAGTGAACGAACGAACGGGTTTTTCTAGCTTTTGAACCGGTGGTCGGAATTAAAATCTGAGGGCACCAATGAACTCGCAGCACTGGTAATTTCTTAAGGAGACACTTACTGTGGTTTCATTTTCAAAAGAGGAGAAGATAATTTTTGGGGGTTTGTCTAAGAAATAAATAAAAAAATTGTCGGAACAATTTTTATCTCTAAAGGAGGTTATTCCCTCCCATGGGTAGTTAAGGGTGGGGCCCACAACCACTTAATTACCAAAGTTAGGAGGTTAAAGAGGTGTGTCCCACATGATCCCCACCATTTAATTCCCTCTAATCTCTTTAACATCCCCTCATTAAATTGGAAAACCTCTATTAAATGTCACCTCAATCCATTAAATTATGAAACCCATAATTTAATGAGGAACCTTCCTCTTTCCCCCTTTTTATTTAACTTCCAATGCATTTAATAATAGGGGACCATCTCTCTCCCTTCATTAATTAATTGTCAACACATTTTATTTAATGCGGTGAATTAATTATGGGAGAGTTACCTTACGGTTATAACTAAATAATAGAAGGAACTTATTACTTTTATTAAGGAGGAGAGCTTTATTATGCAAGGAAGAACACCGGCCTCTGACGAAAAATGACGAAGAATGCCGGCCTCCAATGAAGAATGACGAAGAACGCCGGTTCCTCGAAGATCGACGACGTTCCACCCTTAGTCTTCTCCATGATTAGAGAGAAGACACCGCTTCCTCCTTGGTGCACACCAAAGACGCCTATGATCCTCTTCCCCGTGACATCGTCTACTGCAATGCCGATGATCATCTTCCTTGTCGAGGTAAGAGAATTTGAATAATTTTCCTTATGTGATTTTATATCCCAGGCATGGCGTGCAATTTGTTGGTAATGTTTGAACCACTAACGCGGTGGGTGTGGACTAACGAATAAATCTGAACCCACCGCTAGCTTGTTCTTGATGCACGTAATTCTTGGAGACGACAAAATGGGACCGAGATAGCGATTGGAGGCCTTCGTAGTAATCTATGGGTCCCGAGATGACCGCAGGCTCAGACGGGAGCAAGAATGGACCACCGAAATGACTCCGGAGGCCGACGGAAATCTCCGGTGGCGCCGGAGGCCAGAGGATGCGGTCAGCCGCCCGGAGGCAGTGGCGCCCTGGGGCACTGCCAGCAGGAGCCCGCCGCGGCTGAAGCCGCGGCGGGGAGGAGTTGGATCCCGCGGCTGCACGAGATCCTAGGAGACACGGCGTCGGTCGCCGCGTCCGCGGAGTGCAAAGGGGGGGGGGGACCGCATCCCCCTTGCTCGGCTCGCTGGTCGAGCCAGTGCACCCCCCCAGCTGGGCTGGGGCAGGTCACAGAGACCAGGCCAGGCCACACCCAGCCGGACCAGACCAGGACCCGGGTCCGGTCGACCCGGGTCGGACCGGGTCCAGACCCCCCACTTCGGACCATTTTCAGTCTTTTACCTATAACATTTTCTATGAAACTACGATCGATGAACCATCAGTTTCATGGGAATACTTGGATCGAGACGGTCGTTTCGGTATATTACACTCGAGGTTTCAGCAAAGTTTGTGTACGGCTGGGTTGGTTCGAACTCGGACTCAACCGGCCCCTTGGAGCGGAAACGCTTATAACTTAAGGACCAGACGTCCGATTGACTTTCCGTCGACTGCGTTGAATTAATCTTGATGAGACGGTACTTTTGGATTACTCATCTTATGGTTTGGATGCCGCTAGAGTACAGTCACATTGGTTTTACCTTAAAAACCAATCGGGCCCCTGGAACGGAAAAGCCAATAACTCTCAGACCGGGCGTCTGATTGACGCACTCTCTATCGTGTTGGGTTCCTTTCGACGAGACGGAACTTTGGGATACATCAACTTTGGAATTCGTGATAGTTGATGTATCAACCCTTAGCTCGAGGAGCGGACCCTCCCGGAATCGAGCGTGCCGTGAGCGGGAACCCTAGAGCTCGCTGTGACTGCGACGATGACGACTGTACTTGGATCCTCAATGGGTTCAGCAGTGATGATGATTGTACCTGGATCCTCCATGGTTTCGACAGTAATGATGACTATAGATGGATCCTCCATGGGTTCGACAGCGATGACGACTGTACCTGGATCCTTCGTGGGTTCGGCAGTGATGAGGACTGTACTTGGATCCTCTGTGGGTTCGGCAGCGAGGACGACTGTACTTGGATCCTTCGTGGGTTCAGCAGCGAGGATGACTGTACTTGGATCCTCCATGGGTTTGGAAATGATGACGACTATACTGGGATCCTCTTTAGGGTCCAACAGAAATGAATAATGTTCATGTATCCTACGTGGGTCCGGCAGTATGACCTCTGTACTTGTATCATGAGTGGGTCTGGCAGAGTAGCTAGTCTTGTATCCTTTGTGGGTCCGACAGCTTAGCCGGTCTTGTATCCTATGTGGGTCCGACAGCTTAGATAAATCAGTGGCTTCATTTGATAATCTCTATCACCTTACGAAGTGTATACCTATGTGATCTAAGTCTTGTTTTCAATCAATATCATTGATGTGATTGATGTGCTTTCCTAGGTGGATTGGGTTGTGCTTTTCTGAGTGGACTGGATTGTGCTTTCCTGAGTGGACTGGGTTGTGCTTTCCTGTGTGGACTGGGTTGTGCTTTCCTGTGTGGACTGGTTTGTGCTTTCCTTAGCGGAATGGGTTGTGATTTCTGGAGTGGACTGGGTTGTGCTTTCCTGTGTGTACTGGGTTGTTCTTTCCTGTGTGGACTGGTTTGTGCTTTCCTGAGTGGACTTGGTTGTGCTTTCCTGAGTAGATTGGGTTGTACTTTCTTGTGTGGAATGGGTTGTGTTTTCCTGTGTGGACTGTGGTGTACTTGGGATTCAGATTTGGAGCCATTTTTTAATTTATGACTAAGGTATATGTATGGGCATATACCTAAGTAAAGTCGGTTGATACTTCGTGATTGTATCTTTCCTTTTTGTTTTATCATTCGTCGATCCTGAGAGACCTTCGGGGATCTCGGGGTCCCTAGTGAGTACCATATACTCACCCCTGCACGAGCTATGCCCACACTACGTTGTGTTGGATGCAGACGATGGACAACACAGATTGAGGTGGAGGCTTGTGGAGCTGGACGGTACCCGAAGGTGGACCACTTGGTGGGACGTACACGGCACGGACAACCAGACCCTAGGAGCTGAAGAGGAAATCTGTACCCACCCTTCAGGTGGGATTTCTGAAGGATGACTTTGTGTTTCTATTTTACTTTGTTGTTTTTGTACTCCCTTTCAGCTGGGCTTGTATACTGGCCCATTTTCTTCCATCACTTACTTTTGTACCCAGTTTTACCTAGTGCTTACTTCGCTTGTGTACTATGTTGTGTTTTTTTACCTTAGAAAGGAAATTCCTTCCCCTTATTTGAGATTTACACCTTGGTTATAGTCTCCAGCCCCTGGCCAATGGAAGGCGGGCTTGGGGTAGTCACGGCACGGACCCCGAGGATGGGTCGTGACATCTTTTCTGGTTTAGAGTTTTAGAGAATTTGGCTATAACTAATATATAACAAAAAAATATACAAAGTGGACACTTTCGATTAATATTATTTTTTCCCATAAAATAAAAGTTTTAAAATAAATCATCATTTATTTTAATGTAAAATCTACAACACATTGAAATAGATTTAAAAATTCCCTTACCCATCCTTATATCCTTAGAAATTCAATTAAAAAATGGTATGAGCACAAAACCTCAGTGAGAAATACAAAAATATGGAAAACTTTTATTTCTTTAAAAAAATTAAAACTCATATAATTTTTACCTTTATCTTCAATGTTCTTTGAGAATATAAAATAAAACATTCTCACCTGAAAAAAACAAACGTTTTCCCCCAATAAAATTATTAAAACCCATAGAAAGTAATTAAAAACCATTCTTTGTAACATATAGAATAACATTCATAACCTATTTTAAACTCATTTCAGATGTAAATATATCCTATTTAAGTTCATAGGATAACACCATTGGTAACTAACTACTTATTTCCTATTAAGAAAAGTAAAACTACCCAATGTATCAGATCTCTATCTGGTTGCACCCATCGTTTAAGCAATAATGGGATCACCCGACACTATATGGGCCACCCCATTATATAAGTTATAACGGGATCACCTAGTGCAATCTGGGCCACCCCATAATATAATTATGAAATAAAATATCATTAATAAAATATTTTTATTCTTCCACTTATCCATCATAAAACTTTTTAAAACCTATTTTAAACTTGTATTCAAAAATACCCTTTTCTTTTAAAAACCCATTTTAAATATAAAAATACAATTTTCTTTTGAAAAACCACTTTCATTAAAAAATACCCAAATAAAATGAAAAATGGTTTTTAGTTTATGAAAACAAGATATCTTGAAAATTAATATAGAAATAAAATAATGCATATAGTGGTGGAAATACATTATTGCCGTATACATTAAGAATAGAACATTCCTTTTGTTGTTTGTTAAAACCTTATACATAGAAATCATATAAAGTTTAATTTTGAAAACCATTAAAAATAATGTATAAAATGTACTTTATAAATTTTATATTTTCATATAAAATAATCTAAAATCATATAAATGTAAGAGAAAGAGTGTTTGATGGAAAAACATTAAAATATGATTTCTTTAATGGAAAAGTCCCTTATAACATGGGAAATACTTGATTAGTTAAACCCATTGAATAATAACTTTAAAAAAAATTTAGAAAATGATAATAGATAAATTAAAGATATAACATGTCAAAGGGTATGTATATGAAACTTATAAAATAATAATGGTTCATAATATCAAGATATACCTCAACGAAAGGATATTGAGATAAAGTCTGTTACCTAGAGTCTGATTCATCATGTGTTTCTTTATATTCTTGAATACTAAACTTATACAATATATTTAATTTATTGATAAATGTTTTAATGTTTATTATTAATTTTATTTCACTTATTACTAATTTATATAAAATTACTTAACAATTTATGTTTACATCGGTTGTTTTGACCATATTTGGTTTACGTATCGAAAAAAAATTTGGTAGGTCAATTATGGTAAAAGGGTACATTATTTAAAAATATAAGGAATAATAATCAGGAAATAATAATCTTATTTATAAATAAATTATTCTTTTAAAACTAATAATTCAATATGGTTAACAAAAAATTAACCAACATTATAATCATGGAGATGGTAGGTCGTACAAACGCATGAGTAGCGTTCCCATTTTTCAATGATCCTTATGTAAAGAAGGTTTTTAAAATTTATCCTTCCAAAATGGTCCTTATGTCATAATTACCATATTAATTAATTATATATATATAATTATATATTTATATATTATTCTTGTGATGTGGTGATGAAAAAAAATCACATCGCTTTAAAGAGGCGGTAGTCTACACGTCCTTAGATGACGTGATCACTTTTTTTGTTTGTGAAAATGTAAGAATAAAATGATATATTTTATTTACAGAAATATAATTATGTCATTAATATCATAATTATTTCATTTATATCATATATATTAATTATATTTACCCTTATTACTTTATATGTTACACATTAATGGAAAACACTTCACATCGCTTCATGAGGTGGTACTCTGCCGTACACATGAGAGACGTTATCTCATCCCCTATTGTGTGAAAAGTATAAAGGGTTTATATAATATAATGACTATAGAGGTATTATTATGTTATAAATATCTTATATAAATATTATTTCCATCATTATTCCCAACCATGAAAGGTGGTAAGGGAAAACTAATGGCATCGGTTCGTGAGGCGGTAGTTTGTCGTACAAAAGAATGATGATTGATTATTTAATTTGATGGAAGTGTATGAAGTTATTGGTTCTAAACATAAAAAAATATCATTATATTTAATATAATGAGGTTCTTATATATTTTTCACATAAGAATAATTTAAGGGGTGGAGAATGAAACAAAACAAAAATGCATGTGGATGAAAATTGCCTCTTATTCTGGTAACTCATTTTTGTTTGCACCAAAGTATTTACTTGGTTGGATTTATTGAAAAATTGAAGCTTCTATGATTTTAAGAGTAAATTTGTGAAGTTATTTTGGTAGGTCAGTCATGAAAAATCAATTTTGATGTGTGAATAAGTGGGGATAGTGAATCCCCTTTTATTGTTCCATTCTTGTAAATACCAAAAAGTAAATACTATTGGGAGGTATCCCTTACCTCATCTATATAATATAATGAAACAGTTTCAATATAATAGGGGATATGGTCTAAATATTTATAAAATATAGGTTTTTTACAAGTTTTGGGTTAATTTCATGCCTTATCTTTTAAAATTATCCACTTAGTAAATTCATTTTTACCTTAATCACTATAATTAATTTTAATTTCATTCAGTAATGTAATTTAACATAGTTCAACATGATATAGATTATAAATAATTCTTAATCTAAATATGGAATCAATTATACCAAATTTTAATTATATAAGTGGTTAAAATTAATTTAAAACTAATCATACAAATAGTATGTTAAATGAGGCTTTAAAAATGAAAAAGATCAAATCCTTACAATGTTTTTTTTCCAGTTTAAATATGAAATTGATCACAATGACCTAAATTTTATTAATATATATATATGATCTAATTTAACGTTAAAACCAATTTAAATATAATTTAACATTAAAAAGGTTTTAGAGGGAAAAACTATTTTCAATTAAAATTCAGTATTTTTTACAATTCATCAAAAGATATAACTTTTTAGAAAAAATAAAAAAAATATACCAAAGATAATTTGACATTAAAATTTCAAAGAACATGTTTATTGTTTAAAATATAATTTATAAAAGTTTCAAAATTTAGTTTTAAAAAAAGTCTCCCATTAAAAGGCTGAAAACTGCCTTTTAGAAAAATACATATTTTATGCATAAAATTAGATTTGTTCTTAAATTATAACTATAAAATATATTGCATGATTGTAAAAAATGATATAAAATATAAACTTCATTAATAACATCCATTAATTTAATTAAATAAAATAAAATTCCTTTGGTGCATGAAATTTTTTTTATAAAAAAAATCATTTAATAGTGATTGGTTTTTATATTGATATCTATTTAATTGGTAACCAATGATTTCGAAGTTAATTATATTGATACCCTCCATTCAATTTTAATGGTGATATATTAAATATTAATAATATATTATTATTATAATATAAAACTACATCTTTTTTGTAATACAATTTATCAAAGAAACTAAATATTTCATGTAAATCAAGATAAATTTGGTGTTCTGTGTAACGCAAGCTAAATTGTATATTCCCTATAACACAATCTATTAAAGAATTTAAATTCATTTTAAAGAATACATTTCATTACATATTGGGATGTTAGACCCTGGAACCTCACTCTCAGATCTAGTTACCTAAACTCATATGTTACATGCTCTCTTTGACATCCACTATAGATTTTTAAACATAACTATCCCATAATTACATGACTTAAAGAAAATATTGCATTACATGAATTCCTAATAAAATTTAGGTTTATATATTTATAGAATTATAAAAAAACATAATCTAATAAATCTATTGTCTTTCTTGACTGATATATATTTTTTCACTATATAAGAAACTACTTAATCCATAGTACATCCATAACATCTCCCAAAAATTCTCTATTCAAGCTATCATGTGGGACATATCATGTTCAATAATTGTATTAAAACATTTCACTAGTATACCATCATAAATATTTTATTACAGGAAGGAAAACAAGGAAACCATAGAAACCAAGATCAGGGGCCTAATGTAATGCAATCCAAGAGCCCCCCAACAATGTTCATCCCCTTAGGTGAAAAGAGTTCAAACAAGATAATACAGTGATGTCATTATAGTGGGATACCATAGATACAGGAAAGTATGCTTCCATATTTCCATCCCACTTGGTATAAATTATATTTTTGTAGTTTTTTATAAGTTCTCTATACGTCCTGATAATATAAAAAATGGATCAGAGAACATTGTCGACACCTTTCAAAGACTGATGGAGAATGAGGGAGTCTGTTTCCATTGTAGAAAAAGTAATCTTATATTGATATAAAAGATATAGATTAGTGAGGATATCCAAGCTCTCCACTTGAAGATATTTACCCTGTCCAAAGAAAGAACTAAAATCAACTCTAAGAGAACCATGGTTATCATGAACTGCACCCCCCCCCCCCCCCCGCTAATCATGCATGAGATACTACACCCATTCGAGTTGAGTTTTAGACCCAAAGAGGGGAGTTTCCAACACACCCAGTTGCCTTGGGGTATGTTTCCCATAGGATCCGAGATAGAAGTAAAAAGGGGTATGAGAGAAGGGGAATCCCTCTTATATTTCACAAACTATACCAAGTTCAAATGAAGGTTTTTGGTTTAGGTGGCCACAGCTACGTCCTTACTCATGGTCTCCTTAAATGGCAGGTGTTCTGAGCCTTCTAAATGATCCAACAGCATACCAACCGGATGACAGACCTCGGGCCTTTTTCATGTCAAGCAGCACGAACACTATGGAACCATTTTTCAAATAAGTTGATGTATAAGAGGGTCAGGTATGAGAATCCAATGAAATTCCTGAAACATTACCATATTGCACATGCCTAGTCATTGCTTAAGAAGATATGATCAACTAATTTTATCTTGATCTCCTTATACTATATGAAATATGAAGCTATCAGGATACCCATGCACTAAAGGTTATGATCAGTATCTAATAACCAATTCCTAATTCTCCGCAAAAAAAGTTGAGTTTAGCCGACACCCCCTTTCTCTAAAGTATCTCCCCAAAACGCCAACATTCCAACCTAGAAGCATCACCTTATGATAATTTTTTTTAGGAAAAAGAACATGAAGATGAAGTTATTAAGATAATGTTTTCATGATATGAGTTAGTGTCAATTGAATCATATACTCTACACTAATCCAGAGGGCGGATGTATTTGATGAAACTCGGATTCATGATGGGCCCTATTAAAGAATGTTCCTGAGTAGGACAGAATGGGAACCCAATAACAGTGCAAGCCCAATTACAGAATAAGAAGGACAGGTCCCCACTGGGAATGATCCAGTGTGAGTTATCCTACTATTCCTGGATAAAAGGATTTACTAAGGGCCAAATGATAGATGAATTCACCCTTGTAGGGACCAAATATCCATTATTTTTTTCTTTCATATAATTTCCCAAAAATGATTGTTACTCAATGACCTACCATGCAATATTTTCTTTCATGAAACCCAAAAAAATATTCCAACATTTTACTCCAATACCTCCCTATATTTCCAATTTCGATATCCTATTTCAGGAGGCCTGATGATGTTTTACTTCTATATAGGATCCCATAAGAAAGGGGCAAGAATCCTATCAATCTTAAAGATAACCCATTTGGGATCCTAAATTACAGAAAATGTGTGAACATGGATTGAGGCCAAAACAGTATTGATAAGGGTTATCCTTCCACCAAATGATAAATAACTATTTTTTTATTTTAAAATCCATATAGATATTTGGATCAAAATATGATAAAACTTAGGAATTTGGAGTCTTTTTTGATACATTGGGGTGCCCAAGTAATCCATGGGAAAATACCTCTGTTGTATGTTTATCTTGAAGATAATAGAACCAGAATGGGTGTCTGAGCACCTATTGGAGATCAAAATTCTACTCTTATCATGGTTTATAAGTTGACCACTCCACTTAGTATAATCCTAAAGAATCCTAATGATTCCCTTGTTCAACAATTTTTTTCATTCAAAAAAATTATCAAGTCAACTAAAAACATAATATGAGATATGTTTTTTTTGCTTATGACATATATAAGGAAGAAATGTACCTCTGAGAAGGCCACGATTGATCTTGCAGATGAGAAAATCTTGTGTAAGAATGAAAATGGAAGGTGACATAGGGTCTCCTTTCCTAATTCCAGAGACGAATTTGAAAATTTTGGGGCTTTTCTCTATAAAAAAACTGAATTCTAATAAGAGATGAAGCATCTGGAAATGATGTCTGTGGACTAGGAGGAGAAACCCATTTTCATAAGGACTTTGAAGATGAAGTGCCACTCATATTTGTCACTTGATTTATCCATGTTCAGTTTGATGACCATATTTGAGCCTTGAGATTTATGGTTGATATTGCTAATCATGTCTTGATCGAGTGTGATCGCCCCTTGAATCAACCTACCACTGACAAAACCATGCTACTCCAAGAAAATCCATCTCATGAAATTCATTGATAATTGGGAAGTGATAACACTATCCAACATTTTATATGTTAAATTTCACAAACTAAGTAGTCTATAATGATGAATTGGAATGGGATATTTCACTTTAGGTAGTAGCGCCAAATAATATTATCAAGTCGCACGAGGGAGGCTTTCACCTTAGAAGAAGTATCTTATCTTCTTAATCAGATTAGGACCAACCAAATTCCAAGACTTTTTGAAAATGACCCTGAAAAAGCATTATGCCTTGGGGCCCTTTCAGGGTCGATCCCTCTCGTCACCACTAAAACTTCCTGCTCACTTGGAACAACTTCAAAAAATGTGTTATCCCCACTGGAGACAACATGTAGAACCACCTCTAAGGTATCCTAAACACCTTCTAAATACCCCCAATCATGCGAGGGTTGTGGATTATGTGAAGTTCCATGAAATTGGTGAATTACATAGCACCTACCTCCATAGGATTGTCTGTATAGGAACCATCATCATGGATAATGTTGGACCTTGAGACTCTTCATTTATCTTTTAAAAAGGCTTGGAAATATACTGTATTGTGATTTCCTTTCTGAATCCATCTCGATGTAGATTGCACATGAATCATTTGTTCATGTTTAAGAATTATTTCGACCAGGGTGTCCTTGATAGCCTTATCACAAAAAGATTTTTCATTATAGTTCTCTTCCATAGAGGATTCAATATTATCAATATCTGATTTGATCGTTTCAATATCTTGAAATTATGATGTTTGAGAAGAATCCCAAACCTTGAGGACCTCCTTCAAATGTTGGAGTTTATTGTGGGGACTAATCTATAGAGACCCATGGACCATTTTCTCCCAATACTCCACCATAATATGCTAATAACCTGGTAGATCCATCTAGAGATGGGAGAATGAGAAATGGCCCTCACTTTACTATTTGTATGAAAGAGAAACAAGAAGGGTAGAATGGTCTAATATGAAATGTGTAATATGTTTTACCTTTGATAATGGATCCCATTTATCATCACTTTTATTTAGCACTGATAAAGGGCGAGTTTATCAGTGCTTATAAAAGTGGTGATAGAGGTTCCCTTTATTAATAATGATAAAGGGGAATACCGTAGTATGTTGTTTGAGCATACTGTAGTGTGTTGTAACAGCACACTACAAAACCTATGTAGTATTCTGTAACAACCCACTGTAGCACCAGAAACAGCACCATAAAGCAGAAAAATCAAGCACAAACCAAATTTTGATTAAATAAAATATACAATAAAAATACCAAAAAAACACAATATT
Source organism: Viscum album (assembly GCA_963277665.1). NCBI lineage: Eukaryota > Viridiplantae > Streptophyta > Magnoliopsida > Santalales > Viscaceae > Viscum > Viscum album. The sequence continues at coordinate 436,375,167 of OY728155.1, read as the reverse complement.
ATAGAACTTTTAAATATTGGTTTATTCAATTATATGAGTAAGTACAAATTATTACATACATTCAAAAACATCGATGTTCGTTTTTCTTTTTTCCATGCCCCCAACTCATGTTATTTCTCAACAAACCACCCATGCTTGAGAAAAAGAATCCACCTTTATAAGAAAAAAATTATTATGTTAGTAATAATATAAAAAAATAATTAAACAAAAAAGCGGTAATTGTAAACTAAGATTTGAGTCATGCCAAGAACATTGTGTATCAGATTGAGTTGTGGTTCATTACTGCACATCATAATATTTCTTGTTCATCTGCCATCATTATCTCTATTAAAATTAAATAAATAATTATAAGATTAAAATGATGAGGAAATTAACTAAGTAATAGTAGATATATTTATGAGAAAACAATCGGGGATTTTTGCTCAGTTTTGGTGTTGTGGTGGAAATTTTAAACTAAAATGACACCTATAAATTAAAAAGCAACACTTGGGGGGTCATACTGGTAATACCATGCATCAGATTGAGGTTAGACTGATTCCTACATGTCCCAAATTAATTGTGGATCATTATCGTAAAGTATCAAAACAATATGAATGCATTTTCTCTATTTTGAGTATGTCAGATATCTTTTTTCTAAAATATCATTTTAAAATGTGAACATGCACTTTGAGTCATATTGGTCACATATTATGGAGGTTTTATGTGAGACTAATTCTTACAAATCACAAATGAATTATGATTCAGTTTCCTAAATTATAAATATAATATGAGTGAATTTTCTTGGTTTTCAGTGAGTGATGTGTTTTTAACTAAAATGTCAATTTTAAACTGATTACAGTCACTTTGAGCCATACTAGCAACATAGTGTATCATATTGAGGTTTAGATGGTTAATACTTACAAAACATGACTTATGGATCATTTTCATACTGTATAGATATAATATGAATGTGTTTTCTCATTTTTGAGTATGTCAGTTGTCTTTTTTACTAAAATTAATGTGAATTTAAAGTAAAAAGGTGTATTTGAAGACATATTGGTCACACTATCCATCAGATTGTGGTCTAGTTGATTTATAGATGTCCCAAATGACATATAGATCATTTTACTAATGTATCAAAACAATTTGAATTTTCTTTATTTGTTTTCAATATGTTATTGTTTTTTACTAAAATGTCATTTTAAACTAAAAACACACACTTTCTGTCATACCAGCCCCATCATGTGTCGGTTTGATGTTAGATGGATTCCTATACATAAGAAATGAATTATGAATAATTTTCCTAAATTATCAATAAAACAGGACAGTGTTTGATTGGTTTTTAGTAAGTAACACTTTTTAAACTAAAATGTCAATTTTAAATTGATAATGGACACTTTGAGTCATACTGAGCACATCATGTATCAGATTGAGGTTAGGTTGTTTCTTACACATCAAAAATGACTGATGTATCATTTTACTAATGTATCAAAACAATACAAATGTTTTTTCTTAGTTCTGAGTATGTTAGATGTCTTTTTTATTAAAATTAATGTCTATTTTATATAAAATGATGCACTTTGAGTCATACTAGTCACACCATGAGTCGGATTGAGGTGAAGTAGATTCTAACATTCCCCAAATGAAATATATAATATTTTATTAAAGAATAAAAACAATTAGAATATATTTCCCCAGTTTTGAGTATGTCACTTTTTATTTTTACTAAAATGTCATTTTAAACTAAAAGCAATCACTTTTAGTCATACCGGTCACATTGTATATTATTTTTACATGATCCCAATTCCTACACATAAAAAATGACTTATTAATTGTTTTTAAAAATTACTAATAAAATCCAAGTGTGTTTTCTTGGTTTTTAGTGTGTCAAACATTTTTACCTAAAATGTCATTTTTAAACTGATAACATACACTTTGACTCATAATGGGAACATCGTATATCAGATTGAGGTGAAGATTATTCCTAAATGTCAAAAATTTCATATTGATTATTTTCCATGTATCAAAATAATATTAATTCTTTCTATTGATTTTGTTTATGTCCATTTTCATTTTCACTAAAATTTGTGTCAATTTTAAATAAAAAGACACACTTTGAGTCACACCAGTCACATCAGGTGTCAAATTGAATTTTGGATGATTATAACAAATCTAAATTACCTATGAATCATTTTAAAATATTATAAAAACAATTCGAATGTTTTTTATTGGTTTTCAGTAAGTCACTTATCATTTTCCCTAAAATTTTATTTTAAACTAGAAGCATGCACTTTGAGCTATACCAGTCATATCTAGTGTCATTTTGATCTGAAATTACTTTCTACACATCAAAAATGACATATAAAATATTTTTTAAAATTATCATGAATATCTGAGCACATTTTCATGATTTTCAGTGAGTGGAATTTTTTAAACTAAAATGTCATTATTAAAATAGTAAATGATACTTTGAGTCATACTGGGAATATTGTGTATCAGATTGAGTTTCATCTGATTACTAAACTTCAAAAATGACATCTGAATAATTTTAGTAAAGTATCAAAAAAAAATTAAATGTGTTTTCATTGTTTGAGTAGGTCAGCCATAATTTTTACAAAAAATAATGTGAATTTTAAATAAGAATACACACATGGATTCATATCGGTCACACTATGTGTTAGATTGTGGTGAAGTTGATTCATACAGATACCAAATGACTTATGGATCATTTTTCTAAAGTATAAAAATAATTCAATTTCATTTTCTTAATTTTTACTACGTCACTTTTATTTTTTAACTGTAATGTCATTTTAAACTAGAAACATGCACATTGAGTCATACTGGTCACATCATGTGTTGGTTTTACATAATACTAATTCTTATAGGTCACAAATAAATTATGAATCATTGATCTAAATTATCGAAACAATATGATCTTTTTTTCTCATTTTTGGGTATATAACTTTGTTTTTTAGAAAAAATAATATCAATTTTAAATAAAACGACATACGTGGAGTCATACTAGGTACACAGTGAATTAGATTAAGGTGAAGATAAATTATAAACATTAAAAATAAATTATGGATTATTTTCATAATGTATCAAAATAGTATTAAGTTTTTTAATTAGTTTTGAATATGTGTTGTGAATTTTGAAAAAAAATGTAAATTATAAACTAAAAACATACATTATAAATTATATAGAGAACACTCTGTATCGGATTGAGATGCAGATGATTGATTACGAAATATGTGTTTTTATTTATATTATCTACACAAAATTTATAAAATAGATAACATGTAACATTTTTATAGAATAAAAACATCATTCTACCTAAAACATTTCATTTTTAGGCAGAATGGGGTTTCCACTTCCATCAGAAAGGAATATGTTAACTCTTTTGTGGCTTATTGCAGATAGTTGAAGGAAAAATATGAATTCCCAAAATATATTTTAAAAAAACTAAATATGTAGTAGATAAAAATGATAATGAAATTCACTTACCAATAAAAGATAAAATCATGAAAAATTATTTAAAGCCCGTGGGGGCTGGGTGAGTTGGTTCAAGGCGGTGGCGACCCGTCGCTGAGGTTCCGGGTTCGAGTCCTCACAAAGGCAACACGCACCATTTTTCAGCGAACCTCTCTTCCCCTCGACTCAGTGGGAACTGGCCCAAGCCCAAGGGTTGTCCACCTTGGGCCTAGCTGGGGGCATGCGGCGCGCAGGTGGGCAGGCCAGCCCTATACCTCGTTACCCATCCAACACGTTTTCCCACGGGTGCTGGGTGAGTTGGTTCAAGGCGGTGCCGACCCGTCGCTGATGTTCCGGGTTCGAGTCCCCACAAAGGCGACGCGTACCATTTGTCAGTGAACCTCTCGTCCCCTCGACTCCGTGGGAACTGGCCCAAGCCCAAGGGTTGGCCACCTTGGGCCTAGCTGGGGGCGTGCGGCGCGCAGGTGGGCAGGCCAGTCCTATACCTCGTTACCCAACCAACACATTTGATATCCTTTCTTGGGGGCCTCTGAGCGACGGAAATTCAGCTTCCTCGCGGGCTAGGGTTTTTGATATTCATCTTGCTCCCTCCCCTCCTATAGCGCGACGCAGTGAGGGTCGGCATGCTCTGCTTGGTGTCAGCGTGCCTCGGTTCTGTTCGTCATCCCAGTCGTGTCAGCCTGTCATCTTGTCTTCAAAGGTGAAGATCTGGCTTTGTAGGTCTTGCAGATGTTCTGGGTTTCAGATGAAGCATCGGCTCGGCAAAGGGGTGGATCTGCCTTCGTTGAAGGCGGTGGTGTGGTTTCAGATTCGGCTTCGACGGGGTTCGGTGAGTTCCAGGCATCCGGCTCTTCAAGCGAGGCTCGGAGCTGGCACCGGTGTTGCGTGGAGGGGGGCGGGATTTTCGGTTCTGGATTTCGTCTTCATGAGGCTTTCCTTACATGTTCGATTTAGGTGATTTTGTTTATGGTGTTGTTTGTGGTTAAGAGATGGATATTTGGTTTGCTGCTCAATTTGCGGAGTCGTGTTGTGCATCTGCGTCTCGCTGTGTTCTTTGCCGGCTTGAATTTGCGATTTGCAATGAACTCGAAAACGATGCAAGTTTTTCGCTGGCTTCGGGCTGGGAATCGGAGCAGTGTTCAGCCTTGCGATTTCAGATCAGGTTTCCAACCAGATCTTATGTGCCGATGGCTGTGGATAGCTCCGAGGGCTGGGAATGTGAATTTTAGAGTGGCGGTCATCACAGCGTGCTGTTGTCATCGTTGGCGAGGCTTTAGGCTGCAGCGGGGTTGACAACGGCACAAGATCTAGTGATGTTTTTCACTTTTAATGGGTTTTCCCACTGGGATCTTCTGTCATATTATCTGATGCTTTGGGTGCGTGTCTCTAAATGGGTTTTGTCCCACTGGGCCTACGGGCTTGTAATGAGTTTTACCTTACCCAACTCAAAAGGGATTAATGACTTTTTTCGTTTTCTTTAATAAAGGGGTTTGACCCCAAACCTTTCTGATCATGAAAAATTATTTAAATAAGTATTAGTAATTCAGCTTTTCATGATGGTTTTATACATTCTTGACCCATTTCCTTATTTTCATTATCTTCATTGTAACCTTGAAGTCCAATATCTCATGAACATGAATCATTTTGAAAAAACAACCCAAATTCAAACAAAATAATCCATGTCTATAACAAAACAATTCTTATGTGAGTAATAAATAAAAAAATAAACAAAAAAATATGAAATAATAAATTACGTCTATCGAAAATGATTTTACTAAAAAACATCAATATTACCTCCATGATTGAGTAGATATAGTACAATTTCTCTTCATTAAAAGTAATTGGTTATAAATTGAAGAAAAGTGATAAATTCCAACACTATAAGGGTAAAAAAAATTGAGGGAGGAGAATTTTGTGGATGTTTTGGTGAAGAAAGGCATGAAAGATAGACATAAATAGTCTAAAATAAATGAACATTTCAAGGAATAATTAAAATTAAATGAATGTTTCATTGTATAATTTATTGGTAAAATAGAGAATGTATATCACAACATTACTTTAACATTTTTCCCAAGGGTTTCCTTTATTATTGTATATTCTTCCATGATATTGGTAACATTATTATGTGCAGAATACATTATCTTCATGAGTAGTCCAACATTAAATTAAAATTATGTTAATGAAATATAGAACAGATAATATTATGAGAAAAAACATATTATATTGGAAAAACATTTAAACCTTTTCATTGAACTCTCTTTATTTATTTTAATGGTTTTATATATTTGGCTCTTCTATAGAGAATCTAGATCCCCTCTTTCTGGTCCCTTATAACATATAAAACATTATGTACATTGGTACTGATATGAACTAATTGTGATCTCCCAATAAAATGTTCATCCTTGATTAAATTTTCATATGACCCTACATTTGTTTTAGTATCTAGTAGGAAAATTGGTCAATTATTGTTTGTTGGATCTAAGAAATATAATATATGCACTTCTTGTGATACCATTATGAATATATCACATTGATTCCCTTACATGTAGAAACTCGCCTTTATGAAGCCCATTTCATCAACTTTAACAACACATTTATTTTAAACCCATTTGAAATGGAAAATTGGCACCTTCAATGTTGTATAATCCAAGTCATATATATGTTAGATAATTCCAAATATGAAATATTTTCATAAATTTGATATCTATCCTTGGAACTAGATATGTGCATTGCTTATTCCATAAGCATAACTCCCTTATTGTGCATTGTACTACATTCAGCGTGTTTTTTTGTATAGAATGTATAACTAATGACTAAAAAACTAGTTTAAGATATAAAATTTTTATTAGGTCCACTGGCTAGCCACTGAAGTCGTTTGATAATTCAATTCAAATTTTCATATCACTCCTTATAAATTTTATCTCAGAACCATTATATAAACAATTTATTATGATAATTTGATATCAATACTTCATCCCTTAATATATTAAAATCTCTAATAATTTCTTTATGGGATTAAATGTATGGATCAATATCTAAACTATTTTGAAAAATGTAAAGGTGCACTTGCTCTAACTCTATAAGGTAAATATAACAACATCTCATCGGGAAATCCCTTCACATATAAGGTTTTTGTTGTGATGAGACTTTGGTATATTGATTCATTCAATATCTGATAGGTAATCAGTAAATAGATCAAAAACTTCATGAATAATATATCATTATACAATACAACCTTTTGGCTGACTTCGATTCTTGATATAACCTTTAAAATTCGTCATATACCATTAAATGTGGTAAATCCTTCTTTAATAAATATGACCACATAGTTTAACCTCTAAAACTATGTTAACCATAAGTTAGACCACTATATCAAATATTTTGGTGGGAAGAACATCTATAATTAATATAATATGAATTCAACCTCCTTTTTCATTATTGGAAACATCATCAGATCTATAACATTTCTGCATATATATTTGAAAAATAAATTGAGTCTAGTTAATTTATGTAATAGATTTTTAGGAAATATTAAATGAAATGCAATAGGGATAAAATATTATAATAAAATATGAAATTACTGTTATTTCAGTCTCAGTAACTTTAATGTCAGTCATTGAGATGAAATTCATGCTATTTTATGAATACCCTTATGGAACTTTTAAACTATTAAGGAAAATGAAAAATTGTAATTTTTCTAGTCTAGATAGAGTATAAGATGCTAGAGGAAGAAAAAAATTTCCCATTACCCTTAACTTGTGCCAACTCTTCCTTATCCTAATGTTAATTATGACCAAAATATACTTGATTCCATTAATAACACCATCCATTACAAGGAATATATAGTAACATTCTAATAACACCATCAATTACATTTATTTTCTACATGCATGACATCAGGAAAATATCTGAACTAAAAATAATTCCAATATAGTAATTAAAAAAACCGCTCTCTTATTCCAACATGATTTCATAAGTTTTTTGAAAATAGACTATTTAAAACAGTATCAATATATTATACTTTATCGATCATTTGATCACTAGTTAGTGGAGATGGTGTTGTACCTTGTTCGGTATTCGCCTTGAATTTTTTCATACAGGATCAGTATTTATGTCTTCGTGGTTTAAATTTATAATTTCCTAAAAAATCATTCAATGAATGTTTCAAACAAAATGAGTGTGTAAATTCTTCACAGATGGGACACCCCAACATTATTTAATTCTTTAGCATAAAAATTTCCAAAATAAATAAATTCAAATATTGTCCCATACAACATTGACCTTAATATAAATTCTTAACTTCTATTAGAATCAAATATTCTAACACTTTTATCCCACATCAATTTCAATTCTTCAATAAATGGATCCAAATAGACATCAATATCATTACCGGGTTTCAGTGGTCCAGATATAAGTAGAGACAACATAATGTATTTACAGTTTACACATATCCCTAGTGGAAGGTTATAATTTACTAGCATGACATTCCATCAACTTTGAGTACTAATATTTACACAAAAAATATTTATTCCTTCTGTGGATAACACAAGAAGAAATTTTCTCAACTCATTTCCAAATTTTGGATACTCGTATTAAAATTTATTCTAATGAGGAGAATCTACTGGATGACATAGGTTTCCATCTTTAATTCTTGTATTTTCATTCCTTGTTAATTTTATTATAGTTTCATAACATCCATATAGCCTTATAAACCATGTAATTATAGTAAAGTGTTATAAATATTTTAACAGAGATGATTAATTTTTCTTTTTTCGATTTGAGCCACACTTACAGAATTTTATAAGTGATTCATGTTCCTTGAGAAAAAATGTGAAATCATTTGGACAAGAATGTACTTTTTAGAGATCATTCCCATTGAATGTATAATTCTTTTAGAATCATATTTTTGACATGGACATTCATTTTATTCTTGAATCATATCATTCGGGAGACCAAGTAGTTTTGTAAAGCTGGTGACACTCCATATTCTGTTGGATTTCAAGTTATATAACTTCAACATAGAACAATATTTTGTTTATTTAATACATCTAGTATAAAATTGTCCCTTAGAAAAACTAATTAACTTCTGAAAAAAAAACTTTGGACAATCCCAAAGGACTTCTTCAATCTCCAATTTCATTTCTTCCTTGCAATCTCCATCATCATTTACACTAGTATTCATATCAAATTATTCATAGAACACAGTATCATCCCAATCGATGAGAAAGTTCAATTTTTCCCTTGTTTAGTCTAACATTTATAGCTATGATCTATTTCGAGACAAATAAAATGTTTTTACAACACTTATAAACTAAATGTTCTTGAATTAAATCAATGTAAACAAAAAAAGTATTTGATAGTGGTTGTATGCATGATCTATTGAAAATAATAAGAACTATTTAACTCCATATTCATACTCTTTTAAAACAAGTAGCATGCATCCATTTCTGATTCATATCTATCCCATTAGGTTTGGGAAATTTTAATTTTTTTTAAAATGAATAAATAAATACACATACGATATTCTTTATCAAAGTTGACAATTATAGATAATTCTAATAAGGGGAACCAAACATTTGATTATTTCAAATAATTTCAGTATGCTTCGAAGTAAATGGGTAATTAAATTAAAGAAAATAATTACTCTACTATGATAGGTTTTATCCTGTTAATTCATCTAAATTTTGAGAGTTATAGACAAGTTTGATCCTCATTATCTTTATATCCAGAATAGTTATGATTACTTTTTTGTATCTTGAGACTCATAACCCATCTCTTGTGAACATAAACCTATATTTCTTGAACTACTATAAGTTTTTGTCATCCAATATCAGTTATAGGAGATCATTTTGGATCACTAAAACTCATAGTAGTTCATGAAAGATATAATATATGGGGGATGAGACTCCCGAAACTTAATCCAATAATAACTGTTTGGGAGATGAAGCGGATGATAATGACATGTGTACTCTATTTTTTCTCTAAAAGGTAAAATTCTTCTCATTTGTGAGAACTAAACCATTAGAACTTGTTATTAACTAATGGCATATTAAAGGTGAGATTTAGTGGCATACAAATTCTTGTCTCAGATTCACGGGGTCTCGATGAGGACTTTTTTTGATATAGGACATGACCATCTTTCACGTGTCAGTTTTAATTCACTGAAATTATTGACTAATATACATTAAAATAATTTTAAATTAAAATTAAATAAATATGAAACATGAATAGAATATAATAATGTAAAAAATCATATTGTTTGAAGAATTTACGAATGTTAGAATTATTCCAATCTAATATATTTTAATTAAATGGTATATTAATTGGTTGAGGTAAAAAATATTTATTACTTTTACCGGTGACTAAAATAAGTATTTAACATGAATAAAATTATAATAATAGACATTATACTAATTATTAAAGTAAGAATACATAGTGGGGGTTATAATTAAAGTCTGTATCATTCTATTGGGAATATGTTAAATATAATTGATCTTATTGGTTTTAAATTTGAAAATACACCATTTGACTCTACTGTTAAATTATTTATTAATACAAACATTTTTGTATCTTGAAATGAACATTATAGTGAAATTTTTTCTTTAATGTATGTTATATAATGTAATAAACTCAATATCATGTTTTTTTAAATTCATTTATATTATATTAATTCTATCATGGATCGTTGGAAATGTATAATTAGAAACCATTTACACTTAATGAAGGATACAAATTCAAGTTAATTTTATAATGACTACATGACTACAATATGTATGGAATGATTCAAGTTGAAATATCGTCTTGAAAGATTATCAATCCAAAATTAGATGGATATTTAATCTTAGATATTGTGTCATTTTTTTGGTGGGAATTAAATTGTAAATTCCCATTAAATATTAGAGATAGAATTTAATACTTTAACAACTTGTAGAACGGAAAAAATAATAATCATAAACATAATAATTAAATTTAAGTTATGTAATATTATAATGCCTCTTATTTCTAAAAAAATTATGGTAGTGAAGCAACAATGTAAAAAGATTATAGTTTCTGGTATAATGTAAAGTCTAAACATATTAACATTAGACATGATATGTGAGACAATTATTATAACATTTCATCAAAATAATTATTTATGTAAAATAATGTAATAACCTTACATATCTATTTATAAAATATATATCAAGGGATATATTTGAACAAATTAATATAGAAATTGTGATAAAAACCTTAAAATGAACTATTTAGTGCAAGGTGTGGTCATGTAGTTACGCAATACTCATCTTTAGATATTTCACCAAACTACCCAAGGTTTCTCATGACATGTATGAAGCTGAAAAAAATACAATATAACACATCTCAATAGAATAAAAATAATTATTAAAATATTTCAACAAACATAAAACCACTCCAACCTTAGAACACCCTTAATGAACAACCCCCATTATAAAAACATAAACAATATAATGATATCAATGATCCATAATTAATCCATATTACAATAACAAACAAATTTTAACTTATAAATCTTCAAGGGTATTAACATAAAGGGTGTATATAATAAAAAATATTAACCTAATTGGGAAAAAATATCAAAAATATCTTACTGTCTTTGAAAATATAATAAAAGGAATCAAATATTCCATATGTAACACATCCAAAACGTTTTATACAGCGAAATGAAAAAATACTTCCACATTCTCTTCTAACGTAAAAAGAATCATGAAAAATATCCTAACATGGTCTAATTTATATAAATCATTGATCAAAATATAATGGTAATTCATTATATTTCATAAGAAATCATTACCTAAAATTCATTTTGATTTATATAATAAAGAACATGGGTGTCAATTTAACCAACAATTTGTGTGAATTATATCCATGAAAGGAAGTTTAAAACATTTAAATTTATGAAACGATCATTTGATATTAATTAATAAATAATAAAACACTTATAAATCTAAAACCCTATCATGGTTAATTATAATATAATTTACTTCAGATAAAAACATGGATTTAAAAGAATAAATCAATGTTCATTCCACGTTAAAAGGAAATTGAATAGAGCCACCTACCATAATGGATGAAATCAGTGTGTGGAAGTCATAATACACTACAAGAAAGAGATAAAATCTTTTAAGGGGTCAATATATATCCAAAATCATAGAGTTACCCAATTATAAAGGAAAGCAATGATGGATAATGAATTGAAAAAGATAATGAAAAAAATAAAAAAAGATATCGCCAACCAAGAAATCAATGAGTGAGGTGGAGCATAAAAATTAACATAACATGGATTGAAGCTTTCATTTTTCTGATAGGAAGTAAATATATTGCAAAATCTTGTATTAATTTGATCCTTGGATTCGTTTGAGAGTCGATTCATTCGATCCTTGGATTTTTTGCAACCTTGATTCGAGCTTGGATTCGACGTGGATAAGCACCGGCCGAAGGTGGCTTCCACGTAAAGATTCAGATATCGTGATTCTTTATGGATGGTTTGGGTTCTTTAAATAAATTAGAGACCATTTTATCAGCACTTTAAGAAAAGAAATAATAAAGATTCCTTTTATCAGTGCTAATTAATAAGCGCTACTAAATCCATCTTTATCAGTGATAATGTTTTAGAACTGATAAAGATTCATTTATCATCATATTCTTTATCACTGATAATACTCTAACTTTATCAGTGCTAAAAATAACTGCTAAAAGGAATATTTATGAGGGGTAAAACATTAATATTGATAAAGGATTTATAATTATAATTATAAATAAAAATATTTCTATGTATATTTATATGATTATAATTATATTTATTATAATTTTTTATTATTTAAATATATAATTATTTATTTATAATTATATAAATAATTTTTAAAAAATTATATATTTTATTTATAATTATAAAAATATGATTTTATAAATATAATATATATCCATTTATAAATAACTTTTTAAATATATTAATAATTATTTATTTATAATGATAAATATATATATCATTATATATATTTATATAATTATATATATTTAATGAATATATATAAATATAAATTTAGAAAATATATTCATTATTTTAATATATGTATTAAAATTTTATAATTTTTAAAATATATAATTATTTATTTAAATGTAAAAAAATCTTTTTGAATAAATAATATTTATATATTTATATATTTATATCATTATATATATTAATATAATTATATATATATTTAATAATTATATATAAATCTAAATATAGTAAATATATTCATTATTTAAATAAATTTTTAATAATTTTATAATTATCTAAATATATATATAAATATTTATTTATAATTATATAAATGTTTTTTAAAATAATAATATTTATTTATTTATAATTATATATATATATAAATTTACAAATATAGTAATATACATTTACAAATTTATTTTTTTGTACATATATTTAATTATAAATATTTACAAATATATTGTTGAAATTGTTAATGAATATATAATCTTAAATGTATGGATGTTAAAAATTGGTGAAATTGAATAATTAAAAATGAGTACCTTTTAAAAATATTGGAAAAATGGATGAGTTTTATTAATTAAATATAAATTATTATAAAATGTCGATATATATAATGTAACGCCCCGACCCTAGTTACCCAGAGTCGGTGCATTATTACATAACATTGGCATGATCACAATAAAGATCAAATCTCGAAAGACCGATTGGTTTAGTAGCCTTGGAAACACTAGATATATTCATAAGTTTTACATTACATCATAAAGTGAAAAACTACTACGACAACATAATGTCTCCATAGTCCACACTATTATCCCCTCATAATATCCTTGCAGGTCATTCATAACTTACTTCTTCACATCCTGGAAAAAATAAAACATAGAAAAGGGGTGAGATCAAATTCCCAGTAAGGATAAAAATATAGCGGAACATTCAAAAATAAGCATAAACATTTAAGGCAATGCATTACTAAAACAAAAGCCTTTTAAACTTGAACTTCAACATAGTATGGCAAATGTAAAATGAAATAATACCATTTACTTATTCACATGGATATTCTACTAATTGAATAATCACATGAAATATCAATAACCACTTTTATAATGTCGTAATGCATAATGCTGAACTTTAATTTCTTTGTCAAGGCCTCATCCCAAGACCTAGGGGCTAACTGTAACCAGAACCCAACCCGGAGTGCCTCTAATAACCGGACACCAAGGAGTGCCTCTGATAACCGGACACCAACCCGGAGTTCCTCTAATAACCGAAGACCAAACCGGAGTTCCTCTAATAACCGGAGACCAAACCAGAGGGCTTACTTTTACCGGTCCCCAACCCGGAACATACTTGTCTAACACATTCATCTGAATGAATGGTTGAAATATAACATAAACATTCGGATTACAAATAACTTATGAAATTTCAATACTCTAAACAAAAACCATGAGTGACATAAGAATAACTTATCCAGAGTCAAAAATATCACAAAACCTTCAATAAAATATGGATGTTTTGTATCATAATAAATCAACTTCAAATAAGCTTAAAATCCATCAAAGGATGTTGACATAGATGAAATAAAGACTATTTTAGAAAAATATCTCTTTCTATTTTGAAATCATTTAAGAGTCTTATATTTATGAAATAAAACATTTTTTGAAAATATTCTTATTATCTTGTAAGGGAAGCTTCGACGATTTTATAACGGCGGAAAATAGCCACACCCGCCGTATAGGTTAAAGAAAACATTCTTAACTTAATTTTGTCGAAAAGGTTAAAAAGCACCTTATTTGGAAAACGACAGAAGGATTCATTTATAAACCTCTTATAAAAAGTCAAACAAGGGTATAAATGACTTTAACCCATATTCTAGTAAATAGTAACATTGTTTTGGAATTCATTTTTAAGAAACATGGATATGGATGATAAAGAGATCCCAGTAGATTATTACGTATAAACAATCTCGGATAATGAAGATATTGTGAAATAACCCTCACCAATTTGGTAACTTATGAAACATACAACCCATGAAAGAGGTATCATACAATTAATATGTAAATACACATAAATTAGAGTGTATTACACAAAGAATATAATTATAGGCAGTACATACACCAAACAAATGGTGATGGTGGCAATATGGCATGAATCTCACGGAAATAAGGAGTGAGATGAAAACCCCTTACCTTGTACCTTTCCTTGGTTGGGGTAGGTTAAACTCCTGTATAATGGTGAAGTAATTGTTATTAAATTATACAATATTCATATATGATCTTTTAATATTGATTTGATAATAATATCTTAGTATTATCGTTGTTTTGGGTGTTAACTTACTTGTTTTCTTTTATATGTTTTGTTACGTAAGCCATGTTTTTAATGGATAGTTTGTATATTATTCATATCAATAATGATATCAAGTCCTTAAACATCATTTTTAAATCATCAAATGATAATTATACTTGAATGGATACGATGGAGAATGAATCTCATCGCGTTCGTGGAGACGGTAGTCTGTACGTACGCATGAGCGACAATATCATTCTTTTGAAATAATATATAAATGGTTGTTATATCATATATACAGAATCATTAACATGTTATATTTATTATTTAAATGAGTTACATATCATTATTATACCCATCCAAATAATAATATATTGAATAACAATTACACCACGACGTGGAGACGGTAAGTTGTACGTACGCACGTATGGTGACATGTTATTCAAAGGGTGGATAGAATACTGAATATGGTTGTACCATATTTATAATAACATCACAGTATATATATGATACTGGAGATATTATTTTAGAATGGTAATAACAAATGAAGAAGAAGTGGAAGAAGAAAGGAACTTGGAAAAAGGTGGTGAAATCATTACCTCTTCTTCGGGTTCTTCCTTTTGATTTGATCAAAAGGGCTCCTTAGGATGGCTTTCGGATCCAACTAAGGCCTCTAGGATGTAGTGAGGGATGTTGGGAGAGTATTTGGGCAGAGTTTTTCTGAACCAAAAGGTTTTGAAGGTGTGATGAAATGAGAAGGAGTAGTGGCCTTTTATAAGAGGGGTGAGGGGCACCTTTGGTAAAGCTAGAAATATTAGTTTATAATAAATTCAAATTCGGTTTCTAATGGCTCAAAAGTTGATTATTTAAATTTTAAGGTGTTTATGGGTCGAAAAAAACTCAACCAATAGAATTTATATAGGTTTGGGTACTTATATTAACCTTATCTTTAAGTATTAACTATAAGTTAATTAGTTTCACTTTTACAATGTCTCTTTGTATTTTTATATAATATGGTTAATGAACTTACTATATACATCCAATCGACCCCCAAGTTGTCCCTTAATGATGAAACTATCATTATATAAGTCTCTTGGCTGATCCTTAGATTTTTAGGAATTTAATATCAATTAATAATATAATATTTGTTTTAAGAACTCTTTAATGTCAATTTTGACACTATTCAATAGTTGATTTTTTTGAAACTCATAACAGATTGATTACTGCGAAAAAAGTCACTTAAATCAATACTAATATATCATATTATCCTAGAAATTTATTTTAATTCATTAAAAGTTTCATATTTTATTTATTTGGGTATTTATAATATCAATTATTTTAATTTTTCACTAATATAGTAATTAATTCATCATCATTGTGTCATAAATAAATTTAATTATTTAATGTCCAAAAATTATAAATAAAATGTCATTATGTAGGAAATATTTTTTTCTTTCTAATGAATATTTATAATCTAAAATCCAACATATATAACCCTATGTAAAAATTGATTTTCTAAAGGATATATGCTTGTGTCATTTTTGTATTCATTTTAACTTAATTAAAATAAAGTGTCCCTATCACCTACAAGTGGCACCATGGGGTCCCAAAATCGACACAAAGATGCCTATGGTTGAACATTTATCAACTAATAAGTCTAGGACACGTTTTAAGGTAATCTAGTATTATTATAATATTATTTTTTAACCCTTATTTACCGGATTTACCCTTAAACATGGTAAATAAAATATTTACCGCAGTAATTATTCAAAATGTCTAAAAATAAAAGTTACCTATTTATACAATTTGAAAATCCTGATTCCAAATATGGAATAAATTTTTCTAAATTCAAAACACAAAAGTGGCATAAATTAATTTAAAATTAATTCCCGCTGTCAAAACAAAAAGCGTGTTTTTAAGAGATAATAACTATCAAAAGATTGACACTTGTTTATGTTCGGTTTAATTGTAAAATTATGTCCAATGACAAACATTATATTAAATGGTAAAAATATATTATAAATATACTTTAAAACCACTAAAATTCATAATTTATCACTATTAATTATTTTGATTAAAAAAGTTGTTTTTAATTAAAATTTAGTAATTTTCACTATTCATCAAAATATGAAAGTTATCCGAAAAGTACCAAAATTTCACCTTAGGCTAAATTCGATACTCCGAATCCAAAAATGAAGTCCATTTTGAGAGATAAAATTTCTAAAATTTTAAAAGGTAGGTATTACTATTCATAGCGGCTAGTTTGATTGGTTGTGGTGTGTTAGAACTCGAAGTTGCGTACAACACACGCTACTGTATTATCCAAAAGAAAGCATACCGTGGAAGCTTGGGATGTTTCATTTTAAATTTTTTGATGTCCCCATTTAGTCAAAAGGTTTAAAATATTGTATTTAAAAAGGTTTCACTATTAAAAGTTGATAAAAGTGCAATACTGAAAATGAATCTGTTCTTGCATTATGTCTAAGAAACTCATAATATGGATTCTAAAATTATAAGGATTATATAAAGTTTAAAATTTAGATAATACTATTCATAACCTCTTTTTAATGGATTTTTTTGGTAATTCATGGTGTGATTGAACTCGATGTTGCGTGTAGTGCAAGTTATTGAATTGTTTTGAAGAAATAACACACTAAGAAATCATGGGGTGTTACATTCTCCCCTCCTTCAATAAATTGCATCCTCACAATTTGAAATTGTTCTTCGAAAATAAAAGGTTGAAAATAGAAAATATATTTGTGGGAAAACCCACATCAGAAATTGGGTTACTAAAATTTATTCTTAATATGAGGAAAAGAGAAATGAAAGGGTCACCACCAAATTATGATCTCGATTAGGAGAACATTGGTGGCAATTAGAAACATATAATTGGAGGAAAAACGTAAATATTTATAGGTAGTGATTGAGGTCATCAATCACAAACAAGTATAAAATTGAGGTCCTTAAACTCATCAATCTATGATGATTTTAAATACCATCGGTTCAACAAAACATAGGGTATTGGGATAACACATTTTTGATGTTTCAAAATATCATAGTTGAAATCCCACATCGAAAAATGAATTAATGAGGCCTCTATTTAAAATAAAGAGTGAAAAGTATGAAGATTACCGAAAATAACACATACTAAGGTTCCATGTAGGAAAATATGGATATGGAAGAGAAATCTAACCATCAATTATCTGATGGAGAGTGGTAGAGAACATGGCAATGAAAAGGCCAACAATCCCAAAGCCATAAATTAGTGATGATTTAAGGTACCATCTAGGAAAACATTTTTGTTCTAAGTTCCTTTTATTAATGTTGAGGAATTTATTTATGAGATTGGCTAAGATCATAAAGAGATATACTTACTTTATAATTAGAGTTTTATCCATTAATAAATTTCTACCACAAACTCATCTTTCACTCTAAAAGATAATAGAACGTAAAAAAAATTCTATTTATACTATTCGTACAGGGTTCCAAAATAAATGAATTTATAATTCATCTACCAGATCTTTTAAAAAAAACTACATTATTTAATCCAGGACATCTCGTGGGCCAGTGGTAGGTGATACACCCTTGTCGCCCTTCGGTTGCGGGTTCAAGTCTCACAGCCTTGCCGGACGTGATGGGTTGTCGCCCGACCTCTGGGTTGTCCTTTTATGGCAATCCAAAATAATCCAAACTAGAACTATCCAAAATACTTCTGTCCAAACTCACAGTCCAACATTTATAAGGAAGGTAAACATAATGTAGATCCTTTTTACCCCGTAATAGCATATGAATAGTTTCATCATGTATTCTTTTAATACACTGAAACATCCTGAATTACCATATTCCCTATTGATTACATTCATGCTCCCTTATTCCATATAAAATGCTGGATATACTTCATCAATCCAAAAATGTTTTAAAACCCAACAATGATGGAATATACAAATCATTAATCAGTTCCAAGGTAGTCAAGAATATCCAATATAATTTATCCAAAACAATCATGTATTATTCCTAAATCACTACCTCGGTATCAGAACTATATTATGGTTTATCATTCTCTCAACCATATATTTTCCAGAAATTTATCCTGCTATTGAGTCACTTTTCTTTGTTCCACACAATCTCAAGTCCTTAATGAAATAGTACTACAGTACAATCCTTATATACTCCATAATTATTATAACAAGTACATTGTTGATACAACATCAATTGACATAATCAACATAAGAACTCTAATCATTCCTCTTCATCTGTGGTAGTATCATAACTTGATTATTATCCAATAGCATCATTTGTGGCATAGTCTGATGATTGGGACATAGGTTCGCGTAGTGTCCAAACTCCTTGCAAATGAAGCATTGTACATTTGAAACCATTTTCTTACCCTTACAGTCACGTACTTTGTTCCCTTTTCCTCCACACATATAACAAACTCTCATTCCTTTCAGGCAAGTTCCAGGGTGTTTCTTTCCACAGTTATCACATATGGGAAATTTCTTCTTTTCCCTCTTCCCTTTATCCATCTTTCTCTCTTCCATTCTTTTGCTCTCTTACTTCCCTTCAAAGCCATAGGAATCAGTAAAATCTTTACTTATCTTATCAACACATGATATTATTTCTTCATATGATGATAATACATGCGAGACTATTTCTCTTGTAAATTCTGTCTTAAGACCATAAAATATATGATCCTTCTTTCTCTTTGTATCATGTGCATTGCTAGAGTTCTCATTCCTTCTACTAGGCGCCATTTCTAAACAATGGAATACATTAGATTAGTTTATGAATAACAATACCTAATCCTAAACTTGTAAAACACATAACATAAATTAAATAGTTTATGGATATAATCCATAATCATAAAAACGTCTCCTTTGAGGAAGTATATACTCATAAACACTTCATAATGATTTGTAAAGAAAATGAGAGTTATCCTAAGCATATCCCCCGGGAGTGTCGTAACCAAGAGTGCAGCAAGGCCCATTGTCGTGCACCAGTTCCCGTTTGAGTCTAGCTCAAAGCAGTGTTTTCGGGTTTTACCCCTAGGTACATTTGTGCTAGAGCCGCCTCTACCTGCTCGTATCTAGACAGGGATGTATTGCTCGTAAAACTCACAAAATCTCTACAATACCAAAATTCTAGGAAGTTCTTCTATACTAATCCTAAAAATTCATCTTAAATCTATGTGCTCTAATCAGAGTTTATCTAAATATAGATTCCAAGGTTTGTACTAAACTTCCTCTGATACCAACTGTAACGCCCCGACCCTAGTTACCCAGAGTCGGTGCATTATTACATTACATTGGCATGATCACAAGAAAGATCAAATCTCGAAAGACCGATTGGTTTAGTAGCCTTGGAAACACTAGATATATTCATAAGTTTTACATTACATCATAAAGTGAAAAACTACTATGACAACATAATGTCTCCATAGTCCACACTATTATCCCCTCATAATATCCCTGCAGGTCATTCATAACTTACTTCTTCACATCCTGGGAAAAATAAAACATAAAAAAGGGGTGAGCTCAAATGCCCAGTAAGGATAACAATATAGCGGAACATTCAAAAATAAGCATAAACATTTAAGGCAATGCATTACTAAAACAAAATCCTTTTAAACTTGAACTTCAACATAGTATGGCAAAAGTAAAATGAAATAATGCCATTTACTTATTCACATGGATATTCTACTAATCGAATAATCACATGAAATATCAATAACCAATTTCATAATGTCGGAATGCATAATGCTGAACTTTAATTTCTTTGTCAAGGCCTCGTCCCAAGACCTAGGGGCTAACTGTAACCGGAACCCAACCCAGAGTGCCTCTAATAACCAGACACCAACCCGGAGTGCCTCTAATAACCGGACACCAACCCGGAGTTCCTCTAATAACCGGAGACCAAACCGGAGTTCCTCTAAAACCCGAAGACCAAACCGGAGGGCTTACTTTTACCGGTCCCCAACCCATAACATACTTGTCTAACACATTCATCTGAATGAAAGGTTGAAATATAACATAAACATTCGGATTACAAATAACTTATGAAATGTAAATACACTAAACAAAAACCATGAGTGACATAAGAATAACTTATCGAGAGTCAAAAATATCACAAAACCTTCAATAAAATATGGTTGTTTTGTATCATAATAAATCAACTTCAAATAAGCTTAAAATCCATCAAAGGATGTTGACATAGATGAAATAAAGACTATTTTAGAAAAATATCTCTTTCTATTTTGAAATCATTTAAGAGTCTTATATTTATGAAATAAAACATTTTTTGAAAATATTCTTATTATCTTGTAAAGGAAGCTTCAACGATTTTATAACGGTGGAAAATAGCCACACCCGCCGTATAGGTTAAAAAAACATTCTTACCTTAATTTTGTCGAAAAGGTTAAAAAGCACCTTGTTTGGAAAACGACAGAAGGGTTACTTTATAAACCACTTATAAAAAGTCAAACAAGGGTATAAATGACTTTAACCCATATTCTAGTAAATAGTAACAATGTTTTGGAATTCATTTTTAAGAAACATGTATGTGGATGATAAAGAGATCCCCGTAGATTATTACGTATAAACAACCTCAGATAATGAAGAGATTGTGAAATAACCCTCAACAATTTGGTAACTTATGAAACATACAACCCATGAAAGAGGTATCATACAATTAATATGTAAATATACATAAATTAGAGTGTATTACAAAAAGAATATAATTATGGGCAGTACATACACCACACAAAAGGTGATGGTGGCAATATGGCATGAATCTCACAGAAATAAGGAGTGAGATGAAAACCCCTTACCTTGTAGCTTTACTTGGTTGGGGTAGGTTAACCTCATGTATAATGGTGAAATAATTGTTATTAAATTATACAAGAATCATATATGATCTTTTAATATTGATTTGATAATAATATCTTAGTATTATCGTTGTTTTGGGTGTTAACTTACTTGTTTTCTTTTATATGTTTTGTTACATAAGCCATGTTTGTAATGGATAGGTTGTATATTATTCATATCCATAATGATATAAAGTCCTTAAACATCATTTTTAAATCATCAAATGATAATTATACTTGAATGTATACGATGGAGAATGAATCTCATCGCGTTCGTGGAGTCGGTAGTCTGTACGTACGCACGAGCGACAATTTCATTCTTTTGAAATAATATATAAATGGTTGTTATATCATATATACAGAATCATTAACATGTTATATTTATTATTTAAATGAGTTACATATCATTATTATACCCATCCAAATAATAATATATTGAATAACAATTACACCACGACGTGGAGACGGTAAGCCTTACGTACGCTTGTATGGTGACATGTTATTCAAAGGGTGGATAGAATACTGAATATGGTTGTACCATATTTATAATAACATCACAGTATATATATGATACTGGAGTTATTATTTTAGAATGGTAATAACAAAGGAAGAAGAAGTGGAAGAAGAAAGGAACTTGGAAAAGGGTGGTGAAATCATTACCTTTTCTTCGGGTTCTTCCTTTTGATTTGATCAAAAGGGATCCATAGGTTGGCTTTCTGATCAAACTAAGGTTTCTAGGTTGTAGTGAGGGATGTTGGGAGAGTATTTGGGCAGAGTTTTTCCGAACCAAAAGGTTTTGAAGGTGTGAAGAAATGAGAAGGAGGAGTGTCCTTTTATAAGAGGGGTGAGGGGCACCTTTGGAAAAGCTAGAAATATTAGTTTATAATAAATTCATATTCAGTTTATAATGGCTCCAAAGTTGATTATTTAAATTTTAAGGTGGTGATGGGTCGAAAAAAACTTAACCAATAGAATTTAGATAGGTTTGGGTACTTATATTAACCTTATCTTTAAGTATTAACTCTAAGTTAATTAGTTTCACTATTACAATGTCTCTTTGTATTTTTATATAATATGGTTAATAAACTTACTATATACATCCAAGAGACCCCCAAGTGGTCCATTAATGATGAACATATCATGATATAAGTCTCTTTTCCAAACCTTAGATTTTTAGGAATTTAATATCAATTAATAATATAATATTTGTTTTAAGAACTCTTTTATGTCAATTTTGACACTATTTAATAGTTGATTTTTTTGAAACTCATAATAGATTGATTACTGCGAAAAAAGTCAATTAAATAAATCCTAATATATCATAGTATCCTAGAAAATTAGTTTAATTCATTAAAAGTTTCATATTATATTTATTTGGGTATTTATAATATCAATTATTTTAATTTTCACTATTATAGTAATTAATTCATCATCATTGTGTCATAAATAAATTAAATTATTTAATATCTAAAAATTATAAATAAAATATCATTACGTAGGAAATCTTTTTATATTTCTAATGAATATTTATAATCTAAAATAAAACATATATAACCCTATGTAAAAATTGTTTTTCTAAACGATATATGCTTGTGTCATTTCTGTATTCATTTTAACTTAATTAAAATAAAGTGTCCCTATCACCTACAAGTGGCACCATGGGGTCCCAAAATCGACCGAAAGATGCATATGGTCAAAAATGTATCAACCAATAAGGCTAGGACACGTTTTAGGGTAATTTAGTATTATTATAATATTATTTTTTAACCCTTATTTACAGGATTTACCCTTAACCATGGTAAATAAAATATTTACTGCAGTAATTATTCAAAATGTCTAAAAATAAAAGTTACCTATTTACACAATTTGAACATCCTGATTCCAAATATGGAATCCATTTTTCTAAATTCAAAACACAAAAGTGGAAGAAATTAATTAAAAATTAATTCCCGCTGTCAAAACAAAAATCGTGTTTTTAAGAGATAATAACTATCAAAAGATTGACACTTGCTATGTTCGGTTTAATTGTAAAATTATGTCCAATGACCAATATTATATTAAATGGTAAAAATATTTTCTAAATATACTTCAAAACCACTCAAATTCAAAATTTATCACTATTAATTATTTTGATTAAAAAAGTTGTTTTTAATTAAAATTTAGTAGTTTTCACTATTCATCAAAATATGAAAGTTATCCGAAAAGTACCAAAATTTCACCTTAGGCTAAATTCGATACTCTGAATCCAAAAATGAATTCCATTTTGAGAGATAAAATTTCTAAAATTTTAAAAGCTAGGTATTACTATTAATAACGGCTAGTTTGATTGGTTGTGGTGTGTTAGAACTCGAAGTTGCGTACAACACACGCTATTGTATTATCCAAAGGAAAGCGTACTGTGGAAGCTTGGGATGTTTCATTTTAAATTTTTTGATGTCCCCATTTAGTCAAAAAGTTTAAAATATTGTATTTAAAAAGGTTTCACTATTAAAAGTTGATAAAAGTGCAATACTGAAAATGAATCTGTTCTTGCATTATGTCTAAGAAACTCATAATATGGATTCTAAAATTATAAAGATTATATAAAGTTTAAAATTTAGTTAATACTATTCATAACCTCTTTTGAATGGCTTTTTTTTTGGTAAGTCATGGTGTGATTGAACTCGGTGTTGCGTGTAGTGCAAGTTATTGTATTATTTTGAAGAAATAACACACTATGAAATCTTGGGGTGTTACATATAAAAATAAAGATGAATACATATTGTAAATATTAAAAAATATTAAATTTAAATATATATAAATAAATAATAAATAATTATTAAATTCCCAAAAAAACATAAAAAAATATTAATAATTAATTAATACCTACTTGTAAAAATAATAAAATAAAATAAATAAAATTTACTGATTAAATACTTAATATATTAAATTCATCATGTTATAATGAAATTCTAAAATTAATCATAAAATTTGAAAAAATTGCATAAATATTAGGTGTATGTTTTTTAATATAAGACTTCATTATTTATGTAAATATTTGTGTGTGTGCATTATATATAAAAATGAATTAATTAAGTATATATATGTGAAATCAATGTAACACACATTTGATATATTAAATTGAAAAATCCAATGACGTTCAATTATGTATATTACTAGATGAAATTAGTAAGTATTTTTAATTAATATTAATTGTTATTTATTATTTATAAATCATTCTTCACTAAATATATGACTTATTGAATGTAAAACATAAATATTTTGTATTATATAAATAATATTTTATGAAATATTATATAAATTAATATATATATATATATATAGAAATATGTATGAATATATTTAATAAATATATTAGTTAATAATTATGTATAAAACCCATTAAAAATGAATAATACATTAATAAGTTTTTAATTATTACATTTTATTCATTTTCTGCATTTATATTTATGAAATATTATTCAGTACATTTATAATTAATATACATATATATATATATTAAATATATTCATTTTATTAATAATTGTTTCATTAATACATATTTTTAATTATTGTATAATTTATTCATTTTGAATTTTCTTGTTTAATTATTACAATTTATTCATTTTTAATTTTTTTGTTTAATTTTTACAATTTATTAGTTTTTAATTTTTCCATTTAATGATATTACATTTTATTCATTTTATATATCTATATTTAATATAAATTATTTATTTATATTATTAATATATATATATATATATATACATATTAAATTTATTTATTTATATCAATAATTTGTTAATTAATAAATTTCCAATATTTTTCTTAATTTACTAATTTTTAATTTTTATTTGTTTATTTATATCATTTTATTAATTTTGCATATCAATATATTTAATATATACTATTTCAGTATTTATAATTTACATATATGGGTATAATAAATTTATTCATTTTTATCAATAATTATTTAATTCATAAAATTTTTAATATTTTTTTAATTTACTCATTTTTAATTTTTATTTGTTTAACTGTTTCATTTTATTCAGGACCTTTATCCATGCTAAAAAACACTGATAAAAGGATACCCATTATCAATGCTAAAAAGAAAGTGCTAATAAAGTGTACTCTTTATCAATGATAAAAATAATGTGCAGAAAATGGTACCTCTTATTGGAACAATAGAAAAGTGATGATAATGGTTATCCTTTATTAGTGCTAAAAATGCTCTGATAAAAGGTACCCTTTATCAATTCTTTTTTTAGTACAGATAATGTGTTCCATAATCTGAACTTTTTTCTAACGTTGTTAAATGTTTGTTTTGTAGCAGTGTTGGGGAAATTGAAACATATGAATGTGTGAACTCAATTTCTCAGTAAGGGAAAACATACATCTGAGGAAAACATGGAATAAACATTTCACAAATGTTATGGTGGGAATAAGTAATCATCCAAATGCAATTATAAAGTGAAACTGAAAGCATAATATATCTATAGATTTCAAAGAAAATAAATAGATCACATTGATATGAATAACTAGTTCCTTAGTGAATTAATGAATTTATTCAAATATCTTACTACTTACCATAATCCAAGACCTCAGGATTTTACTATCGAGGAAATATCTTACATTGGGAAAGCATACACCAAAATACACAAACTAGTTTGTCTCATGAGACCTATTGATGCATTAAGGGTCTAACTATAACTGGGCCCAACCCGTGACTAATTAAGTCCAATAATTTTATCATATGAAAAATTTAATAAACAATAACAAATAAACATTTCCAATAATCATCCATATTAGGATAAAAATATACCTAATTCCAATATTTTTCCCATGTCAATAAAAAAGTATTCTTTCTGTGTGAGCATCATTCAATCTGAATTATGAAAAATGTGATGTTCATGCCATATAGAGTAATGTGTATATAGCTAATTAAATACTAGAATAACATTATTAGAAGTCATTTGGAGAAATAAGGTGGATTTTTGAAATTGAACATAACTACATTCTAATAAAGGAAACTTATAAGAATATTGACACATAAGAAAATTATTCTTGAAAACGAATGATATGATTTGTATCACACAAGTGGGGATCAAGAATCAAATTGTATGAAACCATGGGTTTAATATCCCAAATTATAATATATATTTTTTTTTAAAGAATAAATCATGTAACATAAATTATATGTGTGTAAATCCTTTTGAATATGATAAGGAAAATAGAAGTCAAAAAATAAAATATCATTTAGAATTTTTTTTAAAAAATTAATAAAAATAAAAACATCCAGGTCACTTTCAAAATAATTATTTTAAATTTGAATTGGAATATTTTGAAAAAAATTAATTTTAAAAAGAATTTATGATATTGATTCCTTGAAAATGATATAAGGTTTCCTATTTGAGATGTAAAGCCATTGAAAAAACATTTGATTATAAAGGGAAACATTTATATAATTTGAAACTACATTTGTTAAAAACCCACATTATAATAAGTGTGATAAAACCTTATTTTTATTAAAACATCATTTCCCATGGGGGAAAATAAAATAACATATAATAAAATATTAGGGTGGAAGAACCAATCCATAGAAAAAAATAAGTTAATGACATAATAAAATATCTCGAGGAAAGGAAACATATGTTATTAATGTCAAATAGGAGAAACATACTTATTGAATTAAGAAATATTTCAAAAAAATTATTATGTATTAAAAATGTAAATTCATATAAAAATATAATACCACATAATATAATAAATTGGTATAGTGTTCCCAACTATTATGTTAATTATGAAGATAATAAATCAACGAATGAAAATTGAGTTACCAAAAATCATTACAACTGGGTAAAAATTGAGTAAAAGACATTAGATAAAGTGTAATTGATTTGTATTAGTATTTACCATGAATAAAAAAAATATGACAATGATACATCCATGAGTAAATAGTATACTATTCAAAGAAAATCATGGTGTATAATATAAACATGTCTCAAATATTTAAAGTTTGAGAAAAAGAACCCTTGCGACTTGAGTAACAATTTAATAAAACCCCTTAAAAGATATAGATTTTAATTTTAATTTAAATATAATGACTAAATCGTAATTCATGATATGATATCTCAAATATTCAGTATATACGTCACATAAATTAAATTATGTTCATAATGAAAAACTTTCCTCAAAGAGTATTTTTTGATATGAAAACCCATACCTTGAATTCTCGATTACTCGACCATGCTATAAACTCCATTATAATTAACAGAAATATATTAATAACATATCTCATAAAATTAATATAAACATACCACCCTTTTATAATTATTTATAACCATATATTAAAAATATATTAATCTATTATAGTTTATTTTCATTATTGGGTGTTAAAACATTCAGTTGTTTATTTCTATAGAATTCATGAAGGCGGGATCGATTATCACTAAGTGGTTTCAATTTGATCATTCATAGATCATTAAATATATAATAATAATTTTTTTTCAATTATTAATTAATCCCTGTTTTTATTAAGAGAAATACAATAATATGACTTCTAAAAATGGAAATCATGATGAACTACTTTTCAATATGTTTAATATAGAATGGTGATATATTAATAAATATTGACAAAAAATTTATAGAATCATTAAAAATATTAAAAATATCTTTATTATATACTATTAAAATTATCTAAAATCTTATGATCATTTATGACATAATCTCTATAACATCAATTATATAGACAGTTAAATCAGCCAAAATGGTAATGTGTTATAATAATTTAATGAATAAGGGGATGTATTTAGATAATGATTATGTGATATATAAGGAATGTTAAAAATTTACTAAAAATCATCTATCATCATTAAATATATTCTTGGAATGATCAATGATGGGTGGTGACGAGAAATGAAAATTTTCCTTCATGGAGGTGGTAGTCTGCATGTATACATGATTAACTATCCCATTTCTCAACGAATGGATGAAAATATGGTATATTAAAAATAAGCATTTAATAATTTTATTTGTTATATATAAAACATATTTATTCATAATTTTCATCTTTTATACCATACAATATAATAGGATATGAAAAAAAACAACATCACATCGTGGAGGCAGTAGTCTTCATGTACAAATGATTGATGTTTTGGTCTCTCTTAGTAGATAGAAATCAATAAGGAATTGTTTTTCAATTAATTTAAAAACATTAGAGCTTAAAAATTATACTGATTTTATTATACTAAAACCTTTAGGTTATATTAGTAATAGGAATATTAAAATAAATATTAAAAGGAAGGTAAAACTCATGTTAAAAACATGAGTTTTTTCATGGAAATATCCTTGAAAATAGAGGGATTAATTTAAATACTTTTTATCATAGGATTATGGTCATGGGAACTGGTTCTAGAAATATCATAGTATTATATTTTAATAAATATTTTCTGAAAAAATTTTTTATCAAGAAGTGGTGGAATTGATACCCTTTTATAATTTTGGGAAGGGTGTTTTTGGAAGCACCTGTTACATTTCAGTTATATCCTTTCACTAATCAACATCAATAACCCAAAAATTCATAAATAATTCAATTTTAAAAATTTTAAGGTATAAAAAAATCTCATCCACTCCATTTGGAAAAAAATTGAGTGATTTGAGGATTTTCCCCTTTATTTTTCACTTTTTCGAAAGTTTTATTTTACCTAGGTCGATTTTATTTTTACCATTGGTAATTAATTTAAATTAACATAATTAAATTTGGAATTATTAAATAATTTGACAATTTTAATTCTAAAAATGAAAATAATTTTATAAATTATAAATTATATGATAGATGAAACATAATTTCAAAATAAATGCATACAACATGAAAAAATAGTTTTTCGGAAGAGTATGTTTTAAGCTTTGAATATGTATATGGGATAATATTTTTCAATTTTATTCATTTTTTGAACATAAATTGGTTTATTAAAAACAAAATAAATTTTATGTGGCCTTGTAATCAAGCCAAAACATAATGTAACTAAATAATACATATTTAAATGAAAAGATCAAAAGTAGTGTTCATTAGGGAAAGTTTTTCCTCAAGTTCTATAAGGCTAAGAATATATTTTCTAAGTTAAACATTATATTTTAAATCAATTTATTTATTCATTAAATTAATATTTTAATGTATTATAAAATTATAGGTCCATATTATCTTATAATGAGTCTTAAAAATTACAGTTTTAATTAAATTGTTATTTTTTTACTATTCACATAAAATTTAAATAACTCAAAAAAATCCTAAAAACATATTTTAAGTTATAATTGACTAAAATTTAAAAAAAATGAAGTTAAATTTTTCAAATTAAAATTCTCAAATTCAATTTTTTTAATAATATAAAAAATATATAATGAAAAAAAATTATTTGAGAATGAAATTTTTTAATATTAACTTTTATTACTCTTATTTCATATCATTTTGACAACTAAATTTTTTTTAACTAATTATTAGTATCAAAAATAATTTATCATCATTAATCAAAATTTTATTGAATGATAAATTCATATAGCATACGAATTCAACTTTTAAAAAAATGACTTTCTATAGAATAAATGATCTTATTAGTCATTTTAGGTAAACTAATTGAATTTCATTCATATTAAATGTAATTTATTTTATTTCTAAAAATATTTCTTAAATTTTTTACTCCTAATAATTACCAATAATTCAATTTCAATGTTATAACAATTATAATTAGTATTTATATTGTTATCTAAATATATCATGGTTTTGTTTTTGTTAGTGTTGTGTTTGGGGAACGATATCAAACACATTTGGATAATTAAAAGGGAATCATAAATTAAAATATCAGGATACGAAATTCTCCCCCCCCCCTCCACCTTAAATAAATATTTCCCTCACAATTTCTATTATCATGTAATAACGAAATATTCAAAAATATATGAAAGATGGTTTTGACTCAAGATATATTTTTCTGAAGGAGGAACATATATTAATATCTTAGATATGACTAGGAACGACATATTTTCATACATTATGTTAGATAAACTATTAGTTTCTCTATTTTCTCATTTTCTACACATAAATCAACTTTCAGTTCATTGACAAAATTTTTATGGTTGTTTCTTCTCACATTTTTGACATAAAGGAGATTGATTATTCTTTCATTCATCATCTTCATCACCTGAACATCCATGAGTCTCCAAAATTTTATTATTTAGTTTTTTGGGATTTAAATAATTTTCACATTTTTAATCGAAGTTATTGATAGCCATATTTTCATAATAGTAGGTTTTCTAACTTTGGATTGTATCCAATTAGTTTGCTTGTTGGGACATCCTTAACATTTTACATGGAATCCATTATTAACATAGTTACTTCATGCTTTAGGAATTACAAAACCCAGAAGGATTTAATCATGAGTGGTGAATTATTAAAACAATAAAAAATTATTTTAAGATAATTACATAATAAATTCAACCTCACAATGTATAACTCTTAAAAATTATAACATTATGTATCCGTTCAACCTAAATCACTCTTCATTCAACCTATCTTTCTTTAGGTTGGGTTATGTCATACTCTATAACCTAATTACTAATCATAATAACTTATTTACAATGGTTTATAAAGTTAATTTGATTAACAAAAGTATATCCCCCCAGGAGTATCAAAATTTGAGTGAAATTTTGCCTCTTTTAAGTTCACCATGTAACAATTATCATAATACCCAATACACTTTCGGGGTTACTACCCTAAAGGTATAAGTTTTACAGAGCATGCATCCACTTGAAGTATCCGAAACGGGGTTTAATTTCTATAAGATCCATAAAATCTATACTTTATAAAAAAATTGATGTTATCCTATACTTAAAATTCATGTATAGTCTTATCTCTGGGTTTCCACTAAATTTATATTATCATAATTCCCAAATAAAATGGGAATTATTTCATAGAATTAAATCATATTCTATCACAAATGGTAATCTATGGTGACCTACCTTTTATTATAAGATTTAAACAATATTTATTGAAAATGTATTACATAAATAACTCTGAAAGGACATTTTAGGTTTAATTTAATTCTGAGTAGGTACACGGTACAAGATAAAAGTGGTACATAAAAGAAAACATAAAAAAATTCTCAACTCTCTTAAAAGGATTCTTTACTATCACAACCTATATAATCTCAATGCATAGGATTTCTTGGGGGAATTTATCAAGTTAAAGGGTTGATAATAATTCCCTCTAAGGAATTGATGATGTAAGATAACCTCATAGGTAAAACATGTGGAAAAAATAACATGTATAAAAGAACTCTTTCCATAACATAAGTATATGCACATAATAAGAGAAGGCCTAACATGTAAATTTTGTTATGCCTTGAACATGATACATTCATAAACATATCACCAAATATCAACACATAGGTGTCGTAAAACATATTAAAAAATTTTCTGACCAGGGAATCATAAAACATTACTAGGTCATTATTCTAAGGTGTCATGAACATGTAATCTCTATAGGTTACTTCTTTACCCAATGAAATGGAGTGCTATCAGGGTGCACCCTTTATATCTCTAACATTATATTGGCCACATCGATCAAGAATCATATGTAAATATCATTTATAGCCCATTAGTAGAAAATGTGTCCTTCATAAATTGTTGTACCAAATCAAAAGTTGAAAGGTACATCTAAATTAATACCCTAGAATTAAAATAGGATTTTTTATTCATGACATAAAAAATTAGCATAGAAAATCAAGGGTTGATTTTTGTAGAATAACGGGTATGAAAAAAGGATCTTGAAATGGGTTTAATGATAGAAAAGGGAATTATATCATTAATAATACATCATTTTCAAAATAGTGGGGGTGTTTATAAACACGTTGAAACATAATAAATTGATAACCAAGAGGCTCATAAAAAAGAAGAACTTGAACTGAGAAAAGTGCAGAAAAAGAAACCATGCCTTAAGATAGTGATTTTTAGAGCTTGAGAGAGACTCATTAGATGTGTAGTAAAACCTTGGTATGGATTTACGGAGGGATAAGGAGATTGAATTCGTGAACAATGGGTTTAGAGTGGATATTAATTGGAGAACTGGTCGCTATTTATACTTGTGGAGGGGTGGGGTTAAGGGTTTAATTATTGACTGTTATATTATATATGCCATCCACTTCTGTGTGCAATCAATAATAAATAAATATTTGGATTAGTAATTATTTAATGATATTTTTTACATTAAAATCCTTCCCAATTCAGTTTCACCTTCTAACTAACTAATTTAACGCACAAAATCCAAAAACAAAAATATCACAAATCTAATTTTTAGTTCCAAAATGTAAAATATAAAATTATATATTCAAAATAATATTTTTAAAATTAATTTTAATATTTATTAAAATAAATTTAATTAATTATAATATTATTTAATTTTTTAAATCATTCTCACATCATAATGATTTCATAAAATCAAGGTACTCATAAAATAGTAGTTTTCACTTTTTCTCCAAAAAAATAAACCTTATCAAAAAAATAATCCAAAAGCGACTCTATGTTAATTCTGATATTTTGAGTCCATAAATAATATTTATTTTACCAAAATAATTCTGTAAATATTATAATTTTAACATGTAATTAAAAATAATTATTAATTGAAAATTAAAAGTTTTTATGATATATCAAATTGTCTAACCATTATAAAAAAACATAGGACTTAATTAATTTATATTATTATTTAAAAGTTTTTTACAAAATTATTTCATGAAAAAAAAATTAAAATTTATAAATTTTGTAACACCTGGGTCCTGATGATACCATAGACACCACGCCTTAATATGGACGTTGGGTCTTGGCCCCTAGGTACCGCTAGTTTCCCCACAAACACGTGGTCCCCACCCAAGGGTCCACCCACATGCCTGAACGGGTCATCTGACTAATGACAGTCCTCATAGGCCAACACATGTCCTTTCCATCTGACTAATGACAGTCCTCATAGGCCAACACATGTCCTTTCCATATGACTAATGATAGTCCTTATAGGCCATAACATTTCCTTTCTAGTGTGATTTGTTCTCACTCGCACATACCCTGCAAAACTTCCCAAAAGGTCACTCATCCCGATCATTACTCTAGGTCCAACGTGCTTAACTGTAGAGTTCTAATTAGGTAGGCTCCCAAAAAGGAAGTAGCACCTTGTTGACATGAGTCGCATAATTTAGTCATTTAACTCTTCATCATTTGGGGGTGTTACAATCACCCCCCCCCCCTTAGAGCATAACGTCCTCGTTGTGGGCCCTACATCTCATCCCAGGTAGTGCACCACACTTAAGGCTGGGTACCACCTCTGATACAAAATGTAAAAACTGGGTCCCGGTGATATCCCAACCACCCTGTCTTAACATGGATGTCAGGTTCTGGCCCACCAAGACCACCAATTGCCCTGAAGACACGTGGTCCCCACCCAAGGGCTCACCCACATGCACGAATGGGTCATCTGACTAATGATATTCCCCATAGGCCAACACATGTCCTTTCTAGTGTGTCTTTGTCCTCACTCACACACACCATGGGAAACTTCCCATAAGGTCACTCATCCTGATCACTACTCCAGGCCAAGAACGTTTAACTGTGAATTTCTAATCAGGTAGTCTCTCAAAAACGAAGGTGCACCTTGTTGACATGTGTAGTAAAATTTAGCCTTTTTATGTCTCACTTCTCTAGGGGTGTTACATTATCCACCCCTTTAAAGTACAACTTCCTCGTTGTGGTCCCTACATCTCAACCCAGGAAGTGCACCACACCTAAGGCTGGGTACCACCTCTAATATCAAATGTGACAACCGGGTCCCAGTGACAGCATATACACCCCACCTTAACATAGATGTCAGGTTTTAGCTCCCCAGGTACCACCAGTTTCTCTAAAAAACATGTGGTCCACACCCAAGGGTCCACCCCCATTCCTAAACGGGTCATTTGACTAATGAAAATCCTCACAGGCCAACACATGTCCTTTTCAGTGTGCTTTTTCCTCACTCGCAAACACCCTGAAAGTCTTCTCAGAAGGTCGCCTATCCTGATCACTACTCCAGGTCAAGCATGCTTAACTGTGGAGTTCTAATCAGGTAGGCTCCCAAAAAGGAAGGTGCACCTAGTTAACATGAGTCATATCATTTAGTCATTTAACTCTTCATTATTTTGGGGTGTTACAATCACCCCCCCCCCCCCCCCTTAGAGAACAACGCCCTTGTTGTGGGCCCTAAATCTCAACCTAGGTAGTGCACCACACTTAAGGCCGGGTACCACCTCTGATACCAAATGTAACAACTAGGTGCCGATGAAAGCACAACCACCCTTCCTTAATAGGGTCGTCGGGTCCTGGCCCACCAGGACCACCAGTTTCCCCGCAGACACGTGGTCCCCACCCAAGGGCTCACCCCCATTCCCGAACGGGTCATCTGACTAATGATAGTCCCCACGGGTCAATGGAAGGCAACCTAGGTATTATAGAAGACCCATGGGGTCAGATGACAAGGTTCATGGGCCTGGGAGGTGGGTCGTGACAAATGGTATCAAAGCCAATACCCAGCCTAAAGTTCTTAGGCACTGCCTGGGTTTGAGGCTTCGGGTCAACAATGAGGGCATTATTCTTTAAAGGGATGGATAATGTAACACCCATGGAAAAGTGAGACATAAAAGGCTAAATGTTACTACCCATGTCAACAAGGTGCACCTTTCTTTTAGGGAGCCTACCTGATGAGAACTCCACAGTTAAGCATGCTTGACTTGGAGTAGTAATTAGGATGGGTGACCTTCTGGGAAGTTTCTCAGGGTGTTTGTGAGTGAGGACAAAATACACTAAAAGAACATGTGTTGGCCTGTGGGGACAGTCATTAGCCTGATAAGTGACCCTAGTGAGTAATAGCCTATGGTGTGCTGGGAAGGAAACCAAGGTATTAGAGAAGACCCATGGGGTCAGATGACAAGGTTCATGGCCCGGGGAGGCAGGCCGTGACAAATTTCATAAAAACTAATTTTAATATAAATGAAATATTTTTATATTTTTCTAAAATGCAATCATAAAATAAACCCAATGTTCACTTTATTGTGCCAATAAGAATAATGATAAATTTTCATATTGATTAATGGTCATAATTACCATGGGATATATTACTCAATTTTCATAAATTCTAATGTCCATATTTCCCCATAAATACACCATAATTATCACTTAATCATTCACTACTTTACTTAAAATAGCTCTTAAAAATCCTTTGATAATGTCTATTGTTTGCCTAATGACTCTCTTTCTTTTTACAGTCATTATGGAAGGGGAGATCGTTGTATGGGAAATCAAGCCTATGGAGTTTCTATTAGTGAATTTATTACTGTTTTGTGTGTATATTCCTTTATTTTTACCCATTATAGTATTCTATATCAACACATGAAGTGTAATGTTATTATGAACTGTAAAATTATTTATATAAGATAATAACAAAACTATCATTATAAAAAAGAGTTCTTATATTAATAAGATAAAAGACATTACCGGTGGTTACATTTTCCCCCACCCCAAAGAAATCTCTTCCTTGAAATTTGAATCTATCCTCAATAAGTGTGTATGTTTCTCCTTTACCATTTTTAGGTTCCCATGTAGCTTCTTCAAACTTATGATTTCTCTCTTGTACATTCACAAGTCTTATTTTCTTTATCATAAACACTTGTTCTCTTCTCTTAAAAGTTTGGAATGTTTTCTATAGACATGAAAAGTCAGGATTCAATCCCAAATCATTAATATCTTGTATTTTTGTTTTTTAGACATATACACTCTCAATAGGGACATTTGAAAGACAACATAAACATTGGAAATATTCGGAGGAAGAGTTAATCGGTAAGAAACTACTACAACATGCACCAAAATCTAAAAAGGTATAATGTACCTTGGAATTATTTTCCTCTTATTTACTAATATCATTACTCCTTTCTATAGTGATATATTGAGAAATACATGATATGTAACATTAACTTTCAATTATTTTTTAAATTTTTTGTATAAAACTTCTATATACTCAAAGTGAAATTGATGTGTTTCTGAATCACTTGTATCTTTTTATATTATCATTCACAATTTCATGTCCTGTCATTTTAACGTCTCCAACATCATCCCAAAATATTTTAATTAAGTGAACGATCCCATAGAATTTCTTGTCATATTAAATTTTTCTCTCATGATAGTTGCTATTTTGAGGATAATAGGTTGTTCTCATGTTCACTTTTATATTAATAGCCTTTTGAAGGATCTTCCATAACATAGAAGTAAATCATAGATCTCAATAAAAAAATTATATTTTTACTCCATATGGTCTCATTATTTCTTAAATATATAGGTGAGTTAGGTTCCCAAGGGAGAAATCATCAATTTTGGAAATGAAATGGGAAGTCTTTTTTAACCCATCAATAATTACCCTTATAAAATTATTTCAATTGGATTTCCTTGGTAGGCTAGTTCAAAAGTTGATAGTGATGTTTCCCCACTCCCATATAGGTATGGGTAGTTGTTTCACTACCACATTGAGAATTTTTCACTCCGCCTTTACTATTTGACACTCCAAGAACCTTGAAATCTAATCAATAATCTCATTGTTAATATTATCCAACTATACATGATCATTAAGGTTGGTATATATTTTAGAGATTCTGATATGTATAGAGAATATAAAGTGATTAGCGTCATTTATTTTCTCCTTATCTATCTCTAGAATATATGCAATACATAACCTTGTAACAAATCTAAATGCTTTTTCTTGATCAACATTGATTTCAAGAAATGTCCCATTTTTCACATCCATTTTCTTATTTTGCATCAAAGGATTATCTCTTTGATATTTCTTGATTTTATCTATAAATGGTGGTTGAGAAATCATTTGGGATAGGATTGATAATATTTCACCCCTTATGACTCCCATGTATAACCTTAATAGGTCCTTTATCAATGGATATCCATCAATTATCATCATTATAATAACACTTGGATCTTTCCTCCTCAATTCATTTGTGGCTCTATTTTCTCCTCTATGGTGATAATGAATTTAATAATAATAGTATTTAAGAAGATATAACCATCTTATTTGCCTCATGTTCAGTTACTTTTCTATGAATATATACTTCCGACTTTGGTGGTCTGTGTATATATCAAATTTTTTCCTATAAAAATAGTTTCCTCGTATCTTTAAAGAAAAAAACTATATCTAACTCCATGTCTTAATTATGATAATTCTATTCAAGAGTATTTATCTGCCGATATGCATAGGTGATCACCTTGTTATTTTTCATGAGGACTCATCCATGTAATTTTAGATATGTATCACTATAGATAACAAATCATTCTCGAACATAAGGAAAACATAGCACATGTGTACTAAATAACTACTTCTTTAATTCAAGGAATATTTCATTGAATTCTTTCATCTAAATGAACATGGCCCCCATTTGAGATAATTTAGTTAGTTTATTCAAAATCTCTTTAAAGTTCCTCGAAAACCTTCTATACTACCTAGATAAACTAGAAAATCCATGAATATCATCTACTATTATTAGATGAGGCTTATCACAAACCATCCCAGACACCCTGGTACCTTGATACCCAACCCGGTCCTGACTTG
Source organism: Viscum album (assembly GCA_963277665.1). Taxonomy (NCBI): domain Eukaryota; kingdom Viridiplantae; phylum Streptophyta; class Magnoliopsida; order Santalales; family Viscaceae; genus Viscum; species Viscum album. The sequence goes on along the minus strand of OY728155.1, from coordinate 436,336,896 downwards.
GCCCAAAGGACATTCCAGATCCCCATGGGTTGGAGACTTTCACCATGAATTATATAAGATAATGTATGGAATAGTTTTTACACAAAAATAGTAGAATAAATAGATACAAGTCAGTACTCTCAAAAGAAAATCCACAGGGAGAATAGTACCAAAAGTCACACAAGCATATAAAAAACCCAACAGTACATCATCAAGTACCAAAAGAACAAAATAAGCATCATTAATCCAACAAGACACGTTACTCCATGATCAGAAGATCAATAACCACCAAGAGGTTATTTCTATTTTCTCGAACCTAATAGGAGAAAATCTATAAACATCCGAAGGCAAAGGTAGGGTGGGAGGTAAAAGCGTAGAAGGGTCTCATCATGTGTTCCATAATAAGATTTTATAGTAAAAAACTAAATAATTCTTTCAATTTTTAATAAAAAAGGCATGTATGTAGAATAAAATATTGAAATCAAAACATAATTTTAATTTCAATTGTTGGAAATATTTAAAGAATGGATTAATAAACATTTTATATAAAATAGTTTATATAAATTAATAAGGCACATGTAAAGTAGTTTTACAAATGAGGTAATATATATCAAATAATCACGAAATAGAAACATGGTAATCTTCCAAGAGGTACAATAGTTCCATGTTATGGGATCCTGACACACTTATATAATGAAAATGGAAATGTGCACACACATCCCTTCGACACTATTCAAAGAGGACTAACCAACATACTATTGAGGATAAGATCTACCAATAAGTTTATGTTAGATTTGTAAAGAATAAATTTGTCGCTAGGGAATTACCATCTGAGAATTTAATTCCTAAATAACTTATAAACTATTAAGGCTTTCATGTTCTCAAACAACAATCAATAATGGGAAAATTATTTCAAGACTGCTCAAAAGAAAATTTCCCCATTTTCATTTCAATATACCAATTTCTCCTTAAAAACTAATACATGGGTTTTAATCAATTAATTCCTTTTTCCAAGATAAAACCAAGGGGATAAATTTTAAAAAAAATTAGTAAAAATAAATTTCACAATTCAATTTCCACAAATAAAATTTCATAATTTACATCAAATATAAATCACACATTAATTTACATGAATTAGGGGTTTTCCCAAATTTCATGCCAAATCAATTTAAAATACCGATACACAAAAAATTAGATATTCACAATTTAGTTAAAATAAATTAAAATAATTAAGAAATTCTATGTTAAATTAATTGGCCAATATTATGTGGAACCACCTACCTTGGGATCATGGGATCAAAAATCACAATGCCTAAAATAGGAAACACCGATAAAGGATGTCGGCAAAGGAGATCACAGAATCAAGACTAGATTAAATGTAAATAATAATAGGTTTTATACCAATAAATCCTAATGTGATATATCAAACTATAAAAAGGTAAAGAGAAAGAGATGATGATATAGGGAGACCGCTAAGCCGGAGAGATGCACTGCAACCACAATAATGATCAATCACTGAATAGAGTGATCCGGTAATGTTATAGGGAACCAAAATCACCTTGGGATGGTTATAGGTTGGGAGAAAGGAATCTTGAAAGAGAGCGAATAATATTTTTAGTTTATCCTCTTGTTTAAACCTGACACTCATTACTTTACATGACGTTTAACCAAAATTCACGATGAGTAATTTTCAAGTCCCTGATACATTGAAAAAATAATCTCCTTTTATTAAAACCCCATTTTCAATTTATACATGATTTTTAAACTGTAAAATTTTTTTATGATTTCATGCTATGGAAAATTTTCATAGAATATTATGGGTGATGATTTCATGTCATTTAACAACATTACCTGTCATGTAAATACCTAACACACTACACAATCCATTTTTTATGTAGAAAAATCCAAAAAAATGTTTGACTTAACCATTACTGGTATACAACTAATTCCTTCTCAGCCTTACCCAAGAAATTAAAAGGGAAAACCATGATAATTTTTAAAATGTTCATGATATAAATGTAATTTAATGTTAAAACCTCTCAACTACAAAAAAAATTGTCCCCAGAAATTTTGTCAGCAAACTTCTATATCAAATGGTTTAGGAAACTTCTATTTCATCAGTGTCTCACCCTTCCATGTATTATGAGAACCAAAACCATTATATCATAGAACATGGACTGAAGGTAGAATCCTCCTATGAAGTAACTTGGTCTCATAATCAACAATCCTAACTGGATGCTCAGTCACGGATAAATCAAGCTCGGCGTTAAGATCACTCCAGCTCAGAGCATTAGATGTATCAGAAAGATACTTTCATAGCTTTGATACATGGAATGTGTTATCTATCAGCATAATCTATGGAATAAGTGATAAATGATGATTCACTTTCCCTACCTTCTCAAAAACCTAAAATGGTCCCACAAAACAAGGGGAAAGCTTCCCTTGCTGATCAAGTCATCGACAATCTAAACGTGGTGAAACATTCAAGAACACCTAATAACCATCTAAAAAATATTTTATTCTTAGATGATGATCATTATAATACTTCTACCATCTTTTTTCCATCAACAGTAATTAACATATCTAATAAATCTTTTTTTGTATCTTGAACCAAGCTTGGTCCAACAAAGGAAATTTTACCGACCTCTAACCAACACAACGGGGATCAATAAGGCTGGCCATAAAATGCCTTAAAAGGATCCATTATGATTGTGAACTGGTAACTATTATTATATGAAATATCAACCATTCCCAAATGGTTATACCAATCCCCACTAAAGTTAATAATATAAGGTCAAAGAATATCCCCAAGAATCTATATACTCATTTTGTTAGAAAATCCGACTGTCAATGGTATGTTGTACTCAAACAGACCAAAGATCCTTATGCCTACTAAAGGACTCTCTGAAAGAGAGAATTAAAACTAGGATCCATATCAAATACTATATCATATAGAACTCTATTCAAATAAACAATCTCACTCATATATAGATTTCCCAACTCCTCAACTTTGGTTATATCACGAATGGGTTAAATTTGAACTGATTTAGTCATCCTATCGATCACAACCCATATAAAATTATTTTCTATGGGTATGAATAAAATAAACCACAAAGTCTATAGAGATCTCATCCCACTTCAAAGTTGGCATTGAAAGTGGATGAACCAAACCTGATGGTCTTTGGTTCTTGACCTTGAACTATTGGCATGTGTAATAATGAGATGCATAAACTGAAATGCCATGTCTCATACTTTTCCACAAGATTTCATGTCTCATGTCATAGAAAATAATTATGGTTCATGGGTTCTCTTACAAATTAGAATTATTGAAATACCCCAAAACAACTTTAACCATAGAAAAATTTACTATGTACTAGTTTTGGAAAAATAAAATCCCCTCCAAGGATAATAACCACTCAACAATGGTCTACACACAATAAATAAAACCTATAATGCAGTAGAATTAATCATAAACCCCTTATTCATGAATAATCATCATAAAAAGAACTTAGGTCAATAAAAAATTGGACAAAACAACCTCATCTGCTAATTCCCTATCTCAAATATCAAATCGTACAAATAGATTCATCAAGTTCCACTCTTCTAATTATTCTTTCACAGCTTGGTTTGGAAGTTTATTAATCAAATAATATATGATGAAACTCCCTTTCCAAGGGTTATATGTTATTTCCATGTAAATATGTTTTATTTAATCCACCCAAAACCTCAAGAGAATATTCAAATATTTTTTATTAGAGAAGATATAACTTATGATTTTGTTGTCAAAATACATGGTAAGCCTTTCTTTGAAAAGGTAATGTCGCTAACTCTTAAGTACATCCATCACATCCATGAGTTAAAGTTCATGGGTTAGATAATTCTTTTAATGTAGCCTAATATGGTGAGATATATAGGCTACCATGTTATCACAATTCACAAGAAAAAATCCTAAACCTAAACCTAATGCATCACAAATGACCACATATCCCTGCCCGACATCTAGAAGAGTTAAAACCATTGAATTTTTTAAAATATGTTCCTACTCAGAAAAATAACTATGAAATTTATCATCCCAAGAAAACATTAATCCCTTACAGATTAGATCAGTCATTGGAGAATCAGACTTTGAGAATTCCTTTAGAAAACAACAATAATATCTAGATAAATCCAATAATCTCTTAATCTTGAAAACATTATGTTGTTGTTGTCTTGTTATAACAGATTTTACCTTCTCAATATCAACTGATATACCATGTTTCAACACCATGTGTCCTAATAAGTTCACTTCCTAAGACTAAAAATCACAATTTGGTAACTTGGAATAAATTCAGTGATTTCTAAATAATTCCAAAACTTCTCTCAGATGACGCACATGACCCTCCTTGGACCTAGAGTAAAAAAATATATCTTCCACTAATGTTATCATGAAAGTATCGAGATACTCATGTAAAATCATGTTCATTAACTCCATAAATATTGAAAGAGAATTTTTTATCCCAAATGGCATGAAAAATTATTCATAATGGTCATACCTACTCTAAAAGGTGGTTTTCTGAATGTCAGATTATTTTATTCTCAGCTGATGATAACCATATCAAATATCAATCTTAAAAAACAACTTTTCCCCTTTAAACTAGTCAAAAATATCATAAATCTTTAGAAAATGATACTTGTTCTTTAACATAACCCAATTGAGTTTTCTTTAATCAAAACAAAGGTGAATTTACCCATTAACTTTCTTAACAAAGAGATTAGGAACCTCCTAAGGTGACACAATTGAGAATATGAAGCATTTATCTAATAGAGAATCCAAATAAGTCTTCAACTCATTAATTTTAGTTGGTTCCATGTTGTAAGAAGTAATATATACCGACTCTGTACCTAACACTAAGTCAATAGAGAAATATACCTCTCTTACCATAGGAAAATTAGAGATGTCAGAAAGAATTTTTTTGGGAAACTCCACAAAAAGTGGAGGGAGATCACCATTCAAATATTTTATCTCCAGGTCAAAATATTACATAGATATAACTTTCCCTAACTCTAGATAATAAGGACCATCTCTACTTAAATTTGGGCCCCATTATCCCTGAAAGATATGACAAAACCCATTTAATATAGTAATGTTGACCCATCAAAAATTGAAATCAATTCGGGCTTTATTCGAAATGAACTAATCTATCCTGAAAATGATATCAAGGGTTCCATGTCAAGAACCATAAAATACCAAGAAATATCAATCTATGATAATGAAAAACCCCAAGTAGGATAATGGTAACCCTACTATCTTTTCATTCCAAGGGGTATAGTAATGTCCATTACATAAGATTAAAGCATCAAAGGAAGATTAAGCAGATTCACAATATGATTTGAAATGAACAAATGAGATGAACCAATATCAAATAAAGCAATCACTAATGGTGAATCTATAGTGATGGTACCTATTAAATTTGTTGGAACTATATCTTATTCCTATAGAGACTCTTCAACTTCATGAAGAATCTTCGCTTCGGATGCTTGAGGAAGTAAATCCTTAGTCCTTGAAGCATCTAATTTAACCACACTACTTTTTGGTACGTACGATCACATGATACTATGTGGAGAAGTATTGACATGACATAACGTCTAGATGTAACCTGAGTTTTCATAGGAACCACATACTTTGGGTGCCTCAGTGCAAACTTATTTTGAGTTCTCATGCTTTCCACACTGGTAGAAAATAAAAGGTCTTATTCCAGGAATTGTATGAGGTATATAAGAACCCTTTTATTGAGAATCACTATGAAAATCATCAATATTCCTCTTTCCATTGAAGTAACTCATAGAATTTTCACTAGTAGAAAAAGTAACTCCTGTCAACCCTGAGTTACCATCCCTATATTTTTCAACAATCAATGATATATCTAGAATATCATCATAAGAAGGGATATAAATTATGAAACCCAAAGAATGAATATTAGATCAAATTCCCATATCAAGCCATTGAGTATTCATATTTTCATTTGATACTATCTCATGTGTAAACTATACAAGATTAGAAAATCGGTTTATATATTCTATCACAGACCTATCATTCTACTTGAATTTGATAAACTCTATAGCCTTGGTTAACACCATCAACTCTAGATAAAAATTTTCAGTTCAGAGAGATTTATAGTCTTTCCACTATAATCCCTCATGATTCTTTTCTATCACCATAGTGTCCCACCATATCCTTCTAGGTCCCTATAGCTTTAAGGTAGAACATTTATACTTGATGGAATCAGGATTCTCCAATAACTAAAATAAAATATCAACCCTTCTCAACCAATCATCATCGTCTTGAGAATCATTTGATCCTTGTAACATCAGTGGTTTATATTGATGTAATTCCTAATCACAAATCCCAAATTCATCCCTATGAGGTTCTATGATTAGAGCCTTAATGGGAATGGGTGTGGGTGCTTATCTCATTTCTTGGATACCATGCACAACAACTTCAACCAAATTTTGTTCCAAGGGAGAATTTACTCGATGTGTTTCATCAGGAGATTCCTCCTAGATTTGATTCACATGACTTATCAGAGTCATCCTCATACACAACATTAGTAAAAAAACATTAAAATAATCTGAACATTACACATATCAGCACTCTAACAAGATAAACAATGATATTAATCCCGACAGATAGACACAAAAGATTTTTATTTTAATATATCTAAATAAATGTAGGGAAATACTGTAACTAATCAAAAATGCATCTTTCCTAAACAACCCATGGTGACTTAAGAATTATTATGGTGCGATATATCCCTGAAATCAATCATAACTACATCCTAAGTATCGACAATATTACTAAAACTACATACTGACATCAAGGAAATATTCTTAACATGCGCCAATGATACCACTTTTTCATGAACCAGCCCAGAAAAATTGGTAACCCGATACTCAAGCCGATCCTCACATGGCCCTATTTCCCTTTGGAAGTGGGGATGATCTCATTGATTTAAGATTCAAACATTCCAAGAAGTTTCAAATGGGTTTATTCATAGAACCGGAAACATCCAATGATTCCATATCCATTTGGACCTACTTTCCAAAGGTAGGTGCTCATTAGTTGTGGACTGATGAGGCTTAGGAATTTTTGTTGGTTGAGAGGATGGGAGGTCGGACTCATCACACCTTTTTGAGGGGAATTATTGTCTACTCCGGGACTCTCTTTATATATTTAAGTTATGTTCATGAATCCTTATTACATTACCAAGTATAAAATGAGCTTTTCTTTAGATTTTACAATAAATGATTGATATGTAGGAAATCAAGAGAATCTTTTATATTTATTCTATGTTCTTCATCAATAGAGAATCATCTATATTTGTTAGAGATTCTTAGTCAATGGTATCCTTATTACATAAAAGTCTCTTGGTAATTATGATGACCATACTAGTTTTAAATCCACTCAGTGGGGCACTTAAAGTTTATTGTCATTTAGAAGGACATTGATTATTTCAGAGTTTGGATCGTACCCACAGATGGGCTACCTACGTATCCTTTGTTTTGGAAAAGGAATCAGAACCCACATAGTTCGAGTAAGGGAGTATGATGTTTATGCATGATTTATGGCTCAAAGAAATATGTCATGATTACTCTTACACTCTAAGCTCACGTGAGTCATGCTCGGTGTGACAAACAAGAGGTATTGGTGAAACCAGACAATATTTCCATGAAAGATGCAATGATGTGGGGTTTATGTATGTATGATTGCCCAAAATAGATAAAGATTTACTTCAGGGAAGAAATCCAGGAACTAGGTCCATAAAGGTATATGTACTTCATGGAGATTTGGATACTCTAATCTTGGAGCTTACTCCTAAAGAAGATGCCCAAGTTATGAGGGGACTTATGTTTGGGTTTTACTTTTGAGAAGGAAGCCCAGATCAAAAAGGGATTATGACTGGTTAAGAGAAATTAAGACTGGGGCTTACTCCCAAAAAGGAGGCCCAGGATAAAAGGGATTTGAAAACTGGGGCTTAACTCCTAAGGTGGAGGCCTAGGTTAATGGAATTTTAGAATTAAGGGACTTGGGGCGTACTCCTGAAAAGGAGGCCCAGGTTAAGAGAATTATGGTCGGGGCTTACTCTTAAGGAGGATGCCCATATTTGGGAATTTTAAGACTGGGCTTACTCATAAAGAGGATGCCCAGATTAGGGTACTTGGGGCTTACTCCTGAAAAGGATGCCCAAGTTAATGAGGACTTGGTGCTTAATACTATGGAGAATGCCAAAAATTAATGGGAATTATGACTAGGGCTTATTCCTGAAAAGGAGGCCCAGGTTAAGGGTTTATCTCATCTTAAAGGATGAGGTTTAATGAATGACATCTCAATATTTAGTGACATAAAGATATGTAAATCACTAGGTTTTGAGGGATGTTCCATGGAATTCATTTTAGATAAAGAATTCAATCAAGAAAACATTCCATAAATGGATTTGAAGAGTGTCTTGAAGGCTGAATCTTGAATAGGAGAGGTGGAATGGCATAAGAGGGGTGAAATGGGTAGGAAGGGCACCCAAAAAGATAGGGGCGCGCAAGTCCTGGCAGGCGCGCTAGTACTGCGTGGGCACGCAAGTCCTGGTCGTGCAGGTATACCTGTGCGACACATGGGTACTTTTGCGATTATTATGCAGTAGGGTAATACTTGTTTGATCCTTGGCCAATGCCTTTAGAATCATCCTGAGGTATTTCCAGAAGAGTGGCGCACATGTTTTAATGAATAGGTATGGAGGCGCGCAAGTGTATTCATTTACCTTAAGGTGAAAACACTTAGGCGCGCAAGTGTTAGTGACTTGTAACACTTAAACCTTATTCCTCTTGTTTAGACCTTCCATTCTAGGTAAAGAATTACCTTATAAGTGTTCGGAAGATTTGAAGAAGAGACTTGGGCGTTCAGAGATCTATATCTGAATTCTGAAAAAATTCCCTCCTCTGAAATGGGGGCCCACCGGGCGTATTTATAGGTTAGAGAAGACCCCAGACAGTTTTCAAAGAGGGCATGCAAGTGACTTGCACGACCAAATTCGGCGCGCAAGTACACTTGAGCGACCGTGGTAGAACTTGCGCGACCCTTGAGCAATGTCCTTCTTATTCCTTTGTCAATTTTTGATATTTGTCCAAAGGTTGAATCACTTTGAGCAAAGATATTCCCCTTTTCCAATCGTCAGACTCTGTGACAAAAGGAGCGTCAACAAAAGTCCCCCCCTTAGAGTTGGATCCAAAAGGAATGAGGATTTGACTCTGAGGAAATCGAGAATCAAAAGGAAATTGGGGTGCATAGGGTATGTCATGCAAATGAGCTTCGGGTGCACAGGGTCTGGCGTGCAGGGTCTGGCGTGTAGCAGTACGGCCTTGTCAATAAATAGAGGGCCTCACTTCGTGAAAAGCACCCGGCTCTTGCTTGATTTTTTGCTCTCGGTGCGCAAGTTGACTCCCGGCTCTCGCTTGTCTATGCTTCTTGCTTCTTGTGTCGCACTTCTGTTTCTTGTGTCGTGCTGTTGTTAAGGTATTTAGACTTGCGCAGTGAAACCTGCGCGCCCAATACTTGCGCTACCAAAGGAGACTTGCGCGCCAACTATGGTAATTGCGGGCCTTAATGACATGTCCAATTTCTTCAAATCCTTCACAAATTTTATGAAAATTAACATACTTTAAGAGTTAATTATTCAACTTTTGTGCAGATAAAATGGCTCCAAAGAGAATCAGAACGGCTGATGAACTGGCAAGAAAAAGAATTAATGAGATGATGGACATCGTTGGCCATGATTATTATTCCCCCCATGAAAGTACTCTCCTAGAATTAGCCAATTACTTGAAGAATCATCATATTAACTTCCCTGATAGCATCTATTTGCCTCTATATATCCATGGTCACTTGCAAGACGTCAATATTCCATAAGCAAAGAATTATCTACCGCATTTTTGGTTTCAGTCATATACCAACTTTTCTTCAGCAAATTTCTCAATCGCAGGAACATTTTCTATTGCTAGAACAGTAAAGAAAGCTTATATAATGCATCATAGCTCGTGTGCACCAGATCTGAAACCTCACAAGCCTAAGATGCAACCACATTGTTATCCTTCAGTCTTTCTAAACTCTCAGATAGATCAATCCAAAGGCTGGAAGGAGAAATGGGAATTTCGTTCTGGAGGATGGGTGAATCCAACTTGGATGTGGGATTATTGGGTGCGACAAACTTGTGAAGAGTTTATTGAGGATCTGAAGGGAGCTGCAATTTATGAATCTGTTTGGGCTGGACAGACGTATGTTCATAGGAATGATAATTTTGCACCGGATTTTCTTAGCCGCTGGAGACCAGAAACTAATTCTTTCCATCTGACCCATGGAAAAGTAAGCATTAGTTTGGGGGATGTCTACAAGTTCTCAAGGGTTCCAATACTGGGTGATATGTATGATGAATTCGTCTCTCCAAAGGAAACCATGAATGATCCAGAGAAGACTCCAGATTTGGTTCGAGAGATATTGAAGATTTATCATAAGCTCAAAATCTCAAAGACTTCAAAGACTCATTCTAGAATGTATATTAATCCAGAGGAGTAGATGAATATATTTCTTATCGAGAAGTAAGAGAATTATTCAAAGGAGAAGGGATCTAAGAAAGAGAAATCAAAGGATAAGAGGCCCACCCGTCCTACCACCTGCCCCAAAACAGAGAAGAGGGGTGCTCCTGGCTCATTCTGGCCAACATTAGAAGTAGGAGAGTTTGAGAAATGGGGGTATGAAGTGAATCATAAAGTCTCGGAGAAGACCCGTCTGGCAGACTTTTTAGCCTTATGGATCAGTGTCTATCTTTTACCAGTCATAGATTCGAAGGGAGGCGTCAGTCCAGGGACCTTCGTTATTGCAGCCAAGTTGGCTGAAAGGAAGATGGTGGGGTTGGATACCCCATTTTTGGCAAATATTCATAGGATCTTACTCCATGTCTATATGGGTGAGTCTCCTTTGAGATTAGTGGGACCATTCCAAGTTTTATGGGGATGGATCGCCACTCACTTCCGGACATATGCTTTTCAAAAGGGAATACGGTTTCCTGGAAGTTCTTTCAAACTGTCTGTTCAGGACTTCTCTGGATTATGTCCTTTGGCCCTCAATGCCTATGATATTAGGCTAAGGCTGGGTATGCATAAGTAATTACACTTCTTTCCCTACAGAAATCCATTGATAGAGCGATTTTTTTATGATGGATCAGCTAGCTTGGAACAGAGGTCTTACATGCTGGCCTGCAGAGATGGTGTGCGGGCCACCAGAATTGATGGGGAAATTATATGTGAGGCCTATGCTCCATATCGATTTGTACGCCAATTCAAGTGTCTATAGACGACTGTTGTATCTCCTCTATTTCACGTCAGATAAGAGCAACATCCAATGGTTTCTCGGCAACTATGGTTGCTAATGGTTATGGAAAGGACTGGGGCAGTCTTCGACTTACCATATACTAAAGTGGTAAGCAATTTGATCATATGGTATACTAAAAACTGGATAGCGTCATATCATGAGGCCATATTTAATGAACCTGTTTATCGGGTTGGGAAGAAGAAGAGAACCATTGAGAAAGAAACAATTTAGGTGGTAGGTGATTCTTCCACTCCTGAAGCTGGTTCACCGAGTTCTTCAACTGATGATGATTCATCATATTCTCAGGAGATAAAACATGTGTCAAAGCGGCCACGTGCCGTATATAATCCTCTTATCATAATCAAGAGAGGCACTCCATCAACTCCTTGTGATTTACTTTATTGAGGCAATTTTAATTGCAAGTAACTTTATAGAGTAATAAGTTTTCATTCTCTTTTTATAGTTGCAGGAGCTGGAAAGAAATTAAAATCCATGGTCGTAGGACCCACTTCACAACCTTCTAGTACACCTACATATCTATGACCAGAGGCCATCCAGGCATGGTAGTATGTATATTGCGATACTGAAACTATCTGGATGGAGCTATGTGAAGGGTTACGTCTTCCTAGAATAGGGACTCTTTAGGCTCCTGTAAATATTAATTTCAAGGATAACCCTGATGAAGTAAGAGCCTATGTCAAAGAGTTGAAGGCCTACATATATTCCACCGAAGATTCTATCCCTATCACCAAGCGGGTGAAGGAAATGATGGATCACGATGCCACTGATTAGGAGTGACATGAGTATGTGGCTCCTGAAGATGTAAGTTTTCTTTAGTTATATTATTTGAAACTTGATTTCGGTCGAATATTTTTTATTCAAGGAAATTTTCTTCTTCATCTTGTTGCTTGCCAAAACTACTGAGGTTCTTTCTCCTTAGTATAGCCCTGGTGGTACTGCCATTGGGGCTACTGCTGAATCTCCTCGTGAATTGGGTGAAATATCTCCAGGCTAGCAGGCCATGAATGAGGAGTTGGAAAGAGCCTTCCATTCTACAATTCAGGTGCTTATAAGGGAGACTGATGATACTCCTAAAAAGCCAAAAGGACAAAGGTGATGAAGGAGGAATTCCATCACTAAACGCTTTATCAGTAGTGGTAAGTCCTTTGAATAAACATGAATTTTAAACCGTGAAAAAGATTGCTCATTTTCCTTGGGATTATAGGGACTTCTTCAATTTCCCCTATGAGGGAAAGGAATGATCCTCCTTTGAGGACCACAAAGTGTTTTGTGGAACAAACGCATTTTCAGGATGACGTGGATGCTTCTGAAAAAGAGCCAACATCTATTCCCAGTACTGCTCCTGATGCTTCTATATGTAGAGAAGAACCTACACCAGAATCATTGGTGGTCGCGGAAACTGAATCTGCCATACTTCCTAAAGAAGCTATCCAAGGTCAGGGGCCACAGAATGAGGGTCACCAAGAGGACACATTAAATGCTCCCACTGGTGAGACTAACCAGGATTCTTAAATATCATTAGATGAAATGATAAATCGTGTCATGTCTTTTTAAGAATTTTATGATCATACTAAGTTATCATGTGATTTAGAAGACCTTGGTAGTGAGTGTTATCCTTCGACCAGTAAATTTTATTATAATTTACACTTCTAATCATGACTAAAAATAAAATGCAGTTCCATCCATAGAAGCTGCTGAACTGCCAATTACTGAAGAGGGTGTGGACATTGATGTCAACCCTACCATTACAGAAACATTAGCTCAATTGGAGATAAACCTAGTAAACCCTCATGAGACACATCTTGAAGATCCTATTGAAAATGGAAATGATGGGGAGGAGTCTTCTCAAGCTGTTGATCTACTATTTGGTAATGATTGTACTGAGTTTTCAAGATAGACAACCAACTTTCATTGTTCTACGAAACTAACCATACTTTTAATTGATCAAACAGGGCTATCAACTTCAGTTGCTAGATCTAGAGGTGAAGTCTCAAATTCCACCCAAACAGTAGTAGAAGGAGAAGCAACCAGGGTCAGGGGGGAAGGAGCAGAACATGGCACTTCCGTAAGTGCATTAATCTCATATTACATGCCCCCCTATGATGATGATGTTGAATCAGACCCAGAGGTGCTTAAGGCGTTCAGCTTTTCACGATGCAAGGCATGGAACAACATATGGAAAATCATATCTGAGGTGACTTTAGAAACGATATCATCGAAGATCCCTTGATGGTTGTCCTTGTTTGTCATGATAGGACTTGGTGGTTTTGGATATGAAAAGATCCATGACACGGTGAAACATGTCATTTTCAGGAGGGAGCAGGAGAAAAAGTGTCGTGAAGATATAACCAGGGTGAAATTGTCAGTCAACATCGGTGAATTTGAGGATGCGGTATCCCAAGCTGAGGCTGACTATGCTACCAAGATGAAAGAGCTGAAGCATTAGATCAAAGATAAAGTCATCCAGCCGATGCACCTTCAGCAACAGTTAGACGTTGTTACTAGGGAACCTGACCAACTCAATAATTCACTAGAGGGAGCTCAAACGAATGGTATGAAGGCCATTGAAAATTCCAAGAAATCACTCCATCAGGCTGAAAAGAGTGAAGTTGGTCGAGTGCATGAGATTCAAGTAGATGTTGTTGAAGCTCAGGATGTTGATCATCAAGTGAAGACTTATGTTGACATCCTCTTTTAATTTCCTAGAAAAGAGAAGAGACTCCAATCTGTGGATGTCCTTCTAATTCTTGTGAATCAAATGGAAAGAATGCTTTCATCTTCAATCACTTGTGCATGTATTTTCCTGCTACCTACTTTAGTTTTTACCTAAGCTAATGGGCCTAGTAAGAATAGTGTAATTTTTACTAGGATTGATATAAATAACCCTACAAACATTGAATCATCTAATTTCTCAATATTACCTAAATCATACAAAGTGTATGTTTAGTGAGCTGGAACTTGACTTTTATTCAGAGTTCCCTTGTCTTTTGTGGGCAGTTTAAAGTCATTCATGTCAGACATAAAGAGGCTAATGTTTAAGGTCGAAATAGCTTTGATCGAAATGGATTAAAACTGACTCAATTCTTTGACAATTTACTTGAAAAAATATTACCATACTCAAGTATGAGGGAAAATATGTAAAATATGACTTTAAGAAAATTTGAATCTGAGGAATGATATGAAAAAGAGATAAAAAGAATTAGAAGAAGTAGTTCCCAATAATGAAGTTACCATTATTTAAAAAACCTGTTAGGGGGTTGAATTATGCAGGGCCACCTAAGGGCATTGGTTGCATAGTCAAATAAATAGCATCTTTTGGCTGACAGGTCTGTTATGTAGACTACTTATGTAAGGCCACCTAAGGGAACATACTGCATATTTAGATAAAAGAACTCTCTTAAATTTACTTTTATACTTCTAAGAAGCTAGTGAAAGTTTATGGGGATTCAACTTTTCCAAAGTATAGAGTTTTCTGTATGGAAAAAGATACTTGAATATGGAGAAGATATTTCCAAACAAGATTATCGAAGAACTAGATGGATATCACTTTTATGAAGGTCCAACCCAAACGTAGGGAAGGAGAATATAAACCATATACTTGGATAATTTCAGATCATAAAAAAGTGTATGGGACAGATATGTTAAGGATAACAATTTTTTATGGATCCCTACATATTTTCATTAAGATAACCAAAGACAAAAGAGATTTTCTTCCCAAGAATGAAGTTACCACTACTTGACAAACCCGTTAGGGGGTTGAATTATGAAGGGCTGCCAGAGGGCATTGGCTGCATAGTCAAATAATAGCATCTCTTGGCTGACATGTCAGTTATGTAGACTGTTTATGCAAGGCTACATAAGGGAACGTGTTGCATGGTCAGGCAAAAGAACTCTCAGAATTTCAGGCCTTTTGTGATTAGATGTTAAGAAAAGGGTTATGAAGATCTGAAAATAATTAAGGTTAGGATTATGACACATAAATATTGGTATTGTCCAATGTATTCAGATATACACAGATCAATACTAACCATAATCATGTTGTGGCTGGGTCCTGAATTGAAATGTTGGACTTCACTACGTATCCCATAAGGATGGGAATCAAGCCATACGTAGTTATTGAACTACATTTTAATGTCGTGTGGGAAAAAAGGATTGGAGATATTAGTTTAGGGTCATAGATCTTAGACCATTATAAGAAATTCACAGTGCGCGTTTTCATGGGGACTTTTCAGCCAGGGGACTGAAAGTGGAATTTGGGGTTAGGTCCAAAAGACTTGGGGATGGATTCGAGGGACACTCGAACATTCCTATTATCCCATAAGGATGTGAATCAAGCCCATGTAGTTCTAGAAATACCCTCTGTACAAATTTGGTTCGTACATGTGAAGGGTGAAGGGGGAATTTAGTGCAATGATGGTTTAACCCAAGATAAATGGTTCAGGTATTTCCATGTATGCACATAAATTTTTTTTGTTTGAAACATGATTGAAAATCAATGTAAATAGTTATTCCATCTCAAGTGAGGGAATCAAATAATATTGTAGTTTATTTTCATACATGAGGGAAATGTTTTATATTTTAACATCGTACAGAAAGTAAGAAGGTGAACCAATGTAAAGATATTGATTATGGGGGCAGTTTTATGAATCAACATCGTACGAGATGGAGGTGAACCAATGTGAATAGATTGGTTTTGGGCTTGAACCTCAGGATGTTTCCTATGTATCCAGCCTAGAAGGCAAGTATCAAAGTCTACGTAGTTCAATTAAAGAATGAATTAGTGATCAAGTTGTTCTTAGGTACAATGACATAAAAAATAGTGTTGGGACTTACACATGTTTAATAGCCCAGAGAGAGTGTTATGGTTGAGGTTTGCTCTAAGATCACGTGATTCATACTCGGTGTGAGAAACAAGAGTTAACAAAAACCCTAACGATGCACAGTTTAATGTCATGTAGGACATATGAAGGGGACTATGCAGTTTAAAGTCTTGTAGTTAGGACTATTTGTGTTTCACAGTTTAATGTCATGTAGTAGGGACGAAGTACAGTTTAATGTCATGTAGGAAATATTAAAGGGATTTTGTACAGTTTAGCGTCATGTGGCTAGGACGATGGGGACAATATAGTTTAACGTCATGTCAGACGAAAGGTGGACTATGTAGTTTAATGTCATGCAGTGAGGACAAAAGAGTACACTATTTAACATCATGTTGGACGTATTAGGGAATTTTTCACAGTTTAACGTCATGTTGGATGAAAAAGGGACGATACAATTTAGCGTCATGTTGGAAGTAAGTGAAAATAGTTTAAGGTCGTATGCATGGACCGTTGGTTATGCAGTTTAACATCTTCTTGTACGTAAGGGACTTCTATATAGTTTAGTGTCATGTATCTAGGACGTTAAAGTTTAACGTCGTGTGGGATGAAAGAAATTAAAATAGTTTAAGGTCGTATGCATGGACTGTTGTTGTATAGCTTAACGTCATATAGCAAGGATGATGAAGGGGACACGGTTTAACGTCATGTTGGACAATGGTGAATATATGTTGTTTTTATACAAAATACTTCTTCAGAAATCTGGCATTGGTTGTAGTAGTGATGAGTTCTCCATCCATCGAGACTAATCAATAAGCTCTATTGGATTAGACCCTATGTATTGAATAAGGTCCTTCCCATTTTGGCTCAATATTGGGAGGTTTCTTTCCTGGTACCATTGGAGTTCTAAGAACTAATACCAATTCTCCCTAAATGAATGAACGAAGACAAACTTTTTTGTTGAAAGCTTGTGCTATTTGATTCTGATAGACTTCCAAGTGATGAAATGTGCACAATCTTTTTTCATCTAACCGTTACAATTCATTCAATCGCTTTTGAGATTGCTCATCTATAGATGACTGATCACAAATGGCTACTTTGAGCGAGGGTAGTTGAACATTAATAGGCAATACTGCTTCTATTCCATATACCAATGAATATGGAGTTGACCGCATTGCAGTGTGGGTGGTGGTCTGATAAACCCATAAAGCATGAAAGAGTTCATCAGTCCATGATTTCTTATCGTTATCCACCATCTTTTGCAGTATATTTGAAAGAGTCTTATTGAAGGCTTCTATCTGGACATTGCCCGCTGCATGATACTGAGATGAATGGTTGGATTTGATGTTGTATTCTTGATACAACTTCTTCACCTCAGATGAACAGAAGTTGGTTCCATTGTCCATCAATATGTTATGAGGGACACCAAATCTGGTAATGATGTTAGAATTGATGAAGCTAACAATTCATTTAGAACTGACTTCCTTAAGAGGTATTTCCTCTGCCCATTTGGAAAAGAAATCAGTAGCAGTAAGAATATACTTAGACTGCTTGGTCGTAGCTGAAGGGTAAGGTCCCACCACATCCATTCCCCATGTGGATAATGGACACGAGTATTTATATGTATGAAGCAATATGGAGGTTGATGAATGAAGTTGGAATTTACTTGGCATGAATGACACTTCTTTGTGAAATCAACACAATCTTGTATAATTGAAGGCCAAAAGTATCCAAGCCTTCGAATCTGATCAGACAGTCTATGTCCAGACTGGTGGGCACCACAGACTCTTGCATGAACTTCTTTCATGACAGCCATTGTCTCTTCACCATCAATGCATCTGAAGAGAACTCCATAAAAACCTTGTTTGTAGAGAATTTTCTCTAGGTGATCTGGGCTATCATAAATAGTAAAATTGACCACACGTCGCTGGATTTGTTCTTTCTCGGCTCTATCAGGTGGAAGTGTTCCATTTTGAAGGTATTCCCTGATAGGTGTCATCCATCCTGTAGTATGACCATACAGTTCAGGAATGGGACTAATTTTATTAATTTCCTCTGTTCTGGTTCGAACATAAGGTGAAATTGCACGATGGTGGGAAATACTGATGGTCTTCTCGTCCCGATCTGGATCTTCCAGAGTTGTGGCTATATTAGCCAATGCATCAGCTTAAGCATTTTGTGATCTTGAGACATAAGAAAATGTCGGTTTTGAAGGGAATTCTGCCATTAACTCTATGATGTAATCATACAAAGGGATTAGTTCTTCTTTTTTGATTGCATAATCCCCATTGACTTGTTTGATTACCAGGTCTGAATCACCTTTCACCTTTAAGTGATTCACTTGTTCTTGAAGCGCCAATTCCAAGCCTGCGATGAGAGCTTGTTATTCTGCTTCATTATTGGTACCACCCTCCCACAATAAGAAGTAATAAGGTAACACTACCTTTTCTGGAGAAATGAGTACAATTCCTAAACCAACTATGTTGAATTTGGGATTTTCCATTTTCCTCCCTGTTGGACTCCTAGAAGCACCATAAAAGTATTTTTCCCATGCCTGAGGACTTTCTTGAATAGAGAAGACTTCCTCATCAGGGAGTTCTATATATAAAGATGTATATTCCACTGAAGGGTGTTCAGATAGGAAATCATATAGAGCTTGGCCCTTCATTGCCGTTTGAGACACATACTGAATCTCGAATTGCTGCAAAATAACTGACCATCTTTCCAGACATCCTGTAATCATTGGACGACCAAGAATGAATTTGAGCAGCTTATTGCGATATATGAATTGGACCTCATGATGTTGCAGGTAGTGTCTCAACTTCTAAACTGCAAAGATTAATGCCAGGCAGCACTCCTCAATATTTGAATATTGGGTTTCTGCTTCAAGCATAGTCCGACTGAGATAGTAGAGGTTGTTTTCATTCCCAGCATCATTCTTCTGAGCAAGAAAGGCACCCAATGATCACTCTAGAGCTGTCACATAGAGGATAAGTGGTCTTCCTTCAACAGGTGGCATAAGTACCAGTGGACTCAAGAGGTATTTCTTGAGAATATTGAATGCTTCTTGACATTCTTCAGTCCACTAGTAAGTGACTCCCTTCTTCATCAATTTGGTGAAGGGTAAACTTTTTCCTTCCAAATTGGCGATGAAACACCGAATATAGGCTAAGTGTCCTTGAAATCCTATTAATTATTTCAAATTTCAAGGAGGTGACATACTAAGGATTGAATTTGTCTTCTCAGGATCGACTTCGATACCACGATGGCATACAAAAAAGCTGAGAAACTTTCCTAAGTTTACCCCAAAAGCACATTTTAGGGGGTTTATCTTCAAATTATGTTGCCGAAGTTTGCAGAATATGACTTCAAAATCAGCCAAGTGATTAGAACGTTGTTTGGATTTGACAAAAAATCTTCCACATAACATTCAACAAATTTTCCCAGAAATGGTTTGAAGATACGATGCATGGCACGCTAATATGTTGCGCCTGAATTCTTTAGGCCAATGGGCATTACCCGATAGAAAAACACACCCTGAGGGGATCTGAAGGCTGTAGATTCCTCATCTTCTGGAGCTATTCAGATTTGATTATATCTCGAATATCCATCCATGAAGTAATGTGCTTCATAGCCAGCTGTTGCATCGATTAAATGTTCTATAATCGGAACTAGAAAATCATCCTTCGGACAATGACGATTAAGATCTCTAAAATAAATGCAAACTCTAATTTTCCCATTATTATTTTTCACTGGGACAATATTAGCCAACCACTTGGGATATTGAAATTCTCAAACTAAGTTAGCTTTGATAAGCTTGTCCCTTCAACTTCAATTTTGGAAGCATAGGTTGGGTGTGTTCTTCTAGCAGCTTGTTTGAATCCTCGATGTTCTTATGGAAAACCCAAATGATTAGTGGCAACATCAGGATCAAGCCCGGGCATCTCTATATATTTCTAAGAAAAAACATCTCGATTTTTCTTTAATAAGGAAATTTTCATCACTTTTTCATCAAGAGTCATGGCCGCACTGATTAAAGTGGGGCATGGATCTTCTTTTATACCTAGATTGATTTCTCTGAGTTCATCCACGGTGGTAGAAATACCCTCTTTAAATGCTGGAGGATCATCCCTAAGATCTTCTTCTTCTTCTTCAACATGTGTTACTTCTTCTGTTTCTACTTGCATAGTAGATGACGAAGTAGAATTTCCATGATTAAGAGAGATGTTATAATTTGAACATCCGGAAGAAGAGGATTCCATTCCTGACCCAACTGATGATGAAGGGTCTTCCATGGTTAATAAAGAGGAGATGATGGATTGAGAATTGACATCATTTTTAACCTCTGGAATTTCTATATCTTCTTCTATCCTGGTTGGTGAAGTATAGACTTGTTGGAATTCAGCAGATGAAATGAAGACATCTCTATTTGATCTTTCATGATTTCCTGGTGGATCATGAATTTCTCCCATGATGTCTGACTCGATTGTTGTAATTGACATTATGGATCTTTCCATAAGAGTATTTTGATTTGGGTCTATATTGTCAATTTTACTGATATGCAACAAATAATCTATACTCACATGTGCAAAAGGATTTACTGGAATCTTCTCCAAACCATACGGAGCATTAACTTTGGTAATCTCCTTTACAGTGTATTTCTCCCTTCCCTTCATGTGATAGAATTCTGCCTCAATGTATTGATATTCACATGTCTTGAATGGGGCCTTATCACCATACAATGTCCCAACCTAACCATCGAAACAATATTTGAGACATTGATGGTATGATGAAGGGATAGCCGCATGTTGATGTAGCCAGGGTCTTCCAAGCAAGATGTTGAAGGCTGAGTCCTGATCAACAACCATGAAATCTGAATTGGTTACAAGATCTCCAAACTATGTTTTGAGGGTAATCTTTCCCAGTGGGTCTTGTTGATTTTTATCATATCCTTATAACATCATAGTTGAAGGAGATAAATCATATTTCGTGAGGCCCAATCGACAAAGTGTATGAATAGGCATGAGGTTGACTCCTAAACCATTATCAATGAAAGATCTTCGTATTTCTCCACCATTTACCTTTATAGATAAATACAAAGTTATAATATTCCCATGAACGACATCATCTTTATCTCCATCTATGAAAGATATTACTGCATGGCATTCCACAAGATTATTCTCTATGTGATAGACTTCATCTACAACAATTTTTGTTTCAAACTCCTGAGGACTTGACAAATCCTCGATGAGTGCCTCCTGAAGATCCTTTGACAGATTCAAATCATCTAGAATTGATAACTTTGTCGTTACTTGGGCCAAGTGTTTCAATACATCATACTTTTGATCTAGAGGTCTGCGTTTCTCAACAGGAACATGTGGTTTAGCAGGTGCCTTGGAAGTTGATTCATTGGAAGTTGATGCATCTTGTATCGGGATAGGAGTCGTCAATATTCCTGGTTTTAGAATATTAGACCGATTAGATCCATTTACTTATTGAGAGGATGAAGGTGGAACCCCCAACCGATCCTCCAGAATAACTGTACCAGGACTGAATTTACTATTGGTGGCATAACTTTCTTGTTCTTGTTGAGATCGTTGAAGGGCTCTTCCATAAGTTTCTGCTGCATACACAGTTCTAGCAGGGGTAGGATTGGAATAGTGGCTTCGGATAGATCCATGTCTTCCCCTATATCCTCAGCCTCTGGAACTTCATCTGATTCCTCTATTTGATATAGGGAATTCATGCTCATCTAAATTGAAACTATGATTGGCATAAGGGCCTATTAAGTGAATAATATTAATAGAACCAAAGATTAACTCTTCATTCGATGAAGTATCTGCTTCACTAGCCAATTTAGGTTGTACCATTTGGTGGGGCGGTGCCCTTTGCTTTGAATTGGATGGCATGAAATCTGCTAGAGTCAAAGACAGCTTAGGCTTTTACACATACTCATGATCTTCTGATTGTTCCTCTTTCTTGTAATTATGTTGTTTCTTTGAGGATTTTCCCTTTGATGAAGAGGGTTTTGCTGTGGCATTTATAGCAGAAGTCACAATTGGTTTCTTCAATTGTGTTTGAAAAATATCATGAGTTCGGTTGATAGTCTTTCTGACCATCCAATCATCATATTTTTGTGCATTTTTGTTCTTGACTTCTTTCCATTCGCCTTCCCCCTCTGGAACTGTAGCATTAACACATGATACCTGAGCTGAAGAACCTTTCAGTTTGACTTGTCCCAAGTCGACCATCTTTTGAAGGAGATCTTTGAATATAAAACACTCCTAGATGGGATGCCCCAACATTTGATGAAATGGGAAATAGTTGGGATAGTCTTCATCTCGTTCCTTGTTTGGCCTCTTGGGCATTGGCAATTGAACCAAATTATTTTCCATAGCCGAAATGAAATAACCAGAAACATGTTCATTTAGGAAAGAGTGAACTTTGCTTTTCAAATCCTCAAATTGTTTTCGTCTTTGATATCTTTTATTTTATTGATGAAACGGCCTCTTTTATTGGCGCTTAGGAGGTGGAGCCCTTCGAGAAGATGAAGGTTTTGAAGTAGAAGCAGGTATAGGTGCTTGTTTAAGCATAACTGTAGCAGTTTCTGCTTTACCCATTCTCCTTCCTGGAGCAGATGGAATTACACGAGATTTAGCCTTAGCCTATATAAGTGAATTTTCAATCTGTTGAGAAATTGAAGTAATGTTTTGAAACCCTCCTATGTATTTCACAGGGATCAATGGTGTGCGTAATTCGTCACACAGATTTTCCACACAGATTGGAAACATTTCTTCTTGAGGGAGTGCTAAGCTTAGGGAATATGTTAATCTCTTCCAGTGAGTAATGAAATCTGATATCCTTTCATTCTCCCTTTTCTTACAGTTTGTAAGATAAAAAACTGTTGACTTTGGCAATGTTGAGCTGAATTGGAGAAGGAATTTTTGACGGAGATCTTACCATCTGGTAATTGACCGGGATTGCAACCATATATACCAAACAAAAGCTGGTCCTTGCAAGGTTCGCAGGAAGCATCTAAGTTGCACTGCTTCTTGCTATTCCAGAGTTCCCATCATATGATCGCAACAAGACATGTAATGCATCAAATGCTGTTCAAGATCGCCTGATCCATTGAAAATAGAGAATACAGGGTTCCCCAGACTTGATGGGGTAGAGATTGAATCTACCCATTCAGGTTAAGATCTCTTTTCTGGTTGAACCTGTGAAGGCTTCCCTTCCATAGTCTCTAACCATGCTGTTAATGACTCAATAGTAGTTATTAAATTTTGAGAAACATCCAGTTGAACATGGACTTGGGCAAGTGAAATGACTGGAGCAGGAATAGATGTGGTGGTGGCTGGTGCTGCAACTGATGGTAGCACCACCAATTGTTGTTGTACTTCACCCGTAGGATTAGACCTGCGAGGGTGTCCTGATAGAGGAGGATATTCTTGATCCATTTCAGTATCCACAACAAATTCCTTTGACTTACTGACTCCATCATGCTTAGGAGGAAGACTATCCTGAAGTAGTTCTACATTCATCCTTCTTAATTCCTTCATTTCTTCCTCCTGTTGTGCAAACCCTTTCTCTAGTGAGAGTGATTGGCCTTCTCCATAGGAAGGGAATGTAACATGATTTTTTCCTTTCCCCTTGTTGGCTCCCTTTTAGAGAGGGGTAAGTGGATTACCTGAAGGATTACCAAGGTTCTGAGTAATCCTTTGATTTTATGTACGTACACATTCTTCATTTGTGTCTGTGTGTACAACTTCTTGAACAGGAACCTCTTCATCTGATCCCTATGAGTGAGCCTCATCTGGTGGATCAGCAACAAAGTCATTGATGACATTAATTGATGCATAATTTATTGCATCCATTCTATAAACATTTCAATGATATTGTCTTTTGACATGACCCTAACGAGACATTTCCTTTTGTTGATTCGATCCCACAAGAACTTCATGGCGAACCGTAATTTGGAGAGAGTCTCCTGATAATTTGGCTTTTCATTCCACTTGAGGTTTATTCCCCAATTGAGAAAAGACCGGATTTATCTGAGGAGGGGATTGATGATTTGAAAAAGTCCCCAGTCTGGTGGACTGGGGCTGTTCCTGATGTCTTTGATCAACTCCTCAAATCTTATTTGTTGATTACGAGGGTTGAGTTAAAATAGTCCCTAGTCTGGCAAGCTGGGGTGGCTCTTGACATGCTATGTCTGAGACTTTCTTAAAAGCTCTCATGATCTTGCGGAACTTAGTCCGGAAATTTCAAGGATGCATCAATAGACATCCACTTTTATCACCCGGTTCAAAAGACAGTTGGATGATCTCTGACACTTCTGTCACTTGATGGTGTGCTTGCTCCATACGAGAGGCATGTTCAATATTCTCGTTTGCTTGATGCAGGAGTAATTCAACAACTTGTTCGTTATATTCTTGATTTCGAGAAGAACTAGTTGAGGCATGTTCTTGGGAAATCTTTTGATTACACACAAAACCCATTGATTGTGGCTGGACACGGGCAATAACATTGCATGAGACCATTTTCGGTAGGCTTTGCTGACTAGAGAGCACAGTGAAATGTAGTTCTCCATGAACACCCCATCCTCTGAAATGAATACCAGATGGGGTATTGGTAATTAACTGGCGCAATCTTCTTAGTGAGCCAAGTCATGAACATTGAAGGGCTCTTTGCTGCTTTTCAGCCTTCGGATATTGAGAGACTGATAAAGATGCCAAATCAATCTGACGTTGTAACCCTTCTATTATCTTAACATGAATTTTATATTCCTCATAAGATAATACTTTCTTTTTCAATTGACAAAGAGTTTTCCATATTTTGAGACGAATATGATGAATTCCATCCTCCGTAAATATCTCTGTAATGTCATACTGAGAGTTAGCCCGAGGCCAAAACATGACTGGCACTTCACCTTTCGCCAGATGTCTTCTCATGTTCAGCATTTCCTCATTATCATTCAATGAAGATTCTTCTACTTGATTTGACCAGAGTTGGTTCTTCCTTGTTGCTTCATCGAATTCAGCAAGATTGGTAGAAAGATCACTGATTAAACTAGAAGATTCATGACTTAGGGGTGGTTCGGAGAATGACCTACACCCTGGGCTATCTTATGATTGAGAAAGTATTTCACCTGCTAGCGTTAAAGCATCATACATGACTGGTTTCTCATTTGGAAGTGCCTCAAGATAAGAGGGATTTCTCGGCACTACATTGTCCACTGGAGCATTTTCCAGGAAATGTGCATCACTACTGCGGAGAGGACTTTCTCAGCGAAATTCATCATCATGGGGAGGACCACCATGGTGGGTTATAGCAAAAGATGAGATATGTTTCTCCTTGGTCTTCTGACCACACAGAGGGTTCTTGTGGCTCTCATCTGAAGATGAAACGTTGAGATTGACCAAACTGTCACGAAGAAAGTCTTCATGAGGAAGTGTCTGTTTAAGACCTTCCTAATTAATGTTCCCACTATTAGGAAATGAGGGTGTAGAATCTTGGATTCCAATAGATAACTGTCTAAGGTCTTCAAGAACTCCAGCATCGAGCAAGGCCTTGTTACAGATTGACTCTTGATCTCTTGACTGTGTTGGGTGGGTCTTCTTCTTAGACGCCTTCTTACTCACCTTGGAAACCACTTGTTGATGAAAGTGGATACTTTGAGCAGGTGTATGTGCCTGATCAGGAGAGATGGCCAGGTTAGGCTAACGATCTCCACTCAAATCAGGTGTATGTGCCTGACTTCGTTGTCTGTATGATATGGGGAGTATGCCCCACAACCCTCTTAGACTGAAAAAAATGTGTGTGTTTGTTTCGGAGTGAACTGTTGATGTTTCACTCCACTGGTAGGGATAGATTTATGTATCTTTCCTTGAGATGTTGCTGAAGCTATTATAATAACCTGACAGGCATCCAGTATATGAGCAGGGATTTTCTTCTACTCTTTCTCCATTGATAGAATGTGCTTGGTGACTTCAGCTACCCGAATGGGGAAATACGTCCATTCCGTGCTTGGAGTAGGTGTGTGTTCCTGCTCCTGTCCTCCCTTTTCTATCAGTGAATCCTGACAGTACTCAAGTGTGGGGGAAGAGAGTTGAGTCTACCTCCAATTTTTCATCGGAGCTTTCTGACTGACTTCTCTGAGTGCTACCAAGCAAGACTGTTGGTAGGCTTGATCAATATTAGTAGGTGTATGTTCCTGCTGATTTCACTTCACCGAACATGGTTGAAGAGATCCATCATATGTAGTCATATGATCCTGCTAACTAGCTGATGACATTAAAACAGGTGTATGTTCCTGCCTATAGTAATCCACCCGAATTGCCTGGCGGGATTGGCGTGATGCTGCCAGATGAGTCTGCTGGACAGAAGAATTAAAACGGATGGGTGTATGTGCCCGCTCATTGCTTGCCACCAAGTTAGGTTGGTGGACTTCTCCGGAGATGGAAGAGATGAGAACATGCTCACTGTTGACCGGATTTCACCTCTGGCAATTCGAGTTGCCTGCTCGGGTTCGAGGAACCTGAGCTGAATGCCTGGAGTCGATACGCTCATCATGTTGAGGGCGCACTTCCGCACGAGTCTGGCGGTGATTGTTGATGGGAGACCTTGGGAAGGACTCTTGTCTCCTTCAATTAAGGCCTTGAGGGACCTACTCATTTACCTCCTCAGAATATGGGAGTGAATGGTGATTGCGTTTTGGGGATAACGAACCGAAACTGTTGGAGACGGTGGTTAGCACCGCCAGCTTCTTGATCGCTGGTCGTCGCTGTCCGGATGACCAGGTTGAATTATTGACTTGGAGGGCTTGTCGAGCGGCCTCCAGATTCGGAATAGTGTCATTTTGATGGTACTTCATAACTATCACATTTGATACCCAGCGTTGAAGACGCTGAGTAGGTGATGTCATTCTCAGAGCGGACGACGATCCAACAGGAGTAGTAGCAGTGGCATTTGCAGCAGAGGTTTTCACAGTAGAGGTATTCACAGATGTGAACTTAAGAGAAGTCATTCTGGAAATGCAGAAGATCTTGGAAAAGAGTGCTTGTTTGATATAACAGGCATAATTAAGATAAGTCCGACCACTACATCTTTTGGATGAGAAAATATGTTATTGATTGTTTTGTTGTCCATCTCATTGAGTTTTAAATGGGGGCCTAACAAATGAGAAAAACATCATTTTAACTTGGTTAAGGATTCACATCGGGTTCACCATTTTTTGTTTCCCTCTGGAATTGGGGATGATCTCGTTGATTTAAGATTCACACATTCCAAACAGTTTCTAACGGGTTTATTCATAGAACTGGAAACATCCAATGATTCCATATCTATTTGGCCCTACATTCCAAAGGTAGGCACTCATCAGTTGTGGACTGATGAGGCTTAAGAATTTGCATTGTTCTAGAGGATGGGAGGTCAGACTCATCACACCTTTTTGAGGAGAATTATTGTCTACTCTGGGACTCTCTTTATAAATTTAAGTTAGGTTCGTGAATCCCCATTACATTACCAAGTATAAAATGAGCTTTCCTTTATATTTGACAATCAATGATTGATATGTAGGAAATTTAGAGAATATTTTATATGTATTTGAGGTTCTTAATCAATAGAGAATCATCCGTATTTGTTATAGATTCTTAGTCAATGGTATCCTTCAATACATAAAAGTATCTTGGTGATTATGATGACCATACTGGTTTTAAAGCCACTCAGTGGGGCACTTGAAGTTTATTGTCATTTAGAAGGACATCGATTATTTCAGAGTTGGGATCGTACCCGTAGATGGGCTACCTACGTATCCTTTTTTTTTGGAAAAGGAATCAGAACCCACGTATTTCGAGTAAGGGAGTATGATTTTTATACATGATTGATGGCTCAAAGAAGGATGTCATGATTACTCTTACACTCTAAGATCACGTGAGTCATGCTCAGTGTGAGAAACAGGAGGTATTGGTGAAACCAGACAATTATGCCATGAAAGATGCAATGATGTGGGGCTTATGTATGTATGACTGCCCAAAATAGATAATGATTTACATCAGGGAAGAAATCCAGGAACAGGGTCCATAAAGTTATATGTACTTCATGGAGATTTGGACACTCTAATCTTGAGGCTTACTCCTAAGGAAGATTCCCAAGTTAGGAGGGGACTTATGATTGGGTTTTACACCTGAGAAGGAAGCCCAGATCAAAAAGGAATTATGACTGGTTAAGAGAAATTAAGACTGCGGCTTACTTCTGAAAAGGAGGCCCAGGTTAAAAGAGATTTGAAAAGTGGGGCTTAACTCTTAAAGAGGAGGCCCAAGGTAAGGGAATTTTAGAATTAAGGGACTTAGGGCTTACTTCTGAAAAGGAGTCCCAGGTTAAGAGAATTATGGTTGGGGCTTACTCCTAAGGAGGATACCCATATTTGATAATTTTAAGACTGGGGATTACTCCTAAGAGAGGATGCCCAGATTAGGGGACTTGGGGCTTACTCCTGAAAAGGATGCCCAAATTAATGAGGACTTGGGGATTACTTTTAAGGAGGATGCCCAAAATTAATGGGAATTATGATTGGGGCTTATTCCTAAAAAGGAGGCCCAGGTTAAGGGTTTCTATCATCTTAAAGGATGAGGTTGAATGAATGACATATCAATCTTTCGTGACATAAAAATATGTAAATCACTAGGTTTTGAGAGATGTTCCATGGAATTCCTTTCAGATAAGGAAGTCAATCAAGAAAACATTCCATAAATGTCTTTAAAGAGTGTCTTGAAGGCTGAATCTTGAATAGGAGAGGTGGAATGGAAGAAGAGGGGTGAAATGGGTAGGAAGGCCACCCAAAAAGATAGGGGCGCACAAGTCTTGGCAGGCACGCAAGTACTGCATGGGCGTGCAAGTCCTGGTCGTGTAGGTATACCTGTGCAGCACATGGGTACTTGCGCGATTATTAAGCAGTAGGGTAATACTTGGCTGATCCTTGACCAAAGCCTTTAGAATCATCCTGAGGTATTTCCAGAAGAGTGGCGCACAAGTTTTAATGAATAGGTAAGCAGGCGTGCAAGTGTATTCATTTCCCTTAAGGGAAAAACACTTAGGCGCGCAATTGTTAGTGAATTCTAACACTTAAACCTTATTCCTCTTGTTTAGACATTCCATTCTAGGTAAAGAATTACCTTAGAAGTGTTCAGATGACTTGAAGAAGAGACTTGGGCGTTTAGAGCTCTGTATCTGAATCCTTGAAAAATTTCCTCCTCTGAAATGGGGGGCCCACTGGGGGTATTTATAGGCTAGAGAAGACCCCGGGCGGTTTTCAAAGAGGGCGCGCAAGTGACTTGCGTGACCAACTTCGGCACGCAAGTACACTCCCGCGACCATGGTAGAACTTGCACGACCGTTGCGCAATGTTATTCTTATTCCTTTGTCAATTTTTGATATTTATTCAAAGGTTGAATCACTTTGAGCTAAGATATTCCCCTTTTCCAATCTTTATACTTTGTGATGAAAGGGGTGCTAACAGGCCCAAAGGGAGTTCCCAATCCTTGTGGTTTGGAAACTAGAACTTGGTATCATACAAGATAATGGTTGGAACAATTTTACCACACAAACAATGAATGGAATAGATAAAAATCAGTGTTCTAAAATAAAAACACCATAGGGAGAATAGTACCAAAAGTCAAATAGACATCTAAAACCCAAACAGTAGGTCATCAAGTACAAGAAGAATAAAATAAATATCTCATGTACCTATAAGACACAGCACTCCACATTTATATGATCAACAACCACTTCCACCTTCAAGATTCTTTTTCCACTTACTCAAACCTGGAAGAAAAATCTAAAATGACCAAAGGAAAAGGTAGAGTGTGAGATAAAATCCCACTAGGTTCTCACCATGTATTACATAAAAATATTCCATAAAAATTAACCATATAATTCATTCATTTTTAAATAAAATTGGCAAGGTAGTAAGAGATCATATTTAAAACAAAACATGTTTTTCATTTCAATTGATGAAAATATTTAGAAAATGTATTAATATATATTTAATATAAAACCATTTATATAAATTCACAAGGAATGTGTAAAGTAGTTTTATAATCAATGTAATGTATATATATATATATATCAAATAATCACAGATGAGCAACATAGACATCTATCAAGAGGAATGATAGTTCTAGGTTATGGGATCCTCACACACTTATATAAGAAAAACTGAAATGTACACACACTTCCCTTCAACACTGGTCAAATAGGACTGACCAACATCCTACTCGGGGTGATATTTCTTAATAAGTTAATGTTTGATTTTTAATATCCTAGTAATTTTTTATGTAATAAAAAAATAAAATAATAATTGAAATTTATTTTTTTGATTAATCAAAAAATACATTTTTTTTATAATTTATTTAATATATTTAACATTATAAAAAAAATTTGTTTATATAAAAATACTATAGTTTTCAATTTAATTTTAAATTAATAAATACAATATATTTCATAATGATTATTATAATTATTTAAAAATATTTCAAAATAATAATTTATTATAAATTATAAATATAATATTTTTGTTAAGGTGGTATATTATAATATAAATTATAAATTAATGATTAAGGTTTATATAAAATCTATTCTAAAAATTTGTTTTTATTTTTGAATGATACTAATAATAATAATTAATGGTAAAGTCTTTTCTTAAAAAATTATTATTATTATTTTGATGATAATATATATTAAATATATTAAAATATATTATGTTTTTGTTTTATAAAATTTATAAATTATAAATATATAATAATTTTATTAAAAAAACGCACATCATATGTATATATTAAAAAACATGATTTCGATTATTTTTTAAAAACCCTACAAACTATCTTAAAAATACATTGATAAAAAAATTACAAAAAATAGTGAACTAATTTTAAAAAATGTGATTTTATTTTAAAAAAATTGTTAAAAATGATAAATGATAATAAGAGAGTCAATATGAGGTACAAATGTGAATGATTATATGACAAAAAATAATATATTAAAGTAATGATGATGACTTGAAATATAAGGGACAAAAATGAGAAGAAAAACAACGGTAAGATAGAATAAAAAAATTAAATTTGAATGTTGAAAATGATTTATAATAATAAATAAAAAAATGGTTGAAATGTGGCACACACAAAATTAAAGAGGAAAAAGCTAATGAGAAGAAATCGTGAAACCCAAAAAAAGATAAAAAATGTAAACTTGTGATTGTGTTTTGGGTTTTCATTTATAAAACATATAACCCATCTTCTCACAGAATCATAAGGAAACTGTAACATTTTTATAAATATGGGGGCCACAAAGAGAACCCCTCCTCTATGGCTACAATATCCAAGCCAAACCTATCTTTTGGTTCATGTTCTTCAAGCAAGTAGGAGATTTCCTCTCCACTTCGTTTTCCACTAGTAAGTACTGGTTCATTTTATTACATCAAATTATTTTTGTTCTACAAATATTTACATATATATATATGTATATGTATATATATTACATATATATGTGTATATATGTGTACATATATACATATATGACTATGTATTTTCAAAATTTGTTTTTATTTTAAAATTTTATTTCCAAAACATAAGGTTTATAAGGATTTATTCTTCTTCTTCAAGTTATTTCTGGGTTATATATATGTGTGTGTATATATGCGTATATAAAAATATATAACAATCTACTATTAGAGTGTATATATTTGGTAAGGGATTTATTTTTTTTTCAAATATATTTTTTAAGGGTTATTTTTTTACAATTAAAATATTTTAAAATCATATAAGGGTTAGTTTTATCTTGTATCTGATTTACAAAATTATACATATATATGATTATATATTTATATCTAACTATTATAAGATATCAAGGGTTTTTACATAAATGATTATTTATAAAACTTATGGTTTGTAAGGGTTCAATTATTTTTTATCAAATTATGTTTTTTTATAAATATATATATACATATATGAATTTATATCTATCTATATGACTTAATATTTTCATATAAAGGTTTTTGTTTTAAATTTTAATTCTATGACTATGGTTTGCGTGGATTTAAATTAATTATTGATTAAATTATGTTGATTATAAATAACATATATATATCCATATTTATAACTTACATATTTTATTAAATAGAGGTTTTGTTTTAAATATTATCTCTAAGCATATATATTGTAATAAAATAATTTATTTTTATCAAAGGGTTTGTTTCTATTTTTATTCTATCATTTTATGTATAATGATATATACATATGTGTATGTTTTTATATACATAAATTTATAATGCTTTATTTTAAAAAATAAAAAGGGATTAGACATTCATTTTCTATTTTTTATGTAGAGGTTTGAAGCAGAAGAGCCTCATCCCAATTGGTGAGGACTCGGTAAGTGCATACAAGTGACCCAAGTTCAAAACTGAGTGGAGACATAATTTTCTGGTATAGTAGAAGTATTGTAGAAGGCATTGTAGTAGGCATTTTTCGATACTATATCATCTTGAACAATTCATCCATTTCGGCTTTCGGTCCACCAGTTTGGGCCTCGGGTCCTTTAAGGCCTTTGTTCCACCCAAGGCCTTCAAGATAGTAAGTATTTCGAGCCAACTTTAGGCCTTAGGGACCCATCAAAGGCCTTTGGGACACCTCAAGACCTTTGATCCACCTCAATTCCTTCTGACCACCTGAAATTTTGCTTAAATGATTAGACATACTCTACAAGGAGCAGACTCTAGATGAATATTCAGAGCAGGCTCATTTACCCAAGCAGAAGCTAAGTATATTTTTTAAAAAGAGAGGGTATGGAATTTCCATCAGGACCAACCTCTGCTTGAGTGGGAAGCCTAACTGAACAATCCATGCGAAGGTGGAGAGAAGATATCACGACGAAGAAGATGGGGAGAAACAGTTCCAAGTATAGTCTTTATATTTCCTAAGACCTATGGGTCATGTAATCTCTAAGACAACGGGCCTTGTAAGGGTTCCCCCTCATCCATTGAAAGGGGGTTATCAAAAATCAATAGTAAAAAAAAGAAGGACTTCAGGCCATTTGGGTGTGTAAAGGTTTCAATTTTCTCTTAATCTATCATTTTATGGTTTATATTTTATGTGTAAAGTTTGTTTATAAATGATATTTATTATCATTTTATATTCTAATTCAAAACAATATATTATTTCATGTGTTTAATTGTATCTGATCCCCTTGGTATGTCATGCATATTAACGTATGGCCATCATCTAGATTATAAATTACATCCCATTAATTTTTAGATTAATTGTGTATTTATTTCATTAATTATTTTATTTTTGATTTACAAATAAGGAAAGTTATTTCTTGTGTGTATAACTAGTGTGAACATATTTGATCATGAACTCATTTTATAACATTTAAATAAGTATAGAAATTGTTAAGCATGATATTCTTCTACAAATGGTTTTAGAAACTCTCGATATTATGTTGATGACATATTATAAGAAATATTTTTCTAAAAGAAAATAACATTATATATGTATTTTTTGAAATTTTGGATAAGGATTGAGAAAGGAAGGTCCACTGAATGTTTTTTTTTTCAAAAAATGGCTCTAATATGTTATGTGATGTTATAAGGAGTGAACCCATAAGTCTTAAGGGAACTTTGTTCCATATGAATTATGTCTAGCATCCTTATGGTTTTTATTATGCTCTATTAAGTATCATGAATGACCCACCAAAGATTATTATTTTAAAAGGAGAAATCTGAAAGATCCTTTCAATTATAATTATTTTGAGAAATTAATGGTTCCATAATATATATATTTGTGTGAATTTGTGTGTGTGTTTTGGAAAACATAATTTTAAGTATATACATTTATTCGAAAGAAATAATTTAAATGTATTTATTTATGGTTTTAAAACCCATTACTGGGCATTCTAAACGTTCACCCAATGTTTTAAATTCATTTTTACATGTTTAATAGTTTTATTAGTGATGTATTTCCCTATGTAGAGGCAGTGTACTAAAGACACTTTTTCAATTTATTTTATTTTTTCATATTTTTTGAATCATAATATTTGTATCTAATACTCCAAAACATAAACCAATAAAAGTTCTTGGAATTATAAATGTTATTTGTATTTTTATTTATCTTTTATTAAAAGAAATATTCACATAATTTTAAGCACTGAGTCTAGAAGCATGGGCTTGGGACATTATATTTTGTATCAGAGCCTAGTTCTAGATATTATTGGATCTTAGATGTTGTGGTAAAGTCAAGAAGTTTAACAATCCTAGTTTTCATAATTCTGAAGACAAAAATTCACAATTTTCTAGAGTCCGACAAACATATTGTGAGGACTCAATTCTTCTAAGGGGGGATAATGTAACTTCCCAGTAATTTTTAATGCTATAATAAAAGAAAATAATAATTGAAATTTATTTTTTTTATTAATCAAAAAATAATTTTTTTATAAGTTATTTTGAAAATTTAACATTATAAAAAAATTATGTTTTTATGAAAAGATTATAGTTTTCAATTTAATTTTATATTAATAAGAACTATATATTTCATAATGACTATTATGATTATTTAAAATTATATTAATATTATAATTTTTTATAAATTATAAATATAATAATATTGGTTAATGAAGTGTATTATAATATAAATTATAAATTAACAAAATAATTATTAAATATATAGGTTTATATAAAATCTGTTTTTAATTTTTTTTTAATTTTATAAGGATAACAATAATAATAATTTGGGTTAAAGTATTTTATTTAAGAAAATTATTAGTATTATTTTTAGGATATTTTTTTATATTAAATATATTAAATATATTATGCTTTTGTTTTACAAAATTTATAAATTATAAATATATAATATTTTTATTAAAAAAAATGAAACTCATATGTATATAATAAAAAAAATTTATTTCAATTGTTTTAAAAAAACCCAACAAACTATCTTAAAGAAATGCATTTGATAAAAAAAATTACAAAAAAGGGGTAAAGTAATTTTAAAAAAATGTGATTTGACTTTTTAAAACAAAATATAAATTGTTAAGAAATGATAAATTATAATAAGAGAGTCAATATAAGGTAAAAAACATGAATGATTATATGATAAAATAATAATATATTGAAGTAATGATGATGACTTGAAACATAAGATACAAAATGGGATGAGAAATAATCGTGAGATAGAATAAAAAAATTAGAATGTGAATGATGACATTGATTTATGATAATAAATAAAAATAATGGGTAAAATGTTCCCCACAAAAGAAAGATGAAAAAATTGAATGCATAGAAATCATGAAACCCAAAAAAAGAGATAAAATAATATAAACTCATGACTGTGTTTTGGGTTTTTGTTTAAAAAATTTATATAAACCTGCTTATCATAGAAGCATAAGAAACGTTTTTTAATTTTTATAAATATGAGGGAGAAAAACATAACCCCTCCCCCATGGTTAGAAGACCTGATCCAAACGTATCTTTCGGTTCATGTTCTTCAAGAAGATAGGAGATTTCCTCCCCACTTTGTTTTCCACTAGAAAGGGTTCATTTTATTACATCAAATTATTTTTTACAAAGATTTAAATATATATGTGTATATATATTACATATATATGTGTATATATATTACATATATATGTATATATACATACATCATTATGTATTTTCAAAAATGGTTTTTGTTTTAAAATTTTATTTCTAAAACCTAAGGTTTTAAAGGATTTATTCTTCTTCTTTAAATTATTTTCAAGTTATATATATATATATATGTATGTATATATATGTATATATGTATATATTTATATATATTAATATATACACATATATAAAAATCTATTTTTAGTGTATATATATATGGTAAAGAATTTATTATTTTCAAACATATTTTGTGAGGGTTATTATTATTTACAATTTAAATTTTATAAACTCACATAAAGGTTTGTTTAATATTGAATCTGATTTAAAAAATTATACATATATATGATTTTATATTTATAACTAAGATATTCTCATATATCAAGGGTTTTGAAAAAATTATTATTTATAAAACCTATGTTTTGTAAGGGTTCAATTATTTTTGATAAAATTACGTTTTTTACAAAGATATATATGTGTGTGTGTGTGTGAATTTATATCTATCTATATAGATTAATATTTTTTTATAAGGGTTTTTGTTTCAAATTTTAATTATAATTATATTATCTTCATGTGTTTAATGTCATTATTGGTCAAATTA
The DNA here is from genome assembly GCA_963277665.1 of Viscum album. Classification (NCBI taxonomy): domain Eukaryota; kingdom Viridiplantae; phylum Streptophyta; class Magnoliopsida; order Santalales; family Viscaceae; genus Viscum; species Viscum album. The sequence goes on along the minus strand of OY728155.1, from coordinate 436,300,414 downwards.
TAATGATTATAAAGAACATATATATGTATTTATATTTCTAACTTTTAAATTTTATTAAATAGAGGTTTTTTTAAATAATATCTCTAAGCTAATATGTTGTAAGAAAATCATTTATTTTTATCAAAGGGATTGATTCTATTTTCATTTCACTATTTTAAGTATAATTATATATTTGAATAAATACATAAAATAATAATGATTTATTTTAGGGAAAAAAAGGGATTAGACATTCATTTTCAGTTCTTTATGTAGAAGATTGAAGTTTCTCTAAGTCTATCATTTTATGGTTTATATTTTATTTGTAACTTTTTTTAGATGATATTAATTATCATTTTATTTTCTAATTCAAAAAAATATACTATTTCATTTGCGAAATTGTATCTTCACCCCTTAGTATGTCATGAATAATTATGTATGGAAATCATCTTGATTATAAATAAAATTACATGAATTTTTAGATCAAGTGTGTATTTATTTCATTATAAATTTTATTTATTATTTACAATTAAGGATAGTTATTTCTAGTTTGTCTAACTTGTCTGCACTTATTTTATCCTGAACTCTATTTATAATATTTAAATAAGTATACAATTGTTAAGCTTGAGATTATCCTAAAAAAGGTTTTAAAAACTCTCGATATTATATTGATGATATGTTATTAGGATGATTATTTTTTAAAAATAATATAATATTATATATACATATATATATATTAAATGTTTTGGGTAAGGATTAAGAAAGGTTGGTCCATTGAAAGTTTTTTTTCCAAAATGGGTGCCAGTATGTTATGTGACGTTATAGTGAGTGAACCCATAAGTCTTTAGGAAATTTTGTTCCTTATGAATTATGTCTAGCAGCCTTATGGTTTTTATTATGTTATGCTATGTATCATTAATGACCCGCCAAAAATTAATGTTTTAAATTGGGAAAACCAAAATATCATTCCATTTATAATTATTTGGAGAAATTAATTTTTTTCTAATATATATATATATATATATATATATATATGTTTTGGAAAACCTAATTTAAATTGTATACATTTATTCAAAGGAAGTATTTTAAACGTATTTATTTATGGATTTAAAACCCCTTTCTGGGCATTCTAAATGATCACCCTATATTTTAAATTCATTTTTTACAGGTTTAATAGATTTATCAGTGGTTCATTTTTCTATGTGGAGGTAGCATACTGAATACTATTTTCTTTGTTTAATTTATTTTTGTATATTTTTTTTGAATTGTAATATTTGTATCTAATACTCCAAAACCAAAACTGGTAAAAGTTCATGAAATTGTAAATGTTATGTGTATTATAATTTCTCTTTTATTGAAAAAAATATACACATCATTTTAAGCACTAATTCCAAAAGCGTGGTATGGGTACATTAATTTTGTATCAGGGTATGGTTCAAGACAAATTTAGAGCTTAGATATTGTGATAGAGTCTAGAAGTTTAACAATCCAATTTTTCGTAATTCTGAAGACAAAAAATATTAATTTTCTAGAGTCCGTCAAACGAATTGTGAGGACAGAATTCTATTGAGGGGGGATAATGTAACATCACAGTAATTTGATATGTTATAAAAAAAGAAAATAATAATGTATTTTTTATTAATCAAAAAATATAATTTTGTATAAGTTATTTTAAATATTTAACATTATAAATAATATTTTCATATGTAAAGTTAATAGTTTTAAATTTAATTTAAAATTAATAATATCTATAAATTTCATAATGACTATTATAATTATTTAAAACTATTTTAAAATAAAAATTTATTATTAATTATAAATATAATATTTTTGGTTAAGGTATTCTATTATAATATAAATGATAAATAAATGAAATTATTATTAATGATTTAGTTTTATATAAAATCTATTTTATAAATTTGTTTTAATTTATTAATTATAATAATAATAATGATAATAAAAATAATTAATGGTAAAGTATTCTCTTCAAAAAAATTATTTTTATTTTTATGATAATATTAATATATTAAAATATATTAAAATATATTATGTTTTTGTTTTGTAAAATTTATAATTTATAAATATATAATAATTTTATTAAAAAAGCACTTCATATGTATATAATAATAAAACATTATTTCAATTGATTTTTAAAAAAAAAAACCAATCATAAAAAAATACATTGATAAAAAATGTTACAAAAATGGGGTAATGTAATTTCTAAAAACGAGATATTCTTTTTTAAAAAAATATAGTAATTGTTAAAAAATTATAAATGATAATAAGATAGTTAATATAAGGTAAAAATATGAAGGATTATATGATAAAATAATTATATATTGATGTAATGATGATGACTTGAAACATAAGAGACAAAAATGAGTAGAAAAGAAAACATGGGATAAAATAAAATAAAATTTAAGTGTGAATGATGACATTGATTTATAATAATAAATACAATAAAGGTTTAAATGTGGCATAGAAAAGAAATTGGAAAAAGTGAATGAGGAGAACTCAAGAAACCCAAAAGAAAAGATACAAAATTTAAAGCTGTGATTGTTTTATGGGTTTTTGTTTAAAAAATATATAAAAAACCACTTCTGATATAAGCTTAAGGAACCTATAAAATTATTATAAATATGAGGAACAAAAATAGAATCCCTCCTCTATAGTTAGAAGACCAGAGCCAAACCTATATTTTGTCTCATGTTCTTCAAGTAGGTAGGATATTTCCTCCCCACTTCATTTTCCACAAGCAAGTAAGGGTTCATTTTATTACATCAAATTATTTTTTTACAAATATTTATATATGTGTGTGTATTTATGTTTCATATATATGTGAATATATATTTATATATATACATATATGATTATTTATTTTCATAAACTCTTTTTTTTAATTCTATTTCAGAAACCTAAGGATTTTAAGGATTTACTCTTCTTCTTCAAATTATTTTCGTGTTATATATATTTATATATATATACACATAGATACACATATATAACAATCTATTTTTATTTTATATGTATTTTGTAAGAATTTATTATTTTCAAACTTATTTTGTAAAGGTTATTTTTGTTTATAATTTTAATTTTATAAACTCACATATGGGTTATTTTAATTTTGTATCGGATTTACAAAATTATACATATTTATGGTTATATATTTAGATCTATGAAATTTTAGATATCAAGGGTTTTGGCTTAAATAATTATTTGTAAATCCTACAGTTTTTAAGGGTTCAATTAATTTTTCTCAAATTATATTTTTTTAACTATATATGTATATATAACTTATTATTTTCAGATAAAGGTTTTCTGTATTAAATTTTAATTCTAATACTATGGTTTTCATGGGTTTAATTTAATTATTGGTCAAATTATTCTGATCATAATGAACATATATACGTATTTATATTTCCAACTTGCAGATTTTTTTAAATAGAGGTTTCGTTTTAAATATTATCTCTAAGCGAATATGATGTAGGAAAGTCATTTATTTTTATAAGAGGGTTTGATTCCATTTTCATTATATTATTTTATGTATAATGATATATATATATAATGATTTATTTTAATAAATAAAAATGTATTAGATATTCATTTTCAGTTCATTATGTTGAGGTTTGAAGTTTCTCTTAGTCTATCATTTTATGGTTTATATTTTATGTGTAAATTTTGTTTATAAATTATATTTATTATTATTTCTTGCTCTAATTCATAACAATCTATTATTTCATCTATGAAATTGTATCTACACCCCATGGTATGTCTTTCATAATTTGGTATGGCCATCATCTGGATTATAAATGACATTCCATGCACTTTTTGAAGAAGTGTGTATTTATTAAATTATCCATTTTATTTATGGTTTATAAATAAGGATAGTTATTTTAAGATTTTCTAACTAGTGTGCACATATATTATCATGAACTCTATTTATAACATTTAAATAATTATAGAAATTGTTAAGCCTGGGATTCTCCTAACAAATGGTTTTAGAAACTCTCTAGGTTATGTTGATGACATGTTATAGGAAATATTTTTTTCTTTTTAAAGAAAATAATATTATATATGTATTTTTGAAATGTTTTGGATTAACATTGAGAAATCTAGGTCCATTGAATATTTTTTCAAAAAATGGAACTAGTATGTTATGTGATGTTATGGGAAGTGAACCCATAAGTCTTAAGGGAACTTTATTCCATATGAATTATATTTATCAGCCTAATGGTTTTTACTATGGTCTTATAATTATCATGAATGACCCACCATAAATTAATATTTCAAATAGAGAATTCCAAAATATCCTTTCAATTATAATTATTTTGAGAAATTAATGTTTTTCTAATATATATATATATATTTAAATTTTTTGGAAAACAAAATTTTAAGTTTATACATTTATTGAAAGGAAATATTTTAAATGTATTTATTTATTGTTTTAAAACCCCTTTTTAGGCATTCTAAATGCTCACACTATGTTTTAAATTCAATTTTATAGGTTTAGTAGATTTATCAATGATGTATTTTTCAATGTAGAGGAAGTGAAAAGAAGACTTTTTTGTTAATTTAATTTAGTTTTATATAGTTTTGTTTTATTATAATATTTGTATCTAATCCTCCAAAACCTAGACTGGTAAAAGTTCCTAGAATTGTAAATTTTATGTTTATTTTTTTATCTTTTATTAAAAGAAAATATACACATAATTTTGAGCACTGAGTCCGGAAGCACAGGCTTGGTACATTACAGTAGTTGTAAAGAGTCAATCCATTACTGGGGAATTTTCATCCTAGTGTTTTTTCTCAAATAACTCACTAACTACCTAGGCGTTCATGTTCTCAAACAAAAATCAATAATGATCATATTATTTCAAAACTCCTCAAAATAGAATTTCCCCGTTTTCTTTCAATATGTCAATTTCTCTTTAAAAACAATACATGGGTTTTTAATCAATTTAATCATTTTTACATGATAAAACCAATGGGTTATTATCAAAACAATTTAATCCATTTAAAAAAATTAATTTCTCAAATCAATTTCCAAAAATCAAATTTCACAATTTCTATCAAATATAAATCACACCCCAACTCACTGGAATTGGGTGTTTTCCCCAATTTCATTATAAATAAATATAAAATCGTAATTCACAATGAATTAGATTTTACCAATTTAATTGAAATAAATAAAAACAATCAAGAAATTCTAGGTTAAATTAATTGTCCAATATTATACTCAACCACATATCTTGGGATCATGGTATCACAAATCACAACACCAGCAATGAGATACTCCAACAAAGCACATCTACAATAGAGATCATTAAATCAAACCTAGATTCAAGATCCAATAGAATATATTTTATACCCATCAATACCAAGATGATATATTAAACTCCAAGGAGGGAAAGATAAATATATGAAAATATATGAAGACCGCTTACCCGAAGAGATGCATCGCAGCTGAAATAATAATAAATCAATGAATGAAGTGATCCAGAAGGTTTGGTGGGCTCCAAAATCATATAGGGATTTCTATAGGGAAAGAGAAATGTAACATGTAGGAAAGGGAATAATAGTTTTGTCTAATTATTTGGTTTATAACCAACACTATAGAATTTACAAGACATGTAACCCAAATTCATGATGCATAATTTTTAAGTCCCCGATACGTTGGAAAACCCACCATATTTTATTAAAAATCATATTTTTAATTAATACATGATGTGTAAACTACACATGGCATGTATACTTTCATGTTGTGTATAAGTTTCATGGAATATGATGGGTGATGATTACACGTCTTTTAACCACATTACATGGTGTGTAAATCCATAGTAAACAGTTGAACCCATAAGTTTTATGATGAAAAATCCAACAAATACCTGACTTATCCATTACAGGTATCCTTCAAATTCCTTATCATCCCTACCCAACAAACAAAAAAGGAAAACCACAAAAAAAAAATTAAAACATACCTATTTTAATGGTAATGGGTTGTTAAAAGGACACTCCTCTACTACATTAGTATTTTTTAGATCCATAGAGATTCCATTGCAATATAAAATGTTTCCCAATATTGCCACTTTTTTCAATACCAACTCAGATTTATTAAATTTTGAAAATCCTATCCTTTATTAGAGTTTGTAATATGACGCATAGGTGTTCCTAATATTATTCTAGACTGTTGAATTATATTACACTATAATTTATATATTTATTGAGTTAGTACCTAAATATTTAATGAATCAAATTCATAAATAGAATGGGATAATTATTCATACTGAAAGGAATAACAATGAACTCATAATTCCCACACCTTGTTCTAAAATCAATATTTGGGATATACACACCCTTAATTTATGAAACCATGATCAATGATTATTATTAGAAAAGAAATGATCTCTATAAGTCGGGTTGAACTAGTCATAAATTCTTGGAAGAGGTCACTTTTTATTTTATGTCATACCATTATGTTCTCTATATTCAATGCATAGCTGCATTGTTTCATCCTTATTCTTTATAAGGAGAATAGTTTCTCCCCAATGATACACACTTGGATGAACAAAACCCTTATCTAAAATATCTTATAGATTCTTATTCATTTTTTTTATCTCGATGAATTCCATTCAATATAGGTTATTTGATATAGGCTTGGAACCACGTAAGAGTTCAATATAGAATCCTATATCTACTTATGGGGGAGGTCCAGATAATTATTCTATAAACAAATCAATATATTCCTAAATAATTGGTATAAATTTTGTATTTTTAATTTCCCTTTATTCCCCTTCTTCACCAATAAATTCTATAAAGATATCTATAGGAGATAGATCTTGATAAAAATCAGGTTGGAATAAATCACCCTTGAAAATGAATTTAGTTTTTCCTCCCAATACAGTTGAAATTTCCTTTCTTCTACAATTTAAATTTAAATTTTACTTTGAGAGTTAATCTATCACAAGTATTATGTCGAATTCAACAATTATAATGACTACTAGAACTGCAATGAGGTTGTTCTCAGCAAAGTTAATAGGTAAATCCCTATATAATCTAGTGTATTAAATAGATCCTCCATGAGTTTTAACAAATGACTCTATTTGTAAAAGCTCAATGTTTTATTCAATTTTCATTGAAAATATAAAACAAATAAGGGAATTTGTTTAACCAAAAAATACATTGTATTAGAGATATTTGAGTGAATAATAAAGGTATATGTCAACATGCCATTTGAAGCCTAAACTTCAACATTTATTATATAAAATGAATGACCTTCATTAATTTTCTTCTAATAGGGTTATTTTTATTCTCCCTCCAACATTCTTGTATTTGGGAACTATTTGAAAATGTTACCAAGCTCTCCACACATGAAGCATTGCACTATAGGATGCACTTGCACCGTCTTCCCATTATCATTAGCATTGGAATTATAAGTCTTTACATATACATAAACATTTCAAGAATTATGGAAATACATTATACATTTTAATCACATCCAATACTTAAATAAAAATACATGAGTGCCTTTTCCAATATCTATTTCATAAGGGAAGTTGTTGTTTATTTCCATACTTTTCATGGTTAGGATTCTTTCCAATTTTTTCTTCATCCTTATCTTTTTATCATTATTTATAGGAGACTACAAAACATCCCAAAATTCCATATCCACATTAAGAGAATATTGTACTATTTTCTCAATGCTCTTGGATTCTTATATTGATAAGTCTTTTTATATATGAGGTCTAATCCTACTAAAAATCGATAGATATTCTCATTGGAATTGATCACAATACTTGAATCGCAATGTGAAAGGATTGTGAAGTATATATCATAACCTCTGACAGATTCAAATTCCTTTTTATTTATCTCAAGTAACTCTCCTTCCATATTTTTTTCATAGGGTGTGAGGAAAATACTTATTAAAAAATATCTTTATAAAATATTTACACTTCTTAGAAGTAATTTATTATTTGGGTTTGGTGTTCTTGATCAATGTATAGCACAGATCAACGTGTCCCTCAAAATGATACCCAACTAATGTGACCTCATTTTGATCAGAACTTTTTAGTACATAATATATTTTTTAGTAGTATTTATCTACCATTCCATAATAAAATGTACATACAGTCCACAAATGATTGGTGTCCATTTATGCATGAATTATTCCACAAGTATTTATTCCTTACTAAATGAATCCAAATTCTCTATAAGATTCTTAACATGGGATAACATCATCATGAAATTATATACCTTTAATTCTATAATATTATCATTTCCGTTTTTTATTTCCTATTTATTTTCTTATTCAAATAGTCCCTTCTCTTTCTAGACATTCTCATAAAAGATAATCTCAAATAAGAAGGAGGTTAATTTTAAGAATCACTAATATAACATATTCCAAATAAAATTTTAATCCTAATTTTTTGTAATAAAGGGTTTCTAGGATCATATATTTTAATATACTACTTCCTTTAAGAGAAAAAGTAACACTTTATATACATGATTTATAGATACCTATACTTTTTATACATAAATATTACATAATATTAGATTAATATTCAATACATAAAATAATAATTCATTATAGAATCAAATAGTTCTTATGCCTTTAGAAAATATGATATATGATAAACTGGTACATAAAAATTCTACATCATCTTCCACTTAGTTCTTAATAACATTCACCCTTCTTATACATATAATACATAAAATAATTTTTCATATCTTATGGAAGAAAAAAATGGAAGGTTCTACTCAGATGATCAGTATGGTTGAACAAATGAGTTATTAATGAAACATTATTCATAACAAGATAATAAGTGTAAATTAACCTAATATTAACATTATAAAACCATACCTACATTATTATAGATCATAAACTTGAATCATGGAATAAATCTTGTCATTTAAAAATATATAAATCAAAAAGGAATCCAATAACATGATCCATGAGGGCATAACATCATTAATAAAAATAATTTTTTGTAATAGACATAAGTATAGAAAATTAGTTCCTCAGTAGTTGTGTCTCACTTAAAATATTATCATAGTGGATGGGGTTCACATCTCATTCCGTCATATTAGTAAATGTTCACTCTCGTGACTACAGAGTCGCTTACTAAACTAGGTTCATTCCCCATTCCCTTTCTGATTATCTCATGATATATCCATCTTTATCTAATGATTTGGCGGGATACATAATTGTATTCTCACCCATAAAATAGTTATAATCTATTCATATATGTTCTAGGAGATCATAAAACATTCATCATATCATAACCTATGAAAAATAAATGGGATCCATAAATATTTCAACAATTAATCATAGCATAACCTATAAAAAACAAAGGGGTTTCATAAAAATTTAATCATAATATTCACAAACCATCCAAATAAAAAATGAAGATGTTATCCTAAAATCATATCCCTATTAATGCATCAATAACATTAAAGGATGTCATGTTACATGAAAATTCTTTTAAAAGATCACTTGGAATATTTATTGAAGAAAATACCTTTTTCATTTTGAAATTACTTTTTTCAAATAAAAAAAATCAAAATATTATGAAAAACATTTCCTCTGAAAATAACTATGGAAAATTGTAATGTATACATAAAAATATTGAATAGTCTTGACATCAGGATATTATTTCCATATCATGTACATTAAAATAAACATTATTTTCACATTTTCAGAAAAAAAGTAAGAATACATCATTCGTAAATGGAATATAATATTAATTTTGAACCATTTTTATAAAAATTAAAACATGGGTAAAATTAATTTAAACAATAATTGTCGAATATTTAAAATATTATTTAAATCATTTTTATAAGTAATTAACATGGAAGAAAAAGGGTTTTCAATCGAAGAGAGAAAAAATTCATATTTCCTTACAAATATTCTTTCATTCCCTTGATTAAAAAAAAGGGAAAATGAAAGGAAAATACATAACCAATATAAATAACCAAATGATAATAAATTTTATGATAATTCTTGAGAGGTAGATCATGAAATTTTATAATTGGAAACTTAATCATAAATAATTCAATTGTAACATAAAACATTTTCCTCAGGTTTGACATGCATAGAAGGTGATATAAACACCTATATAATATATTTAAATTTAGTATACTTAAATAACAGAGTCATTTACATACTTATAATATCATATATGATCTACTTATAACATTACAACATCCATTTATTAATAATTCTTTATTAAAATCCTCACTTTCTAGTGTTAACTTTTTTTTCCATGATAATATCTATTTGGTAGTTTTGGTCCATGTACATTGATCTTAGTTCCATATTATAAAGAATTTTATTTTTGATATAAATATCATATATATTCATTATATATATATAACCATCCATTAAATATATAGATAAAAAAATTAATTACATCATTCCTGGAGATGATAGGTCGTACATACACAAGAACGTTGTTTTCAATTTTTGATAGATGAAATATAATAAAGGTAAATAATAATTAAAATTTTAAGGATAATTATTATATCAAAAATATCATATATATATATATATATATATATAAATTAAATACATTCTTATTACTATCCATGTAAATTGGAAATGAAAAATGAAATGCATCGCTTCATGGTGGCGGTGGTCCACATGTATGAATGAGCTCCGTTGTTGTTTTACAAAGGATTTGAAGGTAATGAGGTAGATACAGTAGTGTAATTAGATAATAATAATAATTTCATATGTATCAAGTATAAATAAATTGAAAGAGGTTAGGTAAGACGATTACCACTTTGTTGGTTCCTGATATCTGTGTAAACAAGAGATAGAGAATTACATAAAATTTTTAAAAGGGTAGTAATAAAACATGAATATGGTTGAATAAAATATTCAAATGGTTTGAATCATCAAATTTAAAATTGATTCCATGAAGCACAAATTGCTTCACAGATCGCCTCTCCATGTGGCGTTCCACCATTTTCCCCCGTGAACAAAAGACAATCCCTCGATCTAAATAGTTCATGGGATGAGGTGGTACCAGTGGAACCCATGAGAAAAAACATATGTTTGGGGGGTCATGTAGTGATTAATTCCCCAAAAAACCAAAATCCTCATGAACTAAGTAGTTTGTGAGATGAGGTGGCATCACCAGCGTTTGCAATCAATGACCTCTACTAACTAAGTCCTCCTTGGGCTTCTGAAAAAAAAAGTTCATGGCCCATTTTGGAATAACATTGAAGCAGGTATCTGATCCCTCCATTCCAATATAAATGGATTCTGAGGTGGATTTAAAAATTTCTATCTATTCAAAAAAAACAAAGATAAATATTGGGAGAGGGTGTGGGAGAAATCCCTCCCACACCCGAAGTAATTCGCAAAGACCATTCCACAAAACATATATATGAGGCTCTTCGCAGAAACCATCCCATGAACCATAAAAATAATAACATTTATATAAGATAATATATGGATTAAATTTTATTTATGAAAAATATGAATCAGCTTATGACCCTGAGAACAAATAAAAAATGATTTGTGGATGGACCCTTTGTGGCCAACCCTTCATGGACGCTCCTTTGAGGATGCTCATTCATGGAAAATTACTCATTGAATACACATTTCCAGAAACCATTCATGGATGATTCTTTATGGTCTCCCCGCTATGGGAAATCCAATGTATCTATCTCCTATGCTTCCAACTCCCTTGCGGATTCTCCTTCATGAACTACCATATGCAGTGAGCTCTTATGCGGCCAGCCCTATACAGAAAACACTATGCACTCACTTTTCCAAACACGTGGGGGCTACGTGAACAAAAACCCATCTTGGGATTAGTGTTTGGATTTGGTCCCAGCCCTATAGGCTACTCCCCTCACCACCATCACTGACCCCCATGAAAAATAAAGATTAGCACCATGAACTTTTTAGGTCGGGTCAACAACATTTTCTATTGTGCCCTTATGCTTCCCTAACTTTCATACCTTAAATTCCATGATTCGATCTACTCTTCATGAAACTCCTAAAACCCATTCACCTTCCTCCTATTCCAGGTTAATCCATAACTATCTAGATAATCACATTCTGAATGTTTCTTACATGCTTAGATACACCCTTCTATATCTATCAAACTTTGTGTCCTGGAAGATTTTGGATCATCCTAACCCCCCCCCCCAACCATAAAAAATTTATGGTTTGTGTCTTAAGCATTGATTTTATTGACTATGAACAATATGCTTTGGTGGATAATCATAAGTTTCCCCAAAAAAGTCTTGTCAATTAGAGACAAATTCATCCTCATGAGAGGCTTTTCCCACCTCCGTACACCCCAATGGATTCCATGACCCATATCATTTCTTCTAATCCACAAATCCCAAGAATCATAGTTTACACATTCCAACCCTATCCTGTTCGAGATATGTCAGAACATCCCATCCTCATTATCCTACATTTAATCATGGTTTCTATAACAAGTGGTCAAAACTTTATGACCTTAAACTATGAGTTATCATCCTGACCACATGATTTCAAACTATATATAACTCATCCTAACCACAAGACATTAAAATATATGGTATTAGTCCCTACAACATGACATTAAACTATGATTTAATAGTCCCTACAACACAAAATTATGATGAAATGGATTAATTTAAGCTATATGACTTTAAATTGTTGTATACCCCATATGAAATTCAAAAGGGTACTCACCCTGAGGTAAGCCCATATCCTTTCTTGCAGGAGGTGGCTCTCTTGATCCTCTTTGCCTCAGTGTGGGAAGTATCTGGGTAGATCACCAAATGTGACTATCCTCAGTTTCAGTACAAGAGAGGAAACATGGACACTCAAATCCCCTCTCTCTCTACCTTTGGGATCTAACATCATCGATTAGTGTATGGAGAGGGTTGCAAAATCATATCTACTTGTTTTTCTTGTTTCTCACATAGAGAAATACTCTCATGGGATTAGGAATTAGTGGCGATCATGAAATCCACAAAACCCCAAACATCACAAGAGAATTATCCATATATGTAATCCCCAATTTCAATTAGAATGGTCCTCTTGGAAGGTGTAAGCCCTAATCAAATACCCTAAATGGGAATCACATATGTATAAGACCAAATAATTAATGAAATGGGTAGCTCTTATGTATAAACCCCAATCAGGATCCCTTAATGAAAATCCTCCAATGTATAAGACCCAACTCAAACCAAATTATGAGGAATTTTATTCCCAACTAACAAGGATACATATAAAACCTCCCTGAGTTCCATGCCTAACACCCAAATCACCCTAATGTTTCTTGGGACACATCCCTGGTAGGGTTACATTCACTCATGAGACCATATCTCTTCCGAGTATCTTGGGTTGTCTCTATGTAAGTCCCACACCATCTTTACGAGGAAACCTTTTACCTGGATGTCCTTGCCTCATTATGTTGAATGTCATGGTCAGGTCCTTATCAAACAACCTTAAAAGTTGATGTGTCCAGTAATGTGACACTAAACTATGCGGATTCAGATTCCTCTCACAAGGATACATAGGAAGCCCATCTAAGGGGTTCGATCCCAACATCAAAATTTCTCTCATCCTCCTAGATGATGACAAACTACATAGCACCATGCCATATGTATTAAAACCAAAATTGCCTTACTAAATTACCAAATACTCCTAGATCTATCCATAAATGGGTAAAAATGACGAATAATCTCATATAGATACAGATCCTTCCATCGATGGAGATCCTTGGATACATACAGATGATTCTAAACCCATGTGTAATCATGATAAACTACTATTATAAGGGTAACCTGCAGAAACATGCTTGGGAATGAACCAAGGATTCACAAAAATATGAACATAGATTAAATTTATAGGAGAGTCTTAGAATAGGTGATTTTTCCCCCAAAAATGGTTAAATGATCCCGAGTTCTCATCCTCTCGACCAATGTGAGTTCTTAAGTGTCATTGGCCAAATCATCTAATGAACATATTACTTTGTAAAGAATGTCCATGAATCATGGATGTGAGAGTCTTTTTGTGTTTGTGGCTCCACAAAAAACCCATTGGATAGAATTCATAGATTCTTTTCTCGGCATTAGTAATTGCACTCTATATAACTACATGTCATTGACCCACTCAAACATAAACCCGTATCCATCAAATATTGAATGGTAAACCTGTCGTAAATGTCTTAACTATGGAAACTTCTTCATAATATACAAAGGATATAATTCTCAGTCCCCATCGTACCATTATTATCATTGATCACAACATTTCCATCAGAAACAAAAATGGTAAACATGATGTGAATGAGATTGAACAACACAATCCTTGTAATCGATCATCGAGTGCAACATTTTTATCAAAAACACACAAATTTAGTTTACATCCTTTAGTTAATTATTAAAGACCCTTGGAATGGTCATTTAAGAATAAAAAACCTCTACCCTATGTAGAGAGATGATCAGAAGATATTTTGGAAATGTTTTCTTGAGATATATGGCTAAACATTGTGTAAATAAAAGAGATAAGATGTGCCCTTTTATTTGGGATGGAAATGACATACTTGGATTTACTAAAAAATTTAAAATTTAATTAAGTAATTATCAAGAAAAATGCATCAAAATGGACTTATATTCAAATGTAATGAGGCTATGTTAGAAATATCATCACCCAAATAATTTTATATAGCTATTTTATCAGTTTAACCTTATATTTTTGTTTAACCTTGTGGTTAAACAATTTTAATCTTAACTATGGTAATGAATTTTTTAATATTAAAGGGTTATAAGTTAACTTATTAGTGTAAAATTAGATCCTAAATTTCCAAGATGTGAAATTATCAACCATTTTTCATCCTACTTGTCCTCTCATAGTATTTTTATTATTTATAAATAATTTAATTAAATATTACATAACATAAAATATCATTAATTTCATTTTAGCATTATTCATTTAATTTAACTTTAAATACAATATAAAAGAAAACGAGTTTAAATATAAACATTTCACACCTTCCTAAAATGATATGTTTATATATATAATTTTTGGAGAGAAATAATTCACCCAAATTTTATTATTTTTAATATTTTTAATATCACATATTTTATATTTATATTAATTGAAAAAAAAATGTGTCATCATTGCTTAATAATTTAAGATAAATATTCAATAATGGAAAATAAATAAATTAAAATGATACAAATAATTAATTTATATTTCTAAAAATCCATTATATAAAAACTTGCCCCCTTTTTATTATTATGTAATAAATCTATAGACATCAAAGTCAATACAGTGACAATTTGTTTTTATTCTTTTCTTACATTAATATAAATATCATAATCCAAGAAAAAAGTTCCAAGTGTTTGTATATTTGAGACTTTTATTGATATGGACTAACCCCACTTATCTAGTAGGACAAATACAAGTGTTAAAGAAATTTTAAAGCCTTATGCCCATGTTTAAACCTTATTTTACCTGTTTTACCCTTTCTATGGAGATAAAAATTTACCAAGTTTACTATTCAAAATGACCAAAATTAAAAGGGACCAATTTAAAAAAAAATAATCTCCTGAAACCAAATATAGGATCCGTTTATTAATATTCAATTTCTATAAGTGGAAGAAATTCAATTCAAAATAAATGTACAAAACACAATGTAAATAGTTTTTTAAAAAGATACATTTTAAGCATAAAAATAGATTTATTCTTATCTCATCTGAAAAAACACATTAGATTAATGTTAAAACATTTGATAAAATATATAGCATATAAATTTTATTAAAATCATTCATCAATTGTGATTAATTTAATTTATTAATAAAAAACACATTTTATGCATAAAATGGTTTTTCATAAAAACATCTATTTTATCTTAAAATGATTTTTATCTTAATTTCCAATAAATTGATAATTATTGAATTCATTTTATACATGTTTAAACCATACATGTTTCATAATTTAGTTATCCTTATTCATACCGTACAATCCAATGATTAGGTGGTAATTCTAATATTAAATAATAATATTTGAATAGTATATCATAGTTCATTTAAATATGGTTTTTCCTATAAGGAAATATATCAATGGAATAAAATCTATTTATATAGAAATATATCATAAAATCTCAAGGTGTTACATTTTACCCCCCTTAAATTGAATATATCAATCAAAAAATTTCACTAGGATACAAACAAATAAGAATATATTTGGTTCATTAGATCCTCAAGTTCCCAAGTAGCTTCATTGAATTTTATGTTCATTCTAATAAATTTAACCTGGTGAATAGTCTTGATCTATGGAACATTATCTCTATGATAAAATATTTGAACAACTTTTTATTAATAGTAATGATAATATTATATTGGTAGGACCTCTAATTTTAGTACATGTGATGGATCAGGTATGTACTCCCTTGGTAGAGATATATGGAACACATCATAAACTTGAGAGAGGTTTAGTGGGAGTTCCCGGTAATAAGCCACCATCCCTACTCTATCAAGAATATCAAAGGGGATAATATAAATAGGTCCCAGATTTCCATTATTTCCAAATCTCATAACCTTCAACCGTATAAAAAATCAATGTAATTACTTCTCACCAACTTCAAATTCTTGATTTATTCAATGATTTTCATCATAACCTTTCTAACAAATTTTAGATACCTTGACATGATTTAGGAATGGATATGATTTTCATTATCATTTCCTCAAATTGATCAGGTCCAAATAGATTCCTTTCTCCAACTTTATCCCATCATGCTGGTGTTCTAAACTTATTTTCACAAAGGGATTCATATAGATCCATCTGAATACATGAGTGAAAGCTTGTGTTGTAATAAACTCAACTAAAATAAGGTATTGATCCCAACCACCTTTGCAATCCATGTAATAATACATCATCATATCATCCATGATTTGAATGGTTCTCTTAGACTGACTGTATGTCTAAGGATGATATGAATTACTAAAACTCAACTATATATCCATATCCTATTAATGGATTTTCTATAAATTCGAGGTTAACATCAAATACCAATTTGATACAATATAATGTGGAAATCCATGGAAACTTACCACTTATTTATTTTATATTCGAGAAATTTTATCAAAAAAATATTCTCTGTTAGAAATATTTTTCTAACTTTATAAGGCCATCGACTACAACACAAATAGAAATATGGCATTTAAATTTTTTGGGGATTCTAAAAAAAATATAGTGATGTATTCCAATTTTCATTCTAGTATGGGTAAATTTTTTAACAAACCATTAGTAACTATCTTTTAGCCGTAAATTTCTGACATACCATTCATTGAGATATATACTCTAAAATATCTCTCTACAGGTTTTCCCACCATAAATATTCCTTTAGTTCTCTATACATCTTCATACTTCCATAATGAATAGAGAATGATGAACTATGGAAACCATCCATAACCACCTTATTCAAAAAAAATCTATGGATGGAATACATACATAGGTTCTAAACCTTATCATTCCATCATAGTCAAGGCTGAACTCAAGAACATTTCTGACTTACTTCTACAGTTCCGCATGTTCCTGATATTCTTCTTTAATCCTCACATGAATAGATGGTTGAACACTCAATTAAGAAAAATAATACATCTCCCCTTCCTTCAAGATTCCTATGTCAATAGTTTTAAAATCTATAAATTTTGGATTTTTCTTAATCCTCAACACTGATAAGCTATAATTATCCTTTTAACTCAAATATTTGGCCACCTTGTTCAATTTCCCGGGGCGGTAATATATTGAGTATTCATGATATTTAATCAAATAAAACTGTCTTCTACGGTGTATATTCATCTCTTTTTGAGTGAATATATACTTTAAACTTTGATGATCATTATATATATTTTATATTTATCCATAAACATAATCCATACATATCTTTAATACAAAAATTGCATTGACTAGCCTCAAATCATGAGTTGGGTAATTTTTCTCATGAAAATTTTGTTAGAATGAGGTATAAGCAATCACTATATCATTCTACATGAAGATTTATCCCAATAATTTCATCAATTCATCACTATAAAACACAAAACCTTCTCTACTATAGGGTAATGTAAGAACATGTTCACTTACAAACATTCTCTTTAGTTACTTGAAATTTTATTCACATTCATTTGTTTGAAGTAACTTGGATCCCTTCCGAGTTAACATGGTGAGTGGATTAGATATCCACGAAAAATTATCTATAAATATTTTATAATATCCATCTAAACCAAGAAAACTATAGATCTCAGCCATATTAGATGGTTAGGGACAACGTTTAATAACTTTTATCTTTGATGGATCAAATGATATAACCATGATTAAGATTACATGATCCCATAAATAAATCCTTTTATATCTAGAATTCACACCTAAAGAATTTTTCATACAGATTCTTATTTCTTAAGGTATTAAATAAAATACTCAAGTGATATTCATGTTCTTACTTGACTTTAGAATACAGAAGATTTTCATCTATAAAGATGACCAAAACTAGATCATGGTAATCTATAATGATCCTATTCATTAAATCTATTAATATAGTAGGGTAATTAGTAAGACCAAATATTAACACTACAAATTCATAGTTTCAATACGTAGTATTTAATGTTTTATTATGTCTGTCCTCGTTTTTACCATCAATTAATGATATATAGAATGAACGTCAATATTTAAAAAGAATTGATCTCTACATAGTTGATTAAAAAAAGTAATCAATACAGGGTAGGGGATTCTTGTTCTTAATTCTAATCTTGTTATGTTCTTGATAATCAATACAGAGTCGCATTGATCCATCATTATTCATAACTAAATGAAAAATTAATCCCCATGGTGA
This sequence comes from Viscum album, assembly GCA_963277665.1. Lineage (NCBI taxonomy): Eukaryota > Viridiplantae > Streptophyta > Magnoliopsida > Santalales > Viscaceae > Viscum > Viscum album. Next base: position 436,281,596 of record OY728155.1, on the reverse strand, counting down.
CTCACTTTGATGAATTAATACCTTGTTAAGATTCTCCTATAGTTTCTTCTTCAATTTCTATAACTCAATTAGGTCCATTCAATAAGGAGTCTTTGAAATGGGTGTAACATAACGTATGAGTTTTATTGAAAACTCAACATCACGATTCAGTGGAATACTAGGAAACTCTTACAGAAATACATCACTAAAATCCCTCTTAATAATCATATCATTGATGTTGAGTATAAGAACCTGGACCTTATTTTCAGGTATGTTTTCATTTTCTGGTTGTTTCTGAAAAAAATTCGAAATTCTGGAGGTCGTGCAAGGGTGCACGGTTGGCGCACGGTGTGAACAAAGCAAGCGGTCAGCCCAAGAAACTGTGAAACACTTGACATTGGGCTCCGCACGGGCAGTGCATGGACTGTCATACCATGTAGGAAAGCCGTGCGAAATCCCTAGGTGAGACAGTGGCAACCGCATGGTTGGTACACGGTTTTCCAAACCGTGGGGGTAACTATGCGGCCACTTAAAGTTAGGGTTTTTAAGTCCCGGGCCACTCGGAATTTCTCATTTCTTCTCCAAACTCTCTCCCACTCGAGCCTCACTCAGGATTTTGGGTTATCAAAGGTTGAAGTTGCTCCCCCACTCGTTTTGGGGGATAATCGAAAGGGTTTCTCGGTGGATCGAAAGCGGTTATTCTTGAGTAAGTCCCTCCTCTTGGTTTCTCCTTGTTTTCCATATATCTTCTCTTCCCTCTCTATAGGTTTTCTAGATCTACATTCATTACATGTAGATCTTGTGTTGGGTTTTCCTTGGGTGTTGATTTTACAGCTTGTTGATGATAGGGAAAGAGATTTAGAGTGGTCTTCCGTGAAGCGGTTACCCAGATTTGTGGGCGTGGTTTATTGTGGATCGTTTTCACCAGAACCCTAAAGGTAGGTGGTTTGTGACTTTCCATTCAAGTATTTGAGTATTATGTAAAATTGTGACAATACCCTTGAATGGGGTATTGCGTGTTTACCATTTTATCCATTTTTTATACCTCGCTTGTATTCTTGAGTATAGGTCAATTGTTGTGAATAGGGTGAATTACTACGCTTTGGATGTGTTGCCCATGCATTGTTCTGTTAATGACCATTTGGTCCTGTTTAGCCTTTTGGTCATTTTTCATGTTTTCCCATTCCTAGAGATTGTAGGATGGAGAGTCGAATTTTGACATGATTGAAATTTTTTGGACTATTTAGCCAAGTATCTCTGAGGTTTACTTTCTCCATATTTCATTTTTATGCATTGACTTACCCAGGGTAGTGAGAACCTAGAGTAGTAAACTATAAGGGGATAGACCGAGTGAGCTTCCTCAGAGAGTCTTTGAGCATTATAGACTATAAAGGGATAGACCGAGTGAGCTTCCTCAAAGAGCCTTTGAATATCATAAACTCTATGAGGATAGACCGAGTGAGCTTCCTCAAAGATTCTTTGAGCATTATAGACTATTAGGGGATATACCGAGTGAGCTTCCTCAGAGAGTCTTTGTTTACTTTGAATTACCTTGAACCATACTAGACTATAGGAGGAATTGATCAAGTGAGATTCCTCAGAGATTCTTTGAATGACTTGGGCTATAAGGGGAATTGACTGGGTGATCTTATTTAGAGAGTCCTTGACCTTAGGGATATAAGGTGAATTGACCTTGTGTGCTTCCTTAGAGAGTCCTTGACTACCCTAGACTATAAGGGGAATTGATTGTGAGTGCTTCCTCAGAGTGACTTTTTGAATTCATATGACTGAACCAGAGGAGCTAGGCTGAGTGTACTGCCCAGAGGGTTGCTTGTACTTGTTAGGTAGGACCAGAGGGGATGGATGTGAGTACTTCCCAAAGGGTTACCTGTTTGTTCTTAGCTGGTCATTAGCTGTTTCTTGATATTAGAATTGTGGATTGTTTACTGTTCATCATGTTCCTATTTACTGATTTTTGTAATTTTACCTACCTTATATTCACTGACTGTTAGGTATAGATCTTCGGTTGGTTTCCTACTGGTATTTAGTCTCACACCCTATTTGGGCCATGATTTTGGGCCCAAACAGATTATATTATTTCAGGTATAGATAAGGTCAAGCACCCTTCAACTTTAGGTACTTGACTTGCTATGGAGATGGAGAGCATGAGACCCAGCCTAGGCTTATGATGATGAAATGTTGTTATCTTTTTATTTTGTAATTAGTTAAGTACTACTTGTATTCAACATTGTGACTTGATTGGATGTTTTCCTATACATATGTATCATGCATCATTTATTATGCATTTCTCTAGTTGTTTCTTATCTCAGTATTCCATTGTTTACTTTTGTTGGATATTTACTACTTCTGCTATTGCATATTTGATTTAATTCTGATGTGTACTCATCCAATGAGGGAATATTTTCCCCATGATCACACACATGGCCCTCGCTGCTAGTCAGTAGCCTCTGGTGTTCGGTGAAATGCACTTGAGGTCATGTGACCAACCGGGTATGGGGCACCTCTGGGTGGATTCCGAATCTGGGACGTTACAAAGTGGTATTAGAGGATTCTTTCTTCTTGACTTACTGTTTGGAGCCTATATGAAGAGATAGGATGGAATAGGTTATTAGTAATAAGTTTTTCCTAGGAGTATCTAACTCTTCTATAGGGAAAAGCTAATTTACCTCGACTATTGCAAGTTTTCAGGTTTTACAATTTTACAGTTTATTTGATTTCACCATTGGTTGATTCACATTCCTTGTGCTTTTACTGTTGATATTATAGAGGTTCTATTTTTGTTGCAACCCTATGAGATGAGGGTATTCCATCTCTTGCATCATATAGGAACTTGCTAGAAATCACATTTCATGCATTTTTTCCAAGCCAATTAGGGTGCATTAGCAATTGCATGTTGTTGTGATAGATGTTGTGTAGAATATGAATGATGTTTTGATAAATGACTAGATACAAATACATGTTGTTTGATAGGGTATTGTTTGTGTGAGTTTTTATTTGAATGAACACCAAAATTTGGTTCTTGAGGTGTTATGGTCCCTCATTGACCGGAATTTGGTAGATCATTGACTTCTTCACTTTGTTATAACATTTATAAGATGCCAATATTTGATTCCCAGGGATTATGGGCCCTCACGGATCGGAATTTGGAACTTAATGTTTTTTTCAGTGTTTTATAGGTTCCGGAGTAGTTTTTGAGGCTTACTGTCCAGAAAAACCAATACTACACACTGTGTCACTGACTTTGTGGGCAGAGACACGGGGTTGTGAAAATCTTGGTAGAAAATGCCATGTACTAAATGTACACTCCGTGTGTAGGGACATTGTCTCCGGCTGTGTAAGTAACAACATGGTCCGGTGAAGCTTGTTGAAGTACACACCATGTCCACCTTGAACACACTGTGTAGTTTTGTCTTAAGAGAGCCATGGGGCTAGACCGTGTAGAAGGACTTGGACAGGAAAAAGGATTCAAGTACACGTCGTGTGATCGGAAAACACACCATGTATCTGGGGTGTTACATGACCAATTTAGGCAGGAGTACACGCCCATGTGAATGACCTAAGGGAACATGTTGTGTAGGAAAAGTACACGCCATGTAGTCATGTTTTGCAAAACTTGAATGCTTCCTTTATTTTGTTCCCTTCTTGTCCTTCCAGTTTCAGTTTTTCATAATCTTGAATCTAAGGTGTGTGTTTGACCTTGCAGAGTCATGCCATAGAGACGTCCTCCAGTTGATCTCCAGTTGCTGGGAAGTGATCAGACGCCTGATATGGATAATCAGGCACTTCCTGTAGATCCTCCTGTTGTGTTGGTCTTGGAACCAGCGGTTATACTAGTTGCAGGCGCCGATGATCAATTAAAGGTGGGTTTTCTAAGGAAGATGCAGACCTCCCAAGGATTGAAGCCTCCTGCCCTGTCAATGGTTGATTTGACGTGGTTTTTCCAGCAACAGCATCCTCCCACCTTCTCAGGGGATGGAGGACCTTAGGCTATAGAGTCGTGGCTCAAAGCCATGCTGACGATCTTCAAGAATCTCGAGGTACCACCAGAGAGGAGGGTTAAGCTCGCAACCTACATGCTTTTAGACTCCTCCAAGAGGTGGTGGGATGTCATCTCTCAAGTAGTACGCCACCAGAATATGGATTGGGATGATTTTCAGCGTATTTTCTATGATTAATTCTACCCGGAGACCTTGAGGGTCGACTGAGCCCGGGAGTTCATGAGCTTAGAGAATGGTACTCTAACTGTGATGGAGTATTCCTCTCGTTTCATGGAGCTTCATAATTTCATGTCTATCCTAGCAGGTGATGATTTTTTCCTGTCTAGGAAGTTTTAGGATGGTATCAGGCAGGAGATCCGTTCCCAGGTTAACATCTTTAGGTTGACTTCAATATCCTCTAACGTCAACCAGGTGATGATCACAGAGCACAATCTGAGGGATTCTGGAGTAGTGAGCCAGGGTGGTTTGACATCCAGAGTTATTATTCCTCTTGATGATAGCAGGAATTGTTGTAGGGAACTTTCTCTAGGAGATTAGAGTAGGCAGGATGCACCTTCTGGTAGCCATGTGGTGTGCTACTAGTGCATGAGGAGTGGGCATACGAGGCCACGTTACCCGAGAGACCCAATGGAGTGCTAATCTTGCAGCAGGATGGGCCATCTCCAGTATTTCTATTATTTTTTACCTCCAGTAACCAGAGACAGGGGTTCGTCTATGACTCCTCATATAGGAGCAGCCCCACCAGTTTCTCAACAGTCTAGAAACATGAGTTCTTCCGGCCATTCAGGCTGAGGTGGAGGTCGCGGCCGTAGCGGCCAGTCGCCAAGCTATCAGCGACAGTAGGGCTTATCAGCTCAGAGTGGTCAGGAAGGGACACAGGGTCGTGAAGCAGTCTAGACTTTTGCGATGGAGTAGACCCATTAGGAGAAAGATCCTAGACCTTCCACTATTCAAGGTACGATCATAGGAACCTCGGTTTTGTCTTCTGCTCTTTTCGACATAGGGGATTCCCATAGCTTTATCGATGTTGCTATTGTGGAAAGCCTTGGTCTCTACATCTTCTCTTCTAATAATATCGTGACAGTAGACACATCGTTGGGGACAAGAGTGGTTATTGTACGTCAGTGCAGAGAGTGCCCTCTTTAGGTTGCGGGGTGACACTTCTTATGGGACCTCTATGTCCTAGAGATGACGAGCTATGATGACATTCTCGGAATGGACTAGTTAGTTCCCTTCTAGGCTATCGTTGATTTCTATTGATGAAGGGTGAGTTTTATATCACCAGAGGGTGGTTCATTTCTTCATTGGGGTGAGTGGGATGTCGAGGCGAGTCGAGCAGGACCCAAGCATCATGGGCTAGGAAAAGTTACAACCCAGATTGCCAGTCTATATCTGGATGACTAGGGGACTTCATAGTTAGACTTTTCTCTAGTAGTGAATTGTTTCAGGGACATATTTCTAGATGACTTCTCAAGTTTTCCTCCAGAGCATAAGGTAGAATTTTCTATTGAGATCGTGCCAAGAGTGGCACTGATGTTCATTAATCCTTATAGGATAGATACACCTGAGTTGTCAGAGCTCAAGAAGCAGTTGGAGGAGTTACAGGCCAAGGGTTTCATCTGACTTAGTACTTCTCCATGGGGTTCACCTATCCTATTTTCGAAGAAGGTAGACGACACTCTCAGGCTTTTTGTGGATTATCGGAAGCTAAACCTATTGACGATCAAGAAATAATATCCCTTACTAAGGATTGATGATCTCTTTGATCAGCTTTGATGAGCCTGGGTGTTCTCGAAGATTGACTTGAGGTTCAGTTACCATCATTTGCACGTTATATAATCTGATATACCTCTCATAGATTTTAGGAGCATGTATGGTCTATATGATTATACGGTTATGCCGTTCGATCTCACGAATGCGCCTGTAGTTTTCATGGAACTGATGAACTGAGTGTTCCATCCATACTTGGATTCCTTTGTGGTGGTTTTCATGGATGACATCTTGGTGTACTCTCACACTATACACGACCATGATACCCATATTGATATTGTTCTAAGTACACTGATATAGAATCAGTTATATGATAAGCTCTCGAAATACCACATTTGGATGGATCGGATTCACTTCTTGGGTCATGTTATCTCAGAGACAGAAGTATTAGTAGACCCATAGAAAGTGAGGGCAGTAGTTACCTGGGAGAAGCCTAAGAATGTTGTTGAGGTACAGAGTTTCCTAGGGTTGGCTGGATACTACAGATGCTTCATACAGAACTTTTCACACTTATCACCACCGCAGACCGGTCTGACTAAGAAGGGTGTGAAGTTCTTGTGATCAGATTCTTGTGAGTCAGCCTTTCAAGAGTTGAAGGGGAGGTTGACATCAACACTGATACTAGTCTTTCCAGAGTCGAGAAAGAACTTTACTATTTACTGTGATGCTTCAAGTATCGGGCTGGGAGCTGTGCTGATGCAGGAAGATGGAGTCATTGCATACGGGTCTCGGCAGTTGATGCCATATGAGAGGAATTACCCAATGCACGATGTTGAGTTAGCAGCTGTTGTTCATGCATTACGCTGTTGGAGACATTATCTTCTGGGAGAGAATTTTGTGGTTTTCAATGACCACAAAAGTCTCAAATACATCTTCACTCAGCGTGATCTAAATCTGAGACAGCGCAGGTGGGTTGAGTATCTTCAGTCCTTTGACGTTGATCTTGCCTATTCACCTGGGAAAGACAAAGCAGTGGCTGACGTGTTGAGCCGAAGAACATAGATATAGGTAGTTCAGGAGACCAGCAGTGAGTAGCATCTTATGTCTATGTTCTATGAGATTCATTTGGAGGTGCACGACAGACAGGGGCATACTTTTCTATCTTCCGTAGTTGTTACCTCTACTCTTCTCGATCGGGTACGGATGAGGCAGCTATCATAATCAAAAGGCCTAGTCCTATAGGAGCGTGTGTTAGGAAAGGGCCCTCTTCCTGGATGGACAATAGGTGAGGATGAGATCTTTCATTTCCAGGAACGCGTATGGGTACCAGCTGACATATGCGAGGAGCTGATGCGGGATTTTCATTCCACATTTTGGGAAATTCATCCTAGCGTCACCATGATCTATTATGATCTACAATGCCAGTATTGGTGGCCAGGTATGAAGAGAGTTGTTTCTAGTTTCTTCATGAGGTTTTCCACTTGTTAGTAGGTGAAAGCATAGCATTAGCAACCAGAAGGTCTTTTGTAGCAGTTACTCATTTTGGAATGAAAGTGGAACGATGTCACGATGGACTTCATGACCGGTTTGTCGAGGTCACCTCTAGGAGTAATGATGTTTGGGTTGTCATCGACAGGCTTATGAAGGTTTCTCACTTTTTACCGATCAAGGAGACCTTTAGTGTTGATGATCTGGGATAGTTTTACATTCGAAAGATTGTATTTCTATATCGAGTTCCACACTCCATAGTTTTAGATAGGGATGCACATTTTACTTCTCGGGTCTAGCAGGGGCTTCAGAAGGATTTGGGTACACAGGTACTTTTGAGTACAACATACCATCCCTAGATAGATGCTCAGTTCGAGCATACAATTCAGGTGCTTGAGGATATTCTCTGAGCTTGCATTCTGGATTTTGTAGGTTCTGGGGAGAGACGTATACCTCTAGTGGAGTTCTCCTACAATAATAGTTTTCAAGAAACTATTCATATGGCACCTTATGAGGCATTGTATGGTAGGCCATGCCGATCACCCTTCTGTTGGCTAGAGGTAAGAGAGGTAGCTATTATAGGACCTCATCTTGTCTAGGAGACCATAGAACATATGGAGTTGATTCGGAATATGATTTCTACTATGCAGTCTCAGCAGAAGTCTTATGCTGATCAGCAGAGATGACCTCTAGAGTTGGAGGTCGGATATCAGGTTTTTCTATTTGTCGCACTGAGTTTGGGGAACAGAAGGATCAGGAGACATGGTATGCTTTCGTTGAGGTACGTCAGGCCGTTTGAGGTGTTGGAGAGAGTTGTGCGGGTTGCCTATCAGTTGCAGTTACCACGGAGGTACCAGGCTATGTATGACGTCTTCTACATTTCATAGCTTCAACGTTACTTTTCAGACCCGTCTCATGTCCTGAAACCTACGGAGGTTGAGTTAGAGGTGCATGCCTCGTTCGAGGAGCATCCTATCCGGATTGTCGATGGTAGTACAAAAGTTCACCGTGGTCGGTCTGTTCCTCTGGTATGACTGTTATGGCCACATGGTCAAGTACAAGACGAGACTTGGGAGAGGGAGGTTGATGTACTAGCACAGTGGCCAGAATTGTTTGGGGTTTCTTCTTCTGTACTGCCTTGTTAGGGAAATTCAAAGAAAAATTTCATTAAGGGGAGAATTATTTAAGAACCTAGACATTCTTTTTAGGTATGTTTTCCATTTCCGGTCATCTCTATGAAAAAGAGGAAATTCTATAGGTCGTTCAGGGGCGCACGGTTGGCACACAGTCTGAACAAACCATGAGGCCAACCCAGGAAACTCTGTAACCCTTGATAGTGGACTCCGTATAGGTAACGCACGGTCTGTCAAACCGTGCGGGCAAGCTATGCAAAATATCTGGGTGAGACAGTGGAAACTGCACGGTTGGCGCAAGGTTTTCCAAACCATGCGGGGTAACCATGCGGCCACTTAAAGTTAGGGTTTTTAAGTCCTGAGCCTCTCGGGATTTCTCATTTCTTCTCCAAACTCTGTCCCAATCAAGCCTCACTTAGTATTTTGGGTTCTCAAAGTTTTAAGGTTCTCCCCCACTCATTTTGGAGGCAAATTGAAGGGTTTTATTGGTGTATCGAAGGCGGTTCTTCTCGAGTAAGTCCCTCCTCTAGGTTTCTCCTTGTTTTCCCTAGATCTTCTCTTCCCTCTCTCTAGGTTTTCTAGATCTACATCAGCTGCATGTAGATATAGTGTTGGGATTGCCTTGGGTGTTGATTTTACGACTTATGGATGATAGGGAAGGAGATTTAGAGCAGTCTTTCGTGAAGCGGTTACCCGGATTTGTGGGTGTGGTTGATTGTGGATCATTTTCATCAGAACCCTTAAGGTAGGTGGTTTGTGCCTTTCCATTGAAGTATTTGAGTATTATGTGCAATTGTTTCAATACCCTTGAATGAGGTATTGCGCATTTACCATTTTGGCCCTATTTTTTATGCCTTTCTTGTATGCTTGAGTATATGTCAATTGTTGTGAATAGGGTGAATTACTATGCTTTGGATGTGTTTCCCATGAATTATTCTATTTACGACCGTTTAGTCGTTTTTAGCCTTTTGTCCATTTTTCCTATTTTCCCATGCCTACAGATTGTAGGATGGAGTTTTGAATTCTGACATGCTTGAGATGTTATGGAATGTTTATCCAAGTATCTCTATGGTTTAATTTGGCCGTATTGCATTGTTATGTGTAGACTTACCCAGGGTTGTGAAAACCTGGGGTAGTATACTATAAGGGGATAGACCAAGTGATCTTCCTCAGATAGTCTTTGAGCATTATAAACTATAAGGGGATAGACCGAGTGAGCTTCCTCAGAGAGTATTTCAACATCAAAGACTATATGGGGATAGACTGAGTGGGCTTCCTCAGAGAGACTTTTTTTACTTTGAATTGCCTTAAACCATCCTAGACTATAGGAGGAATTGACAGAGTGAGCTTCTCAGAGAGTCTTTGAATGACTTTGGCTATAAGTGTAATTGACTTGGTGAGCTTCCTCAGATAGTCCTTGACCTTGGGGATATAAGGGGAATTGACCTTGTGTGCTTCCTCAGAGAGTCCTTGACTAACCTAGACTATAAGGGGAATTGAATGTGAGAGCTTCCTCCGAGAGTCTTTATGAATTCGTATGACTGAACTAGAGGGGCTAGGATGAGTGTACTACCCATAGGGTTGCTTGTACTTGTTAGGTAGGACAAGAGGGGATGGTTGTGAGTACTTCCCAGAGGGTTACCTATTTGTGCTTAGCTGCTCTTTAGCTGTTGCATGATATTTGAACTATTGATTTTTTACTGTTCAGCATGTTCCTATTTACTACTTTATGTACTTTTACCTGCCATATATTCATTGACTTTTAGGTATAGATCTTCGGGCGGTTTCTTACTGGGATTTAGTCTCACAGCCTATTTGGTCCATGCTTTTGGGCCCAAACATATTATATTATTGCATGTATAGATAAGGGCAAGCGTCCTCCCACTTTAGGCATTTGACTTGTTATAGAGATGGAGATCATGAGACCAAGACTATGCTTGTGATGCTGAGGAGCTATTATGCTTTTCTTTTGTACTTGGTTCAATATAGTTTGTATTCAGCATTGTGACTTGTTTGGATGTTTTCCTAGATATATGTATCATGCATCATTTATTATGCCTTGCTCTAGTTTTTTATTATCTCAGTATTCCAATGTTTACTGTTGTTGGACATTTCCTGCTTCCGCTATTGCATTTTTTTTTACTTCCACTGTGTACTCTGCCAATGAGGGCATAGTTTCCCCTCTATCACACCAATGGCCCTTGCTGCTAGTCGGCAACCTCTGGCATTCAGGGAAATGCACTTGGGGCCATGTGACCAATATGGTACGGGGCGCCTCTGGTAGGATTCTGAATCTAGGACGGTACATTGAGTTACCCTCCAACCATCTAAGATAAAAACACCTTCTGAATAGGAATCAATACCCATCTAATGTATGTTATTTACATCTTAATATCACATTTATCATTGTACGGACAATAGATTAATGGTTGGTTTGTAATATCAAATGTGACTTACACTCCTTGGAAATTGATGTGGGATTTATATAAATAAATCCAATATAGGTCTAATATAACATCGAATTCAACTATAGAGAAAATAATAATATTTCCATGAAACATACTCCCACAAAAAGTTACTTGAGAAGAATTATATACATTCAATGTGATCATCATACCATTAGAAGTTTTCACTACTAATTAAAAATATAAACATTGACTTTGTATTGTGATAACCATATAAAATTATTTAGATATAAAATCATGGAAATATATAGAATAATTAAGGCATTAGCTGTTCTAGATCGGATGGTAAGTATATCTTTTAGCACATTGTTATAAATAGTGATTAAATGATATTTCCATTTTTCTCTGGGATTAATACATTCTTGATGTTGATCTTTATCATTAACCTTCAAGTTTTATCACTTGTTATCTTTAGTTTCATACTCTTTTCATTTGAAACAATGGAATGTGGGTGGTGCATTATGTATTTATTTTCATCCATCATTGGTTAACTTGTACTTCTCATTACTTTGGAATTTTATTTCCCAATGACCTTATTTACGATATTTAAAACATTTAATAGTACCCTTAACATAATTTCCACCATTTTTTCATTCCACACTAAAAATATAAAAAAATAATCTTTTTATCTCCATTTTTTTTTGAATTTTCATTTATTTCAATCATTATTTTCATATCAAAACCATGAGATTGATGGAAAACTCAAATATATATATTTATACCTTGGTAGAACATCAAAAAATTTATTCATATCTAATAAAGTCCCTTATGGTTAATTCCATTTAGATGCATTGTTTTAACTCATAAAATAATTGATCAATCTTAATTTATACTTCAATGACAATATCATAAGCATACCTCACAAGTCTTGTAAAATATGACTCATAGGTAACAATGGATTCATCATCCTTCTATCTTATCTCAAGGAACCCCCTTTCCATTTTCCTATGAAGAATAGAAGGAAAGTACTTGATGAAACATACCCTTACAAACTCATTCCACTCCATAGAGTCAATTTCATTCCATTGCCACATATTTTTTATGATATTCCACCATCGATTTGATTCTCCTTCTAAAGGAAAAATGACCAAAATGATTTTTTTAAGATTGGTACACTAATGAATATAAAATATCATTTCAATGGTATTGATCTGTTTCTTAAAAACAAATTGACCAGTAGATCTAGAAAAATACTGTGAATCTTGCCTCATGAAGTACTCAATAGAATAGTGTTCCCTATTTTTCTCGTTTGGAAAATCAGCATGATTCATTGGATTTGGGAAATTTGTGTAAACCTATAAATGAGATTTCTTTTATTCCACCTCCTATAAAATTTGGTTGTTTAGGAGGAAAATCATTAATTTTTCTATCATGTGTAGCATTAACACAGATTATTCGGGTTCCATTCCTTGACTAAACTAAAAATTATACAACAATAAACAATAATCATAGTGGGAAATAAAAAACCATGAAAATTAATTTGTAGGATATCTAAATCAGGTCATATTATTCTATGAAACCGTAGTTTTAACCTAGGCCATTCATGATCATCATATATTAAAATCCTTCATGATAGTTCATAAAGAAAATGTGAATTAATCAAAACATTTACCCCATGAGTGTCAAACAAGGTGTGTAGCAGGGGCACACTCATTGTGTACTCAAATAATTACCAATATATACTCGACAAACTCTTTTTGAGGTTATTAAACCAATATGAATTTATTAAAATACCACATACTCTTTTAGTTTCTAGAAAAGGATTATTTTCTAGGAAAATCATACTTATTTTTTACCATAACTTAGGATGTTCTTTTACAAATTGGATTATCGTAATGGTTCTCACTAAAGCTTTCTCATCTAATTTTACAAAGTAAATTAGACCTTGATCTGATACCAACTATAGTGACCGATTGTTTTTATACATAAATAATACATCTTATTAGATAAATATTCATTAAATACCATTAATATATACACAAAAATCGTATTGTTCTAGTGCCTTTAAAAATGTGGATACATAAAGAACTGGTAAAACTAGTTCTAATTCATCTCCCACTTAGTTATTCATAACATTCACCCTTATAATATATATCATACTTAAAATATGTATTCATATCCTGTGGAAGGGAAACATAAAAAGGGTGATCTCAGATGATCGGTAAGGGTAAATAAAGGATATATAAATGAAAACATACACATAATATGATCATAAGGGTAATTGAACATGATATTAACATTAAAAAACCATACCTAGTATATCATAGATAATAATATTGATTCATGGAATGAATCTTGGTATTTTATAAGATATTAATAATAAATTAATCAAATAACATGATCCATGGGATCTTAATCTTGGTATAAAATGTGATTTTTTGGTATAAACATAAGTATAGATAATATTTTTATAATTATAAAAGGATATCTTACAATACTATCATATTGGTTTGAGTTCTATATCTATTCCATTATATTAGTCAAGGTTCAATAAAAATACTATTATAGTGTACAAGGTCCCTTACTAAATAGGGTTAACTCCTCATTCGAGACATGATTATCTCAAGAGATATTCATCTTTACCCAATGCATTGGAGGGATAAATAATTCTTCCCCCCATAACATAATCATAATCTATTAATATGATTGAAACATGTTCATAAAACATTTATTATATCATAAACCAAGAAAATTAAAAGACATTACTATAATTAAAGGATTTTATCTTAGATAAAAATTCCTTTATAAGATCACATGGAATATTTCTTTAGGAAAATACCATTTTAATATTTTAATCACTTCTTTCATATCTAAAAATTTCCAAAATATTATCGAACATTTTTCCTTTAAAAAATACCATGGAAAATTTTAAATCATTATTCAAAACATGTAATAATCATGATGGAAGGAAATTCCATTCATTTAATATATGTTAGAATAAAGATTCTTTTATTATTTTCAGTAAAAAATAAAATGTTCCTAATTTGGAAAATGTCAAGAACATATATTTTAAAAAATTAAAAAATTAAAAAATCTTTGAAAAATAATTTTAACAGTCATTAGATAATAGTAAAAGTACTATTGAAAACATTTTTAAAAAACATGGACATGGATGAAAAAAATAGATTGAAGATTCATAGAAAGTTTTATTTGCTTTAAAAAATATTTCAATATATTGAGTACTAAAAAATAAGAAAATGAAAAGAAACATGTAATATATTAAACTAACCATATAATAATAAATATCATTAGAATTATTTAGTGGTAGATCATGAAATTTCATTATAGGGAGCTTAATCATAAATAATTCGGGTAAACAATGATATTGTAACATAAAACACTTACCTCAAGTTTAAATTATTTCAAAGAAACTCTAACCTCTTGTATAATAATTTTTTTTCATTCTATAATGATTCATTTAAATAATTATAATATCATATATGATTCACTTATAATATTTCAACACCCATTTATTAATAATTCTTTATTAAAATCATCATTTTTTGGGTGTTATCTATTTAGTTTTCCATGAGACTTTTTATTTGGTAGTCCAAGTCCTTATACATTGATCATGGTTAAATATTATACATAATGGTATTTATGATATAAATATGATACATATTCATTATATAAATATTTAAAATAATGTATAAAGTTATATATAGAAAAATTAATTACACCATTCATGGAGACAGTAGGTCGCACATACGCATGAATATTGTATTCACATTTCGATAGATAGAATGAAAAGAAGTGTAATTAAAAATTAATCTTAAATAATAATAATTATATCATATATATTTATTAAATCCATACTTATAACATCCATGTAAATACTAAATAAAAGACTAATCACATCACTTTGGGGAGGTGGTAGTCTATAGGTATGCACAAGCGACATTATCATTTTCCAACAGATTAGAAGGTAAAAGTGTTGGTATGATATTATAATTAAAGAATTATAATAATTTAATACTTATAATTTATAAAAATTAAACACATTATAATACTCATCCATGAAATATGGTGATGAAAAATGGATTGTATCGTTATGAGGAGGTGGCAGTCTCCATGTACGCATAAGCGATACTTTCAATTCACATTTGATGGAAAATAGAGTGGTTGATGGTTTTTTCCTGATCATTGTGATATGTAAATATATTTAGGATAATAATTTTATTCTTTTAAGACAAATACCATGAACTTAGAGGAGGTATTAGTGGAAATAATTTTAAATAGGTTAGGTAATATGGTTGCCTCTTCTTCAAAAGATCGCCTTTAGATCCATTATTTGGACCCTTGGAATGGTCTTTTAAGAAGACCAGAACCCCTAATTTGAATCTGTGGAAGTTTTTAAGTGATTTATTTATGGTTTGGTTGAACTAGATGGCTCAAAGTGGTGTAAATAAAATTGGATAGGGGGTATCCTTCTATAAGGAAGGGAAAAGACTAGGAATTACAAAAAATATTAAAATATAATTAATTAGTTGTCATGAAAAATACTTCAAAATGGACATATATTATAATAAAAATAGGATAATATTGAAATATCACCATCCAATTAAATTTATAAGGGTTTTAGTATCACTTTACACTTTATTTTTGTTTTATTCCCTTGGTTAACGGATTTTAATCTTAACAGTAGTAATGACTTTTTTAATATTAAAACGTTATAAATTTAGTCATAAGAAAACAATTATCTCATAAACGGATAAGGGATGAAATTATTTATAATTTATCATACTATTTGTTATATTTTTATATTTTTATGAATTTTAAAAAAATTAATAAATTATTATTTAACATAAAATATCATTAATGTAATTTTTAACACAATTCATTTAATTTGAATTTAAAGACAATATGATCGTAAAGGATTTCTAACATAAACCATTTAAAAAATTATAATATGTTATATTTATCTACAAAATTATTGAAATTAAATAATTCACTCAAATTTTATTAAATTTTAAATTTTATAATCATTCAATTTATTTTTCTATCCATTGAATAAATATTGTGTCAGCGTTGCATAAGAATTTACGGTAATAAATTAATCATTGAATGTTAAAAATAAATTAATATTATAAAAAATTATTTATATTTAAGATAAATATTTATAACCTAACTTATCCTCTATTTATTTATATAAAAATAATTCTATCGATATTAAAGTCAATAGAGTGACAATTTGTATTTATTCTTTTCTTAAATTAATATAAAGGTCATAATTAGAGAAAAACTACACCAAGTAGCCATATATTAGTTAATTTGATGGAAATTGATGAACTCCCCACAACCAATATGATAAAGTCAAGTTATTTAGAAATTATAAAGCCTAATTTGAATGTTTTAACCCTTTTTTACCTATTTTACCCTTACAGAGGTGACAAATATTTACCAAGGTTTCTATTCATAATGAAAAAAAGGAACAATTTACCAAATATTAAAATCATAATTCCAAATATGGGATCCATTTTTAATGATTAAATTTCTATAATTGGTATAGATTAATTGTAAAATAAGTGCACAAAAACACAATAAAATATTTTTTTTGAAAAAAATATTTTTAAGCATAAAAATGGATTTATTTTGATCCCATGGATAAAAGAATTTGATGAATTTTACACAATATGATTGAATATATAATTTATAAATTTAATTTAAATCATTCATACATATTAATTTATTTATTTTAAAAAGATAAAAACACATTGTGTGCATTAAAGCATTTTTTCAGAAAAACACTTGTTTCATTTTCAATTTTTTATTATCTTCATTTATAATAAATTGATAACCAATGAATTAAATTTATAATTGTTTAAACCATAAATGTTTCAAAATTTATATAGTAATATTCAAACCCACCAATCCAATGATGCAGTTGTAACAGTGACATTAAATAATAATATTTCAATAGTATATGATAGTTCATTTCAATTTGGAGTCGCATGTAATGAAAGATATCAATGAAATCATATTTATTTATATATAATTGTATCATAAAATCTTGGGGTGTTATATCTTTTAATATTTGTTGATAAAAATATTATGATAAACAAATGATATCCCCTGAGACTATCAAACCAAGTGCATAGAAAGTCCTCTTTTCATGCCTAGGTGATGATCGAGTTAATACTCAATGTTTCCTTTTGGGGTAATTACCCCTTGGAATAACTATTCCAAAACCACAACCACTTTTAGTATCTAGATAGTTATTTAATTTCTTAGAAACATCTCACTTTATTATTCACAAAATTTTCATATAGTTTTCCTATATTTAAACATATCCATAAGGTTTGTACTAATGTTTTTCCAGTCCAAATGTCCATAAATAACTAAACCTCCCATCGATACCAATTATAGAAACCTTCCTTTTATTACAAATTAACCATAATTCCCTAAAAATATATTACAGTCATTAATTGGAAGGACATTTTTTAGGTTTAGTGTCTTGGAAACTATGTATATAGTACAAGACATACATGGTACATAAAAGAAAACATAAACAAATTTCCAAATCTCTTGAAAGGCTTATTTACTATCCCATCCTAGATCATCTCATTGAGTATGATTTTTTGGGGAAATTTATCAAATGAAATGGGTGAGAATAATTCCCAGTATGGGATAAAAAATTTAATATAACATCATAGGTGAAACATAGTTCGTCATATAAGAACATGTATATAAGAAGTTGAGGCCTACAGTAAGTACATAAAGATAATAACATGAGGCATAACTTTGAAATGTGGTTATAACATAAACATGATACATTCATAAATTTATCACTAAATGTTATTAATAAAGTGTTGTAGAAAAATATTCCATTGCTTTTGACAATGATATCATAAAAACTTACCAAGTTAAGGGGTTAAGGTATCATGAAGAAGTCATATCTTGAGGTTACTTCTTTAACCAATGCATTAGAGTGTTATCAAGGAGCACCCTTCATATGTAAAATATTATGTGTGCCACATCATTCAAGAACCATAATTACTTATCATTTATAACCCATTAGTTGGGAATTTTTGTTTCATAAATGGATTTCCCCAATCAATAGTTAAATTTTAGATCTTAATTAATAACCATGAATAAAACGAGGGTTGGGTATTCATGACATGGAAATATATAATTTAAAATCAATAGTTGATTTCAGAATCATAATAGGTATAAAAATGGACCATGAAATGGTTTTAATGACATTTAAATGATTTATCTCATTAATAGTAAAAAATATTCAAAACAATGGGGGTGTTTATAAACACTTTGCAATATAATAAATTGAAAATCAAAAGGCTTACACAAAAGAATCACTTTAATTGAAAAAGTGGTGGAAGAGAACCCTTACCTTGAGAGGATGATTCTTAGTGATATATTGAGATGATTTAGAGGCCTAGAAAAAACTTATAATTGATTAAAATAGGTACAAATAGAGTAAATTCATACGAAATAGGTTTTGAATGAGGTTAAATGGGAGAAAGGGTGGTTATTTATACTTGTGGACTGGTGGTTTTAAGGGTTAAAATATTGGTTATTTTGTAATATAACACAACTGTTTATGAGGGAAATAAATTATAACTAATTTATTATATTATTAGAGAGTGTTTTATATTTGGTTGAAATTCAAATCTTTCCCAATTCTAAATTAACCTTATAACCAACCCATTAATGCACAAAATCCAAAAATATTTTTTATCTCAAAAAATCCAATTTTTTGTTCCCAAATGTGAAGTATAAATTTATGTATTAAAAATAATATTTTTATATTAATTTTATTACTTATTAAATGAAATTTTGGTTGAAATTTTTTTCATGAGTTTTTAATCCTGCACATATCATTATGATTTCATAAAATCGCGATACCCGTAAAATGGAAATTTTTACTTTTTCATGAAAAAATAAACTCTGTCAAAAAATAATAAAAATCACCCTTATATAATTATGGTATGATAATTTCAAAAATTATATTTATATTTTAAAAATAAATATCTAAATTTTATAATTTTACATTTTAAATAAAAAACCTTATTTATTGAAAATTAAAATTTTTTATTTCATAGAAAATTATCTCACCATTATAAAAATTATATAGGAGATCATTAATTTAAATTATCATTTTAAAATAATTTTATACGATTATTTAATGAAAATAGATTTAATTTAAAATATATAAATTTATCAAAAAAATATATTAATTTAAATTAAACATGTTAATTGTTTCTAAAAAACGCTCATAAAAAATATCAATTGTCACTTTATTGAATAAACAAAAATAATGACCAATTGTCTTGTAGATGAATTATCATAATTAACACTAGTTGTATTGGATAATTTTTATAATTCCAATGTCCATATTTCAAAATAAATACATCATCATTCTCACTTCATCATTCACTACATTTCTTTCAAATTTTCTTACACATACTTTGATAATGTATAGTATTTTCCGAATGTTTCTCTTTATTTCTATAATAATTAGGTCAAGAGTGATATTTATAGGGGAAATAAATCCTCTTGAGTTTATTTTCATGAATTTTAGATTCTTATATGGGTATATAACATTACCATTCAAAGTTATAGTACTCCATATCAACACAAGATGTCTATGGTTATTGTGAATTGTAAAAGTATTTCTATGTTCTCATAATAAAACAATAATTATAAAAAAGTGTTATTATATTAATAACATATATTAATTTATAGTTTTTTATATTATCTATTATTATTAACCTTAATATATCAACCCTTAAATTTTCCTTAATAAACATCTTAATCTCCAATGTTATGTAAGCCCTTATATAATACCAACTATGTTGCCTCAGGCCCTCACTCTCGAATTGGGTGCCATAAAAGCATAATTTACATACTAGATCCAATTATAAATATAGATTACTATACATAATTATCTCATAATCATAGAACATAATGAAAATATTTCATTACATATATTCCCAAAAAAACTAGGTTTATAGATTTATAGAATTATGGGGAAATAAACTAATAAATTCCATGTCTTTCTCAACTAATGCATATTTTTTTAGTTATATAAGAAAATAATTAATCATGGGAATGTATTTAGTATCTCAAAAAAATTCTCTTCATAGGATATCCTATTAGACATATCATGTGTAATAATTTTCTTTATATTATAGGTAAATTCAAACATAACAAGGATTGATAAAAAACTCGGTAATAAAAATATACAACTAAGGAAATCATGGAATAAACATGGAATGAATACAATGGAAGGAATAATTAATCATTATAATGTTCAAATCAACTAAAACTGAGAGAATAATATATACATGGATAGTAATGAAAATAAATATATCACATGGATAATAATATATGGATTCTTAGTGAAAAAATACATAATTTTGGACATATAATTCTATACCATAATCCCATAAATCATGATCATAGACATCATGATCCTACCATCAAGGAAGTATCCTATTTAGGGTAGGTATACATCAAAATAACAAAACTTGTTTGTCTCATGAGACCTACTAATGTATCAAAAGGATATTTATAATCAGTCCCTACCAATGATGTATTAAGTCCAATTCATTCATAATGTGAAAAAATTAATAAAAAATAAATAATAAACATTTCCAATAATCATCCCTATTGTAATAACATTATAAATAATGATAATATTTTTCCCTATTTCAATTGTAAGATTGGGTTTTTATATGAGGTGTGTATATTTTGAATTTCAGTTTGAATATAATGTTTTATCTTTAAAAAAGTTCCTAATGACTTAAGGAATGAATCAAGAGTGTTTGGGTATTATTTAGAACCCAGAGCTTCAAATTATTAATGAAAAGGGCAAGAGCACAGTTTGACTAAACTGAGCACTGGAGGATGCACAGTTTGAAGAAATCGTGAGGTCTGCTGAAGGGTTTCACAAAGGGGAGCACACAGATTGAGAATAGTTAGATAAACCATACTCCCAAACCATGTGGTTACACTATCCATATATAGATTTAGGCACACAGTTAGTGCATGTATTGGCCTACCGTGTGGCCAAACCATGAACCTCTTATGTTTTGGGAGAATTTTAATTTCCCCCCTCATTTGTTTTAAAAAGGTTAAACCCGTTTCCATTCCATTTCTTCAGCATCCTCCTCCCATGAATAATAGAAACATCATCCCTCTTCCATAGGATTATAAGGAGATCCTCCATCTAGGATCTTATTTGAGTGTCTTTCATCTTGTCATATTTCCATCGGTAAGAGCTTCATTCCTCTTCCACCCTTCCATTGATTTCTACTTCATATTGGATGTTGTTTTCATGCAGGATCATATGCCATATTTTAAGGATTTTTTCTATTCTTCTATCTTTTATGATATAGACCAAATTAGGGGATGAGACAGGACACGTATTCCTCGAAAGGATTATAGTATGTGGTCTATACATTTTTCCTCAAATTATGGTTTTTTATACATTATTTTCATACTATCACATGCTAAACCTTCTGGGTGTTTCTTCATAAATTAATAATCCCATAATAAAGTGTTGAATTATGGATTAATGCATTCCATGACACCCTTATACATGGTTGGAGGATGGTGACCTAAACCAAACCCACCCATGTGGTGGGTTCTTTCCTTTTTCCATGAAGTTCTCACCCTTGGGGTGAGTTGAGCTTGATTTTCTTTAGTAGGAGTTGAATACGAGAACAGAGTAGACTGTTAGAGGTTTTAAACACCATAAAACACCTTTTCATTTTTATATTAAATTAATTAAATGGAGAATCGATTGGATTTTGTATGATTATGTAATGGTTAATTAGATAGTTGTGATGAGTTAAATGATAAAGTCCATATACATTGATATGGTCCCATGTTAACTTACATAAATCATTTTTATGATGGATTCAATGATATGGAACCGATGTAGGACACACAGTATGGAACTAATGTGGGACACGTGGTATGGAACCGATGTGGGGACTTTTGTTATGAAACCAATGAGTGGGGATTATGATATGGAATCAATGATCCAATTGTATTTCTTGGTTTTCACACCTTGGATATGGATTTATTGTACTCCCTTGGACATCATTGGTCTCCACCCAAGTCATTACCAAGTTTTTTTATGTATGTGCTACATGGACTCGAAGAGAAAACTCTGGTCATTGGCCTTAGGTCCTGGCCAATGGAGGTCTGATACATGATTACTTGGAATAGGCCACTAATAATTTTTTCCTAACTTTATAGATATCCCTTATTTATGGTTTCCTAATCGTAGTGAGTTTTGGAATATTGGATAGTATCACTTCAAAGTTTACTAATTTTGTTCCTATTATTCAAGAAAACTGCTTCATCTTATATGCATAGAATAAAAATGTTATAGAAACTATTTCTGGTGTACTGCTAAGTGTTACTCACACCCTATTTGGGATTCTATTTTGTACCTAGAAAGAATTCATGGATTCGGGTAGGGGTAGGGTCAACCACCCATTTAATGTTTCTTGATTGATTATGGAATAGGATAAAGAGATCACAATATAGATCCATGGCTACGGATTCTATTTGGAGATATCCATTTCATATTTAATTATTTTGATACATTTATTGTACTAATACCTATTGCTATATATTCCTTATATTTTTTATAGTTCCATGACATAGTCATTATGTTTTATATAATGGTGTCCTTGGATTTGATTGTTCTTACTATTATGTGGATGATTTATCTTATGTTACCTGTTTACATTATGCTTTAGGATTTTTATTCATTTATGCTATTTTTTTACTCTAATCATAAAGATATAGTTTCCACACACTAACAACATAGACCTTCGCTACTAGTTGGAAGCCTTTGTTATATAGGGAGAAGGGCTTGAGGACATTTGACCGAGCAACTTGAGGCACTGTTTAGTGGATATCGAGTTGGGATGTTAGAAAGTGGTATCAGAGCAGTTTTTCTTTTTTATTTGTCTTGTTATTTGGGATATGTAGAAAGGATAATGGGAAATAGTTAGGATTTGGAAATGATTGGTGCCTAGTTGTAGCCAACCCATTTACATAGAAGGGAAAAATTATATTGGAATGGTTCTTGATGTTATAGTGGTGCTTTTTATTGTTGATTAGATTTCACCATTGGTTGACACAATGATTCATGGTGTTAATTTTGATATTTGTTTGTCCCTTGGCCTAGTATGGTAATGAGATATTGGGCTCATGCATCATTTTATGCATGTGGTAAATGAACATGCCATGCATATTCCATGTCATATAGGATTCATTAGTTGATTGCATGACATTTATTATATGTGCCTTATGGTAAGTAATTATTATTAGACTAACATTTCTTATAGGGGACTCAAAAACATAATTCATTTCTTAAAATTCCTACATCAACCTACTTGTTTTTTCTAATATGGATTGATACAAACACATTAAACAGTCAATTATGAAATATTGAGTCATGGACCACTGGTCGCATGGGATAAAACGCGTTTATAATTATGATTAAACAGATTCCATATTAAATTTATAAATTGTATGGGAATTTATAAATTGGAAATGTTAATCTATATAATTCAACAATTTCATAAGATTGTTACTATAAATAAATTGAATTAAAATGACTTTAAATCCAAAAATTAAAAGGTAGTCATTAAATAGAGGTTCAAATTGAAACTTAAAGGGTGT
Organism: Viscum album; assembly: GCA_963277665.1. Taxonomy (NCBI): domain Eukaryota; kingdom Viridiplantae; phylum Streptophyta; class Magnoliopsida; order Santalales; family Viscaceae; genus Viscum; species Viscum album. The sequence goes on along the minus strand of OY728155.1, from coordinate 436,258,136 downwards.
TTCCTCTATAACATACAATTGAAACTTTGTATAATGGGACCCCTAATCTATATCAAAGAAATTAACCCTACCTGACATTAGTAGTGGGCTGTAGAAAGTATATATTGCATTCAAATGATCCGTGTGTCACCTAGAATTATCTCTAGAAGTAGGAAGAGGGGTTTGTATCGTATATATAAAGGATGTTAATTGTCCTACTCACATATATGTGATCTCATCATTACCAAAAAAATTGAGTAGTATGATTGGAATTTATGGAGACATGCCACCATGATGACCTCTATTTTTCTACGAGGAGGGTGGTGATGACTATGCTCTAAAGGTGGTGGTCCATGGTCCATAAGTGGAACCTCCAGTAATTCCACTTATGGAACCTCATATTATACCTGATATGGGTTCTAATTCCCAGTTTCAAGTGGGTGTCTTATTCTTTAAGCATAATATACAAGGAGCCCCATGACCTTCCTTAACCATGGTAGAGTTGACATGTGAGTTCCAGTGGTAGAATCCACCTACTTTATTGGTGTATGGTGGGCCCTAGGATACTAATATTTGGATTGAGAGTGTCTTTTTTATCTTCAAGCACCAATAGACACCTCCATAAAGTACAGTCAATCTCACCATGTATATACTTCGAGGATCCACCAAGAATTGGTGGGATATCCTGAAACCGGTAGATCAACATTGGTAAATGGTTTGATGGACATCCAATCCAGTCTTTATAACTATTTTTTCCCTAAGACTTTGAGGGATAAAAAATCCATAGAGTTTATTCATCTGGATTATGGTTCTATGACTATTGTTTAATATTCATCTTGCTTTGCAGAGATGCATTTCATTTCACCTATCTACATTGATAATGATTCATCTAGGGTGAGTCTCTTTGTGGAAGGGATCAATAAAGTCGTTCAATCATAGGTGAATGTTTTTTATTTAGAAACCATATCTAAAATAAGAAATCAGGATCATATTAATGATCCTAGACCAGGTTAATCTAGAGGTGAAAAGTAGTTTAGTTAATCTTCTCAACCAGGTGGTACAGTTTCCGGTGGTAGGTAGTGGTGCATTGAGATCTCTCATGTGGGAAATACCAGCCCTATAATGAGTGCTGGTAGTTCTATTTTCATTCACCACGTGAGAGGAAAGGACACATGAGGATCTAGTGTTATAGAAACCTATTTGAGTTCCAAGCCTATTGTCGTATGGGTCATCTATAATAGTTTTGTTGTAACTTCCCTCCAGTAGTCAGTGAGAGAGAGTCGACATTGAATCTTGGTTCATGTGTGGGATTCACAATTCCATATCAATCTAGGATTTGGAACACTACCAATCATTTAGGATGAGTAGATGGTCATAGCTTAGGAATCCAGACACCAATTGCACCGTGACAGAAGAGTGGTCCTAGTTATGGTAGTCAAGTTCTTTCTCAGGGCATCAGTTCAGGCCAAATATTTTAAGAAAATCATATATTTGATAAGTAGAGAGTTGAACCATGAACATTTTGAGGTATGGTCTTAGTATCTTCTACTCTAGTATCTTCCCTTTTTTTATATGAGTAACTCCCATTATTTTATTTGTATGGATAATGTGGGAATCCATGGGTTCGAGATTTAGTGTTTTTGTTGTGTTATGGATTTGGATACTTCATTGGGAGTATGATTATAAATTTTACACCAATGAAATATATTTCCCTTCGAAATTGGTGGTTCTCTTTTATTATGTGATATCATTATCCTCAAGATGAGGGGATTAAATGTTATATCAAAAATGGATTGGTTGGTTCCTTACTATGTCCATGTCAATTTTTGTCATCATAGGGTATCTTTCACATCACCAGAGTAAGGTAGATATATCCAAGAGGGATAATGTGATGTCCAATATAGTTGAGATGGACTAAATAATCATAGACTAGGTGGGGTGATGGTCCAGATGGCTATTCTCTATATGGATGTCTAGGGAAAACTTCATACTAATTTCACTCCAAGGATTGATCATTTTAGGGATGTATTCCAAGATTAATTTTTGGGGATACCTATAGAGAGATAGGTAGATTTTACAATAAAACTAGTTCAAGGGGCTTCAGCAGTATAACATCTTCTTTATAGGATAGATACTACCAAGATAAATAAGCTCAAGAGGAAACCAGGGGACTTGGAAGTAATGGTGTTTATACGACCCAGTACCTCCCCATGGGGTTTCCTAATCCTTTTTGCTAAGAATCTAGATAGAACCCTTCATTTATTTGTTTATTACTAAAAATTTGAATTAATTGATGGTTAATAATTTGTATCCCTTTCCATATATATATGACCTCTTTGATTAGATTTGAGGATCTTAGGTTTTCTATAAAATTGATTTTATGTTGGGTTATCACCAATTGTGTTTAGGCCAGAATATATACCTCATATAATCTTCTATATAATGTATATTCTTTATGAATATTTGGTTAGTTTATTTGGTCATATAAAAGCACTATCTATTTTCATTACCATGATGAATTGGGTTTCCACTCGTATTTGAATTATTTCATTGTGGTTTTTTGGATGACATCGTGGTGTATTATCAAACTCAAAAAAATCATTCCAAACACCTTAAAATAATTTTTAATTCACTAATAGAGCATAGGTTATATACCCATATTGAAAAATTTAAATTATTTATAGATAAATTTCACTTCCTAGATTACATCATCACAAATATAGAAGTGTTGGTGGACCCAGAGAAGGTCGGTGTTTTGGTTTCTTAAGCGTAGTCCAAGAATTTCTTTGATATCCATAGTTTATTATGCCTGGTTGGTTATTACAGACACTTCATCCAATAATTATCACTCTTATCTATTCCTCTCATAGGAATGAAAAAAAGGTGTGAAATTTATATGGTCCTAAGAATATGAAAAGGCCTTTCATGTGCTAAAATGGAGGTTGACTTCAACACTGATACTGATTTTCTAGATTCTAGAAAATGATAAATAGTTTGTTGTGAATTATCAGGTATTAGGCTGGGGATTTTCCTAATGCAGGGGGTTAATTCTTGTTATATGGATCTAACCAATTGAGACCTCATGAGAAGAATTATCTGATGTAGTACCTTAAAAAAGCTACAGTTGTTCATGCCTTGCATTGTTGGAGACAACATTTTATAGGAGAACATTTTTTGGAATACACAGACCAAAAAATACTCAAGTACATATTTATCAATTATGAAATTATTCTTAGAAGGTGTATGTGGGATGATTATCTCCAATAATTCGATTTGGATCTTACCTATATGTCTAGCAAGGGAAATTTAATAGATGATTATATAAGTTGGAAGACTCATACTGAAATAGTATGAGAGGACAATAGTTAATTTACATTAATGGTCTTGTTCTATGATATGCACTTGGTGGGGTAGGATAGACATGAGAAAACATTTCTCTCATCCCTATTAGTGAATCACACACTTCTATATATGGTAAAGATGAGACAATTATCATATTCAAAAAGACTAGTCCTAAGGGAGACTGTGGTGGGTGAGGACCCACCACCTAGTTGGACCATGGGTGAGGATGAAATTTTTTGGGTTAATGGTGGATTTGGGGTTCTAGTAGATGTATGAGAGGATATGATTTTAGTTTCATGCCTACACTTGGGAATTGCATCCTGGTCTTACCAAGATGTATTGGGATTTATGTCGCCAGTATTGGTGTCCTGGTATGAATTGAGATATAGCTAGTTTTGTTACATTAGGTTCCACCTATCAGGAGGTGAAGGCATAAAACCAACAATTAGTTAGTAAATTACAACAGTTTCTCATTCATGAGTGGAAATGGGATGATTTCACCATGGATTTTGTGGCTAGGTTACTGAAGTCACCCTCAAGTAGTAATGTTATATCGATCATTGTGGATAGGTTAACAAATGTACCCACTTCCTACCTATCAAGGAAACCTTATTAATAGATGATATTTTAATTATTTATATATGTGATATTATACATCTTCACGATGTTCCTCTGTTTCCGACGCTTTCGCCGGGGCGCGCTCATCCGTCTGCGGAGGACGCGCGGCTTTGTTGCCCCGCATTCCTGCTTTCCAAAGGCGGGCGGCATTCGTTCCTTGTTCAGGTACGTCTGCTCCTTGATCGAAACGGGATGATGGGATGTCGGTTCTTCCTTCTGTGGATTCCTCCTCAGAACTCGTCACCTAGTCCAGGTCTCCCTCATAGATTTAATACGTTGTTCGTGAATCTCATTCCCGGTGCCATATCGTCATGGACGCCGGTTAATTACACTACTTCCGTCAAGACTTTCCATAGGGTCTTGACATCGTAGCGACCTTCGGTCGGAGTAGACGGAAACATCAGGAATGTCTGGGCATCTCTGGGTGCGTGGACATAGGGGAACCTGTATTCTTTTTCATGAGAGGGAATCTCAAGGGTTCATAACCTGAGGCATGTATCTGAGGTTTTCCTCAGCTTCCAGTGTTTAACACAGGGTATGTTGCAAGATTAACGTCTAGCAGAGACGGTTACACCAAAGGCGTGTCATCCGAGGTTTTCCTCAGGCATCTCATGTTTATCACGAGGTAGGTCGTGAGTTTAACGTCTTGCGGAGACGGAATGAGGGTGATCAGAACGTCCCATAGAGACGGATCAGATTGGTATATCCCAAAGGAAGAACATCTAGGAGATGGATGGATCAGAACTCCCAATGAGGACGGATCTGAAGTAGTGAACTCCCTAGAGGGGAAAAGGGTGATGAATCGGGGTGTACACAGAGTACAACGACCCGGAGATATGATGGTGCTTACACATGGAAAGCGGCCCATGCGCTGCTAGGAGCAGCGAGGAGGTGGATGGCATGATTCCACCGGGATGTGGCGGCCCGGGTGAGAATCAGGATGGGTGATGGATGGATGAGTGAAGTGGAGGAGGATGAAATGGGACCATCGCAGGGGAGATGGTGAAGTTGGGCTTGAGCCTTGAAGAGGCTTCCTACGTATCCCTGTGGCAGGGAATCAAAGTCTGCGTAGTTCGGGATGGTGCCGGTAAACCGACGTGAAGCTGGACCTTGGCCCGATGAATGTCTTCAGCGTACCGACGTGAAGGTGGACCTTGGTCTGATGGGCATCGTCAGCGTACCGACGTGAAGATGGACCTTGGTCCGATGGGAGTTGGGCTTGAACCTCTGGGAGGATTCCTACGTACCATGCCTTGACATGGATCAAAGACCTTGTAGTTCAAATGGGGTTGGGTCGCAATGGCTTACCACTGGACCAGAATGTAGTTTAACGTCATGCCAGACGAAGATGGGACCCGACGTGAATGAAACGACGGGTGGGTGTGTCGGTGAACCGACGTGAAAGTAGACCTTGGTCCACTATTGGTGGGATTGAACCTCATGGAGGCTTCCTACGTACCATGCCTTGACATGGATCAAAGACCTCGTAGTTCAGGAGGGGTGGGTCGCAATGGCTTACCACAGGACCGGAATTGCAGTTTAACGTCGTGCTGGATGGGGGTGAAACCCGACGTGAACGAGCGACCGAGCAATGTGGCTTGAACCTCATGGAGGCTTCCTACGTACCATGCCTTGACATGGATCAAAGACCTCGTAGTTCAAATGGGGTTTCGCCGGTGAACCGACGTGAAAGTAGACCTTGGTCCACTATTGGTGGGCTTGAACCTCGTGGAGGCTTCCTACGTACCATTCCTTGACATGGATCAAAGACCTCGTAGTTCAGGTGGGGTTTTGTCGGTGAACCGACGTGAAAGTAGACCTTGGTCCACTATTGGTGGGCTTGAACCTCGTGGATGCTTCCTACGTACCATGCCTTGACATGGATCAAAGACCTCGTAGTTCAGGTGGGGTTTTGTCGGTGAACCGACGTGAAAGTAGACCTTGGTCCACTATTGGTGGGCTTGAACCTCATGGAGGCTTCCTACGTACCATGCCTTGACATGGATCAAAGACCTCGTAGTTCAAATGGTCACAACGGCTTACCGCTGGACTGGAATGGGACCCGATGTGAATGAGCGACGGGTGGGCTTGAACCTCGTGGAGGCTTCCTACGTACCATGCCTTGAAATGGATCAAAGTCCTCGTAGTTCACCTGGGTTTCGCCGGTAAACTGGCGTGAAAGTAGACCTTGGTCCACTATTGGTGGGCTTGAACCTCGTGGAGGCTTCCTACGTACCATGTCTTGACACGGATCAAAGACCTCGTAGTTCAAATGGTGGGTCGCAATGGCTTACCACTGGACCGGAATGGGACCCGACGTGAAAGAGCGACGGGTGGGCTTGAACCTCGTGGAGGCTTCCTACGTACCATGCCTTGAAATGGATCAAAGACCTTGTAGTTCAAATGGTATTGTCAGGGTTGGTGCTCACTCTAAGCCCACGTGAGTCATGCTCGGTGTGAGAAACAAGAGGTTGCACGGACCTGACGATCACGTCGCGAAGGGTGCGTCCGTGAGAAGTGAAGAGGGGCTTACGCGTTGGGCGGCCCATGGTGTTGGGACTTACTCCAGGATGGAGGCCCAAAACGGCTTACCGCTGAATGGGGTCACAATGGCTTACCGCTGGATTGGGTCACAACGGCTTACCGCTGGATAGGGATGTCAACGGCTTACCGCTGAATGGGGTCACAACGGCTTACCGCTGTATTGGGTCACAACGGCTTACCGCTGGATAGGGATGTCAACGGCTTACCGCTGAATGGGGTCACAACGGCTTACCGCTGGATTGGGTCACAAAGACTTACCGCTGGATAGGGATGTCAACGGCTTACCGCTGAATGGGGGTCGCAACAGTGGATGGGGCTTACGCGAGGAAGCTGCCCGGGTGCCGCTAAGGAGCGGCAATGGCGAATGGGGCATACGCTAGGAAGCTGCCCGGGTGCCGCTATGGAGTGGCACTGGTGAATGGGGATTACGCTAGGAAGCTGCCCGGGTGCCGCTATGGAGTGGCACTGGTGAATGGGGCTTACGCTAGGAAGCTGCCCGGGTGCCACTATGGAGCGGCAATGGTGAATGGGGCTTACGCTAGAAAGATGCTCGTGTGCCGCTAAGGAGCGACAATGGTGAATGGGGCATACGCTGGGAAGCTGCCCGGGTGCCGCTATGGAGTGGCACTGGTGAATGGGGCTTACGCTAGGAAGCTGCCCGGGTGCCACTAAGGAGTGGCACTGGTAATGGGGCTTACGCTAGGAAGCTGCCCCGGTGCCGCTATGGAGTGGCACTGGTGAATGGGGCTTACGCTAGGAAGCTGCCCGGGTGCCGCTATGGAGTGGCACTGGTGAATGGGGCTTACGCTAGGAAGCTGCCCGGGTGCCGCTAAGGAGTGGCACTGGTGAATGGGGCTTACGCTAGGAAGCTGCCCGGGTGCCACTAAGGAGCGGCAATGGTGAATGGGGCTTACGCTAGGAAGCTGCTCGGGTGCCACTAAGGAGTGGCACTGGTGAATGGGGCTTACGCTAGGAAGCTGCCCGGGTGCCGCTATGGAGTGGCACTGGTGAATGGGGCTTACGCTAGGAAGCTGCCCGGGTGCCACTAAGGAGTGGCACTGGTGAATGGGGCTTACGCTAGGAAGCTGCCCGTGTGCCGCTAAGGAGCGACAATGGTGAATGGGGCATACGCTGGGAAGCTGCCCGGGTGCCGCTATGGAGTGGCACTGGTGAATGGGGCTTACGCTAGGAAGCTGCCCAGGTGCCGCTATGGAGTGGCACTGGTGAATGGGGCTTACGCTAGGAAGCTGCCCGGGTGCCACTATGGAGCGTTAATGGTGAATGGGGCATACGCTAGGAAGCTGCCCGGGTGCCGCTATGGAGTGGCACTGGTGAATGGGGATTACACTGGGAAGCTGCCCGGGCGCCGCTAAGGAACGGCAATGGTGAATGGGGCTTACGCTAGGAAGCTGCCCAGGTGCCACTAAGGAGTGGCACTGGTGAATGGGGCTTACGCTAGAAAGCTGCCCGGGTGCCGCTATGGAGTGGCACTGGTGAATGGGGCTTACGCTAGGAAGCTGCCCGGGTGCCGCTAAGGAGTGGCACTGGTGAATGGGGCTTACGCTGGGAAGCTGCCCGGGTGCCGCTAAGGAACGACAATGGTGAATGGGGCTTACGCTAGGAAGCTGCCCGGGTGCCACTAAGGAGTGGCACTGGTGAATGGGGCTTACGCTAGGAAGCTGCCCGGGTGCCGCTATGGAGTGGCACTGGTGAATGGGGCTTACGCTAGGAAGCTGCCCGGGTGCCGCTAAGGAGTGGCACTGGTGAATGGGGCTTACGCTAGGAAGCTGCCCGGGTGCCGCTAAGGAGCGGCAATGGTGAATGGGGCTTACGCTAGGAAGCTGCCCGGGTGCCGCTAAGGAGTGGCACTGGTGAATGGGGCTTACGCTGGGAAGCTGCCCGGGTGCCGCTAAGGAATGGCAATGGTGAATGGGGATTACGCTAGGAAGCTGCCCGGGTGCCACTAAGGAGTGGCACTGGTGAATGGGGCTTACGCTAGGAAGCTGCCCGGGTGCCGCTATGGAGGGGCACTGGTGAATGGGGCTTATGCTAGGAAGCTGCCCGGGTGCCACTAAGGAGTGGCACTGGTGAATGGGGCTTACGCTAGGAAGTTGCCTGTGTGCCGCTAAGGAGCGACAATGGTGAATGGGGCATACGCTGGGAAGCTACCCGGGTGCCGCTATGGAGTGGCACTGGTGAATGGGGCTTACGCTGGGAAGCTGCCCGGGTGCCGCTAAGGAACGGCAATGGTGAATGGGGCTTACGCTAGGAAGCTGCCCGGGTGCCACTAAGGAGTGGCACTGGTGAATGGCGCTTACGCTAGGAAGCTGCCCGGGTGCCACTAAGGAGTGGCACTGGTGAATGGGGCTTACGCTGGGAAGCTGCCCGGGTGCCGCTAAGGAACGGCAATGGTGAATGGGGCTTACGCTAGGAAGCTGCCCGGGTGCCACTAAGGAGTGGCACTGGTGAATGGGGCTTACGCTAGGAAGCTGCCCGGGTGCCGCTATGGAGTGGCACTGGTGAATGGGGCTTACGCTAGGAAGCTGCCCGGGTGCCACTAAGGAGTGGCACTGGTGAATGGGTTACGCTAGGAAGCTGCCCGTAATGCCTTCCTCATGTCTGGCCATGAGGGCATCCCAACTCACTGGTGGGTTGAGGTATGTGCCTATGCACAAGTGCACAAGCGGGATAACGCCAAGGGCGTTGGAATCAGCCCAAACAAAGGGACAAGAAAAGTGTGAATCACATGCCCAATATTCAGAACGTCGTGATATTGGCGTGGTGATGGAGGATTACTGCTGACCATGTTCGCAACGCAGCATCCATATCACGTTAGCCAGAAATGAGGACAACAAATGAGGGTCGACCGTTGACCATGTTCGAAACACGGGACCATGTCACAAGTGTTGTCGATCGATCCTTTGGGACGTTGGCCCAGGACAGCAGGCGGACCATGGGTCGAGCATCCATACTGTTAGGGGGTCCCTCCAGACGTGATCAGTCTTCCGGGGCGTTGGCCCAGGACAGCAGGCGGACCATAGGTCGAGCATCCATACTGTTAGGGGGTCCCTCCAGACTTGGAAGTGAATGACGATCCAAACGAGGGACACGCAAAGCGTGAGGTGGAGTGATGGAATGTTTGAATGGATTCCAACGCTCTTGATGTTACGCCACTGTGATCATGGAATTAGGCATCTTATGCTAGGAGCATGAGGCATCTCTCGTTTAGGGCAAGAGGCATCCTATCATTTGTTAGATAGGGATAATGCTACAGTTTAGAGTCATGTAGGTAGGACTATTGGCATCTCATGCTAGGAGCATAAGGCATCTCTTGCTTGGAGCAAGGGGCATCCTATGTTTGGAACATAAGGATAATACAGTTCAGAGTCATATAGAAAGGACTATTAGCATCTCATGCTAGGATCATGAGGCATCTCTCGTGTAGGGAAAGAGGCATCCTATGTTTGGAACATAAGGATTACTACAGTTTAGAGTCATGTAGGTAGGACTATTAGCATCTCATGCTAGGAGCATAAGGCATCTCTCGTATAGGGCAAGAGGCATCCTATCATTTTTTAGATAGGGTGTGCTACAGTTTAGAGTCATGTAGGTAGGACTATTAGGCAGAAGGTGCCTAGAAATGGTTAGTGTTGGGACTTACGCAAGGGCGGCCCTTTCTGGTTGAACCTGGCATAGGAGCCAAGTGATCGGGTTTGGAGGAGTTGCCTGAGGAATGGTTCGACTCAAGGTACTCGGGGAATTGAGGATGAGAACCTCAACTCACGACATAGAATGAAACCCAGAGGAATATGTCAACTGAAGGTGTTTCATGGTGTGTGGAGGAGTATCTCTAATCATGGTATTCCATAGGTGGAAGGTGTGAGCGCATAAGGGCGCAATGGAAAATCCCGGCATCCCGGCCCGAGAAGTTCGCGGTGCGACTCTCCGTTTTTCATGGGGGTCTGTGACGGTAGTGAAGGGACCGGCCCGGAGGGCCGGGACCGCAGCCCGGCACTGACCCCGAGCGGGGGTGCGGGGGCACAGCCCCCGTGGTATGGACCGGTGGGCGCGAAGGTGGGATCCTCGCGAAGGATAGGTCTTCGCAAAGTAGCTTCGCGAAGCATGGCCTCGCGGAGCAATGGTCTCTCGTGGAGCAAAGGGGTCTCGCGGAGCTTGGTCTCGCGGAGCAGCATCGCGGAGCATGGTCTCGCGGAGCAGCATCGCGGAGCAGCATCGTGGAGCAAGGGCTCGCGGAGCAAGGGCTCGCGGAGCAAAGGGGCTCTCGCAGAGCTTGGTCTCGCGGAGCAGCATCGCGTAGCATAGGCTCACGGAGCATGGCCTCCTGGAGTCTCAGCTCGCGGAGCAGCAACGCGAAGGAAGCTGCTCGCGGAGCATGGCTTCGCGGAGCCGCAATGCGGAGCTCCGCTCGGCCGCCCGAGGGGCGAAGTGGTCGTGGCCGTCCTCTGCTCGAGAAGGGGGGTGAGCTGGGTATTTATAGGCAGGGGCGTCGCGAAGAATAAATTCCCCACCGCCTCAGGAGCTTCGCGGCGCGCTCGCGAACGTCAAATTCGTTCGCGGAGATGTACCGCCTCCAGAGCTTCGCGGCGGCTCGCGAACGTCAAACGCGTTCGCGGAGCATCACCGCCTCTGGAGCTTCGCGAGGCCGCGATGGTCGGGGCGCTTCGCGGCGGGGCTTCGCGGGACCGCGCTGCACGGGTGCTTCGCTTCGGTGCTTCACATTAGTGCTTCGCGAGGGGTCTTCGCGGCACATCGCAAATGTCAAACGGGTTCGCGGAGCCTCTCGCCTCATTGCTTCGCGGCGGCGCTCCGCGATCACGGAGGGGGGCTTCGCGAATGGGCTTTGCGAACTAGATTTCCAGCCCAACTTCAAACGTCCATAACTCCAAATCCGTAACTCCGTTCGGGCCCTACGACCTACCAAATCGAAGATTGCGAAATGGACTACGATCTTAGATCATGTATGGAAGCATTTGGAAAATTTTGGGGACGCGTTTTCCAGGGTCTACAAAAGCCACCCCTAAGAACGGGGTCCCACAAGGACGAGAAGGGCGAGGCAGACCGCGTTCATAGGAAACGACTAAGGAAAACGCGTGCATTGGGGTCCATTGTACCTCGATCGCATTGAGGATAAATTCAACTAAATCTCTAAGCCTACGTGAGCCTTGCCCGGTGCAGGAAACAAGAGATGATAGGAGCTCCTATACGAGAGTGTAAAAAACGGAAGGTGTGAGGGGATCGACATGGGACATAAATCACCATTTGGGGGAATCCTGAAAGAGAGAGAGGGGTCACGACTGGAGAACATGGCTATCTGAACAGCCGACCTGCTTTTCCCACCCTGCTCTGGTGCACGAGCGGGGTAACGCCAGGGGCGTTAGAATCAATCCAAACAGAGGGAAGTGGGAGGTGTGAATCACGATACCCAAAATCTGGAACACTATAGAGGCGGCGTGACAATAAAGGACAACCGTTAACCGTGGAGGACAAATGGTATCCCTACTGCGTTAGCCTGAAATGGGGACAACAAATGAGCATCGACCGCTGACCATATTCGCAACGCGGGATTTTATCAATTTGTTGTCTGAAACCCTGGGGGGAGTTGGCCCGTATCGGTAGGAGAGCCCTTGGGCGTAGTATCCAGGCCGTTCTTGGGGGTCCCTCCAGGTGTGAAAGATGATGAAAGCCCTGATGCAGGGATATGAAAAGCCTGGAAAGCGGGTGCGGACATGTCCGAGTAAAGCTTGGCATTCCAGGTAATAAACCAGAGTACTCTTAAGCACATTGGTGAACCGCCGAAGAAAAAGGATCGACGAAACAGCTCAGTAGGGGGGGGAGCATGGCGTAGTCATTACGAGATCGTCGTGAATGAGGACATGATCTCACACCACACCATATGGTCCCCTCATGGAGGAAGGATAGGCCAAGGGGCCAAGATGGGATGGGGATTCCCAAGAGATGGGGCTGGACCCGGATCTTGGACATCCAGGTGGTCCTACGTATCCCATTAGGATGGGAATCAAGCCACACGTAGTTCTTGAAACACAGTTTAACGTCATACTGGACGAGGAGGGGGGTAATATACCCCTAAACAAGGGAGGTGTATGGCATGGTAAAGAAGCCGTCGTGAATGAGGACGTAGTCCTACGTCACACCATACAATCCTATAAGATAGGTCCTGGGCCGCGGCCCGGAAAGGCCGAGGGGCCTGAGGCTGAGCCTCGTTCAGGAAGGCCTGACTGGTTTGTAGTTTAACGTCTTACATGAGGACGGGGGTCGGGGACCCGAGGAGGCCAAAGGGCCTGAGGCTGGGCCTCGTAAGGGGAGTTGCACGACACGGTACATGATCCTGACGTGAATGAGGACGCAGTCCTACATCACACCGTACACTCCGGGTAAGAAGGGACCTAAGCTGTGACCTGGAAAGGCCAAGGGGCCTAAGGTCAAGCATCAGTCAGGAAGTCCTGACTGGTTTGTAGTTTAACGTCTTACATGAGGACGTGGGGCCAGGGGCCCAAGGAGGCCAAAGGGCCTGAGGCTGGGCCTCGTAAGGGGAGTTGTACGACACGGTACATGATCCTGATGTGAATGAGGACGCACTCCTACATCACACCGTACACTCCGGGTGAGGAATCCTGGGCCGTGGCCCGGAGAAAAGGGGAAGTTATCAGTCAGAAAGGCCTGACTGGTTTGTAGTTTAATGTCTTACATGAGGACGAGGGTCGGGGACCCGCAAAGGCCAAGGGGCCCGAGGCTGAGCCTCGTAAAGGGAGGGCGTACGGCATGGTACATGATCCCGACGTGAATGAGGACGTAGTCCTACATCACACCGTACACCCTTATGAGGAATCCTGGGTCGTGGCCCGGATCGCTAGCACCACCTGGGGGAAGTTTGTCACCTTGGGATGGGGCAGAGGGGATCACTGTTCTTGATGCCTGGGGCATCTCGGGGTGGACCTGAAGATCCAGGACACTGTTGACCATGTTCGAAACACAGCGTTCCTATGGTGACCCGCATGGGGGCAACAAATGAGCGTCGACCACTGACCAAATTCGCAACGCGGGACTTGTATCGACTTGTTGCTTAAGAAAATCCTCGAGGGCGTTAGCCCGTATCAGTAGGAGAGCCCTTGGGCATTGTATCCAGGCCGTTATCGGGGGTCCCTCCGGGTGTGAAAAGGTGACAGAATCCTAGTCAAGGAGTGGGTGAAGCTCAGTTGCGTTCATCCACGAAAGGGGCAAACACCTCCAGGGGGAATGTGCAGCCGGGTCAAGGCTTGCTTGACGTGGGTCAGGGCAAAAGTGTGCACCCTACCATGTCTTGACCTGAGGGGAAGATTTTGGATTTTGGGTTGGGCCAATGGACGAAATGTCCGGGCGTTCCTACGTATCTCATAAGGATGAGAATCAAGCCATACGTAGTTCTTGAAGGCCATGCAGTTTAGCGTCATGCGGGGAGGACGTGGGAGGGTAGAAGAACGGGAGTGGGCGCATGGTGCGACCTTTACAATCTTTGCGCGAGCGAGGTTGCATGAGCGGGGCCAAGAAAGCCTACTCCCTGCTACACAAAGATCCTCCAAGGAGACTATCCCCAGGGGGAATAGCGAAAGAGAAAAGCTTGGGGCTGGGCTCAAGACGAGGCGTCCGAGCGATCCTACGTATCCCATGAAGATGGGAATCAAGCCTACGTAGTTCTTGACATGCAGTTTAACGTCATGCGGGACGAGGGGAATCTCATTCGGGGATGTGTACAGTATGGTACATGATCCCAACGTGAGGACGTAGTCCTACACCGTACCGCACGATCCCGTGAGAGGGTAAGTCGGAGAGAAACGAGGGGGCCTGGGGCCAGACCGCGGTGAAGACGGGGCCAGGGGCCCAAAGAGGCCGAGGGGCCTGAGGCTGAGCCTCGGTCAAGAAGACCTGACTGGATTGTAGTTTAACGTCTTGCAGTGAGGACGGAGAGGCAGTTTAAGGTCATGCGGGACCAAGTCGCAGTTTAGGGTCGTGCAGGACCCTCTAGCAGTTTAGGGTCGTGCAGGACCATACAGTTTAAGGTCGTGTTGGACGTAGGTGCAGTTTAAAGTCTTGCTGGATGATAATGATCAGTTTTACGTCATGACGGACGAAGATGAACAGTTTAACGTCATGCAGGACGAATGCTGCAGTTTAATGTCTTGCAGGACGATGTTGCAGTTTAATGTCGTGAAGGACGATAATGATCAGTTTAACGTCATGACGGACGAAGATGAACAGTTTTACGTCATGCAGGACGATGATGAACAGTTTTACATCATGCCGGACGATGGCGAGCAGTTTTACGTCATGTAGGACGATGATGCAGTTTAATGTCGTGCAGGACGATAATGATCAGTTTTACATCATGACGGACGAAGATGAGCAGTTTTACGTCTTGCAGGACGATTGTGCAGTTTAGTGTCATGCAGGACGATAATGATCAATTTTACGTCATGACGGATGAAGATGAGCAGTTTTATGTCATGCAGGACGATTGTGCAGTTTAGTGTCATGCAGGACGATAATGATCAGTTTTACGTCATGACGGACGAAGATGAATAGTTTTACGTCATGCAGGACGATGATGAACAGTTTTACGTCATGCAGGACGATGGCGAGCAGTTTTACGTCATGCAGGACGATGATGTAGTTTAATGTCGTGCAGGACGATAATGATCAGTTTTACGTCATGACGGACGAAGATGAGCAGTTTTACGTCATGCAGGACGATTGTGCAGTTTAGTGTCATGCAGGACGATAATGATCAGTTTTACGTCATGACGGACGAAGATGAACAGTTTTACGTCATGCAGGACGATGATGAACAGTTTTACGTCATGTAGGACGATGGCGAGTAATTTTATGTCATGCAGGACGATGATGTAGTTTAATGTCGTGCAACTAGGACATGGTTGTTACGCAGTTTAACGTCATGCAACTGGGACGGTAAACCACGCGAATTGTGTCAGTAGAGGAATGGTCATCTCTACTCCATTCTAGTGGTTTGAGATGAGGGGGGATCTATATGAGGGGAATTCCTTAAAACCCCCTGATCATGAAGATCCTTCCACAAGCTGGTTTCAAGTCCACGGGGAGGACATCTGTGGTTGATGCTATGTGGTAGTTGGGATGACACAGAGTGTCGCAAGGGTAGTAGGGATGACTACATTACCTTGACCTATAGGGGCGAATAAGCCAGGAGCGTCGGTACGACGGGGCGAAGGAGCCTGGGAGGCGTGGAAGCCTGGACGTCGACACGACGGGGCGATGGAGCCCGGAAGGCGTGGAAGCCTGGATGTCGGCGCGACGGGGCGATGGAGCCCGGAAGGCATGGAAGACTGGACGTCGGAACGACGGGGCGATGGAGCCCGGAAGGCGTGGAAGCCTCGAATGTCGAACAATGGTGGTAGGAGGACCATCTCCATAGTTGCCGATGAAAATAGAGCGGGGTCGACAAAGTGCCGATAAGGTTGGGGAAGGATTCCCACTGCACGGCCTCTTGAGGCGGCGGAGTCGGCGAGGAGCCGATGGAGTCGGGTGCCGGGTCCACCTGCGCGACCTCTTGAGGCGGCGGAGTCGGCGAGGAGCCGATGCAGTCGGGTGGCGGAGCCACCTGCGTGGCCTCTTGAGCCGGCGGAGTCGGCGAGGAGCCGATGCAGTCGGGTGGCGGAGCCACCTGCGCGGCCTCTTGAGCCGGCGGAGTCGGCGAGGAGCCGATGGAGTCGGGTGGCGGAGCCACCTGCGCGGCCTCTTGAGGCGGCGGACTCGGCGAGGAGCCGAGGGAGTGGGGTGGCGGAGCCACCTGCGCGGCCTCTTGAGGCGGCGGAGTCGGCGAGGAGCCGATGGAGTCGGGTGGCGGAGCCACCTGCGCGGCCTCTTGAGGCGGCGGAGTCGGTGAGGAGCCGATGGAGTCGGGTGGCGGAGCCACCTGCGCGGCCTCTTGAGGCGGCGGGGTCGGCGAGGAGCCGATGGAGTCGGGTGGCGGAGCCACCTGCGCGGCCTCTTGAGGCGGCGGGGTCGGCGAGGAGCCGATGGAGTCGGGTGGCAGAGCCACCTGCGTGGCCTCTTGAGCCGGCGGATTTGGCGAGGAGCCGATGGAGTCGGGGGGCGGAGCCACCTGCGCGGCCTCTTGAGCCGGCGGGGTCGGCGAGGAGCCGATGGAGTCGGGTGGCGGAGCCACCTGCGCGGCCTCTTGAGGCGGCGGGGTCGGCGAGGAGCCGATGGAGTCGGGTGGCGGAGCCACCTGCGCGGCCTCTTGAGGCGGCGGAGTCGGCGAGGAGCCGATGGAGTCGGGTGGCGGAGCCACCTGCGCATCCTCTTGAGGCGGCGGAGTCGGCGAGGAGCCGATGGAGTCGGGTGGCGGAGCCACATGCGCGGCCTCTTGAGCCGGTGGAGTCGGCGAGGAGCTGATGCAGTTGGGTGGCGGAGCCACCTGCGCGGCCTCTTGAGCCGGCGGAGTCGGTGAGGAGCCGATTGAGTCGGGTGGAGGAGCCACCTGCGCGGCCTCTTGAGGCGGCGGAGTCGGCGAGGATCTGATGGAGTCGGGTGGCGGAGCCACCTGCGCGGCCTCTTGAGGCGGCGGAGTCGGCGACGAGCCGATGCTGTCGGGTGGTGGAGCCAACTGCGCGGCCTCTTGAGCCGGCGGAGTCGGCGAGGAGCCGATGGAGTCGGGTGGCGGATCCACCTGTGCGGCCTCTTGAGCCGGCGGAGTCGGCGAGGAGCCGATGGAGTCGGGTGGCGGAGCCACATGCGTGGCCTCTTGAGGCGGCGGACTCGGCGAGGAGCCGATGGAGTGGGGTGGCGGAGCCACCTGCGCGGCCTCTTGAGGCGGCGGAGTCGGCGAGGAGCCGATGCAGTCGGGTGGCGGAGACACCTGCGCGGCCTCTTGAGCCGGCGGAGTCGGCGAGGAGCCGATGGAGTCGGGTGGCGGAGCCACCTGCGCGGCCTCTTGAGCCGGCGGAGTCGGCGAGGAGCCGATGCAGTCGGGTGGTGGAGCCACCTGCGCGGCCTCTTGAGTCGGCGGAGTCAGCGAGGAGCCGATGGAGTCGGGTGGCGGAGCCACCTGCGCGGCCTCTTGAGCCGGCGGAGTCGGCGAGGAGCCGATGGAGTCTGGTGGCGGAGCCACCTACGCGGCCTCTTGAGCCGGCGGAGTCGGCGAGGAGCTGATGGAGTCGGGTGGCGGAGCCACCTGCGCGGCCTCTTGAGGCGGCGGAGTCGGCGAGGAGCCGATGGAGTCGGGTGGTGGAGCCACCTGCGCGGCCTCTTGAGCCGGCGGAGTCGGCGAGGAGCCGATGGAGTCGGGTGGCGGAGCCACCTGCGCGGCCTCTTGAGGCGACGGAGTCGGTGAGGAGCCGATGGAGTCGGGTGGCGGAGCCACCTGCGCGGCCTCTTGAGGCGGCGGAGTCGGCGAGGAGCCGATGAAGTCGGGTGGTGGAGCCACCTGCGCGGCCTCTTGAGCCGGCGGAGTCGGCGAGGAGCCGATGGAGTCGGGTGGCGGAGCCACCTGCGCGGCCTCTTGAGCAGGCGGAGTCGGCGAGGAGCCGATGGAGTCGGGTGGCGGAGCCACCTGCGCGGCCTCTTGAGGCGGCGGACTCGGCGAGGAGCCGATGGAGTGGGGTGGCGGAGCCACCTGCGCGGCCTCTTGAGGCGGCGGAGTCGGCGAGGAGCCGATGCAGTCGGGTGGCGGAGCCACCTGCGCGGCCTCTTGAGCCGGCGGAGTCGGCGAGGAGCCGATGGAGTTGGGTGGCGGAGCCACCTGCGCGGCCTCTTGAGCCGACGGAGTCGGCGAGGAGCCGATGCAGTTGGGTGGCGGAGCCATCTGCGCGGCCTCTTGAGCCGGCGGAGTCGGCGAGGAGCCGATGGAGTCGGGTGGCGGAGCCACCTACGCGGCCTCTTGAGCCGGCGGAGTCGGTGAGGAGCCGATGGAGTCTGGTGGCGGAGCCACCTGCGCGGCCTCTTGAGCCGGCGGAGTCGACAAGGAGCCGATGGAGTCGGGTGGCGGAGCCACCTGCGCGGCCTCTTGAGGCGGCAGAGTCGGCGAGGAGCCGATGGAGTCGGGTGGCGGAGCCACCTGCGCGGCCTCTTGAGGCAGCGGAGTCGGCGAGGAGCCGATGGAGTCAGGTGGCGGAGCCACCTGCGCGGCCTCTTGAGCCGGCGGAGTCGGCGAGGAGCCGATGCAGTCGGGTGGCAGAGCCACCTGCACGGCCTCTTGAGGCGGCGGGGTCGGCGAGGAGCCGATGGAGTCGGGTGGCAGAGCCACCTGCGCGGCCTCTTGAGGCGGCGGGGTCGGCGAGGAGCCGATGAAGTCGGGTGGCGGAGCCACCTGCACGGCCTCTTGAGGCGGCGGGGTCGGCGAGGAGCCGATGGAGTCGGGTGGCGGAGCCACCTGCGCGGCCTCTTGAGGCGGCGGAGTCGGCGAGGAGCCGATGGAGTCGGGTGGCGGAGCCACCTGCGCGGCCTCTTGAGGCGGCGGGGTCGGCGAGGAGCTGATGGAGTCGGGTGGCGGAGCCACCTGCGCGGCCTCTTGAGGTGGCGGGGTCGGCGAGGAGCCGATGGAGTCGGGTGGCGGAGCCACCTGCGCGGCCTCTTGTGGCAGCGGGGTTGGCGAGGAGCCGATGGAGTCGGGTGGCGGAGCCACCTGCACGGCCTCTTGAGGCGGCGGGGTCGTCGAGGAGCCGATGGAGTCGGGTGGCGGAGCCACCTGCGCAGCCTCTTGAGGCGGAGGAGTCGGCGAGGAGCCGATGGAGTCTGGTGGCGGAGCCACCTGCGCGGCCTCTTGAGGCGGCGGAGTCGGCGAGGAGCCGATGGACCGTAGTCTTCAAACACCGAATGTTACTCATCCTCTCACATATAATGGAGAGGGAATTCACATGGATGATGCCTCAATCTTCCAGACACATTTGTTCTACTCACTATTGATGGAGAAGAGATTCACGTCGGGTTCACCATTTCTGTTTCCGACGCTTTCGCCGGGGCGCGCGCATCCGTCTGCGGAGGTCGCGCGGCTTTGTTGCCCCGCATTCCCGCTTTCCAAAGGTGGGCGGCATTCGTTCCTTGTTCAGGTATGTCTGCTCCTTGATCAAAACAGGATGATGGGATGTCGGTTCTTCCTTCCGTGGATTCCTCCTCAGAACTCGTCACCTAGTCCGGGTCTCCCTCATAGATTTAATACGTTGTTCGTGAATCTCATTCCCGGTGCCATATCATCATGGACGCCGGTTAATTACACTACTTCCGTCAAGAATTTCCATAGGGTCTTGACATGGTAGCGACCTTCGGTCGGAGTAGACGGCAACATCAGGAATGTCTGGGCATCTCTGGGTGCGTGGACACAGGGGAACCTGTTTTCTTCCCCATGAGAGGGCATCTCAAGGGTGCATAACCTGAGGCATGTATCTGAGGTTTTCCTCAGCTTCCCGTGTTTAACACAGGGTATGTTGCAAGATTAACATCTAGCAGAGATGGTTACACCAAAGGCGTGTCATCCGAGGTTTTCCTCAGGCATCTCATGTTTATCACGAGGTAGGCCGCGAGTTTAACGTCTTGCGGAGACAGAATGAGGGTGATCAGAACGTCCCATAGAGACGGATCAGATTGGTATATCCCAAATGAAGAACATCTAGGAGATGGATGGATCAGAACGCCCAATGAGGACGGATCCGAAGTAGTGAACTCCCTAGAGGGGAAAAGGGTGATGAATCGGGGTGTACACAGAGTACAACGACCCAGAGATATGATGGGGCTTACACATTGAAAGCGGCCCATGCACTGCTAGGAGCAGCGAGGAGGTGGATGGCATGATTCCACCGGGATGTGGCGGCCCGGGTGAGAATCAGGATGGGTTATGGATGGATGAGTGAAGTGGAGGAGGATGAAATGGGACCATCGCAGGGGCGACGGTGAAGTTGGGCTTGAGCCTTGAAGAGGCTTCCTACGTATCCCTGTGGCAGGGAATCAAAGTCCGCGTAGTTCGGGATGGTGCCGGTAAACCGACGTGAAGTTGGACCTTGGCCCGATGAATGTCGTCAGCGTACCGACGTGAAGGTGGACCTTGGTCCGATGGGCATCGTCAGCGTACCGAAGTGAAGATGGACCTTGGTCCGATGGGAGTTGGGCTTGAACCTCTGGGAGGATTCCTATGTACCATGCCTTGACATGGATCAAAGACCTCGTAGTTCAAATGGGGTTGGGTCGCAATGGCTTACCACTGGACCAGAATGTAGTTTAACGTCATGCCGAACGAAGATGGGACCCGACGTGAATGAAACGACGAGTGGGTGTGTCGGTGAAACGACGTGAAAGTATACCTTGGTCCACTATTGGTGGGCTTGAACCTCATGGAGGCTTCCTACGTACCATGCCTTAACATGGATCAAAGACCTCGTAGTTCAGGAGGGGTGGGTCGCAATGGCTTACCACTGGACCGGAATTGCAGTTTAACGTCGTACTGGACGGGGGTGAAACTCGACGTGAATGAGCGACCGAGAAATGTGGCTTGAACCTCGTGGAGGCTTCCTACGTACCATGCCTTGAAATGGATCAAAGACCTCGTAGTTCAAATGGGGTTTCGCCGGTGAACCGACGTGAAAGTAGACCTTGGTCCACTATTGGTGGGATTGAACCTCGTGGAGGCTTCCTGCGTACCATGCCTTGACATGGATCAAATACCTCATAGTTCAGGTGGGGTTTTGTCGGTGAACCGACGTGAAAGTAGACCTTGGTCCACTATTGGTGGGCTTGAACCTCGTGGAGGCTTCCTACGTACCATGCCTTGACATGGATCAAAGACCTTGTAGTTCAGGTGGGATTTTGTCGGTGAACCGACGTGAAAGTAGACCTTGGTCCACTATTGGTGGGCTTGAACCTCGTGGAGGCTTCCTACGTACCATGCCTTGACATGGATCAAAGACCTCATAGTTCAAATGGTCACAACGGCTTACCGCTGGACTGGAATGGGACCCGACGTGAATGAGCGACGGGTGGGCTTGAACCTCGTGGAGGCTTCCTACGTACCATGCCTTGACATGGATCAAAGTCCTCGTAGTTCACCTGGGTTTCGCCGGTAAACCGATGTGAAAGTAGACCTTGGTCCACTATTGGTGGGCTTGAACCTCGTGGAGGCTTCCTACGTACCATGCCTTGACACGGATCAAAGACCTCGTAGTTCAAATGGTGGGTCGCAATGGCTTACCACTGGACCGGAATGGGACCCGACGTGAAAGAGCGACGGGTGGGCTTGAACCTCGTGGAGGCTTCCTACGTACCATGCCTTGACATGGATCAAAGACCTCGTAGTTCAAATGGTATTGTCAGGGTCGGTGCTCACTCTAAGCCCACGTGAGTCATGCTCGGTGTGAGAAACAAGAGGTTGCACGGACCTGACGATCACGTCGCGAAGGGTGTGTCCGTGAGAAGCGAAGAGGGGATTACGCGTTGGGCGGCCCATGGTGTTGGGACTTACTCCAGGATGGAGGCCCAAAACGGCTTACCGCTGAATGGGGTCACAACGGCTTACCGCTGGATTGGGTCACAACGGCTTACCGCTGGATAGGGATGTCAACGGCTTACCGCTGAATGGGGGTCGCAATAGTGGATGGGGCTTACGCGAGGAAGCTGCCCGGGTGCCACTAAGGAGCGGCCATGGCGAATGGGGAATACGCTAGGAAGCTGCCCGAGTGCCGCTATGGAGTGGCACTGGTGAATGGGGCTTACGCTAGGAAGTTGTCCGGGTGCCACTATGGAGTGGCACTGGTGAATGGGGCTTACGCTAGGAAGCTGCCCGGGTGCCACTATGGAGCGGCAATGGTGAATGGGGCTTACGCTAGAAAGATGCCCGTGTGCCGCTAAGGAGCGACAATGGTGAATGGGGCATACGCTGGGAAGCTGCCCGTGTGCCGCTATGGAGTGGCACTGGTGAATGGGTCTTACGCTAGGAAGCTGCCCGGGTGCCACTAAGGAGTGGCACTGGTGAATGGGGCTTACGCTAAGAAGCTGCCCGGGTGCCGCTATGGAGTGGCACTGGTGAATGGGGCTTACGCTAGGAAGCTGCCCGGGTGCTGCTAAGGAGGGGCACTGGTGAATGGGGCTTACGCTAGGAAGCTGCCCGGGTGCCACTAAGGAGTGGCACTGGTGAATGGGGCTTACGCTAGGAAGCTGCCCGGGTGCCGCTATGGAGGGGCACTGGTGAATGGGGCTTATGCTAGGAAGCTGCCCGGGTGCCACTAAGGAGTGGCACTGGTGAATGGGGCTTACGCTAGGAAGCTGCCCGTGTGCCGCTAAGGAGCGACAATGGTGAATGGGGCATACGCTGGGAAGCTGCCCGGGTGCCACTATGGAGTGGCACTGGTGAATGGGGCTTACGCTGGGAAGCTGCCCGGGTGCCGCTAAGGAACGGCAATGGTGAATGGGGCTTACGCTAGGAAGCTGCCCGGGTGCCACTAAGGAGTGGCACTGGTGAATGGGGCTTACGCTAGGAAGCTGCCCGGGTGCCACTAAGGAGTGGCACTGGTGAATGGGGCTTACGCTGGGAAGCTGCCCGGGTGCCGCTAAGGAACGGCAATGGTGAATGGGGCTTACGCTAGGAAGCTGCCCGGGTGCCACTAAGGAGTGGCACTGGTGAATGGGGCTTACGCTAGGAAGCTGCCCGGGTGCCGCTATGGAGTGGCACTGGTGAATGGGGCTTACGCTAGGAGCTGCCCGGGTGCCACTAAGGAGTGGCACTGGTGAATGGGTTACGCTAGGAAGCTGCCCGTAATGCCTTCCTCATGTCTGGCCATGAGGGCATCCCAACTCACTGGTGGGTTGAGGTATGTGCCTATGCACAAGTGCACAAGCGGGATAATGCCAAGGGCGTTGGAATCAGCCCAAACAAAGGGACAAGAAAAGTGTGAATCACATGCCCAATATTCAGAACGTCGTGAGATTGGCGTGGTGATGGAGGATTACTGCTGACCATGTTTGCAATGCAGCATCCATATCACGTTAGCCAGAAATGAGGACAACAAATGAGGGTCGACCGTTGACCATGTTCGAAACACGGGACCATGTCACAAGTGTTGTCGATCGATCCTTCGGGACGTTGGCCCAGGACAGCAGGCGGACCATGGGTCGAGCATCCATACTGTTAGGGGGTCCCTCCAAACGTGATCAGTCTTCTGGGGCGTTGGCCCAGGACAGCAGGCGGACCATAGGTCGAGCATCCATACTGTTAGGGGGTCCCTCCAGACTTGGAAGTGAATGACGATCCAAACGAAGGACACGCAAAGCGTGAGGTGGAGTGATGGAATGTTTGAATGGATTCCAACGCTCTTGATGTTACGCCACTGTGATCATGGCATTAGGCATCTTATCCTAGGAGCATGAGGCATCTCTCGTTTAGGGCAAGAGGCATCCTATCATTTGTTAGATAGGGATAATGCTACAGTTTAGAGTCATGTAGGTAGGACTATTGGCATCACATGCTAGGAGCATAAGGCATCTCTTGCTTGGAGCAAGGGGAATCCTATGTTTGGAACATAAGGATAATACAGTTCAGAGTCATATAGAAAGGACTGTCAGCATCTCATGCTAGGAGCATGAGGCATCTCTCGTGTAGGGCAAGAGGCATCCTATGTTTGGAACATAAGGATTACTACAGTTTAGAGTCATGTAGGTAGGACTATTAGCATCTCATGCTAGGAGCATAAGGCATCTCTCGTATAGGGAAAGAGGCATCCTATCATTTTTTAGATAGGGTGTGCTACAGTTTAGAGTCATGTAGGTAGGACTATTAGGCAGAAGGTTCCTAGAAATGGTTAGTGTTGGGACTTACGCAAGGGCGGCCCTTTTTGGTTGAACCTGTCATATGAGCCAAGTGATCGGGTTTGGAGGAGTTGCCTGAGGAATGGTTCGACTCAAGGTACACGGGGAATTGATGATGAGAACCTCAACTCACGACATAGAATGAAACCCAGAGGAATATGTCAACTGAAGGTGTTTCATGGTGTGTGGAGGAGTATCTCTAATCATGGTATTCCATAGGTGGAAGGTGGGAGCGCATAAGGGTGCAATGGAAAATCCCGGCATCCCGGCCCGAGAAGTTCGCGGTGCGACTCTCCGTTTTTCATGGGGGTCTGTGACGGTAGTGAAGGGACCGGCCCGGAGGGCCGGGACCGCAGCCCGGCACTGACCCCGAGCGGGGGTGCGGGGGCACAGCCCCCGTGGTATGGACCGGTGGGTGCGAAGGTGGGATCCTCGCGAAGGATAGGTCTTCGCAAAGTAGCTTCGCGAAGCATGGCCTCGCGGAGCAATGGTCTCTCGCGGAGCAAAGGGGTCTCACGGAGCTTGGTCTCACGGAGCAGCATCGCGGAGCATTGTCTCGCGGAGCAGCATCGCGGAGCAAGGGCTCGCGGAGCAAAGGGGCTCTCGCGGAGCTTGGTCTCGCGGAGCAGCATCGCGGAGCATAGGCTCACGGAGCATGGCCTCCTGGAGTCTCGGCTCGCGGAGCAGCAACGCGAAGGAAGCTGCTCGCGGAGCATGGCTTCGCGGAGCCGCAATGCGGATCTCCGCTCGGCCGCCCGAGGGGCGAAGTGGCCATGGCCGTCCTCTGCTCGAGAAGTGGGGTGAGCTGGGTATTTATAGGCAGGGGCGCCGCGAAGAAGAAATTCCGCACCGCCTCAGGAGCTTCGCGGCGCGCTCGCGAACGTCAAATTCGTTCGCAGAGAGGTACCGCCTCCAGAGCTTCGCGGCGGCTCGCGAACGTCAAATGCGTTCGTGGAGCATCACCGCCTCTGGAGCTTCGCGAGGCCGCGATGGTCGGGGCGCTTCGCGGCGGGGCTTCGCGGGACCGCGCTGCACGGGTGCTTCGCTTCGGTGCTTCGCATTAGTGCTTCGCGAGGGGTCTTCGCGGCGCATCACAAATGTCAAACGGGTTCGCGGAGCCTCTCGCCTCATTGCTTTGCGGCGGCGCTCCGCGATCACGGAGGGGGGATTCGCGAATGGGCTTTGCGAACCAGATTTCCAGCCCAACTTCAAACGTCCATAACTCCTAATCCGTAACTCCGTTCGGGCCCTACGACCTACCAAATCGAAGCTTGAGAAATGGACTACGATCTTGGATCATGGATAAGTATTCCATACATACAAACAACAGATGTTTTGGTCTCTCTTATTGGATGGAATGTAATGAACATTGTTTTCAATTAATATAATAAAATTTTGGTATAAAAATGGTTTTTATTTAATTATATTTACTATTTTATGTAATATTAGGATGATTAATATTAAAACAAAGACTAATAATAAAGTAAAACTCACATTTAGAACTTGATCTTTCCCTTGGAAATATACTTGGAAAAGACTGACTAAGGTACCTGTAGACGCCGGAAAAGTCCGTTGTTCACAAACGAAGCTCCGGATGCGGAAAGCGAAGTGATATTTGGAGTCAGAGGCACGTTCCGGAGGGCCCGGAGGACTTGCGCGAAATTTCAGAGGCTCGCGCGCAAAGTTGAGCTGCGGCGCGCAATCCTCCCGGGATGCGCGCAATGCGCTGGGCCGGTGCGCTATTTTGCGCGCCCGTGGCCTGCGCGGCTCCTTTGCGCGCCGGGTCCTGATTCCGCGCCCGCGAAGCGAATTTCGCGCCCGATACCGGATTCCGCGCCCGGGGTTGCCTATAAATATAAGGCGACCCCCGACGTTTTGAAGGTTGCCGGAATCCGAAGCGTCGCTCGTTCGCGCAATCCAACCCCTTCCGCGCGCAATGCCGATCTTCAGGTAACCTCCTTTCTTTCGCGCAATAGAGCCTTGGGGTCCGCCTTCGCGCGCAATCCCCTTGGCTCCTTTCCTTTGAATAAACTTCAATCCGAAGGACTTTGCGCGCAAAAGAAGCCTCTTGCGCGCAATTGCCCCGGGTGCGTGCAATCCAGCCCGATTGCGCGCACCCCCCATTTTCAAAGTGGCCATTCGTTAGAGAATGAGCCGTTGCCCCCGCGCGCTGCCCGAAGCCCGGTGCGCGCAATCTCAATCCTCCGCGCGCGAAGCGCTGGCCCAATTGCGCGCCAGCCCGCCATTTTTGCGCGCCGACCCGCGGTTTTGCGCGCAAAGCTCCTCTTTTGCGCGCAAACCGCCAGGGTCGCCCCCCTTGACCCCTTGAGGGTACCCGCCTGCGTGGCGCCCGATGATCTCCATCCTGGGTGCCCGCACCGTGCATTGTCTTCCCGTGCGGCCCTCCAGGCTCGTGCGAAGTGACACGCACCCATCGTCCGGCAACCTATGCCCAGCATGACGTTAAACTGCACATTCGTCCCGCATGACGTTAAACTGCGCATACGTCCAGCATGACGTTAAACTGCATATTCGTCCAGCATGACGTTAAACTGCACATCCGTCCAAGCTGCACGACGCTAAACTGCCTAGCCCCCATCGTCCGCGCTGCAAGGCGTTAAACTGCCAAGTGTTTCGTCCTCAACACACGACGTTAAACTGTACTTCGTCCGGCAAGACGTTAAACCCTCCGCTTCGTCCTCAACACACGACGTTAAACTGTACTTCGTCTGGCAAGACACTAAACCGTCCGCATCATTCGATCCCGTGCTCCGCACGCAGGGTCTCCCCCGGTTTGGATGTGGCCCCCACCCACTCGTCTCTGCAGGGATGTCGGGATCGTCCCTCTTTTGGGACGATTTAATGGGAGTGGCTTTTCCCTACGGGGGCAGGGTATTACAAACCCCTAGTTTCTAGTGGGGGGCTGCACATGTGTATCTCCATTGCGCCTCCCCACTGCCGAAGCCAGTAGAGGGTATGACTGGGATCGAAGTGTCTTCTGCTTTCGGTCCAAGTCCCTTCCAACTGAGTTTTGCTGCAACCGGGCTGCCTCAAGTGCGTAAGTCCTGACAGAATGAACTACGTGGACTTTGATCCCTGTCTTCTATACAGGGTACGTAGGAAGCCTCCCTGAGGTCCAAGCCCGCCACCTGGTCGTCCCGGTCGTATTTACGTCGGTTCGTCCATCAGTGGACCCCTCCAGGGTTCACGCTTGCGTCGATTCACCTATGAATCTGCCCCTGTGGGAGACTGCCCGTGTGTATATCCACTGTGCCTCCCCACAGCCCCTTTTTCCATTTCTCCTTTTATCGTCCAGCATGACGTGAAACTGTGATCCACCCGGCCGTTCCATCCCCCTCTGTGCGAGGTGGTTCGGTTCAATCCTCCGCCCGGCGGCCTAGACCTCTTCGTGAGTCGGCTTGCCGACGTCCAGCATGACGTTAAACTGTATACCCGAACTAAGTCGACTTTGATCCGTGCTAACGCGCGGTACGTAGGAAGCCCCTATGGGGTCCAAGATCTTCACTCCATCATCCATCCTGATCCTTACCCGGGCCGCCACATCCCGGTGGGGGTCATGCCACTCCACTCCACTCCACGTTACCTGGGAAGCCGCCCATGTGCTGGCCCCAGCGTCGGAGGTTCCCCGCAAGGGGTTCTGTCATCTGATCCACTTTTCGTGTTGATCGGTCCGATTCCGTCCCCGCTGGACGTTAAACTCGCGGCATACCCCGTGTTAAACATGGGAAGCTGAGGAAAACCTCAGGTGACACGGTTCCCCGCACCCAGTGCGGGATGCCTCAGGCCATCATGCCTTCGAGAAGCCCTATTAGGGACGGAAGACAGACGTGCAGAGCCGCAGTGTTACGACACGCCCCCAGCACCCAGAGCCACCCGGCCTTCTCACCGCAGGTTGCTGCCCCGACCAGAATCCTTGGAACGTCCGGGCGGAAGCAGCGTAATTAACCGGTGTCCATGAAGATATGTCGCCGGGAACGAGATTCACGAACATTCTTAAGTCTATGAGGGAGACCCGGATTAGGCGACGAGTTCCGAGGAGACGTCCAAGGAAGGAGGAGCCGACATCCCATCATCCCGGTTTCGATCAAGGAGCAGATGCCCCTGAATAAGGGACGAATGCCGCCCGCCCTTGGAAAGCGGGACTGCGGGACCACAAGCCGCGCGCCCATCCCCTCGGGTTGACGGGTGCACGCGCGAACGCGTCCTGGCGGAACAGCGTAACCCGACGCACATCTGCACCGAAACAGAAAAATGGTGAACCCGACGTGAATCTCTTCTCCTCGATACGAAGACCGATGGCTTTCAGAGGTGTTGGAAGACCGGCATGTTGCCCGGCCAAGCATTCAGTCTTACCCGCCAGGGGCTGGGGAAGTGAAATCAGGCACTCCGTCTTGCAACGTCGAGGGCCTGGGTTCCCCCCACGGAAGGCGTCGTGGCGCTAATGGTTGGTTGTCGATTCCTTTTTCCTGTCAGTGTTAATGGGTTCTTCTCCCTGCTTTCAGAAATCAGGTCGCCCGATCCAGTGCCCGATCGCCACCCGCCCACTGGCGCAGGGACAGGGGAAACACCGACGCGGCTACTCCGCGCGGTCCTGCCCGTTCCACAGTCGTTCCAGCAGCCGCAATTGCGGGACGACCACGCCCTCTCTCCCCCTCAGAGGTCATCCAGAGAAGGGTGATCAACACCCTGGTGCGGAGATACGAGGAAGAGGGAGTCATCCCCACTAGGGAAATGGCTCACCTAGACCTTGAGGAGGCTGCGCCTCGCCACCACCGCCGCCCCCGAGGGCCGCGCAGGGAGGCACCGCTGCCTACCTCAACGTCCAATCGCTTCAGGAGTTTATCCCCGGAGCGCTCTGACAGTTCCCTTCCCTATGCGGATGAGGTGGGAGATGCCCGGGACTACCCTATCCGAGGTCCGCTCCAGGGATCCACGGTAAGGACTCCCGCCAGGCCACGGCGACACCGCCGCCAGGCCTCTCCAGTCGAAGAGCGGTCTCTCCACCTGCCCGCGCCGCTCATTCCGACTCGCCTGTCCCGATGCCAACGTCGGGCACGAGCGGAAGAGGATGCCCACCTTGGGGCTCTAGCAACAGCGGCCGCATTGGCCCAGGCCACTGCTGGCTCCAGTCGCCAGGCCTCTGCGCATCCTGAGCAGGGGAACTCCTATGCCCGACCCGGATCGAGGCCCCGACCGCCCCAAAGGCAGGTTGGGTTGACTCTCCCGGTTGCTGGCACTGGCAGTAGCCACCGCGGACCACCTCGCGGTAGCGCTATTCACCGGCAGGATCTACTCCGTGTGGCCGATCCAGGAGGCATGGGTCATCCCACCTTCCGATCCCGTCCAGGAGGCCTGCCCGGGATCATCCCTCCCCGCGTCCCCTTTGATATCTGTCCCGGTGCCCCTCGCACCTTGGTTTCCAGTCCTCTTGGCCCCAGCACCAAAGCGGCCGGAGGACGCCAGGACAGAGATCAGCCCTGCCCCGAAGAACCACCCAGGGGCAGGAAGGCAAGGCGTCGACGCCGAGGGAAGAATGTTACGGAATTCCGGACAGAGATCCGACCGGTTTGCTTCTCTGACTCAGAGGCGGAGTATGATTCGGTGACAAAGCCCCTTCCCCAATCCCGCCAGTCAAGGGCAGGGGTAGGAATGCGGCACGTCAGCCTGGTGCTCCCCGAGAGTGAGATCGATGTGATCCCCGCTTCTCTCCGAAGGTATATCCGGAGTAACGAGGGCCTGGTAGACCCCCAAGAATCAAGCTTGCGGTTGGTACCGGCCCCTCCGGAAGTGCCTTCAGTCTCGATCGGAGAAGCCGGAGACTTTTTCTGGGGACCGACGGTCGAACCACGATCTGGTGCACCCTCGGCGAGCACCGATGCTACGGCAGGATGTTCGCTCGCCGGCCCGTCCTATCGTGATGTGGTAGCCAGGGCACCGCCACCCTCAGAGGGCGGCCCGGGATATGGAGGCCAATCGGCCTGTTCGCCGTATTCACCGCCGGCCAGCCCGTCGGCCCGGCGGCCCGCCTCGGCACCACTACCAGTTCCCCGTCCGTTCCCAGCCATTGAAGAGGACCAAGGAGATCTGGGTCCCGAGTTTGAATCGTGGAGCTTCTGGACCGTCCTTGCAGAGGGCCACTTCCCTGAGAAGTTTTGGCCAGTCGCAGGACCGAGCTTTGATGCACCCGAATCGCTCACCCCGGATGAGTTCGAATGCTTCCGCCGAACTCTCCGGGAGACTCGCTCCTGTCTTCACCGCCTACAAATGCCATACCCCGGGAGTCAAGCGCACCTGGAGGATATTAGTGAGCAGTGCCGTCAAATTGACCTGGCCATGCTCCCCGCGGTTCGGCACCCCGGGTCATTTGAGCACCACGAGGCCCTCCAACAACGATGCGTTGAGTGTTTTCAAGTACTCCGCAAAGTTATCGAGGAAGCCACTCCCCACGTGTATATCCGTGGATGGGGGCAGTACGCTGCCCTACGCTTCAGTGTGATCCGCCGACAGCCCGATTCGCTGGGTGGCCCTGAGGGTATATCCCCAGGGACAGGAACGGTCAATATGGCTGACTTGTCGGGAGAGGGGAACGACTTGGAACTTCTCGACGGGGGCTTCCCCCCCGAAGACAAGCCGTCGTCAGATCCATCGGTGAGAGTTACTCGTCATCAGAGGAACCTCCTGGGGCTCCCCGCGCCCACTGAAGCACTAACGTTGAGCCGAAACGTCAGCAAAGGAAAAGAGCACAGCGAGGCTATAAAGCCCGCCGACCCATCTGCCTCCATGCAGAGGGCAGAGGAGGATCCCGAGAAGGCTACGCTACGTCAGCAGCTCGCCGAACAGAAGAAGCTGGTTGACCAGCTCCTCGCCGAGCGCGCTGCAGAACGGCGGCCTGACTATGGTGATCCCAGGCCAGGACAGCAGGGACCAGAACAACCGCTCCTCGATGAGACTCTCCCGGGCAACCGTGATTACGCCGTGTTCGCCGACAGGAGAGAGGCCATTGCCTATGGCAAGAGGGCGCGGTATGTTTCGCCACACCCTCCCGAGCGGCGTGACTACCTGAGAGATCCCGCTCGGATTCCTCCCGCTGCCCCAAGGGCCGCTCCGCCCGCCATCCCACGAGCTGCCGAGTTCGACGATCCGGTCGACGACCCGATTGAAGGGCCATGCAATGCGCTCGTGGTTAGAGATCCTCGCCAGGACTGGAACCCATGTCCGGACGATCCGATGGCGGCACTCATTGCCCGCTTGGAAGCCTTGGAGACTCGGCAGGTGGCGATCCCACCGGACGGCAAGCCCTACCCAGCATGGGTGGATGACATGCCGGCGCCTCCGGGATTCGGGAATCCCACTTTCGCCCCCTTCAACGGGACTGGAGATCCGCCACAGCATTTAGCCCACTTCAACTCGAGGTGCGGGCCTATGTTGGGGACTCCGGCACAGCAAGAGGCCGCTAAGCTTCGCTGCTTTGTTCAGACACTGGAAGGGCCAGCATTTGTCTGGTACAGCCAGCTCCCCGTCGGGTCGGTAACCAGCTGGGAGGACCTCCGTAGACAGTTCCTCTACCAGTTCAGTTCCACGACCCGGAAGACAAGTATCGCAGACCTCTTCAAGTGCAAGCAGAGGCCTGATGAGCGAGTCGCGGACTTCGTCGCCCGATGGAAGGGTCTCACGTATTCCCTTGACATGCCATTGACTCAGGAGCAGTTGCTGACAATGTGCGTCGGGAACGTCAAGACCGAGCTGGTCCCTTCCCTGATCACTCAGAATTACCTCGGAGGGTTCAGGGACTTCTCAGACAAAGCTCAACGTCTTGAGGAAGCCCTGCAACAGGCCATCCAGGCACACCCGCTGCCTCCTATGATTCCTGCAAGGAGAGCCAGCAGGGCTGAGCCCGCTGCTGTGGCCCAGATAGAGGCTCCCAGGCCGTTGGAGCTGCTGCCGGCGAGGCCAGCTCCACAGCCTCACAGGAATCCGCCTCCACGGGCTCAGTTCCCGGCCCAGCAGCGGCAGCCTCAGAACCGGCCGGCCCCTCCGCGTAATGTACCGCCACAACCCAGGCGAGATAATCAGGTTCCACCTCCTCGGCAGGCCCCTCCAGCCCCTCGTCAAGACCACGCTCCTAGGGGCCCGCGACACCTGACTTACTCATTCCATGAGGATCAGGTCCCCGGTTATTTCCGGAGCGCCCTGGAGAAGAGGATTGTGCGACTGCCTGAGTGTTGGAGGCCAGAGGAGGTTGGGCCCAGCTCCAGCACAAGTGGCGGGCGTGTTCGTGGGATCAGATGACGATAGTGGCAACGAGGACGAATGGCAGCTGGTCTCCGACCGCGGGTCCCAGAAGTACAATAACTGGATGGCCCGCAAGACGACCATTCGCGCCCATGGAATCATCCGTGCGCGCTTGAATCAGCCTGAGCCCCCAGAATCTGCGGGTGCGGCTTCGGCATCGTCGTCCCAGCCTGCCTCTTCCAAGAGGAGCAAACGGCGGTAGCGCAAGAAGGAAGAGCGCGCCCCGCCAGTTCCGCCACTATCCCGCAC
This sequence comes from Viscum album, assembly GCA_963277665.1. Taxonomy (NCBI): domain Eukaryota; kingdom Viridiplantae; phylum Streptophyta; class Magnoliopsida; order Santalales; family Viscaceae; genus Viscum; species Viscum album. Next base: position 436,225,256 of record OY728155.1, on the reverse strand, counting down.
TCTCGGAGATTTCATGCCCCCGGAGATTGGGGTCCCTCCTCGGATCCGCCCGGTGATGGATGATTCATCCGATGACGGTGTTGGGTACGCTTCGGTTAATACCGTCGAGCTGGTAAATCCCTTCTCGGTTCCCGACGTTGAAGAACACCAGGTGGACCTTCCTAGTGTCCCCGGTCGTCGCTACCGTCGGAAGAACCGCAGCAGCAGGAGTCGCCGGGGCACAGCCGTTGGTACCTCCAGCCAGGCCGTGCACGCCACTGAGACTAGGCAGTAGGCTCAAAACCGAGCTCAGCGCGCGCAGCCCCCCCATCCGGGGATGACGGATTCGCCTCCGCCACTGTTTGTGGTGTGGGACCAGGCAGAACCGCCCCAGCCGCGTCGCGACCAGCTCCGCCCTGCCACGAGTCCATCCCGGCCTCCTGACTCCAGTACGGTGACCATTTCCCGGACTGCGACCAGTGAACAGCGAGATGCGCCAAGTACCAGTCGGCCGCCGATCCAACCGGCAAGGCCCGTCATGCCACCAACCGCAGAGCAACCTCCTGTAACCAGGGGCTCGCGCTTGGCCAAAAAGTATGATGTCCTGAAGCACTTGGTCGACATCCCAGCAAGGCTCTCCATCCTTGAGGCTCTGCGCATGTCATCTGAGATGCGCGAGGCACTCGCTGAAGCCCTGAAAAGCCCCCTCCAGTTTGAGACAGAGGTTGCGGCTGCAGAGGCCTTTCACGCCGAAACGATCGAGGACGCCGAATGTCAGGCAGTTATCTCGTTCTCTGGTAAGGATGAAGACCCTCCTATACAGGGACACATTCGTCCGCTGTATGTCACTGGCCAGTTCAATGGCCTTGAAGTCCGGCGCTGTCTTGTCGACACGGGGTCCGGGATTAACCTGATTCCAACTCGGACGCTCCGGAGATTGGAGTTGTCTGAGGATGACTTGATTCCCTCCGACCTCAGGATCCAGGGGTACGACCGCACCAAGCAAACCCCGGTCGGCAAGATACGTTTGAAGACCCAGTTCGGTGACTTGGTTGCCAACACCGAATTCATGGTAGTCTCTCAGGACACTGCGTATAACGCATTGATGGGCAGGCCATGGCTCCACCTTCACGCGGCGGTTCCCTCATCATACCACCAATGCCTCAAATACTCCCTTAATGGTCGAGTAGGCGTGCTTCAAGGAGATGCCTCTCCCTTTTCCTCGTGTGAAGCCCGCTATCTGGACGCGGACTATTACAAGAGCAAGGATAAGCAGATCCTGGCAGGTGAGGTTGAGCCTGTCGCTGTTGCAAGCGATCCCTGGGCAAGTCTGGATGACGCTTATGTCCTCCCGATTCACCGGTTGGACGTCGCCATGGTCTTGACGGTCCGCGAGTCTCCTGATGAGATGGCCGCGACCGCCCGCGCCAGCACCAGTGGCCCAGCAGGATCTGGTAGCCCCAATGCAGTTTCCAACGCAGTCTCTCCCGTGGACGATCCCTCCCCGAGCGGAGAGGATATGGAAGACGCACCCCCAGCCTTTGAGGAGGGCGTCCCCGCCACGGTCGATGAGTTAATACAGGTGAACCTTGGAACCGAGGCCGATCCAAGACCCACATTGGTTAGTGCCGCCATGCCCTCTAAGGAGCGGCAACAGTACGTGGACTTTCTCAGGCAGCACCGTGATGTGTTCGCTTGGGGCTATGACGAGATGCCGGGGCTAGATCCTCAGGTAGCCGTCCACCGCCTTGGTCTCCCGGCGAACCATCGCGGGTTCAAGCAGCCTCCCAGGAAGATGCACCCGTCCCACGGTGCCATGGTTGAGGCTGAAGTTGACAAGCTTGTCAAAGCCAACTTCGTGAGGGAAGTTCAGTACCCCAAATGGCTGGCCAACATTGTGCCGGTCAGGAAGAAGAACGGGCAGATTAGAGTCTGCATCGACTTCCGCGATCTCAACCGCCACTGTCCGAAGGATGATTTTCCCCTTCCAGTGACAGAGCTGTTGATTGATGCCACGGCAGGGTTCCAAGCCCTCTCCTTCATGGATGGATACTCCGGATACAACCAAATTCGGATGGCCCCTGAGGATGAGGAGTTCACTGCCTTCAAGGCCCCCCAAGGTACCTTTTGCTACCGGGTCATGCCCTTCGGCCTGAAGAATGCAGGTGCCACCTATCAACGGGCGATGCACCGCATATTCAAGCCAATCCTCGGCACACTGGTGGAATGCTACGTCGACGACTTGGTTGTCAAATCGCGCCAGCGTCAGGACCATCTCAAAGATCTTGAGAAAGTGTTCGGCTTCCTCCGGGCTCGCTGCCTGAAGATGAACCCGTTGAAGTGTGCCTTTGGGGTCACCTCCGGAAAGTTCCTTGGATTTGTGGTAAGATACCGGGGTATTGAGATCGACCCAGAGAAAATCAGGGCGATTAGCAAGACGCCTCCCCCATGTACCGTCCGGGAACTGCAAGGGTTCCAAGACCACTTAGCCTATATACGCCGATTCATCGCGAATCTGGCCGGCAAGTGTAAGCCCTTTTCTCGGCTCATGAAGAAAGGTGCCACCTATGTATGGGATAAAGAGTGTCAGACCGCTTTCGAGGAAATCAAGCAGTACCTGCTTCAACCCTCGGTCCTGATGCCGCCTGTATCCGGAAAGCCGCTGGTCCTTTATGTGACCGCCCTGGAACGGTCCCTGGGTTCCCTTCTCGCCCAGAAGAACAACGAGGGAACAGAGAATAGCCTCTATTACCTCAGTCGCATGCTCCTCGATGCGGAATTTAGGTATTCCCCCATCGAGAAGAGCTGCCTGGCGCTCGTATTTGCCGTACAGAAATTACGGCACTACTTGCAGCACCATGAGGTACAGTTGGTTTCTCGGGTAGACCCGTTGAAATATATCCTGAGCCGGCCTATGTTGACTGGCCGCCTAGCGCGGTGGGCTGTGATTCTCCAGCAGTTCGACATCAGGTATGTGTCTCAGAAGGCCATCAAAGGGCAAGCATTGGCAGACTTTCTGGCAGCTCACCCGACCTCCGCGGATCAGCCGCTGGATCTAGGCTTTCCTGATGAGACCATTCTCTCGGTTGATCGAGCCGATCCATGCTGGCAGATGCACTTTGACGGTGCCTCCCGGAGCCCCACCGGTAGAAGACTCGATAATCCTAAGCTCAACAGAGTGGGCTTGGGCATCGTCTTCATTACCCCGGAGCGAGCCGTGCTACCATACTCGTTCCTGTTGTCAGAGGGCTGTACCAACAATGAGGCGGAATACCATGCCCTCATCACCGGCCTCGAGTTGGCTCTCGAGATCGACGTGCCCCGTCTGTGCGTGAAAGGGGACTCCGAGCTGGTCGTTAAGCAGATCAATGGCGACTACGTTGTCAGGAAGCCGGAACTTGTGCCATTGTTGGAGTGCACCCTCCTTCTGATGGCCCGGTTCCCTTCTCGGCCGGAAATTGTCCATGTTCCCCGGTCGCAGAACGGTCGAGCAGATGCTTTGGCCAGCCTCGCCGCGTCACTTGCGGAGCCTGAACAGGACAACCTGATCGTCCGCGTGACGCGCCGCAGGCTCATCGCTCCCGTTATCCCGGAGGAAGATCGCGGCCCGTTGGTAAGTAACCTCACCACGGTTGCCCCTATGCCCGGAGCCCCGAGTACCCCAGATATGACAGTCGGATCAGCCCCTGATTGGAGGACGCCTTTGGTTTAGTACCTCCAACATGGCATTCTTCCATCGGATCGGGCCGAGCGCGAGCGAGTTCGACGCCGCGCATCGCAGTTCGTCCTCCAGAGCAGTCCCGGCCTGGAGCAGATCCTCTACAAACGCGGATTTGATGGTGTTCTCCTCCGTTGCCTTCAGGGAGTTGAGATCCCATGAGTCATGCAAGAGGTTCATGCTGGTTCACGCGGCGCCCACCAGACTGGGCCGAAGCTGTCCCACCAGATTCGGAGGTTGGGATACTTCTGGCCCTCTATGATCCATGACTGCATCGAGTATGCCAGGAGGTGCCATGCGTGCCAGGTTCATGCGAACTTTGTGCATCGGCCGCCGGAGCCTCTCCATACCACAAGGTATTCCTGGCCCTTTGCAGTCTGGGGACTGGACGTCGTGGGACCTTACCCGCCGGCGACAGCTCGCCAGTGCCGGTTCATTCTGACCGCCACGGACTTCTTCTCCAAATGGGCAGAAGTGATTCCGCTCAGAGAGGTCAAATCCTGTTCGATCGCTGACTTCGTGACCTCCAACATCATCTATCGATTTGGAGTGCCTCACGCTATCCTCACGGATAACGGAACCAATTTCCGAGCAGCCGAGTTGAAGAAGTTGTACGCCAAGTATAACATTCGCTCGAACCATACATCTCGCTATCATGCGCAGGCGAATGGACAGATCGAGGCGTTTAACAAAACCCTCTCTAACATTCTGCAAAAGATGGTTGGTCAGAACAAGAAGAGTTGGCCGGACAAGCTCCCCAACGCCCTCTGGGCTTATCGGACGACGACTCGCAATTCCACCCAGATGACCCCTTATTCCCTGGTGTATGGAGCTGAGGCCGTCCTGCCCATCGAGATCCAGTTGCCGTCCTTGCGCACTGCGGTCTACGACCAGCAAGCGCCGGACAGAGTTGCTGAAGCCCGTCTAGTCGAGTTGGAAGCACTGGATGAGAATAGACTTCGCGCTTTGCACAACTTGGAGAGGCATCAAAGCAGAATGGCTCGAGCTTTCAATAAGAAGGTTCGCCTCCTCTCCTTCCTGCAGGGTGATCTAGTGCTAGCCCTAAGAGCGCTGATGATCCCCGGCAGGAAGCTGCCCAAGTTGGAGCCCAAGTGGGAGGGACCTTTTGTTGTCCACAAGGTCTATCCCAATGGTGCGTACTCCCTAGCGACTATGGATGGTGAGCGTGTCACTCCTCCCACCAACGCTAGGTTCCTCAAGCAGTACTTTGCCTGAGTGCACTTCGTCCTGCATGACGCTAAACTGCACTACGTCCGAGCTACAAGACGTTAAACTGTTCAGCATTCGTCCTGCATGACGCTAAACTGCACCACGTCCTGCACGACGTTAAACTGCATTTGTCCAAGCTACAAGACGTTAAACTGTTCAGCATTCGTCCAACATGACGTTAAACTGTACTTTGTCCAAGCTACAAGACGTTAAACTGTTCAGCATTCGTCCAACATGACGTTAAACTGTACCTCGTCCAGGCTACAAGACGTTAAACTGTTCAGCATTCGTCCGCGCTGCAAGACGTTAAACTGCCAAGTGCTTCGTCCTGCATGACGCTAAACTGCACTACGTCCGAGCTACAAGACGTTAAACTGTTCAGCATTCGTCCTGCATGACGTAAAACTGCCCCTCAAGAACTACGTGCGGCTTGATTCCCATCCTTATGGGATACGTAGGACCGCCTGAACATTCATGTTTCAGGCCCAGCCCCATCCTTCGGGAATTTCCATCCCATCCTGGGCCCTTGGTCCAGTTGCTTCTGGGTATGTGGCGTATGGTGTGTGCGCGGGGGATTCTGTCCTCATTCACGTCGGTTTTCTCGCCACGTTGTACGCCCCCCACGTTTGGGGATGCCTTCTGCTCCCCCCTTCTTTTTCCCTCATCGTCCTGCATGACGTAAAACTGCCCCTCAAGAACTACGTATGGCTTGATTCCCATCCTTATGGTATACGTAGGACCGCCTGGACATTCATGTTTCAGGCCCAGCCCCATCTCCCGGGAATCTCTATCCCGCGTTGGGCCTCTGGCCCAAGTTCCCCTTCTTTTTGTGCGAGGCGTATCGCGTGAGCGGGGGATTACGTCCTCATTCACGTCGGTCTACTGGCCGCGCCGTACGCCTCCCCCGTGTGTGGGACTACCTCACACCCCTCATCGTCCTGCATGACGTTAAACTGCCTCTCCAGAACTACGTATGGCTTGATTCCCATCCTTATGGGATACGTAGGACCGCCTGGACGCTTATGTTTCAGGTCCAGCCCCGTCTCTTGGTTGATCATGGGGATCTGTCCTCTTTTGGTTGCTCTCAGGGTGAGTCCTCCGACCCTTTCCGGAGATCTGTTAACATGTTTTGGGTACTTCGGTCTATGACTCGAAGTGTCAGATTCAATCCCGACAAGTCCTGTGTTGCTTGTCAGGCCTCGCGCTTCCTCTTGTTCGAGCCTTCACTCAAAGGGATCCTCGTTAGCGGTTTGGGTACGATGCCTTAGTGCTCTCCCACCGCTCCGGGTCGATTTATCGGCGGGTCTTGGGCCGCAAATCGATATGAATCCTGCGATTGAGCGGTTGATGCTCGTTTGCTTGCCCCGTCTTAGGCTGACGCGATCGGATGTTGTGTTGCGAATGCGTCAGCAACATCCTTGATCGCCATGTCGGCTCTTTCAGGCTCTGAACATTGGTTGCGCAGTCCTCATCACACTCCGCCTTTGTGCGTTGTAGTGGAATCTCGACACTCTTCATACTGACCTTCAGTACACCTCTACACGTTAGGCGGACCAACCAGGGTAATGATGTCGTTCGAGGCTCCCATGATCTGAGCACCAGGGATATATGCGGATATCCTCCCTAAGGGCCATGCGTAGCTGGACCCTCGTCCCCATAAGGAGGGAGGAGTCGCTCGAACAATCGCGTTCTGGGCCCAGTATGTCTGGAGGCTAGCATCTCTGCCCCTCGGGTGCTGGACATACGCAGACCCCTATCCCAAGACTCTTTTCCTGGAATCGCGCGTGACCGCAGGGCTGGGTATGTTCCCACCTCCGCCGTGTCCGCCGTACCGCGGTAAGCGGATTCCTCCATGGTCCGAACCACACGACCATAAACTGTGTTGTCTGGTCCTACCACACGACCGTAAACTGTGATCGTCTTGGCCGCCCGACGAGAAACGGCACTGCATCGTGATGTTCTCCTCGGGGGACACTCATGTTGGGCGCTGGTTAATAACCACACCATTCATCAATGCCTTCCATGGATTGATCATTGTGGCGACACCAGAGATTTCTCAATCACAGGCATGTCGCCGCACGAAAAACCATTCATCTCTAAGGACAAACAAGAAATATCAAATGCCGCTCCTTCTGTGTGCGAGGGTCAGACCCGCACTCTTCCCCGCGCTGGTGCCCGATTGTGTTGCGCCGCGCTTCAAGAACTATGTGTGGCTTGATTCCCATCCTTATGGGATACGTAGGAACGCCCGAATGTTTGAAACTTCGGGTCCAGCCCCCCACCTCTTAGAGATTCCCCCTTCACTGGGGAATCCGCCGCCTTCAGGTCACCCTCAAGGTGTGTTCCCCGACCCCTTGCCGTGGTCCACCGGTGTCAAGAGTACTCTGGTTTATTGCCAGGAGGGTCAGGATCCGCTTGGTCAGGTCTCCTCCGCTTTTCAGGCTTCGTGCCCCATTTCATTCGGACCCATCGTCTACGCCCTGGGTGGAGCCCCCGTGAACGGTTCGGACACAATGCCTCAGTGCTCTCCCACCGACTCGGGCCGGTACCCCCAATGGCCTTGGCCAGCAAATCGATATGAATCCTGCGATTGAGCGGTCGATGCTCGTTTGCTGCCTCATTCCACCAACGGTTAGTGCGATATTGATGCTGCTTTTCCGCCACGGGCGGCAGTACTCCCATATCATTACTCCGGTGCCCCCAGTCCTTGAGTGAATGGGCGCATGATTCACATTTTCCACCTCCCATTCTGACTAGGCGAAACCTCGACACTCTTTACACTATCCCTCAGTGCATCTTCGCATACCCAGGGGATATGACCACGATGTGGCGTGCTTTGAGCCCCTTATGGTCCGAGCTCTACGACCTTAAACTAAGATCTCCCCTTATGGTCCGAGCTCTACGACCTTAAACTAAGATCTTTCCTTATGGTCCGAGCTCTAAGACCTTAAACTAAGATCTCTCCTCATGGTCCGAGCTCTACGACCTTAAACTAAGATCTCCCCTTATGGTCCGAGCTCTACGACCTTAAACTAAGATCTCCCCTTATGGTCCGAGCTCTACGACCTTAAACTAAGATCTCCCCTTATGGTCCGAGCTCTACGACCTTAAACTAAGATCTCTCCTTATGGTCCGAGCTCTACGACCTTAAACTAAGATCTCTCCTTATGGTCCGAGCTCTACGACCTTAAACTAAGATCTCTCCTTATGGTCCGAGCTCAACGACCTTAAACTAAGATCTCTCCTTATGGTCCGAGCTCTACGACCTTAAACTAAGATCTCTCCTTATGGTCCGAGCTCTAAGACCTTAAACTAAGATCTCTCCTTATGGTCCGAGCTCTAAGACCTTAAACTAAGATCTCCCCTTATGGTCCGAGCTCTAAGACCTTAAACTAAGATCTACCCATATGGTCCAAGCTCTAAGACCTTAAACTAAGATCTATCCCCATGGTCCGAGCTCTAAGACCTTAAACTAAGATCTACCCCTATGGTCCGAGCTCTACGACTTTAAACTAAGATCTCCCCAAACGGGATTCTACGTCCTGCATGACGTTAAACTGCACTCTCAGAACTACGTGTGGCTTGATCTCCAGCCTGATGGAGTACGTAGGAACGCCCGGGCATCTCAACTCGGGTCCAGCCTCAGGGATCGTTAAGTCCCGCCCCTCCTCGTCGCCGGCCGTCTGGCCTGACTTCTGGTAGAGTGGCGCAGTTGTGGTATTCTCCCCGATTCAGCTCGGGATGCCCCATTTCAATGATGGGAAGCGACGGTTTCCTCGTCAAAGAGGTTCTGTCTGAGAATTGGGGTGACTCACGGCCAGATTAGTGCATCCGCCTAATACGCTTTCCCCACGGTGGCGCAATTTTGAGAGCGTTGGATTCTGTCCGAACAAATCGTCACTTCGCTCCACGCTTCGCATGCCCAATTGATCGGGATTTCCACCCTTGTGTCTGAAGGAACCACAAAGCGGTATTCATGATGACATGTGGTCCGCCTCCTGCAATATGAATGATGGCCTTTTTCGGTCCGTCTATTGCAGTTGTTATGGTCGATCCACTGTCCGCCTACCGTCTTGGGCATTTCCTGGAAGGCCGACCGTTGTGGATGTCTGGATTCAGGACACGCGATTCACCCTTTCTCATTTCCCTATGTTCGGATAAAATCTCAACGCCCCTAGCGTTGTCCCGCTCGTGTGTTGGAACAAGTTGGGGGGATGATACATTGATTAGGTCTGAGGTCTCCTTTCCTAGGAATGACCTCCCTCTTTTCTCCAGAAATCCAGGCCCAATTATGGATGCCTGATGCTTGGTTAACACTCCCGCAAGACAACGAATTGTGGTTGAGCATGTTAAACCAAAAGATGCAGATAAATATATTGATTCATACAGATGGATCAAAGTAGCGGAAGCAAATGTTTTGGGAATGGCAAAAAAAAGCCCTTAGGGATTAGCGTGCTGGATGAGTCTTTCTAATGCCGTTACCCTTTGGCTGGTGGCCTCCAGAGCTGCTTCTCGCTCTCTGCGTGCCCTCTCTTCGTCAGCGGTCGCAGCGCGCAGTTCGTCGATTCTGGCCTGTGCACGCTCCCGCTCGACCTGAATTGTGACCATCTGTTGGCCCGCCTCCGTCAACTGTACCTGGGCGTCAACCAGCTGGGCTGCTAGTTGCTCCACAAGCTCGGTACACGTAGCGACGAAGGCCTCCTTCTCTGCCGCCTGCCCTTCGAGGCGCCGGACTTCCTGCTCCGCCGCGAGGAGCGCCCGCGTGCTCTCCGACATGTCCCGACTTTGTGTGACGTCGGCACGCCGGCAGCTCTCGCGCATCTTTTCGGCCATGAAATCACAGACCGTTAGATGGAGGCGTTGAGCATCAGCTCCCCCGGCACACAGGAAGCGCAGCCAGGTTTGAAGTGATCCCATGCGCCCCAGCCACTCCGACGGGTCTCGCTTGAGGAAGCGCTGGATGCACTTCCACCCCCTACGGCGCGTTATCCGGCTCTCCTCGACCACCTCCGTGTCTGAGTCTTCCATCTCCTCGGGATCGGCAGGCCGGTAGGCAGGGAAGGCAGCCAGCAGGTCTGCTGCAGGGTCCGCCCCTGGGAGGTCCTCGCGAGGGATAGGTTCCCCAACATCCGGGCGACCTTCTTCTCTCTCCCCAGCGGCGCTGACACCCTCGTCAGCCCCCAACCTCTCTCCGATGGCAGCACCGCCGACGTCCGCGGCCCCTTGATCAGCAGTTGGTGGGGCCGGCTCGGTTTGGGAAGTCTGTTCCGGAGCAGGCGGCATGTCTGCCACCGGTCCACTCGTGGATGGCCCGGGTTTGGCAACCCGATGAGCCTCCAGTGTTGAGATCACTGCGCAGGGCATGCCATGGTTAGTCACGGATCGTCAACGGCAAGCACCAGCAGTAAAGTAGGGAGACTTACGGGAGTTCGGAGCGTCATCTTCCGCTGCCCCGGCCGCCGCAGGAACAGTTGCAGCAGGGGACCCCTTAGCGCTTGTCAGTTCAATGATGGGTGTCTGGCCCCCGCCTTGTCCTGCTGGCGCCTCTCCTACTCCCGCTGAGGACGCCTGACCGACATCCGTGTGCTCCTGAGAAAGATGGAGAAACGGGTTAGAAGCTGCATAAGAGAGTGGATGAAGCAGATTGAGTAGGGATAGAAGCGGACCTCGAGGAGCTCAGTGACATCAACGTTGTCAGAGCCGGCCACCTCGCCGCTCTCCCGTGGGCTCCCCTGACGGGACCTTCCCTCGGAGCCTTCATCCTCCCCCGTCTCCTCCTCTTCCTCGGAGTCGTTACTGTCATCTTCTCCCGGCGGCATCTGTTCCGGAGCGGGCTCGAGACCGAGCATCACCTTCACCAGAAGGGATGGCTCCGCGCGCTGACCACGTTGGCGCGCGTACTCGTCCATGGCCGTCAGATATGCGTACTGCCGGTTGAAGTCCACCCTGTCGGCGATCTGGAGGTGCCCGACCTCTGGCAGATAGATTCCTTCTCTGAGTATCTTTCGCCAGATGACGTCGGTCCCCAGTGACTGCCGCAGAGTCATCCAGGCCGACCACAGCGCCGGGAAGACTGCATCGTGGGAGGGTTCGAGCAGACGCCTTACCTGCTTCCCGGGCCGCTCGTCGACCACCGCACGCGCCCCCTCTCTGGGCGCTGAGGTCGTGGCGGCAGCTCGCGATGTGCCCGCCGCCGAAGTCCCTGCTCGCGCCGGCTCCGCTGCTTGGCGCGCCTCCGTTCTCCCCCGTCTGGCGGCGCCTCGCCTCCTTCCTTGACGCCCGGTCTCCGCACGGGTAACCTCGAGCCGCCGAACTAGCTTCCGCAAGAGCCCCTCGGGGTACGCGATGGCCCAGTGTTCGGCGTACTCGGTTGCCAAGCCTGCGTCAACTCCGGTAGGAGGGAGAGTGATGACGTCGCCAGAGCCGAAAGCGGCAAACATCATCCACATCTGACGAAGGACGTCAGGGTTCGTCTCCTCCCGGACAGCAGTGAATACCCTCTTCGGCATCCGTTGAAGGCACCCGAACTGCCTGGCGAAACGGGTCGGCACGTAAGGCTCGCAGATCACCTTCCCGTCGATCCGAGCCACGAGCACCCCGCCCCGCATGTTCAGGAAGTACTCATGCTGCTCCAGCGGACCCTGCCCATTGTCGATCATCTGGCCGACGGGAGTGGGGAACGGACTGAAGTTGAAATTGGCATGATTTCCAATCTGGATCCGCACGCCCTCCTCACTTAGGGTCATCGGAGCGACCCCCGCGATGTTCAGCAGGGAGGGTCGCAGGCCGTTGCCCGGAGGAATGATGGCATTCGGAAACGTGTACCCACCGAGGTGAGCAGCCACCCAGCCGTGGAAGAACTGAAAGGGCCCACAGATCCTTCGTGGCGACCCCCCTCGTGAAATGCATCCCAGGATGGCATACAGCCTCGCCAGCACTGGGACCCCGAGGTTGTATCTCTTGTTGGCGGCCATAGCGCCTGCCATCGCCAGTGTCGCCGGGCGAACGCCCATTCTCGCGTCCCGCACTGGCAGGAGCCACCCACTCAGAAAGGCGGCCAGGAACGCCGCGTACCGGACATTTGGGTCCCGGGCCTCGATGACGCGGTACCCCCATGAGCGGTAGTCACCCGTCTCCAGGACCCGCCAGTACGACCCGTTTCGGCTCCTCTGAGCTGCGGTCGGGCACCGCTTCCCCCTGCCTGGCATCTTGACCGCCGGGTCATGCTCCAAGAACTGGCCGAACCATTCCTTGTAGGCTATGTCCTTCTGGAAGTCTTTGATCCCGAGCCGCTGCGTAGCCAGGTCAAGCAGATGTCAGGTCAGGATGGGAGTCCGTGACCTGTCCTCCCAGGTGTTCTTCGGTGGCAGGAACTCATCGTATTGGTAGCCCTCCAGCGGGATACCTCCGATGCAGTGGATGTCCCAGAGACCGATGCCGACCTCCCCATGGTGAAGATGGAAGGTGTTGGTATCCGGAGACCATCGGGTGAACAGCTCCGGCCCGAGCTCGGACTGCTGGTAGAAGTGGAACTGCGACGTCCACACCGCCTCGAACAGGCCGATGTACCGCAGCTCCTCTGCGAAGTGATCGCAAGTGTGGCGTACCCAGAACGCCCAGGCCCACTCACTGGTGAAGTTTCCCCCAGACCGCAAGTCCCAGTCCTTCAGCCAGCCCTTGGTGTCGTCCGTGACGCTCTGGCGATATATGCTCGAGTAGAGGGCTGGAGAATTCTCCGCAGTAGGCTCACCCCCATCAATGGTTCGCGTCCTCGGGTTCAGGACATAGACATCCAAGTGCCTGGTCTCCCTGGCAGGATGCCCATTGTTGGTGATGTTATAGCGGAGGATCTCGTCCTCCCGGGTCACCCAGGTCCGCGGCGCATCAATCTCGAACCCTGGCACCGGAACCTCATCTAGGATGCCGAAGTTCCAGGGCGGCAGGTTGTCCGACAGTGGATATGTCTTCTGGGCCGGCGTCAGTAAGTCGAACAAGGATTGATTGTTGGAAACAATCTCCTTGGCTCCGTAAACCTCCTCGTTCGTCGCCATCTCAGCCCTGCGAGTGGCGGCATCCCCCTCATTTCCTCTGTGCGCGGCCATCTCAGAAGTTTCGGGAGTCGTGCGGGTTAAGGGATGAAGCGTGCGGGATCGGACGAGGCTGGTAGAGAAGTTTGAAGGTTGGCGCGCAATCCAAGTGGACGGCGCGCAATTGGGAAGACTGTCGCGCAAAGTCCCGGGTTTTCGCGCAAAGACAGGCGAAATCCGGACGGTTTTGCGCGCCGATCGGGCGAATTTCGCGACCGGAGAAGGCAATTTCGCGCACGAGAGCGTTGAAGCTTATCGCGTGGAAGGCCTGTGTACGGAACGCGGGACCCAGGGCCCCTATTTATAGGCGAGGCCGGGGTCCGCGCTGCGCGGAAAGCGCTTTGCGCGACCGCAGCGGCGAATTTCACGCCCGGCACCCCTTTTTGCGCGCCTAAGTCCCGCGCAGCCCCGGACTTCGGCATTCCGGCGTCTCCCTCGGAACCCGATCATTGCGACCTCTCGCCGATCAGATTCCGAGGGGGGGCTTTTGTAGACGCCGGAAAAGTCCGTTGTTCACAAACGAAGCTCCGGATGCGGAAAGCGAAGTGATATTTGGAGTCAGAGGCACGTTCCGGAGGGCCCGGAGGACTTGCGCGAAATTTCAGAGGCTCGCGCGCAAAGTTGAGCTGCGGCGCGCAATCCTCCCGGGATGCGCGCAATGCGCTGGGCCGGCGCGCTATTTTGCGCGCCCGTGGCCTGCGCGGCTCCTTTGCGCGCCGGGTCCTGATTCCGCGCCCGCGAAGCGAATTGCGCGCCCGATACCGGATTCCGCGCCCGGGGTTGCCTATAAATATAAGGCGACCCCCGACGTTTTGAAGGTTGCCGGAATCCGAAGCGTCGCTCGTTCGCGCAATCCAACCCCTTCCGCGCGCAATGCCGATCTTCAGGTAACCTCCTTTCTTTCGCGCAATAGAGCCTTGGGGTCCGCCTTCGCGCGCAATCCCCTTGGCTCCTTTCCTTTGAATAAACTTCAATCCGAAGGAATTTGCGCGCAAAAGAAGCCTCTTGCGCGCAATTGCCCCGGGTGCGCGCAATCCAGCCCGATTGCGCGCACCCCCCATTTTCAAAGTGGCCATTCGTTAGAGAATGAGCCGTTGCCCCCGCGCGCTGCCCGAAGCCCGGTGCGCGCAATCCCAATCCTCCGCGCGCGAAGCGCTGGCCCAATTGCGCGCCAGCCCGCCATTTTTGCGCGCCGACCCGCGGTTTTGCGCGCAAAGCTCCTCTTTTGCGCGCAAACCGCCAGGGTCGCCCCCCTTGACCCCTTGAGGGTACCCGCCTGCGTGGCGCCCGATGATCTCCATCCTGGGTGCCCGCACCGTGCGTTGTCTTCCCGTGCGGCCCTCCAGGCTCGTGCAAAGTGACACGCACCCATCGTCCGGCAACCTATGCCCAGCATGACGTTAAACTGCACATTCGTCCCGCATGACGTTAAACTGCGCATACGTCCAGCATGACGTTAAACTGCATATTCGTCCAGCATGACGTTAAACTGCACATCCGTCCAAGCTGCACGATGCTAAACTGCCTAGCCCCCATCGTCCGCGCTACAAGACGTTAAACTGCCAAGTGTTTCGTCCTCAACACACGACGTTAAACTGTACTTCGTCCGGCAAGACGTTAAACCGTCCTCTTCGTCCTCAACACACGACGTTAAACTGTACTTCGTCTGGCAAGACGCTAAACCGTCCGCATCATTCGATCCCGTGCTCCGCACGCAGGGTCTCCCCCGGTTTGGATGTGGCCCCCACCCGCTCGTCTCTGCAGGGATGTCGGGATTGTCCCTCTTTTGGGACGATTTAATGGGAGTGGCTTTTCCCTACGGGGGCAGGGTATTACAAACCCCTAGTTTCTAGTGGGGGGCCGCACATGTGTATCTCCATTGCGCCTCCCCACTGCCGAAGCCAGTAGAGGGTATGACTGGGATCGAAGTGTCTTCTGCTTTCGGTCCAAGTCCCTTCCAACTGAGTTTTGCTGCAACCGGGCTGCCTCAAGTGCGTAAGTCCTGACAGAATGAACTACGTGGACTTTGATCCCTGTCTTCTATACAGGGTACGTAGGAAGCCTCCCTGAGGTCCAAGCCCGCCACCTGGTCGTCCCGGTCGTATTTACGTCGGTTCGTCCATCAGTGGACCCCTCCAGGGTTCACGCTTGCGTCGATTCACCTATGAATCCGCCCCTGTGGGAGACTGCCCGTGTGTATATCCACTGTGCCTCCCCACAACCCCTTTTTCCATTTCTCCTTTTATCGTCCAGCATGACGTGAAACTGTGATCCACCCGGCCGTTCCATCCCCCTCTGTGCGAGGTGGTTCGGTTCAATCCTCTGCCCGGCGGCCTAGACCTCTTCGTGAGTCGGCTTGCCGACGTCCAGCATGACGTTAAACTGTATACCCGAACTACGTCGACTTTGATCCGTGCTAACGCGCGGTACGTAGGAAGCCCCTATGGGGTCCATGCTCTTCACTCCATCATCCATCCTGATCCTTACCCGGGCCGCCACATCCCGGTGGGGGTCATGCCACTCCACTCCACTCCACGTTACCTGGGAAGCCGCCCATGTGCTGGCCCCAGCGTCGGAGGTTCCCCGCAAGGGGTTCTGTCATCTGATCCACTTTTCGTGTTGATCGGTCCGATGCCGTCCCCGCTGGACGTTAAACTCGCGGCATACCCCGTGTTAAACATGGGAAGCTGAGGAAGACCTCAGGTGACACGGTTCCCCGCACCCAGTGCGGGATGCCTCAGGCCATCATGCCTTCGAGAAGCCCTATTAGGGATGGAAGACAGACGTGCAGAGCCGCAGTGTTACGACACGCCCCCAGCACCCAGAGCCACCCGGCCTTCTCACCGCAGGTTGCTGCCCCGACCGGACTCCTTGGAACGTCCGGGCGGAAGCAGCGTAATTAACCGGTGTCCATGAAGATATGGCGCCGGGAACGAGATTCATGAACATTCTTAAGTCTATGAGGGAGACCCGGATTAGGCGACGAGTTCTGAGGAGACGTCCAAGGAAGGAGGAGCCGACATCCCATCATCCCGGTTTCGATCAAGGAGCAGACACCCCTGAATAAGGGACGAATGCCGCCCGCCCTTGGAAAGCGGGACTGCGGGACCACAAGCCGCGCGCCCATCCCCTCGGGTTGACGGGTGCATGCGCGAACGCGTCCTGGCGGAACAGCGTAACCCGACGCACATCCGCACCGAAACAGTACCTAAATTTGACTAGGGGATATGATCATTGGATATGATTATAGAAATGTAAAGGGGTATATTTTTAAAAGGAAATTCATAAAAAAGGTATATCATGATGAAGTGGAATTGATCCCCTTTTATAAGTGAGGGAAGGGTGGTTTTAGAAATATACTTTACTTTTCAGTTACATCCTTTCACTATTCAAGGTCAATAAAAAGAAAATATATAAATTATAGTTTTTTCACATGGTAATATTGAAATAATTCTCATTGATGATTTGTTGATTAACATTTGAGTGATTTAATAATTGTTTCCTTTACATTTCACATTTACCCATGTGTAATTTTACCTAGGTAACTTTTATTTTTACCCATGGTAATTAATTTAAATGGCCACAATAAAATTTGAAATTATTTACTACTTTAATAATTTTAATCCCAATATGAAAATAATTTTATCAATTAAAATTTATATGGTTGAGAAAAGTTAATTTCAAAATAAATTCATATAACATGTAATTATAGTTTTTAAGAAAATTGTATTTTTAAGATTAAAATATGTATATGTTATAACATTTTTCAATGTTATTAATTTTTATAACCTAAATTTATTTATTATAAATAAAATAAATGTTATATATATTTTTAAACAATCCAAAGCATAATTTTCCTAAAAAAATATTGAATTAAAATAAAAGAAAAAAATATTTTTCATTAGAAAAAACATTTTACTTTAGTTATATAATGATAAGGACATGTTTTTTAAGTCAAGCATAATATTTTAAAATATATAATTAATTTATTAAATAAATATATAAAAGGTTTATACATTTCTATGTCGATATTTTTTATAATGATTCATGAATATTATAGTTTTAAAAAATTGATATTTTTTATCTATTCATTTAAAAATTAATTAACCTATAAAAATACCAAAACATTATCCATAGTTAATATTTATATGATAAATATAAAAAATGAAATTAATTATTTCAAGTTAAAATTTTAAAATTCAATTTTTGAGTAAAATCATAAAATATAATGATAAATTATTTTTATTCGAAAATTAGATTTTCAAATATTAAATGTTATTATTATTATTTTATATATCTTACCAACTAAATTTTTATTAACCAATTATTAATATAAAAAATTATTTTTCATCATTAATCATACCTTTCTAAAAATATAAATACATATCACATTGAAAGGAAATTTTTAGAAAAATAATTTTATAATTAATAAAAATAAATTGTCATTTTTAGTAAACTAAATTAATATAATTCGTATTAATAGTTTTCTTTATTATATTTTTATAAATATTTCATAAATTGGTTTCTCTTATTCATTCCCACTAATTTAATGGATGGGTTTTAATTTTCATACATAATATTTATATTTTTATCTAAATATATTGTGGTTTTTTTAGTTCGTTGTTTCATGTATAGAAAGATATCGAGCACATTTTTCTCATTTATAGGCAAGCATTTATTAAAATCTCAAGTTGTTTCATTTATCATATTTATTTTATATTAGATCAATATATTATGTTTCATTTTGATGGTCCACCTTGGTTTGGGTTTCATTTTCAACTTCAAGGGTGTGTTGGTTATTTATAAAGGATAGATGGTCATTGATAATTTATTGGAAAACCTTGAATAGGTATTGGAGATACTCTTACATAGCCTGATGATTCCAAATTTATTCATATGCATGGTGGGTTTTATTATTACATAGATTTTTTCTAGCCAATTCAATCTTACTTGTATAACTTAAATTTAACTTTATTTATACTCTAGATCCCCCACTACTCTTATATAGCTCTAGGCACTGAGAATCTATTTTTAAATGATCAATATTTCATTATATCATGATATTTCATTGGGTGAATATAAGTCTACATTGGTTTGTAATAGTTTCTTTTATAGGACTTGAGCTACCATGAATGTTTGAATAGAAATTGATTCCATTAAAATACTATGATATGAAAAGTTCTCACCTTGCATTTATGGTCTATAATCCATTGTACTGAGTTTAGAAACTATTTCGGAGGCAAACACTGAATTAGAAGTCATGGATTGAATTACAATGGTGGAGGTTCATGGATGATTTTACACAAATAGTCAGTTGATTTTACATAGCCTTTAAATTTTTTTATTTAATCTTCCACAAATTCTAGTTATTCTTATATATCTATCCAATCCTTCATTCTCATGGAATCAAGTGACCCTATTTATACCTCAAAAGCACAAAATTTTCATATCAATGACCCAAATACTAGTCCTCATAATAAGATTTATAACAATGGAAGCTTTTATAAAATTTTCAAGTATAAAAATTATTAAAATGTGTTTTTATTCTAAAATAAACATAAACTCTTAAATATAAATTATTTATAAAAAATTAACACTAAAACTAAGAAAAATATGTATAAAATATTATTTAAAATAAATGATAAAACTACATCAACGAAAATATTCCTTGAAAATATTTATCATTGATCATTGGACATGTTTGGTAAATCCTTATAAACATACTAAAGTTGATTGAGAGAATGTTATAGGTAATAATTATTATAAGTGTGTTTTAAATTAAAAAATTATAAATATTATATATTTTTTAATCAATATAAATATTCTTGACATTATATTGTGTTAAAACATGATCTTTTTTAGATATTAAATCATATAAATTTTTGTGAATCCATATATATTTCCTATATTTAAATATTATTGATGTTTCAATGGTGGATATCGGGGTAATTATAAGGGTCTTATAGGTGTTAGAGTTTGAAAATTTAAAAAATGAGAGTTTTTTCCTAGACACAAGATTTTGCAAAATCATAAAGGGTTATATGAGAAATCGTGAGGAGGATAAAAATCCCCTTCAGAGCTCATGGATGGTTGATTCATAGTCAGGTAAACTATGTGCCTAAACCATGAAAATCTTGTAATAAATTTCATGTCTGGTAACATAGCTAGAACAAGGTTTACAAAACTATGTGGCCAAACCATGAAAGGTATGGATTACCTTAATAGTGGAAACTACATGATTTTTGCATATTTTGGTAAACTTTGTTTCAAAATTGTGAGGTCAACCTTACCTCTTATGATTTTTTCTTTTATTAAATTAACATTACACAAATTAAAACCCATAAACCCTCATTTATTCTTCTCATTTTACAAGTAATTTCATCCTAGTCAAACCCACGTCTTCTTATTATATCATTCTTTCTGAATCTCCTTCAGCTCTGGGTGGAATCAGGTGGCATTCATTGAAAGGGTAAGATATAGGTAAGTCTAACCCTCTATCTTCAGTCATCTATGATTTATTTTACTATATGGAAGCCTTTCACCTATTTCGACTCTTTGTGCCCTATTTTATAGTTTTTATGGTTCTCTAATTCCCAGCATTTGAGCTTTAATCAATGGTTAGTGTTTCTTGAGTATCCTTATATGAGCCTATGGTATGTGGTCCTTGAACAATCTATCAAAGTCTCTTTTCTTTTTCTTATGTATAAAATTTCATTCCACGCCTACCAATTATGTTCGTGACATAAAACTGAATATAAAATAAATATGATTGTTTTCTTGTAAAATTATGTTATTCAATCCATGATTAGTCTATGAAAGAATATTAGGTCCTATAATTTGGCCTCCAAGTATGATCTTCTAGGATTTTAAAGATTTAGAGGATTTATGAGGTCACCCAAGGGATGTCCATAACTAAGAGATAAACTGATGAATGGACTCAAATTCCTAGGATGACTCATAGTTTTGGAACCTTGGTAGATTAGAGACCTCTAGCTAGAATGAGATAGATTGTAAAATTTTTGAATGTGAATAAAATGTTAAGAGTTTATTAATGAATGGAAAAATAGATTAAATTTTAAATAATAGATATGTGGTGAAAGTTAGACAATATAGAATTACTAAAATTCTAACTGTGAATATATTCATGTTTGATTTGATTTTTTGGGTAGGGGTTTATACCCTTGGTTTTCAAGATTAGATTATTTGTAATTTTGGGATAGGGGTGTCCTCCCCTGAGTTTCCAAATGATGTTACTTGTATTTCATGGGTGGGGTGTTTTCCCTTGGGTTTCTAGATAATGGTACATGGATTTCTTGGGTAGCGATGTCTACCCCTGGGTTTCTAAATGATATCACATGGATTTCCTAGTTAGGAGTGTTGACCCCTGGGTTTTTTATTTGGTGTAACTTGGATTTCTTAGGTGAGGGTATATGTTTGGGGTGTTCTAGATGATGTTACATTGATTTCAAGGTTGAGAGTGTTCACCCTAAGTGTTTCCAAACTGTGTTACTTGTAATTACTGGGAGAGAGTGTCTACCACTGGGTTTATATGTGGTTTTCCGTATGTTTCTTGGGAAGGGAGTGTCTTCTATAAGATACCAGATCCTCTTAAGGTGTGTTTCTATTTAAGTTTTGGTTTGAACTCTTCTTTTTCGATAGATGAGTGTTTACCCAAGTTCATGTGAAAACCCGATGGTGTTCTAGTGGTTCGGGACATAAAAGAGGAAGAAAATGTAGTTTCTGGGAATGTTGTACAGTTTGTGTATGGTTATTGTATACCATGCTAGAACTATGCTTCCATGGACATAGGCTTACACAGGGTTGGAACACGGTTAAGCAAACAATGCAGAATCCCAAAGAAACCATGTGAAGGGTGTTATTTTTGGGCAGTAGCTTCTACATGGTTAGTGCATGGTTTGGAAAATCGTGTGGGTAAACCATGAGGCCCAGAAACTTTGATAAAATTACAAAAATGCCACCCCAAGATTTTAAAACCCAACTCTGGTTTTTTGTCCATTCATTCCCACATAACCCTAGTGATGAACTTGGATAAACCAAGCTTCCAAGAGGTTTTTCTCCTTATATTCTTGGCCGTTTTGGATGTTGTTGGTTATAGATCGAATCTCCAGGTAAGTCTAATCCTCTCCATCCTTCTCTTTTTCAGATTAGGGTTTGTGATTTCTTCCATATTTTTCCAAAACCCTTAACCCCCCTTTTTACAATGGAACCTAGTTTTTGGATTTAATGGGTGTTTGAATCTAGATCTATGGCCATGATTGAGAGTGTGTTCATCATTGGATTCAAGTTAGGTGGTCTAAAGTATTATCACATAGTTTTATTTTGGATTTGTGCATGGAAGTTGGTGTTCTTGTTTTCCCTCTTTTTGTGTTCTTGGTTCCATTGAAGTGTTTGATAAAAATGGGTGTTTAAGTGACCAATTTAAACCATCACAATCCTTGTGGGATGAGTTGAGGATGACCTGACCATTTTAAGTCCACCCATGGGGTGTGCCTGAAAACCTGAACTGAGAGTGTGGTAGGGTTATGTGGTGGGTTGTGGAATTAGAATGTAAAACCCATGAATAATGGGTCTTAATGATTGATTAAGTTATAAATGGAATAATGATAAATATTACTAGGGAGATAAAGGCATAATGTGTTGTGGAATGACAGGAAAATGGGTAATTGGGATGAAAGAGATTATATCAATTGTTTCATGAATTGGGTTAGAAATGCCTAAGGATATTAGGGGACGTTAAATGTTGAACTTGCAATTGGGTAATGGATTGGGAAATGGGGAATGTGTTAATGGGTTGTAATAAGGGAATGGATGAAATTGTTTAACGGGTTAATACATGAGAATTATGTGGTACACCTAAATGATTGAATGTAGTATAGGAATTGTGTTATGTGAGATATGAGAAAGTACTTGAAATGCATAAGTGGTTAAATGCTTTTGAAATGATAAATTGGATGAATGGTTTAATGAATGGTCTATGATGAATTCGGCTAAGGCATAGAAAATTGTTGAATATACCTAATGGTTTAAGGCATGAGAATGGGAATGTGGCTAAATGGATATGAATTGTAAATGGTAAATGTATTAATGGGTTATGGCATATTATTAATTCCCATGTTGTTGTTATGTGTAGTGATATACAATAGAATTGAATATGCTTGGTTGTGTTATGGTATGGTTGTGGTGAATTGAAAAATAATCATGCAGACATGGCTTGGAAGTTTGGGGTATTTACTTGAGCTTATATGCCCACGGGTCGAGTTAGACTGAGGCTCTAAACTCCACACTAAAATTCACAGGTTAGGGAAGGGGACAGAGGCTTTATTCCCCTAATGGGTGCATTCCACCCAGACTGAGGCTTCAAGGTGAGGATAATGTGTTGATGTGATATGTGGATCCCTAGTGAGAAAGGGACTTGATTTGTTTCCCCTATACATTGTGATGGACTTCCTTATACCCTTGTGTAGATATTTATGCCTAACCCATGGAACATGTGATCAATATAGCTTATGTAGTGAAGATGGTATAATAAATGGAATTGGGATAAATATTATTCATGAATTAAATGAACCTTATTAACTAATGGCACACAAACTACCCCTGTTTACCTACCATTTATATTGTACCTGCGTTCACTATCTATTAGACTAGATATTTTTTAGACACTGTCGGTGGTGGCCTACTGAGTTTTGTACTCACACTCTGCTCGGGCCGTGTTTGGGAACCCGAGAACATCTCTTGGTTGTAGGTCAAGACAAGGGGAATATCCCTACACGAAGAAGTTGATTTGGGCTCAAGATTTTCATAGGGAAGGGTCTGGACTTATAGTCGGGACCCATTTATAGTTTTTATTTTTTTCTTACGTTTGGGTTTCATTCACTTTGCACTAATAGTATGACAAGTCATTATTGTATTTTATTTGTGGTGTGTACCCCTTTTTGGGAAATGTTTGTTTATGCATGCTTATTATTGTTTCTGTTATTTATATTGTGTTATGGTGTGGCTGGATATGATAAAGAGGGTATATTATCCCCGTGTGACCTATTAGACCCTCCCTACTAGTCGGCATCATCTGGCATATGAGGAGGTGCGCTTGAGGTCATGTGATTACTCAGCTCAGAGCACCGGTTTAGTGGCTTCCTGGTCAGGGATGTTACAAAGTTGTATTAGAGGAGTTTTGTTATCTTTATTACTATTTGGTGATGGTATACAGGAGATTAGGATGTTTTGGGCCTTGTTAATGAGCTCGTTCTTGGGAGTAGTTATCCCATTTATGAGGGAAAACCCAAGTCACCCTGGGTGGTAATAATTTTTCTTGATGTGTGTTGTTACAGTTGAATGATATTTCACTGTTGGTTGATACATGTGTCATGTGATTTTACTGATTTATGATATTTTTCTCATTGCTAGAATTTCATGTGGTTTTGAATTCATGGATTGTTTCAGGAACCTAAGGATATATGTGTCATGCATCCTTATAGGCACACACACTGGATGGGTGTATGGGGCAAAGGGAGTAGAATGAATTTTACTTTCCTGGTAAATCTGAAGAAAATGATTCATAATAATAGTAATGAAACAGGTTGAATGTAATGAATGAAAATTGATAGATAATAAATATCATCTATAAAGAAATTATGTGACCGGGTAAATGTTTTGGGTTTTGATAAATCGTAAGGGTCATTTTTGTGTCTAAAAGAAAAAAGGGTATCATAATGACAGTAAAATTTGTTAATGAATTTTTCCTAATGAAAGGTTTAATTGAGTTAAAATGATGCTTTTAACAAGTTGTTAAATGGGAAATGTGCCTAAGATGGAAGAAATTGTGTTGTAAATTAAGAATTGGTTTGAATAGGTGTTGACGAAGGACTTTTGATTAAGTGAATTGGTTACTCCATGTTGACCATGACCCATGGCAGGCATGGTAGGGGCAGTGTTCTAACTATAATGATGATCATTGTGTTAGAGCATGAAGAATTAATTGTTTAATGTTTCTAGAGTTAGACCTTTTCAATAGGTGGTTAAGTCATGTAGGTCATTCTTCAAAGCGTCGGGTGAATGGTAAGTTTAAAATGAGAATTATTGAGTTCAATAGTGGGTATCCCTTGTGTGGTCATTTTGACCCTTGTATGCATAAGTTGGGCAGTGAGAGTTCCCTAGTGGAGAGTTTATATTTGATTTTTGAGGCCTTACCAATCATGATGTGGCCTAAGTGGGGTGTTTAGGGAACCCTCATGGTGTTGTGGCCTTTGGGTTGTGAGGCATTGTTCGTTAATGTGAGTGATAGAACTCTCACGGTTCATGGTCGCACGGATTACATGATAGACCCTAAGTATGGTGCCTGGGTCTAGGTGACCTTGTGAGTAGAGACCTTATGAGTTGTTTCTTGAATCCCGGAGAGGATGTTTTTCTCATATTATGATGATTTTGTACAACTTTGTAGGGGAACCTAGAGTAGATGGTTGTTGTTGTGCTAGGCATAGTGTGAAACAGAATGGGAGTGACAGTTCCATTCATGATCATTACTTTGTTCGTCTCATGATAAGCTTGGTTTGGAGAGAGGACCAATGGATTCTCCTAGTTGTGACTCCAGTTTAGGGTTTTGGTATTGTTTAACCTTCAAGGTGACCTATGAGAGAGGTCGAGCATGGATTCTAGTGCTTTTAGGTGTGTGTCACGCATGTAGTTGTTTTGGACATTGATAGTGGAGATCACGGTGTTTTATGTCATGGATTTGGCCTATAGGGATAAGTGGGAAGGTTGAGGGTTGGTGTTTCTACTTGGGTCATGGTTCTTCACTAATAGTTCTGAAAAAGCAATGGTGACCACGAGGGAGGTTAGCCTAGTTGTGCAGGTACCTCATAACATGAAGCATGAGAGATTCTTCAGAGGTGGTGTTAATGCATATTGAGTACCACCAAGTTTTAGTAAATGGTATAGTTATATTGGATTCTTTCATAAGGTAACCCGAGGGCTCGTGATAGGATATAAGGTTTGTTTTGAAGGGTTGTATCATATGGATTTATGAATCACCTATTTGGATGATGATTAATAGAGGCCTGAGGTTGTTTTTTAGTGGAAGATACTAAGGTGGCTGGAATGTGGTTATATGCTTTCACTCGATGGTGACACCCAAGGTAAGGGTGTTCATGTGGCTAAACCTGTTTGTATGAATGGGTTGGTTGTGGAGCGATGGTTGAGCTTGGTTTGAAATCACGCCCGAGTGGTGATGGTTAAGTGTTGATGTGACATGTTCGAAGGGGAACCCCCAGATCCATGGAAGGTCATAGTGTCCCATAGCCTGACATCAGAAACAGATAAGTTGGTGGTGGTGTTTTTCGATGATTTCTTAGCATACCTCAGCTAGTGACGAGCATGCCCAACATCATGACATTATCCCATGTTTGTTGAGAATCTCTAGATCACGCTAAGAGACATGAAGGTGTTTTGTTGGATGAGGTACATCATGGAGTTTACGCTCATGGAAATGATAGAAAGATGGGATGTACACCCTCAATGGTTTCGATTGGGGTCCTCGGGATGGACCGAATGACAACAAACACCTTGGGTGTTGTTCACGAAAGCTGAGAATGGGCATGGGGTGATGTTCATTTTCTTGTTATGGGAAAAGCCGGAAGACCATGTCTAAGGTTTATGTTTGGCTTGTTTTTAGTGTAATAATTAATGGTTGTAATCCCTCATGATGAGAAATATTAGTGACACTACTAAGGTGGGGAGTGATGAGTCGGTCCTAGATGTGGATAGGCTAACATCGAGATGATGTGGTGGCACTAGGATTCCAATGAGAAACCAATGAGGTTCTTTTTAGGCTCCTCATAGACGCAATGTGGAACTTGGATGTGGTGAATGATGATCCAAGTATTGGCTTTGATCTTATGGAGGATCTATGGGAATCTTTTGATGTATATGCTGAATTCATAGAAGGGTGTGGTTGGATATGAAAACAGGTTTTGGTAAGAGAGGTTGGGTTCTAAAAATATAATAAGGATCAGGGTTAGAATTGGGTAGTTCTCCTTGGATTGTTTTAGAACATCTTTATGTTGGGTGAACCTAGGCCATGGGATGTGGTGTCATGCCAAGGGTGAAGCCGATGACAGTCTGGAGGGCGGTAATGCCGTGATGGTGGAATTCTACTGGAATTTAGGTAATGACCTCAATGGGTGAATGGGATGATAATGTGAGCATTCAAGTCAATAATCACCTTGGTAAGGTGAGAAAGGGGTAACGTACCACCAGTGAAAGGTGTGTGTTTTGGAATGAGCCAGTCAGGGTGGTCTGACCTGATATGGTAAACTTGAAAGGGTGTGTTGAGACTGACTCACCTCCGGTTTGATGCTATGAAAGAAAGTACCTTCTTGGAAATGATTTTTATCTATGTGAGGTCAAGTGGATCTTAGTCCTTGAAGGGAGAGTGTAGGAATGCCCTTCCATTTGGTTTCGATGGTGTGGAAGGATTCTAATGTAGTGTAATGACCCTATAGATGCTTGGGTGCGGTGAGTTGGAACATGTTTGGTGATGGGAAATTTGAGTCGAGTTCTGGTGGTCCTTATTCAATGGGGGAGGTGAAAAGTAACCAAACATGGTGGATAGAACCATATTGTATAAATGGTCGGTTGATGATGTGATTGGAGTTTCAGGTTAGAAGGACTCGAGTGGTCACCATTCAGGTGAGTTGGCCCTGGTAGAGATCTTTGGCACAAGTTTAGTTGGTTGAGTAATTGAGAGTTTTGGTAGGAATTTGATTGTATAGTTGTGGAATGAAATCTTCGTGCGACTTCATTGGAAGGATCGTGTGTTCTCCTCTGGGTGATATCGGGATAGTCACCATTAGAGTTTGGAAAACATAAGAAAATGATGCCAAGTGATTTAAGTGATGAGTTGTATAGAGGATTGGGCCTTTGGGGTATCGATTGATTCCTCCCTGATGATGTGATATTGTGTGTTAAGTATCCATGTTTTGTGAGTTAGCTGTTGAGACCTAATATTTCTCCCATCGAGTTCTCTTGGTGGGAATGGTTTAAGTGGATGCATCCTTGAAGAGTTTTCATCTTGTGTCATGGTTGTAGTAAGGAAGGCTTGTAGGGAAAGTATGTGACCTTGTTTCATGTTCAAGGGGCTTTGTGATGTACAACCAAAAATATGGGGGATGGGAATGGATAGACAATCATAGTGGAAAGGCCTTTAGTTCCAGAAGATTAGTGATGCCTGGAAGAGCGGCTCGAGGATAAGCCATTATAAGGTGGGGGTAGTAAGATCCCGGATCTTCTTAAGGAATGTTTTTGTTTATGTTTTGGTTTGACCTCTAATTTTTGGTTAGTTTATTGTTTCACCATGTTCATGTAAAAACCCAAGGGTGTTCTGGGGGTTAGGGACATGAAAGAGGAAGAAAAGGGAGTTCCTGGGCATGTTTCATGATTAGCGTATGGTTAGTGGAAACCATGCTTGAAACAATGCAGCCATGGATAGAGGCTTATGCATGGTTGGCGCATGGTTAAGAAAACCGTGCATAATCCCTAGAAAACTATGTGAATGGTGTGATTTTCGAGCATTAGCTTTTTAATGGTTTTCTCATGGTTTGTAAAACCATGTGGGTAAACCGTGAGGCCCAGAAACATTGAGAAAAAAATAAAAAATGTCACCCTACGATTTTAAAACCCAACATGGGATTTTCCTCAATTCCTTCTCTCTTAACCCTAGTGACTAAATAGGATGATCTAAGATTAAAAGTGGTTTTTACCCTTCAATTATTGTCCATTTTGGATTTCATTGGTTTTGGATTGAAGCTTCGGGTAAGTCTAATCCTAACCTTCTCCTTTTCGGATTAGGGTTTGTGATTTCTTCTATCTTCTTCCAAAACACTAAAACACCCTTTTTTCAGTGGAACCCAAGTTGGTGATTCATGGGGTTTTTGAATTCGGATCTAATTCCATGACTGAGAGTGTGTTCATTTTCAGATTCCAGTTAGGTGGTCGATAAGTATTATCCCAAAGTTTTATTTTGGATTTGTGCATGGAAGTTGGACTTCTTGTTTTCTCCTTTTTTGTGTTATTGGTTACATTGAAGTTTTTAACAAAAATGGGTGTCTATGTGACCAATATAAACCCTCATGATCCCATGGGATGTGTTGAGGATGACTTGACCATTTTAGGGCCACCCATGGGGTGCGCTGGCAAACCCATACTGAGAGTGTGGTAGGGTTAAGTGGTGGGTTGCTGAATGAGAATGTGAAACACATGTAGAATGTGTCTTAATGATTGATTAAGTTATAAATGGAATAATGATAAATATTCCTAGGGTGATAAAGGCATAAGGTGTTTTTTTAATGACATGAAAATGGGTAATTGGATTGAAAGAGATTATGTCGATTGTTTCATGAATTTGGTTAGTAATGCCTAAGGGGGTTAGGGAATGTTAAATGGTGAACTTTCAATTGGGTAATCGAATGGGAAATGGTGAATGTGTTATTGCGTTGTAATAAGGGAATGGATGAAATTGTGGAATAAGTTAAAACATAAGAATTTGGTGGTACACCTAAATGATTGAATGTAATAAAGGGATCGTGTTATGTGATATGAGAAATGTACTTGAAATGCATAAGTGAGTAAATGCTTGTGAAATGATAAATGGAAAAAATGGGTTAATAAATGGTCCATGGTGAATTCAGATAAGGCATAGGGGATTGTTGAATACAACTAATGGCTTAAGACATGTGAATGGGAATGTGGCTAAATGGATATCAATTGTAAATGGTAAATTTATTAATGGGTTATGGAAAAGTATTTATTCCCACGTTTTTTGTTATGTGTAGTGATATACAATGGAATTGAATATGATGGGTTGTGTTATGGTATGGCTATGGTGACTTGAAAAATAAGCACATACACATGGATTGGAAGAGTGGGGTATTGACTTGAGGTTCTACGGCCACAGGTCGAGTTAGACTAGGGATCTAAACTCCACCCCAAAATGCACAGGTTAGGTAAGTAGATGGAGGCTCTATACCCTTAATAGTTGCATTCCACCCTGACTAAGGCTTCGAGGTGAGGATAATGTGTTGATGTGATATATGGATCCCTATTGATATAAGGACTTGATTTGATTCCCCTATGCATTGTGATTGATTTCCTTATACCCATCCGTATATATTTATGCCTAACCCATGGAACATGTGAGCAATATGGATTATGTAATGAAGATGGTATGAGAAATGGAATTGGGATAAATACTAGTCATGAATAAAATGAACAATGTTAACTAATGGCACTAGAACATATCTTGCTTACATACCATTTATTTTGTCCCTGCATGCACTATCTATTAAACTAGATATTTTGTAGACACTATTGGTGGTGGCCTACTGAGTTTTGTACTCACACCCTCCTCGGGCTATTATTGGTTACCTGAGAAGATCTCTTGGTTGTTGGTTAGGACAAGGAAAAAGGCCCTACATGAAGAAGTTGAGTTGGGCTCTAGATGTTTATGGCTATGGATCTGGACTTACAGTTGGGGAATATTTGGAGTTTAGTTGTTTGTATTACTTTTGGGATTCATTCACTTTTCACTACTAGTATGACATGACATTATTGTATTTGATTTTTTCTTTGTACCCATTTTTGGGAAACGTTTGGTTATGAATGTTTATTATTTTTTCCACTATTTAAATTGTGTTATGTTGTGGTTGGATTTGGTAAAGAGGGTATAGTCTCCCCATGTGACCTATTAGACACTCGCCGCTAGTTGGCAACCTCTAGCATATAGGGAGGTGTGCTTGAGGTCATCTGAAGTCTCGGCTCAGATAACTGATTTAGTGGCTTTTGGGTCGGGGATGTTACATCTACACCTTAGTTCTAGTTGATAGTGTTATATTTATAGAAATCCATCATTGACTAAAGCAGGTAGGCTCATTTCTAGGCATCTCCCTGGAACCCAACGATCAATGGTGATTTGTTATAAAACTTTCATTTTTTATTATTACACATCATCAATCACTTTATCAAAGTATGTATATCACTACTAGAAAAGTAGTCTATACCAACAGTTTATAACCATTGGTATAGGTTGGAAAACCGTTGGTATAGGGTATACAAATGGTTTTCCAAACCGTTGACCAGTTAGCCGTGAGGAAAGCCCTATACCATTGGTTTCATTCAAAACGTTGGTATAGGTGTTTGAGAATTCTGGGAACCTCTTTACAAACGGTTCAGAACCATTGGTATAAGTTTTTTCAGAATTCTGAAAAATATTTACCAACGGTTCTAAAATGTTGGTATAAGTTTTTCCAGGGTATAAGTTTTTCCAGAGCTGCTGCACTGCAGCCCCTAGAATCCCTCCAGAAGCCCTACCATACACCTGCATAAAAAAACAGTGCACAACAGCCCTCCAGTATACCCTCCACTATACACCTGCATAAAAAATATCACAAAAGCCACATAAAGACTTCAAACAGTATAAAAAACACCTAAAATAGCCCAAAAAACACATATGACAACAATCATCCGGTGGTAATTCACCTCACCCATCAAATTCTAATAGGAAGAATAGTTTGATAAATATCTATTAGAGTTGAATAAGACATTCAAATTGACTCAAATCCCATTTTTTGTGATACTAGGTTTGGGTATGTAATGATTTGTGATGAATTTTTCATTGAACTTGTATTGTTTATAATATATGGTGAAAAGATATTTTCTTAGGAGTCTCGTCACTTATGACCCCATGAGTGAAACTACCCAACTCATGAAAAAGAGTTTGCGACTATCATTGATGAGTGTAAATTTCAGTTGTATTCACTTAAAATTATTTCCTTTTGAAATAAAAGAGAGACTTTGAGTGGTTTTGTCCACACCGTGCCTCGAATTGAGGCGAAGTTGACTCGTACACGTCACAAATGACCCATGGATACATGTCCTAAAGTATCAAAAGTATCTGAATGCCTTTGGTCTATTTTTCGTATATCAGTTGTTGTTTTAACTTAAATTGTTGTCCATTTCAAAGAAAAGTGACACACTTTGAGTGGTGCTAGACACACCGCACCTCGGATTGAGGCGGGGTTGACTCGTACACGTCACAAATGACCCATGGATCATTGTCCTAAAGTTTCAATAGAATCCGAAATCATTTGGTCGGTTTTCTGTATGTCATTTTTTTACTTAAAAGCACATCCATTTTAAACAAAAGAAAGACACTTTGAGTGGTCCCGGACACACCGACCCTCAGATTGAGGCAAGGTTGACTCGTAAACGTCACATATGACCCATGGATCATTGTCATAAAGTTTCAACAGAATCCGAATGCGTTGGGTTAGTTTTTCGTATTCCAGTTGTTGTTTTCACTTAAAATCATGTTCATTTCAAATAAAAGTTAGACACTTTGAGTGGTGTCGGCCACACCACACCTCGTATTGAGGTGGGGTTGACTCTTACATGTCCCAAATGACCAATAGATACATGTCCTAAAGTATCAACAGTATTCGACTGTGTTTGGTCAGTTTTCTGTATGTGGTTTTTTTTACTTAAAAGCGCATCCATTTTAAACAAATGAAAGACACTTTGAGTGGTCCCGGCTACACCGGCCCTCGTATTGATGTGGGGTTGACTTGTACACGTCACATATGACCCATGGATACATGTCTTAAAGTATAAATAGTATCCGAATACCTTTGGTCCATTTTCCGTATCCCAGTTTTTTTTACATAAACCGTTGTCCATTTCAAAGAAAAGTGACACACTTTGAGTGGTTCCGGCCACACAGTACCTCGGATTGAGGCGAGGTTGACTCGTACACATCACATACGACCCATGGATCGTTGTCCTAAAGTTTCAATAGAATCTGAATGCTTTTGGTCGGTTTTCCGTATGCCAGTTGTTGTTTCACTTAAAAACCTATCCATTTCAAATAAAAGTTAGACACTTTGAGTGGTGTCGGCCACACCGCGCCTCGGATTGAGGTGGGGTTGACTCGTGCACGTCAAAAATGACCCATAAATCATTTTCCTAAAGTTTCAACAGAATCCGAAAGTGTTTGGTCGATTTTCCATATGTCATTTTTTTTACTTAAAAGCGTATCCATTTTAAACAAAAGAAAGACACATTGAGATGTACCGGCCACACCGGCCCTCATATTGAGGCGGGGTTGACTCATAAACGTCACATATGACCCATGGATCGTTTTCCTATAGTTTCAACAGAATCCAAATGCGTTTTTTTGGTTTTCCGTATGTCAGTTGTTGTTTTAACTTAAACTGTTGTCCATTTCAAAGAAAAGTTAGACACTTTGAGTGGTACCGGCCACACCGCGCCTCGGATTGAGGCGGAGTTGACTCGTACACGTCAAAAATGACCCATGGATTCATGTACTAAAGTATCAACAATATCCGAATGCCTTTGGTCTATTTTCCGTATGTCAGTTGTTGTTTTAACTTAAACTGTTGTCCATTTCAAAGAAAAGTGACACACTTTGAGTGGTGTCGGCCACACCGCACCTCGGATTGAAGCGGGGTTGACTCGTACACATCACAAATGACCCATGGATCATTTTCCTAAAGTTTTAATAGAATCCTAAAGCATTTGGTCAGTTTTCCGTATGTCGTTTTTTTTACTTAAAAGCGCATCCATTTTAAACAAAAGAAAGACACTTTGAGTGGTCCCGGCCACACCGGCCCTCGGATTGAGGCGAGGTTGACTCTTACACGTCACATATGACCCATGGATCGTTGTCCTAAAGTTTCAACAGAATCTGAATGCGTTGGGTCAGTTTTCCATATGCTAGTTGTTGTTTTCACTTAAAATCATGTTCATTTCAAATAAAAGTTAGACACTTTGAGTGGTGTCGGACACACCGCGCCTCAGATTGAGGCGGGGTTGACTTCTACACGCCAAAAATGACCCATGGATACATGTACTAAAGTATCAACAGTATCTGAATGCGTTTGGTCCGTTTTCCGTATGTGGTTTTTTTACTTAAAAGCGCATCCATTTTAAACAAAAGAAAGACACTTTGAGTGGTACCGGCCACACCAACCCTCGGATTGAGGTGGGGTTCACTCGTACACGTCACATATGACCTATGGATCGTTTTCCTATAGTTTAAACAGAATCTGAATGCGTTTGGTCTATTTTCCATATGACAGTTGTTGTTTTCACTTAAAATCATGTCCATTTCAAATAAAAGTTAGACACTTTGAGTGGTGCCGGCCACACCACACCTCGGATTGAGGCGAGGTTGACTCCTACACGCCAAAAATGACCCATGGATACATTTCCTAAAGTATCAACAATATCTGAATGCATTTGGTCCATTTTCCGTATGTGGTTTTTTTTTACTTAAAAGCGCATCCATTTAAAAGAAAAGTGACACACTTTGAGTGGTACCGGCCACACCGGCCCTCATATTGAGGAAGGGTTGACTCATACACGTCACATATGACCCACGGATCGTTTTCATATAGTTTAAACAGAATCTGAATGTGTTTGGTCTGTTTTCTGTATGCCAGTTGCTGTTTTCACTTAAAATCCTGTCCATTTCAAATAAAAGTTAGACACTTTTAGTGGTGCCGGCCACACCGCACCTCAGACTGAGGAGGGGTTGACTCGTACACGCCACAAATGACCCATGGATACATTTCCTAAAGTATCAATAGTATCTGAATGTGTTTGGTCCTTTTTCCGTATGTGGTTTTTTTTACTTAAAAGCGCATCCATTTCAAAGAAAAGTGACACACTTTGAGTGGTACCAGCCACACCGGCCCTCAGATTGAGGTGGGGTTCACTCGTACACGTCACATATGACCCATGGATCGTTGTACTATAGTTTAAATAGAATCCAAATGCGTTTGGTCTGTTTTCCTTATGCCAGTTGTTGTTTTCACTTAAAATCCTGTCCATTTCAAATAAAAGTTAGACACTTTGAGTGGTGCCAGCCACACCGCGCCTCAGATTGAGGCGGGGTTGACTCGTACATGTCACATATGACCCATGGATACATTTCCTAAAGTATCAACAGTATCCTAATGCGTTTGGTCCTTTTCCATATGTAGTTTTTTTACTTAAAAGGGCATCCATTTTAAACAAAAGAAATACACTTTGAGTGGTACCGGCCACACCGGCCCTCGGATTGAGGCGGGGTTCACTCGTACACGTCACATATGACCCATTGATCATTGTCCTATAGTTTAAATAGAATCCTAATGTGTTTGGTCTATTTTCCGTATGCCAGTTGTTGTTTTCACTTAAAATGCTGTCCATTTCAAATAAAAGTTCACTTTGAGTGGTGTCGGCCACTACTTCAAAGCACATTTTCCATATCATTTTCCACATGCATAAACATGAAATACATGGCTAAATAAGAAATCTAAGTAAAAAAATAGAGAAATGAGTATCACAATACCAAGGAATACTAAAGGTCTAGGTAGTAGACTAATCATACAATAAGAATCAAGTGCAAAAAACAGAATCTGAATGCAACGTCCCTATGAAGCAGAGGAAAACCCCAAAGTGGAAAACCATGTTCAAAAATAAATAGTTATACAGAATTCAAAAATGTAATGGATCAATCTTCCTGTGATCACCATCACCATCACCACTATAATCATATATTCATTATTCAATAAATCACATAATTTAAGTAGGATCCACTAAAAAGGGAAAGTCCTAAAGAAAAATTATAAACAACTATATCGTACCTGCTGCCTCTCATGATCTGCCATAGTTGTGCGCCCCAAAGTGTGGAGGTATTGCTTTGAATCAATGTTTTTTTTTGTTTTTTTTTCAGAAGGTTCCTAAATAATGATTAATAATTAATAAGATTATATTAATGAAAAATATGAAAACTCTCATTTAAATAACTCATATGAGATTAATACCTTAAATTTGGCAGTCGCCCAATGGGTAATCATTCGGTGAAATTGCTCTATCGGGCAGTCATCCACGATAGGTAATGTCTCTAACTCCGTGCACACTCTATCACACCAGCCAACATACAGCTCATTCTTATAAGCTCTCCAAAGCTCTCCTAGCTCTTTTAAACGCACTGGTCGTGCACCTTCACCATTAGGGATGTTAAACCGAAGCTGAAACCAAATTGATTAGTTCATTTAAATACAAAAATATACTACATTAAATCCAATAGATTTTTTACCCATATTTGTGCCCACGCGTTATCCTTGACTTCGTGTGGTAGAAGTCTCCAAGAGAGAGGGCTGACCGGAATGATATCGGAGTATTTGGATAGCGTCGCCAAAAAACCACGACATTGCTGCCCAGATTTCTCAATCATTTGTCCATCAACATTGTATTCAACCATCAACTGTGTCTGGCGGTTCCATACCGCACGCAAGCGAGTATGCCCCCTCCCCCGCCTCCTATCTGTAGAAGAATCTATTATTAAAGAAAAATAATATCAATACAAGTTATAATAAAAATAAATTTTGGTATAAAAATTTGATAGAGTTATATAAATATACATGTGGTAGTCGGATCAATGGGTGAAGAAACTGAAGGAGTATCCTGTAAAGGTGGAGTGTCCCTCAGTGTATGCTCCTCAGCCACATACTGTGTCGCAGCAGGAGTCGAAGAAGGTGTAATATAATATCCTCGAGATAATGAACCAGAAGCCAAAGATGATGGCATAGATGTCTGGCCAGCTGGTAGTGTAAACATCAGAGGTCTAAATATCTCATATGTCCCTGAAGACATGCCAGGATCAAAATAGGGCGTAGAAGATACGTCTGTGGTAGTGGGTCGTCTAACTCTCGCCCCACGAGCCCTCGTACCACCAGCCTCAGTACTGGGACCACTAGATGATCGTCCATCTCTAACACCACCCTCCCTCCTACCACCAACCTCTCTACTGGGAGCAATTTCAGGCTCCTCGTCAGATATCTGTCGTCTAGGGGGTAGATCCTGAAAAAAAGTTTGACAGAAAAGTAAACACATGATATTATAAGTTATTGAAATATTTTTATTTGAAATAAAATACTCACAACAGGGACGAGTGGAGGAACACCCATCTGTACCATGCGACGATTATTATCTGTCATCTTTTTCCGCCGCCTCTCTTCAATGGGTGTCATTTCCTGCAATGAAAACAAATATGGAAGTAATTAGAAACAGATAACTAATGTTTAACCCAAAAAACAAAATATAGAAAAACCATTATGATAAAAAGAACATAATGAAACAGAAGATTTATGGTGTTATGAAGGTAAGTACTAGTATACACACTCTGAATGATGTAGGTGAAACATGTAGGTGAGAACACGACTGTATGATTCTATATATTTCCCACCACAACTTCAGGTTCACAATCAACTCTGACAATTGAGCTATTGGGGTCATCATAAGTAATAAACGGATTTCTTCTAATTGCAGTAGGGATAGTGTCAACTTCATCATCACCATCATCAAAAACATGTCTGGGATTTACTTCAATAATTACACCGAATTTAGGATGACGATGATCTTTGACATAAAAAACTTGTTTCACCATTGATGCCAATACATATGGTTCATCGGTGGCATGAGTACGAGTCATGTCAATAACTCGAAATCCACAATCATCAATAAAGGTGCCTTGACTCATCATTGAATCAAACCATTGACATTTCATCATTGTGACTCGACCATGTGAGTAATAATCCAAAATTATTATTTTCTCCACAACACCATAATAAGAAACATTTCCAGAACGAGGTCTAGTGTCCGATGAATTGGCATAATAGTCTGTTGTGGCAGTTAGCATAACACCATTATGCTGTGTTCTCATGTTTCTTGCTCGTTCAGTGATAATAAATTTGTATCCATTGATCACAAGTGATTTATAAGAACGAACCATGGTATTATGACCAAAAGCCAAAGCTCTTACTTCCTCAGAAACAGAGTCTGTAGGCAAACTCGATACCTGAAATATAAACAAATAGTAAACTTAATTAAATATTATTTTTATTTAGTTATTACAGAAATATTTTTACCTTCAATTTCAACCAAGAAGAAAACCCTTTTCTATGCAAAGTCTCCTTCTTTCTCAAAGATAAAGAACGATGATTTCTATATATCAATTCTTTATGTTCCCTGTAGATAAAAATAATAATAGTTTAACAAATATTTAAAATTACAAGAGATAAGATAACAGATACATGTACAATTAACTTACTTGATATACTCATCGAACAAATCACAATTGAACAACACTGTGCGATGTGCCATCTCTCGCTCTTCAAGGCTTAATGTTGTCAATGTATATGATCCCAGAATTCCTCCTGTCTGAGGAAGTGATGGAAAACTGGGTTCAATTTTCCCATACTGTTCTTCTTCATTTCTCATTGGTCTGTTTATTCTTGTAGTATGATCAGACAAATACATTGAGCAGAAATCCATACATTCTTGAGCCAAGTAACTGTTCACAATAGAACCTTTGGGATAATTCATGTTCTGAACATATGATTTCAATGTGCACATGTTTCTTTCAGTTGGATACATCCAATGGAAAGCAACGGGTCCTCCAAGAAGTATTTCAGTCGGAAGATGGACAGTCAGATGCAACATGCATGTAAAAAATGATGGAGGGAATATTTTCTCTAACTCACGCAAAATTAATGGTGTCTCTGCCAACAGTTTTTGCACAAGGGATTTGGACAAACTCTTAGCACAAAGATCTCTAAACAAATAACAAAAACGAATAACTGAGACTCTAACATTATTGGACAAGAGATGACGGATTTATATTGGAATCAACTCATGAAAAAGGACGTGCTAATCATGAGTCTTCAAAGATTTCAACTTCAACTCTTTTCTGTTGACCCATTTTGATATATTGCTTGAATAGCCATCAGGAACTTTAATAGTCTCTAGCACTTCTAGATACTGATTTTTTTCAGCAGGAGTAATCACATAATAAGCACATGGAAATTTCCATTTATTTTCACTGATACAGACAGGATGCAATTCTGGTCTGATCCCCCAATCTACCATGTCGCGCCGAGATCGTAAATCATCTTTTGTCTTCCCCTTGACATTTAGAGGAATCGAAAGCAACATTTCACATATATTATTTTCAATGTGCATTACGTCTAAGCAATGACGTAACAAGTTGGTTGACCAATATGATAACTCAAAGAATATACTCTTCTTCTTCCAATTGTAACAGGTATCATTGGAAACATTTTTCCTCTTTCTAGATTTCATTACACTCTTCCCAAATGAATAACTGAAATCATTCAATTCATTAAGCACATCAGTTCCAGACATATGCTGAGGTGGATCGTCATTCTCCATCGTATTGTCAAATCTTCGATGATTGTTTCTATATGGATGGTTCATTGGCAAGAATCGTCGAAGTCCCATAAAACTAAAACTACGACTATATTTCAGACTTCTCGATCGAGTATTCTTCATACAAACAGGACATGAAAATTTTCCTTTTGTGCTCCATCCAGACATCATTGCATAAGTAGGGAAATCATTGATAGTCCACATAAGTGCAGCACGCATCTGAAATATGTCTTTCGAACATGCATTGTATGTGGGCACACCCACATCCCAAATAAGTTTCAACTCTTTTATTAAAGGTTGCATGTATACATCTATATCATTGTCGGGATCAGAAGTGCCAGATATCAGTATACTCAAGAAAGTGTAAGGCTTTTTCATACACAACCAAGGCAGAAGGTTATAAATGTGTATGAAAACCGGCCATGTGCTGTGCGAAGTAAGCATCTACCCAAATGGATTAAAACCGCCACATGAAAGACCCAGTCTCACATTACGCACGTCGGCTAAAAATTCAGGATATCGAGCATCAAATCTCTGTCATGCAAATCCATCTGCAGGGTGAACCAACTCTTCATTATTCTTTTTTCTCTCGGTGTCATGCCATTACATTTTTACGGATATTTCATCAGACATGAAAAGGTTCTGTAATCTAGGGATCAATGGAAAGTGCCACATTACTTTTTGTGGCACATGAGATGGTGTTCCATCATCTTTTGGTTTCCACCGGGAGGTTCTGCATTTTATACAATCATTTCTTTCAGCAGTTTTCTCCCAAAATAACCTGCAATCATTCGGGCAAGCATGAATTTTTTTTTTTGAGAATCCAAGTTCATCAACCAACTTCCATGCCATATAGTGGTTTGAGGGAATATCTGTATCATCTGGAAGTAAGTCCTTCATGAAGGTAAGAATGTAATCAATTGTAGTATTTGAAATCTCATACATAGTTTTCCCATGAAACAATCGGATTAAAAATTCCAACTTTTTCATTTTATCACATTGCCGATATACTGGAGTTGTCGCAGCATCATTCAATTTTTTCACCCTATCAACATCATCATTTTCATTGGACGCATCATGTGTGCTTGTATCGAAATCTTGTTGGATGGACATCCTTTCCTTCTCATGATGTCGAATAAATGGAAACCGATCATATATTATACTCTCTAATTCAGTCCTATCATTTGAATCATCAACATTTTGAGATTCCATTTTCTCTCCATTGTGATACCACACATAATAGTTTGTTTGGAAACCATATTTGGTTATATGATAGCTAACTGCTTCACGGACCAACCAAGGTCTTCCAACACAATTAAAACATGTGCAGTGTATGCGACCACTATCTGAAGCCTTGTCAAATGCAAAATCTAGAAAGCTTTTCAAATTATTTTGAAAATCGGTTGAAATCCGATCAGTTTCGTACATCCAACTTCTATCCATTCTGTAAAAAAATCGAAATAAGTCATTTCAAAGAAATTCAATAATATTAAAGTTTAATCAAAAAAATCACAATAAGTCATTTCAAAGCAATTCTATATGAGAATCATATTAGGAAATACAACAAAATACAGTGTATATAAGAAAATAAGATACAAAATTTCTAATGCCTATATTCAAGGATTGACCAGTAAGATATTGGAAGTGGATCAAGGAATACATAATCCTTAAGGGTCTTGTTGGGAGTATATGAGTTTTATACTTTAAATACCTCAAGTGGATCAGGATGAGGAGTAGGATGAGGATCATGGGAGTGGCGGGACTGTCCAAGGGGGGTATGGCGTGTCCAGGGGGTGTGGGGTGTCTAGGGGGTGGTGGGGCCATCCGTGGGGTCGGAGGTGTCCAGGGGGTCGGGGCTATCTAGGGGGGTCGGGGTGTCCAGGTGGGCGGGCTGTCCATGGGGGTGGTCAGGTTTTCCAAGGGGGTCGGGGTGTATAGATATATTTATATGAAAAGAATACCCGCACAATAATCATGCAGCCCTGTCATTAGTCTAAACCCCTAGAACACATAAAAGAAGCTAGTATGGACATTTACTAAAATATTTAACACCATACGAATGAAAATACACTCTAAATATAGTTTGAGAGGATGTAATGGTGTGTGTGAAAAAAAATGATATTAAATCAATTTAAATGAATATGGAACAAATGAGGGTTTATATTACACTAAGAGTACCTCAAACAATCCAAAACCACTATAGCACCACATATTCAACTTCATGAAACAGGACTTGGAAATCTTACCTATGTCTTTACTGATGACCACCTAATTGGAACACTCTATTTATGGTTCTTGAAAACAAGGAACAAACAATGTTTGGTCTCTACCAACTCAATCAACCCCTTGTAGATCATAATCTCGTTTCCCCTTATACTAAAATGGTCTCACTGGGAGCTACTATTAATACCGGACCTAAACCATTAATTTTCCATAAAACAATGATCAAAGAACCATCGGAGATATCTCTCATATAACCACAACCATTTTTATCTATGATGTAACGAAATTCACAAGAATAACTTTTATTCAATAACCTTTTGGTATATAATGTGCATCAACAATGGTTCAATTATATGGTTCATCACATTCCAATTTATTAATCACCCATACATGATAAAAATTGAACATTGACTTTCATTTAATTACAACCATCATATTTTATTTAATTATTAACAAGCATAGAAGCATGGAAATTGGAATCTAATAACTTTAATTAGTCCCCAAAACTTTTTAATAAATTTAACATGAAAAATAAAACACTTTGAAATCTAAATAATCATTATGAAGTAAAATGAGCTTGGAATTATATTGCACAAGTAAAAACACTCAACGATGGAATATATGAAAAGAATATTAATATAAATTATTAAAACAAGATAATAAAGTAACAATGAATGTTAAAACTAAACATGTGATTGAATTTTATAACATATAATAAAAATTTCTTGGTAATGAAACATTAAAGGCACATCAAAAAATTAGACAACTGTTTAATGCAATCTATATGGGCTGGAATATGCATGGAATGTAAATAAAGAACGGAAACATAAATTGGGCTGGAACAGAAATTCGGCTGGAACAGAAATTCGGCTGGAACAAAAATTCGGCTGGAATATGAGAATAGAAATTGGTCTCATCCCACATCAAAATAGAAACTAAAAACTAAGAAAATACCTCAGCCTTGGATGGGGTGGAGAAAGAGAACCCGAAACACCTCCAAAATCGCCTCCAAAATCGCCCAAGCGCTCCCGTTTAGGGCTCTGGATCACGAATGGGGGAGAGGATCGGCTGCTACCAATTTGGGGGAAAGTTTTCCCAACGGTTTTTAAAAACCGTTGGTATATAACTCCATCCCAAACCTATACCAACGATTCCATTGAAACCATTGGTAAATCTCTACTCCAATGGTTCTAAAACAATTTGAACATACACTTTTAGGGTGTACCAACGGTTTACAACCGTTGGTATAGTGTTTTTTACCAACGGTTCAAGAGAACCGTTGGTATATATTGAAGATGGAATACTATAACAATGGTTTGAAACCGTTGGTATTGTGTATTTTCAGAACCATTTCACAGCACCCCCACCATTGCACCAGCACCCCCACCTGCATAAAAAGCACCAGAACTATTGCACAGTATTAAAACAGCATAAAAACACCTGTAATAACACACACAAAAAACACATAAAACCATCAAACTCTTCCAACCATGTGGTGTACTACAATTCCCTATTTCAATCTTCATACGAAAAGAATAATCCAGTGGAGTTGAATAATAGTTTCAATAACTCAAAATGGGGTATGGAAACTTACCCATGGTTCCATGGTGGTTATGAAAATAAATTTGAAAGTGGGGTTGGAAAACTTACCCATGGTTCCTTAGTGCTTACAAAAGGAGTAAAGTATAGAACTCATTATTTGATTTAAAATTTAGGCAGAACTGAAATGATCACAAGTTCAACTTGTGATGGTCTAGATGAATGGAATTGTAAGTTTTTTGAACATAGTTAGAATAATATTAATGTTTTTAAGGCTATAAACACTAAATGGTACAAGTATGGTGCGATCTATTGGTCAAAGTAGGATTCCACCACATCGTACCTCAGATTGAGGTGGGGTTGACTCATACACATAAAAAATGACCAATGTATCATTTTCCTAAAGTATCATCACAATCCAAATATCTTTGATCATATTTTCATATGTCAGTTGTTGTTTTCACTTAAAATGTTGTTCATTTCAAAAAAAAAGTGAGACACTTAGAGTGATACTGATCACACCATGCCTCAGATGGAGGCGGGGTTGACTCATATGCATCACAACTTAAACATGTATCCTTTTCCTAAAGTATCAATAAAATATGAAAGAGTTTTGTGAATTTTCTATATGCAAGTTTTTTTCACTTAAAAGCTTGTCCATTTCAAATAAAAGAGAGACACATAGAGTGATACCGGTCACACCTTGCCTCAGATGGAGGTGTGGTTGACTCGTACATGTCACAAATGACACATGTATAATTGTCTTAAAGTATCAATACAATCTGAAAGAGTTTGGTCCATTTTCTGTACGCAAGTTGTTGTTTTAACTTAAAATTATGTCCTTTTCAAATAAAAGTGAGACACTTTGAGTGGTACCGGACACACCATGTCTTGGATTAAGACGGAGTTGACTCCTATATGTCACAAATGGTCCATGTATCATTTTTCTAAAGTATCAACACAATCTGAATGCGTTTGATCGATTTTTCATATGCCAATTGTTGTTTTCACTTTAAATCAAGTCCATTTCAAATAAAAGTGAGACAGATTGAGTGGTACCAGCCACATCGTGCCTCATATTGAGGCAGAATTGACTCTTACACATCAAAAATGACCCATGGATTGTTTTTCTAAAGTTTCAACAGATTTCGAATGCTTTTGGTTGGTTTTTCGTATGCCAGTTGTTGTTTTCACTTAAAATTAAGTCCATTTTAAACAAAAGAGGGACACTTTGAGTGGTATCGGCCACACCGCATCTTGGATTGAGGCTAGATTGACTCGTACATGTCACATATGACCCATATATCCTTTTTCTAAAGTATAAACACAATCCGAATGCATTTGATCGGTTTTCCGTATGTCAGTTGTTGTTTTCATTTAAAATTAAGTCCATTTTAAACAAAAGAGGGACACTTTGAGTGGTACCGGCCACACCATGCCTCGGATTGAGGCGGGGTCAACTTGTACACATCACATATGAGACATGGATCATTGTGATAAATTATCAACACAATCAGAATCTGTTTGGTTGGTTTTCCATATGTACTTAAGATGTTGTCCATTTTAAACATAAGAGAGACACTTTGGGTGGTTCCAGCCACACCGTGACTCAGATTGAGACGCGGTTGAGTTTTACACATCACATATGACCCATGTATCCTTTTCCTAAAGTTTCAATAGAATATGAATGCGTTTGGTCGGTTTTCCGTATGTCATTTATTTTTTTTACTTAAAATTAAGTCTATT
Organism: Viscum album; assembly: GCA_963277665.1. Lineage (NCBI taxonomy): Eukaryota > Viridiplantae > Streptophyta > Magnoliopsida > Santalales > Viscaceae > Viscum > Viscum album. Next base: position 436,181,429 of record OY728155.1, on the reverse strand, counting down.
TTAAACAAAAGAGAGACACTTTGAGTGGTGCCGGCCACACTGTGAATCAGATTGAGGAAAGGTTGACTCATACACATCATATATTACCCATATATAATTGTGCTAAATTTTCAACAGAATCCGAATGCATTTGGTCAGTTTTGTGTATGTGAGTTGTTGTTTTCACATAAAATTAAGTCCATTTTAAACAAAAGAGAGACACTTTGAGTGGTACCAGCCATACTACGCCTCAGATTGAGGTGGGGTCAAATCTTACACATCACATATTAGCCATGGATCATTGTGATAAAGTATCAACACAATAAGAATCTATTTGGTTGGTTTTCCGTATGTACTTAAAATGTTGTTCATTTTAAACATAAGAGAGACACTTTGGGTGTTTCCGGACACACCATGACTCAGATTGAGGCGCAGTTGACCTGTACACATCACATATGACCCATGTATCGTTTTCCTAAAGTTTCAATAGATTCTGAATTCGTTTGGTAGGTTTTCTGTATGCCAGTTGTTATTTTCACTTAAAATTAAGTCTATTTTAAACAAAAGAGAGACACTTTGAGTGGTGTCGGCCACACCATGCCTTGGAATGATGCGGGGTTGACTCTTACACATCAAAAATGACCCATGTATTGTTTTCCTAAATTATCAACACAATCCAAATGCGTTTGTTCTATTTTCCATATGCCAGTAGTTGTTTTCACTTAAAATTTTGAGGCGAGATTAACTCGTACAACCACCAGGACAGCCCCCCCCCCCGGATTTTGGAGGGATTGACTCATACACATTACATATTACCCATTTATCCTTTTTCTAATGTATCAACACAATCCGAATGCGTTTGGTCAGTTTTCCGTATGTCAGTTATTGTTTTCACTTAAAATTAAGTCCATTTTAAACAAAAGAGAGAGACTTTGAGAGGTGTCGGCCACACCATGCCTCAGATTGAGGTGGGGTCAACTCATACACGTCACATATGACCCATGTATCCTTTTCCTAAAGTTTCAACAAATTATGAATGCGTTTGGTTGGTTTTCCATAAGTCAGTTGTTGTTTTCACTTAAAATTAATTCTATTTTAAACAAAAGAGAGACACTTTGAGTGATGACGGCCACACCGTGACTCAGATTGAGGCGGGGTTGACTCGTACACGTTATATATGACCCATGGATCGTTGTGCTAAATTTTTAACAGAATTCGAATGCATTTGTTCAGTTTTCCATATGTCAGTTGTTGTTTTTACTTAAAATTAAATCCATTTTAAACAAAAGAGAGACACCTTTAGTGGTACCAGCCACACTGCGCCTCAGATTGAGGCAGGGTCAACTCGTACACATCACATATGAGCCATGGATCATTGTGATAAAGTATCAACATAATCAAAATCTGTTAGGTCATTTTTCCGTAAGTACTTAAAATGTTGTCCATTTTAAACATAAGAGAGAAACTTTGAGTGGTTTCATCCACAAAGTGACTCGAATTGAGGCACGGTTGACTTTTACACATCACATATGAGCCATGGATCCTTTTCCTAAAGTTTGAACAAATTATGAATGCGTTTTGTCGGTTTTCCGTATGTCAGTTGTTGTTTTCACTTAAAATTAAATCTATTTTAAACAAAAGAGAGACACTATGAGTGGTGACGGCCACACCGTGACTCTGATTGAGGCGGGGTTGACTCGTACATGTCATATATGACCCATGGATGGTTGTGATAAATTTTAAACAGAATCTGAATGCATTTGGTCAGTTTTCCATATGTCAGTTGTTGTTTTTACTTAAAATTAATCCATTTAAAAAAAAAGAGACACTTTGAGTGGTACCAGCCACACCGCGCCTCAGATTGAGGTGGGGTAAAATCGTACTTGTCACATATGAGCCATGGATCCTTGTGATAAAGTATCAACACAATAAGAATCTATTTGGCCGATTTTCCATATGTACTGAAAATGTTGTCCGTATTAAACATAAGAGAGACACTTTGGGTGGTTCCCATGAATCGTTTTTATAAAGTATCAACACAATCCAAATAATTTTGGTCGGTTTTCCGTATGTCAGTTATTTTTACTTAAAATAGTTTCCATTTTAAACAAAAGAGAGACTCTTTGAGTGATTTAGGCCACACCGTGCCTCGGATTGAGGTCGGGTTGACTCATACAAGTCAAAAATTTTCCATGGATCATTTTCCTAATGTATCAACACAATTATAATGTGTTTGGTCGGTTTTCCATATTCCAGTAGTTGTTTTCACTTAAAATGTTGTGCATTTCAAATAAAATTTACACAGTTTGAGTGGTTCCAGCCACACCACAGCTTGAATTGATGCGGGGTTGACTCTTACACATCAAAAATGTCTCATGGATCGTTGTGTTAAAGTATCAACACAATCTGAATACGTTTGGTCAGTTTTCCGTATGTCAGCTATTTTCACTTAAAATAGTGTTCATTTTAAACAAAAGTGAGACACTTAGAGTGCTATCGGCCACACAGTGCCTCAGAATGAGGCGGGGTTGACTCGTACACATCACAAATGACCCACGGATCATTTTACTAAATTATAATCACAATCCAAATGCATTTGGTTTGTTTTCCGTATGCCAGTAGTTGTTTTCACTTAAAATGTTGAGGCGAGATTAACTTGTACAACCACCTGAACAACCCACCACCCCTCAGATAGATCCCCACTCACCCCGGATATCCCCCCATCCCTCGGACATCCCCACTCACCCCGGACAGCCCCCACCCCTCGGACAACCACCTGGATAGCCCGCCCCCCCCCACCTGGACACCCCATCCCCCAACACCTAGACATCCCCATGTAGTCATTATTACAACCATTAATAAAAAATTATTAAACTAAATCATTGGTCAAAGATAATCATACTGAACATAAATCAATAATATTATTGGATATATCAAGGAAAATGAAGGAATACTATCTTACATCCTAAATTACCACCCACAGCCATGATTAATTTCCACAGACCTCTCATTTCTTCCAAATCAAAAGAGAAAAACAAAAAACATAGTTTCACATCAATAAAACCAAATCTAAAATTGTTATGGATGACTACACATGCCTGCATGGCTAGTGAAAAGCACCCCACTATCATAAAAGTGAGTATTGTCCAAGAAAGAGACATAATATACAATGTACATTGAGAACCATATTTAATTGACCCTAAATGCTTTATTAGTACAATCATCTTAGGAAGCCAATTATCACTCATGACTAACCATGCCAGTATAAACAACCTAGATTGTATGAGTTTTCTCTCTAATCTCAACAACATCATCACACATTCTTACCATGATGTGAATCATGTGTAATATGAATGATATTAACAAAAAATTCCCAGAAATACCAAGACTTCTAAAAACTGAAAATTTATGGATGATATTAACACACAATTCATTTTGAATCAAATTTGATTCACTTTACTACTTATCCCAATAGACCAAACTCATACTATAATCATTATATGTGTGCCACTATCAAAGCTCAACACACGCACCCAAATCAAACAGAAAACAAAATTCATAAACACCCAAATATAAAGAGAAATCCAAAACAGTAGATGTAGATAATTAAAATAAAAGTATCACTTACAAGAAATGTAGAACTAAGAAATTTTGAAGATGGGTCGGAATGAAGGATTTTCACAGTAGGGTAAATAGAATCCCAATTCACCTCTTCACCCAATTGAAAACATAAAATCAAAATAGAAGATACATAACATTAAAATGAAATTATAACTTACATATTACAAATGATAATATAGGAAATTTTGAAGATGGAATGATTTGGACAGTAGGGTAAAGAGAATCCCACTTCTCTACTTTGGTTTAGGGCTCTAGTTGCTTGGAATGGGGGAGCCCAGGTCCTGTCTACTTCTGGGAAATCTTTCCCAACGGTTATAAACTGTTGGGAATGAAAACTTTTACCAACAGTTTTAAAAAACCGTTGGTAAAGCCCTTCAAAAACTCACTTTTACCAATGGTTTTACAAAACCATTGGTATATCTTCATCAAAAAAAACTTTTACCAACGGTTTTGCAAAAACCGTTGGTATAACTTCACCTCTACATACCTTTACCAACAGTTTTTGAAAAACCGTTGGTATATGCTTCGTATACTCATATACACCAACGGTTTAAGAAAACCGTTGGTATATATCCATTGGGAAAACCTATATTTCAAGTAGTGTATGTTTATAGACGTCGTTGGAGGTGTCCAACTGAGTCATACTCACATATTTATTAAGCGGTTATGGGTACCCAAGCAGACTTCATAGGATAGAGGAAAATTCCCTATGATTGATTATTGATTGGGTTGGCTAGGATAGAGAATGAGAGATGGAACTAGGCGAGAACTTAGATATAGTTTTTTAACCTTCCAAATTTATTCTTTTTGTTCATTTTTTGATATTTATGTATATGATCTACTCATTTAGGATTTAGGAAATGCATGTATATATTTTATGACCTATCTAACCTTCATTTTTCTATATCATGGGTTACATATTATTTTATAGAACTTTTCATAATGATGGTAGTTTATTTATCAGGATTGATATTTGATATTTATAATATTATAATATTATTACTACTCTGATATGATGGTATAGTCTCTAGGAATTATCATCATAGACCATCACAAGTAGTTATTAGCCTCTGATATATGAGGAGGCACTCCTGAGGTCCTATTACACTCTTGTCCAAAAACTGGCTAGTGGTCATGGGTTGGGTCATTACAAAGTGGTCTTAGAGAAACTTTTATTTTTTATTACTATTTTGTAAATGTAAATAGAAGATGGTGTTATATTATTACATGGTATTTAACTTCTTCTTATAGGTTTTTAACCTATGTATGAAGAAATTCCATGTTACCTGGGGTGGGATTTCGTTCTATTTTTTAAAAGTTGGGAGATTTTTTCTAGTGTGGTGTAATTGGTTTTGAATTAATGATTTATGTGTTATTATCTATTTGATGGAATGGTAAGTGTTTCTGTGTCCATGCATCATATCAAGCACATAGGATTCATATTTCATTCATTTTCTTGACTGCGAATGGATACATTTTTATTATACCTGGCTTGATTATTTAAAGTGTATGTATCAACTTATATGGTGTTTCAACATATAACATAATGGTGTCATTTTATCTAAAAAAATCTTTTAAATGGTTTAAAATATTTATAAATTGTTAATTATTTTGGTTAATCTATTAGGTTAACTAAAAAAATGTCAATTACAACTTATTAAGTGTTTTCATCTATAACTTCACATTGAAATTTCATTTAACAAAGCCTCATTTATGATATTATTACTAAAATAAAATGAAAAATAAATAATGTGGATCCTATATTTACATAATCTTTACCCTGTTTATGGGAATATTTGGTTAGAGAGAGATCAATTTATAAGAATTTAATGGTATGGATTGAAAAGGATAGTGGGATGGTATACCTTTTTTTTAAATAAATAATCTCTATTCATCATCATTCTTATTTATTAAATTATTCAAAGGGGAGACAAAATAAAGGTGAGCCTAAGGAGGTCGGAAGAAGTGGAGGCCAAGGGCATCCCCTTTAACCCAATTCACCCCCTCGGGTTTCAAATAGTATATATCATGAATGAAAAATGGATCCGGACTAGTGACATCAATGGATGCTAGGTAGTCTTCCACATGGTTCCCCTCGCGCCATGAGTGTAGCAATTTGATGTTTTTGAGAATTACTCTACACTTCCTTGTAATGTAGGTGATTGACCAGGGGACTTGGCAAAGGCCTTGAAAAGCCTCATAGAGGATCTTAGAATCAGTTTCAACCTCTTCGATGGGAATGTTCTTCTGAATGCACAAACTTATGCCCTAGAACATTGCAATTTCCTCGGAAAGAAGAGAGGATCCATGTCCTAGTTGAACAGAGAATGCCAAATAAACCAAGCCATGGGAGTCATGGACAACCCCACCTCCGCGAATAACCCCCGCGCTGCATGACCCATCCGTGTTGAGTTTGAGGCCCCTTGAGGGGGGATTCCATCTTACCCATTGGCCTTGAGTGTTGCTGGTAATAGATTAAGGAGGGAAGAACTCCCTTGAAGGCACCCGGGAGTGGGGGCTTCTTGCCAGTTGTTGGAGAGCCTTACCATGTCAAGAAGGATATTTTTAGTTCTGATGACAAGGACTCTTCCAGAAGAGATGATTCCCTCATGCTTCGCCTTATTCTTGGCCTGCCAAATGCTCCAACATCCTGCATGTAGAATCATGGTACGTGCTAGCTTCTCTGAAACCCTATTTCCATTGCCCAGGAACCACCGATCCATGAAGTTGAGGTCCTTTGCGATATGATCTTGAAAGGACGTAAACTCCCCGAAGTCACCCCAGACTGTAGACGCCCAGTCGCTTTGGAAAAAGAGAAGGCCTGCACTCTCCTCTTTGTTGTTTCTACAGCATGAAAAGCATGAAACCATCGGAATCCCACACTGCTGGATGTTTTCATCTGCTGGGATTTTTTTTTTCTAATCCTCCAAGAGAGGAAATTGTATTTTTTTTGTATGACTTTGTTCCAAAGGGTTTCATTCCAGACATCAACACCCTCCTGCAGGTCCCGAGTGTGCCGGAAGTCTTTAGACGTGAAGGCGCCCGGGGAGGAAGGATTAAAAACGCAAATGTCAGGATCCATAGACAGCTCGATGAGGTTGAAGAGTTCTTGCTGATTATCATCCAGAACAGCCATGATAAACTCTGGGTAGAGGCTGGCTTCGCGGAAAGAGATATTGGGAGCGGGGTAACCAGGGTAGCTAATGACCTCACCCACCCAATTGTGGTGCCAAAAGGAAAGCTCTCCCCTACCGATGATCCAGCATGCATACTGATGAAGATCAGACAAGAGTGGGATGATGATGGTCCAGAACAGAGATTTGTGCCCCTCTGTTCCATTTTGAAACCTACTTACAGAGTTGTTCATGGTTTTCCCCCAAAGGGCGCACTGCTCAAGAACTTCCCACTCCAGCTTGGCTTGCATGTAGAAGAGAGTGTCTTCCAAGATCCGTACGTTGATACCACCCTCCTTTCTAGGTCTTTCCACCCTTCCCTAGGAAGCACAATGCCATTTTCCTTCTGATTTTGGGTCCCAAATGAATTTGGATAATATCTTTTCAATGCTGCTGATGACACCTTTTGGAGTTTTAATGGCAGACAATGCATGAAATGGGGTGGCTAAAAGAATGCTATTAATAAGGGCTATGGGCCCACCAAAAGAGAGAAATCAGTTTTTCTATTTGTGAATTCAGTCAGATATCTTTCTGATGAGGAAGTCAAAATCTCTAATGCGTAGTTTTCCCAGAGATAGGGGAGCCCCCAGGTACTCCATGGGAAATTTCCCACGATGCATGTCAAGAAGATGTTGGACTGTAGGGATCCGGTTGGCCCTACATCGGTTTGAGATGTAAAAGTGACTCTTCTCCTTGTTGATAACTTGACCACTCTAGTGACAGTATTCATCAATCACCTTGAAAAAACCTTGAATCGATCTCTTTCCCACATTCAAAAAAATGAGGTTATCTTCTGCGAACATAAGGTGAGAAATATATTGAAGTCTCATACTTCTTCAATAGGGCCTGATTTCTCCAATATTAATGCTCCTGTTAAGAATGCGACTAAGGATATCTTGTGAGAGGACAAAGATGCTTGGAGAAATAGGGTCACCTTGCCTTAAACCGCGGGCAGCCTTGAAGAATCCAAAATACTTCCCCATGAATGAGACCGTCATCCATGGGGAGCTGAAACATCTAAAAATAAGGTCAGTATTCTAGGTTGAGAGGCCCATACCTGATAGCACCTTGATGATTAAACCCCACTCCATGCGGTCAAAATCTTTTCTCATATCCATTTTGATGGCTATATTTGAGCCTCGAGTCTTAATGTTGATGTCTTTAATCATCTCTTGAGCCAATTCAATGGCACCTTGGATCGACTTCCCCTTCACAAAACCGTGTTTTTCCATGGAGACCCACCTTGGAATATGTTTGTACAATCTAGTATTGATTATACTATCCAGACTTTTGTAAGTGAAATTACACAAGCTGACCAGCCTGAAATGCGTGATGGAGGAGGGGCACCTGGTTTTAGGTAGGAGCACCATAGTGGTAGTGCTAGAGATCCTTGGAATATTCCCTCCCCGAAAGTAATCTTGAATTGCTGAGGAGATTTCCTCCTTCACCACCTCCCATGAGGACATGTAGAAAGATCCGGGGAACCCATCGGGTCCCGGTGCACTGTCTGGATTGAGCCTCAGCATAGCAGCGTATATCTCCTCTTCAGATGGAATAGAGTTGAGCCTCTCATTTTCCTGTTCTGAGAAGATATTGGGGATTACCTCAAAGATTTCTATGACCTCCCTCAGGTATCTGTGAGTCCACTGTGGGTTGGGGCTAGCAATAATATCTCTGAAATGATTAAGGGTCAGGTGCCCCACCTCATCCCTATTATCTGTGTAGGTACCATTGTCCCTAAGGATATTAGGCCGGAAAAAACGTTTGTGCTCAGAGATGCACGCATGAAAGAACGAGGTGTTTCTATCTCCCTCCCTGAGCCACTTGATCCTCGCTTATTCTCTTACAACACATTCCTATTTTAGAATCATTTCTGCTAGGGTCCCCTTTTTGTTGGAAAGCTCCTCAAAGGAGCGATCATCCCACACTTCTTCAAGGTCCTGCTCGAGGCACTCAACCGTCTGCATGACGCCATCAATGTCATTGTCTATGCTTGCCAAACCTTTTACCCACTCCTGCGAGCGTGTCTTGACATTATGAAGCATGTTGTGTATCGTGGCCCACATCTGGCCCTGAGTGGGTTTGTTCCATGCCGCATTAATCAGTTCGTGATACCCTGGGATGTTGGTCCACTGCTGGGAATACCAGAATTTTCCATGAAAATCATGTCTAGAGGATAAGGAGAGAAGGAGTGGGGAGTGGTCTAAAAGACCCCTAACCAGATGGGACACCTTTGCATTTGAGAACATAGAAGTAGCATGCATGTTTGCCAGGCACCTATCCAAGCGGCTCCATGAACGTCGATTCCCTCTTTGGTTATTACACCAAGTGAAGTTATCACCCGAGAAACCAAGGTCGAGGAGACCTTTCCCGGCCATGAACTGTACGAATTCTGAACTGGCTTTCCTATGGAAGGGTCCGTAACCATTCCTTTCATCCAGGTTGGCAATCACATTGAAGTCTCCCCCAATCACCCTAGGAAGGTTTCCAAGATCGAAGCTATTGAGATCGCTCCATAAGGTTTCTCTTTGCTGCGATTCACAACTTCCATATACAAATTTCATGAATAAATTAGTGTCACCTTTTGTCACCTTGATTGTGATATATTGATTGCCTTACTGGTTCATGACTACTGAATAAATCTTTTGCCAGAATACCCATATATGCATGTTGAGTGGAGCATCCTGCATTGATCCTTGAATTTTGATTTTCCAGGAAAAAGAGAAAATACTGGAACTGTTCTTCTTGTGTTCAAGTATACCCACTACACCGATTTTGTGCTTGTTGACTTCAGAGGTGATGATGTATGTCTTGACCTAGTCCCCAAGGCCCCGAGCATTCCATATGAGAATGGATATCATTGGTATGAGAGAGCTCTGGCACTGGCCCCAGAACAAGTAGCCTTATTGAAGAGAGTAGAGGACCGTTCCTTTAGAGATCTGGATTTGGAGCGCGTACAAACTCCCCTGTTGGCAAACAGAACTGAGGCAGTCGGTGGACAGTGGGGAGGTGGAGTAGATAGGCCTGTATTGAGGGGACTCTGATACATGAGGGGAGTCTTTGGAGGTGACATTAAACGTTCATCAGTATGGGTCAGGGCACCCTCCCTTCCATCTGGATGAGACTCCGGGCCAATCACCAGAGTACCCCCTTCATTGAATCCAACCTGGGGAAAAGAAGAGCCTGTAGGGACAATGTCGGGGATGGAAGGTTGCATGCAGGGCCAAGGATGCTGTGAAGCTGGCAAGGACAGGAAGACAGACATACCCGCCGCTACGAAAACCATGCACCGCTCCAGGAGGGGGGCCTGCGATAGCTAGGAGAAGAGGGAAGGAAGGCTTTGCAAACCTGGACGAAGATAAGAGTAGCCATTCTAGGAGGAGGGGATCATATCCGTGCAGACATCCAAGTCACCTTTTGGAGTGGAAGACTGAACAAGATCTAGGTTTTGGGAAGTTGGCGTCTGCACCACAGGACTGTTAGGTGAGGAAAAAGGCCTCTGGATAGATTCTATAGAAGGAGAGTATCCTGATGAAGGCACCCTGATCTCGGGCCCCTTGGAGCGATGACTGGCATCTAGATGCCTCTTCCTACAAACCTAGAAGGAGTGTCCCTGTAGAAGATAATGGGGGAAGAATCTGGGAAAGATAGGGTAGAGAATATCTTGGCTCCAGCTGAAGGCCTCTTGCACACAGAACAACAGTTTATTCGGCGGCGGGTGGGAGATGCCCATCTCCACACAAATATGAGCCACCATAGCATCATCACCACAATTGTTCTTGGAATCCGAACACAGAAAGCCCACGAGAGCGTCGCCGATCGATTTCAGGAAGCCTCCGTTTTGAAATGGAAGCGGGAGGCCTGGGAGATGAAGCCACATCGAAGCTCGCGGGCTCTCCTTGCCGCTATGAACATTCATGGACCACCTGGATAAACTAAAAACCCACCGATTGAATGAGCGGGGGCTCCACACCAGGCATGGATGAAGTCTTCTTCCGAGGCTAGGACAAGGAAAAAAGAATGGCTATGTACCTCAGAGATCCGAACCAAGGAGCGAAGTCCCCATGAGAAGACAAAGCTTCGGAAAACCGAAAGAGAAGGCTTCGAGGAACCGTATCTGGCAACCAGGGTCCACTCTAGGCATGCCTCCGCCTCTGCAAAGGCAGACACCGGGAACTCCAGGGATATGCAAGAGTCGTCACACGAAACCTCTGAGATCAGCACACATACATTCGGGAAGCAGGGCCCCTGAGAAGCACGAAGCGATCCGCAGAGGGCGTCCCTGAGGGAGCCTAGCCGGGGAGCCGCGGGAGGCAGGCCGACAGAGGTTGGAGGAACCGCGTCGCCAGCGAGATCTGGAGATGGGCCCCGGGCCGGGGGGCCTTGAGCTGTCAATCCCCAAGCCCCGGCCAGGATAATGGAAGATCAGAGAGGCTCCACTGGCCCCAGGGAGGTGGGAAGACCGATGGAAGATCCCAAAGTAGGGGCTGACCGAGGCGAGAGCAAAGCCGGCAACCGCGGGGGATAAGGCTCAACGGGCATGAAATTTGAAAACTTTGGCAGTGCGTAGGGCGCGTTCTCGCAAGTAGAGAGCAGAACCATTTTTTTATATGCCCTATTAGGTGGTATGGTATACCTATTAATAATTTCCCAATACCGTGATACTGTGAATTATTATAGAAATTTAGTATAATCTATGTTTTGGCATCATAGAAACATGAAACCTAAGAGGCTGCTTGTAGATCTCTATGACAGTGGGAATGAGCATGCTCTGTGGGTTGATGGGTCGAAACCGCTTATTTTTTTGGGAATGATATGGATTATTAGCACCATGAGAGATTTTTTATGGGCCATATGATCAATTTAGATAGAGTATACAAGAGTTTCACTTGGATTTTGGATCTGACATGATATTTTAAAATTTAAAATCCACTATTTTTTACTAGGTATGGTGGTCCCCAAGTGGCCAATATAAATGTGGAGTGTATGTTGATAATCTTTCACCATCATTATACACCTAATATGGGAGGGTGAATCTAGAAGTTAACAATATATGAGGCTCAGTGAGGCACTGATGGAATATTATGGACTTGAAATACTAGAATATGGGGTTGACATGGAAGGACATACATTCTAGGATACTCAACCATTTCCTTCCATAGACCCTGTGGGATGACATGACCAAAAAAATTATGCCCCTCTCATAGGAAGTTATTCCAGTGAGAGATTATCCTGCTTTATTTATGAACCTACAGTTTTTTACCAATTGTTGGTAGGGAATGAGATAGCCAGAGTGAAACATTTTGAGGTTGTACTAAGATATAAGATTCATGTTCAGGTGAATATTTTTCACCCTTAATATTTTAAGGATGTCAGGAACCAAACCCTTATCACAAAGAGGAGCTTTGGTGAGGGTATAGGATTAAAATAGATTTATTTTGTTTGGTGTACTAGTAGTAGGTATTCAAGAAGTAATAAATATTATTTTTATGGTTCACTCCATAGAGATAGTGGAATGAGAATTCATATAAACCATTAATCTCTTCCTCATCAGAGAGGTAGTTTTGTAGAGTGCTTTTATTGTGGTGGGGATGGTCATAATCATCCTTGTTGTGATTTGATTCAAATAGAGTATTGAACATGTGATAGGATGTGACACCTATGGATGTTATATAGGACAATCTCTAATTTTTTCAGTGATAGAAGATCTAGATATACTTTAGGGTTTGGTCTTAGTGTGCCACTACATATGGTTAGTTAGAATTATACTGGTTATTTTGGTTGAGGTGGAGGATGTGGTGACCCAAGGAAGAGGTAGTGACACCAGAAGATTGGTTTTATATGAGAGATAATAAAGGACTCTATGATGAGGTACATACCAGTTGCGTTCAGTTGAACCCAGCCCTATTAGACATGATGTCAGGACATCGACCATCCCTGATATAATTTTAGTAGTATCTATATTTAAATTTAATTTGTTTTATATTGGAGCCTTGTATTCCTTTATATAAATTTAATTCATTTATGTCTTGGGAATAAATATATAATATTTATATATAGTGGTGTCAAATGATAATAACTTAAGGGTGAGATTTTATGGAATTCATCGATGTAAAGAATATACACAGATGATTGGAAGGTATATATTCTTTTGCGACATATTTTATAGAAATTATGATTATTGAAATGATCCATTTCATTGATTAGATATTTTGAAAATAATCACAATTCGATTTTTATTTTAAATGGGTTTTATTAACATCTTCTAAGGGTTACATTTATATCCATGTTATAGAGTGGGGAAGACTATCTAGTTAGGAAGGACTTAACAGTCAGTAGTTGGGAAGGATTTAATCCCAAAAATATATACTTTTATTCTATGATGGTAAGATATGTCATGAATTATTTCCCTAGGTTATTTATCAGTTTTTGGATGGTTTTACTAAATATTTATCAGGGTTTATATCTGATCGATAGGTTGAGTTCACTATCAAGCTCATGCCTGATGTGGATCCTATTTCTATTCAACCTTACTGGATGGATCCAGTAGTGATTTTAGAGATAAGGGCTCAATTGGAGGACTTATAGGTAAACATATTTAAATATAATTACACATCTCTTTGAGGTTCTTCATTTCTTTTTTCCAAGAAGTCATTTAGAAACTTGGGACATTGTGCGGACTTATGAAATTTGAACCAAGTGATGGACAAGAATAAATTTATGATTCCTCGTATTGAATAATTATTTAATCAGCTTAGAGGATACAAAGAATTCTATATGATAAACTTGATATCGGGTTATCACCATCTGATAGTGAGGCCTTCTAACATATATTTCCCAATTTTTAGTAGAAGGAATGTTTTGTATGAGTGTGAGGTGATTTTGTTTGGTATGTTGAACATTCCAGTACTATTTATGGACCTGATGAATCGAGTATACCATATTTATCTAGATACCTTCTTTTTCATGGTCACTGATGATATCCTTGTAAAATCTATTTTGAAGAAGGAACACACTAGGAATCTAAAGATTGTTTTGATAACACTTAGAGAGATCTAGATGTATGTTAAGCTCTCAGAGTGTCTGTTTTAGATCAATCCATTATATTTATTAGAAAACATAATCTCAAAGTATGGAGTATCCTTATACCACATGAAGGATAATTATTTAGTTTCTTAAGAGAAAATCAAGAACATTTTTTAGATCTGTAGATTTTTTAGGTTGGATGGTTATTATTAAAGTTTTATTAAAGACTTATCACACTTGAAAACACCAATGAAAAGACCAAAAAAGAAATAGATGAATTTTTTCTTAAAAAATAATAGCATAAATAATTTTGAAAAATGAATTTTGATTAACATATACACCGATTTTTACCGTTCTTGATATAGTTAAGGAATATATTTTATATTACGATGCATAAGGAGTTAGACTAGGAGTAGTCTTGATTTAAAGACACCTGAGTAGTTGATTAGGGGTTTGGGAAACTAAGGTTTCCTGAGTAAAACTACCCAACTTGTGATCTGAAGTTATAACCATTAGTTCACATCTTGGAATGATGGTGGCATTACCTTCTACTTCATATATTTTTTGGGTACACTAACTATAATATTATGGATTATATTTTCTTCTAGTAGGACCAAAACCTTCTACAGTAATGGTGCGTCAAGTACCTTTAGTATTATTAATTTGAGAGAGAATATACCCCAAGTAAGGGGAATGTGTTTAAAAATTAATTGAGAATAAATAGTCATACTTAGGTTATTCAATAGTCTAATAGTGAGTGGATATTGTGGGTTTTATTTGCTGGTATTCATCTTGATATCCAAGAGTACCTAGGCAGAGTGATCCTTACATCCTTATCTATCACTTCTTCATTCCTCAATATAGTTAAGAGGATCCAACTATTATATCTGGATTTTCTAGTCATTAGGGGTAGCATATATGGTAAGGATAGACTGCCTAATTAGTCTCTCAACGCATATGAGATTATTTATGTTAGAGTATGAGTTCTGGTCCCTATGAGCATGTGTGAGGAGCTAATGAGGGAAAAAAATTCCTCTAAGTGGATGGTATTTTTGAGTTTGACCTAGATGTATTGATATATATATATATGGGAATTATTGGTGGCTTGGGATTAAGATGAACATTGCAAGATTTTTCACATGGTACTCCACCTATCAATAGGTGAAGGTTAAGCATTACTGACCCTATGATCTTCTATAGTAACTTCCCATTCCAGAGAGGATTTGGTAATACATGACCATTGATTTCATGATAGGGTTTATAAGGAAAACCTAGGGTAGTGATGTGGTATGGTTAATTTTTAATAGCTAGCCAAGGTAGCTCACTTTTTATCTCCAAGAGATCTTCGAAAAGGATGATCTAGGTAATATCTATGTGTAGGATATAGACACCTAAATGGTTTGTCACAGAGCATCATTTAAGATAGGGATAACCATGTCAAATTATCCTTCTAGTAGGAATTATAAAGGGTTCTTGGTATATAGGTTCACCTAAGCACTTCTCATCACCGACTGATAGATGGCTATTCTTGGCATATTATTCAGATTCTAGAAGAAATATTGAGGTTTTGTATCCTAGACTTTGGTGGTTCCTAGGAAAACCACTTTCCCCTAGTGGAGTTCCCTTACAAAAATAGGTACCAATATTCAATTCAGATGATTCATTTCATTTACTTATATGGAGGGACTTTCTTTTCACCATTAGGTTAGTTGGAATCTAGAGAGTCGGTGATGGTCAAAATGAACCTAATTAATGAAATATCATGGTACATCTTTTTGATCAAGAAGAAGTTGTTGATTTCTCAAAATAGTAAGAGGTCATTTTCTGACCATAAATATCATCCTATTTAGTTCAAGGTGGGAAAATAATTGTTTTTATGGGAGTCACCTAGATTAGGGAACCATCATGTTCAGAGATAGGGGAATCTATCACCTAGATAATGGGTTCATTTGAAATTTTGGAGTAGGTTGGTAAAATGGTGTACTAATTGAATCTTTCTCAGTAGTTCAATGTTATGTATGATGAATCTGACATATCATATATTTGATGATTTTTTTTAAACCTTATCATTTGATCGATATTGATGATATTGATCTTGATGTTTTTGCATCTTTGGTGTAGAATTTGGTTCAGATACTAGATCGAAATGATAATACCATTCATTGAAAGATAATTCCTATAGTACAAGTGAAGTGTTATTAGGTGTGATTCCCTAATCCTACAATCCAAGATTTGGCTCCATAAACATGTACTTTACATTCTAATTTTCATACCATCTATAAAATCGTACATGTAACTATACTTAACTAAAAAATCAATAATGATCATTTAATCACTTAAATCTCAAACATCTTTTCAGGTTTAGAGATTTATAGAATTAAGAAAAACAATAATGATAAAAGTCCATGTTATTTGTATCAAATAGATATTATTTCCATTATATAATAAACAACTTTATTCATGATAATTCTTGAAAATATCCTACAAATTGTTCCACATGTTATATACTTCTAAACATATCATATGTACTACCTTTATTAATTAACTAGGGAAATCGAAACATAAGAATGGGTGATATGAAATGCTCAGTAAGAGAAATAGGAAACTTATGGAATCATGGCCTAAATATTATTGAATAAATAAGAAAACAACATGAATCCATAATTAACTTGAAACTAAGATCATTTTATATCCATGATAATAAATTAAAAATGGATATCAATAATATTTTTCTCATAATGATGGAATGCATAATATTGGACATCAAAAACCTATTGTCAATACCTTTTTGCAAGACACAATCATGTTATGTGAGGTGGCTTACACAAAAACACCATTATGGATTTTCTCATGAGACTTTTTGGTGCATTAGGGGATATATAATTTTGGGCCCCACTCATCACCAGATTAAGTCCAATACATTCACCATGTGATTTAACAATACTTTTAATAACACTCCCTATAGAACCTATAACTAAATAAAGACATTGTTATTTTTATAATAAAATCTATGGAATTTCAATATATAATCAACCCATGTTAACAGTTAATAATCATCAATAATTTCAATACTTTTTTTAATGTTAATAAAACTGATAACATGATAATTACTCATCCATAGAAAGAATAAAGGTGGTCAAACAATACATAGTCAACTTTCTAACAATCATCTGTATTGGAATAACATAATATAGAATTAAAATACTTTTATTCATGTTAATAAAATCAATAAAATGATCATAACCCATTTATAATATGAAGGGGGTGGTGAAACAATATATAATTAACTTGCCAATAATCATCCATACTATAAGAACAACAAATGAAATGATAGTACTTTTACTTAATTTCAATAAAATGGAAAAAATGATCATAACCTATCAAGATAAAGAAAGTGTGTGGTTTCAAAAAAAACATAACCCTTGGGTAATAAATGAAATAGAGAAGGGTGTCGACATAAATCAAAAACACCCCCAAAAAAAGAAAGTTTTGAATCGTATCCTAAAAGTAGGGATCAATAATAAAACTTTTTGATACCCTAAGTTCAATACAATAAGCGATGAATATATATATTAGATTATAAATCATGAAAAATAAACCACATTGGGGTAAATACGTTTTGAAATTACTAGTGAAATAGAGGTGAAAACATAAAATATATTTTAGAAAATAAATTAACAATGAAATATCATACAAATTTACATATCTATTTCAAAGGAAAATTTTGAAAAGGTGTCACAAAATATTTTAAATACTTTCAAAATTAAAAATATTTTAAAATAATGGAGCCTTGAAAATCCATAAATTTTATCTTTAATAAATGATGATAGGAAAACAAAACATATTAATGTGAATGGAAAACCCATTTTTAATTTTATGAAAAACACAATTGTTGAAAACCACATTGTTAAAAGTGTCATAAATCCTTTTTTTATTCAAAGAATAATTTTCCCAAAGATAGATATAGAATACCATATAATAAAATATTAGGGTGGAAATCTAGGCATATAAAAGAAATGTTTAAGATGAATCATTATAACACCAGTAAGGGATATTAGTGTTATGAACATCCCTTATTGACATCATACTCCATAAAGCAGGAAAATTTTAGAAAGGTGTTCATATAGTAAAAATGTAAAAAATGATAGAATTCCACATAATAAATTAAAAGGATATAATTTATCCAATTTATATGAAATAATATCAAGTGAACAATCCTAAATAAATGAATGGAAATTGAGTTTCTAAAAACTCTTACGATTGGGGTAACACTTGAGTCAAAATAAATTTTAAGAAAATAACTTGAGTTGGATTAGTTTACCCCATTAATAAAAAATTTATATAATAAAGATAAATTCATGGGTAATGAATACCCCATTCAAAGGAAAACATGGTGTATAACTAAAACATGTCTTAAGGAAATAAAGTTCGAGATAAAGACCCATAGAGACTTGATTAAAATTTTAATCAAACACCCTTGATAATTGAACTTACAATAAAATTAATAAAACATAATTCATGATATTATATCTCAAATAAGAAGTATATAAACAACATAAATTAAATTAGGTTCATAATATAAAACATTTCTCAAAGAAAGGAATTTGAGATGGAAACCCTTACCTCCATCCTAATGAGTTCTAAAATTGAACCAAATGTCATGAACAATTAAATTAAGTTCATTAAATGAATGCCCAATAACACTATTAATAACTATAACCATTATAATTATCATTTAAATTCATTTTTATACATATACTTATTAAATTTTTTACCTATTATTAATACCTGGTGTAAGTAATCTTTATCACTTGAAACTAGTTTCAAAAAAATGATGTTTGTATTCATTATTCTTAAAAATTTAATCATTAAAATATAATTATAGGTACATTAATATATGTTATATGATAGTTATAAAGGGATATTTTCACTCCATAGTATTTTTGGTTGTATACCATTAATATGTAATCAATAATGATCATTTTTCCGTGATTCTTAACGAACAAAAGATATTTTCTTAATTAATGAGTAAAATAATGATATAAACAAACTTAAACCATCAATAAAAAAATATTTATATATTTATATAATATTATAATAGTACATAATTTATCATATTCATCCATGATATAATTTCAAAGGATTTTTCAAGTGGGTGGTTAAACCAACCCAAACATGTAGCTACCATGATTAATGGATGATTTTGAGTTGATTTAGTTGTAATATCATGATAATAGAAGAATAATGATATTATTTGGATCTTATTAGTGTTATTTATACGAATTTGGAATAATTATAAATAGAATATAATTTATATTAAGTCATTACTTAGAAATAAGAGATCATTTTCCTCTTAGTTCACTCGCTTTAAAAGATTGAATTAATGATAATTATTTTCTTATCGTATAATTAATAGGGTCTAAATTTTTTCATAAAAAACCTTAATGAAACCATAAGATCATATTTATCCTTTAATATCATCATATTTTCTATCCATTCATGGAATTTATGAAAATAAAACATGTTGTGTCGTACAGGCGGTAGTCCTCACAACACATTAATTACAATTTAGTTTTTCTTAAAAGAAAAGGGAAAAGTTATTAATGATTTTCCCATAACATAATAAAATTAAGTATATAACCAACAATAATTTAGTTAAATTTTTATTTGAATGTTATAATTGTAAAATATAAATTGAAATGAAATAAGTCAAGTAAAAAATTTCTTGTGTTGATCACTTTGAGATTTCCTCAGAAAATCCCTTGGAAATAGATTGCGTAGGATAAATTCTATTTACGATAATCTCAATAGAGACAAATATTATTATATGGGAAGGGGAAAGGTTAGGTTTTAGGATAATAATAAATTTTTAAGTGTTACTTTAAGGGGTGGTGAGAGGCCCCTCTTATAAGTTGTGAGAGTGGAATTTTTAAAAGTATTTCAACTTTATATAAAGGGATCACATGTTAAACATGTCAAGTGGCTAAAACATTGATAAATAATTGAGTTTGTAATATAAAATTTCTATAAAAACATCATACACTCATTTATAGACATGATTTTACCATTTTTAATTCCCTTTACACCTTGAATTATTACTTTGACCCTTTTAGATTTTAACATGGAAACTGGTTTTTACCCGAGCTAACTTAATTTAATGCCTAAAAATAAAGTGGTCCTTATTAGAAAATTTTTAACCACATATTATAAATATTAAATCCATTTTATTATATTTAATATATAATAGTTATAAAGATTTATTTTAAATAAAAAATGTATAATGTATTAAAAACATTTTCTGAGGAAATATTTCTTATGTTCTAAAATATCAAATATGGGGTTGTAAATTAAAACCAAAATTTTAAAAATTATAAATTAAAATAGGAAATACATAGTTTTTTATTATAAAAAAGGTTTCATTAATTTATAATTCTTACTTATATACAAATATTCTCATAGAAGTGGTGTTATTTTTTAAAATGGTATTTTCACCTAAAACATTCTTTTTTGAAAAATCCAAAAAATATCATCTAAAATATATATTATTATTCTCAATAAAATAGTATTTTTTTTAAATTAAATTGCTAAAATATTATATTAAATATTTAAATAAAATTTCAAAATATAACAAAAAACTTTTCATATAAGAAAATATATTTTTTAAATGTTAACTATTCTTTATTCATATTTCATATCAATTAATAATTAATTTTTTCGAAATATATTATTAAAATTGGAAATATATATTATTGTCATATAATCATAATAAACTTAGTTTATTGAAATAAAATAACAATTTTATAAATATATATTCTTATGTCAAAAATCATTTTCTTTGTTTTTTTAGCTATACTAATTGAATTTCATTCAAATTAAATGTTTTCATTGTTTTATTTCTATAAATGTATCATAAAAATATTAATCATATTAATTACCTATAATTTAATGGATGGGTTTTAATAGTCATACTTAATATTTATATTTTTATTAAATTATATAATGGATTATTTTTTACGAAGGGTTGCGTGCAGAATAGCTATCGAATACATTGACTTATTTAAAGGTAAAAATATATCAAAAATTTGCAGTTTCATATTCTCCTCCCACCCACCATAAATAAGTTTTATCTTGACAATTTGACTAATAAGATAAAATTAATTTTATAGTGAAATCATAAATAACTACACACTAATATATGATCATGGTTTTATTTAGGATGTAGAATGAGATTTATCTATACGAAAAATTATTATAATAATTTTATAAAGAGATCTAAACCATTACTAATTTCACATAGAATTCTATTAAGGGATGAAGATCTATATCCAAAAGGAATAACTTCCCAAAATCCTTGAAAATTATTTATATAATAATCATACGACTAGTGGTTTTTATTTATAACCCAACATCAAGTACTTGGGGAAAATTTATATTACATAGTATAATTGAAAATATAGAGTAAAAACTTATTATAAAAATAATTAATAGTAGTTACATAGCCTTTTACTTATTTACATGGTTTTTTTGTGAAAATTTAACTCATTTTCCCTTGTATTGGTACATTGATTCATATAATTTCCAAATCTCTTGCAATTTAAGAAATGGATTTAAATAGATTCTCTCATTTCCATACACGTGTGATTCCGGTGACCTTCATCTCCAAACTTATAGAATTTACCTATCCCTTTAAGAAAAATTCACCCACACTTCTTCCCATGTTTTTGACATTTTAGATATTTAATATTCTTTCCTTCCTCATCATTATCACTTTATTTTTTATGAGACCACATCATTCACTTATTTGGAGTTCTTGTGATTTCGACTATATAAAAATTATTAATCATATTTCATGATTGCTGGTTTTTCATAATATTATGGTTTGTCACTCCAAATCTCATTTTGATGGGTTGTTCGTTGAGTTAATATTTTCATTTTCCTTCACACTTGGTTCCTTCTAGTTCTACCCATTACTAGAAATAAAAGGTTTAAAATGGGTGATGAAACATTAATAATACTTGGTAAATATCATAATCAATAACATAAAATATATTCAATCTTAAAACTTACTACCCTTATCATCATGTTAGCTAGTAATTCCATTTTCCCACCCTATAAAAATCTTAGTTTACCCTATATCATTCTTGGTTTAACCTAGGTTACATTGATATGGGTTATCTCATAATTATTTGACTAACCATAAAAATAGAAATACAAAATTACCATAAACATTATTAAAGTACTCTAAACCAAAGAATAATTGAAAACTATGCTCTCAAAATTTCACTCATCCTTTCTCCAGGAAAGAACATATTAATTAATATTTAACTTAAATTATAAATCTCTAAATTTCAATAAATTTTATATATGTAAACATTTCTATTAGGGTTTTAACCCATACATATTCAAATCAATCATAAATTTTCATAAATAAAATGTGAATCAACATAAGAATTTCCACTAGGAGTATCTAGTCAGGTGTGTAGTGTGGTCTATATTTTATGCTCCAGAGCATGGTTGAGTTAATACCAATTATTACCTCTATGGGGTTATTTCACAAAGGTACATCTATTCTATAACCACATCCACATTCCAATATATATTCTGGGATATAATTTTTAAAAAAAAATTCTTACTCAAGACTTTACCAAAACTCCAGGATGTCTTCCAATAATTATAATTATTATTAGGAATTTCACTAATGTTATCTCATCCTAATCCCCAAATAAGATGTGCATTATTTCCATATAATTAAATTATATTCTATCCCAAAGGGTTATCTAATTTGATCAACCTTAACATATCAACCTTTAAATTATCCTCAACAAGCATTCTAATCTCTAATGTTACCTAAACATTTCCTTTAATACCAATTGTGATGCCCTAGACACACACTCCAGGATCTGGTTCCATAACCATATACTTTACATACTCACTTTGATACTTGCTATAAAATATTGGATATAACAACCCTTAATTATAAAATCAATAACAATTATTAAATCTTTTTTATCCCAAACATATTTTTAGGTTTAGATATTTTGAGAATTATGATAGAATAATAACTAGAAAATCCCATGTTCTTTGTACTAAAAAAATATTTTCCTAATATATAAGAAATTACATAATTCATGATCTGTATTTATCATCCCCCAAAAATTATTCCACACTTCATGTCATTTTAGACATTTCACATGTACTAATTTTCTTTATAGTAAGGGGAAATGGAAATATAATAAGGGGTCATCTCAAATTCTTAGTAAAGGAAAACATGTAACTGATGAAATCATGGAATAAAAATAGAAATAATATTATGGTGGGAATAAGGAAACAACATGAATATATAATAAAATTTAAACCAAGAGATTTCTATATCCATGATAATAAATTAAAATGTGGATATGAATAATACTGATATCATACTAATGGAATGAATAATTATATCCCCCACCTGTCACATGATTAAGTCCAATGTATTCACCATAAGTGTCCACATGAATTTTCATACCATTATTTAAGGAACCTATTACTGAATAAAAACAAGGATATCTATATAATGAAATATAGTAAATGTAAATACATAATAAAAATTTGTTACTCATTGATAATCATCATCAATGTCGATAATTCCCCATGGAAATAAAAGGGATAACGTGATCATAACTCATATAGAGAAACAAGGTTAATGGTCAAACAATACATAGTAAATATTTCAATAATCAATTTTATTACAATAAAAATATTTAGGACACTAATATTTTTTCCCATGTAAAAAAGGTATGACATGATCATAATACATCTGATAGAAGAAGGGGTTGGTTAAACAATACATAGTCAGCATGACAATAATCATCTATATTGAAATAACAATATAAGGAATGCCAATATTTTTCCCCCATGTCAATAAAAGCGATAAAATGATTATAAAACAACTACATAAATTAATTATATCCTTTAAAATGAACATATCCCTAAGGAAATAAAGTATACATAGAATAATTTTGACATAAATGAAAAACTCCCTTGCATAAATAATTCTTTGAAAGATATCCCAAAAGTGGGGGTCAAAATTTAAATGTTTGATATCATGAGTTCAATCCCACCATATGATAAATATACCTATTAGATGATAAATCATCAAACATAAACCAAATTAGGTTAAATAATTTTTGAAATGATAATGGAAATTTAATTGAAAATTTAAATGATATTTTAGAAAACATTTTTAACATTTACATATAATAAAAATTTACATGTTTATTTCAAATATAACATTTTAAAATGTGATGTGAAAGATTTTACCGACCATTAAATTTAAAATTAATCTTAAAAAATGAATCCTTGAAGATACATAATTTTTATATTGATGAAATAAGTAGATGCAGTCAAAATAGATAAAGGCGGATGTAAGAAACCCTTTTTGTTATGAACCAAGATAGACTGCCATCCATCCCAACACTTAACCCAGCTCGTGGCATGGCTCGAAGGGCGTTCCTAATTCCAACAAGCCGAAAACTAGTTTTTGGGTATCAACAATTCACATTGGAAAATATTTCACCCATTTATATAGTTGTAAACAACCAATAAGAATAAAAACCTCATAACTGATAAACATAACCAAACCAGGTACATCAATTTTTAGATTCAAAGTTTACAACAATAACAAAAAAACCAAAAGTACTACAATTGAATGGAAAAAAAACATCCCAAAAAACCACTATGTAATAATATGGCTATCACCCTCAAGACACCACCAACAACACTTAAAAGAAGTTAAATACTAGCAACCATATACAATATCACCATCACGATACATCCTTCCTTTACTTGGGCCATACATAACAAAATATACATACACCCAAAGGTGTATGTAGGGTGTGATCCAAATCCCAGTAGTATTCCACCCAAAAGAAAGATTTTATTCTATAATAATATAAGACAAATTAACATGAACATTTTAATAAAAACATTTTAAATCTTTGAAAGAAAACAGTTTAAGGAACTGCATTTTTAGGAAAACGCTTTTAAGGAAAACAATTCTCAAAATAATATTTCTTTAAACTTAAACATACACTAGGCCCACTGTTTACTGATGGATTTCACTACATCATGTAATCATCATTTCACAATGGTAGCACCATGGTAAAATCTCTAAATGTAACTATCATAATTGGGGCCCTATGAATCTCATAGCATGGTGATCAAAATCCTCAAACCAATACCAACAATGTTCTCATGAATGATCCCCTAGAGAGGAGTCAACCCAAATTTATAGTGGTCTCTATATTATAAGCAAAACCCAATAGAATTCCCATGCACAATCCACTATAGATAAGTTAATCCAAATTTTTAGTGTTATCTGATCATATCACATGTTTATTTAGTGTTCTATCTTTAATCTTGTTAGAAGAATATGGGCCTCAACCTCTTCTGAATCAACTTGCATACTAGTTCCATTCTTCCCACCAAGATACTTGGGATTCTCTTTCTTCTAAAATTTCATTTCACATACCACATTAATCCTCACTTTCATATACACATTACAAGTATCATAAGAACATAAGTAAATCACCACTTTCACAACTCGTATTGACCTGATAATTAAAACTCACATGAAAACCACCATTTTCCATAAAAAACCCTCTTTATATTTTTTTAAAACACTAAAACCATTTGGAAACACATTTCTAACCACTTACACAATTCGTGAAACCTATTTAGAAACACAAAAAGAAGATCAAATATGAAATCCAACCATTTCCATGGGCGAATCCCCTTTCAAATTAATACTCACATCTAATACATTTTTATAACATGATTCTCATAACATTAATAATTCAAAAATGATATTTAAGGTGCCCAAAAATGAAGACAGCATGTAACAAAATACATTTCTTTTGTAAAACCAACTTTCAACACATTCCCACCTCAAGTTCCTTTTCAAAACATCGTTTTCACCTTCCACACAATGCATAAAACACATTTAAGAGGAAACATAAAGAAACACACATGAAACAAAACCACTTTCCATTGAAAAATCAACTTTATTCCTATATGCATCTCAAAACCATTTCAAAACATGTTTCACACCACAAAAAAGATCCATAAAACATATTTATAACACCAAGAAATCAACCCCAAATCAATTAATAATGTAAAATCATGGAACTGCATACCTCATACTTAGAAACATGAAGAAACTAGTGTGAAACCACAACCGCGCCTCAGAAAGACCCTATAAGGTCAAGATTTAAAAAGAAAATCATGATTTCATCCAACATCTCAAGATAATACCCTCATTAGGTCAAATAACCTACTAGAAAAGAAGGACTCAAGAAGTAGGAAACAGAAATCCTAGAAGAAAGGGGAAATTAAGAGAAAAGTGACTTACTTGAGGATTTTACACCAAAACCACCTTAATATTTATTCTCGAAGGCTGCAAGAAGGTTTGGAGGAAGATTCCAAAGATGATAATCCCATAGGGTTCACATTAAATGTGATTTAGGGTTAAATATGATGAGGGAGTAAAGGTAAATTCAATCATTTTAATGACATGGACATGTCGCACGATTAGCCCACATGGTTTTCCAAATTTTTTAGCAACCATGAATACCTCACTATCTGAGAGGGATGAGGCTACACAATTTTTTAGAGACTGTTGTACGGTTTCTCCTAATCGTGATCCAACAATGAGGAACATGTTTTTGAGCCAAAAAACTCAATGTTTCTCCAAAATTATCATAGGGAACCAAAGGGATAAATTCAAGAACAAAAATAAACAAAGAAATACATGAAAAAAAACATATGTTGAAATGTTCCCCACCATGAAATCATTCCATCCCCAAAATCTCACTCCAAATATTGATCAAGAAACAAAAATAGATACCCTTACTCAACCCAACACTTCTATTCTCATGTCTCATTCTCATCACTACCATGATGCCAAAGAACTCCGACCAATAAAATAGACATCCCATGAATCACTTTCTACTGTGAATCCACAATCTATATCATCTGCTAGAAAATAGATAAATCAGGCTCCAACTCCAACTCCTCCCATTTCAACACATGGGACAGATACAAATTGTACTATTTCAGTAGAGAGACATGGAACACGTCATGAATTGATGTCAACTAGTAGTGAAAAGATAACATGTATTCCACCTTACCAATCTGCTCAGTTACATCAAAAGGTATGGAATACCCTGCAACTAGTATCCCTTAATTACCCAAATGATGTTGACCCAAATGATTGGAAAATTTCAGAAACATGAAATAACCCATGGAAAACTCCAAATCTTGGTGACTCTAATTAGCATAAGACTGGTGATGACTTTGAAACATCAAAAACTAATAAATGATCGACCTATATTTGTTATATGTTTCTTTCTCAAGGCTCGGTCACAACAATGATTTCTCACCCACCACAGCCCAACATAAAGGATCCCGATATTGTCGACCATAAAGAACCTAAAAGGGACATTCAGAGTGAGTATTGGTAACTTTTATTATAATAAAACTACACCAATCCCAAATGATTATCCCATGAACATCCAAAATCCAACACATATTCCCTAAGAATGTGTTCCAAAATTTGATTCGCATGCTTTGTCTGATCATTGGTTTGAGGGTGTCATCTCATACTCAACTTGACCAGCGACACCATTTCTGTATGAAGACCATACCCAAAATGAGAGTTAAAGTACTGTTCCATGCCCAAAACTATCACTGAAATCACACCATGAAGCCTCAAAACCTCTTAAACATACAACTGACCCAACTCACCCACTTTAGTTGAATCCTCGGGCGGAATGAAATGGCTTGATTTGGTCAGATGGTCAATCACTTCCCATATTTCATTATGTACCTGAGGTGTATGTGGTAAGTCAAAAATAAAATCCATGGATATATCATCCCACTTCTAGGTAGGAATGGGTAAGGTTTGAATCAACCCGAAAGGCCTTTGGTGCTCTTGTTTTGCCTATTGATACATATAATACCGCAATAAAAATTCAGCTATGTATCTCCTCATACCAAGCCACAAGAACTACTGATGCACATCATAAAACATCTTAGTGGAACTAGGATAAATGTACCACTAAGACTGGTGGATATCATGCATCACCACCTTCTGTAATGACAATAGCATCATGAAGAAACCCTTGAAGCACAACACTCCCTCCGGAGACAAGTACCATTCACAAGGCACCTCCCCACTATTTAGAAACTATATAGAATGTTGGAACATCTTGTTATTCTACTTCTCTCACTGAATGAGCTCAAGGAGGGAAGGATTCAGGTGAACACTATCTATGAACACACCTCCATTGTGTCCCCTAGTCTCCAGATGCATCTGGAAAAAAATACCCATCAAATTTCACTCATCACTGGACTCCTTCAATGATTTCACTAACACATTCCCTCCAAAAGCATCTACCACCACATGGTCATCCTATATTAGCACACGCCCAAGACCCATAACTCAGGCATCACAACAAATCGCATATACCTTTCCATATTCTAGTAAGATCAAAATAGGGGTTGTGGTAAACCACCGCTTAAGCTCTTTTAAGAACACTTTACATTATGGGATCTATTTAAACATTACCCCCTTTTGGGTAAGTGGAGTCATAGAAAAAGAAATCCGAGATAAATATTGAACAAACCACACGTAATACCCTACTAGGCCAAAAAATATTTTCATTTCAAACACACTCTTCTGTTTTTCCCATGGCATCACTACACAGATATTATCATGGTCCATCGAAACTCCTTGTTCCAAGATCACATGACCCATAAACTTCACCTCCCTAGTTCAGAAGGTGTACATAGAAAAATTTCCATAGAAATTATGATCCCAAATGATACCCAAAACAATCATTAAATTCCTATCACGCTCCTCCTCAGTCTTGAAATAGATCAAGATTTCATCTAAAAATACCACAAAAATGAGTCAAGATACTAACGGAACACATTTTTCATGATCTCTATAAAGACCATGAGTGCATTCGTCAACACTAAAGGCATGACCAAATACTAAAATGGTTGTACCTGCTTTGGAAGTCTATTTTTGAAACATCCACCTATCTAAATTTGTCTTGGTAATACCTGGAATTCAATTCGATCTTGGAGAACCATCTTTCCCCTATAAACTGATTAAAAAGGTCATCAATATGGGTAAAGGGTAATTATTCTTAATTATTACCTTATTTGTCTTCTGGTCATTGATACACAATCGGAGAGATCCATTGGGATTTTTCACAAATAAAATTGTGGTTGCTGAAGATTAGATGCTTGGTCAAATGAATCCTTTGGATTCCAAATCATTTATTTGAACCTTTAATTACCTCAACTCAATGGGGGACATACGGTATGATGGAATAGATATTAGTTGTGTTCCTAGTTCCAAGTTTATGGTTAACTCCACATCTTTCTCCACAGTAAAACCAAAAAAGTCATCTGAGGATACCTCTAGGAACTCATCCAACACATGGGGTAATCCACTATCAGGAGTACCACCATCATCCTCCATTGCGAGTGATGGTATCTAAAAATGATTTTTCCTAATTTTGGAAGTGGAGTTCTAGCACGTCCCAACTGAGGATCCCATTCACCTTGAAAAAATTGAGTATTACCTTCAAGTTCCTCAAAACTCACTCTCCACCTATAAAAATAGATGCGCACATGAAAATGTACCATCCAATCCATGACATGATCACATCAAAGAGGTATATTTCCAAAACTAGGAAATCCCATTCCAATGTGACCCCTGACATGGTATGTTTGAAATACGGACACCTAAAACCCTTCTCTCACTTCTTCCCAGGCGGTGTCACCAACTCCATCGTATAGGGAATAAGATCAGTTGAAAAATTTAATACATCCATGATATTGGTATAAATAAAAGAAATAAAGGCACCAATATCCAACAAACAATAGCTCAAAATGATTAAATAATAATGTCATATCAAAATTTCCTAGGTCCTACATCTGATTCAACTATTTCTCGATCCACCATATAATGTTTCCTTATCTTTTTATAATCTTGATAATGACCAATGGCATGTAGATCTACCCTGAATTGACTCTTCCCAATAGATTATCCAACCCTACTGACATGACCTCCAAACTGAGATCCCACTATCCTGGAAGATTTTTACTAGGATGACATACCCTTGGAATCTATAGATCCTGAACCACCCTGATATGGGTGATCCATCATGCAAAACTGTTTCAAGGGTCCCATTGTTCTAGACTAGTAGCAAGGCCTGGGTGGAGCTGAACATGGAGATCATATGTGCCATGATTTCCCACATAGATGGAACAAAACCGACCTAGAATCAAAATATATAAATGAATAAAGCATTGAAGGATGTCCTAAACTACCACCTCCCTTCTTCCCCTTCCCATCATTCTTTTTCTTCTTATCAGAATAACTACTACTGCCCACTACTGACACTATCCCAGAGAAACGATAATTTCATTTATGGTCAATTTTAACAATCATAGAATTATTAACCACCTCATCATAAGTCTTTTAATTGAACAATAATACTTGGGATAAAATCTCTATCCGCAAAACCATCTCGAACTTCTGAGCCTTTAGTTGCTCATTGGAAATGACCTTAGGTGAGTACCAAACTAACTCTACAAAGTATTTAGCATATTCCATCATGGTTTTATCTCTCTTAAAAAATATATATAAACTCTCCGGACCTCGAAAAAAACAAAATCTCAAGATAGTACTACTCTTTGAAGATGACCTTCAACTATTTCCAACCCATCTACTTGTGATTTTTAGATTATACCAAAGAGTCCCACCACTTTCAACTGGAAACAATCAATCTTTATGAAGAACATTTAACTTTAAATAACTAAAGAGTATTAAGAAACTTAAACATACTCTCTATCTTCTCAAATCACTCCTCTTCTTCCTAAGGTTTTGTGCTACCTCAGAATGAAGGAGTCTTGTTCTTGAGGAACTCCTGAGCTTTATCATTTCTAGGACCTGGTTCAGCTTCTCTAACATGATCAGGACAAGTGTATGCTCCATATCCCACTACATGGACATCATGAACCACTGCTTCCACTAATCTCTGATCGATTGGTGAGGGATATATCTCTCTAGACTCTTCTCATGGTTGAATAGGAATTCTCCTTGGAGACATCTTTCTACATAGGAAACAATCTCAATTAAATACCATCAATACAACTATCAATGCCCGTTCTGAAAATTTTCAACAACAATAAATATAAAAAATTTCTATAAATAGGAAAAAACCCTACATCCAACACAATAGAAAGTCAAACCAAAACACTCTACCCCACCTAGTTTCCATATACATTCTAAAGCCTGTACATCTCTCCTATATGAGAATTAAAACCAAAGTTTTCCACATCCCATGGTGATTCAAGTTTTTTCACATGGTGTGTTGTCTAGACACCCAACCCCAAACTTGAACCTCAAGACCCGACAGTCCTAACACCAGTAAATCAAGAATTTCCCCAAATAAATTGACCCAAAAGGAGATAAGCCTAGCTTTACTGTTATTTTTTCATAAACCATCCCAAGGCTTCATCCAACCCGACACCCAACCCAGCCTGTGGCATGGCCTGAAGGGCATTCTTGATCCTCGTGTGATGAAAACTAGTGTATAAGCAACAACAATTCACTTTGGTAATGATTTAACCAATTTAAATAACCATAAACAACCAACAAAAATAACCACCACATAATTGATAAACATGACCAAATGAGGTACAATAATTTTCTGATTCAAATATTACAACTTTAACCATAACCCAAAAGTACTGCAACGGAATAAAAACAACCAACCCATCCAAAAAACCTCCATGTAACAATAGGTTAATCACCCACAAGCCACCAACACCAACACCTATAAGAATTGAAACGCTAGAAATTGAATCCACCATCAAAACCATGTTACATATTTCTATTACCTAGGTCAAACATAAAAAATTCTACAAACACCCAAAGGTGTATTTTGGGTGTGATCCAAATCCCAATAGGATTCACATAAAATTAATATTCAATTATATAACATTAGAAGTTAAATTAAAATTCATATTTGTGTAATAACATTTGAAAAATTTAAAATAAAACACATTAAGGAATGTCATTTTCCGGAAAACACTTATAAGGAAAATACTTATATGGAAAACATTTATCAAAATAAGCTTGCTTAAACATAAACATACATGAGGTACAACATATACTAATGGATATCACCACATCACATAATCATCATGTCACAAAGAGATCACTATGGTAAAATACATATAGGTAACTAGCATGAGTGATACCATACGAACATCATCGATCGGTGATCAAAATCCTCCAACCAATACCAACAAAATTCTTGTGAAGAAGTCACTAGATATGAGTCAATGTAAAGTTCTAGTGGTCTTAATATCATAATAAAAAACCCACATCATTCCTATGCTTGATACACTATAGATGAGTCATTCCAAATTTCTAATGGACTCCAATAATGTCACATATTTAGTTATTATTGTATCTTCAATCCTTTTAGATGAATCTTGGCCTTAGCCTCTTCTGAATTAACTTGCATACTAGTTCTAGTCTATCCATCTAGATACCAGTGATTCTATTTGTTCTCAAATTACATTTCAAATACCACATAAATCATCCATTTCACATACATATGCCAAGAATCATAACCACACAATGAAATCACTACTTTCATAATTCAAATTTACCCAATAATCAAAACTCACATCAAATCTATCATCTTCCATAAACAGAATCACTCTCTATTTTCCACACATGCCCAAAACATTTGGAAATACATTTCTCACCACATCTACAATTCATGAAACCCATTTGGAAACAAGAAAATAAGAAAACATATGAAATCCAACCATTTACATGGTAAAATCCCCTTTCAAATTCATTCTTACATCAAATACATTTTTATAATATGTTTCAAATCACTTTTATAATTCAAAAACCTCATTTAAAGTGAATAAAAAATAATCAAACGTGAAAAAAAATTCATATCTTTTGAAAAAAACAACTTTCAAAACATTCAAACCTCAAGTTACATTTTAAAACATATTTAACAACTTCCGCATAAGGAATAAAACATATTTAAGAGGCACCACAATCAAACAAACATGAAACAAAATCAATTTCCTTTAGAAAATTAACATTCATCACATATGCATCTCAAAACCTTTTCAAAACATGCTTCCCACCGCACAAAAAAAATACAAAGAGTACATTTATAACACCAAGAAAGCAATGAAAAATCATATAAAAATGTAAAATCATGGAACTACCTATCTCACACTTGGAAACTTCAGGAAACTTGTGAAAAACTACAACTACACCTCAACAAGACTCTATAAAGGAAAGATCGAACAAAAAACATCATGATTTCACCCAAAATCTCAAGATCAGACCCTTATTATGTTAAATGACCCATTGGAAAATAATGACTCAATAATGAGGGTAGATAAACCCTATTATAAGGTATAAATAAAGTTAAAATATAATTTCTTGATGATTCCACACCAAAACCACCCAAATATTTATGATCAAAGGCTCAAAGAAAGTTTGTAGGAAGATCCCAAGGAAGAAAATCCCATAGCATTCAGATTATAGGGGATTTAGGTTTAAATTTGAAGCAGTAATAAAGGTAAATTAAGACTTTTTAACAACATTGATAGGTCTCATGGTTATCCCACTCAGTTTTCCAAACTATGCAGCAACTGTGCATCCCTCACTATCTGAGAGGAACGAGGCCGCATGGTTTCATGGACACAAGAGAATAGTTTCTTCTAATCATGCTCCAACCATACTCCACCTTATGTTGATCCAAAGAAATCTATTTTTTCCCAAAAACTCATGGGGAACACAAGGGATAAATTCAAGACCAAAAATAAACAAATGAATTCATGAAAACAAAATCATGGATGTGACAATTTTAATATTTTGAAAAAAATACATTTGTTGAAACCCACATTGTAAAAAAATCTATAAAACCTAATTTTTTTTCAAACATCATTTTTATTATGAAAATTATAAATTTTAATATAATAAAATATTATGTTGGAATAACACATGTGTAGAAAATCAATTTTCAATATGAAACTATATAACTCAAGGAAATGAGTTTTTATTGTCAATATCCCTAAATGGAAACATGCTCCATGAAATATGAAACATTTAAAAATAGGTTTATTTGGTAAATTATAAAAAATGGGAGAATATAAAAAACTAAAATCAAAGGTTTGAATGTACCCAACCTTTATTAAATAAGTAAAAGTGAATTACCATAACTCAATGAATGAAAATTGAATTTCTAAAAACTCTTATGTTTGGGGAAACACTTTTTTATAATTACTATATTTTTATTAGTTTATCTGATGAATATCAAAAATATATGATAAAGATACATCCATAAGAAATTAATACCCCATTAAAAGGAAAGCATAGTGCATAACTTAAACATCTCTCAAGAAATTTAAAGTTCAAGAAAAATACTCTTGTGATTTGAGTAACATTTTAATTAAAATCCCATGAAAGTTAAGCTTGTAATTGTGATTAAAATTACATGACAAAAATATAATTCACTATATAATATCTCAAATACTAATTATATAAACTGCATAAATGAAATTATGTGCATAATATCAAACAAGTCTCAAAGAGATGAATTTTCAATAAAAACCCTTACCTTGGTCCAG
Organism: Viscum album; assembly: GCA_963277665.1. Classification (NCBI taxonomy): domain Eukaryota; kingdom Viridiplantae; phylum Streptophyta; class Magnoliopsida; order Santalales; family Viscaceae; genus Viscum; species Viscum album. The sequence continues at coordinate 436,146,900 of OY728155.1, read as the reverse complement.
ATTCATTCTACACTTGCACCAAATTTCATGAATAATTAAATTAATTTCATTAAATACATACTAAATAACTTTATTAATAACTATAACCATTTATACTCCTCGTTTACATTTATTCTATATATATATATTAGTTACATTTTACCTATTTTCAACATCGGTTGTTAGTAATCTTTATCGATTTGAATGAGTTTCACAAAAACAGTGTTAGAAAGAATTATTCTTACAAAATTAATCATTATAAGATAATTAATTGTACTACAATATATTTTACATGATATTTATAATGTTATAATTTAATTCCATTATAGTTTTGGTTGCAAACCATTAAGATGAAATCATTGATGATCATGTTTAAGTGATTCTAAACGAACAAAAGGTGTTTTCTTAATTAATGAGTAAAATATTGATATAAACATACCATAACTAATAAAAAAATATTATTTACATATTTCTATCATATTATAATAGTATATAAGTTCTCATATTCATCCATGAAAAAATCATTGGATTGTTCAAGTAGGTGGATAAATATACCAAAACATGAACCTACCACATTTAGTGGATAATTAGGTGGTGGTTTAGTTTCAATATCAATATACTCGAATAATAATGATATTATTTGGTTCTTATTCATTTAATATCTCATAATTTTAAATAATTATAATGTGAAGATAATTTTTATTAAGTTATTAATTTGAAAGAAGATATTATTTTTTTCTCAGTTATCTCGTTTTCAATGATTAAATTAATGATAATCATTTGTTGATCATATTGATAATAGGATCTACAATTTATCATAAAAGAACTTAATTATACTATAAAAATCATATTTATTCTTTAAACCTTCCATTTTGACAATCCATGTAAGTTTTTTATGAAAAGAAAAACATGTTGCTTCATGGACGCGGTAGTTCACACAACGCGCTGATTACGGTTTCATTTTTCTTGATAAAAAAGGAAAAAGGTGATTAATGATTATTACAATAACATAATAAAATTTTTTTATATAACATATACTAATTTTATTATAAATTTATTCCAAATATTATAATTGTAATAGATAAATAGAAAATTAAAAATTTTGTAAAAATAATTACTCACGTTGAGCACTTTGAGATTTCCTTAGAAGATCCCATTGAGGTGAATAAAATATGATAATATATTGTGTATATAATCTCAATAGAATTAAATATTATTCTAAGGGATGTAAAAGGAGTATGAGGTTTTTAGGAAACCTAATTTTTAGGATATCCTTGATGGGGTGGTGAGAGGACCCATTTATAAGTGGTGAGAATGACTTTTTTTAATATTTCAACTTTATTAATAAGGATCACGTGTTAAAGATGTAAATTGGATCAAAAATTGAGAAATAATTGATTAGGGAAGATATAAGGTTGATAAAACCTAATAAACTCGATTATGAATATGTTTTTTTATCATGTTTTAATCCCTTTTCCCCTTAAATTATTACTTTTATCCACCTACCTTTTACTATGATAACTAGTTTTTACTGGAGGTAATTTAATATTTATGCCTAAATATAAAGTGGTCCTTATTAGATAAATTCAACCAAATTATTATAAAATTTAAATCCATTTCATTTGATTCAATTTATAAAAGTCATAAAAAATATTCTTAAAATAAAAATGAATAATATAATAAAAACAATTTTTGAGAAAATATTACTTATGTTCTAAAATATCAAATATGGGTCTATAAATTAAAACCAATATTTTTAAAATTTTAAAGTCACCTATAAAATAATAATTTTATCTTATAAAAAGGTTTCATGAAATCTAATTCATTTTAATATACTTATAATTTTATAAAAGTCGTGTTATTTGTAAAAATGATATTTTCACCTAAATATCATTATTTTTAGAAAAATCCCAAAAAACTTATCTTAAACTTATATTATTATTCTTAATAAAAAAAATTATTTTCTTTTTTTCATAATAAATTTTTAAATTTTATAATTTAATATATAAATAAAATTCCATAATATTGTAGGAAACTCTTTATCAGAAAATATATTTTTAAAATGTTAATTATTATTTTATATTATTTCTTATCAATTAAACATTAATTTAGTAGTAATATAATATTAATACTATCAACATATTTTATTATTATATCATCATAATATAATTAATTTCTTAAAATAAAATACAAATTTGAGAAAAATATATTTTTAAGAATAAAATGATTTACTTAGTTGTTTTAGCTATACTAAACTAATTTCAATCATATTAAAAATATTCATTTTTTAATTATATAAATATATCATAAACTGGTTATTCATATTAATTCCCAATAATTTAATGAATAGGTTTTAACATGAATAATTAATATTTATAATTTTATTAAAATATATCACTGTTTTGTTTTTTCGGTGTTACAAGTAGAGAAAGTTATTGCACAAATTGACTTATTTAAAGGTAATTATATATTAAAATTTTGGGGTTGTTATAGTTGGGTTTTTTCCATGAGGATACATTGGAGTATGAGTTCTATATTTGAACCCCATGGTCTTACTTGTTCATTGATGAAGCCCAATGATGCTTGGGAGTTCCACTTTAGGACAATTTGATATATAGTGTGGAGTTTGTAAAACCCCGAGCATTTTTAGTACGAATTTGTTTAATTTTTTTAAACATATATATTTCTTCTTATTAAATATTATTTATGTGTTTATCGGGGAAATTATGGTCTTTATAAGGGTATTCTGATTGTAAAGCTTAAAAAGCATGAAAATTGGAGTTTTTTCAAAACTGTATGGTTTGGGTAAACCATTGGGAGTGCAAGGGGAAACCATAAAAAGGATGAAAACATCTAGTTGTCATGCACAATTGTTTCATGGTTAGATAAAACATTCAAGGAAACCATGTTAAATATATAATAAATTTTATACATGGTCATATAGTTGGCACATGGTTTACCAAACTGTGAGGCCTAACCATACAGGGTTTGGGTTCCCTTAATAGTGTTAACCACACAGTTGTCACATGGATTGGAAAATTGATAGGAAAACTATGTGGTCTTTCTAACCTCTTAGAAATTATTATTTTACTAAATTGACCTTGAAAAAATTAATAATCCTAATCCCTCATTCAATAAGGTTTTTCCTCCTAATTTTGGCCTCCACATTTTCTTTAAACTTTTTGGTTGATCTCCTTTGATTTTTTGAGGAATCATGTACCATTCATTTTGTGGGTTATGCATAGGTAAGGATAACCCTCTATCTATTATATTTTTCAATTTTTTCTATTTTCTAACAGTTTTGTGGTGTTTATGAAACCTTTTTCTCTATTTCATGGTTTATTTATAGTTCTTTGATTCTCATTATTTTTTCTTTAATCAATGGTTAGTGCTTCATGACTAAACTTCATCAAGAATACAATATGTTTTCCTTAAATTGTCCCTCAAAGACTTATTATTCTTATATGTGAATTATGAGACCACACCAACCTTTTAGGTACTTGATGAAAAATAAAAAATAAAATAAATATGATTCTTTCCTTATAAGATTACATTATTTGAGTCACGATTGGTCTATGAAAGAATATTAGGACCAAAAATTAATCCAGGTAGTATCTTGTTTATTGATTTCGGAGATAAAGGGGGTTTATGATGTCACCTGAGGGGTGCCCAAAACTAATATATGTCCTTGAATTTTAACTCAAATTATTAGGATGACTCATTGGATAATAACCTAGGTATATTGGAGACCTCTATCAAGAATGTGATGTTAGGTAAAATCGATAAATGTGTAATAAGTATTGATAATTCATTAATGAATGTTATAATTGATGAAATGTGAAATTATTTTGATCTGGTGAAGGTTCAATAATATGGAATTATTAATATTCAAATTGTGATGACACCCATGTATGATATGATTTTCTAGGTGGGGTGTCCACCCATGGATTTATAGATGATGTTACTCGGACTTCTTGGGAAGGGTGGCTACCCCTATGTTTTTAGATGATGTTATATGGATTTCCTAGGTGGAGTTGTCTTCCCCTAGTTTTCAAGATTATGTTACATTGATAACCTAGGTAGGGGTGTCAGACCCCTTGTTTCCATATAGTGTTACTTGATTTATTTGGTGTGGGTGTTTGTCCCCAGGATTGTATAAGAGGTTACTTGTGTTTTGTGGGAAAGGGGAGTATATCCTCAGATCCTATATGATGTTGTTCTGTTCCAAGACATGTGACACTGGCCAAAGTACGTTGGTTCATTCTCAGGTATCACCTTGGAACCTTAACATCAATGGTGATTTTTTGTTCTTCTTTTATTTATTCTTATTATACATAAACCCACACTTTATCTCAGAGTAGATATGTTTTTGGAAACTATCGGTGGTGTTATACTAAGTTTTAATCATGTCCTACTCAAGACACCACGGGCACTGGAGCATGTTTTAAGATTTCATGATGGAAAATGGGAAAACATCATATGATTGATTTATGATTGGATCAGCTAAGATAGAGAATGGGAGATAAAACCATGCTAGGAATCATGTCCAATTTTTAATACTCTTCTCTTTTTTGTGTATATTTATGTATATGATCTACCCACGGTGGATATCAACAATTTTTTTTATGAATATAATGAATTTTCCATCATTCATTTTTGTACAAAATGGGTTACATATTATTTTTTTCACTTTCTGTGAATTTTATTGTTTATTTATCTGGATAGATGTATGATATTTCCATTATCCAATTATTATTTATACTATGTTATGTGGATTTAATATCTTCATGATATTAACCAAAACCCTAAATATTAGTCAGAAGCCTCTTACATACAAGGAGGTGTGCCTGGGGTCCTATAAAACTCTATTATAGACATTAGAGAGTGGTCTCAAATTGGGTAATTAAATTTTTTCATGTAAGAAAACTTTGGAATTTGGTGAATTCTACAAGTCACACACTATAGAAAAAAATCCAAAGAACTAATCTTGGGATGATAATGGTATAATTTAAATATTTCTAGATGTATGAAAATTAGATATTGGATCAAATATTCCATAGATTAACTAAGATTATGAGTGGGATAAGTGGTTTGAGAAAACCGTAGAGAATCCAACAATTATAGAAATAATTATTTTATTTTTTCCAAAGAAGTAGAAAATAAAATTGGTAACAATTAATGATATCATGAAGTTCAAGGAATACTTAGGGGATAAAATCACTGGTTAATTACTTAATTATAAGATTTAATGAAATATAATAACTAATAAATAATGTAATAAAAGAAAAAAGTAACTTTTAGGTTTACTATGCCTTAATTATTTACTCTTTTGATGTTGAATCATATATAAGTGATGATGAACTAACAAAAATTGAAAAATGTATGAACGGAATATTTAGAAAAATAAAAGTTTTCCAAAAATATTTTATAAAATAAAACAATAATGATGATAAAAAAGAAAGATAAAAAATAACTCCCCTAATACTTATTTTAATTTTATAGATTTTACTTATTATGAGTATAAGAATAAAATTAATATTATGCTTTATTATACCAAACTTGAGAATTAAAGAAATAAAAAAATATAAAATTGAAAGTAGAGTATAGAAATGAAATCCTCTTGTAGTTGAAGTGAGGTTAGTTCCTCTCATAAATAATCTGAACCTAATTTTTATGATGGATGTTAATGACTAAGTTAGTTCCTATAATTATAACTCTAAATCTGAGAACCAATAATTGAAGAATTAAATTATTTTTATAACAAATTTCAAGAAAAAATTGAAATAAATTCTATCTTATATAATAATTCGAAGGATAATAAAAAGAAAGTGATTCAGTATAATAAGATTTTGACTCATTAAATATAAAATATAAGAAATAATACCTTAGAAAAAAATATATTTAGAAGACAATGAAATAGAAAAAATTAAAATAAAGTTGAAAGGTTGAATAATTCATATTCCAAATTCACTAGTTAAAGAGTGAATTAGTGTAACATCCCAAGTAAGTAAGGAATAATAGATATTTTATCTATGTCTATTAATGAATTATATAGTGTTTTAGAGGCTTAAAATTAAAATAAATCCAATCTTAAGCATGGAATACACTAATATTTTTAAAAGATTGTTTTACTACCTTTGATGGTAAAACAATTTCGAATCTATCTTTTGACAATTTTATAAACTATTTTTGTCAAAATAAACTTATTCTTTATGATTGGGACATCAAAATTTACTTTCTGTGAATTTTTGGTATTTTTCCGATAATGTTCATTTTTAATGAATAGTGGAAAATACTGCATTTTACATCAAAAATGATTTTTAATATAATTTATTTATATGATTAGATTATCTTTTGAATTGGTTTTGAAGTGAAATTATAATATATTTTTACCATTTAATCCAATTATGGTCATTGGAATCAATTTCAATTTGAAATTGGACTTAAACTGGTGTCAATCTTTTGATACTTATTGTTTCATAAAAACACGCTATTTGCTCTGACAGTGGGAATTAATTATTAAATTAATTAATGTGACTTATATGTTTTGAATTTTGTAAAATATACTTCATTTTTGAATTCAGAATATCAAATATAGCTTAGGTTGAAGTTTTGGTATTTTTCTGAAAAACTGCAATTTTTGATGAATAGTGAAACCACTAAGTGGTAATCAAGCAAACTGATTTTTCAGTTAAACGAAAGTTTACCACTAATGTGTATTGAATTTTGAAAATCAGACATACATGGTTTTCATTAGTATGTAAAATGTGGTTCAATGTGATGAAAATAATTTTTTGATGAATAGTAACTTTTTTTTCATTAATAGCAATTAGAGGTAATTAGTGTAATTTAAGGTAAAAATGATATTATAAAAATGTGAAAACACCATGACACTTGTCCTACACCTATTGGGTGAGTCATGGCCGACCAAGACAACCCATGGGTCGATTTAGGGGACCCCAGGGAGCCACTTGGGTGAGATAATGACTTTAATGCCTTTTTTTAAATAAAGGTGAAAATGACACTAACATAAATTGTTTTACTAAACAAAATTTAGAAGGAGTTATACTAATCATATTTTTGTCTATAAATATTCATTAGAAATCTAAAAAGATTTCCTACATCAGGATATTTTTTTTATAATTTTTGGAGATTAAATAAATTAAATTATTTATGACATCATGATGATGCAGCGATGACCTCATTATTTAATGATTAAAATAAAATGGAAAGATAATGTAATATCTAAGACCTAAACTTGTCCAAAAACTATTGGATGGGAATATTTCGAAGCCTTATCATCTTATATTCGAAATATATCAATGTGGGACCTTATAAATTCGAAACACTTTTTAAAATAAAATAATAGTTTCATGATTTCCAAAAGTGCCCCTCTTCTCCTCTTATAAAAGGCCCCCACCTCTACCTCATTTCACACACTCCTCAAGACTTTGGCTCGGCCAACCCATGCCCATTTACTCTCTCCACATCCCTCTCCTCATCCTAGAGGATTACCTTTGGGCATAATCCTTTCAAAGGAAGCCTTTAGGCTCAAATCAAAAGGAGTTACACTTTTAAAGGTAATTCATTCTCTCATGTTCATTTGTTTTATTTTGCTTTCCCAACCCCCTAAACTCTTTTTATGTACTTATTTTGTAACAACACCAGTATCTTAAATATAATAGGATGTTGTTATAAGATTTATTCGAGCTACACTCTCACACAACTACATCAAATGGTTAAAAAACATACGGTTTCTGTGGATGGCGAAATTATGCCTCCCGAAACGATGATTGTTCAACATTATTTTAACACCTTCAAAGGTGGCCATTAAGATGTCACTATATTTATATATGATATATAATATGTTTATGTTTTCCTTAAGCATCTGTTTTTTTTCTTTTTGGCCATACCTTTAAGGTTTCCATTATGGTTAAACGTGATATCTTCATTTAAGGAAGTGCGGACTACCGCCCCTTCAAAGTGATTTGATTCGTTAAATACCATATGTGGGACGTATAAAGGATGTAACTATGATATTATATATGATATTATACTGGAATTATAATATACCTTTATATCATTATGATTCCATTCTATAAAATATGAAATAGAAACGAAAGTAGCGTTCATGCGTACGTACGACTTACCGTCTCCATGAATAGTGCATTTCATTTCTTACCTCTAAATGATTATGTAATATTATAAATGCATGTATATACTGGATATATATGATATATACATAATTATTATAATTCTGGATATAATGGATACATGAACAACAAGTAATTATAAAGGTTTTATTTTTGACTCAAGTACCAATGATTGTTAAAATGACCGTTATTAACTTAAATAATTACATAGTGTTCATAACATGGAAATAAGTGATATAAAAGGAATAATGAACTTGAAAAAGGTTCTTAAAGAAGTAGAAATTAACTCAAGTTTATTATTCAGGACATTAAAGAAAGATCGAGTCAAGTCGGACCCGAGGTATGGGACTTCGTCTCAATCTCCTTTCATTGAGGCATATTTTGTTTTATACACAACATTCTTTTATACGGTGTGTAAACCCCTTTTACTTTTACGTTTATCCAAAATGAATCTTTTTTATACGAAGCATTTTACTAAACGACAAAAGGGAATGTTTTTGTTGTACGTATGCGGCGACAACGACTTCTCTGCCACCGTGACCGTTATTTGAGTTTCGGCTTCCTCTACAAGCCATACCTTCTTTTTAAAAGAAAAATAAATACCATGTTTTAATTTTATTTTATTTTGGTATTGAAAATGGTTTTCATAATGTTTTTATATCAATGTGTTGTATTGATATCTTTTGATTGAAAGGTGGAAGTGTTATGTTTTCTTTTATGCAAGTTTTATGTGATACGATTATGTTGAGGTTCTTGGGCATTATTATGAAGATGGGTGGTTCCGTGATAAACTAAGGGCGGGTGAGCCCGATATAGCTCTCCAATGCATTGGGTAACGCGAAGGAGTGAAACGTTAAGGTTTCTCCGAATAGATTTAGGGAATATACTGTGATGGGTATTCCAAACGTAACCAAGAGGGTTACTCCCTAAGTAAGAATGTTATGAATGCCTCAAGTTACCTTTATGTCTTATGATTTATATGATTTATTCATGATTTGATGAGGTATGTTAAAGTGATTATGTTTTATGGGTAAAGTATGATCTCATCCTTATGTATATATGTACCCATGTTTCCTTTCCATTTTTTTATATCCCTTACTGAGCTTTTTATGCTCATCCCATGTTTTTTTGAAATGTTTTTCACAGGTCAAGGGAAAGGTACATGATATGATGATAGTGTCATGGAAGTGTCAAGAAAGAATCCATGTTTATTTTAAATATGTTTCCATTGATGGGAATGAAGAATACTATCTTTATGTAACCACTTTGTTTATATGTGGAATGTAATGCAAGTTTTATGATCTAATTCTCTAAAACTCTAAACCCAAAAAGATCCTCAATGTGTAATCTTGTGATAACTCAAGATTATGTAAGGTTTAAGGATGGGGCCTTATAGTTGGTATCAAAGGTCGGTTTAGATAACTTTAGGAGTTAGAATTATATTAAATGATTATCCAAAAATATTTTTTTATGGTCAAATTGAAGTGATATAGAATTTGAAGATTACCATGTTGCTTCATCTAAGACATGTTTGTTCAGAATGGTTTTCTACAGGGGAAACAGGGAAGCAGTGCTAGGAAGGCATGCAGAAGGAAAGAACCTTCCGAATCAGCATCCTGAGATGGTCGGAATTGGAACTGAACAGTTTGTTGCAGTAATGGCGCAGTTGACTCAAGCGATAAATGGTGGTGGTATCCATGCACGAGATCAGCCAGATCAACCGCAGAGTAACATGTCAGTGGTGGAACATTTCATGAGGCAACATCCCCCATCATTTAGAGGATCATCTGACCCTGTGTTAGCAGAAGGGTGGATTAAATCACTGGAGAAGATTTTTGATGTCATGGGGTGTTCAGACAATCAAAAGGTTAGTCTTGCTATTTACCATTTGGAGGGTGAGGCAGATCAGTGGTGGTCTATGGTTAAAAATATCAAGGACGCCGATGAGATTGATGCTCTCGACTGGGATGAATTCAAATGTATGTTTCTTGAAAAGTATTTTCCTAAAGCAGATCGACTTAGGATGGAGAAATAATTCTTGGAATTGAGGCAAGAGGAAGACTTAGTGGCTACCTATGAAGAAAGGTTCACTCAATTGGCAAGGTATGCTCCAAATTTTATCCAAGACCTTGATAGTAAAATCAATTGTTTTTACTCAGGATTAAAGCCAAAATATCGAATGGCATTAGCTTCTCGTGAGTTTAAAAGTTATGAAAAGCTTGTTCGATGTGCTGAAAAGGTGGAAATTGAGTTTTTTGATGATCAAGTGTTCTATAACAACCAACAGAAGAAGAGACCAAGGTGGAAGGAGAAAGGTAAGAATTCTTCAAAAAATTCTGATGGTAAGAAAACTAAGTTTCCAGTTTGTGATAAATGTGGAAAAAGGCATGCTAGGGAATGTCTTTTGAATTCTGGAAAGTGCTACCGATGTGGTAAGATGGGACATAAGGCTCGTTATTTCACTGAAAAGGATCAAGGTGAAGGTAAGACCAAATTTGATTTACAGTTAGTGAAATGTTTTAAGTGCAATGAGATGGGTCACTATGCAAATGAGTGTTCGACAAAGAGCTTGAGTTATGGGAAGCAGTTAGACTACAAGCAGAAAGGGGTGGTGAAATCATTTGCAACTACTTCAGCAGATGTCGGGCCATCAAATGAAGTTGTATCAGCTCCAGGGAGCTCAGTTTTTTTCAAAGATTGACTTGAGATCGGGGTACCATCAGCTGAAGGTAAAGGAGGCAGATATTCCGAAGACCGCATTCCGTACGAGATATGGCCATTATGAATTTTTAGTAATGCCTTTTGGGCTAACCAATGCACCTGCTATATTCATGGACTTAATGAATACAATTTTCCATGAGTTCTTGGATAAGTTTGTGGTGGTTTTCATTGATGATATTTTGGTGTTTTCAAAAAGTAATGAGGAGCATGAAAGACATTTAAGGGTTATCTTGCAAACCTTAAAAGAAAAGAAATTGTATGGGAAATTCAGCAAGTGTGAGTTTTGGTTGCAACAAATTTCCTTCCTTGGTCACATTGTTTCTAAATATGGGATAACTGTTGATCCTGCAAAAACAAAAGTTGTGGAAGACTGGCCAAGACCCACAATTGTAACTGAGATTCGTAGCTTCCTTTGTTTAGCAGGCTATTACCGAAGGATTGTTAGAAATTTTTCACGGTTATCTAGTCCAATGACTAAGCTAACTCAGAAGGGTGTTAAGTTTATCTGGACAAAAGAATGTGATGATTGTTTTCAAGAATTAAAAAGAAGATTGGTGAATGCTCCAGTTTTGTAACTACCTTCCAGGAATGGTGAGTTTGTTATCTACAGTGATGCTTCATTGAAAGGAATTGGTTGCGTCCTAATGTAGAATGATCAGGTAATTGCTTATGCTTCACGACAGTTGAAAACTCATGCGGTAAATTACCCTACACATGATTTGGAATTAGCTGCTGTTGTTTTTGCTTTAAAAATTTGGAGGCATCATTTGTATGGAGTAAAGTGTGAAATATATACCGATCACAAAAGTTTAAAGTATATATTCACTCAGAACGAATTTAACATGAGACAAAGCATATGGCTAGAATTAATCAACGATTATGATTGTACAATTCATTACCATCCGGGAAAAGAAAATAAAGTGGCTGATGCTTTGAGTCGAAAAAGTAATGCTTCATTAGCAATGTTGCATTTGGAACGTGATCCTCTGGTTAAGGATTTGATGAACTTTGGCATAAAATTTGTGGGTGAAGGATGTTCTTTTGTTTTGTTTCAGGTATCAGTGAGATCTTCTCTATCAGGCAGAATCAAGCAAGCACAGAAGCAAGACAGTGAGTTGCAGAAAAAGGTAGAGCTGGTTCAGAAAGGTAAGTTGCCTGAATTCAACATTGATAATGATTGTGTTTTTAGATTTGGTAAGAGATTGTGTGTGCCTTGTGATTCACAGTTGAAGAGAGATTTGTTATGTGAAGCTCATAGTTCTCCGTTTTAAGTTCATCCGGGTAGTACTAAGATGTATAGAGATCTACGGGAGTATTACTGGTGGGATGGAATGAAAAGAGATATTGCTGATTTTACTATGAAGTGTTTGACATGTCAATAGGTTAAAGCAGAGCAGCAGTTACCGAAAGGGATGCTTCAGCCTTTACCAGTGCCAGAGCGGAAATGGGAGAATATATCCATGGACTTTGTTGTGGGATTACCGAAGACATCTCAAGGTAATAATGCAATATGGGTTATTGTTGATCGCTTGACCAAATCTGCTCATTTCATTTCTATACGAGATACTTTCTCTCTTGATCAATTTTCCCGTTTGTATCTTAAAGAGATAGTCAAGTTACATGGAGTTCCTCTCTCCATTGTATCGGATCGTGATCCCAGGTTTACTTCTATCTTTTGGAAAGGCCTTCAGAAGTCGATGGGTACTGAATTAAATTTTAGTACATCTTTTCATCCTCAATCAGATGGGCAGTCAGAACGAACAATCCAGCCCTTGGAGGATATGCTACGAGCTTGTTCGATGGATTATCAGGGAAGTTGGGACCAACATCTTTCTTTGGTTGAATTTTCATATAATAACAGTTTTCATTCCAGTATACAGATGGCACCATTTCAGGCATTATATGGGAAGCGGTGTTGAACTCCAGCTTTCTGGGATGAAGTGGGTGAAAGGAAGTTGATGGGACTAGAATTCGTAGAAGATTTGGAAGAAAAAGTTCAGCTGATTCAGAAGCACATGAGAACAGCTCAGAGTAGGCAGAAAAGTTATGCAGACAACAGGAGGAAGGATCTATCCTTTGAGGTAGGTGATCATGTTTTTCTCAAAGTATCACCATGGAAAAGTGTGATGCGATTTGGTAAGAAATGAAAGCTGAGTCCAAGGTTCATTGGACCATATGAAATTATGGAGAGAGTTGGATCAGTTGCTTATCGAGTGGATTTACCTCCGAGTTTATCTCAGGTACACAATGTTTTTCATGTTTCGATTTTGAGAAAGTACATGCCAGATCCATCTCATGTTTTGAGTCCAGAGGTAGTTCAGCTGGAAGAGAACCTATCTTATGAGGAATAACCGGTCTAGATTCTTGACCACAGGGAGCAAGTGTTACGAAATAAGGTGATTCACCAGGTAAAGGTTTTGTGGAAAAACCACATGATTGAAGTGGAAACATGGGAATCTGAAAATACAATGAGGGATAAGTACCCCCATTTATTCGATAAGTAAATAAATTGTGGGGACAAAATTTTCTAAAGGGGGGAAGGATGTAAAATCCCAAGTAAGTAATGAATAATAGATATTTTATCTATGTCTATTAATGAATTATATAGTGTTTTAGAGGCTTAAAATGAAAATAAATCCAATCTTAAGCATGGAATACACTAATATTTTTAAAAGATTGTTTTACTGCCTTTGATGGAAAAACAATTTTGAATCTATCTTTTGACAATTTTATAAACTATGTTTGTCAAAATAAACTTATTCTATATGATTGGGACATCAAAATTTACTTTCTGTGAATTTTTGGTATTTTTCTGACAATGTTCATTTTTTAATGAATAGTGGAAAATACTGCATTTTACATCAAAACTGCTTTTTAATCTAATTTATTTATATGATTAGATTATCTTTTGAATTGGTTTTTAAGTGAAATTAGAATATATTTTTACCATTTAATCCAATGGTGGTCATTGGAATCAATTTCAATTTGAAATCGGACTTAAACTAGTGTCAATCTTTTGATACTTATTGTTTCATAAAAACACGCTATTTGCTCTGACAGCGGGAATTAATTATTAAATTAATTAATTTGACTTATATGTTTTGAATTTTGAAAAATATACTTCATTTTTGAATTCAGAATATCAAATATAGCTTAGGGTGATGTTTTGGTATTTTTCTGAAAAACTCCAATTTTTGATGAATAGTGAAACCACTAAGTGGTAATCAAGCAAACTGATTTTTCAGTTAAATGAAATTTTACCACTAATGTGTATTGAATTTTGAAAATCTGACATAAATGGTTTTCATTAGTATGTAAAATGTGGTTCAATGGGATGAAAATAATTTTTTGGTGAATAGTAACATTTTTTCATTAATCGCGATTAGAGGTAATTAGTGTAATTTAAGGTAAAAATGATGTTATAAAAATGTGAAAACACCATGAAACTTGTCCTACACCTATTGGGTGAGTCATGGACGACCAAGACAACCCATGGGTCGATTTAGGGGACCCCATGTATCCACTTGGGTGAGATAATGGCTTTAATGCCTTTTTTTAAATAAAGGTGAAAATGACACTAACATAAATTTTTTTACTAAAAAAATTTTTAGAAGGGATTATACTAATAATATTTTTGTCTATAAATATTCATTAGAAATATAAAAAGATTTCATACATCAGGAGATTTTTTTTATAATTTTTAGACATTAAATAAATTAAATTATTTATGATATCATGATGATGAAGCGATGACCTCATTATTTAACGATTAAAATAAAATGGAAAGATAATGTAATATCTAAGACCTACACTTGTCCAAAAACTATTGGATGGGAATATTTCGAAGCCTTATAATCTTATCTTCAAAATATATCAATGTGGGACCTTATAAATTTGAAACACGTTTGAAAATAAAATAATAGTTTCATGATTTCCAAAAGTGCCCCTCCTCTCCTCTTATAAAAGGCCCCCACCTCTACCTCATTTCACACACTACTCAAGACTTTGGCTCAGCCAACCCCTGCCCATTTACTCTCTCCACATCCCTCTACTAATCCTAGAGGATTCCCTTTGGGCATAATCCTTTCAAAGGAAGCCTTTAGGCTCAAATCAAAAGGAGTTACACTTTTAAAGGTAATTCATTCTCTCATGTTCATTTGTTTTATTTTGCTTCTCCAACCCCCTAAACTCTTTTTATTTACTTCTTTTGTAATAACACCAGTATCTTCAATATACTAGGATGTTTTTATAAGATTTATTCGAGCTACACTCTCACACAACTACATCAAATGGTTAAAGAACATACGGTTTCCGTGGATGGCGAAATTATGCCTCCCGAAACGATGATTGTTAAACATTCTTTTAACACCTTCAAAGGTGGACATTAATATGTCACTATATTTATATATGATATATAATATGTTTATGTTTTCCTTAAGCATCTGTTTTTTTTCTTTTTGGTCATACCTTTAAGGTTTCCATTATGGGTAAACGTGATATCTTCATTTAAGGAAGTGCGGACTACCGCCCCCTCAAAGTGATTTGATTCGTTAAATACCATATGTGGGACGTATAAATGATGTAACTATGATATTATATATGATATTATACTGGAATTATAATATACCTTTATATCATTATGATTCCAGTCTATAAAATACGAAATAGAAATGAAAGTAGCGTTCATGCGTACGTACGGCTTACCGTCTCCATGAACGGTGCATTTCATTTCTTACCTCTAAATGATTATGTAATATTATAAATGCATGTATATACTGGATATATATGATATATACATAATGATTATAATTCTGGATATAATGGATACATGAACAACATGTAATTATAAAGGGTTTATTTTTGACTCAAGTACCAATGATCGTTAAAACGACCGTTATTAACTTAAATAATTACATAGTGTTCATGACATGGCAATAAGTGATATAAAAGGAATAATGAACTTGAAAAAGGTTCTTAAAGAAGTAGAAATTAACTCAAGTTTATTATTCAGGACATTAAATAACGATCGAGTCAAGTCGGACCCAAGGTATGGGACTTCGTCTCAATCTCCTTTCATTGAGGCATATTTTGTTTTATACACAACCTTCTTTTATACGGTGTATAAACCCCTTTGACTTTTACGTTTATCTAAAAGGAATCTTTTTTATTCGAAGCGTTTTACTAAACGACAAAAGGGAATGTTTTTGTCGTACGTATGCGGCGACAACGACTTCTCCGCCGCCGTGACCGTTATTTGAGATTCGGCTTCCTCTACAAGCCATACCTTCTTTTTAAAAGAAAAATAAATACCATGTTTTAATTTTCTTTTATTTTGGTATTGAAAATGGTTTTCATAATGTTTTTATATCAATGTGTTGTATTGATATCTTGTGATTGAAAGGTGGAAATGTTATGTTTCCTTTATGCATGTTTTATGTGATACGATTATGTTGAGGTTCTTGGGCATTATTATGAAGACGGGTGGTTCCGTGATAAACTAAGGGCGGGTGAGCCCGATATAGCTCTCCAATGCATTGGGTAACACGAAGGAGTGAAACGTTAAGGTTTCTCCGAAGAGATTTAGGGAATATACTGTGATGGGTATTCCAAACGTAACCAAGAGGGTTACTCCCTACGTAAGAATGTTATGAATGCCTCAAGTTACCTTTATGTCTTATGATTTCTATGATTTATTCATGATTTGATGAGGTATGTTAAAGTGCTTATGTTTTATGGGTAAAGTATGATCTCATCCTTATGTATATATGTACCCATGTTTCCTTTCCATATTTTTATATCCCTTACTGAGCTTTTTATGCTCATCCCATGTTTTTTTGAAATGTTTTTCACAGGTCAAGGGAAAGGTACATGATATGATGATAGTGTAAAGGAAGTGTCAAGAAAGAATCCATGTTTATTTTAAATATGTTTCCATTTATGGGAATGAAGAATACTATCTTTATGTAACCACTTTGTTTATATGTGGAATGTAATGCAAGTTTTATGATCTAATTCTCTAAAAATCTATACCCGAAAAGATCCTCAATGTGTAATCTTGTGATAACTCAAGATTATGTAAGTTTTAAGGCTGGGGCCTTATAATTAGAATAAGATAATTTCCATAAAATAGCCTATGAAAATAAGTTGTATTGGTTATCCAGATCATTTTCTCAAAATGTGTAGAAATATAATTGTTAAAAGAACAATTTGAAGTGTTTATTCATTATCCTAGTTCAATTATGGGATGAGAGGTCATTTTTTTAATTAATTTTCAATAATCAATCCTGAATATTTATATTATACCAAATCCTTTATGTATAAATATTTATATAATAATTCCCCTTATAATACTTTTGAGTCTTAGTGGATCATACATTATCCTAGGGAGGGTGGGTGAATCATGGGTGACCAAATGTTACTCATTTAGTTTAAGTTAAACATTTTATTTCTTTAATCTATTCAACCCTCTATGATCAGTTATTATGTATGGATATTTGATTCCCAACCTCGAAAATTTTACCCATATGTAATGTAGATAAGGTAAAGGAAATAATGCATAAGGATTTTTTTTTCAAGGTTTGGACTCAGTGTGGGAAAACTAATCCTTTCTTTGTCCATTTATTATCTCAATCAATATATTTTCATTATTCACATAAGTTTCAGAATGGGGATTATCCTTTACCCAAGAGTATCGATCATCCTGAACTTAGAAACCAAAATATTAACCATGTGGTTGAGCTATCTCTCAAAAATATCCTTCTACTTTTTTGTAGGAATGGTAACTTTGTTTATAGATGAATGACCATTCATTATAGATTCATTATGAATTGAATAATGTGATAATAATTGAATAACTTATGAACTTATACTAAAATAACATGAAATTCAGTTTATCCTCAATTTTTTGTAAAATGAATTTCTAAAGACCTCAAACTACCTCAAAATTTAACATTCAGATCTTCTAAAAGTAACAATTTAAATCGGTCTAGCATGCCTCTTTATGGTCACCTGAATCTAGTGACCTTACTCTTATCCCATGAAACTATAAGTTTTTATCTTCTTAAAACATCAACCCATATGAACATTCAATGAATGTAGGTTAGAAACTCCTCATATTCACTTTTCTTCTTATCAACCTCAGTAACCATAATACATTTCTCTAAATGAGAACAATGTATTTTATAGACTCTACTTCATTTAAAAAATGATGATTTAAGATATTAAAACATTGATACTATAACATCATTCCCTTTTGAGTGCTTTTAAAAATATTCTATTATACCATACTTAAGTCAAATCTCTGTAAAACCTATAATCAAATCTTATTTCAAATCAACCTTAAATCTCATCTAAAATCACAAACTTGATCTTATTGATTACTAAAAATATATATCATCAACTCAATGTTTATGAGTTCATAATGTTTATATTATTTCACTCAATATATTCTAATTTTTTACTCCTATAGACTTCACACAGTATGTTATGGTTCCACCTCTACTTTAGATAAGCTCAATCTTCTACAACCTTGGGTACTTCAAACTACTCTGACATGAATCTTGTGCTTCCAGTAGTATAAATCAACTACACATACACTACATTTGAACTTAAACTTGAATATTATTCTTCTGATAATCTCATCTTCTTATTTTTATATCCTTTGATCAACTCTATCTCAAGTTTCTATTACTTTCTACTTTTATAGATCTAGGATTCCTCATTTTCATTCACTGAACAAGTCAGTTGTTATTTCATCCCTTAAACACTTTAGATTAACATTACTCAATGTTATTATCATGTATGGATCTCTAAAAGTTTTTTTGATTTTCCTTATGGTCAATATTCTAATTTCCAATGATCATCCTTAGCTTCATCCTCCTCAAGAATGACCTCATATATTAATTCCTTTACTTTTTCCTCATCTTTATCTAATATTACTTCTTGTGATATTATAGATCTTTTTATTACATTATTTTGAAACATTTAGCATCATCCTTTCTTCTTCATTCTTTTTATCATATTATCATTTGATCATTTCATCTTTAATCCTTTAATTTAGCTTACTAATATCAAATATATTAGCATCTCTATCTTCTATAGATATTTCAAAAAAATCGTGTATCTTATGGTGATGTTACTTATACTGGTGTAACTTGGAATATACTACACTACATTTCTTTTCTATATTATTTGGAAGTTATCTATTCATAGGATTATCATTAAAAATTACCAAATTATATGTATGAACTTTTAATTTCCATTCTTACACAAAGGAAAATTATGTTTAAATAGGTCATAGAATAATCCATTTATTGCACAGACTTCATATTTATAGTTATAGACTTTATCAATTCTTTTAATTTAGTTCATCCTTTTGATCAACCTGGCTTTTACTACTTCTTGTAACCATAGTTTCTGATCACCTATTCTTTCTTTATAAGTAAAGTGTGTAACTTTCAACCAACTTATTTTATCGTGCTTTAACTTATATCTTCAATCTATCTAATTGGGTCTTCAATCTACCTATATTCTAGATTATCTATCAAATGTGAGATCTTACATATCCCATTTTACTTTCTATTCAATATTAACTTAAAAATTTGCAGTCAATAAATTTCTATTACATTAGGAATAGTTCACAAATTTTCTAATGTATAAGTGGATTCTAAATAGAATATACGTTATGAATATATCATCATTCTATTAGTATCACACTCTTTTTTTCTCTTCATTACTTATGGCGACATGAGTTCTTATTAACATCATGTTATATTATCCAATATTCTTCTATGTTAGCTTTCGGTAGTATAAAATTAATCTATAGTTTTTCTACATTGGATGGTTCCACCATATAAAATATGAACTTTTGGTGTACCTCCTTTTGGAACACCCATAGATAACTTCTCCTTCAAACATCAATGAATCTAATATCATTAATAGTTATTGAAAATCAATATTGACAATAAATATAATACTTCATAATCACCATGTGATGGAATATTTAATCTCCATATTTTTATTTATTTCAATACCCATTTAAAACTAAAGTCAATGATAAGTATCCCCCATATTAAATAATAAATTCAAATTCTATTATAACACCTCATTTTAAGAAAATTAAGTGATGGACCTTCAACATTTTTATCTCCCACTTAGGGAATCAAATTTTAATCCACATTATTGACATAATTAGTTAAGGGGAAACATTATTATCATTTTTCATCTTCTCCCCTTATCTTTCATTGAACTAAAAGTAATTATTGAATTACTTGGGAGAATAATGGGATCACTTTTAATAAATAAATAATCTATGAATTAAAAAACCTTAATTCTATATGATCTAAGATAAATGTATAAAACAAGTTTGAGTGACTAAAAAAATAAAATTTTCCTTAAAATAAAAAAATGATTCCATCTTGTGAAATTTTTATTTCAGGGGTAAGTTTAATGAATTTTCAAAGAATCTCTTGAAACAATCTCTACATATAAATTAATAACATTCATCCAAAAAATGGTAGGTTTCTCTCCCTATTTAGGATTATTAAATATTTTTCATCAAATAACAATATTCCCCCTTTTCATTTAATATTATGTTTTCATATAAAGATTCGAGAGTTTATAAAACATGCCTTATAGATAACAGCAACTTCAACACTCAAGATTTTAAGTATCTAGAACTTTATAATCATCATCTGGATCATCAACCATTGGGGACTTGAATCTTCATTTCACTATATTTTCAACATTCAGTTTCTCAAATACATGGTTTATAGAATTTGGCTCTTAACGATACTAATTTTCACTTCTATAAAATTGGCATTTTAAACTTCACTCCCCTAAAAGTGGTTAAATTAATATTCCCACTTCATCATGGTTGATACCAACTAAAATGTTGTGTCTAAGACCACATGATATAAATTTCTCCATGATTTATTTCTTATAATATCTATAAAACATTTTCTATATCTTTTACTTCAAGGCTCCTGTAGAGACCCGTATCCTGACGTACATAGACTTTACATTACTTTTGAGGAATACTTAGTACATTACAAAAACACACACATAAGGACCGTAATAGTTTAGTGTCTTTGGAAACTCGGACTATAATCTTCTAATCGTGGTGAAAGATCTTCAACATCTCCCATAAAGATCTTCCTTTTTTTTACCTAAAACCTTTCTTTATATCCTGGGGAAAAGAAAACATAAAAGGGTGAGCTCAAATGCTCAGCAAGGGCAAATAAAAGAAATAAAAATCATATCATATCTTTATGAAAATCAAAACCTGCAAAAGAGATCATAATATATTAACATGGAATAAATCATAGAAGAGAAAATGAGATCCCCATAATCATAACATAAAACTTGAAACTTTGTGTCATGCACACATAATCATGGAAAATCATTTCTTGTTAGTCATGACTCATTGCCAAGACTATCTTAGTGGACAAAGTCCCTTTCTGAACCGAGTTCACTCCTCGTTTCAGTCCTGTATCACTGAACCGAAATAACCTTCTGTTCCAGCCATGTCTATCTCATGAGATATAAAATCATTACCCAATGCATTGGAGGGAGATATAGGTCCCACCCATCTTATAATGAATCCTTTCTTATGTGTGCCACATAATCATAAAACATACATCATCGCATAACACATATAACAAAAATGGGATTCTTGAAACATCATGACATCATAAATCAATTCATATAAGATAAAGGAATTCATAAACATAATTCCATCACAACATAGTCAAATCAATGTAAAAATATGGATAGAAACAGAACCCTTTATTATCTTAGATGGAAAATAATTTTGATAAAACACTTGAATTGAATTCTTGAGGAAAATATCCTTTCTTCTTCAAAAACATTTTTCCTTTCATAACATGTCATACAACTTTAAAATAAAAGAAGTTGATTAAAAATAAACTTGAAAACTTGTAAAGGAAGCTTCTTTGAAGTAATGTTTTAAAAATCCATTCATGCCTTATAAGTTAAAAAAAACATTCTTCGTACTTTTGTCGGAAAAGTCAAAAAGTACCTCGTACGGAAAAAAACGACAAAAGATTCCTTTCATATTCTTTACTAAAAACTCACCTAAGGGTAAAATTGGATTTAAACTATTGAAAGTGGATGGAAACAATATTACATATTGAGGGAACATGGATGTGGATGATAAAATACACCCCAGTAAATACTTACGAATAAACAATCTCGGATAAAAATGAGATTGTGATATTTCCCTTACCTTAGGTCCGATTTGCTTTGTTCGTGTCCGAAGCTCCTGTATAATGGTTTAAATAATGTTATTGACTTATTCCAGAATCATACATATTGATATGATATCATATATGGTCATATTATTAGCTTCTTGTTAGTAATATTTCATTGTTACTTGTTACTCGGGTCTTTATAACTTTTTGTTCTTATGCGTGTTTTGTCGAATAAATTCTTATTCTTATCTTTAGGTTATAGATAATTAATTTCCAGAATGGTATTAGTGTAGTATATACCATATTCATTCACTCAATTCATTTATATAATCATTATGAAATGAAGATCATGTAGAACGAGTCGCATCACATCGTGGAGACGGTATTCCGTACGTACGCACGAGTGATGATATCGTTCCTATGATCGTGGAATTGTATTGGAGTATATATATATATTATTTCAGTATCAATATTACTTAATAATAATCATACATAGTTACTCATTACACCATTATACCCATCCTTGTAAGGTGATGGTGGAAAATAGATTACACCACGGCGTGGAGACGGTATTCCGTACGTACGCACGCGCGGTGATTTCATTTTTCCGTAGGATGGATAGAAGGTGAATTAGGGTTGTTTCATATTTATAATAACATATCAGTATGTAAGTAATACCGATGTTATTACTTTATCATGAAACAACTAAAGAAGAAGAAGTTGAAGAAGAAAGAAATTGAAAAGATCGGTAATGGATATTACCTCTTCTTTGGAACGCCTCTTTGAATCCTCCACTTAAGGAACTAAGATTGGTCTTTGGAGAAGACCAGGACCTCTAGGATTATTCTAGGGAAGTGGAGAGGAGAAAATGGTAGGGGTTGGCCGAGCTTGAGTGCTCAAATTGGTGTGAGGAGGAGGGGGAGGAGGTGTCCTTTTATAAGGGAGGAGAGGGGCACCTTAGAAATATCTCAAAATATTAATTTATATTAAAGTCAAAATCGGTTTATAATGGTTCCAAAGGGTCTTATTTCGAAGATAAAGTGGGGATGGGTCGAAATCCTATCAACCAATAGGATTTAGACAAGTTTAGGGTATTATTTTAACCTTATCAATTAGATTTAACTCTAAGTTAAATAATTTAACTTTTACCGTGTCTTTTTGTTTTCTTTCACTATATGGTTAATAAACTTACTATAACATGCCAAACGAACCCCAAATTGTATATTATTAATACATATATCCTTATCTAAGTCATTTGGCCGAGCCTTAGATTTTTAGGAATAAAATAACAATTAATAATATAATATTGGATTTAAAAACTCTTTTGTGTCAATTTTGACACTATTTGATATATGATTTTTGTGAAAGTCATAACAGAATTATATGTTCAAACCAAGTTGATTAAATCAACAATAATATATCATAGTAACCTAGAAAATTAGTGGAATTCATAAAAAGTCTTAAATTACATTTATTTTGGTATTTATATTATCAATTATGTCAATATTTCATTAATAAGATAATTACTGCATCATCTTTGTGTCATAAATAAATTATATTATTTGATGTCTAAAAATTACAAATAAAATACCATCATGTAGGAAATCTTTTTAGATTTCTAATGAATATTTATAGTCGAATTTATCTTATGTATAACCCCATATTAAAAATGATTTACTTATTAAACTTTGATTTTAACTATTTTAACCCTTCTTTAAATAAATTAATAATAAATGTCCTAATCTAATCCAAGTGGGCCTAAATGGTCATATTTTATTCCTAAGTTTGTTTTTGGTCGAATTACACTTGTCCAATAGAATTAGGACATGTGTTAGGGTAATATTAATATCATATTTACCCTTAGTTACCCTATTTACTATTAACCGTGGTAAAAAAAGTAAAAAGTTACTATTCACCAAAAAATTATTTTCATCTCATTGAACCACATTTTAGTCCTTGATATTAACCGTGTCTCTCGGATTTTCGAAATTCCATTCACAGAAGCGGTAAAATTAAGTTTTATGCAAAATTCAGTTTTTAACCTACCACTTAGTAGTTTCACTATTCATCAAAAATTGATGTTTTTCAGAACAATGCCAAAATTTCATCCCAAGCTATATTTCATATTCCGAATTCAAAAATGAAGTCTATTTTACCAAATTCATAACATAAAAGTTGCATTAATTAATTTTATAATTAAATCCCGCTGTTAAAACAAATAGCGTGTTTTTAAGAAACAATATCTATCAAAAGATTGACACTTGTTTATGTCTAGTTTAAATGTGAAATTACATCCAATGACCAACATTGTATTAAATTGTAAAAATATATTCTAAATATACTTTAAAACCACTCAAATTAATTATTTATCACTATTAATTATTTCGATTAAAAAAATTGTTTTTAATTATAATTTAGTAATTTTCACTATTCATCAGAATATGAAAGTTATCCGAAAAGTACCAAAATTTCACCTTAGGCTAAATTCGATACTCCGAATCCAAAAATGAAGTTCATTTTGAAATATAAGATTTACAGAATTTTAAAAAGTGGTTATTACTATTCATAACGGCTAGTTTTAATAATATTTTAATAGCATATCGTTGTTTAGTGAAACTCGGTATTGCGTATTACATACGCTATCGAGGAAGGTCGCGATTGCGTGTAATGCAAGTCAAGTCAAGGATGCGTGTTGTGCAAGCTCCTTTTGGTGTAGCGTACAACACAAGACATTAATAAAATTAAAAAGAATATTTTTTTATAAAATCTTGGGCTGTTACAGCTCCCCTTGATTACATCACCTTCAATCCCTTTCAATGAAATTTATCGATAGCTATAAGGGTATGAGGTGGTTCTTCCATTTTATTTACCTATAGAAATAGTATTGTGAAGTATTTCTCAATCCAAAAACTCTACTGAATTTGACTTCCCTTTTCTTCAAGCCTTTACCCTTGATTTTATAAAAATTTTACTTCTTGGGTGACAAGGATTTATTCTTCTTCTATATTGTTTTAAAAAATCAATATATGAAGATTTTTCTTTTATTCCTTTATCAAATTTCAACATTTCTATTGTGTTTCTATTTCCTCTATATTCCTTTCTAATTCTAGTTATTTTGGCCAAATTTTCATGAAAGACTTTAAAATATGTTATGTATTCTCTTTATATTGATATTTGTTCTTCACATCCACCATTATGAAATATGTATCTCCTAAATCATTCTTAATTTTATATACAAACTTCTCCTAATTAGGTAACCATGTCATGGATTTTTTAGAAGTATATTTGACCATCTAACATATTTTATGAATCTTCTTGACTTTCAATAGGTTACCCTTTTGTGGTAACTTCTAGTGAACCTCAACATCTTTATTAGATATTTATTCGACAATTAAAATATTCTTGTGTATTTCTTAGATTGATTCACTTTATTTATTGAGTTTTATTCCATTAAATTTTACATTAATGTATTTATTTTAATTATACATGAAGTGCATTTTCCTTTAAAAAACTAATTGTCTTTTATTTGGATTTTCAAATTTTTTGGTTTTATTCTAGGGTGAATTCATGGTAACTTCCTTTTCATTAAACCTAAAGGAAGACTGATAATCTATATTCTATTTATTTTTCTTTGTTTATTTGTCTTTTTTCTATTCGTTTCAGTTGATTTTTTTTCTTCATATATATGTACCAACACTCATCGATTTAATGACCACTCATTTTTTATCATTCATAGAATCTTTCAAAACATTTAAATTAATATTTTTTAAATAGATTTACCTTTTTCCCTGAACCCTGCTAATGATGAACTGAATTTTCTTTGTATTATATTATACTCCCCCTTTATGTAGACATTATTTTTTATTTATACTTTGTAATTTTATGCTAGATTTAAATGTATTAATGTCCAAACTTTCCATAACCCCATTAGTAGCCGAAATGTCTACCTTTATTCTATTAAGTTCAAATTTGGATGGTGAAAGGTCATTATAGTATTTTAATATTGAATTCTTTCTTCTAAACCCCTTTAAAGGAATATCTTTCCTATAATTTTTTTAATTCCACCTTCCCAAATGATGCGGGTTTCTCCATACATATCATCACCCATTTTCATTAAGAAAAAAATTTGAAATGTTAAATGAACTAGATTTAGTGTACAAGGATTTATTAGAATGTGGTAGTACCTTTTTCTTAAACCTACATGAATATGGAACTTCTAATTGTTTCAAATTTATTTTTCTATAGGGTTGTTTCTTCTATGAGTTAATAATTTTATTGGGAATATTTATAGAATTATAACTCAACTTTATGTGAAGATGAAACATGAAAATCTTCCATTCCTTTTACATTAATCTCTATATAAAGAGAATTTAGATTAAAATAGTTTTTATGATATTAAAGATATTTTAATTTCTATTTATATTCAACTTTTATTTTTTGAGCCGTGACATCATGCATCTTCTTTTCTTCAAAAAGTGAGTTTTTATGCTCTTTAATTCTTCTGGATTTGATCACAAACTGAATGTTCTTGAAATTAACAGTAACTTTGGATATATGGTTTGTTCTTAAAAAACACACATAAACACTACCTTCTCATAGATACTTCTTTTTAATTTTCATTCGACTTGGGAAAATCATTCATTGCAAAGTTATACTAACATTCATTTTTCTTCTACAAGATAATTGAGGGTTTTACATTTTTTGAATTTCTTATCTGATACATCTTCCATATCATTGGATTATAATTATAGTTGTGTAATGTATTCCTATTTTACCTTGATATATTATGAATACAAAAACATTAAAAGGTATATTCTTCAGGTATTACTTAATTTTAGAGTAAAAGTCATTAATAATTTCAATAGAATTGTACTCCTTATAACTTGAACATGTTTTTTTGGGGAATTAATTATAATAAATTTATCAATTTAACTTCTTCTTCATTTATCTTAATGTATCATAAGATATTACTTTCATTTCTTATGAGACTATAACATCCACTACTTCTGCGATGATTTATTCTTACAATTTTTCAAGGTTCTATCCAAAAACTCCATGTTTCTATAATCAAGAATAAATTTTATGTTCTCTAGATTATGATTATATTCTAGTTTATGTACCTATATATATTGTAAAAATATTCACTTTATATATTGAAAAATACTAATCCAAAAATATTAGATCCAAATATAGGGAACTAGGTTAGACCTAATACCTCTTGTGAGTCCCTGTAAATCATATAGTCAACCTGACTGAGGGTGAATCAAGGGTGAAAAACTTTTACAAATTTAGGTTAACTTAAACCATTAATTTACTCAATATCTTTGAACTTATGTTGTCGGTTAGTATGTATGGATATTTGATTCAAAACATCAACACTTACTCCCACATGAAATTCAAATAATTTAAAGGAAACAGCACACCGAGGTTTTTAAAAGATTTGACCCCAATGTGGGAAACCTACTACTTAATATGTCTGTTTACTATCCTAGTTTGTATATTTTCACTATTCTTTTAAATGGGTAAATTATTATACTTTACCCAAGATAAAGGATCAAACTAAACTCTAAAACCAAAATATTACACATATGGTTGAGCTATCTCCCAAAAAAATACTTCTACCTCCTACTAGGAATGGTCGAATTGATTATACTAGAACCACCAGTGTTCATAGATTATTTAAAAACTTCCTCATGGATTGATGTTTAACTACCTCATAAACTTGTTCTATAATCACTTGCAAGTATCCTTGTCCTCTACTTATGGTAAACTGGATTTCTGAATCCCTTAAACAGCCTTAAAATTTTACATCCAAATATTATACATGTTTCAATTGATGTTTTTCTACCACTCATCCTTATAATCACCCAAATAAAATGACATTACTCTTATCCATCATAGCTATATGTTTCTTAGTTCTCAAAACATCAACCCAAATGAACTTCTATCGAGTATAAGTAATCAATTCACTCTTTCAAATTTTATTCTTCTCATCCTTAGTAGTTGTGATACATTATTCTGAATGAGTATGAAAACTTTTATATACAAAAACTCACCCAAAAAACATAATGATTTGAGATCTCAAAACTTTGATAATTATAAATCATTACATTTTGAGAACCATCAAAATATTGTATAGTCTCGGAGTTATGTCATATCTCTACAAAACCTAACATCAAATCTCCTTTCAACGCATCTAAAAATATTTTATAAAATAAAAAACATGATCTTCATGATTATTTAAAGAGGAAATCATCACTTCAATGTATATGAATTTAATTTTTTATGTTAAGTCACTCAATATATTTTAGTGGTATTACTTTGACAAACATCACTCATCATATTCAAGTTTTTCCTCTAATTGATCACAACTCAATATTCTATTACCTTGAGTAGTTAGAAAAACCCTAACATGAATCGTATTCTTTAGGTGGTATGGATCCATTTCACATACACTATCTTTGAACTTTTTTATTGTATCTTTTTCTTATAATTAGCTCATCTATTGATTTCCATATCCTTTTATCATCTCTTTCACCAGAATTCATTTCATTCCACTTCTGTGCATATAGTCCTCCTCATTTTTATTCAATTAAAAATTTATTTTTTCTTCCATACCTTTAAACATTAAATTATCTTCACTCAAGTTTCTTATCATTTTTATATCTTTTAATTTTTAGTTATTCATCTCATGGTTGATCTTCTTACTTCCCATGATCAAGATCGACTTAATTATCCTTAGAAATTGCCTCATCTTCTTATTCCATTAATTTTTCTTCATCTTCAGTTGATCTTTCTACGAATGATATCCCAAAACATTATGTTACATTATTCTAGATTCTTAAACGTCATTCTTTATCCTTCCTTCTTCCAACCATATTATAATATGTTCATCTCGGTTTTAAGCCTTTATGTCATCTCTAGAATTCTAACTCTCTTAGAATCTTTTTCATCCAGAGATCTTTTAACTGATTATTTTTACCATATCTTTAGATTATGTTGCTTCTATAATATAATTCATTTCACAAACTTTTCATACTCATTAGTTGTTCTCTCTACTCAGGTTTATCCTTAAGGAGTCCCAAATGATAGTTATGGACCTTTTATTTTCATGTTTATGTATTTCATGGATTCATACCAACATTGAACAGACTTAATCCTTATAGTTCTAGGATATATCAATTACTTCAATATATCCCTTCCTTCTAGTCATCCTAGATTCTACTACATTCAAAAACCACAACTTCTAGTCACCACTTCTTTCTCCTAAAGTATGATATGTAACTTTTGGTCAAATTATTTTATCTATATTTAACATAGATCTTAAATCTATCCAATTGGGTATTTAATCTCACTATCTTCTAGATTCTCTATAAAATTAGTGCTCTTTAATTTATTGAGAAAATAAGAAGAGTGCAAACAAAATTCAATTTTCAGAAGAGTAAAATAAATAAACAATGGAAGTACAAGAATAATATCACAAGACATAGATATTTACATGGTTTGGAAATAATCCTTACATCTATAAAGAGTCAAAAATATTCAATAAAATTTTAGAGCAGGGTTACAGGGTATAATCTCAAAGTATAATTCCCTATCTTAAAATAAGAACAAATATACTGTGACTGATGTTGTTATAGTGCCAAATCATAAAGTAAGTCCAATGTGATATAGTGACCAATGGATAGAAGTCTGTGGAGGTAAAATCCCTATTAGTGTCACTATTGAATCATTTAATAGTAACCTTATAGAAATATAAACTATTGCAATACCACTATCAATGTCACCGGTCAGCTCCATTATAGTGTTCAGTATTGTCTTTCACTTGAGGAATAGTTTTACTAACTTCTCATAATGTATCTGGCTACACCATTCTAAAAAAATCATCATTTTGAATAGATCTTAAATCTCTATTTAATTTTTTTTAATGAAATTGTCTTCCTTTCTCTTGAGAAATAGTTTCGCAATATTCTGATGTATATTCTGATTTCAAATAGAACAGTCTCTAAGAATACATCATCCTTATTTCAGTAGCACACTCTTCACTACTCTTCATTACTTCTAGATACATGAGTTCTTCCTATAATATGGTTATATTTTTAGTCTTATTTAGTGTTAGCTTTAAGTATTAGAAAATACATCTACATTATTCCTTATTCTAAAGGTTTCACCATTTTCTGTATGAAATTATTATGTACTTACTTCCAAAACATCCATTGTAAACTTATTGTTCAAACTCTAATTATAATAAATATCATTGATATTAATTTATAATCATCATTAATAATAAATATAATACTTCATTAATACTTCATCAGCACCATATGATGGGTTCTATGATACTATTGATAAATCTATATGTGTACATATAGATTAGTTACTAATCCAAATGAAACCAAAGTATCAAGGGTACCAAAATCTTAAATTATTTTATTATTTTAGTAATATTTTAAATATAGTATCATGAATGAAATTCAGTATATAGATAATTTTTTCCCAATATATAGTACACTAGACCCATAAAACATTAAAAAATTTAACAAATGTGATAGTAACCATGTTACATTTAAAAAAATATAAAGAAATAACCAAATTGTATTTTGAGGTTGTATTTACATATTCTATTGTTATTAGTAAGCTTATTTATGTCAATGGTTTATAGCATAATTTATTTAGGAAATATCAAATATGTGATTATTATTTATTCATTAAATTCAAGAATTATTGTTTTGATGTTTCCACCGAGGGGTTTGATTTGTTCAATTCACACTCCCACTAATCAAAGGTGTAGAGACCCTAAGATTGACGTACATAGACATTACATTACTTTTGCGGAATACATAGTACATTACAAAAACACACACACAAGGACCGTAATATTTTAGTGTCTTTGGAAACTTGGAATATAATCTTCTAATCGTGGTGAAAGATCTTCAACATCTCCCATAGAGATCTTCCCTTTTTTTCTTACCTAAAACCTTTCTTTATATCCCGGGGAAAAGAAAACATAAAAGGGTGAGATCAAATGCTCAGTAAGGGTAAACAAAAGAAATATCAATCACATCATATTCATAAGAACATAACAATTTGGAATCTTACACTGCAAAAGAGATCATAATTTCATAACATGGGATAAATCATGGTAGTTAAATGTAATCACAGTAATCATAACTTAAAACATGAAGCTTTTTTTCATACAAACATAATCATAGAGAATCATTTCTTATTAGTCAAGACTCATTGCCAAGACTATCTTAGTGGACAAAGTCCATTTCTGAACCGAGTTCATTCCTCGTTTCAGTCATGTTTCACTGAACCAGTTTAACCTGCCGTTCTAGCCATGTCTATCTCATGAGATATAAAATCTTTACCCAATGCATTGGAGAGATATATAGGTCCCACACATATCATAATGATACCATTCTTATGTGTGCCACAAAATCATAAATCATACATCATTGCATAACTCATGTAATAAAAATGGGATTATTAAACAACATGACATCATAAAACAATTCATATAAGATAAAAGAATTCATAAAAATAATTCCATCACAACATAATAAAATCAATGTAATAATAAAGATATAAATAGAACCCTATATTATCTTATATGGAAAATAATTTTGATAAAACACTTGAACTCCATTCTTGAGGAAAATATCCTTTCTACTTCAAAAACATTTTCTTTTCTTAACATGTCATACAATTTTAAACTAAAAGAATTTGATTAAAAATAAACATGAAAACTTGTAAATAAATATTCTTGGAAATAATGTTTTAAAAATCTATTCATGCCGTATAAGTTAAAAAAACATTCTTCTCATACTTTTGTCGAAAAAGTAAAAAAGTACCTCGTACGAAAAACGACAAAAGATTCCTTTCATATCTTTTACTAAAAACTCACAGAAGAGTAAAATTGGATATAAACTATTGTAGAAAGATATAAATATTACATATTGAGGAAACATGGATGTGGATGATAAATATTCCCCAGTAAATTCTGAAGTATAAACAATATCGGATAAAAATTGAGATTGCGAGATTTTCCCTTACCTTAGGTCCGATTTGCTTCGTAAGTGTCCAAACCTCCTATATAATGATTTAAATAATGTAATTGACTTATTCCAGAATCATACTCATTGTTATGATATCATATATGGTCATATTCTTAGCTTCTTATTAGTAATATTTCATTATTACTTATTATTCGGGTGTTTATTGTTTTTTGTTCTTATGCGTGTTTTGTCGAATAAATTCTTATTCTTCTTTTAGGTTATAGATACCTCATATCCAGAATTTTATTAGTGTAATATATATCATATTCATTCACTCAATTAATTTATGTAATAATTATGTAATGAAAATCATGTAGAACGAGTTTCATCACATCGTGGAGACAGTATTCCGTACGTACGCACGAGCGATGATATCGTTCCCATGATCGTGGAATTGTATTGGAGTGTATGTATACTATTTCCAAATCAATATCACTTTACAATAATCATATTTATTTATTCTTTACACCATTATACCCATCCAAGTAAGGTGGTGGTGGAAAATAGATTACACCACGGCGTGGAGACGGTATTCCGTACGTACGCACGCGCGGTGATTTCATTTTCCGTAGGATGGATAGATGGTGAAATAGGGTTGTTTCATACTTATAATAACATATAATTATATGAGTGATACTTATGTTATTACTTCATAATGAATCAACTAATGAAGAATAAGTGGAATAAGAAATAAAGTTGAAAGAATCAGTAACGGACATTACCTCTTCTTTGAAGCGCTTCTTTGAGACCTTATTTTAGGGCACTAAAATTGGTCTTTGAAGAAGACCAGGACCTCTAGAATGTCTCTAGGGAAGTGTAGAGAAGAAATTGGTAGGTTTTGGCCAAGATTTAAGGCTCAAAGTGGTGTGATAAAGGGAGAGAGGAGGTTCCCTTTTATAAGGGAGGAGAGGGGCACCTTTGGAAAAACTAAAAATATTATTTTATTATAAAGCCATATTCGGTTTTAAATAGCTCCAAATTGATTTATTTCTAATATAAGGTGGGGATTGGTCGAAATAATCTCATCCAATAGAATTTGGACAAGTTTATTTTAGTATTTTAACCTTATCATTTAGATTTAACTTTAAGTTAGATAATTTTACTTTTACCGTGTCTTTTTGTGTTCTTACACTATAAGGTTAATAAACTTACTATAAGAAGCCAAATGAACCCCAAGTTGTTTATTATTAATATATATATCCTTATCTAAGTCATTTGGCTGAACCTTATATTTTTATGAATAAAATAACAATTAATAATATAATGTTTGTTTTAAAAACTATTTTATGTCTATTTTGACACTATTTAGTAATTGATTTTTGTGAAAATCATAACAGAATGATTAGTTCAAAAAAAGTGAATTAAATGTATACTATCATGTCATATTAACCTATAACATTAGTTTAATTCATAAAAAGTCTCAAATTACATTTATTTGGGTATTTATAACATCAATTATGTCAATATTTCATTAATAAGATAATTACTGCATCATCTTTGTGTCATAAATAAATTAAATTATTTAATGTCTAAAAAGTACAAATAAACTACCATTATGTAGGAAATCTTTTTATATTTCTTATGAATATTTATAGTCGAATTTATCTTATGTATAACCCTATATTAAATATTATTTACTTATTAAACTTTGATTTTAACTATTTTAACCCTTCTTTAAATAAATTAATAATAAATGTCCTAATCTAATACAAGTGGGCCTAAATGGTTATATTTTATTCCTAAGGTAGTTTTTGGTCGAATCACACTTATCCAATAGAATTAGGACATGTGTTAGGGTAATAATAATATCATTTTTACCCTTAATTACCCTATTTACTTTTAACCGTGGTAAAAAAAGTAAAAAGTTACTATTCAACAAAAAATATTTTCATCTCATTGAACCACATTTTACTTACTGACATCAACCGTGTCTCTCGGATTTTTGAAATTCCATTCACAAAAGCGGTAAAATTATGTTTTATGTAAATTTTCAAATTCTCCTAGGAGGTGGCTAAAAGACGGTGAAAAGTTCAATGAAATTTTTATATATCTAAAATTATTATAAAAATTACTCCATTGAATTACATTGAACTTATATAGGTATTATGTATCAATTTTGACTTAAAATAAATTTATATAAAATAAATAATTATTTAAATAAAAATTTGGTTTTTAAATAGTAACCTAGTGTTTTCACTATTCATCAAAAATTGAAAGTTTTCAGAAAAATACCAAAATTTCACCCTAGGCTAATTTCGATATTTCGAATCCAAAAAATGAAGTCCATTTTCAAAAATAAAATTTATAAAATTTCAAAAAGTGGGTATTACTATTCATAATGGCTAGTTTTAATAATATTTTAATAGGATATCTCTGTTTAGCGAAACTCGATATTGCGTACAACAGACGCTATCGTGGAAGGTCGTGCTTGTGTGTAATGCAAGCCATGTCAGGGATTCGTGTTGTGCAAGCTCCTTTTGGTGTAGCATACAAAACAAGACATTAATGAAATTAGAAAGAATATTTTTCGTAAAATCTTGGGGTGTTACATTCTACCCCCCTTAAAATTAATTTCACCCTCGAAATTCGTCGGGGTTATAAATGGTTTACTACTCGAAAGTTTCTTTAATATAAACCCACATCGTAAAATGGAATACCAAAACTTGGCTTTAAAAACTAAAGTATGAAACGTAACAGTTACCCAAATTAACTAGTCATTGGGTTTCCACATAGGAGAACATAGGTGAAAATATGGATATGGAAGAGAAATCTAACTGTCATGTTCTGATGGAGAGTGGTAGAGAACATGGCTATGAAAAATCCAACAATCACAAAGCCATAAATTTGTGATGATCTAGGGTACCATCTGATTCATCAGATATAAGGGCACTAGGACAACATTTTTGGTTTTCAAGATCATTTCCCTAAAGTTGATGAATTTGAATTAGAATAAATACTTACTTTATTTTGGTAAAATCTCATTGTTGTTCGTGCTTTGAACAATTTCCACTTCATCTCTTAAAGAAATGAAGTTGAATTTGTTATTCATGAAGTGTTAATAGATCATGTGATAGAATGATGGGTCATTCCATCTGTTTCAAACAAAAGGTTAGCAAAAGTTATCAAATATACATAAGTCTATCTATGGTGAGGTTAATCGTATACGATTCCAAGAATGAACTTATACTTAATATATCATACCGCATAATAAAATAAAATTAGTTTCTACTAACCAGGGACTTCTTGTAGGCCAGTGGTAGGCGATAAAGGCCAGTCGCACTTTAGTTGTGGGTTCGATTCCCACAGCCTTGTCCGACACGATGGGTTGTCGCCCGTCCTGCAGGTTGTCCTTTTTCTAAAGCTATATTACTATAACATCCCATCAATAATATCTAAAAAAAGTTCTATCCTTAAACAATACTAACTTATGTCCAACATAATCCATTCCAATCTTTAGGCTTATCTAAAATACTTCGGTCCAATCTCATGGTATAAAGAAAATGATTACTTGAAATGTCACATAACAATCACGTGAATTCCATCATTTATCCCCCATATATCATAAGATATATCTTGTTGGTCAAATTACAAACATGTGAATACCTTAATCATGTATTCTCTTGAATAATGAATACCCATTGAACCTTAGTGAAAACATGAATGCAGTTAAAAGTTTACACTTTCCACAAACCAAAATCCTCAAAATTCTTTATACTCAAACCATGATATCACTTAGTCCTTATATCAATCCTGAGCTCATGAATACAATCAAACATCTCATTATCTTCTTATCCCTTCATTATGCGCATATCATCTGCTTACCAAAAATATCTCAATCACTTTCCATGGTTACTGGTACCATAAAATTATTGAAAACCACAATAGACAAATACATAAATATTCCAATATTCCACGATACTATATACAACATTATTTTGGAATCCCATTACATAAACACTTAATCATTCCACCACATCGTTGTCATATTCAACATCATCAATAGTGATCGCATGTGACTTCCCTTTTTCCATTGCCTTAAGTGGTTGCTCATGTCGATCATCATTAACCCTTGGATTAGGGCATTGATTAGCATAATTCCCCATTTCATTGCACTTGAAGCATTGAAGTGTTTTTGGTGCATTCTCTGCAGTATTTTATTTATTCACACCATTAGAAACCCTTTTCCCATTACCTCGGCACTCAACTGCTCGATGACCTTCTTTTCCACACTTAAAACATTTTCTAGTCCCTTTAATACAATCTCCACCATGCTTCTTTCCACACTTTGAGCATAAGGAAACATTCATCTTCTCTTCACCATTATTCTGAGATTTCTCCTTGAACTCCATCTTTCGTTTCTTGTCAAAACCATGAGATGGATATGTAACACCAACTTCCATTTCTACCTTAATAGCACAGCGCACAATTTCTTCATAGCTACTGAAGTCTCTTATAGCTAATGCCCTTAGAAGATTTCGTTTTAAGCCACTGAAGAATCGATCAACTTTACTTTCAGGTTGGATGATAAATCCAGATGCATACCTTGCAAGCCTTGTAAAATTGGCTTTGTATATACCAACAGATTCATCATCCTTTTGCTTTAATTCAAGAAACTCTTTCTCCATCTTTGTTCGAAGAATACGAGGGAAGTACTTATTGAAAAATAAGTTCTTGAACTCGTCCCATTCCATGGACTCAATTTCATCTCTTGGCCTCGTATTCTTGATAAGATTCCACCATTGATCAGCATCACCTTCCAAACGATATACTTCTAAGATGACTTTATCATGTTCAGAACATTGAAGAACTGAAAATATCTTTTAAGTGGTACAGATCCATTGTTCTGTAACAAGTGGATCAAAAGACCCACTAAAAGAAGGTGCGTGTTGCCTCATGAAGGACTCAATAGAATATTGTTCCCTTCTCTACTCATTTGGAAGTCCAGAATGATTCATAGCTTGTGTAATTATATCAATAAGATTTTTCACTCCATCTCCCATAACGTTGGTTTGTTCAGGAGGATAATTATTGCATCGTCCATTACATTGATCAATACGGTTCCTTCGGGTTCCAGCCATCGTCTAAAACCCAAAAAGAATAGTGTGAGAGGAAAAAATCACGCTAGGGAAAACAACATAATAAAGGGGGAGTACCATCAATATCTGATATCTTAGGTTTAATTCTAAGATGGTTAGCGCAATTCTAGGACTATAACGTATACTTAACCTTAGGGATATCCCTATACATACCTTAGAAATATCTCTAGGGATCTCACTAAAGTTCTCACATCCTATATTCCAAAGGTTGACTAAACCTTTCCTCTGATACCAACTGTAGAGACCCTAAGATTGACGTACAAGGAAATTATATTACTTTTGTGGAATACTTAGTACATTAAAAAACACACACACAAGGACCATAATAGTTTAGTGTCTTTGGAAACTCGAAATATAATCTTCTAATCATGGTGAAATATCTTCAACATCTCCCATAAATATCTCCCTTTTTTCTTACCTAAAAACTTTCTGTATATCCTGGGGAAAATAAAACATAAAAGGGTGAGCTCAAATGCTCAGTAAGGGTAGAAAAAAGGAATATCAATCACATCATATTCATAAGAACATAACAATTTGGAAATCTTACCCTGCAAAAGAGATCATAATTTCATAACATGGGATAAATCATGGTAGTGAAATGTAATCACAATAATCATAACTTAAAACATGAAGCTTTGTGGCATACACACATAATAATAGAGAATCATTTCTTATTAGTCAAGACTCATTTCCAAGACTATCTTAGTGGACAAAGTCTATTTCTAAACCGAGTTCATTCCTTGTTTCAGTCCTGTTTCACTGAACCGGTTTAACCTACTGTTCTAGCCATGTCTATCTCATGAGATATAAAATCTTTACCCGATGCATTGGAGGGACATATAGGTCCCACCCATCTCATAATGATACCATTCTTATGTGTTCCACAAAATCATAAATCATACATCATTGCATAACTCATGTAATAAAAATGGGATTCTTAAACAACATGACATCATAAAACAATTCAAATAAGATAAAAGAATTCATAAAAATAATTCCATCACAACATAATCAAATCAATGTAATAATAGGGATAGAAACAGAACCCTATATTATCTTA
Organism: Viscum album; assembly: GCA_963277665.1. Classification (NCBI taxonomy): domain Eukaryota; kingdom Viridiplantae; phylum Streptophyta; class Magnoliopsida; order Santalales; family Viscaceae; genus Viscum; species Viscum album. Next base: position 436,108,623 of record OY728155.1, on the reverse strand, counting down.
GATGTAAAATAATTTTGATAAAACACTTGAACTCCATTCTTGAGGAAAATATCCATTCTACTTCAAAAAAAATTTCTTTTCTTAACATGTCATACAATTTTAAACTAAAAGAAGTTGATTAAAAATAAACTTGAAAACTTTTAAAGGAAGCTTCTTGGAAATAATGTTTTAAAAATACATTCATGCTGTATAAGTTAAAAAAACATTCTTCTCGTACTTTTGTTGGAAAAGTCAAAAAGTACCACTACTGGAAATTCGGGATATAGCCACGGTTCTAAACCGTGGATATAGGACCTAAAATTGTGGCTATAGGTAATAGCCAGGGTTCATCAAACCGTGGCTAAGTTTGGCATGGATATAGGCCTAGACCTATAGCCACGGTTTTAAACTATGGCTTTAACACTATATCCATGGTTTCAACTGTGGCTATACTAAAGGTCGGACAGACTTAATTGCCACGGTTTAAAACCGTGGCATTATGTCTCTGGCCACGGTTAATAGCCATGGTAATAAACCAATATACACAGTTTAAACTGTGGCTATAGGGTGTCCAAATCCATAAAAAAATACCCCCCCCAACCCCCTCGACACCCCCCTGGACACCCCCTGGACACCCCCCTGGACACCCCCCTGCCACCCCCTGCCACCCCCCCCGCCACCCCCCCGCCACCCCCTGTCAGTCCCTCCCTGCCTCCCCCTGCCCCCTGCCACCCCCTGCTAGTCCCCCCCCCCCGACCCCTACTAGTCCCCCCTTCCACCCCCCTGCTTGTCCCCCTGCCACCCCCCCCCCCTACTTGTCCCCCTGCCAGCCCCCCCCCCTACTGGACAGCCCCTCCCCCTGCCTGGACACCCCTCCCCCCCTACTGGACACCCTTCCCCCCTGCCTGGACACCCCTCCCCCCTGCTGGACACCCCTCCCCCTGCTGGACAGCCCTCCCCCCCTTCTGGACAGCCCCTCCCCCTGCTGGACAGCCCCTCCCCCTGCCTGGACACCCCTCCCCCCTGCTGGACACCCCCCCCCCCCCCCCCCCGTGCTAGAAAGCCCCTCCCCCTCTGCTAGACAACCCCTCCCCCTGCCTGGACACCCCTCCCCCCTGCTGGATAGCCCCTCCCCCTGCCTGGACACCCCTCACCCTGCCACCCCCAGCTTGTCCCCCTGCCTTTTCCCCCTGCCCCATGCTAGTCCCCCCTGCCACCCCTTGCCAGCCCCCCCCTTCCCCCTGCCCCCTGCTAGTTCCCCCCCCCCCTACCACCCCCTGCTTTCCCCCCTGCCCCCTGCCAGTCCCCCCTGCCACCCCCCTGCTAGGACCCCTTCCAGCCCCCCCCCCCCTGCCCCCTGCCAGCCCCCCTGCCCCTGCTAGTCCCCCTGCCCCCTGCTAGGCCCCCCTACTGGACAGCCCCTCCCCCTGCCTATACACCCCTCCCCCCTCCCCCCTGCCCCCTACCCCCTACTAGTTCCCCCCCTGCCACCCCCTTCTTGCCCCCCTGCCAGGAAGCCCCCCCCCCCTGCCCCCTGCCAGTCCCCCCCTGCCACCCCCTACCAGTCCCCCCTGCTAGGCCCCCTGCCAGCCCCCCCTGCCCCCTGCCAGCCCCCCTGCCCCCTTCTAGTCCCCCTGCCCCCTGCTAGGCCCCCTGCCCCCTGCTAGTTCCCCCCTACCACCCCCTGCTTTCCCCCTGCCAGCCAGCCCCCCCTGCCCCCTGCCAGTCCCCCCTACCACCCCCTGCCAGTCCCCCTGCTAGTCCCCCTGCCAGCCCCCCCTGCCCCCTGCCAGCCCCCCTTCCCCTACTAGTCCCCATGCCCCCTGTTATTCCCCATCCCCCCCCCCCCCCGTGCTGGATAGCCCCTCCCCCCTGCTAGATAGCCCCTCCCCCTGCCTGGACACCCCTCCCCCCTGCCTGGACACCCCTCCCCCTGCCACCCCCTACTTGTCCCCCTACCTTCCCCCCCCTGCCCCATTCTAGTCCCCCCCTGCCACCCCCCTGCCAGCCCCCCCCCCCCCATGCCCCCTACCCCCTTCTAGTTCCCCCCCTTCCACCCCCTACTTGCCCCCCTGCCATCCAGCCCCCCCTACCCCCTTCCAGTCCCCCCCCCCTACCACCCCCTGCCAGTCCCCCTGCTAGTCCCCCTGCCAGCCCCCCCTGCCCCCTGCCAGCCCCCCTGGACAGCCCTCTTACACCCCCTTGCAACCCCCTGGACATCCCCCTTGAACACCCCCCATGCACCCCCCATGCCCCCCTTAGTCCCCCATTCCCCCCTGCAGCCCACTGGACAACCCTCATGCCCCAACTGGACAGCCCCACTGGACACCCCCTGCACCCCCTGGACAGCCCTCCCCCCCTGCCAGACACCACTCCCCCCTGCTTGGACAACCCCTCCCCCTACTGGACACCCCTCCCCCTGCTGGACACCCCTTCCCCCTGCCCCCTGCCCCCTGCACCCCACTGGACAGCCCCCATGCCCCAACTGGACAGCCCCACTGGACACACATCCACCCCTGAAGAACTACCCCTGAATGTTGATTTCCCAAATGAGGCTACCCTCTTAGTGGATCATGTCAAAGAGTATTAGAAAACATATTTTGATGGTGATTTTCAAAGATTGACTGAAATAATGCTTAATAATTCCAATCTTAATTGGGTAGGCCAGGTGGTTGTCTTTATCACACCAACACAAGACCCTGGACACCCCAGGACAGACCCCCCTAGGACAGCCCCCCCCACTGGACCCCCTAGACAATGGATGGATGTCATGGGCTATTTCTAAAAGACCAAATCCGGCTGCTGAAATCAGCAGTAAGTAAGAAGAGGTAAATGAAGAAAAATGAATAAAATTTTCCCAATATTCTTGGGGAATTTTATTCATCAGCAGGAAGAAGAATAGAAGAACGGTAGCTGAGAGTTCCTTCCCCGGAGGTGGAGAATGATTTTTTTACATAGGATCTGTCTAATATTTAATGGAAGAAAGAGGGAGAGGAAATTAAGTACCTCATTACAAGTGGCAGCATCCAACAAATTATCTTCCAATGGAATAAAATATTACAAAAAAATCTATAAACCTTCTCTCTCCTCTTGTGGCTTCCAGGTGTCCAGGTGGTTAATAATTTGGTTGAGGTGAGGCTGTGGACTCACGGGGGAAATCATGAAGGAAACTAAGTTGGACTGGATTTTAAGTAGGCTGCTCTTGTTTTTCTGAAGTGGCAGGGCTGATTGGGTCTAAAATAAGTGAGTTGGAATAGGAATTTAGATGAGGGATTCAAATGTTAAGGGGTATGGTTTAATTGGTTATAATTGGGTGAGGTTTGGAATGGTTTTAAAGTGGGATGCCTAGTGGAAAATGTGGGGTTGGTGGCTTAGAAGTTGAGATGTGGGTAGGCCTGATTGGTGGTCAAGTTGTGGATGGGTTGCCTAGGTGGATTGAAAAATGGTGGGGGACTGGGAAAGAGTTCATAGTGGCTAAATTGAAGTGGGAGTGTGGAATTGTAGTAGGGCTTGAGTTTGGATTTTTTTAGTGAGAGTGGAAATGGCCCTAGAATAGCTGGTTTGATTTTGGTGGTTGGCCATGGGATTTTTATAGTGCATCGAAATATAGTCACTAGTAGGGCTTGGTTTGGTGTGAAATTCAGTCAAACGGTTGTGGGAACCATCATGGAAGCAACTACCAAATACAGACCAGATCTAGTCTCCTCTATAGTGAAGACCCTTCATGGAAACTCTTCAAGCAAACCAGGTCTCCAGTTACATCATTGTCCATAACAAACAAGCCCTGTTTGCATAGGCCCAAACAGACCTCCCTTTGCCAGCTTGTGGGGGAAATGTGGGAACTCCAGCATGAAATAGGCCCTCAGAATAGAACAAACTCTTTGGAATTGCATCAAACAGATTGTGTGCAGCCTATAAAACTCAACTTGGCAGTGATCATCCTCCTCCAAAGAGTGATACATGAGATGAGGGAATTATGGAAGGAATTTCATCTAAAACAGCCAAAAGCAGACATTGAATTCCCATCACAACAGGCTGATCCAGTTCAGATGACATGTGCAGAGGATGAGGATGATCTGGTTTGGACAACATGTGAAGAGGATGAGGAAAAAGAAGAATTACCGAACAAATATTATGTGATACATGTACAATAAAATATTCCAGACAATTCCAAACCAATGTTTTCAGTTGAATTGAGCCTTTGTACCACCTTCTATGCACGTTTTGTGGAAAGATGGATGAGAGGCATCGCTGAGAGGAGATATATTTTAGGAATGAGGAAATACAAAAATTTATAGAGCTAACCATTCAATGTTTCTCTAAGGAGGAGTAACCACCGCATGGTGTTGTCCTGGAGCAGGGCCAAATCACGGCGTGACCGCGGCATGACTACAGCGTGACCGCGGCGTGACCGCCGCAGGGTGTCGTCCTGGAGGATTAACCACCGCAGGGTGTCGTCCTAGAGCAGGGCCAAATCACGGCGTGACTGTGGCGTGACTGTGGTGTGACCGCGGCGTGACCGCGGCGTGACCGCGGCGTGACCGCAGAGTGACCGCGGCGTGACCACCGTAGGGTGTCGTCCTAGAGTAGTAACCGCCACAGGGTTTCGTCCTGGAGCAGGGCCAAATCACGGCGTGACCACCGCAGGGTGTCGTCCTGGAGGAGTAACCACCGCAGGGTGTCGTCCTGGAGTAGGGCCAAATCACGGCGTGACCGCGGCGTGACCGCGGCGTGACCGCCGCAGGGTGTCGTCCTGGAGGAGTAACCGCCGCAGTGTGTCATCCTGGAGTAGGGACAAATCACAGCGTGACCGCGGCGTGACCGCAGGATGACCGCAGCATGACCACAATGTGTTGGCCCGGTCCAGCGACATCCGCGGGGCGACATCTTCCACTTAGTTTCAAATAGGATGATATGGATGGCATGAGAGGATGTTTTCTCAAAAGATTTAAAGAAATGAATGCTAATATGTGAATTATATGTGGACATGTATAAAAATTGTTGAATCTATACTTCAATAGGATGTGAAATTATGCTCACAGCTGCACCCCTCCACCCTCCCCCCTACCCCCTCCCCCTGCCCCCTCCCCCTGCCCCCTCCCCCCTGCCCCCTCCCCCCTGCCCCCTTCCACCTGCCCCTTTCCCCCTCCAACCTACCCCACTACCCCCCTGCAATGTGCCCCCTGCCCCCCCTGCAACCTGCCCCCCCTGCCCCCTGCCCCCTGCCCCCTACCCCCCTGCCCCCCTCCAACCTGCCCCCTACCCCCCTGCCCCCTTCCCCCCTCCAACCTGCCCCCATGCCCCCCTGTAACTTTCCCCCTACCCCCCTTCCCCCTACAACCTGCCTCCTGCCCCCCTGTAACCTGCCCCCCTGCCCCCTGCCCCCCTCCAACCTGCCCCCCTGCAACCTACCCCGCTGCCCCCCTAAAACTACTTATTTTGTTATGTGAGGACATCTAAGGCATGGACGCACCATGATGAAATTTGTATAGAATTTTGCTACTTCTTGAATAATATTTATCTAGGAAAATTATTCTCATAGAGAATAATTTGATGTCTCGACAATTGTTGTTAGCTCGAAGGGATTGAGAATGACCCTTGAGCCTTTCCACAGGACAACTAGGGTGCTCAAATCAGGGGTAATCTAATTTAGTTTGTGGAAAATGGTGTTTATAAATTATGTTTGGTAAAATTAAAACTTCGAGGGTGGAATGGATGTTCAAGTTTTAAAAGTTCCAAAATACCCTCGTCTTCTTCCTTAACCCCCACATCTTTTTCTTACCCAACCCCATGTCCCAAAGCTTGACAGCACCCCTCACCATAGATGAACCAGTTTCTAATCCTAGTTCTATGAGCATACCATAATTTGAGACCCTGGTGAGCTTCATTGCAAGGATGGCGATGGCCTAAAAAACACATCCTGTATAAAATTGATCTCTATCCTTCATCACTTTGGAGCAACCTAAACATTAACACTCTCAATTAGTTATCAAGAACAAATCATTAGAACATTGTTGCTCAAAAATATGAGGTGCATTGAAGGATGTTAAATTACCAATGGTTTAATTATTACCAACTGCAAAAATCAGGAAACAATATAAATTCATCACCCACATCTAATAATTTTATTATTAAATGAATTTAGTTGTGGTACTCTACCTCAAAAACATGCACTCCCCCTGCTAGACACCCCTCCCCCCTACTGAACACCCCCCTGCTGGACACCCCTCCCCCCTGCTGGACACCCCCCCCTGCTTCCATATGTTTGGATTTTACTACATCAAACCCTGCAACATCATCTGATAATTTTTTTGCACATTCAAATATGGAAATATTTTGTTGGGTTCCATTTGGATGCATTTATTGAAAATGGTTTCTAACACTTATCACTTATGATAAGTGCTTTTTTATAAGATTTCTTATTGAAAAAGTTTTCCCATGTCAGTTTTTCTGGGTTGTTTTCTTTTGGAATTTTGTGTTTAAGTGTTTTTTCATAAACATGACAAATGCTGTGTATTTTTTCAAATTTCTTATCATAAGTGATAAGTGCTGCGAGCAGTTTTCAGCAAGTGTTTTAAATGGAGCCTAAGTTTGTGGAAACATTATACTATTTTTAAACTATTCATAGAGATGAGATTGAATCTGTATAGACTCATCTTACTAATCTATGAGTCATTTCTAGTTTATCCCAGATTTTCTAGTTTCACCCCTTCGATGTTTCCATTGATGTTAATTGAGTTAAATGCCATATTTAGAGAGATTTTGGGTTGTTTAGAATGGTATATATCACAGAAAAACCTGAATCTCTTTTGACTCATAATCCATGTCCTCATAGTCATGATCATTCTTTAATGGACTTCGAAAAATTTTGCACCTTATATTAAGGATCTAGCCTTTCTAAAGTCCAAATCCTCTGTTCTATTGAACCCTTTTGATACTTGGAAGATCCCTTATTTTTTACACAAGGAAGAATTGTTTTTCATCGTTTGTTCCATGTAGGGGTTCCCTTGTCTATCTTTTATTTTTTACCAGGCGGGGTTAGTGTGATGATATCTACAACTAAGAAATAGCATATTCTGCAACTAAGAGACATAAGTTATGTATTGAATAAAATAATATAGGCATAGCTAGGTTGTATGATATGATCCAGTGTAATTGAAGCCTGACAGTTCTATAATTGTAGGAAGTTATAGGATATGAAATCCAAGTTAGTCAATGAGAAGATCTACCATACCTCATCTGATGGTGTACGAGATCTTGACCAAATACCATTTCTATATGACATTAATTGTGGAGGCCAACTCCAGACCTGATCCAGTCACATACATCACTAATATTAGAAAAGATAACAACATCAACTATGTTACGAGAAATAAGGCCTCGTAGTCAAAACCAAATGATATTTATGAGTCGATATCAAAACTTAAACAAACCTTGTCAATTCTAGAAACTCATATAGAAACCCGTTTAAATGTAAACTCAAAGAAGTGAAAACCCCTAGTCAATATCAATGAAGAGCATACTGAATGTGTGAAACATATGTACTGCTAACCTACAAATAGAAACATATTTTCTTCGATGCGAACCCATCTTCTGAAGAACAAAAGAATAAAAAAACCACTATGCAATTACATATAAAACCAGAATGGAGAGAGGTCAAGGGCAGCTGAATATTTTGAGAGAACACGAACCAAGATTCATTTGAAGAGGAAGACCTTGAATCACTGTTTAAGTTATCAGTTTCAACTGAGATTGATTAAGATGCTTTAATAAATGAATTCTGATCAAACCATCAAGGAAAGAACATAATACCCTACCAAACCATCAAGTAAAGAACTAAGGGATTCTCTCAACCTATCCAGTGAGTTATTGGGATTCCTAAATCAGTATATTAGACCATACCACTAGTTCATGGGATGCCCAAATCATATTGACCCATACTATAGGTTCTTAGTAGGACCAATTACTAGTACCTCAATTCACCCCTACTCAATTAGGGAGTTCTTCATGGAATAAGGTTACACAGTATATTAAAATAGAATACGATGTATAGGAAGTCTCAAAACTCACAAACTCATCATCACTGCACAAGTCCCGCCGGGATTAGTCCCACAAGCAAGAATCCACTAGGGTCCCATGGACCCACCTTGATCCTCTAGGGGTATGTGGCATCATTCATGATCCCCACTAAACTTTTATTCCATAAGTAAATATTTTTAGTTAATTCACACAACACATTTAACATAAAAACCATTAATAAGCTGGCACACAAAAAAATATCTAATTAAACAAGAGTATCAAATTAGACCAAGGCCCCTACCTCTAAACAAATTATTTCACATAATTCTACACTAATTCATCACTTCCTTGGCCCATCCATGAACTGCATCCACTCCCAAGTCATAATCTCACATCATGATTCATCAATAACAAATTATAATTATTTATAATTAATTATACAAATGAAACAAAATATTCCTAAAGCATCCAGACTCTCCTAAAGGTCTAATAAATCCAACTGAGTTATCATCCAACCTTAAACAATCATTTTAGAACCTTCCCCAAATACTAGTGATAACAAATTAATTAATTAAATAATTAATCAAATATTCCCAATTTGTATTTCTAGTGAAAAACTAAACAGGTAGTCTTTCAATGATAGAATCATGAGAAACCTCGTGATTTTCACATCTAATCCCCCATCAAGCATACACTAACTAAAATAACCAATTTTAACACCCAATTGAAGCCCAATTTAATTAAAAATCATCACAAACCCTTTCAAAACACAGCAGAAAACATACCTTATATAAAACGATGAATAATGGATTGATTTCAGTGTCTTGGGATGCACTCTATAAACCAAAAAACCATTAAAGTGTTGGGATTTAACCATTATATATAGAAATTATCCATCCAACCCCTATATAATTCAATAAAAAATTAGATAATAATAGAGGAGGGCGATGGGGGTGGATTGAACATGCTATAAAAATAAGATTGAGAACCAACTTGTGAATCCCTCTATAGAGAAGATAATCTGATAGTATTCAAGCCAATATCATAGGGTAAACACTAAGAGAATATCAACAACATATCAGTGACTACACAGTCATTTAAAGATAATCTGTAAGGATTTTGTTTGACAACACTTACTGAAAAAATATCAGTGACTACTGAGTCAAATAAAGATAAACTAAATATCCATTTGAGAGCACTTACTAGAAACTGATTACAACACCATCACTTTCTACAACTGCTCCTGTATAAGTGTTTCTAGATTGATTATTAAAAAGTATTTTTCTGCAACCTATTTAAGTGGTTTTCTTCTAAAATATAACTGTATGTGCTCTTTCAGAAATAGAACAAACACCTCTTATTTTTTCAAACTACTTAACATGAGTGATGAGTGGTGTAAGCATTTTTTGTCAAGTGATGTCAAATGGGACTAAAAACATTACATCACAGTAAGAATAAGCCATTCAGTTGACTTCCCAGATGCATCATTGTACAAAAAACATAGAAAATACCTAGATCCATATGAATATTTATACAGGAAGCCGTAGAATGGCAGCAGACACGTCAAAATTCATTACAGAGAAAATAATTTCACTCGCTGAATTTAGGATTGATCTTTCAAAATAAATCCCAATGGCATGATCTACATCATTTTGGAATATATGCACGGAAGACTTTTTTTTGCAATACCAGATAAAAATGAGACCACAGTGATGTGCAAGGTGGTAAAAACTCAAAACAGGCATAATAAGAAGAAAAAATCGTAGGGCACTTGAGTGAATGAATACCTCCAGTACTTACCGACTGGTATGAATGAGAAATCTACAATCCTTTTCTCTACATCTCTTATAATTTGATCTCCACCCCTGTTTAAAAATGTTCCAGAACTTGTTCTTACTCTGCAAAAGAAAGTAGAATAGAATACCATCAGTGAAAGGCAACAAACAAGAAAAGGTAGTCAGGAAACCAAAACGATTTACTTTGCACCTGCTATCAACACTCTTGCATATTTTTTTGTCCACTACGGTTGACTTCTTGATGCGAGGCTTTGCAAGATTGATCAGGTATTCAAATTATTCCTTGGACTACCCAGACAAGATAAAGAAATATCAAAAATGTATTCAAGTATTATAGTATTAAAGTAACCTCTCGATCAAGGGGAATTATAGGAAAAAATGGAAGACCATCAGCCTTGCAAACAGAAAATATCATTTTATTTTCAGCAGCCAATGAATTCTTCTTCTCCAGTTATTTGTTCCCCACTAATGGAATATAGGTAGTTGATAACAAATTAAAATGGAGTTCTCATAAGAATAGGCAAAAACATAAATAGAAAAGCTATATAATAGCACGATATCTTAGAAAAAAAATGTATGTTCTTTCCTCGATAAATAATTCTTATGCAAGCATTCTGTTGAGATGAGAATCAAGAATGTAACAGCCAAGAAAAAACTACAATTGTAGTTTATAAATATTAATATATAAGGATTGCGATTAAAAAATAGGCTAACAATACAAAGAAGGCCCAAATAAAATTCCACGCCAACGAATTATGCTACTACGGTGTAATATACAACATAACCAAACGTAAAATTTTCAAAGATGATAGATGAATGGGAATCATACCAAGAAATTATGATAAACGAAAGCTCTAGGCTCCCAGGAGATCACTTCAGTCCACTGATCATCTTTCCTATGTCCATCGTCACACCTAAAAAACAATAGTGAAAGAAAAGGAAATGTATGCCCCAGAACTCAGCCAAAATTCGTTAAAAATTGTCAAAATCGATGCCGCCTACATTTCAGTAGTCTTGCGCGCAATCGAGCTGAGATAATTCGCCTTATGAGACCTGCCGGAATTGCTGGGCATCGGGAGAATCCCGAGAGAAAGGAGGAGGATGATGATGATAGAAAACATGAGGATCAGAGTGAGGATAACCACCGAAGAGGGCGACTTCCTTGACAAAAGACGCAACGGCCTCCCCCCTTTCACCACCATCACAGCTTCGCCGATCGATGGAATCCACAAAAATCCGGCCAACAAAACCTTATTACTGAAGAAATGGAAGATGATCGAGCCCAGATTGGGGGAGAAAGTGGGAGAGAAGACCTAGAAATACAAGTCATGGAGATGTTTTCGAAGGCGAATTTGTGCTTAGGTCTTTCCCGATACGGTGAGGAGGTGTCGGGGAGGAGGACAGCGCGACGAGGAGGCGTCGGGGAGGAGGAGGGCGCGATGAGGAGGAATTGTGAGGGAAGGAGGAGGAGGATCCTGATGCTAATTGGAAAAAAATGGGGTTACTGATTTAGCCACGGAGAGGGAAATGAACAGTGGTAGTATAAAATCTATATCCATGGACCTATAAAGTTGTGGCTATAGGTTCGTGGCTATAGCCCAGATTTGTAGTAGTGTACCTCGTACGAAAAACGACAAAAGATTCCTTTCATATATTTTACTAAAAACTCACCAAAGGGTAAAATTGGATATAAACTATTTTAGAAGGATATAAATATTACATATTGAGGAAACATGGATGCAGATGATAAATATTCCCCAGTAAATTCTGAAGTATAAACAATCTCGGATAAAAATTGAGACTGCGAGATTTTCCTTTACCTTAGGTCCGATTTGATTCGTAAGTGTCTGAACCTCTTGTATAATGATTTAAATAATTTCATTGACTTATTCAAGAATCATACTCATTGTTATGATATCATATATGGTCATGTTCTTAGCTTCTTATTAGTAATATTTCATTGTTACTTGTCATTCAGGTGTTTATTGCTTTTTGTTCTTATGCGTGTTTTGTCAAATAAATTCTTATTATTATTTTAGGTTATAGATACCTCATTTCCAGAATTTTATTAGTGTAATATATATCATATTCATTCACTCAATTCATTTATGTAATAATTATGTAATGAAAATCATGTAGAACGAGTCGCATCACATCGTGGAGACGGTATTCCGTACGTACGCACGAGCGATGATATCGTTCACATGATCGTGGAATTGTATTGGAGTGTATGTATACTATTTAAGAATAAATATCACTTTAAAATAATAATATATATTCATTATTTACACCATTATACCCATCCAAGTAAGGTTTTGGTGGAAAATAGATTACACCACAGCGTGGAGACGGTATTCCGTACGTACACACGCGTGGTGATTTCGTTTTCCGTAGGATGGATAGATGGCGAAATAGGGTTGTTTCATACTTAACATATCAGTATATGATTTATACTGATGTTATTACTTCATAATGAAATAACTAAATAAGAATAAGTGGAAGAATAAATAAAGTTGAAAGAATCGGTAACGGACATTACCTCTTCTTTGAAGCGCTTCTTTGAGACCTCCTTTTAGGGCACTAAAATTGGTCTTTTAAGAAGACCAGGACCTATAGGATGTATCTAGGGAAGTGGAGACAAGAAATTGGCAGGGTTTGACCGAGCTTGAAGGCTCAAAGTGGTGTGAGGAAGAGAGGGAGGAGGTGCCCTTTTATAAGGGAGGAGAGGGGCACATTTGGAAAAACAAAAAATATTATTTTATTATAAAGCCATATTCGGTTATAAATAGCTCCAAATTGATTTATTTCGAAGCCAAGGTGGGGATGGGTCTAACTCCTCTCATCCAATAGAATTTGGACAAGTTTAGTTTACTATTTTGACCTTATCATTTAGATTTAACTTTAAGTTAGATAATTTTACTTTTACCGTGTCTTTTTGTGTTCTTACACTATAAGGTTAATAAACTTACTATAAGAAGCCAAACGAATCCAAAGTTGTTTATTATTAATATATATAACCTTATCTAAGTCATTTGGCCGAAAATTATATTTTTAGGAATAAAATAACAATTAATAATATAATATTTGTTTTAAAAACTATTTTATGTCAATTTTGACACTATTTAGTAATTGATTTTTGTGAAAATCATAACGGAATTATTAGTTCAAAAAAAGTTAATTAAATGAATACTAACAATTCATATTAACCTATAAAATTAGTGTAATTCATAAAAAGTCTAAAATTACATTTATTTAGGTATTTATAACATCAATTATGTGAATATTTCATTAATAAGATAATTACTGCATCATCTTTGTGTCATAAATAAATTAAATTATTTAATCTCTAAAAATTACAAATAAAATACCATTATGTAGTAAATCGTCTTATCTTTATAATGAATATTTATAGTCAAATTTATCGTATGTATAACCCTATATTAAAAATTCTTTACTTATTAAACTTTGATTTTAACTATTTTAACCCTTCTTTAAATAAATTAATAATAAATGTCCTAATCTAATACAAGTGGGCCTAAATGGTCATATTTTATTCCTAAGGTTGTTTTTTGTCGAATTACACTTATCCAATAGAATTAGGTCATGTGTTAGGGTAATAATAATATCATTTTTACCCTTAATTACCCTATTTACTTTTAACCGTGGTTAAAAAAAGTAAAAAGTTACTATTCACCAAAAATTATTTTCATCTCATTGAACCACATTTTACATACTGACATCAACCATGTCTCTCGGATTTTTGAAATTCCATTCACAAAAGCGGTAAAATTAAGTTTTATGTAAATTTGAAAATTCTCCTAGGAGGTGGGTAAAAGACGGTGAAAAGTTCAATTAAATTTTTATATATCTAAAATTATTATAAAAATTACTCCAATGAATTAAGTTGAACTTATATAGGTATTATGTATCAATTTTGACCTAAAATAAATTTAAATAAAATAAATAATTATTTAAATCAAAAGTCGGTTTTTAAATAGTAACCCAGTGTTTTCACTATTCATCAAAAATTGAAAGTTTTCAGAAAAATACCAAAATTTTACCCTAGGATAATTTCGATATTCTGAATCCAAAAATGAAGTCCATTTTCAAAAATAAAATTTATAAAATTTTAAAAAGTGGGTATTACTATTCGTAACGGCTAGTTTTAATAATATTCTAATAGCATATCGTTGTTTAGTGAAACTTGGTATTGCGTACAACACACGCTATTGTGGAAGGTCGTGCTTGCGTGTAATGAAAGCCAAGTCAAGGATGCGTGTTGTGCAAGCTCTTTTTGGTGTAGCGTACAACACAATACATTAATGAAATTAAAAATAATATTTTTCGTAAAATCTTGGGGTGTTACAAAAGGTATGAAGACTCTCGATCATGTGGGGTGGTTATGAATGAAAATTTCATTAGATGAGATGATAAGAGCTTGGATCATCTCACTATGTAACTTTTTTCCTAGTCTGAGACTCTTTGATAGATTTAAGAAATATTTACGAAATCCTTCCCAGTAACAATATTGTTTTCACTTTTATGAAATATATTGATTGGAACTAATGAATTTAAAAGGATGTTCCATGAAAGAATTATATCATCTCACATTTAATCTGAGTTTTTTATTACTATATAACTCAAATCCATATTGGTACGCATTCTATATTTTATCACCATGCAAGTAGGTGGATAGTATTATGGAGGGAATATGAACATGAAAACTGATTCCAATATATCACCGTGAAGGGAATAAAAACCATTGATGATTGGTTCCATTTAATGTGGAATGTTGTTCCTTTTAAGTTCATGTGATAAGGATTAATGTGGATCCTTTAAAACTCACAAAAATCTTAACAATGGTGTTCATTTTAAGGTCATGCATCTTGAACCATTGATGTAACTTTTAAGGTCTTACATCTGTGACCAGTTTTTAGTAGATTTTAAAGTCATGTGGAATGAAATACTAAGTCATAGGTACTTATAAATGGTTTGGTGTGAGATATGTACATGTGCATCCATTTATAGTTTAAACAGATAGATGTTTTAGGTGAAGTAATTTTTGGGCAACAAGAGGAGGATTTTGACTCTTGGAATTTTAGGGGACCCGAAAGTGGATATCAACTAATAGTGTTTGAGGGAACCAAGATGCAGATCTTGACTCAAGGTATTTTAGGTAACTCAGAAGAGTATCTCAACTTAAGGATTTTTTTGAAACCAAGAGGTTGATACTGACTTATAAAAATTTTACGAAACCAAAAATAGGATCTCAACTCAAGTGATTTTAGAAAACCAAGATAAGGATCTTGATGTAATGTATTTCAGAAATCCTAGAGGTGGATCTCTATTTAAAAAATTTATGGAATCAAAGAGTGGGATATCAACTAAAGTAATTTGTGGAAATCAATAAGAGTATCTCAAATAAAGGTTTTTGTGGAAATTAAGAGGATAATTTTGAGTTAGGGAATTTTAGGAAACTAAGTGGAGGATCCCAACATAAGTAATTTTAGGAAATCAAGAAGTGGATTTTGACTCAAGGTATTTTAAGTAAACACTATAAAAATTATCAATTAGCTACGTTTTTCCACATTTCCTAAAAAGGTGGAAAAATTTTAATTTATTAGTGTTTCCATAAAAACATGGATAATTTAGCCAAAAATTTTATATATGTTTTAAAACATAATTGATTTTAAATTTAGTCATGTTTTAAAACATGGATAATTTAACCTCATTTTAAAATGTAACTAATTTAGCCATGTTTTAAACATGGATTATATTTAATTATCCATATTTTCTAAAACATGAAAAAAAATCAACTATGTTTTAAATATAACAATATTAATTAAGAAATTAGAAGTTATTATATGTGTATAAATTTATAATAGTTTTACATAAAATTAAAAATAAATATTATTCATATGGAATTAAAATATATATATAAATAGACATACATAATGTATAATAAATACATATATATAAAATCATACATACACAGTCAAAAAATAATTACAATTAATTAATAATTACTAAAGTTCTAAAGGATCAAATAACAACTAATAAGGGGGGAGAAACATTTGTTAACTTTTTATAAGTTTCAATAATTTTCAATAAATAACCCCTAAAACCTGTTAAGATTAATTTCTTTATCATATTTTTATAAATACCCATTCATCTAAAGATAATAAAGCAAGTAAATCACACAAGATTTTCAAGTTTAGACCTGAGTGTAGGAACCTACATCCTTTCCATAGCCACTCCCATGGGTATATGGAAATTCACTATTAAGAAGAAGTGAATAAAACTTGTCCCAACTCTCATTTGAAACCTTTTATATCTTGATAGAAAAGACTATACTGACTCCTTCCATTTTATATTTTTTTATAATAAAAAAATTGATCGAAGAAAAAGAATAAATACAATGTTGAAACTTCGCCATAATTTCTCAATATGGATCCTTAGTCCAATTTGGTGGGATCCAATTTTTATAATTCGATGAGTTTGGATATGATTATCTCAATATGATGAGTCTAGATCTGATTCTCTCATTATGATGAGTCTATATCTCATTCTCTTAATATGATTGAATCAATATGATAAACCCATTCTCAATCTTAGAAACTCAAATTATTCTCAAATTCCAAATATGATGTACCACACCCTGATTGACTCAATATGATCTTCTTAATACAATCTATCTCAATCTGGTAAACAAACATTCAACTGTTTAGTCCTCCACACAAGTTTTCTAGTCAGAAATGACATTCACTTTATTTCTTCTTCACTCTTCCTTTACCTCTTGCATAAAAGTTTAACTATTAAAAATGATATAAGTAATTATTTATAGGTGACTCAGAAAAAAATGAGAAACTTCAAAAATTCATTTGCTTCCTCCAATTTCAAAAAATCTGAAAATCACTCAGATTAAAACATTAACTTTAACTTCTTCAATATTCCTTACATTTCTATGAGATTTATGATAAAATAAATTTCAAGTTTTACCTCTTCAACTCTTCATAATACTTATAGAATTTTATTTTTTTATTATTCTTCTTAATCATCTCATTACGAATATGTTTTATTCTCATCTCATTATAAAAAAAATTTCTTTATCTTTTCATTAGAGTTTATATTTATTTCTCATTTCATTATAATTTATATTTCCTTCTCAACTCATTACGATTTATATTTTTTTTATCAGTTCATTATGAATTATTTTTCATTCTCATCTCATTAGGATTTTTGTTTCCTTCTCTACTCATTATGATTTATGTTTCCCTCTCAACTCATTGCGATTTTATTCTTCACTCTTCAACATTGAAATTATTCAAACATGATGAGATTTAAAACATTCTGACATATATATTGGATATTATTAAACATCATTCCTTAAATAGATTTCTTTATAATGATGTAATCCTCATTACATTGAAATTTTCATTACAATAGAATTTCCCATTATGATGAAATTCTTATTATGATGGAATCTCCATACTGCAACTTTGAAATTATTCAAACAACTAAACCATTTATTCAAGATCTTTTATCATGAATTTTTTCATGATTTTTGAGAACATTATGACAAGAAAGGTATAGTATGACTTTGTTTTTAAAGTTTTAAAAAAAATATAACTTCTAACTTTAAAATCTTCAAAAAACCTCTTCAGCATTATTTTGACTTCATCACTCGGAAACTTCTTTCTTTCTCTGATTAGGGAAAAGGAAAACTTCTAGAAATCTACAATTTCTTCCTCCAATTATTTTGGATCCAATGTTGATGGAAAAAATTACAATTATATGAGTCTGTAAAAACAAATCAAAACATTTTTCCCCTTTATCTTTGGATTCAAACATTCAAAGACACTCAACTTTCATACAAATCTCATTATAATGGACTGGGTCCAATTCCTAAATAAAAAATCATTCTTATTAAAAAAAATTAGTTCTAAAAGAATATAAAAAAAATTAAAATAATTTATCACAAAGTTTATTCAATCTCTGCCTTAGTATTTGTTGAAAACCCTCATTAACAACCTTTTCAACTCTCATAAATTTTTCACATACTCAATTTTAACAACTTAGCTTTTTTACTTTTATCAAAACATAGCCTTTCTCAAAATACAGTATCATGAAACCATACTACTTGGTAATGTAATGTTTTTGAAGGAAATTCATCCCTTGGTGGAAATAAAATTATATAGACATGAAAAGATAAACTATATGCACTTTTATCATCTCCTTTCCTTATTTTCTTGTTCTCCCACTTTTCTTTTTCTCTCCACCTTTTTAAAATATACACAACATCATATTCATAAAAAAGATAAGTAAAAACTTATATCCATGTAAAGATAAAATTTCATCACTTTTATCTTCTCCTTTCTCAGATTTCTTTTTCTCTCACTTTTTTTTCCTATCCCCCATTTTTTGATAACCAGAGTTTCAGATTCATAAAAAGGATAAGTAAAAACATACATAATTTTTACTTTCTCACCCCCTTTTTCAATATAATCCAAAGAATTATGGGGATCCTTCCTTATGAGGTTTTGAAAGAAATGGGAGGAGGTTGAACATGAATTTTAAACCTCAATTACTCAAACCTTTCTTTCGGCATTTATTTTTTAAAGATATCATCAATATAATACTTTGTTAAAATGTATTCTAGCTAAAAATTTCTAGCAGCAACATTTTCTTTTATAAAGTGAAACTTTATATCAATTTGTTTTTATACTGAATGTTGGACATGATTCTTAGAAATATAAATTGCACTTTGATTATCAAAAATTATCTTCAATGGTT
Source organism: Viscum album (assembly GCA_963277665.1). NCBI lineage: Eukaryota > Viridiplantae > Streptophyta > Magnoliopsida > Santalales > Viscaceae > Viscum > Viscum album. The sequence continues at coordinate 436,090,036 of OY728155.1, read as the reverse complement.
TAGAAACTATTACTTTAAAATATTTAAATTGAACTTTCATCCACAACATTTGAGTACAAGCTTGAGTAGCTACAACATATTTGGATTCATCTGTGCTCAAATTTACTAAACTTTGTTTCTTTCAATTCCAATTCACAAAACATTCACCCAAGAAAAATATTACTCCTCATTTTGATTTTATATCATTTCAATCTCTAACTGAATCAACATCAATATAACCAAGAAACATTATCTCATAATTTCTTTTGTATAATAACCCATGTGAATTTATTCCTTTGAAATATATCATATTTATTTTTTCTACCAACATATGTGATTATTTCAGATTACTTTTATATCTGACGCAAAAAGTCACAACATAAACAATATCAGGCCTTGAGGATGTATAATAAATAATAATTCCTATCATTTTTAGAAATTATTTCTAATTTACACTTATTTCATATTCATATGTACTCAACCTTGTTCTCATAGAAATTGGAGTAGAAACTTATTTGGATTATGTCATTAAAAACTACTTCAAAAATTCTCTAGCATATGTTTCTTGAGATAATAAAATTTACTTTTTCTAACATGTAAAACAATGAATAAAGTTAATTCTCCCAATATTGATATTTAAAAATTCTTCTTCATTTCCTCAAAAAAATATTTGTAAACTATTTATTCCTCACTAAAAAATATATCATCCACAAAAATAATTAAAATTAGAGTTCTAAAGTCAACATTATTCACATATAAGTTACTATCAAATTTTCCTTTAAAATATTTCAACATTCTCAAACAAGTGTCAAGATTAGAATACCATGCACATGGAGCTTGTTTTGGCCCATACAAAGGTTTCTTCAATTTAAAAACTTTTTTCATCCTCATCAAGTAGAATCCCACAAGGTTTTTCAATGTAAACATCTTCCTCAATATCATCATTTAATAAATCTAACTTAACATCCATAGGATAAACATTATAATTCTGATGTTCATCCACTGAAAGAAACATTCTAATAGTCTATAATCTTATAACTAGTGAAAAAATTTCTTCAAAATCCACATATTCCACCTATGCATATCCTTTAAAAACAAGCATGTATTTGTTTCTTGAAACTTATCCATGTTAATTTAACTTTTTTGTATACACCCACTTGGTTTTGAAAACATTTTTATTTGATGGATGTGAAATAGAATCCCATGATTCATTCTTTTAAATATGTTTCAACACTTCATTCATAGAATCCACCCATTATTTTTATCGAATATCCTATGAAACTGATTATGGTTTTAACTTTTGATATATGTAAAGTCTGATTTTCTAATCTCAACTTCCTTCTGGTCTGAACTGGAGCCTTCTGATTCCTAATAATGTTTTCAGATTCAATATGTTTTTGTAAGGTAGGAAATTTCAAAGTTTCTTTCCTCACTGGAATTTTCTCATCACATGATTTTTCTAAATCTTAAAAAAGATGTTTTTAATTACTTTTACTATTATTGTAAATCTCCAATTTATCCTCTTCAACATTCTCAACAAATTGTTTTAAGGAACTTGTATTTTCAATTAAATTCACATCATATGAGTCCACCATCTTTTTTAAACATTTGTTTTAACATTTGTAACTTCTTCCATTTGGTGAATAACCCATTAATTTTCATTCCTCGACTTTCTCATCAAACCTTCCAAAAAATATATTTTTTATTTTGAGCTGACATGGACTTCCAAAAATAATGAATTATTTTAATGAAGGTTTTTTGTTATACCACATTTTATAAAGAGACATATTAGTTTTCGGTCTCAACAAGAATCTATTTTAAAAATGTATAGAAATAATAACAGATTATATCCAATAGAATTTTATAAGTTTTTATTCTACTAATATACTTCTTCTCGTTTCTACCAAACCTCTATTCTTTCTTTCTACTACTCTATTTTTTTGTGGAGTATAAGGATCACTATACCGATTCATGATACCATGCTTTCTCAGATAGGTTTCAAAAATATTTCTTGTGAAATCAATACCATTATTAGTTCTCAACCTTATTATAGAAACCCCCATTTATTTCTCAATATATTTTTTTGAAGAATTTGACCATTTAAATATCCTCTAACTTGTGCTTCATAAACATGATGTTTGTTATTCGAGTGAAATCATCAATAAAAGAGATAAATTTTAAATTTATTTTTTTTGATTGATATGTCATCATCCCACATAAATCAGAATGAATAAGTTTAAGAGGTATTTTATCTTTAGTCTCAATTATCTTATGACTTTTGTTAGTAATCATTCCTTTCAGGAAAGTAATACAAACATCTTCATCTCTTATTTTCAATTCTGGGAAATTCCAAATGGCATAAACATTAGAATTTTTGTCCATAAATTTCTATCTATGGTTACCAAGTCTTTGGTTCAGGAATTTTTTTCATCTTCCCCATTCATGTAAAAGAAGTTATTGAATTCTTCTACTTGGAAGAGATCCCCACTGGTTTTTCTTTTTTTTTAATAATATTTCCATCTTTCACACTTTTGATGATCAAAAATATTTTCTAAAAAACAATTATTTTTTATCATCAAAAATTTGACTTACACTAAGTAAGTTATGTTTTATCCCATAAACATATAAAAATGCCTTAGATTTTAACTTTTATACTTCAATCTCAGCTGTTCTAATTCCTCTAGTTTTTAAGGAACTATCATTCCCAAAGTTAACATCTCTTCCATCATGAATTTCAATAGGTTTCAATATTTTTATATCACTTGTCATATGCTAACAACATCCACTATAATGTATCCTTGGTTTTTTCCTTTTACTTTATTTAAAATCTATTTCAATAACAAAATATTTTTCCTCAACTTTCTTCTTTTCATCTTTATTTTCATTTATATCATAAGAAACTTGTTCTGGAAAGAGTTTCATACATATTTCGACAGAATTACCAGCCTAATCACATCTTCCACAGACTTCTTCCAAACATTTAAATTGATTTTTTATTGGAAATTTTCTAACATCTTGACAAATCACCTTTTCAACTTTCTGTAATTTAGGAAATTTCTCATTCTACTTTCACTATTTCTTTCACTTTTCTAAAACCTTCTTCCGAGTAGTGATATGTAATGACAAAAATTATATGCTCTGTGCCCATATATTCCACAACACCATCAATATACATAAAATTTTGATATTCCGTTTAAGAAAGATCTTTCTCTATAGAAACTTTTTTGAGGTTGGTAACTTCTTTTATTTCTAGCATACTCAGGATGTAAACCATCATTTGTTTTGAGTTATTTGTCTAATTTTGTGTATTTTTTCAGTTTATCATAGCCTTTATCCACACCAGATTTCCCAATACGTTTTAAATAACCTGAAATGTTAAAATAATTTGCTGATAAATTATATTTGGTAAGAGAAGATTTAACCTAATTCTCAAATTGATCCTCCTCATCAACTTTATAAGTCTCATATTTTACTTTTGAAATTTTGTTGAAGTTTTCCTTCGTCTTCCTCAAGGTAATTTAAAACTCAATAAGTTTTTATTGAAACATGTTAATTTATTCTTCCTTAGCTTCTATATTCTTACTAATATCTTCAATCAACGTTCTCTATTTATAAAATCTAATTTTATATCTTAAAATATCATCGATGTATTTTTCCTCATACTTGATAACATCTTTTCATCCATGTATAATTTCATCACAATTTTCTTCAAAAATATAATTTATTTATTGATTGTTTTTTCTAAATACATGTAAAATGTTCTATTCTGATTTGATAATATCTATAAGATTCTTCACCACCATCATCACTCTCTGAGGAATATTTTGTTTTCTCAATTTTTTAATAAAGGTTCTAAATTATTTTGAACTTTCATCTTCATAAGAATTGTTTTCAGTTGAGTCTAATTCAACTTTCTTACTCAACGTACTTATTTTTTTCGGTAAAATTATTCTTGTATTTTATGGAATACTTGTCATCTTTATCATTTTCATTCTTCTTATTCCATGGAGGTTTTTCACCAGAATCATCTCAATATTATCCAAATTTCTTCTTGAGAAAATTCATAACAAATTGTCTGATTTTGCCAAACTGGAAACATTTGATAGTGATTTTACCTGCATACCTTCCTCATCCTCTTTGATAGTTCTTGGATATAAGAGACATGATTTTTTCACTCAATTCATTATCCACTTTATCTTCAAACTCACAAGGATTATCTTCTTCTTCATCTTGGATTTTCATATTTTTCACGGATTCAAAAGCCATTTCATATTTTATATTTTTTAAAACATTTTAGCTTTACTCATTTCATAAGAAATAATAATGTTATGAAATTAATCTAGAGATAAATCATCCTTATCTTCTAAAGATGAAATTTTAGAATCAAACATGTTCAGAAATATTCCCATAATTTTATTCACAATTATAGAATCTTTTAACACATCCCTAAATCCTATAATTTTGTAAACAATTTCATTTACTCTGGTAAAGTATTCATCAATTGTTTCTGCATCTATCATTATGATGTTTTCATACTTACTATTCCATATTCGTAGCTTTTCTTCCTTAACATTAGTATTCCCTTTAAATACATTTTCTAGCTTATCCCACATAATTTTTGAAGTATTGAGACCCGTCACTTTTGATAAAAATTCTCTGATAAGGACATAAGGACTGAATTTATATCCTTTACATCAACTTCAATATTTCTCTTATCAAAAATCTTCATTGGATCTTTTTTCTTAATAGGTGGAAAAACAGTAGTTTCTGCCTCAACAACTTCTAGGCCAAGAGATTCGAGATAAGGAATCATCTTATTTTTTCATCCATAATATTTTTTCCCATCAAATATAGGAATTATTATATTATTGATCGAATTGTTATTATCTATTATAAGGATTCAACAGGGTAACCTACCCTTTAATACCATTTGAAGTTCCAGTGAATTGAATAATAACTAAAAGGGGGTGAATCAGTTGTTAACTTTTTGTAAGTTTCAATACTTTTCAATAATTAACCCTTGAAACATGTTAATATTAATTTCCATATCATAATTTTATAAATACTCATTCATGAAAATATAGTAAATCAATTAAATAACACAAGATTTAAAAGTTTCATCCTCATTGTGAAAACTTGCATCCTTTGCATAGCCACTCCTATGGGTCTATGAAAATTCACCATTAATAAGATGTGAATACAAATTATGCCAAATCCCATTAGAGACCTTCTATATCCAAATTGGAAATATTATACTAACTCCTGTCAGATTAAAATTTTTTATTATAAAACAATTGATCCAAAATAATAATAAATACTTTTTTTAAACTTCTCAACAATTTCTTAGACTGAATCCTCAATACAATTTGGCTAGATCTGATTTCCTCAATCTGATGAGTCTGGAACTGATTCTCTCAATATGATGAGTTTGGATCTAATTATCTCAACACGATGGACTCAATACTATGAACCCATTCTCAATATGAAAAAATCAAATTATGATAAAATTCTCAATATGATGTATCTCAGTCCAATTGACCCTTTACGATCTTCTCAATATGATCTTTCTCAATATGGTAAACAAACATTCAACTATCTTTTCCTCCTCATGAGATCTTAGGTCAGAAATGAATTTCAATTTATCTCTAGAACTCTCTACCTTTTTTATTTCATAAAATTTTGACTATGAACAAATGATCTGAGCAAGTATCTATAGGTGACTCAGAAAAAAACTGGGAAACTTGAAAACATTCCCCACTTCCTCAAATTTCATAAAAATCTGAAAATCTCTCTCATTTAAACATTATGTTTTACATCATAAATCCTCCTTATATTTCTATAAGATTTATACAAAATTGAATTTTAAGTTTGACATCTTCAACTCTTCATAAAAAATCTATAATTTTATTTTTATTCTTCTTTTTAATCAGGTAATTATGAATCAGTTTTCTTATCACCTAATTAAGAATATTTTTCCTTGTCAGCTCATTACAACTTGTGTTTCCCCCTCAACTCATTATGATTTATATTTCCTTCTCAGCTTATTACCATTTCTGTTTCTTTCTCATCTAATTATGAATTCTATTTCCTTGTTATCTCATTATGATTTATATTTATTTCTCAGCTTATTAAGACCTTTGTTTCTTTCTCAACTCATTATGAATTGATTCTTCACTCTTTAACCTTAAAATTCTTCAAAATTCATCATCTTTAAAAAAATTGACATCTAGATCTGATATTCTAAAACATTATTCCTTATATGTATTTCTTCATAATGATGCAATCCCCATAATGAAAAATTCACATTATGATGGAATTTACAATTATGATGAAATTCCCATTACGGTGGAATTTCCATACTACTACTCTAAAATTCTTCAAACCGCTCCACCATTTCATCATGAAAATTTTTCATGAATTTTTCCATGATTTTTGAGAAATTTATGATTAACAAAGCACCATCTTACTTTGTTTAGAAAGTTTTAAAAAAATTATAATTATTGATTTCATTTTCTTCAAAAAACCCCTTCAGCATCATTACGAATTCATCACTCAATAACTTATTTCTTTATCTGATTAAGGAAAAGGAAAACTTCCAGACACCAAAAAATTTCTCCTCCAATTCGTTTGGATCCAATGTAGATGGTCCTAATTCCGATTTTCTGAGTCTGAAGAAACAAAAAAAAACATTTCTCCCCTTTATCTTTGGATTCAAAATTTCCACTACTTTCAACTTTCTTACAAATCTCATTATGATGGATTCGGTTTGATTCTTGAATAACAGAAATATTCTTATATAAAAATGTTAGTTGTCAACAAATAAAAAAACATTGTTAAACTAATTTATCACAAAGGTTATTCAATAACTAAATAAATTGTCATTAATAATAAATGATTAGATATTTGAATATATTTGTAATAAATTGAAAATTAAAAATTATATATATATATATTAAGTTATACATATATATACACATATATAAATATATTAATTTTTATATGCGTGTGTGTGTGTGTTAATTTTTAATAATTTATATATATATTAAATTATATATATGCATATATGAATACATTAATTTATATATATATATATATATATTAATATACATATATATTTTTGTGTAAATTAATATTTTAATATATAAATAAATATATAAACTTATAATTATTTATGTATACACAATATTATACTAACATATAATATAAGTGATATATATAATAATAATTTATAGATATAATTGTATGATTATTGTATTTTATAGTAATAAAAATAAATGTTAGTTATAAAAAATAAGTATACCTATACATACTTATAAACACACAACCAGAAATTTTAAAACATAATTATAATTCATTAATAATAACTGAATAAATGGTCATTAATATATATATTAATATACATATATATTTTTGTGTAAATTAATATTTTAATTTATAAATAAATATATAAACTTATAATTATTTATGTATACACAATATTATATTAACATATAATATAAGTACTATATATAATAATAATTTATAGATATAACTGTATGATTATTGTATTTTATAGTAATAAAAATAAATGTTAGTTATAAAAAATAAGTATACCTATACATACTTGTAAACGCACAAATAGAAATTTTAAAACATAATTATAATTCATTAATAATAACTGAATAAATGGTCATTAATATATATATTAATATATAAATATATGTAGAAGTATATCAATTTATCCAATTATATTTATATTAATATATATGTGTGTGTGTGTGTTGATTTATATTTATATAAATTTATATATATAAAAACATATTGATAATGTTACACATATAATAGTATTACATAACATTAAAAATAAATGTTATATATATATAAGAATATTTGTATTAATATATATATATATTTATTTATTTATTTATATTTATATATAGATATATTTATATTTATATATATATTAGTTTATATATAAAAACATTAATCAATCAAAATTAAATAAATTATCATTAATATATAAATTAATACATATATATATACATATATATATATTAATATATATGAAAATTTACAATAATATTTATATTAATTTATGCATACATACATATGTATATACATATAAATTAAAATAAATATATTTATAAATTCATATATTAATTTATATATTAGTATATATATGATTATATGTATATTAACATATTAATTAATATAAATATATATCTATATATATATAGATATTGATATATTAATTAATATATATATATATATAAATATATTAATTTATATTTAAATAAATAATTTTATATTTATAAATGAATATGAATGTTGGGACGAGTGTCCCAAGCATTAGAAAATATATCCCACATCATGGGTTCGAGCCTTAGTGATATATAATTTAATTATAATGGAGGGTGGGTGTTGGGTGGTGTCGGGTAATATTTCAAAGGGAAGTGTTGGGTGTTAAGGTAGGGGAACTATTAGGGGTAGGGGAAAGGATGTCAGGGGGTTGGGGTAGGGGTTTCCGAGAGGATGGGGAGTGGGGGTGGGTTGGATGTGAAGAAAAAATTGAAAATCAGGCAATTTTTTTAGAAACATCATGTATACGTTTCTAAAACATGAGTAGCTTTTAGTATTTTACCTAAATTTATAAATGTGGGTAAAATGAATTTGATTTTTAGACCCCATGTTTACGGATGTTTTCATAAAACATCAATAAATGATTTAGTTTCATTTATAAAATAGAAAAAATATAAAACAATGCAGCTAAATGTATTTTTTTAATAGTGAACCAATAGGAGGATATTGACTCAAGATGATTTAGAAATCCATATAGAGGATATCAACTGAAATAATTTTGAGAAATAAAGAGGTGGGTATCAACTCAAATGATTTTAGGAAATCATGAAGAGTATCTTGATTTATATAATTTGAGGAAACTAGGAGGATGATCCTGACTCAAGGAAGTTTTTTTAGGAATTATGCATGAGCTTCCAAATAATAAATATTTTGTGAAATTGGTTACCCTTCATTAAATATTATACATAATTTTTCTTCCATGAAGGTAAAAACATGTGATATAATATTCTATAATCTCATGAAATATTTGGTTTATGTGAAAGGAAGGTATTCATAGATGGGGTCTTGGACACTCATTGTAAGAATATTTTGTAAAATGGGTTATCGTATGATGAATCTTATGAAAATGTTCACCATGGGGGTAATTCATAATTTAATATTCATATATTTCTCATATGATTTGGTTTATGCGAACAAATGGGTTTCACAAGGGGGTATAGTGGTTTAAGTTAGGACACCACCCAAATTTTTATTCATGTTTATAAAATCAGAAAAATCAAAAAATAATGGAGTTAAATGTTTTTTTTATTATGAACCAAGATGAGTATCTTTACTTAATCTACTTAAGGAAATCTTGTGGATTATATCAAATCAAATAATTTTGATAAATTAAGAGGTGGGTCTCAGCTCAAGTAATTTTAGGAAATCATGAGGAGTATCTTGATTCATGGAATTTGAGGAAACCAAGAGGAGGATCCCAAATCAAGGAAGGTTTGTCTAGGGATTAGGCATGAGCTTACAAATGATAAATATTTTGTAAAAGTGGTTACCGTTCATACAATATTACACATATTTTTTCTTCTATGAAGGGGAAAACATTTGAGACAAGATTCTAGAATCCCATGAAATATTTGGTTCATGTGAAAGTAAGATATTCCTAGAATGGGTCTTAGACAATCATGGTAAGAATATTTTGTTAAATGAATTATCCTATGATGAATCTTATGAAAATATTGACCATGAGGTTAATTCATATTTTAATACGGCCATATTTTTCATATGATTTTGGTTATGTGAATGGATGGGTTTTACAAGGGGGCATAATGGTTTAATGTTGGACACCACTTATGTTCTATATATTGGTAGCCCTCTATAAAAGATTCACATGATACCCTTTAAAAAAATTATGTTGATAGGGTTTTGAAGGAATTATTTTTACTAGAAATAGATATGAAACTCTTACACAAGGGGTCCCCTCCATTTTCGAACATATATTTAAAGAATTACTGAGGGATTTTTTCCTTGAAGACTATCTTATGATGGTTTAGACCACAAACTATGTGATCTCTTGAATTTTGAGTCTTAAAAAAAATAAACTTTATCAAAATGTGTGTCGAGGATCCTATTTATACGAATGAACTATCGGTCCATGAACTATGGAGCCTCATCCATATAAAAGAATCACAATTAAATGAAATTACTACCTGGAAACCACCAATGATACAGGATCTACAAAAATGGTTAGTGATCATAGGAATTTTATGCCTTTGGTTCAAAAAAAATGAAAATCCATTGAAAAATTATGTGGTCATGATAAAGACCATTATTTGACAAAAAATGATAATTGGCTATGTAATTATTTTATAGTCATAAAGAATCTCCAACCTTTTATTGGAAAGGACATCAGACTATGTAATTATTTCACAACCATAAAGGATCTCATCTCTTTGACCAAAAATGACACAGGGCAATGAAATTCTATCAAGGTCACATTATTTTTTTACGTACATTAATATTAATTTATGTTAAAAATAATCCCAATATAAAATGGTCAAACATTTTGATCTAGGTGTCCATTTTGGATTAAATAGATATCAAATAAAATTTTATGAAGTGAATTAAAACCTATATAAATGGTTTCTCTATATATAGTGTTTTATGAAGCTAAAAGAGGGTCTTTGAAGACCTATAATACGAATTCAGATTGGAGAAAATTTTTATCAAATAATGGATAAAATCAATGTCCTACTTATGATAAGATGTTATCACCACTATGCCACTAGATCAAGAAATATTTTTTAGGGATATGCATCCCTTGATGTGTGATCAGTCATATGATACATGAATATCATATTTGTATTTTCCTCATTTACTTTGATACTCTTTTATCTTCAAATAAACTCTTAATATTCTAGTGGTTATCACATCATTTCCATTATGTAAAAGTTTATTCAATATTTTAGGGTACTAAAAATTACAAATGTATTTTTTTTAAGAATGTTTCACCGTCGTTTATTCCTAATAGATAGGATAATTGTTATACTATTAAAATTGATGAGATAACCTAGAAAAATGATATGTTTTTTTATTCATTACATTTATATTATTATTTATATAATATAGGGATAGGATAAAGTAATTATATACTTCTATTAAATCTATATAAGAATAGAAATGTTCTACAAATTATTTATTTAATGGTGTGAATATATATATTTTGTGATACATGTATGAAAGAAGATAAAAAAATGAATATTTAAAGTTTATTAATGAATTGAACACTAGTAGACACTAAAAACTAATGTATATGGATTTATTTGGACTTACTCAAGTTTTTTGTCTTGGAATTAAACTATAAAATTATGTTATTTTGGACGATTACACCAAATTCATGCTGTTGGTAGAATTTCCATTCGATTCAATATTGAATCATATCCCTCACTTGTAGAATTATTGTGCTGATATGTTGGCCACTACAGCCACGGCCCTGGCCAACACTGATCGGGATGAGACAGTCATCTGCATCGCATACCATAGTGTGGTATCCCCAGTCATTGTTAATGAAATGGAAAAAATAAATGATTTCAATAAAACCATGGAACATGAAAATATAATATCCTCATCAAGTGATATCATTACATGATAAATTTTCCCCATAATAGACTATCACTAATGTAGGATCCTTCTATAGAATTGATCCAAAAATGAATAGATCAGACATTATTTAGAAAAATTCATCTTCTATAACATCCCAAATAAATAGAAATTCCTCTACAAACAATATTTTTATAGAATCCTCCTCAGATTCATTAAATAATGTGAAACCCTATACATTATATAGGAAATCCATGAATAATCCTATGAAACTCATCAATTAGGGACCAAACACTACCATCAAATTAGGGTACTTTTCTACTTTTTCCCAATGATGACATAAGATCGCTTGGAATTCCCAAAGAAGTGGCATGAATGTCAAATACATTCTAATTTCATCCATAAACCCCCATAGTTTTTTGCATGTTTCTAGATATTCAAGGCCATTTTCTATACGGGGAATTCATTTCATGGGTTCATATCCCCCATCTATAGCTAGAAAGTTAAAATTTTTATTTACTGCCACCAAATTCATCTCCAAATGGGTTGATGATATACTCCTCAAGGAAGTAAAAATAAATAATATAATCTACATTATGAAGTCTAACATCATCATTAAATTTTGTTTCCCTCACACAATAATGATAGAAAAGGAAACTAATTTCTATTACTTCTAGTTAAAGAGGTTGTATCAATAATTTAACATCTATTTTAACCACTCATCCCACTACCATTAAATAGAAAATAAATAGATAGAGGAATTTAAGAAAACATATTAAAATATCTTATATAAAATGGGGGATGAAAAAATAAATATGGGAAAAAACTCATGTACACCTTGTGAGATTATTACACCACAACATATACTGCCACTTAAGTGAACATATATTCTCTTTTCTATAGAATAGATGTGGTGTTACCCATAGAGGATCAATTAACTTCACTATAAATTTCTATTTGTATTCATATCTCAAAATAAAAACAATCACATAAGTTACTTGATGAGATGGAGAAGATTAGTGGGAAAAGTTTGTGGACATGAAAAAACCTATAAATCAACTAAAATCATAATGTACATGTATTTAATAATAAATATCTCCTTAACTCATTCATTTGGGGAGAGTTGGATTTAAATCTCAAAATTATGATGATACCTAGGAGGAATCCACCAAAACATGAACCAAAGTGGTAAGGTCTTTATTTCATACACATGGTCTATTATAGTTTTGTCTATTATCTGATATAAGTGGATGGGGTCATATCACACATCCCACTAATGTATGGTTTCTAAAAAGGTATTTTTCATAACCTTCGTGTTAGTTTACAAGTCTTAGCTATATGAATTTAAAATATATAACATATTATCATTCTCATGAAATGTAAAACTGCATGGTCGGGATTATAATTGCATGAACTAAAAAGAAATAATGTTACAGTCCTATCCATAATACTTTAAACTATAACACATAATGTCTTAGTCATTAGATGTAAAACTTTAAGACATGGTTCATGCTATAAGACTATAAACTACAATGAATTTCCAACATATTCCTTAATATAAGTCATTAAAAAATATTACTAATGTCTTTGATATAAGACTTTAGACTATAAAACATCACATCATTATTGCATGATGTTGAACTATATAACAACATCCTAGTCACATGATGTAAAACTACAAGACATATTCCACATTGCATAACATTAAACTTCATGACCATCATCCACATTTTAGAAGATACTCTACCCTTGGAAATTTCATCATTCCACGTTACTCTTAAGAATTACATGTGGCTTGATTCCCACTCTCATGGGATATGTAGTGAAGCCCAATCTCTTTACATTATGCCCAACTACAATTTCCCCATTATCATAACAATTAAAATATTAGGGTCACTCCTTATGATATTGAGTTGTTTGGGTGTATGATTTTGAAGTATGAAAATTCCCTCCTCTTGTTTATCATCCATATCTATATAAGATCTTTCAGTGTATGTTTTCTTATTCATGATCCTATGCATTGGAAAATGAACCATTTACCCATTTATAAACTGAATATATGAAGATATTCTTCAAGAACTACACATGGATTGATTCATGTTAGTATAAGATACATAGTTATATCTTGGATAACTTGTTTTAGACCTAACCATGTGTTTTCTCCTATTATAAACCCTTTATTTTTTAACAAGGTTCGGATGAACAGACCTCATATAATCCCAAATACTGAAAAGTGCATCTGCACACCAATCACTCCATTTGAGAACTCTCCATTCTTATCCATAGAAATTTGAAATACACAATATTTTTTTATTTTCACATGATGATAAACTACATGAAATCATCTTAAAATCACGAAATTAAACTACACAACACTCGGTCCATCCTGTAAGACCTTAAACTGCTCAAAGAATCCTAACTCATTTGTTTGGAATCCTTTATATGAGATCCAAATACATGTAATAATTATTGGTTTATAGATTACAACTCTCATTATCCTACCCCAATATGAAAATTACTTCATTTGATAATAACTATTTGTGGATTGATTCCAACTCTCACAAGATGTGGTGTGATACTCGAATCATATATCCTGCACCAATCTGTGATCTTTCATCACCGAAAACCAATTCATCCATGTATGATATCTAGATCCATGTAGGTATTCCTATTTACAAATATAAAATGTAAGAGTAAAATACCCATTGTAATTTCTATTTATCTATGTCATTCACTCTCATGCACCATGGGAAATCTCCCAGTCATCTCTTATTTCTCATACCGAACTTGATTCACGTGATTTTAGATGCCTCGGTGAATCAATATAATTATCATTATTAAGGTGCAACATATTCAAAAGGAAGGGAGTTACATCCCGGTCACATGACATTAAAATATGAAACATAAAATAGATCATACATTACTTCTCAAACCATTTGGTATATTCTATCAGTAAGGTCATTTTCTTACACAACATTCAGATCTATGTAATAAAATCCGGTGCATTACTCTAAATTTAGAAAAAATTCCCTCTAAATTCCAAGAAATATGTGTGGATCAATTCTATTTAGTAAAAGATATGTTGTGATATCTCGGTCCCTTAACATAGGTCGAGGTATAATCACTATCAAAAAGGATTCCCTCAACTTATATATATAATATGAATTTTTTTAGGTCCACCATTGTAGACTCATCTATAAACTTTCACTAAGAAAGAAAAAAATTCATCACACTTGTGCAGGAGTACTATTCATTTGTATCGTGTCCTTCCTAGAAACATCTTACACTAAAAAAATATCAAGAACTACATGTGGATTGATTCCCATATTTACTGGATTCATAGTTATGCCTAGATCTTATGTCATCGTCCTGTCCATGAATTCCACTCATGTAGGTGGTTCATGGATATTAAAATCATTTCTCATTCATATCGGATAAGAATACATTCTTCTGGAACTGGGGAATCCACCTATTGTTGTACCTAACCATGTATTTGATCCAGGTCAACATAGTGGTTATCTTAAAGAACTATATATTTCTTGATTCTCATATTTACAAGATATTTATTGATTCCAGATCTTATATCATGGTCCCAATCATATGTTCTAAATTCACATACCTTTGGATTTCATGTTTGTTTCCTTGTCGTAGGATTTTAAACTATATAAAATCTGATTCCCTATCACATAATATTAAACTGTACAACACATGGTACATCATGTATGACCATAACCTACTAAGGTAACCCATACTAGATTACTCAATTATCCTACATGTGATCCAAATCCATGTTGTAGCATATGGAATATGGGATCCCACCCTGAAGTAAAAAAAAATCATTATTATTAAAAACCTTAGTGTTTGGTCTTCATATAAGAAACATCCATTCTCACTTCTTTCCAAAGAACTATAATAGTCTCGATATGGTAAGCTCAAGACAGGAATAACTCCACCACCTTATTTTGAAATCCCCCTTTCATAAACCATACATCGCTCTTTGAGTGTTCTGAATCACCCCAAATCTTCCATGGCTATAGGTAACGAGTGTACTAAAATCCAAGGGACACCTCAATTTTTATATGTATAACTTCCCATATATGTATATGTATATATACCCCCTATTTGGATTTCCAGCAAAAGGCATGTTTTCATCCTAAAAAGAAGGTCCTCTGATCTCTATATACCCTCACAATATCATAGTGGAACCCATCATTTGAACATTATCAATGTTCATCCTTTGCATACCTATCATATGTCATAACTTATGATACAAAAACATTGAGTTATGATTTACATTTTCTCCT
Organism: Viscum album; assembly: GCA_963277665.1. NCBI lineage: Eukaryota > Viridiplantae > Streptophyta > Magnoliopsida > Santalales > Viscaceae > Viscum > Viscum album. The sequence continues at coordinate 436,074,101 of OY728155.1, read as the reverse complement.
CTTCTTTTTTAAATGATATTAGAGGGTTTTTTTACCTTTGATCCCCATTTGGATTATTGGTTTCAGTATCCCCTTCACATAATGGTATATATATCATGACCTTTAACAATATATACAACCCATAAAGATATTGATACTATAAATAATACTTTTTTCATGAAAATTGTTACCTTTCCCTTGTTTCATGGATCACCTCACTTTTGGTCAAAGCTTTAAGAAATTAAACTAAGCACTTCTGAATGAAACTTTATGACAACAAACTCCAGATACAATGTTCCAAATCTAAATACCCTAAAACTACTAATTATATATATATTTATTTATTTATTTAACTTTTCAATATGAAAAATCATAAAGGGGAATCTTGTAAATTGACGTCTTTTCTCATTTAGCTCTCCACTTTCAGGGCTAATGAAAAATTTAGAGTGAAAATAGAGAAAATGAAAAATGATTGTGGGGAACACCATATAACGATAGAAAAAGATGAATTATACTCATTAGACATACTGATCCAAGTAAAAGATAGATAAATAAAATATCATGTCTTTTTACACTGATAATATGTCTAGTAAACGGTTATGTAATCTTTAGGGTAACATTATCCTCCTTGAATTTCCTCTTTTAAATCAACCTACTTCATTTTCCAAGTGTTTTAATACCCCCTAAACACTCAATGGATATTGGTAACAAGTGAATTTGGCCTTAAGAAACACCACTATTTGGATCTGTACACATTATATGATATAGCTTCTACATACACCCCCCAAATATGGCCTACTAGTTAGAGTGATGTTTTCATCCTAGGAAAAATGCCCTCTAATACTTGTATTACCTAGATCCATTTTAGTGGAACCCTTTATTTTAATATGATCAGTGGTCATCCGTGACATACATGCCTCATCTCATCATCCCTAAATAAAACCTCCTTGGGTCATGATTTACACATTAGATAATCTAAATGTTAAAGTGGATTTGATATCCTTGATGTTATTACTTCGCGCATCATGCCCATTTTCAAAGAAAGAATACAAAATATAATTATTGAACTTTTGATTTTCCTCATAACGGGACCCTAAAACACATGAAACATTGTTCCATGCATAAATACCTTAATCTATAGTCACTCTATCTGAGACAGTATGTGTCGAAAATACGTTTTTCATTTACATCAATCTTTTGTTGGCTCATATTGGCTATATTATCTCATACCTGTTGGTCAAAGTTGCATGTCCTTTAAAATCTATGCATCCATGTCAAATATGTTTGACCATATAACAATAAACACATTGGTTTAAACACTATAAACTTAAACTATATCCAACTATCTATATCTATGATGGAATTGGGCATTTATTCAAGTAAAGTTTTCTAGTCCGTGTTTCTACACATATCACACCACCTTGTGGTCAAAGTTTCCTAACCTTAAACACTAGCTTCAATGGTCTAACTTGCATGACCCAAAAAAAACCAAATAAAAGATACATAGAACTTTCTAGTTTGAAAACCCACAAAAAGAAATCCTAGGCTAAAGTACAGTCGCCCCTTTCTAGACATACATCCCATGTGATCTAGGAAAAATTGATCATTTTAAATGAAAAATTAATAAAAATTGTTAGGTTAAAAAAACTATTAAGGGAAATTTAAGAAAAATATGATTCAAATCCCACTAATTATCTATAATATCAGTCATCAGAAAAATTAAAGAAATAAATAAGACACAAATCTCTTAGTGTATACCATAGGATCCTTGAAAAATTCAAGTTATGCTCATCAGGTCCCTTTTCCTAGGTAAAATTCAGACCATTCCTCCATTCCTAGAAAATTGTTTCATATATTAATATAAATTTTATTATAGAATAGTTCCAGGGTACTAGAACCCTCTTGAATATTATAATCCCTATTCCAATTTTCACCATTGTGATCCTCATCACATTGAACCAACCCCTCATTAATCTAAATAGACCAACTCTAGTGCTATAGTGATGGTAGTTAAGCTTATACCTTTTTATGATCTGTAATTGGGAGAAAATATTTCATATGAATAGACCAAATTTAGTGTATAGTGATGGAATATGTTCCTATACTTATTTATGATCCACACTCAGGAGGTAACATATACGACTCAAGTATTTGGGAATCAGGAATGAACTAATTCATCTCAAATCAATTTTTAGGTGGATTCAGGTTATCATGAAATTACTCTTTAAGACTTTATAGGTGAGCATAATGTGATAATTAGAATAAAGAAAAATCATATTTTATTGAGAACAAGATCTGTTTTCATTCATCAAACATAAAAATTGAGAGAATCATCCACAATCTGGAGTCTCTCTCATTATGTACATGAGAAGGGGGAAATGAGGATATTATTACAAGTAATATTCAATGTATTCAAAAAATTTAGTTGTTTCATACTCATATTCATTCACATATTGAACTAGTCTCACAATCATGGTGACTTATACTTCTATGATATACCACAAGGTGTTCCCCCATATATCAACATCCATACTAGTCTTCTCATTCTCTTCAACGAGCCTTTATTGCTCCACTGGAATCCTTTTCAAAATATCCAGTTCTCGTCCATGATGATAACATTATTTTTATAGTCGATAAAAAATCCTGTAAAATGCATACTTCTTGGGCCCTTATTTACATGGCATGATGTTTCCTCTTTGAGGCCACCACCTCATGTTGAGAGGCTTCATTGACCACCAAACTTCTTTTCATGAAAAAGTATTTCATGGATTCTATAGTGTAAATCCACAATTGAAGTGAATTTTTTTCCCTAAAGTAGTAATTCTTTCCTTCATCCCAAAATTAACTATGTGGTATCATACCCATAAAATCTTATAGTGATAGAACTATTCTGGATAAGATGCAGTTCACTACCGACTTTTCTTAAATGTGTCCCATCGGTCATCACTAGGATCCTATTCTATACTCATTGTCACATTTACTGCCCAAAAATGGTCTCTTAGAAGTCAAAGTCAATGATAGTGGTAGGTATTGATATGTAATTCAGAACCATTTCACTCAATGAGGGCCCAATATCAACACCTCTTCAGTGATTTTTCCATGTACCAACCAATTTCTCTTTAATCTCCAACAATTGAGATGGAAAAGCAGTTCCACATTGAACTTCAAAAGTCTATACCATCATTGTTGAAATATATATGAATAGTAAGTTTGTGGAATGTGGGAAAATAATGAGAGTGTCAAAGATATGGATACATACTTTCAACTACTCAGGCATTGACTTTTATAACTTTCGTTGTCCCCATCAGATGGCATTGTGGTTTGTTCCTCTTGTTGAAATTTTAGGAGAAACTCCTGAGTGGTCGCATCCATTTTAGTGGGAATTGTATCCCCCGTGGGATAGTAGTAATAGAATTAACCTCCAAACCAAGCCTTTATAAGTTTATATCATTTAGTTATATACATAAAATTTAATATAATGCATCATAGTTGTATAATGAATCTGTAAATCTCATTGTCAGAAACCTTCATTCATGGATTCATGCATTGCACTATAATCAGTGGTCGAGTATTCTATCACATCTAAAACCTATATGAGGTCATCCAAGGGTGTTCATTGAATAGGGATTATGAATAGAGGGTATATATTTATGGATGATTCCAATCCTCCCTAAGATCTGAAAACCTATGTTCCAATGGTGGTAACCTATGGAAGGATATAGACCGTATGTTCTAGAGGAATTGGTACTCTTGAAATCGGAGCCCCAATAGAATCACCTTCTAGAATTGTCATAATAGTAGTGGGGTGTAGCTAAATTATATATAGCCTCTCCTCCACTATGTCTATTAATTCTCCTACATAATCCCCTTATAGATTCATAGAGACTAATTTTTCATGGGGATATGGTATCCCCAAATCTGGATCTCATCTGGCCTCATCATCTGGCCTTGGATCCATGGGGGGTGGTTGATATAACCATATTCTTAGGTAGACTAACCACTTTTGAGATTCCATTTCCACCACTTTTTTGGATGTTCCCTCTATCATCATGGAAGTTGTATGGCCCTGATTGGTTGGTAACCTCATACATGTGGATCTCATGCCAACATCTACACAAATTAATAAGTCAATAAAGTCACATGAATAATTCAAAAGATGGTTAAGCGAGTACAATGATTAATTATTTACCCAAAGTATATATGAATTACAAAATATTTAAATTGGATTATCCTATTTACCTTATAGTAAGTTAATGATAAGGAAGGAATATTTGGAGGTGGTGGTAGTGGAAATAGTTCCTCAGGGCCAGCCATCATTTTCTTCATTTGTTCAATCATTAAAGGAGAAACTTTTATCACTAATAGTATATTATAAAAGAGTTCCAAAATTGACTCAAGTTACTCAAAACAAGTACAACATAAAGGATATAGTCAATTTAGTTCTTTCATCATCCAAAAAAAGACATGTAAAGGGTTTAGTTGATCTGTCTCAATGGTAGCATCTTAGTGTGTAGGGTAGAGTTATATTAACTCCCCTAAGGATGTTCAATACTCCTCATCAATCACAACTCTCTGAGAAGTAATCGTCTCAAGGAATCAATATTTATATAATTTCTTTCCCTTGAGATAATAAATTTTAGATTTAATATCATCAAGGTAGGATTTCACCCCTTTGGTATTTTCTATAAAGGAGATGTGGATAGGAGCGGTCACATGACCAAAATTTTTCATTGAAATTCCCTCTTCTTATAGAATTAACCAAACCAATTTTATAATTCATATAATCCTATAAGAGTCTCATTAATTCCCTGGAATGGGGAATGATTCATCAAGATGAATTGATAGAGGGGGATGTACCTCACTGTTTCAAGGAGGTACCCTACTTGTCAAAGGGATAGGATCAAATCATCTAATGTTCTTCCATGATATTTAATAAATTAGAGGAATCCTTATGATTAATCGCTTATGATTTATACTTATATCCACTTTTGGTGATTGTTATTCACCTTCCTATTCCCCCTTGATTGATGGAGGTCCCTTTATTTTAGGTACTAGTTTAACCAACTTTCCATTTCGGTATAAGAAAATCCAAGATTTGGTGTACATATTTTCAAGATCGATTGTAGCCTCAGTTAGTAGAAGAACCAACCATATTATAATGTTCTATCATTCAATAATTATCCATAATTGGAATGTGACCGATTGATGTTTTAAATTATGTGCATTATTCAGATAAGTATGGAATATCCTTATGTTGCAATGGATTTTTCACCCAAATATAAAAAGTGGATACTCCTCACAGATCAGATACTTATTGATCCTAGTTTCCAGAGCACCCTTTATAAGTGATAGGTGATACCCTCCCTTTACATGGCTTAAAGATTATATATCTATTATAAAAACAATAGGAGGTACATAAGGTATGTAGAAAACATGTTCCTATTGGTTCATTGTTTTCTACACATCTAGTTTATATAACATTATTGGATAGAATCCACTAATAAACTATTTACTAAACCTAAAGTAGGACTCTAGTATATCTTAGTAATTTATAAACACACAGAACCTTAAATGTGTTCTATTAAACACCCAGAGGACCTAAAACAGATCAATGATTCTGAAGAGAGATTTTCCCATACTAATGTGTCTAAAAGTATAATATAGTTTTTCTGGGATAAAGACCAAAATATTGAAGTGTTTTTCAATTTACATAAGATCCACCATCATAAATGTCGTGAATTTCAATCATGTGGTATACTCACATATAGGTAAAAGGTATCCACTCGAGAACATTTCTAGAAAGTTATCAAATTATACTATCCAATCAACTCATAGGTAAACTACTGAAACCCTCTAATTATAGATCCCCTCTTTAAGTGTTGGATAGTTTTCATTTTGAATTCCATGGGTTTAAAGTTTTAGATAGCTACTTTTCCTCATAACCCCTACTTTATTACTATTTGGAGTGATAATTGTATACTCCAAATTGAGGAAGGTAACATTGATCTTAAGTTGAATCTCTTTATACAAAATATTTTTTGTCATCATGAACAAATCCTTCACTGGTAGTGGCTTCCTTACCACATCCTCCCAAGATAATATATGGGGATTGAACTCATCATTCATCTCCCCCATGATTGGCCCTCCAGTAATCATTTGGACATCCCAATGTCTGATGTCAACTTCTTCATTCACTATGTCAAACATGTTGGTATCCAGGCTCCATATTCTAAGAAATTATAGGATTATATCCTTGTTTTGATGTGAGAATGACTGGGAAACCTAGACAGATTTGTAAATCCTCACATATTTTATCTCTCTCCTAAATTCCTCACATCTCTATCTCACCCAAAATATCCTTCCCCATCCCATTTCACGATTTCCCCTTGGGTGAAGATCCCAACGTAGTGACCACTTCATCTTATGGTTCATATTATACCCTTAATTATCAACTTGTAGTGATGAACATATGGTTATATTCATATTTATACATCTTCCAACATCATAGTAGTATATAATAGTAAGTTCACATTAGCGTGATTAGATTCTTTAATATAGTACCCTTTTGTTGTGATTTTTACTCACACTACCTATAGATGGTGGTTTATATAGGTACCTAGTTGGTTTATTATGATGTGGTATAGGATTGGGAACATCGATCAGGATCATAATCCCATATTTGATCCAAATCCATGTTGTAGTATATTGAATATGGGATCCCACACTAAAGTAAAACATATCTTTATTATTAAAAACCCCATTGTTTGGTCTTCTGATAAGAAACATCCATTATCACTCCTTTACAAAGGACTATAATAGTCTAGATATGATAATATCAAGACTGGAATAACTCCACCAACTTATTTGGACATCCCCTTTCATAAACCATACTTCACTCTTCGAGTGTCATGAATCACCACAAATATTCCATGGATATAGGAAACAAGTGTATTAAAATCCAAGGGACACCTCAATTTGTATATGTATACCTTCCCCTATATGGATATGTATATATACCCCCTATTTTTCTTTCCAAAAAAAAGGAATGTTTTCATTCTAAGGAGAAGGTCATCTAATCTCACTATACTCTCAGAACATCATAGTGGAACCCATCATTTGAACATTTTCAATGGTCATCCTTTTCATAACTATCCAATGTCATAACTGCTGATACAAAAACATTGAGTTATGATTTACATTTTCTCCTCTCCTTGTTCAAATTATATTAGTGTTTTTTTACCTTTGATCCCCATTTGGGTTATCAGTTTCAATATCCTCATCAAATAATGGTATATATATCATGACCTTAAACAATATATACCACCAATAAAGAAATTGACAGTATAAATAATTCATTTTTTCTGAAAAGTTTTACCTTTCCCTTGTTTCATGTATTACCTCACTTTTGGTCAAAGTTTTAAGAACTTAAACTAAGCACTTCTGGATGGAACTGTATGACTACAAACTCCAGATACAATGTTCCAAATATAAAGACCTTAAAACTGCTAATGAAATATATATATATATATATAACTTTTCAAGATGAAAAATCATAAAGGTAAATCTTAGAAAAAGTAACATCTTTTATCGTTTAGCTCTCCACTTTCAAGAATTATGAAAAAATTAGAGTGAAAATAGAAAAAAAATGCACAATGATTGTGGGGAACACCATATAGCCACAAAAAATCTGAATTATACTCATTAGAATTACTGATCCAATTAAAATATAGATAAATTAAATATAATATCTTTTCACACTAAAAATGTGTCTAGTACATGTTTATGTAATCTTTAGGGTAATAGGGTCCTCATTGAATTTCCTCTTTTTCATCAACCTACTTCATTTCGCAAGGTTTTTAATCCCCTTAAACATTCCATGGCTATTGGTAACAAGTGAATTTTTCCTCAAAAGACACCCCTATTTGGATATGTATACATTCCCTAATATAGATTCTGCATACATGCCCCAAATATGGCCTACTAGTTAGAGTCATGTTTTCATCCTAGTAAAAATGTCTGCTTATCCTTGTATGACCTAGCTCCATTTCAGTGGAACCCTTTATTTTAATATGGTCAGTGGTCATCCTTTGCATACATGCCTTATCTCATCATCCCTAAATAAAACCTATGTGGGTCAGGATTTACACATTATATAATCTCAATGCTAATGTGGATTTGATATCCTTGATGTTATGCCTTCACTACAACAAATGCCGATCCTAGCGGCGGTTTTTTTCCGGTTTAGCGGCGGTTTAAACCGCCGCTATATTGTGTGGCGGCGGTTTACAAAAACCGCCGCTAAGTTTGGCGTCGGCAATCTATTAGCGGCGGTTTTTTCGATTCCGCGGCGGTTTTAGAAATGTGTCGTATGTCCGTCATTTAGCGGCGGTTTTTCTTCATTTAGCGGCGGTTATATGGGTATCTTATTTAGCGGCGGTTTTAACCGCCGCTAAATTCAGTCGTTTGATGCGCCTATTCTGCGGCGGTGAAAACCGCCGCTAGATATCAACATAATATATTTAGCGGCGGTTAAAACCGCCGCGAAATTCTGCCCAGTTCATCATTTAGCGGCGGTTAAAACCGCCGCTAACGGATTCCCGGTTATTTAGCGGCGGTTAAAACCGCCGCTAAATGCTCACAGGTATGGCATTTAGCGGCGGTTAAAACCGCCGCTAAACGTTGAACTGGAAAAAAAAAATACATTGCATCTGCTACACCACTGCCCCACTAAGATTTACCATTTCAAGAATTCCATAACTACTGAGTAACTAACAAGACAAGACACAATGTTATAAAATTCAAACACATCCAACCCACAATTTTTGCATCACAAATCATCACCTTATCCATAATCCAAACTCATAAAGTAACCATAACCATAATTCCATCTATTATGCAAACTATCAAATTAAATCAACCTCACAAGAAAAGGGAAAAGACAATGATTCCTTGTTTACAGATAGGAAATTCAATTACCATAAGTAAAGACATTATCATTTTAATGTGAGGTGATTTATCAAATTAAATTTTAGAAACAATAATAATTTCATAGAAGTAAAAACAATTCATAATAAACAACAACCAACACACATTCATAGAAAAGCAATATCATGAAAAACCTAAAGCACATTTGATATCACCCCTTCCCATTAAGCCAATTCAAATTGGAGGAATGGGTGTTAAGGATATTCTTCTCTTCAATGGCACATTGATAAATAAGTTCACATGGAACTTAATTGTTTTTACTAATAATTATATAGATTTTCTTAAAAGGAGATTTACTGAAAAGCTTCATAATGGGCATTCAACTTATCTTTGCTCATCCATTTGGCCTGCATTCAAGAAATCTTATTCTGACTTGATGTTATCCTCTAAATGGATGGTCTCCAAAAATTCTGCTCTTAATTTCTGGACCACTCACTGGATATTAAGGCATATTTTTGATTATATCTACATCCCTAATCTGTTAAGGGATTTGACTATTGATGACTATCAAAGTAATTACTCTATTATTTGCAATCTCCCTAGTCATGATGTTTGTGAAACTGACAGATACTCCTTTCATGAATCTGATATGCTCATCTGGATGTCAAATTTGAATGGGAATTTTACTACTAGAGACTGGTATAGAAGCTTATGTGGTCATTATTTGTAGCCCCTGCCTTGGGTTATTACTTTCCATAATCCCTTCATTTTTCTAGCTGCTACATTGCTCATATGGAGGGTATGCAGAAAATAGTTTCCCCTTCAATCTGCTTTGTAGAAGATTAGAATTAATTTTGCCTTGATTTTCTTTTTCTGTCTATTTGAGGCTGAATCTAATGAGCACATTTTTCTTACATGAAAGTTTGCTGCTAAAATCTGGAACTATTTGCAGGCAACTTTCCATTGCATCCTCTCATTGAATTCAATTGATGACCTGTTCTACTCACTGTGCAATGCAGAATGTAGTGAGCAGATTCATTCGCTGCTATATGCAGCGGTGCCCAGTCAGTTTTCTTATATCTGGAAGTCCAGAAATGAACTCGTTTTCAATAACTGTGTCCCCTCCTTTCATGGTGGTGTCTTGGAGATTCATTTGGTAGTGTGGACTACTTCATGTATTCAAACCAGGGCAATGAGAAATGATGTCTCTGACTTAACCCTGCTCAGGTATCTTGGTATTAATGGTAGGACAAGGAATCCTTTAATTCTGAATCATGTTAGATGGATCCCTCCTATTTCACGTTGGATGAAGGTTAACGTTGATGGTGCAACATATGGAGCACCCGGTCCGACTGGTTGCGGAGGTGTCTTCTGTACCCATTGGGGATTTATCAAAGGATTCTTTTTTCACTACATTGGTAATGATTTTTCTCTGGAGGCGGAGTTATAGGAAATTATTAAAGCTATCAGGTACGTTTTTTTCTTCAGATGGCATGAAATTTGGATTGAATCTGACTCATCCACTGCTATTCAAATTCTTTGAGATTAGTCCTAAAATGTGCCATGGAGGATTCTTTCAGTGTGGGTGGAATTCCTTCTGTTAGCAGACTTCATCTCTGTTGAAGTGCTTTATGTTTATCATGAGGCGAATCAAGTCGCAGATGCTCTTTCTAAAGGGGTGATTCTGGAGGTTGGTTCAAGTTGGTACTTTGTTTCTCTTGAACTTGGTGATAGCTTTGTTCAGGCTGATTTACATGGTGATGTTTATACATGTATTTGTAAAATGCTTTCCTGAATTTTCTTGTACCTTTGCCCGTTTATTTTTAATAAATTTCAAAGGAGTAGGCTCACCTGTCTCCTAATTTTCTTGGTAATACTCCATGGGAGGATCTGAAGGTGGTGTATTCTTCATCTTATGGGACCATATAAATTTTTTTGTACCCTGAATAGCCATCCATGAAAGAGATGGATTTATAATGAGTCATTGCATCAATCAGGAGTTCTATGATTTGAACCAGGATTTCTTCTTTTTGATAGTTCCAGTTTAGATATCTAAATTCTATACAAACATTGATTTGATAATTATTATTCTTCATAGGAAAATTATTGGATAGTCATTTTATATTTTATAATTATAAACTGAAGTTGACCTTGATGATCTTATCCACTTTAGCCTCAATTTTGGAGGTGTAAGTTGGTTGTGTCCTTATGGATGCTTATTTTTATCTTTGATGGTCTACTTGAAAACCCAACTAATGGGTGTCTACCTCAGGGTCAAGGCCTAGAACCTATATGTAATTACAAGAAAACACATCCTAATGTTTTTTCAAAAAGGAGGTATATACCTCATGTTTTTCAGAGGTCATAGTTTCAGTAATCAAAGTCAGTTGTGGATATTAATACATACCCATGTTTATTTCTTTGAGTTCAAAAATAGTGGGGGAGACACCTTCCTCGAATGATGGATGGGTGTCCCTAAGGTCTTTCTCCCCTTCCTATTCCCCATGATTTACCTCTTCTACCTCTTCTTGGGAAGTAGGTGATGAATAAAGTTTCTTAGAACTAGTAAAGGAGGTAGCATTTGTACATTAGGAATATGAAGAAACCATTTTTGTCTCAATTGATGGAGTGAGGCCTTTTGGAGTTCCAAAAGGGATATGAGGGATAGAGAATGAGAATATTCATTCTCTCCCATTGGCATTACATCTTATTACATATGAGATGATGGAAAAAGGATGTGTTTAAGCTCATGGGTTGGAATGAAGAAATTTTCATCCAATATTTCAGCACTTCTTGGAGAGTTGAAAACTTCTCTAGTACCATCGAGCTCAGTTGTCATGATTGAAATCACAGAAGCCACTAAATGTGTGATCAAATTTGGGCCCACCTTTTTAATTTTATTGATGGGAATAATTTACTCTATAAATATCTATTTTAAATGGTTAGATGGACCCATCTCTAGACTATTTAGGGCATTTATTTGAGCAACATCATCATCCATGGAGTGTTTCCCTCCATTATGGTAGAATCCTGCATCAATGTACTCTGATTTACCCAATAATGTGTAGACAAGTAGACAAGTTAAGGGGGCGTGGTTAAAGTAGTGGCTCCTGGAACAACCACATCTTCCCTTATATCCTCGAATATGATGGACACTCCCCCGATTTACCCAATAATGTGTAGGGAATTTATGTTTATAACCACGTTCATCATCTGAGAAGGGATCCATTAAGTGAATAAGATTACTGGAATTGAATATCAACTCTTTGGAGGATGTAGATTCATTCTGGTGGATTGACCCTTACTGTACCATTTGGTGGGGTGGATCCCATGCTTATGGGACTATAGGCATGAAGTCTAAAAAGGTTAAAGATAAATTTGTCTTTGTCATAGGCTCATATTATTATATTTTCTTTTTACCCTTTTTCCCATTTCTCTTTTTGGAAGACTAGCCTTTAGAGGATTGTGCTGTTTTTGAAGTTGGTTGTGTTGTAATGGAACAGGTTTAAGGAACATTTGGTTATTTTAAATACTTTCAAAGAATATCATGTTTCTTGTTGATCACCATTCAAACCATCCATTTACTGAACTTTTTTATACTCTAACTGATGTGTTTTTTCCATTCATTATCCACATGTGGATCGATGGAAGCTACAAAAGATACCAGATAAGGTGGCCTGCCCAGCTTCACTTTCCCAGAGTCCACCATCTTTTTTAGGATGTATTTGTAAATTAAACACCCCTAAATGATGTTCCCTAGTACTTGATGGAAGGGTAAATATTTTTGGAGATCTTTGTTTCCATCTTTTCTAGGTGTCCTGGGCTTTTGAAATTTGATCAAGTTGTTCTCCAATGGTAAGATAAAGTAGCCAGGTACTCAGTCATTTCTAAATGAATATACCTTGTTTTTCATATCCTTAAACTCTTTTCACCTTTTCCCTATTCGATCAAATTGATGAGGTGTGCATTTTTTTTATTCTCATGAGGTGGATCCACACATTATGGTATAGTATTTGGAGATGGATTGGGTATAAGGTCCCGAGTGTAGTAGTGGAAGCCTCTTATTTCCCCATTATACTCACTTGAGATGATAGAATTACTCAGGACTTAGATTTTGTCTCTACGATAAAGTCTTCCACTCTTCAAGAAATTGCAATAAGTTCCACAAACCCTCTTGTGTATTTAATTGGAATAAGTGGTGTGAAAAACTCATCGTGAAGGTTCTCTATAAAGATGGGAAACAAGACTTATTTAGGAAGTGGTAGGTGAAGAAGTATTCCAATCCTTTCAACCACCTCGGGTGATTTTTAGACCATATATCAATCATAAAAAACCTATCAGATTCCTTTAAATGGTGTAATATATCATCTACAATTAAAATGGGTAATAATTCTTGATTTTATGATAATTAAACATTAATTACTCCAAACATAGTCTCAGAATACCATCTTAATACATAGAGAACAACACTAGAGTGCTAAAAAGAAATAATTTTCAGCAAATGAAATGCTTTTACTACAAACCAACTGTTATCATACATGTTCAACACATCAACAATACTACTACTCATCATCTGATGCTGCATCGTCACCCTCTCCACCTTCATCTCTACCACCTGCTGCCACCTGTAAGAACATTATATTGAAAATTAAATATTGTTGCATATTTATAATAAAAATTAAAACCAATAAAAGTTTGCAAACTAAATGATTTTGATTTTTTTGTGATTTACCTGCTCACCACTACCCGATGCACTACCACCGGGGGCATATCTGCTCATATGCTGACGTATTTCAAGCAACTCTTTCTGCAAATCAGATATCTGATTCCCCTGCTGGTGAACTGTGTTTCGTAGAGCAGACATCTCCCTCTGAGCATCTTCAGGTATGAAATGACTATAACCAGGAGTGGATGAGGCCGAAATCCCTGATGGCATGCGAAAGACCTCAGATGGTACGGGTCCCAAACCCATCCCGCGCACTCTACCAGGATGCTCCTTCCCAAGGACTTGACCAACCGGGTCATCCTGGGAGACTGAGTAGGATTGCCCAGGATTGGCATCCCATTTTTCTTTAATTTTTACCTATAAATCAAATATCAATATATATTAACACAGTAAAAACTGATATTAAGTTATTATAATAAATAATTGACTTCATACCCCAACTTCTCTGGCAGGTTCATTAACAAAACTTCCATCTGTTTTTTTATGAACATCCAGCCACAGTTCTGTTCGGGATGCTTCATGCCCTAAACTCTGTGACTACATTAAACAAAGATAAATCATCAATCAAATATGTTAAATAGATAATATTATCTTATAAATATTTAAACTAATTAAAAGATTACCAATGACATTCGGCTTCTTGAAAAGCTTTTTGAACCCGCAGTGTGCGGGATTACCTGCTTCGCCCGGTTTGAAGCATTCTTTCTTGAGAGATCCTGAAATAAATAAAATTCAATTTAATAGTATTGTATTCAATGTCTATCTCCTCTTCATGTACATTTATAAATGTAAAATGAGGATAATATAATAATATATATTTCAATACCATCCGCTTCTCATCACGATGTCTATCGACAAAAACCTTCCACTGTTCTTTCGGTACCCCACTGGGTATCTTCTCATACATCTGCTGCACGGTCAACGAAGAATCGTTGACATCACACCACAACCTCCATTTGAAATCTTTCCATTTTTTTCCAAGATTTTTCAATGTCCACTTCCGTGCTATCACATCAGCAACGGTAAAGTGGAAGAACATCTGTATACAGAAATTCATTTTGAATATATTAGTAAAATGACATTCAATTAAACCATAAAGTAATAAAATTACCTTTATCTGAGAATCATAAACTTCATTTTTCCAGTTTGGAGGCATATGCCTCCAATCATCATACGAAATAGGCAGGGAAACGGGCTCCGCTGCCAGCTGACCTATAATCTGACCAAGTAAACCTGCGGCGTCATCCGTCGGGACCCCATAAGAATCAAATGGCACCACTATCTTCTTGCCATGCATGTTCCAAACATCAGAACTTTTTATGTCTCTTTCCACGGTTTCATTGTCTTCATCTGCAATGAGCAAACAATTACTATAAACAAAATGCAATAAATTTATTTAATTAAAATTTGTACCTATGACTGCGACCCTCCAGAATGTCCGTGATGAACTGGAGTGGGCGTGTCGCTGCCCCGCTGCTGAAGCTCCTGTAGGGGGAGGCGATGACTCATCCCCTAATGAGGCATCCACTGATGGTGTCAGAGATGGTGCAGGGGGAGATGATACTGTGGGGACAGACGGATCGTCATCTGTCGCAGAAGAAGAAGGAATAGTGTACCGCTTCTTCCTTGGCATTCCTGTCATTTAATCAAATAAAATTAAGTTCAGAATATATATTTCAAAAAATTCATGCAGAAAAAAAATTAAAAATGATAATAGATGCCCAGTATTAACAAACAATATATATATAACAATGATAATGAATGACTACAGAAATGAAACAAGTAGTTGCTGAATGAATAAATAATTGTACATACAATCATTTTCCTCTTCAATCATGTCGGTTTCCTGCTCCATTGCTTCATCCACTTCATTCATCCTTGCTAGACCAATATTTTCAATATCATGATGGACAAATAATTCTGCTTCCTGTTGTTGATGAAATTCAATTGCAGAGGTCAAATCTTCCACTTCATCACCCATATCATACAAATCTCTTTGTATTACGTGAGTAACTACACTCCACCCTTCATCCACAACATCATTCACATAATATACCATTTTTGCCTGCGATGCTAAGATATATGGATCATGCAGTTCACGATCACCAACATCCATCAAGCGAGAGAAGTTTACAGAAGTAAATTGCAATGAATCTCTTTTAACACCTCTGATAAAATCGACCCATTTGCATTTGAATAAAACAACAGAAAAATGCCCGTGGTAGTTTAATTCAATAATATCATGCAGCTTTCCATAGTATTCCACTTCAGCAAATGTAAAAATACCACTATTCTGTGTTTTCAAACCCACTTCTCGATCGACTGTACGAAATCTAAAACCATTCACATTATAAGCGTTGAACTTTCTAACTTGTTTTATAGGACCTCTAGCAAGAAACTTCAAATCTTCTGAAAAGTCAGCTCGAGTATCAGTATTCATGATCTGAAAAAAAAAATATAATTTAATAGATTTGCAAATTGTATGTGTCAAAGTAATATTCGTATTTATTGCAATATTTATAAACTTACACGTCGTGCAAACCATTCTACCAGCTCTTTATTCACAGCTTTCGTTATATCTTTTTCATTTCGTGTTCGGCTTCTCATTCGTCTCTTTGTTTGTATCCTCAACTCTTCAATAAATGGATCTGCAATTTCACTATTCAGCAGCACATATCTATGTGCCTGTAATAATTCCAATTCTGTTAGTGTCGCGTATGAGGTCCTCCCAACTGATCGGCCAATAGCAGGAAATATTTTTGATTTCTGATGCATTTGAGATTGAGTTGATGTGTCGTCAACACGTCCAACTCGAGTAAATCTTGTCTCAATATCATCCAAATATCTGGAACAAAAGGTGAGACACTCCTCGGCCAAATAGCCTTCAGCAATAGAGCCTTCTGGTTGAGCTTTATTTCTCACGTATGCTTTCAAATGCCCAAGATATCTGTGAAAAAATAATAATAATATTATGCATTTATTTAAATGCCAAAAAATGTTTACTTAACTGGAAACATATAAATAAAATACCTCTCAATTGGATACATCCATCGATAATGAACGGGGCCTCCTAATTTAGCTTCGTCAACCAAATGCACAGTTAAATGCATCATGACAGTAAAAAACGATGGAGGGAAGATCATCTCCATTGCACAAAGGGTCAATACAAACCTCTCCTGTAGGTTGTCCAGCTGAAATGGATGTAGAGCTTTCTCACATAACTGTCTGAAAAATGTGCAGAAATGGAGTACAACAGCAGTAACTTTTTCAGGTAATAATGTACGCAATGCCAATGGTAGTAACTGTTGTAACAAAACATGTGAATCGTGACTTTTCAATCCATATAACTTACGATTCTTCAAGTCAACACACCTCGAGATGTTACTCGAATACCCATCAGATACCTTCACATTCTTTAAAATTTGAAGGAACGTATCTTTATCCCTATTTTTCAATGAAAAAATGGCCGGAGCATACTTTTCATTCTCATCTGGCCAGAGATCACGTTTTATGTTCATTACTTGTAAGTCTTTGCGAGCATTGAGATGATCCTTCGACTTTCCATGCTCATTAAGTAATGTGAAAATCAAATTATCACATACATTCTTCTCAATATGCATCACATCAAGATTGTGGCGCAAAGAATTAAATTCCCAATACGAAAGTTTGAAGAATATACTTTTTTTCTTCCATTGTTGCGTTCTGATTTCACTTGACGATGCACTTCGCACTCGTTTTCCGCTATCATTCAAATGATGAACCTTCCCAAATTCTGTTTTAACATTTTCAAGCTGTGTCAATATTTCAGAACCGGTTAACAACTTTGGAGGTGGTCTACGATCAATGCAACCATTAAATTTTGATTTGTTCAGCCGAAATCTATGAGATGCATCAAGAAATCTTCGATGGCACAAGAAGCACCATTTTCTACTGTGAGGTAGCCGTTTGGGCTCGAAATCAAAGTTACAAACGGGACAAGCCAAACCCGTATAAGTGTTCCAACCAGATAAATTCCCAAGCCCAGGGAAGTCACTAATGGTCCACATTAAAGCAGCATGCATTTTAAACATTGTTTTAGAAGAAACATCAAATGTCTCAACACCGTTGCTCCATAACTCCTGCAATTCTTCAATCAAAGGCTGCAGGTATACATCAATATCATTTCCAGGCATTTGTTTTCCAGGAATAATCATCGAAATGATAAAATATGTTTGTTGCATACACATCCACGGAGGCAGATTATAAGGGATCAAAACAACTGGCCAAATGCTATAACTCGTACTCAAAGTCCCAAATGGGTTGAATCCATCGGCAGCCAATCCCAATCGAACATTCCTAGGATCAGCTGAGAAATCTGGATGTAATGAATCAAATGTCTTCCACGATTGGGAATCCCGTGGATGTCTCATTAACCCATCATTGTTATTATCTACAGCATGCCACTTCATGTGTTCGGCGGTTTTTGATGACATGAATAATCTTTGCAATCGAGGCTTCAAAGGAAAGTAACGCAAAACTTTTGCAGGTGTGTTCCTTTTATTCTTCTCCGTGAAATTATGTTCAGTCATACTTCCAACATCACCCTTTGACTGCCATCTAGAAGAAGAACATTTCTTACAATTCTGTCTACTTGAATCCTCTCCCCAGTAAAGCATACAATCATTGGGACACGCATGTATTTTTGTATAATTCAGACCAAGCTTGTTAACAACTTTTTTCATATCATAAAACGATTCTGGGATTTTTGCTTCAGGAAATGCATCACGAATCAATTCCAATAACATGGACATTGCCTTATTTGTAATTCCACATAGACATTTGATATGGTACAACTTCAGTAGAAATGAAAGCTTTGAATATTTCAAACACCCACTATACAACTCTTGATTTCCATCGGCAACTAAATCATGAAATGCATTTTCCTCACTGAAGTTTTCCCTTACATTTGGCTCCACAGAATCAAGAGGATCCAATGATATGTTACAATCTTGATCTGCTTGTGTTACAGTCTCAGAAACATCACTTGTCACGTTGCAATTTGTAGCACCCTCTTCTGGTTGTTCTGATATGTTTTGATGCTCATAGTGGTGTCTTGCAGTGCCGAATGCATCATTTATGAGGTTTTGCATTTCATTTTCCATTGTCGAAGAACTTGGGACCTCATTCTGTGGATTAACATCAGTCCTCAATCTTTCTGTATTGTTTGATTCTCCATGCCAAATCCAACACAAATATTGCTCAGGGAATTGCTTCAGTATTAAATGTTCATAAACTTCATCTCTCTTCAACCATGTTCTAAATTTACATTTAGGACATGGACATCTTATTCTCCCTTCAACGGATCGATTAGAAATTGCAAAATCTAAAAACCCATTCAAACCCTTAACATATTGAGATGTGTTCCTCGGTAATGTGATCCAGCTTTTATCCATGTATATCACAATGTGCCTACACAAAATATACGATAGTGTAAGATTACAGAAACATAATATAATAAAGATGAACCATTGGCCATAAAGTATGCATAATATAATAAAGATGATTCATTGACCACATTTACCATTTCAGACCAACTGAACAAGTCTGGTCCATAGGAGACAGCGTCAACACCTCATTTAGGAGCAATAAGAATATCGGGATACACACTTATCATAACACCATCGATCACACATTTATGTTGCCTCAAACAACACCCCTTTGATGTGTGATCGAAACTGATCATAATGCATTTTAAATCAAGTTAACTACATTCACTGAAACCATTTTCACAATGGGTAATGTTTGTTTTATTGTTCTAGGGAAATCTAAATGGCCACATTTAAGTTTTGGGGTTCATCTTGTGATGGAAGCATGAGACATGGTGTTTGAATTTCTTGAATAAATTAGTGATAATGACCCTCCTAAGGTGGAGAGAATTATGTTAGTCATGGAAATGTGGAGAAAACTGTAGAGTGGATGTGGAGGATACGACACGAGAAGCCCTGCTAAATAAACCATGTAACGTTAATGGAAAATGTCATCCCAATGCTCTTAGGTTCAAGAGGCAGAAATGTGTCTCCCAAATGGTTTGAAAAAAAACCCTATCATGATTGAGTGGCCCTAGAATTATGATGTTGGAAGTAGTGATCATCCTTAATATATCAGAAAACTGATCAGTGGTTATAGTTTCATATCATATTCTCCACTCAGAAGTGCAGTTTAACTCTTCATTTCCACATTCTTATACTTTGGGTGGCTCAGGAACCTGAAAAAATGGTTCTGTATACCATTGTGGTAGTGGACTATCTGGTGGGGATAATGTTGCATGAGATGATAGTCAACAACCTACTAGATTGTATCTCAAAGATGGTACATACTACTTCACCATTTTCTTATAGGACAGAGTATATTCCACATATTCATGTGAAAGGGAAGAGGCTGTCAGTTAAGAATCTTGTGAGTGATATCCACCAATCATACCCAAAACAATAATTTCAATCAAGCCATATATCATTTGTTTGAATATGATTTTACATCCAAAAATAATCTTAGTAGTCTTGGATATATAAATATTTCAATTATAATTTTGTTCTATGGGATTATACGGCTTTATAAAGACCTTTGATATATAATATTCCTTCAACAGTATGCAATGAAATTTTCCTTGACCATTTCAAATAAGGAATATTATTTTCATTTAAGTTCAAAAAGAATTTAGATAAAATATTTTGAATAAAATTTTGTTCTCTATTTGGATCATAGTTCATCAATGAAGATTAATGGAAACTATAGTTAACACATTGAGATTCAAGCTAATATTTCCCTCATATGAATGTTATAAAGTTTCTTATTTTGGTATTATTAATAAAATTTCATTAGTTATTTAATTGAAATTATTAATTCGAAAATATTCATAAATAAGAGGTATACTGAGATATGTGAGTGGATAATCTATTATCTTTAAATCAATCATTCCTTCAATAGGAGTAACATGACTTTGAGAAACATTCATGGAATCTATGATGTTGATTTAAAATTCATTATCCATTTTCCTGTATCTGAAATATAATTATAATCTAATTTTTTGAAATATTCAATATATATTTTATATTAAATGAAAATATGAACATATCACCATTGAATAAGAGATTTGATACTCAAGGATATTCAAAAATTCCTTTAAACCATTACATTCTACCTCCCTAGTTTATGAAATTTGGAATCCTATAAATTTCAGTCGTATAAATAATTAAAAAGGAATATGATAATAGGTATACCTATATAATTTTCCTATAAAATCCAATTGGGAACCATTATAAAGACTAGGGAAGAAATTATTAGCAAACAGTTTCAGTTGAATCTCAAAATGTTAAAAAACACCAATTTACATTCCAGGAACTTATTAAAAATGCTAAATATGGTTCTAAAAATCCCAAATATGGTGAGAAACAAATGAAACATTTAACTAAAAAACCAGCATGTACAACTATAATCGGATAATACCATTTTCATAAAACAAGACCTAAACCACCGATTTTTCAAACCCAATGAATTAACCAAATGGTGCACAATAATAATTAACACCTAGAAAAAAGTATAACAACAAGAAATAGATGAAAGTAATATTATAAATCCAAGCACAATAGGACCGACATTATGTGTGAGATATTTCACAAAACAAAGTCAAATATCATAAAACAAGATTAGACCAACGTTTGCGAATGAAATTAATTATATACAAAGATTGAAATTAGATTATATAAATAAAAGATGGTGATAAAAACACATATTTAATGATTTTCAAATTAAAAATGTCAATTTCATGGGAATCCTACCATAAATCTAGGGCGTGATAAAAAAGAAAACCCGTAGATCACGCCGTAAGGGTTATAATTCCCCTATCCTACCAAAAATTATCATTAACAATGAAAAAACAAACTAATTGAAGAAAAAAAAGAAGAATGAAAATGGGTTTACGGGGGATAATTGTGCTTCTTGATCAAGTAGGAGGTCGCGGGTCGCCGGAGGTCGCAGGTCGCCGGAGGTCGCGGGTCGCCGTAGGTCGCGGGTCGCCGGAGGTCGAGGGTCGCCGGAGGTGTGCGGGTCGCTGGGGGGTTAGAGGAAGAAGGGAGGGCGCGAGGGTTTGGGGAATAATCGGGGTGGGGGAAGAAGGGTCGGGACTGTGAAATTATTTTCAATTTTAGCGGCGGTTTATTAAAAACCGCCGCTAAACCTTTCGGCGAAAACGTTTAGCGGCGGTTTTGTGAACCGCCGCCACAAAACCGCCGCTAAACACGGTTTTTGTTGTAGTGCTTCATGAATCATGCCCATTTTCAAAGAAAGAATACAACATATCATTGTTGAACTTTTGATGGTCCTCATCACGTGACCCTAAAAAAATGACACATTTGTCCAAGCATAAATACCTTAAACTATGGTCACTCTATTTGAGATGGTATGTGTCAAAAATAGGTTTTTCATTCACATCAATCTTTTTATAGTTTATGTTGGATATAATATCTCAGACCTTTTGGTCAAATTTGCATGTCCTTTAAAATCGATGCATCCGGGTCAAATCCGTTAGACCATAAAACAATAAACACATTATTTTAAACACTATGACCTTAAACTATGTAAAACTATCTATATTTATGATGGAATTGGGCCTTTATTCATGTCAGGTTTTCTAGCCCGTATTTCTACACATATCTCTCCACCTTGTGGTCAATGTTTCCTAACCTTAGACACTAGATTCAATGGTCTAACTTTCATGAACATAAAATACCAAATAAAAGAGAAATATAAATTTCTAGATTGAAAACCCACAAAATAAATCCCAGGCTAAAGTCCAGTATCCACTTTCTAGACATACATCCCATGTAATCTATGAAAAATTTATCATTTTAAATGAAAAATTCATAAAACTTGTTATGTTGAAAAAATATTAAGGGAAAAATAAGAAAAATATGATTCAAATCCAACTAATTATCTACAATATCATTCATAAAAAAAATTGTGGAAATAAATAAGACACAAATATTCTAGTTTCTACCATTGGATCCTTTCAAAATTCAAGTTATACTCATTAGGTCCCTTAGCCTAGGTAAAATTTAAATCATTCCTCCATTCCTAGAACATTGGTTTATATATTTCTATAAATTTTATTAGATAATAGTTCTATGGAACTTGAACCCTCTTTAACATTAGAATCCCCATTTCAATTTTCACCTTTTTGAACCTCATCACATTGAACTGACCCCTCATTAATCTAAATGGACCAACTCCAGTGCTATAGTGATGGTAGTTAAGACTATACCTTTTTATGAGCTATAAATAGGAGGAAATATTTCATATTAATAGAACAAATTTATTGTATAGTGAAGGAATATATGCCTATACCTATTTATGATCCACAACAAGGAGGAAAAATATATAAATCAAGTATTTGGGAATCAGGATTGAACTAATTCATCTCAACTCAATTTTTCAGTGGATTCAGGTAATCAAGAAATTACTCTTTATGATTTCATAGGTGAGAATAATATGATAATTAGAACAAATAAAAAATAATATTTTATTGAGAAAAATATTTTTTTCATTCACGAAACAAAAAAATTGAGAGGATCATCCATAATCTGAAGTCTCTCTCATTATGTTCATGAGAAGGGGAAAATGAGGATATTATTACAAGGAATATTCAATGTATTCACAAGTTTTAGTTGTTTTATACTCAGATTCATTAAAATATTGGATTAGTCTCACCAACATGGTGACTTATGCCTATGTGATAGACCACAAGGTGTTCCCCCATATATCAACATCCATCTCAGTCTTCTCATTCTCTTCAACGAGCCTGTATTACTCCTACAAAATCTTTTTTCACAATTTCTAGTTCTTTTCCATGATGATACCATTATTTGTATAATTGATAAAAATCCTAGAAAATACATACTTCTTGGGCCCTTATTTACATGTAATTATTTTTCCTCTTTGAGGCCACCACCACATGTTGGGAGGCTTCATTGAACACAATATTTCTTTTCATGAAAAAGTAGTTCATGGATTCTATAGTGTAAATCCACAATTGAAGTGAATTTTTTTCTCTCATCTAGTAATTATTTCCATTATCCCAGAATGAACTATGTGGTATCATACCCATAAAATCTTTTAGTGACAGACCTATCCTGGATAAGATGCAGTTCACTACAAATTTTTAAATCGGTCCCGTCAGTCATCACTAGGATCCTATTATATACTCATCGTCACATTTATTGTCTAAAAAAAGGTCTCTTACAAGTCAAATTCAATGATAGTGGTTGGTATTGGCATGTATATCAAAACCATATCACTCAATGAGGGCCCAATATCAACACCTCTTCAGTGATTTTTCCATGTAACAATCAATTTCTCTGTAATCTCTTGTGATTGAGATGGCAAAGCAGTGCCACATTCAAATTCAGAAGTCTATACCAACATTTTTGAAATATATACCAACAGTAATCTTGTGGAATGTGGGAAAATAATGATAATTTTAGAGATATCAATACTTAATTTCAAATACTCAATCATTTAATTCTATAACTTTCATTGTCCCCATCATAATGCACTGTAGTTTGGTCCTCTTGTGGAAATTTTAGGAGACACTCCTGTGCGGTCACATCCATTTTAGTGGGAATTGTATCCCCCATGGGTTAGTAGTACTAGAATTAACCTCCAAACCAAGACTTTATATGTTCATATCATTGGGTTATATACATAAAATTTAATATAATTCATCACAGTTTTATAATGAATCAATAAATCTCATGGTCAAAAACCTTCTTTCATGGATGCATGCATTGCATCATAATCAGTGGTCGAGTATTCTATCACATCTAAAAAATTTATGATACCATCCAAGGGTGTTGAATTAATAGGGATGATTACCAGAGGCTCTATATTGATGGATGATTCCAATCCTCCATAAACACTGAAAATCTATGTTCCTGTTGTGGTCACCTATGGAAGGATATAGATCGTATGTTCTTAAGGAATTGGTACTCTTGAAACTAGAGCCCATGGGTAATCACCTTCTAGCATAGTCTTCACTGTAGTGGGGTTTACCTCAATTAGATATATCCTCTCTTATACTATGTCTATTAATTCCCCAAATATTCTCCTTATGGATTCATAGAGACTAATTTTTCATGGAGAGATGGTATCCCCAAATCTATACCTCATATGGCTTCATCATCCAACCTAGGATCCATGAGGGTATGTTTGATATAACCACGTTCCTAGGTAGACATGACCATATTTGAGCTTCCATTTCCACCAATTAGTTGGATGTTACCTCTAGTATCATGGAATTTGTATGGCATTGGTTGGTTTGTAACCTCATACATGTGGATCTCAAGCCAACATCTACACAAATTAATAGGTCAGTAAAGTCACCTGAATAATTCAAAATATAGTTAAGTGAGTAAAATGATTAATTATTAACCCAAAGTAGATATTATTTAAAAAATATTTCACTTGAATTATCCTATTTAATTCCTTGTAATGTAATGATAAGGAAGTAATAGTTGGAGGTGGTGTTAGGGGAAATTGTTCCTTAAGGCCATTCATCATTGTCTTCATGTATTCAATCATTAAAGGGGAACCTTTATCATTAATAGTTTGTTCTAAATGAGTTCCTAAATTGAATCAAGTTACTCAAACCAATTAAATCAGAGATTATATGTTCAATTTAGTTCTTTCATCCTCCAAAAAAGACAAGTAAAGGGTTTAGTTGATTTATCCCAATGATAGCTTCTCAGTGTGAAGGGTAGAGTTATATTAACTACCCCAAGGATGTTCAATCCTCCTCATCACTCACAACTCTTTGAGAAGTCATCATCTCAAGGAATAAATATTTATATAATTTCCTTCCCTTGAGATAATATATATTAGATTCAATATCATAAAGGTAGTATTTTACCCCTTTGGGATTTTCTATAAAGGAGATGTGTATGGGAGCGGTCACATGCCCAAAATTTGTCATTGAAGTTTCCAATTTTTATAGAATTAACCAAACTTATTTTATAATGTATATACTCCTATAAGAGTCTCATTCATTCCATGAAATGGGGAATGATTCATCGAGAGGAATGGATGGAGGGGGAGGTACATCACTAGTGAAACGAGGTACCCTACTTGTCGAAGGGATAAGATCAAATCATCTGATGGTATTCCTTGATATTTGAGAAATTAGAGGAATATTTTTGATTGATCACTTATGATTTATACTTGTATCCACATTGGGTGATTGTTATTCCCCTTCCTATTCCTCCTTGATTGATGGAGGTACCTTTATTTTAGGCACCAGTTTAACCATCTTTCCATTTAGGTATGAGAAAATCCACACTTCAGTGTACATATTTTCAAGATCGATTATAACCTTAGAAGGTAGAGGGACCAATCATATTCTAATGTTCTCTCATGAAATAATTATCCAGAATTGGAATGTGATCAATAAATATTTCAAATTATGTACATTATTATGAGAAGTAGGGAATCTCCTTGTGATGCAATGGAATTTTCACCCAAGTATAAAAAGTGGATACTCCTCACAGATCGGCTCTTTATTGACCCTAGTTTCCAGAACACCCTCTATAAGTGAGGGGTGATACCCTATCTTTATGTGGCTTCTGAATTATATATCTATTATAAAACCAATTGGAGGTACATAAGGTATATAGAAAAATTGTTCGTGCCGGTTCATTTTTCTCTACACATCTAGTTTATATAACTTTGACGGATAGAATCTACTAATAAATTGGTTATTAAATCTAAAGTAGACCTCTAGGATATCTTAGTAATTTATAAACTCATAGCACCCTAAATGAGCTCCATTACACCCCTAGAAGACCTGAAACATACCAGTGATTCTGATGGGATATTTCCTCTTACTAATGTGTCTAAGAAGATGATATAGTTTTACTAAGATAAATACCACAAGATTTAAGTGTTATTCAATTTCCATAATATCCACCATCATGATTTTCGTGACTTTGAATCATGTGGGATACTCATATATATGTAGTAGGTAGCCACTCAAGAAAATTTCTATAAAGGTATCCGATTATAATATCCAATCAAATCATAGGTTAACTACTGAAACCCACTTAGTAAAAAACCCCTCTATTATTGTTGGATAGTTTACATTTGGAAGTACATGGGTTTAAAGTTTTAGATAAGTATTTTTCCTCAAAACCCCTACTTCATTACTATTTGGAGTGATAATTGTATACACCCAATTGAGTAAGGTAACATTGATCTTTAGTTTAATCTCTTTATACAAATTATTTTTTTTCATCATGAAAAAATCCTTCACATGTAGAGGTTTCCTCACCACATCCTCCCAAGATAATACATGGGGATTGAACTCATCATACATATCCACCATGATTGGCCCTCCAGTAATATTTTAGACATCCTAGAGTCTAATTCCAACTTCTTAATGCACTACATGAAACATTTTAGTATCTGGTCTCTATATACTATGAAATTCTAGGAGGATATCCTTGTTATTATGTGAGAATGACTGAGAAACCTAGACAGATTTTTAAATCCCCATATATTGTATCTCCCTTCTAAATTCTACACAACTATATCTTACCCAAAATGTCTTTCCCCGTCCCATTTCAAGAATTCCCCTTGGGTGAAGATCTCAACTTAGCAACCACCTCATCTTATGATTCATTGTATACCCTTAATGATTAACTTGTAGTGAAGAACATATAATTATATTAATCTTTATATATATTCCAACGTCAAGGTAGTATATAATAGTATGTTCACTTTAGTGTGATAAGATTCTCTAATATAGTACCCTTTTGTTGTGATGTCCACTCATACTACCTATAGATGGCAGTTTATATAGGTACCTAGTTAGTTTATCATGATGTGGTCCAGGAATGGGAACATCAATCATGATCATAATCCCATAAGTCAGTAGCATATATAATACTAGATAATCTCAATCCTCAGCTACCATGAGTGATGATAAAATATGAATTTTGGGTTGAATTCATTGTCATGAATTGGCCTCAACATTTTGAATTATGACAGTTATCC
Organism: Viscum album; assembly: GCA_963277665.1. NCBI lineage: Eukaryota > Viridiplantae > Streptophyta > Magnoliopsida > Santalales > Viscaceae > Viscum > Viscum album. The sequence continues at coordinate 436,046,395 of OY728155.1, read as the reverse complement.
TCTCCTAAGTAGTGAAATGGGTCTTTTCTTGAATCATTAGCTCTCTTGGATCTTATAGGAAACAACAATTTGGTGAGTTTATATGGATTTGTATGGATAAGAAATGATATATTTAAAAATCTTACATAGATCCTATACAAACTACATAGATCTATGTGGGATACATTGTATTATGTGTGTGATCTATGTTCTCTAAGGATTTATTCATAAAATACCAGTTTTTGGTCAATAATTAAGGATTTTTTAAGGGAAATTCTTCAAAAGAAATACTCCTGTGTAGGATGATGTTGAAATCACATTATTGCAAAGCAAGACTCTAGTACGAGTGTTTCTGAAGCCTTCATTGAGTCTCACTTAAACATATATTCACACTATCTTATGTTTCCATGTATTCACACTTTAAAAAAGTGGTCATATTTCATCACTTTCATCGCAAATGTATTATGCTTGATATAAATGGTATGATGGGTATCGATTCTTCCTTCCATAGAATCCTCCTTGTAACTCCTTGCCTAGTCTGGGTCTCCCTCAATGATATAGTCATGTTTTCAGAATTCATTCTTGGTTCCATCTCTATTTAGATGTAGGTTAATTACACTACTTATATCTTGATAGGGAAGAAAAATTAAGTCTAGACAATACTCACATTGGGCATTTATGTGCATGTCTAGACATTGGTCACATTGGTTACTTGTAAATCTTCCACTTTTGAAGGGAATATCATATGGGGGATCTTACGAGAGGAACCCAGGACATCATGTATTTATCATAAGGTAATTGACTCCAAGGGCTTAAGTCCTCTAGGTATTTTTAACTCAAGAATATCATTCTTATGACATGGAGTAGGTATTCTGAGTCAGGTAACACGTTCTATATCCTATGGAGATTGATCAGAATTTCTGGTAGATATGGATCAGGGCATGAGTTTAACATATAATTGAGATGAATCGAACACCATGTGAAGGTAGATCGAGGAGATGTTTCCCTTGACGAGAACTTATCACACTTGGGTTTACGGATGGATCTAAATTCCCTATAGTGGCGGATCCAGAGTGGATGGATCAAAACACCCCATGAAGTTGAATCTGTAGGTACGTCCCTATGATAGAATATGTTACACCTGAGTTCACCAATTTTGGTATTGAATACCCTGTGGAGAAGATCCAGAGTTGTATCCCTAAGAGGGAATATGTCACACCTGAGTTTACTGTTGTTTGGATCAAACACTATAATGACCCAGTCTTGACTTACATTAACATTACATCATGTTTTCATAATACTTAAAACATAATATAAATAGACACCCAAGGACTATATTAGTTTAGTGCCTTTGGAAACTTGGAAACATGAACACTAGTACATAAGTGGGATATATTATCTCCCACTAGGTTCTTCCTGACTAAAAACCTTCTTAGAAACATCAAAAAATATACATATCTTTAAAAGCTAGGGAAGGAAACATAAAAAGGTGTGTTCTCATATGCTCATTAAGGGTAAACAAGGGAGACATGTAAGCATAAACATGCAAATAGTGGTATGAGAACATGATCATAATAATATATGATCATACCCTACATATCAATTATCATAAACATGAATCATATCATAAAGCATGGTATTTCATAAGACATGAATCTTATGTAAATAAAGAAAATAATCCATGAAAGCATAATGTAGGAAAAATATAGAATTGTGGTAGACACGTAAGAATGTGTAATTATTTCCATAGTAGTCATGGCATTACTGCTAAGGCCATATTAGTGAAAAAATTCCTTTACTGAACCGGTTTCACACCCTATTCTAGACCTATATTACTAAACCGAGTTTACTCACTGTTCAAGCCCTATATTACTAAACCAAGTTCATTTCCCATTCCATCCCTTTATATATCATGAGATATAAATCTTTACCTAATGAATTGGGGGGAGATATCGGTCTCACCCATATTATAATGAAATAATACAAACATGTTTCACAAGATCATAAAAAATCATATCATAACCCATGAAATGAAATGGGTATTATCAACATGTAATCATATCATACACTGTGGAAAAATATAGGTTTCTTAATCATTTCATCATAAACATAACCCATGAAAATAAGCGGGTTTTCAAAGCATATAACCCGTGAAAGAGAAACGGGGTTCATAAACATCATGCCATCAAAACATAATTTATTCTTAATATGAATGTAAACATTTAATAATTTCTCTAGAAATTCATGAGTGACACTAATGGATATTATCTTATATGGTAAATAATTTGGAAAGATCTTTTAAAAACATTTCATGTGGAAAATATCCTTCTTTATTAAAAAGTGATTTTTAAAACATAGAACCATTTTAAAACTATTTTATTTATAAATAGACTTGAAAATTTATAAATGAAGCTTTAAAACGTTTTCAAAACCTTTTCCCTTAAAACTTATAAAGAATGTTGTAAACCATTTGAAAAATGTTTTCCTTGAAAACTTATAAAATACTCTTATATCCCTTTTGAAACATAAACCCCAATAAAGAAACGTAATAGAAGGGATATTTAAATACCCATAAATTTAATAATAAAAATAATATAATTCATTCATGATTAGTATATGCACCATAGAAAATAGAATAATGGTGTACATGGAATGTAACTCATGTATATAAAAAGTGAGATGAAATTCCCTTACCTTCTGTCTTAACTCTCACAATACTCATTCAAAAATCTTGTATAATAAATATAAATTTATTATAAAACTATAAAATAAATATATTATTTCTTATAATACTATATATGGTTTAATTATGGATTTATATTACACACTTGTTAACAATTATATGTTATAGTTTCACTTCGGGTAATATCCGCTTTGTTTTTCGCATGTGTCTTAATTTGTTATATCTTTGGTCCTTATACATATATCATGATTTATAGAATTTAACTAGGTTTTAAATATATTTTATATTAAGAATATTTATTTTATAATAATCCATATAATATAGAATTATGAAACGAAATACACCGTTCATGGAGGAAGTAAGTTGTATGTATGAATGAATGTTATTTCTGTTCAATTGTTATATTGAAAAAAAGAAAGTAAAATTCATATATGTATTTATAAATGTATGTATGTATATCATTATAACTTTATATTTATTATATCATATATATTCACTAAACCCATTCTTAATACATTTTATGTAGTGTATAAATGAATCACATCACTTTGAGGGGGTGGTAGTCCACACTTCCTCAAACAAAATTATCACATTAACACAAAAAGGAAAGTATAAATATATGTGTTATAAAAGAATTAAAGAATCTTAAATACATAATAAATATTATATATGACATATATAAATATATTTTCTATCATAATTTATACCATGAGAGGTGGTAAAGGAAAAATGAGCAATCATCGTTTAGTGAGATGGCAATCCGTTGTACATGTAAATAGTATGTTCGTTAGCCATTAGATGAAAGTGTATATAGGGGTAGGTTTAATAATTAAAATAAAATCATACTAGTATATTTAGGATTTTTTTATACAAGCATGGAATAATATGATTTTATGGAGTGGAGAAAGAAAATAAAAGAAAGGATTTTGTGGGAGGGTGTTACCTCTTAATCTGGTAACTCATTTTGGTTTTCACCAAACAGATTCATTGGAAGGATTTTTTCCTGAAGTAGGATTCAAGGAGGAATTTATGGATTTTTTGTAACTATTTTTACGGAGTTTTTTATCCAAATTTTCTTGAGAGGTGTGAGGAAGTGGGAGGAGAGGATGCCTTTTATAATGGAGGAGGAGTTGCACTCTTGTAATATTTTAAAAGAAATGAACCTCACCCATGTGTTTTATTACAGTTGGATACAATAAAGTTAAAAAGTAAATAAAAGGGAGTATAGTGTCGAAATATTTCCATCCAATATATTTTTTACTAGTGTATAGGTCGTTTTGGGCCTTAAGGTTATGGTTTAGTCCCTTATTAGGATTAATTTAACCTTGGTTGTTGTAATTAATTTTAATTACTTCACTACTATTTTTAAAAAAATAATTTGAACTTATTAGAAATTATAAATTATTCTTATTATAAATATTTAATCCATTTTTCAAAATTAAAAACACATATGTGTCTGAAATTAATTTAAATTTTATCCCGTAGTCGGGTCAATGATAAAGGTTTTTAAAGTGAAAATGATCAAAAGTATGCTAAGTTTTTATATCCAATTTTATTATGGAATTGATTCTAATGAACTAAATTTGATTAATTGATAAAAAAATTCTATAATTAAACTTTTAAACTAATTTTAAATTTAATTTAACCATATAAATAAATTATATGAAAAATAAGTTTTGAACTAAAATACAATTTTTTCTCTATTCATTAAAAATATAACTTCAAAAAGAAGTACCAAAAATTCACCCTAAACTAAATTTTTATTATTATATTTTAAATAAAAATATGATTTTTATATACAAGATTTATAAAATTTCCAAAATTTATATTTCAAATAGGATCTCCATTAAAAGGTGGTAAAATTGCCTTAATAAAAATATTGGGTTTTATGAGCTAGATTGGTTTTATTCTTATCTTATGATTATAAAAAATATTGTAAAAATATAAAAAAATATTTACTTAGATATATAAAAAATATATTACAATAAAATTACTTACTAATTGTAATTAATTAAATTTATTATTATTAAAACAACTTTGTGATCATAATAATAATTCTCTATAAAAATACTTTTTTCTATTCAATTGGTTCTTATATTCATTTCTAAAGAATTTGTAACTAATTAATTAATTTTATATTTTTTGAAAACCATATATTTAAATAATTTATTTAATAATATTCATAAAATATAATTTAACATCTTGGTTATATATTATTATATAATATCTTATTATTCAGTAACAACATATATTGTGTGCTACACAAGCCATCGAGGAAATTCAATCTTTCATGAAACATAATCTTACCTCAGTGTTCTATATAGAGGAAGATAACAATTATATTTCATTCAATACATAATTAACTTGGAATTTTATATAACACAATCCAAACTTAATGCTTTAATATAAAATAACTATTTTCAGTGTTGTGTGAAATTAAAAATATCAAAAACATTAAATTAATTACAAAAAAATATTTCATAAAATATTAGGGTGTCACAAACACCCTGTGAGTTAGATCCTGGGGTGTTTCCTTATGAGTAAATATTTCACACTTGAGTTTACCAATTTTGGGATTGAACTCCCAGTGAGGTAGTTCTAGAGATGCATCCCTAGGAGGGAAGATTTCACACCTCATTTTACCAATTTCAGGTTCAAACTCCTTATGGGGTGGATCTGGAGGTGCATCCCTATGAGGGAAGATTCAACACATAATATTACTATTGTTGGGATGGAACACCCTATGAGGCATATTTGTAGGTGTGTCCCTAGCAGGAAAGATGTCCCACCTGAGTTTACCAATTTTGGGATCGAACACCCTGTGAGGTGGATCCATATGTACGTCCCTAGGAGGGAATATTTCACACTTGAGTTTACTAATTTTACGATCAAACACCATGTGAATTGGATATGTTGGTGTGTCCCTAAGAGGGAATATTTCACACCTAATTTTACCATTATTGGGATCAAAGGCCCTATTAGGAAGATTCGTAGTTGTGTCCCTGGTAGGGAATATATCACAATCATTTAACTAATTTTGGGATTCAACACCCTGTAGGGTAGATCTGGAGGTGAATCCCTATGAAGAAGGATATTACACCTGAGTTTACCATTATTGGGATTGAAAACCATCTGAGGGGGATCTAGATGTGCCTCTCTAAGAGGGAAGATTTCAAACATGAGTTTACTAATTTCGGGATCGAACACCTTGTGAGGCATATCCATAGGTGCATCTCTAAGAGTGAAGATTTCACACCTAATTTTACTAATTTTGGGATTGATAACCCTCTGGGGAAGATCTAGAGGTGTTCCCATAGGAGGTAATATGGCACACCTGAGTTTACCATTGTTAGGATCAAATTCCATTTGAGGTATATCCGATGGTGCATCCCTAAGAGGGAAGATTTGACTATTAATTTTACCAATTTTGAGATCGAAATCCTTATTAATCAGATCTAGTGGTATGCTCATAAAAGGGAAGATGTCACACATGAGTTTACCCATTTTGAGATTTAATTCCCTATGGGTTGGATCTGTAGGTGCATCCCTAGGAGGGAAGATGTCACACCTTATTTTACTGGTTTTAGGGATTGAACGCCCTATGGGGAAGATCATGAGGTGAATCCCTAGGAGGGAATATTTCACATCTGATTTTACCAGTTTTCAAAATTGAACCTTTATGAGGTTTCCTATATACCCTATTTAGGATACAAGGATCAAAACCCACATAGTTGGATTCCATAGTTTAAGGTCGTGTGACATGATCTATCCATGAAATTTAATTTCATTTAGTAAGAAAACTCATGTCACTAAAGGAGAGTCGATGAGGTATGGTGTGGGTCTTACATATGGAAGCTTCCCTCTAGGGGTTGATTGTACTCTGTGGTGGGAAATAAGGAGTGGGGATTATGTTTGGAAGATTCCCTCAAGTGTTTTCTTGTAATATGTGGTGGGAGAGAGTTTCATACCATGATGATCATACATGGGGTATCTTGTGTTCATCAGATATGGAAAGACTATAGTTTTACATCATTTGTTGAGGATGTTGTCATGCAGTTTAACATCGTATGACTAGGATGTTGATCTAGGGAGTTTTATCCCATGAATCTATAATGTGGAATGGGTAACTCCTTAAGGGGGGATATGTTAAGGTAGTAGTAACATTCTTCATAAGTTATCCTCACTGAGACAGGTACGTATTTTCCCTCAAAGATTCCACTCCCAGGGATTATGTGACCATTGCTCATGTGAATTTGGGTTGAGCATGGCATTGAAACTTACATGGACTGAAAATTACCATTTTTATTGATATGATAACACAAACCACAAACAACAAACCACATTATGGTGGTGTAAAGTACTGCAAGCCCAACGCATCAATAACAACAAATCTCAACCCCTCTCTAGGAAAGGAACCCAAGTCAGAGAAAGAAAACATACTTTGATCTGGAGTTGCCATAAATGCCAAAAAGTCAGCCAGCATATTACCCTCCTGCCAGGTGTGAGAGACCTCCATGTGAGCCCCCATTACTAGATTGCACTGCCTAACCGGGTAGGTAATAGCCCACGGAATCCTTCCCTTACCATGAAGTGTGTTGTACAGCACCTTGGAGTCTATCTCTGCCCGACCCAGGTGAAACTTCCTGAGCATGAACATATGAAAACCAGCAGCGAAATCTAAGGCTTCTTCCTGTAGCATGTCTCCTCTCCTGAGCCACCCAGTGAATGCAGCAATAACAGACCCTGACTAGTCATGGATGACACCCCCACCACGCATCTCCCCTTGGATCACCGACCCATCCATGTTGAGCTTGAGCCCTATGCTTGGAGGACTCTAGTGAACCCAATGACCCTAGCTTGAAGATCCATCTCGAAACACAATAGGGAGGTTGGCGGTGATGATGTGAACACAACATTTGGAGTTACGCGAAGACCGGGGATGCACGCAATCCACTTCTCTATGTGCACACCTAACCAACCATAGGAGGAGTTGTGCAAGGATCACTCTACATCAGGAAAAGTCATGTTGGGCCCATAGGATTTTTTTTGTGCAAATGATCTACATTTTAGGGTCCATGATAACTATTTTTTCATGATGTCATGGAAGAATAGGAGTTTCACACAGTAGAGTATCGCTTCATATTTTTGAGAGCCTCCCCAAGGGTGGGGGTTGAGATTTTATTTATATTTGAAATATTCAGATGTTGAACCACAAATATTTGGGTGCAGAACATGAGTAGTGTGATTATTTATCTTTTCTACTAGGGCTTGGCCATAAAACAATTCCAAATTGACTTCACCTTTGGCATGCAAAAAAATGGTTGTGAACCCGGGTTTCCTGAATGTATTATTTCTTTCACAAATCATAAATTTATTGCACACATGGGCCTCAGTTATTCCGTTAGATTTTAAGACATCCACATAACTATAAATTTCATTTGGCTTGTATATTTGTAGAATGTGAAATTCCATCATTGTGTGCACTCCCTTAATCTTGCGTGAAACTTTCTCATCATCCATAAAATGGTCCTTAGAAGTGGGTCACATGTTTTTTTCACCCAAAACTAGTCATTTGAGGTCATAGATGATATTTTAGTGCCAAAAAATCCCCCATTTGAATCTGAGCATGTAGGGGATTGGATGGTTGAGTTACAAGGGAAATGAAGAAGTGAGTGGCTCATTTTCATCTCTACACATAGCATTCGGATTGAGTCACACAACTGGGGTCGCATTATGCACGCAATCAGTAGGAAACACCTATAAATAGAATGGGGTCCCCCTTGTATAGTACTCTAACTTCTCATGATATAATCCATATATTTCTTGTATGGAACTCTCCTTTGCATGAAAACTTGATCCTTCTGCTGAATATTTCACAAAAATTCTTATTTCACATAACTAATTCCATGATTAAGGTATTATTTTGGGTTCACCCTACCATATTGTGTTTTTAATAGACCTTTTCACACTAAGTACCTGATTTCTCATGAACCATCCTTAGAACTTCCAGAATCCTCAAGAATGGCCAACCAATCAAACCCTTCTGAGATTGAATTTTCCACTACCCCAAAAAAGGGCCAAAATTTCTAGAAACTAAGAGATAACATAAGTTAAGAGGGTTATATATGACAACTAGGAACTTCTTGTCGTACTGAATGAGGCTCAGTGGGAATATACATTGAGAGAAAACCTCTCAATGTACAATTTCAAGCTAATGGTTGAAGTGTCTATCCCAGGAATTGGAGTCAAAATTCTGCACTCTTGGTTCATGAATGGGGATGGTATCAACCACTGGAAAATCATCATCCAAGGTCACCATGCATGAGAGAATGGGGAAATATCTGTCTATATGATAAATGGATAGATGAGGATAGTTATGGGAGAAGGAATCAGAGGCTAAATAATTCCCAATGTGATATGACAACATCCTAAAGAAAAGTATATAGGACAATAGAAAAGGCTATCATAAATACTAGGACCTATGGTGAAGAGAAAATTTGATTGATGAATTGGAATGGGCATATTGGGTATGCTACACCTTATTGGATTAAGGGGTTGAGTTGTTCCATATTGATTTATATGAGGCATTGTGTATAACAACCATGCTCTTTATCACACACATAAACATGATTTATTACATAAAGTTGCACTTAGGATGACTCTGAGGATATATAGTACTAGTGTATTGGGAAATTAGTAACATTACATGATGACTTAAGAAATAAAATACAAAAAAAATTGAAAACTTCTTTTACATGACCACAACATTCCTTCGTACTTAGCCTTTCATGGGATAACCTGAGGACATTCATAAGAAAAGGGTGAGATATAAAGCCCAGTAAGGGGGTAAAAAAGGAATAACATGAATAATATAGTACATGTTAGTAAATATTCATATCAATGGAGTGCATGAGAAATATGGACATAAAGGCATGATATAGCATGACTATCATAACATGGAAATGTGGAAACAACATTTAACAAGATATTAGCATGATACAAGGCTCATTCACATAGAGATTGAGTAAACCTTCATTTCATTTGATTATTCCTTAGTAAATGCTCATTTCACTTGACATTTCATGATACTATCATTTACCCAATGCATTGGAGTGCTATCAGGGTGCACCTTTCTTAATCATTTCATTTCATGCATAAGTGCGCCACATGAACCATATAACATGGATTCATTAAACATAATAATTTATTCCATGATAAAGGAATGTGGAATTATTACCTGAAACTATATAATAAATAAGTAAATATGAATAAAGTTTAATACCCTTGATAGAGAAATTGGCATGGTATTCACTACACAATGACTTTGGCTTGGAAAATCGCGATGCAATTTCGGCAGCATAATGATGTGACAGAAGAATTCATAAAAATGGTTAATGAGCTATAAAAGGGTGTCTCATCATATTTACATGAAATTAGAAGTAAAGGGGTCATATAGATACATTTCCCAGCATATTTAATGGAATTTATATTCATAAAAAAAAATCTTGAATGTAAATGAGGAGAAAGAAATCCCTTATGTAATTTCAGCATGGTAACAGGTGTACTTGGGAGGAATTAATGAGAGAGAAAGGTGTATCTCATCATTCAAACATGAGTAGGAAAGTATTGGGTATGTTATAAATCATACCCTAATCTTTTTAATTGAAAATAAAAGGGAATAAAAACATAAATAAATTTGGAAAAAATGAGAAAGGAAGGAAATCCCTTACTTGGAAGTGTGATCACAAAGGCTTGGGAGAGGCTTGAGAGAGGATTATAGAGAGCTTGGGGATCCTTGTGAGGATTAAAGAGAGAGGATGGCATATTTTTTTGAGATCCAAATGTTTTTACTGAAGATAAGTGGGAGCTTGGGAGGGTTTATATATGAAAAATGAGGGAATTCTTTATTATTTAGGTTTTGAACACTACACATTAAACTAATCAAAAACACAAACCATCCCATGATTTTTGCCCATCGTTTTTTCTATAGTGGAGTGGAAAAAATTATTTTATAAGGCCAATTTCCTAACTTATTAAAATATTAGTCTTGATTATGTGGAGGTGAGTTACACTCTCAAGGAAATCATTTTAAAATGTTAAAATGATTTATAAGTCTTGGAGGGTCCACTAAGGCTTTGTAAAATAAATAAAACAAACCTAAAATTACATAATTTTAAATTTAAAACATATATTGGACGAATTTATCTTTTATAGTATTTTATTACATCACTATTAGTTCATTATGATGTCATAAAAGACATTATATATTTAAACGGTATTTAATTTTTACCCAAAAAATTGATTGTCTAAGAGAATTATGAAAAATTAACTGTTGGATAATTTCGACCTCCTAATTCCAAAAATAATATTAATTTTGTCTAAATAATTTTTAAAATATGGGAATTTTTACTTTTAATATAAATACCGACATTTATCGAAAATTCATGTGTTTTGAAACAAAAATAGCTTTCAAACCTTAATAAAAATTACAATTGTATTCATAAAAATTATATGATCATATATATTTAATAAAAATTAATTTAGTAATAATATTTTATGAAAATATTATTTAATTAAAAAATACATTAATTCCTTAAAATAGATTTCTTAATTGAATATTAATTTAAAATACTATTTGTGCTTAAAGCACCATTTACAAAATAACAATAATAAAATGAATGTATATTCTTTATTCTATACAAAAATAATGAAAATAGTAATAGTGCAAGGGACTTGTTACATAATCCCTTATAACACCCACATAAGACCGAATGGAAAGGAATGCGATGATGATAGATGCTTGGGGAGGGTTAGATAACATCGCTCAGGTGGTAATATATATTAACTTCCACATCTCTCATAGGCGGTTCCATTCAAGCTTAATGTGTTGAAACTTATCTTGGGCTTGGTCAAGAGAAAATCCCAGTGACGCTACCTCCTTTTTGAGCTCTGAAAAATGGGCTTCATATGTGCAATCATAATTAATGAGGCCATCACTTCCTTTGTCTAAGTAAATTGGATTTTTTAAAGCCCTATATTTATACTAATCATGCAGTCACTGTTCAACAGCTATATTATCAACGGTAAAAATTATTAATGGTATTTTAAAATCCAAAAAAAAAAATAAAACTAAGGAATTTCATATGTATTATATAACCATTTTATATAGTAATACATTTAATTAGATAAAGAGTAATTTTCATTAATAAAAGTTTGGGTCGGTACAATCTTCCCCCCTTAGGAAATTTCACCCTCAAAATTTCCTTTTCCCACACTAAAATAGATGTTGGTAACTCTGCCTCATCACTTCCTCCATTTCCCACATTGCTTTTTCAAACTTGTGGTTTCGCCACAACACCTTAACGAGGGGCATTGTCTTATTTTGTATAACTTTTTCCCTATTATCTAAGTTCTTCAGTGGATTCTCCTCGTAAAAGAGGTCATTCTCCAATGGTAAAACATCTATATGGAGTATATGTGATGGGTCAGGTATGTACTTCCTCAAGAGTGATACATGGAATATATCATGTACTTGAGATAGGTTTGGTGGGAGTGTTAGTCGATAGGCCACTACAATAATGCAATCAAGGATCTCAAAAGGGTTGATGTACCTTGGACTAACCTTTCCCTTCTTCCCAAATCTCATAACTCTATTCCACAGCGATATGAGGAGGAATAACATGTAACCAACTTCAAACTCTAGGTCTTTTAGACAATTATCATTACAGCTCTTTTTTCGACTCTGAGCATCTTTAATGTGATGATGAAATGTCTTAACCTTCTCCACCATTTCGTCAACCATTCCTGGACCTTGGAGTTTTCACTCCCTAACTTCATCCCAACTTGCCAGTGTTCTGTACCTCTTCCTATATAGGACTTCATAAGGAGCCATTATGATACTTGAGTGGAATCTGTTATTGTAATAGAACTCAACCAGAGGAAGATGTTGATCCAATCCTTTTTTGAAGTCCATTGATCATGCTCTCAACATGTCTTCAAGTGTTTGGATAGTCTACTCAGATTGGCCTTTAGTTTCAGGATGATAAGCCATACTGAAGTCTAGCTTAGTATTCAGAGGATGTTGAAGACTCTTCCAAAACTTAGAGGTGGATCTTGGATCTCGATCAGAAACAATTGATAGTGGAACTCCATGAAGACTTACCACTTCTCTGATGTATATTATTTCCAATTGATCCAATGATAAATCCTATCAAATTTCAATTAAGTGTGATGTCATTGTAAGATGATCCACAACAACCCATATAGCATTGTTTTCTTTGGATGTATTTGGAAGTCTGGTGACAAAGTCCATGGTGATGTTCTCCCATTTCCACATTGGTATGGGTAATGGTTGCAACATTGCCTTAGAATTATGCCTCTTAGCCTTCACTTACTGACATACTAGGAACTTTGATGTACACTCAGAAATCTCCTTCTTCATTTTATCCCACCAATAATTCTCTCAGATATCTTGATACATCTTTGTGTTTTTAGATGAATGAAGAAATTTAAACTATGTGCATCGTCCAAAAGTACTTTCTACAACTCTGGATTTTATGGAACACATAGTTTTGACCCAAATCTAAAAATTCCTTCTTCATTAACATTTAACTTCAAGGATTTCCCTTTTCTGATAGTTTCCACTTTCTTCTGAATTCCCACATCTTTCTTTTGAGCATACTTTAACCTTTCTAAAAGAGATGATTGAAAAAATTTGTGAAAAGATTAATGATGTTCCCTTCTTTATGATTCCCATGTCCAACTTTATCAAATCTAAGAATATTGGATCCTTTTTAATTATAATCAATGATAGAATCATTGGTTCCTTTCTACTTAGAGTATCTTCCACTTTGTTCACTATCCCCATATGGTAATGGATTGAACTGTCATAGTCTTTGATCAGATCTAACCATCTTTTTTGGTGAAAATTCAACTCTTTCTGTGTGAATATATACTTGAGGTTTTTGTGGTACGTATATATTTCACACTTCTCCCCAAAGAGGTAATGTCTCCAAATTTTTTAATTGAATATCACTACAACCAACTCTAGATCATGTTTTGGATAGTTTTTCTCAGGAACTTTTAATTTCCTTGAAGCATAGGTAATGACTCTGTCATTTTGCATCAACACACAGCCCATGCCCTTCTTCAAAGTATCACTAAATACCACAAAAAGTTCTCCACTTTTGGGTAGTGTGAGCACAGGCGTAGTTATAAGCCTAGTTTTCAACTCCTTGAATCTCTCTTCACATTAATCACTCCAAGAAATCTTTACTCCCTTCCGAGTTAGCTTGGTAAGAGGGTTGGACAATCGTGAGAAATTTCTCAAAATCAGCGATAAAATCCAGCTAACCCCAGGAAGCTACAGATATCTGTTACCAATGTTGGCCTCGACCATCCCTCAATTGCAGCTTTCTTAGATGGATCCATAGATATATCATTTCTTGTGATGATATTACCCAAGAATAAGACTCCCTCTAACCAGAACTCACACTTGAGGAACATTTCATAAATTTTATCCTTTCTCAAGGCCTCTAGTATAGTGCTTAGATGCTCCTCATGCTCCTACTTGGTTTTAGATTATATTAGAATATCATCTATAAATAGGTCCATATACTTTTCAAGGTAATCTATAAAGACTCTATTCATCAAGTCCATAAAGATTAATAGAGCATTAGTGAGTCTGAAATGCATTACTATGGATTCATAGTGCATGTACCTTATACAAAAATCAATTTTGGGTATATCCTCCTTCACCCTTAATTGTTAATATCCCAACCACAAATCCACCTTGGAGAAGTATGATGCTCCAGGAAGTTGTTCAAAAAATTCATCAATATGTGTAAGAGGATACTTATTCTTTATCATAATTTTGTTGAGCTCACGATAATCAATACAAAGGCACATTGACCCATCCTTCTTCTTGATAAAGAGGACCAATGTACCCAATGGTGAAGCACTTGGGCGTATAAAACTTTTATCCATATTCTTGTAAGTTGTTTCTTTAGATCCTCAAGATCCACAATAGCCATTATATATGGACTCTTGGATATTGGAAACGCCCCAGGTATAAGATAAATCGTGAATTAAACATCTCTTCTAGGAGGAAGACCAAAAAATTCCTCAAGAAACACTTCAGAAAATTTCCCCACAAGAGGAATGCCTTCAAGGATGGTTTCTTCCTTATAATCAATCATCTGAGAAAGATACATGTGCTCATAGGGTAGTAATATCCACACTTGAGATGATGGTTCTAAAGAATTTTCATCCACCTCCTTGCACTTGTACATAATCGAGGGTTGATTTTCCGTATGGAGAGTGATTTCCCTCTCACGACAATTTATGTTGGATCTATATAGGGAAAGCCAATCCATGCCAGAAATTGCATCAAATTACACCATCGGGAGTATGAAGAGGTTCTTTGAGAATTTCATACCAAAAATTGTGATAGGGTAGGAGTTATATTCATGGGATGAAATGATTGACCCATTTTCCATTCTCACGTACATCTTTACTTCTATGATTTTTCGTGTTGTTGGGATTGATCTACTAAAATTTCAGGATATAAAAGAATTAATAGAACGAGAATCAAAAATTACATTCACTATACTTGAATAAATAACTAGTGTACATGTCAGCACTTTTTTGCCGGGGTTCACTTAGGCAGTAGTGATGGAGAAAGATCACCCTTGCTGCCTTGGAGGTTGCTTGTTTCCTATGAAAACCCTTATATTAGGGAACTGGTTTGCAAAGTTCCCTGGTTCTTTTTAGTTGAATAAATGAAAAATGCATTGAGGTTCAAACATATCATTCCTCTCCTCTGTCACAGTAGCGGGTTTTTCTTGTCGATAGTTAATAGCCAGGTGTCCTTCTCTTCCACACCTAAAGAATTTCCTCGTCCCCTTAAAGTAATTTCTAGGGTGATTCTTTCTGCACCATTGGCAAGTGGGGTGATGGATTTTCATAACACTATTGGATTTACCCATCTTACCACCATAATTAAATCAACCTTATTCTTCTTATCCTCATGATACCCCTAAGATTTGATGATCTTCGTTCTAAATTTGAGGGCACATCAGACAATGCCCTCATAGTTATCGAAGACATGGATCTCTAGGGTTTTTTGTAGTCTTGGTTTTATCCCACCAAAGAAGCATTCAACCTTGTATTTGAGGGTAACGACAAATCCAGAGGCATATCATGCAATCCTTGTGAATTTTGTCTCATATGCTCTGTTTGATTCATCATCTTTTTTCTTGAGGGAAATGAAGTCCCTTTCCATCATAAGTCGTAGGATACGAGGAAAATATTTTTCGAAAAAATTTTCTGGAAATCCTTCCATTATAATGCCTTGATCTCTTCCTCAGGCTTCTTATTTTTTATAAATTTACACCATTGATCAGCTTCACCCTACATATGATAAGAAGCTAGAATTACCTTCTCTTGTTCATAACATTAAAAGATAGAGAAGATCTTCTCAATGGAGTTGATCCATTATTTGTAAATTGAGGGATCAGATGATCCATTAAAAGTAGGAGGCCTTCGTCTCATGAATCTCTCAATTGAGGCTTGTTCATTCTTAGGGTGGGTTTGAACTTTCTTATTGACCCATGTTTCAATTGAAAAATTGAGTTAACTGAGATATTATTGTGACAAATTTTACAATTTCTACCCCCAATGGATCAGGAATATCATTATAACAGTAATCACATTGATCTTCTCATCAATTGTTAGCTTGAGTGCTCCTATTACTAGCCATTGACTGGAATAAAAGTAAAGTCAGGGGTAACACGTAAAGGTGAATCCAATAACAAAAAGGGATAATTTATAAATTACACTTATTTCCTTAACTTATGAATTTATAGGCTTCAATCTATGTTATCAATGATCTACTTCCCAACCTATATTATTGGGGGTATTTTTTTATTCCCTTAATAATGGTTCGTACTAAGCTTATGAATTTATCAATGCATATACCCTAGGAGTGTAGTAACCAAGAGTGCAATAAGTCTCATTTTTGTGCAACATTTCTCGTTCGAGTCTACTCAAAACAGTGTTTTCGGGTTTTACCCCTAGGTAAATTTGTGCCAGAGTCGCCTATACCTACTCGTATCCATACAGGGATGTATTTTATTGATAAACCACTTACTCAATACTCATCAAAATTTAGGGATGTTTTTTTAATTTTTAGTCCTATCCCTAAGGCTTTCACTAGGGTTTTCTAATCCTAATCCCAAAAATAATTGAACATATCCTCTGATACCAACTATAACAACCCTTCTCTTTATTACACACATAAACATGATTTATTACATAAACGTGCACTTAAGATGACTCTGAGGATCGATATGTCTAGTGTATTGGGAAATTAGGAATATTACATGATGCAATAAGACATAAAATACAACAACTTTATTGAAAACAACTTTTACATGACCATAACATTCATTCATACATAGCATTGCATGGGATAACCTGAGGACATGCATAAGAAAAAGGTGATCTATAAAGCTCAGTAAGGGAGTAAGAAAGGCATAACATAAAGAATATAGTACATGTTAGGCAATAGGAATATCAATGGAGTGAAAGAGAAATGCGAACATAAAGGCATGATATAGCATGACTATCATAACATGGAAATGTGGAAACAACATTTAAATTGATATTAACATGAGAAAATGATATTTGCACATGGACAATGAGTGAACCCTAATTTCACTTTAATTTTCATGATTAAACCCTAATTTCACTTGAATTATCATGATACTAGTCTTTACCCAATGAATTAGAGCACTATCAGGGTGCACCCTTCTGAATCATTTCATTTCATGCATAAGTGTGCTACATGGATCATATAACATGGATTCATTAAACATCATAATATATTCCACGATAAAGGAATTTGGAATTAATACATGAAACTCTATAATCAATAAGTAAATGTTCATAAAGGTGAATACCCTTGATTGATAAATGGGCATGGTATTCACTACACAATGACTTTGGCTTTGAAAATCATGGTGCAATTTCAGCAGCATAACGATGTGACATAAAAATTCATAAAAATGGTTGATGAGTGAGAAAGGGGTATCTCATAATATTTACATGAAATGGATAGTAAGGGGTCATATAGATACATGTCCCAATATATTTAATGTAATTTAGATTCATAAAACAAAAGAATTACTTGAATGTAAATGAAGAGAGAGAAATCCCTTAAGGAATTTCAGCATGCTAATGGGTGTACTTGGGAGGCATTAATGTGGTATAAATGGGTCTATCATAATTCAACAATGAGAAGTAAATTATAGAGGAGGTTCAAAATCATACCCCAACATTTTTAATTGAAAATAAAAGGAAATAACAACATAATGAAATTTGGACAAAATTAGAAAGGAAGAAAATCCATTCTATGGGATCAATCCTAACTCCATAAAAATCATCTTCTTCTTGTATGAAAATAAACTCTGGAGTGCCCGAATGTATATATTTAAACCATATCATCCCAATTAATCATCTGTAAGGAGTAAATTTAAGGTGGATAACCTATAATACATTTAGGTTTCACATAAACACACAGTTTTGATCATATCATTGGCACAAGGGTAACTAGTCCCACACATGAATTTGATAAGGATTCATGAAAAAATAATTAATTTATAAGACATTTCTAGAGTAGATAATAAATCCTTCCAAAAGGGGGGAGATGATCCCAATTTCCCATCCTTTCAGCCAACGTGTATTCCGAATTGTCGCTTGTAAGAAACCGTAGTGACCACCTATATTTATAAATAAATTCCACCATGAAATTCACATATAACCATCATACACAAAGGATCAATAAATGTTTTCATCTAAAACAGAATCACAAGTAAGAAATATTCTAATGGTAAAGTGCTTATGTATAAGATAAAATGTTTTAGAATAATCAATTCTCTATATTTGAAGAAATTTTTTTCCACCAATTTAGGCTTATATTTAATTTTATTCCCCTACATTATTATTATATTTTTTGTTATAGATTCATTTAAATCCAATCACCTTGATAGTGGTTAATTTATTGCCTATTTACTAGGTATGGTTCTTTATAAGTAAACATATAGGGAAAAGGAAACCATATCATCATGGATATACCTAAAGGTAGGTCTAATAACTCTCTTATATTTATCCCTAGTGATATGATAATATCTATGGCCAATAAGAACTTCAACATATGAAGTATCACCTGAATTGAATCAAGTATCTAGATTAGGCTGAGGAGCATGAGGAAAATCCTCAATAGGAGAGTCACTAGTAATCGAAGGATCGGCCTAAAGATCCCTCTTCTAAGAAGGATCATAACTTCCATCAGTGGGAGGATAGAATCTCATATTAAAATAATCTTGAATCACCACATCCAAGCTTATAGAACATTTATATATTCTAGGTTTATCTACCTAACGTTTATACCATTTCTTCCCTAGCTATAACCTATAAAGACACACTTAACAGACCTAGGCATAAGATTTTCATTCTTGACATGAGTATAGGAAGTGAATCCAAACACTCTAAGATGTCCATAGGATGGGGGTGGGACACTCCCAAGTTCCTCTAAATTCATAAAACTATTGGAAGGTGAGGGATACAATTTTATCAAGTAAATTTTCATAGTGTTAGGCTCATACCAAAAATACTTGGGAAATTCTAAGTATGTTGGCATGTTATGAACCTGCTCAAAAAGGATATGGTTTATACACTTGTCTATGGAATTCTAGTGAGGATTATGACTCACAATTCAGTGTCTCAAAGATCCATCATCCTCACAAAATTTATAAAACACAATAAATAGTAATTCAACACCATTATCAATTCTCAAGGATTTTAATTTCTTCCTATATTGATTTTCCATAAATGATTTACATGTTTCAAACACCTCAAGACATTATATTAATTCTATAGTATGTAAATCTGGAATTTCCCAAATGATTTTCCTATAAAAGTGAAAAAATAGGATCCTATAATATGAGATATGATCAAAATAGGTACCCACAATTCAGAGTGTGCATACTCAAGTGGGTAACTTTATTTAAAGTTGTGATTATGAAAAATGACTCATTTAGACCTAACTAGAACATAAACCATAAAAAAAAAGGTAAGTTCCTTAGTGTTACATTTGTAAGAAACCCGCTGTTACTCAATTCCTCTAATCCCTCCACACTCAAATTCCCCAGCCTTTTGTGATAAAGAAAAGTGTTATCACTATTGATGGTATAGGTGTTTCCCAACTACTTAGTGTAATTATTTATATTAAAGGCAAATAATCCTTTCACTAAAGAAACATTAAGAATTGTATGAGAACCCTTGTAGATTTTAATACAATAAGACTCATATTTTGAATGTAAAACCACTATGATCAAAACCCCCCAATAAAATATTATTTCTATGAAAATATAGAACCCATATCACTTCCAATAAGGTTAAAATATAATGGTCTAATAGTTTTATCATAACTGAACCTCTAACCATGACATGAAATCACTTATTTATGCCTAAAAACTCTATTTTAAATCCCTCAGTCAACTCAGAAAAGAGTTTTTTATCCGGTCACATGTGGAAAGAACATTCAAAGTCTAAAAACCACTGAGTATACAGTGTGTTATAATACACTATCAGCTACTCATCACTCTCATATAATTGGTTGGAAAAATTTGAATGATCACCAAATTATTTAGAAGGATTACCAAACTTAAACTTATGTCATTTGGGCCTAACGTGCCTAGGTTTCTTATAGTGATAGTAGGTATCCTATCTCAATTGGTATTTAGACTGATACTCTCTAGAATGGATATAGTTCTTTCCACCCTTCTTATTCTTTCCTCTATTCTTTCTGTGAAACTTAAAAAGACCTATAAAACTCAATCCATGGGCTTTCAATTTAACCTTATCCTTTCCACATAACTCATTTTAAAGAAAGACATGTTTTACTATCTATAAATTCGAAGATACTTTTTGATACATAATTGAAATAATTAGATGTTCATTTGAGATATCCAAATATATTAAAAGAATAATGGATTGGCCCTGATCTTCAAATTTAACATTGATATTTTTGAATTATAATAATATTTTATTAAAATCTTCAATATTTACTTATAAGGGAGTTATAGGATGCATATTGAAAGTAAAAAAATTGTTTTTCTTATATAGATGGTATACTAATGATTATTTAAAATACGGTTTTTTTAATTTAGAACAAATACCAGCTTTGGAATTTTCATAAGAAACCACTCACAAAACATTATCATCCAAAGAAAATGTTAAAGAGATATGGGATTTCATAAAGAGTCTAGGAGGGACATAAGAGTTAGTGTTCATGGTTTTCCATCATTGAACTAACTTACATGAGGTTTCCTGGATTCCTCAATTTGGCCTGGTTGCAAGTAGATTTATCATAAGATCATTAACAACTCCCAATGGATTGCTAGTGCTCAGTCTTCCTTAAATTTCTAGTATGAAAACTCGACAGGAGAACCACTTATTAACAAGGTTAATGATGAAAGATGTGGAATCAACCATAGAATTCGAATCAATGAACAACTGGAAGAAATGGGATCAGTCTTGGATGACATTGATTCACTTGTGGAAAATTATAACTTCATTCATCAAAAAGACATTCTCGTATGGAAGGGAACTCTTAAGGGAAATTTGGACTTGAAAAGTTTCTCATGCACTTGATATAAGGACACACCCACTGGATTAGTAGCTGGAATAAGAAATGGTTGTCCCCCTCCAGGTATAGTCTAATATGGAGGCTATTATCAAATAAACTCCCAGTGGACATGAACCTATATAAAGTCGGTATATCTCTATTCTCCAAATGTGTTCCTTGTCACCAACACAGGGAAGAAAGTACTCTGAATCAACATCAGGCCACTAAGGAAGGAAATACCCCGTAACAAGTTGACAAAGGGTGATAGGCCAAGGTTGAGATATCAAAGCATCACTTTTTATCCCATAAGGATGGGAATCAGTCCACAAGTAGTTATGGAACATGGGGTGGTAGGAGACCGACACTGAAAGGGGGATACTCTCCCAAATAAGGATATTGAATCTTCTAATACATGGATATGAGGCATCCTGAATCTATATGGGGTAAGATTATAGTTTAATATAATGTTATAAGTACATTGGTGTTTTTTCAACCCATATTTTTCATATGGGAAATCCAAGCTTGATACAGGGTAAAATAATCTCTCATTAAGTATAATCCTAAATTTATACGAGGTAAGATCTCAATTTAACTCCATGTGATGAGGACATTGGTGGGCTATTCACATTGAGTGATCCATTATTTCCTTACTCATATCAAGATATAAGGTAATCTAAACCATCTAATGGGACCAGTTAGGTGAATGTGGATTATACCTAAAAGGGGGTGACAACACTGTGAGTAACTGAGGGGTTTTGCAGTGAATCTATAGCTGGGACCCAAAACCAAAAGTCTAAGTGTTACTATGTATCCCATAAGAATGGGAATTAATACACACATAGTTCTAGAGAGAGGTGGAGGAATGGGTTCTTTGGAACAACAGGTATAAATAAAACCATGTTAAAGCGGAGTGAATGTACACATTTTAGGGTCATAGTGCTTGGACCAATTTCAAAGA
Source organism: Viscum album (assembly GCA_963277665.1). Taxonomy (NCBI): domain Eukaryota; kingdom Viridiplantae; phylum Streptophyta; class Magnoliopsida; order Santalales; family Viscaceae; genus Viscum; species Viscum album. Next base: position 436,024,087 of record OY728155.1, on the reverse strand, counting down.
GTTTAAGGTCCTAATGATTGGCCCATGGGGAGGGGTATTTGAGGATATTCTTATGATAAAAAAGAGATAAAACCTGACATGGATGGATTCAAAGAGTACCTAAACCAAATGAAGTGATCCTGAAGAAAGTTTCACATAGTTTAAGTTCATATGCCTTGGACCATGGAAATTAGTTTAAAGGCATGATTCTTGGACTATTAGTGAATAGTTTAAGTTCGTGCTGGATGGACCATCCGGAAAAATTTTAAAGACACGATGCTCGGACTATGGAAACATTTTTTTTAAAGTATTTTTTGTGGAATTAAAGATGTAGAACCCAGTGTTAAATGAGGGAACAGGACCAGGAACCACACAAGTACCAAAAAACAAACAACACATAGTTTAAGGTCATAATGTTTGGACTGTGGTCAAAGTAGCAGGAGAAATATTTTAAAGTCATGATTCTTGGATAGGAATGATTACAGTCTTAATGATATATATATGGAACTGAAAGGGTAAATCTTGGTGTGAATTAAGACAAGTAGGATAGTGTACCACATGTACACTTTGAGATCAACATCGCATAGTTTAAGGTCATGATGTTGGGACCATAAATGGGCCAAGTGGCCGAAGGGTTGATAAATTTGAAGCTGGTCCTAAATATGGGATGTTTGGGCATCAATATATATCTCATGAGGATGGAAATCAATCCACACTTAGTTTTTGAATTTGGCATGTTATAAGACCAACATTGGTAGGTGCAATACTCTCTAGGGATTGAATTAAAGTATCCCACATTTTTTATGGGGGATCCCATGTTTAGGTCATGGGGTAAGGTTTATTTACCATCTTATACTTATCGTATGAGGCATATCATATTTATGGTGTAAAATAATCTCTCATTAAGATGCATCATTGTCTCTCCTAGGGTAAAATTTTAGTTTAACATCATGCATAGAGGATGTCAGGATTTTTTGTTTAAATTTGTACAACTCAGACTATAGGGACTGTAAATGGTTTAAGGTTGTAGTGCTTAAACCCTTTGAAAATAGTTTAAGTTTTTTTTTTCTGGACCATGACTCTTAGTTTAAGGTCATAGATTTTAGACCAGTGGTATCTTATTTTAAGGTATATAGTTTGGATCAATATAAAATAGTTTATGTTCATAATTCTTGGACCAATAGAAAATAGTTTAAGTTCATAATTCATAGAACATGGGGTTGAGTGTCCCTAACATATCTGTGTAGTGTAGAAAAGTGAAAAAACCTAGCATGAATTAGGATCCATGGATGCTTAACGCCACACAACACATTCGTGAGGAGATTCTCACATAGTTTAAAGTCATGATGTTTGGAATTGGGCTCCTCATTGTAAGTACTTCTTGAGAAAATTGGAAATGGTGGGAGGTTTGATACACTCTCCATCCATGGTGATCGAAGATTATTATCCATTGGAATAGACTTCATGATTGATGTAAGGTCATTCCCACTCAGGATCCAGTTTTGGTGGATTTTTTTTGATATCACTGGTGTTCTGAGAGCCATCACCCTATCACCCTAGAGGAAGAAGTGTAGTAGAACCTTCTTACTGAATGATCTTTCTATCCTATTATAGTTCCTCTCTAGATTATGAATGTACTGGAAACTATTCTCTTTGAGGGATTATACCTCATCTATATGGACTTGTTCCATTATTTTTAGAATCTTCTAGTCATAGATAGTTGTTTGAAGGGATAGAAATTGAACCTAGATAGGAAAGATTGTCTATATTCCATACACCAGAGAGTATGGGGTCACTTGGGTGGAATTTCAAGTCATTTTTTGATATTCCCATAGGGAATTGGTGAGATTTACTAGCCATATAATCTTTTTTTATCCACCATCTTATTTATAATGTTAGATAGGGTCTTTTTGAACACCTAAATCTATCAATTTTCTTTCACATGGTATTGAGAAGTATGGTTAGATCATATGAAGAAATTGGTGTACAATTTCTTTAGCATGACAACTTGGAAGTTGGTGTTGTTATGAGTGATAATTGCATGGGGTTCTGAAGCGATGGATAATGTCGTATCTCAAAAAAATGATCAAAAACTAGTATTTAACTTCCTTGAGGGGAATCACTTATTCCCATTTGGAGAAGATTTTTTTCACAGTCATAAATAACTTACACTTGCAAGATACCCTTCGAAGATATGGCCCCAGGACATCAAGTCCCCTACTACAAAGGGAAAAGTGTACAAGGTGTTTTATAGAAGCACTGGTGGTCAATGCAAAAATTTGGAATTGATCTGACACACAAGAAACCTCTTGGAAAACTCATTGAAATAATGGACCATGGTGGGCTAAAAGTACCTCGGAATCTGAATCTATTGGGAGAGTTTCAACCCTCCCTTATGGGTGAAATAGGACCCAACATGGACTTTCTGTATAATCTGAGGGATATTATCTTATTGAATTAAATGGATTATAATTCCATAAAACCCACATTTATAGATATTTTTCACAAGTTTATGCCCATTCTAAAGGTTAAATAGTACTGCATACCAGCAGATTCTCTCATGCTCAACTCGGTTTGGTGGGAGAATGACACACTACAGGAACTCAACAAAAGGGATTTGTCTAATAAAGAATTTACATTGATGTAGGAAACCTAGGGGTCCTGGAGTAGAAGTATATGTAGCTAGTTTTTTTACATGTTTTATATCATCATTATCCAAAATGGTGGGAGTGATGACCCTTTGTTGTTCCACATGGATGATCAGGTCATATTGGTCGGGTTATGCGAGAGACATGTCCAAAATTTCCAAGGTAATGTCTTGACCACTCTATAATCAGAGAATATGAGTCACCTATTGCTAATAAAGGAACTGGTCTATTAACTAGTATGTATGCTCTAGAAGGGGCACACACTCTTTCTTTCTGATGATATATTCACAATTGATTTTTTATCACAATCTTAGAGTCTCCATTCACATGAAATAGGGAGACATTAATATCAATATCCAGATCGAAACCATTAAGGAGAGCCTAATATATTACCTCATGGTCAGTGTAGCCTTTTGAAAATAGTAATTTCTATGGAAGGAAGACCTAATCTTGGTTGATTAAGAATACCCCTGAGACTACTTTGTTGAGCTTGGGATTATTGATCCTTATACCAGTATTTCTCCTGGAGGCACCATCTAAATGAATCTACCCACACAATATTTCATTATAAACTATGATGTTGGCCTCATCTTAGAAATCAACATCCAAGGGAAATTCATTAGTGGCTGGATGGGTGTCCTGAGATTCCTCTAATGTCTAGACCTTGACAGATTTCTACAGAACGAAGTGGATGTAAAACTGCTATAGGATCTCTACCCAGTGTTTTAATCATCCTTTAAGCATGGGTGATTGAGAATATACATTAGTGGATCTATTCATAACTCAATATTTATCTCAGGATACTTCATATAATGCTGCAACTTCCACACTACAAAAACAAGCGTGAGTAAGTTCTTTTTGATAGGGGAGTATCTAGTCTCTATTCCAAGGAGAATGCAATTGATATAATATAATTTTTTTTATCTTCCCTCATTATTATTCTAGGAAATAACGGAACCAATGGATCATTATAGGGTGGTCACATAGAGGACCAAATGTTTTTCTGAGATATGTGGCCTCATAATCAGATGTTCTAGTAGATACTAATTGATTTCTTCAAATGTAGTTTGGAACTTCTCATCCCACTGCTAAAAAATGCATTTCTTGATGATCCTAAAGAAGGGATTACACATTCCATCCATATTCACAATTAATTTTTATATATATTCTAAGTGGCCTTGAAGACCTCGTAGCTCTTAGAGGTTGCTCGGGGGAGGAATTTGGCTGATGACCTGAGATCTTCCCTCAAGTTCTTTGATATGGTCATAATTATTCTAAGATTTTATCTCCAAGTAATCCATGTAGAATTCCACCAGTGTTATGAGAATGGGTTTGAAGACGTGGTGTATGGCCAACTGATAAGTGTATTCTGAGTTTTTCAATCCAAGGGGCATCACCTGATATAAGAAAGTCCCTTATAGAGCCTGTAAGGTAGTAGATTCCTCATCTTTGGGGTACATCTATATCTTATTGTACTTGTAGTATCCATCCATAAGGGAGAGGTCTTGGAACCCATACGTTTCATCAATCAATAGATCTATCACAAGAGGGGGGAAATCATCCTTTTTGAAATGGTGGTTAAGGTCCAAAAATTTGATTTAGAACTTGATCTTCCCATTATGTTCCCTAAATATGATGATTTTGTATGGTCATTTGGGGTAATATACTTCCCTAATAAATTTTTCTATGATAATATTATCAAACTTGGCCTTGATCATAGCACCATGAGAGGGGTTCATCTTTTTGGGAGGTTTGTAGAACCCATGATGACTCACTGGGATACCAAGATGGTGAATGGTGACCTAACGGTATAGTCCTGGAATCTTATCATAGATTTAGGAAAATATATCCCAATGTTGTTTTAGGAAAGCTATATACAGTTTTTGTTCCTCCAGAGACATGGTTTAACTTATTAGCATCAGCCTTAAATTTTTCTCAGTACCAAGGTTCACCTAAATTAATCATCAATGGTGTTGGATAAACCCTCTTAAAATGTGGTAGGGGAATATTCCAAATCATATTCATCACCTAAGATAGGATAATTATTGGGAGGAGGCATCTCATCCATGTTATCCAACTTAGGGGGAGCACAGCTCCTTCTTGGGAAGGCACAAAATCATTACTGGGGAGATCATGTTCTTCTAAAAGTATGATGATAGAAGATGTCGATCAAATTCCCTCTAGAATTCGACCACAGGGTCCATTCTTTATGTCAAATAAATTTTGGGGAGTCGGATTCCCCCGGGTTATCCCTGCTCTATGGAATATGTGGTCATGCGACAAAATGGTGTCCATAGGGAGAACTTCTTAGTACTTCATAGGATTAGGGGCTTCTGGTATCACCCAAGCCCATTTAGTGTAGTATTACAGGAGAATATTTGAGATCTATTTTTTCTTATAGATTCTGAAACCATTTTTCTTAGAGAGAACAATAAAACCACTAAGTTCTACAGTTTTGGGCTCCAACTGGTGAATCGGGGGAATGAAGGTGTCATCCAATTCTTCTGATGGATTGACTTAGGTGGTTTATAGATCATTGGTAACATTTATTCACTCAACCCCATTGGTATAAACCTTCATTACCTTATCTTGTAGTAGATATCATCCAAAGATCTTGATTCATTGGAGTCAATGGAGGATGCATCACCCTGGAGGACCCCTGCTTGGCCATTGAGGGAGTACTTGATGCACCAGTGATAGGAGGAGGGGATTGCTTCATGAAAATTAATCTATGGACTACAAAACAACAAGTTGTAAGTGATATCCTATGTTAAAAACATGAAATTAGTTCTTGATGTTAAGCTACCAATCTAGGTCTTCATCTAATCCTTTCCATACGGTTTCTACTCTCACTTATCATGAAACTGAATTGTTAGGTTGGAGAGAGTCATATCGGATTCTGTCAAGACTAGATTGTAGAGAATCTGGGGTAGGATGAGATTGATCCTAGAACCAGTTTCCACCAAGAAGTGGTGGATTTCCACACCATTGAATTGGCCTATGATATAAAACGGTCATATCTTCCCCTACATGAGGATACCCTCATACTCCCCATAAAATGATATGATATCTTAGCATTCCTCTTTCCAGACATCCTCTACATAGTAGTCCTCTACGTTATCTACCTATAATCTGAACTAGAGGGGGGTTTTGAAAGCTTCTTATAGGGAATCTTTCATTTCCTTCAATAATAGAAGGGCCTCAAGGATCGAAATCCTTATAGGTATTCTGAAAATATGCTACAAAAAATAATACATACATTCCAAATGAATATTTTTTCCCATAGGGTCTTGTTCCTTAATTGGGTGCATAACTGATGTTTCAATATGAACCACTGAGGTATGGAAGGTTCTAGAAATATTCTATTGTTGAATAAATGACTCAATCTAAACCATGGGTGATTGACCATTAGTTGTCTATGGAGTCATACCTGACATAGCAGGCTGGGAGGACAATGCCTATTGAGCTCTACGCAAAACCTGCTACCAAATCTCGATAGTATGAATGGCCTGGTTAGCTGAGTATTTTGATGGTTGGAGAAACCTCAACCTTTCCTTTGATGTCATTGGCTAGAGTCATCTGGTGGTTTTCATAAAATTCATCACTATAAGGCATCATGATGTGGTATACCAACTCAATAGTGTTAACTAAGGAATAATATTTCTCATAATTAGTGAGGTCACCCGGTGTTGGGAAGACTCTGGGTGAATTTCCCAATTAGGGGGCATGAATTCACCAATAGTGAGATGTGGATTTGGCACCTACAAGAGAATCTGATCACCCATTTACCATCAGTTCATGTTCTTTTGGGACTTGGAAGGTTGTGATGTGGATACAAAATCTATTTCCAAAGGTGGCGTGAAGACCACAAGAGGTTCTATTCTATCTAACCAAGCACAAATGACACCATGGGAATGGGAAACTTTATTTTGAGATAACCAGCAATCATATTTATGCATCCCGTGACTGTGAGCCTTCTACCATTCACCTGATCCCTCACTATCACTATCAGGGTCGACAGAAACATGTGCCACCTATATTGGAACATCACCCAACTTAAAAAAATTGTAATCCACTTGGTCCTAGAGAAAATATTTGAACACATAGTATTATTTAATGGTGTGTATTTGGATCCTATGGTTTGATAAATGATTAGGGAGGCTAGTGAGCCCAGCCTCCTGTACCCTCATGCACTCTGGAAACTTCATAATCCACTTATCCAAGGAATAGATAAAGTATCTAGGGAGATGTGAATCCCTAAAGGAATAAGTCTATTTACTTAAATCTATAAAGGATACTCTAGGATCCTTGCCTGGATGAGGGGCTAGAGACACATTTTCTCATCCCGGACGTTGCACATGGTGAGGTGGTTCCTTATGGCTATATATTGGGAGAGGTTGTGCTCAAAAAGGGTTCTACACTCAGTGAGTCCCTTTAGACAAAGGGGATAAAAACTCTACTGGATCGTGTTCTTTTTCATTCAAGGTGGTGGCATCCTCTACTTTTGAAGGTATTATCACATGAGTTGGAAGAGGAAACGGGTGTGACTATTGTTTATACAGCTGAAAGGCTTCCTCCAGACATTGGGCCTTATCAGAAAACACGTGCAATCTTCCAGGAACATATTGGTTGATGAGGGAAGGAACTATCTCACCCTTGATGTTCCCCATGCTCAACATTTAAAGATTTTCTTAGGACAGGAACATATGGAGTGAATATGTTAGACCTTCCCATCAGGTGAAAAAGTCTACGACTCACTCATTAGGACTTTGTATTCACTTGAATAGGTCAGAAATATATGTCTAGTGTGTGGTTTATTGGAACTGGTAGATGATATTCTTATGAAATTATTCCGAACAAGAAATGAACCCTATGGGTAGATGTATATACTAGATGAATGCAGGTCCTTCCAATTTCTGAAAAAAATCACCAAATCCTAGTGGCATACTACTACTATAGGGTTCCCAATATAGGTTGGCAGCTTGAAATAAATTGGTCCAAGTGCTATAATGGGTCTATCATCCCATTGAATGTAGAGAAGATAGGATTTCCAAACTCTGTGGGTGCTTAGATTTCATCCCCCCATGCTGGATATGGATTTCTTTCAGCTGAGATTTCTACCTTTTATGTTTCTAGGGCCTAGAGACAAGCGGTGAGAGCATATGTAGTCTGCGATATGGGAGGTGGAACTGATGTCGACTAATTCTGCTATCATTTTACCAGGGGAGGATTCACTATGTGAGACAAATGCATGTTGTATACTAGAACCTCTATTAGGGGTGATTCCAACCATATCATCACATCCCTATCGGACTGGGTGTTCAGAACTACCTCATGTGTGAGGGTGGAGGAATCTTTCTATGGATCCGCAGAATAATCTCCATCTAAAGGAATTATACTAGAACATAACATCTATCCCACTTCTTAGGTGGAGGGGGATAGTGGTAAACTAGGGGTGATGAAGATGGCTATGCTATGAGACCCTAGGAGTGATCTAGACCATCATACACCTTCAAGTTCCTATAGATGGATCTGTGGACCCTATGGACTTCATCCTCTGGGATTGTGAATCTCAATTTTTGGGATCCTTCCCAAGACTCTGGTATCTAGGGTGAAGTCTCCATTACCGAGTCATCTATCCCCTTATAATCTGAGATATTAATGAGTCCAATGACTACTTGGTGTTTCCTAGAACTTCCCTTTTGATAGTGAGTGTTTTCCATTCATCTCTGGGATAGTTCTTCAGGGTAGGGTATTTCTTTGTCATGGGGAGGGCCTATGCACTGGTTGGCTGTAACACAAATAGGACCTCTGCTTCTTTATGTTTGGGAATAGGATAACCTATGTGATGACTATCATTGGAGTGGGGAGTACTATTCTTTAATTGGTTATAACATAGGGAGGACCTCTACATTATATAGTGAATGAGTGGGGAGGACCTCCACTCTGGTTGGAAGGAACATAGGGAGGACCTCAATATTGGTTGGTAGATACATGGTTAGGAACTCCATGTTTAGAAGCAGTAAAATATGGATAACCTCTGTATCGGTTGTTGAAAGAGTGGTGAGGACCTCCACTCTATTTGGTAGGAGAACGGGGAGGACCTCCATACTAATTATTGATGAAGCGGGGAGGACCTCTACTTCGGTTGCTGTTAGTGTGGGGAGGAGCTCTAATTTTTCTAGTTTCAGCATGGAGAGGACCTCCATGTTTTTTTTTGAAAGAGTGGAAAGGACCTCCTCTTTGGTCGAATATGGTATTTGGAGGACCTCCACATTGATTTTCTTCACCATGGGATATCCCTTAATTGCTGTTGATGGTGTCATTTATTGAAAGAGTCAACTCGACTTTCCTATGAGGTGACTGGTGTCCCGATCCCAATTGGACAAAAACTGATCCCTATTATCTTATTGTAGGGATCTATTGGGATACGCCAGTGGTATAAGGGTATATAAGAGCTATAGAATATTCCCTTTATTAAGCAGCATCACGATCCTTCCCCCAATGTTGGCGTCATGTACTTTGGACCGGGGCCAGTGTAGTAGGGGTGAAGTCCACCTACTCTTCAGCCTAAGGGGACGGTCAGTGTTGGAGTTGGTGAGGCCTCATGGGATCCCTCCTTGGTGGCTTCTGAGTTTTAATCATAGCTGGCATGACTCTAAAATCCCCCACCTCCTCTGCATAGGGGAGCGAATCATCATAGAACTTTGAGGAGAGTATCCCAAAGCAGTTTGTCTTTAGTACGGGGGTGGTTTCCCCCTATGCGACCCTAAAGGGTAGCAATGTCAATGAGGTGTTGATGCCTCCATGTTCTTATGGGAAATATTCTTTATGGAAATGGAACCCTCGTATTTTTACTTGTGTATGATGTTTTTGATCACCCTCCTCTAGATGATCTCAGAGTTTGATAAGAGAGTGGGTGACCAGTAGCTGAATACGAGAGGGAGTTGTATAAAAGGCAAGGTTTTAAAGGGTTCCCATATCAATATTTCTCCTATGATAGCTCCTATAGGCACTGGGATACTGTTTTCCTGAATCTTGATTCCTATAAAGAATATGGATTCAACCATCATTACATGTAAAAAAATAGATTCCCAAGTCCCCAACCTCTTATATTATCTTAATGCATTAAAGGATCTATGCTAATGATGTTGCAGACTAAGGGATATCAATCCTGACTACCCCAATGTGTAGGTGATTTTCTTGCTGGACCCACCATTTTCTTAGTGGGACATGTCACCAAATTTTTGAATCTAGTGAAATTTAAATCTATTAATTCTCCAGATGTTATTTTTCCCCATGTTGAGGAGAATAGTTTTGTGTCCAGTTCACCATTTCTTGGTGAATCTCGATGCCAGAAACGTCTAAGTCTAATCTTAAATCTAGTATCCAATATTATTAGTCACCATGGTTAAAGGATAATAGTTTCACATCATTTTCTTCATTTTTATTTTTGACGCTTCCATCGGGGCATACCTACATGTCTACATGTGTTGGATTATATTTCCCTGTATTCCCACTTTCCAAAGGCGGGAGGATTTCATAACTTTCGTCGGTGATTTATACTCCTTGATCAAAATAGGATGATCGTATGTCATCTCCTCCTTCCATGGATTTCTCCATGGAATTCATTGCCTATTCTGGTTCTCCCTAAAATATTAATTCATGTTCTTGGAACTCAATCTTGGTGTCATATCTATATGGACGCCGATTAATTATACTACTTCAATCTTGACAAGGAAGCAACCTTTGGTTAGGAAAGTAGTCACATTGGGAATATCTAGGCATGTATAGACATTGGACACATTTTCCACCTATAAATATTCCTCTTTTGGAGGGAATCTCATATGAGTCATATTAGGCATGGAACCCAAGGCATCGCATGTCAATCATGAGGTAATTTATTCCAAGGGAATAATTCCTCTAGGGATTTTTCCCTAAGGTAACCCATACTTATAACATGGGATATATATTTTGGGTCAGTTCACAAGTTCTCCATCTTGGGGAAATGGATCAGAATGTATGATATAGATAGATTGGGGAACATGTTTAACATCTTGTGGAAGCTGATCGAATTCCCTATGGAGGAAGATCAAGGAGGTTTGTCCTTAGGAGGGAAGATTTCACACCTAGGTTTACCAAATGATCATAATTCCTCGTGGAGGTGGATCTGAAGTGGATAGATCAAAATTCCCCATATAGGTGGATCCAGAGGTGAATCCCAAGTAGGGAAGATGTCACATCAAACTTTACCAATTTCAAGTTTAAATTCCCTATGGGGAAGATCCTAAGGTGTGTCCTTATGAGTAAATATGTCACGCCTGAGTTTACCAATTTTGGGATTGAACACCATATCTAGTAGATCCAGAGATTCATCCCTTGGAGGGAATATGTCACACCTAATTTTACAATTGTTGGGATTGAATGCCCTATGTGAAGGATCTGGAGGTGTGTCTATATAAGGGAAGATGTCACACCTGAGTTTACTAAGTTCATGATCAAATTCCCAATGAGGTAGATCCGAAGGTGCGTCCCTATGAGGGAACATGTCACACTTGATTTTACCAGTTTTGGGATTGAACATCCTATAGTGCTGATCTAGAGGTGCCTCCCAAGGAGGGAAGTTGTCACACCTGATTTTAACATTGTTGGTATAGAACACCCTATGAGGTGGATCTAAAGGTGCATTCCTAGGAGGGAATATATCACACCTGAGTTTATCAAATTCAGGATGGAATTCACTATGAGGTGGATCCATAGGTGTGTCCCTATGAGGGAGTATTTCACACACGGGTTTACCAATTTCAAGATCAAACACCATGTGAGGCAGATCTGAAAGTTTATCCTAGTAGGGAAGATGTCACACATGATTTTTTCATTGTTGAGATCAAACAACCTGTGAGTTGGATCTAGAGATGTGTCCATAGGATAGAAGATGTCACACTAGATTTTAACAATTTTTGGATTGAATGCCCTATGAGGAGAATCCAGATGTGCATTCCTAGGATATAAAATGTCACAATTGAGTTTAACAATTTTGGTATCAGGCGCTCTATGGGTAGGATCCATAGGTGATTCCCTAAGAGGGAAGATGCCACGCCAGATTTTACCATTGTTGGGATCAAATGTCCTATGAAGTAGATCTGAAGGTTCTTCCCTAGGAGGGAAGATTTCACACTTAATTTTACTAATTTTTAGATCACATTCCATGTGGGGTGGATCCATAGGGGTGTCCCTAGAAGGTAATATTTCACTCCCAAGATTAACAATTTTGGGATCAAACTCCTTATGGGGGGGATATAGAGGAGTGTCCCTAGGAGGGATGATACCACACCTGAGTTTACCATTGTGGGGATCGAACACCATGTGATGTGGTTCTAGAGGTGCATCTCTGGGAGGGAAGATGTCACACATGATTTTACCAATTTTGTGATTGAATTGCCTATGAGGTGGATTATAAGTTTTATTCTTATGAAGGAATATATTACACCTATTTTTACCAATTTCGTGATTGAAAACCCTATGGGGTGGATCTGGAGGTGTTTCTTGGGAGGGAAGATGTCACACCTGAGTTAGCCAGCTTTTGGGATCGAATGACCTATGGTTTGGTTTTGGAGGTGCATCCCTAGGAGGGAATATGTCACACCTAAGTTTACCATTTTTTGGGATTTGGCCTCTAGGAGCCATCCTACGTACCATGTTTAAGAGATAGGGATCAATACCCACATAGTTTGATGAAACATTTTAAGTTCGTGTGATAGGACAGATCCATGTAGTTTAATGTCATGCAGTAGGGATTCTCATGTTATGACAGGATCGTCTATTAGGGATGGTGTGGGGATTATGCATAGAATATTCCCTTGGGATTGGCTGGTACTTCATTGTAAGAAATATGGAGTGGGGATTACACATTGAATCTTCCCTCAAGGGATGTATTGTACTCTATGGTGGGATAGGTTTGTATCCAATGATGATCATACATGGGGAATCCTATGGTCAACACATAGTGTAAGATTGTAATTTTACATCATGTGTTGCAGATGTTGTCAGGAAGTTTAACATCGTATGACTAGGACATGGAGAAATGCAGTTTTAGGTCATAAAGATCAGTCATAGTAGTGGTCACTCCTTGAGGAGGACCTTTTTCAAGCTGGTGGTAAAATTATTCATAAGGAATCCTCACTGAAATAGGTATATAGTTTCCATAAAATATTACACTCATGTGTCTTATATGACAATCAATCATGTGAATTTGGGAGGTTCCTTGCATTGTAACTTCCATGGAGGAGTAGTCAATCAGGTGGTCGATGTTAGGGGACCTAATATTATAAGTAATGCACATTAGGGGACCTATGCTTTGAAGCAACGGGTAGGATATTGGATGCACTAATAGAATAAGGAGCACTATGTATGGGACCAAGAAGTTGTTGTGTGCAATTTGGTTGGATTTCATAAAAAAAATTCTGATCAAGGGGCTCTAGACCAAGGTAAATTGATGGAATTAAGAGGCATAGTTTTATGCATCATTTGGAGTTCTGCGCAGACCAGGGTTTCATGCTAGCAACATATCTTTAAACGCAACTAACTATCCTTATAATGAGTTATACATTTATCACTCTAAAGTCTTTCAAGTCATGTTTGGGCCCACATGAGGTTTATTACCCAAATTATCTAACTTTGAGGGTCAATGATCACTGTTTTTGTGTATTGTTGCAGAAGAATGGGATTTTTATGGAGCAGAACATCGTTTAATATTTAGAAGATCCTTCCCAAGGTTGGGGGGAAAGCCTCTATTTATATCTGAAATACTCAATAGTTTTCACACTACTCCTTGGGTGTAGAACTTGAGTTTCATGCTTCCCTGTCATTTTATTTTTTAGATTGGTTGTGGAACACTTTCAGAATTATTTCGCCTATAGAGCACAAAAAAATGGTTTTGTGTTAGGGTTGCATGCAAGGATTCTTTATTGTGCACAACATTCCTTTATTGGGAACATGGGACTTAATTTTTTTATCATATTTGAAAATATCCATGGAACTATATGTCACCTTTGGAACAAAATTTTGTTGCGTACATAATTTCATCTTTGTGAGCACTCACTAAATCTTTTGTGCAGCTTTCTCATCATCCTCGGAATGGTCCTTCAGGGTAGGTCATGAGTTTGGTTCACCAAAAACTAGATGTTTGAGGTATGATATGATATTTCAGTTCTAACAGTGATAAAAAGTCAAAATCATGTTCTCATAAAGCAATAATCCTATACAAGAGGAAGATGACATAGAAATCTCTCTTTCTAACTATGAAAAAGATAAAATGAATAGTGGAGACTTTGGGTACAAGAATCTATTAATAAAGGGGTTCTTACACACTAGACTCCCCCACCCCTCCCTCCCTCCCCTCACCCTATCCCCCTCCCAATGAACCATGAAATGCATTGTTGGTTACCATTTATTGCTCAAAATAGACTCCTCTTCATGCTGATCTAACCCCATTCTAAGTGCAGGTATTTTTTGAGGCTGAAAAGTCCTAAAAATATTTATAAAAGACCAAGAACTAAAGATGTAATCAGGATTCAGTCCTACTCTATAAAATGAATGTCCCCTATAAAGTATCATGCTTCATCTTCAAAGAAAACAACTTTCACTAAAAATCATCCATCCTTTTTTACAGAGTAAGGCCTCATTGTTTGAGGAATCGAGTTGGTTCGGTATGAGACTATAAGGGGTGGGGGGAAATATTATCACTTGTAGAGTTCCTGTGGAGTCATATATGATGAAAAATATTATCTTATGTGTATCAACTTCCATGTGGGAGTTCTTATTTTATGATGGTGAGGATAAACATTATGTGACAGTGATTCCGTTTGTGAGTATGAAGTCATTTGATGTATTTAGATAGTAATTTCATATATTTGTGAAGCTTCTTCATAGACTGCCATGTGGTCATACATTTCAAGAAATTAAATACCTAAGGGTTATTAAAAATACCCCAATCATTATCTAAATAGAAAAGGAATAGTGTATTGGGAAGATATAGAGATACCCTCGGGAAAATCCTTAAATTTTTAGGAAACCCAAGTGATATCTCTTTATTCGGGAAGCATCATCATTGAAAATACCTCATAGGTAAGGGGAAGACTCAAAGAAAATGATATATTATTTTAAAATCATCCTCATGGAGTGTCTCATTCATATATGTTTTCTATGAAGCCACCCAACAAACCCACTCTGAAACGAAACATTGAAAATCATTTCCTTCATAGAGGGGATTGACAAATCTAATTTGTTATGATGCCTTGTGAACTGTGTTCATAGAGGGTTTTTTTATATTCGTACCTTTGTATAGAACCCATAAAAAATAATTTCCCCATAAATCCCTTATCCATTATAATAGATAATATGTTTCCCTGTGTAGAATCCAATGTTATTTGAACTAGGTATTAATTCATATTTTCCCAAGTCTATTATCAATGGGATCTATTCACATAGCATTTAGACCCCCCACGGACACTTCATAAAGAAATAAAATAATGGAAAAGTGGAGTTCAATTATGAATCATCGCAATGAGGTCATTTACCTTGTAAAATCACTCATCTGTCTTGATCTTATTATAAAAAATAAAGAGATCGATAGCCAAATATTCTTGGGATTCCATTTTAGGTATAAGACCCAAGATGGATCCCATTAATGATTTCATCTCCAACAAACATCAATCAAATAGGACCACTTATCCATGGGCCTCCTCCTGATGTAGTAATCCCACTTGGGAAGAACATGAATAATCCCTACACATTTCCCTTATTGTGTACTTTTATGTGATATGGTTGATATTTTATTATCTATTGTTTCTCTCACTAATCATGACTCATGTGGGATTAGAGGTTCCGTTGATCATTTCATTATGAATAATTTATTTGTGTCATTGGGATCACCTATTAGTACTATTTTCATGAATCTAAAGTATATAGAACATGTCCTTACTATGAGACCTTAAATTACATGGTATGGTATTATCATATGACCTTAAATAATGAAACTATAACTATGAGGGATTTTATTCCAATTTCAATAGTATATGTAGGAAACCCCTTTGAGTTCTAAACTCAACATTAAAAAGTCTCATATTCTCATTGTTCCATACTCTTAATGAAATCATGCCCCCACCCAGAGAACTACATTCTCTATAGATAATCATTATATCATCCTCATTTGGGATATATTCCCATTTATCCGCTTGGAGGTTATATCTCTACCAGTATATCTAACTACAATTCTCATAGGGTCCCATTCCGCATAAACCAAACCTACTATCATTGGGATATACTCCCTTCAATACCAATCAAAATGGTATTATCTTGTGTAATTATCACACCATCCATTTTTAAACACCTTTTGGAAATTATTCCATTCTGCTCAATGTTAAACTATTTAGAATTGGTCCTTTTCAGATGACCTTAAAAAATATGGCATGTATCTTCAAGTGGAACTAAACTACATGGATTCTAATTCCTTTCATAGGGATTTATAAGAATTCCATATTATGGGATCAATCCTAACTCCATAAAAATCATCTTCTTCTTGTATGAAAATAAACTCTGGAGTGCGTGAATGTTTATATTTAAACCATATCATCCCAATTAATCATCTGTAAGGAGTAAATTGAAGGTGGATAACCTCTAATACATATAGGTTTCACATAAACACACGGTTTTGATCATATCATTGGCACAAGGGTAACATGTACCACACTAGGATTTGATAAGTATTCGTGAAAAAATAATTAATTTATAAGACATTTCTAGTGTAGACAATAAATCCCCCCAAAATGGGGAGATGATCCCAACTACCCATCCTTTCACCCAACGTGTATTCTGAATTGTCGCTGGTAAGAAACCGTAGTGACCTTCTATATTTAGAAATAAATTCCACCTTGACGTTCACATATAACCATCATAGACAAAGGGTCAATAAAAGTTTTCATCTGAAACAGAATCACAAGTAAGAAATATTCTAATGGGAAAGTTCTTATCTATAAGATAAAATATTTTAGAATAATCAATTCTCTCTATTTGAAGAAATTTTTTTCCACCAATCTGTGCTTATATTTAATTTTATTCCCATACATTATTATTATATTTTTTTAAAAGATTCATTTACATCCAATCACCTTGATAGTGGTTAATTAATTGACTATTTACAAGGTATGGTTCTTTATAAGTAAACATATAGGTAAAAGGAAACCGTATCATCACGGATATAGCTAAAGGTAGGTCTTATAACTCTCTTATCTTTATCCCTAGTGATATAATAATCTCTATGTCCAATAAGATCTTCAACATATGAAGTATCACCTAAATCGAATCAAGTATCTAGATTAGGCTGAGGAACATGAGGAAAAGCCTCAATAGGAGAGTCACTAGTAATCGAAGGATCGACCTAAAGATCCCTCTTCTAAGAAGGATCATAACTTCCATTAGTGGGAGGATAGAATCTCAGATTAAAATACTCTTGAATCACCACATCCAATCTAATAGAACATTTATATATTCTGATTTTATCTACCTAAATTTTATACCATTTTCCCCCTAGGTATAACCTATAAAGACACACTTAACAGGCCTAGGCTCAAGATTTTCATTCTTGACATGAGTATAGGAAGTGAATCCAAACACTATAAGATGTCCATAGGATGGGGGTGCGACACTCCCAAGTTCCTATGAATTATTAAAACCATTGGCAGGTGAGGGATATAAGTTTATCAAGTAAATTTTCATAGTGTCAGGCTCATACCAAAAATACTTGGGAAAGCCTAAGTATGTAGGCATGTTATGAACCTTCCCAAGAATGATATGGTTTATACACTTGTCTATGACATTCTAGCGAGGATTATGACTCACAATTCAGTGTCTCAAAGTTACATCATCCTCACAAAATTTATAAAACTCAACAAATAGTAATTCAACACCATTATCAATTATCAAGGATTTTAATTTCTTCCTATATTGATTTTCCATAAATGATTTACATGTTTTAAACACCTCAAGAACATTATATTTATTCTATAGTATGTAAATATGGAATTTCCCAACTGATTTTCCTATAAAAGTGAAAAAATGGGATCCTATAATATGAGAGATGATAAAAATAGGTACCCACAATTCAGAGTGTGCATACTCAAGTGGGTAACTTTATTTGAAGCTGTAATTATGAAAAATGACTCTTTTAGACTTAACTAGAACATAAACCTTAAAAAAGGTAAGTTACTAAGTGTTAAGTTTGTAAGAAACCCGTTGTTACTCAATTCCTCTAATCCCTCCACACTCACATGCCCCAGCCTTTGGTGATAAAGAAAAGTGTTGTCACTATTGATGGTATAGGTGTTTCCCAACTACTTAGTGTAATTATTTCTATTAAAGATAAATAATCCATTCACTAATGAACCATTAAGAATTGTATGATAACCCTTGTATATTTTAATACAACAAGACTCAAATTTTGAAGGTAAAACCACTATGATCAAAAAACCCCAATGAAATATGATTTTTATGAAAATATAGAACCCATATCACTTCTAATAAGGTGAAAATATAATGGTCTAAGAGTTCTATCATAACTGAACCTCTAACCATGAAATGAAATCACTTATTTATGCCTAAAAACTCAATTTTAACTCCCTCAGTCAACTCAGAAAAGATTTTTTTATCCGGTCACATGTGGAAAGAATATTCAATGTCTAAAAACCACTCAGTATACATTGTGTTATAATACACAATTAGTAACTCATCACTCTCATATAATTGGTTGGAAAAAATTGAATGATCACCAAATTATTTGGAAGGATTTCCAAACTTAAACTTATGTCATTTGAGCCTAACATGCCTAGGTTTCCTATAGTGATAGTAGGTATCCTATGTCAATTGGTATTTAGACTGATACTCCCTATAAGGATATAGTTCTTTCCACCC
Organism: Viscum album; assembly: GCA_963277665.1. Classification (NCBI taxonomy): domain Eukaryota; kingdom Viridiplantae; phylum Streptophyta; class Magnoliopsida; order Santalales; family Viscaceae; genus Viscum; species Viscum album. Next base: position 436,005,494 of record OY728155.1, on the reverse strand, counting down.
TTCTTATTCTTTCCTTTATTCTTTCTATGAAACATGAAAAGACCTATAAAACTCAATCCATGGGCTTTGAATTTAACCTTATCCTTTACACATAACTCATTTTAAAGAAAGGCATGTTTTAATTTCTATAAATTCAAAGATACTTTTCGATATATCATTTAATTAATTAGATGTTCATTTGAACTATCCAAATAGATTAAAAGAATAATGGATTGGCCCTGATCTTCAAATTTAACATCGATATTTTTGAATTATAATAATATTTTATTAAACTCTTCAATATTTACTTATAAGGGAGTTCTAAGATGCATATTGAAATTTAAAAAAAATCTTATATAGATGGTATACTAATGATTTTTTCAAATACAGTTTTTTTAATATATAACAAATACCAGCTTTTGAATTTTCATAAGAAACCACCCACAAAACAATATCATCCAAAGAAAATGTTAAAGAGATATGGGATTTCATAAAGAGGCTAGGAGGATCATCTGAGTCCGTTTTCATGGTTTTCCATCATTGAACTAACGTACATGAGGTTTCTTGGATTCCTCAATTTGGCCCGGTTGCAAGTAGATTTATCAGAAGATCGTTAACAACTCCCAATGGATTTCTAGTGCTTAGTCTTCCTTAAATTTATGGTATGAAAACTCGATAGGAGAACCACTTATTAGAAAGGTTAATGATAAAAGATGTGGAATCAACCATAGAATTCGAATCAAGGAACAACTGGAAGAAATGGGAGCAGTCCAGGATGACATTGATTCACTTGTGGAAAATTATAACTTCTTTCATCAAAGGGGAATTATCGTATGGAAGGGAACTCTTAATAGAACTTTGGACTCAAAAAGTTTCTACATGCACTTGATATAAGGACACACCCACTGGATTAGTGGCTGGAATAAGAAATGGTTGTCCCCCTCCAGGTATACTCTAATCTTGAGGTTGTTATCAAATAAACTCCCAATGGACATGAACCTATAGAAAGTCGGTATATCTCTATGCTCTAAATATGTTCCTTGTCACCAACATATGAAAGATATTAATTACTTATTCCTCATATGTAAAACAACTATCTCTTTATGGAAGAAGGTGCTGAAAATATTTAACATGCATGTCACCAGAACAGACTCCATCTGCTCTTTCCTTGAGGAAATTCATTTAACGCCTCACTCATAGCAGATCATAGTCCTGATCAGAGCGGCTTGTGATGAACTTTTTCATACAATATGGACGTGCCAGAATGATATTTTTCATAACTCTTAATGCTTCAATGCGAATATTACCTTGTAGATGGTCCTTGTTGTAATACAACATGCTAACTTGCTACATGCTGAACAGAGTAGCAACACGATTGCGGATTTTCTGGTGCTCCGACACCTTCATATTCCAGGTAATTTTCCCACCCCTCACGGGACCATGAAAGTTTTTTGGACACCCCCCCTTTGGATATTGGATTAAATAAAATACTGATGGTTCCTCCAGAGGTGACCCAGGCCCGTCAGGATATGGTATTATCTTCAGATATTGTAATGGCGGCATGATTCAATGTGTTTATGGTTCATGTGGAATATCTACTACTCTAGAGGCAGAAATGATGGGAATTATTATGGCCATTGACATTGCTGTAAAAAGAGGATGTATCCATCTTTGGCTGGAAACTGATTCCTCTATGATTGTGCAAGATATAAGACGAGGGTAGGTTCACTTATCTTTGAAGATGATGGCTAGGTGGATAAACTGCTTGGAAAGTCTGTCACATCTAAACTACTTCATCACTCATACATATAGGGAAGCCTACTATATTGTAGATGGGCTAGTAAACAAAGGTATCAATGCTGAAGAAATGTTTCACTCAATTATTTTTCATGTTGACATGATTAATCTTTTAACACGTGATAAGTGTAAAATCCCCTCTTTCAGACTTGTGTAACTTTGTCTCTTTTTTTGTTATACAAGGGCCTCAGTGCTCACCTTTATAAAAAAAATAGTTCCATTTATTTTATTGAAAAATCATGTTGATAAAGTGGTTCTAAAATCATTTGGAGGTGATTAAAATTGTGCATAGAAATTAGTGATTTTTTACTTTGTTTACCAAAATTTTGTGTGTGAAAATCCATGGGAAAGGAATTTTATTAGGTATGTTTATCTACCATGAGGTAAGTACACGAACTATGAGGATAGTTAAAATGTCATGATAGATTTTATGCAATGGTAGTTTATAAAATGAAATGTATGAAACCATGAATTATTCTCACAGTGAATCATTATTTTAGGTCGTTTAGGGAAATCATAAAGGTAATACATGAACCATGAAGTAGGTATGTGCATCGGGAAGGGATTTTTTGGTATATAGTATCATGAAGGAGAGTAGTACAAAAATGAGTTTTAAGTGAATTATAGAATAATAATTTTGTGATTATTGTATTTTTAAATGAAGTTTACAATATAAAATACCGATAATCGCTTTATTTACCAGTGAAAAAGAAGATTATTATGGAGGATCATTTGTATATAATTATAAAAGGTCATAAATAATTCCATGGAGGTGATTTTATGGAAATTAATCTATTAAGTGAAATATATGAATGGATTTTATTTTTATTACAAAAATCACAATCAAAAAAGAAGTTTCACCAAGATAAGTACATGGAGATAGTTTGCATAAGGATTTTACCAAGGTATCACTATAAAGTGTGTCTTGGAAAGGAGGTTTGTAAACTCAGTTCGTGAAGTAAGAGAACATGAGGCAACTCACATGGTATGGTTTATGCAGGATGATTCCCACAAATGAAATCCAACATAATGAGTATGTGGTGAAAATTTTCCCACACTCTCGATACATGGTTCCATGAGTTCATTATTTTAAATACTAGTCCATGAAAAATAATAGTTCATGAAGGAATTTTCCATGAAATAAATACTAAGAAGTAAATATGATTTCATATCTTTGATGAAAAATTAACTTCATGTCATTCCCAAATTAGATAGAACTATATTTGAGTTGATATAGTTCATTAGAAGATTCTTCTAGTAGAGTAGTTTGTTAACTTCAATTGAGAGGACAGTGATTTGTTGAGTCTGAGTTGTTGTAAACTATGAGGGAGAGTTAACTTTATAAATTATAATATTAGTGTTCTTTAAGGACTTTATTAAATTGTAAAATTACCTTTTTATGTTCCTTGGACTATCCTAATTAGGGTAGAACAAGTGAAATCTTTATTCTTCATGCATTCTTTATTTTTAATTTATATATTCTTGAATGAAGAAGAGAGAATATATATTTTTTATGATAAACCAATATCAATAGGTAAATTTTTTTAATCTTTCATATCCTGATTGATCCCCTCCACTCGAGGTATTTAACCTAGTTGGGACAATAATTTGATTTAGATATAAAAGTTAAAGTAAATGAATATCTTTCTATATAAGTCATAGATTTAGTTAATCACATAGGGATTCTAATATTTGAGGGAAACAACTTTCAACTATGGAAGAATCGAATGAAACACTACATCTTATCATTAGGAATGGATGTTTATACATATTTTATTCATTTAATTTCATTCATCATAGATATTGGAGATTTATTAGAATCATACCATAGATAAAATTATAATGATGTTAAAGGTATCAATGCATTAGGGAGATGTTTTTTCAAAAATATCTACATGAAGGTGATGTCATGTAAATCCTCAAATTCCATGTCATAAAATTTATAAATATATATGAAGGTGATTAATAATTATAGAAATCTAAATTTCATGTTCTATAGAACAAGAATGAGGACTTGGAGATGCAATCTAATAAATCGGTTGATGCATTATTTAATAAATAAATTGTTATTATGAAGTACATACATGGTATCTTAGGATCCCTCGATGATGTAAATATCTTCAATAACATCCTATAAATATTTACTACCAATTAAATCTAAAAGTATATATATTAAAGGATATCTCATATGATATGAGAAATGATGATAATGAGCCTATGAAAAGGGTAATGTTTAAGGAGGTGAAATTCAATGCCATCAAGAATCTCACCATGGATGATAGTTTGAAAGAATAAGAGATGGATAAATTTATACCATTCTTTTAATAAAACCTAGAAAGGGTAAAAGTAATTTTTAACTTTCAATCATTTGATGTAGAATGTTTAGGCACCCTAAAATAAAGTTTCCCAAGGAGTTTCAAGATGAATATGAGGCTGATAGAGCCATTATAAATAAATATTTAACCAATTTGAAAGGCATGGGAAGTAAAAAAAATCATCCTTTTAAAGAAAAATAACTTTTTTCTGAAGAAGTTCAATAGTTCAGAGGAAATTAAATATTTCAAATACCATAGTGAAGATTCTTTGGTGGAAGTTGTAGGAAGTTCCTAGAAAAGGGGAGAGAGTGATGACAATGAAGGATATATGAAATGAATAGTTAATCTCCAAGTATAATTGGCAGTTATCCTTGAAGAGAGAGATGTTTGGAGAGACAAAATAAAGAAATCAAATATAGTGGTTCATGATGTGAAACTCTATATGTTGCAATGAGAAGATGAGAAGTGTGAATTAAAGGTAGATATTGAAAATCTTAATTATGGAGAGATAAAGAGATTAGATAAAGTTGTTCATTATAACATTAAATCTATATAACAAGATATTATTATTGATGTTTTGAATAATATTGTGAAAGACCAAGTAAAATGCATCAAAGAGGTTAGGGAAAATGTTTTGTACAATGACTAAAATTAGAAGATTAGGAGAGACTCTTGACTCCTAGTGTGATGTAAGAGTTGTAGATAAAACTGGTGACAAAGGATGTGAATGTGGAGAATTTAGGTCTATATTAACAAACAAAGTACTGTTAATAGAAGAAAAAGACACATAAAAACCAAAAATAAGGAATGGGGATTGATCACAAACAGAAAGTGGTGATGATTGATGCCAACCACAAGAACCCACTACGAAGTTGAAAGTTGATTTAGGTATGGGTCAAAATCATAATACTCGAAAAACCCAAGGAAAACCAATAATATAGTGAAGAAAAAAATGTAAACCTCTTATATAGTGTTATTTTTTTAAAAGGATTAGGTATTAAAAAAATTAGTTCCATTGACAAGATGTACTGAATGGTGAAAGAGCAACAAAGGCAGGCAAGAAGTGTTCAATTTCCTAAGAATTCATTTGAAGGTCATTTTTTTGGTGTAAAGGATTTGGAAATTTATCTAGGTATTTCTCATTAACAAGATAGAGTAATGTACCTATGAATACCCAAAATAATCATATGAAACATCTAAATGAATCATAAAGTGGGATAAAAATGAAAAATAGATTTTCATTTTCTCAAGATGAATTATGTACATATTATTTCAATAATGATAATGCATTTCAATGAACACAATGTGTGAAGCTAAAGAAATGGTTTAAAAATAAAAGAGACGAGAAGGAAGTGGTTATAGATATTTCTCTAAAATCATTAGTTTTTTGGTGAATGGATCCTTGATAGTGGATTCACTTACCATGTGATGGGAAATAAGGATATTTATCAAAACTATCAAGAAATACAATAAAGGATTCCTAAAATTTAGAAAAAGTTAAGGCCTAAATATTATCATCTTTGGGAAATCCAATTTTGGGGGTAAATATATGAGATGTGAATATGTATGGGTTTTTAAAGGTCTCAATCATAACTTTTTCAGTGTTAGACAATTTTGTGAGTTAGGGAATGTGATGAACTTTACCAATAAGATGTGTATAATCAAGGGAAAATGGTGTAGTTTTTATGAAAGGGAAAAATTCAAGGGTAATATCTACCTTTTTAGTAGAGAATAAGGCATACTTTCTTTCTAAGGAAGATGAAAATAGATTTGTTTCATAATCATATTTTATATTTTATATAACAGTCCTTGTAACATCTGGTGAAGATGATGGATCTTGAGATCTACCTAAACTATCATGTGGTTATACTCATATGTGTGATGTTTTTAAAAAAGGGAATATTAATTTAAATACACACAAAGAAAATTAATAGATGTTAATGATAGTGATTGAACTGGTTCATGCTAATTGTTTTGTACCTATTTTATCAAGAGACATTGATAGAAATATATATAATGTTATTTTAATTAATTATTTCAATAGGATGGAGTGTATGATCATTATCACACAAAAATATGATGTTTTCAATTTAATTACTCAATATCAGTGGAATCCTAAGATCATTCTCTAGAAAACAATTCTAAAATTATGGACTGATAATGGCATCGAGTTCACAAACATTAAAGTGGAGGATTATCCTAATAATCATGGGAGAAGGAACGAAGTCTCATTAGTGAGAAAACCTTAACAAAATGGTATGGTTTAGAGAATAAAAAAGATCACAAAAATGGCCATAATGATGCTAATTGACAAATATCTACTAGAAAAGTTTTTGGAAAGAAGCAGTACTAACATCGATCTATATTTCTAACAGAGTTTTGATATTTATGGGGGATGAAAAGTCCCCATATTAGCTATGGTATGAAAAAATCTAACATTAAAGTAGTTTTGAATCTAAAAAAGTTAGTATTTCATTATTGATATGGATAATCATAGAAAGTTTGAGTCCTATGGAGATGAAATAATTTTACTTGGCTACCCAGGATAGAACAAATAAAATAAATGCTTCAAAAATGGTTAGGAAAGGTTTTTGAATGTAATGAAGTCATTGTAGTAGAAAATGGGTGGTATATTAAAAAATATAGTGATTAAATTCAGGAATATATTGATGAATAGTTGAGAAGCTCAGGGGGTATAAGGTCCTAAGTAAAATTTATCAGTAGACAATGATGATGAGTAGGATGTTAGACCGAAATCTATTCAGAATATAAAATGTGGGTCGGAAATTAATGAGAATAATATCATTGGTAATCATAAAATTCTAGTGAATTTGAGAATTATGTAGTCTCTATACAAACAATCTTTCATATCTCTGGTAGATCTAATGTATTTTGAATAAGCTATTAGGGATGATAATTGGGTTCAGGTGATGAATGAAGAGCATGGCCAAATCAAAAATAATTTTCCATGGGATATTATTTATATTAAATTTATTATTGAACTAATTTGTTTATTATGTTATAAGAATTAAAAAATCAATCCTTTTATTCCCTCTAATATATGTTAAGAAAATATTTTTATAATTGTATTGTTTGTTCTATTGATAACATTTCTATTATTGTATATTGTTTTGATATTTTTTTTATTGTGTGTTTTATGAACTGGTTTTAGATAAAAACTCATCACTATATGAGTTTCTATCTCATAGGTTTTATGTTATTTTTTAGTCTATTTTGTTAATCTTCATAAGTATTGGATCAACCATGGTATTCAAGTGACTGAGAGGCATTTCTTCCAATTGACCATGAGGCAGACAATACATCGAATGAAAGTATAAAGGGATCGACCATAAGAAAAAAATGGTTTACTTTAATCTTATTGACCATGTTAGTGAATATAAAAATTTCAATGTGTTAAATGGACCACATCATGAGTTTCAACTACTATACCAATCAAATGATCATGACTGAAATTTTCAAAAATTCATGGATCAACCATGTGTTCATTAAAATCAACAGTATGAGTAAGTATCAACTAGATGATCATTTTAATTGACTATATGATAAAATTAATTAACATGTGAACTATCCATAAGGGATCGGTTATAAGGAAAATGAACCTACTATAAGGTATTTGATCAACTATGAGGGATCGACCATGAGGGATCAATCGTATGAGCAAGTGACCACGTGAAAAATATCTCAAGAATTTTTTATGATCATTTTTTTATATTTTTCATATTAAAATATATTTAAATTTACTAAAAAAATTATAATATAATGATATATTTAAATAAATTCTACATTTGATAGAATACAGGATACACATCTATGAGGTTTAATGAATTATAAAATATTATTATTTAAATATGATTGTTATAATAGTCATTAAATCTTCAGGAATGAATAGGATAAAACTAATTGTGAAAAATAAATAAGGACCAAATAAAAAATTATTGATTAATACTTAGTAAATAAGAACTCATTTTTTGTAAAAAACATTTATCTTCAAAACTACGTTTTATTCAAAAATAGGTTTTATTGAATTTTGTGAGATGATATTAAAATTAATTTCTAAAACATTTAGAAATTTTATTTAATAAAAATAAAACCATTTCTTAAATTGTTATTTCAAAATTATCTTAGAGTGGGTTTTTTTATTTTTCTAAAAATATTGATTTTCCAATAAATAGTGGGAATTATGACTTTTATTGAGAAGTGAATTTTTTATTCAAGAATTATCAAAGTTACATTTTTTAAAAAAATAGTTTTAAAGTAAAATATGTTTTATTATGTTATGAATAGTCCAATTTAGTTCATTGGAATCAGTTTTTTTGTTTAATTTGGTATAAACCAATTTGTGTACTTAAAAAGATATTTTTCTATAAAACTACTTTTTGTTCTGTTTTGCAGGTTTACTTTTAAATTAAATTCTACTAATTATATGAATTGAATTTTGAAAAAATGAATTAAATATTTTGGATGGGTAGTACAAATTTGGTTAATACTCCCCTTTTATTTTGGTCATATTATATAGTAACCAAAGTAAATTTTTTGCATCGCAATAAAGTCAAATCGGGTAACTATGGTTAAAAATAATATGATAAGGATAGAAAAATGACCCTAAAACTTCCATTTATCTTATTTTATGAGTTCATTTTTCCCATTTCCATACAATTTTTAAAAATATGTCAATTGGTTCCATATTTATTTGATTTTGAACGTTATAATATTTAATTAAAGGATAATGTCAAAAATGACACTCTCTTACTTTTAATACCTATAATATTTTGTTTCAAGGATGAAACAAAACTTATGTTAGATTCTAAATGTTTATTTGAAAATAATTTATTTTTTATTTTGGTAATTTATTTATAATTTTTAGGGATGAAATAATTTCTTTAAATGCATACACAACGCTAACATGTTGTTTATTAAATTAATAGAAAAATAAAATAAATGATTCTAAAAATATTAAAAGTAATATAATTTGAATGAATTATTATGTTAAATTAATGTTTTAGATGAAAATAACATGTTAGGTATATGTTAAAGTATTATATTAGAACTAATGTTTTTCATTATACTTCCAAAGTCAAATTAAAATGATTAGTTCCAAAAAAAGACATTAATGATATTTTATAATAAATAATAATTTATTAAATGATTTAAAATTCCTAAAAATATTATCTTTTTCCAATTGAATGGTATATGGTTTATAATATAAACAATGGTCCATTTATGGGTATTTTTTACTTTTATAGTAACTTTATTGACTCCTTCAGTGTAAAAAACTTTGATTCCATGGTAAGTGTCTAAGGGGTTAGTGAGGGAATAAAACCAAAAGATAAGGATGAAACTATGACCTAAACTTTTCAAAAAAAATGAGTGGGAGTATTTAGACTCACCCTCATATTAGACTTCAATTGTATAAATTTGGATCCATTTGAAGATAAAAAATAAATTATATTAATTTAATACTTAAAGAAATTATAAGAATTCCCCTCCCCTCTTATAAAAGGGAAACTCTTATTCTATTTTCTTTATACTCCAAATGTAAGATCCCTTGTTTTTATATGAGTTTAAATTCCATGGGAATTTGATATTTTTTATAATATATGGGAAAAATTTCAATATGATCTTCAGAGTGTAATTCTGAGAGTTGGAACACTTAAACGTGTTGTTTTTTTGGATAAGGTTAAGGCCATAAGAGGTGTCTCGAGAGTTCGGAAAAGTTCTGAGAGCATCAAGCTTTGAAAGCCCAAGTTTTTTAAAGATAAGGGAAGTTTGTGTTTATCTCATGGTTCATTATAACCATTAAACTCAATTGTGTGGTCCTATAGGGGTGCCTTATGGTTTGTAAAACCATACCCCTAAGGATACAAGGCCATGAAAAACTCTAAAGTAAGTTGTATAGGTGAAGCACACAGGCTGCACAGAGTTTTTCTAACCATGTTCTTAGTCATGCGATGGGTGAAGCTTTTGGAAAGAAGTTAAAAAATGTCTATGCGTAGCTTTTTAAATAGTTCCCGTGGCTGGATATGCCATGAGACTTTTGATAGTATTGGTACACAATTAGAACATGGTTAGTCTAACCATTTGACCAAACCATTAACCCTTATAAAAAGGGTGAATTTATGATTTTACCCTTATTTATTTTAACCCAAAATCCACCCTTTATTTCTCCTCATTTTTCCACAGTATCTCCCACTTGATATATCCTTCTCCTCTCCTCCTAGACTTTAGTGGATCTCCCTTATATGAGCTCAGAATCGATCTTTATCAGTTGTGTTGGATCACCCTTCATAAGTATATCTTTCCTCTTGATTCTTTTATTAGTTTCTCCCATCATGTTGGATAATATTTCTATGTGAGATCATATTTCCTATACTCATTTCATTTTTGGATTCTTTCGATTTTCCTCATTCCATCCTAAATCCAAGGTCTGTAATGGACAAGTGAAGCTTCCTTGGTATAAGGTAGGTTTTCTATTGATTTTCCCTAAAAGTCTAGTCATTTTTAAAAGGCCATAATTGTTCCACATTCCTGAATTTTCATGCATTTCTTCTAAATTATGAAGTTATTTAAATTAAATCCCAATACTATCTCCTTGATGTTCTTTAAATCTCTATAATTTTTATAGGTTGTCTACCCCAATTTAAACTGACCCATAGGGTGTGTGATATTAAATGTATTATGTGACTATGCTTATTATGTAACCAAAAATCATTCTAAGGTGTGTTGTAATATGTATAATAATTTTATAAACTGATTTAGGTGTTTTAGTGGTGAAAGGAAATGGATAACTTAATTTCCCATTTGATAATACATACCTTAGGATTGTGCCTTTTCCTTATGTGTGTATATAATGGACAAGTGACATTAAATTCATTGAGGTATTCCATGGGAACATAGAAATAATTAAATCCATGCTTAGAAAATAAATTGGTGTTTAATTTTCCCATGTATGATTTTTATTTATTTAATGTAGCATACCAACATAATAGTTATGACTTAAGTGATACTTGAATTCTAATATAGAATTCCATGGACTGGCTCGTACGATATATTGAACTGAGTGAATTATGAATGGTTAAGTTATGTTGGACATGAGGCTCCAAATTTTCTATTTACTCAAATTATTAGACATGACATTCTTAATCATTGACATGAAATTCCTTGTCATTATTGAAATTATCAGGAATGATATTCCTCACTATGGATATGTTATTCCTGGTCATTATTGAAATTATTGTACATGATGTTCCTCACCATGGGCATGTCATTCCTTATCATTATTGATATTATCAGACATTAAGTTCCTCATCATATACATTTTTTCCTCATCATTATTTAAATTTATGGATATGAAGTTCCTTATGGTTTCTTGGAATTATTGGGCATGGATTTCCTAATTATCGTACATGTTGTTCCTCATCATTATTCATTGAAATTGTTGGACATGATGCTCATTTTTTTCCTTTGGTTTGATTCTCAGTCTGATTCTCTTATTTAAACATGAAACCTAAAATGTTTAATATTGTACATGGATTAAATGGTTATACAATGGGTCCTAGGGTTTATTTATATAAAATTTGAAATTCTCAGAGACGTTTTTTCTTAGGACAAAGAAGGTAAGGTCATCCCGGTGTCCCATGAGGAACCAGATCTTAACATGGATATTTATACATTATTACTTGACTTCATTATTATTATACTATCACATTGTATCATTTTGTATTCATGGAATGTATTTAAATTAGAAATTTTTAGTTCTGGACTACTGAGTTTTACTCACACCAAGTTTAGGCCACTGTTTAGTACCGAGACAAATATTTTGGTTGCAAGATAGGATCCTAGATTATTCTTTCTTATTTTTACTCTTTATGGGATAGGACTTGACATGGATTAGGGGTGAGCATGTGTTGAGGTTTCCTAATGGGGTTGGGTATTCAGTTTATTTATTTATTTTTTGGTCTATTAATGTTTTATATACTGCCTATTATTGTTGTCTACCTTTTATTTTTGGGAATATCATGTTCATGCATGGATGATGTTATTGATTTTTTTTGGGTTATCTATTTATTATTACTTGTTAGTTATTTTTATCATTTTTTTCCTCATAGTTATTTATTCTTCCACTATATTTTAGTACTGATACAGATGGTATAGTATTTCCACCATTCCATCATTAGACTCTCACTACTAGTTTAAATCCTATGGCATATGGGGAGGCACACTTTCAGCCATGTGGTAAACCATTTAGGGCGCTAGTTTAGTGTCTCTCATGTTGAGATGTGACAAATTGGTATTAGTGACTCTTTATTTTCCTTTGACTTACTATTTTGGGATGGTATACAGGAGACTAGAAATGTGTTATAACTTAGTAGATAGCTCATGTCTGGGAATGGCCAATCCACACATGAGGGAATGATCAAGTTTCCAAGGATAGTATTTTTGCTCATTTTTTCATTATTATAGTTGATTATTATTTCAACTTGAGTGATTGATTTATTTTTTTTTTTGCTACTAATTTATGAGATTTACCACTTTCCCTGGTATAGAAAGAGAAGTGGTGTATTCATTCATCATTTCAAGCATATAGGATTCACATTCCATTATCATGATTATCAGTTTACCATGATTCTGTTATTATGTTTTATGATTATCAGTAGATTTTGTGATTATTTATCATTATTAACTATATACCAAGATTATTTGATTATTTCCATGTCTAATTTTTTTATATTCTCATGAGATGGAATTCCATGTTATGTTTATGATATATGGTTGGTTAAATAAAATGTACACATCAACCAAAATGGTTTTTTCTTATATATATTGATGGTGGCATCTATTTAATCCTTTCAAAATTGATTAAACAAATGAAATGGTTAATTAATTCACTTGAATTAATCTTTAAATTTTAATACAATTTTTATTATTTTAATAAACTCAAGTTATTTGTAATGGATTTTAGTTAAATGGTGCGTCAATTTCAATTTATAAAGGCTTCTACCTTTATGACTTAGGAATGATGAACCATATAACCAGATCCTTATATGATTCATTGAACCATTTTTGGTAAGTTTAATCATTTTATGCATATGAGATAACTATATTGAGGGTGTGTTAAAACATTGATCAATTTATTATTAATAGGTTTCAGTTAAATGTAATTCCAATAGTAATTTATTAAGTGTTGAATCTAAAAATTGAGAATGGAATCACATATAACTGAACCCAGGTTGGATTGATGGGACCCTTATTGGTCACCTTTATTTCTTTTCATGCTTAGTGTTTAACCCCATTGGGTTATTCTTATGATAAATAGGGATGGTTATTAAAAGAGTCAGTATCCACTCATATGGTGTTAAATATAAGTGTATGGTGATTCCCCTTAAATTATAAAAGACCTTTTCTTCTTCTTATCTTTATTGATGTGAGAATTTATTTAAATAAAATTATAGTTACAACCAAAATAGTATTTTTATCTATAGAATGTGAGTGATTGTTTCATTAAAAAAGATGTATTTTGATAGTGGTCACCCATGTGGAAAGAAAAAAATGGTCTGATGAGAACTGGCCAGTCTATCCTATTTACTTTGTCAAAGAGATCTCACAGTTAAATGATTTCCCATCGGGTTCACCATTTTTATTTTTTTGAAAAAGATATGGGAGGCTTGGACTAATGGTTTGATTTGGTGGGGATTCATTGTTGGTAAAACCATTCACATTAGATTTGTCATTCATGTTTACATTTCATAGAAACTACCAATGGTTCTCACATCCATAACTGTGTATAGACCTTCTGTCCAAAGGAAAGTGATCAGTTGGGGTTTCAAAACTAATGGAACTTAAAAACTCTCATTAGTGAATAGATTGGGAGGATAGGCTCATTACACCCTTTTGGGGGGAAATTTTTCCTTCTTTGGGACTTTTTTATTGAATTAATATATGATCAGTAATCTCTTCATAATCCTAACACAGGACCAGTTACCCTAAAGATAATCATAGGTTAAATACTTTTATAAGAAAATTGGGATTTATTAGTGAATCCATCTGTATATTTCGGAGGTTATTCATCTATTTTACATTATTGGGTATCTAATTATGTTTTAAATCCATATAACCTGGTAATATAGAGTTTATTTTCATCCAGGGAGGAGATTAATATTTCAAGGATGGGATTTAACATTTATGAGACAACCTATGTATCCAATTTATAACTGGAATCAAAACCTACATAGTTCATTAAACCCATTATGTTTAACATCATATATAAAGTACATATATGGGGGGACTTAAGATCCAAGTATTGAGGTATAGAATCAAGGATTCGTCCAACATATCCTGGTTGTAGAAGGAATTAGAGTTATCATAGTACATTCAGGCCCTTAGAAATTACCCTGACGTAGATTCCCTTATTTGGGGGAAGAAATATCATCCCACAGATCAGGGATTACACAATGATGCTACCCTAGATGGTGAAGATTTAGGATTCTAATGATATTATCAATAAAACAACCTAATCCCATGTGATCCATTTTTGGTTTTAAAAATAATGGATAGCAATTAATCAATCTCACTACATATGGATGTGGGACTAATGTGTTGGTAAAAAACTTTGGAAGTTTAATATGGAGCTCAGAACATAGGAAGGTTTTCTACATATCCTAGTTATGGAAGGAATTAGATTCATCATATTTCATTTTCCTTTTTGATTTTCTGTTGGATGAGGCAGGATAATCATCTCATAGGAGTGATTGGGTCCTGATGGTTGGGATGTCAGAGACATGACAGGGATTAAACCAAGGTGGATTCCCATTGAAGCTCGGTCCTTAAAAATAATCCTATTTATCCTGGTTATGGAAGTAATCGGAGTTATAATAGTTCAATTTTATTAGGGATTACACACTTCAGTTTCCATTATATACCAACTAGACAAGGTTATCATGTCCTGGAATATTGGCTCAACATATCCAGATTATATGCCTAACATGTTTAAGTATGTCTTGATATGTCACAATTAACTAGAGGACATGTCTAAGGAAAATATCATTTTCCAGTTGACTTGTCCAAGGTTTATTACATTATGAAATTGCATGTCCATATGGAGTCGCATGACCTGGATGACTTGTCTGGAGTACGTCACATGATCCAGGATGTCATGTTTGGAGGGTTCCACATGACCTAGATGACTTCTCTGAAGGACATCTCATCATCTAGGATAACATTTCTAGAGGGGTTCAAATGTCCTAGCTGACTTGTCTGGAGTACATCGTATGATCTAGGTTGACAATAATAGAGGGTTTCATATGACCTAGATGCCTTGTCTCAAGGACTTCACATGATCTAGTTTGACATGTCTTAATATCACTATGAGACCTAGATAAATTTTTCTTGTGTTGCTGATTAATTTGGATAGAATGTCTGGAGGACATCTCAAGGTTTAGGCTGATAGGTCCAAATGGATTTACAAGACTTTAGTGGAATTCCTAAATGGAGTTCTATGACTTCCTTGATATGTCTTAGGGGAATCTCATGATCCAAACAGTATTTTGAGAGAGTATTTCATGGTTTGAGAAATATTTCTTGATATTTTTACATGATCTGGATGATTTAAGTGAATAACATAAGGATCAACATATATGTTCTTCACATAATTCTTTTATTTTTAGTCTTTGTTCTTACCTTTCTTGCATTTTTGCTCCAGGTTTATCCAGTTATGTCTTATTATTTAGGTTTTATGTGACTCAGTCGATTTGCAGGATGTATTTCACATAATCTAGTTATCATGCCAGAAGTCCTTCATGTGATTTATTAGTGATCATGAATTGTTTCCATGCATATTGTGTAATCCCTTAGGTCATTCAATATATTTTTACCAGGTGGAATCCCTCACAATAGTGAGATTGGATACTCCTAGAATTCCATTCATGCACTCCCATGTGTGATCAATCATTTATGGGTTTTTCATATTGAGAGGGATAGATTTATAGACCTTTCTACCCCAGTTATACACCACAATGCATGGTGTGTATCCCGTAGATTTGTACTGGAGTTAGTTGAGGGCTTTGGTTTCAGTCATTTCATGAGATCCTATCATAGGTCATCCCAGGGGTGTCGCATGATTTTCAACTACCACAAGTGTGTTCCATCAGTGACCTATTTTTTGGGATTTTTCTTATCATATGAACTTTTCCTAACAATTTGTACATGATAAGGTGTATTCACAAGGTCGGATTGACATGTCTGGAGGTCTTTATGAGATCATGAAGCATGTGGTAAGGCCTTTTCAAGATTGAAGATACTTTTTCTAGGGTTCTTTGGGAGAAAAATGTGACTTTTTTGGGTTATTCATGAGACCATGTATACTTCTCATGATGTATTCCATGGGATTGTGCTAACATGTCTAGGGGGGCTTGCATGATCAATAGTGATCACCCAAGGAATATAACTCCATTCGAATGATGATCAATGTATCCCATTCAATAATAATCTATCATTATTTCCCCTTTTATTTCATTATTTATTTTACAAGGGTTAGGGATCTCACAAATGTGTGTATAAGTGTTGTTGAAGATAATCACTTTCCCTGTTGGTGATTCATCACATGGAAAAAATGGTCTTATGGTGATGCGCGAGCATTGTCATGGAGAATTTTTTTTTTGTCTATAGAGATGAGGGGGTAGCATAGAACTAACTATACATGTCTGAAACCCTTAACAGGATGAAGGTGTCATACCTGTGGGATATTGTGTGACAAAGTAGTCATGTGTCTAGGGTTTCTATATTGTCTTACGAACCACTTGATCATATCACATAAATATTTATGATCACAAGATGATTCTTTATTTTGCACATTTTTATCCTTTGTTTTACAAGGAATTTTGAATAGTTTTCAGTATCCTTTTGACTAAAAGGTCATATGATGCAAAAGAGTTCTCTTGGTAGAAACCACATGATTATAAAATGCATTTGGACACTTTTATAAGAACTACAGGATTGTCTAAGGGGGCTTCGTGTGAACTGGAGCAGGTCATGCATTTCCCATGACCCATTCACATGTACTTTAAAAGGTCATGTGATCACATATACTTTGTAAGTTTATGTCATTCACATGTTTTTTCCACATCCTTCTCCATTTTCTTTGTAGAGGAGAGTGTACTCATGTTTCAGTAATTTCTTCCCTTGTAGATTTGTTGATGCTTATTTGGTGGGTGTTAAAAATCCCCCCCCCTCTGGAGCATTGTTCTTGGGGACAAGGGATTGGATATAAAGAAATTGAATTCCCTCCTAATTCTATGGATGTTTATAATTGGTGTTTTTCGTGAAGTTTAGTATTTTTGGTGACCTTTAGTATTTTTTAAAAGACCCTATAAATGGGAGAGTATAGGTTGGATCATAAACTAGTTACTACTACTATCTATATCTCTTTTGATTTTCCTCTGTTGTGTGAACCCTTTATAAGTTCATTCATAAGAACTAATCATGAGACTAGTTCATAAGACCTATTCATGAGAACTAATTAAATGATATATTTTTCAAGTATTCTTCACGAGAACCATTTCGCGAGATTTGTTCTTCCCAGCACTTGATCGAACTAATCACAAACTAAAATTTGGTAATTTTTTGAACCTTGGACATATGGATGTATGGTTTTATATTCTAGTTTCTTAGGATCTACTGGTTCTGTTTCATGATCACTCAACTATTATGTGGATCATGTGAATATGTCAAGTTCATGCGATCCAAAGTCTTATAAAGGATCGCACGGTCGCGAGATGTCCTTGGGATTTATACGGTCTGCAAGATCTTAAATGGTAGTTCGCAAGACCTATATCAAGTAAAGGGATCGTGAACCCCCTTATGGGTCACATGATTTTCATGATGCTTCTAAAGTTAGGAATTTATTTTAACAAGATTTATTTCTCTTCTAACATATTATCCTTGCTTTTGGGCATATGGATTTTGGACCACATCATAATTTCTCTACCATGGCTAATCATAGGGCCATGATTTATAGGAACTGTAATGATGACCCTCAGTATATTGTACTATCTGAAAATGAGGTTCTTAAAAGGATTCTCTCATCTAAACTCAAAAACTATCCTTCTTCACACTGGCTTCCCTTGTATGGGTTTGTCTTGTCAGATGACATTTATATTACTTCTCTTGATTACAAACTTTCATCCAGCTGGGTTTCAAATTCCCTTGATTGAATTCAAAAATTAGTTTCTAAGGATGAAAAACTAGTTGTAGCATGATCCCATGGGTTTTCTTATATGTTGGAAAACTCCCCTCTAGGTCCATATGGCTATAATTGTTCCCACCATCCTATTTTTCAAAGATAATAAAGCATACTTATATCTTCTTTGAATAACCCAAGTGGTGGTTAGAACTCAAAATGAGATCTGATACCTAGTGTAAAATTTTCTGATGAGTGGGAATGTTCATTCTAGGTCATGTAGAGCACCTTATATTTTGTTGACCTGTTATATGATATCCATATTTATGAAGAAGTTTGGGTTCCCCAATTTATCATTTATTATCATTCTGATATTATCATATAATCGGTTAGTCATTGGTGCCCTAGTACCAACTCATTCCATCTATCCCATGGAAAATTAGGAATCAGACTCTGGGAAATCTATCAACTGGTTAGGATATCCCCCCTTGAGGAAATGTACAAAAAACTTCTCCTTGTTGCAGACATTTTAGATGCACCTACAAAAAAAAATCAATCTTGGTGAGGTAAATGATCAAACTTTTAAAGGAAAAGTCCATAATTGGACTGATTATATGCCGGGTCATCTCTTTTAATGATTAGATCATTATTCTCCTATACTGTAGTGGGGACCTTCTGACCACTATATACCCTCAGTGGTTCCCTTCCCAGATGGCTCATGATAGCACCGGTTTATACTGGGTCATCATGAAAGTTGGATATCATACCTCATGGGGATACCAAGTGAGGCAGGACATATCCTTGAGACATATCCTAGTAGGTTTCATGGCCATCTTCCTAAATGGGT
Organism: Viscum album; assembly: GCA_963277665.1. Taxonomy (NCBI): domain Eukaryota; kingdom Viridiplantae; phylum Streptophyta; class Magnoliopsida; order Santalales; family Viscaceae; genus Viscum; species Viscum album. The sequence continues at coordinate 435,986,365 of OY728155.1, read as the reverse complement.
GGATTTTCCTATTTGAGGGATACACACTCATGAATTTTGGTCAGTATGCTTGTGATGTCGGTATGGATAGAAGAGGGATGGCCTCTCAATCTGGCGGTACTAACTCTTTCACACCTTTACCATTTATTGGGACACATTCAACAAGGAAACATCCCTTATAGGATTAGTGGTCCATTCCAATTTTTATTCGGCTAGATAGGGGATCATTTCCAGTGCTATGAATACCACAATACTGACAGTATCACTGGTGCCTTGTCTCATCCATAGTTTGTGGACATATCCAAAGTTGAGACCATTATGTTAGAACCTAATAATTTTTTTGATATGCTAAGATGATCTGATTTTTTTTATATCACCTCTTATCCTACACCGAATGGACCAATTATTGATACTGGTGGAAAAACTCTTGATGAAAGGTCATATAAGATCTCCCTTCAGGATGGGTTTCTTGTGGAAATTATATATTATCTAATCATTTTCTATTTTTATATCATGTTCTCGTTTAATCTCAAGTTTGGTAGCATTCGAAGGGTTCCCCTCTCCCTTTCGCTGGTGAATAGGGATAGTGACATCCTGGGATCATCATCTAGTTTTAGATAACATTAGTGTTTGAGGATACCAATTCATATAATATTCGTCTTCTTATTGGAACCTCTATCTTCCAATATTATGATTACACTCGGGCTTGGGTAGAAGCTGATCCATGTGGTTTTCTAAATATATTGGTCTGTCAATTGGAAAACTTATTTTCCTCATTGACCCCCTATTTGTAGCAGAGATGGAGCTGATTCGGGAATCGGGAGAGCTTTTGAGGAAGAATCCTCATCCCGGTGATGACTATACCATCATTGGGGTGGAGTCTATTGAGGATTTTGTCCCTTTGATACAAAAAAAAAGATGATAATTCTGTTGAGGGAAGAATATATGGGGCCTCCTCTCCTACTTCTTCATCGAATCATCCTATTGTCCCCCTTCTAATATACCCACTTTATAAGCTATAGAGGATTAGGCATAGAGTAGGAAGTTCTAGAAGTAAATTTACACCCTGATTACTAAGACTCATCTAGGAATGTTCTATGGCCAAGAAGAAAGTCTTTTTCATCCCATTCATGATTTGGGGTTTGGTGTCTTTAACTGTCAACCATTATATGAAATCATATGATAAATAATCCTATCATGACAAGATTTGGCTACTAGCAAGAGGGGTTTATGCAATATTTATGATGGGACTCCCCTGTCCAAATTGTTGAAGGATGCTTCGAAGGCGTTGGAATAGATTCAACAGTTTATATCTATGTTTAACACCCAAATGGATGTCTGACTGCACATATATGAAGGTATGAGTAGATATTATCTTGACCAAATTCCAACCTTTTGACAACATCATACTCATCATTAACCAGATAGAAAATATTTGAGGTGTTTTCTATTCTTATTGAGAGTCTTCTTCCCCAGATAGCAGTGGAAGAAGTAGGGTGGGTGGAACATCAGCACTCAATCAACACTTCTCATCAGACTCTTCATGACTTGTCTAACTCATCCAATAAAATCTTATTATAGTTTGATCATCAATTTATATTTTTTCATTTTTATTGAATCCTTGAAGAGGCTCTAAAATGTGGATATCCCTCCTCTTTCATGATATCAATGAATAGATCTTCTGAACCTTCTATTTCATTTTCCCTTTATCTTTCATTCATGATGTGTATGAAATTTTATTGATCTAATGTTGCATTGATCATCAACAATACCCATACTTTTTATAATATCATGTAAACCTGGATTCATGGATTTAAATGTCTAATCCATGATATATATTTCTTGACAAATTATCATTAATTCCCACCAACATTGAATTTCTTATTGATGAATCTTCTCCAGCTATCTTGAGATTACCTTATTCACAAAAGGATAATAAGGGTAGTTTATATGTACCAGAGGAAAATTTCTTTATATATGGATGAAGTCAGTAGACTTAGTGAGCATAGACCTCACAATATTTGTATCTTTTTATTTATAGTTTCCAAACGTTTTCCTAAGATTATTATGGATAAGGCATAGCAGGTATGCACTCATATTTTTCCCAGGATTCCCTTATCATGTTTTCATCCTAGCATGTTTTATTCCCTTTCCATTCTTCAAAACTAAACATTTGTTGTGTTTTATTTTAGGGTCTTTAAGATCAGGCCATTTTATCACTAGTAGTTTAATGAACTTTATCTCATACCTTCTATTTATGTAGTTTAGGGTCTTTCAGCTCGGACCTTCTATTACGGTAGTTTAGAGTCTTTTATCTCAAAAATTCAATTGTTTTAGTTTAGGATCTCTTAGATCAAACCTTCTATTATGTATTTTATGGTATTTTAGCTCATACCACCTATTTCTTGTAGTTTAAGGTCATGTATATCGGGCCTTCTATTATTTTAGTTTAGGGTATTTTAGTTCGGACCTTGAGATGCCATGCAGTTTAAAGTCTTGCTTCCAGGACCTCAAATACTTTCAGTTTAAATTCAAGCATCCATTTATTCAAATATTATGTAGTTTAAAGTCTTGCTACCATGATATGATTGTTTAATATAATATATGGGAAAGACATGATAGGGATGAACCACAACACCCTAAGGTTTTTATTTCTTCCATGGTGTTTCCAAGTCTCATGAGGATTAGATTTCCATTCATGTAAGGAGGAGATGCCTTTGGTTGGTTAGTCAAACCCCTTATGTATCAGTAAAATTTTCAAACAGAGTTTTACCCACTATTTCCCAAGGGAGATGGAATATTTATGGAGTTAATATTGGTTGAGGTTGAAATACTAGGGATGTTGGGTCTACCTCTATGGTTGGAATGTGGGTAACATAATTTATAACACAAAATTTTGTGTCAATTAATATGGAATGGGGAAACATGCCAAAACTGACCAATAACACCCAGATGTTTCGGGTTTTTCAATGTGCTACCAGGGATCGCAAGGATTGTAGTTCCATTCATACAAGGAGGAGATGCCTCTGGTTGGTAAGTCAAATACCTTATGCGATGATAGCATGGTCAAACAGAGGTGACTCAACCCTTTTCTGAGGGCCATAAAATATTTATGAAGACTCAAATGTTTGAATAATGAAGTTCTGTATGGATAAAAAGCTATCCAATAAGGGTTCTGATTCCACTGGGATGTTTAGTTCTTAAATTTTGAATCTAGAGCCCTATGCCCTATGATTTCGAGTCATGAGATGTGGCCCATCAAAATTTTCAAAAATGGAGTGTCTCATTCTTTCTTTGAGAAAAGGTACAAAACATGGTGATGTAACATTGAGGATATCAAATCCACTTGAATAGTTTGTTTGGGGGATTGTAAATCATGGTTCAAAGTTCTCATTTCATGAGGGTGGTATGGGGAAATCATGCCAAGAATGGCTCAAAACGCCCTCAGGTGCTGGGTTCTTCCATAGTTAAGTTAGGATCATAAGGATCATAAAGATATTTATATAGGGACAAGATGTCTTTATTTGGTAGGTTTGAGCCCTTATGCATCAATATAAAGGTTAAACAGAGAGTTATATTTTCTTTTAAAGGGGGAATGGAAGGTTTTCAGCAACCCTAGATTCTCAAATCATGAAGGTTGATTCATAGAAAATGTAAGATTCAAGAAGGTCTTGAGTATGCTAAAAGTTGTTTCACCACCTAATGAACATTTAATTATAGAAAGGAGATGTGACAAACTGTTACTCTAACTTTATCCTAGAACAGGGGTTCATTGAGAATGATTCAACTTTTACTAAGGCTACAAATTGAACCCTATGATTTTTATGCCACATGTATTGATGCCATAATTTTTTTCCTAAACTCTGGAGATAAAGAGTTAAGAGAGAGAATGCTTGACTTTTCTTAGGCCACCCTTTACATATTTTAAAACTTATAATATGTGTGTCTCTTTCTCTAGTAGTTTATGGTCTTGTGATTTGTTCCATCAAAGGATATAATTTATGGTCATACATATTTGACTGAGGTAGAGGAATTTTAAGGTCATGACACACATATTCCTGGTATAAGGGGAATGTTACACAAGATACCAATTAGGATACCTGAGGTTAAAAGTATTCCAACATCTTTTTGGGTGTTAGATGAAAATGTTGTAAATCATGGATCGAGGTTTTCAGGTCATGACTAATGATGTGATACAATCACATCAAAGATGGCCCATAACACCCATGGGTGCTGAGTTCTACCACGGTGATGTCAGGGCTCATTTTTATAAGAGTTCCTTTCATATAAGGAGTAGATACCTCTAATTGGTAGGTCAAATCCCTTATACATGATTCCATAGGGATTATATTCATGGTCAAGTAGGTTTAACCTCCACTCTTTTCTAAGGTTCATAAAAGATTTGCGGCAACCCAAGGTGCTCAAGATATGGATTATTATTTATGACTTGAGGTGATTAAAATATGACGGAATCACCCCGTACTCTGGTTTACTGGGGTAAGGGTCTTATGGTCCTTCTATAAGGGCTGATAATGGTTGATGGCCTACAAATTTTACTGTCATGTATTAGGGATTTATTATTTTTGTAGTTTTAATTTTATAAAACGGGTACATTTTCCTTGTAGTTTAACGTCATGTGGTAATGTTGTATTTTTTTACATACTGTATAACATCATGTAGTAAGTACATGGGAATCAATGTGAAAGATTATTCTATATGTATTATTTGTGGAATAAATTTTTATGTGGATTTGACTCATAGGTAGGAAAAATGAACATGTATGACTCGACCCTTGTGTAGTAGGGGGTTCATTTTTCATTGTTTATTGTAGCTGGGATTATAATTAGAGATCCAAACATCACTATGTATCCTATGATGACAGGAATCTAGCCACATATAGTTATTGAGAAACCAAGAAATTTAACCTCAGGTTTCAAGGACATGGGATCCCCAACATGAAAAGGGAATGTTTTTACTAGGCCCAAAAATGGAGTTCTGGGCATCACTAGATATCCTATGATGATAGGAATCAACCCACATGTAGTAATTTATTGGGAAATTCTCTACGTAGGTCTAACCCGTATGTAGAGGGGGGAATTGTTCTTGTTTCTTATTGTATCTCGTCTTAGGATTGAGATCTAGGCATCACTGCATACCATGTGATGATAGGAATCAAGCCACATGTGGATTTGGAATATAGGTGAGGTGGGAGACCAACACCAATGATAATAGTCCTCTCGGGTGAGGTCCATGGGAATGCACAGTTTTATGTCATGAAAGAGACATCAACCATGAAGTTTAATGTCATGTAGAAAGGACATATGGTGTGACTTTTAAGGTCTTTCACTAAAAAACATGATAACCATGTCATTCATTGAAATTTATTGTTCACATGGGGAATCCCTTACCAAAATTCCTAAGCTCACATGAGCCATGCTCGGTGTGATAAACAAGAAATGTAAAAGGTTCCTCTCACCATGAAGAGGTGATTGAGGATAGGAAAGAGTAATTTTGTATCATCTAGTGGATAGGGTAGGATATAATATTTATACCTGCCTATGTATCTCATTAAAATGAGAATCAAACTATACATAGTTATAGAAACCTATATAGTTTAGTGTCATGTATCAAGGACATCAACCATGTAGTTTAATGTCATGTGGTAATTACATTAGTCAATTGACATAAAAGAAGATTAATGTTGTGTTCAGGGCCAATAATAAGGGTATGAGTGTCACTATATATCCTATGATTTTAGGAATCAATCCATATGTGGTTCTTAGAAATTGTGCAGTTTAGTGTCAAGCAGCGAGGATATCAGTCATTCAATTTAATGTATTTCAATAAGAATGAGGGTCACCCAACATAAATAAAGAGTAAAATTGGGGATCCATGTATTATTACATCATGTAAGGAAGGAATTTTCTATGCAGTTTAACGTTATGTGGTAAGGACTAAAGATGTTTTTCAGATTAAAGTCTTGTTTTCCAGACTTATTTGTGATGTTTAACATCATGAAGATAGAAAAAGGCATGATGTGTAGTTCAACGTCTTGTTGTTAGGATGAAATATTCTATGTATTTTAATTTATTTCTTCTAGGATGAGAGATTCTACGTAGTTTAATGTCTTTTTTCTAGGATTAGAGATGTTGTGTAGTTTAATTTATTGCTTCTAGGACAAGAGATATTGTGTACTTTAATGTCTTGATGCTATTATGAGTGATGTTTTCTATTTTAATATATTGCTATTATGAATAGATATGTCATGTAGTTTAACATATTACTTATAAGATGAGAGATATTGTGTAGTTTAATATCTAGCATCTAGGATGAGAGATGATATGTAGTTTAACGTCTTGCTTCTAGGATGAGAGATGATGTGCAGTTTAATATCTTACTGCTCAAATGAGAGATGTTTTATAGTTTAACATCTCACTTCTAGGATGATAGATGTTGTTTATTTTAAGGTGTTCCTACTAGGATGATTGACTCTTGATGATAGTTATGCAATGTATTTCTTTATAAAACATTCATTAGTGAGGGGCTGACTTAGTCCTTATTTATTATGGATGGTGAGTAAGATTTATTGTGATGGACCTTATATATGATATAAGGCATTTCCCATATGGGCTTCATATTTGGAGTAATCTTTATGATTATAATTGGGGTTCTAAGAGACAATAACATTTCTCCTTCAAGGAATGAGAATAGGCAACCCTATTTTTGAAGTCTTTTGAAATATGATTTTGATAGACTTCAAGGTTGTGCAATGTACGCAACCTATTCTCATCAATCCCCTCCAATTCATCTAGCCACTTTTGTGATTTCTTGTTATATGAGAGTTTCCCTAAAATGGCTATTCGGAGTAAGGGGAATTGTGCTTCTATGGGAAACACTTCCTAGATTACATACAATAATGAATATGGTGTTGCTTGTGTAACAGTATGTGTGGTGGTACGGTAGGCCCAAAAAGCATGGAAAAACTTGTTTGGTTAGGACTTATTTTCCTTATTCACCATCTTCTAGAGTATATTTTACATAGTCTTATTGAATGACTCTACCTATCCATTTGGTTTTTCATGATAGCATGATGAATGATTCGATTTGATGTTATACTCTTGGTACAATTTCTTCAACTATGTGGAAATGAAGTTGATGTTGTTGTTCATCAGTATTGTGTGAGGGACTCAAAACCTAGTGATAATAAGAGAATTAATTAATTTGATGATATTATTCGTCCCAAATTCTTTTAGGGGTATTTTTTTAGTCCACTTAGAAAATAAATTAGCAGTAGTAAGGATGAACTTCTTAGCTATGTTTGGGGGATATGTCCCCACAACATTCATTCCCCATATAAAAAATAGCAAAGAATATTTAGATACATGTAATAATTACAAGGGTTTATAGATTAAGTTTTCATAAATTTATCAAGCATTAAGTTCTCTGGTAAATTCAGTATAGTCTTGTATCATGGTTCTTCAGTGGTAGTCCAGCCTCCGGATTTGGTGGGAGAGTTTGGTCCCATAATGATGAGCGCTGCAAGAACATGCATGGACATATTCCATAATGGAGGTAATCTATCTTTCTTCTAGGAATATATGGAGGATTGTTTTTGAATCCCTATTATATAGGTATTTTTCTCATTTGGAACATCCCATAGGGAAAGGTTCACTGCTAACCAACAAGCATGTTCCCTTCCAGCTCGGTCTGCTAAAAGATCCCATTTTAGAGATATTCAATTATGGGATTCATCCATCCAATAGTGGATATCATTTTATCATGATCTAAGGTTGTTTTTACCTGATTAATTTCCTCCATGTCATATATAATGACTGATTATACCACTCATCGATGCATGATGTGAAATATTTCTTCTTACTGATTAGGGTCATCCAGGACCATAGTTCAATTATCCAACACATCATCATGAGCATTCTTTTATTGGGGAATGATGTAGCATGGGATAAAAAGGGAATTATTCCATTAGTCCTCTAACATAGCCAATGATAGGGGATCATTATTCCTTTTTTATAGAATATTCTCCATTTATCAACTTTACCACCAGCTCTAAATATCCTTGGATGTTTAGGTAGGCTATTATCAATTGTAGGGATAGTTCCAAGCCAATAATGAGGTCTTGGTATTTGAACTCAGTATTTGTGCAGTATTTGGATAGTGAGAAATATTAGGTAAAAACTTCTTTGTCTATAGAAATAAAAAAAACCCCTAAGCCAACCCGGTTGATTTCTGGGTTTTCCAGTATCTTACCGATTGGACCTAAGGAGGCACCATAAAAATATATTTATCATGTTTTATCAGTGTCATAGGCATAGAAAACCTCCTCATCTAGACGTTTGGTGCCCACTAGTGTGTTTTCTAAACCGGGGGGTGCTGTGAGGAAATCATCCAAGGCTTTCCTTTTAACTGACTTCAGTGGCATGAACTGAATGTTATATTGTTTCATAATGACCATCCATCTGGGGAAACTCTCAAATAGTATGGGATAACCAAGGATGTACTTGATAAAATTAATATATGAGACTATGAAGACTTTTTTATGCTGCAAGTAATGCCTCGACTTTTTCACTGCAAAGATGGGTGCAACATAGTTATTCTCAACATCATAATATCATGAATTGGTACCAAGAATTGTTTGGATATGGTATTAGATATTTTTCTCACTCTCTGCATCATTTTTTCTATGTAAGGAGGGCACCAAGTGATAATTCCATGGTGGCCACATATAAGATGAGTGGATTTCCTTCCACTGGCAGCATCAGAACTGGTGGGTGAAGCAAATACTATTTGAGACACTAAAATTATTCTTGGAAGTCCCCATACAATTTATAGGTGGCTTCCTTCTTCATTATATTGGTGAAGGGGAGAGATTTGACAGATATGTAGGCTATGAAATGCTGAATGTGGGAAAGGTTCACTTGGAGCCCCCTTGGTCCTTTGATAGTCCGAAGGGGTGACATTTCAAGGATTCCACTATTTTTCTCATGGTCAAAAACAATGTCATGGTGGCATACCAAAAATCCAAGGAAATTTTTTTATGTTACTTAGAAAGTGAATTTAAATAGATTCAACATTATATTGCACTACCACAAATTTTCAATGACTGTTTGAAGATTGGTGAAGTGATCAAATCGCTATCAAGATTTAACCACCAGGACCTCAACATAACATATAGTTATTCATCCTAATAAGGTCTTAAAAAAATGATTCATGGAACATTGATAAGTTTCATTAGAATTATTCAATCCAAAGGGAATGACTTAGTATAAAAATATCCTTTATGGTTCTTTGAAGGTTGTAGATTCTTCATCTTTAGGGGCCAAATTTATCTAATTGTACCCTGAGTACCCATCCATGAAGGAAAGGGATTTCAATCCATCAGTTTCATTGATCAATTGTTTTGGGATTGGAAATGAAAAGTCACCCCTTGGACAGTATTGATTAAGGTCTCTAAAATCAATTCATGCCATAATTTTTACATTCTTTTTCTTGTTAGGGATGATGTTGGTGAGACTTATTGGGTATTTCACTTCTTGTAAAAAGTTGTCTTTTATCAATTTGTCAACTTCCACCTCTACATTTTTAGCATGATATGGTTGCATCCTCATGGATTTCTTCTTAAAACCTCAATGGTCATTAGGTAATCCAATATTATGTGTGGAAACATCTAGATTAAGTCCATAAATTTCAATATAGTTCTTGGTGAACATATATCGATGTTTTTTTGTAAATTCGATATAAAACTCTTGATCTTTGAAAGGCATGGAATAACTAATCAGTTTAGGTCATGGGTCTTCATCAATTCCTAGATTTACCTACCTGAGCTCAAAAATAGAGGTGTATATTTCTTTCTCAAATGAGGTAAGGATATTTTTTATGCCATCCTCTTATTCTTCCACCTTTGATTCTATGGAGGAAATCTTAGATGAAGTTGGAAATATGAGGGCATATTTTTCACCATCAATGTGAGAGAGGTTGTGCAAAGAGACATTATCATCCCCTGCTTATAGAGTCATTGTTGATAGATTCGAGAGCTAATCATATTTTAAATTGTCATTTGGAACTAAAGGGGCTTGGACATCTGGGATCAGATCTATTGCCTTATCTATATTTATGGGTAGCACATAATTGTTTTTGATCGTACTCCATGGATTCACAAGGGTGGTCCCAAAGACAATGGGGATGAAACTTATATATTTTTATCCACCATTAGATTTTTTCTTTCCCTTTGGTAGAAACCTTCCTCGTCATATGTGGCTTTTAAAGTCTCTGTGGGGCACTGTCACCGTGTAGTATTCCGACCTTTCCATTGATGGGGTATTTCAAACACTGATAGAATATTAAAGGTACCTCCACATGGCTATGAATCCTAGGAATTATTATTAGGAAATTATATTCTATGTCTTGTTGGATAAACATGAACTCATTGTTAGATGAGAGATCCACAAATTGAGTTTTAAGCTTGATCTTCATAGTATGTCTTTTCTCACACTTATCATACCCTTCAATGGTCAGCTTTGTGGGGGAAAATCTCCCTCACTATATCCCAAATGTTTAAGGGTTTTAATTTGGATGAGATTGATCCTAGAACCATTTATAATAATATACCTTTATATGTCAAAATTATTGAGTCTTATTGAAACATATAGGGGTATGATGTGTCCCTAGATAATCTCTTCTTGATCTTGTTTTGTGAGTGAGATGGAAACATGTCATTCTGATGGCATGGTCTCCACTCAATAAACCTTGGATTTAATGACTTCTATCTCAAACTCATGTGAGCTATAGAGGCCTTCAATAAGTGCTTCCCTAATTTATTTTTAATAATAGAGAACATCCAGATTTGAGATCTGGGCTGGGGAACCCGCTAACTATTTCATAAGGTCATAATTTTGTACTAGAGGTTGATGTTTCCCAAAGTGGTGTTGCTCCTTATTTCATGGATCAGGATCTAAAAAATATGAGGTAGTTGATCCCGGTTATTAGGTAGAGGTCAAGGTATAATCTTCTACCATTAGAATAAGTCATGATAACCTTCCACGTTTTCTAGAATGATTAGATAATCACACACCTACATAGCGGTCATGTAAGACAATGGGGTACAGATGATCACTAGAGGATTCTAGGACACCTCCATGTCTCTATTGGAATGATGTCGTGATTTCACATGGGTATCAACTGCATATATGTTATTTTATGGGACATGACAAAAATATTGGGTTTGACCATACCTGTGTTGTCGAATGTATCATCGGATCTTGCGCATGTGGCCTCCTGTTCCATGATGAAGTATGAGGAACTCATACTTGGAGAAATATTAATCATTGTAGAAGGGGTCTACCAAGTGTGTCATGTTGAAAGATCCAAATATGATATCTTCATATGATTATGGTTCTGTCTATTTGGGCGGTTCCCATGCTTTGGATATTACATGGAATAAATATGCAAGAGTCAGAGCTAGAGTTGGAGCTAAAAATGAATCTTCCTCTTCTGACACTTCATGTATATGATGTTCAAATTATCCATTGGTAGGAACATTCAATGTCACCTCCCTGGGTCGTGTATCTATTATGGGTCTTCAAAACTATTCTCTCAGGGTGGCATGTGCTTGGTCAACTTCATTTCATGTCATTATGTTATTTAAATTCAATCCATTCCTGGACGAAACTTTTTTCTAATAACATTGTTCTTATGGATGGGAAATAGTCATGCATTCCACCTGCTCTAGGAATTTATCCAACATAAGCTATTTGGAATCAAACATGATTTGAAGGATCTATTTGAAGATGAATAAATCCTGGATTTTGTGACCCAACCTTCTATGGAAATGGAAGTAGACATGATGGTCAATAAGGTTGACCTCATTAGGCCTCCTGGGCTATGGAATATTGAGATGGTTATTGTTATGGATGCAAGGAAATAACTGGGGAATTGTTTATTTTGGAAGGAATATGATTTATTAATATGTTTCTCAAATCCCAGATGACCCTGATCTCCTTTTCCTTCCTTCTGAGGAATATTTTGTTGTTGTTTTCACTCGGTAAAAGGTGCTACGCAGTTTGGAACCTTCCTAGGTGCTTGAATTAGAACTGTTGCTATTATGAGGGTAAAAGAGGTAGTTTCAACCTTGTTGACCCATTTTCCTTGTTCTCAAGGCATGATCCAAGATTTATCTTTTTTCATCTAAATGGAATCTTCCAAATATTGGTCCATTTCTGCGAAATCACAGAACCCACATGGATACTTCATTGGGATTAGAGGTGTCTGCAGCTCATCCTAGATATTTTCACCACAGAGTTCCAAAAATTGTTCCTTTGAGAGAGGGTTTCTGAGTGAGTAGGTTAAACCATTCCATCTATCTATAAAGTTAGAAACCCTATCATTTTCACTTTTTTCCAGTTCATCAAGTCAACACTTTTTATCTTCCTTGGTGTAGAGATAAGCTAATAAAGGAATTAACGATGAAGGTATTCCCATTCTGTGATGGATCTTTCTAGAATGATGTTGTACCAAACAAAGGTTGACCTTATCAGAGTCTATAAAAAACACCTCATATGGGTCACCTCTTATTGATCTTGAGGTATCATCATCAGACCATATTGGGATACAAAGTATGTGAGGATTTTTTTGGGGTATCTCACACCGTCAAAAGTAGAGAATGTAGAATTTATGAAATTGGGTGGGGATAGAGTGACATCCACCCATTTTGGATATGGATTCTTCTCAATCTATATAGGTTCATGTCTCCCTTCTTTGGTTTCTATCCAATTATCTAAGGACTCAATGGCATTGAGTAGTTCTGGAGGCACTAATGTATGAGTCGTCTCTCATCTGCATGTAGTGGGAGAGGCTTGACATAGTGGTGTAGTTTTCATCTCCCACTGATTCTAGATTCATGTGAAAACCGATTAATCACCCTAGAGAGGGAGAGGTTGTCATCACAATTTAGGGAATTCACAATCATTTTTTACTTCTTCATTTATATATATCATCTTTCTAGATTTAGAGATAGTTTGATGATTAGATGTCTCTCTTGTGGGAGGATTGTCTCTAGGAGGGAGAATATTCATCTCTTCCTGAATATGGTACCTAATCATAATGTTTCCTATGATTAGGTCCACATTTATTTGTTTGATAATTTGTATCTCATTCTCATATTGTTCTAGTTGTTCCTTCGTAGAAGGAATTTCAGTTCTTCTAGGTGGTGATTGGGATGTAGCCACACCATTACCTTTATCTTTGATATTTTTCCACCGTATATGTGGAAGCATGATATTCAGTGGTTTCATGTTTTGTAGCCTCATCTGGTTCTGGGTACTTGTAGCCTCAGTGGGTATATCCAGATCCTCCTCTCAGGGTATACATTCCACATTGTGTCCCTCTTCATTCGCATCTTGATCCACATTTTCAGTTGTGTTCATGGTGACAACATTCACATAGGTGTATCAGGAAATGGTATTTGACTCATTACTTTCAATGGAACATGATGATTCTTCACTACCGGGTTATTTCTCAAACCCTGGGAATTATTTTTTAAGCTTGCGACCCTGGAAGAGTTTAATTGCCTTCGTTGTATGCTCTTCTCATCTCAGCCTGTGAGTAGTAACCTTGATGGAGTTTTTGTTTAGTATTTTTGAATGGGATATAAATATTATAGATCTACCTTATGGAGGAACATATAGGATGAATATTTTTGATATTTACCTCCCAACTTGGAAAAGAATGATTCTCTCTATGTTGATGATGGTGATGAAAATTCCCCAAGCCTTATGGGTTGGGGATTATCTGGGTCCACCATTGGTATTGGTTGATCATACTGTTGAGGATTCAATGATTCCAGTCGAATATTTGATGTCTCTTAGGATGGACATTGATATATAAATTCATCCAGCCTAGTGGGATGGGGTTTTTTTGTATCTTCTGTTGATATGTCCTGAATCCTATTAGTAATTGATGATCTAAGGGGTGGAGGCAGAGGTAGATATTACCCTTCATAGGGGGATGGGTTTTCTCTAGGATGGATAATATGGAAGGTGATATTTCGACCTATTTAATGTGGTGAAGTTGTTCTCATGTAGGATTTGGGTGTAATGGTATCCCATGATGGAAGTCAGTTTCTACATGAAGTTTACAGGTTGACTGTAACTCCATCTTACGTGTCCAAACTATGTTCATTTTGTTCGGAAGGGCCTTGTTCAAAGATCTATGGCTTATACTCTCCCTACATTTGTGATTTCTTGGAACCTTTGAATCAGGGGGATTATTTTTAGTGACATATTGGATCATGTGTTTCCTGGTCCCCTAATTCCACCACAGGCAATGACATTATAGGATGTCATATCTGAGGGTTTTTACTATTATAGGGGTTCAGTGAAGTGTAACATTACATAATTTTATCATATTCGAATACTGATACATGATGTGGCTTCGTCAATCATATTTCGAAGAGTTTTGATATATTAGCGGCAAGCATGCTGTAGATTTTCTCTATGATTTTTTGGTTCTGGGTCTTGGGCCATGAAGATGGCATTCTTTTCTACCAAACAATAGAGTATCTTGATGGCTTAAAGGTGACCCTCTAATCATGGATAAGGGAGGTATCCATCCTTTATCCACTAATGAGTTTCCCATATATTTTTTTCATATATAAGGCATGGAATCCCTCTCTAGATTATCTTAGACATCATCTTTAGAAGTGTCAAGGGGCCAAAACATGGTGGGGAGGATGTTTCCAGCTAACTCCCTTCATATTTCAATGTCAGCCTCCTCTTCAACATACTTACATGCCTCTATCTGGTCATACCAAATAAGGTGCTTCTCGGTCGTGCCTACTGACTAGAGTCGAGTCTTGCTGGTGGTTGATAGGAAACTATATCCAGTTCAACCCGATTTTTTAGCACTTCTCTATATAAAGGGATCTGATTTTGGAGGACCTCTATATACAGAGGTGTATGGGAAAGGTGATGGTTTCCTTGTCCATGAGATATATCACCATGGGGAGGTTTACCATTGTATATGTCGGGAGTATAGTCTCTATGATCTATCTCCATTATACCATGAAGAGAAATTTAATGATAATGATGTCCTTCTACTTATGTTGAATAGTCAACAGACCCTTGGGGTGTTAAGAGTATGGATAAAAAAACCTCAAGGACACTAGCATTGAGAAAATTATGAATAGTATCCTTGTTATACATTATTACTGGAATATGTTGGCCTTCCTTTTAAAATTGTGTGGGGATATAAGATTGATGTTTGATGGATTCCAGAATATATTGATAATAATCTGGTGCTATGGGATAATTATCACGCTACTAAGAAGCTTCTGAGATATTAGCATGAGATTCTCTGATAGTAATATGATTCTATCCTGAGGCATGTTCCACTCTCGCATGGTGATCCTTGATAAAAATAAGGATATGAGGTTGATCTTGAGCCTTTAAAGTATGTACCTAGTCTTTTGTGATAGGAATATGAGAATTTCCCAAGGCATGTGCTACTCTCACTTGGTGAACCCCAGTTGGAATGGTAATATGAGCCCAGTACGAATATTCATTCCCTATCGAAATATATCGAAAAACCACTGTAATGGGAGAAGTGATACGAGCCTCCTCATGTATATCCTCAAAAGGATGTTTATGAAATCATTCTTTAGAAAATTTTGGGATATGATTTTGACTTATGTGAACTGCCTGAATATGTCAGGTAGCTTCACTAATAGTAATATGAACCTTCCTTGAGGCATGTGTCACTCTCACATAGTGGTCCTAAGCTAGAACGGGGATATGATCCCAATCCTAAGCATTTGAAGTATGTCAATGGTTTTTTATAGGAATATGGTCATGTCCCAAGGCATGTGCCACTCTCACTTGGTGATCCCCAGCTAGAATGGGGGTATGAGCATGATCCTGGGCCTTTGGAATATGTCACCAGTCTTTTGTGATTGGAATACGAGCCTATCCTGATGCATGTTCCACTATAACATAGTGAGCCCCATTTTTAATGGGAATATAAGCATGGTATGTCACCTCATCCTTTACCAGAATATACTGAAAATCCTCCTAGATGGGAGGAATTATATGTGCTTGCTCCATAGAAACCACTTGTTTGTACTGATTAGAGTGTTTTGATGCCCTAGAAGATGTCTTCAATTGAAGTGGGGATATTATCCCATTTATATCCTTCTTGTTCCATCATAATATGCTGATGGACTTCATGAACAGGGGTAGGGATGTGAACCTCCCACATGATTTTTGTAGGAATATTCCCACAGTATTCTTTTGATTGAGTAGGAATATGAGCCTTCTCACTGATTGCCACCAGAATATGTAGGCATGATTTATCAGTGGGATCAATGATATGATCCCACTCATGGTTATCCATAGATTTATGAACTTGATGTTTCTTCATTTTTTCCTTGAAATGGATATTAGAGGTGGCAGTGAGTCATGTGGTACCCTCAGCAAGAGATTGAAGGGAACTAGAGGGATGAAGTTGGTGACAGTAGTTCATAGGAGCCCTCCTTGGAAGCTCTTGAACTAGAAGGGAGTTATAGTTGACTCCTTGGACCACCTTCATCGAATACATAATGTGGAGATTTTTGCACTCCGGGATAGTCTTCCAAAGTGGTTAGTGTTGGTTATATGCCCCATTGGATTTACTGCAGCTTTATTTTCACAATGCAGACTCATCAATTTTAACACTTGGAGACCCTCGTGAGAAGACTCAAGGGTCAGGATCATACCATATCAATGGTATTCCCATACAATTCCATTTTTCACTTGAAGTTGAAGGTTTTAAGAAGTTTATGTCATTCTAATACCCATGGGGGTTGCATCTATAGCTGATTTAACAGAAGGATCACTAGATGAAGACATTATATCGGGTCAGGTCACTACCACAAAACAGGGCAAGGGAAGTGCTGCCCTTTATCAGCGCTAAATAGAAAGTACTGATAAAGGGGTGTGCCTTTATCAGCGCTTGATAAAAGCGCTGATAAATATAACCTTTATCAGTGTAGAAATAAGTGTTGATAATGGTTTACCCTTTATCATCTCTTTTTTTAGCGCTGATAAAGGGAACATTTATCAGTGTTATTATTAGCGTTGATATACATTTTTATTCTTAATTTATATAAAATTATAATATTTATAATAAAAAATAATGTTTTTTGTATAGATTAAAAATTATTTACCAGTATTTATAAATATATAATCTTTATTGTTATAATTATTAATAAATATATATATATATTTATCTTATATGTCATTTTAAATAAATATATAAGAATATAAATAAATTATTAAATTAAAATCACTGGAACCTTTATCAGTGCTCGTTAAAAGTGCTGATAAAGGTTCCACTGGTTTTAATTTAAGAACCCTAACAGGCCCCTCCTCTCTCGCACGAGTTCAAGATTTCGCGGAAGCTGAACCCAACCCCTTTTCCACTGCGACCTCTCCTCCTCTTCCTCCTCCTCCTCCACCTCCGTTGGGTTTTCCTCCTCCGTTGTGACCTTCATCCTCCTATGTCATTGCTGCCTCATCCGCCGCTGCCTTTGGCGCCGCTACCTCCTCTGCGGCTGCCTCCTCCGCAACTGCCTCTGTCGCGGCCGCCTCCTCCGTCGCTGCTTCCGCTGCCGCTGCCTCTGTTGCTGCTTCCTCTTCCGCCACTTACACTACCCAAGGTATCTCTAATTTCTTATATGATATGATCCTTCATGGGAATGCACTATGATGACTATTTTATTCCTTTTACATGATTTTCTTGACATTGGATTATGTCTAGTTCCTTTATGATACCTTATATTACCCCTTGGTCTTAGGTTTGGGTTGAGCTATTGTTATATCCTTACATTGTTTTTTGAGGGCATCCTACTGGTTTTATTTACAATCACACCTGTATGGCCTTTATAACAAAATTTTGTAATACCCCAAGCTTCCAAGGTACGTTTCCCTTTGAATAATACAATAGCTTGTGTTGTACGCAGCTTCAAGTTCAAACACACCACAACCAATCAAACTAGTCGTTATGAATAGTAATACGCACTTTTTGAGATTTTATAAATTTTATCTTTCAAAATGGACTTCATTTTTGGATTCAGAATATCAAAATTATCTTATGGTGAATTTTTTGTATTTTTCTGATAACTTTCAATTTTTTATGAATAGTGAAAAAAACACCACGTTATTGGTTAAAACCGACTTTTTATTTACATAATTAGTAATTTTAATTTATTTTAGGTCAAAATAGATACATAAAACCTATATATGTTCAATTTCATTCATTGGAGTCATTTTATAATAAGTTTAGATATATGAAATTTTATCGAACTTTTTACCGTCTTTTACCCACCTCCTAGGAGCATTTGTAAATTCACATAAAACTTAATTTTACCACTTTTGAGAGTGGAATTTAAAAATTCTGAGAGACACAGTTTATATCAGTAAGTAAAATTTTGTTCAATAAGATGAAAATAATTTTTGGTGAATAGTAACTTTTTACTTTTATTTACCACGGTTAAAAGTAAATAGGGTAATTAAGGGTAAAAATGATATTATTATTACCCTAAAATGTGTCCTAATACTATTTTATAAGTTTAATTCGACCAAAAACAACCTTAGGAATAAAATATGATCCTTTAGTTCCACTTGTATTAGATTAGGACATTTATTATTATTTTATTTGAAGAAGAATTAAAAGAGATAAAATCAAAGTTTAATAACTAAACCATTTTTAATATAGGGTTATACATAAGATAAATTTGGATATAAATATTCATTAGCAATATAAAAAGATTTAATACATAATGATATTTTATTTATAATTTTTATACATTAAATAATTAAATTTATTTATGACACAATGATGATGCAATAATTACCTTATTAATGAAAGATTAACATAATTGATATTATAGATATCCAAATAAATCTAATTTGAGACTTTTAATGAATTACACTAATTTTATAGGTTAATATGAAATGTTAGAGTTGACTAAAAGAATTTTTTTCGAAGTAATAATGCTGTTATAAATTTAACAAAAACAAAATACCAAAGAGTGTCAAAATTGACATAAAAGAGTTTTTAGAACAAATATTATATTATTAATTTATATTCTATTCCTAAAAATATAAGGTTAGTCCAAATGGATTAAATAATATTATATATGTCATTAATGAACCACTTGAGGTTCACTTGGATGTTTATATTAAGTTTATTAACCAAATAATATAAAAATACAAAGAGACATGGTAAATGTCAAACTATTTAACTAAGAGTTAAATCTAAAAAATAAGGTTAATATGATGATCTTAACCTATCTAAAACCTTTTGTTTGATAGTTTTTCGACCCATCCACACCTTATCCTTTAAATAGTTCATTTTGGATCCATTAGAAATCTAAAATTATTTTATTATAAAATAATATTTCAAGCTTTTCCTAAAGTGACCCTCACCTCTCTTATAAAAGGGCACTTCACCTTCTCTCAAATTAACACCTTAAAATCCATTTGGCTTGGCCAACCCTCACCCAAATATCCTCTAAACTGTCCTCCATTAATCCTATAGGCCTTCATTTAGTTAGAAAGACAACCTAAGGATCCCTTTTAATCAAATCAAAAGAAAGAACCCGAAGAAGAGGTAAATATTTCATCACCTCTTTGAAGTTCTTTTCTTCTTCCACTTCCTCTTTCTTTGTCGTTTCAATTATAAAATAATAACTCCAATATCTTCTATATACTTTGATGTTATTATAAAAATTTTACAACCATATTCATTATTCTATCCATCCTATAAATGACAAAGTCACCATACATGCGTACGTACGGATTACCATCTCCACGTCGTGGGGTATTTTGTTATTCAAACAATTAATCATTAAAATGGGTATAATAATGAGTATAAATGATGTAAATAATAAATATAACATGATAATGATTCTGTATATATGATATACCATCCAATTATATACGATTTTAATATCAAAATAATGATATCATCGCTCGTGTGTACGTACGGATTACCGTCTCCATGAACGCGATGAGATTCATTCCCCATTGTATCCCTTAAAGACTAATTTTAATTTTCTGATTAAAAAAATAATGTTTAAAGACTTAATAACATTATGAATATGAATAATATACATCCTATCCATAACAAACATTATTTACATAATAAATCATATAAAGGAAAACGAATCAGTTAACACCCGAAATGATGATACTACTGAAATATCATTAACAAAGAAATATTAAAAGATCATATATGATATCATATTATTGTATATGGTTATTTTATAATTTAATAAAAATTATTTCACCATTATACAGGAGGTTAACCTACCCTCTACCAAGGAAAAGTACAAGGTAAGGGTTAATTTTGAAATCTCTTTATTATATGTGGTTGTTTTTATGTAAGTATCTACTGGGACATATTTATTATCCATGACCATGTTTCATAAAAGAGTTTTCAAATTGATTATTTTAAAGGAATTTTTACTAAAACATCATTTTAAATGTTTTAAAGATTTATTCTTCTAAACTATTCTCATTAATGTCCATGTTTTTAAAATGGTTTTAAGGATTTATTTATATGGCCATGAATGTTTTAAAATGTTAATTCCTTTCAAAATATTCAAAGTGGTATGGGACACTTTGATTCAAAACTATATTTTAAATTAATTTCTTTATATTAATTTTAAATGATTTCATGAAAAATGGATATTTCTCTCAAATATTTTTACTGATCATTTTCAACTATGTCAACATCCTTTACGTGATATTATTCTTGATCGAGGTTGATTTATTATGATACAAATATTCTATATTTTATTGAAGTTTTTGTGATATTTTTTACTGTAGATGTTTTATTTTTATACCATTCATGGTTTATGGATAAAGTATTGAAATTTCATATGCTAGTTTTAATACGAATGTTTATGTTATGTTTAAACCTTTTCATATGAGGAATGCATTAGATGTAGTAAGGGACTGGTGGATCCTGCTATAGATCCTAGATGCACAGGTAGGTCTCATAAGACAAACTAGTGTCTTGGCATAAGGCCTTGGCAAAATCTTATTTGTAGTCTTGGCACAAGGACTCGGCTATGTGGTTATGAAGTCTGGTATTATGCATTCCATCATTATGAAAGTGGCTATTGATATTGCATATGATTATTAGACTAGTAGAATATCCATGTGAATAAGTAAATAGAATTATTTGATTTTATAATTTCCATATTATGATGAAATTCAAGTTTAAAAGGATTTTGTTTTAGTCTTACATTGCCTTAAATGTTTATACTTATTTATAAAATTTTCCTCTATATTTTTATCCTTTCTGAGCATCTAAGCTCACCCCATTCTATGTTTTATTTTTCCCAGGATGTGAAGAAGTATATTATGAATGACTTGCAGGGATAGTCTAAGGGATTTGAGTGTGGCCTACAGAGACTATGTTGTGGTAGTTTTTCATTTTATAATGTATTGTAAAACTTATAAATGTATTTAGTATTTACAAGGCTATTGAACTGATCGGTCTTTCGGGATTTGATCCCTTGTGATCATGTCAATGTTATATAATAATGCATCGACTATGGGTAACTAGGTTCAGGGTTTTACAGTTGGTATCAGAGGAAGTTTAGTACAACCCTTGGAAGCTATATTTAGAAAAACTCTGATTAGATAACATTACCCTAAGATTGACTTTGAGGATTAGTATAGAAGAAATTTCCTAGAATTTTGTTACTATTGAGATTTTGTGATTTTCCCAAGTAATACATCCCTGTCTGGATACGAGAAGGTAGAGGCAGCTATGGAACAGATGTACCTAGGGGTAAAACCCGAAAAAACCTCTTTGATCTAGACTTGAACAAGAACTGGTGCATGACAACGGACCTTGCTAAACTCTTGGTTACGACACTCCTGGGGGATATACTTAGGATAATTCTCATTTTCTTTACAAACCATTATTAAGGGTCTATGAGTATATACTTCATAAAAGAAAAAAAAATATGATTATGGATTATATCCATAAACTGTTCAATTTATGTTAACTATTTAACAAGTTTGGAATTTTGTATTGTGATTCATAAACTAATCAAGTGTATGCCATTGTTTAGAAATGGAGCCTAGTGGAAGGAATGGAAACTGTATCAATGCACGTAATCCATGTAGGGATTTCCCTCCTGCTAAAGATAATTATAGTAGAGCTGGTGAAGGAACTGGTGCTAATCATCTTATCACCATACAGGGACAACTCACTCAGGTTATGAATAATAACCTTACCCATATGGAGCATCCTAATCCACAACGCATAAGATCAATGTTAGAATGATTCATGAGGAAACAACCACCAAAATTCAATGGGAGTATAAATCCATTAGTAGCTGAGCAATGGATAAATTCCTTAGAGAAAATATTTCATGCTTTGGGGGGTAGTGAAAGGGAAAAAGTTTTCATGGCAGCTTATCGCCTCACAGGAGATGCAGATCAATGGTGGTCATTGATTCAAAACACAAAGTAAGATGATGAAGTATCAAATATGGAATGGAGGTAGTTTAAAGATATTTTCTTAGAAAAATACTTTCCTCATGACCATTGAACGGATATGGAAGGACAATTTTTGAGTCTGAGGCAAAAAGATGATGAGAATGTCTCAAAGTATGAGGCTAACTTTACAAGGTTATTAAGGCATGATACAGATTATTTACGTAACCCAAGAAGTAATATTGATCATTTCTTTGATGGGTTAAAACAATTTCTCCATCAAGAATTAGTCTCACAAAACTTCTCATTGTATGAAGATATTGTCTCATGTGCTATCAAGACAGAAAAGTAATTCTCTAAGTCTTATGAATTTAAAGAAAAGAAAGAGAAGAAGAGATCCACTGAACACTCTGGAAATGGAAATAAGGGGAAGAAGGGAAAAGTTGAATATCTATCCTATAGTAAATGTGGGAAGAAACACCCTGGTACTTGACTGAAGGGAATTGGAGTAAATTAAAAGTGTGGTTAAAAAGGCCACCAAGCTCATGATTGCAAGGAGAAGAAAGAGGCTATCAATGTTGAATTCTATAATTGTAGAGAAAGGGGACATTATGAAAATTAATGACCTAAGCATCAAGGAAACTTACCTTAGAAAAGGCCAAGGGATCAAGTCCAAGATTATGAAATCACTACTGCTGAGGTCAAAGCTTTGAAAGATGTGGTGGTAGGTAATTTAATGGTTTTCTTCAAGTTTAGAAAATGATTTATTTTCTTCTATATCATCGCATTATTTCATATCTTCCCATTTTGCTAAGAAAATTAGATATTTCCAATTTGATTTAACAAGGGAGTTTTTAGTCAAAACTCCCAAGGGAAGTATCATGGAAACAATGTTTTCTGAATCAGTTCCCATTATGAAATATAAATGTTATTTATCTATTGATCCCATCATCATACCCATGATTGAATTTGATATAATCCTCGGTATGGATTGACTTTTGGACCATGATGCGAAAATTTATTATAAGAATAAGGAGGTTAAAATTTTCGATAATGATAAGGACTACCTTGTCTTTAGAGTAAAAACATCACCATCTAATTCTTATCTAGATCCACCCCCAGTAGCTTAACTAAATTCAATTATTGGGGAGGAAGAGAATTAAATAACTCTGGGTGAGGAAATGAATGTTCAAATAGAGGACATACCTATTTTTTAAGAATATGTTGATGTGTTTCTAAAAGATTTATCTATACATCCTTTAGAATGAGAAATTGAGTTTCCCATTGATTTAAGTCCTTGTTCAAGGCCCATATCTAAGACACCTTATAGAATCTCCACTGTGGAATTAGTGGAACTAAAGAAAAAACTAGAGGAATTGAGTAATAAGGTATTTATTCGACCTAGTCTTTCTCCATGGGGAGCCCCTATCCTTTTTGTTAAGAAGAAAGACAGATCTATGAGTTTTTTCATTGACTACAGGGAGATTAATTCTATAACAATAAAGAACAAGTATCCCCTACCTTGCATTGATGATTTATTCGACCAAATTCGTGGAGCTCAATATTTTTCAAATATTGACCTATAATCTAGATATCATCAATTGTGTGTGAAGAAGGAAGACATTCCGAAAACAGCATTTTGAACCAGGTACGGGCATTATGAGCTTACAGTAATGCCTTTTGGATTGACTAATGCACCCTTTATTTTCATGGATCTAATGAATAGATTTTTCAAGGAATACCTTGATGAATTTGTAGTGATATTTATTGATGATATCCTAGTATACTCTAAAAACTATGAAGATCATGAAAATCACTTACGCACCGTTCTGAAAACCCTTAGAGGAAATGAATTATATGGGAAGTTTAGTAAGTGTGAATTCTGGCTTCAGGAAATTTCTTTTCTTGGTCATATTGTCTCTAAGGATAGAATCTCCATTGATCCTTCAAAGACGAAGGCAATCCAAGAATGGCCAGTACTAACAATTATAACTTAGGTATACAGTTTTATTGGTTTAGCAGGTTATTATCAATGTTTCATCCAGAATTTTTCCCAGTTGGCTAACCCATTAACCAAGCTCACATGTAAAGTGGTTAAATTAGTTTAGACAAAATAGTGTGAAGAATGTTTTGAAGAACTGAATAGAATATTAGTCAATGCTCTAATCGTTATTCTACCATCAGGGAATGATGGGTTTGTTATTTATAGTGCTGCTTCAAAGAAAGGACTTGGTAGTGTCCTTATGCATAATGATAGAGTTGTTGCCTATGCATCACGATAGTGAAAAATTCAGGAGAAAAACTATCCTACTCACGATCTTGAGTTTTCAGCTGTAATCATTGCTCTGAAAATATGGAGACACTATCTATATGGTGAAAAATTTGAGATTTATACTGATCAAAAGATTTTGAAGTATATTTTCTCATAAAAATAACTCAACATTAGGCAAAAGCGATGGCTTGAACTACTCAAGGATTATTATTACACAATACACTACCACCTGGGGAAGGAAAATAAGGTGGAAGATACTTTGAGCAAAAAGGATCATGGAGTTTTGAACAAGATGAGAGTTGAAACGGATCCTATTTTCATGGATCTAGTAAATATGAATATGGGAATAACCATGGAAGGTGAAACATCAATACTTTTTCAAATGGTTGCCAAACATTCTTTACTAGAAATGATAAAGAGTTCTCAGACTGATGAGGAGGAGTTTCAAAAGAAGATTAAAGCTATGAATGATGGGAGATTGAGTGACTTCATATATGAAGATGGAATTTTGATATTTGGGAAGAGACTTTGTGTTCCTGATATAGCTAATCTAAAAAGAGAATTGTTGGATGATTATCAAATCTCCAATTTCTCTATACACCCTGGGAGCACCAAGTTGTATAGAGATTTTAAGGAACATTTTTGGTGGGACAACATGAAGAGGGAGATTGCTGATTTTGTGTCAAGATGTATGGTTTGTCAACAAGTGAAATCTGGAAGGAAATAGCCTTAAGGATTCATGCAACCTCTTCTCATACCTGAATGGAAATGGGATAATATTACAATGGACTTTATCATGGGGCTACCAAAGAATCCTAGAAGGAATGATGCAATATGGGTCATTGTTGATCATCTTACCAAGTCAGCACATTTTCTTGTTATAAGAGAAGATTTACCACTTGAACGTATAGCAATACTATATATTAATGAAGTTGTAAGAATTCATGGATTACCCTTATTGATTATTTTTTATCATGATCCCTGTTTTACATCAAGATTCTGGAAAAGTCTTCAGAAATCCCTGGATACTGAACTTCGTTTGAGCACTGCCCACCACCCTCAAACTGATGGACAATCAGAATGGACTATTAAAACCTTAGAAGACATGTTGAGATCTTTCTCACTTAACTTTGAAGGTATGTGCGATCAATATTTACCTCTGGTAGAATTTTCCTATAACAATAGATTCCATTCAAGTTTTCAGATGGCACCATATAAAGCGTTATATGGAAAGAGATGTCACACACCAACTTGTTGGGATGATGTTGGTGAAAGAAAACTCATAGGCCCAGAAGTTTTTAAATAAACAATGGAAAAGGTGAAGGTTATCCAAACCCACATCAAAGAAGCCCAAAGTAGGAAAAAGAGTTATGCCTATAACTGAAGGGAGGATTTGGAATTTCAAGTAGGAGACCACGTTTTCATGAAGGTATCTCCATGGAAGGGTGTTATATGTTTCGGTAAGAAGGGTAAATTGAGTCCCAAGTACATCGGACCTTTCGAAATTCTAGAACGAATTGGAGTTGTAGATTATCGTTTGGAAATGCCTCCAAGTCTCTCCAAAGTTCATGATGTGTTCCACGTATCACTTTTGAGAAAATACATGTTTGACCCAATGCAAGTACTCTCCTATGATGAAATTGAACTAGAACCTGATCTATCTTATTGTGAAGAGCCTGTCAAAATTCTTGATACAAAAGAACAGGTGCTGATAAATCGTATGACTCGTCTGGTAAAAGTTCAATGGAGAAACCATAAGATGGAAGATGAAATGTGGGAACCAGAGGAACTTATGATGAAGAAACACCTGAATCTTTTTATGCAGTAATATTCTATAAATTTCGAGAATGAAATTATTTTAAGGAGGAGAGAATGTAACACCCCAAGATTCCACAGTACGTTTCCCTTTGAATAATGCAATAACTTGTGTTGTACACAACTTTGAGTTCAAACACACCACAACCAATCAAATTAGTCGCTATGAATAGTAATACCCACTTTCTAAAATTTTATAAATTTTTTCTTTCAAAATGGACTTCATTTTTGGATTCGGAATATCGGAATTAGCTTAAGGTGAATTTTTGGTATTTTTCTAAAAACATTCAATTTTTGATGAATAGTTGAAAAACACTGCGTTATTGGTTAAAACCGACTATATATTTAAATAGTTAGTTATTTTTATTTATTTTAGATAAAAATAGATACATAATACCTATATATGTTCAAAGTTATTCATTGAAGTCATTTTATAATAATTTTAGATATATAAAATTTTATCGAACTTTTTTACCGTCTTTTACCCACCTCCTAGGAGCATTTGCAAATTTGCATAAAACACAATTTTACCACTTCTGTGAGTAGAATTTCAAAAATCCAATAAACACGGTTGATATCAGTAAGTAAAATTTGGTTTAATAAGATTAAAATAATTTTTGGTGAATAGTAACTTTTTACTTTTATTTACCACAGTTAAAAGTAAATAGTGTAATAAAGGGTAAAAATAATAATATTATTACCCTAACACATGTCCTGATTCTATTGGATAAGTGTGATTTGACCAAAAGAAATCTTATTAATAAAATATGATCATTTAGGTCCACTTGGATTATACTGGGTTATTTATTATTATTTTATTTAAAGAAGAGTTAAAAGAGTTAAAACCAATGTTTTATAACTAAACCATTTTTAATATAGGGTTATACATAAGATAAATTCGACTATAAATATTCATTAGAAATATAACAATATTTCCTACATAATGGTATTTTATTTATAATTTTTATACATTAAATAATTAAATTTATTTATGACACAATGATGATGCAGTAATTACCTTATTAGTGAAAGATTAAAATAATTTACATTACAAATATCCAAATAAATCTAATTTAAGCCTTTTAATGAATTAAACTAATTTTCTTGGTTAATATTACATGTTAGGGTTGATTAAATTAAGCGTTTTTGAAGTAATAATGTTGTTATTAATTTAACAAAAACAAAATACCAAATAGTGTCAAAATTGACATAAAAGAGTTTTTAAAACAAATATTATATTATTAATTGATATTATATTCCTAAAAATCTAAGGATCTACCAAAGGGATTAAATAATATTATATATGTAATTAATTAACCATTTTAGATTCTATTGGAAGTTTATAGTAATTTTATTACCCATATAATATAAAAATACAAAGAGACATGGTAAATGTCCAACTATTTAATTAAGAGTTAAATCTAAAATATAAGGTTAATTTGATGACCTAAACCTTTATAAAACCTACTGGTTGAGAGTTTTTTGAACCATCACCACCGTATCCTTTAAATAATTCATTTTAGGTCCATTAGAAACTGAAAATTATTTTATTATAAAATAATATTTCAAACTTTTCCTAAAGTGACCCTCACCTCTCTTATAAAAGGACACTTCCCCTTCTCTCAAATTCACACATTCAAATCCATTTGGATCAGCCAAACCCTTCTCGAATATCCTATAAACTTTAATTCATTCATCTTAGAGGCCTTCCTTTAGTCATAAATCCAACCTAAGGATCCCTTTTGATCAAATCAAAATGAAGAACCTGAAGAATAGGTAAATATTTCATTACCACTTTTAAGTTCTTTTCTTCTTCCACTTCCTATTTCTTTGTTATTTCCATTATAAAATAATAACTCCAATATCTTATATATACTGTGATGTTATTATAAAAATTTTACAACCATGTTCATTATTCTATCCATCCTATAATTGACAAAGTCACCATACATGCGTACGTACAGATTATCGTCTCCACGTCGTGGTGTAGTTTGTCATTCAAACACTTCATCATTTGGATGGGTGTAATAATGAGTATAAATGATGTAAATAATAAATATAAGATAATAATGATTCTTTATGTATGATATAAAATCCAATTATATACGATTTTAATATCAAAATAATGATATTGTCGCTCATGTGTACGTATGGATTACCATCGCCATGAACGCTATGAGATTAATTCCCCATCGTATCCATTCAAGAGTAATTTTCATTTGATGATTAAAAAAATAATTTTTAAATACTTAATATAATTCTGAATATGAATAACATTCATCCTATCCATAACAAACATTACTTACATAAAAAAACATATAAAGTAAAACGAATCTGTTAACACCCGAAATGATGATACTACTGAAATATAATTAACAAAGAAATATTAAAATATCATATATGATATAATATTATTTTATATGGTTCTTTTATAATTTAATAACAGTTATTTTACCATTATACAGGAGGTTAACCTACCCTCGAAAAAGGAAAAGTACAAGGTAAGGGTTAATTTCACAATCTCTTTATTATCCGAGGTTGTTTTTACATAAGTATCTATAGGTACATATTTATTATCCATGTCCATGTTTCATAAAATGTTTTAAAAGTGATTATTTTAAAGGTACTTTTTACTGAAATATCATTTTTAATGTTTTAAATATTTATTCTTCTAAACCCTTCTCATTAATGTCCATGTTTTCAAAATGGTTTTAAGGATTTATTAATATGGACATGAATGTTTTAAAATGTTAATTCCTTTTAAAAGATTAAAAGAGGTATGGGAAACTTCTATTCAAAACTATCTTTTAAATTACATTCTTTATATAAATTTTAAATGATTTCATGAAAAAGGGATATTTCTCTCAAAGATTTTTACTAATCATTTTCAACTATGTCAACATCCTTTACGTGATATTATTCTTGATTGAGGTTGATTTATTATGATAAAAATCTTCCATATTGTTTTGAAGGTTTTCTGATATATTTGACGGTTGATGTGTTATTTTTATACCATTCATGGTTTATGGATAAAGTATTGACATTTTGTATCCTAGTTTTAATACAAATGTTTATGTTATGTTTAAACATTTTTATATGAGGAATGAATTAGACTTAGTAAGGGATAGGGGGAACCTACTATAGCACCTCCATGCATCGGTAGGTCTCATGAGACAAACTAGTGTCTTGGCACAAGTCCTTGAAAAAAATCTTATTTGTAGTCTTGGTACAAGGCCTTGACTATGTAGTTATGAAGTCTGGCATTTTTCATTCCATTAATATGAAAGTGGCTATTGATATTTCATGTGATTATTCAACTAGTATAATGTCCATGTGAATAAGTAAATGGAATTATTTGATTTTATCTTCGTCATATTATGATGAAGTTCAAGTTTAAAAGTATTTTGTTTTAGTCTTACACTGCCTTAAATGTTTATGCTTATTTATTAAAGTTTCTGCTATATTTTTATCCTTACTGAGCATATGAGCTCACCCCTTTCTATGTTTTATTTTTTCCAGGATGCGATGAAGTATATTATGACTGACCAGTAGGGATATTCTAAGGGATTTGATTGTGGCCTATGGAGACTATGTTGTTGTAGTTTTTTATTTTATAATGTATTGTAAAACTTATGAATGTATATAGTATTTCCAAGGCTACTAAACTAATCGGTCTTTCGGGATTTGATCCCTTGTGATCATGCCAATTTTACGTAATAATGCACCAAATCTGGGTAACTGGGGTCGGGGTGTTACACATGTGATGTGTTTATTTTTATATTTTATAGTTTGGAGATGAAATTTGTGGACATAGTGTTAGTGAGGTTAGAGTAATAGTTAAATTGTATCCAATGATGGTTCATGGTAGAGGAATTTGTAGATGGATTATATTCTAGAAGACCCTATATTTAAAAGGTGACATATCATACCTAGAGTTATATATACCTAATTTTTATATCCATCTATATATGTATTTAATTTTCTGGGTTTTTCCTATGTGGTGTTGTACTTGGAATTCATGTCCCATGTTTGCATTGTATATAGTTCGATTGTTATATATCTATTTACTGGTGTTATTGGATTTTATTGTATATCGGTGAGCAATGATTTTGTAGGTTATTATAGTATAAGCCATACCATGTGTTTTATACCTTACTAGAGCTATCCTCTATCCCCTAGACTATTGGAGGCAAGATTATGGAGGCACTCTATGCACACTGTTGACCTAGGTGGGGTCCTGGATGATCGAGTCATGCCGGAATGGTATTAGAGTAGTTCAAGTATTAGAGACATTGTTTAGATTTTTTTTTCTTGTGAGTTTTGGTTTAAGAATAGGGAAATAATTCTAAGGGGGTCATCAGTAAATCTATCAGACCAAAGAGATTAGTTTTAGTGAAATGACTGGTGTATCCTTACATTTGGAATCTCATAACCAATTGGATGACCTGAAACTCTAAATCATTATTTGAGAGGTAAAATTCAGCACATGCATCTTATAGTTTTTAGAAGTTATGTTTTATATCATTCCATTTTCAGATCACATAGTTATTATCTATGTAAAATGTGGGTACCTACTATTTAGTAGAGGTTGTTTCCCATATACAACTAGATCTAATTTAGAGATAGGATCATGCATTCCCATACCAGTGCTTGAGCCTCTCATGGTTGAGTTATCCATCATTGAATCAGATATTAATTATGACATATCATTTCCCTACGCGTAGAGTGAGAATCCTTTAATGATTGTGTTTATTTTGGATCTTCCTTGTTAGGAGGATGATAGTTCCTACTGAGATAAATAATACCACCTATAGTCTATATGTTCTGTGGCCACTTTGGTGTTGTGTGTTATATGCTTTGTGAACTCCAATTATAGATGCCTCATGGTACCATGGATTTTTTTATAAAACCAAAACAATGCTACTTGATTAATTAAAACATAATATTAGTCAAGTTCAAGATCAAACCCATAAATATGATGAATATGAATAAAGAACGGATGAATGTCAATCGGTTGACAAAAGAGTGTGAAGATGGCGTGAAATATTTTATCAAGTTTTCATAAGATCATGCATGTGACCCTTCTCAAATCCTTTTTCTGTGTTTATGCTATTGCTATTGAAGACAAATTAGTCCAGAGGAGATGGATGAGCACCTGATCTTTCATGGAATAGATCGAAGTTATACATGTTGGAATAAACACAGGGAAATAAAAAATGTAGGTAGTGGCTCGGATAACACGGTGTTTTATGGATCATCTGATATGATTACAAGCGTGAACAATGAATATGATCATATGGAGGATGTGATTACAGATGTTAGTGATGATGGATATCGTATTGAGGAAATGACAAGGACAGTTGAAGATGAACTTCGTGATTTCCCAAAATTGTTTTAGAAGTTAAAGGGTTGTGAAAAAATGCCATTTTATGCTGGTTGCACTAAATATACAGCATTTTCAACTGTACTGAAGCTGTATAATTTGACAGCAGGCAATGTGTGGAGTGACGCCAGTTTCACAAAACTACTTTCTCTCCTGAATGACATGCTCCTAGAATATAATGAGATCCCAATTCGAACATACGATGCTAAACTGATGCTACGATCGATGGGTATGATCTCTAAAAGGATGCACGCCTACCCGAATGACTGTATATTGTTTAACAAGGACCACAAATCTCTTAATAATGACCAAAGCGTGGTGTTTCTCGATACAAGAAAGATGATTCTAGTCCTACTAAAGTTTTAATGTACTTTCCAATCATTCCAAGGTTTAGGAACCTATATAGAAGAGAGGAGACTACAGGACAATTGACATGGTATGCAGATGCAAGAATTAAATATGGGAAACTATGTCACCCAACAGACTCTCCTCAGTAGAAGATAATTGATCATGAGTATCCTGAATTTGGAAACGAGCTGAGAAACCTTCGTCTGGAGTTATCTACATATGGGGTGAATCCTTTTGGTTTTCAAAGAAGCAGTCACAGTACATGGTCGGTTATGTTGGTAAATTATAACTTACCACTGAGGTTATGTAAGAAACAAAAATACATCATGTTATCTATGCTTATATCAGGACCAAAACAACCGGGTAATGATATTGATTTTTATTTGGTTCCATTGATCGAGGATTTGAAAATATTGTGGGATTCAGGTGTTATGTTGTATGATGCTTACAAAAATGAATATTTCACTTTGAAATCCATGTTGTACGGGATGATAAATGACTTTCCTACTTATGGAAATTTGTCAGGATATAGAATTAAAGTAACTCAAGTGTGTCCTGTTTTCGAACAAGGTACAGAGTCAATTAGGTTGAAACATTCATAAAAAATGTGTTTCTAGGACATCATAGATTTCTACCCCGACGACATAAGTACCGATCTTGGACGACATCATTCGATGAAAGTTCAAAATAATATACAACACCATCTCCACTAACACGTGATCAATTGTTTGATAAAGTAAAATATGTTGACACTAATTTTGGTAAACCATTTTTGAAAAACCTTACGTAAACCAGTTGGAAAAAGAGATTAGTTTTTTTTAATTACCATACTTTAATTGTCTATATGTCATAAATTTTTTTGTTATTATGCATGTTGAAAAAATTGTATGTGATAATGTCATCAGCACGTTGCTAAATGAACCCGGAAAAACAAAGTATGGAATTAAGTCTAGATTGGACATGGTTGAGATGGGAATACGAGAAGAGTTAGCACTAGTGAAGGGTGAAAAATGAACATTTCTTCCTCTTACTGCTTACACTCTTTCTAGGCAGGAGAGATATCAATTTTGAAACTTCTTGAATGATGTAAAGGTTCCAGAGGGGTATTCATCAAATATCAAGAACATTGTGTCAATGAGCGATTTAAAATTAAAGGGTCTAAAATCACATGACTGTAATGTTTTAATGCAAGATCTAATTCCTATAGATTTACATTGAATTTTTTCCAAGAATGTCCACCATAAAATAACAAAACTTTGTTGTTCTTCAAATCTATATGAAGAAAAGTTATAGACCCATCAAAATTTCCAACTATGGAAAGAGAAATTTCTGTCATATTATGTGAATTGGAATTATTCTTCCCACTGACATTTTTCGATATGATGGTTCATTTGGTGAGAGATATTCGACTATGTGGTCTTTTACATTATAGATAGATGTACCCCATTGAAAGGTATATGAAGATTTTGAAAGAGTATGTAAAAAATTGAAGTCGTTCAGAGGGTTGTATTGTAGAGCAATATATTGTTGAGGAAGCCATTGAATTCTATACCGAATACCTATCTGGCATGGAAAACGTTGGCCTACTAAAATCTCGTCACACTGGGCAGCTTGAGGGTTAAGGAATTTCTGGAAGAGAGGTTGTCGAAATCAATATTACAGATCAAGAGTAGGCTCACCTTTACGTTTTCCATAACAGTTTCGATGTTGACCCATATGTTCAAACCCAAAAAAAATATTGGGCATTTGAATCCTTCTAGGGATGAAAAATGGATATCAGATACACATAATAGATAGTTTATAGGATGGTTTCAGGACCATATTTTTAAGAAATTAGATGAAAATTCGAACTCAATTTCAGAATGACTTCAACGGCTAGCCAGAGGAGCAAGTGTGTGTATTATCTTACAATGCTTATGAAGTTAATGGTTATACATTATATACTAATGAACATGATGAACATATTACCATGCAGAATAGTGGGGTTAAACTTATGGCTAAAGTGATGCATGTTTCCAGTTCTAAGGATAGAAATCCAATTAATGTGAATATGTCATACTTTGGCATCATAAAACAAATATGGGAGTTGGATTATATGAAATTCAAAGTGTCGATTTTTCAATGCAAGTGGGTTGATAATAGAAGTGTTGTTAAAATAGATGAATTAGGATTTGTGAAAGTTTATTTTATTAAGGAAGGGTAGAAAGACGAACCATTTATAATGGAATCACAGTAAGTACAAGTATTTTATGTTCCAGACCCCGCAAACCAAAATTGGTCAATTGTTCTGTTATCGACCAAACAAACTGAAGGTTCAGATGAAAGTTTAACGTAAGATAACCCTTTTATAGGGACTTCACAATCATTTCACAATGGTTCCAATGTAGATGGAGTTTTTCATGTCAGAGGAGACCACAATGAAGGGATATACATAGTCAATAGAGGGGTTAAATATCTTCAGCATTTAAAAAAAAGAGTACAATAATCAGGTTATTTGTTTATTGTAATATACATTGTGTTATGTTATGTTATGTTATTATTTGTTTGCTACTACTTTTATGTAATCTAAATTAAATGTTAAACCAATTCTATAGATAATGAATTCTACACCTGCTGATATGCCCAATCCCGAGGTGCAAAAGGTCTCTCAACCAGCTTCTAGTGGTCCTAGTTTAGAGCAACAACAGGTTTCTCAACCTGTTTTTGCTGGTCCCAGTGATGAGGTACAACAGGTTTCTCAACCTGTTGTTGCTGGTCCCAGTGTTGATTCTAGCACTCCGAAAGAACATAATGATGATACTTCTGATGAAATGGTAGGAAATGAAACCCTAAAAGTGAAAAAAAAACAAGAGCACGGTATTTTGACAGTGTTAGCCAAAATCCTCAAGGAAAAATCAAAAGGCATCAAATTTAAGGTGGGATGGAATAAGAGAGGCCAACATGTTAAACCCAACAGAGCCATATTTAGTAGAAACATTGGAATCTTCACTCGGTAATGCGTGATGATTGATGTACAGTCATGGCACCATGTTTTCACCGATCTTAAGACACTAATGTGGGAAGAGATTATGGTAACATTATGATATCATTTTTTTAATTTATTAAAATAAAATAAAATACTAAAACACTGACTTTCTCTTCATCATCCATTACAGAGTGCATTTATATTAGATGCCTCACACAAGGAATATATATTAAGAGTTACAGGAAGGATTCATAGAGGTTTCCTCACAATTTATATGAAATATAATCTTAAATAGACTGAAGGGAAAATAAATCTGCACCCACCTCCTCTTTATGTACACTTGATATCCCAAGGAGCGTGGGATGCATTTAGCTACCGTCATGGGAGCAGACTTTTCAGGTACATTGTGTGGGGTAATAAGTTGTTTGACGTTTCTTGTATTTATCACTTTGATTGACAGTTTTTTATTTATGAAACAACAACTGAGTGCTGAAAATAAACAACGCGCAACAGAACTAGTGTACCCTTATCGTAAAGAAAGGATGGGGTACGCTTCACTTGAGAAAAAAATAGTACGTCTTTTAAATCTACCATATTACTTTTATGTGACATAAAACAACACCACAATCATGTTTCTCTATTTATATGCAGATTGATGAATCGAAATCGAAATCCATATCCATCCCATGTCATGTTCTATGGAACGAGGATCGTGTCAGAGGTGTAGGTTTTGGGGTGACATAGTCATAGGAATCAAAAACACCCACACCAGATGCAGACATACTTTCAACAGCCTTGAAGTAGCCAGAACAGTATGGCTGCGTCATAGGTGCAGGTTTTGGGGTGACACCCCGAACATATTTTCAAAAATAAAAACAAGCATAGGATCAAAATGAAGAAATGGAAAATATGTAAGAAAAATTAGCTATTTTTTCAAGAAGAATTACAATACCAGGGAGAGATGACAACAAGTTTGATGGGGGAGAGGCAATATATGAAACAAATCAACAACAACCCATGCATGACGATCCTTCCCCACCCCCACCAGCTTTGAGGTGAGCTATTCCCCTAAAAAGCCTGACTTAACAGAGGTAATCAATGTTTTAATAATTATTTCTATGAAATGTGAACCACATAGACACTGATACCTTTCCTATACTAATATTCTACATGGTGAAAATTATTGTGATTTATATCTATCAACTCCCACCTATTGCCTTGTACCAAGGGTTATGGTGTTCAATACGCAGAACGACATGCTACAAAATAAAAAACTTCCAACAGATCATTTCATAGTGTCAAATAACGTATATAATGAGCCAAGTTCCAAGATACTTGTTCCAAATGATGATGATGGCATTCATACAATTGAACAAGCTATTGGAATATTCATTGCTTGGCCGAAAATTCTTGTAAAAAACATGTCGACAAAGAGGTACCCATTTCCAATTTATTTTTCAAGTTGGACCTTTAACATTTAATGAAAAAAGGTATGAACTGATGAATTTTATTACTGAACGACAAAGACAAAGGGTTGAAATGGAATATCAACTCAAAACTATCTCAAAGATCAACTAACCGATTGAAATGGTTTACCGAGATCACCTTCACCCTGCCTGTTCTATATCCATAGTAAATATCATTGCAGGCTCACATGGATACAAATTTGATAGACAGAAATGCTCACACAGTTGATTTTGAAAAAATTATGTACGTAGAGAAATCATTGGATTTCATTAGTGCTGAAAATGTAAATGAAATCCTCAAGTATGAATGGCTAGGAACCTCAGTTGTAAATGTATACATTAGGTATGTTTTCATGATTTTATTTTACAAAAGCTGACATACTCTAATAATTATAACTAAATACGATTAATATTTTTATCAGGCGTATATATGAAAAACAATTGAAGGGATCTCCCCATGAACAAAAATTTGGACTTGTTATTCCTCACATAACCTCTTCAAAACAGGAAATTGATTCTGATAAAGAGGTTGTAATAATGTCATCCATTCTCAAATCGTTTGAAAACAAAATTAAAGATGATAGACTCTTTTTAATACCAAGGATGCAGGAGTAAAACTATACAATTTAATCATATTAAATATATTTTCATTTCATTATTTACTTATTCCTTTTTGTGTTTTTTGTCACCATTGGATGCTGATTATAGTCAATTTGGATACTCCAAAGATCTATTTTCTAGATTCGATGCATGGATATCCAACAAAACAACCACACATGATGGCCTTTGTTAATTTTTAATACACTAGATCCAACATTTTAAAACTAAACATCTAGTTATATAATTTATATCATATTTTAATGAGGATTTTGTTATGATAGGGAAGTGCATCAAAATTGTCTACTACCTGGAATGAATCCAGGGCCTAAGGATAAGAATGCCTATAAGATCTACAACTAGAAAAGTATCCTGGAATATATAATAACATTGCACTATCCAAACACATATAAAAAAAATTACTTATTTTTGTCGATGTTTCTATAGTGTCCAAAACAAAAAAAAATGGAAAGGACTGTGGTTATTATGTTTATAAATTTATGAAATATATCGTATTTCATCAACAATAAAGCATCCCTAATGAGGTATTTTAGAAAATAATTATGATTTCATTTAAAATATTTATTAATACATTGTGTATTTATATTTTTTCAGTACTACCATCACTGTCACAAAAAATCATATTCACAAGATGATATAGATGTGTTTAGAAACGAATGGGCAGCATACCTGATAGAATATCGTACACAAATAGGATGAGGGTAAATTTTTACTGCTTATGTTATCCATATATGATCGTTGATATCTCCCTTTTTTACACTTATTGAGCATATATGATCACCCTTTATTATGTTTTATATTCTTATGTTATGAAGAATGGTTTTATAAATTATTTTTCTTTCTAGTAAATCATAACTCATTGGACTATAATGGTCAATAGTGTGGAATTGAACCAATGCATAGTCATTCAGTCCACTCATGAGCATCTTAAAAGCTTGATGGGAACCAATATATTGTATTTTCAATTTTCTAATTATTTTCCCTTATATGTGGGTTTGGGTGTCCAGGAGGGAGGGGGTGTCCAGGTGTGAGGGTGGGTGGGGGGTGTCCAGGAGGGGGGGTTGTCCAGGGGGTGTCCAGAAGTGGGGGTGTCCAAAAGGGAGGGGGTGTTCAGGGGGTGTCCATGAGTGGGGTTTCCATGAGGGGATGGAGGGGGTGTGTCCATAAGGGAGGGTGTGTCCAAAAATAGATCCATTTAATTCCATTCAATACTGATAATATACAATGGGTAGATCACTTCTAGAGTAGCCCGAAGTGGGTCCATAGTGAGGCATCAAAAGTTCCAACCAACCAAACCAATTCCATGCCCATGTAAAGGCCCAAGAATTATATTCTAGTTCAATTTGAGGACCAATATATCTTATATAATGTCATAAAGACCCAATATATGCATCATTTACCTTTATCACATTATATTTATGTGAAATTTTGTTCTTATTCCTCCAATATATTTTTTGTTTGGCATTTTCCCTTGATTTGTTGAACTATATCTCTTCAAAATATATATGATTTTATAATTCATATTAGCAAATGATGGTGTATGAATAATATTTATTCTATTATCATATAGATGATGAAAATATAGTTGGATAAATAAGGTTATTAATGGGTATAAACTAAAGAACTAGGAAGGAGGGGGTGTCTAGGAGGGAGGGGGTGTCTAGGTGGGAGGGTGGGTGGGGTGTCTAGGAGTTGAGGGGGGATGTCCAGGAGGGGAGGGGGCTATCCAGGGGGTGGGAAGGGGGCTTTCCAGGGAAAGGGTGGGGCTGAAAGGGGAGGGAGGGGGTTTTTCTAGGAGGAGGGAGGGGGATGTCCAAGGGTTAGGAGGGGGTGTCCAGGGGGGGATATTTGGGGAGGGGAGGGAGGGGGATGTTCAGGAAGGAGGGTGTGTCCAGGAGTGGAGGGGGGTGTCCAGGAGGGCAGGGGCTGTCCAGGAGGGGAGGGGTTGTCTAGGGGGTGGGAAGGGGGTTTTCTAAGGAAAGGGGCTGCAAGGGGAGGGAGAGGGGTTGTCTAGGAGGAGGGAGGGGGCTCCAGGCAGAGTGGTGGGATGGGGGGCGTTGTCCAGGGGTAGGGAGGGGGCATTGATGTTAACCAGAGCATTGAGTTAGATCAAAAATCATGATAAAATAATGTTTTGAGACTTTGCAAAGATCACCATGTTTCCTTTAAATAGACTTTAATATCTTCATTTAGTCCATCAAAGATATGACTAAAAGCCCAAAATATAAGACTCAAATTCACTCAAATATAGTTTGTAGAAGTCATGCATTCTGTGCTAGGTTTTTTACAAAATTTTCACCAAGGTGATTAAACTAAGAAGTTATTGTAGTTCATTATCTCAAGAGTGATGGTGTGGTTCCATAAATGGGGTTTTTACCTCCGAACTAGAATTTCAGACGGTACCACTAGATTAAAAAGCATTGATTCATAATCATCCATGGTCTGAATGGCAGTGAAAACATCTTTTATGGCTATGTTCTCGCTTCTTTCCACTCATGTGTCACATCTCCTTAGTTCCCTTCCTTTGAAAAATGGTTTTTCAGTTCCTTGGGAAACTTGGTTACCATCGCATGCGACTGTGATCACATTCTCCATGTTTTTCTCACCTCTGTGTTGTATCCTCCATAATCACTGTTGACCGAGCGTTGTCTGCCACAGTTTCTTCGAGTCCAGACACGTGCTTTTCTAGTTTTACCATACTTTCTGACTTCCACACATGGTCTCATGGAAAACAAAGTGTATATGGATCCTCTTACTCAGTTTCAGTTTCATTTTCCGCCAAAGATTTGATCGACATCCCGATCACATCTCTCCCATTAGTCTCCCAGTTTCCACCTCTATTAGAACATGTCAGTCTCCATAGTATCCATCATCAATTTATCATCTTCCTTTTCCTGCATCTCAGTCATTCTCATTGCCAATTTAAGTCGCTCCCCCTCTTGTTGTGACACTTTCTCCATGCTGTGCAGCATGTTCGTGGTGTGTTTTCAGTATTCAGCCTGCTCCATCAACTCATGTTACCACCTTCGCTGATCTTGATCCCACCACTATTGGTGCAACATGAGAGCTTCCATTGTGGATACAATGGATTAATTCTAAAAATTTCAATGTTTTCATCCTCTTTTTGTAATAGAAAAGTGTTTATGACAATATGTTCATTTGGTTATACCCAATAAAATATATTATTATTATTATTGTTACTATTTTCATTGATAGAGTTGCAGTTGATTTTATTTCATTATCAAAATATATCATTTGGTTATTTTTGGGTCAAGTTCACTATATATTTTCATAATAATATGTTTTTTTTTCTGTCTGGGGGGTTTTCTCGGGGAGGGGAGAGGGGGGCTTTTCTAGGAAGGAGGGGGTGTCCGGGAGTGGAGGGGGGTGTCCAGGAGGGGAGGGGGGCTATCCAGGAGGGAAGGGGGTTGTCCAGGGGGTGGGAAGGGGGTTGTCTAGGGAAAGGGAGGGGGTTGTAAGGGAGGGTAGGGGTTTTCCAGAAGGAGGGAGGGGGCTGCAGGTGGAGTGGTGGGAGGGGGGTTGTCCAGGGGTACAGAGGGGGATGTCTTGTGGAGGGGAGTGAGGGGGTTGTCCAAGAAGGAGGGGTGTCTAGGAGGGGATGGGTCTATACAGAAGAGAATGGGGTTGTCCAAGAGGTGGGAAGGGAGATATCCAGGGAAAGGGAGGGGGTTTCAAGGGGTGGGAGGGGGGGTTGTCCAAGAGGAGGGAGGGGGCTGTAGGTAGAGTGGTGGGAGGGGGGTTGTCCAGGTGGGGATGAAAGAAGAGGGGGGTTGTCCAGGAGGAGGGAGGGGGATGCAGGTGGAGTGGCGGGAGGGGGGCTGTCCAGGGGTAGAGAGGGGGTTGTCTAGGGGGTTGTCTTAGGGAGGGGAGTGAAGGAGTTGTCCATGAAGGAGGGGGTGTCTAGGAGGGGAGGTGGCTATCTAGGATAGGAGGGGGGCTATCCAAGAGGTGGGAAGGGGGTTTTCCAGGTAAACGGAGGGGGGATACAAGGGAAGGGAGGGGTTGTGCAGGAGGAGGGAGGGGGGCTGCAGGTGGAGTGGTGGGAGGGGACTGTCTAGGGGTAGGGAGGGTCTGCAAGGGGAGGGGGGTTTCCAGGAGGAGGGAGGGGGGATTCAGGTGGAGTGGTGGGAGGGGGGGTTGTCCAGGGGTAGGGAGGGGGCTGTCGAGGGGGGCTATCTCGGGGAGGGGAGGGAGGGGGTTTGGCTAATCACACTAAAGAACTAGGATATCAAGAGAAAAGTGAATTGGTTTGATCATGGCCTATCTAATTGTGTAGGTTCTCATCCAAACCTCTATAAAACTGAGAAATACATTCCTTCCATACCTTCAACGGGACCTTATATATTGTATGGGGTCCTTGGAGAGGCATAAGTGGTCAGATTCCAAGCAGGGATCGACCCAATGTCTGATGCAAACATGCTAGAACTCATTCCCTTTGACCTAGAATGGGAGAGTACACTCTTAGAGGCTCCTGATATATGTAACTATTCGGTTTATAACCTATATAGGATGCTGGTATCACTAGTAAAATGTTAGAATTTATTCTAAAATTGAATACTCCTATGAAATTAAATACACCATCATGTATATTTCATATTATATAACCTGTAGAGATTCCTCCCTTTTTTATTATCAATAAATGAAACCTTTTGGATTCCATGTTGTTGTTGAAATTTATTCCTCTTCTTTTCTCATCCATGTAATATTAAAAAAAATATTTATAAGTCAATGAATCATGATGATCCTCTTCTAAATTATTAATTCAATCCAAGGAAATTTGGACATGTAAATATTGTAACTGGTAACAATTGACATTTTATTAATGTATTATTTCGTATTAATGTTTTATTTATTTCATTATTGTATTAATAACATAATATTTGTTTTATTATATCGGTTAAATCTTTTTATTGAGTTCGAATGCTTTTTTTGGAAACTAATACCATGGACGAAAATTTTTTATAGCGGATCATGGATGCAAAAAGGATGAAACGTCAATGTTTTTAATTATTTTTTGGATAATTGTAATTGTAAACAAATTAATCATTGTTTGAAATGTATATAGTAGTGTGTTGTTTTGTATTCATGATTTCAAGTAAATGTATATAGCATTTTTTTTCTTTTGTGCTTTGTGTGTAGGTGTTGTTTGTGTTGTGTGTGTAGGTGTTGTCTCAGGTGTGCAGGTGTTGTACAGGTGTTCAGTTTGCACATGAAATTTGGCATTTATCAGTGCTAATTAAGTGCTGATAAATTTCTAATATATCAGCGCTCAAAATAGCGCTGATAAAGGTGGTATTTATCAGTTCTATTTTTAGTGATGATATATTTTCCATTTATCAGTGCTGAAAATAGCGCTGATAAATGGATAATTTATCAGCCCTAAAAGGTGATAATAAAGACGGTCCTTTATCAGCGCTAAGAAAGCTTTGATAAAGGTCCCCCTTTATCATCCATTTTTTTAGCACTGATAAAGGTCCCCCTTTATCAGCTCTATTTTGAGTGATGATAATGGAGACCCCCCCTTTATCTTCTCCACAATTAACAATATTTTTTTAGCGCTATTAAAGGAAGTTTTTAGCGCTATTAAAAGCCCTATTTGTAGTAGTGGGTGTTGTTTGTGAGATAAATATCTATAGTCACCCAGAAAAATGGGAACAATTCCACTAATCAGAGCATCATCATAGGCATGATATGTCATCAATCATATAATCATTGGTAACACAATTGTCCTTTATTTTTTTATCTATCCATTCTTCTCACATGGACTTGTCAAAGAGAGATGATAGCAAGTTTGATGGGGGAGAGGGAAATAGAATAAATAACTCAACAACAACCCATGAGTAATGATCCTGCCCCACCCCCCACTAGCTTTGAGGTGAGACATTCCCCTAAAAAACCTGAGTTAACTGAGGTAATAAATGTTTTAATAATTGTTTCTGTGAAATGTGAATCATGTAGACACTGATACCTTTCTTATACTAATATTCTACAGGATGAAAATTATTGAGATTTTTATCTATCAACTCCCACCTATCACCTTGTAGCAAGGGCTACAGTGTTCAATATGCAGAACGACATGCTACACAACACAAAACTTCCAATAGATCATTTTAGAGTGTCAATTAACGTAGATAATGAGCCGAGTGCAGAGATACCTGTTTCAAATGATGATGAAGACATTCATATGGTTGAACAAGCTGTTGGAACATTCATCGCTTGGCCGTAAATTCTTGTAAAAATACATGTTGAGAAGGAGGTATCCATTTCCAATTTATTTTTTAAGCTGGACCTTTGACATTTAATGAAAAAAGGTCTAAACAGATGAATGTTATTACAGAATGACAAAGAGAAGGGGGTGAAACTAAATATCAACTCAAAACTATATCAAGGATCAACCAACAGATTGAAATGTTCTATTGAGAGCACCTTCACCCCGCCCATTCTATATCCACAGTTAATATCATTGCAGGCTCATGTAGATACAAGGTTGATAGACAGAAATTCTCACACAATTGATTTTGAAAAAAATATGTACGAAGAGGGAGAATCAAATTTCATTAGTTCTGAAAATGTAAATTAAATCCTCAAGTATGAATGGTTAGGAACCTCGGTTGTAAATGTATATATGAGGTATGTTTTCAGGATTTGATTTTACAAAAGCTGATATACTCTAATAATTATGACTAAATACATTTCATATTTTTAGAAGGCTTATATATAAAAAACAATTCAAGGGATTTCCCCATGAACAAAAATTTGAACTCATTAGTCCTCACATCACCTCTTCAAAACATGAAATAGATTCTGATAAAGATGCAGAAATAATGTCATCCCTGATCAAATCGTTTGAAAAAAAATTACGAATGACGGACTCTTTTTAATACCAATGGTGTTGGGGTAAAAGTATACAATTTAACCATATCAACTATATTTTCATTTCTTTCTTTACTTATTACTTTGTGTGTTTATTGGCACCATTGGATGCAGATTGTAGTCAATTTTGATACTCCAATGATTTATTTTCTTTATTCAATGCATAGATATCCAACAAACCGACCATGCATGATGGAGTT
The DNA here is from genome assembly GCA_963277665.1 of Viscum album. Lineage (NCBI taxonomy): Eukaryota > Viridiplantae > Streptophyta > Magnoliopsida > Santalales > Viscaceae > Viscum > Viscum album. Next base: position 435,941,920 of record OY728155.1, on the reverse strand, counting down.
TTTTAAATTGTAATACACTAGATCCAACATTTTAAAACTAAACATCTAGTTATATAATTTATATTATCTTTTAATGAGGATTCGGTTATGATAGGGTGGTGCATCAATATCATCTACTTCATGGAATGAATCTAGGGCTTAAGGATAAGAACGCCTACAATATCTACAACTGTAAAAGTATCCTGGAATATAAAATAACATTGCACTATCCAAACACATATCAAAACAAATTAATTATTTTTTTCTATGTTTCTGCAGTTTCCAAAACAAAAAAAAAAGGAAAGGAAAATGGTTATTAGGTTTGTAAATTTATGAAATATATCTTATTTCATTAACAAAATATCATCCCTAATGAGGTATTTTCAAAAATAATTATGAGTTAATTTAAAATATTTATTAATCCTTTGTGTGTTTATATTTTTTCAGTACTACCATGACTGTCACAAAAACGTATATTCACAAGATGATATAGATATGTTTAGAAATGAATTGGAAGCATACCTGATGGAATATTGTACACAAATAGGATGAAGGTAAATTTTTACTGCTTTTTTTATTCATATATGTTCATTGATATCTCTCTTTTTTACACATATTGAGCATATATGATCACCCATTATTATGTTATATATCCTTAGGTTATGAAGAATGGTTTTAGAAATGATTTGTCTTTCTATTAAAGCATAACTCATTATAATACAATGGTCGATAGTGTGGAAGTCAACCAATGCATAGTCATTCAGTCCACTCATGAGCATCTTGAAAGCTTGATGGGAACCAATATCTTGGATTTTTAATTTTCTAATTAGTTTCCCTTATATGTGGGTGGGGGTGTCCAGGTGTGAGGGTGGGTGGGGTCGAGGAGGGGGGGGGGTTGTCCAGGGGGTCTCCAGGAGTGGGGGTTTCCAAAAGGGAGGGGGTGTCTAGGGGGTGTCCATGAGTGGGGTGTCCATGAGGGGAGGGAGGGGGTGTGTCCAGAAGGGAGGGGGTTTCTAGATAGAGATCCATTAAATTCCATTCAAAACTGATAATATACAATGGGAAGATCACTTCTAGAGTAGCCTGAAGTGGGTCCATAGTGAGGTAGAAAAAGATCCAACCAACCAAACCAATTCCAAGCCCACTTAAAGGCCCAAGAATTATATTCCAGTTCAATTTGAGTCCCAATATATCTTATTTAATATCATAAAGACCTGAAATATGCATCATTTACCTTTATCACATTATATTTATGTGAAATTTTGTTCCTATTACTCCAATATATTTTTTGTTTAGTGTTTTTCCTTGATTTGTTGAACTATATCTCTTTAAAATATGTATGATTTTATAATTCATATTAGTGAATGATGGTTTATGAATAATATTTATTCCATTATCAAATTGTTTATGAAAATATAGTTGGATAAATAAGGTTATTAATGGTTATACACTAAATAACTAGGAGGGAGGGGTGTCCATGAGGGAGGGGGTGTCCAGATGGGAGGGTGGGTGGGGGTGTCTAGGAGTGGAGGGAGGGGTGTCCATGAGGGGAGGGGGCAGTCCAAGGGGTGGGAAGGGGGTTGTCTAGGGAAAGGGAGGGGGCTACAAGGGGAGGGAGGGGGGTTGTCCAGGAGGAGGGAGGGGGGCTGCAGGTGTAGTGGTGGGAGGGAAGGATGTCAAGGGGTAGGGAGGGGGTTGTCTTGGAGAGGGGAGGGGGCTTGTTTAGGAAGGAGGGTGTGTTAAGGAGTGGAGGTGGTGTCCAGGAGGGGGGATGTCCGGGAGGGGAGGGGATGTCCAGGGGGTGGGAAGGGGGTTGTCCAAGGAAAGGGGCTGCAAGGGGAGAGGGAGGTTGTCCAAGATGAGGGAGGGGGCTGCAGGCAGAGTGGTGGGAGGGGGTGTTGTCCAGGGTTAGGGAGGGGGGCATTTATGTTAACCGGAGCATCAAGGTAGATCAGAAAACATGATAAAAGACTGTTTTGAGCCTTTAACAAGATCACGTTGTTGCTTTTAAATAGACTTTAATATCTTCATTTATCCCATCAAAGACATGACTAAAATCCCAAAAGATAAGACTGAAATTCACTCAAATGTAGGCAATAGAAGCCATGCATTCTGTGCCAGGTTTTTTCCAAAAGTTTCACCCAGGTTCTTAAACTAAGAATCTGTTGCTATTAACTATCTCAAGAGTGATGGTGTGGTTCCATAAATGGGGTTTTTCCCTCAAACAAGAATGTCATATGGTCCCACTGGATTAAATAGCACTGATTCATAATCATTTGTGGTCTTAATGGTAGTGAAAACATCTTTTATGGATAAGTTCTCGCATGTTTCCACTCATGTGTCCCATCTCCACAGTTCCCTTCAATCGAACAAAGGTTTTTTTCAGTTACTTGGTCTACTTGGTTCCCATCGCTTGTGACTGTGATCGCATTCTTCATGTTGTTCTCACCTCTATGTTGTATCCTGCATGATCACTGTTGATCGAGCATTGTCTGCCATAGTTTCTTCAAGTCCAGACACATGATTTTCCAGTTTTACCATACTTTCTGACTGCCGTACATGGTCCCGTGGAAGATAAAGTTTATAAGGATCCTCTTTCTCAGTTTTAGTTTCATTTTCCACCAAAGATATGACCAGAATCCCGATCACATCTCTCCCATTCTTCTCCCTGTTTCCACCTCTGTTAGAACGTGTCAGTCTCCTCTGTAGCCAGCATCAACCGATCATCTTCCTTTGCCTGCATCTTAGTCATTCTCATCACCAATTTTTTTTCACTCCCCCTCTTGTTGTGTCACTTTCTCCATGTTGCGCAGCATGTTAGTGGTGTGTTTTCAGTATTCAGCTTGCTCTGTCAACTCATGTTCCCACCTTCTCTTCTCTTGATCCCATCACTATTGGTGCAATGTGAGAGCTTCCATTTTGGATACAATGGCTTAATTCCTAAAATTTCAAGGGTTTCTTCCTATTTTTGTAATAGAAAAGTTTTAAATGAAAATATATTCATTTGATCAAACCCACTAAAATATATTATTATTATTGTTACTATTGTCATTGATATATTTTCAGTTGATTTTATTTCATTATCCAAATATATCATTTGGTTTTTGTTGGTTCAAGTTCACTATACATTTTCAGAACAATATGTTTATGTTTTATCCAGGGGGGGCTATCTCAGGGAGGGGAGGGAGGGGGTTTTACAGGAAGTAGGGGGTGTCTGGGAGTAGAGGGGTGTCTGGGAGGGGAGGGGGGCTATCCAAAAGGGGAGGGGTTGTCCGGGGGGTGGGAAGGGGAAGTCCAGGGAAAGGGTGGGGGATGCAAGGGAAGGGAGGGGGTTTCCCAGGAGGATGGAGAGGGGTTGTAGGTGGATTGGTGGGAGGGGGGTTGTCCAGGGGTAGATAGGGGTTGTCTAGGGGGGCTATCTCGAGGAGGGGAGGGAGGGGGTGGTCCAGTAAGGAGGGGTGTCCAAGAGGGGAGGGGGTATCCAAGAGAGGAGGGGGGGTTGTCTAAGTGGTGGGAAGGGGGCTGTCTAGGGAAAGGGAGGGGATGCAAGGGGAGGGAGGGGGTTTTCCAGGAGGAGGGAGGGGGATGCAGGTGGATTGGTGGGATGGGGGTTGTCCAGGTGGGGATGCAAGGGGAGTGGGGTTGTAGAGGGGGAGGGAGGGGGATTCAGGTGGAGTGGTGTGAGGGGGATGTCCAGGGGTAGAGAGGGGGATGTCTAGGGGGGGTTGCCTTAGGGAGGGGAGGGAGGGGGTTGTCCAAGAAGGAGGGGGTGTCCAGGAGGGGAGGGGGTTATCTAGAAGAAGAGGGGGCTTTCTAGGAGGTGGGAAGGGGGTTGTCCAGGGAAAGGGATGGGGGCTACAAGGGGAGGGAGGGGGTTGTCCCGGAGGAGGGAGGGGGCTACAGATGGAGTGGTGGGAGGGGGGATATCAAGAGATAGGTAGGGGGATGCAAGGGGAGGGTGGTCTTCCAAGAGGAGGGAGGGGGCTTCAGGTGGAGTGGTGGGAGGGGGTTGTCTAGGGGTAAGGAGGGGGCTATCCAGGGGGGGCTGTCTCGGGGAGGGGAGGGAGGGTTTGTCTAATCACACTAAAGAACTAGGAGATCAAGAAAAAAGTGAACTAGTATGATCATGGCCTATCTAATTGTGTAGGTTATCATCTGACCCTCTCTAAAAATGAGAAATACATTCCTTTCATACCTTCAACGGGACCTTAGATATTGTATGGGGTCCTTAGAGAGGCATAAATGGTCTGGGTCCTTGTAGGGTTTGACCCAATGTCTGATGCGGACACACTAGCACTCATTACACTTGACCTAGCATGGGAGAGTACACTCTTAGAGGATCCTAATATATGTAACTATTAGGTTTATAAGCTATCTAGGATTCTTGTATCACTAGTAAAGTGTTATAATTTATTCTAAAATTGAATACTCCAATAAAATTGAATACAGCATCATGTATATGTCATATTGTATAACCTGTGGAGATTCCTAACCTTTTTATTTTCAATAAATGAAACCTTTTGGATTCTATGTTGTTGTTGAAATTTATTCCTCTTCTTTTCTCATCCATGTAGTCTTAACAAAACGATATTTATAAGTCAATGAATCATGTTGAGCCTCTTATAAAATATTAATTAAATCCAAGGAAATACAGACATGTAAAGGTTGTAACATGTAACAATTGACATAATATTAATGTATTATTTCATATTAATGTTTAATTTATTTTGTTATTGTATTACTAACATAATATTTGTTTTCTTATATAGGTGAAATATTTTTCCTATGTTCGATTTCTTTGTTCAGAAACTAATACCATGGACAAAAATTTTTTAGAGCGGATCATGGATGCAAAAAGGATGAAACATCAATGTTTTTAACTATTTGTTGGATAATTGTAATTTTAACGAAATTAAACATTTTTTGAAATTTATGTAGTATTGTGTTTTTTTATTCATGATTTCAAGTAAATGTATATATCATTTTTGTTCTTCTATGCTTTGTGTGTAGGTGTTGATTGTGTTGTGTGTGCAGGTGTTGTCTCAGGTGTGCAGGTGCTGTGCAAGTGCACTGTTTGCACAGGAAATTTGGCCTTTATCGGCACTAATTAAGTGCTAATAAATGTCTAATATATCAGAACTCAAAATATCTCTGATAAAGGTGGTATTTATCTGCGCTAAAAAAAGTACGGATAAAGATGGTCCTTTATCAGCTCTAAGCAAGAACTGATAAAGGTCCCCCTTTATCAGTGCTTTTTTTAGCACTGATAAAGGATACCCCCTATCTTTGTCGTGATTAAAAGTTCTTTTTAGTGCTGTTAAAGGCGTTTTTTAGCGCTATTAAAAGCCCTATTTGTAGTAGTGGGTGTTGTTTGTGAGATAAATATCTACAGTCACCCATAAAAAAGGGAACAATTCCACCAATCAGTGCATCATCATAGGCACGATATGTCATTAATCATATAATCATTGGTAACACAATTGTCCTTTCTTTTTTTTATCTAGCCATTCTTATCATGTGGACTTGTCAAATTGAGATGATAGCAAGTTTGATGGGGGAGAGGCAAAGAGAAGTAACAAATCAACAACAACCCATGTGTGATGATCCCACCACCCCCCCCCCCCACACACACAATCTTTGAGGTGAGCCATTCCCCTAAAAAACCTGACTTAACTGAGGTAATAAATGTTTTAATAATTGTTTATCTGAAATGTGAATCACATAGACATTGATACCTTTCCTATACTAATATTCTATAGGGTGAAAATGAATGTGATTTATATCTATCAATCCCACCTATTTCCTTGTAGTAAGGGATACGGTGTTCAATACACAGAACGACATGCTACACAATAGAAAACATTCAACAGATCATTCCAGAGTTTCAATTAAAATAGATAATGAGCTGAGTGCCAAGATACATGTTCCAAATGATGATAACGACATTCATATGGTTGAACAAGCTATTGGAACATTTATCTCTTGGATGAAAATTCCTTTAAAAAAACATGTCGACAAGGAGGTATCCATTTCTAATTTATTTTTCAAGTCGTACCTTTAACATTTAATGAAAAAAGGTCTGAACTGATGAATGTTATTACTGATTGACAAAGAGAAGGGGGTGAAATGAAATATCAGCTCAAAACTATATCAAGGATCAACCAACCGATTGAAACGGTCTACTGAGAGCACCTTCACCCCAACTGTTCTATATCCACAGTTAATATCATTGCTATCTCATGTGGATACAAAGTTGATAGACGGAATTCTCACACATTTGATTTTGAAAAAAATATGTATGAAGAGGAATAATTAGATTTCATTAGTGCTGAAAATGTAAATGAAATCCTCAAATATGAATGTCTAGGCGCCTCAGTTGTAAATGTATATATGAGGTATGTTTTCATGATTTCATTTTACAAAAGCTCATATACTCTAACAATTATGAATAAATACATTTCATATTTTTAATAGGTGTATATATGAAAAACAATTGAAGGGATTTCCCCATGAAAAAAATTTTGGACTCGTTAGTCCTCACATCACCTCTTCAAAACATGAAATAGATTCTTATAAAGAGGCTGCAATAATTTCATCCCTGCTCAAATCGTTTGAAAACAAAATTACAGATGACAGACGCTTTTTAATACCGACGATGTTGGGGTAAAACTATACAATTTTAATCATATCAACTATATTTTCATTTATTTATTTACTTATTCCTTTTTGTGTTTTTAGGCACCATTGGATGTTGATTATAGTCAATTGGGATACTCCAAAGGTTTATTTTCTGGATTCAATGCTTGGATATCCAACAAACCGACCATGCATGATGGCATTTTTTTAGATTGTAACACACTAGATCCAACGTTTTAAAACTAAACATCTAGTTATATAATTTATATTATCTTTTAATGAGGATTCTGTTATGATAGGGTGGTGCATCAATATCGTCTACTTCAGGGAATGAATCCAGGGCCTAAGGATAAGAACGCCTTCAAGATCAAAAACTAGAAAGTATCTTGGAATATATAATAACATTTCACTATCCAAACACATAACAAAAAATATTACTTATTTTTGTTGATGTTTCTACAGTGTCCAAAACAAAAAATGGAAAGGACTGTGTTTATTTGTTTGTAAATTTATGATAGATATCGTATTTCATCAACAAAATAGCATCACTGACAAGGTATTTTCAAAAATAATTACAAGTTCATTTAAAATATTTATTAATCCTTTGTGTATTTATATTTTTTTAGTAATACCATGAATGTTGAAAAAACTCATATCCACAATATGATATAGACATGTTTAGAAACTAATGGTCAGCATACTAGATGGAATATTGCACACAAATAGGATGAGGATAAATTTTTACTACTTATGTTATCCATATATGTTCATTGATATCTCCCTTTTTTACACTTATTGAGCATATATGATCACCCTTTATTATGTTTTATATCCTTAGGTTATGAAGAATGGTTTTAGAAATGATTTGTCTTTCTAGTAATTCATAACTCATTGGACTACAATGGTTGATAGTGTGGAAGTAGACCAATGCATAGTCATTCAGTCCACTCACGAGCATCTTAAAAGCTTGATGGGAACCAATATCTTGGATTTTCAATTTTCTAATTAGTTTCCCTTATATGTGGGTGGGGGTGTCCAAGAGGGAGGGGGTGTCTAGGAGTGGGGGGTGTCTAAGAGGGGGTGTGTCCAGGAGGGAGGGGTGTCCATATGTGAGGGTGGGTGGGGGTGTCCAGGACGGGGGGGGGGGGGCTGTCCAGGGGGTGTTCATGAGTGGGGGTGTCCAAAAGGGCAGGGGTGTCCATGAGTGGGGCGTCCAGGAGGGGAGGGAGGGGGTGTGTCCAGAAGGGAGGGGGTTTCTAGATAGAGATCCATTCAATAATGATAATATACAATGGATAGATCACTTCTAGAGTAGCCTAAAGTGGGTTTGTAGTGAGGCATCAAAAGTTCCAACCAACCAAACCAATTCCAAGACCATGTAAAGGCCCAAGAATTATATTCCAGTTCAATTTGAGTCCCAATATATCTTATTTAAAGTCATAAATACCCAACATATGCATCATTTACCTTTCTCACATTATATTTATATGAAATTGTGTTCCTATTAATCCAATATATTTTTTGTTTGGTGTTTTTCCTTGATTTGTTGAACTATTTCTCTTCAAAATATATATGATTTTATAATTCATATTAGTTAATGATAGTGTATGAATAATATTTATTCCATTATAAAATAGATGATGAAAATGTAGTTGGATAAAGAAGGTTATTAATGGGTATAAACTAAATAACTAAGAGGGAGGGGGTGTCCAGGAGGGGGGCGTGTCCAGGTGGGAGGGTGGGTGGGGGTGTTTAGGAGTGGAGGGGGGATGTCCAAGAGGGGAGTGGGATATCCAGGGGGTGGGAAGGGGGCTGTCTAGGGAAAGGGAGGGGGCTGCAAGGGGAGAGAGTGGGGTTGTCCAGGAAGAGGGAGGGGGGCTTCAAGTGGAGTGGTGGGAGGGGGGCTGTCTAGGGGTAGGGAGGGGGCTGTCTTGGGGAGGGGAGGGAGGGGGTTGTTCAGAAAGGAGGATGTGTCCAGGAGTGGAGGGGGATGTCTAAGAGGGGAGGGGGCTGTCTAGGAGGGGAGGAGATGTCCAGGGTGTGTGAAGGGGGTTGTCCAGGGAAAGGGGCTGCAAGGGGAAGGAGGGGGTTGTACAAGAGGAGGGAGGGGGGCTGCAGGTGGAGTGGTGGGAGGGGGTGTTTTCCCGGGGTATGGAGGGGGCATTGATGCTTACCAGAGTGTCGAGGTAGATCAGAAAACATGATAAAAGACTGTTTGAGAATTTAACAAGATCACCATGTTGCCTTTAAATAGACTTTAATATTTTCATTTAGTCCATCATAGACATGACTAAAATCCCAAATTATAAGACTGAAATTCACTCAAATGTAGGCTATAGAAGTCATGAATTCTGTGCCAGTTTTTTTCAAATGTTTCACCCAAGTGCTTAAACTAAGTAGTTGTTTTAGTTCACTATCTCAAGAGTGATGGTGTGGTTCCCTTAATGGGGTTTTTTCCTCTGAACAAGAACGTCAGACGGTGCCACTTGATTAAATAGCACTGATTCATAATCAGTTGTGGTCTGAATGGTAGTGCAAACATCTTTTATGGATAAGTTATTTAATTTTTCCACTCATGTTTCCCATCTCCTCAGTTTCCCTTCAATCCAAAAAAGGTTTTTCAGTTCCTTGGGAAACTTGGTTCCCATCGCATGCAATTGTGATTGCATTCTCCATTTTGTTCTCACCTTTGTGTTGTATCCTCCATGATCACTATTGACTGAGCGTTGTCTGTCGTAGTTTCTTCAAGTCTAGATGTGTGATTTTCTAGTTTTACCATACTTTATGACTGCCGCATGAGGTCTTGTGGAAAATAAAGTGTAGACAACTCCTCTTGTTTAGTTTCAGTTGCATTTTCTGCCAACGATGCGACCAGAATCCTGATCGCATCTCTCCCATTCGTCTCCCTGTTTCCACCTCCATTAGAATGTGTCAGTCTCCTCCGTAGATAGCATCAACCAATCATCTTCCTTTTCCAGCATCTCAGTCATTCTCATCGCCAATATAATTCACTCCCCCTCTTGTTGTGGAATTGTCTCCATGCTGTGCAGCATGTTAGTGGTGGGTTTTCAGAATTCTGCTTGCTCCGTTAACTCATGTTCCCACCTTCGCTGCTCTTGATCCCACCGCTACTGGTGAAACGTGAGAGCTTCCATTTTGGATACAACAGCTAAATTCTAAAAATTTCAAGGGTTTCTTCCTCTTTTTTTAAAAGAATTTTTTTATGACAATATGTTCATTTGGTCATACCCACTAAAATCTATTATTATTATTGTTACTATTGTCATTGATATATTTTCAGTTTGTTTTCTTTCATTATCCAAAGATATCATTTGGTTTTTTCTGGTTCAAGTTCACTATAGATTTTTAAAACAATATGTTTTTTGTTCTTTTCAGGGGGGGTGTCTTAGGGAGGGGAGGGAGGGGGTTGTTCAGGAAGGAGGGGGTGTCCGGGAGTGGAGGGGGTGTCCAGGAGGGGAGGGGGTTGTTGAGGAGGGGAGGGGTTGTCTAGGGGGTGAGAAGGGGGATGTACAGGGAAATGGATGGGGCTGTAAGGGAAGAGAGGGGGGTTTTCTAGGAGGAGGAAGGGGGGATATAGGTGGAATGGTGGGAGGTGGGGCTGTCCAGAGGTAGAGAGGGGGCTGTCTAGAGGGTCTGTCTCAGGGAGGGGAGGTAGGGGGTGTCCAGGAAGGAGGGGGTGTCCAAGAGGGGAGGGGGCTATCCAGGAGAGGAGGGGGTTGTTGAAGAGGTGGTAAGGGGGTTTTCCAGGGAAAGGGAGGTGGATACAAGGGGAGGGAGTGGGGTTGTCCAGGAGGAGGGAGGGGGATACAGGTGGAGTGGTGGGAGGGGGTATATCCAGGGATAGAGAGGGGGCTGTCTAGGGGTGTTGTCTTCGGGAGGGGAGGGAGGGGGTTGTCCATGATGGAGGGGGTGTCCAGGAGGGGAGGGGTTGTCTAGGAGAGGAGGGGCTGTCTAGGAGGTGGGAAGGGGGTTTTCCAGGGAAAGGTAGGGGTACAAGGGGAGGGAGGGGGTTTTCCAGGAGGAGGGAGGGGGCTGCAGGTGGAGTGGTGGGAGGGGGGCTATCTAGGTGTAAGGAGGGGATGCAAAGGTAGGGGGTTGTCTAGGAGGAGGGAGGGGTGATTTAGGTGGAGTGGTGGGAGTGGTGTTTTCTAGGGGTAGAGAGGGGTCTATCCAACGGGGATGTCTCGGGGAGGGTAGGGAGGGGGGTTTGGTTGATCACACTAATCAACTAGGAGATCAAGAGAAAAGTGAACTAGTATGATCATGGACTATATAATTGTATAGGTTCTCATCCAGATCTCTCTAAAACTGAGAAATACATTCCATACATACCTTCAATGAGACCTTAGATATTGAATGGGGTCTTTGGAGAGGCATAATTTGTCAGGGTCCAAGAAGGATTCGACCTAATATCTGATGCAGACGCGCTAGCACTCATTTCCTTTGACCTGGCATGGGAGAGTACACTCTTAGAGGCTCCTGATATATGTGACTATTAGGTTTATAACCTATCTAGGATGTTGGTATCACAAGTAAAATGTTAGAATTTATTCTAAAATTGAATAGTCCTATGAAATTGAATACACCATCATGTATATGTCATATTGTATAACCTGTGGAGATTCCTCCCTTTTTTATTGTCAATAAATGAAACCTTTTTTATTCCATGTTGTTGTTGACATTTATTCCTACTCTTTTCTCATCCATGTAATCTTAACAAAACATTATTTTTAAGTCAATTAATCATGTTGATCCTCTTCTAAAATATTAATTTAATACAAGGAAATATGGACATTTAAATGTTGTAATAGGTAACAATTGACATTTTTTTAATGTATTATTTCATATTAATGTTTTATTTATTTAATTATTGAATTAATAATGTAATATTTTTTTTTCTTATATAGGTTTAATCTTTTTCCTCAAATAAAATGCATTGTTCGGAAACTAATATCGTGGACGGAAATTTTTTAGAGTGGATCATGGATGCAAAAAGGATGAAACATCAATGTTTTTAACTGTTTGTTGGATAATTGTAATTGTAACCAAATTAAATATTGTTCGAAATGTATATAGTAGTGTGTTGTTTTGTATTCCTGATTTCAAGTAAATGTATATATAATTTTTTTTTTCTTCTGTGCTTTGTGTGTAGGTATTGTTTGTGTTCTTTGTGCAGGTGTTTTCTCAGGTGTGCAGGTGCTCGGTTTGCACTAGAAATTTGGCCTTTATCAGCACTAATTAAGCACTGATAAATGTCTAATATATCCTCACTCAAAATAGCCCTGATAAAGGTTGTATTTATTAGCACTATTTTTAGCACTGATATATTATCCATTTATCAGCACTATTTTGAGCGCTGATAAAGGAGACCCCCTATCTTCTTCGTGATTAGCAGAACTTTTTTAGCACTATTAAAGGCAGTTTTTAGTACTATTAAAATCCATATTTGTTGTAGTGGGTGTTGTTTGTGAGATAAATATCTACAGTCACCCAGACAAAAGGGAACAATTCCACCAATCAGTGTATCATCATAAGCCTGATATTTCATCAATCATATAATCATTGGCAACACAATTGTCCTTTATTTTTTTTCTAGCCATTCTTCTCACGTGGACTTGTCAAAGCAAGGAAGGAATTATTTCATGAAAACCCTAACTATAGAAAATCATCCATAAGATTCATGTCAGGTTTTCTAGTTTTCTTCATAGTATATGCAAAACAAAATGGCCTAACTCATGGTAAACCAATGATTTTTCTATTTGATATATTCATGTCAGGTTCACCATTTTTGTTTCTTTAGAAAATATGCATATCGATGGTGATCACCCATGTGGAGAGAAAAATATGGACCGATGATAAATAATAAGTCTATCATTTTTATTTTGTAAAGGAGATGTCATAGTTATATGATTTCACATTGAGTTGTCCATTTTTATTTCATTGGAAAAGATGAATATTGATGGTGATCACCCATGTGGTGAGAATAAAATGGTCTGATGAGAACTGAGTATTCTATTCTTTTTATTTTGGGAAGGAGATGCCACAGTTATATGATTTTACATCAGGCTCACCATTTTTTGTTGGAAAATATATTGGATTCTTGGACCAATGGTTTGATTGTGTTTCATTCAATGTGTTTATAATCATTCACATCATGTTCACCAATCATTTTTACCTTTCATGGAAATTCCCAACTTTTCCCATATCCTTAACTGGGTGTAGACCTACTTTCTATAGGCATACAGGAAGTTGGGGTTTTAGAACCAATGGCACTTATGAACTTACATTGGTCGAGAGGATGGGAGTTCAGGCTCATCACACCCTTTTTGGGGTAATTATTTCCTACTTCGGGACTCTCTTATAGATTTAAGATATGTTCAAGAATCTCTTCATAATCCTGATATGGAACCAATTACCCTAATAAAATGATCATAGGTTAAATCCTTTTATATGAAAAGGGGGTATACTATTTAATCCATCAATATGTATCTAAGGTTATTCATATATTTCCCATTAGTGGGTATATTTTTATATTTTAAATCCATATAACCATGTACTCTAGAGTTTATTATCATTCAAGGATGTGATTAATATTTTGAAGATGATAGTGAACCTTTATGAGTAATCTTATGTATCCTCTTTATAATATGAATTAAAACCCATGAATTTTGTTAAACCCGTGCAATTTAACATCATGTAGAAAGGACATATATGGGGGGAACTTAGGCACCAGTTATCAAGCTCGTGCCTCAGGTAGGCATTCTATATATCCGGGTTATAGAATGAATTAGTGTTATTATAGTTTATTCACACCCTTAAGACTTACTCCAAGGTAGATTCCCTCAAATAGGGGAAGTCATATCATGTCATAGATTAGGGATTACAAACTAAGGTTTCCTTTACTGGTGGAGATTCATGATTCAAATGATATGATCATTACAACTCCCTAATCCCATATGAGCCATGCTCTATGAGAGAAATAAGGGATATAAAATAATCAGTCTCACTGCATATAGATGTGGGACTGATGTGTTGGGACATCCCTTTGGAAGTTTAATATGGATCTTAGGACTTAGGAATGTGTCCTATATATCCTGGTTATATAAGGAATCAGAGTCATCATAGTTTAGTATCTTTTTTGATATGCTGATGGATGAGGTGGGATAATCATCCCATGGGACTGATTGGGTCCCGATGGTTGAGATGATAAATTTATAGTGGGGCTTACACCAAGGTGGATACCCATTTGAGATCGGGCCTTAAAAAGGTGTTCTACATATCCTAGTTTTGGAAATAATTAGATTCATCTTAGTTTAGTTTGATTGGGGCTTACATTATAAGGACCCAACCTTATTACATTACATAATCTTGAATTTTAGTCAAGAACTCACTTCCTTTCACATTGAGGATCTTTTCAATTTTAGAGTTTTAGAGAATTATGATATAATACATATATAACATTCCAGATTTATACAGAGCATATAACACAAAAATAGTATCTATTTCTAGAAAAATATAAAACTTTTCAAATAAAACATGTTTTCATTGACAAATATTCATAACATTTAACTTATATTCCTTCTCTATCTTACACATCCTTATAACCTGTGAAAATCATTTTAAAAACATGGGATGATCACAAAAATCTTAGTAAGGGATATAAAAAGAAGGAAAGAAAACATTAGTCCATGAATACTTGTAAACATATGAAATCATTTTCAAAAGACATACTTATCACCCATATATATTTACTTTTTGAAACTTGAGATTTTCACGAGATATCCAAAAAACATAAATAAAATAAATAGAACCATAAAGGTATCTTGGTGAATTACTTACATAATATTGTAACCTTCTCAGCTACCTTATAATTTGTAACCCTTGCGGATACCTTACAATGTAACCCCCATGGCTACATTATTGTATAACCATCGCGGTTACACTTGAATTAACCATATGACCAACCTCCAAATTACACATACCCAATGCATTAGAGGGAGATATTGGTCCCACCCTTCATCATAAAAAATTCCCAATAACAATAACATAATCATACAACATGAATAATTTCATAAAAACATTGATTTTAAATTTTATAAATCATAATTTTAAACGAGGATTTTAAAAGAAAATCCCCAAAAAATATCATATAATTGAATTGATACTTAATAGAGTGGATGTAATATATATATATATACACTATAAATACACATAATTCAACATAATATAAAAAAAATTCATCATACAAACAATTTAAATACCCCAAAAATAATTAAGTAGAAGGTTAACCCAAAGAATGGAAATTGGGTAAAAAATTCCCTTACCTTGGGTTAAAATCACATGAAAATAAAAGAGGATTTTTACCTCTTGATCTCTTCTCCTTAAGATCCTTCTTAAGGACTTTGGTTTTGGCCTTTTTTTGAGACCATCGGGTCTTGGAAGTGGGTAAGAACCTTGGGAAGAGTATTTTGAAGAACATAGACAAGGCTCAAGGTTTGAGTGGTGTGAGAGGAAGAGGGGGCTTAGGGTGGTATTTATAGTGGAGGAGATGAGGGGTTTTATATTATTTTAAGAATTATTTTAATATTTCTAATAAATACTATGAATATTATTGATTCATGTGGCCCCAAATGGTAATAAGTACATGTGAGTTTGAACCAATGGCCATTTACATCATCCATGACTCAACCATGGTGCAGAAATTCATTTATTTAGCATATGGTGTTAATTACACTATTTCACTATTCACCAAAAAATCAAGTTCTTATAATAATCCAAAAAAATCACCCTAACCATTTTTTGATGTGTAGAATTCAGAAATGAACTCCATTATTTGAATTAATTTTTAAATATTATTAATTTAATTTTTAAATAAAATCATATTTTACTCCAAAAATAACAATTTTAAAATTATAACTGATTTTATATCACTTTGAAAAATTAATCAATATCTCATTATCTTATAACCTTAAGAAAATAAAATAATGATATGATTTACTATTCATAAGGGTCATATTACTATTCATAAGGGTATGTTACTATTTTCCAAAAAATCAAGTTGGTTCTATCATAATCCAAATAACTTACTGATCATAATTGTAGATGTCTGTTTTTCAAAATTCAAATCATATAAGTGGAAAAATTATGTTTAACAGAAAGTTTATAACAATATCCTTAAAACAAAGTTCCATTATGAAGAGACTTAGTTTTTCAATTATTTCATTAAATGTATTTGTAAAACCTTGGGGTGTTACATACATGATGATTTTTTTCTTATATATCCACTGGACAAGGTTATTATATCACAAGATGTAAGCTCTATATATCCTGATTGTCTTCCTGACATGTTTAAGGATGTTTAGACATTTCTTATTTTACTAGTAGAAATTTCTAAATACAATCACATGATCCAGTTGAATTTTCCAAGGGAAATTACATGATTGGAATGGCATGTTCGGAGGGCACCGCATAACATAGATGACTTTTTTGGAGGACATCACGTGATCTAGGATGACATGCATAGTCCTTGGTTAGTGGGTTTTAGGGTATTCAGTCCATTTTGGGGAGTGTCACAGGTCTAACAGGAAGACCTCATGATCATGTCATTGTCCACTCAAAGAAGTCAGGTTCTACACTCTCATGTGAGATCGATCATGGATGGATTTTTTATGATGATAGGGGTGAATTTATAGGCATCACCACCCAATTTATACACTAAATTTCATAAATCATATCTCGCAAATTTGGTATAGAGTCAGTGGAGGGGTTTTTTGTCATGTGTTTTGTGAGGTCCTATCGTAGATAATCCCAGGGGCATCGTGTGATTTTCAACAGCCGCAACAGTGTCCTATTATCACCCAATTTATTGGTCTTTATATGGTCAAATTAAATTTACCTAATCATGCTAAGGATTATTCACAAGGTCATATAAACACATTTGAAGGTCGTTGTGAGATTAGGAAGCCTGTGGGAATCCCTTCACATGATTGAATATTCTTTTTTTGGGGTCCTTTGGGAAACAAATTTGACTTGTATGGGGTCATTCATGAGAACAATTCATCTTTTCAAGTTGAATTACATGATATTGTGTTGACATGTAGAGGGGGCCTCACATGATCAATAGTGATCACCCAAGTCATATAACTCTATTTTCATGATGATCAACATATCTCGTTCTGTAAGAAGATCCCATCATTTCCAATTTTATTTACTTGTTTATTTTACAATGGGTGGGGATATCATGAACGTGTATGAGTGTTGTCGAAGAAAATAACAGTCCCCATTGGTGATGTGTCACATGACCAAAAAAATGTTCATGGGGTAATGTGTGACCATTATCATGGAAAATTCATTTTATTTTTCTATGGAGCTGAGGGGGCAGTGCGGAATGGACTAAACATGTCTGAAACCCTTCACATGCTGAAGGTGGCACGTTTCTGGGATCTTCCATGCCATGTTGAACATATAAACATAGATTTCATGGTGTCTTACGAACCCCTTGATCATTATTCATGATGATTTATAATCTCAAGAGGCTTCTATATTTTTCAAATTTTTATCCCTTATTTTACAAGGGTTTTCATGTAGTTTTCAGCCGCCTATCAACTGAAAATTCATGGGATGCGGTGGAATTATCTTGGCCACTTCTTCATGATCATTGAATTTCTTTGGACACATTCATAAGAAAAAGAGGATTTTCCGAGGGGTCTTCGCATGATCTAAATTAGTTCATGTGTTGTGCATATCCCATTATCATGACCTTCCAAAGGTCATGTGATTGTGTATCCTTTGGAGGTTTACACGATTCATGAGTCTAGAACACCTCCTTCTTTCAATGATATATAGAGGAGATAATACCAATGTTTGGGGTATTTATTCCCTTATATATTTTTGGATGCTCATTTACTGGGAATCAATAGTGACATTTTATTTAACTAAGATAATTTTGAGAACTTATTCTTAAATAAATGGTTGAAATGCAATTATAAGATAATTTTTCTATAACACTGTATGGAATTAGATAAAAAATGTTCTAAGTATAGTTTGTAAAATGTTTTATTTTATAAATGTTACCTGACCTTTCTTATTTTTGGGCCTCACTAATGTTTAATAAAATTTAATTAATGAAATGTATTAAATAAAAACCATTAGTGGTGTTAATAACTTGAACCCTCATGTATGATTCAGATATAATATTTCCTTGAGTTATCTTGAATGGGAGTATGGATTTTTCCTATGAGTATCAGTTGGATTCCTTCTTATATTATGTTTAACCTAAAGGTTTGATGGTAGATCCTAGTTTTTATTTAAGTGTAACATTGTTTTTAAAATTTTATTATTTATGATTTAGTGATGGGTTTTCCTATTGTGGTAACACCCTTGGAAATAAAAAACGGGTAGAATTTTGATCCAAGTTCTTAGGCATGTTAAGTGGTGTTTCTTGATCATTTGAGTTGAGAAGGAATCTGTTAGTTCCACTAGGTTAGATACCCCGAGAGGGGGGGTGAATCAGGGTATGACAAATTAAAACAACAACCCCTATTGATCTTTTCTCACTGTTAAGAAAGTATCTCTTCTCTTTATTTACTGCAGCAAAGTATGAACAAAAACTAAAGCATGCATAGGACATAGTGATTTTTACTTGGTTCACCCTCATTGGGCTACGTCCAAGGAGTATACACCGGCGATGTTCTGATGTACCAAATCCCCTAAAAGCGCAGTGCTGTTTACAAATTTCGGGATAGATCACTTCTATTCCCAGGCTCACTGCCTTTACAATGTTTAGGGTCAACTCACTGATTTCCCAAGGGTCACTCCCTGTCTCTCTCTCTCTGGCTCACTACCAGTGGAGAGGATCACCTTATTCCTCTTCCTTTGTTCACTGCTCTGTAAAGGATCCACTCACAGTTTATAGAACTGTAGGTCTCTTCATTGTCACTAATGAATGCATCCTCTATTATATGAAGATGCTCTGTTGAATTCCAACTTTCTCCTGTAGATAAATCTCACTTTACACCAAAGGTATCGGGCAATCTACCAGCTTCCACGTAGCACTGAATCATTGCCATTCATCAACCATACTTGGAGCCCTTCTCTAAGCCGGTGCTCAAGTATTGGTGCACAAGTTATAATTGGCACGCAGTTCCACCTTAACCACTTGCGCAACACAAGCTTCTGCAACTCCAAACTTGCGCGACTAACACCCTTTTACGCCCAAACTGATTTTGGCATGCAACCAAAAACTTTCGCGCTTCTTCAAAACCTGGCGATCAAGTGTCACCAAACCACTTGCGTGACACCACCTTATTTAACTCAAAACTTGGGAGACTCAATTCATTCCTCGCCCAAACCACTCTGGACGTGCAACAAACAACTGGCGTGTAAATTCTACTTGCGCCTCCACACCACCACTTGCGCGACCACCACACCTATGCGATGGGAGCTCTGATTTTATCTATGTGTTGAACTCTCCACCGAATGAGGAGGGGTAGACCTCTATTTATAGGCATTTGGTCACCATGCGCGATGGCGCACAAGTCTCCCCTCGGCGCGCAAGTCTCGCCACCCTAGTCTCTGTCGCGTAAGTCACTTGTGTGACCAAACATAAAACTTGGGCGCCCCTTTTTCCTTTGCCATATTTTGATGTTCTGATCTTGAAAAAAATATATGTTGTTCTAGTTTCCTCTCCTTCAAGAAAACGGCGCGCAATTCCCATTTCCAAAACCACATTTCTCCATTTGTCAATTTTCAGGCCCAAAAATTTGTCAAACACTAGAAAACGGTGCCACCTTGTATCTGCTCTTTTTTTTCTCCTACAGATCATAAATTCCTTTGTCAACGTTCTTGAATCAAACATGGATCATTAACCACAACCCTTGAACTCGACATGCCACCATGAAATCTTCTTTTTCAACAAATTTGTACGTCATGGTTTGCTTTGTCAACAATCACAACAAAGATGTCCACTTTTTCAACAAACACAATCACCTCAAAAATGCTTCAATGATACCTTGAGGGATTTTTTCCCAACAATATCCCTCTTTGGGTTTGTTGATAACTCTTCCATAAAAAGATACATCGTTAATTCTTCAGACACTATTCGCCTATTGCGATTCTGATAGCGATCAAGGATTTACTCAATAGATACTCTAAACCCACATGAGCAATGCTCGGTATGAGAAACAAGAGTAAATGAAAAATTCATCAATGAAACACTTCAACTCTGAAACCCACTGTTAACACCAAACTGATACCAGGTTTTTGAAATATTCTTACAGCATTCCAACACCACTCTTCTGCTTTTATCATGATCCTCAACTGTCGTGATATCTATTCTTTGATCAATCAATTCTTGCATCATCAGATTTAGAACACTCCCCCTGTCTTATTGCTCACCCCGTATTTTGCTGCTCCACCTGTCAGCTTCTCCCCATATCAATCATGATTTATCAAATTTCCACACTGTCTCCTACTTGAACAACCACTATTTTCTCCCCCTTTGTCAAAAAACCCAAAGGGAACTCTTTCGTGGTCTGTAATAGAGTAGAGAAAGCATATCAGCACATTAGGGAAAAACACATCATACCTCGGGGAGATGGGGTTCCATATCCACACTCTTTTAAGTGTGGGGAGTCGACTGAACTCCCAGATCCAGTCAATGACTTTCCAAATCTTCCTTGGGTAAGGCCTTTGTCAGAATTTCTGCAACCTGTAGCTCTGTAGGCACATACTCCAACTTCACGATTCCCTTTTCAACCATCTCCTTGATAAAATGATACTTTATCTCAATGTGCTTTGTCCATGAATGATGGATGGGATTTTTGATAAGATTAATAGAACTTGAGTTATCTCACTAGATTCTGATTGGAGACTTCACTTAAACTCTCATATCTTCAAGTTGTTGCTTCATCCACAATAATTGTGTGCGTGCTTGAGTGACTGCAATATACTCAGCCTCCTTAGTGCTCAATGAAATGCAATATTGCTTCTTTCTTAGCCAATAAATAAAAAATCCACCAAGATAGAAGGCACCACGTGATGTTTATTTTATATCATCTACTGAACCGGCCCAGTCTACATCAATATATCCCAATAACTCTGTCTGAGATTTGTCATTATATGGCAAGCCAAAGTTCACCGTGCCCTTGATATACCAAAGTATTCATTTTACTACAAGCATGTGGCTTTCCTTAGGATTACTCTGATATCTCACAGCTTGGCATCTGGAGAAAACAATATCAGGCCTTTTTACGGTCAAGTATAACAAACTTCCAATAATTTTCCTGTATTCTGTGATATTAACTGTCTTGTCATCCTCATCTTTGGATAGTTTCATCCGGGTAGCAACTGGAGTTTTCATCTCCGTGGAATTTTCCATTCAAAATCTTTTCAAAACCTCCTTGGCATATTTGGATTGAGAAATGAATGTTCCATTCCTTACTTGTGTCACCTATAGACCAAGGGAAAATGGTAGCTCTCCAATCATTGACATTTCAAACTTAGTTTTCATGAAATCGGAAAAATTTCTGCACTGAGCTTCATCTGATTCACCAAATATTATGTCATCGACATAAACCAACAAAATCATCCTTTTATTACTGTTGTTGTTGAAGTAGAGATTGTAATAAACTCCACCACGTTGAAACCCAGTCTTCTTCAAATACTGATCCAACCTTGAGTACCATGCTCTTGGTGCTTGTTTCAACCCATATAGTGATTTCTTCAACCGAAAAACTTTATTCTCATCTCCATGAATGATAAAACCATCTGGATGCTCAATATACACCTCCTCTTCTAGAAACCCACTCAGAAATGTAGATTTGATGTCCATCTGGAACACTTTGAACTTCCTTTGCGCTACTATGGCTAAAAATAATTTTATTGTCTCCAGCCTTGAAACTGGTGAAAATGTATCATCAACATCAATACCCTCTATTTGGGAGTATCCTTTTCACACTAGTCATTCTTTGTTTCGAACCACTGTGCTATCTTCATTCGTCTTGTTGCGATAGACCCATTTAGTCATGATGACGTTCTTATCTGCTGGCCTCGAAACAATCTCCCACATCTGATTCTTCTCAATCTGATCTAGCTCTTCATTCATTTCCTGAACCTACTTTTCATCTTCAGCTACATCAGCAAAGCATTTTGGCTCAACCTGAGATAGAAAAGATGTCTTCTACATTGATTTCATGCTCCTTGTCTAAACTATATCTGACTAATCACCAATGATATTCTTCCTATCAATTTCAGCTCAACTCTTTTTCTTTTGTGCAGATAAGGATTTTACTTCCTCATACTCACCATCAGTATCTTCTTCTGAATCAACTTAAGCCACTTCTTCTCTCTCTGATTCTCTTACCACTTCCTCACTTTTAACAAAAAACTTTTCACTGTGTCATTTTTCAATGATGTCATTTATTTCAACTAATTTCTCAGATTTTGGTTTATGTACCTTTTATTTTCTCTCGCAGCTTCTTAGTATCCTGAAAGAAGTCAGATGATACCATATTATTAGAACAAAATAAATAATCCTGAAAAACCTATGTGTTTTTTCTTTTCCCCCAATCATTATTCATGAACATAAACATTCATCCTTCATATCCCATTGAGATCTTTCATCTGATTAGGATATAGAGTGCTACCCTTGTGTTATGAAACTCTTCCATTTATTAGGACCACTACTTAGGCCCTTAACCATTTTTTCCTCCTACATCATTTATTTGATCTAGAACTCGACATTGATCCATTAACAAAATCTCTAATCCCACTGAGTTGAAACTCGGTGTAGGAAACAAGAGATAAATTTAATAAAACATTCACCTCCTAATATTCTATGTTTCTCCCTTTCTTCATCAACTTTGGTACCTGATTTGAGTCAATTAAAACTATTAATCATATCATTTCTCCACTT
Source organism: Viscum album (assembly GCA_963277665.1). Lineage (NCBI taxonomy): Eukaryota > Viridiplantae > Streptophyta > Magnoliopsida > Santalales > Viscaceae > Viscum > Viscum album. Next base: position 435,919,371 of record OY728155.1, on the reverse strand, counting down.
TGCATCTTTAGATGCCCCTTCCCCTTGGATTGTATCTCCCTAAAACCTGAAACACTTGAATCATTAGTTAACAACATTTATATACATAGGTAGAGGGGTGCTTCTGGAATCCTCAAGAAGAGGATTTTGGTTGATCCTGATTGGTTAACCCTTTGATTATTTCTCTTAGAGAATCACACTCTATCTTCGCTTCTTCTAGCTGCCTAGCCAACTTCAACTATTCTTTCCATATGACTAGGCATTCTTTACCCACATTCTGAGCCATTTTCTGATATGTAGATTCTATAGGCCTGGCCTTTTTCACAATTTGGGGCTTAATCCCACTGGTAAACACTTCCTTCTTTGATGTTCCACCAAAATTCCATTTCCCTTGATTCCTTCTTTGGGTAAGAATATATTTACTTGTCATATTTCCTTTCTTCTTCCACCATTACAGGGGTCTTTCTCTTTCCTTCACTTCACGTTGAGGCACATGACATTCAATTTTTCCAATACTTTCATTGTTCATCTTTCTTTTATCAGATACTTGAGTCACCACACTATTTTTCACTGGTGGAGAGTCCTCCGCTGAATGTGCATTCTTCTTAATCGTAACTGGTATCGATCTCCCCTTAATCTTCCAAGTTTGTTCACATTATCTCTGCAAGGGTTGTTGGGAGTGTGACAGAGAAGATGATTGATACACCTTTCATTTATCTCCTTGTAATTCCCCTAAGGTAGTAAACATGTTTTTCAATCTACCACATTCTCTTCCAGTGTAGGATTTCTCATTATACACCACTGGAGTCATGAATCTCCTCTCGAGTTCCTTTTCCTTTCTTTCTTTCTTCTTGCTGCAACGTCTTGCCGAATGCCCATAACCAGAACATATAAAATATTTTCCATCAAATGCATACTTCATTTCAACATTTCTCTATCGAGATGTTGATGTAACTTGTGTTCCTCTTCTGACATTGAGCTTCTGAGCTTCCTGACACATACTCATTATGTGTCCCTTTATTCCACAGTAATAGCATCTGATGAATGTTTTCCTCTGAGAGACTCCTCTCTCTAATTTCTCATGACGCTTCATCTTATTCTTAGATTTTATACATTTTCTATTTTCACAATACGAAATGTATTCCTGATCCTCTAAAAAAACTTGATGTGTGTCCATGAATCCCACAGAAATAGCACATGTTGTCACTACTTCTTATAACTATCCTCTTGGGCCTGTCGCTAGAACCTATAGGATTTTCTCCACTTCTAGAAATATTCATGTCTCTCTTTCTATCATGCATGAGAGGGAATTAATCAAATCCAATACCAGTTTTTCCCAAACTATGTGGTCTTTAAGATGAGAGAATTTATTCTTTTCTCTTTTTAGAAATATTAAATTTTCTTTTCATTTCTTCATCACCTGCCAAAGGATAATAAAATAGTAAGTTCAATGCATCCTTCATTTTAAGCTTTCCTCTAGAATTGGATTTCTCCACTTCCTTCTTCACTGATTCAATTTCATTAATACACTTGACTTGATCTTTCAAATTTATATTCAAGACATCTATATCCATTTTATGTTCTTAAATCTTGAGCTTATACTCACTAACATATTCTAAGTTCTCTAGTGTTGATAACTTGAGTTTCCCAATTTCTTCCATCAACTCAGACTTCTCTTATTTCTGCTGTTGCATATAGAGTTTGGCATCACGAACAAATTTGTTAGCTTTCTTTGTTTTGGCTCTCCAAACATCTATCTCCACAAGAGCAGCCTCTAACTCAGCTTTCATATCTATTCTTCCGTCAACTTCTTCTTGTTCATCATCACCTTCGATTCCGTTCTTCTCTTGAGAACTACTGATAACTACCACCATAGTATTTTCTCCATGATCTTTTCAATTTTCAATCTCCTCCACCTCTTCAACCTCAGACTCATCTAAAATGTCTATTTCTTGTGAAAGAAGATTCTTCTTCTTGAAGAAATTTCTCTTGAACTGCTTCTTCCCTTTCACATGGGCTGAAGATCTCTTCTTGGGAATTTTAACTTCATCTTCATAATTTTCTTCTTGAAACTTTTTGGGGCACCTTTCAGCAAGATGATAAACTTTTCCACATCTAAAGCAAGAAAGTGGATGTTTCCCTTTGAACCTTCCTTTTCCTCTTTGAAGATTTGAGGAGAGTAATGAAATTACCTCATCTGTTTCTTATTCCTCCTGAGAATCTTTAATGGTGAGATTTTTTATGGCCTTAAATGCCACCTCTTTGGATTTCCCCTTTTCCACAGCGTTGTTATCATCATTTATCATTTCATATGCAACAAGGGTGTTGTGTAGGTTATCCAATGTCAGTTCATTCGGGTATTTATCTTCCAAAACAGAAACTTTCGGATTGAACCGAGGTGTAAGTTTTCTCAAGATGTGCTTCACAATTTTTATGTCTTCAATAATTTCACCAAGACCTCGCATGTATTTTACCACAAAATTTACCCTATCAAATAATGCATCAACAGACTCATTTGGGTTCATTCTCAGATCTTTATACTTGTTCCACAACACTTGCAGCTTTTCCTCTATGACCTATGTATCCCCTTCATATATATTCAATAGCTTTTCCCACATGGCATGTGATGTTTTTCATAACATCACCTTTGTATATATGGGATTAGAAAGGGATCCCCCTAAGGCATTAATTCCTTTAGCATCTGCATCCAACTCTCTATGTTCAGTATCTGATAATGCACCACTGTTGATGTCAGCTATTATACCATGCATCACTGCTGTGAATATGTCCATTCCCAAAGATAGAAAGTAGTGTTACATATGATTCTTACATAGATAAAAAAATTTCCCATTTAAGGTCAGAATCCCTTTATGATTAGTGACCTCCATTTGAGAGAGAACCACTAATAAAAACCTTTCCTCTAATACCAATTGTTAGGTCCACTAGCTTAGATACCCTGATAGAGGGGGTGAATCAAGGTATGAAAGATTAAAGCAACTACCCATGTTGATCTTATCTTTCTGTTAAGCAATACTCTCTTCTCCCTCTTTCCAGTATCAAAGTATGAACAAAAACTAAAGAATGCACAGGACACAGTAATTTTTACTTGGTTCACCCTCACTAGGCTACATCTAAGGAGCATACACCGGCGATGTGCCGATGTACCAAATCCACTAAAAGCACAGTGTTGTTTAAAAAGTTCAGGATAGATCACTTCTATTTTCCAGGCTCACTACCTTTACAATGTTTAGGGTCAGCTCACTACTTTCCCAAGGGTCACTCCCTATCTCTATCTCTCTGGCTCACTACCGGTGGAGAGGATCACCTTCTTCCTCTTCCTTTGCTCACTGCTCTGGAAAGGATCCACTCACAGTTTATAGACCTGTAGGTCTCTTAATTATCACTAATGAATGAATCCTCTGTTGTATGTGGATGCTCTATTGAAGTCCAACTTTCACCCATAGATGAATCTCACATTACACCAAAGGTATCGGTCAATCTACCAACTTCCACGCAGCCCTGAATCATTGTCATGCATCAACCATACCTAGATCCCTTCTCTAAGACAGTGTGCAAGTATCGGTGCGCAAGTTATAGCTGACGTGCAGGTCCACCTCAACCACTTACGCGACACAAGCTTCTGCAACTCCAAGCTTGCGCGACTAACACCCTTTTATGCCAAAACTGATTTTGGCGTGCAACCAAAAACTTTAAAACTTCTTCAAAACCTGGTTCACAAGTGTCACCAAACCACTTGCGTGACATCCCCTTCTTTAACTCAAAACTTGGGCGACTCACTTACTTCCTCTCCCAAACCACTCTGGATGCGCAACAAACAACTAGCGCGGAACTTCTACTTGTGCGACCACACCACCACTTGCACGACCACCACACCTACGTGATGGGAGCTCTGATTTAATCTAAGTGTTTAACTCTTCACTGAATAAGGAGGGTTCAACCTCTATTTATAGTCATTTGGACACCCTGTGCGACGGCGCACAAGTCTCCCCTCGGCACGCAAGTCTCGCCGCCCTAGTCTCTGTCACGTAAGTCACTTGCGCGACCAAACATAAAACTTGGGCAGCCATTTTCCATTTTCCATATTTTTATGTTCTGATCTCTAAAAACATATGGCATGCAAGTTTCCTTTCTTTCAAGACAACGGTGTGCAAGTCCCTTTTCCAAAACCACATTTCTCCATTTGTCGATTTTCAGGCCCAAAAATTTTTCAAACACTAGAAAACGGCGCAACCTTGTATCTTCTCTTTTTGTACCGCCTCCAGATCATCCATTCCTTTTTTGATGTTCTTAAATCAAAAATAGATCATTAACCATAGCCCTTGAACTCGACATGCCACCATGAAATACCCTTTGTCAACATATTTGTACGTCATGGTTTGCTTCATCAACAATCACAACACAGATGTCCACTTTGTCAACAAACACAATCACCTCAAAAATACTACAATGATACCTTGAGGGATTTTTTTCCAACAAAATATTATTTTATAAATAGAAAAACATGAGTTTGGCGGTCATTTATTAAATTTTATCCCTAATAGGGATGTGAGAATCTTCTAATTCCATATTTTAGTAATTTAAACATGCCTATGTCATGGTTAGTCTCTTTGATAATCTTGTAATATTTTCTCTTTTCTGATAGATAACTTAAAGGATTTTCAACCAGGTTAGTATCCATATGGGATAATATGAATTGGGGTAAACCCTTTTTATAGACCATCACATATTAGGATGTGTAGTTTCATTGGGCTATAATTAGTAAAATGGAGTTCCTATTGAACTATTTTGATATTGAGGTTGTAAGAGTTGAGGAACGTTGTGCGTGTAATTATTCTAGTGCTTAAGATTCAATATAGGCATGATAATACTTTAGGTTTTTTAGTAATCACTTAGTGTGATTGAGTATCGAGATTGGATTCAATGGTATGGACTATTCGGGTTCATGTCCTAGTTGACCAATGGTTATAATTTGATTCTTTAATTTCTAAAACAATGTCATGGGGTGGGTGGTCATCCATTAAATCATGCAATATGTGAGGTACTTGATCTTGAATAGGATTACCAAGGGAGGTCCAATTGCATTAGGACGTGTCAAATAGCACAGTCAGTTTGCCTTTTTGGTGGATGAATCATGGGAGTATGACTAGGGTCTTGAATAGGGTCGTATGGGATATGCACCCACTTCATATGAAAAGTTTAGTTCATGCTAGTTGTGTATAGTAATTTTTTATATTCAATGTTGGTTATCAGCCAGGTATGGACCGAGGATCAATAGTTTTTAAATGTGATGCATTCAGGAAAGGTAATATGAATCTCTGTGTAAATTAAAGGAAGTATCACTAGGATGAGAGTTATTTTGGAACTAAACTAGGTACCGTGACATGCATTGTTGGGAGACATAGTGTCAAAGGCTGGTTAAAGGCAATTATGTATTTTTTGGATCAGATATAATGGTATATTCCTATTTATGTAATTGTAGTATACTCTAATTTTGTAAATGATCATATCATATATCTTGAAATTATCCTGAGTATGTTGGGAGAGAATCAATATGTTGATCTATCTAAATATATTTTCGGGTTTGATGGATGGACTCCTTAGGAGTCCTTCTCAAGGAGAAGTTTAAGGTAAGACTTAAAGTGGGGGTCCACCATTGGTTGTTTGAGGGTGATGACCCTCATTATGTTTTGAAATCCAACAAACTCCATATGAACCATTATTGGGAAGTGGGAATGTGTGATAGATGATGTTTATGTTAGATATTGGGAATTAGTGGGTTCTTATTTATGTATGGGGATGTACAAGTCATGGAATGTGATGTTTTGGAAACTATTTCATTTATGCAGCATTGGGGATGGTCCTATGGTGGGGATTGAGACATCAGTCACTGATAGGTGACCCACATGTGAGAAGTGTCATGATACCCTGAGACTAGTTGTGTGATGGTCCTTTTTGGATATTAAATATAATTAGATAAATAGAATCAAATACTATTAGATTTTTTATTGAATTATAGGTATAGGTTCAAATGCAGAATTGGGAAAAGTGTGAGTGCTAGAATTAGGCCCAACATGTATTATGATGATCAAACGATGCTGGATAGAGAATTATTTAGTGTTCGTGTGGTGAAATTTAAGAGGAAATGATCAAGGGATATTTTGAATTGGATACATCATTGAGGGTCAGTTATGGGATTTAATTAGTGTGATCAAAGCGATCTTGGGGTAACTTGGATTAAAGGTGTTGAGATCGGGTTTTGGATGCATCACCTATTGAATCCAAGTGTTTTTTAGAAATAATAGGCTAGAGATGGTTCGACTTAAGTTCCCTTAGAAAGTTTAATGTGGCCGATTAGGAACTGCATCATACACGATGTGAGTTGAGATGGGTACAATGTCAAGGTTAGTCAAGGATTTTAAAGGAAAGGTCTACATGGCCAGGTTAAGTGTGGTTAATTGAAAATCGACCATTTTGATCAAATTTATAATCATAATTAGTGTGTCTCTATAAGTAAAAGGATGTACTTAAATTGGAAATTTTTATGGTGTAGGTATCATGAATTATAATTGGTTATTTAAATATAGAACCAGTGGTGGGGAGTGCCCTAAGATGGTTAATAAAAGTGGCATGGATGTGATCATAACTCATGTTTAGATGGGATCAGGTAATAATCATATTAGTGTTTCAGTTAAGGTTATAAGATTTCGATTGAGTTTTAGTGTCTTAATTGCTGAATGTTCAAAGTGATGTTTAGAGGTGCATTGGTAATTTTAAAATGAAATGAAACCATTTGAATTGGATTTTATGACCCAAGTAGTTCAGGTGATGGTTTCATTGTCCAACAATGATTCTATGGGATAAGAAGTTCTAATATGGGGAGGTTTTAAGATCCCTCATTTTGGGATTTGTTGAAATTCCAAGGGAATTTTAGTTTTTCATTTGGTGGATAGGACAATTTGAAATTTTATCTTTGTAACATAATTTCGAGTGTTTTAACACTTAAACACGTTTTTATAAGATTAGGTATCTAAGAGGTGTTTTGGGATTCTAGATGAGATTTGAGAGCATCAAGATTCAAAAGCCTGGTTTTTGGAAAGACTAGGATGGCGTGTTGTTATCATAAGGTTAGTGCTAACCGTGCACCTCAACTGTGTGACCCTATAAATTTTCATTAAAATTTCCCATGGATGGTGTTTAGTTATTTAATGTAATGTTCCTATTAACTATTTATTCCTTAAGTGATACTTGGATTTTGATATGGAATGTCAAGGATGGGATCATAAGTCATATTGAAATGAGTAAATTATAAATGCATAAGTGATGTTGTACATGATTCTCTTAATCGTCTATTTATTTAAATTATTGGAAATGATGTTCCTTATCAAGTTCATAGCATTCCATCATTATTAAAATTATTAGACATGACATTCCTCATCATGGATGTGGAATTCTTTATCATTATTGAAATTATTAGACGTGATGTTCCTTATCATGGAAATGGAATTCCTTATCATTATTAAAATTTATGAACATGATGATTCTTATGGTTTATTGGAATTTATTGGACATGTAATTACTAATTATTAGACATGGAATTCCTCTCCGTTATTCATTGAAAATGCTGGGAATAATGCTCCATATTTCTTTTGGTTTGATGCTCGGTTGGATCCCCTTATTTAAAAATGAAACCACATATGGTTAATATTTTACATGGATGCCTTAGTTATACCACGGGTCCTGAGGTTTATTTATATAAAATTTGAGATGATCATAAAAATTATGGCTTAGGTTGAAGCATTTATGGTCGTATAGGTGTCCCATGAGGAATGTGAGATCTACATGGATATTTATACATTATTATTCAATGGATTATTATTATAATTGCACACTATGTCACTTTATATTTACAGAATGGAGTTAAATTGGCCAATGTTGGTGATGTCCTGCTATATTTTAATCACATATTGTTTGGGAATCTATTTAGTACCTGGACAGATCTCTTGGTTGTAGGATAGGATCTTATATTGTTCTTTCTTGTAGTTACTCTTTATGGGCTAGGACTTGACATGGAGTTGGGTCCATGAATGTACTTTAGAAGCCTAATAGAGTTTTGTGTTTTGTTTATTTATTACTTTGTTGGTCTATTCGTGTTTTATGGACTACCTACTATTGTTATCTACCTTTTGTTTTTGGGTATAGCATGTTCATGCATGGATGATCTTATTAGCACTTATCTGGTTATTTGTTTATAATTACTTTCTAGTTATTATTATCTTCTATTATCTTTCATTTATTTTTTTCTTATTTTATATTTTATTAATTATATATAGGGAATATTATCTTCAACATACCATCATTATAGCCTCACTTTATTCATCATCCTCTGGCGTATGTGGAGGCACGCTTGAGGACATGTGGAGAACCTGATCAGGGCACCAGTTTAACGGATCCTAAGTTGGTATGTAACACCAAAATAATTTTTTATTGACCAATACCTACCCAAATGCATTAATTTTATCTATAACCATAGTTTATAGGTTTTATTTTGTTCATAAATCTAACCTAATAAGGTTTAAGGTGTTAAGAAATTGAGGTTTTCTGTAGAAGAGGTATAGCTTTTTACCGAATGTTTTAGTTATATTTCTTCTTCTACCTTCTTAAAATATTATTTAAACATGATGAAATAATAACACTAGTATTTTCTATATACTAAGTTTTTTTAATGGAATAACCTATATTCATCTCTTATTCTAACAAATTGGGAACAAAACCATCATTCGTGTGTACAACATACTACCGTCTCATGAACTGACATAATTCATTTTCCAGCAATGCCTCTCGTGGATCATTATAGTGATATATTTAATTTTTATTTAAAATATTAATGAAATAACTTTAATTATTAAAAGATATTATATCATATTTTTTTCTTACCTTTCCATCCATTGAAAAATGATAACGTCATTGGCGTGTATAAGTGGATTACCACCTCCATGAAGAGATGTGAGGTGTTTTTTATTATTGTATCATGTGGATGGTATATATAAATATATTTAAATAAATATTATGTTATTTATGATATAATTATCATCATTTAAATATAAAATAGTAATTAATTTTTTCCATAGTGATCGTTGGAAAATGGAATCGATGTTCATGTGTACGGACGACCTACCATCTTCATTATTGCAACGGAGTTCATTTATCATAATAATCATTCATATTTGGTTTTAAAATTATAATTTAAGTATAAAAAATATAATTATTTCATGATTATTATTTTGGATATGATGTAACAATGACCTCTTTGACCATATTCAACATACTGAATTCATTTTGTACAAATGAGCTGAAAATTGTCAAAATGTATGACGTGAGGTTAATTGATTAAGTAATTTATTATAACATGGAAATAAAAGGAATAGTAAACATGAAAAATGTTCTTAATCAGGTAAATAATTAATATAAGTTTATTATTTAGTAATATAAATATTGTATGTGATGATTCAGACTCGTGGTAAGGGAAAATTTACTTTAAAAAAATTAAATGTTTTAAAGATCTATTCTCTAAATATTTTTCTTCCATGTCCATATTATTAAAAATACTTTTTATATGTATTTATATTTACATAATTTAATTATAATGGATATTATATTTCTATTTTTGATTTATTTCATAGGTTTTCAAAAGGAATTTTTTTATGTATTTTTTACGTAATGTTTTGACTTTCTTTACAAAATATAATATGAATATTATATTTTTAATGTATATGGAATAAATGGATTTTCCTGCCATCATAATTATTATTTTATGTTCATATTCCATTTTAGTCTTCTGTTTTTTCATCAAATAAAAACCATCATTCTCTTTGTTCTGGAAATTTTAGTTCTGAAAATTACGTTTTAAAGGAAAGAGATATATCAAGATCTAAAAATGTTTTCTTATGGGTGAAAATACTTTTTTTATGTGAAAAGATTCTATTTATTATGATTATATTTTAGTAATTAGACATTTTTTATGATGATGAGTGGATCCATTATAAACAAAATATGGGTGGTTCTATTATAAATCAATGATGGGAAATTCCATTATAAACTCAGAATGGGTGAGCCCATTATAACTCTTTAATGCATTGGGAAATTGGACATAGTTAACCAATTAGGTTTCTCCTAATATATTATTATAACTTACCATGAAGGTTATTTTATTTATAATTGTGATGGTTATTCCATTTTTAATCATTAAGTTTATTCAATTTGTAACCGTGAAGGAAATTCTATTTATAAGAGTGATTTTAAGAGTAATAGGAAAATAATTAATCAAGTTGCATATAATATTTATCAATTCTTTCTATCGGTTTTTATAGAAATCATATGATTTAAAAAAGGTAATAAAATGATATTATTTTTAAAAATACGGTATATGGTGATTATTAAGGGTCAAATATACAACCTTTTTGAAAAACATTTCATGATTTCTAAGAAAATTTATGAGTTTTATTTTTCCTTTACTAGTTATTATGAAATGTTTTTTAAAAATCATTGTGAGGAGATTTTGACTTCTTACTTAATAAAATGTTTATTTGAGTCCAAATTTATTTTGAAAAAGGAAAATATTTTAGGAGTATTCATTGACTAACTGGTTTCTTTCTTATTTTATGTCCCCTAATCATATTTTTGTGCTTATCCCACATTTTAAAATGTTTTTAATAAGGTTTTTAGGATGATTAGGGACAAGGATGAGGTCAAGATGAAAAATTGGAAGATATTACCTTAAAAAACTTGTTATATCTTAAAAATTTTATTTTGTAAAAAAAATGGATACTAAATAGAATTGTCCACTTTGTGATATAATATTTATTTATGTAAGGGTGATGACATAATTCTCAAAAACTCTAAACATAAAATATCTTTGGGAATGCAGGAAAAATAATTATTTTCTAAAGACACAATAATATGTATTATTTAAGGATAGTTCCTTATATTTTGAATTAGATATAAGTTTTTTATAACTTTTAAGGTTTGGATATTTTTAGAATTGTATAATTTAAAGATTTATAGCACTTTAGGGGATAATATGTTGGTTTGGAATCATAAGTTAGTAGTCTCATATAACCTTAGGGGTTATTTTTTTATGGAAAAATATTGTTATTTTTGTATATTGGATTTAAAAGGATAATAAACTTAACTATAAAGGATTTTAAGGTTAAAATTTTATATAATTTCTATGGGTATTATATTTATAAGGACCATATTCATTTTAATATGAAATAATTAATTTCCTTTTTTAATGTTGTTATTTTCTATAGATTAAAGATCATGTATAATGGTGAAAGGAAATGGATCTCACACAAACTTTGTATCCCTTATAGATGATTTAATCACTGCTATCATGGAAAAATCTAGTTCAAATGATTTTGAATTCTTTTTGAAAATAAAAATCACCTATAAGAAACTATTTGATCTATTCAACACCTTTATATTTCTCCGAAATTTCTATGGATCATGGAATCCATTTACTTTATTTAAATATCTTAACTCATCCATCTCATTTAGAAAGGTAAATACCATCAAGTACTTGACTTTTTATTTTCTAGAGATATGGAATTCATGCATAAAGATAAATAGGATATCAATATCATAAAAGACAACTCTGATGTTTTGATTTTAGTTTTGAATTATTTTCTTATGTTCTATGTATGAAACATGATTGGGTTGATATTTTCAAATCAAAAGGATTTATTTCTTATCTTTTACTTTCAGGAAAAAAGTATTAAATAATAAGATAAAAAATTATGGTTAAAGGTTTAAGAATGAAGTTTAATAAAGTATATTTTTATGTATCAAGTTTTCAGAATTATTATGTAGTGGTATTTTATCAGTGATATTATAATATATTATAAATGTTATGAGAATCAAGAAACACTTAAGGAGTATTATATAGTATTTTTTGTTTTTGAAATTTGGAAACATATGTTAGATGGAATAGATTCCTTTAAAAAGTGATGTAGGGAAAAGGTGATAATTTTTTGAGGTATTCATTTAAGGACATGTGAAAAATGCATAAATAAAACTTTGGGTTAATATTTTCTTAATATTACAAAAATAATAATCAATTAATATTATTTTTATTTTTTGAAAAATAAGTTTTATAGAAAACCATGGAGGTTAAAATTTTATTTTATGATTAATAATATTTTTTTTGTTCATCATATGTGTAGAAATGTTATAATATTTATATTAATATAGTTTTAGAAAAAGTAAAACTTTTAAGTCAAGAGACAACCTATCGCATCCAAAAAGGCTATTGGGATTGAACCGACAACTAAAGGGTGACAAGGGTGCAATGCCTACCATTGGCCAATGTGATGTCTTATTTAGTATTATATTTCATAAATTAATTTAAAAATAAATAATTATTTCATGTTGGGAACATTTGTTTTATCGTATAGATAACCATGGGACTAAAAATTGATTAGGTGATTAAGTTATTAATGTTATTTTAGGATTAAAAGATGAATTATCTTTGTGAAGCATATATTATTTTAATGTGTCTTTTGGTGATTTAGGTCATTTATGTAATTGGTTAAAATATCTTGTAGATTATATAACTATGAAATATACATTTTTAGAGTGATTCATTTTATTTGCAGATAAATATTAAATTTATCTTGGAAGAATATGTGATCAAATCATTCTAATATTTGGTTTCCAATCTTAGTCAAGAATATATTTAATAATTTTAATAGTAGATTGATTTAGTTAGAAATTTGTGTATTACTATTGAATTTTGGATATTAATGAATTATTTCTTCATATTAAGGTTTATTTGTTTTTTTAATTATCTTACCTTATGCTATTTTTTTTGTTAATCTATAAAGATAACAGGAATACATTTTTATCCTTTTATGGAATTATGTGATCCATTATAAGTTAGTTTTGGTTCTTTGATCATAAAAAATTTATCTTAAATGCTCATTATTTGGAGAAAAAGATGAGATTATGGGGGAAATTAATTAAAGGGTTAATTTATACTTTTAAAGTAAGTATATTTCTTTAAGTTATTATTATATATTATAAAGTAATTCCTCAACTTTAGGATAATGATCTTTAAAACGAAAATGTTATCATTTAATAATCATTTCTAATGAAACAATGATCTTTTTCACACCTCTTTGGTGTATGATTTTGTGGTCATTTGTTAGGTCAGATAGGGTAATAGATGATGGTATAGAGGGGGGTGAATAGTCCATATTAAAATTTTAATCAAATAAATTAATTATTTACATTAATTAGAAAGGTTGATTATTATAATTAATTTGCTGTAGAAAGAGTAAATAACATAAGGATATTTTTTATAGTAGTTCAGTCCAAAGTCGTCATACTCTACTCTTATACCTATATACTCAGTGACAGATATGTGTGTACTAATATGATTTTTGAGGAATCATAACCCAATTATAAAATCCTTTTATAGTGGATGGATAACCATGAAACACTAAATTTTGTATGGGGAGTCACAACCTAATTACAACATTGACTTTAGATACCAGTAGTAACAACCTGAATGGTACTAACCTTATAATTCGAGAGTCACAACCTGAAGAAAGAGAATAATAATAATGCTTTTGTATGTGAAAGAATAAATAGAAAATAGAGAGTGCATATGAGAGATTATAATTAGTGTTACAAAATCAGAAAATAGAACAAATTAGAAGATGAAAAATGAAATGATCAGTTTTGGTTCTCGACCAATGATGGTTTCTCATCATGGAAGTAGTATATGTAGAATATTTCATTCAACTTGAGAGACTATCCAACAAGTAAAATAGAGTATCACATAGGGATTCGATTTGTACAACACTTGAGAAGTTCATAGATTTTTCTTGTAGAAAAATGAAGAGTCAAAGATGGTATCCAGTGTATTTGATTCCTTTCAAGTCTTCTCTAAAACCCTTTAAATAGAGATCTATAAATATCAACAAACACCTTCCATGGGAAAAATAATTCAAAATTATTCAAGAGATATAAAATCAGTCTCCATAAAATTCATAACAAAAATGATTTGAATTCAACACATAAAAACCAATTCAAACTAATTTTAATAACTTGTTAAATTATTCAAATGGATTCTATAATAATAGGTCAAACATTATTTCAAATAAAAAATTCAAACTAAGTCCGATAATTCCATGAATATTGAAATCATATAAACTATTAATAAGAACATCGGAATACAATATTTATAAATACATAAAATATAAATACATAATTTTCATGCATTTAATACGTTAAAATATTTAATAGATATTTTAGAAACAATTAAAACAATAAATATAGGTAATAAAAATTACTTTACACAAATGCTTGTAACTTTATTTAGTCAATGAAGAATAATTTAAAACATATTTTATACATGATTAAAATATTTTAAAATTACTTCACATGGTATACATATAATATATATGAGTTTTATAAATTAATAAAGCAGTTAAAATAATTATAATATGTATGTAGTAATTCAAAATATTAAAAATGATGAAATACATAGTACTAAAATATTTTTAGAACAATAAAAAATTTAACTAGTGGTAGCAAGCATATGTTACAATTGAAATAAAAAATGGTCCACCATTGAAATAAAAAATTGATCCACTATTGAAATAAAAAATTAATCCACCATTGGAATAAAAAACTAATCCACCATTGAAATAAAAAATTAATTTATTATCAACTACAAAAAATTAATTCACCATTAGTTACAAAAAAATTATTCCACCATTAGTTATAAAAAATAATTCATTATTAGTTTAAAAATAATAATTTACCCTTAGTTATAAAAAATAAATTGAATCAAGAATTTAAACAGTAATAAATATTTTTAATAAAGGATATATTTTTTCTACGAATGATGAAAACTATATTTAAAATAATATTAAAACTTGTTTAAAGCACTTCAAAATTATTCACAGACTAAACATGATTAACAAATAATTTTAGAACAAATAAAATAAAAATGAAATTATTATAAACATGCACTATTTAAAATATGTAAATTTATAAAAACCAAAGCATGAAAAATAATTTGTATTGTTAGAATATTTTTATAAATTATGGCAGTATAAAATTTAAGTGACAGTGATAGAGAACAAAAAAATGGCAGTTATAGAAAAAAAAGTGATTTTATCATTTTATGCATAAGTATGTAAACATAAACTTAGGATATACATTATCCCATCTAAACGATGGAATTATCCAAATTTCCAACATAATTAAATGTATATAATTTTTATATATTTCCAATGAATCAAGAATCACCCCAATCCAACATGTATGTTAAAATCTATGATCAAAAAACAATAAAACATGATTTAAATACTAAAGAAGACATCACATTAATTCATACATTTATTAAGGAACAAAAATTATATTTTTATATTTTCATGAAGTTAAATTAAATGAAGAAAAATATCTTAGATTTATAACTAAATAAACTTTGAGTGATTTCGATGATAATTGAATGACATATAAAAGAAACAAAAATATATTTTTTTTGAATTATACAAATACCAAAATTCCAGAACTATTGCAAGATTTTTAGACATTCAGTGCACCAATAAAATAATAAAATTAGACTTATATTTATTCCAATGAAATATAGAAAATTTTTTGTATTTACAATGGAATAAGTTTTAGAATAATTTGATCATATATCTCATTTTATAAATGAATAATGAAAGAAAACTATAAAAAAACTTATTCAAAAATATTTCTTGAAACCAAAAGAATATATCATGTTCGAATAAAAATGAGAACATTATAGATATGGAATTAAACATCATCATAGTTTTATAAAAGTTATATAAACTTGTTATATTTTATATGAAATTTGAATTATAAAATCATGATCATTGTAACTCAATTTATAATAAAAGTATTGAATGGTTATAAAAATATTTTTTCACATAAAATAATAAAAGGGTTTTGCAAAATTAAAAAATATAAAATAACATGTAATCAAAAAAAATAAAAATACATGCATTCACGTGAACAAACAATATCCCCCTTTTTGTGTGATTATAAAACCTATATATTTAAAAACAATTTTCACCCCCTTTTGTAAATGAACAAAAAGATAAAACAAAAACTCCCCCTATATATATGCAAAGACAAAATAATTAAGCTTCCAAAATCCAAATCTGAAATTTAATTTTTTTCAATCTGAGAAGAGTATAAAGGATTAGTAAAGGTTTATACTATATGATTTATTGTATAGATAAATTCTAAAACAATATCACCCTTATTCACATGGTCTCTAATAGAATGAACTCTAAGATTGATATGATTTGTTCTAGAATGATGTAAGGGGTTTTTAGAAAAAGAAATTGTAGATGTATTATCACAATAAATATAAATTGTATTAAGATAAATACCAAAAACAAATAAATTTTTCTTAATCCATATTGTTTGAGAACAACTACTGAAAGTAGAGATATAATCATCTTCTGTAGTAGATAAAAAAATATATAGTTTCTTCTTAGAAGACCGATACATTAAAATTTTTCTAAGAAAATGACACATAACAGATGTTCTTTTTTGATCAATTATACAACCTCCAAAATCAATGTTAGAATAACAAATTAAATAAAAAAAGTTAAATTTTGGATAAAATAAACTCGAGTCAATTGTTCCTTTGACATAACTAATTATTCTTTTTACATATTTAATATGACTCTCTTTAGGATCATCTTGAAATATAGCATATAGTCAAACAATAAATATGTTATTAGGTCTATATGTAGTTAAATGTAGCAAGATACATATCATGGATCTATAAACTTTAATATTAATATATTTACCAGATGCATCAACATATAATTTACAACTAGTACTCATAGAAGTTTTCATAGATTTAGAGGAATCTTGACCAAACCTTTTAACCAACTCCTTAGAATAATTAGATTGATTAAAAAATACCACATATTTACTTTTAGAAATTTTAATCCCAAGAAAGAAAATTAATTACCACATTAAACTCATACCAAACATAGAATACATCAACGTAGAAAAATTATTACAAATCATTTTACTAAAATAAAAAAAACTATATGATAAATATACTTTTTTACAATTAAAATATCATTATAAATTATTTTAATAAAAAATTTAGGAACAATATTTCATTTCTTGAAACCATTATTTAATAAAAATATAGAAATAATTTCATTCCAAGAATGAGGGGCTTGTTTGAGACCACAAAAATCATTAAATAATTTAAAAATATTATTTTTAAATTTCTCAATTTCAAAACCAGTGGGTTGAGAAACATAAACTTATTCAATTATAAAACCATTTAAGATAGAACTTTTCAAATCCATTTGGTATATTTTTAAACCTTGAAAATAAGAAAAATACAACGAGATTATAATAGCCACTAACCTAGAAATAGGTGAAATGAATCTTTAAAGTCTATACCTCATTCTTGAGAGTATCCTTGAGTAAAAAGTCTTTCTTTGTTTTTGAAATTCTGTCCAGATTCATCCATCATGTTCCAGAAGACCCACTTAGTTCCAATTATTATCTTATCCTTAGGCAATTCTTCTAAATACCAAACATTATTTCTAAAAAAATGATTTAGTTTACCTTTCATAGAAATAATCTAGTCATAATCTTTTAAAGTATCAGTAACATTATTAGGAAAAAAAAGAAGAAATAAAAGAAGAATTGAAAAAAAACTATATTTCTAGTTTTAATACCAAAATCCACATTGCCAATAACATTTTCAACAAGATGATCTTTATGAATCTTACATTATCATGAATCAGGTTGAGAAGGAGTATATTCCCCCTCAATTGATTCATCCATGTCCTAAGGTTGTTCTTCACAAAATTAAAATCTATAAAATCAACCTTAAAAATTTAGAATTGAAATTTTATTTAACATTATTTTCATCAAACATAACATGAGTAGATTCTTCAATAACCATAGTTATTTTATTATAAACTCTATTAGCTTTACTATTATCAAAATAACCAATAAAAATACCTTCATCACTTTTAGCATCAAATTTATCTAAATTATCCTTTGAAATGAAAATAAAAATTTTACAACCAAAAACTCTAAAATAAGAAATATTAGGATTTTTTTAAATATCCATAAGGATTTTTCTTTAAAAAAATGTCTAAAAAGAATTCAATTTTAAATATAACAAGAATAAAAAATTTCCTCATTCCAAAAATAGCTAGGAAAATTATATTCACTTAACATAGTTTGATTTATTTCAATAATAATTATATTTTTTAATTCTAAATCACCATTTTTATATGGTTTTATAAGAATAAATAAATTATGAAAATAACCATTATTTTTATATAATTTTTCAAATGATATATTTTTAAATTTACCACTTTCATCACTATGAATAGAAACAATTATACAACCTTTTTCATTTTGAACTGTATTACAAAAATTGATAAATCTAGATAAAATGTCATTTTTTGTGAGAATGAAAGTATACCGATGTGAATATATTATAATAATTAATAATAAATTAATTTTATTTATTTCCACCAAAACTATAAATTTGAGTAGCTTGAAAAAGATCAAGATGTACTAATTGTAAAGGTCTATTAGTACTTATCTAATTGATATGTCTAAAAAAATTATATTGTTTCTATTTCATGTTATCGTCACAAATATGGATCTGTTATTTTTCATGGATGGTAATTGTTACACATTACCATGTTTTGAGAGATTATGTAATATTATAAAATTAACATAACATAAATGTCAAGGCCAAAAGATTATATCACTCTGTACAACATTCAAACGCTTAACATGTTGAATAGATAGTTCAAAAAAATCAATAGTATAAATATTTCCCTTTCGATTAGAATTGAATAATAAAGAATCATCTTTAAAAACTAAAAATTTATCATTTTGAAATTTAATTTTTATTCCATCATCAGAGAATTGATATATACAAATTAAATTATTTTTTAATCCATAAACATATAAAACTTTAGTTATGAAAGTATAATTTGAAATACCAACTTTATCAAAACCATTTACTTTGCCTTTGGAATTATCTCAAAATGTAATAGTTCATCCATCACATGTTTTGTAAGTGGTAATCTTTAGTGGGTCTCTAGTAATATTCATAGAGAATCCACTATCCATGTGCAATATCTTGTCCTTGTGACATCCAAGGCATTTTTCCTAAAAAATAAATTATTGACATTTTTGGTACCCAGACTACTTTGGGGCCAATTGAATTAGTAATAAAATTTTTAGGTACCCATACAGAGTTTAAACAAGTATTGTATAGTAATCTAGATAATAAAGATTTAGAAATATGAGTTTTTGTAAATCCAAAATACTGTTTTAATCTAAGAGATAAATCAATTGCATAATGAAATTACATGACACATTTAAAACAAGTGACCATAGAAGTATAACCATTTTTACTTTTTAAAAAAATCCGTTCTAAACCTTTGAGATAATATTCTATCATAGAAAATTCCATTTTTATTTTTATTTAGTTTATTCTAATACATCATCTTATGAAATTTTTCACGACCTTGAATAAAAGAAGATAAACTTTATTTAAGACTCTCAACTTCCATTTTCAATTTTACATTAAAATGTTTAGAAGATGTCAAATTTTAATAAAATGTATAATGAGAAGAAGAATCTTTATTGATTAATTTTTATTCTATTTTAAAATAATTTTTTTTATAAACAATTTTCTCATTATTTCCTTAATCTTATTATATAAATCATCATCTTTGAAAAAAAAATTATTCATCTTTCAATTTCTTCATTTATTTCAAAAGCATTCATGTTTTTAGAATCATAGTCAAAATCAGAACATATAGAATAAAAACATGAATCACAAACCTTATCCAGTGATTTCATGAAGCACAAGTTAGTAGATTCTTTATCATTTCTATATTGTTCACTGGAATCTGATTATTCTATATAACTCCAACTTGTTTTCAAATCCTTTTTTCTTTATTTTTATAATTATATTTATTTTTAGGTTTTGGGTAGTTAGGATTGATTTTCCCTTTCTTTTTGAATTCAAAATTAGTAAAATATGAAGTATTATAATTCATACTTCCTTTCTTATTTTCCTTGAGTTTTTCATTTTATGGGTTTCTTCTAAATCAGTTCTTAAAACCTTTCTTTTTAATTCATTTATAAAAACCAATCACAATATGATATATATTTTTCTTTTCACTATCCTATAGATCAGAATTAGAAAACTTAATAGTAACAATATTAACAGATTTAAAGGCTATATATTTTCTTTTTCTGTCTCATCATCAGCTATGTTCTTCAGTTCCAGTTCATTGTGAAGCAGTCATCCAATCAATTCATCATGAGTATACTCTTTGAAGTTCTTAATTTCATCAATGGAAACCTTATTTATATAAAATTCCTTGGGTAGCATTGTAGGAATTGTTCAAAAAATACTGGGTTTTATGAATCTTCTCTAAGTGAATTAATTATATTCACAATGCTTTTGTATATGTGGAATTATTGGTGTCAAATAATAACCTTGTTAAGAATAGTTATCTCTATCATTATCTTTCCTAATACCAAACATTTGGTATAAAAGGTTTTTCCTTTTGTAATTATCCAATAATTCAATATAGTCTATTGTTTATATTTTATTATTATAACATGTTCTTAGACCTTACAGTCTAAGGATAAAGATATTATAATATGGAAGGATTCAACACAAATTATGCATGGATTCCTTAGAAGCCACCACACTTTGATGGAAATGATTATGGCTACTGGAGATCCCAAATAGAGGAATACCTCAAATAATTAACCATAGACCATTGGTCCATCATGTCAAAATATTACACTCTACTATAGGATGACCCAGATACACTTACCTTACGTGATACTATTAAATACATTTTAAATTACAAACTTGTTAATATTTTATATTGTCCTACTAACATAAGTTTTTCAGTCATGTTCCAGCTTGTAAGATAGCTCATGAGATTTGAAAGATTCTATAGGTCACTCACCTTGGCTATGAAAAACTAATTTCAACCATGATTGTAATTATTTATGATGAGTACCAAGATTTCAAGATGGTTGACGATTAAATTGTTAACCAAATTTTCCACTAATTCACAAGCATTGTGAATGGAATTAATTCACTTATAGAATCTTTGGAAAACCTAGTACTTGTTGAATGATTCCTATGAGCACTAACAAATAAATGGAATGTAAATAACGTTTCTATTAAAAAACCAAGAACTTTAAAGAGTACACTCTCAATGAATTGATTGTATCACTACTTCAGTATGAACTAGAACTGAAGATTATAGTTGATAAAGAGACAACAAAAAGAAAAGGTGTAGCATTTAAATATGTGAATGTTGTTAATACTGACTCCTATGATTATAATATGAAAGATATTAAAAAGAATATATGGATTATATTGTGACTAGTGTTTACAAATCAATGAAAAATTAAGGTTTCAATAATCGATATATAAGAACCCCACAAAATGAAAAATACAAGGTGGACAATAAAAAAGTATGAATTATAATACTTCAGGCATTACTCGATTTGAATGAAGAAAGAAAGGTAATATCAATAATGACTATCCAAAACTAAAAAATAAAGATAAATACAAAAATAAATACAAAAACTATTTGACAACCAGTTGGAGTTGTACAAAAGAATTAGATTCTAGTGAAAAATTTAAAAATGAGAAAGAATCTACTAACTTGTGCTTTATGTAATCACTGGATAAGGTTAGTGATTTAGGTTTTTATTCTAGATGTTCTGATTCTGACAATGATTCTAAAAATACAAATGTTTCTTAATTGAATGAATAAATTTAAATATTTAAAAAATATATTTTCAAATCCATTTATTTGTATAATAATCTTAAGGATAATAATGATAATTTTTTTGAAAATAAATTTATTTTACAAGAGAATTGAAAATTATGAAATACTTATTCTACTTTATAACTGAACAAAAGATGAGTGATTTTGATGAGAAATGAATGAGATATCAAAGAAACAAAAAAATTGAATTCTGGATATTCCAGAATTCCAAAACTGTTTAAAGATCTTCGGTCATTCTTCATACCACTTAAAGAATAAAACCAGACTTCCATTTTTACTAATTAAATATAGATAAATATGTTATATTTCTAATGTAATAATTTGTGTAACAATCCAATCATTATATCTCATTTTATAAATTAATAATGTAATAAAACTACAAATCATTTTGTACTAAAAATATTTCTTTAAACCAAAAGCATGTATCGTTTTGAATCAAAGTGAAAACATGCTAGATATATAATTAGATTTTATCATAGTTTAATAAAAGTTAGATAAACTTGTTATATTTCATATGAAATTGGAATTATAAAATTATAATCACTAAAACTCATGTTATAATAAAAAATATATAGAGTTGTAAAAAAATTCACATAAAATAATAAAATGGTTTGGGATAATTAAAAAACATAAACTAATATGTAATTAGAAAAACAAATATACATTCATGCACATGAACAAAAATCATTGAATTTATCATGATCATTCACTTTGTTTTGATTAATGTTCTTTATCACTCTCCATCATTATTTTGGATATTAATTTTTCATACATGTCTATATTTTCACTTTCCAATAATGTTCTCCTATTTGGAAACCTATTGTGTGTCATTCTAGATGACCTTCATACTTCCATTTCTCTCTTTTCAAGGGGAAATTTTATTAAACCTTTTTAAGATGCAGGATTTAAACAATTTGTTTTAAAATGAAAAATCTTTAATTACCAAGCTCAAATTCAAATTATAAGGATTAAATTTATTAAATGGGGAGAAGATAATATCCCATGATTTTAAAATAAATACTATATTTGATAACATACAAGATACACAACTTTGAGCTTAAACAAAAAATGAAATATTATTTTCAAAATATTATTGTTTTACCCTAGTCAATGAATTAATGGGACTGAATTAGATTAAACAAATTATGAAAAATATATAAATTTCATAATAAATAAAAAATTATTGACTAATTATTAGGAAATAAGCACTAAATTTTTAGTAAAGTTGTTTTGTTTTTTAAAAATACATTTTCTTCAATATTAGTTTTTATTTATTTTTATGAGTGAGAATTATAATTAATTTTTGGAACATTTAGAAATTTTATTTGATAAAAATAATATCATTTTTTAAAATCATCATTTCAAAATTAGCTTATAGTAGATTTTTTTATTTTCTTAAAAAGATTGATTTTCCAGTGAATAGTTAAAAATACTAATTTTTATTAAAAACTGTCTTTTTTATTCCATAATTTAGAAGGTTACATTTTTTTAAATGGTTTTAAAGTAAAATTAGATCTATTATATTATGAATAATCCAATTATGTTCATTGGGAATAATTTTATGGTTTAATTTGGTATTAAAACATTTTTTTCTTAAAAAGGCATTTTTTGGAAAAACTACTTTTCATCATGTTTTGTGAGTTTAATTTTAAATTAAATTCTTAAACTTCTATGAATTAAATATTGAAAAATGAATTAAATATTTAGAATTAAGAGTTATAAATTTGGTAAATATTTCTTTTCTAATTTTGGTCATTGTAAATAATAAACTTAGAAAATTTTTGTCACCACAGTAAAGGTAAATAGAGTAATTGATGTTAAAAATAATATGATAAGGATTGAAAAATGACCCCAACCCTTGTATCCATCCCATTGGGTGAGTTCAGTTATTCAATTTTCATCAATATCTAGAAAATATGGAAACTTTTTGTCATATTTATTTGATATTTACCTTTATAATATGGTCGTGTTGGATGATACAAATACAATTCGGAAAAAATGAACCAAAATAAACACCCAACTCAATATCAATGTGACTCTGAAAGTCACCATCTAACCTAAAAACCATGAGTTCTCTATGAGTGACCATAACTAAACCTAAAACTAAAATTGAAATGATATAATATAGGTTTGGGCATAAAATATCAGTAGGAATAACAAGAAAGAACACCTCAAACATTAATTTTAAATAAAATATTAATTTCATGCTAGTTTGAAATGCAGTTTATAATAATATAGGTTTTCCATTTTAGATAAAACACCAATCACAACACATTTCCCTTTTTCCTTTAAAACACTTATTTTAAAAAAGTCATAGTTTTAATCATTTAAAAAGAGGTGATCCTTTAAATATTTAATATAAAATGTTCTAAAACCATTTTCAAAAAATTTGAATCACTAATTTCCTTTAAAAAAAATAATACAAAATCAACATCGACCAATTGAAATAGAAATAAAGGGAGAATCAGTAGTATAAGGGAAACATGAAAATAAATAATTGGTCATTATAGTAAAAAATAAATGTAACTAATATGGTATTCTCAAGAAAAAAAGTGATTGTGTGAACCTAGGATCTCAGGGGAAAGTCTAGATCATACTAAACATGATCCATCTAATTGGAGTGCCTAATGAAATCTAACATCCCTAACTCAGTCTCACCCCAACTAGCCTAACTGAGGGTAAAATTACCAAAGCAGGGTGGGATCCATACAAAGTGCCACTATCTAGAGCATGATCCTCAGATAATGTTTCATGTGTTCTTAAAAAATCCACTATAAAATCTTGGTTTCCCATGATGTATGAAATATGGAGAGATAACATAAATACCAAACAATAATATGAAAAATATACAGATATTAAAGTGATCAAGCAAGAACCATAAACAAAGATCTCCCTTGAGAAACCTTCACATAATATCCCCTCACTTATAAGATAATATAATAAACATGTCTTATACTAATTACACTTCATCCTTTTTAAAACAAACAAAATAAAGTTTTATGTTTCAAAGGTGTTTTCATAAGAAAATCCTCTTTTTCAATGTTCCAATCAGACTTTACTAACATTCTTTAGAAACCAAACCATAAAATATTTTTTTTTAAATTCCAATCAAACCTTTAAAAATTTAAGTGAACATTTAGAATCCAATTTAAATAACAAAACACATCATGATATCTAAAAAATCATATACAAATTCCATACATTCATTTTATCAAATACATCAGTGTTCAAAATTGAGAAAAAAATTGAACCATATTTCCAAATTGATAAAAAAAATTATTGAAATGAAAATCTAGTGAATCTTGGTTTTTGTAAAGGTTTTTTCCTTCTCGGTCCATTAATTTGTGATTTTTTGGTTTTTTTTAGTGCTTGTAGGAGGCTCAGAATGAGTTTGGAGGAGTTTGGTTACTAAAGGCCAGAAAAGGGGGGGATTACACATCGTGTAACCAGATTACACAAAATGAAAGTCGATTTCACATCTTTTCTAGGAATTTTTACAGTGTGTAAATATTTTACATTACATGAAAAAGATTTTCATTATGTGTAATGTTTTAGGGTTAGAAAAATAAAAAAAAATGAAGAGGTGATGCATTTTTTAGTGAAAACCAAACCCCGAGTATATCATGATGTGACAGGGTATTACACATTATGTAATACCCCAATCAGTTTTAAATTTATTTTTTGGTCAAACCCTAATTTTTTGAAACATGCTTTCTTTTTCCTCTCATTCTAGATGAACCATATGTGCCTTGAGGAGTCCTATAAACCCCACTCCTCCTTCCTTGACCTATCAATCCTTGTGGTTGTTCGTTGGTGATCCGTGATCGATCTGTGGTGATTTTCTATTCTTTATCATCTATTTCCTCTTTCCCTTCCCCTGAGATTCACTACTTCTATATGGGTTTTCTTGAGTTGTATTTTTGGGCAGTGTTTTGATAATCTTTTGGTGTGGAATCGGTTGATCTGCATTTCTAGCGGTTCATTTGTCTCTTGCAATCATTCTTCCTCACCCTATGGTGCACGTAAAAGCTGAAAAGATTCTTCAAGGTAGGATTTCCTTTGTTTCTCTTAATTTTTGCATCATGTGGGAGGAATCTAATTTTGTTAACCTATGGATCATATTTTTTTTATTCTAATAAAATATAATAATCGGTAAAATGAAATTGAAAGGGGTGTGGAGATCCATTTTTCATTCCTTTGTAGTTTTTGATATTTTGATTGTGATTGTGATTGTGATTATACGGGCTAGATGCCCTGCTAAAAATCATGATTGTTGGTGTCTTTGATTGCATTGGGTATGTGTGTTGTGGTTTTTTCTTGATCAAGATTGTTTAGTATCACCTAAAAATGGAAATTTTTTAATCATGTATATTCTGCTAATAAATGGATTCCCTATTATTTGGTTTGTGTGATAACGCCCTTAAATAATGAAGTGTAATTGGATAAGTACTCCATTTTATAAATCTAAAAATATGTTACATCATGGTATGTGATGTGATGTGTGGAATGGTTATGGTTGTGTGCGTGGGGTTGATGTAATGTGAAGTGGATATGTTTTTATGTGTGGGTTTTCATTGGTTTGTGATTTAGTTTAGTTGTGATCCTGGTTGTGTGTTTTGGGATGGCTTGGGTGGTTTAATGGAATCTCAGGTTGAGAGATTGATTGATTATGGAATGGATGAGAGGTGTTGTATAGAAGGGAAATGAGCTGGTTTTGTGGTAATGTGTTACCATATGGGGTTGTGATTTGGGGGTTGGTTTCATTTATTTATGATATACCATGAATGATTATTAAACATGGAGAATGAGGAATGATTTTCTTTAATATGGAGCTACCTTAATTTATCATGATCTTCACCTTCTAAAATGAATGTTTTGTGTTGTCTGCGGTGTGTTGTGTTTAGAAGTTTCCTATATAGTGATGGAATGAACAAATTATTAATTAATAAAATGTGGAATGACTTGAATTGGTTTGGATAATGAAAATTGAAATGGTTAATGGTTGAATAAATTATGGGCAATATGTTTAATAATAAACAATAAAATGAATGGGGTGGTTAAATGAAATTAGTTGGGAATCTGAATTCAGGTTTCATTGATTATTGTGTGGTATTGTGCATTTAGAGGTAGCAGCTAAGTTGGAAGTATTTTGATATTGTTGTTTTTTTGATAACTCATAGGTTGGATAGGATTGTTTTCTATCATATATGTATATACTTGTATTTTTATTTTGATTTCTATACACACCCCACCCTAGTTGAGCATTATGTGTTGAACACCCCCATCATCATAGGGAAGCGTGTATTTCCCAAACATCTCAGAGGGAGGATGGATTTGTGGCCACCAGCTCTTCCCTACTCCCTCCTTTAGGTAGTGATATCCCAAGACTCTTCGGGCGGGTTGTGGTGTGTGAGGCCCAGGTGTGTGCGGGTGAGTTTTTCTTTCCCAAGTGTCATTAGAATGAGATTATTTGTGCTTTCCCATGTGTCTTTAGGGTGAGATGATTTTTGATTTCCCATGTGTCTTTAGGATGGGATATGATGTAGTAAGTGGACTAGGTGTTTGTGGGAAAGATGTGATGTGGTATGTGGCCCAGGTGTTTACGAGAGGGATGTGATGTGGTATGTGGACTAGGTGTTTGCGGGTGGGATGTGATGTGGTATGTGGCCCAGTTGTATTTAGGTAGTATGTGATGTGGTTTTTGGGTCCCATGTGTATGCGGGCGGGTTGTGATGTGGTACTTTCGGAAGATGTGGGAGTATGAGGATGTTTATCGTTACACAAGAGAGGATTATTAGTGGGAAGTGGTGCAGGGTACCCTATCATCAATGTGAATTATATTACATTACTTGACTTGTTTTATTTTTTTTATCAAGCCTTGGTGATTTTTGGGTGTTTAGTATACCTATTAGGTGCTCTTTGGTTCTGTTATTTTCTCACAGGGGAATTTGTATGCTCCTTTCACATGTGTATGAGATACTTTGTCTTTTATAATGAGTATATCTTTATGATCACTCTACGAATATAAAACTTATTTTAGGTTTCCAATAGGATTACATGGATCATATTGGGCGTTACTACCTTGGGTTTTGGGACAGTTTTTGAGTCGCTACTTTATCTTTATTTTTTGGTACATTACTTTGGAGAATTTTTTTATATCAATTCTATTTTACTCATGCATGTGGGGTGGAATTTGTTTTTATTTTATATTATTTCTTGGAGTTTTTTAGTGGATGATCTATCATATCTTTTGATATTGTATAAAAATAGGGTAATTCATTTAATATTGTGTGATCTGTATACCCTTGGTAATAGTCACCAACCTGGGGCCTACTAGAGAAGTGACTTGGGGGTCATTGTCTACCTTTCTTCATTGCCATCCTAGGAGGGGTATCTTTGGAGGGAGGGGTTGTGAAATAATGGTATCAGAGTTGATGTCTGAGAGATAGGATGGAGTTTATAGTTAAGAATGGTGATGATTTCATGGGTTGGTAGGGCAAAAATGTCATGTGATCTTAGTGCATGACATAGGTCAGGGAAGACCGGCTACGACAGGGGATTTTATGGGACCCATGATCCGATGCAAGGACTCTGAGCCTATCGAACAACAAAGTTAGGCTCCACCATTTATAGGGTGGAGACCTAGTAAAGGTACATGCATCATAATGACTTGTGTTATTGTTTGAATTGGGATGATTTGGGAATATTAAAATCAATAAAAATGAATTAAATTAATTAAATAAGTTAAAATGAATCTTCAATTCCATACTACTCGGGCTTAGTAAATCTTTGTCTTCCTTTGCACCTATGGATCTTGGTCAATAGCCACATGTGGTTTTGGAAGTGGAGGCTCAGTAGGCTGATATGGTTGATTGATGAAGGGTTGATCTAGTTAAAGAGGAGGATTAGTGGCAAATAACTTTGTGTGCTTTCCAGTGACAGAATTTGGGAAAGTACGAGGGAAGTGTTTCAGACATGGAGATAGAGAGATGGCTCTAGGATCTTGATATCACCTTCAGTTTGATCTAGGACCTGATGGGGTTCTGGGTTCCTTCAATAGTTAGTCTGATGAGAGGATCCATATTTCAATGGTGGACATTGTATCTAGGGGAGAGGAAGGAAGAAGATGTTTTGTGGGTCAATTTTTAGAAGGAATTCTAGGCATAGTTCCTTTCCTCAACCATGAAGGCTAAGAAGTGGCAGGAGCTACTCTCCCTTTAGTAGAGGATTATTTCAATATGAGAGTTGGGGATCAAGTTTAAGGATCTCCTTCATTTTATCCCAGATCTCTTTCCAAATGAGGAATCTCATGCGAGATGTCTTGAGGATGCACTCTGACCACTATCTAGTATATAGTTACTCCTTTTATGTTACTAAAATACCTAGAGGTCCAGAAGAAGGAAGAGGTGATTGAGAGGATTCACTCATAAAGAGGTTTAACATGAGAGGGGATCCAGTAGGGTTATTTGAGAGGCAGGGTTACCAGGTGCAGGTTTCAGGTTCTAGTACCTTCACAGTTTTTACTGGCAGGGAGTCAACCTCAATAGCTTCCTTTTCGACCATCTGTTCCTCATTTCTTTCCTATGAACTTGGGGATAAAGTGTTTCTTTTGTATAATTTTTTTCATCTACATAACCAATTTATAGCAGCTATTAGAGATCAGTATAGTGGAGTTGGATAGTTTTAACATAATTATAAATAGTAGTTGTCGGTGAGACAGTTTTAACAGCAGGTACATGAAGATTTTACTCCACCAAGGGGAGATGGAGCAGGTTGAGGTCAACCCCAAGATGTTCCTCATGTTCGGGTACCTCAACCCAAGCATGCTTGTGAAGATAGTCATTAGTAGAGAGGTAGGGGAGCCTTTCATGGTCAGTTTCATGTAGTGGAGGAAGCAGTCCTAGCAGGGCCTGAGATTGTCATAGGTACGATCAGTTTGTTTAGTGCCCTTTCTTGTGCTTTGTTTGATTCAGGAGATTCACACAACTTTGTTGCATCGGATATAGCCCATTCTCTTAGACTAGACGTATAGAGGCCTCCCATTAACCTATTGTTGAGTACGCTAGTCAGAGACCAGACCAGCTTATTTGATGTGTGACGAGGATTTAGACTAATATTGGGATCACATCAGGACCTTGGGGATCTATTCTTGATACTAATGCAGCCATACAATTTCATCATCATCATCGACTAGTTGTATTCCATATGTTCCATTATTGAATGCTTCCATAGTAGATTTTTTTCATTTTTGGATGGTTAGCGTGTGGTTTTAATTGGAAAGCGGGGGTGTCAGGTGGGTAGTCGACACGTGGAGCCCCTCTTCTCTCTGTTGTCTAAGATATCAGTAAAATCAATGGATGCTAAAATGGTAGAGGCTCCCATAGTAATTGAGGATTTCCTCAAAGTTTTACCCAAATAGGTTGTAATACTACCCCCTTAAAATGATTTTGAGTTCAGGATAGTCTTAAAACCTGTTGCCTCTCTGATTTTGATGGATCCTTATTGGATAGAACCTTCTAAGTTACAGGAGTTGAGGAATCAGATAGAAGATCTAATTAAAAAGGGTTTTATCCATCCTAGTGTGTCAACGTGGGGAACTCCATTGTTGTTAGAAAATAAGGAGGATGGTCATCCAAGGCTGTGTATAGACTATTGGAGGCTGAATCAGGTGATGGTCAAGAATAGTTACCCTCTTCCAAGAATAGATTATCTTTTATACCATCTAAGAGAGGAAAGTTGGTTTTCTAAGATTCATATGTGGTCTGGTATCACCAGTTAAGGGTGAATGGGAGCGATATCCTGAAGACTACCTTCAGATGAAGTTATGGGCACATCAAGTATGTGTTCATGTCATTTGATGTTATGAATTCACCAGCTGTGTTCATGGGGATTATGAACTTCATGTTCTGTGAGTTCTTAGATCATTTTATTTTTTTTATTCATCCGTGATATCTTGATATATTCTATGTCAGAGGAGGATCATTTTAGGAATCTTAACACTTTATTATAGGTTCTTTGACTCTACTATTTATATGGAAATTTTTCCAAATATAAGTTCTGTACATGAGAGGTACATTTCCTTGGGCATGTGGTGTCTCAACAAGGCATCGTAGTGAACCCGTCGAAGGTTGAAGTGGTTTTTTCTTGGGAATCACTGAAGAAAATGAAATAGTTTTATAGTTTTCTTGGTCTCACTGGCTATTATCAGGTATTTTTACCCGATTTATCTTGGGTTATATCCTTGTTGATATATTTGACTAGAAAGGATCAAACTTTGGTGTAGAGTGATTAGTACTAGGCAGCGTTCGGTTATCTAGAGAAGAAGTTGGTTATATCTCCATTGCTCTAGTTACTTGAGGAGGGAGTGATGTTTGAGTTTTTTTGTGATGTGTATTGTATGGGTTTGGTATCCATCTTGATAAATCAATAGGTAGTGATCTCTTATGGGTCTAGGCAGTTACATCGCTATGAGTGTAACTTTTCCACCTACGATCTAGAGCTAGTAGTGTTCATGTTTTCACTGAATTTGTGGCGTCATTACCTCATTAGGGAGCTCTTTGTGGTCTTTATGGATCATAAGAGTTTTATTTATTTATTTTCCTAGTGAGATATGAACTTGTGATATCATAATAGGATGGATTTTCTTTCGGAATATGATTTTTAGATCTCCTACACCTTGGGAAAGGGGAATGTCGTGGCCGATGCTTTGAGAAGAAAACCAAAGAAGGAGGTTTGGGAATCTATATATTCTTGGAAGGTGATGGAAGAGTCAGAAACCTTGCACTTAGATACAAGAGTGGAAGGTGGTAGAGGATATTTGTTTTAGATGGAAGTGTGGTCTTCTCTAATTCAGTAAGTGGAGGATTCTAAGTGGTGAGACTCAAAGGTGGAGGTGTTGTGAGATTTTTTTTCCATGTTAATGCTTTGGATGGATGGTCAGAGGATGGTCGAAAAAAGATAATGCTTTATGGGAAGTTGTTTGTTCCAGTAGTAGTAAATAATGGGGTCCTTTGTGAGTTTCATAACTCACCTTTGGTGGCACACCTAGGAGTTTCCAATATGGACCATGTCTTGAGGATACAATTCTGGTGGCCTAGAATGAGACGAGTAGTGGAAGAGTTTGTGGAAAGGTGATTAGTTTACCAGTAGGTTAGGTTTGATCACCGTGTTCCCAATGGTTTGTTGAATCCCTTGGATATTCTTGAGTGGAAGTGGGATGGCATATTAATGGATCTAGTAATAGGATTACCTTGATCTCAGGGAGGCTATGATATTATCTAGATGATAGTGGATCAGTTGATGAAATCATCCCACTTCTTAGTGATTAAGGAATCAAGCACAGTGGATGCCATGGCTAAGAGGTATGTGGATGGTGTAGTACAGTTTCATAGTGTTCCAAGGTCCATTGTCTCATATCGGGATGTGAGGTTTACCTCATGAGTTTGGAGGGGATTGAAGCATGCCTTTAGAACCTAGTTACACCTCATCACTGTTTTCCACCCTCAGACAGATGGGTAGATAGAGTGGACTATCCAGACATTGGAGGATACGTTGCAGGCATGCATATTAGACTTTGGAAGATCTTAGGTACAACACCTGCATTTATTGTAATTCTCTTATAATAATAGTTATCATTCTTCCATCAGCATGAATCCATTTTAGGTGTTGTATGGAAGGTTGTGTCATTCTTCATTGAGATGGACGGAGGTTCGGGAGACAAATTTTCTTGGTCTGAATGTGGTGAAGAGCACGACGGAGAGAGTTCATCTTGTTCATGAGAGGATAAAAGTAGCACAGGACTGGAAGAAGTCGTATGTCGATCATAGAAGGATTCCCTAGGAGTTAGAGGTTGGGTACCACGTGTTCTTGATGGTATCCCCTCTATGTGGCCATTAGAGGTTCGGAAGATGGATTAAGCTTTCTCTGAGGCTTTTTGGTCCCTTCGAGGTGTTAGGGGGAGTTGGTGAGGTGGAATAACAGTTGGAATTCCCACTGCAGTTGGAAAAGGATCCATGATGTCTTCCACAACTAACAGATCCATCGGTATCTACATGATGACTCCCATGTCATTTACTAGGGAGAGTTGGATATCAAGGATGAAGTGAAGTTTTTTGAATGACCAGTGAAGATTCAAGATCATCAAGAGAATGTGTTGCATGGACAAACCATTCCTTTGGTTAATGTGTTGTGGAGGCATGGTGGCTAGGAGAAGATTACTTGGGAGTGATAAACGCAGATGTGTTCCCAGTAACCAGAGTTGTTTTGATCTTTTACTTTTTTTTTTTTGAAATTCTCAAACCTTGTTTTATATGATATAATCTATTTTCCCTTGGTGGTGTTATGTGTGGTGTAATGTGTGATAAATTCCTGACATATGAAATGTGGAGGACCTTATTTCTAATCAAGATACATTAATTATGATGTGATTAAACCAATGCAGACGAGTCAATTTCACCCATATCGGATAGTATCTTGACATAGATTGAGGAATTCACTTATTTGGATGTTTAGATGGTGTGGCTTTTGTTCTTGAGTAGTGTGTTTTGTTGTTGTTTGGGTTGACATTATAAGATATGGTTACTGATGTCATAGTAGGTGTTATTAGATGTGTGGTTTTCCACTCCATCTTTCTAACAACATAAGGTGGTTTATCATTGAACATTAATGTGTTTGGTTTTTATCATTGTTTCAATTGTAGAAAGATCCTTGAGAGGTATCTTGCAGGGTGGTTTTTCGGGCCCCTCTTTATTTTGGTCTTAGTTTTGGAATCTTGAGGTTGATAATCAATTGATAGGTATCTAATGTAATGGTATGTGCCTTCCTGGTCCTTTACTTTGTGATTTTTTGGTTGTTAGAGTGTTTTAAAGAGGCCTTGAATGAGTTTGGAGGAGTTCGGTTACTAAATTATGGAAAATGGGGGGTTTACACATCATGTAACTAGATTACACAATGTGAAAGTTGGTTTCGTGGCTTATCAAGGAAGCTTCATGGTGTATAAATATTTTACATGGTGCAAAGAAGAGTTTCAAGAAGTGTAATATTTTGGGGTTATAAAAATAAAATAAAATGAATATGTGACATATTTTTCAGAGAAAACGGAACCTTAAGTATCACTTGACGTGAAAGGGTATTACACGTTGTGTAATACCCCGATCATGTTCAGTTTATAAAAATTAGGTTGAACCCTCATTCGTTTGGTTGTGCTTTATTTTTCCTCTAATTCCAAACAAACCCTAGGTTGACTAATGAGTATTTAGAACCCCACTCCTCCCTCCTTGACCTATCAATCCTGATGTTGTTCATTGGTAATCCTTGATCGATCTATGGTGAGTTTTATCCTCTTTCTAATATGTTTCATCTTGTTCTTCCCATGAGATTCTCTAACATGATATGGGTTGTCTTGAGTTGGATGTTTCGGTAGAGATTCGATAATCTTATAGTGTGGAATAGTTTGATCTGCATTTCTAGTGGTGTGGTTGTCTCTTGCGGGATTTCTTCTTCACCCTACGATGCATAGAAAAATTGAAACAATTCTTCGTGGTAGGGTTTCCATTGTTTCTCTTCATTTTTGCATCATGTAGGAGAGATATAGTTTTTTTAATCTATGAATCATGGTTTTTATAGGCTAATTAAGGATAATAATTGGTTAAATGAAATTTAAAGGGATAAGGAGATCCATTTTTCATTCCTTTTCAGTTTTGATATTATGATTGTGATTGTGATTATATGGTAAAAAATGCCTTGATGGAAATTATTTATGTTGGTGGCTTTGCTTGCATTGGGTACATGTTTTGCGGTTTTTTCCACATCAATTTTGTTTGGTATCACCAAAAAAATGGAAATTGGTTAATCATGAATATTCAGCTAATAAATTGATGCCCCAGGATTTGGTTTGTGTGATAACGCCCTTAAATAATGAAGTGGAATTGCATAAGTACCCCCTTTTCTAAATCTAAAAATATGTTACATCATGTTCTTTGATGTGATGTGTAGAATGATAGTGGTTTCATGCTTAGGGATGATGTAATGTGAAGTGGCTATTTTGGGATGTGTGGGTTTTCTCTAGTTTATGTTGTAGTTTTGTTATGATCTCGGTTGTATGTTGTGGGATGGTTTGGGAGGTATAATAGAATCTCAAGTTGAGAGATTGATTGATAATGGAATGGATGAGAGGTGTTATACCGCAGGTCTATGAGCTGGTTGTTTGGTAATGTGTTACCATATGGTTTTGTGAGATGGGGGTCAGTTCTGTTGATTTATGATATACCATGAATGGGTATTAAACATGGATAATGAGTAATTATGTGTCTTTAATGTAGAGATTACTTAATTTATTAGGCTCTTCACCTTCTAAAATGATTTTTTTTGTCTTTAGTGTTTTGTGTTTAGTGGTTTCCTGAGTAGTGATGGAATGACTAAATCCTTTTATTAATAAAATGTCGAATGGCTTGGGTTGGTTTGGAAAATTGAAATTGAAATTGTTAATGGGTGAATAAATAATGGGTAGTGTGGTTAATTATAAATAATAAAATGAATGAGGTGGTTAAGTTAAATTGGTTGGGAATGTGAATTCATGTTTTGTGGGTTTTTGTGTGGTATTATACATTTAGAGGTACCAGTGAAGTTGGAAGTATTGTGAGCTAGTTGTTTTTTTTGAGAACCCATAGGTTGTGAAGGAGTGTTTGGTATAATATATGTATATACTTATATTTTCCTTGTAATTTATATATTCACCCCACCCTAGATGAGAACTACATTCTGAACACCCCCATTATCATGGGGGGAGGGTGTCCTTCACAAACATCCTGGTGTAAGGATGGATGGATGGCCACCCTCTATTCCTTGCTCCCTATTCCAGGTGGTGATATCCCAAGATTCTTCGGGAAGGTTATGGTGGTGTGTGTGGGTGAGTTGTGTTTTCCCAAGCGTCTTTGAGATGATATGATTTTTTCTTTCCCAGGTGTCTTCAAGAAGATATGAGTTGTGCTTTCCCATGTATCTGTGGGCGGGATGTGATGTGGTATGTGGTATAGGTATATGCGGGTGGTATGTGATGTGGTTTTTGGGGTCCATGTGTGTGCAGGCGGGTTGTGATGTGGTACTTTAAGAAGAGATGGGAGCATGAGGAAATTTTTTGTTAGGCAAGTGAAACTAATCATTGGGAAGTGGTGAGGGGTACCCTATCATCGACGTGAATTATATTACATTAATTGACTTGTGTTATTTAGTGATTATGACTTGGTGAGGTTGGAATGGTTAGTATACTTGTTAGGTTCTATTTGGTTCTGCTATTTTCTCCTGAGGGAATTAGTATGCTCCTTTCACGTGTGCATGAGAGACCTTGGATTTCCTATTAAGTGTAATTGTATTCTCACCCTATGTATATAGAACTTTTTTTAGGTTTCTATGAGGATTATGTGGATCGTTTTGGGTATCTCTAGCTTGGGATTTTGGAATAGTTACTAAGTTGCAGCTTTATCTTTCTTTTGGGTACTTTACTTTGGAGACTTTGGTTTGGTATCAGTTCTATTTTACACATGCATGTGGGAAGGATTTTGGTTTTCTTTTATATTATCACTTGGAGTTTTTTTGGATGATCCATCATATCTCCCTATCTTGTCTCAAAAGAAGGGTAATGCCTTCCATATTGTGTGATCTGTATACCCTTGGTGCTAGTCTCCAACTCGGGGCCTACTGGAGGTGGGAGTTCGGGGTTATTATCTCCCTTTCTTCATTTTCATCCTAGTAGGGGCATCTTTGGAGGGAGGGGTCATGAAATAGAAAAAAACTTATGTTTGGTTATAAATGTATATTTAAAGGATAAATAATTTTTTTATCATGGTCATTTATATATAATTTTTATTGATGAAATAATTACCATAACTGATTATGCAATGCTGGCACAGTATTTATTCAATATTTATAAAAATAAAATAAATGATTATAAAGATATTAAAAGTATTTTAATTTTAATGAATTATTAATTAAATAAATTTTTTAGATGAATATAACATGTAATGAATGTATTAAATGATTATATTTAAATTATTTTGTTTTTATGTTGTTTTCATAGTCAAATTAACTGAATAGTTCCAAAAAATGACATTAATGATATTTTATAACAAATAATATTTTATCGAATGCTTTAAAATTCATTAAAATATTTTATTCACCCAAATGAATGGGATATGGTTTATAATATCAACCATGGTCCATTTATGGGTTTTTTTCCTTTTATTGTAACTTTCTTGGTTCCTTTAGTATACAAACATTAATATTGTGGCAAGTGTATAAAGGGTTATTAGGGGGTTAAAACCAAAAGATAATGATTAAAATATCACCTAAACTTGTCCAAATTTTATTGTATGAGAGAATTTTGATTCATCCTAATTTTTTCTTCAAATTGTTATTATATTCAAATTATATCATTTGGATATATTTGAAGATGAAAATTAATTTATATTAATTTAATACTTCAAAAAAATCCAAGAATTCTCCTCCCCTATATTATAAAAGGGAACCTCTTCTCCTATTTTCTTCACACTTCAAAATCATCTTTTTTTGAAAAAAAAACCTACCCAAATACCTCCATAAAATATCTCCATACAATATATAGGTCTCATTTTGGGAAGAAATTCAACCTTATAGGGATTAAGGTGTCAAGAAAAGAAGGTTGTTTGAAGAAGATATATAACTTTTTACCAAATGATTTAGTTTTATTTATTTGTATACGTCCTTCAAATATTCTTAAAAATGATAAAATAATAAAAACAATATTTTCTATATACTGAGTTTTTTTATGTTAATTTAATATACTATTTCCATCTCCTCTTCCATAAAATAGGGAATAAAACTGTTATTTGTGTGTGTGGTGGACTACTGCATCATGAACTGATATAATTCATTTTACATAAAATCCATTCATGGATAGTTATAATGATGGATTTAATGTTTATTTATGATATTCATGATATAATTATCTTTATGAAATGATAATATATTATCTTTTTTCATACTTTTCCATCCATTAAAAAATGAAAACATCATTCGTGCATACTTGTGGATTACCACCTCCATGAATCAATGTGATTAATTTTTCATTACCACATCATATGGATGGTATATATAATTATATTAAATAAAATAATATGGTATTTATGATACAATGATAATTGTGTAAAGATAAACTAATACTTACCCTTTTTCATAATGATCATTGAAAATTTGAAATGTTACTCATGTGTACGTATGACCTACCAACTTCATGATTGTAATGTAGTTAATTATTTTTAACCATCATTAATAGTTAGTTTTAAAAGTATAATTCATGTATAAAAATTATAATTTTATTATTATTATTATTCTAGATATTATTTAATAATGAAATCTCTGACCATAGTCAACCTACTGAAGTCATTTTGGATATATGATCTAAATCTCATCAAAATGTCTAATGTGAGGTTAATTGATCGAGTAATTGATTATAACATGGAAATAAAAGGAATAATAAAATTCAAAAAAAATATTAATCAAGTAAATAATTAATATAATTTTATTATTAAATAAGATAAAAAACGTACATGAAAATTTGGACTCAAGGTAAGAGACGCTTTACATTTAAATAATGTTTTAAATTGTTTCAAATATTTATTCTCTAAATATTTTTATTCCATGTTCATATTATTAAAAATAATTTTTATAAGTATTTATATGGACATAAGTTAAATATAAAGGAAATTTTATACCTCTTTTTACTTTTGTTTCAAATATTTTCAAATGGAGTCTTCTTACATATTTTACACAGAACATTTTGAATTTATTTGAAAAATACAAAAGGAATGTTCTGTTTTTAATTTATATAACATCAACAGATTTTCCAACCACCACAACCATTATTTGATGTTTTACTTCCTTTAAAATCTTACATGTTTTCTTCAAAAAAATTCTTTCTCTTTATTCTTGGAACTTTAGTTTTTAAAATTGGGTTTTAAAGGAAGGGGGTATATCAAGATCCAAAAATGTTTTCTTATGGATGGAAAGAATATTTTTATGATGTAAGATTCCATTTATTATTATTATGTTATGGTTCTTGGGAATTGTTTTATGATTAATGATATATCAGTTATAAACTGAGGATGGTTGTTTCTGTTATAAACCAAGTATGGGTGGTTCCATTATAAAATGACAATGGGTGAGTCTGTTATATCTCTCTAATTCATGGGGTAAATGGATAGAGTTAACTGGTTATACTTATCCTAATAGATTAATATAATTTACCATTAATGATATTCTATTTGTAACCATCAACATTATTTCATTTGTAACCATTAAGTTTATTCTATTTGTAACCTTAAAGGTTAATCCATTTGTAAGATTGATTTTAAGAGTGATATGAAAATGAAGTGCACTGTGTTGCATTTGTTGTCAATGAGGCATGAAGTTGTCTTGGAATGAATGGAAGTCAAGGAATGTCAAGAGGTGAATGACAAAGGTTGTGATGGTGTTGGTGGTGAAGGAGAATGGCCATGGTACTAAGATGCATGTCACTTAGGAGATTCACTAAGTGGTATTGGAAATTGTGGTTGAAACATTCTCCATGGAAATCAGACGATTGCTAAGCTGATCATAAGTTCAAAGCACGTGTATCAAGGAGATACATTGTCACAACATGATTAGAAGACCATGCACTATCTCTTAGTGCATGAGGATTTAAATTTGTTCCGACCTCTCTGATTAGATCAATGAAGTTCTTTGAAGAATATGTTTGATTTAGGAGCTCGGTTGATGAAGAAGACCCTTTGGGAATTCCACATTCTATGTACTGAGTATATGTGAGGAGGATGGAGGAATTGTAATGAAGAAGAAAAATGAAGAAGGTTGAAGTGGCATTTGAACTTGGTTACTTTGTTTTTAACAAAGTACTTGTTCTATTACTTGCAAAAAATTAGTCATCTCAAGCCAGCCCACGGGTTCAACCCCAAGGCACTTGTGGGCCTAAGGCGCCACGCCCATGGGGGATCCCATGGTGCAAGCACAAGGCGGCAGGGGGGCGTGTGTAAGCCCCCGAGGACACGCGGTGGTGAAACCCGCGCGCCCGAGGTGCATAGTGGGCGCTAGGAGCGCGCCCGCAGGGAGCAGAGTGGGCGCAGAGCGCGCCCGCAGGGAGAACACGGTGTGGGGCGGCACCGTGAAGAG
This sequence comes from Viscum album, assembly GCA_963277665.1. Taxonomy (NCBI): domain Eukaryota; kingdom Viridiplantae; phylum Streptophyta; class Magnoliopsida; order Santalales; family Viscaceae; genus Viscum; species Viscum album. The sequence goes on along the minus strand of OY728155.1, from coordinate 435,879,292 downwards.
GGAAGTTCAATTGGTGAGTTGCGGCAGCGGCACATTGATAAGCCGCGTGAAAATCGGCCGCCGTTTCGATGTGGGACGCGGAAAATTCACCCGGAGTGAATCCAGGCCATCCATTTGATCTCGCGGACGATCGGCGCCGCTCATCTCATCTGTCGCGCGCCGCGATTTAATCCGGCCGTCCGATGTCTTTTGATCGCCCGATCCGACGGCTCCCGGATCGTCTCCTTCGTCGAGCCACCCCGAAGCCACCCGCGAGCCGCCGCATGAACCAGAGCCTCCCGAACGTTGATTTCGAGTTCCCGGCCACCATTGCCGAAGATGAAGTGTCCGTTGAGTTCGTCTCCTCAAACCGAATCCAACCATGCAATAAAATAAGCATGCATGCAAGGTGATGGAGATTTCGAGATTCGGCCGAGGCAAACAAAGTTGCCGAGGGCATGCCACGTTGCTCGAACACCTAAACTGAAGGCTTGCATGCGTTCTAAATCGCATGCACAAGGAGAAATAAAAAGGGAGAACCCGTGTGTGAAACAGAGGAAGATATCAAGATTTGCAGAATCTTGAAATACCCGAAAACTTCGGGGATTCAAATATTGTATCACGCGGATGGGCTGAGGAATTCCTCTGCCTATAAAAGGAGAGCCCGAGGCCTTGGAGTGCTTGCTGATCTTTTGAAGAAAAATGAGAAGTCCCGTGAGAGCACCTTTGCCTCACGAAGAAGAGCCTGCGCGCACACTTGCGCGGCAGTACAGCCCGGAGCTCCCCTAGCTCTGTTTTGGTTCCTTTTGCGCACTCCTTGCGCGAAAGAGGTTGGAGAAGGACCCCTGCGCGCCTTCCCCTTGCGCAGCAGGAATACCCGTGGCCGCAACATCTTGCGCGCCCACGGTTGAAGCCCCGCGGTGTTGCACCTTGCACACCCGAGTTCTTGCGCGGCAGTAGCACCCGCGCGCCCGCGGCCAGTGCATCTTGCGCGGCATTTGAAGACAAGAGTGGCTGCACCCCTTGTGCGCCTTCACTAAGGCAGGGGCTCGTGTTGAGAAGACCACACCCTACGGGTTGTGGGTTCTTGGCAAGGAAGAAGGCCGAGGCCTTGCCTCGTGTGTGTGCCAAGTGGAGAAGAAGAACCCGAGGCCATGTGTGTGCACAAAGAACAACACCAAGTGGTGTGTGCCAAGTGAAGTGGAAGACCACACTTTGTGTGTGTGTAAGAATTGAATAATCCATAGTCTTGGTTGTGCATTTGAACAAAGAAGAACACACTTTAAGTGTGTGCATTTGAAGAGGCCGAGGGTTGTGACCTTGTGTGTGCACACTTCGAAGAACAAACTAAAAGAACACTAAAGTGAGTGTGTGCAACAAGAAGAGGAGAATAGGCCAAGTTTCAAGTGTGTGAAAAATGAAACAAGTGTGTGTAAAGAGACAAGTTGGCCGAACCTAAGTGTGTGCACTAAGAAGTGTGTATACACTTAGAAGAAATAAGGAGTGACCCACACTAAAGTAGAACACACTCTAAGTGTGTAAACAAATTGGATAAAGTGTGTGAAGGAGGAAGAAGGTGTGTGCTTAAAGATACTACACCCTTTGTGGGTTTATTGCACCAAGAGTAGAAGAAGGAGAGTGCATGCTTACATGCATGCACGTGCACACGTAAACAAGTCAAATCTGCTTGTGTGCATTTGAGTTGTCCAAGACTTGAAGATCTTGAAGAGATTTGAGAAGCCATGCTATCAGTGCATGAAGATGAAGAGCTGCCATGAACTCAGTGCATGAAGTTGAAGTGAACTGAGACTGGACCAGACTGAAGATAAAGACATCATTTGTCTGAGTATTCAGTAGTTGGAGAGAAGCCAGGTCATCCTTAGAAGAAGGTGATAAAGCCTGAGCAAGACGAGAAGACCTGATCATCACAAGTGATCAGAGGTACAGAGCAAGGCCAGCAGTCTTTATCCCAGACTACTGAGGATACTTGAAGAACTTAAATTGAAGAAGAGCTACTCGTGTGACTCGAGGAGCCAGGAGAAGCCCCCTGTGAGACTCAGGGAGAAGAAGTCTTCAGTGGGATTCTGGAGCAGGCCAGTGGGACTCTGGTAACACTGTGTGAAGCAGTATAAAGACCCTCCTGTGGGACTCAGGAGAGATACGGTGGGAAGCTGTATCGACCATTGTAATACTAACATATTATAATGGGAGAATCCATGCTGGGAGAGCATGGCAAGGATGTAGGCCTTTGGTGCCGAACCTTGTAAATCCTTGTGTCCTGTGCCTTTTCATTACTACATCATTCGGGAAAGGTTGAGAGATAAAAGAAGAGTGGATCGAGGTTTTAACCAGCCATAGAGGTTTAATTGATTAAGAATCAATTAGTAAAAAGTTTTAAAGGGTCACTGATTCACCCCCTCCCCCTCTCAGTGATTCACACTGATCTGGGCACTTCAATTGGTATCAGAGGGAGGTTACCTCTAAAAGATCCAAGGGAGTCTTTATGAAGTGCAGATTTGAGGAAACGAGCGACCAGCCTCAAATGGAGATATCTGCCAAGACTCAGAAAAATAGAAAGAAGAAACAGGCCAAGAAGATGAAGAAAGCCTGTCCTAGCTGTGATGAAGTTGAAACAATGAATGATCTTCAGAGTGCACTCAAATATCTTCAGAAGACAGTCCCCAAGGAAGTGGCAAAGTGTATAGCTACAGGCATCCATGATCTTCATGAAGAAAAATCACAGTTAGAAGAAGAAGCCAATGCAATGGAAGATCAATTGGCTAAAAGGGTTGGCATAACCAACACTCTCAGAAAGCTGGTGAAGGCTAAAGATGAAACAGTATCTCTTTGCAATGAAAGATATTAAGACACTACTGAAGAATTGCAAAGAAGCCTTTCTGAGAAAGAATTCTTTAAGACTGTGGTCAAAGATGTTTTCCATGTACTAGAAAAGAGGCACAAAGTGTCAATGAATGTCAGAGATGCTCAACTCGAAGAAAAAGTCAAATTGGTGAAGGAGCTGGACAATTCATTGCAAGAATTAAAGAAGGTGCATGAAGACCAGATAAAGCAGCTGGAAGAGAAATTGGAAGGAAGGCTAAGAACTATTGAGGATGAGAAGAACTCCCTCAATATGAAATGCTTAGAACTAGAGGTGATATTGAAAAATCTTCAATCACCCAAAGCTGAAGCCTCCCAGTCAGCTGAAAGGAGAAATGTTGCTACTCAAGTATACATTGAGCAGGATGATTCTAAAAGAAAGACATCCTCTAATGAAAGGGCAACATCTTCTAAAAAGAAGGTACCATCCATACCATCTTGTACTCATGCTTCTAAAAGTGTTTCTACTAAAAGTGCAGGATGGAAGAATGAATCCAAACAAGTATGGATGAAGACAGTGAAGAAAGAATGCTCTCCTAAAACAACACAGCAAGTCAAGAAAAGTACCCAACAATCAGAAGGACTGAAGAGGTCAAGATTTGTGGGTCAGTGTTGGTGTTGTAATAAGTATGGGCACTGTGCAAAGGATTGTTGGTACAATCCACTAAATGTCAAAGCACAAAGGAAGCCCATGCCAAGGGGGAGCAAGCCAGAAGTGTAAAGACCCGTAAAATTCAAGGAAAAGTTTTTCTTAATTTTCTTTAGAATTTTACAAGAGCGCGGTTTCAGACGGCACCTGATTCCGAGGCCCGGAGTGCCCGGAATTAATTTCCGAAGTTTGGCTCGGGTACGTTCAGTGAACGAACGAGCGGAAATTTCTAACTTTTGATCCGGTGCTTGGAATTGAAATCCGAGGGCACTGATGGAACCGTAGCGCTGGTATACGCTTAGGAACTCCTGTTCTGGAGTTGCGTTCATGCGAGTGTTGATAATAAAAATTGTGGATGTTTACTTTGTAATTACACTACAATTTTTATTATTTTACTCTAAGTGATATCTCTTGTTGGAAGTTGGGTAACCACCCAACCTCCCATGGGAGGTTGTGAGGGTGGTGGGGCCCACATGAACCCCACCCCTTCATATCCTCTAAAAACCCCCTCAACTCCCACTTAAATTATGTTAACTTAAGTTATAAACCTATGACTTAAATGTAATGAGTTAATGAGGTGAGTTGTGTGTGGTTATTGAATTTCAAACCTTTGAAATTCAAAGAGGTTGGGTTGTGTGAATAAAATAAGAAAGAGTCTTATTTTATTTTGTTAGAATTTTATCTCCTTGAGAGAGTAGGGAAGTCTTCTTCATCTTCTTCAAACTCAACGAAGAACGCGAAGAACGCCGTTCTTCAACGAAGAACTTCTCCGCCGAAGAACACGGTTCTTCCGCGACGCCATATCCGCGACGTGACGTTCTTCTTCCACATCATCTCTTCCGCGACGGTTTTCCGCGACGAACGCCATCGACAATGACTCTTCCTCCGACGTCAAAGGAATCGACACCAATATTCCACGACTACGTCAACGTACGACTACCCGAGGTAGGGGTTGTTGTATTTTGTTTATATTTAACCTTGTTCGTGGTTCATGCTTGTCTAACGTGTGGATAATTTATATAAGTGTTATTGTTTAACGTGGGGGGGGCGGACCGCATAAACATGGCCGAACCCCCTCCATCGTTCTTGTTGTTTAATCTTGCGGGTGGAAGCAAGGTGGCGTGGTGCCGTCGCACCACGCGGTTAATCGTGCGTTTATTTTACGCAACACCGTCGCGCGCGCACCATGAAGAAACATTTTGAACGCGACGCCGTCACGCCGCGTTGAAAGAAATCAAGGCACGGCGGAGGGGCGTGGTGTCGTCGCACCGCGCCGGACGACGAACATCGCGGCCGGTTCCGGGCCGCGGCGGAAAGAGAAGACCGGCGGCCGAGCCGCCGGCGTCGGAAGCCGAAGAGGGGACCGGATTTTCCGGTCCCGTTGGAGAAAACCGGCCGGCCAACTGGCCGGCCGGATGGCATTAAACCGGGGGAAATTAATCCCCCGACCGGCTCACAAAACCCCCCTCTTAATGAGGGGGGCGGTTTCCTTGAGGGGGGCAGGAGGCCCCCCGTTTCGAGCCAATCAAGCCCCCCACGATGGGGGGGGGGGGGGGCGGTTTTGCTAAGGGCGCGACATTTAGCCGCGCCGCCATCCAAATCAGCGGGGGAAATAAATTCCCCCGCTTGCCGCCTCCGTGCGCGCCGCAAGGCCGCCGCGCCACCGCCGGGCCGCCGCGCCACCGCCGGGCCGCCGCGCCACCACCGGGACGCCGCGCCACCGCCGGGCCGCCGCGCCACCGCCAGGCCGCCGCGCCTCCGCCGCGCCGCCACGCCACCGGCCGGGTCGGGCCCGGGACGGGTCAACCCGGTTCGGGTCGACCCGGACCCGAACCCCCCGTTTCGAATTAGTTTTGGTCTTTTGGCCATAACGTGAGCCACGGACCTCCGATCGACGAACCGTCAGCGGCAACGCGATCCTTGGATCGAGACAGTCGTTTCGGTATATCGCACTCAAGGTTTCGGATTACTTTGAGTTCGGCCGGGTTGGTTCGTTCACGAAACCAACCGGGCCCTCGGAGCGGAAACGCTCATATCCTGAGCTACGGACGTCCGATTGACGTGATGTCAGCCGCGTTGTGTTCCTCTTAGTGAGACGGATCTTTTGGCATACTCCGCCCAAGGTTTGGACGCAGGTGGAGTACGGTCGGGTTGGTTTTGCCTTAAAAACCAACCGGGCCCCGGGGACGAAAATGCCAATAACTCTCAGACCGGGCGTCCGATCGACGCGCCGACTGTTGCGTTGAGTTCCTGTTGACGATACGGAACTTTTGGATACATCGACTCTGGTCTTCGTGACAGTTGATTTATCAGCCTCTCGGCTCGTGGAGCGGACCCTCCGAACGAGCTTGCTGTGTGCGGGAACCCTAGTGCTGGCTGCGACTGTTACTGTGACTACTACTGCTACTACTGCTACTGTGACTGCGACGACGACAGTACAGAGATCCTGTGTGGATTCGACGACGAAGACTACTGCACTCAGCGATCCTACGTGGATCAGTGCTACAGGTCCTGCGTGGGCCCGGTCCTGTGTGGGCCCGATCCTGTGTGGGTCACTGCAAGGTTAGTACCTATCGATCCTTCGTGGGTCCGACGACATAGATGGTTCAGTGATCATCTTTATCGTCATCCGAAGAAGTATATTCGTATGAGCTGAATCTTCTGTGTTACTCGATAGAGGTGGTGCTCTTGGTTGTAGCGGCAGACCTGCGATACTGGAGACGAGCGTACGGAGTACGGAGACCGTGTAGCCGGCTGAGACCTGAAGACTGCTCGACCGACTCGACTTGGAGTGAGTCGACTAGCCCAGTGGACGGAGCGCCCGGTATTTGGCAGCAGACCCACGGCGGACGGAGCGCCTAGTAGTTGGCAGCAGACCCGCGGTACTCGACTGGAGGAGTACCTCTGAAGGCTAATTGGGTGAGCGCCCGGTATTTGGCAGCAGACCCTCAGCGGACGGAGCGCCCGGTAGTTGGCAGCAGACCCGCGGTACTCGACAGGAGGAGTACTTCAGCAGTCTTAGGTTAGTGAGCAGTACCTCGGAGTCGTGACAGGACCACTGTACACTTCAGAGATGGGGCTCTTCAACAGTTGCGGTTTCGTTAATGAAAATCCTGGTTTGAGCTGAATCCTGTTGCTTTCCTGTGTGGATTGTGTTTTGCAATCCTATGTGGATTATGTTTTACTTTCCTGTGTGGAATACGTTTACTTTCCTGTGTGGACTGAGTTGTACTTGGGATCGGAGGTTTGAGCGTATTTGAAATTGATGATTAGGTATATGTATGGGCATATACCTAAGCAGTGTCGATTGTTACTTCGTGATTGTACTTTTCTTCGTGGTTTATCCTTTATGGATTTGAGAGACCTTCAGGGGTCTTGGGGTCCCTACTGAGTAGCTTATACTCACCCCTGCACGGGCTTTGCCCGCACTACGTTGTGTTGGTTGCAGACGACGGACAGCGTTGACCTTAGCTGAGGCTTGCAGAGCGGGACGGTACCCAGAGGTGGACCACCAGGCGGAACGTGCTCGGAGCGGACGGTGGGACCCGTGGAGCAGTGGAGCTATCTGTACCCACCCTTCAGGTGGGATTTCCAGTGGACAGCTCGGTGTAGCGGATTTACTTTTCAGTTGATGTTTTCCCTTTCGAGTTGTACTTTACTTTCAGTTTGGGTTTGTATACTGGCCCATTTACTTTTCCGCACTTTCAGTTGTACTCTGCTTTTGTTTAGTGTTTACTTTCCGCTTGCTTACTCTGTGGTGTTTGTTTACTTTACAAAGGCAATGCCTTCCCTTTTTACGGGGATTTAAGCCTTGGTGCTAGTCTCCAGCCCCTGGCCTATGGAAGGCGGGCTTGGGGTAGTCACGGCACGGACCCCGAGGGCGGGTCGTGACAAATTGGTATCAAAGGAGTTTGGTTCTACCGCGAAATCTGATCTTTTTTATGTGAAGCAATAATGTTTAGCGTATTGAGTGTGGTTATCAGTCCAGGGAGTCCAGTGTTGGTGCGGCGGCCGACGTATCCGTACACCAGGACCCTGACTTCTGATTTCCGACTTAATGCACGAAAACATTGATTGCGTGTGTGTTTCAAAGTTTTCTTTGTGATTTCATTGTGTCAGCTCACCAGGTATATTGTTTGACAGTGGCGCACCTGTTTCCTATTCAGGATGGCCCCACGACGGCAGCCAGCTAGGGTTCCGAGAGTTGAGCGTGACGACAGCCCACCGAGCGACGAGGCCTCGGTGCAGGGCCCTTTGTCAGCAGTGGCACCGGCGGTAGCTCTACCCGCCGAGCCCCCGATGTTTCCAGCAGCAGCCGCTGACGATGCACGTCGCCTCAGCGCACTGCATGAGTTTCAGCGCCAGCGACCGCCCAGGTTTCGCGGCGAGACAGATCCCCAGGCAGCAGAGGACTGACTGGAGGCAGTGGTTCGAGTGTTTAGGCTAGTGAGGACACCAGCAGACCTCATGATGATCCTCGCTGCGAGCCTACTACACGCAGCAGCAGGACGATGGTGGAGCTTGATGCTCCAGGTGCACGATGAGGCATCTCTTCTTTGGACGGACTTTGAGAGCCTCTTTCGATCGGAGTTCGTCCCAGCCACCCTTCGTGCAGTGCGTATCCAGAAGCTTCTACAGCTGCGGCAGGGCAGCATGACGGTCGCTCAGTACTCGGCGAGATTTACCGATCTCTCGCGCTACTCGACCGACATGGTACGGGACCCATTCTTCCGGGCCCGGACCTTCGAGCAGGGTTTGAGACACGAGATCAGGGCATCGCTGATCTCCCTCAGCATACCGACTCAGAAAGGAGTACTGGAGAGGGCTCTTCTGATCGAGAGCTTCCTTGCTGAGTCTACACCAGCACAGAGACCCACCGCAGGGCGGCACGTAGCGGAGTCTTCGGTAGCAGGTAGCCGACAGATGACTCAGGGGTCCAGACAGACCAGACCTTCAGGCAGACGACCTCAGGTCACTGGCTCAGCAGTGCAGGGCACACAGCGCGGAGCCAGTCTTTTGAGTGGAAGACAGTGCTTTGCATGCGGCAGGCAAGGCCACATGGCTCGTGACTGCCAGACCCGCCATGCGGAGGAGCAGCAGACGGTTGAGGAACCACCTAAGCAGAGGCAGAGGTTCGACCGTGGCGGTCTGTAGGGAGGAGGCGGACGAGGCATAGGAGCTGGCCGAGCAGCAGGTGGTGGATGACGCTTTGAGGCTCTACCACCACCACCACCAGGAGGTCCACCCCGACCGCAGGGGAGAGCTCAGCTTCAGGCAGCCGAGGCCTTCGATCATGGAGCTCTGGGAGCCGATGGACAGGAGCAGAACTAGTGGATACATCCTTTGTACTTCTGGTTCCTTGTTGCTTTTGTGTAGCGTCTTGTATTATGAGCTGCAATAATAAAAGACGCATACCTTTGTGATATTTTCGTTCCTGTCCTCTTTCGTGATGTTACTAGGAGGTTCCGGTTTTGGCTGTTGACTTGACCCTCACTTGTGAGACATCTACTGGAGGAGACCCAGTTACCACACACTGATGCCGACAGTGTGACTCAACCCTTGGAGGCGAGAGTAACGGTTGAATCTCTTAGTAGTAGCGTCGAGGCCTTACGACGTCATCCTTAGTATGGATTAGTATCATCCATGTTAGGATTGACTGTTTTAGGCAAAGAATGTGGTTCATCCAGGGGATGGGACCAGATTTCTCTTATCGGAAAAGAAGAAATCTTGCAACTCTTGTGGGACCTGAGATGGTCCAGGTCATCCAGGGGCGGATGAGTGCAGCTCATAGCCGGCAGAAACCTTATGCTGACAGGAGGCAGAGGCCACTGGAGTTCGAGGGTGGTGACCACGTCTTCTTACGGGTCTCACCTCGATGTGGTATTCGGAGATTTGGCCAAGGCGGCAAGTTATCTCCGCGCTTCATCGGACCCTTCCAGGTCCTCAGCAGGTTTAGCGTGGTGGCTTATCGCCTGGCTCTACCACCTCAGTTGCACCGGGTGCACGACGTCTTCCACGTGTCTCAGCTGAGGAGATACGTGCACGACCCGACACACATCATTGACCATGGGGAGCTTGACGTTGACGATGGGGCGACTTTTACGGAGGTCCCGGTGGAGATAGAGGATCGACGGGAGCGGGTCCTGCGTGGGCGATCGATTCCTCTTGTGCGCATCAGATGGCAGCACATGAATCTCCAGGAGAGCACATGGGAGCGGGAGGCTCAGATGCGTGCTCAGTACCCTCATTTGTTTCCCTAGTTTTTGATGTATCTTTACGGGGACGTAAAGCCCTAAGGTGGGAGTAATGTAAAGACCCGTAAAATTCAAGGAAATTTTTTTCTTAATTTTCTTTAGAATTTTACAAGAGCGCGGTTTCAGACGGCACCTGATTCCGAGGCCCGGAGTGCCCGGAATTAATTTCCGAAGTTTGGCTCGGGTACGTTCAGTGAACGAACGAGCGGAAATTTCTAACTTTTGATCCGGTGCTCGGAATTGAAATCCGAGGGCACTGATGGAACCGTAGCGCTGGTATACGCTTAGGAACTCCTGTTCTGGAGTTGCGTTCATGCGAGTGTTGATAATAAAAATTGTGGATGTTTACTTTGTAATTACACTACAATTTTTATTATTTTACTCTAAGTGATATCTCTTGTTGGAAGTTGGGTAACCACCCAACCTCCCATGGGAGGTTGTGAGGGTGGTGGGGCCCACACGAACCCCACCCCTTCATATCCTCTAAAAACCCCCTCAACTCCCACTTAAATTATGTTAACTTAAGTTATAAACCTATGACTTAAATGTAATGAGTTAATGAGGTGAGTTGTGTGTGGTTATTGAATTTCAAACCTTTGAAATTCAAAGAGGTTGGGTTGTGTGAATAAAATAAGAAAGAGTCTTATTTTATTTTGTTAGAATTTTATCTCCTTGAGAGAGTAGGGAAGTCTTCTTCATCTTCTTCAAACTCAACGAAGAACGCGAAGAACGCCGTTCTTCAACGAAGAACTTCTCCGCCGAAGAACACGGTTCTTCCGCGACGCCATATCCGCGACGTGACGTTCTTCTTCCGCATCATCTCTTCCGCGACGGTTTTCCGCGACGAACGCCATCGACAACGACTCTTCCTCCGACGTCAAAGGAATCGACACCAATATTCCACGACTACGTCAACGTACGACTACCCGAGGTAGGGGTTGTTGTATTTTGTTTATATTTAACCTTGTTCGTGGTTCATGCTTGTCTAACGTGTGGATAATTTATATAAGTGTTATTGTTTAACGTGGGGGGGGGGGGGCCGGACCGCATAAACATGGCCGAACCCCCTCCATCGTTCTTGTTGTTTAATCTTGCGGGTGGAAGCAAGGTGGCGTGGTGCCGTCGCACCACGCGGTTAATCGTGCGTTTATTTTACGCAACACCGTCGCGCGCGCACCATGAAGAAACATTTTGAACGCGACGCCGTCGCGCCGCGTTGAAAGAAATCAAGGCACGGCGGAGGGGCGCGGTGCCGTCGCACCGCGCCGGACGACGAACATCGCGGCCGGTTCCGGGCCGCGGCGGAAAGAGAAGACCGGCGGCCAAGCCGCCGGCGTCGGAAGCCGAAGAGGGGACCGGATTTTCCGGTCCCGTTGGAGAAAACCGGCCGGCCAACTGGCCGGCCGGATGGCATTAAACTGGGGGAAATTAATCCCCCGACCGGCTCACAAAACCCCCCTCTTAATGAGGGGGGCGGTTTCCTTGAGGGGGGCAGGAGGCCCCCCGTTTCGAGCCAATCAAGCCCCCCACGATGGGGGGGGGCGGTTTTGCTAAGGGCGCGGCATTTAGCCGCGCCGCCATCCAAATTAGCGGGGGAAATAAATTCCCCCGCTTGCCGCCTCCGTGCGCGCCGCAAGGCCGCCGCGCCACCGCCGGGCCGCCGCGCCACCGCCGGGCCGCCGCGCCACCACCGGGCCGCCGCGCCACCGCCGGGCCGCCGCGCCACCGCCAGGCCGCCGCGCCGCCGCCGCGCCACCGCGCCACCGGCCGGGTCGGACCCGGGACGGGTCAACCCGGTTCGGGTCGACCCGGACCCGGACCCCCCGTTTCGAATCAGTTTCGGTCTTTTGGCCATAACTTGAGCCACGGACCTCCGATCGACGAACCGTCAGCGGCAACGTGATCCTTGGATCGAGACAGTCGTTTCGGTATATTGCACTCAAGGTTTCGGATTACTTTGAGTTCGGCCGGGTTGGTTCGTTCACGAAACCAACCGGGCCCTCGGAGCGGAAACGCTCATATCCTGAGCTACGGACGTCCGATTGACGTGCCGTCAGCCGCGTTGTGTTCCTCTTAGTGAGACAGATCTTTTGGCATACTCCGCCCGAGGTTTGGACGCAGGTGGAGTACGGTCGGGTTGGTTTTGCCTTAAAAACCAACCGGGCCCGGGGGACGAAAATGCCAATAACTCTCAGACCGGGCGTCCGATCGACGCGCCGACTGTTGCGTTGAGTTCCTGTTGACGATACGGAACTTTTGGATACATCGACTCTGGTCTTCGTGACAGTTGATGTATCAGCCTCTCGGCTCGTGGAGCGGACCCTCCGAACGAGCTTGCTGTGTGCGGGAACCCTAGTGCTGGCTGCGACTGTTACTGTGACTACTACTGCTACTACTGCTACTGTGACTGCGACGACGACAGTACAGAGATCCTGTGTGGATTCGACGACGACGACTACTGCACTCAGCGATCCTACGTGGATCAGTGCTACAGGTCCTGCGTGGGCCCGGTCCTGTGTGGGCCCGATCCTGTGTGGGTCACTGCAAGGTTAGTACCTATCGATCCTTCGTGGGTCCGACGACATAGATGGTTCAGTGATCATCTTTATCGTCATCCGAAGAAGTATATTCGTATGAGCTGAATCTTCTGTGTTACTCGATAGAGGTGGTGCGCTTGGTTGTAGCGGCAGACCTGCGATACTGGAGACGAGCGTACAGAGTACGGAGACCGTGTAGCCGGCTGAGACCTGAAGACTGCTCGACCGACTCGACTTGGAGTGAGTCGACTAGCCCAGTGGACGGAGCGCCCGGTATTTGGCGGCAAACCCACGGCGGACGGAGCGCCTAGTAGTTGGCAGCAGACCCGCAGTACTCGACTGGAGGAGTACCTCTGAAGGCTAATTGGGTGAGCGCCCGGTATTTGGCAGCAGACCCTCAGCGGACGGAGCGCCCGGTAGTTGGCAGCAGACCCGCGGTACTCGACAGGAGGAGTACTTCAGCAGTCTTAGGTTAGTGAGCAGTACCTCGGAGTCGTGACAGGACCACTGTACACTTCAGAGATGGGGCTCTTCAACAGTTGCGGTTTCGTTAATGAAAATCCTGGTTTGAGCTGAATCCTGTTGCTTTCCTGTGTGGATTGTGTTTTGCAATCCTATGTGGATTATGTTTTACTTTCCTGTGTGGAATACGTTTACTTTCCTGTGTGGACTGAGTTGTACTTGGGCTCGGAGGTTTGAGCGTATTTGAAATTGATGATTAGGTATATGTATGGGCATATACCTAAGCAGTGTCAATTGTTACTTCATGATTGTACTTTTCTTCGTGGTTTATCCTTTGTGGATTTGAGAGACCTTCAGGGGTCTCGGGGTCCCTACTGAGTAGCTTATACTCACCCCTGCACGGGCTTTGCCCGCACTATGTTGTGTTGGTTGCAGACGACGGACAGCGTTGACCTTAGCTGAGGCTTGCAGAGCGGGACGGTACCCAGAGGTGGACCACCAGGTGGAACGTGCTCGGAGCGGATGGCGGGACCCGTGGAGCAGTGGAGCTATCTGTACCAACCCTTCAGGTGGGATTTCCAATGGACAGCTCGGTGTAGCGGCTTTACTTTTCAGTTGATGTTTTCCCTTTCGAGTTGTACTTTACTTTCAGTTTGGGTTTGTATACTGGCCCATTTACTTTTCCGCACTTTCTGTTGTACTCTGCTTTTGTTTAGTGTTTACTTTCCTCTTGCTTACTCTGTGGTGTTTGTTTACTTTACAAAGGCAATGCCTTCCCTTTTTACGGGGATTTACGCCTTGGTGCTAGTCGCCAGCCCCTGGCCTATGGAAGGCGGGCTTGGGGTAGTCACGGCACGGACCCCGAGGGCGGGTCGTGACAAGAAGGAAATAAGCAACATCCACAGGTCCAGAGACATCTGTTTACTGCAAATAGATTTGGATTACTTGACAACATCTGGGATGATTGCAAAAGTGGTCAAAAAGATACATGTCAATCTCCAACTGTATCCAGAGCTAAAAAGAAGAGAAGATCACTGAACCTGGCTCAGAAAGAATCCTTGGGAAGCAAGTAGAAGAAAGCTGAAGATGCTCCCAAGAAGGTTTTGAAAAAGGAAAAGAAGTCCTTGGAGTCTAAATCCAAGAAGGGTGATGCATCCAGAAGGACCACCAAGAAAACATGCTTCTACTGTGGAAAGAAAGGACACACCATGGATCTTTGTAAAGAATCCATGAAAGTCAATAGAGGCAGACTGGACTCAAACAGACAATCAATCCAGAAGAAGCAGAAGGGATTGATTGAAAACAAGTTGCCTAAGAAAGGTATCTTGACAGCATCAAAAGAACCATGTGAAACTTCCAGAACTGAGGCCACACTTCCAAATGACTCGTTAGTCATATGGCCAAATCAGTTGCAACTTGCCAGAGAACTGCAAAGAGCTGAAGATAAAGTTCTGGCAATTGCTAAGGAAAAAGGGAAAAAGAAGGTTTCACATGAATATGTTTTGAGAACCACACCAGCACAATCATCAATGAAGATCAAATGTGCAAGTGTGAAGACTAGTGAAAATGGGACATCTCGGTTGAGAGAATCTTCTCAACCTTGTTGTTCACATTGATGAACCAAGGAGGTTCCATCTTATTCCCTTATACTCTTGGTATATACATGTGCTAACATTGCAGGGAATTGAAGATGATGATCATTCTCATCTGGAGGATGGTTTGGACATAACGGAGTGCACCCCTTGAGGGGGAGCAAATCTGAAGAAGATGATGTTCTGAGATTAATATCATCTTAAGAAAATGGATGAATGGGGGAGCTTTATCTTTGCACTGAACTTTCTAATGAGTTTTGTGGAGTATGTGTAGGATTTAGCAATTCATTGAATATCTGAACCCCTTAGCATGATCTCACATGTTTACAGTGAATGTGGACAGCATTGAGTTCCTTGGTTACATCACTCTTGTTTTCTGCACCGGGTTAACCCAAGTAGACTTAGAGTTGATTTACTAAAGGTTCTTTGCTAAAGAAGAACATGTGACATCATCCCTCTCCTAGTGTTTTTCAAGAAGATGCTATTCAAAGGGAGGAAGAGATATTGTGGAAGAGAACCACACCACACCTTTGCATTTGATATCCAATAAGGGGGAGAAAAGATTGGGCACACATATTGACCCATTCATATGTGCTGAAGTTGTGATATTGACAACAAATACAAAGGGGGAGATTGAAGTGCACTGTGTTGCATTTGTTGTCAATGAGGCATGAAGTTGTCTTGGAATGAATGGAAGTCAAGGAATGTCAAGAGGTGAATGAAAAAGGTTGTGATGGTGTTGGTGGTGAAGGAGAATGGCCATGGTACTAAGATGCATGTCACTTAGGAGATTCACTAAGTGGTATTGGAAATTGTGGTTGAAACATTCTCCATGGAAATCAGACGATTGCTAAGCTGATCATAAGTTCAAATCACGTGTATCAAGGAGATACATTGTCACAACATGATTAGAAGACCATGCACTATCTCTTAGTGCATGAGGATTTAAATTTGTTCCGACCTCTCTGATTAGATCAATGAAGTTCTTTGAAGAATATGTTTGATTTAGGAGCTCGGTTGATGAAGAAGACCCTTCGGGAATTCCACATTCTATGTACTGAGTATATGTGAGGAGGATGGAGGAATTGTAATGAAGAAGAAAAATGAAGAAGGTTGAAGTGGCATTTGAACTTGGTTACTTTGTTTTTAACAAAGTACTTGTTCTATTACTTGCAAAAAATTAGCCATCTCAAGCCAGCCCACGGGTTCAACCCCAAGGCACTTGTGGGCCTAAGGCGCCACGCCCATGGGGGATCCCATGGTGCAAGCACAAGGCGGCAGGGGGCCGTGTGTAAGCCCCCGAGGACAAGCGGTGGTGAAACCCGCGCGCCCGAGGTGCATAGTGGGCGCTAGGAGCGCGCCCGCAGGGAGCAGAGTGGGCGCAGAGCGCGCCCGCAGGGAGAACATGGTGTGGGCGGCACCGTGAGGAGGGAAGTTCAATTGGTGAGTTGCAGCAGCGGCACATTGATAAGCCGCGTGAAAATCGGCCGCCGTTTCGATGTGGGACGCGGAAAATTCACCCGGAGTGAATCCAGGTCGTCCATTTGATCTCGTGGACGATCGGCGCCGCTCATCTCATCTGTCACGCGTCGCGATTTAATCCGGCTGTCCGATGTCTTTTGATCGCCCGATCCGACGGCTCCCGGCTCGTCTCCTTCATCGAGCCACCCCGAAGCCACCCGCGAGCCGCCGCATGAACCAGAGCCTCCCGAACGTTGATTTCGAGTTCCCGGCCACCATTGCCGAAGATGAAGTGTCCGTTGAGTTCGTCTCCTCAAACCGAATCCAACCATGCAATAAAATAAGCATGCATGCAAGGTGATGGAAATTTCGAGATTCGGCCGAGGCAAACAAAGTTGCCGAGGGCGTGCCATGTTGCTCGAACGCCTAAACCGAAGGCTTGCATGCGTTCTAAATCGCATGCACAAGGAGAAATAAAAAGGGAGAACCTGCGTGTGAAACAGAGGAAGATATCAAGATTTGCAGAATCTTGAAATACCCGAAAACTTCGGGGATTCAAATATTGTATCACGCGGATGGGCTGAGGCATTCCTCTGCCTATAAAAGGAGAGCCCGAGGCCTTGGAGTGCTTGCTGATCTTTTGAAGAAAAATGAGAAGTCCCGTGAGAGCACCTTTGCCTCGCGAAGAAGAGCCTGCGCGCACACTTGCGCGGCAGTACAGCCCGGAGCTCCCCTAGCTCTGTTTTGGTTCCTTTTGCGCACTCCTTGCGCGAAAGAGGTTGGAGAAGGACCCCTGCGCGCCTTCCCCTTGCGCAGCAGGAAGACCCGTGGCCGCAACATCTTGCGCGCCCACGGTTGAAGCCCCGCGGTGTTGCACCTTGCACACCCGAGTGCTTGCGCGGCAGTAGCACCCGCGCACCCGCGGCCAGTGCATCTTGCGCGGCATTTGAAGACAAGAGTGGCTGCACCCCTTGCGCGCCTTCACTAAGGCAGGGGCTCGTGTTGAGAAGACCACACCCTACGGGTTGTGGGTGCTTGGCAAGGAAGAAGGCCGAGGCCTTGCCTCGTGTGTGTGCCAAGTGGAGAAGAAGAACCTGAGGCCATGTGTGTGCACAAAGAACAACACCAAGTGGTGTGTGCCAAGTGAAGTGGAAGACCACACTTTGTGTGTGTGTAAGAATTGAATAATCCATAGTCTTGGTTGTGCATTTGAACAAAGAAGACCACACTTTAAGTGTGTGCATTTGAAGAGGCCGAGGGTTGTGACCTTGTGTGTGCACACTTCGAAGAACAAACTAAAAGAACACTAAAGTGAGTGTGTGCAACAAGAAGAGGAGAATAGGCCAAGTTTCAAGTGTGTGAAAAATGAAACAAGTGTGTGTAAAGAGACAAGTTGGCCGAACCTAAGTGTGTGCACTAAGAAGTGTGTATACACTTAGAAGAAATAAGGAGTGACCCACACTAAAGTAGAACACACTATAAGTGTGTAAACAAATTGGATAAAGTGTGTGAAGGAGGAAGAAGGTGTGTGCTTAAAGATACTACACCCTTTGTGGGTTTATTGCACCAAGAGTAAAAGAAGGAGAGTGCATGCTTACATGCATGCACGTGCACACGTAAACAAGTCAAATCTGCTTATGTGCATTTGAGTTGTCCAAGACTTGAAGATCTTGAAGAGATTTGAGAAGCCATGCTATCAGTGCATGAAGATGAAGAGCTGCCATGCACTTAGTGCATGAAGTTGAAGTGAACTGAGACTGGACCAGACTGAAGTTAAAGACATAATTTGTCTGAGTATTCAGTAGTTGGAGAGAAGCCAGGTCATCCTTAGAAGAAGGTGATAAAGCCTGAGCAAGACGAGAAGACCTGATCATCACAAGTGATCAGAGGTACAGAGCAAGGCCAGCAGTCTTTATCCCAGACTGCTGAGGATACTTGAAGAACTTAAAGTGAAGAAGAGCTACTCGTGTGACTCGAGGAGCCAGGAGAAGCCCCCTGTGAGACTCAGGGAGAAGAAGTCTTCAGTGGGATTCTGGAGCAGGCCAGTGGGACTCTGGTAACACTGTGTGAAGCAGTATAAAGACCCTCCTGTGGGACTCAGGAGAGATACGGTGGGAAGCTGTATCGACCATTGTAATACTAACATATTATAATGGGAGAATCCATGCTGGGAGAGCATGGCAAGGATGTAGGCCTTTGGTGCCGAACCTTGTAAATCCTTGTGTCCTGTGCCTTTTCATTACTGCATCATTCGGGAAAGGTTGAGAGATACAAGAAGAGTGGATCGAGGTTTTAACCAGCCATAGAGGTTTAATTGATTAAGAATCAATTAGTAAAAAGTTTTAAAGGATCACTGATTCACCCCCTCCCCCTCTCAGTGATTCACACTGATCTGGGCACTTCAGAAAATAATGTCTCAAGTTACCTATATGATTTATCTATAATTTCTATGGATTTTTATAGAAAAATTATGATTTTAAAAAGGTAATAAAATGATTTATTTTTAAAAGGAAATTATATGTTACTTATTAAGGGTAAAATGTATAACCTTTTTGAAAAATAATTCCTGATATTTCATGATTTATAAAAAAACCATTATATGTTTTATTTTCCTTATAATATTTCTTATGAAATGTTTTATGAAAATATTTTCTCGTAGAAGTTAACTTATTGGGTAAGAAAATATTTATTCAATCTCAACTTTTATTTTGAAAAAGGAAATTTTTTTATGATCATTCATGTATTAATGAGTTTATTTTTTTCTTTTATATCCCTTACTAAGTTTTTTGTGCTTATCCCATGTTTTAAAATGTCTTTCACATGGTATTTAGGATGAGTAGGTGCAAGGATGAGGTCAAGATGAAAATTGTATAGATATGTCGTGAAAATAAAAGTTATTATATCTTAAAAGTTTTTTTTTGTAGGAAATATTGATAATAAGAGGAAGTTTCCACTTTTTTTATATAATATTTATTTATGTAAGGGTGATTTCTTAATTCTCTAAAACTCTAAACCTAAAAAATCTTCAAAAATTCAATAAAATTAATTCTTGTGTTAAGACACTAGAATATGTATTCTTTAAGGTTAGGTCCTTAAATTTGATAACTATTTTCAATAATTTAATTAATTCTTAATTTTATATTAATCTTATTGATATTAAGGAATTTTTTTAATTTATTTCATTCATGTTTCAATGATCATCACATAAGATGAATACTCACACTACTTTCTTAGAAAATCATGAATTTCAAATTTGAATATTTTGGAATTTGAAGAATCTGTATAAAATGAAATCAGGGAGTATTCTAATGAATTGATTATTCATTATTATGGATATATTTTAATGTTTTGTCCATTTATTTTTAACTACTCATTTTACATTAAACTCAAGTGAATATGTGTTTTTCATGTGCATTAATGAATAAACCACATGGGGCATTTATGTGGAAATTCACTGAAGTTTCATGTGCATTCTTCTTTATAAAATATTAAATAAAAAAGGTTTAATATTTTTAATTATTTATTAATTAAAGAATTAAACATAAGGATTTTTCCAAATCCAGTTCATGACACCAAGGTTGAGGACATTTTCAAATTGTACTATGCAACACATATTTTGAAATCATGATTAAAATACTCACTAATATACTATATCCTTTGATCCTTTTCTACTAGATAGAACTTTTCTTCCCCCAAACTCAAGCTTCACTTTATAATATGGTCTCTATGGTTATGACTTATTTCTATTATTTAGTATGTAAGTAATTGAATTGGGTTATACTACCCATAAAAGGTGGGATTGTATACTTATAGCACCCCAAACAAAATATTCATGTGGGTTGTTCCTAACTAGTAAAAGGAAGGGGTAGTTAATTATGTCTTGGTCCAGTTAAAGGTATGTTCAATTTCTTCCACCATCTCAAAAAGAACCTAGTTAGGTCGTGACCCCAGTTGATAAAAAATTAGTATTGACTTGTGCCTATAGTGTTTAAAAAGGAAATGTGAATGGTTGTAACTCCCCTATAAAAATTAATATATTCCAGTATAGTCAGTATAATTTCTCTCTGCGGTTGATAGGAGTGAAGAGTAAACATGGGATTAAATAGATTTAAACTACTATAAATATCACTGTGTTTATTTCATTTTTATTTCTTTTAAAAAATCAACATAACATTGAAAAATATTCAATATTAATTAAAAAGTTTAATTTGCCCCCTCTTGACCATTTGACCATACTCATATTGGGAACTAACAATTGATATCAAATCATGACCCCTAGATTTTGAATATTTATATTTATTTTTACTAATAAAATATAGACTTAATCATCAGGGGGAAAATATTAGTTTGATATGTAATAAACAATTATAAATGATTTTTTGACACTATAAATACCTCTACTCTTCAATGGAATAGATTATAGATATTGGAAGTATTTAATGGAATCTTTTCTTATATACCTAATAATTGATAGTTGGAATATCATAGTAAAACTGTACAAACTGAATGAAGTTGATCATGACTCAATAGTTGGTAATGTTGTGGAAAAGTATGTGTTAAATTAAAATATGGTGAATAATTTTTATTGTGTAATTAATAGAAATGTACATAATCGTATATTTTCATTAAAAATAAAACATGACATTTTTAAAGTATTAAAATTCACTCATCTTCATCTGGATGAGTTGGTAAGAACTAATTTAGTCATATTTAGGGATAGGTATCATGAATTTATAATGAAATAGAAGAAAATTAAAAAAAAGTGTTTCATATATTTACCAGTAAAGTAAAGAACCTGAGTTCCTTCAGTGAAACATTAGATAATTCAATTTTGGATGAAATATTAAAAAGAACTTTCCCCAAAAAGGGTCATGCAAATAAAGTATCAATTGATGAAATCAAAAATTTCAAGGAATATAATTTGTATTATCTTATTGGATATTTGTTGAAATATTATTTAGAACTCAAAAATATTGATCAAGATTAAATTTTAAAAAATAAAGGATTTGATTTTAAATAAAATATTGATACTTACTCTTATTAATCTGAGCTTCATTCTAATGAAATAGAATGTGGTTATCATATACAAAAATTAGGATATATAAATAAAAATTTTACTCACAATTATTCAAAAATTATCATCCTTAAACTGATTAAAAGTATAAGAGAAATTTTATTGATATTTTTAATGATGATTATTAAATTATATGTTATGAGTATAAAAAAAGATGACACATCAAGCTTAATTACCCAAGGCATATAAATGACAATAATAATAGAAAATTAATATAAAAATGAAAGTAAAGAAATGATAGCTAGTTATATTTACACTTTAGAATTAGATTCTAGTAATGAATATTGTTTTAAAAAAGAAATATAAAACATATGCTTAATGGATTCATCAAAATAGGTAATTAAATTAGATTTCTATTCCTCCACTAAATTTTATTTTTATCCCACTAAATGAGATTTTTATGAAGATAACTATATACTCAAACATAAAAGTAACAATATTACTGGATTATTAAAAAATATTAAGGGTGAAAATAAGGAAGTTCTTTAAGAAAATGAAAAATTGAAAAGTAATCCTTTGATCTAAAGTGATAAGTAATATATTGATTTGGAAATTATTCAACATGAAAATCATAAACATAAGGATTGTCTATCTAAATTTAATGAAAAAGAACAATTTATTTTTATTTTTATTTTGAATGAAAAAGATAATCTTAAAAATGAAATTAAAAGTTTAAAGATATTAATATCCACTTTTGTTCATGTCCATCAAAACTATGATAAATGATGAGTTTGAGTAAAATGAATAAAAATAATAATGGTCTTAGATATTATGAAATTTTTCCTAAAATGTATAATACCTTATTTATTAAAATTTTAAGTGGAAATTTTTCAAGTGTTATTTGATTTATATATCACATTAAAGTCCATTATGAAAATTAATGTTCCTTGAGATTTCCACAATCTCTTGGTTACACAAATTATTTTATCCCTAAATCATTTTCTTATAGATTTTAGATGGATACATGCTTAAAATGAGTTTTGGTTCCCAATCATACTTTTTCTAACTAAATTGGACCTAATTTTTCATGGGGACCAAAATTATATTAATTCCTTTTTTATAGGAAGTGTGTCTTGGAAGTGTCAAAAAGACACATGATACATGAATAGTGGGTGCTCACAGAATATGAATAGTGATATCTTTAAAATTTTTATCTTTTAATAATTTTGATAGTGGTGGTGTTATATATGGTAATAATTCAAAGGGAAAAGTTAAATGTTTTGGATAAGTTATAATTAAAAAAAAAACTAAAGGGTTTATTTAAGGTTTAAAACATAATTTATTATTATATCATTTATATGTGATAATAATATGAATGTGAAATTTCTAAATCATAAGTGTATTGTTTTTTAAGATGAATCTATCTCATTTTATGAAAATAGAATTGATAATATTTATTCAATCAATTTTTATGAATTAAATTATCAAAATGTCAAATGTTTAAATGTTGCATGATCTGAAAATGTTTTACAGAATCAAAAATTAGGTCATGAAAATTTCAAGTTATTATGAAAGATCTATAAAAATCTAATGGTGTTGGATCTAACTGTGTTAAATTTGGAAAACACTTATGTATGTGATTCATTCATAAAAGGTAAGTAGCATAAGGATTATTTTAAATCATTTCATGAGGTGTGAGCTTATAGACCACTTCATCTTTTACATTTGGATCAATTTGAACCCATGAAAACATCTATAACAAGAGGAAAAAGATGTGTATTTTTTGTTGTAGATGACTATAGAATATTCACATGGAATTATTTTCTTACAAATAAATCTGAGGCTTTGTATAAAATTATTATTTATTGTAAATTAATTCATAATTCAATGAGAAATATAATTTTATCAATTAGAATTGATATAGGTGGTGATTTTTCCAATATATAATTTGATAAGTTCTATAAAGATAATGGATATAATAAAAAAATAGCTTTAATGACACCATAGAAAAATAGTGTGGTTACATTAAAAAATAGCACCTTAGAAGAAATGGTTAGGAAAATGTCAAATGGGTATAATTTTATAAAATAATTTTGGGAAGAATCTATTTATATCTCCTTCCATGTTTCTAATAAAACATTTCTGGAACCTTTTTTAAAGAGATTACCTTATGAAATATGGAGTGGAATATAACATAAAATTGGTTCCTTTAGAGTATTTGGTTGAAAAGTTTACATTTTTAATAACAAAGACTCATTGGAAAAATTTGATACATAATCTAATGAAGGTATTTTTCTAGGATATTCAAATTCTAGTAAAGAAGATAGATTTTATAACAAAATAACATTAGTTTTTGAATAATTCATTCATTTCAAATTTTATAAAAATTATTTAAAATAAATAAAATCTAATTTTGAGAATTTTGAGTAATAATTTAGAGATTTTATCTTTATATAACCTTAAAATACATATTTTGAGACATCAATTAAGGGGAAGAGTCTCTCTCATGAATAAAATTTAAAATTATATAAAGATAATCTGGTTGAAAAATTAAATAAAAATATAGATGAATCTTTATCTAATTCAAACTAGATTATGGAAATTCCTAAAGAGTTAAATTGGATTTATAGAAATAAAATATGGACCTTTTTTAAACCCCCTAAGCATCAAAGTATTATTGGAACCAAGTGGATCTTTAGAAATAACTTAGATGAATCTGGTCAAATAATTAGAAACAATGTATATTGGTGGATCAAGGTTACAATAAAGAATAAGGAATTTATTTTAAATAAAAAATTTCCCCAATTTTAATATTAGAATATATAAGATTTCGTTTTTCCATATGCTTTATAGTTTAGAATAAAACTTTTTAAATTATATATTAAAAGTGAGTTTTTAAATGGATATATTTTTCTAATTTTTCTTTAAAACAACCCCTTGAGTTTAAAGAATGAATCTATGACTAGTAATGTAATAAATATTTCAAAATCACTTTATGGTTTAAAAAATATCCTCAATCTTGGTATGAAAGGTTATCTAGTTTTATTTTAAATAATGGTTTTTAAAAAGGTAAGGTTGATGCAAATTGTTTTTAATAAAATTTGTTCTAAATATATTTTAATTATTTAAATATATATTTACGAGATTGTATTTTGATCTTCTTATGAAAATATTTGAAATGATTTTTTATAATTAATTAAAAATTGATTTTATATTCGCTTAATATGAGAACATAAATTCTTTATCAATCATAAAATTTTTCAAATGAATGATTGTATTTTTCTAAATCAATATAAGTATGCTAAAGAGTTACTCAAATTATTTGGTTTAGACTATTTTAAAAGTAGTATTACTCCAATGGGTATTTCATGTAAACTTGATAAGTATGATTCTGTAAGATTTGTTTATATTAAAACTTTTAGAGGCATGATTTATATATTGTTATACTTAACTGCGTCTAAGAATTATTTATTGTATATTCTATGAATGAGTTATATATTTCAAATTAATCCTATAGAAATCCATTTTAAGGTTGTTAAAAGGATTATAAAGTATGTTAAAGGGTATTTTAATCATGGTTTATTTTACCCTATAGGAATTTATTTTGATTTAATTAGCCTTAGTGACTCTAACATTGTTATATACAAGATTGATAGGAAACTCACATCAAGTATGTGTAACTTTCTTGGAAAATGGTTAGTTTCATAGAGTTCTAAGAATAAAAATTCGGTAGAATTATCAACTTCTAAAATTGAATATGTTGTTTTTTCAACCTTTTGTTCACAATTTTTATATATTAAACAAACTCTTTCATATTTTTTTAACTTTTAAAAGATCATAATTTATTTTGATAATAACTATGCAATTTATATTTCTAAAAATCTCTTAAAAAGTTCTATAACTAAACTTATTGATGTTATATTTCACATTCTTAGATATCATGTTCAAAAAGTGAATATAATTCTTGAATATTTTTCTAGAGAAAATTAGTTTTCTGACTTTTTTTCTAAACCTTTGTATTTAACTAAATTTTTGAAAATTATATTTGAGCTCAGCATTATGAAAGTCAAATTATTTAGTATTTGGAACATGTTTAGTGGAAGTTAAATTATATTTCTAATATAATTATTTAAATCTATTTTTTATTCCAATCTAGTATGCATGTTACTTATATTATATTGTTCACTATCATGTTCTTTAATAGTTGGTTGCTATTTAATTAATTCAAAATCTTTAAAAATGATTATTTGAATATCCTGATATGTCTGTGTGGCTCCTTGAGGCTTTTAAAGTTTTTTTAGAAGGATTTTATGCCACATTATATGAGAATAATTTTAAATTTTTATACACTGTATTAAAGATCCAAATGTTTTAATAAATGGAAAATATTATTTAAATAGGATGTATTATATACATTAATCTTCTATCACTATAATTTTCTAACTTTCAGATGATTTTTTACTTAAAATTCATGAATTTTGGGGGTGTTTTTAAATATTTAAAATTTAGGTCATTGTTAACATTATAAGGGTTAATCTCTTTCATAGTAATTATTTTCTATATTTAAAAAATAATTTATTGTTTATCCATGATATTTAATCTTTTTTATCAATTCTAAAAAGGGGGATAAATTTTGAAATTGATATTTTATTTTGTAATTATAAATAAGAGGAGAATGTTGAATTAGATTCTTGAACCACTTTGTTTATTATATTTTGATAATTAAAATTTTAATCCTTTTATTCCCTCTAACATAAGTTTAGAAAAGTGTTTAATAATTTCACTACTTAATTTATTGATAATGTTTCTATTTTTTTTATTTTTTTATTCGTCTTTATTATATATTTTATAAACTAATTTCAAAGAAAAATGCATCATCATGTAAGTTGGTATCTCATATTTTGTAAGTCTGTTGGTATCCTAATTTATAAATAACCCTAAGTATTTGATCGGTCATGGAAGTCAAGTGATCATTAGGCATGTCGACTAATCAACCATGAGGCAGACAATACATTGACCACAAGTACAAAAGGATTGACTACAAGAGAAAAAGGATCGACCATAATCCCATCGACCATGTTAGTCAAGAGAAACATTTATAAGTGTTAAATTGATCACATAATGAGATTCATCCAGCTATTCCAATCAATAAACCATGACTAAAAATTTTACAAAGTCATGTATCGATTGTAGTCTCATTTTGATTGACCGCATGATTGATGATCGACTACATGGGTAAGCATTGACCACATAATCATTTCAATCAACCGTATAAGTAAAGTATTAACCATGTGAACTAACTATAATAGATATGTCTAAGGAAAATGAACCAACCATAAGGTTATTGACTGAAAATGAGGAATCAACTATATGATAAAGTAACCATTTGAAAAATATCTTTATAATTTTTTATGATACTGTTTTTTATATTTTTCATATTATTATATAGTTAAATTTACTATAAGTTTTTATTAACTATTTTCATTAATATAATTGATTATTAATTGTTTTAATATTAAGTGAATTTGTTTGAAATTATTTCATGAAAGTTAAAATGATCATCATGTGTAATGAATACTCGTGTTTCTTTCTTGGAAAATCATGAGTTTAAAATTCAAATCTTTTTAAATTTGAAGAGTTTGTCTTGAATATTATCAGGGATTATTCTAATGAATTGATTGTTCATTATTATGTGTTTATTTTAATGTTATTTCCATTTATTATTAATTACTCATTATACATTTTACTCATGTGAGATGATATTTTTCATGCGCATTAATGAATAAAACTTGTGGAGTATTTTATGGGAAAGATTCACTGAATATTCATGTGCATGCTTCTCTAGGAAAGATTAAATGCAACAAGTTTCATATTTTAAATTTTATTTGCATAATGGAACTCAATAAAAATATTTCTATAGATGTATTTCAAGACACCAAGGTAAAGTAAACTTTCATGTTGTACTATTTGACACATCCTTTGTGACCATTATTGTAACACTCTTGGCTGGACTACATCCTTTGATCATTTGTTTCCAGAGATAACTATGTTTCCGCAACACT
This sequence comes from Viscum album, assembly GCA_963277665.1. Taxonomy (NCBI): domain Eukaryota; kingdom Viridiplantae; phylum Streptophyta; class Magnoliopsida; order Santalales; family Viscaceae; genus Viscum; species Viscum album. Next base: position 435,852,402 of record OY728155.1, on the reverse strand, counting down.
AAGATTCACTACCTCATCCAGTTTCTATAATTCTTAAATATTTTAATTATTTCATATGTTTGAAATTTTATTGGTTTATACTCCCCATGAAAGGTATAATTTTTGGGTGATACTGTCCCAAAAAAATGTATGTGCATGTTTTTTGTAACTGGTAAAAAGGAAGGAGGATTTAGTTGTGCCTTGGTCTAGTTAGAGGAAGGTTTGGTTACTTCCAATATCTAAAAAAGAAGTTATCTATGTTTTGGCTTTGAGTGAGAAAAATTAAGTCTTGGTTTGTTCCTCCATGATTTAAAAAGGTTGTGTAATGGGATTTGACTCCCCATTAAAATCCATAGATTCCATTATAATGGGTGGAATTTCTCTCTACACTTGATAGGAGTTAAGAGTATACTTGGTATCAATTAGATCCAAACTATTATAAAATTAATTATGTTCATTTAATTTTTATTTCTACTATAAAAATAAACATAAATTTTATAAATGTTTAATATTAATTAAAAAGGTCAATTCACCCCCTCTTGACCATTCATCCATCCTCATATTGGGACCCAATGGTTTTGAGGTTGGAAGATAGGAATTTCATTAGAAAAAACTTGGGTTTTCAAAAAATACAAAATGAAGACGACATGGTTTTTTGAACAACATAATGACTAGTGTGTAAAGGATACTCAACTATCAAGGGGATTCATGTAAATGATATGTTTTCACTCAAGGATAGGTTGGAGATGATTCAATTATTTTTATCCATAGTAGTGAAAAGTAAATTCAAGGTTTTCCTGATAGACATCAAGTCAACATTTCTAAATAAATACTATAAGAATATTGGTTTCTATTATGGTGTAGTTGATTAAAATATATATATCAATAATGAGAGAGATTAATGGATAATGGTACTTATATATTCCAATTTCATAATATTTGGTGGATCAAAAAAATCATAGTGAAAAAGGTTTGCATAATTCATGAAGTGTGAGTTCAAAATGTCAATGATTAGAGGATTAATAGTTTCCTTTGTTTATAGTTAATAAAAAGAATTCATGATACATTAATATCTTAATATAAATGTAATGACTTGTATATTTTCATGTATTATTTTTAGATATTTTAGGGATTGTTTTTTAGACCAGGCGCTGAGATGGTGTGAAATTCTGAGACCTGGTGTGCCCAGAATAAATTTTTGAAATATATTAAATAGAAATTGCATGAATTTTTCTTGAAAAAAAAAATAGAATAACTTCCAATAGGGGGGCATATCAGAAATCTAAGGGAACTATTGAGTTCAGAATGTGGGTTTTACCCTAGGTGAGATATAAACGTTGTCGATGCGGGGAATTTATAGAAAATTCATCACAAGCGTATAATGAATAAAATAATTATTTATTTTATTTTATTTTATTTTATTTTATTTTATTTCATTGATTCAACAACCAACCCTCTAATATTAGTAAATATTTATGTATAATTCATTGTTTTAGCCTCTAAAACCTAGAGATCTAGAGGACCATTGGAGAGCCATCGAATGAGGTTCTGTTGGTAGACGATGACTAGATAAAAGATCGATGGCCAGTGTGAGAATAAATCAGATGATCACTCCAATGATCACAGTGTAGCTCCATTCTTCATCAGTAATTAATTCAAATTGAGGTAGGATGTTTTTTTAATTGTATTATTTCCTCGTTCTTAATTCCTATGATGAACGTGAATCAATCAACCAATGGATTGATCCGCTGTTTAGTTGTCTTTCATGATGGGTTTATTTGGGGGATTATTTTGGGATTTTCAATTGATTATTATTGAATCTTTACTTGTCATTATAATTGAGATGGATCAAGGACAACCTGAATATTGGCTAAGGTTTGTTCCTTGTGTTTGTGGTTGTTCATTTCTCCCATATTTCTTCATCCATCGCGGGTGTCCTTCATTGACCTATGGTTGAACATCCACTAATTAATTGATAATTTCACACCCATTTTATAGCTCAATGATTCAATATTGTATATTTGGTATCGTCAGGACATGAAGGTGGTACGACGATGGAAGCGGTGGTGGAATGGACTGTTTTTGATACCTAGTTTATTGTTATTTGGTGTGCAATGAAGAAAGGCATTCAATGGTGTTTTTTTGAATGGATTTGATAGAAAAAATGTGTTATTTGTTGATACAAAGTCTTGGTCAACATGGATCCTTGGTTTTCCAATGAGATTTATTATCATATCAATGGACTACGGTGCAGAAATTTATGCAGAGTCTAGATTTGAGATTCTATAAAAATCAGCAGTACATGGCGTGTAAGTCAAAGTGACACACCATGTGGGATACTCTCAGTAGAGTCTAGGGTTTTGGGAGGGAGATAAGTATCACATGGAGTGTGACCTTATCACATGGTGTGTGGTACCCTTTTGTGAGATTGGAATGTACCTTGGAGGGTATACGAATATGGGTTAGAGTACATGGGCATGGGCACACCATGTACTCCCATAAGGACACGACCTAGAAAAATGTACATGGGCTAAGCCATGTACTGGTACATTATCATAAGTACATAGGTAGAAGAATTTTGTGTACTTCCATAGGCACAAGGTCATGGACACGGACATGGGCCATTTACACAGGCAGGACCCGAGGTCAAAGGGACATGACGTGTACCCCTTCTACACATCGTGTATTCCCTTAAAGTTGGATTTAAGCCATTTTCCTTTGTATCTTGAACAAAATTAATTAGGTTGTGTTCCCCATATCCATTCTCTGAGAGATAGTATGGAATCTCCACCTACACATAGGACATTGATCCCTTCAGTAGGACATGTTGGATAGAGTTTTTATAATCCTTCCATAAGGCCCAGAAGGAGATCATTTATTCATATTTATACCCTAGGTGGATTTATTTATATCATCATGAACAACACTACATGAGTGTTGATCCTCTACTAAGTGTCTTAATACATATTGAGTTATTGGTATAACCCATGGCCTTGGGTGTAATCCTTATATTTGTATCGTATCTCTTCGGACCTTCAGTGTGTAATTACTATGGTGAGACTTGACAAGCACTGACTCTCGGATGGACTTCATCAGTTCTATCATACTCATGGAGTATTTTATTCCAGATGAGTTCTTTGTGGAACCTTCAAGATGGAATCTGAGTTTGGAATTATGGTTGTGACTTTACCTCTAGACTATGTGTCTTTGTTGAGAATATTTAGATATTATTGTTATATTTGATTCAAACATATACCTGGGTAGATCTGACTATATTATGCTCTTATATGATTTGTGGTTTGGGGTGTCCTATTGGGTATTGTTATAATCACCCCTACATAGGATTTTCTCACATGTGTCATGTCTTATTTAGATGATCGACCTTTTGATAGAGTCCTAGATGAACCAAGACCAGACGATGCATAGTGAGATCAGAGAGACTGATGTGTGTTCCTGTGGTATCTTGACAATAGTCCCTAGTGTTACTTTCATGTTGGACTTTTTTTCAAACTCCTTTTGGTGGGCTTGTATTTGGCCTTTTATACTTTTTTTTACATCCTATCATACTCTGGTTGTGGGATTTAGATATATGGATGTATGGTTGTTCAGTTTCTTTTACAATTTATAATTGTATAGGCTTGTAGATGTGTCCATGTGTACAGGTACTTAGGCTAAGTCCTACCATGTTAGTAATGTGTCTACTCAAAGCTATTCACTAGCCCCTATCCTATTGAAGGAAGTCTTGGGGAGTTTCAATATGGTCCCCATTGGGATGGGTCATAACAGAGTGGTATCAGAGAAGTCTTTTCTACCTTGGTACTTGATCCTATGAATTGGTTTGGGGGAACATTGTTATATGTTTTGAGTTTGAATTTTAGGTTAGGAACTCTAGTGTTGGGGTGATGGCTGAGGTATCCATACAATAGGATTCTGATCACCTACTTTTCAACTTGATACATGAGAACATTAGTTGTAGGGGAAGCAATAGTACATGCATCATATAGGAATGGGTTTTGGTTTCCATGTCCTTCTTGAGTCAGCTCTCCAGATATACTCATCGACCGTGGTATATCTTGTTTACTTTTAGGATTCCTCTATGATGTATTCTAGCTTGGATTCAACATCAAGAATATGAGGATGATACCCTCAGTGATGAGGTATTGATATAGGTACTAGTTTCATAAATGTTACCTTTAGGTGGTGCACTAGCTATACCACCACCTATAGAGTAGCAGATGGTACCTGCAGTACCAGCGGATGAGGTGCGTAGGATGAGTGCACTTTACAAGTTTCAGTGATAGAGACCCCTCAAGTTACAAGGATATCCCAAACCATAGACATATAAGGACTGGTTTGAGGTAGTTAATCATGTTTTCTATCTGGTCAGGACACCATCAGATCATATGGTGGTCTTGGAGGAAAGACTTCTCCATAGATTAGTAGGACGATGGTGGGGGTTAGTGACCCAATCTTATGATGAGTTAAATCTAGCATGGTCATAGTTTAAATGAATTTTAGAGAGGATTTCTCTCCAGCTAGGCTAAGGGTTGCACATATCCAAGGTCTTCTACCGCTCTAGTAGTTCAGCATGATAGTAGCTGAGTATTCATCAAGGTTTACCAACCTATCCAAGTACTCAATGGATATGGTTTGGGATTAGTTATTTCAGGTTCATAATTTGAATGAGGACTTCCTAGAGAAATTTGATCTATTATTATCCCTATATGAATTCCTACTTATGTTGGGATGCTAGAGTGAGCTTTTTTGGTTGAGAATTTCTTAGCTGAGAAAACACAGTCAGTGGTTGTCGGTAGTGGGCACGCCGGAGAAGAGAACTCGGTAGTAGTGAGTCAGCATTAGTCACAGGGACCTGGACGTGCGAGACATTTCTGGTGGAAGTCCAAAGAAAGAGTTTCTATAGTTCAGGTCTCTCGTGATGGGTCTAGTCATCCCAAGGAGAGGTGGATCTACTCATGAGATAGTAGAGGAAATCTTTCCCTAGATTGTCTCACCCACCATATGACTAACAGAGAGACCATGGATGGGCCTCCAAGGTAGAGGAAGTGGAAGGAGAAGGTTGTTTCATAGGGCGTCAAGTATGTCATAGGAGCTGGGAGAGCATCAGTATGAGGTATATTCTTTGACTTGTTACCACCACCACCCCCAGGTGGTTCGTGCTAGGCTCAGGTAGCTAGAGGACAAGGACAAGGATAACTGCAAGCGATCAAATCTTATGACCTAGAGGTTCTGAGAATGATATGAGGTATGATCTATGCATTTTCTACCTTAGATTAATTACTAATAAACACATGTTCTAGTAATTCCTTTCTTTCTACCTATATTGATTGAGACTTTTAGATTCTGGTTGAGCCCTTGGCTTGACCCTTGAGCTTGGAGACTCCAATTAGAGATGACTCAGTGATCACACACTTGTGCTGATAGTGTGTCCTGACTCTTAGAGGTGAGAGTTTCTATTAGGATCTATTTATAGTACCAATGAAGCCTTAAGAATTCATCTTAGGTATGGAATGGTTATCTACAGTTCTTTCCCATATTGACTATTTCAAGTAGAAGATGTGGTTTTTCTATAGTGATGGGACCAGGTTCTCCTTTTTTAGTGAAAATGAAACTCAGGTAGTATAGGATGCACTCATGCATAGAAGGGTGAAACCGATTACTCATAATTTGTCTATCCTAACCCTTGGTGTAGTGGATATTATGAGTTTCCAGTTCCATATAGTAGTTTCAGTGTACAATGGCATCATCCCTAAGGATGTTCTAAGTTTACCACCCCATTGAGGGATAGACTTTTGTACTGATCTACACCCCATGACAACATCGATATATGTTCCAACATAACGGATGATTATTGTAGATATTTTGGATCTGAGGGTGAATTTGGAGGAATTTTAGAGAAATTGGTGTGTAAGACCTAGTGTTTCAAGCTAGGAATCCTCAATTTTGTTCACCAAGGAGGTTGGTGGGAGCTTGATGTTATATCTGGACTATCATATCTTGAACTAGGTGATTTTCAAGAACAAGTATCCACTATCAATGATTGATGACCTTTTTGATTAGTTGATAGGGTAATGATGGTTCTCAAAGATTGACCTTAGGTTAGGATATCACCAGTTGCGAGTATGAGATGAGGATATACATAAGATGGAATTCAGATATTTTTATGGTCACTATGAGAACTTGGAGATTCCATTTGGTGTGTCTAATTCCTTGGAAGTGTTCATGGGACTCATGAACTATATATTTCATCTTTTCCTAGGTCATTTCTTGGTAATCTTCATCAAATATATCCTTGTGTAATTGGAATCTGAGGAGGAGCATGCGATACACTTTAGGATGGTTCTGGATGTACTCTTAGAGCACCAACTTTACAAAAATATCTTGAAGTTTTAGTTCTGTATACAATAGATCCACTTTCTAGGATATGTTATTTTAGAATATAGAGTGGTAATAGAACCATCCAAGGTTGAGGTATTGTTATCTTGGGATCCACCAAAGAGTATGATGGAGTTGCGGAACTTCCTTGGGTTGGAAGGCTATTAACGTAGATTCATACCTACTTTCTCTAGGAAATCATCACCCATAACAGCTTTGACCTAAAAGGGGAATCCTTTCATGTGAATAGAGAGGTGTCGATAGGATTTTAGGACTTGAGACAAAGGTCGATGTGTGCTCCCATATTGATATTTCCAAAGGATGGTGTCGAGTACATAGTGTTCTATGATGCATCTGGAATGGGTCTTGGTTATGTTCTGATATAGAGGTAAGAGATGATTTCTTATGGTTTACATCAGTTAAGACCACATGAGTATAACTATGTGACCCACTATCTTGAGTTAGAAGTGGTATTATTTTCACTAAATATGTGGTGAAACTACCTGATGGGCGAGTGGTTTACCATCTACTCTGATCACAAGAGTCTCAAGTATATCTTATCTCAGAAGGACCTTAACATGAGATAGAGGCTATGGATAGAGTTTCTCTAGTATTATGACTATGAAATTTTCTAAACTCCTTGGAAGGGGAATGTGGTAGAAGATGCTCTCAGTAGGAGATCTTGTTCGCAGTTTCTTAACAAGGTATCAGAGTAGTTGTTCTCATTGTAGTTATCCTTTGTGGATGGAGATGGAAAAGCTTACCTCTAGTCGATGGTTGTTACCCCTATGCTTTTATAGCAATTTAGGGAGTTGCGTCTTGGGGATGTCAACTATGAGACCCTAAATACTCAGATATCCACTAGAAATGATCCTTATGGATTTTATAAAGGTGGGGAGCATGTCATTATTTTCAGAGGATGCACAATGGTACTAGTAACGTTACAAGAGGAGGTTCTAAGAGAGTTTCATTCATCTCCTTTGGTGGTACATACAAGTTTATAAAAGATGTACCAAGACATCTAAAGTCTGTTTTAGTGGATAGGGATGAAGAAGGGAGTTGCAGAGTTTATCTTTAAATGCCTTACTTGTTAGGAAGTGAAGGCTAAGAACCATGTTCCATCAGGTTTGGCTCAACCCCTTGGGGCACCAGAGTGGGAGTGGGATGCGATATCCATGTAATTCATGATGGGATTACCACGTACATCCAGGGGAAACAATACCATCTAAGTGATCGTAGATTGACTCACCATTTCATCCCACTTATTAGCTATTTAGGAGTAGAGTTTGGTAGATAGATTTGGATGCCTATTCATGAAGGAGATAGTCTAACTACATAGTGTTAACTCAATGATTGTTTCTAACTGTGATGATCACTTCACATCTCATTTATAGAAGGGATTGTAGGAGGTTTTCGGGACTCGGTTACACTTGAACATAGTGCTTCACCCCCAAACTGACAACTAAATAGAATGGACCATTCAATTCTTGGAGGACATGTTGTGGGATTACATGTTGGACTTTTTCCATAGTTGGGAGGATCACCTACCACTATTGGAGTTTGCATACAACAAAATATATCATTCCATCATTGGTATGGAACCATTAGAGGCTTTTTATGGGTGACCCTATAAGTCACCACTTTTTTGGATTCAACCAAGAGAGAAAACCCTCATGGTCCAAGAGTTTGTGTGAGAAACTAAAAAAAGTGTAGATCATCTAGGAGTGGATGAGGACTAAAAAAATATATCATAAGACATATGTGGACAAAATATAGATACCTTTAGAGTTCTATGAGGAAGACCATGTCTTCCTATAGGTTTCACCTCGATGTAGATTATGGAGATTTTTCTAGGGTAGAAAGCTATCTCTGAGATTCATTGGACCTTTCTAGATACTTTATAGATTTGGTGAGGTGGAATACAACTTAGATCTACCTCAGTAGTTAGATGAGGTACACGATGTCTTCCATCTGTCATAGCTAAGGATGTACATGCACGACCCATCACACATTATTGATTGGGGAGAGATGGAAATTGAGGGTGTGTCTACCTTTGCTGAGTACCCAGTAGTGATTGAGGATTGGTAGGATATGATCCTTTTTGGGTGAGTGATTCATTTACTGTGTTTCTAGTGGCAGCACAGGAAACTCAAAGAGATAACATGGGAGAGGGACGCTCAAATTCCTGCTCAATACCCACATATCTTTGTTTATCCATTATTTTGGATTTTTGAGACATAAAACCCCAAGGTAGTGAGAATGTAATGACTCGTATTTTTCAATTATTATTTTTGGATATTGTATGGATTATTTTTTAGACCAGGTTCTAAGATGGCATGTGATTCTGAGGCCATTTGTTCCTGGAATAAATGTTTGAAATATATTAAATAGCACATTCATGCAGTTTTCTTGAAAAAGTAGAATAACTTCCAAATGATGGCTCAAATCATAAATATAATGGAACCATTAAGATCAAAATATAGTTTTTATCCTAGTTGTGACATAACCTTTTTCAGTGTGGTGAGTTTATAGAAAAGGCGCCATAGGTGTAGAATGAATAAAATAATTAATTATTTTATTTTATTTTATTTCATTGATGCAGTGACCTAACCACTTCTATAAATAAATAGTTATGGGGAATTCCTAGATTTATCCACTAAAATCTATAAATCCATACCACCATTGGAGTGTCATCAAATGAAGTTCTGTTGGTAGATGCGATCAGAATGAAGATCAATGACCGATGCGAGATGAAATCAGAGGATCTCTTTAATGATCATAGAATAGCGTCATTCTTCATCAGCGATTGATTGAAATCAAGGTAGTATTTTTTTTAATTGGATTCTTTCCCTATTCATAATTCCTATAATGAATTGAGATAAATCAACCAACATCTTGATCTGTGTTTTGGTTGTCTTGTGGGATTGGTTTATTTGAAGGATTATTTTGGGAGTTTCGATTGATTATTATTGATTATTCATTTTTCATTATAATGGATATGGATAAAGGTCAACCCAAACATTGTTTGAGGTTCATTCTTCATGTTTGTGGTTGTTCATTTCTCCCATATTTCTTCATTCATCACATGTGTTCTTCATTAAACCATGGTTTGACATCCACCGAGAAATAGATCATTGCGCACCCACTTCTTGGCACAATGATTCAATATTATAGATTTGGGATCAGCACAACACGATAGTGGTGCAACAATTGAAGCGGCAGTAGATCAGATGGTTTTTTATACCTAATTTCTTGTTCTTTAGCACACAATGAAGAATGATGTTCTATGTTATTTTTAGAATGGATTTCAGGACTAAAACATGTTTTTCATTGGTGTCAAGGCTCGAATGACAAGGATTCTTGGTTTTCTAGTGATGTACATGATCGGATTAGTGGCCAGAGGCGTAGAAATGAACACGAAATCAAGATTTGAGATTATATAAATTTTTGTAGTACATGACATGTAAGTCATATCGACATGTGGTGTGGGACCCTCTTAGTGGTGTATAGGGTTTTGGGAGGTATATAAGTATCACATAGATTATGACCTTGTCACATGACATTTAGTCCCCTTTGGTGTGCTCAGTGTATACCTTGAAGGTTATATGGACACGGACTAGAGTAAATGGGCATGGGAACACTGTGTAATCCCACAGGGACATATCCTAGATAAAAATTTACACTAGATAAGTTGTGTACTGGTATACAAGAAGAAGTACACCGGAATTAGCACTTCGTGTACGTCTACACAGACCCAGACATGGGTTGTTTACATGGGCAGGACCTAGGGTTTAAGGGACATGAAGTGTACCCCTATTACATGTTGTGTAGTCCTTTAAATTTTTCTTCAATCCCTTGTCCACTATATCTTGGAAAATATTAATTTGGGTGTATTCCCCATATCTATTCCCTAAGGGTTGGTATGGAATCACCACCTACACATAGGATAGTAATCCCTTAAGTAGGACTTCTTGGAAAGAGTTGTTGTAATCATTCTGTGAGGTCCAGAGTGAGATCCTTTATTCATCTTCATTCCCTAAGTGTAGTTCTTAGTATCATTGTGACCTACACTATGTAGGTGTTGATCCTCTTCTTATCTAGTTAATTTATATTGAGTTGTTGGTATACCCCATGGCCTTGGGGGTGATCCCCATATGTGTATTTTATCTCTTTGGACCTTCAGTGGGTACTTACTATTGTGATACCCGATGAGAACTACCTCTAGAATAGACATTGTCAGTGATATCAAACTCGTAGAGTTTGTTCTACCAAACAAGTGTTATGTAGAACCTTCGAGCTGGAATATGAGGCAGGAATTATAGTTGTGAATTTACCTCTAGAATGTGTGTATTTGTTGAGTATATCGGGATATTCTTGTTATATGTGATGTAAATATATACCAGTGTAGAGATGATTGTATTATTCTATTATATGCTTTATGGTTTTGGGGTACCCTACTGGGTATTTTTATACCAACCCCTACACGGGCTTTGTCATCACGTGTCGTGTCTTGTGCAGATGATCATCTATTTGACAGATTCCTAAACTGACCAGGACCAGACAGTGCTTGGTGAGACTGAGGTGTGTTCCTGTGATATCTTTAAAATAATCCCCAATGTTAATTTTAGGTAGTACTTGTTTTCAGACTCTTTTTGGTGGGATTTTATTTAGCCTTATTTACTTTCCTTTACAACCTATCGTATTCTAGTTGTGGGATTTATATGTATGCATGCATGGTTGTTCAGTTGTTTTTACATTTCAGAATTTTATAGACTTAGAGATATGTGTGTGTGTGTGTGTGTTTGTAGATACTTAAGATAATTCCTCTGATGTCAGTGATATTCCTAATCGGTGCTAGTCTTCAGCCCCTAGCCTATTGGCAGTGGGCTTTGGGAGTCACATCACAGGCCCCATTAGGACAGGTCATGATAATAAATACACAAAGGAGGTTCTAAGAATATTTTTGAATGGAGGATACTAAAGTGATATAAACATTGGTATCTACTTGGATGAAGTTATTGAGGGATGATAATGGAAAAGTAGTCAATTTCATGGAATAAAGGTGTATTATTAGGATCTTATTATACTTAATAGTGACATGACCCGATATTGAATTTATTACATGTAAGGCGGCATGGTATCAAAGTAAGCTTAAATAAATCCACTAAATTTTAGTAAAAAGAATATAATAGAATATAAATGGCGTGGTGGGTTTTAGTTTTCTTTATAGTGAAACATATATGGAAGAGTTATTAGGATATATATATATACAGATTTTCCTGACTAAGAAAATAACATAAATTTAACATCAGGTGGTGATTTTTATCTTTTGGATTACAAATTCCTTAGTTTGGCAAGAAACAATACTTCTCTCAGCATTGTATAGGATGAATATATTGTGTCCACTCAAGATTTCAAGAAATTACTATGGATGAAGAAACTTTAAGACATGGGAGTAAAATTTAAGTCTCTAATTGAAATAAATTTTCATAATTCAATTTATATTAATCTATACAAAAATAAAGTTAGTCACTTAAGAATTAATCACAATTAAATCAAGTATCACTTTATAAAAATGAAATAGGTTAATGGGATATTGAAGTTTAAGTATATTCCAACAAAATTTCAAGTCACTGACATCTTAAAAAATTTCTTACCCAAATAAGAGTTTGAAAGGCATCAACTGGATATTAGTGTCCAGTCGACCACCCACACTTAAAAAAGTGTGGATGTGAAACCCCCACTCTCTGAGGTGTGTTAAAAAATCATTTATATGATGATCACTATTCCTTTCCTATTTTAAACCTTTAAAGGAGTGACCATGGGATTTATTGGGAAATGGGGAAGATATTGTTCATAAATGGGGAATAGTTTTCTCAAACCTACTATGGGTAAGAGTAAGGTGATGAATGTAGATATCTTTTCCATGTCGAATTAGGGTTCCAAGGATTTTGAGGTATTTTTTTTACATATGAAGATTTTTTATCTTTTATTTCAAATCATAAATCATGAAATGAATGACCTTTGTCTTTGTGATGAAAGAAGTAACCTAGTGTCATTGTGGAAATCATATTCTCAAGATCTACTCTTGGTGAAACAATTATTATGGATTCAATAATTGGAATCAAGAATGGAGTGATTAACATATGATCTTTTTATGATTCTTTGGTGTATCATTCTAGGATTGAATCATTTGGTCCTAGGTTATGTGGTGAGTACATTTTTTATCACTTTATATTATTGCAAAATGAAAATGTTGGAGGAAGAAAAATATGTTCATGTTTTTTTTCATGTAATGTGTTAAGTGGTATTAAATATTGAGGTATTTTCAACAAACCTAAATGGGGTATTGTTAGGAAAAAAATCTTAATATAGTGCTTTAATGTTTTTGGGTTACTTTTTTTGTTAATAATCTTGGTGAACAAAGTTCTAGTGTGTTTGTTGACAAATCATGTTGATAGAGTGGTTTTAGAAGCATTTGGTGTTTCTCAAAAACTATTCATTGAAAGTGGTGAGGTTTTATAATGTTTTAAAAAAAATTGGTGTGAAAGTTTATAAGAAATAAAATTTTATATGAGTTGATTTCATGGACACAAAGGTAAGTAAATGGACCATGAGTTCAGTTTATAGACCTTAAAGGATGTTTCATAAGTTTGTGGACCACAATGTTCATAAACACAAAGGTGCACCATAGTGGCTTATCATTTTAGGTTTTTTTATGGTAATTTTTGGAAAAATAATAAGGTATTATATGAACCATGAAGAAAGTTTGTGCACCACAAAGGGAGTTCATGGTATATGGTGCCGAAATGGAGAGCTGGACGTCGATGATTTTTAAGTGAAAGAGTGAGTAGTATTTTCATGATTAGCATATTTTTTGGAGTTATTTTTCTATATAAAGGACCCCTAATAACTTTCTTTAGTGGTGAGGGTGAAAATTATCTCATAGGATTATTGATAGATAATTCTAAAAGGTTATAATTAAGTTTGTGGAGGTGAGGTCACAGGAATTAGTCCCTAAAGTGAAAGTTGTGAAGGGGATTTGCAGTGTAGTCCATGAACTACAAGCTATGAAAGAGGTTCATAGAGTTAATTACATGGAGAAATTCTATATAGGGAGTTCATGGAGGCTTAATATTAATGTATGGCCCATAAAGGAGGTTCGTGAACTCTATTTATGAAGCAAGAGTATGCAAGGCAGGTCGTGTGGTATGATTCATGGAGGAAGAAACCCACGAAGGAGATCTCACATTGGGAGTATGTGGTGAAAAGTATATCATTTTGTCGGTATATGATTCTATGAAGTCATTATGTGGAGTATTAGTTCCTGAAGAATAACATTTCATGACGGGATTTTCCCTGAAGAAAATAATATGCAGTAAAAGGGAATTCATCTATTTGATGAAAAAAAGATCTTCATGTCATACCCAAATTAGTGTTAACCAATTATAAGATAATAAAATTTATTAGTAGAGTCTTATGGATGACCAATGTGTTCACTTCAGTTTATAAGATAGTGAGTTCTCAAGTGTGAGTGGTTGAAAACCAAGATGGATAGTGAGTCTTCTCCAAACATTATAGCCACAGTGTGCTTTAGAGATTCTGGTACATCATCACATCGCCTTTGTATACTCCATGTATTATCCCAGTTAGGGTGAAATAAGTAAAATTTATGTGTCACATGCATGATTTCTTTTTAGTTTATATATTTCTAAAAGAATAAGAGTGAAGAGAATTTTTTTAATGATAAAACAATATTTATAGGGGTTGTTTTAATTTTTCAAACCCAAATTCACACCCCCACCCTCTCAAGGTATTTAACCTTGTGTGGACAGTAAGAAAATAAAAAACCAATAAATAAAAAATTTGATTTATGTGTTTTAGATAGATTTATTCCTACTCTATGTAAAGTACACCAACCTATAATGGCTTTATGAATGCTCAAAAAACATACAAAAAATTAGAAACAATTAATAAAATTAAACTAGGAAGAAAATAATATAGAAAATAAACACAAATAGTTAGTAAGTAAATCATCAATCTTAATTCAACCAAATTTACCATTTTAAAACCATTAATGGGATCTCTAATATACTCTAATAGAATCAAAAATATATGATCAATGGGGCTCCTTGTAATTGACTATAATTGAAACCAACACCAGGGAAAGCTTTAAAATTCTATTGTGAGTGATACAATGTGTTTGATAGGGTACAATTTCATAGATCTAGTTGACCTCTTCATCCAACACAAGCACCCCCCTCCCCCACAAATGGAAGTGCTCCGAGATCTCTCAAAAGTAACTTCACATGAATTGATCTCTCTCAATCTAGAAAAGGTGAGAATATATAGCTAAGGGAAATGAGATAGGTTTCACAACTCAATGAAATTTGAGAAATGGATATCTGAAATATAATGAGACATAACAATATAAAAATCCAATAGAATAGAAAAAAAATAATTTTGAAAAGGTAATAATAAGTCGTTGTGTGAAGGTAAAATAAAATAGCTTAGAATTCCCTACATAAAGGTAAATCACATGTTGCATAATAGTAGCTTGGATAAGGAGATTGTGGCATAAGTATAAGATAATGCAGTTCAAGGGTACCCAAGCCAGAGATGTGTTAGGGTAAACCCGTTATCACCTAGGTTGCGTGAGGGTAATCCACTTAACACAAAAGCCAGGTAAAGTTCAGGGGACCTCTACATATGGGTAGGATAAGAATACAAAATTTTAAATCGGAACCCATGTAAGGGTAAGGGATTCAATACATGGGATATATAAGTGTAACCATAGCCTCACATAATGGTAAACAACACTAAACCAAACTCACATAAGAGTGAAACAAAGTCACATAAATTCAAAATTCAAAGCCTATATAATGGTATCCATATAATAAATGTCTTGCATAAGGGTAGAGATAAATGAGAATAATAATGTAAAGGGATGGAAAAAATAAATTGAATATAAAAAATATAGAATAATAATAATAATTTAAACAATATAAAATGAAAAAAGAAAACAAAGAAACAAATTAGTTTCATTTGTAAATTAATTAACATTCTAAAAATAACAATGTTTATTACAAGGATATAAAGAGTGTATTACTAAATGTATTTATTTTTTAGAATTTTTTATGAAGAAACCACAAATATTTGAACAAGAATTTTTATATACATAACATAATACTTACCTGAAATTCAGAATCAACAAAACATATACACAAATAAGTCTTACAAATATATTTTTTCCTAATAAAGGATTTTCATATTATATAAACAAGAATATTCTTCTATTTGATAAGGAAATATAAAAATAACATTATAGTGAGAAAAATGTCATAGTAATTTATTATATCACATAATTAGAAACATATTAGAAAAATAAAACTCCCCCTGTATAAGAAACTCTTATCTTTAAACATAATTCTATCTCTCTAAAATATAACATATCCCCCTTTATATTATTCAAAAATCTACTCAAGCATGGTACAAAATGTTGTCACTATTTATATTGCAGAATCACTTTGAGAAATGTAATGATGATCCCATTTATTAATTAAGATATATTCAAAGGATTTTTGGATTTTTTGGATGTATATGGATGATGTAATCTTGAAAACCTCTAATCATTCATTTTGTGATAAATTTTCAAAATCGATGGCCAATAAATTTAAGATGATCCTCTTGGGGTTAATTAGATTATTTATATTTTTTTAGATATTTCAATGTGATATTGGAATATTTATTAATAAATGTAAGTACTCTAAGAAAATTATGAATAGATTCAGTTTGGAATCAAGAAAAAATATGAGAACACCTATAAGTATTGGTTGATAGTTGGATAAAGATACACAAGAAAATCTAGCTCTCTGGAAAACCTATCAAGGAATTACTGAATGACTCTTAAAGTTAACAGAAAGAATATATGACTTAATTTTTCGTGTGTGAAATATTTCAAGCTAATCCAAAGGATTCATGCATGATTTAAATTTAAAGTATTATCAAGTATGACAAAGGTAGTGTAAACCTTGGTTTGTTCTGCCATTATAAAATATATTTATAAGTTATTAATAAACTCATAATTAGATTTTATAGGATTTAAAATCAATATAAATATAGAATATTCCATGTTACACTTTATTTACAATATTTTATATTCATAGATTTCAAATAAATAACACCTAATCACATCATCTACTGTAGAATTAGTATGTTGTTACCACAATTCATTATGCTCAGACTTTATAGATAGGTTAGATATTTTATGCCTTTAGAATATTTTACTACAATATTCCTATAATGTGTGAAAATTTATCTACAATATATATTTTAAATAATAATTTATAACATTCTAAGACAAATTATATTTAAGTGATACATCATTTTATGAGGGATTATGTTCAAAAGGATTACACATGTATTAAATTTATTTCCATTGAAAATAAATTGGAACAAAACATTATTAATTCCCTAGATATTATAAAATTGGATAGCATATAAGTAAACCATGGATTGATGGTGGCTTTAATTACATTCAATTTAGAACTATAAAGTTCTAATATTTTAGTGTTATATGATATTGGAATGTTTTTAATTTATTAGTGAAAATAGATTTACGCATTACAAATTCATAAGGTATAAACTAAATAATGTTTTATATGGTATAGAATAATACAGATAAAGGGTTAAAACTTTTGTGCATTGATTATCAATTTAGTCAAATAGTTTTGTATGGGGGAAGATCATGGATATTGTGTGCGTCAGCTTATGAAATAGTAAATTTTTTCAATGTAGTATGAATTAGGTCATGATGAGGCATTAAATTTTCTATCACGACCTACAATGGTGTGTGTGTTGAAGTGATTCCTTAAAATTTGACATAGTGAGTTCAAAGATGTTGTTTTCTTAGAAACACTACATGAAGAGAGGATACATATTATATCAAATCAGGAATGTTATATGGGGCCGCAATTCACAATATGTAATAATTTTTTGCACTATATATAAGGTGTTAAAATTCCAATGATATTTGGTATCCTCTCAAAACACAAAACGTGGATTTATTAATCACATAAAATCATCATAAAAAATTATTTAATAATTTAATAAAAAGGTACATTTTCAATTTTCCAGTGCCTTATTCAACATCTTTTTCAACCCATTTCTTGGCCTAGTGCCTTGTTTGATCAATATTTATTGTTGCTCTTGAAGCTCTATGTTCGGGTTGAAAACAATATTTTCAGTTTCATATATGGAAAAATATAGGGTTTTTGGAACACATATATTACTGTAACTTTATTTTTTTATATTATTTTACCTCAATGTTAGGGAATTTAAATTTCTGAGAAGTTTCAACTCAAAACATAGAAAATTTGTAAATTTCTTTTCTATGCATATTTTTCATGAACAGTTTAGTATAAATTATGTGGCTACCCTTTATAGGGTGTTTTTTAATTCATTTTATATGTGAATAGTTTATACTTATTATCTATAAAATGGTTTAGGTCCAACTTTTCAAGTTCTATCAATAATCATGTCATTCTATTGGGGATTGGAGTGTTTGTGTGTGGATAGAGTAAGGTCAGTGAAAACCATGTGAATGACCATGTGAAGCTATAATATTTTTAACAGTGTGGTTTAAAATAGTTGGTTCATGATTTTTAAACTATTTTTATATCCTATTTTAGTATTCTTTATTTGTATAATGGCTTATGTATAGTTGGCACACAATTTGGAAGACCATGTGGCCAAACCATGAAAATTTCCTAGATTTCATTGAAATAGAAAAATGAAATTTCTACCCCTTAATGTTTTTATGATTTTTTCCTCTCATTATTCTATTATATTGATGTTCGATTATCTAATTATTATACATAAATGTGAAAAGGGGTTGTTTTGTGTGAGGGTGTAGGAGGCCAGATATTGTTTAATTTAAAAATGATTGAAATTGTTTTTTATGTGATGAACTATTATTACAATGTTTCTTGCCACTATTTTTTGACATGTCATGGGAGTCCTAGGATACTATGTATAAATAATAATTAGTGTAAGTCCTTGTCTATATTTTTAACTAACTAGGTAATGTTTCCCAGTTAAACCAAGTTTATTAGACCAAAAGGAGTGGGGGAATAGATTGTGGCCCATGGTATTAGTGTGATCCTGAGATATTTTATCCCCATATAGTTCAATTGGACTACTAGGGATGTGGATAGGTTTTTTAATGTCATCTTAGGTTCCTTGTCTCCAGTTCAAGATCAAGATACTTGAATCTTAGGATTATCCCATGATTATTTTATCTTTATTAGGAAAATTTAGGGAACTCTATATCTTAGTATTTTCATATCCCCTAGCTTGTTTAACTAAATAACACCATTGATGATTATTCTATTTTATCATGATTTATTGATATTTTTGTGCATGTGGCGTTTACATAAATTTCAAGTAATGTTTTGGTTTACTTTTAAATTATTTTATTTTAAAATTATTTGGAATATATGGTTTTAGAGAAAATGGTTTGGTTATTTCTTAAATGGGTTTTAGGAAATGGTTTTCAATTAGGTTGTTTATGAAAATGGTATTTTCAATACATATTTTATTAAGAAGGATAATAGGTAATTTTTTATTTTTTATCCTAAATTTTAAAAAAAAAATTTCCTTGTTTTGGAAATGAATAATTCAAATTTATACCCCTTCTTATTTTATATTAGAGAGGATGGTTGTTTTATAATTGTGAGTGTGAAATGTTATTAGATTTTATTCATGATGAATTTGAAAGCCCTATTTTATAACTTATGTTCAAACTGGAATTTTATTACTTGTATTAAAATGGTATTCACAAAGAATCCTTGGTGGGATCCTACTAGTAATTTTTAGATTTCACCCTATATATGCACTAGTTCCTAGGTCTGTATGCAGCTCTTATGTTTCTATTTTAGGTGCCCAGTTCAATTTAAATTCTTGAAGTTTAAGTTAGTCCATTTATGGATGAGTGTAATATTAAAAGTGGTCTAGGGTTACTAGTGGTGATGTTAGATCTATTTATGTTTAGGATTTTCCATCATCCATTCATCCTAGGGTATTTATTTTTATCTTTTTTCACTTTTTTTTATTTCTATTGTTCGTTTTGGATAGAGATTTATCCATTATTCCATATTGGATGTTTTTATCTTTTTTTCTAGTGATTTTTTATTTTATATTTTTATTGAGGTTTATGATATTCCCATTGATAAATTTAGATACCCAAGCACTAGTTACCAACCCATGGGTATTGGGAATGCCCTTCAGACCTAGTAGAGGATTAGGTCAAGTAATGTGTTGGGTCAGATCGAACTGGTTCTTTAAAAAATATTACTAGAGCCTAGGTTTTTTAATATTTATATAGGTTTTAATGTCAATATCTTACTATTTGGGTGAGTCATGGTATATTTGAGTTAGGATTATCATTGGTACTTTAGAGGTTGGTCATGAGTGGGTGCCTGATCACCACCCTTTATAACAACTCATGAGTTTCCATGGGTATTATGGATTTGAATTTGGACTTTGAAATTTTGTTTTTATTAGTTTTGATGATTTGTGGATCCCCATTTTCGTGGTATAAGTTTCCTTAGGTATTGTTTTGTATTTTGGAATGAAAAAATAAAATGTATTAGCGGTGTGAGGTTGGTATTCATGGCATGATAAATAGGATAGTGACCAAATGCTTGGTCTTGATTATATCTCAGGAGATCTCTTGTGTTTGGACTATGGTCCATGAAATCATATGGTCAATCCAAGAATGGTTCAATATCCCTTTTTTTGTTTATCTTACTCTTAGGGAATCCCCAATTATATAGGAGGAATAAATAGAGTCCTAGTGATATGTTGATGATGTGGATTGAGATTTGTGGTGTGTGTTTATTTTTTATGATTATTGTGAGAAATTGGGTTTTGTGTAAAAAATTGTAAATTTTCTAAAGGATGTTATCATAGATAAAAATGAGTCCTTTGGGCCTTATTGTAAAACATAGTTGGTTTT
Organism: Viscum album; assembly: GCA_963277665.1. NCBI lineage: Eukaryota > Viridiplantae > Streptophyta > Magnoliopsida > Santalales > Viscaceae > Viscum > Viscum album. Next base: position 435,832,013 of record OY728155.1, on the reverse strand, counting down.
CATGAAAAATAATCAGAAATGGTGGATTTTTTAATGAAATCCAAAAGGTATTCTAAATTTTGAAACCAATTTGGTGAGTTAATTTGGAAACATTTTTGAATCCCTTGGGATTTTATTCCAAGGGTGGTCAGTTTTAAAACAAATATCTAGAAATTTCTTCAAAGGAGGGTTTTATGATAATTTTTTTTGGTTTGAAATGAATCCTTTGGCCCATTTATAAATTATAATTGATTATCTAGATAAGTTTTGGGAATTGTTTGGTTTTAAAATAGATTTATTTTTTAGGAGATCTAAAATAAATTTTAGTTTCAAACCCATTGTTTAATTATAAAGGAGTTTTTAATCCATTCATATGTATTTGGAATGAAATTTCTTTCATTTAGTGGGAATGAATAGTTTTTAAATATTTTAACTATTGATCTTTGAAAAGCTCAGGTGTGTCTTTTTTTATAAAGGAATTAGTGGTCTTTAAATCCAATTTATTTTTTTGTAATTACATTAGTTAATTTCGATTTTAAATAATGTGGGATGTTTTCAAATTGTAGGATGTTTTTTAAAGTATGTATATTCTTGTAAAATGGGTTTTAATTCTTTTATGGATGTAGGGATTTTTAAAGTAATTTTATTTTGGTGTGATTTTTTCCTGAATTTATTTGTTTTTTTGGATATATTTTTTCCATTAGTGTGGGTTGGGAATGAATGATTTGGTTTGGAAAACAAGATCAAGTTGGTTCCATGTTCATTTTATTTAAGTTATTTATTCTATAAGTGTCTTGATTAAAAGTGGATTTTTTATCTCTAGGGGTAGTTATTTTCTCATTATTGGATATTTCCTAGACTATAAATGGGGTGGAAAGCATTATTTTCCCCTTTTGTTGATATGGGGATGTGTTTTATATTGGGTTTTTTGGGAAACTTGGTTAATTATTCCTTAACTAATTAGTTGGGTGAATTTATGAGGTATGATCTCCTTGGTTTTTAGGGTGATGTACTATTTTAAGGAGTTATTTATAGTGATTTTAGATCCATGTGTCCTTGAGGTGGATTTTGTTTGGTGTGATCTCAAGGCATTCTCTTGGTTTCTCTTAGGCGAGTTGTTTTTTATCTGGAATGCCCATGTCTTTTTTTATTTTTTCACAGTGCGTCTTATTTGGGTGATGTTGTCCTTATGGGTATGGTTATGAATGGGATTTAATTCATTTAATTAGATGTGGGATGACCTTGATTTTTTGTTTCATGTTACTAGGAAAGGCATAACATCAGTTTATATTATGAAATGGATGGTGTCATTTGGATCTTATTGGTCTCATCGTGAGTGGGTGACTCATATATGTGGTCCTAGTGTTCCCCTTATTCTTAGTTTTGTAACCTAAGGTCAAATACCCTATCATCTTTTTATTGATTCATGTATTTAGTTATTGTACGCTTTATATATTGGGGATGTAATGGTTGTAGATCATTTTGATGACACGGTCTCATGATCTTGGATATTCCTAAGATTTGGGGTATTTCAGATGTTCGTGTATGGTGTTTCATCAGTATTTTAGTAGGTTTTATGGATTCCCATGGTTAGTGGAATCCATTTTTTTCTTTTTTAAATTGTGGAATCATGTAAGTCTTGGTATTGATATATAGTTTTGAGGTGGTTATCTATTTATTCATCAATTTAGTTCATTACTAAATGGTGGGGATACCCATGGTGGGTTTTAATCTTGTTCTAGTTCTTATCAAGTGGTTGTGAATAGTTTATTGCTTAAGGTTATTTCTATTTTTGAATACTTTAATAGATATTTGGTGAATTGATTGTTTCTTTGTATTAGGGTATTTTGAGTTATCCCTAACTCTTCCACTTCTTATGAAGGGGTGATAGGATTTCCTATTTCTATGTTACCCTTATTTTTACTAGGTACTTTATAGGGGAAGAAAGTGGCATGGTGGGGAGAATTATTACATCCTCATTTCATTATTACTTTATATTTTTTTTTATTTTGTCTCAAAGTGGGGTAATTTAACTTTTCAAAAAAATTGGCTTAAAAATTATAAAATATGGAATTTTTAATTCTATAAAGGGTTTAGTAGAAATTATTTAGTAACCCTTTGTAGGGATTCTTTTTATCTTATTTTATACATGCATATTTTTTCTTTCATGACCAACACATGTTTTGGGTCAAAGTGTGTGAGTTCTAGTGGAAGTCATGCAAGTCTCTTAGGGATTGGGGTGTTACCACACGACTAGCACATATTCAGTAGAAATCATGTGATTGACCATATAAAGCTCTAGAATTTTTAATAATGTGACTTTACATGGTTATAATGTAGTTTTTAAATCATTAAGGTAGACCGTGTATCTATACATTTTCAATCCAGTGGCACTCACATGGTTAGAACATTGTTTAGAAAACTACGAGCCCAAACCATGCGGATTTTCTAGATTTCATTAAAATGATGAAATGACCTTTTTACCCATAATATTTTTATTCTTTTGGCCCAATTTTATTCTCCTCTTTCTCATCCAAACTAGGGATGTTCATGGGATCTTTTTTCCTTTTCCTCATTTGATTTAGGGATCTTTATTCTCATATTTAAAGTAGTTTATCCATCATTTCTTCCTCTTTTCTTCTCCTCTCTTCTTCCCTAACCATCTCCTTTTATTTTCACCTCATACGAAAATACTAACAACATTTCAGGTTGGTTTAGCATTAAATATGGTTCTAATGATAGTTATTTAGATTTTTTATGGTTGAGGATGATGTTTCTTGGCTCATTTGTGTATTCACTTCCAAATTTGATGTGTTGTGATGAGTTCTACTTGAAACGAGGGAGGTATTTCTTTTCAATTCCCTTCTAATACATATTAGAAAATTATTGAGTGTTTTTAAATTATTTTTTATAAAATTATAAGCCTATGGAATGCCCTTATTATAATTTAATTTACCTTCAATTAGTTTAAACACTTGGAATAGACTTATGTCACATGCTAAGTGTTCATAAAAATTATTGACTATCTTTTCAAAAGGAATTTGAATGATTTAAAAGCATGTTTTATGTTGGTACCATTTTAAAATGGGGGTGTGTGATGTTTTAAAGGGGGGGTTTTATAAAACAATGGATTTAACCTCCATCCTCTTTAAATTGTTTTGACACCATTGGTTCTTGTGGTGGTTTTAAATGATGTAAAAGAGGGAATTAAATTTTTTGAAATGAAAAATGGTTATTAGAACTAATTGATTCTAAAAAAAGGTCATGTTTTTTTAAAATGGTGTTTTAGAAATTGGTTAGGCTTACAAATTATTTTTGAAGTATGGGTTGAAAAATAGATTTCAAGAAAAAAAACTGAAGTGAGATTTCAAGTAGTTTGAAATATCTTGGAATCCAATTCTACTTTTCAAAATCTTGGTTGTCACTTTTAAAGAATCGTAAAAATATGTGATACCCTTGATTGAGCCCCATGTGATTATTTTTATTAATGTGTTGTATTTTGACCCTATGGGGGATTCCTTATATTTATGTTTTGTTATCCTATTCTTATGCAAACAAAAATCAAAAAGGTGGTGTTTCATGTGAGGGGGTGGGTAGTGAGATGAGGTTTAATTTCAAATTCTTGACATTGTTTTTATGTGATGAACTATTATTCCATTTTTTCTTACCCTCATTATTTGTAATTTCATGGGATTATTAGGAGTCTAGGTAGGGATATAGATGAGTGAAAGATCTAGAATATATTGTGTATTGAATAAGTAATGCTTCCTAGTTAATCTAAGTTGGTTAGACTAAAAGGTTTATTAGGATATATTGTGTCACATAGTAGTAGTGTGCTCTTGGGTGGTTATATCTATGGAAAGTTTTACAGTACAACCAAGGATGTGGATAGGTTTATTAGTGTCATCTTAGGTTCTTCATTGCTATTTTAGGATCGAGATACTTGAGTCTTTATATGTTTACCATAATTTTTTGGTTCCTCTTGGGACAATTTAGGGGATTCAATCTCTTTTATTTTTCATTTCCTCTATCTTTTTGGACTACATGTAACCATTTTTTATTATTCTATTTTATCATGATTCATTGATATTTTGGTTCATGTGGTGTTTACATTGATTTTGAGTGATATTTTTTTAGTTTAAAGTTTTAAAAAAAATTATTTGGAAAGTTTTGTTTCAAAGGAAATGGTTTGGTTATTTCTTAAAGATGTTTTAAGAAATGGTTTTCAAGGAGTTTGTTTATGAAAATTGGATTTTCAATACATGTTTTGGAAATAGAGATAAGTGGTTATTTTGGATTGTTTTCTATAAATTTTAAAGGTCCTCTTTCCTTGGTTTAAATATAATTAATTAAAATTTATACCCCTCATTGTTTTATATTAGATCATATCATTGTTTTAGAAATGATACCATGATATGTTATTATATTTTCTTTATAAAGAATTTAAAAAACTATTTTATTACTTATATTCATACTATAATTTTATGAATTGTATTATAAAGAGTGTAACGCCCTGACCCTAGATTCCCAGAGTCGGTGCATTATTTTAAAACATTGGCATGATTACAAGGAATCAAGTCCTGAAAGACCGATCATTTTAGCAGTCTTGGAAAATAGATTACATACAAGAACGTTACATTACACTTTCTAACATACAACACAAAAAAAAATCCTATGATAATTACATTGTTCCCTTAGCTTAACCCTGCATCTCAAACATAAAACACTTCTTGGGATACTAGGAAAATTAAAACATAGAAAGGGGTGAGCTCATATGCTCAGTAAGGATAACAATATTGTGGAAACTTTCATAAATAAGCATAAACATTTAAGGCAATGTATAAGACTAAAACAACAGCCTTTTAAACATAAAATTCAGCATAATATAGAAAAGATACAATAAAATAATGAAATTTAATTATTCACATGGATATTCTACTAGTCAAATAATCACATTCAATATCAATAGCCACTTTCATAATTATAGAATGCATAATGTCAGACTTCATAACCACATAGTGAAGGCCTTGTGCCAAGACTACAAATAATATTTTTTCAAGGCCTTGTGATAAGAAACTAGTTTGTCTCATGAGACCTACTGATGCATCGAGGAGCTATAGCGGGCTCCACCCATCACTTACTAAGTCCAATGCATTCCTCATATGAAAATGTTTAAACATAACATAAACATTCATATTAAAACTGGCATACGAAATCTCAATACGTTATCCATAAACCATGAATGGTATAAAAATAAAACATCCACATTCAAACATATCACAAAACTTTCAATACAATATGGAATATTTTTATCATAATAAATCAACTTCAAACAAGTTTAAAATCCAATAAAAGATTTGGACATAGATGAAAATGATTTGTAAAACTCTTTGAGATAAATATCCATTTTTCATGAAAATATTTAAAAGTAACACAATTTAGAAAGGAAGATAGTTAAAGAAATTTTTGAATCAAAGTGTCCCATACCACTTTGAAACTTTTGAAAGGAATTAACATTTTAAAACATTCATTTCAATCTAAATAAATCCATAAAACCATTTTGAAAACATAGACATTAAAGAGAATGGTTTAGAAGAACAAATAATTAAAACATTTAAAATGATGTTTTAGTAAAAATTTAATTAAAAATAATCCCTTTGAAAACTATTTTATTAAACATGGACATGGATAATAAATATTTTCTAGTAGATACTTACGTAAAAACAACTTCGGATAATAAAGAGATTGTAAAATTAACCCTTACCTTGCACTTTTCTTTAGTTGAGGGTACATTTAACCTCCTATATGAAGACCGTAGTATGTTATTAAATTATACCAGAACCATATTAATATTTATGATATCATAAATGATTAATTTATGAATTTATACTACCCATTTAATAATAATTTCCATGTTAAATTAACATTTCGGGTAATAATCGCTTTCTTTATCGTACGTGTTTTAACTTGTTACTCTTGATTGTATTACTTAGATAAAGATTTAAATACTTACAGAATATAAAAAATTATTTATATATCATATATATTTAGAATATAAATATTTATAACAGACATATATATGAAATAAGAAACGCCATTTATGGAGACGGTAGTCCGTACGTACGCATAAACGTTATTTCCGTTTTCATATCGTATTGAACAGAACTAAGTGAATAAGATATATGTAAGTAAACACACACAAAAACACACACACACACACACACATATATATATATATATATATCTAAAGTAGAATTATTATTTCATATATTACATACTTATTAATGATCTATATTTTATAATCATCGTTGAATGGTGAACGTGGAAATGAATCTCATCACGTCGTGGAGACGATAATCCATACGTACGCACGAGCGACAATATAATTATATTGATGGATAAATTGTATTTAATTTGATTTTATATAATATATAAATAATCATTAACATTTTATATTTATTATTTACATCAGTTATACTCATTATTATACCCATCAAAATAATGAAGTGTTTGAATAACAAACTACACCACGACGTGGAGACGGTAATCCGTACGTACACATGTATGGTGACTTTGTCATTTATAGGATGGATAGAATAATGAATATGGTATTAAAATTTCTATAATAACATCAAATTATATATAATATACTGGATTTATTATTTTAGAATGGAAACAATAAAGAAAGAGGAAGTGGAAGAAGAAAATAACTTGAAAGATATGATGAAATGTTTACCTCTTTTTCAGGTTCTTCCTTTTGATTTGATCAAAAGGGCTCCTTAGGTTGTCTTTCTAACAAAGGAATGCCTATATGATGAAGGTAGGAATGTTGTTAGGATATTTGGGCATGGTTTGGCTGAGCTAAATGGCTTTTGAGGTGTGAAATTAAGAGAAGGGGAAGTGCCCTTTTATAAGAGTGGTGAGGGTCACTTTAGGAAAAGTTTGAAATATTATTTTATAATAAAATCATTTTCGGTTCCTAATGGATAGGAAATGAATTATTTAAAGGATAAGGTGGGTATGGGTCTAAAATATCTCAAAAAATAGGTTTTAGACAAATTTATGTTACCATTCTAACCATATCTTTTAGATTAACTCTTAGTTAAATAGTTTAACTTTTACCGTGTCTTCTTGTATTCTTACACTATATGGTTAATAAACTTACTCTAAGATTCCAAGAGAACCTAAAGTGGTTAATTAATGACATATATAATATTATTTAATTATTTTTACGAAAACTTAGATTTTTATGAATATTTTACCAACCAATAATATAGTATTTTTTTTAAAAACTATTTTATGTCAATTTTGACATTATTTGGTATTTGTTTTTTTGTAAAAATTGTAATAGCATGATTACTTAGAAAAAATGATTTAATCAACCACAACATGTCATATTGACCTATAAAATTAGTGTAATTCCCAAAAAGTCTCAAATTACATTTAGTTGGGTATTTATAATATCAATTATTCTAATCTTTCATTAATATGGTAATTACTGCATCATCATTGTGTCATAAATAAATTTAATCATTTAATGTCTAGAAATTATAAATATGATACCATTATGTAGGAAATATTTTTATCTTTCTAATGAAAATTTATAGTTGAATTTATAATGTCTGTAACCCTATATTAAAAATGGTTTAGTTATTAAACTTTGAATTTAACTCTTTTAACTCTTCTTTAAATAAAATAATAATAAATGTCCTAATCTAATCCAAGTGAACCAAAGAGGTTCATATTTTATTCCTAAGGTTGTTTTTGGTCGAATTATACTTATCCAATAGAATTAGGACATGTTTTAGCGTAATATTAATTTCATTTTTACCCTTAATTACCCTATTTACTTTTAACTGTGGTAAATAAAAGTAAAAAGTTACTATTCACCAAAAATTATTTTCATCTTATTGAACCATATTTTACGTATTGATATTAACCATGTCTCTCTGATTTTTGAAATTCAACTCATAGAAGAGGTAAAATTAAGTTTTATACAAATTTGTAACTGCTTCTAGGAGGTGGGTAAAAGACGGTAAAAAGTTCAATAAATTTTTTATATATCTAAACTTATTATAAAATGACTCCAATTAATTATATTGAACTTATATAGGTATTATGTATCTATTTTTACATAAAATAAATTTAATAAAATAAATAATTATTTAAATAAAAAGTCGGTTTTAACCAATAACTCGGTGTTTTTCACTATTCATCAAAAATTGAAAGTTTTCAGAAAAATACCAAAATCTCACCCTAAGCTAATTTTGATATTCTAAAATAAAAAATTAAGTCTATTTTACCAAATTAAAAACATATAAGTTTAATTTATTAATTTAAAATTAATTCCTGTTGTCAAAACCAAAAAGCGTGTTTTTAAGAAATAAAAACTAACAAAAGATTGATACTTTTTTATATTCAATTTCAAAGTGAAATTATTTCCAATGAATAAAATTAGATTAAACGGTAAAAATATAATCTATTTATACTTCCAAACCATTAAAATTTATAATTTAACACTACAAATTATTTTGATTAAAAAAATTTGTTTTTAGTTAAAATGTGGTATTTTTTACTATTTACCCAAATATGAAAGTTATCAGAAAAACACCAAAAATTTATTGAAACTAAATTCTTATGTCCCAATTCTAAAGAAGAAGTTTATTTTTTCAAATTTAATATATAAAAGTTTCAAATATTTGATTTAAAAAGGGTTCTCCATTAAAAGGCGGTAAAATTTCATTTTTAAAAAAATAATTCTTTTATCTGAAAAAAATGAATTTGTTTTTCAATTATGTCTAAGAAACTCATAATATGGATTATAAAATTATAAGGATTATATAAAGATCAAAATTTATTTAATACTATTCGCAACCTCTTTTGAATGGCTAGTTTGGTAAGTCATGGTACGCTTGAACTCGGTGTTGCGTGTAGTGCAAGTTATTAAATTACTTTGAATAAATAATATACTATGAAATCTTGGGGTGTTACATTTTTTCCTCCTTCAATAAATTTTTTCCTAACAATTTGAAATTGTTCTTCAAAAATAAAAGGTTGAAAATAGAAAATACCTTTGTGGGAAAACCCACATCAGAAATTGGGTTAATAAAATTTAGTCTTAATAAGAGGATATATATATATATATATATATATATAATTGACAAGTAGAGTTTCATCCTTCAACTAATTCCTACCACAAACTCATATTTCACTCTAAAAGATTTCAAAAAAATCTATTTATCCTAATCGTATAGGGTTTCAAAAATAATGAATTTATAATTCATTTGTCAGACTATTTAAAAAAACTAAATTATACAAACCAGTACATCATGTAGTCCAGTCGTAGGTGATGCACCCTTGTCACTCTTCGATTGTGGGTTCAAGTCTCACGGCCTTGCCGGACGTGACTATTTGTTGCCTGAACTCTGGGTTTTTCTTTTTATAACAATTCAAAAATAACCTTAACAATAGTATCCAATTTCAAACTTAATCCATTTCAACCTTTAGACTTATCCAAAATACTTCTATCCAAAATCTCATTCCAAAATTTATAAGGAAGTTAAACGCAATGAATATCCTTTTTTCCAGGTAATAACATGTGAACACCTTCATCATGTATTCTTTTAAAACACTAAAATATCCTGAATTACTATAAAACCTTATTGATTACATTCATGCTTCCTTATTCCTTATAGAATACTGGATATACTCCTTCTATCCAAAAATGTTGTAAACTCCAACAATTATGGAATATACAAATCACTAATTATTTTCAAGGAAGTCCAATATAATTTATCTAAATCAACCATATCTTATTCCAAACTCACTACCTCATTATCTGGAGCATAATAAGGATTACCTTTCCTTCAACCATGTATTTTCCAAAAAGTGTAGCTTACTATTAAGTCACTTTTCTTAGAACCTTATAATCTCAAATCCTCAATAAAATAGTGATGCAGTACAATCCTTATTTATCTCCATAATTCATATAACCAGTATACTCTTGATACAACACTCAAAATAAATAATTCTATAATAACAACATAAGAACACTAGTCATTCCTCTTCATCTGAGGTAGTATCATAACTTGATTATTATCCAATAACATCATTTGCAATATACTCTTATGACTGGGAAATTGATTCGCGTAGTGTCTCAACGCCTTGCAGATGAATAATTTTACATTTGAAAACTTTTTCTTACCCTTGCAATCAGGTACTTGGTGTCCTTTTTCTCCACACTTATAACAAACTCACGTTCCCTTCAAGAATTTACCAAGGTGATTATTTCCACATTTATCACATATGTGAAAATCCATCTTTCCTCTCTTCCCTTTATCCATATTTCTCTCTACCATCCTTTTCTTCTCTTGATTCCCTTCAAAACCATAGGACTCAGAGAATTATTTACTTATCTTACTAACACACGATATTATTTCTTTATTTGAGAATACATGGGAGACTATTTCCCTTCTAAATTTTGGCTTAATACCATGAATGATATGACCCTTCTTACTATTTGGATCATACATATTGTCGGAGTTCTCATTCCTTCTATTGGGCACCATTTCTAAACAATGGCATACACTGGGTCATTTTATGAATGGAAATTCATAATTCCAAACATGTAAAATACCTAACATAAATTGAATAGTTTATGGATATAATCCATAATCAAAAAAAATCTTTTAGGAGGTATATACTCATAAACCCTTCATAGTGGTTTTTAAATAAAATGAGAATTATCCTAAGCATATCCCCCGAGAGTGTTGTAACCAAGAGTGCGGCGAGGCCCATTTCCATGCACCAGTTCCCATTCAAGTCTAGCTCAAAGTGGTGTTTTCAGGTTTTACCCCTAGGTACATCTATTCTAGAGCCGCCTCTACCTGCTCGTATCCAGACAGGGATTTATTGCTTAGAAAAATCACAAAATCTCAACAGTACCAAAATTCTAGGAAGTTATTCTATACTAATCCTCAAAGTATATCTTAGGGTAATGTGCTCTAATAAGAGTTTATGTAAATCTAGTTTCCAATGTTATTGATAAGCTTCCTCTAATACCAACTATAACTCCCCAACACTAGATTCCCAGATTCGGTGCATTATTTTAATACATTGGCATGATTACAAGGAATCAAGTCCTTAAAGACCGATCAGTTTAGCAGTCTTGTAAAATAGATTACCTACATGAACGTTACATTACACTTTATAGCATACAAAACAAAACAAAAAATCATTTGAGAATTCCATTGTTCCCTTAGCTTAACCCTACATCCCAAACATAAAACACTTCTTGGGATCCTGGGAAAATTAAAACATAGAAAGGGGTGAGATCAGATGCTCAGTAAGGATAACAATAAAGCAGAAACCTTCATAAATAAGCATAAACATTTAAGGCAATGTATAAGACTAAAAAAATCCTTTTAAACATAAACTTAAGCATAATATGGAAAAGATACAATAAAATAATTCCATTTACTTATTCACATGGATATTCTACTAGTCGAATAATCACATGCAATATCAATAGCCACCTTCATAATGATGGAATTCATAATTCCAAACTTCATAACCACATAGTCAAGGCTTTGTGCCAAGACTACAAATAAGATTTTGTCAAGGTCTTGTGCCAAGACACTAGTTTGTCTCATGAGATCTACCGATGCATCGAGGACCTATACCGAGATCCACCCATCACTTACTAAGTCCAGTTCATTCCTCATATAAAAAGATTTAAACATAACATAAACAATCTTTTAAAACTGGCATATTAAATGTTAACACTTTATCCATACACCATGAATGGTATAAAAATAACACATCCACAGTCAAACATATCACAAAACATTCAATTCAATATGGAATATTTTTATCATAATAAATCAACTTCAAACAATTTTAAAATCCATTAAAGGATTTGGACATAGATGAAAATGATTTGTAAAACTCTTTGAGAGAAATATCCATTTTTCATGAAAATATTTAAAAGTCACACAATTTAGAAAGGAATAAATTTAAAGACATTTTTGAATCAAAGTGTCACATACCACTTTGAAACTTTTTAAAGAAATTAACATTTTAAAACATTCATGTCCATTTAAATAAATCCTTCAAACCATTTTGAAAACATGGACATTAATGAGAATGGTTTAGAAGAATAAATCCATAAAACATTTAAAATGAAGTTTTAGTAAAAAGTTCCTTAAAAATAATCCATTTGAAAACTATTTTATGAAACATTGACATGGATAATAAATATTTCCTAGTATATACTTATGTAAAAACAACCTCAGATAATAAAGAGATTGTGAAATTAACTCTTACCTTGGACTTTCTTTTAGTCGAGGGTACATTTAACCTCCTGTATGAAGACCATAGTATGTTATTAAATGATAAAAGAACCATATTAATATTTAGTATATCATAAATGATTAATTTATGACTTTATACTACCCATTTAATAATAATTTCCATGTTAAATTAACATTTTGGGTAATAATCGCTTTCTTTATCGTACGTGTTTTAACTTGTTACTCTTGATTGTATCACTTAGATCAAGATTTAAATACTTACAGAATATAAAACATGATTTATATATCATATATATTTAGAATATAAATATATATAATATACATATATATGAAATGGAAAGAACCATTTATGGAGACGGTAGTCTGTACGTATGCATAAACGCTATTTCTGTTTTCATATCATATTGAACGGAACTAAGTGGATAAGATATATGTAAGTACACACACACACACACACATATATATATATATATATGTATATATATATATATATCCATTAGCATTATTATTTCATATATTACATACTTATTAATTATATATAGTTTATAATCATCGTTGAATGGTGAACATGGAAATGAATCTCATCACGTCGTAGAGACGGTAATCTGTACATACGCACGAGCAAAAATATCATTATATTGATGGAGAAATAATATGTAATTGCATGGTATATTATATATACAGAATCATTATAATGCTATATTTATTATTTACATCATTTATACTCATTATTATACCCATCGAAATAATGAAGTGTTTGAATAACAAACTACACCACAACGTGGAGACGGTAATCCGTACGTACGCACGTATGGTGACTTTGTCATTTATAGGATGGATAGAATAATGAATATGGTTTTACAATTAATATAATAAAATCACAGTATATATAAGATACTAGATTTATTATTTTATAATGGAAACAACAAAGAAAGAGGAAGTGGAAGAAGAAAAGAACTTGAAAGATGTGATGAAATATTTACCTCTTTTTCGGGTTCTTCCTTTTGATTTGATCAAAAGGGCTCATTATGTTGTCTTTATGACCAAAGTAATGACTATAGAATGAATGGAGGAATGTTGGGGGGATATTTGGGCAGGGTTTTTCTGAGCCAAATGGCTTTGGAGGTGTGAAATTAAGAGAAGGGGAAGTTCCCTTTTACAAGAGAGGTGAGGGTCACTTTAGGAAAAGTTTGAAATATTATTTTATAATAAAATAATTCTCGGTTTAAAATGGCTTCAAAATGAATTATTTAACTGATAAGGTGGGTATGGGTCTAAAACCTCTCAAAAAATAGGTTTAAGACAAGTTTATGTTACCATTTTAACCATATCTTTTAGATTTAACTCTTAGTTAAATAGTTTAACTTTTACCGTGTCTTCTTGTATTATTACACTATATGGTTAATAAAATTACTCTAAACTTACAAGAGAACATAAAGTGGTTCATTAATGAAATATTTAATATTATTTAATCCTTTTTTATGAACCTTATATTTTTAGGAATATTATATCAACCAATAATATAGTATTTTTTTTAAAACTATTTTATGTCAATTTTGACATTATTTGGTATTTGTTTTTTTTTAAATCGTAACAGCATGATTACTTCTAAAAAAATATATTTAATCAACACTAACATGTCATTTTAACTTATAAAATTAGTTTAATTCATAAAAAGTCTCAAATTACATTTATTTGGGTATTTATAATATCAATTATGTTAATCTTTCATTAAGACAGTAATTATGGCATCATCATTGTGTCATAAATAAATTTAATTATTTAATGTCTAAAAATTATAAATAAGATACCATTATTTAGTAAATCTTCTTTTATTTCTAATGAATATTTATAGTCGAATTTATATTGTGTGTAACCCTATATTAAAAATGGTTTAGTTATTAAACTTTGAATTTAACTCTTTTAGCTCTTCTTTAAATAAAATAATAATAAATGTCCTAACCTAATCCAAGTGGATTAAATAGGTTAATATTTTATTGATAAGGTTGTTTTTGGTCGAATTATACTTATCCAATATAATTAGGACATGTTTTAGGGTAATAATAATTTCATTTTTACACTTAATTATACAATTTACTTTTAACTACGGTAAATAAAAGTAAAAAAGTTACTATTCACCAAAAATTATTTTAATCTTATTGAACCAAATTTTACTTACTGATATTAACCGTGTCTCTATTAGTTTTTAAATTAAACTCACAGAAGCAGTAGAATTAAGTTTTATGCAAATTTTCAAATGCTCCTAGGAGGTGGGTAAAAGACGGTAAAAAAGTTCAATAAACTTTTTATATATCTAAACTTATTATAAAATGACTCCAATGAATTATATTGAAATTATATAGGTATTTTGTATCTATTTTGAACTAAAATAAATTTAAATAAAATAAATAATTATTTAAATAAAAAGTCGGTTTTAACCAATAACTCGGTGTTTTTCACTATTCCTCAAAAATCGAAAGTTTTCAAAAAAATACCAAAATTTCACCCTAAGATAATTTTGATATTATAAATTCAAAAATTAAGTCTATTTTACTAAATTCAAAACATAGAAGTTTCATTTATTAATTTAAAATTAATTCCCATTGTCAAAACCAAAAAATGTGTTTTTAAGAAATAATAACTAACAAAAGATTGATACTTGTTTATGTTCAATTTCAAAGTGAAATTATTTCCAATGAATAAAATTGGATTAAATGGTAAAAATATAATCTATTTATACTTAAAAACCATTAAAATTTATAATTTAATAATACAAATTATTTTCATTTAAAAATTTGTTTTCAGTTAATATATAGTATTTATCACTATTCACCCAAATATGAAAGTTATCTGAAAAACACAAAAAATTTATTGAAACTAAATTATTATGCCCCAATTCTAAAGAAGAATTTATTTTGTCAAATTTAATATATAAAATTTTTAAATATTGGATTTAAAAAGGGTTCTCCATTAATAGGCGGTAAAATTGCATTTTTTAAAAAATAATTCTTTTATCTGAAAAAAATGAATTTGTTTTTTCATTATGTCTAAGAAACTCATAATATGGATTCTAAAATTATAAGGATTATATAAAGTTCAAAATTTAGTTAGTACTATTCATAACCTCTTTTGAATGGCTAGTTTGGTTAGTCGTGGTACGGTTGAACTCGGTGTTGCGTGTAGTGTAAGTTATTGAATTACTTTGAAGAAATAACGTACTATGAAATCTTGGGGTGTTAAAAAGTGATTCATATAGAATAATTGGTTAAATAATATTGTTCATGTTTAGCTCACACCTTATATATGAACTGGTTCATGGTAGTGTATCCAACTCTTATGTTACTCTTTCAGGTGATTGGTTCCATTTTTGTTCTTGAGGTTCGGTTTAGTCCATTGATGAATGAGTGGGATGTGGTAAGTGGATGGGGGTCACTAGTGGTGATGTTTGAAATTTTAAGGTTTTTATTCCTCTTTATTTTATGATGTTGTATTTTCCACTTGTCCTGGGATGTTTATTTTTATCTTCTCCAGCTATGTATTCATTTCAGTTGTTTTTTTTGTTGAGGTTTATCTATTATTCCATGCTGGATGTTTTTATATTTTATTTTTTTGTTTCTTGTTTATTTTATATTTTTATTAAAGGTTAAATTATTCCCATTTAGCATTCATGATAACCATACATGAGTTGTAAACCCATGGGGACCAGGAATTCCCTTATGGATTGGTGGTGGATCGGGTTGGGTGATGTGTTAGGTCAACCTGGGTGAGTTTTACAAAGTTCACTTTTCTTCATATTTTTTTTCTTTTTGATGTAACATCAAAGGAAACATATCCTAGTCATTCAAGATCCATATGAGACCCCATATATGGATTTTACCTCTACACCAATGGGGTATGTGAAAGGAGAAGGTAGAGAATACATCATATAAAAAGAAGTGATAGAAAAGGAATTAATAATTGATACCTTCTTAATCTGTTGAAGTGGATAGTGTCTATGAAGATTATGATGAGAAATGGTAAAAAGTAAAGATCATATTTAAAAGAATTATTTACCTAAAATTTATAAAAAAATCAAGTTTTATTCTAATATAGATTCTGAGGTTTCACAGTTTAATCAAAATCATTATATTAAATGACAATGAATTAGTGTTTGATAGAGAAGTAAGAGAGTTATATGAAAACTTAAAGATTCATGGAATATTTGATCTTGGAATAATGACATTTAGAGTAAATAGGTTGGATATAAAATTGAATTCTATCAAAATAAAAGATATGTTTAACCTGGAGTAAGTTCATATGATTTTTACACTAAGAAATATTTTATTCTTGAATTCATTCAGAGAATATTAGTTGGACAATATAGATTTGAAAGGATGATATTGTTTTAGATTAATTTTTCACACAGGTTTATAAAAGGTTTATATAATTTATTACTATACCAATATTGGGTAACTATTAAAATGTTAAAATGAATGATGTATATCTTTTGGATTTCATGTTATTAAAAAAATACATTTAATATAATTATAATGATTTTGAGGATGATAGATGAAATTTCCTTAGAGAAAGGAAGATAAAATAGAGAAATGGTCTATAGAAATTTCATCTATATACACCTACAAAAATTGGATATACTGACTGAAAAAATGAAAGGGAAAATATCTAAATATAATCACTTAATTAGTGAGGTATAATTAGAGATGATTTAAATCTCATGGGATCCATGGCCATGTAATTAAATATATTCCCTCCCTAGTATTTTCATAAAGTTTAATCCAAAGGCCTATCCCACTACACCTAAAGAAGAAAAGTTGATTGATTTTTTCCCTAGTATAGCCTAAATTTTTATCATTATTTCCACTCAAAAACCTCAAGGATAAGGATAAATCAAGAAGAATAAGGAACCATAAGTTCTTTAATATTTCATCTCAAGGATTATTTTGATGGAAAATTAGACAAATTCAAATCTGCTCATAAGGATGGAATAAAACAATTCAAAGATAAAGAGGACATTTATTTTGAAAATATTTGAATTTTTATGCTTCATAATGATAATATAGTGCATAAAACATTGAATAGGTTTTTATTTAACATAAAATACTAGTTTAATAAATTTACTCAATTAAAGTTGAAAATTATTAAAATTAAGAATTTTATAAATTCCAAAAATCAAGAAGGTTATTCGAGTATAAACCTTTAACTATTTAATTAATATAAAATAAGGATTGTTCCTTCAATATCATTAATACTTTTGAGGAATTATATAAATATGAGGCTAGATAATTAAAAAGGAATGAATAATATTATCATAAAGATACAGAGAAAACACCAAAACCACCTCAACAAAAATCTATTCAACAAGTATAAATTATAATGGAAATTAAATATAGTAGTGTTTTATTAAAATAGATGTATAAAAAAGAGAAATAGAAAGTGACCAAGGTGAAGGAAAAAATTATATAGAAGAAGATCCTAAATTTGAGAAAATATCTACCAGGGAGAGAAGTACATAAAGGATAAAATTTTCAATTAAAAACAAGAAACAAATATGAATATAGAGCTTATTACAACTCCTATATAAATTGGATAGGATACACCCTCACAAGCCAATAAATTTGAAAAGATTTTGTTTGAGGTTAAAGAGAAATAAAATAAATAGACTGAAAATATGGTTGGTGTTCCTATGAAAAAAGTGAATGGAACTATACATTATTTTGAAGAGAAAATGAAATATATTGAATTGTAAGAATAATATATTGGGAAATAAAAATATGATTATATAAAAGAGACAATATTTTTGGGATAAAACTCTAGTATTTGACAAAGAACATGAAAATATTTAGCAAATATATATAGTGAATAAGAAACTATTTCTAAGTAATTGGATGGAAATTTGTGATTATATCATCTTTCTTTTTCAATATTTTACACTATGTTTTGTAATATATTTCTCTTTTACCTCATTTAATCTAAAATGAATTTCTATTTTGGTATTTATTGACTAATTCTCTAAATGTATGGTTTTTAGAAGTCTATAGGGGAGGTTTTTGTATTTTTTTAGTGGCTAAATTATATTCAAATAGGATAGTTTCTTATATAAGGGGATTTTTTTATCTAATATACTTCAAATTATTTCCTCTTATAAATTTCTATGATATTTTTTTGTTCTATTTTTTTTTTGTGTTTTATATATAAAAAATGGGGATATTTTTTTATCCAAGATCCAAAAATATTTTTTTGTATAAGTATAACAATATATAATTAGGTTTTGTTTTTTTATGTTTTATTTATGCTAAAATTTAAGTAAGTATTGTGCTGGGTGTAGAACTCTTCATTCATTGTATCTCAATGAAGTGAGAGTCCCAATGTGACATTATCTCAAATCATTATGTTTTTATTTGTATTTGGATATTTTTCATTTTAGTAATAAAAACATCGAAGAACATTGTACAAGAAAGTTGATGCATATTATGAACTCATGCCCATTATTTTTTGAATATTTAGACAAGAATACATCATCAATATAATGTTCTATGAACTCATTCCCATTAATAAATGAACATCATATCAGGTATGAACATGGATAATGATCATGTATAACACCATGTTGTGTTTTATCTTAATAAATCATTAGGTATATGATGCTATATTAAACACATACATGGTAAGATACCTTAAGATAGACCATCAATAGGTGAATTGAAATATGGAAGCCATGAGCATCAATACTGGTTAAGAACATTTAAATAACTCAATTTTTGGAAATTAATAAAGACAATCATTGTAAGTGATTAATTTATAAAAGAAATAATAAGGATAACATATTAGTATTATTTTTAATGATATATTCATGTTGTTTGATCTAAACATTTTATTATTCTAATTCTGCTAAAAATTATAATGCTACTACATTCTAATTTTGGTTTTTTAGATTTCAATTTATTCTATTTTTTCCATTTTATTTAAATTGTAGTATATTTTGATGATTTTATTAACAAAAACAATGTTATTATAATTGGTTATACCTCCTTAAAATGTACATATTTCATTCAATTTTTTTACATTGTCAAAAATTAGGAAGAATATGTTGTACCTTATATAAAAAAACTCAATTTGTAACTGTTTTTTTATTCCTCTTCAAAATTAAAGTATCTCTAGTATAACCCACACATCTCGATGAATTAGAGGGACTGTGAAGAGTGAAGTGGGGTTTTATATCTAAACCACTATAAAAACTTGGTGTGATTATATTTTTTACTTTTATTGGTTTAATTTTATAATTTTCAATTCACCCATATTAACCTTTAATCATGAAAATATATGGGAAACACAAATCTCTTTGTTGAGTAAATAATATAATTATTGATTCTTTGATAAAAATATAAAAAACTTTATTTCAATTTAAATCACTATTTAATTCAGTTAAATCCCTTTAATATCTTCATTGGTAAATTTTTATATCATCATCATTGATTTCCATAATTTAATATTCAAAATATTCTTTTGGATTTTCTAAAATCATTAAAATAGAGCATTATAGTAGTTTCATTATATTCCTTTATTGTTTAATTTAGTTTCTCAAACTCATCCAACCCTAATATCTTCATTATTTTTATATATCAATTACAGGGCCATTGAAGTTCAATACCATGTTTATTATAGACCCTAAGAAGAATATTATACTTCATGTCATGAATTTGATGATAATTAATCCTAGGAAAGATGGTAGTTTCTCCTATGATATATTAAAACTCTTAAATTTAAAAAAAAATTAAACATCCATTATACTATTTTTAGATAATTATATGGTTGTTATTAGATTCATTTCATGATCGATGTCAAAACTGAAGTTATTGGATCAATTATCGATATGAATTTACAAAATGTGTAACTCATTAATTCTTTCCAAATTTTCCATTCTAATTGGTTGACCCAAAATATTTTACACATTATATTATTTAACAGGATGAAACATGATACTTTGTATTTTAAGTCAATTATTGTGAAAAAAAATCCCTCCTGATGTGGTTTGGGGGGTTTTGGTTTATTTTGTTTATTGAAAAATCTAGTTCATAAAGTTCCAATTTTTTACTGATAAATCATTTTGAAAATGATCTAGATAAGAAAATAACATAAAGGGAAGGATTTATAAGAGTTTAAAATATGATTTTGTTTCTCAGTGTTTTCAAAAAATTGGATACAAAAAAATTGGATGAATATCAAAGTTGATTTCAGATAAAGTGAAATATTTTCGTGAAAGTGAAAATTTGTGCAAAAAAAAGAAAAGTTACATGAACTTAGTAGTTTCAAGTCGCGTCATTGAGAATATGGAAAAATAAAGTTTCTTCAAAAGTTTTTAAAATTCATAAAACATGGATTAGCATGAAAATGTTTCATGTTGAAGGGAGAGTTTCACAAAGATGGTGATTTTCACATAAAAAGTGTATATGGAGGTGTCATATTTTATGGGCATGGAATGTTTTGTGAATGATGTATAATTTCGAAAAGGTTAATTTATGCCTATAAATAGTCTTTTATCCCTCTCATTTAATAAATAAAGACTTGTACGATCTAAATACTCTATTTTCATGTATAACTTACAAAAATGTATTTATTATGTGAAATCATTTATATGAAAATTGGTTACATGAAGAAAAGAAATTTTATCCTCAAGAATGAGTCAGAATAAATATTGTTAGTTTTTAAAAGATTATAATTTTTGAAAATTTATGGAGTTTCATGAATTTTTGGAAGTTGTGTGAAAGTTCCACAAAGGTAATTACAAAAGTAAGAGTTGAAAAAACCCCAAGGGAACTACCCATAATTTATATGATAAAATATAATTCATAATTTGGATGAAATAAGAGCTTTATGAAACACTAATTTTGGTGTAACCAAGGGTGATATAGTTCATGAAAGTATTTTTACTAAAGGAATAATGAGTACACTTTAGTAGAGAGGTAAATGAGCTTTTAATAAGTGAGTGGTTGTAAACCCAGAGGTATAGTGAGTTCGCTCTAAAAATTATAATTGTAGTGTATGTTAGTTATTATAGTACATTAGCACATTGCCTTTGTATGCTACTTGGATTACCCCTATTAGGTTAAACCAGGTAAAATTTTATTTGCCTCTTATATACTTTTATTTCATTTTACATATTTATATGAGAAGAATAGATAAGAGAGTGTTTTTTAATGAAAAAATATGATTAGAAGGGGAAATGTTTTGAAATTTTTCATACCATTATTCACCCCCAACCCTTGGGTCATTTAACCTAGTGGAGATATAAATTATTATTAGAGAAAAATATTAAATTCAGTGGTATTATCTTGGTGGGATCTATGAAAAAAATCAATCAAAAATGGATTTTGATCTTCAAAGGAAACAACTTTCAACTATATAAAATTCATATGTATAAATAATTTAAATAATTATACATGGATGTATATATATCTTCTATGTATGGGATTTTAGTTAGTATGGATATTAAGGATTTATCAAAAGAATATTGTAATGAATTAGATGTTGTTTCTATAATAATCAATGTTTTAGGGGGATCTTTGTGCAATATTATCTACACAAAGGTGGTTTCTTATAATCCTCACACTCCCTATGGTAAAATATGATTAATATCTACAAAGTTAATCAAAATTATGAGAATATAAATTGTAGATTATGTGTAACAAGTATGATATTTTTATAATTAACCCAAATGAATATCTTAATGCATTATTTGATCTAGTGAGTGTTATTATAGAGGATATGTGTGGTATTGAAGAAACCTTATATGTTTTAATGATTAAAAAGTGCATTATAGTGAGGTTTACACCCCAATTCAATCCATAATTATTTGTACTTAAGGATAAATATCCAAATGAGATGATATTGGATAGTATTCAAAGTACACTGGTCACAAAATATAATAATAAGGATATGGAAAAGGGTAATTCAAAGGAGGTGGCATTCAAATATTTGAATAATATTACCATGGAGGATGAACAATAAGAAGAATACATGGATGAAGTCATATCATTACTTTAATCAAATATTCAAAGGGGGAGTAAATTTTAAATGGAAACTTCCAATCATGTTCTTTTGATGTGGAAAGGTTGTTCATCTTGTATAAAAGTGTCCAAAAAAGTTTCAAAATGATTATGAGGATCATGAAGTACCTATAAAGAAGTCTTAGACCAATTTGAATAGTAGGAGAATCAGTAAGTAAAAATTTTTTAAGAAGAAGAACCAGCTTACATAAGAACATAATTGTTCAGAAACTAGGGAAGAAGAAATTGAGGATTACAAATATCATAGAGAAGGTACTCTCATGGATTTTTTAGGAAGATCTTAGACAAGGTAATAAAGTGACGATAATGAAGGATAATTTTAAGAAATATTTTATCTCCAAGAATAATTAGAGGCTACTATTGAAGATATGGATGTGTAGAGATCTTAAAAGAATAAATCCAATGGATTGGTTCTTGATTCAAAACACTATATATAGAATTAGTAAAAGTATAAATCCTGGTTGAAGGTAGAAACTAAAAAACTAAAATCTAAAAAGTAGTAAATTTTAAAGAAGGTCCTTAGGTATAATCTCAAAGCTGAAGAACATTCAAATATTATAAATAGTTTTAAAAACACAATTATATACTGAGATAAATGTATCAAAGAGATTGAATATAAGGCTTTTGAACTGTGATGAAAAGTTTAAGATCATGAGAGACTCATGAATCTTGATATGACATCAGGAAACCATACCATACAGGTGATAGAAAATGTGATTATGGAGTATGGAGGTCCAATAAAATAGGAAAATGAGTGTCTATAAATGAAAAAGAGACACCATAATCACAAAGGTAGAATGGGGAATGATCAAAAATAGAAATCAATGATGATTGGATCTAGTCCACATGAACCCACTCCAAATTTAAATATTGATTTGATTAAGAATAAAAATTTAAATACTCATAGAACCTAAGGGAAATCTATTGATATAAAAAATACACACAATAATTTACCTCAAATCAAGTGTTATTTTTTGTAGAAATGTGGGACATTCTCAAAATGTTTGTTCCATAGATAAAAGGCACTAAATTGAAAAGGAGAAATATAGTCAGCCGAGCATAGTTCAATATTCATGCATTCTTTTGATGGTCACTATTTTTGGTGTGGAGGATTTTTTTCATATGGATAAGTATTTCTAATTAAAAATACATAGTAATATTCTAATAAAGACACAAAAAGATCATACGTGGTAGTTCAAGGAATCATCAAGTAGGATAAAAACACCAAAAAATCATATTTTTAGGTTGGATTTGATCCATTTTAATCTGAGGATGATCTAAGGAATCAATCGTCTTTTGGGGTGAATTCAAAAACATGGATCAAAATGAAGATATGAGAAAGAAGCAGTTTAAAATATTACCCTAAAAGAATTAAGTTATAATGGTGTATTGATCCTTGATAACAGATATACTTCCAATATAATGTGAAATAAAGATCTTGTCATAGGAATTAAGTATGAAAATGAAGGTGTCATCAAATTTGGAAATGATGAAATCCTAAATATTATTTTCTCTTGGGAAGCCAAATTTTTGGAGAAAATATATAATAAATATTTATATCCTAGTTATGGAAGCTATCAGTCGCAACTTGATAAGTTTTACTCAATTGTGTGAATCAAGGCATGATATAAACATTACCGAGAATACATGTATTATCAAGGGAAAATATGGCACATTTTTTATGCAACGAAAGAATAAAAGGGGAACCTATACCTTTTTAGTTTAGAAGGACTGATATTTCTATCCAAGGAAAAAATAAAATAAATTGTGGCATAAGCGTCTTGGGTATCTAATCTGACAATACTTGAAAGATCTCATAAATAAATATGGAGCTTGATATCTCCCTAATTTATCAGGTTATTATATACACACATGAAATTTCTTCTGAAAAGGGGATATTTCTCAAAAGTCATACAAGAAAAATGAACAAAAGTCAACAAGGGTGCTTGAATTAGTGTATGTTGATGTGTGTGGATCTATATCACCAAGAGCTATTAATGGGAAGAGATATCACATTCCTTTAATAGATTATTATATAAGGATGGCATGTATAATGGTCATCAATCATAATTCTGCGGTGTTTAGTTTCATTATTTAGTATTGGAGGGAGGCTGAAAAGATTCTTATGTATAAGATTCTAAAGTTATGAACTAATAATAACATGTTGTTCACAAATAGAAAGGTGGAGGATTATCTCAAAAAACTTAGGACAAGTCACCAAGTCTCATTAGTGATAATTCATCATCAAAATGGTGTAGTTGAGTTGCAAAATCAGATCATAAACAACATGTCCAGAATAATGTTTATTGAGAAATACATATAAAAAAATTTGAAAAAAAATAAAAACATCGGTCTGCATTTCCAATAGAGATTTGTTGTGTCTAAGGTAAGAAAAGACACCATATAATCTATGGTGTGGAAAGAAGATGATGTTGTAGTACTTTTGAATATTTATAAGTAAATGTTTCATTCCCAATAAGAAGAAATATCATAAATTTGGGTTTCATAGAGATAAAGGAATTTTCCTTGGATACTCAAGCAAGAAAAAATCATATAAATTATATAAAAACTGGATAGAAAAGTTTGTTAAAATTAATAATGTAACTGTAGAGTTTTATGAGGATATTGATGAGGAGGTGATACAATTAGGGGGAGAAAAAGGGACTGACGTTTATTCAAAATAATACACTGATCATGGGAAGAATGAATTTAAAAATTCATCTTCATAGAAGTAAAAAAACAATGATATAAAATTAATTAGAAGAATATCACTAGAGATTAGATAGTTCTAGTGCATAAAATGATAATTAAGTCTCAAAAAAATGTCTTTCATATCTTAAGTAGAGTTGAATGTTTTTGAAGAAGTTTTTATGGATGAAAATTGGGTTTAATATATGAATGAAGATATTAATAAAATCAAGAAGAATCAAACTTGGGTGGTTGTTTCAAGGTTAACAAACAATAACATCATTAGAACCAAATGGATTTTTCATAACAATACGAATGAACATGGAATGGTAGTTTGAAAAAAATCATGGATGGTGTTCAAGAGGTTCTCCTAGAACAAGATCATTTTTTAGATGATACATTTTCACCCATTTCAATGATATATATAATTTAATTATTCTTATTCATAACAGTGAAAATTCAATTCAATGTTTTCCAAATGGACATCAATCAGTATTTTGAAATGGAATTCTGAAATAAGTAGTGTCCATCAAACATCCAAATGGTTTTATCATACATGAAGATGATAAAAAATTGTATCGATTTAAGGATTTGTATATACTGAAGTAAAAAACCAAAAGCATGGTATTCATGACTTGATTATATTATTTTAAGAAGCTCAGATTATAGCATTGAAGATTTGATTACAATCTATATGTAATCAATGAGAGTGATCAAATAATTATGGTTCTAGTTTTTATTGATTACATAATCATTGGTGGATCAAATTAAGAACAATTTAAGAATTTTTATAATTTATGAAGTGAAAATTTGAAATTTATATGATTGGAGAGCTGAAATTTTTTCTTAGTCTATATGTGATACAAGGAAGTCGTGGTATATTCATCTCATAGTCTAAATATGTTAAGGAGGTATTAAGAATATTTGTAATGGATGATTCCAAATTTATGACAACACTGGTTTCTACCCAAATGAAGTTTTCAATAGGAGAAGATGAAAAATTGGCCAATATTATAGAATATAGGAAAGTTATTGGGAATTTTTTGTACTTAACAGTGACATGACCTGATATTGTATTTGATACATTTACAGTGGCACAATATCAAAGAAATACCAGATAAATCAACTTTCTTATAGTGAAAATAATACTACAATATAATAAAGTCAAAGTACATTTTGATTTTATTTACATTGAAACATCTCTACATTAATTTTTGGGATATATAGAAACTGATTGGCCTAGTTAGGATAATGATAGTAAGTCTACATTAGGGTTTCATTTTATCTTGGTATATTGTGCATTTCTTGGTTGAGTAAAAAAACGACTTTATTTCAATTAGCACCGTATAAGATGAATATATTGTGGCCACTCAATATTTTACACAACTACTGTGGATAAAGGATGAGCTTAAATATATGGGAGTTTAGGTGAATTCTCCAATTGGAATCAATTTTTATAATTATATTTCTATAAATCTTTGTAAAAAACATGTCCATCACTCAAGGATGAAGCACATTGAAATCAAATTAAAGTGACCTTGTATTTGAACAAGCTTTGATTATATATTTTATCAATATGAAGAAATTTAATGTGTAAAAGAGGATTAAAAGTAGGATTCCATTAATGTTAAAGGGATTTCTATATTATATTGTAAAAGGAAGTAAAGGATTACCATACATAAATGAGTAATAGAGATAGAAGGAATTGGTTATTTCCTATAAATATATGGTTAGACATCTTCTAGGTTGTGAATAATAAATCAGATGAATGTTGAACTGAACTTCATGTTAAATAAATTTTCTAAGGTGTGTGAAAGCTCTATCAATAATAGTCCCATAAGAATTGAAGTGTATATGTGTTGGAGAATCCATCCTAGTTATCTGTTGTAATTATTTAGTGGAATCATTTTTTAACACACTTGGATGAATTTTTTATAAAGTATGAATTCAAGATGGAAGTGTGTTGGTAGTAAAGTTTCATAAAGAAACCCATTTTTGAGTTTTTTTACATAAAAGGGCCAATAAAATAAGATTTAGGAGGTTTGGGATTATTTTTATGATCTTTATATTTATTAGAGGCTATTTTTGTAGTGTTTGAAGTGGTTTAGAGGTCCTTTGTGTAATATGAAGTGATCTAAGATTAATAATATAAATATATATTTTGTATTTTAAGTGGAAAAAATCAAATTCTTTTTTTATGAATTTAAATATAGTTTATTATTTCTTCTAGAATCATAATAATTTTAGAACAGGTTTTAAGAATTCTGTGAAAATTGAATAACTTTTACTTGATGAAAAAAAAAGCATTAAGTGTGTGACTTTAAAAATATTTCATAAGACTTTATTTCTCAACAAAATCCTTTGAATCTCTAGTTTAATCCTTTTAAAGATTTTATTTTAAGTCATTCCACACATATGTATTTTCCTGTGAGAGTAAACCATTTATGGCTGGGTGTAAAGGTGACATTGATTTCCAAGAGTTACAAAAAGGTAAACCCTAACCTATATAATGGTAAACTTGATTGGAAATGAGTTACATAAGGGTAAACTAAACCATACATAAAGTTCATTTTAAATAACTTTATGATTAAATATAATGTTACTAGATTAAATAAGATTCTCATTTTTTTAGTGAGCACCACACCGTAGAAGACGAAACTTTGTTGTGGGGGATTTTGTGGTATCTTGATTGAGAGAATAAGGGTTGAGATTCAAAATGGCATGTAATATATCATATTCATTTATAGGTGACTATTTTGAGATAATTTAGGTTCAACATGGTGAGATCTAAAATGAAGAACATATCATGGGTTGTTCTGTTGTGTGAATTAATTGAAAAAGGTGACCTCAAGAAGATTTAATAAGAAAGAAATATGATATGGTTAGTTCAAGAAGAAAATGAAAATGAGGTGAGACATACTCAAGCCTATTGGAATAATATAAAATATCTATATTCAGATGATATAATAGAGAAAATAAATTAGAAATAAGGTGAAGGGCACTCCTCACACTTTCTAGGAGGCAATTTTTGAGAGGCAGTGAGAATATTGACATAACGGGGACACTTTTGTATGGAAAATTGAAAAAGTGAAAGGATTTTGGGCACCGATTAATTGAAGGTATATTCTATATTTCATATATAGAAATCATTATTCCAAGTTACCTACATATAAAAATAAAAATAATAAAGATTGTGTCATAGTTTGAGAGGTTGAATATGAGAGAAGTTATTCTATGAAAAATATTAAAAGGAACTCTAAAAGAAAAAGAAGATGACCATTCCAATCCTATGTTGAGATATCTTATCATCTTATTATCAAAGAAGAAGTTGAGATGTAGTAAAGGAAAGAAGATAACAAAGAGACCAACTATGTTGTTATTCATGTCAATTATGTCAAACCTTTTAGGATTGATAATATAAAGAGAATATTATCTAGGTTATGTTCTTGAGAAAAATTTTGAAAAACTAGTGAGTAGATTTAGAAGAACTAGGAGATGATAAGAATACTAGAGATCAGGTTTCATGGGTTTTTTTAAATACATTTATAAATTCTAAGACTCTAAGGTTTAAGGAAGAAAATCATTATTTTGGGTGTAGAGACATCCCAGGATAGGTTTTCAATCTACTTGAAGAAGAGGAAACAAAATGATAAGATAATCTGTTGGGATGCCAGTTTGAAGAAGTTGTGGGATATAGTTTATGTTCACATGTGTAATATTGTGAACCATCTCCTATTTAATATATTGATATTGTATTAGGATAGAGGAAACCCACAACTCCACTTTTATTGATGATAATATTATAGTGTTATACATGTGCCTTGGACATCCCAAGTATGGCAAGGAGTATGTTTAACGAGAGGGGTTAAACCTTTTAAAAACACCTATACTGATTTAATTTCCTATAATTCATTTCATAGAGGTGTATTCTAGGTTAAACAACACAAGATCCAATATTCTTAACCATCATCATAGTTTCAAGTTCAAAAGGGTTTAAAATTTTTAATTAAATTAATTGGAATTTGGTAAAATTGGACAACACCTTATTCACCCCCCCCCCCAGGTGTGTCTGCATGGTCCACTAAGAATCTGAATTGGTATCATAGAACTAGGTTCCCTATTATTTTTATACTTAATGAATTGTCTCACCTAGAATTAGAAGTTAATGATTCCATTTGATGTGTTCTATTTTCCCATAGTTGTTTTTACCTGAGATATATGAATTGCATATTTCAACTATTTGAAGAAGATCCTTTAATGGATAATCTTATTTTTATCCCTTTTAAGAAATATTTAGAGGTCTGAAACATGAACTTGAAAAATAGGAAGAATAAATAGACAATGAATCTAAGTAACATCTCAAAGAAGCAATAGGAGACACCGTTATCTAAAGATAATCAAAATTGTGAATATTTATTAGTTAAATTTATTGATCATTATTCCTTTAATAAAAAAATTATTTGTGATAATGTTTTCATTAAATCTTCTAAAGACCTCTACCTTGATATTAAGGATTATATAAAGAATTTTTCTATTGAATTAGTGACCTATATATTCAAATTTTTTAAGGGACTACATTATGAAAATTAAAAGATGAAGTTCGAGGATAATTCCATGGAAGAAGAATTGGCTATGAGGATAATCGCTTAAAACAATCTCAAAAATATTTTTAAAGTCAAATAAGAAAGTAAAATACTTTAAAATTATATAATTTCTTTAATTGATAAAGAATTTAAAAGATATGAATTTTATAATGAAGTGTTTCAAAAGGTTGTTAAGGAAGTATTTCATGCCATGGAAAAGCTATATAAAATTCATATGAGTGTCAAGGCTGAATAGTTTGATATTAAGGCTAAGAAAATAACAAACATTTATAATTCTATAAATTAATGTAGAAAGATGCATGAGGATTAAGTGATAAGGATAAAAATTCTGGTACGAAATACTAAATTTAGTTTAGGTTGAGAATTATACTCTTCATATGAAGTTCCTAGAGTTGGAAGTAAAATTAAAAAATCTAGAAGCTATACATTTTGGGTATTCCCAATCCACTAAGAATAAAAGTGATACCACCAAAGTATATGAGACGAATTTTCCCACAAAAGGGACTCATTCTGGTGGGAAATATTGAACATGATAACATATGGATAACACTCCACCTCAATATCATGAAATAAGGTATCTAATAATCCTAAATAATGCATTTATTATAAATCTATTATTTCTGGATGTGCATGACAAATTTTAAATTATGTCCAAATGTGGAAGTGTAAAAATGTTGTAAAACCAACCATTAATTCAAGGTTATAATTGATTATACTCAAGAAAAGTTTCTCTTAAAAATGATATGAAAAGTTTGGTGCTCCAACCCAAAACCAACAAGTATGATATGTTGGATAGACTGCACCCAAAATGAAAAAAAAATTATTGGATGGTTTTTGTGCTATTAGTTATTTGGTAATATATCCATTGATTATTATAATAAAATTTCAATGTGTATAATTTCAAGAAGTATTTAATCATGGGGGAAAACTAAAAGTCAAAGGAAACCTGGTGAAGGAAAACAAAATCTATATAAAAGTAAAAATATTTATAGGATGAACATATTTGAGCATTATGAAAAAAAATAGGTTTTGAAACATTGATGACCATTATTATGATGAATACTAGTACAACCTGTCCATATATCATTTATACACTAAATAGAATAAAGATCTACCACAGTCTAAGAAGCAGTTAAAGGAGAAAAGTAAGTCTGCTTTTGGGGATAAATTAGTGAAGAAGTTTTGTTGAAACAAATCCTCCCAATAATCCAATGAAGAAAGTTGAATAGGATTTTAAACTTATAGAAAATAGGTTCTTATATTGTTAAAAAAAATCCACATCATGGACCATTTTAAAATATACTTGAATCTCATAAAAGAAGGGAGAAATATGAAAATTAAAAGGGAATCAATTCATGAAAGGTATAGTTGAATTGGTATGGTTGTTGACACTTTTAGTGAAGATGTTTATAGGATACTAAAAATGGTATCTTAAAAGCTAATAAAGGTGTGTTTGTAAGGTGAAACCAGAAAGAACACAAGGTTTTTTTATGTATGACTATTTTTTATAGTTGAAAATGAGGTGATAAGAGACAAATAGAAGGTACCATTATCTCCCTACATAAAAAATACTAATGTGAAGAGGGATTACTTGAAAAATGAGAATTTTGAGCATGTTACTAAAGATATATTGATCATAATTCTTGAATAGTTAGAATATGATAGAAGATTAAAGAAAACTAAAAAAAATCAAGCTTCTCTAGTTAATCAAGTAAATAATTCTATTCTAGCTAAGAAGGAATTTGGAAAATAGAGAAATTTAATACTGATAAGAGATATCATGAAGTGGTCTAGAAATTTTAAACCTTCAAGTAAAGGAGTTTCTATGTTGAGAAATCTATCTCATCCCTATTTCTCAATATGAGGAGTTGTTAGAGGATCCTCCTTATTCTCGCATCAGATTTGTTATATTCTGTTATGGGAAATTTTAGGTGATAGAGAATATATAGCATACCTTGAGGCGGGGTTATTTTAAAAGAATCATTGATTTCATAATTCATCATTTTCTATAAATTTTTAAATCTGGAAATCCCTTTCAAAATCCAAATATGAGGTATGATTTTCACTCTCTAAATCACTATGTTGATTATGTTTAATTATCTTATAAAGGGGTAGTGATTATTTAACTAAATGGTGAAATACCTTTCACATAAATTTCTTTATATTTGTATTCAAGTGAATGGTTATTTTTTATAATTCATGAAAATTAGTTTGATCAGAAGCTTGAGAATGGTTTTTTTAGTTGGTGTCACATTGAAGTGAGTATTATAGACATTTTTTATATAAACTTGACACTCTTGTTTTCTAAAAATTATTATTGCACATAGAATTAGATTTTTCTTATTAATGGAACTTTTCTAAGAATAATTTAGTATCTCCCTTATCACATAGAACTAATTGAGACTTTGGAAAGTTGATGAACAATTAGGAAGAATATGTGTCTCTTAAAATTAGAAGAACTTATTGGAAAAGAGAAAAACTTACCATACTTTTCAATTATGGGAAGAATATAATTGACTTGTAGAAAGAAATTGGGAATTGAAAACAAATATAAATGGGTAGATTGAAGTTCCCTTGGATTTGAAGAATATTGGATTGTATTTATTTTCAATATAAAGCAATTCAATGTCTACTAGAGGATGAAGAGTTGGATTCCATTAACATTCAAAGGAGATCTATCTTATATTGTAAAAGGAATTAGAGGTTTTCTATACATAAATGGTTAATTGAGATATAATTAAGTGGTTACTACATATTAAGATCTAGATGGATAGATTTTAGGTTATATCTAATAAATTAGATGATTGTTGAACTATACCTCATGTTAAATACATGTGTTACAGTGTGTGAACACTTTTTCAACAATAATCCCATAAGAATTGAAGTACATATCCATTGGGGAATCCAACCTAGTGAGATGTTATTATTATCTGTTACAATCATTATTTAACAAACTTTAATGAAGTTTTTATAAAGGCTGAATTGAAGCTGGAAGTGTATAGATAGTGAATATTCATGAAGAAACTAATAATATAACATAATCCTTTGATTCTCTAAATTAATACTTTTGAAGTGTTGAGTGTAAGTATTTCCACGTCTATTTATTTTCCTATGAGCATAAGTCTTTTATGGTTGATTGTAAAGGTAACACTAATTTCCATGAGTTACATAAAGGTAAACCTTGACCTACATAAATGTAATTTTTACTAGAAATTATCTATGTGTTGGTAAAGTAAAATCTATATAAAGGTTATATGAAACATATGAGGTCTATGTAAAGGTAATCAAGCATTTCATAAAGGTTTCTCTGGAGACATAAGACCAACATAAAGGTATATTGAGTTCACAAAATTAATTTTTGATAAATAAGATCATTAATTCACAAGATTCTTGATTTATTTTCTATTTATCTAAATACATGATGCTTTGAAGAACCATGATCAAAGTCTTGTATTAGAATTATTGAAGGAAGATGAATATTAGGAGATCACTATTCGAATTGTTTAACTATTTTCAAATCGCAATATTTTAAAATTCATTCTAGTGGTAAAAATAAAGATAAATCAGATGATTAATTCATGTTCTTATTAAATGAAATTAAATATAAAAAAAGTTCTTTTATTCAAGATAAGTTTACTAGATTAAGGAATAATATAGTCTAAAAAGTGAGATCTATGTTGAAAATGAATGAACTACACCTTGGGGGAATCTATGGTATCTTGAATGAGAGAATAAGGATTGAGATTAAAAATGGAATGGACTAAACTATATTCATTTCAAGGTGAACATTTTAATATGATGGAGGTTTAACACATTTATCTATGTTCTATATAACATATCAAGAGCTACTATATTGAATGAATAGATTGAAAAAGGTGACCTTGAGAAGATTCAATGAGAAAGAAATATAATAGGGGTACTTTGATGAGAATATGAGAAAGATATGAGAGGAACTTGAGCCTACTAGAAGAGTTTAGAAGATTTGTATTCATTTGAGAGAAATGATAAAAGAAATTAGTGAGAAATTTAAGGGTACACTTGGTATTTACAAGGAGACAATGGTTGAGAGGTAATGAGAATATAGAGATCATGGGTACATATATGTACAGAAAAGTAAAAAAGTGAGAGGATCATGGGAACTGATTATTTGAAGGTATATTTGATATAAAATATAGAAATTATTATTCTAGGTGACCTACATATAAAAATAAAAAGAATAAAGTGGGTTCTATAGTTTGATAGGTTGAATCTAAGAGATTTTGTGTTGTGAAAAATATGGAAGAGAACTCTAGAAGAAAAAGAAGATGAACATGTTGATTCTATGTTGGGAGATCTGATCATCCAAGTATCAAATATTAAGTTGAGAAGTATAATAAGAAAGAAGCTATGTGAGATACTAACTATGTTTATTTTCATATTATTTATGCCAAACCTTTCAGAGGTGAGAAGTTACAGTAAGGATTATATGGGATGTGTTCTTGAGAAGTGAGTTTGAGAAGAAAATGAATAGATTTAGAAGAACTAAGAACTGAGAAGAATACCGAAGATAGAGTTTCATTTATTTTTTGTTGAATACATTTGGACAATAGAATACTATTATGTTTGAGTAATTAGATCATTATTTTTTGTTAAGAGAAATTCTTAGATAATTTTTTATCTACTTCAAGTCGAGGAAGCAAAAAAATGTGATTAGTGGTGGGATTCTAGTTTGAAGAAGAATTTATGGAATGAATATTATGTTCACATGTATAATATTATGAACCATAACCTATATAATATGGTGAAATTGGGTGAGGATATAAAATTCCTACACCTACACTTTTATTGATGATAATATTATAGTTGAGAATATATGCTTTGTAAAACCTAAGTATGATAAGGAGTAAGTTTCCAGAGTGGATTCAAACCTTGTAAAAACACCCATGTTGATTTACTTTACTATAATATATTGTATATATCTTTATACTGGTTTAAATAAAAAAATATACAATAGTATTAACTAAAATCATAGGTTCAATTCCAAAGGGGTTATAAAGGTTTAAAATAAGTAATTAGAATTTATTAAAATTGGACAACAACTTATTCACCCCCCCCCCCCCCCTCTATCAGGTGTGTTTTCAAAGTCCATAAGGAATCTCACAAATATCACTTTATCAAGGAGAAAGTGGAAAATTTATTGGTGATATTGGAGTATGTTCCAACTAAATTTCAAGTCATAGACATTATGATGAAGGACTTACCCAAGGAATATTTTGAAATGAATCAGATAGATCTTAGAGTCTAGTTGACTTCCAACACTTGAATCATGTGGATGTAAAATGCACACTTCCTAAGATATGGTGTATTTTCTCTTATACACTAACAATTTCTCTTTTCCATATTATATACCAAAATAACTGACATTTGGGTTCATTAACAAAGGGGGGGATATCATGTTCATGAAAGGGTAAATTTATTAAAGGGGGAGAATATTTTCTATATTGAATTAAGGAGAGAAATTATATAGGGAGAGTGGAAAATATAGTGATATTGAAGTTATTATATCAATAAATAAAAAATCATGAAAGGAGTGAACATTGGGTTCATGATACTACCAGTTACCATGTGTGGTTTTTGGAGTGGTCTTGAGGGCTAAGCATGATTCATAATTTGGTATCAAGAAAGATTCAACAAATGGTATCCAGAAAGAAGTGATTGAATATATGAAATTTTTATACTACTCTTGTTTATTATGTAGAGCTTGACTCATGTTGTCTTAGAGTATGTGTTGAGTAAATCTTTGATCACTATTTGGATTTGCGGAAAAGAAATAGGTGTATAAATAAGGAAGTTTACAAGTTTTATCAATAGAAATTTTTAATTATTTTTGAAGTGTTTTAAACAATACCAGAGGTAAATATTGTTGGGAAAAATAAATCTCAAAAAAAAATTGAGTTTTTTTGGATTTTTTGTTTGTTTAAAAAGTTTTTTGACACTGTTCTAGTGTTTTTTTAAAAAAAAAATTATATAATAGAAGTGTTGGAACCAAGGTTTTTCATTGCTGAAAATGGAGTGTATTTTGTGTTTGTTGTCAATTCATACTAGGGTTGATCATAGAGTTTTCAAGATAATATATCTTACGGTGAATATTTATTTAATGTTGAAGTTGGTGTCATCTCCCAGTGTTTTTAAAATTTTTAGAGGTAAAAATAAGGAGGAAGGATCAAGCTTCATGAAAGGTGGATTTCCTGGATTGGCAATTCAAAAATATGGTAAAGCCATGAGTTTCATGAATATTGGGTTTCGTGAAGACTCAATTCCATGAAAGTTTTATCTTTGAGAGGTTATGAAGCTTTACGAATGTGCGAAGGGATGACAGTGTTCATTGTGACTATGAGATTCTTCATGAATGTGTGACAAGATGAAGATAAATCTTTGTGACTATAATAAGCTTCAAAAATGGGTTAAATTTAACTAGATCTTCATGAATAGAGAATATTTTCCAGAATGACTTATGAGGTTCATGAAAAGTCCACTAGTATATTGGTATATTTGTGAAGGGATGAGCCTATAAATAGGATTATGCACCCACTTCATTTGAGATAAGGAGAATTGTAGAAAAGGATGAATTGGTCTAATTTCATGAAGTTCTGACTAATCAGGAAATCTTCACGAATCATGAATCCTTCTCAACCTTAAGCATCATAAAAATAATGGATATGAATTGATTAATATTAAGGAATATCATACAATTAAGTTTCATGAATATTGGGAGTTTCACAAAGACTATAAGTTCTGTGAAGTTTGTGAGCTTCGTGAAGGCTGGTATCTTTGAAAATGATAATTTATTTATGGTTATTGGAAGATTCTCAAGAGTGTGTGGGTTTTTGAATTCTGGTATTTCTTTGAAACATAAAGTTGATTTCATGGAGGTAGGGATCTTTCTGAACAGTAGTGTTGAACATCTTGTTTCACTGAATAGTATTATCAAATGCATAAACTCATAACTATGGTGCAATAAGATTATCTTTATAAATAGGGACAAAGAATTAAATTCCCAATATACTAATTTGATTTTTGAATATGTTAAACATAATAAAACTTTACCCAAGGTAGTGATATAGGGGGTGTCGATGGAATTTTTCTGAGGGAGGCAGTGTGTTATCCCAAATATTCTTGTAAAGGTAGTGTGCCTAACACTGAGTGACTATGTCTAATCTACTTTATTCCATAATAACTAGTAAATATTAGTGGATTTATTTATGACTAACACATTGTTGGTGTATTCTCCTTAGACTATCCCTTAGTGGTGAATCAAGTAAAACTGTCGTGTTGTCTCTTTGCGTGTAAATGTTTAATTACTACAAGATTCCATCATATAGTTTTGTCATGTTCCTAACAATTTGGGAACAATATCCATCACTTTAAAATAAAAGGTTGACACCCTAATTCAGCCCTCCCCTCTCAGGGTGTTCTGGGTCCTAAAAGTGGTATCATAGTGAACAAGTTATTGGGGTTAAACCTATCCTATCTTGTTTACATAAATAATTTAGTTAATGTTAGGGGATTACTCCTCTTTGAGGGATAAAACTTATAGATATAGAATAATAGGATGATATATCATATGAGATCCCTTGGGATCAAAGTTCTTTTTTACACTGATCAGGGGATTCAGGTCATTGATGTGATAGTTCTTTCTATGACTAAAACAGAAAGTAAAATGCTTGATATAGATGCCAAAGAAAAAAATGATCTTACTAAATAAATTTATGATCAAATATATTTTAAAGTGATGAGTTTCACTATATACAAGTTTATGTGAGAGAAACTATAAAATATATATGAATGTGATAACAAAGTAAATAAGGTCAAACTTCAAGTCTTTCATAATCATTTCAATGATCTAAAAATACATCCAAATGAAAACATAGATATCTTCTTTAATCACATAACTGGAGTTTTAGAATCTATTTGAGGACTTGGGGAAGAAATTAAGAATATTTTCATTGTTAAAAAAAATCATGATGAGGCTCTCATCTATATATAATCCAAAGGTTTTATCTATTTCATAAATATATTTGTCTAAACTCTCTCTTGATGATCCGCTAAGTAGTCTAGTGGCTTATGAAATAAGTGTAAAACTAAAAGATTCATCCACTAGAGTAAGATAGGAAATGGATTTCAGAACCATGGAAATAATTGAGATTTCTAGAGTAAGTGATGATGAGGAAGAAGAACTACTTTATCTATTTTTGATGAAATTTAATAGATGAAAAGGAGATTTGAAGGAAATCTTATGTTGTCTTGTTTTTGATGTGGTAAAGTAGGGAACATTACATCTCGATGCCCATGGAAATTTGATGATGTTGAAAGTGAAGAAAAAGTCATGAAAAAACATTAGAATGGGATCTAAAAAAATGATACTTCAGATTTAAAAATAAATTTTACAGAAAGAGCTTTTTCTATAAAGAAAAACAATATGATAATGAATTTTTGGATGATATAGAACCGTAGTTTAAATATGAACCCGTAACATCCATGATGGATGCAGTTGAAAAGTTATAACCTGCAAAAGATGAATATAATGAGTTAAACGGAGTTTTGGATCTGAATGTAGAACTTGAGGGTTCTCTTTATGATCTTGACAATCAAATAAAGAGAAAAATAAATTTGATATCTATACTGAAAGAGTTATCAAAGTATATGGATCATCTTGAAGTATAAATTGATTAACTGGAAGGAGAGGTAAAAGAACATTTAACAACACTTGAAATATCAGAAGAAGTTGTGGAATTTAAACTCGGGATTGAAGAATAAGAAAAAGTCATTAGTGAACTTGCATCGAGACTGAAGGAAAAGGATAAGATAGTTGAGGGACTTGAAGAAGAAGTTACCACTTTAAGGAGTAAACTATAAATATAATAAAACTCAAAGGAAATGAAGAAGAAATTAAAATTTGAAAAAATTTCAAATGCATAGTTTTTAGAAATAGATAAACGTGGTCCAGAATGAGTAGAGGAGGTCTTGAATGATCTGATATCTACATTTTTAGGAAAAAGGTTTAATTTGATGTGATGTAAAAATATCAAAGGTTAGTAATGGGATGAGTTAGAATAAATGAAAGTATAAAGTTTCACATATCACAAAGTCACATTTTGTCCCAACAAAGAAATATTAAAACCAAATAAAAAAGATAGATAAAAATAATCATCAAGTATCCATAGGGTATCTCTTGTCAAATACCTTTACAAAATAATGGTACATGTGGAGGAATAGAATTGAGAAGATATTTCCCCTTATGAAATTTTAATTTTGTGGCTTTCTAGGCCATACCATGTCTTACTATGAAGAGGTAAGGAGCTATCTAAATGGGGAAGTGTCTAGAGGTCAAAAAAATATAATGATGGCACATCCTTCATTATAAAAAAGAAATAGTTTATATGGATATTTTTTT
This sequence comes from Viscum album, assembly GCA_963277665.1. Taxonomy (NCBI): domain Eukaryota; kingdom Viridiplantae; phylum Streptophyta; class Magnoliopsida; order Santalales; family Viscaceae; genus Viscum; species Viscum album. The sequence goes on along the minus strand of OY728155.1, from coordinate 435,792,934 downwards.
CACTATTATAACTAGAGCCATAAATCTATTTATTATAGGTATAGGGAAGTCGAGAAAAATATCTACATAACCTAGATACAATTCAATACCTTCCAACCAAGCAGAGTTACTCTTGAAAATTGGTATTCTCTTCTGGAAGAATAATATGAGTTTAATGAACCCATGAATTTGGAAAATGGATTGTAAAGTCCATTTTTATCCTCCACCCAATCAAGTATCTCATGGAAGGAAAAGAAGAAAATTGATAAATCCAACCATGCATAAATCGATCTCAAAGCTACAAAGAACAGTAGCACCTAGATTCTTGACATTGGTTGATCCTTCTACATAATAGGAAATATAGATTTATTGAATAATGTTAAGAAAAGGGAGGATATAATAGTGAGATTTGGAAATGAAAGTACTTTAAAGATCAAAGGAACCAGAAATAAAGAAATGGAAAATTACAATCTAAGGAAAACTGATGTTCTATACATAGATGGCTTGTGACACAATATTATTAGTGTGATTCGACACTATGAATTAGGAATGATAAAGACATTTAATTAGAAGCAGTGAGATATCAAAGGAAATATTGGTAATTCTCTAATGAAAGGATTCATAATAGATGTAAATTTATACTAGATTGATAGTAAAGAGAACACTTTTTACTTAACAGTTAAAGAAGAAAACTTGTGGTGCTAGAGGTTGGGTCACATTAACTAATAAAACATGGAACAAATATCTAAACTTAATATTATTATTTAAATTCCAATTATAAATTGTGATCGATAAAATAAATGTGATACATGCATATAGGTAAATATGGTTGGGAATTTATATCGGTCGTAGAAAAAAAGGGCATAGAATCTGCTTGATCTCATCTAAATAGATGTTTGTGATCCAATGAATGTATTTGGAACATTTGGAAAGAGGTACTTTAATCTTTTTAATTATTATTATAGTATAATATATTGTATTATTTTTATGAATAGAAAACATCAAGTTCTTGATTTCATAAAGATTTATCATTAAAGAGATAATAATGAAACTAGCCATATAATCAAGATTCTATGATCTAATAATGGAGAAGAATATGCATGCACTAAATTTGAAAATTACCTAGAAGAACATGGGATAAATAATGAGGTTTCTGTAGTGATAACCCATTAAAAAAATGGTGTTGTTGAATTTATAAATCGATAGGAAAATAATATTGTTAGAACTATGATGATTGAGAGTCATGTTTCTCATCATTTTTTAAAATATGTTATTCAAGTATTGGTTTACACTCAAAATTTAATAGGGATTTTTATAGTAGAATCCAAGACACCATATGATATATTTTATGGAAAGAATCCATCTCTTAATTATTTTCATTTTTTTGGAAGTAAATGTTTCATCCAAAACAAAGAATAAAACCAAGTCAAGTATGGAGATGTTGCAGGTGAAGGAGTATTCCTTGGATATTCAATAAAGAGTAAATCCTAAAAATATTACAATAATCAACTTAGAAAAATTATGGAGTGAAATTATGTCAATATCATTGAGGATAAAACCATAAATACTTCAAAGAGATCATATGTTTATATAATTGAAGATTAAGAATAAAATATAAAAGAGATAGATTAAAATGAAGAAATAGTAGAAGGCTTGCAAAACATTTAGGGCTCACAAAATGATTATGATTCAAAAGAAGAATCAGAATAGGAAACCATTACTGAAGAAACCTCATTAGAACCTCATATGAGTAATAAAAGAGTATAAATTGATTAATACAATGTCATTGGGGATTGGACCGAACCTATAAAGATAAAGAGAATGAGTAATAAATCACATTATTCCTTCCCAACAATTGTAGATCCAACTTAATTTGAATAAGTAGTGAATGATGAATCATGGGTTAACTCCATGAATGAAGAACATGATCATATTGAAAAGAACCTGAAATTGGATCTTGTTAAGAGACTTGAAAATCATAATATGATTGGAACAAATTGGATCTTTAAAAAAAATTATGAGCATGGAAATTTAATAAAAAATCAAGGCATATTTATTGTGTAAAGTCAATGCATAGATTGAAGGTGTTGACGTTGAAGAAAAATTTTCTCTAGTGGATAGACTGGATTCGATCAGGGTCTTTCTTGCTTTGTAAATTCAAAGAGGGTACAATGTTTATTAGATGGATGTTAAAACAGAATTATTAAATGGTATTATTGAATAATAATTCTACATTGAAAATACAATGGTATTTCTAATTGGATATTATGAGATGAAAGTTTGTAGATTAAATAAGGCTCTCTATGGTCTAAAGCAGGCACCATAAGAGTGGTATTCTTGGCTGGATTCTTAATTAAAGAAGCTAGAATTTAAAATAGGAGGTTTAGACCATAATATCTATGTTAATAATTATTATAAGGATAAATATATAGTTCTTGTTTATGTGGATGATATTATTTTTTTTAGAAGCAGGAAAGGATCATCAGAAAAATTTTATAATCACATGAAATTAGAATTTTAAATGTCCATGATTGGTGAACTCATGTACTTCTTAGGGCTATAGGTGCTTCAAAATATGGATTATACCTTCATTTCAAAGGAAAAAATATGAAAGAGATATACTAAATAAATTCAACATGCATGAATCTAGACTAATGTCGACTCTGATTTCAGTTGGGAAAAAAATGGAAAGAAATAGGATGGGACACTTGTAGATCCCACCCTATACAAGAAAATCATTGGAATCTTATTATACTTGACTACTAAATGACTATATATTGTCTTTGCAACATTATTAGAGTCCCACTTTCAAATTAATCTGAAGGAAGATCATTTGGAAGTAGTTAAAATAATCATGAGGTATATTCAAGGTACACTCAATTTTGGATTATACTTTCTAATAGTAAGAGATAATGAATTATCATTATTTTTGTATGTTGATTGGGCTATAGATTTTGTTGATTGAAATTCCAAAAGTGGTGGATATTTTTTCATAGGGAAAAATGTGTGGGATGTTTGAGCAATAAATAGAAAATCACTTGTCTAGGTACGGCTGAATCAGAGTATATCTGTGTTATAAAGGCTTGCACTCATCTATTATAGATGAAGAAACAACTGACTGATATTGGTGATGAGGTGAAATAGACAATGTTGATTCACTAAGACAACAAGAGCATGATTGATCTTACAAAAAATCTCATTCAGCACACTCCTACCAAACATATTGATATCAGATATCACTTCATCAATGAAAATTTTGAACAAGGTGTGATTAAAATGGAGCATATTGTAACTGATGATAAAGTGGATGACATTTTGACTAAGCCATTAGTAGCACATATTTTCAAGAAACGTCAGTTGAACCTCAGTGTTCATCCACCACCCAGTGTATAAGGAGGTTACAGTTGGTCCCCTCTCCCAGTTTTTGTTAGATTTTTTAATCTATTTATTGAAGTGATGCAGGTTTATGGGGGATATATGATCTAGGTGGAGTTTTATTAGCACTAAGTATAAAGACAGTTTCATTGGTTTTATTTTCAATGGTGGAGATAATTAAAGTTCAATTAGTGATTTTTTTAAAGGATTGGTTATAGGACTGGTCGGTAGTCTATGGATGATGAGTGTGGTTGAAAGGACTGGTTGGTGGTCTGTGGTGGCATGAACTTCTCTTTTGTCACTCTTGTTTTATAAACTGAGATTTTATCACATAAAATTAGAGTAATGGATGATTTATTTCAAGCCTATCAGGTTTTTTATCAAGGATGATGTTTTTAATGAATTTATCTATAGATTGCCAACAAACCTAAATGGGGGAGATTTTTGGAACCAAGGTTTTTCATTGTAGGAAATAGAGTGTATATTTTTTTTTCAATAAACACTAGGATTGATCAGGAAGTATGCAATATAAGAGATATTATCATGCATATGGATTTAGTGATGAAGGTGGCCTCATTTCCCAATGTTTTCCAAATTTTTGGATGTAAAAATCAGGAGGAAGGAGAAAGCTTCATGACAAGTGGATTTCTAGGATTTAATCTCCATAAATATGGTTAAGGCATGAGTTCCAAAAAAGACTAGATATCATGAAGACTCGTTTCCTCAAAAGTTTGAGCTTTGCAAAGGTATGGAGCTTCTAAAACTCGTGATGGGATGACGGTGTTCTTTGTGACTATTAGAAGCTTCATGAATGAGTTAAACTTCACTAGATCTTCATGAATAGAAGATCTTTGTGATCATAACAGAATAGGTTCATGAAAAGGATGTTGATATCTTGGGATATTTATGAAGGTATGAACCTTTAAATAGACATCCATTCCCACTTCATTTGAGATAAAAAGAATTTGAGAAAAGGCTAAATCTATTTGATTTCATGAAGGTTTGCCAAATCAAGAAATATTCATGAATTAGGAATCCTTTGTAAAATTAATCATCATGAAAGGAATGGATATGAACTGATTAATGATAATTTATATCATAAAAGGAAGTTTTTCAAAGACTGGGAGTTTTGTGAAGACTATAAGTTCCGCAAGGATGGGAGCTTCATAAATCCTAGGAGCTTCACAAAGGTTGATTGCTTTGTGAAGATTATAAGATTCAAGAAAGTTTGTGGGTTCATGAATGATGGTATTTCTTTGAAACATAAATGGGATTTAGTGAAGGTGGGGTGCTTCACAAATAGTAGTGTTGAACATTTGGTTTCAGTGAATTATTTTTTCAAATGAATCAACTATGGAATATGGTGCAAGAAGAGTCTGATGCTAAATAGGGATGAAGACTTAAATACCCAATCTACTAATGTGACCTTCGAGTTACTAAACTGAGTGATACTTCACCCAAAGTATTAAGCTAGGGGGGAGTTGATATAAGTGCTCCAAGGGAGGCAGTGTGACATCCTTAAAATTCTTGTACAGCCAGTGTTCTTAACATATAGTGATTGTGTCTGATCATCTATATTCCACAATAACTAGTGAATCTTATTGGATTTATGTACAATTGACACACTTTTGGAATATTATCCTTAGACTATCCCTTATTAGTTAACCATGTAAAACTATTTTGTTTTCTCTTTGAATGTGAATGTTTAATTACTACATGATTCCATCAGATAGGTTTAACAAGAACCTACCAACATGGGAAAAATATCTATCTCTTTAAAAGAAATATTAGACACCCTAATTCACCCCTACCATATCAAGGTGTTTTAGGGTCCTAGAAAAAGATATATAGTAGAAAAGACCATGAAGAGAAGGATTTATATGAGTTTTAAAGATGGTATTTTTTTTCCAAATTTTCCCAAGTTTTTGGGTGTAAACAATTTAAAAGAAGATCAAAGTTTATTTCAATGAAAATGAAATATTTTAATGCAAGTGAGAAGTTATGTAAACAAGGGAAAATTTGTGAAAACTTAGTAATTCAAAGCTGCCTCATTAAGACTATGGAAAAGGGAAAAAATTTATGAATGATAAATTCATGAAACATGTAGTTTTGTAAACATGTTTCATATAAAAGGGAAGTTGTGTAAAGATAGTAAGTTATGCATGAAAAACATATACATAGGTTTCATGTTTTATAGTAATGGAAAGTTTTGTGAGTTATGTTGTAATCATCCAAACTTTTATAAATGAAATTCTTTTTTTGAATGAATAAATGTCTAATCAAGTAATATAGTTATAGAAAACACATTATTAGTTTATTAAATGGTATGTAAAATTTAAAATACAATTAAGAATCATAACCATTAATAATATAGTCATTTTTCAATGACCATTTAGATTAGTATATTAAGGGTTATTATAAAGTCCATTTGACATGGATAAATGAATAGATGAACTTAACTAGTAGGATCATACCCTATGAAGACCATTTATCAAAACTTTCAAGGGAGATGGAATAATTGGGATTTTGCCTTGACCAAGACCAATCCATTATTAAAAAAATAAATCATGAATGAAACTATTTATATAATAAGTTCAAGATCATCGAGATCATGACACAAACCATGTATGTCGAATCACCCCAAGAAAATTTCACTATTGCACACCTTACCCTTAGGGAATTTGATGGTGTGATAAAGGTATATATATCTAGAACCTAATAGTATTAATTTTTATATTTTATTTATAATAAAACAAATATTATATTTTCCCTTTTTTTATTACCAATTTAAATTATTAAATAATGAGTTTGATAAAAATTAGATTTTGATATAATGAAATATAAATTGTGTTTTTGGAATATATATAGTTTCAATAAACACGCTCTTTTTAATGAATTCAATAATTTTTTAAATAAATTATATTTTAATAAAATATTATTATTAAATTATATTTATTAAATATAAAGGATAATATAATTTTACAAATTCAAAATTATTTTTTATAAGGGTAAGAAAACTGTTATTTTCAAAAAAAACAGTATTTCTCAATAAATATTGATTTTTTATCTAAAAGTGTAAATTATCATAATTAAAAAATTATTTGGATAAAATAATTATTATTTTTGAAACCGGAATGTCTAAATTATCCAATTTTTATTTGTTTCATAATTTTCAGAGATAATCGAATTTTTGGGTCAAAATTAAATACGGTATAAGTATACGATGTGTATTATGACACTATAACGACCCAAAGTGATATAATATATTCCATAAAAGGTATCCACAGACCAATATATATTTTCCATTTAAAATAATGTATTTTTTAGGTTATTTGATTAATTTTATAAACCCTTAATGAATCCTCCAAAACCTATATTATATTTTAAGTTTTTAAAATCAAATCTTTATAAGTATGACTCACTTCCACATCACCAAGGGTGTTATTTTAATGATTTTGGTTCTTATCCTTATAAAACAATGAAAAAAACTCCTATTTGGTAGAAACCATGGTAAAGTTTTTGGTTTTGATTACTTTATCATATTTATTCCAAAACCTAATCTTAGAAATTAATAAAGAACTCTCCTTTATTTTTCTATATAAACCCACACAACCTCCCATTAATATTAACTAAAAAATTATTGGATCAGGAAATTACTCTACCTTTCCTTCTATATATCCTTCCCAAGTTACCTTCAATCTCTTAATAATCTCTTCTCAATCTTTTAGAATCATATTCTGAAGGTAAGGGATCCTCTCCTTCCCCTCTTTATTCAAAAAAACTTCTCTATATTATTCCATTTAATTTCTAGATGTTCATGTTGGGATATGTTATTACACATCCCTCATACTTTACTTATGATTGTAAAGTTATTATAGTTGTATTTAACTCTCACTAATACCTTCTATGAATCTTTATGTACTATCGTTATGCTGCCAAAATTATCTTGTCATTTTCCATGACAAACAATTGTATAATGAATACCCATCCCCATTTCCACTCAAGGGTATTCACCAAGATATAACTATCCTTAATTTATTGATTAATTTCATGTATTTATCTCACACTCCTTAATCATGGAATGAAATGTGATGAAATTAATAATTTTATTTTATGATCTATGTGGAATACATATGTACATACATGATATGAAAGTAAGGGGTGGGCTCAAAATTATATATCCCTCCAATGAATTGGGTAATGTTTTAATCTCATAAGATTCCATGTATAGTTCATGGGAGGTTATCCTAAGAAATATATTGTATGTTTTTTTTTTGGTTATCCTTGACTTACGTTTATGATGACATGTTTTATGTTATTACCATATTCACATGTTGTATTTATGTTATCATTTTATATCATTCCTCATTGTTCGAGATTATGATTCTCACCCCTTTTATGTTAACTTGATATACCCCTTGTCTCACATGTACTACTTTACCCTATTCCATGCTTTTTTTATCATTTTACTGGGATTTATATATCACCCCTTTCTTATGTACGTCCTCAGGTCCTCCCATATTGTTTTAGAATATCTAAGGAAAATAAAATCATGTTTCATAGTTTTAAATTAATGATGATGTATTTATTTTTCAATTTATTATTCCATTTACCTAATTTCCCAAATACACTAGGTATCAAAATCTTTGATGGTTGTATTAAGTGTATCTATATAAAATAAATTGTGAAATAAGGTGTAATAAAATATCAGTTTTCATAGATGGTATCATAGGTAGGTCTAGTTATTTTTTGGATTTGGATTTAAAAAATCTAGTGAAATTCTTAAGGATAATACTAAACATATAAAAACATCCCTATTTTTTAAAAGTATATATTAATTAGTTAAAAAGAAAATAAATCCCTATCTGGATACTAAAAGTGGATGTGGATCTGAAATAGATGTACCTAGAGGTCATAACTCCGAAAAGAGTGCCTTAACATAGAATAGGTCATCACCTGATACAGGAAAATGGGCCTTTATGCACACCTAATTTGATACCCCATGGTATATGCTTTGGTAAATTCACAAGCTCCTTATGAAACATTATTAGGGGAAAAAAAATTCCCATGAGATTTTATGTTAAGAAATAGATCGTGGATAACTTATATTGACACCTAGAAATTCATAGGCTATAGAATATATGTAAATTATGAGTTAAACCTTAAATGGTCATAGTTTCCCTTTTATGTGTTTAATAGTTTAAAAATACTCATCTCTAATTTTCCCTTTTTTTAGTCAATGGATGGAAATAGTAGAAAATGATCCAAAAATCAATGTGAGGGGAAATGTGATGAATTCCTAAATGAGATTTCAAATTTTATGAGTAGTAGGAATCATAAAATTTGTGACAATACTTTATCAGTTAACTCGAGTTTTGAAGAAAAATGTGATTCTTGAGTAATACCCAAATCCCCCTAAGAAAGTGAAAATTATAATTGAGGCCTTTATGAGACAAAGGCCTCTAAATTTTAATGGATATTTTGATCCATTAATCACATAGAAATGGATAAAATCCATTGAAAAGATCTTCTCAATCATTCAATGCTATGAAAAAGTGAAGTCTATTTTGGTTGCTTATCATATAGTGGGATAAGATAATCAATGGTGGAAGTTAGTTAAAAATATGAAGGCTAGGGAGGATATTGAATTGATAAAGTGGAAGTAATTCAGAAAAAAAAATTGGTAAATATTTTCCTCACACTCTATGGATTAAAATAGAGAGGAGTTTTCTTAGCCTCAAGAAAAAATGATGATGAATCCATCAATGTGTATGAGGAAAACTTCACAAGACTTTCATGATACTCCTTTGTATTTTTAATTACCTCCAAAAATAAAGTTAATCATTTCTTTGGTGGGATAAATCTAAATCTATGAAGATCATTAGTCATTTATAAATTTGATATCTATGGGGAAATTGTTTGATGTTCCCTCAAATTCAAAATGAAGATCAGAGAATCTCAAAGCTCTCATGTTGTTAAGAAGTGGGAAACAGAGTTTGATTTTGGTAGTATAATGTATAAATATAATGGTGGATATAAATTCCAACATCCCATCATTCAAAACTGTGGGAAAAAGTATCTTGGGAATTTATAAAGGGGGAGAGGAAATTATTTAGGTCTGAAAATGAAGGGTACCTAGCTAGTTATTTTTTATGGGAGAAACACACCAATTCTATAAAATAAAGGAATGCTCTGGTAAACCCTCAACCTACTGTCTAATGTTTTAACTTTAGGGAATAAGGAAACTCTAGGAATTAATTCCCTAATACAAGGGTTTTTAATGAAAACTGATGAAAAGAACATCTAATTCCTAAAGAGAAAGAGTGAGCTTATGGCATCACAATTACTAAGGTGGATCGTGAAAATGAAGTGGTGATAGGTACACCAGTTATTCATTCAAGAATGTGAATGTACATTTTGATTCTAGTTCTACGCATTCTTTCATATCATGAAAGTCTAGTATAACTATTCAAACACCACCTCAAAACATTATTTTTGAGTTATTATTAGAGATGGTGAATGGGTTAATTGTTACATCCCAAGAATATAACTCATCCCCTATCCAAATTTGGGGGATGAATTTCCCATAAAACCTTTTGATACTTCCCTTAGAAAAATTTTATGTAATTTTGAGCATGAATCATCTTTACTTGTATAGAGCCAACATATATTTTTGAGAGAATGAAATCACCATCTGTATTGCAAGTTACCCTATGATTGTATACAATTGCAAGTTACCCTCTGATTGTATACAATTGCAATGAGGAGGATGAACCTTCTTTGGTACTAACATATCAAGCATGTATATTATTTCCTTATGAGTAATCATATCTATCTCAAATGATTGATACTAAAGAAAAGATCATCCTTGATGACATTCCCATTATTAGTTAATTCACTAATGTGTTTCCCGAAGAATTTTTTGGTCTTCCTCCTAATCATAAGGTTGATTTCTCAATAATTCTCATTCCCATATCTTTACTGATATCCAAGAATCCATCTAGAATGTATATTATTTAACTTGAGGAGATTAAGAAATGATTATAGAAGAATCTGGATAAACGGTTTATATGACCAAGTGCTTCACCATGGGGTGCACCAATCTTTTTCATTAAGAAGAAGGATGGGTCAATACACCTCTGTATTAATTATCATGATCTCAATAAGATCTTAATAAATATTAATTATCCTCTTCCATGTATATATGAATTATTCAATTATATATGTGGATCCCAATACTTCTCTAATGCAGATCTCTATTCAGGATATTATCAAGTAAAGGTGGAGAAGGAGGATATCCCTAAGAATGTTTTTCATATAAGGTATGGGCACTATGAGTTCATAGTGATTCCATTTGGACTCACTAATTATTCATTAATCTTTATGTACTTGATAAATATATTCTTCAGGGATTACCTTGATAAATTTATAATATTCATTATAGATGATATTCTTATCTACTACAAAATAAATTAGGAATATAAGGAGTATTTAAATACTATTTTTAAGACTTGTAAAAGGAAATTTTATATGAAAATAATAGTAAATGAATGTTTTTATGATATTAAGTTAATTTATTGGGGCATGTTATCACCAACAATGAGATATTTTTTGATTCGTAAAAAATAGTGGTAATCGAAGGATGGCCCAGACCAATATCTACAAAAAAAACTGTAGTTTCATTAGATTAGCTGGGTAATATCATTGATTTTTGGGAAAATTATCATGATTTTCGATCCTAATAACTAATATTACTTGGAAGGGAGTCAAGTTTTTCTAGAATAATGAATGTGAAGAAATATTTAAAGAGATGAAGAAGAGGTTAATCACTACTCCTATGCTCATATTACCTACCATTGGGGAAGTATTTAAGATCTAAAGTGATGTGTCCAAAAAGTTCTTGGGTTGTATACTCATTAAATATGAGAAAATGATATTCTATGCCACCCACAAATTAAATAACCATGAGAAAAACTACCCAACACAAATTGGAAGTAGTGATCTTCATGATAAATATTTTCCAACATTACCTATATGGTGAAAGTGTAACATATATACAAACCATAAAATCCTCAAGTATATATGCACACAAAAGTAGATTAATATGCACCAATTAAGGTAGTTTGAGTTGATCAAGAATCGTGATTGTTTAATACATTACCATATTGGGAAATCAAACAAAGTAGCAGATGCTCTGAGTAAAAAGGATCACGCAACCCCATATATGATGAGGATTTCAAGGAATCCAATATTCTTGTACATGTAAATGATAGACATGGGGATCATAAAAGGATTTTTATCCTACCTTTCCCAAATAACTTCTTTTCCATCTATTCTTGAGAGGATCAAGGAGGCCCCAAAAAAATTATGAGTTTCTACATAAGAAGGTTGTGAATATTTTGGAGTTTGACTTTGTTGAAGATGGATTTATAAGGTATGGAACCTAGATATGTGTCCCATAAAAACTAGAACTGAAGAGGGGACTTATAGATGATGTTCATATAAAATCCTTCTCTATTCATCTAGGAAGCACCAATATGTATAGAGATTGGAAGAAAAATGTCTGGTGTGATAACGTGAAGTGGGAGATTGTGTAGTTTGGGTCTCGATGATTTATATACCAATAAGTCAAGGTGAGATGATAGAATTTTAAGGGTATGTTGAAACCACTTCCCATACTAGTATGGAAATTAGAAAAAATAACCATGGATTTCATCATAGGACTCCCTAGGACACATAAAGGAAATAATACCATTTGGGTGGTATTTGATCACCTTACCAAGTTAGTTCATTTCATAGTTATCAAGGAATATTTCTCTCTTAACCAACTTTAAAAGATATACATAAGGGAAGTGTTAATATTGTATGGATTTACACTCTCTATTATATCTGATCAAGATCCTAGGTTAACCTTGAGGTTTCAGAGAATCCTTCAACAATAATTGGTTATAAAACTAAGCTTTATCACAGCTTATTGTAGGTTCCAGGTGTAGAGGAAGTGTGTTTATGGGTGTACCCAATTTTAATTTTACCGTTAATAATGATCAATCTAAGATCTGTCACAGTGATAAAATGTAGGATCTTCAGAACAGAAGGAAGAATGAAAATGAAATAGATATGTCCCAAAACCATAGATAGGATCATCATATGTTGGTTATAATTAATTTAATTAAAAGACAATAATTACCTTGATGGAATTCTCTCTCTGTTGATGCTTTCGATCATGATCCAATGTGATCCTTCATTGCATTGAAAAATCCAATTGTAGGCTTCCTATAGTGGTGATCCACATGTGCTCCACGTATCTCTAGATGTCTCTGAAGGGATCCTTGGGTGCTAGTGAGGAAGATACTTCACTTGTGATGTCTGCCTTCTATCGCCTTGAGAGCCACTTCAAAAGCGCTATTCTTGATCTGATGGAGGAGGATCTCTCTCGTAATATGAGAGCATTATTAGAGGAAAGGAATTCTCTCTTAGATTGAGATCTTTTCCAGATATGTTGTGCACAACCACACATAATGGATAGATCTAATGATAATAATGTAATTTGTATTTATATTACTTAGAATAATAAAATTAATTAATTACCCAAAGGATTTTATTCATTTCATTTAATTCTTAGTAATACCCTATTTCTAATAATAACATTTGACTATTATTATCACTTGACATGTGCCCATAAAATTACACCTAATGTTATTTAATTAAATAAATAATATTATTTCTCAAAAATCCCCCGAAAAAACTACACGGTGTGCACTTTTGTTCTTCCATTTTCTTTATTTCCTTCACCACATTTATTAGACCTTGAATAATGACTATTTATTTCTTAAATAAATATCACTGCATTATTTAAAAATAAATATATTATTTCTCCCACAATATATTCTCTCAAATAACTAGTGTTGAAATAAATTATATTAGGCATCCTTGAATAATTATTAAACCACAACTGGGAATAATATTTATTAAAATTGTTAAATGAATATTTAACTGAGATATTTGGATACACTTAGTGTGTGACCCTCTAGGCGTATTTCTTATTGGAATTAGACAGAGCCTACCTAAAGTCCAAGGATAGTGTCTAGAAACATTCCAAGGAACCCATATAGAAATAAGTTAACGCGGCAATGATGTGTCACCTCATATGAATGCTTACTTTGTAATGTAATCCCTTTTCACGATATCTCGAATCAAGCGAGTTTCATACTAGTGTCATCAACCCATGTGCTCAATTACTCTTTCTTTGACCTCTAGGAATTGAACTTTCTCATTCATCACCATGGAAATGGATTTATTTAGGATATATCAACTCCATAAAAGAGCCTGAGATATCAACTTCTATTATGGAATAGAAGTTACAAATCCTTTCTCTCATTATCTATTAATGTAGTATTAATCATGATGCACCCAATATATCCTACCTCACTACGAACAGTGTGTCATAATTGTTTTAATTAATACATCTAAATGTGTGACTTTTATTACCCATTAATAATAATATTAAAGTCTAAGGATCAATACACACGTTTGCGAATAGGAACATCCAATGACACTATGAAATGTGGATTTTTTTCTGGCAGGTCACGTTCTCATAATATCCTCCTAGATATTACCAAGGTCGCACACCATGAGAAGGTGCCTCAAAGTTTTATGAGTCATCACCCCTAATGGCCTGTATTATTTTTTCCCTCAAATAACATCATCTAGCCATAGGAAATATATTCAAGAATATTGTTATGTCACTTCTGGGTTCTCATCATAGCATGGATCTGCTATGACCCTTTAGTGCAACAGTTATACTTAGGACATCATCACATGTATTTTCACACAGAAGAATAATCAATATGTTATAAGGTATTTATTAATAGCTAAATCCAAGAATATAATTTTATAATAAAGTACAAAGTAATTGGTTCTATGCCACCAACTCCAACAGACTCCCACTTGGACTAGATCCAACTACTAACAACCTTTAACCAGCTAGATCTCACATGATATTCATACTTCTGCTGAGATTGGCCTTTAGTCATGGGTCTTCCACATTCTCTTCCATAGACACTCTTCTCACTGCAACTTCACCCCTTTGATAGAAATCCCTCATAAGGTGATACTTCTGGAGAATGTGTTTTGTCCGTTGATGTGACCTTGGTTCTTTTGAATGAGACACTATTATCGTATTATCACAATACAATGTGATAGGGTCTCTACTTCTAGGCACCACATCAAGTTCCTGGGAAAATGTCCTAATCTAGATGGCTTCCTTGGCTACATCATAAGACACTATATATTCAGATTCCTCTGTATAATTGGCGACAACAGGCTTCTTTGAAATATTCCATCTCACAGCTCCACTATTGAGACAAAAAACATATCCTGTTCACAACTTCAGATTATTCTAATCTATATAAATATCAGCATCAACATACCCTCTGATGACAAGCTCCTCATCTCCTCCATACATAAGGAACATATCCTTATTTATTCTTAGATACTTAAGGATATTCTTAACAGCAGTCCAATGTTGTTCTCCTGGATCTTATTAATATCTTCCCACCAAGCTTAGTGTATAGGAAACATCTATCCTAGTACATAACATGGCATACATGATGGATCTTATAGCTGAAGCATATGGGATCTTACTCATCCTATCTTTCCCCTATTGTGTCTAAGGACACGTTCTATTAGAAAGATGTAGGCCATGTGACACTGGAACCAATCCCTTATTGCATTGTTCTATACTAAATCTCTTTAGTATCTGGTCAATGTATGTACCATGACTTAGTTCAAGTATCCTCTTAGATATATCACAAATGATCTTGATCCTTAGAATGTAGGTTTTTTCACCTAAGTACTTCATGGAGAAACACTTGTTCAATGAGTCTTTGACTGATTGTAATATTGTTACATAATTTCCAATAAGTAATATGTCATCAACATATTCTACTAGGATGAAGACTGCATTCCCATTAAACCACTTATAAATGCATAGCTCGCATTTATTCTTAATGAAACCAAATTCATTTATGGATTCATAAAATTGAATTTTCCATGACCTGGATTCTTACTTTAATCCATAAATGGGTTTTTGAAATTTTCAAACCTTTTTGGCTTTACTTGGTTTCACAAACCCTTCTGGTTGTGTCATATAGGAATCTTTATGAAGGTTTCCATTAAGGAATGTTGTTTTGACATCCATCTACCAAATCTCGTATTTATGGTAATATCTTATGGCAAGTATGATTCTTATGGATTTAAACATGGAAACTGGAGAGAATATTTGATTATAGTCAATTCCTTAATGTGTTCTGAATCCCTTTTCCACTAGCCTTACTTTATAGGTTCTAAATTGACCTTCTATATCCAGATTTATCTTGAACACCCATTTGTATCCAAAAGAATTTACATCAACTGGCTCATCGAATAGAACCTAGAATTGGTTTTGATACATGGAATCCATCTCATAATTCATATATTCTATCCATATTGAATATTCTGAGCTCTCTACTACTTCCTTATAGGGGATAGGTTCATAATTTCCCAAAAATAACGATTCACCATCCTTAGTGACTAGGAAACCAAATCTCTCTAGTTCTCTTACCTCTCTGGAGCTCTTATGCAATACTTGTGTTTCCGGAACCTCTTCCATGGGGACCTATTAAACTTGTTCTTGTACCAACTCTTGTGTATATTGAGCATAAACTTCTTCAAATTCAATCTTTCTCCCACTATCCTTTTTGAGGATGTGCTCCCTCTCAAGAAAGATGACTTTTCTAGAGACATCCACTTTCTTGTCCGAAGGGTTATATAGGTAATATCATTTTTTTTCCTTGGTATATCCTATAAAGATACACCTCATGCCATGGGTTATAGTTTTTTGCATGATAAGTCCTTAAAAAATGCCTCTCATCCCCATATACGTGTGTGCGAAAAAATGGGTTTCTTTCCATTGCATAACTCAGAGGGAATTCCATTTTCCACCTTAGTTGGTACTCGGTTTAATGTGTATGTTGTAGTTATGCATATCCCCAAAGGGATAATGAATGATCTACATGACTCTCCATTGACCTCACCATGTCCAATAAGATGTGGTTCCTCCTTTCACTAACACCATTCCACTGTGGTATATAAGGAGGGGTGAGTTGAGATAGACTCCCAGACTCCAGTAAAAGGTCAATGAACTCTTGGTTCAGATATTCTCCACCTTGATCCAATCTAAGCTTCTTTATCTTATTACAAATCTGATTATCTACCTCATTCTTTAATTCCTTAAATTTCTCCAAGGAATCTAACTTATACCTCACTAAGTAGATATATCCATATCTACTCAAATCATCAGTAAAAGTAATGAAGTAAGAATATCCACCTCTAACTTCTACTAGAAATGGTCTAAAAAAATCTATGTGTACCAATCCTAGAAGCTCCGTGGACCTTTCACCCTATCCATTGAAAGCCGGCTTTGTTATTTTCCCTTGTAAACAATAATGACATCTATCAAGTGATCTTATCTTAGTAGAGTTTAAATAATCATCTTGTCATATGTTTGTTAAACGCTTCTCGTTTACATGACTGAGATGGTGATGCCACAACTGGGTGTTGTATGAGTCATGTGAGTTTTTTTCGTTATTGATTGACAACACTTGGTTTTTATAATTTAATACATACAAAAATTTATTTAAATGAGCCATACCATAACATATGTTGTTCTTATAAAAGAAACAACCCTTATTTACAAACTTGAATATAAATCCATCCATATCCAAACATGATACATAAATTATGTTCTTGGTAACACTAGGTACATAATAATAGTTATGTAAAACCAAAAACATCCAAATTGGCAATGAGAGATAGTAATCAGCAATGGACAATATATCCATCCTCACACCATTGATAGCTCGAATATCCACCTCTCCTCTAGAAATATTTCTAAATCTACTTGGTTCTTGCATTTGAATACAGATGTGAGCCCCACATGCAATATCTAATACCCAATGTGTAGAAATGGAAAGATTGCACTCGATAACAAAATCACCTTTAGCATCCCCACGCTTCTAGGTATAGTTCCTCTTCCAGTGGTCTGGTTTGCCACATGAAAAACATACTACCTCTCGTTCCTTTCCCTACCTCTGGATCTTACCCTTATTGGAGGGATGGTGCTTGGGGGCTTCAGACCGTTTATAAATATTTGTCCTATTTTCCTTGTCCTTCCTCTTCTTATTCACCATAAGGACTATGGGTTTGTCACACCCCATGTACTTATTTACCTGGTGAATCAAGTTTAGAAGTTTTGATAGACTCTTTTCATTATTCCTCATGTTGTAGTTGAAAATAAATCTAGAGAAGGTATTGGGAAGTTATGATAGGATGATATCTATATGCAACTCGTCAAGGAATTTAATCCCTAAGATGTATAGGCATTCAATGTAGGCAATAAGCTTGACTAAATGAGTCCCAACTGGCACAGAATCTCCAAGATTAGATGTGAACAAAGCGTTAGAGATATAATATCTCTCATATCTCGCCTTTTCTTAATAGATATCCTTAAGTTGAGACATCATTCTATACATGTCCATGTTTTCATGTTGCTTTAAGAGCTCATTAGACATGAACAATAGCATGAAACATTGGACATATGTGTAATCATCCAAATGTTTTATATAGAGAGATATTTCCCCATAACTTTTCTCATTTCCTGTAGAAACTAGAATAGGTTCCTCCAACATATACAATTTCCTCTTGTGGAGAAGGATGACATGTAAATGCCTTTACCACTCCTGGAAATTGGTGCCAGTGAGAATTTTTTCCTTCTCGAGTATGGTTCGAAATGATATGTTTGAAGTCATTTTTCTTTAAATTTATACAAATTAAGATGAGAAAAGATTTAGTAATTTATCATGATAAAACTGAGACAAATAAATAAATTAATACTTATTAGTCTCCCACTATTTTATCAAAATCCAAATGGCCCTCACTATTGACTTTAGAATATTATTTTGCCTGAATATTCTAGTTGAAATGATTCATATTACCCTTATCATTACCATAAATAAGGTTGGTCAAGAAATTTTAAAGGTTTTAGGTAGTAATTACAAATGACAACTGCATTAACTCACAGCTCCTTGATCTGCTGAGTAGACTCTCCAATCCTGAAATCCTTTTATTTTGGATTTCCTCATCCTTTGCCTCTTGGTCACACCAAGTTCTACTGTGGTAGTCAACCCTTTATGTGAACCAATTCAATTCAACCCAAAACCTCTAATTAGAATTCCCTGATAATTGAAAGAATCCCAACTTGGATTGGTCATGCACTTTGAACTATGGTTCGATTCTAACCAAGATTATGGAAGGCTATACCAACATAATATTTCCTTGAGGGATTTTACCCTTATACATAAATTTCCATTTTATTAACTTTCTTACATGCTTGTTAATATTAAGTGGGTTATACTTTAGTGATTAACCATTTCTAAGATAATATTTATGCATAAGCTGGTCTTATTTTAGTTCCATATTGCATGCTTGTTTAATTCATTAATTATGTGATTACGACAACACACCCACAATAAATAAATCATGAAACTAATAGAAATAAAATAAATGGAATGATCATGAGATTGTTTTATTGGTTAGTTTATATAGAATTTGATAAACTAACCCAAGACCTAGGGGAGAAAACAACTTGAACCTTTTGGGTTTGTGTTTATATCTTTCCACCTGTCCACCTTTGTATCTCCTTGAATTGGTTTCGCCTTGGCTCCTAACTTGAGTCGCCTCCACTAGCTTGGGAGCTCCATCCATTACATATACTTTTATCTCAAACACATGTGAGGGGTAAAATGGGGTTTTACATAAAAGAAACTTTGGGCACACGGGCCCTACATATTAATGAGGAGAAGGATCATAGGATAAATATTTTAATTTAAATAAATATATTAAAAGAAACCATCCATATACAAAATTTCCTGGACTATCTCATGATCATCCATACATGAAACGATATTTACGCATAAATAAAATTAGCATTAAATTCTTTAATTGTTCTTTTTTAAGATAAATTACACTCGAATCAATTAATTATTATCTTTAATTAATCAATTATTTTATCATAAACCCTTTTCTGAATTTCCTTTAGATTATTATCCATCATAGTTTTAAACAAATAAATTCATTTAAAATTATCTTTATACGTAACTTGTAATTTTGAGTTAACCCAATGAATTCTCATTCATAACTACCCAATGAGTAGAAATGAAAATTATGCAGGTGTTAAATTAAACACATATGTATAAAACACCTATCATGTGTTGTGCCTCATCTTTATTCCCACACCATGGTACATGTATCAAGGGTTTATATAATATAATAATAAATTTCAATAAATCTACATAATTTGGATGAGTACACGGCATGTAGTTCCTACTACATGGCATGTACTATCGTTCACCTTCCATCTGAAGTACACACCCGCGGTGTCAGTGTGTAAATGTACTTCAAAATTCTTTGGAGTACATGGCATGTCGAGTGGGCCACACACTGTGTAGTATCCGCGTTACACGGTCTCCAGCTGGGAAAGCCGTGTATGGGCTACACAGTCCAACCCTAACCCAAAGATACTACACACTGTGTCTGGTGGGACACACAGCATGTAATCTGAAAACCGTGTGCCACCTATTACTTTTCAACACACTGAGTTATAAAGACTCAGATAAACTCCAACACATGGCTTGGTTTGGTAGACTAGTCCTGATTCATTGAACCTTGACTACATGGTGTGTTAGGAAGAATACATGTCATGTGTTCTGGTGTTGTATAGACAGGAACCTTTGGCACCTCTTCATGAGATCCTCTATTTGTATTTTAATCAAAATTAAAAGAAAATATAGTTTTTGTAAGGTGAACGATAAACAAAAGATGAGGAACAGATCTCAAGATTCAGATTTAAAAAATTATTAACTTGAATTGAAACAACTAAATTATTAAATGTGTAAATCATCAACGGAAAATATAAATAATTATAATCAAAGATATGACCGCTCTAATGCCACTTTTAGGTTCCAGGCACAGTAGAAGCGCGTGTATGGGTGTACCCAACTTTAATTATATCGTTAACAATGATCAATATGAGATCCATCAAGATGATAAAACTTTAGATCTTAATAATAGAATGAATAAGGAAAAGGAAAGAGGGAAGTCTTGAAACCATAGAGAAGATCATCATATGTTGGTTATAATTAATTTAATTAAAAGACAAGAATTACCTTGGTGAAATTCTCTCTGTGTTGATGCTTCTGGTCACAATCCAATGTGATCCATCATTGAGTCGCAGAAGAAAAGTGTAGGATTCCTCTAGCGGTAATACACACATTCTCCACGTATCTATGGACATCGCCAAAGGGATCCCCGGGTGCTAGTGTGGAAGATCCTTCACTTGCAATGTTCGCCTTCAATTGCCTTGAGAGCCGCTTCCAAAGTTCTCTCCTTGATCTGGTGGAGGAGGATCTCTCTTGTAACTTGAGAGTGTTCTTAGAGGAAATGAATTCTCTCTTGGCTTGAGAGATTTTCTAGATTAGTTTTGCACAACCATACAGAATAGATAGATCTAATAAGAATAATTTAATTGGGATTTATATTACTTATAATAATAAAATGAATTAATTACCCAAAGGAATTTATTCATTTCATTTAATTCTTAGTAAGACCCTATTTCTAATAATAACATCTGACTATTATTATCACTTGACATGTGCCCAGATAATTACACTGAATATTATTTAATTAAATATATAATATTATTTTTCACAAATCACCAGAAAAAACTACACGGCATGTATATTAATATACATTTCATGTACTTTTTTTCTTCTATTTTATTTATTTCCTCCACCACATTTATTAGACCTTGAATAATGACTATTTATTTATTAAATAAATATCACTGCATTATTAGAAAATAAATATACTATTTAGACCAAAATATATTCTCTCTGATAACTAGTTTCGAAATAAATTTGATCAAGAATCCTTGAATAATTATTAAACTACACTCAGGAATAAGCTTTATCCAACTTGTTAAATGAATATTTAACTGAGATACTTGGATACACTTAGTGTGTGACCCACTAGGCCTCTTTCTCTATGGAATTAGGTGAAGCCTACCTAAAGTCCAAGTTTAGCATCTAGAAACACACCAAGGCACCCATATAGAAAGAAGTTAAAGCCACAATGACATGTCACCTCATACGAACACTTACCATGTCATGTAATCTCTTTGTCTTGATATCTCAAATCAAGCGGATTTCATGCTAGTGTCCTCAACCCATGCGCTCGATTACTCTTTCTTTGACCTATTAGAATTGAACTTGCCCATTCCACACCATGTACATGGATTTATTTAGGCTATATAAACTCCATCAAAGGGCCTAAGATATCAACTTCCATTATGGAACAGAAGGGACAAATCCTTTCTCGTATTATCTATTAATGCAGTATAACTCACGATGCACCCAATATATCCTACCTCGCTACGAACAGTGTGTCATCACAATTTCTTTTCAATACATCTAAGTGTACGAGTTGTATTACCCATTAATAATAATCTTAAATTCTAAGGGCCAATACACACATCCGTAGATAGGAACATCCAATGACACTATGAAATGTGGATTTCCTACTGGTGGGTCTCGTTCTCATAATATCCTCCTAGATATTACCAAGGGTGCACACCATGAGAAGGTGCCTCAAAGTTTTATGAGTCCTCACCCCTAATGTCATGTTTTATTTGTGTCCCTCAAATAACATCATTCGACCATAGAACATATATTCAAGAATAGTGTTATGGAACTTCTGGGTTCTCATTATAGCATGGATCCTCTATGACCCTTTAGTGTGATAGCTATCCTTAGGACATTATCACAAGCATTGTCACGTAGAAGAACAATCAGGATGTGATAAGGTATTTATTAATATTCAAATACATGAATACAAATTTATCATAAAGTAAAAAATTCATTGGTTCTAGGCCACCAATTCCAACACTTATCACCCTTATATCGATGCTCTATCTAAAAGGACCATTAAAACTCAGTAGAGTATACTAAGATCGTGTTTAATGTGTTTCCAAGGATATTGGGACCAACACATTCCCCTTATGGATTTCTCATTTAACAAAAGTTTATATTCTATTATTCAAACGGAACCTTATGAGGCTCTGTATGGGAAGAAGTGTTGGACTCCAACATGTTGGGATGAAGTTAGAGAATGAAAGCTAATGAGGCATAATCTTATCCAAGAGATGACAGAGAAGGTTAAAAAAATTCATAATCATAATAAATATTCAAAAAGTTGACAAAAAATATATATAGACATTCATCGATGAGACCTAGAGTTAGAGGTCAGAGATAAAGTGTTCCTTAATATATTGTTGTGGAAGAAATTGATTAGGTTTGGAAATAAGGTAAACCTTAGTCCTGGATAAATTTTCCCCTTTTATATCCTTTATCTCATTGGAGTATATTACTATCAACTAGAACTTCCACCAACCATATATCAAGTACATGATGTGTTCCATGTATCCTACTTTAGGAAGTACATATCAGAACCCTCACATGTACTGAATCTATTGGTGGTACCATTTGATAATTACCTTTCATGTGAGGATTAGTTAGTGAAGATATTAGATCATAGAGACAATGTTTTATGAAATAATACAACTCGCCTGATCAAAGTATTATGGTGGAACCACATGTTTGAGGAAGAAACATGGGAGCCAGAAGAGGTGATGAAATAGAAGTAACCCACCTATTTTAGTGTATGAAATGAAAATTTCAAGGGTGAAATTTTTAAATGGAGGAAAATTTAATGACCCAAAATTTTATAAATGAAATTAATTTTTTGAATGAATACATTCCTTATCAAGTAAAATAGTTATAGAAAACACATGAACTAATTTGTTTATTATATGATCTATCAATTTTAAAATATTTATAAGAATCATAACCATTTATAATATAGATATTTTATAGTAACCATTAAGATTATTATATTAATGTTTATGATAAATTCCATTTGAACAGGAAAATAAAGTGATATCCTCAACCAATATGATTGTACTTTATGAATCTCATTTATCAGAACTTATAAGGGAGATAGCATTAATGGTATTTACCCTTGACCAAGATCAAGTTGATATTAAATAACTAAAGCATTAAATAAACTATTTATGGTAGAAGTTTAATCTCATCAACATCATATCCCAAACCATGTATGTCGAACCATCCTAAGAAAATCTCACCATCGCACACCTTATCCTTAGGTCATTCATTAGTGTAATAAAGGGTTTTGTATCTAGAACCTGATAGTATTAATTTTTATATTTTCATTTTAATAAAACAATTATTATATTTATCTCTTTTTAATATTTCCTTTTTAAATTATTAAATAATGAGTTTGATAAAAAATATATATTTTCATATGATTAAACACAAATTGTATTTTTGGGAAATATATAGTTTTCAATAAATACACCATTTTTAATAAATTATGGAATTTTTAAAATAAATTATATTTTAATAAATTATTATTTTTAAATAATATTTATTAAATATAAAATTTAATATAATTTTACGAAGTAAAAAATATTTTGTATAAGGATTGGAAAACTATTATTGTCAAAAAACAAGTGTTTTTCAATAAATTTATATTTTTTATCTAAAGGTGTAAATTATCATAATTAGATAATTATATGGATAATATAAACATTGTTTTTTAAATAATCACATTGAAATTATACAAAGGTAATTTTTTCATAATTTTTTGTGATAGACAAATTTTTGGGTCAAAATTAAAAACGGTATAAATATATTATGTGTATAATGGAATCATAATGACCCAAAAGTGATGTAATATATTACATAAAAAGTATCCATGAACCAATATATATTTCCAATTTAAAATGATGGGTTTTTAGGATATTTTATTAATTTAATAAACCCTTAATTAATTCTCCAAAACCTATATTATATTTTAAGGTTTTAAAATCAATTATTTATAAACATGACTCACTTATACATCACCAAAGGTATTATTTTAATGGGTTTGGTTATTATACTTAAAAAATAATTAAAACTAATCCTATTTTTTATAACCCATGGTAAAAAAAATGGTAATATTTGTGGTTTTAATTACTTTATCATATAGAGTCTAAAACCTAAGTTTGGAAATTAACAATGAACTCTCCTATATTTTGATATATAAACCCACCCAAAATCCAATTATTATTCACTAAAAATCCTTATATTATAACATTACTCTTTCTATCCCTATCTAGATCCCTCTCAATGTTCATTTAATCACTTAAGAAGCTCCTGCCAAGCTTTTAGAATTTTCTTATCAAGGTAAGGGATACTCTCCTCCTCTTTATTCAAGAACCTTTATTATATTATGAATTTTAATTTTAAATTGTTCATGTTGGGATATGTTCTTACATGTTACTCCTACTATACTTATTATGTTCAATTTATTATATACTCATTTCACTCTCATTAATCCCTTCTATGAATCTTTATGTACTATCGCCATGCTGGCAAAATTATCTTGTGATTTTCCATACCAAACAATTGTATAGTGAATACCCATCCATATTTCCACTCAAGGTTATTCACATAGATATACCTATACATAATTGGTTGGGGAATTCCATGTATGTACCTCATGCTCCTTAATAATGGTATTAAAATTGATGTAATACATCCTTCTTTTTGTATGATCTGTGTGCAATATTTATGCATGTACATGATATGAAAGTGACGGGTGGGACTAGAATTATATATCCCTCCAATGAATTTTTTAATATTTTTAATCTCATTATATTCCATGTGTGGTGAAAAAGAGGTTATCCTAATCACACTATGTTATGTTATCTTTTAGTTTAGCATTGAATTATATTTATGATGTCATGTTTTATGTTTTTTCCACATTCCCTTGTTGAATTTTTGTTATCATGTTATAACATGAATCATTGTTCAAGATAATGATTCTCACCCCTCTTATGTTACCTTGATATGACTATTGGATCATATTTAATGATTTACCATATTCTATTTTTTTATTCACTTACTAGGCCTTATAGATCACCCCTTTCTTATGACATCCCTAGATTATCCCATCCATTTTTAGAAGATCTAAGGAAAATAAGACCACATTTTGTAGTTTTTAATTAATGATGATGTATTTATTTTTCAAGTTGCTATGTCATTTACCTAATTTGTCAAAGAAATTAGGCCTTATGATCTTTTATGGTTGTATTAACTATATCTTTATGAAATAAATCATTAAATAATTTGTAGTAAAATATGGGTTGTCATAGATGTGGAGTTATGAGAATTGTCATCCATGCCTATAAATAGGTCACTACCCATCTCATTTAATCAAGAAAGAATTGGAGAATCTCATGAATCTTTTTTCATGTAAGACATATATTAACTTCTTGCATATAATATTTTATGCAAACATCAATTGTGTGAATAAAGGAACTTGAGTCTTCATGAATGAGTTTCATGAATGATTTTGAGTTTCACGAAATATTGGTAGTCTCATAAATGTGTTGAGTTATGAAAAATCTTGGAAGTTTCATGAAACTTTCAATGAGTTTCTGTGAATGTGGTAGTTTTATTAACCTCAAGGGAAATTCCCATAATTTCTATGGTAAACTATAATTCATCATTTGGTTGAAATAAGATCTTCATGATACACAAATTGTGTTGTAATCAAAGGTGATATAGAGCATCGGAGGGTGATTACTAAAGTAAAAGTGAGAACACTTAAGTAGAGATATTGGTGATCTTTCAACA
The DNA here is from genome assembly GCA_963277665.1 of Viscum album. Lineage (NCBI taxonomy): Eukaryota > Viridiplantae > Streptophyta > Magnoliopsida > Santalales > Viscaceae > Viscum > Viscum album. The sequence goes on along the minus strand of OY728155.1, from coordinate 435,766,730 downwards.
TGTGTGTGGTTGTTATCCAGAAGGGGTAGTGTGTCCACTCCAAACATTGTAACAATAGTCCTCTTTAATGATTCTGGTACATTAGCACATTTCATTTGTATGCTCCTTGAATTACACCAGTTAGGGGAAACCAAATAAAATTGTTGTGTCCCTTTCATTCTTTTTTTATAGTTTATATATTATTATGAGAAAAATAGAGAGGGGAGTTTTGTTTAATGGTGAAACAATATTATAAGGGGTAATTTTTTTAAACTATCATAACCCAATTCACCTCCCCCTTAGGGTATTTAACCTAATGGGGTCCAACATCAATTGTTTACCTGGTTTATGGAGGATAATGCTTGAAATTGTTTCTCATTAAAAAATTCTATAATGTTTTTACTCCCAATTAATTCCCATGTGATTAAAATATAGAGGTTTTGTTAATAAAGATAGTCTACATTTTTGATGTGTGATACTCTATAGAAGGGTTGATTGGTGTAGTATCTCCTACCTCCAACTTGAGACCACAATGCATGGGGCCAAAGCCGAGCTAAATATTGATCAATGATACCAATCTTCATCTGGAAATCTTGCGGTCTTAGAGCGAGGGTGAAGTATGGATTCATAGATTCGGAGATCAAGAAAAATGGAGTGCTCATTGCTGCTATTCTGGAACCCAAGCTGGACCCATCCAAGCTGCAGGAGTTCACCCACAGGATCAACATGCATGTGTCCATGAAAGCGGCCCTAACTAACCAACATATATGGATCTTTTGGAGAAGATACATTTCAGTGGACCTACTAAAGGTGGGGACCAGTTCATCATGATGAGGGTGACAATGGGTTCTATCACCATCTGCATATCCTTTGTCTATGGAAGTTGCGACAATGGAAGAAGGTAAGCTCTGTGGAAGGTGGATCATTGGTGGGGACTTCAATATCATCATAGAACCATCGGAGAAAAAAGATGTGGGGTATTCCCGTGTCTCACTAGCATGGACTTCATAAGTTTCATGGAAACCAAGGGCTTAATGGATTTGGGGTACACTGTTGATCGCTTCACATGGTGCAACAACCAAAAAGGGAATAGGTGTTGTTGGAGTCATCTTGATTGATGTCTTTCCAACATTCAGGTCATAACTATGTTCCTGAATTCCAAGGTGGACCATCTGGTGTGTGGTATATCAGATCACTCACCATTGATGGTCTCTCTATCCTCAAGGCATATCCATCAAGGTAGTTTCAGGTTCTATGGTCATTGGACTCAGAATATGGATTTTCTTCACTTGGTGAGGGATTCTTGGGGGGAACCGGTACAAGGGTTTTCTAGGGTGGATTTGCACAATAAACTAAAGCAGCTTAAAATGGGGATAAAGGATTGGATAGGGGATATCATTTCCATCGACCAGGGGATAGAGGATCTCAAACAGGAAATCGAACACTTAGAATATAGTCTAGAGGAAGGTTGGAATGATGATACATTTGAGGAGCTGCCTGTTAAGAAGAATAGTTTTGAGGAATTGGTCCTTATACAAGAATGGGTGGCTCATAAAAAATCAAGGATAAAATGGATGCATGAGGGAGATAAGAACATGGCTTAATTTCATGCTTTCATCAGGGATAAAAAAATTCCCCATCAAGACCAATATAAGGCTCAAAGATAGTAGTTACATGGATGATAGAGATGTCGTGGGTGGTATGTCATATTCTTTATTCAAAGACATTATTGCAGGACCTAATGTTAGGATGGACAACGGGTACCTGAGTGGAAATGAAGATCTTTAGGAAGCAATTCCGAACAATGTATCATCCTAGGACAATGCATGATAGGAAGTGGTTCTAGATGAGTCATAGATCCACTAAGACATGATGAGTCTCAACCTGAAGAGTGCACCGGGGCCTGATTTCTTTCCTGGTTCATTTTACAGAGCTGTGTGGAAAGTGGTTAAAGGCGACATCGTTGCAGTAGTCCAGAACTTTTTCAGAGGAATAACTCTCCCACGGGTTGCAGCCTCCACAACCTTAGTGCTTATACTGAAGGTCAAGGACCCCTCCTCCCTTCTCCATTACTGGCCTATGATTATGTGCAATTTCTCCTACAAAATCCTTGAGAGTATTATTAACATGAGGTTGGCCACGCATTTACCCTACTGGACTTCCATGGAGAAACACGGTTTTGTGAGAGGGCGTTCAATATAGGGGACCATAGTCCTAGTGTAGGAGATAATGAGAGATATTAATATTAAAACACATGGATCCAACATGGTAATTAAATTGGATATGAGAAAGGTGTACGGAAGACTAGAATGGGGTTTTGTTAACAGGGCCTTAGCTTGCATGGATCTCTCTTCCAAGGCCTCAGAAATCCTCTTTAGATGTTTTAGCTCTCCATGGATGGTTGTATCATTCATGGGGAAATCGCATGGATTCTTTAAGGCCACTCAAAGCTTAAGACAAGGTGACCCATTCTCCCTGGCCCTATTCATCCTTATATAGGACATGCTTAACTGACTTTTGAATAGAGGAATCCTCACTGGTAGTATAATTCCTTATCGAAGGAAAAAAAGAACCTTCCTCCCATCTCACATTTGATGTTTGTAGATGATATGATTATTTTCTCGAATGCAGAGAAGAGATACATGTGTGGCATTAGGAGGATCCTTGAAGATTACTGCTACTAGAGTGGTCAGGTGATCAACCACTCCAAATGTAACTTATATATCTCAAACAAGTGTGGGGCTAGGTGAGTGAATCTTTTATGACACATTATGGACATGCAGCCTAGTCACTTCCTGATGGAATACCTTCAAACCCCTCTATAGTCAAGTAGAATGCATATTTGGGGATTCGATCAGGTGGTGAGGAGGATTTCGGGTCACATCCTCAACTGGAAGAGCCACTTCTTATCCTTTGGAGGGAATATTGCATTGGTTAATAGTGTCCTGGCTACTATACCAGTGCATGTGATGGCTTCCACTTTGGTGCCAAAGGGGATGATCAAAGTAATTGACAGGGTCCTGCCTAATTTCTTATGGGATTTGATTGCATAAGGGAAGAGGCACTGGGTTTCATGGGGAAGAATGGATTGTCCCATTCATGAAGGGGGTATTAATGTTATAAGTTTGAGGGATACGCTTCAGGGTATGCATGCCAAACTCGCATGGGAGATTGTGGAGGACTGGTCCCTTGAGGGTAGGATTATGTCCTGCAGCTATGATAGTTACATGGAAGAGGATAGCGTGCAGGGGTCCCCTCTCTGGAAATTAGTTTTCTCTCTCATCCCAAGCCTCCAACAGCACTCCCGGTGGATTGTGGGAGAAGGTAGTATAATTGTTTGGAAATAGAATAGGGTGGGATCAGTGATTGGCTTCCCGGGGTGTCTGTCCCCAATGATTACCTTTAAGGAGGTGAGTGTTTATCTGGATTTCATCAAAGCAGTTCTTGACAAGGAACAACATGACATCTTTTATTTTATCCTCATTAACTCAGAACTAGATCAATTCCTGTTCACCCCCTCTCGGTCTGGTAAGTTCAATACCAAGGATTTTCAAAGGACCTCAACCCCCAGGCTCAGTAGGATAGTTGGAATGATATTGTGTGGTATAATAAACTCCCGACCAAATATAACTTCCTGGTTTGGAGAATTAGCAACTCTGTGATTCCATCGGATGAAGGCATCTAGAAAATTGGCATCAAACTTGCTTCATGTTTTCAGTGCTACAAAAACAAGCGGGAAGAAACCACGAACCACATTTTATTCAAAGGGGAGTGGGAGAAAGACATATGGAAATTATTTGTAGATTTTACAGTGATCCATTCACCTCACCATTAGGACTTGTTGTTCTTGGAGAGGTGGTTTTAGGGGACTAAGGATAAAGGACCTAAGAGAGCAATGAGGTCAATTATCCTCAATGTCGTCTACTAGTGCCTCTAGCAGGCTCGGAACAAGGCTATATATGAGGGGTCTTCCTCCACAGGATGGTTCATCATTATGAGAACTAGAAGCTTATTGATTGATATGGTATCCCTTGTTAAAAACTAGAATGAAGCTCCCTCCCTTCGTATCTTACAGGCCCAGCCCCTTCAGACAATCCTCCCATGGACAGAGCGTGAGGGAGGTGGATTAAATGGGTTCCACCAATAGCTAGTTTTAAACTTAATACTGATGGATCATGAATTGTGGGTGACATGCGAGGTGGTGTAGTGGTTCGTAATTCGGGAGGGAGTGTTTTCCTTGCTTTCACGGCACACTATGGTGATGTTAGTGCCTTTCAAGCAGAGGAAAATGCAGTTCTCATGGGGCTAAATCTATGAAAACAGAAGAATATTGCTCTGTCTAAAGTGGAAATAGACTCAAGAATTATTCATGATTCCCTACTGGGTAGAGGTTCCACTCCTTGTTCAATTTTATACATTATTAGGAAATGAAAATAGGTCCTCAACAGTCAGCCTAGAGTCACCCACACCTGGAGAGAGGGGAATAAAGTTTCAGACTTTCTCACCTCTCTCGTAGCCCCGGGATCCTCTTTCACTTTTCTTCCCAATTCTATCTCCCTCAAGTCAGAGGGGGTTAATCTTATTCATGTCAATGCCCTCGGTCTCCAATATTTCAGACCCCCTAACCTGGGGTCCTCTGTTGTTTCAACCACCTTGTTATATACTTTCACTATTGAATAAATATATAATAATGATGATGATAAGTTGATCATTTATTGAAGGTGATATGAATAATAACTATAGGATATAAACTTGATCACTATAGGAAGTTTGATCAGTAATTTTAGGTTGAAGAAAAATCACTAAAATTTCTCTGGTTAGTCAATAGTGGACATGGGTTGGTCACCATCATTTAGCATTTTATATTGATGGTGTGTGACATATTGTGATAAAAAAATGGATATATAGTGAAAACATGAAAAATCCATTAATAAATTCATATGATGAGTGATTTCACCTTCAATAAAGTTCGTAACAAGTCAAGACTAAAGAATTTTTTATTTATTTTCTCACACCATGTGTAAATATCCTTTCTCACATGTAATATTTTTCTTTACATTCATATATCTTGCATATGTTATTTTATCAAGATTTATCAAAGATATATTATTTTATATCATTATAAAAAATGAAACATAACATTGGTGATGATGAAATAAACCTAATAATATTTTGATTTTGATTCCAATAATAAATAAAGTTCTTCTTGAAAATTACATTTAAGTGAAACTTAAGCTGAATAGATTTTGATCATTTTTACCTCAAAGACATGCATAAATTTATTATTCAAATAATAACTTTAATGACCCATCTTTTTTCATAGACATCTGACTCTATATAAGATTCTATCAAATATATATCTTCAATGTGATTAATCTCTTTAAAATTTTTATCCCTTTGGAATGATTGGTTATATATGGACACATGAATTCATCACATTAACTCTCTAAATATTCCCTTTCTTCTCAAAACCTTTGGAATGTTCCCCTGAATATTTTTCACACTCGTCTCTACATATTAATCTGAGTTAAGTAATAATCATATATCATTAAATGAATACTTGATTTGAATAAATATGAATTCTATCTAAAATTGGATTCGTTATATTTCCTTTAAAATCTATTAATTATATTTTCTATATTTGAAGAGAATAATCAATTCATAGATCATGTGAAATGAAAACATTATTTTACCTATTTAAATCACACTTAAATGTTGTTTAAAATATTATTTTAAAAATTATTAAGCTTTTTTCTTAATATCAAATCTAAACAAATCTTCACATGGTGAAAATTATATTCTCCCAAGAAAAAATAGTTGATTACTTAATGTGAATATGAAAAACATTATTTCAATTTAAATAATAATTTAATTCAATCAAATATGTTAAATATATATTTTAGTCAATTATTATATCATCACTACTAATTTTCATAATTCAATATTCAATAAATTACTTTGGAATGTTTAATATCATCAAAATGAAGTATTTTAGTTGCAATAATAAATTATATCATCGTGTAATTTAAATTCTCAAACTCATTTGATGATATATCTTTGTGGTTATTAGAATTCAATTTTCTAGGTGTTGAAGTTATATTATATGGTTGCTACTGGTATCCTAATTTATAATGGAAATAATACTACAAGAGGGGTGAATTTCATTTTAAAAAAACATACAAATTTCAATCAAACCTCAAGTTTTAAGTTAACTAGTTTTATGAGATTCTAATCAAAATAAAACCAGAGTAAAAAAAGTGTGTGAAACATAAATATAAATTGTATGAATTACAATTAGCATAGTGAAAATATATGTTCTAAAAGTTAATAAAAAATAGAGAGTATTAAACTAAGTCATGGGAATTGAAAAATTAAACACAATGGTAATTAAAAAATTAATATAACTAAACTTTTAAAAAAACATGGAGTATTTTTTAGAAAACTAAACACTCCTAATAAAAGGATATTATAAAACTAAACTTTTAAAACAACATGTAAAGTGGATATTTAGATTAGATCCAAGGTTTCCATGACTTTAGACCTTTCATAAGTTATCCTCAATTTTATATCTATTAGAAAGACTAGCATCCCATACCTAGAATCCCTCGACTTAACATGTTGATAGCATCTCTCTTCCAAATGTCATAAGATACTAATCTCTATCTTCTTATCCATGAAATACCAAGATCATACGATTAGTAATTAATCTATCTTCCTATTCACATAATCCCTCAATCATATAGGATTGGTAAAATGAAAATTACAATATAAATACTAATATATTTACAATTAAAACCTCATATAATAGTAACTCTTAGCTAAAACACTCAAAAAGAAACAAATAATACAATGACTGGAATCACTATCAACTACAAGAAATTTTAAAGCTTCAAGATGATCAAAAAAATTTATAATTATTCATTTGTTTCTGTTTATAAATTTTCACCAAATGCTCGAGGTGAGGATCTATTTATAAATAGTGTTGTAACAAAATTCAACGATCAAATTCCAAAAATCACGTAATCGTTGGAAATAACATCAATAGAAACTTTTCCATATATTTATTATCTAAGTATATTGCTTCATCTACTAATGATTCAATTAAAACCATTATAGTAGTTTTAAATTTTATGGATGTAATATGGCATAGAATTTAAAATTACTATATTTTCATAAACTGTAATAAGTTCTCCAGTATTTAAATTACCATAAATTAATTCTATGTAAACACAAAAAAAAACTTAAGAAAAAACTAATGTTAGATCATATTCTTATAAAGTGTATTTTTATTTCCAAAATAAAGAAAGGAAGTAAATCATTAACGTAATATTCTCTCCCTTTTTTGAAATATCACAACACACAAGAAAATTTGGAAAGTTCAATAGAATTTTAAAAGAAAAAACCTTATGAATATTAGTATAAATAACTTTTATTTCATGTTTAGATTACTTTAGAATAAACTCATTAAATAAAAAAAATATGAAATGTAAATTTCACCCCCCTCATATGAACTACTTAAACTTTATCAATTTTCATAAATTTCTCTCTCTTTATGATTTTTAAAAAGATAAAATTTTAAAAAAATAGAGAAATAAAATATAGAATACAATTAGAAATTATAAATTTAGTTCTACTAAGAATTGTCTGATCATATTTTTTGGATGCTTTTGATGCTTTTGTGACTCTTTGGATCTTAAAAAACTTTAAACATGGTTGATTTAATTAAATTTGTCGACATAAATTTTGTTTCAACTTTGTTTTCCTGTCTAAAAATTTAATATGTTGAACTTCATCTTCTCCACCAGTATTTTGGATCTTATTATAAATTTCCATGTAATAGAAGATATTTTTCTATATTATTAAACATTTATCTTCACCATATTCAACAGAGTTCCATGATAATTCTTTATCTAGATCTAATAGTTTAATTAATTTGACAGAAATAACTTTTATCTTCTTCTAATAGACTCTCCTAGAGATATTTCAAATGGAAAAAATTTCAACCTAGAATAGAGAATATTGGGTTTGATTTAAATCCATAAAATCATGGTTATAATAAAGGAATTTTAGAGATATAATTTAAAAAAATAATTCCTTTATTATATGAGGGGTTTATTATAATTCCAATGAAAAATAGTGTCCAAAACATATGTCTTAAATGTTATTTTAAGAATTAAATTTATAATTTCTTTTGAAAAATAACAATTTAAAATAGAAATAATCCCCCTTTATTAGAAAATGTATGCTTAAATAAAAATTAGAATAAATATATGAAAATATTTAATTAAAAGATAGTGAAACTTCCAAAAGTTATCTTCCTATTATATCATATGATCTTCCCCAACTGAGAATGGTTCCAGGAAATAGTTCACTTTGAAATTTCTTAATCGTTAATAGATAAATGATATAAGTTCAATAGAATATATTTATGTAAAACTGGAAAAAAATGATAAAATGATAAAAATTAAATGATAAAATAATAAAAATAAAATAAAAAACTTATAAAAATAAGTTGAAAACCCAATAAAAATGATTAAAACTAATAAAAATAAGATAAAAAAATTGATAAAAATTAAATAAATAACTGATAAAAAAAGAAATGTGATCACCTTTTTTGAAGAGTTTTTTAATGTAAGGAGATTAGTTAAACAATGAATGAATTGAATATAATTTATATTTATCATTCTCAAATTCTATTTGACAAATTTTACTCTATTAGAATTTAAAGGTTTTGTAAAAATGTCAAAAAGCATATATTCGGTTCTGATAAAGTCAATAGTTATAACACTTTTTATGTGTGATCTCTAAGGAAATGGTGTCTTAAATCTATGTGAATTTATTTTGAGTGATTTAATGGGTTATTAGATAAATATATACCACTAGTATTATCACAAATAATTGAATTTCTAGTGAAACTTAAACCAAAATTTGTGAGTATGCATTACATCAAAAACACTTGAGCACAAAACTTCTAGAAGCTATATATTTAGCTTCATCGGTGGAAAGTTCTATATAATTTTATATATTTCTAGGAAATGAAATTAAATATTCTATTGATAAATGAAATGTTCCATGTGTATATTTTCTATCTAATCTACAGGCTCTAAATTCATTATCTGTATAACTTTAAAAAATTCATTTCTGGAAGAATAAAATAATCCAAGTTCTGAAGTTCCTTTAAGGTAATGAAAAATAGGTTTTACCACTTTTAAATGATATTCCTTAATATTTTCTTGAAACCTCACACATAAACATATTTAAAATATAATTTCTAGTTTACTTGATGTAAGATAAAGTGAACTTCTAATGATAATTCTATAAATTTGTTTGATCTACCAATTAATTGGATTTATCAAGATATTATTTGATAGAGGTTGTTATATGAATATTTTTAATAGATTTATTATCAAAACTAAAAAAATTCAGTAAGCCTTTGATATATATATATATTGAGTTAAAATATTTCTTTTTGGTTTTTGATAAATTTGAAAACTAAGTAAAAAATTTATGTATACCCATAATACTCATTTCAAACTCATTTTTTATAAGTTTAAAAAATTATCATAAATAGATTTTCAATTTGAACCAAAAATAAATTAATTGATATAAATTTGAAAAATGGTGGTACCTTTAAATATTTTCTTTATAAAAAGGGTTGGATCAACACTTCCTTTAACAAAATTATTTTGATGTAATATTAGGTAAGTCTATCACACCATGTTCTTGGGGATTTTTTAAGTCTATAGATTTATTTAGTAATTTTAAATACATTTTCTAGAAAATAATCTTTATAATATGTCTTGATTTATTTCTAATAATAGTTCTATTTTCATCAGCTTAATTAGTCGTTTGATGATCATCCATACTACATGGCTACCTCGGGGTGATCTCAGAAATCCCATCATGAAGTCTATGGAGACATAATCACATTTCCACTCTAGAATTGTAAATATCTATAAAATCCCTACTAGACATTATTGATCCACCTTTACCAGCTAACAGGTGGAACACCTAGTAAAAAATCTGGTTATCTGCATTTTCATCCCCGACCACTAATACTAGTGGCATAAGTAAGGGTACACCTTTGTAAGACCATGGTGTACCGTAAAACTGGAAGCATGATTTTCTCACATCAATTCATCCCATGTATCTCTAGAAATCCAAATTTGCCTATAAATATTTAACAACTCATCCTCATCCATGATCCATCAAGGTGGTGGATCCTCACCTGAAATGCTCTCCCATAGGACCAAGCCCTCTGGATCAGAAAGTTATCTCATCTTCACTCTATACAAAAGTGAATAGTTCATTACTAAGTCTATAAGTATAAGAAACATGTGATTCTCCACGACCTCTAAGTACATCTCAAAAAATAGGGCCATCAACTTCCACTCGCTACTGGCCTCCTGAACATAATGTGCCTGAGTCCTCTGGCTCAGAGCATCAGCTACAACATTTCCCTTCTCAGGTGTATAGTAAAACTTAAAATAAAAATAACTACATATATTCATCCCACCTTATCTATATTATATTTAATTCATGTTGTGTAAATATGTATTTGAGGATTTTTTTTGTTTATATACACCACAAACTGTTCTCTAAGAAAATAATGCCTCCAAAAGCGTAAGGCCTAAACCACATTTTCCAACTAGAGATCATGCATTGGGTGATTCCACACATGAGGCCTAAACTATTGATACCCATATGCTAGGACTCAATTATCCTACATCAGAAAATCCCCTAGCCTAATGCCTAATGTATCGCTATAAACTGTATAGATTCTACCTAACTCTAGAAGAATCAAGATCAATGCTGAATTAAATCTCCCTTTCAACTCTTGAAAGGTCATCTCATAGGATTCAGACCATATAAAATTAACACAATTTTTATTCAATCCCATAAGAGGCATTTGTAGGCATGAAAAGTCCTGAATGGAGTGCATTTAATATCCATCCATCCTTAAGAAACTTCATCTTTCAAATAAATTATTGGGTTTTTTCTAAGGGACAATAGTCATCACCTTCTTTGGGTCAATAGATATTCCTACCTCTAAGATAATGTGACCCAAGAAGTGCACCTCTTTGGTCCAAAAGTGGCATTTTGTGAGATTAGAAAATAACAGGTTCTCTATCAGTGTATTTAGAATGATATAAATATTATGGGAATTTTCATGTTGAGTATATGATTAAATCATGATGTCATCCACAAAGACTACCATAAATGAATCCAAAAACTGGTGGAAAACAAATTCATCAGAGACATAAAAATGGCAGGTGAATTTTTCAAAGTAGACAGAATAACTAGATATTAATAAAGTCCATACCTTCTTTAAAAAGTTGTGCAGGGTATGTCTAAATACCTAACTCATACCTAATGATATCTTGAACTCAAATAGATCTTTGAGAAAACCCAATCTCCCTAGAGCTGGTTGAAGAGGTCTTCTATATGTGGTAGTAGATACTGATTCTCAACCGTAAGTTAGTTCAACTTCAAGTAATCCACATAAAGCCTGAGGGTATTTTTCAACTTCTTGGAGAAAAGGATAGGTGAAACCCATGGATAATTAATGGTTTGTTTAAAACCCTTGGCTTACAAGTCCTCTAATTTCATATTAATCTCCTTCAACTTAGTAGTATCCATTCTATAAGGAGGAATGGATATAGGTTCTACTCCTGGAACAATATCAATAGAAGACTTTACCACTCTATCAGGAGGAATCCCAGAAAAAAATCATGGAATACATCCATGAAATGATCTACTATAGGAGATAAATTAGCCTAATGTGTTCCCTAGTCATCCATATAAAGGATAATAATCTAGGTTTTCACTCTTCTTATACTATGATTCTCAAGTCCATGTCGACTCGCCTAGACATCCCATTCTCCTATGTGAATATAAGTACCTCCTTCAGGTGATGTGAATTACACCCTTTAATGATAACAATCAACTTGAGAATGATAGAGAACTAACAAATACATCCTGAGAATAATGTCAAAGCCTTTCATCTCGAGGATGAAGAGGTCCCATATGAAATGATAATCACCAACCTTAAGGTATCACTCTCTACATTAGAATATACTTTATGAATGTACTCCTAATAGTGTATCCAGAGTCATAACTCTATGGAAATACTGAATGTCAAGCCCAAGGATTTCTATTATAGTCATAGAAATAAAATAATGTGAATCACCTACATCAAAATGGGCAGATACTAAAGTAGAGACTATCAATATCATACCTCATATCATAGATGAACCAGCACCCTACTCCTCTAGTATAGGTTTTACTACATATTTATGGCCTAATCCATGTCCCTAATCAATAGGTTGACTACTCAGAGTTGGTCTACTCAGTTGGTGTTACATATCCTAAGTTTAGCCTCCTCAACCATGTCCACATCCTCAGTATGTACGGTCGGTGGTAATCCAACTCCCTACCTATCACGGTGATACTAATAATACTCTATAAAATAGAGCTGGAGTAGATCCTCACCCAATAGGAATATATGGAAAAGATTAGAAAAATATCTGAATATGGCCAATTTTTTCTCAAACTTGACACTCAACTAGGTCTCAGTCGCACTGAGGCTTTACATGAAAATGTCTCCCACATTGATGGCATATAATAGAACTACCAATGTGAATACCATGGCTACCACTAATCTATATAGAATACTCCAAATGATTCTTCTTACCACTAAATGAACTACCCTATATTGGTACTGAACCACTCTTCCTTATACCCTCAAATTTCCTCAAGTTTTTCTCAGTAATAAGTGATTGGTTCACTATCTTTGAAATGGTAGTTAGTCAAAAGATATTTACCTAAGATCGGATGGAATACTTGATCCCGTCCTCAAAACATCTCATTTTGGATAACTCATCCCCAACAAAAGAATGTGAAATTTTTTTTATCTTTATGAAATAATAAGAATAGTCCATAACCGACATTATTTCTTATTCCAGGTGCATGAACTCTCTCGCACGATCATCTCTTAGCATCTCAGGAAATAATTAATCATAGAAGTGAGATTGGAAATCTCCCCAAACCATACCCCTATAATGATCAGCCTAATTTAGAAAATTCCACTAGTTATTTGAAGATCGTCAAAGCATATAAGTGTTGATCTTGACCCTCATTTTTTGATGCATATCAAGATTCTCAAGAATAGGAAATATGGCTTATATCCAAGATTCACCAGCCTATGGGACACCCTTCCTAGATAAATTAGGTGGGTTATATTATTTTAATTTCCTTTTTAACTCTAATATAGTCTATTTAGGTCTTAGAGATCCCTCTATAGACCACACTAAGTGTAAAAACCCTTCAGGAAACTAAGCATCAGTGCCCAGTTTAGGTACAAAAATAGGTGCAACTGGAGGTGCCTCGTGTAGTACTACTGGTGGGTTAGGTCCCACCACCTTAGAAGCATGATCATCGCTACCTTCCTAGATTTTTACTAGAGGTATTCATGGATGAATATATCTAAAAATTTCAGGAACACACCACAAAACTCAATAAAAGGCATAAGGAAGTTCTCATAATGAAATATAGTCATAGGGGTTCACTACCCAAAACATACTAACCTAGCTACCCAGGATCTAATGTTAGGGTATTATTCAGATTCCATGTTTTGATTATAGGGGTTCTTATATATGGTGGGTCAATTACAAGTTATATAGGAAATTTTTCTTTAATTTTTAATTGGCATTCACATTTAATAGAAACTAATTCTATTAGGATTTTAGAACTCAAAAGTTCATAATTATATCCATATATATATATTAAGGTCCAATTAGATGTTTCTATCATTCCCAAGTTATAAATTCCTGCACTTTATAAGTTTAAAATGGTACTACATATAACTGAAACTAGGCTATTACATCTAGTAAGAGAATGAAACAGGTCATATATGATGATTTGATTAGATGAATCACCATTCCCATTTTATATAAGTACATTATTTATAAACTAATATTAGAATTCATGTAATTGAAATCAACTAACATTTCAACCCATGAAACCAATGGCTCATGGACAAAACATATAATAATTGGTTAATTAAGGTTACACCCTAAAGATATGTAGGAAAACATTGTTTTAGTTGATTCAGACACTTAAATTAATCCAATTATTCTTATCCCTATAAGGAACATTAGCACATTTTCAAGTATAATCATCAAGGAACATAAAACAATCATGGGTAACACAAGCTATGCAAGAAACTAGATACACCTATATGGCATTGAATATGCATGACATATGAATATATAAGTGCCTATAATGATGCATGTGTAATTATTACTTACCATATTTGGACAAGGATTAAATTCCATAATATAATAATCCCATAAACAAATTGTGTCACCCAACAGTGAAATCAGTTCAACTATAATAAGTGAAAACCCAGACATCAAGTCCCATCCCAAAGAATTTGTAATTTTCCCTATAAGTGGGTTAGATTCTCCCAGGAACAAACTCTTTAACAAAATCCAATACTTCCTAATCTACTATATAACCATCCCAAATAGTAAGAAAAATGAAAATAAACTTTTTATACCAATTTGTTACATCCCAGACCTAGTTAAAACATAAATAAATGAACTCAGTTGGGCACATGGCCTCAAACACACCTTCGTATACACCAGAGGATGACAACTAGCAGTATGGTCCTAGGGTGTATCCATGGGGAGACTATGCCCACATGTCATATTGTAGTATAATGGAATAAGATAGATAAAAAATAGTAGAAGAAATAATAATAATATGAGCAGTGAAATTAAATCATCAGAACATAACAAAAAAATGAATAACCATAATATCCAATTCATATACAAAATGAGGATGATGTCATGATACTTTACAAAAATTGGAATTAGGAAAAAAATTAGTGCATTTTATACAAATATATATAGAAAGACTAAAATTCTAAACTCTATAAGCATCCAAATACTAATCTTGGTTCTATGCTCCTATAGATTATCCTATTACATGAATCAAACATCCAAATATGAACCCTTTACCTTTTCCTAACATGAAACCATGAAGTTTTTATGGTAACCAATCGGAAGCCCGAATAGGGTGTGAGTAAAACTTATTAGGCCAAAACCAATGATGTATATAACAAATCCAATCTATGAGTACAAATATAACAGTGTTCAGGAAAAACTTTAACCAGAAAAATAAGTAAATGATATAATAACTATGTCAGGCCTAGTTTCCTCATAGAAATACCAGATGACTATACCTGCTTCATCCTAATATTAATGTACCCAAATGGGTAACCTGTAAGAATTTAGGGTCAATTATATGATAAGAGTAACTAAGTAATATTAATAATGATAGAGGACCCAAGGTTAATCCAAGGCATTGTTAACCTTATAATTTCATGCTAAATCATAGCAAATAACCATGAAACCTAGCCAAAGGGTCTAAGTGTATTCCAAGGAGTACACCCTTTGTATTACACTAGAGTAAAATATCTAATCAATTCCTTGGAGAATTTCTAAAGTAAATCTTAGGCTAAACATGATTGGAGCCCAATGTGGTGATCCAAGGTGCCAGGTTTCTGAAGAAATCAAGCTAAATCCAAGGAGATAATCCAAGGCATTCTAATTTATAGATATAAATCGAATGAATTGTCATTATTTCACTAATAAATTCATGTACTAATAATATAATGACCTAATTCCAAGTTGGGTATCTCCCTTGGAAATCAAATTAATAAATCAGGGTGGCGTCCTCTGGGTGCTCAAAGAATTACCTCAGGAATCCAAGGATGGGTCAAGTATGACCACTCATTTAATAAGAAAAAGGTTTATAATCAATTTTCACCATTTATAAATAACCACATGTCGTGTTTTAATTCATACCACTTTACCATTCCATTTAATTCAAAAATTATATTTTTGTTTACAAATGACAAAGGTTCATATGGGTGTTCTTACATTTTAATCATGTTTCACATAAACAATAAGGGTCCAAGTGAAAGATACTTTACATACTATATAACAAGTATTAATTTATTATAAATTAATAAAATTCATTTTTAAAAGTAAATACAACACATGTAATAGGTTTCAAAGTCTCATGTAAATAAGGAATCACCCAAAGGGGTGATCCTTTGTGAGGTTCTAAACTCCAATAAGATCAACATATATCATAATAGGGTCTAGGTTGTAGTTACCACAAGTAATTTAAGATATTTAATAATTATAAGGAAACATGTAGTGATTATGGTGTTTGGTACAATAGAAATATTCCTAAATGTACAAGACTTTGAGGGAAACATTATATAACACCTACCTTATAGTGGTAGAATAACACTCATCCAATATCAGCTTCTAATTCGGAATAGATAGGAAGAAAATGTAATAATAAAAGAATTCCATGAAAATAGGTCATATTATCTTGTATAAAAATAACACCAAATATATAAATATAAATATATAAAGGGATTCAATGGATTAAATTGATTACCATTATCTAACCAACGTGATAGATAGTGGTCTGATCGGAGTTTGGATGAGGAAGTACTTTAAAGCCTATGAAGAGGGAGAGGAGAGCTCCTCATGTTTCCAAATACTAGAAAAATTAAGGAATGGAATAGGGGTTTAAGTTATTAAAGAAAAAAGGTTGAAATTTTCATTTTACATGGATTTTAATGAGGTTCATGATTTGACCGCATGTTTGACTAAACCATCCGACAACCATAACTATCCAACGGAACCACCCTTCACATGGTTAGGTGCAAGACTATAAAAACTATGAAATAACCATGAATTATATCCCTAAAATAGTTATATATCTTCTCTCCTGGGTTTTCATCCTTCCATTAATGGTTTAATAAATTTTTCACCTTTACATCATGTTCTCTTTCTTGCCCCTTGATCTTTCTCTTCATGGAAAGGTGTTGTGAAGAAGGTTTGGGATTAGAGATCTTCATCTAGAATTTCCTTTTATTCACTATAATGACGTAAGTATTTTACTTCTCAATCTCCTTATCAACTTGGTGAAGTAGTGTGACAATATTTAGAAGATACTTATCTATGTTTTCATATTAAAATTAACATAAAAGCTGTAGAATCTCTAAGAGAGTGATGCATGAATGAGATCAGTTCATAGTTTTTCAGAAAATTTAAACCCTATAAAATCTAGGCACTTAATGTAGCCAATTATTTTGACTACATGAGGCTCGACTGGTGAACCTTCTCCAATATTAATCTAAAATAATGCCTTGGATATCTCAAATTTTTCCTGTCTATATCTATCCTAATATAGACCATAGATATTTTGGAGCATGCTCTAACCATCCATTTATTCATGATAATTTATGGGTTTCCTAGACATGAATTAAATAAATAAAAACCACACTTCAACCACATTTCTCAAGTGTTTATAATAGTCAAAACACTCTTCATAACTTGCCTCCTTTGTAGGTAGAGCAGGCAGTGAGGAATCCAGCATGTAAGATTTCCATTCATGATGCGACACAATCTGTAGGCATCTAAACCATTCCTATAAGTTATTTCCAGTATGAAGATGGTATTTATCCAATATTTATCATAGGAATAATGTGGATGATGAAATTTCCATAATTCTAAAATTATAAAAGTGCATATTATTAATACTTCACTTTATTATAATTTATGTGAGGCATAATGAATTTAATTTTATTAACCTCCATCTATTTTATCAATTTTTAATGTCCCTCACCATTGAACTCAAAATGTATCATAAATAAATAAATTATAGTGTAAAGGATCCATTTTTCCTTTCTTATAATCAAGATAAAGTCCATGAAAATTAAAATTAAGTGTTTAGGTAGGTGGTCTTTATAACTGCAAATTAGTAGCTCATTGATCCATTGAGTGGACTCCCTAATCAAAATATACTAACTAGGATTTCCTCAACACTTCCTAAAAAATTTTATGGGATAGAAATAGGTTTTTAAACCCATTACATATTCAATTAAGTTTAACCACTATCGTAGTTAAGACTTCTCGGTAATTAAAAGTGCCCCTAACAAAGGTCAAAAAAACTTTAATTATGGGTTCATCTTAATTCAGATAATATAAGACTTAATGAAATAATATTAACTTGAGGGATTTTGTTTTATTGTGTTTTAATATGTTTTGTTTAATCATTTTCATTTATTTTTAATATTAAGTGGATTTTAATTAAGTGATTAACCATGTTTTGATAAAACATTTACACATAATCTATTTATTTAAATTCCATATTTTCATATTTGTCCATTTATTTATATGATAAATTTTTTTCATCCATAAAATAAATAATGTATAAAATAAAAATAAATAAATAAATGACTTGATCATGATCTTATCTATTGGTTGATTTATAAAGCATATATAAATCAACCTATGACCTGGGGGAAAACTCATTGTGTCGGTCTTGACATGAGTTGCAGCATTCCACCTATTCACTTGTGTATCACCTGTGTTGGAATCGTCTCAGTTGTATCTTGAATCACCTACAAATTCCTTGGGATACTCCTTTTATTACATGTATTTATAACTCACATGCAGGTGATTGGAACCAAAATATTGGTTAAGGTAAATTTCATAAATAATCTTGGACACACTGGTCCAAAATAATGGAGTGAGGGATGGCTCACATGACATCATATTTAATTTAATATTAAATAATTGAAAAATAATGAAATAAAATAAATAAAATAAAAATAACACTTTTATAGGTATTGTAAAAGATCATGATTGGTCATAAACATGCAATGAATATGCAAAATTACACTAGCTAACATTCACTTCTATTCATTCTTTATTATTTTACATGAATTCATTGATAAATGAGGTTGTATTAATTAATTAATTCCCTTTACTATTAATGGACATCTAAAGTATCTTGGAGATTCCATTCATCAATGAATTCATGTAAAATAAAATGTCATGACCAATAAATATAGATAATTACTATAAATTAATTGATCATTTTTAATTTTTTAAAACCTTTATTACATAGTCAAACACATCTAGTGAAAAAAGTGTAATTAGGTTTTAATGTTTTAAATAATTATTTTTTTATGTAATTTAATTCTTCCCTTTATTGGGATACTAGATGGCATGTACTTATGAGCTACATTTCATGTTCCTCGGTTTTAGTGTATTTGGGAAAAACATTTAAGGCTTCAGCGTGTATATCGGCCAAAATACAATGAGTTTACTAATCAGCTACATGATGTGTATATTGATTTTCATGTGCCTATATAGCCTGCTGAAGGACTTGGTGTGTTCTTCTAAAGTGGGACCACACAACATTTACTCCAACTACACATCATGTGTTCCGCTAGTTGTGTACCCACATTACCCACCGAATGACTTGGAATATTCCTCAAATATGGGAAATAATGAGTTACACACTATATATATCGACTATATTATATGTATCTCATCAGTTTTCTAGGATTTTAGTACCATGCGGTTATAAACTGTGTATTTGACCACATGGTTAGCTTGAATTTCACTATTATACTGTATAGAATACACGACCTTTATGCTAGCTACATGCTATTTAATTCAAGAATCCATGTTCCAAAATGTCATGTCCAACATGAAGTTGATAATAAATGTACCACATGTTATTATTTCTTGGCACTCTATGTATCCCATGAAACGTCCAGCTGCAGTGCACTTGGGTATATGGTGTGGACTCTGGCTATAGATTTTGTAACCCAGTCTACTGACAAAAATTCTTGGCACTTCCCAATGGAATCTCTGGTCATTCTCCATCAGTTCTTAGACTTTAAGAAATTATGAATCTTTAATGATAAAAATTAAATATTGAAACCATGTTAATTAAATTTTGGATTAAATAAAAAATAATATAAAATGAAAGGATTATACATTATTGTGCAAAATTGATCAACAATAAAATAAATAATTATAAATTTAAAATGTGACTAGTCTAATACCACTTGAATGTTTCAGGCATAGTAGAAGTGATGGGTGGGTGGATAACCATAAAAGTTATTTTCAATTTATATGGATCATTATACAATTTTGAAATATATAAACATCATAACCAATGAAATTTTGTCATCAAATATTGAATTAAGAATCCTGGAATCAAGAGAGGTTCTTTTTCATGTTAAATTTGTAATTAATTTAATTAAGAACTAAAGAAATATTACCTCCTCTTAGGATCTTTCTTTGATGAAGATGTTGATCATATGAAACCCTTTTCGGATTACCTATATTTTGTAGGGAGGACACAAAGTAGAGTCACTCCAAAATTGATCCACATGTGTTCCTTTAATATCTGAATAACGCTAATGAAATTTCAGGTGATAGCACAGTGGATTGATTGTCTTATGTTTTTTGTCTTAATTACTTCAAGATCCTTCAGGATTTAAGGATTCCCTCATGTTCTTCTCATTCCTGATAGGATGGTAGAGGGAGGAATCTAGAGAGAAATATGTTGTGCTTAATGATTCTCAATTCATGACTAACCATACACAATATACATAGTAGTCTATTTATAGAGTTTGGATTTAGGTTAAAATATTATTTAATTTCACAAAAACCCTTAAATAATATAATAAACCTTATTCGACTCCATTCTATGAAATAATATTATTATTATTAATATTTATCAACAGACATGATCTTGTCCAGCCCATCCCCCTTAACATTTATAAAATAATAGAATAAATATTTAATAATAAATATACATTTTATTAATAGCCCGTATAATAAATATTTATTAAATATTAAATAAATTAAATAAATATTTTATTCACAATATAGTGAATAAATATTTATTTAGTATATTCAATCAATAAAACTTGAATAAAATTATTCCTTGATCTTGAGAATAATATTTATTCCAGTAATAAAATTCAAATAGAATTTAATCAAGGAAAATAGAATCATTTAGTGTGTGACCCTCTAGGATTATTTCTTGTTGGCATTAATTGGTCTTGCCTCAATTCCAAAATTACTATCTAGTAATGGGTGAAGTCTCCCAAGATAAATAAGTTAATTTCACAATGTCAAAACCCATACTTGAAAGCTTACTATGTAATATAATCCCTTTTTCAGAATATCTCATCAAGTGTGTTTCACATCCATGTCATCAACCTATATTCTTGATATGTATTTCTTTGACTATCTGAAATAAACTCATCATTACACCATGGCCATGAAATTTAATGTGATATTTCTATTTCAATCAAATTTTCGAGACATCATCATACATAAATATGGAAGATACAAATCCTTCCTGAACGTATTAATTAATAACACATCACTTGTGATGCACCCAATATATTCAACTTCTCCGTGAAATATATTCTCAAGTTTTATGAAATACATATAATTAAATTATTCGTAACATTAATTAATAGTAATATTAAATACTAAGTACCATTACACATGCTCCTAGATAGGAATATCCAATGACACATAAACATATGGAATTCTTACAGGTGGGTTTGTTCTCATAATCTCCCATCTTGGATATTACCAAGTGAGAAATTCATGAGAAGAATTATTGTCTGCTTAAGAGTACTTACAAATGAAAATTAACATTCTATGTGTACCACCATAGTATGTTATCTGATTGAAAAACTATATTTAATAATACTATCATGTAATTTCAAGGTTCTCATTATAGTAGGAAACTACTTTGACCTTATCAATGTGACAGATACTTTAGGAAATTATTACATTCAATTTATACAAAAAAATAACAATATGTAATAATATTTTTTATTAACATTTAAATCCTTGAATATACATTTAATCCAAAGTAAAAAAATTTGGTTTTAGAACACCTATTACAACAGTTAACATAATGTAAATATATTTTTTTGAAGTTTATAGAAGTCCAACAGTAGTAAACTAAGTAGTGTAAATTAAAATTTTAAACATATTGGTAATTAAAAGTGAATATAACTAAAGTTTAAAAAAACATTTAGTATTGGTTAGAAAACCAAATACTCATATAAAAGGATATTATAAAACCAAACTTTTAAACCAAAGTCTGGGGAGGATCTTCAGACTAGATCTAAGGTATCCATGACTTTAGACCTGTAATAAGGTATCCCCAATTTTATAACTATTGAAAGGTCTTTATTCTTATACTTGGAATCCCTCGTCTTAACCTATAGATAGAAACTCTCTTACATACACTATAAGGTCTTGAGCTATATCTTCATATCCATGGAATCCATTGATCAGATGATCGGTAATTCAACTATCTTCTAATCCCTAGAATCTATCAATTAGGAGAGATCGGTAAAGTGTAATTACAATAGGAATAATAAGAGATTTACAAGGATAACCACACCCAATGGTATCTCTTAGCCAAAAACACTCAAAAATAATAAAAAACAATAATCAGAAGTCCTCTCCACAATAAGAAATTTCAAAGTTTCAAGATGATTATAAATTTTCATAATGGATTATTCAAATATCTGTATGAATATTACCCTAACACTCAAGGTATGGCTCTTTTTATATAAAAAAATCAAACAAACTTCAATGAATGGATTTTAAAAATCATGGATTTAGTTATAATAGCATCGGTGAAAACTTTTCCATTTACTGGTGAACTAATCATGTTGTTTTATCTACCGATGAGTCAATTTGCACCGCTAAAATGATTTTAAATCTGATAGAGGTAATCTAGCATGAAATTTCATATTTCTATTTTTTTGAACACTTTAATAAGTTCTCCAATATTTCAATTATTAGAAATTAATTCTAAACAAACACAATAGCTTTAGTAAAAACTATGGTTGGATCAAATTCTTATAAAGTGTATTGTAATTTCGAAAATAAACAAAAGGAAGTGATCCATTGACTCAACAATTTTGTAACTTGATAAGAATATTATGAATCATGTCATGAATTGTATGAAAATTTCTCTTATATTAGTGGTTTATTGTCTCTATTTCAAATTAACTTCTAAATTTTAATAAATGAAACATCCATTTTTTATTTTAATATAATTAGATAGTCATTAAAGGATTCATTACATAGTCAATTACCAAACTAAAGGTGTTTCATCCATTTTACATATAATTATAAAAAAAATCATTAGTTCTTTTAATATTTCTCTATTTTAATTGGTTGGAGAAACATATTTTACCAACTACATGATTGGTGAAGAGCCAACAAGATACTTCATAGTTGATATTGATTTTATCCTCGATCAATAGAGAAGGATGTATGAAACTATTTCACATTTATAGATTTATCATTAGTCATATTCTTCATCAATGGATATGTGACTTATATGGAGTGGTTAAGTCAATGAAGATAATATTATTGATCGATGTGAGCTAATATGTTTAAGGACCAATTAACACCATTTCTTTTTTGAACGAATAGATGGAATTCAAGGAAGTAGTTAAGTTATTTGTTTACTAGATGAGATATTCACAATCACCAAAGAGAGTTAACTCAATCATTAAGGTATGTTTGATCATTAATTTAAAGGTGAATAATAATCTATCAAGTTGTTCTATTCACTTGAAATTGGATTAGGGTTAGTTGTTGTGTTAAATCGATCAACGTTGCGGGTCAAAGGCACATGATGCATTGTGATAATGAAATGGACATGTATTGAAAATATTCTTGTTTCATTTAATCAATTAATGTGTTAAGTGATATCACCTTTAATTAAGTTTCAAAATTTTATACTTAAATCAATTCTAATTTATTTTCTCACACTATATGAAAATATATTTATCATATATCATATTTTTCTTCTTTCATGCACACATCTTGTATATATGATTTTATTATAAATTAAATATACATTATTTTATATTACATAAATAATATTTTATCCTCATAATATCATCATGTATCCCATTATTTATATTTTTTATAAATTAATTTAATCTTCACATGTCATCATGTATCTCATGTGTTCAACAATTTGTGTGATGTGAAAAATAATTACAATTGGAAATATATTTTTTTAAATTTAATATGGTTTCAAAAATAATTTATTTTCATAATAAAAATTAATTTTACCAAAATAATTTGCTCAACTTTAGTAAATATGTATATTCAATATAATAATACTTATTTTCCTTAATTAAAGAATCCTTTCACTATCTCATTTGTATCAAATCAATTCATTTCAAATTTTATATACAATAATTATTGATCACTTCTCATTATTCAAGAAACAATAACTTCCCAAGGATTTGACTAAGGTTTTAAACAAAATTTCTTCATGTATTAATCTATAAATCAACCTCTTTTATACTAACATGAAACATTTGAAATATAAAATTTTCAAGGCTTCCATAAAATATTTTATCTATCAATAACCGTATTTTTTTAAAAGAATATTTAGAATAAAATATACGTGCAGATATTATTATTTATGATATTTTGACCTTTAACTCATATTCTTTATTATTATTTTTCAAAAAAATACAATCAACCATGAATATTAGTTATTTGGTAATGGTATTATGAAATAATCATGTAGAAAATAGATTGTTAAGATATATCATCCATAATCTAATAGAATAGTTCTGAAATCCTTTTAATTATTAATTATAAAAAATAATAATTCCAATTATAATATGTGGAATAAAGGTTTTTATGATACATTATATACAAGTTCATTCTTAGAATACCCCAATTATTTCCTTCATTAATAATATGAATAATCTAAGGAAAACTATTGATAAATCAATATACCAAACTACCTACCAAAACTCAGAGAAGTGACAAGAAGATAAGATGGATAAATTGAAAATAACCAGATCATATCTTCTAAATTATCTAATAAAATAATATTCCTAAAAACTATCAAAGATTATTTTATTTTTCTATTAGCATTAAATATTGAAAAAATAAAAAAATCAAAAAAAATTATCAAAGTTATCAAAATCAATTAAAGTGAAAACAAAATTCCTAATATCTCATAGAATAATTTTGTAACAATAATGTATAATAATAATAAAAATTAATTGTAAAAAAATACTCTACATCAGTCATATTCATAAGGCTGTATAAAAGTTTATGGTGGTATACTTCAAGGGAGGATTTTTTTTATCAATATCTCTTGATCCTTTCAATGAATTTATGGGAGTACTATTTGTTCATAGAATTATATAATAATTTTAAATCATTTATAATCTCTACATTATTGAAGATTATAATCACTTATTTTTTTATTTTTCTTATTTGGGATCTTTACCCTCTATGACATATTGTTGTTAGTTTCTCCTACTTTAAAGTTTTTTGAATTCATTTACTTTTTCACTACTCTATCATTCTCTCTAACATTCTTTATAATGATGAAGTATTTTTCTAAAGACTCATTATAATATAAGGAATTTCTTGTACTTGGTAATATTAAACCAAATACGGTTATAAGATCCTCTTTCTACTTTATGTCATAAGTGGAGAATTTGTGGGAATAGGAACTTGGGATGGAGATGTAGGGAATTTATCTCAAACTCCATTATCATTTATTTTTTTTGTATTTTCACTTTTACTTTATATTTTTTTATTTTAATCACCTTCAATTTTCCAATAGTGGAAATTTATTAAACCTTAGTCTCTCATTGTTTTATCAAATACCAGAACATCCAGTTTTTTTAATATGTATTTTTGCTAAACACTAGGGTATCCAGATTAATTTTATAAACTAAGATTTTAATTTTCTAGGAAGTTTTTTAATTCATCCCCAATTTAATTTTCCATTCTAGGAAAATAATTAGTATCAAATTCAATCTTATATATCACTTTTTTCCAACATTAACATGTCATAGATTAAGGATTTTTAAATGGACATGTGGATTCATTCAGGAAGCCTTGACTCACATAACATCAATCAACCGCCTTTATTTTAAAAAAATATAAATACTAGATATATAGAACGAAAACCTTAACTGTTAAATCAGTATTGGATTTATGGTTCATGCTCAATAAATATTAAAAAAAATCTTTAATAAGTATCCCAAAACATACACTGGTGAAGAAAATGATGAGTGTCTTCTTAATAGTAGGGTAATATATTCTCTCTTATGATTTATTTCACATAACATTTATAGTTAAGTCTCATCATGTAAGACAACACGTTATATTTGAATGAAACTAGAAATTACACACTTTGGAACTAAAAATGTTCACCAAACAAAAAGGGTGATGTTTCTCTATCAATATCAAAGCTTTGATTTCTATCCTAGTGAATTAATATAAAGTATATACCAGTGTCTCACAAAAATAGTGAATGACCTACACAAACTTAGTGATAAGGATCTTAATGATGATGTTCTTGTGGATAAATTCATTGACATCCAACCTAGAGAGTGGTAATATAAGATAACTGTCATTAAAGACACATTTATTATCACAAAGACTCAATTAGATGAACTCATTTTCAATATTATGAAATATGAGATACAAATAAAGAGAGTAAAATTGCAAGAAAAGGAAAAAAATAAAGTAATGTTCATAAAGTCAACTACTAACATGACTCTGACTGATGAGAGTGAGCCACCATTAAGATCAAATGAGTTTTCTCAACTTGCTATAAAAATATGCAGAATGTTCCAAAGAAGGGATTCAAGAAATACTCAATTATATAGAATATATAGACATGAAAAATTTGGGGTTAGGGAAAATATAAAGGATAAAACAAATTTCATTTAATATTAGGGAAAAAACCCAATCACATAAAACCAGACTACCCTTGGAACAAAATAAATGATTTTAAGAAGTTAAAAAAAGAAAAGGAAAGAAGGAATTGATGGTGTAAACTTGGAGTGAAGTGAAGAATCATTATCCAAAATTGGTTCAGAGAGTGATAAAAATTGAAAGATTTATTTATTATTTACCTTAAAAACCAAAATCATTATATAAAATTTCAATGACTCACTTACCTCAAAATCTTTATATTCTTCACCTCTAAAGGATTCTACAAAAGACTCCCAATCTGTTAAATAATTTCATGAATAGATTAAATATCTTGAAATCATATTCAATATTCTTTATAAGAAGTACTAGATATCCAAAGCTAAAAAATAAATAGATAATTTTAAAAAAAAACTCAACTATCTTCTAGATCTTTTGTTACTCAACTCTCCACTAGCCATGAAAAAGTGGCCTAGCTGACACTAGAAAATGAAAAACTAAATAAGGATTTAATAAAATCATACATGGTAGAGATAATCTAGAAGGTATTGTTTTTTTAGAATTTTATGGGTCTAAAAAAGGACTTGTATACTCCATATACTATATAAAAAATTTAAAAATAACAAATTTTTGTGGGAAGGTGGGCCTTTATACACATAGTTTTATATTGGAGAGAACTAGAATAACAAATTCCATTAAAAGAAAACCCAATACATTATTTAGATAAAAACATATGTTTCAAAAAAACTTAGGGCTTATCATCACAAAATCAAACAAATATGGGTTATAAAAGTTTTATTTGTTAATATTTCTAGACCTAAGAAAATATGGGTATCAAAATATCTAGTAAATGATTTACAGGACAATGATTTGAGTACTTGTAGAATAATTAAAAATATCTAGTACATGGATAGAAATTTATCTTGACACATGACCATGAATAAATCAAACTTCCATTGTCTAAATGAATTGGAGATAATATTTTCACTTTTTATGGCAATTTACAAGTAATAATTATGGGGCAATGAGATGTCACACTATAGGGTAAACCTATAATTTTTATTTTTTGTTATGTTTTAGGACTTAATAATAACCTCATAAGGATAAGTTAATTATTTATTTATGGTTATTTAGGTATGTTTAGTTTCATTCTATCTTCCATAACTAATGTATAAGTATATATCATATTATTCATATCCTGCCATGAAAATGTGTATACTATTAAACTAAGTGACTTGAAAAACCATAACATCTCATGCCTTAGGGATGTGAAAAATAACTCATGATTATTACTTTGGTATCTCTGATATTATAATCTCTAAACCTTGATTAATATCTCAATAAATTATATAGTTAAATATATACCAAAGATAAGATTTGATTTCTCAATAGTTTGTGATCTTTACTAGTTTGCGAAGCAATATAAAGTTATCATAAAACCAATAAACATTATTTCAACATTAAAACCACTCCATATTATGCAAAAATACCTTTTTGAGCCAAAAAATACTATGATTACTAGATAAATAATTATTTCTATATTCTAGTTGATGATTATTCTCATTACACTCAGTCTTTATTTATTTTTCAAAAATTATAAAACCTCAAGTTTTAAAAAATATTTTCAACTTTAGTGAAAAATAAAAATATCTACCATTAATTATTATTAGTCATGTTCATGGTAGTGTGATTTAAAAACTATATTTTGAAATTTATTATAGTAGAAAGGTGTAAAATGAAAATTTTGGTCACTAATAACTCAAAAGTAGAAAAATCTAGTCAAACAGAGATATAGAACACTCTAGGAGATTGCTCGGACAATTTTGTGTGAATATAATCTTTCTATATAAATATGAGAAAATGATATTAATATTTCCTATTAAACTATAAATAATGTTTTACTTCACCCTATTTTAAAGAAAACTCATGATGGACTATGGAATTAAATAAATCCTATGAATGGATACTTCATAATTTTTTCTTGTTAAGTGTTTATTCTGAACACCATGGATAGTCTTGAAATTTTTAATTTGAAATCTAAAAAAGAAGTCTTTTTAGGCTACTCTAAAACAATTAAGGTTTACCAGGTCTTTAATAAAATGAAACATTATATTTAATAAATGGTATGTGTAAAATTTGATGAATTTGGCCATTTTAAAAAACCTATTTTCCAAGATTTTAAAAGATAATTCGATGAAATTTTAAGACCTTCTCCTAGTTTAAAAAATTAAATATTGAAAATATGAAACCAAAAATTGATGAACTAATATAAAAATCACCATAAGAAGAGGAAAAATTATCTTTTCAACCTATAATTTAGAAAATAAAATAGAATCATCAAATTGATAATTTCCTTGGAAATGTTAATCAGATAGTTTCAAAGAGGAGTAAACCCTAAAGTGAATGTGAGTAACTCACATTTTTGTCTCATTTTGAATAAAAAATAATTGATGAAGCCATTGGTAATAAAAATTTCATGTTATAAATGAATTAAGGGATCAATCAATTCAAGAGGAACCAAGCATAGATTCTTTTTAAAAGGCCTAAAGATTCCCCAGTTATAGGATCTAAATGGTTCTTTTTAAACAAGTGTGATGAAAATTGTGTAATTATCCATAAAGAAGGTAAAAATAGTTTCTAAAGGATACAAACAATAAAAAGGAATATACTATGAAGAAAAATTTTCTCTAGTAGCTAAAACTGAATCTATTTGAATTCTACTTTATTGTCTTTCACATATGAATTTTAACCATTTTTAAATGGGTGTAAAAAAGTGTTTTTTAAATTATTTTGTTCATGTGAACATTTATATTAAACAACCTCTAGATTTATAATATCCAAAAATTTACCAAATAATGTCTTTAAACTTACCAAGTCTCTTTATATACTTAAAAAATATAAGGGGATACTATATGTGTTTATAAAATTTTATTTTTATAAATTATTTTATAAAAGAAATGAAATATCACACCTTTTTTATAAAGGATTTGTTTTAAGGATATCCTAATTATTCAGATCTATATGGACGAAAACATATTTATATCAAGTCAAAAAACTCTCACAAAATATTTATATGAACTTACGAAAAGTGAATTCAAAATGAGCATGATGAGAAAGGAATATTTTGAATGCATGTACCAATTCTTTATGATAATACCAGTTTTGTCTCTCTATTTAAAAATATATCTCATCACTCCATATCCAAAAACATTGATATTCGATATCACTTTTTTGGGGATCACACTCAAAAAATAATATCACTCTCGAGTTCACTAAAATGAATGATTAGCTAAATGAAAATTTTACTAAACCTTTTAAATCGTAGTGGTTTTATTTTATCAAATAGAATACAGGCGGTCAATCCATAAACTTTTATTTTATTTTTTTGTAATTTTATAGGATTCTCACCTTTTTATTCCTATAAATTCAGAATAAAATGATTTAATCAAGGAGAATGTTAAATATATAATTAAACTGAAAATAGGATTATATTCATGGTTTGTCATTGATTAAATCATTTTTAAATTTTTGGATAAATCCTGCATGAATTTTTTTTAGTCAATGATTTTAAAGAGAAGTGAAACCATAAATGAAGGGGTTGAAATCTGAGATTCCAAAAGTAAAAAATCACTAAATAAAATGGAAAAATCTCTTGATATGTAATAATTCCAAGTTGATATAGTGAAAATGTGTGGTTTTTATACTAAATCAGAGAGTGCATAATATATTTAGAGGATAAAAGGGATGAATATGATGCTATTTAAGGGTTGAAGTGAGATATGTGAGGTTTTTTAAGGTACATGGGTGATATATAATATATTTTCTCCCTGATAAGATCATAAATAACATATTTATGAGGATTAGAAGTGATGTGTAATATATTTTATCAATGTCTAACTAATATATAAAATATTTCTAAATAAAGAAGTTAATGCCTACAATATTTTCAGATGAGGAGATGATGTATAGAATAGTTTTTCCCATTAGTAGTTATACATAAGTTCTATAACTTTACTATGGAGGAGGAATAAATACATAGGATAATTTTTAGAATCCAAAGTCATACAAAAAATTTTATGAGGCACATTGGGTGATACATATGATAGTTTCCAAAGAAGCAGCATGCATAACATATTTTTTTGCATGGGAGGATGTGTAATATATTTTAGTTTTTGAATTTTGGAAGATATGATACGTAAGATTATTTATCTCAGGGATTAAGTGATGCATAACATTCTGGCCTTTGAAAAAATTTAAGATCTTCTTATGTAAGATGTTATTTCCCATTGAAGATGATATATAAGAATATTTTTCCAAGGTATAATAGATATGTAATAAGATTGAGTTGATGGAATATTCTTGAGAATCCAATATGTGAGATATTATCTATCAGTATATAGGTACACATAACATGTTGTAATTTTCCCAAATACATAAAAGGTAATTAAAACCTAAAATTCCTAAACTAAAAAGGGCATTACTAAAACCCATTTTTACAGTCCATCCAAATTGGGAAAAATACTCCTGAACTTCCATGTAGTGACCATCCAACAAGAAATTCAGAACACTAATTGTTAGAAGGATGTTGAGAAAGGATAAGATTTTATATTCCCATATGATGAAATATTCACTCGTGAACTATACATGTGGAATCTATTAAAGAATATTAGAGTTGAAAACTGAATCAAAGTAATATCCTAAAGGCACCAATGGAATACTGCACTCAATCAAGGAATAAGGAAGCTTGTGTCATCCATGTGAGAAAGATCAAGCGCCCTGAATATGAAGGAAACTAAATATTATTCTTCTTTTATAAAAAGAGGGGAATGAGCAGGGAGGGTGGGTGTTAAGATACTATTGTTGGATAATTTTATTTTCTTCTTTTATTTATGTAACTATTCTCAAGTGATGGAAAATTATACCCATAGTGGTCGAGCCAAGAATATTTCTCCCACCCCTGTTAGTGAATTCTATTCTTAATTTATTAATTCTATTTTTATTAATATTTATATAAGTATTTAACTTCTTATAATATAGGAGGATTCCATTTTTCTTTTCCTTCTTCTAGTTTTCACATACATTTTCTTGTACTTACTTCATATCTCATACAATAAAGGGAAGTGATGTTGTGTTTAGAAGTGATCAAAGGTATTTGATCACTATGATAGAAAATTATAGGGAATACATTGATTATTTCATTTATCTATTTAATAGAAAATTACCTGGTAAAGGTGATCAATTGGTGTTTCAGTTGATTTAGGAGGGAGAGAGTGTCTGTGAGATCGAGAAGAAGAGTTTATTTGAGTGAATAATTATTTAATAGGTATGTAAGGGAATATCCTATGTTAGATCACTAATTTTAAAATTGAATTAAAATACCCTTTTACTTAGATTAAATCATAGAAACACAATTGATCAATTTTTCTACTAAACCAATACCACACAACACAAAAAATAACACTAAATAATCTCTCCTCGCCAAAGAAATCCTAATCCCTTATTTCACTACATTTTACTTGGGTTCAAAAATAATTGTTTTTTATGAGGCCCGAAATATCCACTGTACCAAACTAGAACCATTTTTAGGGTGGATATCTAGTTATTTTATTTTATTTGTTTTGTTTTTACTGAACAAGTAGATAGAGAGTTTGCAATAATCCCATTGATAAACTCATTATATTATTCATCTTTATCTTCATAAAGATCTATTTTAAGTGGTGAAAGCATGTAATATGACTTTCCTCAATTGAATATAATTCTAAGAGTATTTTATGAACCTAATTTTAACACTAATAATAATTTGTTGTTGGGACCAAATAATCAACATTATTTTGAACTCAAAACTAGAATGATCTGATTACTGCCAAAGTTTCATGGATTGACGAAATAGGATATCAATCGACATCTGAAGGAATTTATGAATTTGTGTAGAAACTTAAAACTTAGAGGATTCTTAGAATACCAAATAAGTTGGAAGGTATTCCCATTCTCCTTGAAAGTATTATACAAGGAGTAGATGTAAAATCTATAACTTGGAGAAGTCACATCTTGGGATAAACTCTTGAGGGAATTTCTTTAGAAATTATTTCCTCCTTTAAGAAGTACCCAAATAAGTAAGGATATCTATGGAATAAAGAAAAATATTGGAGATAATATATACAATATTTGGTAGATATTCAATAGGTTGGAAACATCTTTCCAACATTAACCATTTGAAGACCATTATTTCTCAATATTTTTTTACCAAGGATTATTAAACAATGATGTGAACCTTTTGGATACTAATTTCAAATGAGAAATGATAGAAAATATACTAGTTGAGTATATATAATTAATATATGTGATCTAATAGAACACTTCACAATTAAATGCAAGGTCTACTACTATAGGAGTTCATGTGGTAAAGAGTTAAAAATATCCTTTACTTGAAACTAAAATCGAATAATTGACTTATCTTGTGAGATAGTTAGCACTAAACAAAGTTAAAAAAACATCACCATCTACACCCCCCCCCCAAAGATATTTCCAATTTTTCCATTCCCTGGAGCACTTCACATATGGTTTTCCTCAATCACAAGAGATTAGAAACTATAAATCCATGTATGAAAGGTAGTACCAACAACCACTAAGAAATAAAGGATTCAAAGAGTACTCTATCATTAAATATGAAATTGGAAATAGTTGGGGTGGTATTAAAATGGTTAACACACCCCATAATCTTGCATGAAACTCAAGATCAAATCCTGGTGGAGGGATATTTTTTGGTTACTATAGTGGTATGGTAATACTACTATAGCATGTAATGTTTGGTACTGTAGAAGGTTAAACTATTCATATGATTTGGGTATTTGGACCACTGGTTTGGGATTATGGGATATAGGGACTTCATCCAACCATTGGCCTTTGGTCCACCTCAGGCCTCTGAGCCATGGGATTTATGGCTATAGGACCATGAAGCACTCCAAGAGAACCATATAAGAGCAGACCCCAGAAGTAGATTCGGAGAAAGTAGTAGCCACCAGAGAAAAGATAACCAGATTGAAAGAATTAGAGGGTATGGAAATCTCCATTGATATCAGGCACCATGGATTTTTACATGGGGAAATTTTAGTCAATCATCTATATGAGATGGGGAACTAGGCTTCCTCAATGATACAGATGTTGGGGAGGGTAAATTTCAATATAGTTAGGACTTTGGATCTTCGTTTCATGTATTGGGCCTTATGCCTCTAGGAATTTCAATCATGTACTGAGCCTTGGACCTCTGGGCCTATGATTCATATAAGGGTTCCCTCTCAACCTAGCTAAAAAAAGGATTCTCCAAAAATAAATAAAAAATATTGAAGGCCTTCGGCTAAGTTGACCACCAATATAGAATTGGAAATTTTTAACCATTAGGGTAACCATCCCAAAAAACTCTTTAACAGTCTTACCATACCACACCATTCCATAAAAATATCTCTAAACCCTCTATAATCTACCAACCTCAAGGAAAAAAAGAAAGAACCCTCCATAAAGTATATACTGAGACATCTAGTTGAGTTCCAAGCTAACCAAAAATCCAACCTTATAACTCGTGGAACAAAAATTAAGGAGTTGAAATTTCAGTATGGTAAAATTATTTCTACTATGAATGTTTTGGTAAATCAAGGTTAAAATAAGATCCCTTCCCAAAAAATCCCAAACCCTAAGGGAAATTTAAGAATTATCAGTTTAATAAGTGTTAGATGAGTTAAGAACTATGAATAACCAACACTAGAAATTGAATCTATAAGTGAAGATCTTGAAAAAGAATAACCAAAACCTATGAAGGAAAAGGAAGTGGAGGTTTCTATAGAAACACTAATTTTGAACAAGAATAAGGATAATGTAAATGATAATATGGAGGATCTAGCTCAATATTAACCCCTCTTCCTTTTACTAATAACCCTACCCAATAGAACTAGTGAAGATGCCCTACAACAAGAAATGTTTGATTCTTTCAAGAAGGTGGAAGTTAAAATCATTTTATTGGATGAAATAAATAAAATCTAAAGGTATAAAAATTTTCTCAAGGATATGTGCACTAAGAAAATAAAACTAAAATAATATGAAAAGGTAAGTCTGGGTAGAAATGTTTCTTCTCTAATAATTCTATAATTACTAGGGAAATGTCAAGATCTGGGTACGTTTACTATACCCTACACTATAAGAGAGCCTAATTTTATTGATACATTGTGTGGTTTAAAAGTATAAATTAATTCTATGTATCATTAAATTTATTCTTATCTGTATAAAGGATAACTTAATCCAACTAGAGTTGTTGTGAAACCAGCCAACCGAGCCACTCCTTACCCAATATAAGTCTTGGAAGATGTATTATTAAATGTAAAAGGATTATTATTCCCTATAGATTTTTGTATCTTAAATATGGAATGTTAAAGAGGTAAATCTCATTCCCATATCATCATGAAGGAACCCTTTCAATGGATTTTGGAGAATAAAAACTTAATTTTAGTATTATAGATTTAATTAAATACACATAAGAAAAATAATCTATTTTCATGCTTTATCATTCTAAAATTACTTTTAGTTTAGATGAATAAATTGAAATTATAAATGAAAAAATAAACCTAGGAGTATCCCTAGAGTCATCAAATCTTGTTGAAAACTTAGTGTTTGAAAATAAAATCTGGAACCAAACCTATATAGTGGTCAGTTTTAGGTGTTAAATGAAGATTATTTTAATGATTTACTTCAATATATTAAAAATACTTATACTTTTCACATGCAGGTTTCAATAATGTTAAACACTGATTTGAAACCATCCCTTAAAAAACCCTTGAGCTAGAACTCAAACTACTTCCATAAAGTTTAAAATATTTATTTCTTAAAGAAAATGAAAAACTATCTATAGTAATTTTAAATAGTTTGGAACATAATAAATAATTCCCATTGTTCACCATCTTGAAATGTAATACCAAGGTTATAGGATGGTCATTATAATACATTCATCAAATTAGTCCCAAAGTTTTTGTGCCCTGAATCCTTCTTGAAAGTGAGTCAAAATCTATGGTACAACCCTAAAGAAGGTTCAATCCAACATTAATGGAATTTTTGGAAAAAAAGAATATTTAGACTTGGAATCATATTCCCCATATCATAATCCCAGTGGGTGAGACCCATTTAGATTGTACCCAAAACGTCTAGATTCACCATTTTCTAAAAAATAAAAATAATAAACGGGTACCCACTAGGATTCAAAATGGTTGGAGGGTCTGATTGACTATGAAACACTAAACCATGTGACCTAAAAAGTATCTTTCCCTCAAATATTATAGAGATTGGCTATAAAGGGGAACTACTTCATTCTTAATGGATTTTATTTTTATTTTTAGCTCTCTAAAGCACCAAAAGATCAAGACAAACTAAATTAAATTATCCCTTTGGTATGTTTTCATACTGAAGGATGCATTTTGGGTTATACACTACCCTATGTAATTACCAATTCTAAATGTTAAGAATATTTTCACATCTAATTTAAAGTTGTCTTGAGGTATTACTTGAATATTTTACAATGTATGGAGAAAGTTTTCAAAATTTTATTTAATATTTGAAAAAAAATTAAAGTGATGCATTAAAATTAAATTGGTTTTAAACTTTTAAAAATGTCAATTTATAGAGTAAAAAGGTAATTTCTTGGACCAAAACATTTATAAGGATGGAATTGAAGTGGAAAAGGCTAAGTTTAACATCATTTCAAAACTAACATAACCCATCACTGTGAAACATGTTAGATAATTTCTTATACATGCTAGATTTTATATAATATTTATTTTAGAAAAAGTGATTTACCACTAACTTACCTTATTAAGAGATCTTGATGAAAACCCATGTAATTAGACCACCAGCCGAGGAAGAGACCTTTGAAGTGATGTGTAGTGCCTCCAATCAAGAAGTGGGAGAATTTTTGTCCCAAAATATCAATGGAAACTCCTATGCTTCCTAAACTGTAAACACAAGTCAAATCAATTATACAACAACAAAGAATGAGTTTTTGTCTATAGTTATTACATTAGAAAATTTTAATTCATATTTATTATTTAGTGAAGTAATAATTTATTTTGATCATGAAACTCTCATGTGTTTAATCAAGAAATATTATACAAAACCAATATTATTTAGATTGATGATTATCTTACAAGAATTTAACTTATAGGGAAATAATGGATGTGAGAATCTTGTTGTTTGCCACATGAGCAGATTTCTCTACACTGTTGTGGTAAAAACACTAATAAAAATAGCCATGGATGATTCTCTCCCTCATGATCAATTATATGGAATCATTAGTAAGGAATCCCACTATGATGACATGGTGAACAATTAGGTTACATCGAAGGTACCCGCCATCTTTTCTAAGCATAAATTTTTTAAGATAAAATGTGAATCCAAATACTAGGTTTGAGAGTATCTATATTTTTTAAAAATATATAATGATAAATAAATTAGAATATTCATAACAAAGTAAGATTTAAATCCTATGCTTAAATTTTTTTGGGAATGGGAATCTTCTACAAGGATCCTGATTCAACTTATAGAAGGAATAGCTCTAGATGTACATTGGGACCTTGTTAAGGAAATGAAAGTAGAGTATTCAACATATAAGTATGGTTTCTTAAAGTTAGTGAACTTATGATGGGATATGAAAAACTATTATGTTCAATAGATGGGAATATAGACATTCAATTAGTTGCA
Source organism: Viscum album (assembly GCA_963277665.1). Classification (NCBI taxonomy): domain Eukaryota; kingdom Viridiplantae; phylum Streptophyta; class Magnoliopsida; order Santalales; family Viscaceae; genus Viscum; species Viscum album. The sequence goes on along the minus strand of OY728155.1, from coordinate 435,729,366 downwards.
ACGGTTGAGTCAGTGATGACTTCAATTGAATGGAGAAATTAATATATGGATAACAATGACTCTTGGATGGTAGTGCAACTAGATCAACTGCTTGAGTGATTATATAAATATAGGTATTACCAATTTTTTATGATTTACTATATGGTGAATCATAGTGTAGTGTTTTTAATTCTTTATAGTTCTAATAATACCAAAATTTTAGCAGTGTTCTCCCATAAACATAGGGTGAAATTATGAACCACTTAAATATTGTGTGTCCTCTTAATCTTTATTTTATCTTATTTAATTTTTGTTTTCTAGTTGATTGAGAGTTTTTTGAGGTAAGACTTCATAGTGGTAATTAGGTAGTTAAAAATTCCATGTTCTGGTGCTCTAAGACATAGAGAAGTTCTAGTGGTTATTTTTACAGTGCTGAATCATTGGTTGGTACAATCTTCCAGAGAATGTAAGTTTTGTCAATTTTTTATTATATATAGTTTCTTTATTTCCCAAAAATTGGTATCAAAGATTTGTTAGATGTACTTGGAAACTTAGGTAAAATTCTCACTTAATTCAAATCCATATTGATTTCAGTTGAGTATACTATCATCAGAAGATATGACAAAGGAATAAGGAAATTTCCAAATTAGTTAGTCATATGGAATTGATAATGGATTATGGAGAATGCAGATAGAACACTATCCATCCAGAATGATCTCAAAATTCTATTAGGTGGAGAGAAACCTAAAAATATAGATAAAGGTGAATGAGAAAATATGGAAAAAAATATTAGGATTGTTGAGGATATAATTGGCATGAAATGTGGGTTTTAACATCTGATAGAATAATACCATATCCTAGATGATAGAAACCCTGGCAGACATGTACAAAAAATTGATGGAATTAAACAAGGTTTTTTTAATATAATGTTTTTTTAGAATGTGGTTATCGGAAGGATGGTCAGCAGAAGATCATGTGAATGAATTCAATGTGATCTGAATACACCTATAAAAAGTGAAAGTAGCTTTTATGGAGGATGTGTGGGAAATTACACCACTATCATAACTACTGGAATCATGGGATAGTATGGTTAGTGTATTAAAAAATTCATGTGGAAACACAGATCTGGTGTTCGAAGACTTATGGAACTTGATCCTCAATGAGGAACTCTAGAGAATAGAGGTCCAAGTACATTCTAGAAATATATTTAATGCTGACATTAGGAGATTATCACCTTATAAAATGAATAATTGATTACCAAAATTTATGTTTATAGAGAAAAGTCAAGGTAAGTTGGCCAGTCCAATACCCACATTCTGAAATAATGGGAAAAGTATACATCTTTAGAGGAACTAGAGAATTCACAAGGAAGGGACTGGAAGAAAAAATATAGAATTTTAAAATCCATTAATATGATGGAAAAAGGTAGTGACCTACTACTCACCACTAATGTCCCAATAGATTCATGGGTAGTTGACTCTGGTGCATCCTTCCACTCAAAACCTAATTGCAAGTGCATGAAAACTATGTATCTAGAAGATTTAGAAAAGTTCATTTGGAAGATAATGAATATTTGGAAGTGATCAGAAAGGGATATGTAAATATCTGAATGAAGAATGTATACTTCCTATGACTGAAGTAATTGAGACACTTTTTAGGTCTATAGATGAATATAATCTATGTGTGGTAGTTAAATGATGAAGGATATAGAACAACCTTTGTCAATGAAGTCTGTAAAGTGACTTCATGTTCTATGGTTATGGTGTGATGAGTAAAGGATAGGACCCTTGATCTAACCGGAAGTTTATATGGAATTTCAATGTCCAGAATTTCATATTCAAAATATCTAGAGGTTTTTAATTATAGACTTGGATGCCTTAGGGATAATAACATTAAAGTTCTAGATATAAAGGGAATTCTGAATCTCTGTCACACAATAATCAGAAGTTGTGAGAGTTATGTGTTGGGAAAGAAATGGTGGGTTTCATTCAACTTGAATGGTTGAAATCACATAGCCTAAAATATGGAGTTATTTCACTCATATGTATGGGGACCTTACCCAGTTTGATCTCACATGGGATCTCTTTACTTTATCACATTCATCAATGATGTGACAAGGAAGGTATGGTTATATTTCCTTAATCATAAATCTAAAATTTCTAGTGATTTTGTATAGTGTAAAGCAATGGATGAAAGAGAGAGTGGCTAGAATTAAAGGTTACATAGGTCATACAATGGTGGTGAATACAAAATAAGTAACTTACAAAACTTCTATATAAGGAAATGGATCAAACTCAAGAGGATTGTTCTTCGAACACCATAACAGAATGAAGTGATAGAGAGATTGATTGGATTTTGACTGAGAAGGGAAGATTCATATGTGTGCACTCTAGAATGTCTAATGCTATTTGGTTGGAAGTAATTAACATGGAATAATACTTATCCAATATAATTTCATCAGCTACTATGGGAAAAAATATCTTGGAAGAGATATGGTATGGTAAGTCACTGAATGTTAGACACCTAAAAATATTTTGAGGCATAGTGTATATTCTTGTTGATTCAAAGGAAAAATATAAGTCGGAGGATAAGTTAAAATCCTTTTTATCATGGGTTATAGAAATGATTATTTTATTTTCAAACTATGGGATGATGAAAAGCGCACTATCATCAAAAGTTTAAATGTTCTCTTCAATGAGAAGATCCTACGGAAGGATCATTATAATGAACCAAAATTTTATCAATGGAAATTGACTTCTTATAATTAAGTCATATAGTATAAACCACATAAAATCACTTTAATAACACAATACAAACTTTATAAATGAATAATTAATTAAATAAGAGTTTTTTTAGAAGTCAAGGAACCAATACCGATGAAATAGTAACTTCACCTTTGGAATAGTAATGTGACCCTTAGGAATAGTAATTCTCCCAATATAACAGTAACATCATATATGAAAATATAAATAAAATTTAGGCATCTTATAAATGAAAATATGATATAATTATATCATAGTATAATTGAATAAATATTTTAAAATATATTAATTAAGTGTTGGTATTTTTATAAAACATAAATGTTTATTTATAATTTTATAATTAATATAATTATTTAAAAGAAAATTTATTTTCACAAAATAGACTCATAAATTAATATACATATTTTTATTATTTTAAGATAATTTTATGAGACCTTATTTAATTTTTTCAGAGTGTTATAAAATCAATTATAATTTTAAAATCAGTATTTTCCAAGTAAATGATGATTATAATTAAAAATTAAATTTCCCATATTTAGAAAATAATTTTCATAAAATGGAGTTCATTTTTTAATTCTAAATGTCAAAAAATGGTTAGGGTGAATTTTATATATTTTTCTAAAATACTTGAATTTTTTGAATAGTAAAATACGACAATTTACGATAAAAACTAAATACATGAATTTTTGAGTAATTGTTGATGTAAGGATGATGTAAGCCCAAAATCTCGAACTATACTTCACTATTTTAAAATATTTATTGATAATGTTCAAACTATTTATATCCTTGAGCCCAAATAATAAACTGATGAATAAAATAATGAGAAAACACTCCTCTCGCCCCTATAAAACCCACCCATCACCACCTCTTCTTCTCACACCTTCCAAACATTGATGATTGTCTAATATTTAACCAATACCCTTCCCAATCCCCTACCCTATTTCCAATATCTCTTTTTATCATCAAAATACCAAACCCTTTTCCCTACGGATGTTCTCAAGTATGAGAAATTCAAGAGGTAAAATACTCTTTCATTTTATTTTAATTTATTTTCAATTTCTTTTATTTTCTTATCCTCTCCTCACATCCACTTATACAAGTTTTATTATAACTAAATTATATTTTATATACTGTAATTTTATTAGGTTAATGGAATAATTCATCTTCAAATCTCTTCCCTTTTCCTTTTATTCTAAAAATGAAGATATCGTCCGTGGTGTATTGATTTACCGCCACCGTGGATGATGCATTTTAATTTTTCACTACCACATTAAAGGATGGTCATAAAATAATAATTATGGTTAAATAATATTTTATTATTCATATTATAAGTTATATAATGTTCTAGAAGCAATATATGAACATGATATTAAATAAAATGATATGAGTTTGTGATGGTCTTAAAATCCACCAAATAAATTAAATCATTTTAATTAATTATTTATCTAATGATTCATCCTCATACCATATAACCAAATGATATATAATATCCTTTAATAATATTAAATTTCATTAATAACATATAATTTCAATTCTGGATAACTATTCCAATTTTACATGAACTTCCAAACTCATATACAAGTGAACCGATCATGAAAACCAAGAAGAAAAAACACTCCCAAATGATGAAATTAAACTATATAACTCATCTAAAATACTATAAATGAACTTAATAAAACTATAATGAATAAAATTCATGTATTAGAGGTTCTATATTTATTAATTAATGAATCTAATTTGATTATCCTGAATATTAAAGTGAATAAAGCATTTAAACATAAGGTAAGGGGAATTCATGAACCCAACTCTATTTATTTGGGTTTTCTCTCTTTCACTCCATTTTTAGTATGGATGTTCCTTTAATGTTCCTTAAATATCATTTCATTTTCCTTCCCTTTTTTCTGGGATATACATGTTTAAAATCTTGTTTTATGACAAATGAAAATAAATTTCCAAAAGAACTCTTCTTTCCAAAAATACATTTGTTACTTGTCATGAGATTGTTTCTTCTTCACTCAATATTGATTATCCTTATACCAAGTATATTATTAACTCTTTCATTTGGGAACCCTAAAGTTTATTCATGAATTTATTCTTTATTAAATGAAACTCATTCCTTTCCATGGGTTATTTTATGTCCATGATTGATATACGTTCTAGTGGCATGCATGATAATGTAAATATTGTGATGTGGCGGATGCGTCTGGAATTATATATCCCTCTAATGCATTGGGTAATGTGATGAATGTCATAATATAAAGTGAAATATGCATGAACATGATTCTATATTTGTTCACAATTATGTTTGGTAGTTGTCTACTAAGACATGATATTTCATTTTTATGAATTGTCACATTACATATCTTTATCTAATTATTATGATGATGATGTTATGATGATGATTATGCTCACCCAGGTTTCATGTATCTTATTCCACCTCTTACTGGGATTTTAGCTCACCCCTTCTTTTGATGTATATTCTCAGGTGAATACATGTACTAAGGAGAACATGAGGGGTGATAAGAATCTAGAGAATAAGGAATTAAATAAATTTTTATGTTTTATTATGTAAAATTTTTCTATGGTCCTAATTTTCCCAAGACACTAAACCTTTAGATCCTGGATTTATAGAACAATTATTATTTTTATCTTCAAAATTATGTAGTATTTATTTAATAAACATCAAGGTCGCTATAGTTGGTATCTAAGCACGGTTTAGTTAATTTGGGAATTAGGATTAGAGAACCTTAGTGAAAACCATTAGTATGAGACTAAGTATATGTTAGTACCCAAGAATACTTTTTTTAATGATAAACATAGGGATCCCATAATATATGCCTTTAGTGTTAATTTAAAAATGGAATAAATTTTTTATTCATGACGTTTTTGCTTATGTTTTGTTCAAACCTTTTCTATTTTATAAAATAGTGGGAACTAGGAGAAAACAGGCCGGAAACCTATGCAAGGGACAATATAGTGATTGCCTGAATGAAATCCCCAATTCCATAGGAGGTAGAGTTAAAAATTTCATAGTGATTCTTACCCAACTATCTGGGTCTATGAACAATAATCTGAACAATTTGGAACGTCCTCTTTCACCTAAGAGGGAGCAACTGGCTATCGAGTATTTTATGCGGCAATGACCACCTATGTTTAGCAGATCTTCTGATCCACTAGTCATGGAATAGTGGGTCAACTCAATGGAGAATATATTTTATGTAATTTTTTGTTCTGAGATGGATAAGGTGACTATGGACATTTATCGTCTATATGGAGAGGCCATCTAATGGTGGTAGTTGATTAAGAACACTAAATCTAAGGAAGAAATTGAATAGATGGAGTGGGAAGACTTTAAGATAATGTTTATTAACAAGAATTTCCCTAAAAATCTTCATAAAAATATGGATAGATAATTTGTAGAGATGAATCAAAAATAAGGTGAGTCTTTCATAGAATATGAAGCAAATTTCACAAGGCTTTCAAGGTACACTTTGGGTTTTTTATCCACAATGATAGAAAAATTGATAGATTCTTTAGTGGTTTAAAACCACACCTTCAAAAGGATCTATCAATTTGGGATTTTAAGAGGTATGAAGAAGTTTTTCGATGTGATCTCAAAGTGGATATGGAGTTTGGAGAATGGTACCATGGCTATGTTGATAAGAAACAAAATATGGAGTTTCAAGCTGGGGGATCTAATGGAAAAGGTGGAAACAAAACTCAACCACTCACATATCAAAAATATTGGAAGAAGAATCATAGGAACTACCTCAAATGGAAGAGTATATACTATAAGTGTGGGAGATAAGTCCACCAAGATCATGAATGTCGAAGAGACATGTGGAAGTAGGATATTATAGTGGAGTAAAGGAGAGAAGAACCCATGGTTAAATTCTTTAATTTTAGGGAGTAATGGAACTATGCAAGCTAGTTCACTAAACCTTGAGTTCTCAAGGGTAATCAGCTTTAGCAGTCACCAAAGACAAAGGAGCAAGGGAAATCTTATGTCATCACTACTTCTGAGGTGGATCCTAAAAATGATGTGGTGATAGGTATGCTGGTTATTCATTCAATAATAGAGAATGTTCTATTTTATTTTTATTCTATGAATTATTTCATATCTTGAAAGTTTAGTATAACTATTCAAACACCACCTCAAAATATGGAGGTTGATTTATCAATTAGAAAAGAAAATGGGGAAATTATTTCATCCAAATTATATAACTCCTCACTGGTTAATGTTTGTGAATTGAACCTCCCAACAAATCTGGTCTTACTTCTTTTAGTGGAGTTTGATGTTATATTGGGAATGGATTATTTATCTTTATTCAAATCCAACATCAACTGTCAGGAAAGGTATATCACTCTTCACATCCTAAATCATCCAATAATTTTATATAAGTGTATGTAGTAGGAGTAATCTCCTTCAGAGTCATCATCTCAAGTGTGGATATCATTGCCTTATGATCAAGTATATCTAGCTTAAATTATTGAGATAAAGGAGAGAATCATGCTCGAAGACATGACCATTGTGGGGCACTTCACTAATGTTTTCCCCAAATAACTTCCAATTATTCCTCCGGATCAAGAGGTTAAGTTATCAGTTGAACTTATAATTGTATCTATTATTATACCAAATACACCTTATAGAATGGCCACCATTGAGTTAGAGGAGATGAAGAAACAGTTACAAGAAAATATTGACAAGGGTTTTATACACCCGATTTATTCACCATGGGGTGAAATGGTCTTCTTTTTCAAGAATAAGGATTGATCAATGCACCTATACATTGATTATCATGATCTTAACAAAATCTTAATAAAGAACAAGTATCCCCTTCCACTGATAGATGAGTTGTTTGATCAGCTACGAGGTTCCAAGTATTTCTCTATGGTGTAAATTTGGTCGGGATATCACCAATTAATGGTGAGGAAGGAAGATATTTCCAAGACTACATTTTGAGTGAGGTATGTGAAGGTTCCGGGTGTAGCGGAAGCGTGTTGGTGGGTTAGCCCAACTTTAATTTTAACGTTAAACAACGTTCAATCTGAGATCCATCACGATTTAAAATGCTGAATCTTTGGAATAGAACAAAGAACGAAAAAGAAAAGAAGAGTCCAGGAACCCTTGAGATAGGATCATCATATGTTGGTTATAATTAATTTAATTAATTCATAAGAATTACCTCAATGGAATTATTTCTTCTTTGGAGTCTCCGGTCATGATCTTGTGATCCGTCGTTGCGTTGTAGAATCCAAGTACAGGATTCCTCTCGCGGTGTTCCACACGTGCTCCATGTATCTCTAGATGTCGCCGAAGGGATCTCCGGGTGCTAGAGTGGAAGAACCTTCGCTTGCAATGTCCGCCTTTTACCTCCTTGATCTGGTGGAGGATCTTGCTCTCGTAACTTGAAAGCGTTCTTGGTGGAAAGGTAATTCTTTCTTGGCTTGAGAGTATTTCCCAATCCGTTGTGCACAACAATGGCTCTCCCTCAATGAGAATAATGTAATTTGGATTATAATACTTAGAATAATAAAATGAATTAATTGCCCAAAAGCATTTAATCATTTCATTTAATTCTTAGTAATACCCCATGTCTTAATAATGACAGTTGACCATCATTATTACTTGACATGCGCCCAACATATTACATTTAATATCATTTAATTAAATAAACAATATTTTCTCACAAATCCCAAAAAACAAACTACACGGCGTGTATATAAATATACACGGCGTGTACTTTTATTTTTCATTTTATTTATTTCCTCCACCATATTTATTAGACCTTGAGTAATGGATATTTATTTATTAAATAAATGTAACTGCATTACTCGCTAATAAATATATATATTATTTCACCCACAATATATTCCTCGAATAACTAGTGTCAAAATAAATGTGATCAGGCATCCTTAAATAATTATTAAACCACAGTCGGGAATAATATTTATTTAACTTGTTAAATTAATATTTAACTGAGATACATGGACACACTTAGTGTGTGACCCTCTAGGCCTCTTTCTCAGTGGCATTAGGCGGAGCCTGCCTAAAGTCCAAGGTTAGCATATAGCAACATGCCAAGGCACCCATAGAGAAAGAAGTTAACGTCGCAATGACGTGTCACCTCCTACGAATGGTTACCATGTAATATAATCCCTTTGTCTCAATATCTCTAATCAAGCGGGTTGCATGCTAGTACCATCAACCCATGTGCTCGATTAGTCTTTCTTTGACTTCCTGTAATTGAACTCACCCACACCTTACCATGACCATGGATTTATTTAGGTGATATCAACTCCATCAAAGGGCCTGAGATATCTACTTCTGTTATGGAACAGAAGGGACAAATCCTTTCTCGCATTATCTATTAATGCAGTATTACTCGTGACGCACCCAACGTATCCTACCTCACTGCGAACAGTGTGTCATCACAGTTTTCATCAATACATCTAAGTGCATGATTTGTAATACCCATTAATAATAATCTTAAATTCTAAGGACCAATACACACGTCCGCAGATAGGAACATTCAATGACACTATGAAATTTGGATTTCCTACTGGCAAGTCTCGTTCTCATAATATCCTCCTGAATATTACCAAGGGCGCACACCATGAGAAGGTGCCTCAAAGTTTTATGATTCCTCACCCCTAATGACCTGTATTATTTGTGTCCCTCAAATAATATCATCTGTCCATAGAATATATATTCAAGAACAGTGTTATGGCACTTCTGGTTTCTCATCATAGCAGGGATCCGCTATGACCCATTAATGCAATAGTTGTCCTTAGGACATTATCACATGCATTGTCACGTAGAAGAACAATCAAGATGTGATAAGGCTTTTATTTAATGAATAAAGTACAAAGTAGTTGGTTCTAGACTACCAACTCCAACAGACTCCCACTTAGACTAGAGCCAACTGCTAAAAACCTTTAACCCGCTAGCTCTCACATGATATTCATGCTTCTGCTGAGATAGGCCTTTAGTCATGGGGTCCTCCACGTTCTCTTCCATGGACACTCTACTCACTGCAACTTCACCCCTTTGATAGAAATCCCTCAAGAGGTGATACTTCTGGAGTATGTGATCTATCTATTGATGTGACCTTGGTTCTTTTGCAAGAGCCACCACTACAGTATTATCACAATATAATGTAATGGGATCTCTACTACTAGGCACCACATCAAGCTCCTGGACAAAGTTCCGAATCCAGATGGATTCCTTGGCTGCATCATAAGCCACTATATACTTGGACTCCGCTGTAGAATCGGCGACAACTGGATGCTTTGAACTCTTCCAGCTCACAGCTCCTCCATTGAGACAGAAAACATATCCAGACTGTGACTTCAGATCATTCTGATATGTTTGAAAACTAGCATCATCATAACCTCTGATGACAAGCTCCTTGTCTCCTCCATACACCAGGAACATATCCTTAGTTCTTCGCAGGTACTTAAGGATAGTTTTAACAGCAGTCCAATGTTGTTCTCCTAGATCTTCTTGATATCTGCCTACCATGCTCAGTGCATAGGCAACATCAAGCCTGGTACATAACATGGAATACATGATGGATCCTATAGTCGAAGCGTATGGGATCTTACTCATTCTATCTTTCTCTTTTTGTGTATGGGGACACATTTTCTTAGAAAGATGAAAGCCATGTGACACTGGAACCAATCCCCTCTTGATTTTTCCATACTAAATCTCTTTAGTATCTGGTCAATGTATGTACCCTGACTTAGTACAAGCAACCTCTTGGATCTATCATGAATGATCTTGATCCCTAGAATGTAGGTTGCTTCTCCTAAGTCCTTCATGGAGAAACACTTGTTCAACTAGTCCTTAACTGACTGTAAGGCTGGTACGTCATTTCCAATAAGCAATATGTCATCAACATATACTACTAGGATAACGACCGCATTCCCATTAAACTGCTTATAAACACATGGCTCACATTCATTCTTAATGAAACCAAATTCCGTTATGGCTTCATCAAATTGAATGTTCCGTGATTTGGATGCTTTCTTTAATCCATAAATGGATTTATGCAACTTGAAAACTCGTTTGGCTTCACTTGGTGTCACAAACCCTTCTGGTTGTGTCATATAGACATCTTCCTGAAGGTTTTCATTAAGGAATGTTGTTTTGACATCCATTTTCCAAATCTTGTAGTCATGGTAATCTGTTATGGAAAGTATGATTCTTATGGATTTAAACATGGAAACTGGCGAAAAGGTTTCATCATAGTCAATTCCTTGACGCTGTCTGAATCCTTTAGCCACTAGCCTTGCTTTATAGGTGCTAAATTGACCTTCCATGTCCAGCTTTCTCTTGAATACCCATTTGCATCCAACAAGATTTACATCAACTGGCTCATTGACCAGAACCCAAACTTGGTTCTGATACATGGAATCCATCTCAGAATTCATAGCTTCTATCCATCTTGCAGCTTCTGAGCTTTCTACTGCCTCCTTGTAGGATAGAGGTTCATCATTGTCCAAGAATAATGATTCACCATCCTCGGTGACTAGGAAAACAAATCTCTTTGGTTCCCTTACCTCTCTTGAGCTCCTACGCAGTACTTGTGTTTCTGGAACCTCTTCCACGGGGACCTGTGGAACTTGTTCTTGTACCAACTCCTGTGTATCTTGAGCATCAACTTTGTCGAAGTCAATCTTGCTCCCACTATCCTTCTTGAGGATGTGCTCCCTCTCAAGAAAGACGGCTTGTCTGGCGACAATCACTTTCTTGTCTGAAGGGTTATATAGGTAATATCCTTTTGTTTCCTTGGGATATCCTATAAAGATACACCTCATGCCCCAGGGTGCTAGTTTGTTGCCTGAGAAGGCCTTAACAAATGCCTCGCATCCCCATACACATGTGTGCGACAAAGTGGGTTTCCTTCCATTCCATAACTCGGATAGAATTCTATTTTCCGCCTTAGTTGGTACTCGGTTTAATGTGTATGTTGCAGTTTGTAATGCATATCCCCAAAATGATAATGAAATATCTTCATGACTCATCATCAACCTCACCATGTCCAACAAGGTGTGGTTCCTCCTTTCACTAACACCATTCCACTGTGGTGTATAAGGAGGAGTGAGCTGAGATAGAATCTCAGCCTCCTGTAGAAGATCGATGAACTCTTGGTTCATATTTTCTCCACCTCGATCCGATAGAAGCTTCTTTATCTTATTACCAAGCTGATTCTCTACTTCATTCTTGAATTCCTTAAATTTCTCTAAGGACTCTAACTTATACCTCATTAAGTAGACATATCCATATCTACTCAAATCATTAGTAAAAGTAACGAAGTAAGAATATCCACCTCTGGATTCTACTGGAAATGGTCCACACACATCCGTGTGTACCAATCTTAGAAGCTCTGTGGCCCTTTCACCTTTTCCATCCGAAGGAGGCTTGGTCATTTTTCCTTGTAAACAAGTGCGACATCTATCAAGTGGTTTTAGCTCAGTAGAGTCTAAATAGCCATCTTGGTAGAGCTTTATCAAGCGCTTCTCGTTCACATGACCAAGGCGGTGATGCCACAACTGGGTGATGTATAAGTCATGTGAGTCCGTTTCATTATTGATTTCCAACACTTGGTTTTCATAATTTAATACATACAAACCATTATTCAAATGTTCCATACCATAACATACGTTGTTCTTATAAAAGATACAACCCTTATTTATGAACTTGAAAACAAATACATCCATATCCAAACAAGATATAGAAATTATGTTCTTGGTAACACTAGGCACAAAATAACATTTATTTAAAACCAAAATCATCCCAGTCGTTAATGAGAGGTGGTAGTCGCCAATAGCCAACACAGCCAGCCTTGCGCCATTGGCAGCTCGAAGATCCACCTATCCTCTGAACATCTTTCTAAATCTACTTGGTTCCTACATTTGAATATAGATGTGAGCCCCACAAGCTGTATCTAATACCCAATGTGTAGAAATAGAAAGATTGCACTCGATAACAAATGCACCTTTAGCGTCCCCACGCTTCTGGGTGCAGTTCCTCTTCCAGTGGCCCTGCTTTCCACATGAAAAACACATCGTCTCCCATTCCTTGCCCTGCCTCTGGATCTTCCCCTTCTTGGAGGGATGGTGCTCGGGGGCTTCAGACCGTTTATAAGTCTTTGGCCCCTTTACCTTGTCCTTCCTTTTCTTGTTCACCATAAGGACTACGGGTTTTTCATGCCCCATGTCCTTGTCTACCTGGAGAATCAAGGTCAGAAGCTCTGACAGAGTCTTCTCATTGCCGCTCATGTTATAGTTTACAATGAAGCAAGAGAAGGTCTTGGGTAGTGATGATAGGATGAGATCTGTACACAAATCATCCAGGAATTTAATCCCTAAGATGTCCAGGCATTCAATGTAGCCAATAAGCTTGACTACATGAGGCCCAGCTGGTGCAGACTCTCCAAGCTTCGTGGTAAACAAAGCATTGGAAATCTCATACCTCTCCTATCTCGCCTTCTCTTGGTATAGATATTTAAGGTGAGACATCATGCTATACACGTCCATGTTTTCATGTTGATTCAAGAGCTCATTAGACATGGACGATAGCATGAAACACTGGACATCTGTGGAATCATCCATGTGTTTCATGTAGAGAGATAATTCATCATCACTAGTCTCTTTCCCAGGCGCAACTGGAATAGGATCTTCCAGCATATAAAATTCCCTTTCGTGGAGAAGGACGACGCGTAAACGCCTCTGCCACTCTTGGAAATCGGTTCCAGTGAGAAGGTTTTCTCTTTCGAGTATGGTGCGCAATGATATGTTTGAATTCATTTTCTTGCCGTTTCTACAAATTAAGATGAGCAAAGGTTTAGTACTTTATTACAAAAATTGAGACAAATAAATAAATTAATACTTATTAGTCTCCCACTATTTTATCGAAATCCAATAGCCCTCACCATTGACTTCGGAATATTCTGTTGTGTGAATATTCTAGTGGCAAGGATCCATATTTCCCTTTGCATTACCACAACTAGGGTTGGTCAAGCAACTTGAAGGGTTTTAGGTAGGCATCCCAAATGCCAACTGCATTAACTCACAGCTCCTTGATCCGCTGAGTGGACTCCCCAATCCTGAAATCCTTTTTGGATTTTCTCAACCTTTCCCTCTTGGTCACACCAAGTCCTGCTATGGCAGTCAACCCCTGATGCGAACTGTTTCCGACATTTTTTCCGGGGTGCGCGCGTCCGTCCTCCAGGGCGCGATAGGCGTGACCTTCTTGTGTTGCCCCGCATTCCTGCTTTCCAAAGGTGGGCGGCATCTGCTCCTTATTCAAGGACGTCTGCTCCTTGATCGAAACCGAGATGATGGGATGTCGGTTCTTCCTTCCGTGGATTCCTCCTCAGAACTCGTCACCTAGTCCGGGTCTCCCTCATAGATTTAATACGTTGTTCGTGAAACTCTTCCCAGTTCCATGTTTACATGGACGCCGGTTAATTACACTGCTTCTGTTAGGACATTCCAAAGGGTCCGGTCAGGGCAGCAACTTTCAGTCGGGGGAGTAGTCACGTCGAGGCATCAGTAACATGTCTGAACGATGGGGAATTGGTGTGTCTATCTTCTGTCCCTTATTATAGGGCTTCTCAAGGGCGTGGAAGCCCGAGGAATCCCACATCGAGTGCAGGTAATCATATGCCATAGGCATGTATCTGAGGTTTTCCTCAGCTTTCTATGTTTAACATAGGGTATGATGTGGGTTTAACGTCCAGTAGAGATAGATCGGCCTGATCAAAACACTAGCTGGAGTGGATCAGATTAAGGAATCCCCCTTGAAGGGATGCCGATATCGGGGTCAGCCCGTGGGCAGCTTCCCGGATGCTGTGGAGGGAAGTGGAGTGGCACGATCTCACGGGGATGTGGCGGCCCGGGTGAGAATCAGGATAGATGATAGATGGATGAATGAAATGGAGGGGGGATGAAATGGAACCATCGCAAGGGGAGACATTGAAGTTGGTCTTGAGCCTCGAAGAGACCTCCTATGTATCCTTGTGGCAGGGAATCAAAGTTAGCGTAGTTTGGGATGGTGCCGGTGAACCGACGTGAAGGCGGACCTTGGACCGATGGTCGTTGTCAGTGAACCGACGTGGATGTGGACCTTGGTCCAATGGGCGTCGTTAGTGAACCGACGTGGATGTGGACCTTGGTCCGATGGTGTGGGGATTACGCACTAGGCTGCCCAGGTGTTAGTGGACCGATGTGAATGAAGTCGGAATGACCAATGGGTGGTGGACTTGAACCTCAAAAAGGCTTCCTACATACCATGTCTTAACATGGATCAAAGTCCTCGTAGTTTAGGAGAAAATGGGGGGCTTGGAACACTGACAAGGAGACGGTCTGGGCCAATGATTGTTGGTCTTAAACCTCAGGAAGGCTTCCTACGTACCATGCCTTGACACGGATCAAAGTACTCGTAGTTCAAATGATATGTGGAATACAGTTTAACATCATGCGGGACGAGGGTGGACCGACGTGAATGAGGTTAGAATGACTGGGTGATGGGCTTGAACCTCATGGATTTTTCCTACGTACCATGCCTTGAAATGGATCAAAGACCTCGTAGTTCATGTGGTTTTCGTCAGTGAACCAACGTGAAGAAAGGACCTTGGTCCATTGGGAGATGGGCTTGAACCTCAGGGAGGCTTCCTACGTACCGTGCCTTGACATGGATCAAAGTCCTCGTAGTTCAGGTTGGTCACAATGGCTTTCCATCGGACTGGAATGCAATTTAACATCATGATGGACGAGGGTGGAACCTGACGTGAAGAAAGGTTGGGCGGCGGGCTTGAACCTCATGAAGGCTTCCTACGTACCATGCCTTGACATAGATCAAAGACCTTGTAGTTCAAATGGATGTGCAGTTTAACATCATGCTGGACAGGGGTATACAGTTTAACATCATGCTGGACGAGGGCATACAGTTTAACGTCATGCTGGACAAGGTATTGTCATGGCCAATTCTTACTCTAAGTCCACGTGAGTCGTGCTCGGTGTGAGAAACAAGAGGCAGCAGAGACCTGACGATCAAGTCATGAAGGGTGCGTTCGTGAGAAACGAAGAGGGGATTATGTGTTAGGTGGCCCATGGTGTTGGGACTTACTCCAGGATGGAGGCCCGAAGTGCGGAAAAGCGCAACGGGAGAGGGATTTGGGACCAAAGATGGAAGGTTCCTCGTTCCCTATCATGCCCTCCACTAGCCTTGGAAGTGGGGAAGTACGGAGGTGCATGGGTGCTACCTTCTGCAAGAGAGGCTTGGGGGCTTACACCAAGGTGGTTGCACTTCTCCCGTGGACATACGCCACTCCGATAAGGAGGATATCATCCCCTATGGATGGGTGATCCCATCTCCGTGGAGAACAGTGGGCGTAAAGAATGTCCGAGCTGGGGGGACCCTGTGTGTGAGGCACGGGGTCGGATCACAGTTTAACGTCATGTGTTGAGGACGAGGTGCTTGGAAGTTTAACGTCCTGCAGCTCAGACGGGGTGGGTTTACTCCTCACCCCTAGGACTTACATGACGGGTACCCTCTGCTCCTTGGGGGAGGGAAGGTACCGGCAAGGCCATGGTCAAGGGGGGTCGCAGAGCGAACCATCGAGGGGTCCACGTTAGCGTGGCTATGCGAAGAAGCAATAGCTTTTAGTGTGCCTATGCAAAGAAGCATTAGGCGAAGCAATGCTATGAGTGGTGTTGTCCATGGGACTTTGAAATCACATCGTGCAAACCTGGAGGGTCGTACGGGAAGAGGAATTTCCAAGAAAAGGGGTGTGCTTCACGAAGTGGAGTTCCTTGGCCTTAGCATGGGGAAGGGGTGTTAATGGGAGGTGCTTCACAAAGTGGAATAGTATTCGCGGAGCACTTCCTCATGAAATAGAGGTGTCTCGCGAAGTAAGGTGCTATGAAGTAGTGTGATTCGCGATGTACAGCGACCCTGCCTTAGCATGTGGATCATTAGTACAGGATGGGTGTTTTACAAATTATAAATGCTCTGTGGCTACCTGGGTTCCCTTGGGAATCCCCTTCCTTCGCGAATTCCCTTAGGATTCGTGAAGGGCATCCCTCCTGGAAGAGGGGCTCAAAACGAGTCAAGGCGAAGGCATCTCGCGAAGCAAAAATACCTCGCGGAGCTCATGATTCTCGGGGTGAAGGGTACTTTGCAATTCGGGAGTGGAGAAGCCGAAAGGTCAGATTTTCCTTCTTCTTAGACTCAGGGGGAGCCCAGTATTTATAGGCAAGGGGCACCGCGAAGCAGAACTCACGCGGCGCGAAGGGGCGATGGGTGCTTCGTGGCGGGTCATGAACGTCAATGAGGTTCGCGGAGTGTTACCGCCTCAGGGGCTTCGTGGCGGGCTCGCGAACGTCAGGGCGTTCGCGGAGCGGTACTGCCTCCTTGGCTTCGCGGTGGCCGCGTTGCTCGGGGGAGCTCCGCGCCAGGGCTTCGCGAGGCAGCGTGCGGGCTTCTTTTCCTTCTTCCTTTTTCATTCAATATTTTGGCGCCAACAAATTCCCCCCCTCAGACTTGGAGCCGCGGAGGGATCAAGGGTCGAAGTCTGAGGGAAAATCTCCAAAATTATCGTCGGTTCGCGATACGGCCTCGTGAAGGGGATCGCGGGGCTGACAGTAGCCGCATGGTCTGGATGCATCGTGATGCTCCGCGCGGGCGGGACGCGCCGCAATGCTCCAGGGTTTCCACCTATAAATAGGGGGGTTGACCTCTCTTTTCTCCTCTCGCGACTTTTCTCCTTTTGCGCTATCAACTTCGTGAAGCTCCGCGTACTCCGCATCTGCTCTCCACGAATCGAGCTTCGCGGAGAACCGCGAGTCTCCGACTCTGCGACCGCGCCAAGAGAACTTCTGTTTGCCGGCCTAGGCCAGGCTCCGCATCTTGGTTTTGCGCCCAAGCTTCGTGAGAGATCTTCGCGAGAAACCTTCGTGACTCAACCCGAAATTTTTTCGAGTTCTGAAACCGAAATGGCCCATCGAGAAGTTGTGTTGGGGGTGCTTGCAGATGCCGCCCGGAGGGATGAGATGGCTAACTGTCTGGGCCTTGGGGAGTTGGTCTAAAGCCACTCGAACCATAATTCTATGACAGAACTGCTATCAGAGAGTCATAAGAACTATCCGCAGTGTAAGAAGCTTCCTTTGTATGGCTTCGGGCTAAGGGATGATGTCTTCATCCCTGAGGCGAGTAGGGACGAACCAGCTTGATGGTTTAGGAGCACGCCATGCCAGTGCCAGTGGTTTAAGGCGACCGATGGTCATGCATGGGAGGACTTCACACCCGTCACTACTGACTGTCTCTACAACCATGTGAACAATATTGACAGGAATCCACTGCAACCGGAGACGTCCCCTCCTCTGTACCACACCATGCTGAAGGCGGCTTTTCAGGATTCAAAGAAGGGGTGGTCCGATGAGTGGGACCTGCGCCAAGGCGGAAACTTTACCAACAACTGGGCATGGTCCTACTAGGTAGGCACCTCATGCGAGGAGTTTGGGGATGAGCTGAGGAGAGTGGGTTTGTATGAGGCGGCATGGGACTCCTAATTACACATTTACCAACCAAAACAACTGATGCTGGAGCTGCTGAGTAGATGGTCGTCTAGGACCAATACTTTTCACCTGTACCATGGAGAGGTGGGTATCAGTCTGTGGGATGTCCATCAGATTTCGGGGGTCCCGATATTGGGGGCCATGTATGATGAGTTCTTCTCCGTCATGAGCACGTGGGAGGATACGGAGCAGATGTCGTGACTAGCGTCAGTACTGATGGCACTGGTCCCTGGAGAGGACAAGGAGGCAGTGAGAGATGTCCACTTTAAGAAGTGGTTCGAGCGGTTCCTGAACTTCCTGGAGAATCGAGAGTTCCCTCCGAGGCCTCGAACTTCTCCGAAGGCGGCTCAACGGGGCAAGGAGCACTCATATTGGCGGGTCTTGGAGGACAGCCAATGGAAGACTTGGGGTTTCAGTGTCAGCACTAAACAGTAGCCGATAGTCAGGCTGGCGGCGTTCATCGCGACCCTTATCTGCGGTTAGATCCTACCGGTGAGGGATACCAACATGGGGGGTGCGACCCAGCTCGTTCATCATGGCGTCCATGCTGGCCATGGGGCAGCGGGTCAATATGGGGATTCCAATGCTCGCCAAGCTGTACAGAATGCTATGGCATATTAGCGAGGGTAAGAAGCATCCAAGGATATTCGGGCCCTTCCACCTTCTGTATGGGTGGATTGCGGTGCACATCAGGGGGATTTATGAGTATCCAAACCCTATCTCACCGCCGGGATCAAACTTCCACCCCTCCATTCTGAATGCGTCCGGGAGCTTCCCATTCAAACTAACCGCACCGATGGTGCTGAACCGGGTGTGGAGGGCGGATGAGTTTAACTTCTACTCATTTCCATTGCCGACGGGGGTACTTACTGACAACGGGCAGGGAACAGAAGAGCACCGGGCTTATCTCCTGGCCTTTCGAGGCGGAGTTTTGGTGGCATGAGTGGATCTTGAGCCACTCTGTGAACCGTACACCCTACATCGGTTTGCGAGGCAGTTCCAGTGCCTCCAGAAGCTGACCCCACAGGTCTACTAGGAGGTGTGTCATGAGGAGAACCTGTGTGTGATGAGGCAGTTGTGGCTCATGTTCACACAGGAATATGGGAAGATGTGAATTGCATTGCCTCCATCCACCGCCACTTTCGGATTGGTGAGGGACTATTCCATCAGCTGGGAGGTCACTTATCCGGGGGAGATTCTGAGGCAGCCAACCATTCGGGTTGGTGACGGCGGGCCTCCCCTATCCCGAGGTCGGGGTCAAAGGGCAGCAAGGGCCTCTCATGGTGGTAGGGCTTCTATGGCGGTGAGACCTGCACCGGCCGAGGGTGTGGCGGCAGCGGCGGTTCTGGTGATTCCAGAAGAGCAGGGCCATCCGGAGGGGTGGCTGCTGAGGGGATTCCGCAGGATATCCGCTCAGGCTCCAGGGAAGCGGTTGCGTCATATTGACATGCTAGAGGATGTCGTCTTCCCGGAGGCCTGGGACATTTGGGATGTCAACCGGAAACACCTCAGTCTACCCGAGATGTGGGAACTCCTGAACCGTCGCAGGATGGTTCTTCCAAGTATAGGCCCAGTCCGGGATGGTTTCACGTCGTCTCTGGTGGAGGCAGAGCAATATTTGGTTGAGCTGGAGGACTATGTTCACTCCAGTGGTGTCCCACACCCAATGACAGACCGGGTGAGGGTACTACTGGATCGGATGGTTCCGCCACAGCTATCAGCCGCTGATCTGAGGGAGCACTTCCCCCTGCTAGAAGAATCAGAGGACTCCTCTTGGGAGGATGAGGCTAGCGGAGGGAGCCCATTGGAGGAGGGCGAAGTCGGAGATCAAGACTCAGATTCTGATGATTTCGCAGAGGCTCTCGAGGTAGCATTCTGAGCTTCTTTCCTCATGGTCCGTTCTCAGGCCATCATGGATTTCTTACCAATGTTTGAACCATGCAGGAGGAACTTGTATGCAGGCCTTGCTCTCGTCCCTTGGCGGGTGATGATGCAGGACCTTCATAACTCGTGCCTACGGCTGCGTTCAGTTCTGCATCTGGTGGGGCCAGAGCGCCCGAGGTGGGTCCTCCAGAATCTCCAGACCTTCCAACAGTATACGGAGGGCCACGCCTTGGGGTCCTGTCAGCATTGACTCAAGAGAAGCACCAGGAGTTCGATCTCCATAATTTTCCTCTACTGGATTCATTGCTGTCATATGTAGATTGTGCCAACTAACATTTATGTCCCTCTCTATCGTACAGTTCTCCGACTGGCATGGGCTGTTGCAGCAAGGCTGGTCGGGATGTCTGGTGGCATCTCTCCTAGGGGCATGCCGGTGATGGTGGAGATAGTCCCCCCATCTCCCCGAGCTGCAACACACACTATCATTGGCAGGACCACCAGCATGTTTGTGCCTGAGGTTATTGAGGTGGAGTCCGATGACGAGGATCAATCGGCCGACCCAATTCCCGTCACGCCTGCTCTGGTGCCAGATATCGCACCGGATTCAACGCCAGATGCAGATCCTGTTGAGGACTTCTTGTGGGCGTATCCTGCATACGAGCCTTCCAATCATGAAAACTGGGACGAAACGGCCTCCGATGAAGAAGACAGCAGCATAGTCCGCCACCAATCATGGAAGCTAATCACGCGCTTCATCAAGGACACCCCCCAAGGGATATGGCTGAACAAAATGGACAGACTTCGCTCACGGCTACGTGAACTGTGCGCTGGGGGAGTGGATGCCCAACATCCTCATGTGCTCATCCGAGATCTCATGGCTGAGAAGATCCGGGAATATGATCACGAGCTCAACGTGGGATGGCAGCGGAGGAAGGTGAAAAACATCAAGAAGCTCCAAGTGGCTGAAAGTGAGGTCCAACAGCTGCAGGCCTGGGCGGATGAGCACTCATCCTCTCTTAATACACAATCTGATCTGATCTCACAGTTGAAGGCCCAACTGGAAGAGGCATAAGAGCATATGAGGCAGGCTTCTGGAAAGATGGCTGCCATTCAGGCTGGCACAGAGAGGGCCAGGGCCAAGGCTGACGAACTGCGCCCCACCGCTGCTGAGGAGGAGCGGGAGCTGAGTCAGCGGCAGCAATTCCTGGACGCCACAAGTCAAAGGGTGGAGGAGCTGCAACGGTCTTTTGACAGGGTCAATTAGTCCATGGGGGGAGTCGATCCCCGGGTACTGTAACAATTACAAACCTTTTAATGGTACTTTTATGCTTCATCTTTCTTCTCTCTTGGAATATCATAGCATGCACGATTTACACTATTTTCATTGGTTCATTACATCCCGACCATGTTTTCAGTACGTCCGGCGACAATTCCCTAAGCTCGCGTGGGTCAGGCCCGATTTGAGAAACAAGAGATAGTTGCCTCATCGTCCCACCCAACATAGGAGTGGAAACTAGGCTTCGGGCGTCCGGGGTTTGGATAACCAGTCCGGATTTCCGACAGATGGGAGAGACCTGGTCGAAGAAGGAAGTTCTCAAAACATCCGAATTACCATTTCTTAAGTGTGCTCTTATGCACGAACAGTGCAATGCCAGGGGCGCTGAAATCGGTCCGAACAGATGGAAATGGGAGGTGTGAATTATGATACCCAAGATTCAGAACTTCGTGGGGGTGGTGTGACAATGGAAGATTGCTGTTGACCGTGGCAGAAACGCAGCATCCATATTGAGTTAGCCTGAAATGGGGACAACAAATGAGGGTCGACCGTTGACCATGTTCGAAACATGGGACCATGTCACAAATTTTGTCGATCAATCCTTTGGGATGTTGGCCCAGGACAGTAGGCAGACCCTAGGTCGAGCATCCATACTCTTAGGGGGTCCTTCCAAACATGACCAGCCTTCCAGAACATTGGCCTAGGATAGTAGGTGAGCCGATGCGGCATGAGACCAGGCCGTTAGGGGGTCCCTTCAGACATTAAAGGTGACAAGGGTCCGAATAAGGGGCACGCAAAGTGTGGAATATGGAGTGATGGTCTGTCCAAACAGAATCCAACACTCATGTAATTACACCACCGTGGTGGGATTACGCCATATGGGCGCATTGGTTTGATTATGGATCCTTCCTTCTTTGGGATAGGGCCTCTCTAGCGAGGGGGTATGTCACTTCCCAATGGGATCTTGGGGAATCCTGAACTTGTTCAGGGCAGAGTCATAGTTACATGGTCCTCTACGAGGGGTCCGGCCAGGGGGTCGGAAAGGGGAAGGATAGGATTAATGATTCATATGGGCTGGACCCTAGGAAAAATACCAAGGTGTCTCTATGTATCCCATGAGGGTGGGAATCAGGCCACATGTAGTTCTGGAAGCGCAGTGTAGTCATAGACCAACACTGGAAGGTGAAATCCTCTCTGGCAGAGGCTCTGGTGCATCCCATGATTAACACGGGGCATCCTGAACTTGCTCAAGGTAGAACTGCAGTTTAGTGTCGTGCGTTGAGGACATATGGACTCCTATATTTTAACGTCATATGATAGTACTTGGAGTGAAAGAGAAGATCCTAGGGAGCATATGGTGTGGTAGTTATGAAATCGATGTGAATGAGGACTTGGAGTCCAAATCACACCACGTACCCTCGGAGGAAACTCTCCAGGTCGAGGGACCAAGAGTGAGGATTAGGTTGGGCCCGAAGCAGAGTGGTCGGGCGTTCCTACATACCCCATGAGGATGGTAATCAAGCCATACGTAGTTCTGAAATCATATTTTAACGTCATGCGGGACGATGAGAAGCCTGGCCATGTTGGTACACATCCTGCCAAAACTACTAAGCCCACGTGAGTCATGCTCAGTGTGGGAAACAAGAAGTAGTGGTGGGACTTTCCTAAAACAGAAAGGGGTGGGTTAGGGTGAGGGGATGCTTGGTGAATACCAGCCCCATGATACTAACATGACCATGCGGCACACCTAGATGCGCGAAGAGATAGAGCCGAGTATGTTGGAATTCCACTTGAACATGAGGAAGTGGAAATGTGTGAATCATGATGCTCGAGATTTGGATCACAATGATGGAGGCATGATGATAGAGGATAACTGTTAACTGTGGAAGAAACGCAGCATCCATATCACGTTATCCTAGAATGGGGACAGACAAATGAGGGTCGACCGTTGACCATGTTCGAAACACAGGACCATGTCACAAATGTTGTCATAGATCTGTAGGGACGTTGGCCTGAAATGATCGGAGGGCCCTTAGTTCTAGCGTTCATGGAGATCCCTTAAGCCTAGTATCCATGTCGTCCGAGGGTCATTTTGGATGTGGAAGAGGATGAGGATCCAAATAGCGAGCTCACAAATCTTGGTCATGGGATGAGGGGAATGTCCCTATGAAAATAACACTCTTCGGGATCTTTGTCAAAACGCATCTGAACACGACAACTAGGTGTATTAGATAGAGGGAGCAGAGTCCTTTCCCATAGATAGGTCTTATTTTAGGGTCGTAGAATTCGGACCATCTAGGGAGTGCTCGAGTCGAGGGACCGAACATGAAAGTTAGGTTGGGCTCGCGGGGAAGTGCCTGGGCGCTCCTACGTATCCCATGAGGATGGGAATCAAGGCATACGTAGTTCTAAAGAAAGTTAGGCTAGGCTTGCGGGGAAGTTCCCAGGCGCTCCTGTGTATCCCATGAGGATGGGAATTAAGCCATATGTAGTTCTGAAGGGTGGCACGGTAAGGTACCAGTGCTAGGGAAAAGGGGGAGTGTGGGTGTGGCCCTTGCACTAAAAGAAGCAGAATTTGATAAATCTTGTTTGTCCTTTAAGGTGAGTGGTTTTTTTTTTGTGAAGCGACAGGCCTAGGGTAGCAAGCCCTGGTGTCGCCACAAGAATCAAGCCATGATAATCGTTGACAAATGGCATGGAATGTGACCAATACCCAACGTGATGTCCTCTACAACGAGGTCATCACAATGCAGTGCCATTTTTTGTCGTGCATCCAGGAAAATAATGTCACAGTTTAGGGTCGTGTGATAGGACCAATCATGCATTTTAACGTCATGCAGCGCAGAAGTAGCAGGGATAATGCTACGTGGGGAATGTCTATGGTGTCGTGCGACATAACTGACATGGATGAGGACATAATCCCTCATCACACCACGTAGTCCCGTAGTCAGGGTCCCGAAGGCAGGACGTTGAACTCAAGCTGGACCCAAAGACAGGAGGTCTGGATGTTCCTACGTATCCCATGAGGATGGGAATCAAGCTAGATATAGTTCTTGGGAGATCTTAGTTTATGGTCTTTAGAGCTCAGACCAAGGGCGGATGACAACTTTCCAGGTAAGTGTAGACCTCGGCCCGATCCCTAAGCCCACGTGAGTTAAACTCAGTGTGGGAAACAAGGGGGGAAGATCCTTATCGCAATACCCGAAACATCTAACTAGGGGGAGTCGGTGAAGAGACCTGAAGGACACCTTTGACACAGCTTTGTTCCCCCAACGCGCAGACGTGTACGGAGGAATAGTACCAAGAGTTTCGAAACTCCACTTGGACATGATGAGAATGGAGAAGGATGTGAATCGTGTAACTGACATTTTGGGCTTAATGGGGTTGGCATGGAGATGGAGGATAACCGTTAATCATGGCAGAAAAAAAGTCTCCATATCGCGTTAGCCTGAGGTGGGAACAACAAATGATCATCGGCCGTTGACCATATTCGCAACGTGGGAGTTTTATTGACTTGTTGTCTGAAACCCTCGGGGGCGTTGGCCCGTAACGGTAGGAGAGCCCTTGGGAGTTGTATCCATGCCGTTCTTGGGGGTCCCTCCGGGTGTGAAAGATGATGGAAGCCCTGATGAAGGGATACACAAATCCTGGAAAGTGGGTGCGGACGTGTCCGAGTAAAGTCGGACATTCCAGGTAATAAACCGGAGTACCCTTAGGCACATTGGTGAACCGTCGGAAAGGGTTGACGAAACAGCTTGGGAGGGAGAGGTACATGGCGTGGTCATTACAAGACTGATGTGAATGAGGACATAATCCCACACCACACCATATAATCCCCTCATGGAGGAAGAGTAGGCCAAGGGGCCAAGGTGGGATGGAGGTTTTCAGAATATGGGGCTGGACCCAAAGCTTAGACATTCAGGTGGTCCTAGTATCCCATAAGGATGGGAATCAAGCCACACGTAATTCTGAATGTATACCCAGGGGGTAGAATATCCTAATAAGGAGGTGTATGGAGCGGCGGATAATGAGGACATAATCCCACACCATACCGCACAGTTCTGTAGGAAAGAATCTGGGCTAGGGGGGCCTGAAAAGGCCAAGGGCCTGAGGGTAGGCCTCGGTGAGGGAGGCCTGAGGCTGGGCCTCAGTCAAGATGTCCTGACTAACTTGTATTTTAATGTCTTGTAGCAAGGACAGGGGCCATGGGCCTGGAGAGGCCAAGGGGCCTGAGGTTAGGCATCGGTCAGGGAGGCCTGGCCAATTTTCAGTTTAACGTCTTGCAATGAGGATGGGGAAAGAGATAATTGTATCTCATATGGGGATGTGTACGACATGGAAAGTAACCCGATGTGAAAGAGGACGTAATCCTACACCACGCCGTACATCCCTTATAAGAGAATCAGGGTTGTGGGACTGACTGCTGGCACCACCCGGAGGGAAGTTTGTCGCTTCGGGATGGGTCAGAACGAATCACTACACTCGATGTTTGGGACATCTCGGGGCGGACCCGAAGATCCAGGAAACTATTGACCATGTTCGAAACACAGCGTCCATATGGTGACCCGATATGGGAGCAACAAATGAGCATCGACCGTTTACCAAATTCACAAAGCGGGACATGTATCAGTTTGTTGCTCGAAAATCCCCAGGGGCGTTGGCCCGTATCGGTAGGAGAGCCCTTGGGCGTGGTATCCAGGTCGTTCTTGGGGGTCCCTCTGGGTGAGGAAAGTGATGGAATCCTAGTCAAGGAGTGGGTGAAGCATAGCTGTATCCATCCACGAAAGAGGCGAACATCTCCGGGGGGGACGTACAGCCGGGTCGAGGCTTGCTCAACGTGAGTTGAAGCAAAAGTGTGCATCCTGCCATATTTCTTGACCCAAGGGGGAGATTTTTTGGATTTTGGGCTGGGCCGACAGAAGAAATGTCCAGGCGTTCCTATGTATCCCATTAGGATGGGAATCAAGCCATACATAGTTCTTGAGGGCCATGAAGTTTAACGTCGTGTGGTAAAGACTTGTGAGGATAGAAGAACATGAGTGGGCACATGGTGCGACCCTTATAATTCTTGTATGATTGGGGCTAAGAAAGCCTACTTCACATCATGCAAGGATCCTCCAAGGAAACTATACCTAGGGGGCAGTGAAAGAGAAGAGCTCAGGGGTGGGCTCAAGATGATGCGTCCGAGCGTTCCTACGTATCCCATTAGGATGAGAATCAAGTCACACGTAGTTCTTGAAGCGCAGTTTAATGTCGTGTTGGACGAGAGATGCATCTCATTTGGGGATATGTACGGTACGGTGGGTAACCCGACATGAATGAGGACATATCCCACACCACACCGTACAATCCCATAGGAGAGTCTGAGTCGATGAAGGCCAAGGGACCTGAGGCTGAGCCTCTGTCAGGGAGGCCTGACCGGCTTTCAGTTTAATGTCTTACAGTAAGGATAGGGTTCAGGGGCCCAAAGAGGCCAAGGGGCCTGAGGCTGAGCCTCGTTCAGGAAGGCCTGACTGGCTCGCAGTTTAACGTCTTGCAGTAAAGACAGGGGCCAGGGGTCTGAAGAGGCCAAGGGGCCTGAGGATAAGCCTCGGTCAGGAAGGCCTGACTGGCTTATAGTTTAATGTCTTACAGTAAGGACGGGGGATATCTTAGTTTAAGGTCATAGAGCTCAGACCATTTTGCAGTTTATCGTCTTGCAGGACGATATCGCAGTTTCAATGTCATGCAGGATGGTGGTGTAGTTTAGGGTCATGTGGGACTATAACGTGCAGTTTAGGGTTGTACAGGACCGTAACGTGCAGTTTAGGGTCGTGCGGGACTGTAACGTGCAGTTTAGGGTCGTACGGAACTGTACAGTTTACGGTCGTGCAGGACCATAGATGCTTAGGCAAAGTACTTGCTTAAGGAACTTGGCGTTGGTGGGAGGAGTTATGCACTCACCATTCGTGGTCACCAAGGAGTATGATCCATTGTGGTAAACCTTATGGATGACGTAAGGTCCTTCCCATTTGGGCTCTAGCTTGGGCGGTTTCCTACCGGGGATCATTGGCGCTCGAAGGGCCAACACTAGGTCGCCCTGCAGAAAAGAGTGAAGGCAAACCTTCTTGTTGAAGGCTCTAGATATCTTATTCTGATGCCTTTCTAGATTGTGCAGGGCACGAAGCCTGTTCTCGTCCAGTGATTCCAATTCAGTTAGACGGATTTTGGCCACCTTATTTGGCGCCTGCTGGTCATAGACTACAGTGCGTAATGATGGAAGCTGGATCTCAATGGGTAGGATGGCCTCAGTCCCATACACCAGGGAATATGGGGTCACCTGGGTGGAATTGCGAGTCGTCATCCGATAATCCTAGAGGGCATTGGGTTGCTTGTCTGGCCAACTTTTCTTGTTTTGACCAACCATTTTTTGCAGAATGTTAGAGAGGGTTTTGTTGAACACCTCGATCTGTCCATTTTCCTATGCATGATAGTGATAGGTATGGTTCGAACGGATATTGTACTTGGCATACAATTTCTTTAGCTCGGCCGCTCGGAAGTTGGTGTCGTTATCGGTGAGGACAGCGTGAGGGACTCGAAACCAGTGGATGATATTGGAGCTCACAAAGTCGACGATGGAATGAGCCTTGACCTCTTTGATTGGAACTACCTCTGCCCCACATGGAGAAGAAATATGTAGCAGTTAGGATGAACCTACACTGGCGAGTTATCGCCAGTGGATATGGTCCCACTACATCGATTCCCCACACCGCAAATGGCCAAGAGAACTTGGTGGAGTGGAGAGGCTCTGGCGGCCGATGCAGGAAGTTGGCATGAACTTGGCACGTGTGGAATCTCTTGGAAAACTCGATACAATCATGGATCATAGAGGGCCAGAAGTACCCCAACATCCGGATTTGATGGCACATCTTTGGCCTAGCTTGGTGGGCACCATAGGAACCAGCGTGAACCTCTTGAATAACCTAAGAAATCTCGACTCCTTGAATGCAACGGAGGAGAACGCCATCGAATCTCTGCTTATAGAGGATATGCTCAAGACTAGGACCGCTTTGGAGGGTAAATTGCAGTGTGTAGCATCGGATTCACTCGCGCTCGTCCCGGTCGTCCGGGAGGCAACCATTTTGGAGATACTAGACAAAAGTTTCCCTCCAGTCGGGAGTGGCCTCAACCGCTGTGTCTGACGAACCTGGGACCCCTGACGTAGAAGGTCCAACAGTAATATGACTTATCCGCAGGCCGTCGTTGTCCTTTAGGGTGATGGGGGCAATGACTCTATGGTGTGCCACATGTATGATCAAATCATCTTGCTCAGGTTCTGCGAGCGATGCAGCTAAGCCAGCCAAAGCGTCAGCTCGACCATTCTGTGACCGAGGGACATGGGTAACCTATGGTCGAGAAGAGAACTGGGCCATTAGACGGAGGGTGCACTCCAGCAATGGCACAAGCTCCAGATTCCTGACAACATATTCGCCATTGACCTGCTTGATTACCAGCTCGGAATCTTATTTCACATGTAGATGGGGCACATCAATCTCAAGGGCCAACTCGAGGCTAGTGATGAGAGCCTGGTACTCTGCCTCGTTGTTGGTGCAGCCTTCTAACAACATGAATGAGTATGGAAGGATGGCTTGCACCGGGGTGATGAAGACGATACCCAGACCCACTCTTTTGAGCTTAGGATCATTGATCCTCCTACCGGTGGGGCTCTGTGAGGCACCGCCGAAGTGCATTTTCCAACATGAGACGGCATGATCGATTGAGAGGATCACCTCATCAGGAAAATCCAGGTCTATGGATTGATCCAAGGAGGTTGGATGGGCAGCTAAAAAGTATGCCAATGCTTGTCCCTTGATGGCCTTCTGAGGCACGAACCTGATGTCAAACTGTTGGAGGATCACTGCCCACCGCGCTATTCATCCAGTCAACATGGGGCGGTTCAGGATGTACTTAAATGGGTCTACCCGAGAGACCAACTGTACCTCATGGTGCTGCAGGTAATGCCTCAACTTCTGTATGGCAAAAACGAGCGCAAGGCAGCTCTTTTTGATAGGGGAGTATCTAATCTCCGTATCGAGAAGCATGCGGCTGAGATAGTAGATACTGTTCTTTGTAACCTCATTGTTCTTCTGGGAGAGAAGTGCGCCGAGGGACCATTCCAGGGCGGTCACGTAAAGAACCAATGGCTTTCCGGAAACGGGTGGCATCAAAACCGGAGGTTGGAGCAGATACTGCTTGATTTCCTTGAAGGTGGTCTGACACTCTTCATCCCATTCGTAGGCAGTGCCTTTCTTCATGATCTGGGAAAAGGGATTACACTTGCCGGCCAGATTCGCGATGAATTGGTATATATAGGCTAAGTGGCCTTGGAGACCTCGAAGTTCCCAAATACTGCTCGGGGGAGGCATTTGGTTGATGGCCTTGATCTTCTCTGGTTCGATCTCAACGCCCCTGTATCTAACAAAAAAGCCGAGAAACTTCCCGGAGGTGACCCTGAAGGCACACTTTAACGGGTTCATCTTCAGGTGGCGGGAACGGAGGAAACTGAACACTTTCTAAAGGTATTTGAGATGGTCCTGGCGCTGGTGAGATTTGACCACTAGATCATCCAAGTAGCATTCCACCAGCGTCCCAAGAATCGGCCTGAATATGCGATGCATGGCTCACTGATAAGTGGAACCTGTATTTTTCAGGCCGAAGGGCATAACCTGGTAACAAAAAGTACCTTGGGGAGACCTGAAGGTAGTGGACTCCTCGTCCTCGGGGGCCATCCGGATCTGGTTGTACCCAGAATACCCATCCATGAAAGAGAGTGCTTGGAACCCGGTCGTGGAATCAATCAATAACTCGGTCACCAAGAGGGGAAAGTCATCCTTTGGGAAGTGGCGATTGAGATCGCGGAAGTCGATGCAGACTCTGATCTGCCCGTTCTTCTTCCTTACTGGCACAATGTTGGAAATCCACTTGGGGTACTGGACTTCCTTGACGAAGATGGCTTTGATAAGCTTGTCAACTTCAGCCTCAACCATGGCACCGTGAGAAGGGTGCATCTTTATGGGAGGCTTCTTAAACCCACGATGGTTTGACGGGAGGCCCATGCGGTGAACAAATACCTGAGGATCTAGTCCTAGCATCTCTCTGTAACTCTAGGAAAACACATCACGGTGTTGTTTGATAAAGTCTACGTACTGCTGTTTCTCCTCGGGGGACATGGATGCACTGATCAATGTGGGTCTCGGATCTGCCTCACTACCAAGGTTCACCTGTACCAGTTCATCAAACATGGTAGAGACGCCTTCCTCAAAGACAGGGGGAGTATCCTCCAGATCTTCCTCTCCACCTATGGAGGGATTTCCCGCAAGGGGAGCTGCTTCTGAGCTATCAAACCCTGATGGGCAGCTGGTGCCGGCCTGGGCAGCAGTGGTCATCATATTAGGAGACCCATGTGCCACTGAGACCATAGCAATGAAGGAAGTCGATCCTATCCCATCTGGCCTTCGGCCTAAGGGGCCACATTTGATGACATCAAAGAAGTGGTGACGCGTAGGCCTGATTCGGTTGATTCCAGACCGGCGAAAGAGACACGTATGACGTACTTCCGTTGTCATAAGCCTGATATTCCGATACCACACAGGGGTAGGAGGTTTCGGGATCACCTGAGCCTGGTTGGTGTAGGAGTATGAGGTGATTTTCCGCCATCGCTTGGACATGGGAACATGCCTTCCTTTCATACCTGAAACAACAAAACACTGCCCCATGTCGGGGGTCATGGCCTCCAATCGATGGATCAGGAAGATGTAGGCGTCATCCAGGCCTTCCCAGGGATCACTTGTGACCGGGGCGGGTTTATCCTCACTTGCTAGGATTTGATTATCCTTGCTCTTGTAATAGTCGGCTTCCAGATAGCGGGCTTCACAAGAGGTGAAAGGAGACTCATCTCCTTGGAGCACGCCTACTCGACCATTGAGGGAGTATTTGAGGCATTGGTGATACGACGAAGGGACCGCTGCGTGCAGATGGAGCCATGGCCTGCCCATCAATGCGTTGTCGGCGGTGTCCTGGGAGACAACCATGAACTCAGTGCTGGAAATTAGGCCACTGAACTAGGTCTTTAGGAAGATCTTGTCGATTGGGGATTGCTCGGTCCTATCGTATCCCTAGATTCTGAGGTCAGAGGGAGTTAAATCATCTTCAGACAGACCCAGCTTTCGCAGTGTCCGAGTCAGGATTAGGTTGATCCCAGAACCTGTGTCAATGAGGCAGCGGTGGACTTCCATGCCATTGAACTGGCCAGTGACGTATAGTGGGTGAATATGCCCCTATATGGGAGGGTCTTCATCTTCATCGGAGAATGAGATAACTTCCTGGCATTCGGTTTTCTCAATTGCCTCAGCGTGGAAGGCTTCCGCAGCTGATACCTCCATCTCAAATTGAAGGGGGCTCCTTAGGGCCTTAGAAAGTGTTTTGCACATTTCAGATGATAGGAAAAGGGCCTCAAGGATAGAAAGACTTGCTGGAATGCCATCCAGGTGCTTCAAGACATCATACTTTTGTGCCAAACGCGAGCCTTTGTTTACAGGAGGTCGTTCTGCAGTTGGAGGCATAGAGGGTCATGCCTGTTGAACCGGTGGCTGGCTAGTACTGGGTACATCCCACTACCTACTAGTTGAATCCTGGAGAGTAGCCGCCGGATTAGGACCGGACAACGGATATTGGCCTGCAGCTGGGTAAGACTGACCACAATATGGACGAGGCAGCTCTGCCTGATCTAGTAGCACAAATGGTGGTGGAGGTAGATCTAAGGGCATCAGATGAGGTTGCACGTGCTGAGCTCTGTGCTGAGCCTGCTGTCTAGTTTCAGTAGTGTGCACGGCCTGACTGAAATCACCTGCTGACATGCCTCGACGACCTGTGTGGTTGTGGTTCCACTGACATTGATGTCATATGGGGACGTTGGGGAGGTTCTCTTGGCGTTCCCCCTCGTCGGGAGCCATATAGGGCTTTACTAGCTCCACGGTGTTAACCGAAGCGTACCCCTGGCTGTCGCTCGACGAATCATCCACCACTGGGCGGATTCTGGGACGAATCCCCATTTCCAGGGGCATAAACTCGCCAAGAGTGTGGGATGACGATGGTAGTGGTGGAGCTCATTGCTTCTTCTTGTGTCGTCGCTGCTTGCCCTTTTGGGAAGAGGTCGGTTGTGATGACGATGCAGAGGGACTGACTACTTACTCTGAAGGCTTCGGCTAATTTAGGCATGCCCGAATGATACCATGGGCATGGGTGATGGTTTTTCGAGCCATCCAGTCATCGTATTTCTGGGACCCACGGTTGGGAACCTGCTGCCACTCACCTTCGTTGTCGCTACTGATCTATGACCTTATGAAGACACCCGCTACTTGTGTCGGGGATGGGCCCAACCTGACTATGTTGTTGTCAACCTGGTCTTGAAGCCAGTCTTTAAACACATAGTATTGATTGAGGGTGTACCCCAGAATTTAATGATAGGGACAGTAGTTGGGGTGATCGGTGAGATTCGCCTCTGTCGGCCTTCTGCACTCAGGTAAGCACACAATCCCTTTCTCTAGAGAACTTCAGAAGTAGACAGGGACCTGATTCTCATCAAACGAGTAAGTATGGTGCCTTCTTTTCGGATAGGGGTCCCTGGAAGCCTGGCCCTAACGAGGGGCCGGAGGGGCCTGCCGAGGAGGCGGTGCCTGATTGTCTCGCCTAGGTGGTGGTGGCGCATTGCATGGGGGAACCTGTCGATTCTGAGGCGGTCGCTGCTAGGCAAGAGCCTGTGCTTGAGGTGGAGGACCTCTACAGGGTTGTGGGGCCAGTGCTGCTGGCAGTAATTCTAGCTACCTAGGGGATTCTATTTGGGCCACCGCGGCGGGTTCAGCTCTTGCAGCCCTCCTGGCTGGGATCACAGGGGGCAGCAAATGTGCCTGACTAGCCTGTTGCAGAGCCTCCTCGAGGCGCTGAGCCTTATATGAGAAATCTAGGAACCCTCCAGGGTAGTTCTGGGTGATCAGGGAAGGAACCATCTCCCTTTTAACATTCCCTACACACATCGTCAGTAATTTCTCCTGAGCCAGTGGCATGTTGAGGGAGTATGTAATCCCTTTCCACCAGGCGATGAAATCTGTGACTTTCTCATCAGGCCTTTGTTTGCACTTGAAGAGGTCTGAGAAGCTGGTCTTTCACGTGGTGGATCTGAACTGGTATAGGAACTACCAGTGGAGATCCTCCCAGCCGGTCACCAATCCGATAGGGAGCTGGTTGTACCAGACGAATGTGGGGCCCTCCAATGTCTGCAAAAAACATCGGATCTTGGTGGCTTCTTGCTGGGCTGGGGTCCCCAGCATGGGGCCACACCTAGAAGAAAAATGGGCCAAGTGCTACGGCGGGTCCCCTGTCTCGTTGAAGGGTGAGAAAGTGGGGTTCCCAAAACCCGGGGGTGTGGTCATATCATCCACCCATGTGGGATATGGCTTGCCATCCGGTGGGACTGCCACCTGCCGCGTTTCCAACGCTTCGAGGCGGGCGATGAGTACCGCTATAAGATCATCCAGGTGGGGGTCCCTATCTTGATGGGGATCCCTAATCACAAGTGTGTTGTCGGGTTCTTCGACACGGTAGATGGCTTCAGAAGCTCGTGGAGCGACTGGCGGAACGGCCTGTGGGGCGGCTAGGGGAACCCAGGCTAGATTCCTCAGATTGACCTGTCGGTCAGGAGGGTTTGGCGAGACGTATCGCACCCTCTTACCGTGAGTTCCAGCTTCTTCCCTGTTTGTGGAAGTAGCGTGATCAGGGTTTCCTGGAGGCATCTCGTCGGGGGGAAATTGTTCTTTCCCCTGCTACCCCGGCTTGGGATTACCATAGTCGGGTCGCCGCTCTGCAGCGCGCTCGACCAGGAGTTCGTCAACCAGCCTCTTTTGCTCAGCAAGCTACTGGCGCAATGTGGCCTTCTTGGGATCTTCGTTCGTCTTCTGTACAGAGGCGGACGGGTCGGAGTGCTTGACAGTTCCGACGTTCTCCTTACCCTTACCGGCATTTCAACTGAGTACCAGTGACTCGGTGGGTACAGGGAGGCCTAGAAGGCTTCTCTGCTGATGGGTAACCCTCCCTGATGGGTCCAGCAGTGGTGGTACACCCTCTGAGGGTAAGTCTCCATTGAGAAATTCAAGCTCGTCCTCCTTGTCCACTACGTCAGCCATGTGGACCGCGACCCCTCTCGGGGGCATGTCCTCAATGTCGCATAACGAATCGGGCAGTTGTCGGATTAGACTGAAGAGGAGGGTGGCATAGTGTCCCCATCCACGGACTTACACATGGGGTGTATCTTCCCTCATGACTCTGTGGAGTACTTTGAAACTCTAAACGCATTTCTGTTGAAGGGTGCTCTGACGGCCTGGCGACTCAGGGTGCTAGGCCACAGGGAGTGCGGCCAAATCGATCAGGCGGCATTGCTCGCTGATTCCCTCAAAGTGCTCTCGGCTCCTGGGGTACACTACCCACTCATAAAGAAGGCAGAAGTGTGTCACCCATAGGGTCCGGTAGAAGCACCCTACTTCCTCTGGGGTAAGGGACTCTGGTGCGCAAAAGTTTGGTGCTGTCGTCGGCTATAACTTCACCGGGAAGTGATCTGCTGTGAGAATGTTCCAGAAGATCCTGGGCTCAGACTCAGGGTCTGGCCCCGTATTTCCCCACTCGTCAACCGGAGGCGGCTGAGGGACCGATAGCGGTACTGAGGCAGACCACTGGGACAGTAAACTGGGCGGCGGAGAATACGATGAATGAGATGACTGGCCACCAAATTCTGGGCCATCCTCTGAAGAGTGAGGTGACCTGACCACAATATCATGATACAATGGGCTGATAGCCACAGATTCTGGCGCAGGAATTGCGGTCACCAGTGATGGGTCACGCCGTTGCTCTACCACCGTTGGTCTCCAAAATAGCTCTCAGTGATCTCTGGTAGAGGTAGAGGGCGCTTCTGGTGAAGATGGTGGTGATTTCACAGTCAGAACCTGCAGAATATCCACAATTTCTTCCTCCTGGATGTACCTACGGAGAGAGGCAGGAATCTGGTGGGCTTCGTATTCTAGGAGAACGAGGCTGACGCGCCTTTTTCCTGCCCCAGTCCTTGACACGGAGGAACGGGGAGAAGGTTCCATCGCTGAGTCACATTCCACTTCAAAATCCGAGAAATGGGTTGTTTTGACCTCCACTCGGGCCTTCCCAAGACTCTTCTTGTGGTGGTGATGACCCACTCTCCTGCCCCTAGATGGCTCTTCGGGACAAGGTTGATTCTTGACATGTAGTCTCGGAGTGGCGTTGGCGCCATGGCGGAGAGGAATCCCGCTTGAGACAGCTGGGGTGCGAGGGGCACCAGGGAAAATGTCGAAGGGTACATGGGGAGGACCTCCATGGGCAGCACCCATGTGGGTGGAACCTCTATTGGAACCAGCAGGAGCATGGGGAGGACCTCCATGCTTGGTGCGGGTGGAGCGAGGCTGACCTTCACCCCTCAGGTTGCCAGGGTGAGGAGGACCTTCGTCAGTTGTAGAGAAGACGTAGGGAGGACCCCCACGCTGGAGAGGGACCGGATGGGCAATACCTTCACATCGACGGTCTGGGAAAGGAGGAGGAACTATGTTCCCTGTATGGTGGGCGCGGAAGAGGCTTCCGCGTCGAGCGTCACTGCCACGGGGCAGGTCTTCATTCAGGATGGGGGGTATCACAAGGCATACCTCCATGAAGAGATTTGAAGCGGGGAAGGCCCACACTCTGTGTAATGGTGGTATGGGGAGGCCCTCCGTATGGGCTGACATCGTCGTGGATTGGTTCACGGTGATCACCGCTCAGGCCTGCGACCCCGAGAGCCAACCCAACCTGCCCATGGGGCGGTTGGGGCCTCAGTCCTGGTCGGGTGAAGGAGTGACCCTACTCAGTGTATGAAGGGACTCTATGATGCACGTCGGTGGTGGCTCGGGCCATAGTAGCTATTGACGTCGATGCCCCTTGACGAGCGTCCTCAGCTCGGGCCCGACACTGACGTCGGGTCAGATGAGATGGCGCAGGTGGTGCAGGGGCATAGCCTACCTTCTCCTCTGGTAAAGTCGTACGGCAGCGCTGATGTGGCCGGATGGGGGCCCTTTCCTGGAGCCCTTGGATTGGGACTCTAACCGGGCTGAGACGGACATCACCCGCCTCATCAGCGTAAGGCGAGGAGTCGTCGAGGCGTTCTGGGGACAGGCTCCCGAAACGATTGAACGTTGGGGTGGGGAGCAGGGGCTCCCTGCGTGGCCTTTGAGGGCGGCATTGATGACGGGGCCTGGATGCCTCCAGGTCCAGGCAGGCCATATCCCGAGTTGGGATGACCCCTTCCTCCTCGTACCTACGTACAAGGTTGTTGATCACCCTTCGTTGGATGATCTCTGACAGGGAGAGGGGACGTGGGCGTCCTGTCTTCACGGATGTAGTGGTCGTCGTGACGGCAGTGGAGCCACGCAGAGCGGCTGTGAAGGTGTTTCCCCCTCCCCTGCGTAGGCAAGCGGGCGGTGTTCGTGTCTCCATAGTAGCAACCTGGTTCCTGGGAAGCAGGGAGATCAACTCATCAGCACTGCGAGGAAAAGGATCAACAACCAGTGCCCCAGCGTCATTCCATCCTCCGTGGTCGGTAAGAGGGATCCACGCCAACACGTTGCAGAACGGAATGTCCCACGTTCTACTGCCCCAACTTCTGGTGAGTTTCACGCCAGGCCCACTATTTGCTTAGTGGGACCCGGCGCCGGATATCTGTATCTGGTGACACGTCAATCTACTGATGTCTCGAACACTACTAATCTCCATATTTAGGAGAAGAACTTCACGTCGGGTTCACCATTTCTCTTTCCGACGCTTTCATCGGGGCGCGTGCGTCCATCCGCCAGGGCATGACAGGTGCGGATTTCTTGTGTTGCCCTGCATTCCCGCTTTCCAAAGGCGGGTGACATCCACTCCTTATTCATGGACGTCTTCTCCTTGATTGAAACAGGGATGATGGGATGTCGGTTCTTCCTTCCGTGGATTCCTCCTCAGAACTCGTCACCTAGTCCAGGTCTCCCTCATAGATTTAATACGTTGTTCGTTAAACTCTTCCCAGTTCCATGTTTCCATGGATGCTGGTTAATTACACTACTTCTATCAGGACATTCCAAAGGGTCTGGTTAGGGCAGCAACCTTCAGTCGGGGGAGTAGTCATGTTGAGGCATCAGTAACATGTTTGAACGCTAGGGAATTGGTGTGTCTGTCTTCTGTCCCTTATTATAGGGCTTCTCAAGGGCATGGAAGCCTGAGGAATCCCACATCGAGCGTGGGGAATCATATGCCATAGGTATGTATCTGAGGTTTTCCTCAGCTTCCTATGTTTAACACAGGGTATGCCGCAGGTTTAACGTCCAGTGGAGACGGATCGGCCTGATCAGAACACTAGTTGGAGTGGATCAGATTGAGGAATCCCCCTTTAAGGGATGCCGATATCGGGGTCAGCCCGTGGGCGGCTTCCTAGATACTGTGGAGGGAAGTGGAGTGGCACGATCTCACCGGGATGTGGCGGCCTGGGTGAGAATCAGGATGGATGATAGATGGATGAATGAAGTGGAGGGGGGATGAAATGGAACCATCGCAAGGGGCGACAGTGAAGTTGGTCTTGAGCCTCGAAGAGACCTCCTACATATCCCCGTGGTAGGGAATCAAAGTCAGCGTAGTTCAGGATGGTGCCGGTGAACCGGCGTGAAGGAGGACCTTGGCCCGATGGTCGTTGTCAGCGAACCGACGTGGATGTGGACCTTGGTCCGATGGTGTGGGGCTTACGCACTAGGTTGACCAGGTGTTGGTGGACCGACGTGAATGAAGTCGGAATGACCAACGGGTGGTGGGCTTGAACCTCAGGAAGGCTTCCTACGTACCATGCCTTAACATGGATCAAATTCCTCATAGTTTTAGAGAAAATGGGGGGCTTGGCACACCGACAAGGAGACAGTCTGGGCCAATGACTGTTGGTCTTGAACCTCAGGAAGGCTTCCTACGTACCATGCCTTGACACGGATCAAAGTCCTCGTAGTTCAAATGAGATGTGGAATACAGTTTAACGTCATGCGGGATGGGGGTGAACCGAATTTAATGAGGTCGGAACGACTGGGTGATGGGCTTGAATCTCATGGAGGCTTCCTACATACCATGCCTTGACATGGATCAAAGACCTCGTAGTTCATGTGGTTTTTTTTAGTGAACCGACGTGAAGAAAGGACCTTGGTCTATTGGGAGATGGGCTTGAACCTCAAAGAGGCTTCCTACGTACCGTGCCTTGACATGGATCAAAGTCCTCATAGTTCAGGTTGGTCACAACGGCTTGCCATCGGACTGGAATGCATTTTAACGTCATGCTGGATGAGGGTGGAACCTGATGTGAAGAAATGTTGGGCAGTGGGCTTGAACCTCATGGAGGCTTCCTACGTACCATGCCTTGACATGGATCAAAGACCTCATAGTTTAAATGGATGTGCAGTTTAACGTCATGCTGGAAAGGGGCATACATTTAACGTCATGTTGGACGAGGGCATACAGTTTAATGTCATACTGGATGAGGTATTGTCATGGCCAATGCTTACTCTAAGCCCATGTGAGTCGTGCTCGGTGTGAGAAACAAGATTCAGTAGAGACCTGACGATCACATCGCGAAGGGTGCATCCGTGAGAAACAAAGAGGGGCTTACGCGTTAGGTGGCCCATGGTGCTCGGACTTACTCCAGGATAGAGGCCCAAAGTACGGGAAAGTGTAGTGGGAGAGGGATTTGGGACCAAAGATGGAAGGTTCCTCGTTCCCTATCGTGCCCTCTACTGGTCTAGGCAGTGGGGAAGTACGGAGGTGCATGGGTGCTACCTTCCGCAAGAGAGGATTGGGGGCTTACACCAAGGTGGTTGCCCTTCTCCCGTGGACATACGCCACTCTGATAAGAAGGATATCATCCCCTGTAGAGGGGTGATCCCATATCCATAGAGACCAGTGGGCGTAAAGAATGTCTGAGCCGGGGGGACCCTGCGTGTGAGGCATGGGGTCGGATCACAGTTTAACGTCATGTGTTGAGGACGAGGTACTTGTCAGTTTAACGTCTGGCAGATCAGATGAGGTGGGTTTACTCTGCACCCCTAGGACTTACATGACCGGTACTCTCTACTCCTTGGGGGAGGGAAGGTACCGGCAAGGCCATGGTCAAGGGGGGTCGTAGAGCGAACCATCGAGGGGTCCACGTTAGCATGGCTATGCGAAGAAGCAATAGTCGTTAGCGTGCCTATGTGAAGAAGCATTAGGTGAATCAATGCTACGAGTGGTGTTGTCCATGGGACTTTGAAATCACATCGTGCAAACCTGTAGGGTCGCACGGGAAGAGGAATTTTTAATCAAAGGGGTGTGATTCGCGAAGTGGAGTGCCTTGGCCTTAGCATGGGGTAGGGGTGTGAATGGGAGGTGCTTCATGAAGTGGAATAGTATTCGCGGAGCACTGCCTCACGAAGAAGAGGTTCCTCACAAAGCAAGGTGTTGTGAAGTAGTGTGCTTCGCGATGTATAGCGACCCTACCTTGGCATGTGGATCACTAGTACAGGATGGGTGTTTCGCAAATCATAAATGCTCCACGGCTGCCCGGGCTCCCTTGGGAATCCCCTTCCTTTGTGAATGCCCTTAGGCTTCGCGAAGGGCATACCTCCCGAAAGAGGGGCTCAAAACGAGACAAGGCAAAGGCATATCATGAAGCAAAAATACCTCATGGAGCTCAAGATTCCTGGGGCGAAGGGTGCTTCGCGATTCGGGAGTGGAGAATCTGAAAGGTCGGATTGTCCATCTGCTTGGACTCAGGGGGAGCACAATATTTATAGGCAAGGGGCACCATGAAGTAGAGCCCACGCGGTGCAAAGGGGAGGTGGGTGCTTCGTGGTGGGTCGCGAATGTCAACGGGGTTCACGGAGCGTTACCGCCTCAGGGGATTCGCTTTGGGATCACGAACGTCAGGGCGTTCGCGGAGTGGTACCGCATCCTTTGCTTCGCGGTGGCCGCGTTGCTCGGGGGAGCTCCACGTCGGGGCTTCGCGAGGCAACGTGCGGGCTTCTTTTCCTTCTTCCTTTTGCGTTCAATATTTTGGAACCAACACGAACCAAGTCAAGTCAACCCAAAACCTTGAATTAGAATTCCCCGATAATTGAAATCACCCCAACTAGGGTTGGTCAAGCACTTTGAACTATGGTTTGATTCTAACCAAGATTATGGAAGGCTATACCGACTTAATATTTCTTTTGATGGATTTCATCCTTATACGTAAATTTCTATTTTATTATATTTTATTACATGCTTGTTAATATTAAGTGGGATTTACTTAAGTGATTAACCATGTCGAAGATAATATTCACATATAAGCCAATTTTATTTTACTTCCATCTTACATGCTCGTTTAATTCATTAATTGTGTGATCGTGACAACACACCCACAATAAATAAACCATGAAACTGACAGAAATAAAATAAATGGTATGATCATGAGCTTTTCTATTGGTTAGTTTATCTAGCGGTTGATAAACTAACCCAAGGCCTAGGGGAGAAACACCTTGAACCTTTCAGGTTCGTATTTACATCTTTCCACCTATCCACCTTTGTATCTCCTTGGATTGGTTTCACATTGGCTCCTAACTTGAGCCGCATCCACTAGCTTGGGAGCTCCATCCATTACATATGCATTTATCTCACACACAGGTGAGGGGTAAAAGGGGTTTTTACATAAAATAATCCTTGGGCGCGTAAGCCCTATATATTAATGAGGAGATGGCTCGCAGGCCGACAAATTTAATTTAAATAAATAAATTAAAAAAACCATTCACATACAAAGGTCTCGATCTATCTCATGATCATCCATACATGCAACGATATTTACGCATAAATAAAACTAGCATTCAATTCTTTAATCGTTCTTGTTTAAGATAAATCATGCTCGAATTAATTAACTATCTTTAATTAATCAATCCTTTTATCTTAAAACATTTTTCTGAATTTCCTTGAGATTCTCATCCATCATGATTTTAAACAAATAAATTCATTTAAAATTATCCTTGTACGTAACTTTTACCTTGGAAGCAACCCGGTGAATTCTCGTTCATTACGCAAATGTTAAATTAAACACATATATATAAAACACCTATCATGTGTTGTGTCTCAGCTTTACGCCTACACCATGGTACACGTCTCAAGGGTTTGTATAATATAATAATAAATTTTAATAAATCTGTGTAATTTGGGTGGGTACACGGCGTGTAGTTCCGACTACACGGCGTGTACTTTTTCTTCACCGTCCATCCAAAGTACATGCCCGGGGACATGGCATGTTAATATAATTCAGAAATTTTCAGAGTACACGGCATGTTCTGTGGGACACACGCCATGTAGTTTCCACGTTACACGGTTTTTAGCCGGGAAAGTTGTGTACAGGGTACACGGCCCAACCCTAACCCAAAGGGACTACACGCCGTGTTCATTGGACCACATGGCGTGTAATCCAGAAACTGTGTGCCACCTGTTTCTGATCAACACATGGTGTCTTAAATTCTTAGAAAGAATCCAATACACGGCCTGATTTGGCGAATCATTCAATGCATTGAACCTAGACTACACGGTGTGTACTTCCGAATACACGTCGTGTATTCTGGTGTTGTATGGACAGAAACATTTGGCTCCTCTAGATGAGTTCCTCTATTTTATTTTAATCAAAATTAAAAGAAATTTTTTTTTTCTGTGAGGTGAACGAGAAATGAGGGAGGAGGAACGGATCTCGATATTCAGATTTCCAGAACGATTAAACTTGAATTTAAATAACTAAATTATTAAATGTGTAAATCACCAACGGAAAACTAAATAATTATAATCAATGATATGACCCCTCTGATACCACTTGAAGGTTCCGGGCATAGCAGAAGCACGTTGGTGGGTTAGCCCAACTTTAATTTTAACGTTAAACAACGTTCAATCCGAGATCTGTCACGATTTAAAATGCAGGATCTTCAAAATAGAATGAAGAACGCAAAATAAAATAAGAGTCCCATAACCCTTGAGATAGGATCATCATATGTTGGTTATAATTAATTTAATTAATTCATAAGAATTACCTCGATGGAATTCTTTCTTCGTTGGAGTCTTCGGTTACGATCCTATGATCCGTCGTTGCGTTGTAGAATCCAAGTACAGGATTCCTCTAGCGGTGATCCACACATGCTCCACATATCTCTGGACGTCGCCGAAGGGATCTCTGGGTTCTAGTGCGGAAGAACCTTCGCTTACGATGTCCACCTTCTACCGCCTTGATCCGGTGGAGGATCTTGCTCTCGTAACTTTAAAGTGTTCTTGGTGGAAAGGGAATTATTTCTTGGCTTGAGAGTATTTCCCAATCCGTTGTCCACAACAATATCTCTCCATCAATGAGAATAATGTAATTGGGATTATAATACTTAGAATAATAAAATGAATTAATTTCCCGAAAGCATTTAATCATTTCATTTAATTCTTAGTAATACCCAATGTCTTAATAATGACATTTGACCATCATTATTACTTGACATGCACCCAACATATTACATTTAATATCATTTAATTAAATAAACAATATTTTCTCACAAATCCCAAAAACAAACTACACGGCGTGTATATAAATATACATGGCGTGTACTTTTATTTTTCATTTTATTTATTTCCTCCACCATATTTATTAGACCTTGAGTAATGGATATTTATTTCATAAATAAATGTAACTGAATTACTCGCTAATAAATATATATATTATTTTTCCCACAATATATTCTCTCGAATAACTAAATGAGATCAGGAATCCTTAAATAATTATTAAACCACAGTCGGGAATAATATTTATTTAACTTGTTAAATTAATATTTAACTGAGATACATGGACACACTTAGTGTGTGACCCTCTAGGCCTCTTTCTCAGTGGCATTAGGCGGAGCCTGCCTAAAGTCCAAGGTTAGCGTCTAGAAACACGCCAAGGCACCCATAGAGAAAGAAGTTAACGCCACAATGACGTGTCACCTCCTACGAATGCTTACTGTGTAATATAATCCATTTGTTTCGATATCTCTAATCAAGCGGGTTGCATGCTAGTGCCATCAACCCATGTGCTCGATTATTCTTTCTTTGACTTCCTGGAATTGAACTCGCCCATACCTTACCATGGGCATGGATTTATTTAGGCTATATAAATTCCATCAAAGGGCCTAAGATATCTACTTCCATTATGGAACAGAAGGGAAAAATCCTTTCTCGCATTATCTATTAATGCAGTATTACTCGCGACGCACCCAACATATCCTACCTCGCTGCGAACAGTGTGTCGTCACAGTTTTTGTCAATACATATAAGTGCACGAGTTGTAATACCCATTAATAATAATCTTAAAGTCTAAGGACCAATACACACATTCGCAGATAGGAACATCCAATGACACTATGAAATGTGTATTTCCTACTGGCGGGTCTCGTTCTCATAATATCCTCCTGGATATTACCAAGGGTGCACACCATGAGAATGTGCCTCAAAGTTTTATGAGTCCTCACCCCTAATGATTTGTATTATTTGTGTCCCTCAAATAATATCATCCATCCATAGAACATATATTCAAGAACAGTGTTATGGAACTTCTGGGTTCTCATCATAGCAGGGATCTGTTGTGACCCATTAATGCAACAGCTTTCCTTAGGACATTATCACATGAATTGTCATGCAGAAGAACAATCAAGATGTGATAAGGCTTTTATTTAATGAATAAAGTACAAAGTATTTGGTTCTAGACCACCAACTCCAACAGTTTGGACACTATGAGTTCATAGTGATTCCTTTAGGACTCACTAATTCTCCAAAAATATTTATCGGATTAATGAATAGAGTCTTTAGATATTACCTTGAAAAAATTTTGGTAGCCTTTATTGATGATATTCTGATATACTCCATGAATACTATACTAAAGACATTGCAAAGGGAGAAAATTTATGAAAAGTATAGTAAATGTGAGTTTT
The DNA here is from genome assembly GCA_963277665.1 of Viscum album. Classification (NCBI taxonomy): domain Eukaryota; kingdom Viridiplantae; phylum Streptophyta; class Magnoliopsida; order Santalales; family Viscaceae; genus Viscum; species Viscum album. The sequence continues at coordinate 435,684,775 of OY728155.1, read as the reverse complement.
GGATGGATGAAATATCTTTCTTATGGAATATTATCACCAGTAAAGGAATATTTATGGACCCTTCTATGACAAAGGTAATCAAAGAGTGGCCCAACATGATAGATGGACAAGTTTGGTGTGGTGAAAAAAGATTCCAACGAAATATAATTTTCTAGTGTGGAGAATCAGGAACCATGCAATACTAACAAATGGTTGCATTAAGAATATTGTCATTAGCATGGCTTCCAGATGCCACTGTTGTAAGAACAAGCAGGAGGAGAGCTCGACCCATCTCTTCTTTGAAGGGGAATGGTCCCATGAAGTTTAGAGATTCTTTGGGGAGTTCACTACATACTTCTCTAAGGACAACCATAATGCAACATTCATCGAAATATGGTTTCATGGGATAGATGATACAGGCCTAGAAAAAATAGCAAGATCTGTGATCCTCAATGCCAGTTGTTGGTGCCTATGGCAGGCTAGGAATCGGACCAGATGTGAGGGGTTTAATTCCACAGGGAGATACATTATCGCGAAGATAGAGATCCTGTTGGCGGACATAGTAACCCTCGTCAGCAACTGGATGGACGTTCCATCCTTATGGGCTCTCCATGGTCTCTCCCCCGTGGTCCAACATCTCTCCCTCAAGTTGCAAGGAAGATAGGTGAGGTGGATTCCCCCTGAAGACGGTCTTAAAATGAACACATATGGTGCCTGTAGTTCGGGTGAAATGCGAGGAGGTGGGGTCATTATGGATTATAGGGTGAGTGTGGTTCTCATTTTTACAGCTCACTTTGGAAGTGGAAACTCTCTTCTAGCAGAGGCTAAGGTTTTCCGTACAGGGATTAAGATTTTTATCCAAAAGGATGTTTACCTTTCACAAGTGGAAATTGATTCCATGATCCTTCATGATTCCTTGCATGGAAGAGGTTACATTCTTTGGTCAATATTTTACATCATAAGGAAATGCAAATATCTCCTCAATAACAGTATAAAAGTAACTCACACCTGGCATGAGGGGGATCAAGTGGCAGATCATCTAGCTTCTCTGGCGGTCCAAGGTACCAATGTAACTATACTATCCAACATTTCTCAATTTAAACCGGAGGGGGTCAATTTTATTAGAGGGGAAGCCCTTTTCCAACATTACTTTAGACCCCCGTAGGTCCTTCATCCTATTCTCTTTGTACTTATTTTCCATGAATAAAAATGAAATGATGAGTATGAGTGGCCCAGGACAACATATGTAATGGAGATTTGTATTTTCCTTGGTCTAGTTGGGTATTACTAGAAATTTTTCAAGAATTTATCATGATTTTCAAACCCACTAACCCAGCTGAATCAGAAGGGAAAATTTTTTTTCTGGACCAATGAATTTGTGTATTACTTCAAAGAGTTAAAAAGAGGCTTATCACCACGTCATTACTCACAATTCTGACAAGTGGGGAACTCTTTGTGGTATACAGCGATGCTTCAAACAAGGGATTAGGATGTTTGCTAATGAAAAATGATAAAGTGATAGTCTACGCCTCAAGGAATTATAAAATTCATGATCAGGACTATCCCATGCAGGATCAGGAGTTAGAAGTTGTGATCTTTTCATTGAAAATATAGAACCATTATCTCTATGAGGAGAAGTGTGAAATATATATTAATCATAAGAGCCTCAAATATATATTCACATGGAAGGAGATTAATATGAACTATCAAAGATGGTTAGATATCATCAAAGATTACGATTTCTCAATACACTATTATCCTAGAAAAGTGAATAAAGTGGAGGATTCTCTAAGTTGAAAGGATCTTGTAACATTATAAATGAAGAGAATTGACAATGATCCAATATTTTATACATTAAAAGGATGTAAATGGGAATCATTAAGGAAATAATGTCATCAATCCTTTCAATTTCTCATGAAGAGGCCAAGTTATTTGGTGAAGTTTAAGTTTTTTTCAATAATTTGAGAATATGAAAAAGTCAATGAATGTTTTCAATGTTACAATTGTAGAGCTGGTTTTTAGTTCAGATAAAATGTGTCATTGGTTATTTGAGTTTAGAATAATTTTTTACAACATTGAGAGGAATTAAAGCTTATGGATTTATGGTTGAATTCCAAAATAAGTGAGAAGATAAGTATAGTGAAGAATTGTGGCTTTGAGTATGTTGGATTTGGATTCTTACTATTATTTTTTAGAAGGATTTTGAGTTGGTCCTTACTAAAAAATAAGCTAACACACATGATTTAACCCAATCAATCTCAACCATTTCCTTATGTGGGAGGGTTAACCATGGCTGAGGGAGCTAGCCGAGAACTAGCCCAAGCCAAGCTAGTAGGTGGAATAGTGGGAATAGGTTTTTCAAGTTATGTGGGGCTATGGGACACATATAGTGGGCGGTGAGCCACCGTACGGGGTGGCATGGACACGGGGCAATGCCAGTGCACCACGGTAACCAATTCTGGTTTGTGGAAGATGTGGTTTTTAATATAAGAGAGTCTAAAATTCAAGATGGCTTCGATGTGGGACGTTTCTTACACCATTGATCCACCTTTGAAAAACACAAAAATAACCAAGGTCGTTGATCTGATCATCCAGGACCATCCAATCATCCTAGCCACCTCACATTTTTCCTTGGCCTCACCTGGGAGTTTTTCTCATGGAAGTTACATGCCATGTCATCCCATGATTGAGAAGAAGCATCAGATCATTGTTTGATCTCTCTAAGGACTCCAAGATGATCGAAATCACCTAAGAATTCATTTTCATGTGTTATCCAAGATTAAACCAAATAAATAAAGTGTATAAGAAATTGTCATTTTTCTGATAACGGTGATGCCTTGCGATGTGAGGCAGTGTCGCATGGGAAAAAATCGTCTCAGGTTCACTGTTGAACCTAAGGGTCAGGTTGGCCAATGGATGACCGCCACGTTAGGAAATTTCCAGTGGAAATTTTTCTCCGACGTGGCGGTAATCCATTGGCCAAAACCCAACCTGAGGGTCAGGTTGGGGTGCCCAACCTGAGATGATGTAAATCTGTGTCGCACAAGCTCTTGAAATGAGGTAGGTCGATGGAGTGATTTTCCTATAAATACTAGCGGGGTTCTTCACATGCCCAGTTGGGGGGCTAGGGACGGTGGTCAGGCCATCGTCTCTGTGAGTCTGTTTCGTCGGTTCCTCGTCTATCATGCCTATCAGGGGAGGGGGTCAAAAAAATAAAATTTATTTTAATGGGTTTAGGTATAGATTATTTAGGTATATGGGTGTCTTTAGCACCACTTGAGGTGGCGCTATATAATTCTTCAAATAGCGCCACTTCAAGTGGCGCTACTGTTTTTAAAAAAAATTATTATATTTATTATTTTACATTTAATATAATTAGATAATTTTTATATTTATTATAATTATTATAATTATTATATTTATAATTATATTTTGATAATTCTATATTCATTATAATATTAGAATTATTATAATTATAAATAGAGAATTATAATAAATTTATAATTATAAATATAATAATTATGATAAATATATAAAAATATTAAATATATAAATATAGTAAAAACAAAAATATAATAATTATATAATTATAAATATAGTAAATAAAAAAATAATAGAATTATAATAAAAATAATAAATGTAATAAATATAATAAATGTAGTAAATGTAATTATATATTTATGTATACAATGTATATTTTTTTTGCTTTGTAAATATGCAATTCTATTTATATATAATGTATATATAATGTATATATAGATATATAATTACATAATGAAAATATATAATTCTATATATATACATTATATTTTTTTTTACATTAAAAATATGTAATTATAGTAAATATATAATTATAATAAATATGTAATTATAATAAATATAAGGCTATAATAATCATTTATTTTAATTATATATTTATTATATTTAGAGTTATAATTAGATATTTATTATATTTATAATTATAATTATGTGTTTATTATAGTTATATATTTATTATAATTATATAAATATAAATAGAATAAATATATAATATATACATGAAGATATAATAATTTGTAATAATCATATATTAATAAAAAATAATTTGTAATTTAATTTATGACAATTAATTATTTATAATTAATTTTCAATTATAATATCATATTATTTTATTAATTTGTAATAAATTATAATTTAATTTACTATTATAATTAATTTACAAATATAATTATTTATAATTATAATAATTTGTAATAATTATATTTTAAATATATAACAAAGAGTTGAAAACAAAAGAAATTTCATAAAAAAATGTCGATGAAAAATAATTTTTGAGCAATTAAAACCACCTATTTGAAACTTAAAAATGTTTCAAATACGTGTTTTTGAAAAACTATAATAGATAAAGTATAACACCGATATAAAGGCAATTTTAATCATTGATTAAACATATAATAAATATTTGAAAACAAAATGAATTTAATGAAAAATATCAATGAAAAATATTTTATAAGCTTTCAAAACCAGCTATTTGAAACTTACAAATGTTTCGTGTACATCAATTTGAAATACTATAAAACATAAATTATAGCACGGATATAAATGAAACTTTAAACATTGACTAAACATATAATAAATATTTGAAAACAAAATGAATTTCATAAAAAAATTGATGAAAAATAATTTACAAGTTTTCAAAACCACCAATTGAAACTTAAAAATGTTTCATGTACGTGAATTTAAAAGACCATAAAATAGAAACTATAACACTGATATAAATGAAACTTGAAACATTGATTAAAAATATAAAAAATAGTTGAAAAGAAAAGGAATTTAATCAAAAATGTTGAAGAAAAATAATCTATAAGCTTTCAACTTAAAAATGTTTAAAGTACGCGGCTTTGAAAGACTATAAAATGTTAACTGGATATGAAGAAAGGCCGAAGTCGTCTTTCGTTAAGGGCATCCTTGTCACACGGGTTTTCTGAAATTTTTACATCCAATTCACTGCAAGAAAGGATAGAAGGTCCACATAAACACACCATGTTTGGACCTTCTGTCCTTTCTTGCAGTGAATTGGATGTCAAAATTTATACTGGATATAAAGAAAGGCTGAAGCCACCCTTCATTTTGGGGGGAACACCACCACAGCTTCCAACATCTCGTTTAATCATTCAATTCAGTTTCATTAAATTTGCACAACCCCTCATTTTTAATTAAATTCTTTCTATCTTCGAGTATTTCTTATATGTTTAATCAATGTTTCAAGTTTTGTTTAAATTATTTTGTATATACTATATATTTTATTTTCTAATTATTTGTCTAAATAACAATCATTTATCTAAATAAATAATATTTTTAACATATAAATCATGACATGTGAATAAATCAACGTCGATGCCCCCCGGTACCACAACGTGGCGTCTGAATCTCACGTCCTCCCCGCGTCTGACGTATGCGTCGCTCCGGTGTCCTAGCAGTGGGATCCTCCACTTCTAGTGCATCTGGTGCCTCCTCATGATGCTGTGTAGAGGGATAACCAAAATCATGTGTGGATGACGGCCCAAAATAATACGTGGATGACGGCCCGAAATCATGTGTGGCGCCAGATGGTCCTGGGGCTCCTAAAAATGGTAGAAAGGGAATACTGAAGAAGTCCTCGCCGGGAGGAGAGGGGGCTGCCACAAGTTGTGTCACCTGATCTAGCTCATAGTCCATAGTAGTTATCAAAGATGACAGATGTGGTATATAAGCGTCTCCCTGTTGTGCAAGCTCAACAATAAGTTGGGCAGGATCATCTCTATGTGGAGCTGCCACATCTGCAGGAGGCGCTCTCGGATGTCTATCTCGCCGCCTCTGCCCCTCCCAAGGTACTCGTCTTCGTCTCCCAGCTGGTGGCGGTGGTGGCGGTGCATCATCATCAGCAGGCATAGCAGGGACATCCTCACCCTCAGGAGCTCAAGGTGGAGGATATGGATCAGGATATTCCTATGGCTCCCCGTCATAACAACTATCTCGTATCATCCGGAGATCGTCGTAGAGATCCAACACATCTCGATGAACTACGTCTCGCCTAATATATGGCTCCTCCTGAGGATGTGTGATATGTGAAAGATGATCAATGTTGTCTATCTGCAAATGAAATTACATTCATATTAATACCACAAAAGAGTTAAACAAATATAATATACCTTAATAAACATACCATCCGCTGAATTCCAATCCCCTGACGTGTAAGATGCATGATGGTATGATGTCGATACCAGTCTTCATAATCCCCCTGGGAAGATAACTGATACTGTGCTGTGGGATATCCATATTGAGAAACACCATATCGGGCATGCGCGTCCCACAACTCAATATGAGATGCATGAAACTGTCGCCAGTCCGTCGACTGTCTACCTGTAAGTACAATAGAATGCAACCCATCAGGCTGTCCTGGTGCCATCGGGATATGCTGTATATAACCGAACTGGCGCATGACCCGGTCTGGCTGGTGCCACTCAATGATATGGAAGTGGATGAGTGTCACCACTACAGCACGATCTCCAATCATAGCTGTGCAGTGCGGTGGAAGTGACGCATAGACATAACCTGTATATGGAGTTCATGAAACCTGAAATGTAAACTCAAAAAGTAAGTGACATATTAGCAAGATAATGTTAGTAAGATTACATTAAAATAACTTAAAATAGTGATAACAAAACATATTGTTCTATAAAAAAGTATTTATTGACTTACATCAACTGGCACTAATGCATCGAATATCTGTCGAAAGTTGTTCACACTATGTTTCGGTGTGTGTGCATGCTTCTGAGACTGACTCCACCTAGTTACAAAAGAGTAATATACAGTAAGTTTATAAATAAAAAACAAAAGTACTAAATAAATGAAAGTAATGAAGTAAACATACCATCGTCCCTGAGGACAATCCTGAAATAGCTCTGCTGCAAGTGGTGCGATAGCTCGAGGAGCGATGCGTGGAAAATGCTCCCAAGCCCACATCTGTACTAAAACCATACAACCTGCAATCTACTGTGCATCTGCTTGAAAACTAGTACAAAGGGATCTATACAGATGTGTTAATATAGTGGATCCCCAACTGTATGTAGTTGTCTGATCAAGATCCTCAAGTAATGGGAGGTACATCATGTGTACCAAAAGGGTGGAGTAGTCGACGCATAACATGCCTCTGATCAGTCGCAGAATATATGCACGTGTGTGCCTAATAAGCATCTCATCATCTACGTCATCAGAAATGACAGCGAAATGCTCATCAAGCCATGTCATGCGCAATCGAGAACCCACAAGGACACCTCGTACGCCAACGACATCAATGTCTAATAGTCGTTGTATGACGGCAGCCCAGTTGCCACTAGTGGTACCTGTAACTTCCTGTCCATGGATGGGAAAACCAAGCATGTAGATGACGTCCTCTAAAGTAATGGTCATCTCCTCATCTGGAAGATGAAAAGTGTGTGTCTCTGGCCGCCATCTCTCAACCAATGCCGCAATCAAATGATGATCAATAGTCTTGAAGTCACACATAGCAACTCCATAAAATCCCGCACGTCTAAGTTATGGAGAAATAGCTGTTGGGGGCGCATCGTGATGAAAATGATGTGCTCTCCGAACAGAAAGCTTTCGAACAGGTCGTCGCGCCAACACAAGACGCGACACATGCGTCTCCTGACCAGATAATAGTGGTTGCTCCATCTGATTGTACAAATAGTAAAACATTAATTTCATGTTAGTCATCACATTTATCATTTAAGGTATGAAATTTATCACGTAATGTATGAAAGAAGCATGTAAGTAATTTAGGATATGTTCAATATATAAAGGAATTTATGATATGTTCAACATATAAATTTGATGATATATTCACTTTGAATGCTTTCAAAATTCAACGATGACATTGGATTTTGAAAGATGTCGACGTCACAATAATTGGCCAAAATTATTAAAGGAATTAATGATATGTTCAACATATAAAGTTATGGATTGATTCTCCAAACTACCATGTATATCAAATACTGATGATATTATAGGAAATATTCTTCGTTGTATATTTTGATTCATACATGTCACAGATGACTCATGGATCAATTTCCTAAAGCATTTGAACATATTTTAAGTACATTTTTCTGCCTTTAAATCACTGCACCCTTGCCTCTGAAACCTAAAATAGAGAGTTGGCCAACTCAATATGCTCAGTCAACATCGTTTAGAAGGAATATGGAAAAACCTTTGATCCATGTACTATTGACATGAAAAAACATCCTCCTTCTGCATCGTAGCTTTAGTCGACCCAGTAAAAAACCAACTGTCACATATTCACGACCTCCAAATGAATATATGAAAGTTGGTTCTTCACTAGGTCGACTAAAGAGGGGAATTGCCACTGTTTCAGAATGAATCAATGTTTTTTTTGGAGAAAACCCATTCTCATGGTTGAAAACGAGGGGCATAATGTTTTAATAATTTTCAAGAATATCAATTATTTATGTTCATCACTCTATTTAACACTTTTGAAGAAAAGGATGAGAGGGGCACAATGTTTGAAACAGGTTGATTGCTCACCTTCTCCTAAAATGTAGCTTTGGTCTTTCCTTTTTTATCTATTCTCACTTTATTTTCCTTGGATCTTTGGATTTTTTAGGTGTGGGTTCATCACGCTTTTCATGTTGAACCTTGTTGTCCTGATTTCTTTATTTGTCATTTTCTAGGCTAGTAGTCTCAGATTCTGTTATATCCTCAATTTATTCGTCACTATTATTCACTTTAACTGATTCTCAGATTCTGTTAAATGCTCGATCTTACATTTTATATTTTTTAAAATTTCTTGTTATTTTTCTAAAACAACAACCACTTATTAAAATGATGATGATATATTAACTATGAATGGTTTCAAAACTCATCGAAGGACAAATATTAATTACACGTACAATGTGTTTACAGTAACTGATGGAGTACAAAAAACATTTTAACCATTAGATGATTGCCCTATCTGTCTAGGAAAACGTGTCTTCGTATGACCCTCTTAGCGGCATATGTTTCACCTTCGTTCAGGTGCCTGTTCACTAGGTCAATCCATCTCATTCCGAATACGAGTCGACTTTGGCCTCCCTTTAGGGTGAAGTTTACTGTTGTTTGGTAGAAGTGTGGGTGTGTCATCAGAGAGCTGAAAATTTTGATATTCTTCGATCGGCATCCACGGAGTATTGTAGCAGGAGTTGATACTATTAAGTCGATAAACTGGATCAACAAAATGCTCCCAAGATACGTGTATGTAATCACATGTTGCAATCACATGGCCACAAGGATATCTCAATGCTTGGAACTTTCCACATTCACAGTAATGCTTCTCCAATAAAACAACTCAGATACGACCATTACTGCAAGCTACAGCATCACCGGGCTCAGCGACCTCAAATCGTTGCTCTGGAAGATTAAATGTGGTGACACGATAAGTTGCAGCTTCCTGAAGAACTACATCTAGATCGCGCTGGAAATGGTGTCCATAGCGCATCCCTCTGTTCAAGCCCTCTTCAGCTTGCTTTCCTCGTTCCAAAAAATACTTGACACTACGATAGAAGGTCTCTTGTATCAAACCTATAATTTAGATTTAAGTCATTATACTAATAGTATATTATAATTTTTCTTTTATGAGCAACATATAATCAAATATTCATATTTACCTGTGATTGGTAATTTTCGAACGCCCTTGAAAACTCCATTTATGCATTCTACGATGTTGGTCGTCATATGACCATATCTCCTCCCATCATCATATGCCAACAACCATTTCTATTTTGGAATTTGCATCATGTAATCATAAACTTCTGGATTAACTCTATGAATATCTTGAAGACGCTCCTCCATTATTTATTGTTGAGGATTGTATGCTATCATACAAGAAATAATCTGAACAGATAGGATCATAACTATGACCGAATTTTTTAATAGAAAAAAGGATATTCATACCAATTTTTAAGATTGCTTTCTTCATCGACTCATTCTTGAATCTCTTTCGTAAATTGCTATCAATGTATCGAATACAGTATCAATGATGGGCATATGGTTCTCTCCATGAAAGTCCCTTAGATTGTACTGCCTCCTTGATTGCACGGTGACGATCTGAGATAAGACAAATCCCTTCCGCACTCGTAACAAACTCTCGAAGACATGCCAGAAACCAACTCCATGATGAGAAGTTCTCTTTATCCACAATTGCAAATGCCAAAGGTAGAGGGGCTCGATTTCCATCTTGTGTGGAAGCAATCAATAAAGTTCATGTATACTTTCCATACATAAATGTGCCATCTATTTATATAAATTGCTTGTAATGCCTGAAAGCCGCCACACATGGTAAAAATGCCCAAAACAATCTATCAAAAACAACCATCGACCAGTCAAATTGGTTGTATTGGTTAACATATTCAGTAGTATGTAACTGATAGATCACTTGATTATTGTGGCGGAAAATCTCCAAAAGTTGTGGTAAAACTCGATAAGAATCATCCCAATCACCGTACACTTTTACAATAGCCTTTTGTCGTGCTGCCCATGCCTTCCAGTAAGAAATCTAATACCCAAAAAGTTGTTTGATTCGCTCCTTCACTAGAACAATAAGAACATCTTGACATGCTCCAATCATTTCAACAATAACTGATGAAACAAAGTCAACATCTAATGAAGAGTAATCTTGTAACAAGCTTGGGTTCACACGTGTGTGGAGTAAATCTTGTGATGCGCCAGCTGTGAAAAGTGTTGTCAATTATAGCTCGCAGACACATTTGACAGTTCGAATCATATTTGTCACAACGAATCAAATAATAAGATCTTTTTGACTCTTCTACAACATAAGAGTAATGTCTTTCAATGTGCTATTGTTTTATCACATTTTTCATTGCTTATTTACTCTCAAACTCTCTTCCAATATACAGAACACCTTCATTTTTCACTCGATCTGTGCCCCCAATGATTCCTGGAAATTCTGAAGTATGAGTAATAACTGACCAATCGAATTCTGGCAAGCGATTCATGCCTTCCGTCGGCCATGAACTCAATGGTGGGGGATGGTTCAACGGTCGGTTAAACCTCACATGAGTGGGAACTGACTGTTCTTCCGCATGCACTTCCTCTTCATCTTCAGCGTCCTCTTCATCTTCTAAATTGTCATCATCCTCAAAATCATTGACCAACGCATCTACAGTATGCGGGGGGCTATCCATTGAAATTCTAACCGAAGGAAATGATGGTACCATTGCAGATGGAACTTCTTGACGTGTTCTAACAGGAGCATATGACATTGTCTCGTGACATTGTGATGACCTAGGTTCCAATGTCGATAGAACCTCCATTGTAGCTATGGTCACATACAACTCCATCATTTGATTGGGAGGTAGGAATTTGACCAATGACAGTACGTATTCTCATTCTTCATCATCAGTTATTGGATAAGCCACATGCCAAAACCTATCAACATATTGTAGATTCCTGTATGTGATAGATTCTATCACTTGGTTGCTCCTCAGTTTCAACTTTCGATGAATTTTCCTCTGAAGAGTTCCCAAAGTTGTACACCCTCCAAGCATTACAATAGCTTCTATCTGTATACTATAACTACATCCTTGTTCGGTCTCAATTATTTGTCCGTTGCAATAAATATAAGCGGCCATCTTTTTTATCTAAAATAAACCCTCGTTAATAATCACATATGATCAAACAATCAATTTATGTCTGCATGCTTCTAGAATTTATGTTGGAATCCTAGTCTCTCCACCAAATCAATATGTTCAAACCATATTGATGTGTAACTCTCTTTACACAACCCACAAGTTTGTGTTATTTACCCAAAAATAGTAAGTCAAACATATTCATACATATCCACATGCATCATATGCATGAGGTACATGAACACGTCATGTAAAAGCATAGAGTTATTTGAACTTGAAAAACTCAACATGAATAAACCCGAAGCGACAGATAGCCAACCCCATTCACTTTCCTAGACAAGGCAAGCCTCCAGGAAAGTAGGTGGTCCGACCCAAAGCCCCTCTATTTCGGGGATACTTTACTCAAGCAAGCATTTCAGTTCATGACAACTCTAACACTTAATATATATTCAATTACTAAATTCAAGTTCATAACTACAATTACAAACTGAGGTCAAGGTAGATGACAAACTAAATTCATTATCATACTTAGAATGTAATGCAAATATATATTATATAAACAATTCATAATATAACTACTTCGCTAATTATTGTAACTACTTCGCTAATTATTGTAACTACTTCGCTAATTAGATTTAACTACTTCGCTAATTAGATTTAACTACTTCGCTAATTAGATTTAACTACTTCGCTAATTAGATTTAACTACTTCGCTAATTAGATTTAAGAAATTGACTAATTAGATTTAATTAATTGTCTAATTGTAATTAATTAATTGTCTAATTGTAATTAATTAATTGGCTAACTGTAATTAATTAATTGGATAACTGTAATTAATTAATTGTCTAATTGTAATTAATTAATTGGCTAACTGTAATTAATTAATTGGCTAACTGTAATTAATTAATTGGCTAACTGTAATTAATTAATTGCCTAATTGTAATTCATTAATTGCCTAATTGTCATTCATTAATTGCCTAAATGTCATTCATTAATTGCCTAATTGTAATTCATTAATTGCCTAATTGTAATTCATTAATTGCCTAATTGCAATTCATTAATTGCCTAATTGTAATTCATTAATTGCCTAATTGTAATTCATTAATTGACTAACTGTAATTAATTAATTGACTAATTGTAATTAATTAATTGACTAATTGTAATTAATTAATCGACTAATTGTAATTAATTAATCGACTAATTGTAATTAATTAGTCGACTAATTGTAATTAATTAATCGACTAATTGTAATTAATTAATCGACTAATTTTAATTAATTAATCGACTAATTGTAATTAATTAATCGACTAATTGTAATTAATTAATCGACTAATTGTAATTAATTAATTGACTAATTGTAATTAATTAATTGACTAATTGTAATTAATTAATTGACTAATTGTAATTAATTAATTGACTAATTGTAATTAATTAATTGACTAATTGTAATTAATTAATTGACTAATTGTAATTAATTAATTGACTAATTCTAATTACTTAATTGACTAATTCTAATTAGTTAATTGACTAATTTTAATTAATTAATTGACTAATTTTAATTAATTAATTGACTAATTTTAATTAATTAATTGACTAATTTTAATTACTTAATTGACTAATAATAATTACTTAATTGACTAATAATAATTACTTAATTGACTAATACTAATTACTTAATTGACTAATACTAATTAATTAATTGAGTAATTGTAATTAATTAGTTGGCTAATTCTAATTAATTAGTTGACTAATTACAATTAACTAATTGACTAATTATAATTAATTAGTTGACTAATTATAATTAATTAATTGACTAATTATAATTAATTAATTGACTAATTATAATTACTTAATTGACTAATACTAATTACTTAATCGACTAATTATAATTAATTATGTACCGAATTATGCATACTACTAAATTAACAAAATTAAATTAATTATTTGACTACTTACAATTTATTATTTTTTAAACTAATTCTATAAACTAAACAATTAAATTAATAAACAAATTCTATAATCTAATTACATTAACTAAACAATTAAATATACAATTTAAAATATTAAAGAAATGTAAATGAAAACTTATCTCAAATTTGCAGAACAGTCGGAGATGGAGAACGGTCGGAGATCGGCACCACTTGAAAGAGAGGAGGTTGAGGGGGGTGAGCTGGATGAATGAATGAGGAGGGGTGAGGGGGTGAGGGGGTTTTATAGTGGGCGATGGAGATCGACGCCACTTGAAGTGGCGCTGATCCGTGTAATGGTAAGGGATCAGCGGCACTTGAAGTGGCGCCGATGAACAGAATGGGCAATTCCGTCAAACGCCAATTCAAGTGGCGCTTTGGCGTTTTTTGTCAGTAGCGTCAATTGATGTGGCGCTACGCTGCCCCATTTTCTTGGAGAACCCATTTTCTTGGATAACCCATTTTCCTAAAAAAAAAAATGCCCCTTCAAAATTTCCCCTATCAGGCGCATTAATTCCTCTTGCAGGCCCGTCATTTCGTGCGATCAACCCTCAGGCTTCCGCTCTCGCTCTCATTAGAGCTCCTTCGAAACCCTAGAGAGCGTTGTGTGCCGTCCTTCGTGGATCCTCGACACTGTCTTGTCATCCTGATGAATGTTGCACATCCCGGAGTAGGGTTCCAGTGGAGATCCAGGCGACGAGCCCTACCCGTGCGTGCTTTCAGATCCAGAATTCAGAGGGCGCCGAATCAAACCCTCTGTCAACTAGAACCGACCGGTCAGTGATTTGAGATGAGCCTTGCAGAAATCCCTATGTTTTTCAGATCTGCCGCCCCGTATCCAGCTCCGAATCATACAAATCCATCATTTTTATGTCACTTCTCCAAGGGTGAATGTCTTGGAGTGAACCATATCTCAAATCGGAATGCTGCTTTGACCTTATTAAGGGCACCTGAAAAGGGGAGACTATGCGAGTGCTTCGATGCATACGAGAAGCTCGTACCCTTTCTCGAAGCATGGTCATGGCAAAAGTCTATGGTTCGGGAAAAGCATGCTTTGCTCGAGAGCAATGTAGAATTTTTCGACTCGTTAATTGTTCTGCAACATGACCCTGTTTATACATTGGGCACTGGCAGTTCAAAAGACCACTTGAATTTTGACATATCCGATGCTCCCTATGACATATATCAAACTGAACGAGGCGGGGAAGTTACGTACCATGGACCCGGCCAGCTGGTCATGTATCCTATCATCAATCTCCGAAATCACAAGATGGATCTTCATTGGTACCTTAGAGCATTGGAAGAGGTGGTCATTCGCATGCTTGACTCAACATTTTCCATCAATTCTTGCCGGATTGATGGTTTTACGGGTGTTTGGGTTGGGAACCAAAAACTAGCTGCGATCGGTATAAAGGTGTCGAGATGGATCACTTTCCACGGCTTGGCGTTGAACGTGACCACCAATTTGATGCCTTTTCAACACATCGTCCCCTGCGGGATCAGGGATCGACAAGTCGGAAGCATACAAACATTGCTTGGTGGATCCGAGCCATCGAACCAAAGGGAAACAGATGAACTCATCCGACTGGCCCATGAAGGTTTGATCAGAGAGTTCTCTGAAGTTTTCCAGCTTCATCTCGTTCACAAGTCTATCCTTTCGTTTCCAAGTTTCTCGGATCATCTTTTCATGAATCCGAATGGAAAGAACGTGTAAAATTGTTTCAGTTGCTCCTCATTTATTATAAATAATGATGATGTTACTAGTGAGCTACACATTTTCTTTGTGTAGCTTATCTATCATCTAAGATCGTATCACTTATCTGAGAAGATTTTTTAGAGAGATAGAACAGAACACGTGTTCTGTTTTTGAGATTCCATGCATTCAAGTTCCATATACGCAATCGCATGATGATTTGAGTTTCTGCAAACTGTTTTGTGAATAAGATAGAATAACCGCAAACTATTTTTGTTTGAGAAGGAGAAGGTGACACCGTATATTCTTTGTGAAAAACTCATTAGTGAACTTGTTTTACGAAGAAGATAGAGGACACCATATATTGTTTGCTGATTAGCCACTAAATGAGGCTAATATTCATTATTAATATACTTAATTTTCATGTTCTTTGTTATTCATAAACACCATTTTAGTGCATTTTACACTTTGAACATCATTTCACATTATGATTGTAATACCTTCTTAAAATGCACTATTATGTGGTACATTTTTGAACATCATTTAAAGTACCCAATGATTCATCTGATTTTAAGGAATTGAATTATACATATTTTAATTTGATATTTTTGTAAATTGATCTACACTTAAATATGAACATGTTTGATTCAGGGATCAATGGAGAATTCATGGAGGATGATGGAGATATTTGGCAATGAAAGGAAGCAATTCTGGAGAAGGCAGATTGGACACCAGCCCAATGATGAGACTGTGGGGCCCAACATACAGGCCCAATTAATCCCAAATTTCGTGGGATGCTAGAAGACATGTACAGGAACAAATCACTCTTCAGGAGTTAATGCTAATTCGGCCTCCATGGTGGTCATTTAGGCGGCCCAAGTTAGAGATACAATTCTGGGCCAGATTCTGCGGCCCAGAAAAACAGTCCACCAATTTGATCATATCTCGGAATACACAACTCCAAATGGGCCCAAATTTTACAGGAGGTTAGCAGACATCCGGAGCTCCATTTTCTTCTTCTATGGCCCACCCTGATTCGGCCATCTAGAAGGTCATCCAAACGCGTCTGTTCGGTGGATGAAAACTGGCTGCCACCTCGGGTCAAACGTGGAAAAGTCCAAATTCCACAAGCTTTCTACCACCTATAGCCTACCAAAATTAATTAAGATGCTTTTTACTGTTGGTGGCTCGACCCAAGGCTCCCAAAATGCCTATTTAAGGCAGTTGTGGTGAAGGAGTTTAGGATCTTGGATGCTTTGTTTACTTGTAATGTTATGCTGCATTTTTGTTGCCTCAATTTTGTCTTTCACATGTAAGTTGTTCAATTCACTTTAGTTTCTTAATAAAAGTTCTTCTTCTAATCTTATTCTGTTGTTCTTAATATCACTTTGATACCGTTGGATTAAGGTGTGAATTTATTCACACCAACCCTTGTGAAATTATTCACACAACGGTGGAGTGATCATTTTATTTTTGTTGTTTTCTTTACTTCTCCATTCCTCCCTTATGAGTCTACTTTCCGCTTCCATTGAAACCATGAGATCAATGGAGGGCTAACCCACTTATGGGTTGATCCAAGGGAGTAGCAAGGGGCTGGATTGGATGTTATTTATCACCTAATTAATGTATAATCACTTCTTTAATTGGGATTTTTATTTGATGATTTTTAAACTCCATCGTCCTTGTTGAATTTAAGGCCACACACCTCAAGTACTAATACGATCCTTTACCTTGAAGTGCTCAAAACTTTGATCCTTCAAGTGTATAGGTGATTAGTATTAGAGGGTGTAGGCATTAAACCAGTAAGTGATGATATTGTTTTATCTCCTTAAATGAATCCATCTCAAATTTAAGAAATTGAAATCATTAAAAAGAAAATACATCCAATCCACCCCGAGTGATAACCTAGGATCAACTCATTCTTTTAAATTGAATCCACTTAAATCTTTTAGATATCTTTAAAACCCATCCAAAATCAATCCAAGTTGGCCACTTCATAGCCAAAAATCCATCCCTTAGGTTGTGTATCTTAGGTATCTTCTTTGGTCTCTGTGGAATCGACAACCCAAGCTACACTACAAGGACCGTTCTACCCTTCTTCTCTTGGGTAAATTTGGGCGTGAACCATTTGCAAATCATAAAGAGACACTGCATACTGTTTAGGAGAGGAGCAAGAGTATCATGCATAAAATGATATTTATGCACGGTTAAGTTTCGCGTGAAGGTTTTTTGGGAGATGCACAAATATATAGCGTGTTCATGTGTTTTATATGAAGAAACAGCGATGAGGAATGGTGTCATTTGCATGCTTACACGGTGAGATTCGCACAAAGGATAATTGATACATATTCGGGTTTCATAGTGGATACAATGAAAGAAACACCATCGAATGATAGATTTGTACAAGTTTTCAGTGTGTGCAAGGGTGAGTACACAAGAAGGCAGACAATGTGTGTGAATAGTAAGTGTGCAAAGTGGATGGTGTGTGGTTTGGAATTCATTAGACAAATTTCATGTGCATGAATTCATTCATGACCATGCATATTTGGATTCTCATACACGACATGCTTATATTGCATCCAAATTAAATAAACATTGGACGGTGTGGGAATATACTATATGTGTGGAAAGAAACAAAGAAAAAAAGTGAAGAACTTGTGAATGTGTCTTATTACACAAAGTTAGATGACCATGCATTGTACTTTATACATGCACGAAGTTTTTCAAGTGCACATGAAATATAAATTTCATGATTAGTGTATAGTTATTTTGAGACTAAATCCATGACATTTTTACTATCAGTGATTCAAAAGAATTTTTATATTCGAGCTTTCAGGGTTAAGTGAGGTTAGGTCTTTAGTAGAAGAAAGAATTATTTCCCGATCAATGTTTTACTAAGATAGATAACCATTTATAGGTTATTAGAATTATTTTAGCAAGACCAAAATATGTGCAAAGGTTCTTGAATTGTACACGATCCGGTTCAATCCATTAAGCTCATGGAGGAAGATCAATTGATCATCTTATCTATGGATCGGATATTCTAAAAAGAAGAAGGAACTTGTGACTGGGGGGTCTAACTAGTTGCTGAAGAGGCTCTAGAGACTGGGGCGTCTAACCAGTCAAATGGTTGGGGCATCTAATCAACCGAGGTAGAAGAGTGGGATTAATGTAGGGTATAACTAGAATCAACTGGAGGATCAATTATTGTGGTGTATAACTAACCGCGTTGTCGTGACACGTCAAATTGATTATGCTTTTAAGGTTGATTTGTAGTCTAGGGAAGACCCTAGGTCGTCTCTCGAGGAGCGTTGATAGGTTTAGAGTGTATTTTTAATTAAGACTACTAAAAAAAGTGGGTGATTTTGAAAACAGCTTAAAGAAAGTAACTTAATCAAAATAGTTTAAAAGATGAAAGACCAAGTGGATTTTGAAAAATATGAGATAAAAGGGTCGATGTGATTTCACTACATACATATCAAGTTCATTGTTCATAGAGATTCATTTTAGGTTTAGAGAAATTCTTTGGTTGGAATTAATTGGAATCCCAATTAATTCCTAAGCTCATATTTCAATGCTTGAAGAACCAAACCTTGAAATAACAATCATATTGCCAAGGTCCAGAACTTATGCATGGAATAAGAGCTTCCAAAGAATATTGAAATCTCAATAAAGTGGTGAAGAAAATGATTTTTGTGTTGTCCAATCGGAACAACACAAGTCACGCACTCAAAACCTCACACCGATCGGTTAGAAATTAAGAGCATAACACTCACATGCATCAAATCAAGCATTCAAATTTGAAATAAAATAAGATACATGGAATGAAATGTTTAAACACCCAAATCACTCCAAACCAGTAGCTAGTGTATGCATCGGAACTCCCTTGACATGTGTGTAGCTCCCTCACAACGAACACCCAACTTTTAGCTCGACATCGGGAGGAGGAGGAAACTCGGGTGGAACTCCTTCTTCATCCTTGATTCCCCTATGAGGATAGGGGCCTCCAGAACCTCCAAGATGATTAGGAGACTCCTCTAGGACTCCAAAATGGTAGAGTATAGCTTCTGGTTCGAACTTCCAAATGAGGTTCCCTTAGTGCCCTTTTATAGCCAAAATGCTAAGTGGTTTTGAGCACCCAGTTTTGGTGATACCAATTGAGTCTCGGTTTTGGGTTGGTATATGGCATTATCTCGACTTGGACAAAAGATAAAAGATGTTTTACGTTGTATTGACTACCACCATGTCAAATTTGGCGGCCATTGAACATCTAGAAATGGAGATATAGTCATAAAATCGAACCAAACTCTTGACTTCGTGCAGATTATGTCCCCTAGACAGAATGGTTCATATGGGCCACCAGATGAACGAATTGGCCTTCGTTTCTTTGAGATGAATTGTAGCCCATGAAGTTCTGGAGAGTCCCACAAAATTTCAGCCCATTTTCATGCACGTATTTCGCGAACTGTTCAAAACAGTGGACATGTGTCTTTGGGATCCATGCAATTTTAGCCCATTTTCCATCTGGATCATCTTCATGGCCTCCAAATCACCTCCTCCTGCTATCAAATCCTCAAAACAAGTAACAATGCCCATTTTAACAGTGATAAACACAAAATTAATTATTCAAATATGGAATGAAATTTGGTATTATTTTTATAATATTCAATACAAAACTAGTTTACCACAGTGGTGTAGGGATGGAAATGAAACAGTGAATCGCGGTGCGATCACACCCCCACACCTAAACATTTGCACTCCTGAGAAAAGTGATATTTCCAAAAATTATGCATGGAGATATTCCAAACTTCATGAAGGTTTAACATTCAATGAAAATTTAAAATTTGAAAGGAATGTGATCAAAGCAAAAATCACACCATGGAGTTATTCTCAATGATCATGCAAAAATGTGTCATAAATTGTATTAGCATGAAATTCAGGGAGATTAATGATACCAATTTGAGCAAGTAATCCTAAAGTCCACAATGTCACTAAATCTCCACGTGTGTGTGTGTGACAACCAATTCATGCTATTCTACCCACTTTCTATCCCGTAAATATATGTTATTTTAATATTTTTCTGCTTAAATGATTATGTCCACTGAACCTGTCTTATACCCTTTGCAATCAAATTTCAAGACCCACTCACTTAAGCATTCCCGAAAGTCAAACCTTAAGATCATGACCTAGATATCCCCATGTGATGTACATTTCATCACTCCCCTCATTTATTTATTTTTTGGAAATGTTGTACATGGAACAAATCTCACACCCTTCTCTCAACCCTTGTTTGATCTCCTCACGACACTAATTGTAATAGTTATAACAAGATCAAAAGTCAAGGAAGAGTGGTTTTTGACCTGCCCAAGAAACAACTATTTTTTTTGAGGGCGTACAACAGTCGGATAACAGGTACACATGCGTAGGTCAATCCGGCACAGTAATGAAAAAGATCGGATAAGTAAAAATCACACTTCTTGGTTGGGTGCAAAAATGTGTGGAGAAATTAAGTGCCACAATTTTCCTTTGAACTACTCACGTAAAGGGTACTATTTTTCTCAAAGTTTTCAAAATGATACAACCATTTATATCATCGACAAATAACTAATTTCCAAGAGAAAGTCACACTACAATGTTAAATTCAAGCTAAAACACACATTCCATCAGTGTTCTTTTTGAAAATGTTAAAACAACATAAAATAGAGAAATTCCTCATGCATTTTCAGTAACTTTCATGATTCAATTCAGGGGGTATCTTTTTTCCATGATAAAATTAACATTCCAACACAAAAGTAAGGGGTGGAACGAGGGAGGGGGGGGCAAGTGACAATACCATTCAGCAAGAAAAAAGACAAAGAAAGAAAGAAAACGATGAAAATTCCTAACTAACCCAGGAATGTACCCATCCCCCCACACCTAGAGTATGCAGTGTCCTCACTGTAGTAAAAGAGAATGTGGGAAGGAAGGATAAAACCTGGTGGATGTCATGATGCGGAATCGTCGGGAGACACAACGACAGAAAATGGGAAAAACAAAAGAAAAAAAGAAGAAAGCAGAGGACACATCGATTTACGTGATTCGGGAAAAATCCCTACGTCCACGAGAGAGGCATAAATTCACTATTTGGGAGCACAAATTATAGAGGGTTTTTTTCAGTAGTAAAACCCTAGCCCGAAATGGACTACATATGAAGAAGACGGTCCACTGTTCCGAATAGTAGTCCGCGTTGCAACAGTGATCGGTTGCTCACTTTGTCAAAAGTGCTATAGTGTCTGCTGGCTGGAAGTCAAAAGCGCTACAGTGAAGTTGACCCCAAAGTCCGCACCACTACAATGTCTGTCGGTGTCGGTCGGTCAGCTCCGCGACAGTTGCGGGCCACAAGCATTCGGCCCAACCGGATCGGGCAACACCAATCCAACAATCTCCCACTTGTAGCCTAATCCGCTGCACTGCTATGCTTCGATGCAACTGATGAAGACAAATTACTTAATCTAAGTTCTTCCTCTTCTTCACTCACCAGTGGCGTGCTTTCACAGATTCATGAAATACAAACTGTTTTCCTCTTCTGCTCTCATCAAGTCCTCCATCATTCTGCCTCTCATCCTCCGTTCATTAGTGGAGACCAACAGAGGCACAATAGTGCCTCAACTTCTGTATCACCATAGGCTTTGTCAACATGTCTGCCGGATTGTTGGTTCCACAAATCTTCTAAAAGGTCAGCAACCCATCCTGTATCAAACCTCTGATGAAATGGTACTTTAACTGAATGTGCTTCATCCGGGCATGAAACACTGGGTTCTTGGCAAGATGTATAGCACTCTGACTGTCACAGTTCAATACATTCTCCTCTCGCTTTCTTCCCAATTCATCCTAGAAGTTCTTCAGCCAAACCATCTCTTTCCCAACTTCTGTTACAACAATGTATTCTGCCTCTGTGGTGGATAAAGCCACCACCTTCTGCAATTGTGATATCCAACTTACCGCAGTTCCTCTACAGGTAAAAACATAACCCGTGGTACTCCTCCTGCTATCGACATCGCCTCCAAGGTCAGCATCCACATACCCCTGCAATGAAGTTCCTTTCCCAAAGCACAGAGATACCTCCTTGCTGCCCTTCAAATACCTCAGTATCCACTTCACAGCTTCCCAATGTTTCTTTCCAGGGTTCGCCATATACCTGCTCACAACTCCCACTGCATGAGCAATGTCAGGTCGAGTACAGACCATGGCATACATCAGGCTTCCAACAGCTGATGCGTATGGAACTTTTGCCACGTACTCCACCTCTTTTGTCGTCTTCGGTGATTGATCCTTTGATAGTTTGAAGTGTCTCTCTAGGGGAATAGAGACTGCCTTTACTTTTAGCATGATGAATCTTCTTAGAACCTTCCCAATGTAATCAGCCTATGACAACATTAATGTTCCAGCTGTGCGGTCTCTCTTGATCTTCATTCCCAGAATCTTGCCAGCTTCTCCAAGATCCTTCATTTCAAACTCCTCATCCAACTGCCCTTTCAACTCATTAATCCTCTGCATACATGATCCTGCAATGAGCATGTCATCCACATACAGAAGAAATGTAATGTATTCATCACCGAAATACTTGATGTAGCAACATTGATCCATTCCACATCGTTTATATTCACTTTTAGACATAAATGAATCAAACTTCTTGTTCCACTACCTGGGTGCCTGCTTCAATCCATATAAGCTCTTCTGGAGTTTTCACACCAGGTCTTCCTTTCCAAACACTACATATCCCTCTGGATGCTGAATGTAGATGTCCTCCTCCAGATCTCCATGAAGGAAAACATTCTTGACATCAAGCTGATCAAGATGCAAGTCTTTTGACGCCACAATGCTGAGAACCACCCGTATGGTGGTAAGCTTCACTACAGGTGAGAAGATTTCAGTGAAATCTACTCCCTCCTTCTGTTGAAAGCCTTTCACCACCAGCCTTGCCTTGAACCTCCTCTTGCCATCATGTTCTTCCTTGACCTGGTAGACCCACTTATTCTACAATGCTTTCTTTTCTCTTGGCAGAGGTGTCAACTCCCAAGTGTTCTTCTCATGCAATGAGGACACTACTGGAATGTGGGTTTTTCCCCACAGTTACATACCAACGGTTTGATAGAACCGTTGGTAAATGATTAAAATAGAGGTTTTTCCCAACGGTTTCTTAGAACCGTTGGGATAGCTTGGGTTGGGGGAGTTTTTCCCAACGGTTCCCTAGAACCGTTGGGATAGGCCTTGTTTTGGGGAGTTTTTCCCAACGGTTCCTTAGAACCGTTGGGGTAGGCCTTGTTTTGGGGAGTTTTTCCCAACGGTTCTAAGGAACCGTTGGGATAGACCTTGTTTTGGGGAGTGTTTCCCAACGGTTCTAAGGAACCGTTGGGATAGGCCTTGTTTCGGGGAGATATGCCAACGGTTTTAAAAAACCGTTGGCAAAGGTTTTCCCCAAATCCCCAGCAGCCCGTTCTCTCCCCCATTCGCGTTACAGAGCCCTAACGGGAGCAGCAGCAGGCGATTTTGGAGTACTACCGGCCGGACCTTGAAGCTCTTCTTCAGGTTCTTCTTCTTCTTTATCTCAAAAGGTATTCAAATGTTTGGATAGTATTGAAACTTATTTTTATTTTTCCCTTCAGTTTAGACGATTTTGGAGCTACTGCCGGCGCCTAAGGGTGAGTTTTCTTGAAAATTCCTTTTTGGATTTTACCCTTTGAACATGGGATGTCATTTGTGAAAGGTTATATAAATCGAATTGATTGTTCGATTTATGAATTGAATTGTAAATTAAATTAATTAAGGGTATTTTATGGTTTGCATTCCCCTTTAACACTTATATTTTATGTTACCATGTTAGATATATTATAACTAATGCATGTGATATCTTTATAGTCTTGTTAGGAGTGTTATATTAAAAATTCCCATGTGAGTGCTTGAATTTTCATTGAATTTCTAGCCATTATGAGTTATGTTGAGACCATGATATGGAATTGATTGATTAAGCAAGAGAATCTCAATATCTTGTCATTACAACATGAGTAAATGAAACTTCATTCTTTTCAGGTTATTATTTGATTGAGTCGCCATTTTGAGGTGAGTTGTATTAAATACCTTTGTTTTTTACCTTGGTATGTTTAATGAATTGTTTAAATGAAATGAAATTCATTAAATGATTAATAGTAAATAGTGATACATGGATTCTATTAGGATGTCAGGTATATAATCTTGTTTCTATTAACTTATATGCTTTATGTGATAAATGGATTCACAGTGGAATTCCACGGATAGACTCATTTCTTTGAATATTGATTAAGCCATTGGTGATACATGGATCCAAGGGAGGGATTCCATAGATAGACTTATTGAATGTAGAATTATATTCCAATTGATACATGGATTCTTATGATAATTCCATAGATAGACTTATTGAATGTAGAATTATATTCCAATGATATGCGTCTTGTGTGGTGGTGGTGTGGTTTATGTGTTTTATGCTAGTAGTGAAGTGTGTGATTATGTAGTTAATGTGAACCCATAGGTTGAGTATTTTGTGCTATCTATATATCATGTATTTTTATGTTATTTCTACACATTCCCAACCAGAGTTGGATAAACTTACCAACGATCAGAGGTTTTGAGTTATGGGTATTTTTTCTAATATCTAGGATGGTGGTTATATGTTTGGATAGCTACCATGTCTTCCCTACTCTTCCTTAAAAAGTGATTGACCATGTGTTTTTAGGCAAGATGCGATGTGATTGTCCATGTGTCTTCAGGTGAGATGTACTATGATTTCCCTAGTGTTTTTCGGTGAGGTGTGATGTGATAAGGCTATAATAAGATGTGGCATGTGGTTGGGGTCATGTAGGGTAGGAGGATGGCACAAGGTTGATGTTATTCATGTTCATGATACCCTACTAATATGGTTATGGGATGAGTCATGCTGTTATGTGATATAACACATTAAGTTCTTGTTGGTTTTACATTTTTTCAATAACACATTTGTATGTTTTTTTGACATGTGTAGTTGATACCTTGATTATTTTCTTCCTGTATCGTTTACTTAAATGTATTTTCTATTATAGTTAATGCCTATTGAATTGTTTATGACAAAATGACTTATATAAATTCTTTTTACAGAATGGACAGAAGTTGGATGTATGAAACCGATCGGATCTCAGACGATTTTCAAAACAATTTGGAGAGCTTTATAGATTTTGCATTTCACAATGCTTCAGATAGTGGTCGCATACACTGCCCATGTTCCAATTGTGTTGGTAGACCTTGGTTGAGCCGTGAAGAAGTCAGCTACCACATAACCAAAAATGGGTTTCAAGCAAACTACTTTTTGTGGTATCACAATGGGGAGAAAACGAAATCTCAAATTGGTGATGATCGAAATGAAAAGACTGGAATGGAGAATTTGTTAGATGATCGGTTTCCGTTTATTCGTCATCATGAAAAAGAAAGGATTTCGACTCAAGAAGACTTCGATATGAGGACAGCTGATGCATCTAGTGAAAATGATGATATTGATAGGGTGAAAAAATTGAATGATGCTGCCACGACTCCAGTATATCGACAATGCGATAAAATGAAAAAGCTGGAATTTTTAATCCGATTATTTCATGGGAAAACTATGTATGGGATTTCTAATACAGCAATCGATTACATTCTTACCCTCTTGAAGTATTTACTTCCAGATGATGCAGATATTCCCTCAAACCACTATATGGCATGAAAGTTAGTTGAGGAACTTGGATTTTCAAGAAAAAAAATTCATGCTTGCCCGAAAGATTGCAGTTTATTCTGGGAGGAAACCGCTGAACGAAATGAATGTATAAAATGTAGCACGTCCCGCTGGAAGTCAAAATCTGATGGAACACCATCCCGCGTTCCACAGAAAGTAATGTGGCACTTTCCATTGATCCCTAGACTCCAGAATCTTTTTATGTCTGATGACATATCAATAAAAATGAGATGGCATGATACCGAGAGAAAGAAGACTGATGATGAGTTGGTTCATCCTGCAGATGGATTTGCATGGAAGAGATTTGATGCTCGACATCCTGATTTTGCAGCTGACGTGCGTAATGTGAGGCTGGGTCTTTCATGCGACGGTTTTGATCCATTTGGGCAGATGCTTACTTCGCACAGCACATGGCCCATTTTTATGCACATTTATAATCTTCCCCCATGGTTGTGTATGAAAAAATCTTTCACTTTCATGAGTATACTCATATCTGGTCCTTCTGATCCCGGCATTGATATTGATGTATACATGCAACCTTTAATAAAAGAGTTGAAGCTTCTTTGGGATGTGGGTGTGCGCACATACGATGCATGTTCGAAAGACATATTTCAGATGCGCGCTGCGCTTATGTGGACAATCAATGATTTTCTGGCTTATGCAATGATGTCTGGATGGAGCACGAAGGGGAAACTGTCATGTCCAGTTTGTATGAAGAATACACGATCCAGAAGACTGAAACATCGTTGTAGTTTCAGTTTTATGGGACATCGACGATTTTTGCCAAAGGATCATCCATATAGAATGAATCGTCGAAGATTTGATAATACTATAGAGACCGATGATCCACCTCAGCGTATGTCTGGAACTGATGTGCTTAATGAATTGAAAGATTTCAGTTTTTCGTTCGGGAAGGGTCAAATGAAATCTGGAAAGAGAAAGAATGTTTCCACAGAAACCTGTTACAATTGGAGGAAGAGGAGTATCTTTTTTGATTTGCCTTATTGGTCAACCAATTTGCTACGTCATTGCTTAGACGTAATGCATATTGAAAAGAATATATGTGAAATGTTGCTTTCAGTTCTTCTAAATGTCAAGAGGAAGACAAAAGATGATTTACGATCTCGACGTGACTTTGTGGATTGGGGCATCAGACCAGAATTGCATCCTGTGCGTATCAGTGAAAATAAATGGCAACTTCCATGTGCTTCTTATGTGATGACACCTACTGAAAAAAAAACAATTTTTGGAAGTATTAGAGACTATTAGAGTTCCTGATGGCTATTCAAGCAACATATCTAAACGGGTCAATAGAAGAGAGTTGAAGCTAAAATCTTTGAAGACTCATGATTATCACGTTCTACTGCATGAGTTGCTTCCAATAGCAATCTGTCATCTTTTGTCCAATAATGTAAGGGTGGGTGTTATTCGGTTGTGCCATTTGTTTAGAGATCTTTGTGCTAAGAAGTTGTCCAAGTCTTTCTTGCAAAAAATGTTGACAGATGCCCCATTAATTTTGTGTGAGTTGGAGAAAATATTTCCCCCATCATTTTTCACATGCATGCTGCATCTGACTGTCCATATTCCAACTGAAATACTTCTCGGAGGACCTGTTTCTTTTCGTTGGATGTATCCAACTGAAAGAAATATGTTCACATTAAAGTCTTATGTTCGAAACAAGAATCATCCCGAAGGTTCTATCGTGAACGGTTACTTAGCTCAAGAATGTATGGATTTCTGTTCAATGTATTTGTCTGATCTTACTACAAGAATGAACAGACCAATGAGAAATGAAGAAGAACAATATGAGCAAATTGAACCCAGTTTTCCATCACTTCCTCAAACAGGAGGAATTCCTGGATCATATACATTGAAGACATTAAGCCATGAAGAGAGGGAGATGACACATCGCACAGTTTTGTTCAACTGTGATTTGTTCGATGACTATATCAGGTAACAAAATTGAATATGTATATATCTTACATATATATCTGTTAAACTATTCATATTTTTTTATCTACAGGGAACATAAAACAATGATAAATAGGAAGTATCGTTCTTTATCTTTGAGAAGGAGAGAGACTTTGCATAGCAAAGAGTTTTCTGCTTGGTTAAAATTGAAGGTAAAAATATTACTGTTTAAATTAATTATTTCAATATTTACTTAAGTTTAACTGTCATTTATATTGCAGGTATTGAGTTTGTCTGCTGACTCTGTCTCTGAGGAAATAAGAGCTTTGGATTTTGGTCCTAATACCGTGGTTCGTGACTATAAATCAATTGTTATCAATGGGTACAGATTTATTGTCACTGAACGAGCCAAAAACACGAGAACACAACATGATGGTATTATGGTTACTGCCACAACAGATTGTTATGCCAGTGCATCAGATAGTAGACCGCGACTTGAAAATGTGGGTTATTATGGAGTCGTTGAGAAAATAATAATATTGGATTATTACTCTCATGGACGAGTCACAATGATGAAATGCCATTGGTTTGATTCGATGACGAGACATGGCACATTTATTGATGATTGTGGATTTCGAGTAATTAATATGACCCGCACTCTTGCAACTGAAGAACCATATGTGTTGGCATCAATGGCTAAACAAGTTTTTTATGTCAAAGATCAACTTCAACCAGAATTTGGTGTCGTAGTTGAAGTAATTCCAAGACATATTTTTGATGATGCTGATGATGGAATTGACACTGTCCCTATTGCCATTGGAACCAATCCATTTATTTCTTTTGATGACTCCAATAGCTCAATTGTCAGAGTTGATTGTGAACCTGAAGTTGTGGTTGGAAATATATAGAATCATTCATCCATGTTCTCAATTCTTTTGGTTTACCTCGAGTTGGGTTGTTAAGGTTGGTAATATTCATATTTATTTAGTATTGATCACAAATATGTTTTAGCTGACTTGACCGTTATGTGAATTTTCAATGTTTATTGGTTGCTGTTTTATTTGAATTTCATTTTCTAATTTGGAATTGAACTGTATTCAAACCAAATCAAACAATATTTCTAACTTGGTGAACATTACAACTTGTATGTTTTATTAAATTCATTCAAGCTCTTCTAAAACAATTGATAGCTAAATTACCAATGAATCCCCTCATTCCCTCATATATTTAGTTTTTTGGTTTACACATTAATTTTCTTTTTCTAATTAATTACATATTTGTTTTCCAATGCAGGAAATGAAGCCAATTGAAGAGAGACGAAGAAAAAAAATGGCGGAGAACAATCGTCGGATGGAGGAGATGGGCATTCCACCATTAGTGCCTACAGTGAGTACTTTATTTCAAATATATATATATATATATATATATTTACAGAATATATAATGTCATGTGATTAATTTTTTTTGTAAACTTTTTTGTAGGATCCACCATTACGTCGACAGTTATTCGACGAGGAGCCTAGTACTGGTCCTAGTACTCAGGCCGGTGGTACGAGGAGGGTTCGTACCAGAGGTGGACATAGAGTTGCGCGTGCCCGACTAGACCCTGCCCCTCCCACTGACATTTCAGCCTTCCCACATTCTGATCCCGGTGTGTCGTTAGGGACACACGGGATATTTAGACCTCCCATGTTTTCGCTACCTTCTGCATCTTCTGCCCCATCATTTTCACATCCCATGATGATTCCCACTCCCCAGTCAGCATCAGGTCATACAGTTGTTCCATCTTCTTTTCCTTCTACTTCTGTCTCTCCGAGCTTTTATATTCCATCGTCTTCGACTCCTGTTCCACCAGAGGGTGTTCCATCAGGTTCTGTGGATCCGGCGCCACTCATTGATCAGACTAGCACAGGTATATTTATAAAACCCTATCAAATTTTTATAGCAATATTTATTTTCATTATAACATGTTTTGATAAAATATTTGTTTTTCTTTCATGACAGATACATCTACTGACAGGAGGCGGGGGCAGGGCCGTACACGCATGCGTTCGGTGTGGAACCGTCGCACACAGGTTATGGTGGAATATAATGAAGACAATCAGATGGTTGAGAAAACAGGGCAGCAATGTCGGAGTTTTATGGCGACGCTTGCCAAATACTCCGACATCATTCCCGTCAGCCCGCTGTCGTGGAGACATTTGCCACATGAGGTCAAAGATAGAGCTTGGGCAGAGATATGGGTAAAAAAATCTGTTGTATTTAATGCCATGAATTTTTTTTGTATTTATATAAATTAATATTTTCATTTCAGCTTCGATTTAATTTTCCTGATGGTGAGGGTGCACGACTGGAACGTCTAAAGGATTTAGGCGAGCTTTGGAGAGCCTACAAGCATGAGCTGTATATTGGCTGGCGTGCTAGAGTTGGCACTGAGTTAGAGGCGGTACCAGTCGTGGATGATTGTCCTATAGAGCAGTATCGTCAGATGATTACTCATTGGACGAGTACCCAGTTTAAGGTATGAATTACATTTGAGGTATTTAAATAATAACTTTCAAGTTTTGCATTAATATTATCCTTTGCATTATCGAATTTTATTTAGGAATCATCTGGAAAAAATAAAAAAAACATTGATGCAAAAAAATACCTCCATACACTAGGACGCACGACGATGCTGGATCATGAGAGGCAGCAGGTATGACAATTGTTTATAAGTTTTCTTTACGACTTACATTTTCTTTTGTTTCCTCAATTATTTAATTATTTTCTGAAGTCTTTATATAAATTTTGTTTTCAATGTCATTGTAGAGGCAAGTACAAAATATTGAAGGACGTGTGCCTCGAGCAAAACTGTTTTGCTCAAGTAGACGAAAAAAGGATGGACGTGCTGTCAACGAAGCGACTCAGCAGCAGATTGTAAGTTTTAATCTGTTGATTTTATATTTTAATATCTATTTCGTAACTTAATATTATATTTATATTTGTAACAGGATGCTTTAGAGGCCCTCGATGCCCAAGAAGCAGACAATTTTGGGCCATCTGATCACTTACATCAGGTGTTGGGAGAGGATCATTCTGGCAGAGTACGCTGCCGACCTAGGATAGCCCCGACAAAGTATTGGTCTGCCTCAGGTACGAGTTGTAGTGCCACCGAGCTGCAGCAAGTTAGGGCACAGGCAGAACAGGCTGAGAAAAGGGCCACAGAGACGGCAGAACAGTCTGCTAGGGAAAACAGTGCATTTATGAAATTTATTGAAGTTCTACGTCCAACACTTCCAGCAGAGGTCAGCCCAGCGATTGATGAATACATGTCGTCGATACATTCTATATATGGTGCACCAGGTGGCAGTTCCAGTGGTGTTTAGGCCGATGTCCAGCTTGAAGATGATGATGGCGAGCAGTCTGATGCGGAAGAGGAGGGAGATGAGGAGGGCGAGGAGGAGGGCGAAGGCGAGGAGGAAGGCGCTGTGGAGGGTGAGGACGATGAGGAGGACGATGACGAGGGCGATGATGATGATGATGATGATGGAGATGGTGATGCTGATGTGGGACATATTGATCCGTTACATTTTTGACTTGAGATTTGATGTTTAATCTATTCTAGTTGTTGGTTTTATCTAGACTCGTAGTATAGTATTGGAGTTGAGTTATTTTTATATATTGTCTGTTTTTATGGATGTTGTTGTCTTTTAGTGGTTGTGTGTTTGAGAACTCCCTGGACAACCCCCCTCATTCTTGGACCCTGGAAAACCCCCCCTCCCCCTTGGACCCCGAACACCCCCCAAACACCCCCCGGACAGCCCCGCGGACAGCCCCCTGGACAGCCCCCTGGACAGCCCCCTGGACAGCCCCCCGTACAGCCCCCAACCCTCCACCCTGGACCCCGGATAGCCCCCCGGACAGCCCCCCGGACAACCCCCCCACCCTCCCCCTTAGACCCCGGACAACCCCCCAAACACCCCCCGGACAACCCCCTGAACAACCCCGGACAACCCCCTGAACAACCACCGGACAACCCCCTAAACAACCCCGGACAGACCCCGCACAGCCCCCCCACCCTCCTCCTTGGTCCCCGGACAGCCCCCCGGACACCCACCGGACAGCCCCCCCGGACAGCCCCCTGGACAGCCCCCCGTACAGCCCCCAACCCTCCACCCTGGACCCCGGATAGCCCCCCGGACAGCCCCCCGGACAACCCCCCCACCCCCCCCTTGGACCCCGGACAACCCCCCCACCCCCCCCCCCCCCTGGACCCCGGACAACCCCCCAAACACCCCCCGGACAGCCCCCTGAACACCCCCGGACAACCCCCTGAACAACCCCCTGAACAACCCCCGGAAAGCCCCCCGAACAACCCCGGACAACCCCCTGAACAACCCCCAAACACCCCCCAGACAGACCCCGCACAGCCACCCCACCCTCCTCCTTGGTCCCCGGACAGCCCCCCGAACACCCACCGGACAGCCCCCCCGGACAGCCCCCCGGACAGCCCCTCCACCTTCCTTAATTTAATTAGCTCTGAAATGTTTCATAGCACGATCAACTAAAATCTAATCCATACTAAATATGATATAAAAATATTCTATATGAATTTCCATAAGATTTTAAGTGAAAACAAAAAGTGACATACGAAAAACTGACCAAACGCATTCGAAATGTGTTGATGCTTTAGGACAACGATCCATGGGTCATATGTTACGTGTACGAGTCATCCCCGCCTCAATCCGAGACGCGGTGTGGTCGGAACAACTCAAAGTGTATGTCTTTTGTTTCAAAAGGACATCATTTTAAGTGAAAACCATCAACTGGCATACGGAAAACCAGCCAAACGCATTCGGATTGTGTTGATACTTTAAGACAACGATCCATGGGTCATTTGAGACGTGTACGAGTCAACCCCGCCTCAATCCGAGGTCGTCCGCTATGAATTTGACCGTTGGACGCCCGTTTTGGCCGTTTATGACACCAGAACTGCGTTGTCGGTCACCGCGGGCACACGGCACGTCCGATTGACGTGCCGTCTGCTCGACCACTTCATAAATCACTCACCCGTATTTGTCGTCTGATTTCAGGCCATTCCGACATCGTTCGGCCCGTTTGGACCCCCCTCACGCGCGTTTCGAAGCGCGCGCATCACTTAAAACACGAATATTGAGCCGTACCGGGCAAACCGCACGTCCGATTGACGTTCCGTCTGCGCGTACACGTCACGAATAATAATTATAATGTTTCACGGTGGTTTCGGGTGAATCCGTGGTCGTCCGCTATGAATTTGACCGTTGGACGCCCATTTTGGCCGTTTATGACACCATAACTGCGTTGTCGGTCACCGCGGGCACACGGCACGTTCGATTGACGTTCCGTCTGCTCGACCACTTCATAAATCACTCACCCGTATTTGTCGTCTGATTTCAGGCCATTCCGACATCGTTCGGCCCGTTTGGACCCCCCTCACGCGCGTTTCGAAGCGTGCGCATCACTTAAAACACGAATATTGAGTCGTACCGGGCAAACCGCACGTCCGATTGACGTTCCGTCTACGCGTACACGTCACAAATAATAATTAGAATGTTGCACGGTGGTTTCGGGTGAATCTTAGGTTGTCCGCTATGAATTTGACCGTTTAACGCCCGTTTTGGCCGTTTATGACACCCGAACTGCGTTCTCGGTCACCGCGGGCACAGGTCATGTCTGATTGATGTGCCGTCTGCTCGACCACTTCAAAAATCACTCACCCGTATTTGTCGTCTGATTTCAGGTCATTCCGACATCGTTCGGCCCGTTTGGACCCCCCTCACGCGCGTTTACGAAGCGCGCGCATCACTTAAAACAAGAATATTGAGCCGTACTGGGCAAACCGCACGTCCGATTGACGTGCCGTCTGCGCGTACACGTCAAAAATAATAATTAGAATGTTTCACGGTGGTTTCGGGTGAATCCGTGGTCGTCTGCTATGAATTTGACCGTTGGACGCCCGTTTTGGCCGTTTATGACACCATAATTGCGTTGTCGGTCACCGCGGGCACACGGCACGTCCGATTGACGTGCCTTCTGCGCGTACACGTCACGAATAATAATTAGAATGTTTCACGGTGGTTTCGGGTGAATCCGTGGTCGTCCGCTATGAATTTGACCGTTGGACGCCCGTTTTGGCTGTTTATGACACCATAACTGCGTTGTCGGTCACCGCGGGCACACGGCACGTCCGATTGACGTGTCGTCTGCTCGACCACTTCATAAATTACTCACCCATATTTTTCGTCTGATTTCAGGCCATTCCGACATCGTTCGGCCCATTTGGACCCCCCTCACGCGCGTTTCGAAGCGTGCGCATCACTTAAAACACGAATATTGAGCCGTACCGGGAAAACCGCACGTCCGATTGACGTTCCGTCTGCGCGTACACGTCACGAATAATAATTAGAATGTTTCACGGTGGTTTCGGGTGAATCCGTGGTCGTCCGCTATGAATTTGACCGTTGGACGCCCGTTTTGACAGTTTATGACACCATAACTGCGTTGTCGGTCACCGCGGGCACACGGCACGTCCGATTGACGTGCCGTCTGCTCGACCACTTCATAAATCACTTACCCGTATTTGTCGTCTGATTTCAGGCCATTCCGACATCGTTCGGCCCGTTTGGACCCCCCTCACGCGCGTTTCGAAGCGTGCGCATCACTTAAAACACGAATATTGAGCCGTACCGGGCAAACCGCACGTCCGATTGACGTGCCGTCTGCGCGTACACGTCACAAATAATAATTAGAATGTTTCACGGTGGTTTCGGGTGAATCTATGGTCGTCCGCTATGAATTTGACCGTTTAACACCCGTTTTGGCCGTTTATGACACCCGAACTGCGTTCTCGGTCACCGCGGGCACAGGTCATGTCCGATTGATGTGCCGTCTGCTCGACCACTTCAGAAATCACTCACCCGTATTTTTCGTCTGATTTCAGGGCATTCCGACATCATTCGGCCCGTTTGGACCCCCCTCACGCGCGTTTACGAAGCGCGCGCATCACTTAAAACAAGAATATTGAGCCGTACCGGGCAAACCGCACGTCCGATTGACGTTCCGTCTGCGCGTACACGTCACAAATAATAATTAGAATGTTTCACGGTGGTTTCGGGTGAATCCGTGGTCGTCCGCTATGAATTTGACCGTTGGACGCCCGTTTTGGCCGTTTATGACACCATAACTGCGTTGTCGGTCACCGCGGGCACACGGCACGTCCGATTGACGTTCCGTCTATGCATACACGTCACGAATAATAATTAGAATGTTTCACGGTGGTTTCGGGTGAATCCGTGGTCGTCCGCTATGAATTTGACCGTTGGACGCCCGTTTTGGCCGTTTATGACACCATAACTGCGTTGTCGGTCACCGCGGGCACACGGCACGTCCGATTGATGTGCCGTCTGCTCGACCACTTCATAAATCACTCACCCGTATTTGTCGTCTGATTTCAGACCATTCCGACATCGTTCGGCCCGTTTGGACCCCCCTCACGCGCGTTTCGAAGCGTGCGCATCACTTAAAACACGAATATTGAGCCGTACCGGGCAAACCGCACGTCCGATTGACGTGCCGTCTACGCGTACACGTCACGAATAATAATTAGAATGTTTCACGGTGGTTTTGGGTGAATCCGTGGTCGTCCGCTATGAATTTGACCGTTGGACGCCCGTTTTGGCCGTTTATGACACCATAACTGCGTTGTTGGTCACCGCGGGCACACGGCACGTCCGATTGATGTGCCGTCTGCTCGACCACTTCATAAATCACTCACCCGTATTTGTCGTCTGATTTCAGGCCATTCCGACATCGTTCGGCCCGTTTGGACCCCCCTCACGCGCGTTTCGAAGCGTGCGCATCACTTAAAACACGAATATTGAGCCGTACCGGGCAAACCGCACGTCCGATTGACGTGCTGTCTGCGCGTACACGTCACAAATAATAATTAGAATGTTTCACGGTGGTTTCGGGTGAATATCTGGTCGTCCGCTATGAATTTGACCGTTTAACGCCCGTTTTGGCCGTTTATGACACCCGAACTGCGTTCTCGGTCACCGCGGGCACAGGTCATGTCCGATTGATGTGCCGTCTGCTCGAACACTTCAGAAATCACTCACCCGTATTTGTCGTCTGATTTCAGGTCATTCCGACATCATTCGGCCCGTTTGGACCCCCTCACGCGCGTTTACGAAGCGCGCGCATCACTTAAAACAAGAATATTGAGCCGTACCGGGCAAACCGCACGTCCGATTGACGTGCCGTCTGCGAGTACACGTCACTAATAATAATTAGAATGTTTCACGGTGGTTTCGGGTGAATCCGTGGTCGTCCGCTATGAATTTGACCGTTGGACGCCCGTTTTGGCCGTTTATGACACCATAACTGCGTTGTCGGTCACCGCGGGCACACGGCACGTCCGATTGACGTGCCGTCTGCGCGTACACATCACGAATAATAATTATAATGTTTCAAGGTGGTTTCGGGTGAATCTGTGGTCGTCCGCTATGAATTTGACCGTTGGACGCCCGTTTTGGCCGTTTATGACACCATAACTGCGTTGTCGGTCACCGCGGGCACACGGCACGTCCGATTGACGTGCCGTCTGCTCGACCACTTCATAAATCACTCACCCGTATTTTTTTATCTAATTTCAGGCCATTCCGACATCATTCGGCCCGTTTGGACCCCCCTCACGCGCGTTTCGAAGCGTGCGCATCACTTAAAACACGAATATTGAGCCGTACCGGGCAAACCGCACGTCCGATTGACGTGCCGTCTGCGCGTACATGTCACAAATAATAATTAGAATGTTGTACGGTGGTTTCGGGTGAATCTCTAGTCGTCCGCTATGAATTTGACCGTTTAACGCCCGTTTTGGCCGTTTATGACACCCGAACTGCGTTCTCGGTCACCGCGGGCACACGACAGGTCCGATTGACGTGCCGTCTGCTCGAACACTTCATAAATCACTCACCCGTATTTGTCGTCTGATTTCAGGCCATTCCGACATCGTTCGGCCCGTTTGGACCCCCCTCACGCGCGTTTACGAAGCGCACGCATCACTTAAAACAAGAATATTGAGCCGTACCGGGCAAACCGCACGTCCGATTGATGTGCCGTCTGCGCGTACACGTCACAAATAATAATTAGAATGTTTCACGGTGGTTTCGGGTGAATCTGTGGTCGTCCGCTATGAATTTGACCGTTGGACGCCCGTTTTGGCCGTTTATGACACCATAACTGCGTTGTCGGTCACCGCGGGCACACGGCACGTCCGATTGACGTTCCGTCTGCGCGTACACGTCACGGATAATAATTAGAATGTTTCAACGTGTTTTCAGCTCAATCCGAGGTCGTACGCTATGAATTTGACCGTTGGACGCCCGTTTTGGCCGTTTATGGCACGATAACTGCGTTGTCGGTCACCGCGGGCACACGACAGGTCCGATTGACGTGCCTTCTGCTCGACCACTTCATAAATCACTCACCCGTATTTTTCGTCTGATTTCAGGCCATTCCGACATCGTTCGGCCCGTTTGGACCCCCCTCACGCGCGTTTACGAAGCGCGCGCATCACCTAAAACACGAATATTGAGCCGTACCGTGCAAACCGCAGGTTCGATTGACGTGCCGTCTGCGCGTACACATCACGAATAATAATTAAAATGTTTCACGGTGGTTTCGGGTGAATCCGTAGTCGTCCGCTATGAATTTGACCGTTGGACGCCCGTTTTGGCCGTTTATGACACCATAACTGCGTTGTCGGTCACCACGGGCACACGGCACGTCCGATTGACGTGCCGTCTGCTCGACCACTTCATAAATCACTCACCCGTATTTGTCGTCTGATTTCAGGCCATTCCGACATCGTTCGGCCCGTTTGGACCCCCCTCACGCGCGTTTCGAAGCGTGCGCATCACTTAAAACACGAATATTGAGCCGTACCGGTCAAACCGCACGTCCGATTGACGTGCCGTCTGCGCGTACACGTCACGAATAATAATTAGAATGTTTCACGGTGGTTTCGGGTGAATCTGTGGTCGTCCTCTATGAATTTGACCGTTGGACGCCCGTTTTGGCCGTTTATGACACCATAACTGCGTTGTTGGTCACCGCGGGCACACGGCACGTCCGATTGACGTGCCGTCTGCTCGACCACTTCATAAATCACTCACCCGTATTTGTCGTCTGATTTCAGGCCATTCCGACATCGTTCGGCCCGTTTGGACCCCCCTCACGCGCGTTTCGAAGCGTGCGCATCACTTAAAACACGAATATTGAGCCGTACCGGACAAACCGCACGTCCGATTGACGTGCCGTCTGTGCGTACACATCAAAAATAATAATTAGAATGTTGCACGGTGGTTTCGGGTGAATCTATGGTCGTCCGCTATGAATTTGACCGTTTAACGCCCGTTTTGGCCGTTTATGACACCCGAACTGCGTTCTCGGTCACCGCGGGCACAGGTCATGTCCGATTGATGTGCCGTCTGCTCGACCACTTCATAAATCACTCACCCGTATTTTTCGTCTGATTTCAGGTCATTCCGACATCGTTCGGCCCGTTTGGACCCCCCTCACGCGCGTTTACGAAGCGCGCGCATCACTTAAAACAAGAATATTGAGTCGTACCGGGAAAACCGCACGTCCGATTGACGTGCCGTCTGCGCGTACACGTCACAAATAATAATTAGAATGTTTCACGGTGGTTTCGGGAGAATCCGTGGTCGTCCGCTATGAATTTGACCGTTGGACGCCCGTTTTGGCCGTTTATGACACCATAACTGCGTTGTCGATCACCGCGGGCACACGGCACGTCCGATTGACGTTACGTCTGCGCGTACACGTCACGAATAATAATTAGAATGTTTCACGGTGGTTTCGGGTGAATCCGTGGTCGTCCGCTATGAATTTGACCGTTGGACGCCCGTTTTGGCCGTTTATGACACCATAACTGCGTTGTCGGTCACCGCGGGCACACGGCACGTCCGATTGACGTGCCGTCTGCTCGACCACTTCATAAATCACTCACCCGTATTTGTCGCCTGATTTCAGGCCATTCCGACATCGTTCGGCCCGTTTGGACCCCCCTCACGCGCGTTTCGAAGCGTGCGCATCACTTAAAACACGAATATTGAGCCGTACCGGGCAAACCGCACGTCCGATTGAGGTGCCGTCTGCGCGTACACGTCACAAATA
Source organism: Viscum album (assembly GCA_963277665.1). Classification (NCBI taxonomy): domain Eukaryota; kingdom Viridiplantae; phylum Streptophyta; class Magnoliopsida; order Santalales; family Viscaceae; genus Viscum; species Viscum album. The sequence continues at coordinate 435,645,590 of OY728155.1, read as the reverse complement.
ATAATTAGAATGTTCCAAGGTGGTTTCGGGTGAATCTCTGGTCGTCCGCTATGAATTTGACCGTTTAACGCCCGTTTTGGCCGTTTATGACACCCGAACTGCGTTCTCGGTCACCGCGGGCACAGGTCATGTCCGATTGATGTGTCGTCTGCTCGACCACTTCAGAAATCACTCACCCGTATTTTTCGTCTAATTTCAGGCCATTCCGACATCGTTCGGCCCGTTTGGACCCCCCTCACGCGCGTTTACGAAGCGCGCGCATCACTTAAAACAAGAATATTGAGCCGTACCGGGCAAACCGCACGTCCGATTGACGTGCCGTCTGCGCGTACACGTCACAAATAATAATTAGAATGTTTCACGGTGGTTTCGGGTGAATCCGTGGTCGTCCGCTATGAATTTGACCGTTGGACGCCCGTTTTGGCCGTTTATGACACCATAACTGCATTGTCGGTCACCGCGGGCACACGGCACGTCCGATTGACGTGCCGTCTGCGCGTACACGTCACGGATAATAATTAGAATGTTTCAAGGTGGTTTCAGCTCAATCCGAGGTCGTACGCTATGAATTTGACCGTTGGACGCCCGTTTTGGCCGTTTATGACACCATAACTGCGTTGTCGGTCACCGCGGGCACACGACAAGTCCGATTGATGTGCCGTCTGCTCGAACACTTCATAAATCACTCATCCGTATTTGTCGTCTGATTTCAGGCCATTCCGACATCGTTCGGCCCGTTTGGACCCCCCTCACGCGCGTTTACGAAGCGCGCGCATCACTTAAAACACGAATATTGAGCCGTACCGTGCAAACCGCATGTCCGATTGACGTGCCGTCTGCGCGTACACGTCACGAATAATAATTAGAATGTTTCACGGTGGTTTCGGGTGAATCCGTGGTCGTCCGCTATGAATTTGACCGTTGGACGCCCGTTTTGGCCGTTTATGACACCATAACTGCGTTGTCGGTCACCGCGGGCACACGGCACGTCCGATTGACGTGCCGTCTGCTCGAACACTTCATAAATCACTCACCCGTATTTTTCGTCTGATTTCAGGCCATTCCGACATCGTTCGGCCCATTTGGACCCCCCTCACGCGCGTTTCGAAGCGTGCGCATCACTTAAAACACGAATATTGAGCCGTACCGGGCAAACCGCACGTCCGATTGACGTGCCATCTGCGCGTACACGTCACAAATAATAATTAGAATGTTTCACGGTGGTTTCGGGTGAATATCTGGTCGTCCGCTATGAATTTGACCGTTTAACGCCCGTTTTGGCCGTTTATGACACCCGAACTGCGTTCTCGGTCACCGCGGGCACAGGTCATGTTCGATTGATGTGCCGTCTGCTCGACCACTTCAGAAATCACTCACCCGTATTTGTCGTCTGATTTCAGGCCCTTCCGACATCGTTCGGCCCGTTTGGACCCCCCTCACGCGCGTTTACGAAGCGCGCGCATCACTTAAAACAAGAATATTGAGCCGTACCGGGCAAACCGCACGTCCGATTGACGTGACGTCTGCGCGTACACGTCACGAATAATAATTAGAATGTTTCTCGATGGTTTCAGCTCAATCCGAGGTCATCCGCTATGAATTTGACCGTTGGACGCCCGTTTTGGCCGTTTATGACACCATAACTGCGTTGTCGGTCACCGCGGGCACACGGCACGTCCGATTGACGTGCCGTCTGCGCGTACACGTCACGAATAATAATTAGAATGTTTCACGGTGGTTTCGGGTGAATCCGTGGTCGTCCGCTATGAATTTGACCGTTGGACGCCCGTTTTGGCCGTTTATGACACCATAACTGCGTTGTCGGTCACCGCGGGCACACGGCTCGTCCGATTGACGTGCCGTCTGCTCGACCAATTCATAAATCACTCACCCGTATTTGTCGTCTGATTTCAGGCCATTCCGACATCGTTCGGCCCGTTTGGACCCCCCTCACGCGCGTTTCGAAGCGTGCGCATCACTTAAAACACGAATATTGAGCCGTACCGGGCAAACCGCACGTCCGATTGACGTGCCGTCTGCGCGTACACGTCACAAATAATAATTAGAATGTTTCACGGTGGTTTCGGGTGAATCTCTGGTCGTCCGCTATGAATTTGACCGTTTAACGCCCGTTTTGGCCGTTTATGACACCCGAACTGCGTTCTCGGTCACCGCGGGCACAGGTCATGTCCGATTGATGTTCCGTCTGCTCTACCACTTCAGAAATCACTCACCCGTATTTGTCGTCTGATTTCAGGCCATTCCGACATCGTTAGGCCCGTTTGGACCCCCCTCACGCGCGTTTACGAAGCGCGCGCATCACTTAAAACAAGAATATTGAGCCGTACCGGGCAAACCGCACGTCCGATTGACGTGCCGTCTGCGCGTACACGTCACAAATAATAATTAGAATGTTTCACGGTGCTTTCGGGTGAATCTGTGGTCGTCCGCTATGAATTTGACCGTTGGACGCCCGTTTTGGCCGTTTATGACACCATAACTGCGTTGTCGGTCACCGCGGGCACACGGCACGTCCGATTGACGTGCCGTCTGCGCGTACACGTCACGGATAATAATTAGAATGTTTCACGGTGGTTTCATCTCAATCTGAGGTCGTACGCTATGAATTTGACCGTTGGACGCCCGTTTTGGCCGTTTATGACACCATAACTGCGTTGTCGGTCACCGCGGGCACACGACAAGTCCGATTGACGTGCCGTCTACTCGACCACTTCATAAATCACTCACCCGTATTTTTCGTCTGATTTCAGGCCATTCTGACATCGTTCGGCCCGTTTGGACCCCCCTCACGCGCGTTTACGAAGCGCGCGCATCACTTAAAACACGAATATTGAGTCGTACCGTGCAAACCTCATGTCCGATTGATGTGCCGTCTGCGCGTACACGTCACGAATAATAATTAGAATGTTTCAAGGTGGTTTCGGGTGAATCCGTGGTCGTCCGCTATGAATTTGACCGTTGGACGCCCGTTTTGGCCGTTTATGACACCATAACTGCGTTGTCGGTCACCGCGGGCACACGGCACGTCCGATTGACGTTTCGTCTGCTCGACCACTTCATAAATCACTCACCCGTATTTGTCGTCTGATTTCAGGCCATTCCGACATCGTTCGGTCCGTTTGGACCCCCCTCACGCGCGTTTCGAAGCGTGCGCATCACTTAAAACACGAATATTGAGCCGTACCGGGCAAACCGCATGTCCGATTGACGTGCCGTCTGCGCGTACACGTCACAAATAATAATTAGAATGTTGCACGGTGGTTTCAGGTGAATCTCTGGTCGTCCGCTATGAATTTGACCGTTTAACGCCCGTTTTGGCCGTTTATGACACCCGAACTGCGTTCTCGGCCACCGCGGGCACAGTTCATGTCCGATTGATGTGCCGTCTGCTCGACCACTTCATAAATCACTCACCCGTATTTGTCGTCTGATTTCAGGCCATTCCGACATCGTTCGGCCCGTTTGGACCCCCCTCACGCGCGTTTACGAAGCGCGCGCATCACTTAAAACAAGAATATTGAGCCGTACCGGGCAAACCGCACGTCCGATTGACGTGCCGTCTGCGCGTACACGTCACGAATAATAATTAGAATGTTTCTCGGTGGTTTCAGCTCAATCCGAGGTCGTCCGCTATGAATTTGACCATTGGACGCCCGTTTTGGCCGTTTATGACACCAGAACTGCGTTGTCGGTCACCGCGGGCACACGGCACGTCCGATTGACGTGCCGTCTGCGCGTACACGTCACGAATAATAATTAGAATTTTGCACGGTGGTTTCATCTCAATCCGGAGACGCGGTGTGGCCGGCACCACTCAAAGTGTCCGTCTTTTGTTTCAAAATGACGTCATTTTAAGTGAAAAGCATCAACTGGCATACGGAAAACTGACCAAACGCATTCCGAATCTGTTGATAATTTATCCCAACAATCTATGGGTCATATGTGACGTGTACGAGTCAACTCGGGATGAATCCGAGTCGCGGTGTGGCCGGGATAAGTCTAAGTGGATCTCTTTTGTTTAAAATGAACACCATTTTAAGTACATACGGAAAAACGAGCAAACGGATTCGGTTTCCATTGAAACTTTAGGAGAACGATCCATGGGTCATATGTGACGTGTACGAATCAACCCCGCCACAATTGGAGACGCGGTGTGGCCGACACCGCTCAAAGTGTCGGTCTTTTGTTTCAAAAAGACGTCATTTTAAGTGAAAATCATCAAGTGACATACGAAAAACCGACCAAAGGCATTCGGACTGTGTCGATACTTTAGCACAAGGATACATGGGTCGTATGTGATGTGTACGAGTCAATCCCGCCTCAATCCGAGGAGCGGTGTGGCCGACACCGTTCTAACTGTGTATCTTTTGTTTAAAATGGACAGGATTATAAGTGAAATGAACAACTGGCATACGCAAAACCGACCAAACGCATTCCGAATCTGTTGATAATTTATCACAACGATCCATCAGTCATATGTGACATGTACGAGCCCACTCGGGCTCAATCCGAGTCACGGTGTGGCCGGGATCAGTCTAAGTGGATCTCTTTTGATTAAAATGGACATCATTTTAAGTACATACGGAAAACCGAGCAAACGCATTCGGTTTCTGTTGAAACTTTAGGAGAACGATCCATGGGTCATATGTGAGGTGTACGAGTCATCCCCGACTCAATCCGAGGCGCGGTGTGGCCAACACCACTCTAACTGTGTCTGTTTTGTTTAAAATGGGTAGGATTATAAGTGAAAAGAACTGGCATACGCAAAACCGACCAAACGCATTCGGTTTCCATTGAAACTTTAGGAGAACGATCCATGGTTCATATGTGACGTGTACCAATCATCCCCGTCTCAATCGGATTCCACATATAATTGTCATCTAAATTTTAAATTGAATTATATATGAATTATGTATGTTTATGAATTGTAAATTAATTATGGATGTGTATAGTTTCAGGATCCATTATATGTTAAATGTGTATGAATTTGTTCGTAATTGTATATGTATGTTTTAGTTTATTACAGGTACAATAGTTGGATCGAAAATGAGGTGAGAATGAGGCCTGATGAGATGAGAGGTGGCTGATGTACAGAGGGGCTGTGCAAATTGCAGGCTGCTGCAATTTGCAGCCTAGGGTATGCCAACGGTTTTAAACCGTTGGCATAGAATCTTAAAAATATGTTTTTACCAACGGTTCATTGAACCGTTGGTAATAACTCTTTTCCCAACGGTTTAGAACCGTTGGGAAAGAGTTCATCCAAATGTATATTTAGTTTTCCCAACGGTTTGGGAGTTGGGAAAAACTATTGATTTTTCCCAACGGTTTTTGAAAACCGTTGGGAAAAACAGTGTTCTGAGTTTTGCCAACGGTTTGACAACCGTTGGGAATCTTTTTTAGTATTTTTCTCCGCCTATACCAACGGTTCACTGTAAACCGTTGGGAAAAGTTTTTCCCAACGGCTTACTTGCCTACGGTTGGCAGAACCGTTGGTATAACATATACCAACGGTTCCCCAGCCTTTCCCAACAGTTCTAAACCGTTGGGACATCCTCTATTTCCAGTAGTGGGAAATCTCCTCCTTCATAGCCAGCTCCCACTTGCTCGACTCCTTCAGCTGCATTGCTTCTTCAAAGCATTCTGGTTCTCCACCGTCATTCAATAACATATAATGTAATGATGGTGAATACCTCTGCACGGGCTTTCTCACCCTTGATGATCTCCTCAACTCTACTAGAGTAGTAGGTTCCACCGGTTTAGATCTCTCAAGCTCAGACACACCTTCAAGCTCCACTTGCTTTTTGCATTCTGATTCAATGTTCCCATTTTCATCTTCAACTGCATGGTGATCTTTGTACATGACACCTTCATTGAATACCACGTTTTGGCTTCTGATGACCATCCTGTTGAGATCATCCCAAAAGCGATACCCAAACTCCTCACCACCATATCCAATAAAGAAACATTTTTTGGACTTGGAATCAAGCTTGTCCCTTGCATTAGCATCAACATGAACATATTCTAAACTTCTAAAGACTCATAAATGTGAGAGTCTTACCACCTTACCAGACTAGAGTTCCTCGGGTAGACATTCCCCCATTGGCACAGAGGGACTCCTGTTTATGAGATATGCTGCCATATTCACTGCATCATCCCAAAAGGTCTTGGGTAACCCCGAATGCAGCCTCATGCTCCTGGAACGTTCATTCAGTGTCCTATTCATCCTCTATGCCATACCATTCTGTTGTGGTGTTCCTGGAATTTTCTTCTCCCACCGAATTCCATTTTCAGAACAAAATTCTCTGAACTCCTGACTGCCATACTCTCCACCGTTGTTAGACCTCAAACATTTCATCTTTGCTCCTGACTCATTCTCCACCATGACTTTCCACTTCTAAAATATCTTAAACACATCAGATTTGTTCTTCAGAGAGTAAACCCATACCTTCCTTGTTGAGTCATCGATGAATGTCACATAATACTGTGACCCTCCGAGGGATGGTACTGGTGTAAGCCCCCAAACATCTGTATGCACCAGGTCCAGCTTTCCAGCCTTCGGTGTTCTGCCTCCATTTGCAAAGGACACCTTCTTCTGCTTTCCAAAGATTCAATCTTCACAAAATCCTACTTTCACCGACTTCAGCTCTAGTAGCAACCCTTTTGTTGCCAGCACCTTCATCCCCTTTTCACTCATGTGGCCGAGTCTGTAGTTCCATAATTGAGAACCTCTGATAACTTCCAGTGATGCAGCAATGTCCATGCAAGTTTCTTTCATGTTGTACAGGGTGCCATTATTTGCACCCCGAGCTATGACCATAGTTCCTCGGGTGATATTCCATGCACCACCAGTGAATGTGGTACTCAACCCTACATCATCAAGTTGTCCAACAAAAATAAGGTTTCTTATCAAGCCATAGATATACCTCACGTTTTCCAAAACCAGTAAGCTCCCACTGTTGGTCTTGATTCGTGCATCTCCTTTACCCAAAATCTGCAAGGAATCGTCATCAGCAAGATGCACCTTTCCAAAATTTCTAGAAACAAAATTGTTCAGGAAACCCTTCTCTGATGTAGAATGGAAAGATGAACCAGAGTCTAAAATCCAAGACTCCATCGGGCTGTCCACGCTCAGCAGCAACACGTCATCAGTTCCTTCAGCTACAGTGTTTTCTCCACTGGTTTCAGGTCCCTTCCGGTTATCTCTGCACTCCTTCTTGACATGTCCTTTCTTTCCGCATGTCCAGTAGGTAGGACCAGGCCCCTTTTCCTTGTCTCTGCTCTTTCCTCTTGACTTCGATCGTCCTCTGCGATTGTCTCGTTGTGGGTACCTTCCTCTTCCTTCAACGTTCAAAGCAGAACCAGAGAATCTGCCTGATTCTCTTCTTCGAACATCCTCACTAAGGATTAGATCCCGTATATCTTTCAGAGCCATATTCATATTCCCTGAAGTGCTGCTCACAACTGTTACAGTTGCTTCCCAAATCTCTGGTAATGAAGATAGTAAAACCAGAGCACATACCTCATCACCAAGGTCAATTTCCACCAATGACAACTGACTTATGATGGTATTGAATTCGTTGATATGATCTGCCACAGGTCTCCCTTCAACCATTTTCAGGTTGAACAATCGCCATATCAAATGCACCTTGTTTGCCGCAGAAGGCTTCTCATACATGTTTGTGAGGGCTTTCATCAGGTCCATCGTCGTCTTCTCCTCTCTGATGTTGAACACCACGTTTTTTTCCAACGTCAAGCGCACAACACCCAGAACCTGTCGATCCAGTATCTCCCACTCCGACTTCTCCATGTCCGCTGGCTTCACACCCAGAAGTGGCAAGTGCATCTTTTTCTGATAAAGATAATCCTCAATCTGCATCCTCCAGAAATTGAAATCAGTTCCATCGAAACGATCGATCTTCACTTTGCCTTCATCTAGAGCCATCGTTGGAGAATTCCGAACTCACCCACTGATACCAGTTGATGTAGAATCGTTGGGAGACACAATGATAGAAAACGGGAAAAACGAAAGAAAAAAAAAGAAAGCAGAGGACACAACGATTTACGTGGTTCGGGAAAAATCCCTACATCCACGGGAGAGGCAGAAATTCACTATTTGGGAGCACAAATTACATAGAATTTTTTTCAGTAGTAAAACCCTAGCCCAAAATGGGCTACATATGAAGAAGACGGTCCACTGCTCCGAATAGTAGTCCGCATTGCAACAGTGATCGGAGGCTCACTTTTTCAAAAGTGCTACAGTGTCTGCCAGCTGGAATTCAAAAGCGCTACAGTGAAGTTGACCCCGAAGTCCGCACTGCTATAGTGTCTATCGGTGTCGGTCAGTCAGCTTCGCTACAGTGCCTGTCGGTGTCGGTCGGTCAGCTCCGCGACAGTTGCGGGCCACAAACATTAGCCCAACCAGATCGGGTAACACCAATCCAACATGTCATTCATAGTTTGCTTCTTGAACTTGGAGTTCCTCCATCGGGTACTCCATAATGGCTTCATGAAAGTGCTTCAGCCGCTGCCCATTGATAGTGAAGTTTTGCTTGGTTTCTTCATTTTGAACCTGAACAACGCCAAATGGAGAGACATTAGTAACAATGTATGGTCCAAACCAGCAGGAACGAAGCTTACCGGGATGAAATTTCAACCTTGCATTGTAGAGGAGGACCTTCTGCCCAATTTGGAACTCTCGATGAAGGATAAGGCGGTCGTGGGTAGCCTTGGTTCGCTCCTTATAAATCATGGAGTTCTCATAAGAATCTCTACGCATTTCTTCCAGCTCCTGTATCTGTAACTTCCTTTGAGAACCTGCTCCAGAAAGGTTAGAATTGCATTTTTTAATGGCCCAGTAGGCCCGGTGCTCAATCTCAATAGGGAGGTGACAAATCTTTCCAAAAACAAGCCTATAAGGTGACATTCCAATGGGAGTTTTAAAAGAAATACGGTAAGCCCATAATGAATCATCGAGTCTAAGACTCCAATCTTTCCTGTTGGGTTGGACCGTTTTTTCAAGAATTTTTTTTACCTCTCTATTTGACACCTCGACTTGACCATTAGTCTGTGGGTGATACGTAGTAGATACTCGATGACCGACCCCATACCGACGCAAAAGTGATTGCATTGTTCAGTTGCAGAAATGAGAACCCTGGTCACTGATGATGTACCTAGGTAATTAAAACCTATAAAAGATCTGAGTTCTCAAAAATTCTACAACTATTTTGGAATTATCTGTCCTTATGGATCATGCCTCTACCCATTTTGATACGTAATCAACGGTCAAAATAATGTACAAGTTTCCAAAAGAATTTGGAAATGGCCCCATAAAGTCAATACCCCAAACATTGAAGATGTCATGAAAGAGAAAGGGTTGTTGTGGAATTTCATTCCTTTTAGAGACATTCCCCATTATTTGACAATGATGATAAGATTTACAAAATTCATGGGAATCCTGAAAAACTGTTGGCCAAAAGAGACCAGAATCAAGAACTTTGCGAGCAGTCCATTGGGGACCAAAGTGGCCCCCACAAGCAAGAGTGTGGAAGAATCTAAGGACAGACTGAAACTCACTATCGGTAAAACAACGTCTAAGGAACTGATCGCTACATGTGCGCCAAAGGTAGGGGTCATCCCAAATGTACCAACGAGACTCATATTTTAGACGACTGGCTTGGTTTTTGTTGAAATCAGTAGGAATGCAAGATGCTACCAAATAATTTACAATTTCAGCATACCAGGGAATAACGTCTTGCACTTTGTACAATTGCTCATCAGGAAACATGTCATTAATGGGAATATAGGGGGATGAGACAATGTCCGAGGATGGGAGGATCCTACTGATATGGTCTGCCACCACATTCTCTTCTCCTTTTTTATCTCTAATTTCTAGATTGAATTCTTGAAGGAGGAGCATCCAACGAATAAGACATGGTTTGGCTTCCGGTTTCTTTAGGAGATACCGGAGGGCTGCATGGTCTAAGAACACAATGACTTTGTACCCTAAAAGGTGTGACCTGAATTTATCCAAGGAAAACACTATGGAAAGGAATTATTTTTCACTTGTGGTGTAGTTTTCTTGGGCAGGGTCTAGTGTACGTGAGGCATAGGCTATGACATGTGGAGCTCGGTCGACCCTTTGTGACAAGACTGCCCCAACTGCATAGTTAGAGGCGTCACACATGAGCTCAAATGGTAAATCCCACCGAGGTGGTTGGATTACTAGGGGTGATGTGAGACTCCATTTTAATTTATTAAAAGATTCTTCACATTTTTTATCAAAAACAAAATCTTTTTCTTTTTGGAGTAAGCAGGAGAGGGGAAGTGAAATCTTACTAAAATCACAAATGAAACGACGGTAAAATCCAGCATGACCTAGGAAAGACTGCACATCACGAACATTTTTAGGGAATGGTAGGGAAGAAATGACATCCACTTTCGATTTATCTACTTGGATACCAGCCCCAGAAATGACATGTCCCAAAAGTATACCTTGTCGCACCATGAAATGACATTTCTCATAATTTAATACAAGATTCTTTTCAATATAGTGACGTAGGAAGGAACCAAGACTACTTAAACATTCATCAAAAGAGGATCCATAAACAGTAAAATCATCCATGAAAACTTCCATGCAATTCTCTAGGTAATCTGAAAAAATACTAACCATACATCGCTGGAAAGTACCCGAAGCATTGCACATGCCAAATGAAATCCTTCTATAGACAAATGTGACAAAGGGGAAAGTGAAGGTTGTCTTTTCCTGATCCTCCGGGGCAATATGGATCTGAAAGTATCCAGAATACCCATCAAGAAAACAGTAATGTGACTTCCCTGCTAGCCTCTCTAGCATTTGGTCAATGAATGGCAATGGGAAATGGCCCTTCCTAGTGTGTTGGTTTAGTCGGCGATAATCTATACAGACACACCAACTGTTCTGCACACGAGTTGGAACCAATTCATTGTTTTCATTTTTAATTAGTGTTAGGCCAATTTTTTTAGGAACTACTTGAACGGGACTGACCCATTGGCTGTCAGAGATGGGGTAAATGATTCCAGCAGCCAATAATTTTGTTACTTCCTTTTCAAATACTTCTAAGAGGTTTGGGTTCAGTCGACGTTGTGCTTGCCTCACTGGTTTAGCCTCATCAGTTAATAAAATATGATGTGTACAAATTGATGGGCTAATACCAGGAATATCCGCAAGTGTCCATTCTAATGATTGTTTATACTCCCTCAAAAGTTCAAGCAGTCGCAATTCATGCTCAGGAGGGAGTGAACTAACAATGATGACGGGCAACTTGTTTCCATTCTCAAGATATGAATATTTTAAATCTTGAGGCAGTTTCTTTAGTTCCAATTCATGTGTATTTTGGATTGATGGGAGTGTGTGTGAAAGTGAGAGGTCACTAATCTCATCTAACTACTCAATGGTATCATCCTCAGATGAGGAATTATCTTTTACAAGCGTAGCAGTATCATCGATGGTCATGTGATCCTCCGTGTTCAAGAAATTATCAATTAATAAACATGCGTGACACTTTTCTAGAGCACTACAACAATCAACACATGATTCATTACCAAGAATTTTAATCAAATAGGAAAATTCAGAAAGGGGGTCAAGGGAAACAAATGAAGTGATTTTAGGGGAAGGGAGTACATCAATTGAATTTACTGAGAGAGAGGAATGTTCTTATGAGGGGTGATTCATGGCATCAAGGATGTTGAAATGGACTATGTCACCACCAAATTCCATAGATAATGTACCATTATGGACATTAATTATGGCTTTGAAGGTTTTCAAGAAAGGTCTCCCCAATATAATTGGGGTGTGTTCATTCATCATATCATCTTCCATTTGTAGCACATAAAAATCAGCAGGAAATATTAAATTTTGAACCCTCACAAGAACATCCTCTAACACACCAGAAGGGTGTGCCATACTCCGATTTGCTAGATGAACAACTATTCCTGTGGGCTTTAGTTCACCGACCTGCAAAGAAGAGTATATGGAGTGAGGCATCACATTAATAGAAGCACCCAAAACAAGCATAGCATTGGAGAAAGAATACTCCCCTATGGTGCACGAAATCGAGAATGTTCCAGGATCATTGCACTTGGTGGGAAGTGATGGTTGTATCAATGCTGAGATGTTCCTCCCCAGGCTCACCTTCTCATCACCTCTAAGTCCCCTTCAGTGGGTACACATCTTCTTCAGAAACTTGGCATATCTCGGAATTTGCTTGATGGTATCAATCAAGGGGATGTTGACCTGAACTTTCTTGAAAGTTTCCAATATTTCTTTGTCAAGTTTAGTTTCATTTTGTTTTCTTGGTTGGGTGTCCCTTTGGGGAAATGGAAGATGAATGGGTGTGCTTGGTGGTTCATTAATAGAAACACTCTTTCCTTTTGAAGGGATCCTCTCAGGACAAGGCTTTTCAATATTTGGACCTTTTTCAATAGTTGGAATGGTGGTTTTCTCAGGAGGGGATGACTCTAATGGAGGTTTTATTTGTATTTTAAGTTGAGTTTCACTCCTAAGGGTGATGGAGCTAACATTTCCCTTATCCATAGGGTTGACAAGTGGTTGAGAGGGTAGTTTACCAGACCCATGGCTTTGGATATCACCCACCGAGTTAGCTAGTTGGCCTAATTGGGTTTTGAGGTCTTGTATGGCTGCCTGAGTGGTTTGTTTGAATTGGAGATTATTGGCATCCATTTGTTTCATCATATCTTCTAGGCTAGGCTCAGTTTTTTGAGGGGGTTGTTGGAAAGGCCTTTGGGGTGGTTGAGGATTTCTGGGTGGTGGTGGATGACTACTCTGACCTTATTGGTTCCATTGTTGTTGAGGTTGGTTTGAATACCCCCTTGCCTCTAGGCTTGGTTGTCTTTCCACCCAGGGTTGGATGGATAGTAAGGTTCTTGCCTAAAGGGTTGGTTATAGGGGCGTCCAGGAAATATCACCTCACAACTCTCAGAAGTTTCTCTCAGTTGGGGGTATTGGTCAAAATAGTGGGTATCAGAAGAGCATATACCACAATGTATGGGAGGAGGAGATTGATATTTCCCTTGGGAAAGAGAGAGTTGTCGTAGAAGGGTACTTACCTCTTCAAAATTTGTATCCACCTTATTCTCAAATTCAGTACTTTGAACCTCTGGACACCTTGAATTGGTACAGTGGACCTTGAACCAAATTGCTGTGTGTTTTGTTCCATGTTCTCAATTAGGTTCCTTGCAGTAATTGGGGTTTTATCCACTAGTGCACCACCTACAACAGCATCAATCATGTTTCGATCAATAGAGATTAAACCTTCATAAAAATACTAAATTAAAAGTCGATCACTTATTTGGTGATGTGGACAACTTGAACAAAATCTTTTAAATCTTTCCCTATATTCATGAAGTGTTTCCCCATGAGATTGTCTTATACCACATATTTCTTTCCTTATTGTTTCAGTTTAAGAGGCTGGGAAATATTTTTCAAGAAAAAGGTGTTTCATGTCTGCCCCACCTCTAATTGGTGAATTAACATAGTATAGCCAATCTTTAGTAGTGTCTTCTAATGAAAATGGAAATGCTCTAAGTTTTACTTAGTCCTCATCAACATTAGAAGGCTTTAATGTAGAACACACAGTATGAAATTCTTTTAAATTTTTATGTGGGTCCTCTCCAGGATGTCCATGGAATCTTGGTAATAAATGAATTAAACCAGATTTTAGTTCGAGATTAGGTGCCTCTCCTTGTATTTGAATGTATGCAGGTTGGATATCAATATCGAGTGAGGTTAAGTCCTTTAATGTTCTATTATTTTCACCCATGTTATACAAGTTTATTTCAGTTTTTATTTGGGTTCTAGAATAAGAAGAAGAAGAAGGGTGAAGGAATGTTTCAGTGTGTGGCGTGTCCTCCTTCAAATTGTTGTCTTGTGTCTCGGTGTCGTTGACATAGGATCCTCTCCGGCTCAGGTTTGAAAGGTGGTAAATCTCCAGGATTAGAATGCTTCATGCACCAAACCTACACATGGAATAGATCAGAATACAAAAGGATTGAAAATGTAGAAGAGAAAACAAATAAATATTCACAAAAATTTTACAAATAACTCATAAAAAACACGCACTAAAACAAAAACGCTCCCCAGCAACGGTGCCAAAATTTGACCACGTTGTCATGAAATTTCAAATTGATTATGATTTTAAGGTTGATTGCAGTCTAGGGAAGACCCTAGGTTATCTCTCGAGGAGTTTTAATAGGTTTAGAGTGTGTATTTTGAATTAATACTACTAAAAAAAGGGGGTGATTTTGAAAACAACTTAATGAAATTAACTTAATCAAAATAGTTTAAAAGATGAAAGACCAAGTGGATTTTGAAAAATATGAGATAAAAGGGTCGATGTGATTTTAATAAACACATATCAAGTTCATTGTTCATATAGATTCATTTTAGGTTTAGAGTAATTCTTTGGTTGGAATTAATTGGAATCCCGATTAATTCTTAAGCTCATATTTCAATGCTTGAAGAACCAAACCCTGACATAACAATCGTATTGACAAGGTCCAGAACTTATGAATGGAATAATAGCTTACAAAGAATATTGAAATCTCAATAAATTGGGGAAGAAAATGATTCTTGTGTTGTCCAATCGGAACAACACAAGTCACGCACTCAAAACCTCACACCAATCGGTTAGAAATTAAGAGCATAACACTCACATGCATCAAATCAAGCATTCAAATCTGAAATAAAATAAGATACATGGAATGAAATGTTTAAACACCCAAATTAATCCAAACTAATAGATATTGTATGCATCAAAACTCCCTTGACATGTGTGTAGCTCCCTTATAACGAACACCCAACTTTTAGCTCGACATCGGGAGGAGGAGGAAACTCGGGTGGAACTCCTTCTTCATCCTTGATTCCCCTATGAGAATAGGGGCCTCCAGAACCTCCAAGATTATTAGTAGAATCCTCTAGGACTCCAAAATGGCAGAGTATATCTTCTATTTCAAACTTCCAAATGAGGTTCCCTTGGTGCCCTTTTATAGCCAAAATGCTAAGTGGTTTTGAGCACCCAGTTTTGGTGATACCAATTGAGTCTCAGTTTTGGGTTGGTATATGGCATTATCTAGACTTGGAAAAAAGATAAACAATGTTTTACGCTGTATTTAATATCACCATGTCAAATTTGGCGGCCATTGAACATCTAAAAATGGGTATAGAGTCATAAAACCGAACAAAACTGTTGACTTCGTGAAGATTCTGTCCCCTGGAAAGAATGGTTTGGATGGGCCAACAGATGAACGAATTGGCCTTTGGTTCTTTGAGATGAATTGTATACCAAGACGTTCTGGAGAGTCCCAAAAAAATTCAGCCCATTTTCATGCACGGATTTCGAGAACTGTTCAAAACAGTGGATAGGTGTCCTTGGGATCCATGCAATTTTGGCCCATTTTCCTTCTGGATCATCTTCAGGGCCTCCAAATCGCCTCCTCCTGCAATCAAGTCCTCAAAACAAGTAACAATACCCATTTTAACAGTGATAAACACAAAATTAATTATTCAAATATGGAATGAAATTTGGTATTATTTTTATAATATTCAATACAAAAATAGTTTACCACAGTGGTGTAGGGATGAAAATGAAACAGTGAATCACAGTGCGATCAATAACCATTTTTTTTCTAAACCATTGTAATTGATAAAAATATTATAGTGGATAATCTATGTTGGGGGGTCTAACCAGCATGGCATGGATGTAGGTCTCAGTACCGAACCTTGTAAAAAAATTGTGTACTAAATTTCATTTACTTTATGCATTGCATACATGATCCACTCATCTTAACAGGTGATAGAGGTTAGAATTAAAGGGTGAAAAATAATTTAGTAAAAATAATTCACACCTAATCCCCCCCAGTGTGACTGAATGATCTTTGGACACTTCAATTGGTATTAGAGCATAGTCCACCTCTAATTGGATCTACTTTACTTGTTCAGTTGTTTTCATCAGAAGTATATCAAGTTCGTATTTTAGTTTGAAGAAAAATCAGAAGATCTTCAGATGTAAAAGCTTATCTCTACTCCTGATGTTAGTAATTTTGAAGTTTCAGTTAAGACTCGGAAAAACAGGAAGAAAAGAGTGTCAAATAAGATGAAGAATGATTCAAAGATAAATGAAAATAAACTACTAGATGAAGGTACTCAGAGTAGAAATTTTTCAATAAAATCACTTGGTTATAGTTTTGATAAACTAAGTTAAAGTTATGATGATGATATGATCAATTCATAAAAATTAGAAAGAATCTGAAGAATGTTCCCAAATAATTGGTCACATGTATGACCAATGTTTTCAAGGAACTTCAGGATGAAAAATTATAGCTAGGAGAAGAGTAAAATGATATGGAAGAGGCATTGACTAAAAAATTTAGAATATCAAACACTCTCACAGAACTAGTGAAAGAAATGAAAGAAACAATAACTCTTTGAAAAGAAATATATACTGGAGCTATTGAATAATTGAAAAGTAAAGTTTGTGAGAAAGATGTTTTTGAAATTGTTTTTACAAAATCTATCAATGCACTTGAAAATATGGATAATAAATCTATGAATGTCATAGATGATTAGCTAAATGATAATGCAGAAAGAATCATGGAGCTTGAAATTTTGTTATTGAAGGAAAATCATATGCATTATGATGAGATTTAGAAGATGAAAATTCAGTGGGAAGAAAGCATGAAATCGGTTGATGATGAGAATATTTATCTCAAATTTAAATGTCTTGAACTAGAAGTGAAACTAAATAATATGGAAGAGACACAAGGTGAGACTTCCCAAATTGATGAGAAAAGAATTTTTTCCAAGGATTAATCTGATAAGAGTATGATTACTGAAAACACTCATTTTAGTAGCAATAAAAGCTTGATATAATCCAATTATAAACTACTATAGGCGCATTAAATATAGAAACCCTATCCTTTTTCAAATATCATTACAAGATTTTAAGCATAATTAAACATCATATTACAAGCCAAGGATCATAAAGTGCCATGTCTTGGAGGATTAGGTACATAATTAAGCATCATAAAAACATCTTTTATTTAATCTCCACACAAATCTCCTAAAATCCATTGTTCTCAAACATTTGCATAGGATAACTTGGGGATAACATGAACAAATGGATGAGCTAAAAATTCTAGTAAGGGAATAATCATAAGAATAAATCTTAGCACATGGGTTAGAAGGAATGACATAATGATGTAAAAAGGAATCATAACATATAAAACATGAATTTAGCATGAGTCAAGGCTTGTTTTACATAGAGGATCACGAGTCTAGGCTAACTACCAAGACCGTTTCACATGGAGCACGAGTCAAGGCTAACCACCAAGACTGTTGCACATAACGTCTCATTAGACAAAACTTTACCCAATGAATTGAAGCACTATCTAGGTGCACCCATCATAACATGTTCAGTAGTAGGTGTTCTACATGAATAATCACACATAAGGAATCAAATATAACAAAAAGGTTACCCATGGAAATAAATGGGTATCATAATCATGTCATAAGGCATTACAAATGAGCATATCATAAAAGTGTCCATAAAAGAATGGATTTAGAACATACATTTACATTTATAAGGTAAAATAGGAATAGATCATGATAAGTTATGTCAAACTAAATTTATAACATGTAAAAATAGTATTTAATAATCATTAGAATTAAAACATTTTAGTGTGGTTTAAGGAAAATATTAAAGAGATTTTAAAACAGAATATGGAAAAATATTTATATAAAACAAGAAGTGAAACAAGAAGGTTTTCATAATAAAAATATTGATTTTAGAAAAGATATGGTGGCTCAAAACAGATTATAGAGTGCACTTTAAAATGGGTAAAAATTTGGGAAGTTCCCTTAAATTGGGCTTTCTTATCAGGAAGACTTGAGTAGGGAACCTTTTAAAAGCATGTATATCCTTGAAAAAGAAGGATGAATGGATATTGATACATGATATTGTAAAATATACACATAATTTATAATATTCACATAAAAATAATAGATAATTTCATTTGGGTAAAGATAGATGAAGAATAACCCGAAGGAATAGTGGATGTTCGGGTAGAATCCCTTACCTTAAGTCTAAAGGTGTCCTTCACTTGATCTTAATGTCCTAGATAATCAAATTAAATTCATTAATTAATAATTCAAGAACCCATTATATATAAATTTGATTTAGTATAACTTAATTAAGTTTATTTATAGCCTTTTTATGGATTAAGAGATTCAATATCATTGCTTGGGAGTGTTGGTTTTCCTTGGTTTTCATGATTGGTTTACTTGTATACATATATGAAGGGTCATGTAAAGTGGGGTTAATTACCTTGAATTGAACCATTATGTTATTAATGATATTACAGTGGTTAAATTGATATTATATCATTTGGTTTTATTACATGAGGATGAATCATTTGATAAATAGTAAATGATAATGGTTTGGGTTTATTTTAGCGGTTTTTCGATCACAACGAACTCATGTTATGTTATAAATTAATATTGTGAGTAAAAAATGATTCCAAAACCTTAAATAAGATATAATACATATATTATAACCTATTTTAACCATAAAAATGGTTTCATGACCAGACCTTGAATAAGTTAAATGAAATTAAAAACTTTTTCATCCTTGAATGTGTTAAATTAACACATCTTGGAGGATGTTTTCATTTTTTAGTATAAAAGGAGGGGGAAGGATAAATGGTGATGAATTTTTCCATTATCATAAAAAAATTATAGTATATTTAAGGTACTAGAGTTATCATACCATTTATATGAGGGTATCTTATGAGGGAAAAAGAAAAAAAAAGGAACTTGAAAAGAAAATAAAAGAATCAGAATGAAGAATTTACCTCTTTAATTTATCCTCTTTGAGAGCCTCCTTAGAGAAGAGGTTTTTGTCCTTTGATGATACCAAGAGATCCTAGTCATGGGGTAGGTTCTTGGGAATATATTTGAGTAGAATTTGGACAAGGCTCAAGGCTTGAGAGGTGTGAGGAGAAGAGGTGGTGAGGGTGGTATTTATAGTGGAGAAGGGGGTGTTTTCTCATTATTTTATTCAATATTTTATTATTTTTCCCAAGATAAGAAATAATGTTGATTCTTGAGACTAATTAAAGTAATGTGTGCATCTGAATTCAAAAAAATGTTCACTTACATCATTCATGACTCAATCATGACTCAAAAATTCATTTATTTACATATACTGTAAATTATCGTATTTCACTATTCACAAAAAATTCATGTATTTTAGAAAAATCCCAAAAATTCTCCCTAACTATTTTTTGACATGAAGAATTCAAAAATAAGATCCATTTTATGTAAATAATTTTCTAAATATGATAAATTTAATTTTTAATTAAAATCTCTATTTACTTGAAAAATACAAATTTTAAAATTAAAACTACTTTACTAACACTTTGAAAAATTTATTAAGGTCTCATAAAATTATCATATAATAATAAGATATCAAAAAAATAATTTATGAATAAATTTTATGAAAATATGTTTCTTTTAAATTATTAAATTAGTCATAAAATTGTAATTAAATATTTATGACTTATAAAAATACCAACACTTAATTAAAAAAATTTAAAATATTTATTTACTTATACTGTGATATAATTATATCATATTTTCACTTATAATATGGATAAATTTTATTTATACCTCCATTGGTGGGATTTCTATTCAATTGGACAATTTACTATTCATAACGGTCACATTATGTTAGTCTCACTAGGTCAAATACCCTGAGAGGGGGTGAATCAGGGTATAAAAGATTAAAACCATTATCACTTTGGATCTTGTTTCATTGTTAAACAAAACACTCTCCTCTACCTTTCTTGTAGTAATGTATGAATAGAAATTAAAGCATGCATGAGACACAATAATTTTACTTAGTTCACCCTCACTGGGCTATGTCCAAGGATCATACAACGACAATGTGTCGATGTGCCAAATCCACTGAAAGTGCACTTCTATTTACAATACTCAGAGTGGAATCATTGTCCCTCTTGGTTTAAAACTAATGCTCTCTTAACTGAATTGTTCTCAACACTTCTTTAAAAGATCCACTTATAGTTTATAGACCTGTAGATCCCTTCATCATCTCAAATTAATGCATCCTCCAAAATATATAGATGCTATGTCGATGTTCCACTTTCATCCACTGATTAATACCACTTTACCATAGGTGTATTGGGAAAATTCCAATCTTTTGAGCAACCCTTATTATGCCTTACGTGCGAATTTTATTCTTTGTGTGCAAAACCTATTCTTACATGCAACTTCCTTCTTACGCGCACTTCCTTCTTACGCACTACTTAAATATTACATTCAACTTCCTTAGATTGTACGCAACTCCAATTATTTTGCACAAATCCCTTTGCACACAATTCAGAGCTCTGATTTCCTCTAATTATTGACTTACTTTGAATGAGGGGGTCACCTCTTATTTATAAGCATCACTGACCCCTACACGGAAGATTCGATGAGTCGCACAAGATCATCTTTGAGCACACAAAACCCAGTTTCACGTCGCATTGGGCACGCAAGCCTCTTTTTCACAACCTCATCTTTCGTGAACATTCCAAATCTTTTACATACTTCATGCCTTTTCCATATTTCTATGTTCTAATCCTGTGAAATTACTTGTATGCAACATTCCAAACAACCTTCTATCTTGCTCAAAAATTCCTTTTCAAAAAACACATATCTCCATTTTCCCAATTTTGAAGCCCAAAAATTTGGCAAACACTAGAAAAAGGTACCACCTTGTATCTATTCTTTTTTTACCGCCTCTAGATCATCCATTCCTTTATCATGGTTATTTTTCAACACAGATTCTCAACAATATGTCTGAAACACCACAAATAAACCCTCTTTGTCAACAAACACAAACAACCCAAAAAATGATTCAATGTTACCTTGAGGGATTTTTTTCCAACATATTACTATTCCAATGGTCAATTTACTATTTAATCAGTATAGGTTCCTTAACTTCTATAAACACTTCATATTTCATTAATTAATCATTTATAAAGATTTTATTGTGTTCTCTATGTGTTTATAACATATGAAATAATTATAAGAACATAATTTCCATTGATAAAAATTTGGGTCATTACATTCTTCCACCCTTATGAAATTTCTCCCTTGAAATTTTGTTTTACGTACTAATGTGAAAATAGGTGTGGAAACTTTTCCTTCATCATTTCCTCTAGTTACCATGTTTCATCTTCATAATTATAGTTCCACCATTTTACTTTGTCTAGGTGAGTATTCTTGTTGCGTAGGACTTTATCTCTATGATCCAATATCTTTACTGGTTGCTCCTCATAAGAAAGATCATTCTCCAACTGTACCACCTCTCAAGTCAATACATTTTAAGGATCTAGTATTTACTTCTTTAAGAGTGATATATGGAATACATCATGTACTTGAGACATGATTGGTGGAAGTGCTAGTCAATAGGGCACATCTCCGACATGACCAAGGATCTCTAAGGGGGCGATGTACCTGAGATTTAGCTTTTATTTCTTCCCGAATCTTGTGATCCTCTTCCACATAGATATGAAGAGGAATACCATGTCTCTAGCCTTAAACTTGAGATCTCATCGATGATTGTCTAAATAACTCTTAAGTCGACTTTGGGATGCCTTGATGTGTTGTTGAATGGTTTTCACCTTCTCCACCATTTCTTTGAACATTTCAAGTCCTAATAGATTACATTCACTAACCTCATCCCAAAATTCTAGTGCTCTAAAACTTTTCCCATAAAGGGATTAATATGGAGCCATTTGGATGTTTGAGTGGAAACTATTGTTGTGGGATAATTCAACCAATAGAATATGTTGGTTCCATACTCCTTTTAAGTACATAGAACATGCTCTCAACATGTCTCCTAGTGTCTGAATAGTTCACTCAGATTGGCCATCAGTTTGAGGATGATAGGTTATACTGAATTTCAGATCAGTTCTTAGAGCATGTTAGATACTTTTCCAGAACTTTGAGGTGAATCTCAGATCTCAATCTGATACAATCGATAGTGGTGATCCATGTAGCCTTACCAACTCTTTGATATATATCTGTGCAAGTTAATCCAATGATAATTCCTCTTAAATTTTGATAAATTGAGTTATCTTTGTAAGACAATCCAGAATGACCCATATAGCATTATTTCCAATGGATGTCCTTAGAAGTCCAATGACAAAGTCCACGATAATGTTCTCCCACTTACTTGTTGGTATGGGTAGTGGTTGCATAATCCCTTTATACTTTTTTCTTTCATCCTTCACTTGTTTACATACCATGCACTTTGATATATATTCATTAATCTCCTTCTTCATATTGTCCCACTAATAGTTCTCTTGGAGATCTCGATACATCTCTGTTCTCCTAGGTTGAATATAGAAGGTTGAGCTATGTGCATCATTAAAAAGATCCTTCTTTATATTTGGATCAGATGGTATGCATAAGCATGACCCAAATCTTATAACTCATTCCTTATCAATCTTAAACTTAGAGGATTTCTCATTTCTAATAGCTTCCACCCTTTTCATAATTTCCACATATTTTCTTTGATCATCCTTTATTTTCTACAAGAGGGATGGTTGAGAAATAATTTGAGAAAGTATTGATGATGTTCCTCCCTTAATTATTCCCATTTCTATCCTTTTTAAGTATAATAATATTGTATCCTTATCAATTCTCATCATTCATAAAGTGCAGGACCCTTTCTACTTATAGAATTCACTACCTTATTTTCCTTACTAGGATGGTAGTAGATTGAGTAGTCATAATCATTGATGAGCTCTAACCATCTTAGTTGGCACATATTAAGATCCTTCTATGTGAATATATATTTAAGACTCTTCTGATCAGTATATATCTTACACTTCTCCCCATAGAGATAATGCCGCCAGATTTTCAATGCAAAGATCACAGCTGCCAACTCCATATCATGTGTAGGATAGTTTTTCTCATGGATTTTCAACTGCCTTGAGGATTAGGATATCAATTTATCATTTTACATCAATAAATATCCTAATCCTTTCTTTGAATCATCACTTTACACAACAAATAGTTCTCCAATTTTTGGGAGTGTGAGTACTAGCATAGTGATAAGCTTTTTTTTGAGATCATTAATTCTTTCCTCACATTCTTGAGTCCATACAAACTTTACTCTCTTCCATGTCATCTTGGTTATTAGGTTTGAAAATTATGAGAAGTTCTTCAAAAATTGTCGATAATACCCAACTAGGCCAAGGAAACTACGGATCTCCATTTTAGATATTGTCCTAGGCCACTATTCGATTGCCTTTGTATTAGAAGGGTCCATAGATATCCCTTTTTCGGTGATAACATGTCCCAAGAATGATACTACCTCCATATAGAACTCGCATTTATTGTACTTTGCATATATTTTCTCCCTTCACAAAGTCTTCAGCACAATATTCAAATACTCCTCATGTTCCTCCTTGCTCTGGGAGTATATCAGAATATCATCGATATAGACTACCACAAATTTGTCAAGGTAATCCCTAAAGACACTATTCATTAAATCCATGAAACTTTATGGAGCATTAGTGAGTCTAAAGGGAATCACTATGAATTCATAGTTTCCATACCTCATTTAAAAGGATGTCTTTGGAATATCTTCCTTCGTCGCCTTTAATTGGTGATATCCCAACTGAAGGTCCACCTTTGAGAAAAAACCAACCCCACATAGTTGATTAAAAAATTCATCTATCCATGGTAGGGGATTCTTGTTATTTATCATTATTTTATTGAGATTGTAATAATCAATGCAGAGGCGCATTGATCCATCCTTCTTCTTAACGAAGAGGACTGGTGCACCCCATAGTGAAGCACTCAGGTATATAAAACCCTTCTATAGATTCTCCTATAACTACTTATTCGGGTCTTCCATCTCTACAGTGGTCATTATACATGGTTTCTTTGATATAGGTAGAGATCCAGGAATAAGATCAACTGAGAACTCAACCTCTTGATCAAGAGGAATACCAGTAAATTCTTCTGGGAATACATTAGTGTAATACCACACAATGAAAATGTCTTAGAGCATGATTCTCTCATTTTTCTCAATCGTTTGAGGAAGATATGATTGATCATAAGGAAAAAATATCCACACTTGAGACGATGATTCTAAAGGATATTCATCTTCCTCCTTACACTTTTACAGGATTGGAGGATGCTCTGGGATATGAAGGGTGATCTCCCCTTCCTAACAGTTGATGTTGGATTTATATAAAGATAGACAATCCATGCCCAAAATAGCATCAAACTCTACCAAATGGAGTATGACGAGATTTTATGGGAGGTTTAGCCCACAAATATTTACTGGGGAGGAATTATAAACCATGGATGAAATAATTACCTCATTTGTTGTTCTCAAAAATAACCCAACCTCCATATTTTGAGGTTGTGTTTGAATAGTTATACTAAAATTTCAAGATATGAAAGAATGCATAGAACCATAATCAAATAGTACGTTCTCTATTCTTGAATGAATAACTAGTGTGTCTGTCACCACTTCATTGTCTAGCTCCACCTCAGCAGTAGTGATGGAATAATCCCTTCCTGGTTTCCTTGGTGGTTGGTGTTGATTTCCTCCAAAAACCCTTAGCATAGGTAAATGGTTTTCATAATTACCTTATTACTTGTAGTTGAAACACTATACTATTGGTTGAGCATTTATATAAACCTTACTTTCTTCTTACACATTAGTGGAAATATTCATATCCCTTAGGAAGTTCTTAGATAGATGTCACATTCTTCTACATTTAAAGCAATTACTAGTTCCCTTTAGACAGTTCCCAGGATACTTCTTCCCACAATTTTGATATGTGGGATGTTTGATCTTCTTTACATCATGGGATTTATTTTCTGATCCACACATATTAGACTCTATTTTTTGTTTCTTTTCATTAGTCCCACAATACCATTGAGAGTATCCAATATCTATTTCAACCTTGAAGGCACAATGGATAATATCCTCATAACTATCGAAGTCTCAAATCACTAATGTTTTTCATAGACTCTGATTTAGTCCACTAAGGAATCGATCCACCTTTATTTTAGTGTTCATTAGAAATATGGAGGTGTATCTTGCAAGCCTGGTAAAGTTTTATTTATACTCCCCAATAAAGTCATCTTATTTATACTTAAGTCTCAAGAACTCTCTTTCCATCTTGAGATGGAGGGTTCAGGAAAATTATTTATTGAAAAACATTTTATTGAATTCCTCCCAATCCATGGAATCAATTTACCCCTTGGACTTCATATTTTTTATAATTTTCCAAAACTGATTAGCTTCCCCATCAAAATGATAGACTGCCAACACAACTTTCTCTTCTTCCGAGCACTAGAGGACAGAGAATATCTTTTCAATGGATTTAATCCACTATACTATGAGGAGCAGATCATAATATCCACTAAAAATGGGAGGCCTTTTCCACATAAAGGATTCGATGGAAACTTTATCTTTCCTTAGAGAACTTGTTCCCATCATATTTTGAATTTCATTTGGGTAATCATTGCAATCCCTATCACATTTATTATTGTCACACGTTCTTCTATTTTCCTCTATTAGCTAAGAAAAATAAATTTTAATTAGGGGGTTGAATATTTAACAAATAAGCATAAAAAGTAAACATTAAACATATAAGGATAAAATCTTAAAGGAAAATTATTTCCTAACCTGTGATTCCCTAGGTTTCAATCTAGGTTATCTATGATCTATTTCCTAACATATATTCTTATGGGATTTTTTTGTTCCCTTAATAATGGTCTGTAATGAGCTTAGGAATTTACCAATGCATATCCCCTAGGAGCGTCAAACCAAGTGAAAACTAAGGCCCATTATCATGTACCAGTTTACCCCAAGTCAGGTTCAGAACACCTTGTCATAGTTTTTACTCCTAGGTACATTTGTGTCAGATCCACATCCACTTGTAGTATATCCATACATATATGTATTTTCTTGATAAACCACTCACTCTATACTTACCAAAATTTAGGTATGTTTTATTATACTCAGTCTTATCCCTAAGTTTCTTACAAAAGTGCTCCATTCCCAATCTCCAAAAATAAGTAGACCTTCCTCTGATAACAACTATAGTGACCCTATCCTTTTACACATATCATTACATGATTTTAAGAATAATTAAACATCATATTACAAGGTAAATATCATAAAGTCTAGTGTCTTGGAGGATTAGGTACATAATTAAACATCATAAAAACATATTTTATTTAATCTCCAAATTATGATCCTAACTTCCATTGGGATCAAAAATTTACATAGGACAACCTGGGGATAACATGAACAAAGGGATGAGCTAAAAAGATCAGTAAGGGAACAATCATAAGAATAAATCTTAGCACATGGGTTAGAAGGCATGATATAATGATATAAAAATGAATCATAAAATATAAAACATAGGATAATATAGTCATGAAATCATAGTATTGTGGGATCAACATAAAACATGACTTTATCATGAGTCAAGGCTCGTTGCACATAGAGGAGCACGATTATAGGCTAACCACCAAGACTGTTGCACATGGAGCACGAGTCAAGTCTAACCACCAAGACCATTGCACATAACATCTCATGAGACTAAACTTTACCCAATGAATTGGATAAATATCTAGGTGCACCCATCATAACATGTTCAAGAATATGTGTGCCTCATAAAGAATCATATATAAGGAATCAAAAATAACATAAAGGTTACCCATAGAAATAAATGGGTATCATAATCATGTCATAAGGCATTACAAATGGGCATATCATAAAAGTGTCCATGAAAGAATGGATTTAGAACATAAATTGACATTCATAAGGTAAAATAGGTATATATCATGATAAGTGATGTCAAACTGAAGTTATAACATGTAAACGTAGTATTTAATAATCTTTAGAATTAAAACATTTTAGTGTGGTTTAAGGAAAATATTAAAGAGATTTTAAAATAGAATATGGAATAATATTTATATAAAACCAGAAGTGAATCAAGAAGGTTTTTATAATAAAAATAGTGGTTTTAAAAAAGATATGGTGTCTCAAAACAGATTATAGAGTGCACTTTAAAATGGGTAAAATTTTGGGAAGTTCCCTTAAATCAGGATTGCTTATCGGGAAGACTTGAGTAGGGAACCTTTTAAAAGCATGTATATCCCTGAAAAAGAAGGATGAATGGATATTGATACATGATCTTGGAAAATGCACACATAATTTAGAATATTCACATAAAAATAATAGATAATTTCATTTGGGAAAAGAGAGAGAAAGAATAACCTGAAGGAATAATGGTTGTTCGGGTAGAATCCCTTACCTTAAGTCTAAAGGTGTCCTTCACTTAATGTTAATGTCCTGGATAATCAAACTAGATTCATTAATTAATAATTATATAATCTATTATACATGAATTTTATTTATTATAACTTAATTAAGTTCATTTATGGCCTTTTTACGGGTTAAGATATTCAATTTCATTGCTTGGGAGCAATATTTATCCTTGGTTTTCATGATCGGTTTATTTGTATACATGAATAAAGGGTCATGTAAAGTGGGGTTAATTATATATAATTTAACCTTTATGTTATTAATTATATTATAGTGGTTAAATTGATATTATATAATTTGGTTTTATGACGTGTATGAATCATTAGATAAATAGTTAATGATAATCATTTGGTTTTATTTTGGCAGTTTTTCGATCACAACAAACTCATAATATCATGAGTAAAAAATGATTCTAGAACATTGCATAAGATATAATACATATATTATAACATTTTGAAACCATAAAAATGGTTTCATGACTATTCTTTGAATAAGTTAAAGTAAATTGAAAACATCGCCATCCTTGAAGGTGATAAATTAACACTTCTCGAACGATGTTTTCATTTTTAGTATAAAAGGAGGGGGAAGGAGAGATGATGATGAATTATTCCATTAGCATAAAAAAATTATAGTATATGTAATGTACTGGATTTATTATACCATTTAGATTAGGGGATATTATGAGAGAAAAAGAAAATAAAGGAACTTGAAAAGAAAATAAAAAAATTAGAATGAGGAATTTACTTCTTGAATTTATCCTCCTTGAGAGCCTCCTTGGGGAAGAGGTTTTGGTCTTTTGATGAGACCAAGATTCTTAAACATGGGGGGGGGATTGGGAAGATATTTTATTATAATTTAGACAAGGAAAAATTCTTGAGAGGTGTGAGAAAAGAGGTGGTCAGGGGTGGTATTTATAGTGGAGGAGGGGGTATTTTCTCATTATTTTATTCAATATTTTATTAATTTTCTCAAGACAAGAAATAGTGAAAATTCTTGAGACTAAATAAAGTAAAATTTTCATGTGAATTTTAAAAAATGGTCACTTAAATCATCCATGACTCAATCATGACTAAAAATTCATTTATTTACATATACTATAAATTACCATATTTCACTATTCACTAAAAATTCAAATATTTCAGAAAAATACCAAAAAATAACCCTAACAATTTTTTGATATGTAGAACTCAAAAATGAACTAAATTTTATGAAAATAATTTTTTAAATATGATAAATTTAATTTTTAATTAAAATCATTATTTACTTGGAAAATAAAAATTTTAAAATTAAAATTGATTTTCTAACCATTTGAAAATTTTATTAAGGTCTTATAAAATTATCTTATAATAATAATACATCAAAACAATAATTTATGAATAATTTTTTTTAAAATAAATTTTCTTTTAAATTATTAAATTAGTCATAAAAGTTTAATTAAATATTTATGACTTATAAAAATACCAACACTTAATTAATAATTTTTAAAATATTTATTTTATTATATTGTGATATAATTATATCATATTTTCACTTATAATATGGAAAAATTTTATTTATACCTCCATTGGTGAGGTTACTATTCAATTGGACAATTTATTATTCATAAGGTTCACATTACTATTCCAATGGTCAAGTTACTATTTCATTAGTATAGGTTCCTTAACTTCTAGAATTGCTTCTTATTTCATTCATTCATCATCTATAAATATTTTATTGTGTTCTCTATGTTTTTATACCATATGACATAATTATAATAAGGTAATTTCCATTGATAGAACTTTGGGTCGTTACATTGAAGAAGGAAATCCTTTGTCCTGATAAATCTATATGCACTAATTCTGTTTTAATGACTAGTGCATATTCAACTTTAAAGTCTATAAAAATATGGGTAAATAAAAATTCTTGTTCCCCAGGGAAATTATAAAAGAAGAAATGTTCTACCCAAAGGTAGCAGAATGTCAAAGATATTCAAAATGTGTCACATAAAAAGAAATCAAGATTTGTTAGCTACTATTGGTGTTGTTGGAAGTTTTGGAATCATGAAATTAATTGTTGGCACAATATTTCATTGTATGAAAATTATAGAATGCCTACATTTAGGGGGAGAAAAGTCAAATATAAGTGAAAACCTACACAACATAAGCATAATTCATAGAAAGAGAATTGGTTCATCAAGAAAAAATGTGATTATTTTGAAACTTTCTTTGCTTATTGTGACAAAAGGGTTCATTATTATGATAAGTGCTGGTATGTACCAATCATGCACAAATATTCTATTTCAAATAGAAGACCATGACAAAAAATAAAGCAGGTGAGAAATGAATATGACAAGTCATCCTTGGGATATGAAAAAAATAATATGGTTGTTAAATCAACAAGTCTTAGTAATTTTATAAATAATTATGTGAAGAGTATCTCACCAAATAAATGATGCTTCTATTATGGTGGAAAGGTTACATCATGGACCATTGAGATTTTTTCATGAATATCAATACTAAAGGAAGCAAGATGGAATCAAAGAAAGAATCAATACAGAAGAGAAATAACAAGATTGATTTGGTGAAAGAAATATATGATAAAGAATATGAAAAGATGCCTAAAAGAGGCAACTTATTGAATTATAATGTTTTGTGTGACAGGTGAAACATGTCTGGACATGTAGGTAAAAAAATTGAAGTGGTTATCTGGTCAATAAAAATTCTTGAAGAAGAAAGGGAAAGCATTTGTGACTTCTAGTGTTGGGAAAAAGAAGTCTAGACACAAATTGAAGACTAAGAATGTTCCTAAAGAAAAAAATTCTCTCCGCTTGAGAATTTCTCTCTCCTATGGCTTCCTAGGTCTCGAGTCTCCCTGTCCGCTCCGTTGCGGTGGCTCCCTCTCCCCCCGTGCTCCCAACATCAATCTGGCGCTTCACCGCCCCTCTCCTGTTCCGGTGCAAGTGTTTCGCCCTCTCCTTCCTGTGATGCTTCCTGTCTCTCTGCGGTGGGAATACCTTGCTCCTTTTCCCCTGGTTTTCTCTGCCTAGTCTCGGATCCTGAGTTCGGTGGTTCGAAGGAAGTCGGGCTTCTTTCCCCAGCTTGAAATCACCTCCAGGCGTTTTGATCCAGCCTCCCCCGGGGTCTTGATGTCTTTCCCATTGCCTTCATACTAAGTTGGTGCCAGATCCGGGAGAGGGCCGGCAGTCCCCGACACCAATCTTCGAACTCCATTTTGCTTCTCGGTTCTGTGTGAGCTTGTCTCACGACATTTTCCAGTTTTTCAAGGATTTTGGACCCTTTTAATTTTTTCCCTTTTCAGATTTTAGTTCCAGGCGGTGACTTGTGGGTGGTTGTCGGGTCCTCGTCTTCGTGAAGTTTCTGCCGCGTGGTGTTGGCTCACGAAGTCCCCTCTGCGTTGAATCGTGAAGCACCTGCCGCGGGGTGTTGATCCGCGAAGCACCTACTGCGATGATTCATCGCGCAGAGTGGTCACTTTGTGGACGCCGCGTTGCTGCTTCCGCGGGGTGTTGATCTGCATCGAGTCTGCTCTGCGACGTGCCTCCGCGAATCATCAACAAAGCATCAACTGTGATGTGAAGCCGCGAGGATTCAACTGTGAGGTGTTGCTCCGTGACATCCCGGGTGCGCCGCGGTGTGGGTTCTTTGGGTGAGGGTTCCTTGGGTGCGACCTATCAAAGGGCAGGGGCGTCCGCGAAGGTCGTGGGCCTATCTGTGTGGTCCGTGTAGGGAGGCCGTGAAGGTGTGTTCGGTCCAGTGCCTTCTTGTTGGACCCGGCCTTGTTTCGTGTGTGGCTGGACTGGGATGGCGTTGCGCACCAGGTGTTTTCTGAAGATTTTACCAAGTTTCTTGGAAAGGGTTCTAGGGAAGTGGGGTCCACCAGGGAGCCAGTCTCTTGGGAGAATTGAGAAATCAACTCTGGTCCTCCTCTATGGATGTGGAACTTGTAAACCAATGGAAGAAGCTGTCCCTGATGGACAAAGAAAAGGAGACGATCGAGGCTCGGCAAAATGAAGACACACTTTTGGAAAAGCGCATGTCTCTGCTCATGGTTGGAAAGTTCGTGGAAAACATATCGGTAAATCAGGGGGCTCTCAAAAACACTCTACAAAACATCTGGAAATTGGAAGCCGAAGTGGATATCTAGGAAGCGGGGATCAATCGCTTCGTCTTTGAGTTCTTCAATGAGAGAGATAGAGACAAAATATTACGGGGCAGACCATGGTCCTTCGATAACCAACTCCTCCTTATAGAAGGATTCATAGGGGGGGACGATATCCAGCAAGTGAGTCTAACCCAATCCCCCTTTTGGTTACGAATTAAAGGAATCCCTTTCCATGCCAGAACAGAACGAATCATGAGAGAAATTGGGGACTGTGTTGGTCACTTTCTTGACTGGGATAACTCATACCCAATACAATGGGGCCCTGAGGTGCGGATCAAGGCGGAAATTGAAGTGTCAGAGCCTCTGATGAGGGGAATGTTCCTGAAAATTGAAGACACCAACATTTGGATATCATTCGAGTTCGAGAAACTCCCAATCTTCTGCTTCTCCGGTGGTCGCATTGGCCATCTGGAAAGAAAGTGCACTACAAATCATAAGAGTGTATTAGGCAACATTTTCCTTCAATATGGCCCTTGGATCCGTGCCAAAACGAATAAATATGTTGTCATCCCTGAGATGGAAAAACAAAAGGACCGCGACCGTCTCACGCTGGCACATACCAGTCATGCGGAACCCATTCCTGGGAAAGACCAGATGATTGGACCAATGGATCTCCCTTCTGCTGGCCCTCCCACTCAGAGAGATGCAGGAGTTCATCCTAAATCCCAGGAGGAAAATACACAAACATCTACAGAGTTGGCGACGAAGCACATAGAACCACCAATACACTGCTCAAAGCCAATGTTGATGAACATCGAACCACCAGATCCAGACCCTGACCCACAACCGACCGCAATATGTGCTCTAACAATGGAGGCCCATGGAATGATGAGGACTTCATTACCGGGCCCAAATACCCGTCGAACGTAGAAAAGGGTGCAACGAGGAGAGAGTGATGGTCCTATGGAAGACCCTAAACCCGGGGTCCGGAAAAGACAGAATGAAATAGGCCACCCAGAGAGGAATCCCACTAAAAGATGGAAAACGACAAGTGGAGAAACAAGTCCAGAGGAACCAAAGGCGGTGGAGGGTGAGACCCAGCCCCGCCTAGAGCAATGATTTCCTTATGTTGGAAATGTCGTGGGCTTGACAACCCACGAACGGTTCACATTCTTCAACGCAATTGCGCTCAAAGTCGCCCTGATATGGTTTTCCTGTCTGAAACCATACTGGAAAACAAGGACACCAATGGTATTGCTATGAAGTGCGGCTTCCAAGGTTGCTTTCTGGTGCCTAGACAAGGCCACACTGGGGGCCTCTGTCTCCTATGGAAGGAAAATATCGATGTCAAAATATTGTCTTTCTCCTCACACCATGTGGCTGCGACTATCCAAACAGACTCTCACCCACCATGGACCTTTGTGGGTTTCTATGGCTGGCCATCCCATAATGATAAGGTGAAGTCATGGGATCTTCTGTGCAAGCTGTGACATGACTTACCAAGCCCTATCCTCTTCGAAGGATATTTCAATGAAATTATGTTCCAAAAGTAAAAGAGGGGCGGAGGCACTCAAACCTCATCTTCGATGTCAAACTTCAAGGATGCGGTCTATAGGGTGGACCTGGTCGATTTGGGGTTTATATGTAATCCTTTTACTTGGTTTCGCGGCAATTATGAGCACCCGCATTGCTGAGCGCCTCTATAGATTTCTGGGCTCTACTGATTGGATCAATCTATTCAGTATGTTTCACATCGGTCACATGACCCTTAACTGATCGGACCACTGTCCAATTTTCATTGATTGCACGCAAGGCGAACGAAATAGACAACTTTGCAGACCCTTCAGATTTGAGAGCTTCTGGTCAAAATATTAGGAATGCGAAGAGGTGATCCATTCAAGCTGGAAAAGCACTCAAGTGGATGCTTGCCTCAATCTCCAACAGGTCGCATCTAATATGAGGTCTTGAAGCAATAATAAATTCTGCCACCCGGATCGACATTGTGCTATCCTTGAAAAGAGACTGAGCAACCTTCTCAATTAACCCACATCTAATTGCATTCTCTCTAAGATTGGAGCCACGCAAAGAGAGCTGGATACGGCCCTGCATGTCAAGGAAAGTTTCTGGGCCATGTGGGCGCGGGATAACCAAATTAAAGAGGGGGACGCTAATACCCAGTTTTTTCACCAGAAAGCTTCATCCAAGCGAAGGAAAAATGATATTACTTTCATCTTACAACCCGATTGAAGGAAATTCTCTGACACCAATGGTATCCATGAGGCCTTGAAAGAGTATTTCCAAAACATTTTCGCTACAGGAACACCCTCATGTCTACCGAGGTGGAAGATTGTATCAGACCCATGATCACTGATGAGATCAATAGACAGGTCACCAAAGATGTGACAGATGACAAGATATTCCAGGAACTTAAACAACTTCATCCCAGTAAGGCCCCGAGACCGGATGGGTTCCATTCCCTCTTCTTTAAACAATACTGGCACATTATCGGTCCCGACATCTGCAATATGATAAAAAATATCTGGGATGGGAATACTAGCATTATTGCTATTAATGAAACTATCCTTGTCCTCATTCCCAAAATCAAGAAACCTATGGCAATCCCTGATTTTAGACCTATCAGCCTTTGCAATGTCTCTTACAAAATCTTCTCTAAGATCCTTGTCAATAGGCTGCACCCTTGGATACCTTATATTATCTCTGAGAATCAGAGCGCTTTCGTGGCCAAGATACTGATTACTGATTATGCGATTGTGGCCCAATAAGTGTTCCATTCTATTAAATCACGCTCCACCACGAAAAGAGGAACCATGGCCTGGAAACTGGACATGACCAAGGCCTACGATAGAGTGGAATGGAACTTCATTTGTATTGTCATGCTGAAAATGGGTTTTTGCGCTAAATGGACAGATATAATCATGGAATGCATCTTGACTGTCTCCTTCAAAATCAAGGTCAATGGGAAGCTCACCAGAGGATTCGCCCCATCTCGAGGCCTTCTCCAGGGAGATCCCCTTTCCCCTTTTCTCTTCATACTGGTGGCTGATGTGTTCTATAATCTTATTTCCAGGGATACATCCTCTAAATCTATTCATGGGGAAAAGGTCTGTCGTGTTAGCCCACCAGTGTCGCATCTTTTCTTCGCCGATGACTACCTCCTATTTTCCAGAGCAACAATTAATGAATGTCGGGTGATCATCCAAGCAATCCAACAGTATGAGAGGCCGTCTGGCCAATCAATCAATCATGGAAAATCTGAAATTTCTTTCAGTGCTGGGGTGACTCTTAATAAGAGGGATGAGATTTGCGCATCAGCTGGTATCCATATAGTTTTGAAACATCAGAAGTACCTTGGGCTTCCCATGGTGATTGGTCGATCCAAAAAAGAAATCTTCACATCCCTTGTGGACAGGATCGAGAAAAAAATTCTAGGCTAGTCCCCTAAAGGAATTTCTAAAGCTGGCAAAGAGACCCTCATCAAAGCTGTCATACAATCCATTCCCAGCTACTTTATGTCCCTGTTTAAGCTCCCGACTTTCATCGTCGACCAGATCCACACACGCACTTCCAATTTCTGGTGGGGGAAGAATGATGGAAGGAATCAGCCCCACTGGATGGCCTGGAAGAAACTCTGCAATTCCAAATCAGAGGGAGGGATGGGATTCTGGAATCTGTGTCTCTTCAATGATGCACTTTTGTCCAAGAAAGGATGGTGCCTCCTTAACCGCCCATCATCTCTTTGTGCATGGGTTCTCCGGGCTAAGTACTTTCCCCACACAGAATTTCGTGCTTCCTCTCTTGGTCCCTGTCCTAACTTCCTCTGGAGAAGCATCTGAGGGGCTAAAAAGCTCCTGGAAAAAGGACTACGCTGGAGGATTGGGTCTGGCTCATCGGTCAATATCTGGACTGATCCCTGGCTTATCAATAAGGATGGTATGCGGGCTACATCCCCCATCCAACCAAGTCTTGAAAATGCCACTGTCAGCTGCCTCCTTTCCGACCAGGGACATGGTGGTGTCTAGAAAAAAATCCTTGTTTGGTTTAATGAAATGGATCAAAGAATCATCCTTAGAATTCCCTGGGTCCCTGATGTAGGCCCCGACCAGCTTTTCTGGATTAATGAGTCCTTGGGAGAATACATGGTGAGGTCTGGCTACAGACTGGCTCTTGGCAACCACTCAGTTCGCTGGGTTGAGGGGCCCTGGAACTTGGTGTGGAAGCTCAACGTTCCCCCTAAAATTTTCCAATTTTTGT
Source organism: Viscum album (assembly GCA_963277665.1). Taxonomy (NCBI): domain Eukaryota; kingdom Viridiplantae; phylum Streptophyta; class Magnoliopsida; order Santalales; family Viscaceae; genus Viscum; species Viscum album. The sequence goes on along the minus strand of OY728155.1, from coordinate 435,609,771 downwards.
GGCAGGTCTGCACAGGTACTCTCCCAACCATGAGCCTCCTCGATCACCAACATATGGCCAGTACTTCTTTTTTCCCTTTCTGCTCGAACATTCCTGAAACTCCTTTGCACTCCATCATCCACTGCCCGGGAGCGAAGCAAATTTGGAATAAATGGGGCCTGACTTCTACCACTTCAATGGCATTGGCCTCAAACCTTCCTGATCTACTGATGTGGTGGTGCTCCTCTCTTTCCTTGGCTTCTTCAGGTTCACTTTGCACTCTGTCCTGGATTATTTGGGTCCAGCGCAACGATGCCATTTTTCATCAAGCTCACAAACCCCCCGAATTCTGGATTGAACGGGCCACCTCCTAGATTGAGGACTGGAAAGACCAAAATGGACATTTTATGCCAGGTGCTACCCTCTCCTTTCCCCCTCATTAGAATCACCCAACGTAAGGGACCCTTAATATTAACATGGACGCATCGCTCCCAAAGGATGGGCTTGTCGCCCTAGGCCTCCTGGCCCGAAATCATCTGGGGAAAATACTTTCTGCAAAATATGAACCACATCAGGCTTGCTGGGAGCCTTCTGTTGCTGAGGCCATGGACATCCTTTCCAGTATGATGCTCGTTGTAGATTGTGTATGGGTTGATATCATCATTGAATCTTATTGTCTCACCGTTATCGATGCTATTAACAAAAACGATGGAAGACTCCAGTCTTTTGGCTTCATCACCAAGAGAATTCACTCGCTTATCCAAGGCTTCTCTTGCTGTACCTTCTTCTTTACCAAAAGGGAAGGAAACAATGTGGCCCATCAGCTGGTGGCCTCATGCCCCCTCAATGTCAATCAGCTTTGGCTGGACAATTTCCCCTCATAGCTTTTCGCTTGTACGTCTGTTGATCTTCATTAATGTTATCTATCCTTCTTTTCAAAAAAAAAGAATGTTCCTAATGAATGTATGATCATATGGACAGAACAGATGGAAGAGGAAAGAAATTTGGAACCAGTAGAGAAAATTGAAATTTATTTTTTATCAAATGCGAAGAATCCTTTTTCATCTAATAATATTTCTCGGTTGATAAGAAACTCTAGGAATTGTTTCTCTAATTGAGGATCATTGCAAAATCACCTTATTCCCATAAATATTGTGTGTATTTCTCATGTAGGGAATTTAAGGTGAAGAATATATTCAGAGGGAGACCTAAATTTATAAAATCTGTGAATATATTACAATTAGAAATATGTCCATCATGGAATAATATTGGCATCATGTTATCTCATTGCAATATATAAAATAATCTCGTAAGATACTTGGAGATTATTCTTGATGAATTTCTATCACGATGAAGAAAGTATTGAGTGTATCTCATGAGGGGGATCACAGAATATCGGTCATCATATATTTCTATCTCAATTGGCATCATATGAATGTCATAAGTTTTGTTGAGGTATGAATCTAATAATTCTAAAAAAATCAGGAAATTGAATCTTGTCATCATTGAGGTATATTGATTATATTATCTCATTTTCAAAATGAAAAAACTATTCTAAAAAGGGGATTGATTTATTACTTGATGATAAAATGGGAAAAAAATGTTTACATTATAATTTTTTTTAATCTATTTTTTGATATGTATATATGATATTTTTTTGAAATCTATTTAAAATTTCTTAAAAAGAAGTTTCAGGTATTGGTGTCACATGATGGAAGTTTAATGACAGCATTGATGTTAAATTTGATCACTCGTATTTTCTAAACAGATAATTGCTCATATAGACTTAGCGTTGGTTAATTTTAGCTCATTAATTTATTAGTAGTTTTTTTATCCTTCTCAGAAGTAAATTAGACAATAAATGTCAGAAGAGAATAGGATGTTCTTAGCATTTGAATTTTTGGAAATGAGAATCCCTTCCCATTCTTATATCTTTGGATTTATTTCTAATAAAGGGGAGAATATATCAGTAAATTTTAAAATAAAATGGGTATTGAAAAAAATTCAAAGGGGGAGATTAAAGAGGCCAAGTGATTTGGTGAAGTTGAAGTTGTTATCAATAACATGATAATATGAAAAAGTCAATTAATGTTTTCAATTTGATGATTACATTTGTAGTTCAAATAACATGTTTCATTGATTATTTGAGTTTGGCATAATTGTTTAAAACATTGATAGAAATTAAAGTTTATGGATTTATGGTTTAATTCCAAAATAAGTGAGAAGAGAAATATAGTGAAGAATTGTGGCTTTGATTATGTCGGATTTGGTTTGGTACTGTTATTTTTGACAAGGATTTCAAGTTGTTCCTTACTAAAAAATAATCCACCACACACAAGATGACCCTAGCTAACTCAACCCTTACCTTATGTGGGACCCTGGAGGGTCAACTAGGGCTGAGGGAGCTAGACTGATCCAAGCTAGTAGGTGTCATAGAATAATAGGTTTTTTAAGGTGCGCGGTCCTACTATGGGAGCCGTATAGTGGGTGGTGATCCACCATGTAGGGCGGCACGGTGGTGGAAGGGGGTGAAGGCACAGGTAGGGGCTAGCATGTCTCAGTAACAAATTATAGTTTGTATAAGCAATAGGTTTTAATATAAGGGAGTCGATAATTCAAAATATTTTTGATGTGGGACACTCCTTAAACTGTTGATCTGCCTTCAAAAAACATGGAAAGAACTATGGATATTGATATGATCATCCAGGACTGTTTAATCAGCCTAACCATGTCATCTTCATCACTAACCTCACTCGAGAGTTTTTCTCATTGAAACTCCATTCCATGTTATCCAGGTATTGAGAAGAAGAATCAGATGATCATTTGATATATCTAAGGAATCCAAGATGATCGTAATCACCTGAGAATTTGTTTTCATGTGTTATCAAATATTAAACAGTAGAAATGAAGTGTATAATAAATTATCATTTTTATGATGATGGTGATGTCTTGTGATGAGAGGCAGTTTCATACAATCTGCTGAAATGATCTAGGTTGGTGGAGTGATTTTCTGAGTTTTTTTAAATATGTTTTCTAAAGAAAAAAATTAAATGTGTTGGTTAATTGTTTTTAAAAAAAATGTGCCTCAAAGGAGGAATCACCACTACCACCTTTTGGTTAAGTCCAAAGGCGGCAACAATGCTGCCTCCTTTTTCCTAAAAAAACTATTTTAAATATTATTTTTTATATATTTAAAATTTTAATTTTTTTTATTTTAATTTTTTTATGTTTATATATATATATATATATAAATAAAAAAATTCAACAGAATTTATCTCTTATTCAAGTATGTAAATTTTATAGCCTATAAAATATAAATTATAAGACTAATATAAATGAAAATTAAGACATGTATTATAAATATAAGAAATAGTAAAAAATAAAAATAATTTCTTAAAAAATGTTGATGAAAAATAATTTATAAGCTTTATAATCCATCAACTTGAAACTTAAAAATGTTTCAAGTATGTGACTTTGCTAGACTATAAAATATAAACTATAATACCAATATAAATAAAAATTAAAACATGGATTAAACATATAATAAATAGTTGAAAATAAAAATAATTTCTTAAAACATGTTGATCAAAAATAATTTATAATCTTTCTAATCCACCTACTTGAAACTTAAAAATGTTTCAAGTATGTGACTTTGCTAGCCTATAAAATATAAACTATAAAACCAATATAAATGAAAATTAAAACATGGATTAAACATATAAGAAATATTCTAAAATAAAAATAATTTATTAAAACATGTTGATGAAAAATAATTTATAAGCTTTCTAATCCACCAACTTGAAACTTAAAAATGTTTCAAGTATGTGACTTTGTTAGCCTATAAAATATAAACTATAAAACCAATATAAATGAAAATTAAAATATGGATTAAACATATAATAAATAGTATGAGTTTTAATTTTTATTTATTTGGGTCTTATAGTTTATATTTTATAAGCTTTCAAAGTCAAGTAGGTGGTTTGGGATCCTCCTCGACATTCCTTATTTTCGCTCTCACTTACGAGTAACTTTTCTTAAATTCCTTTCATTTTAATTTATTTATTTTATTTATGAAACTATTTATTTTCAAAAAAATTTATATGTTTAGGCTATCTTTTAAATTTTATTTACATTGTTTTTATACTGTATATTTTATAATCTTTTAAAGTTATCTACTTGAAATTTAATAATTATTCCTATTTTTCAAGTAGTCAACTTTGAAAGCTGTCAAATATAAACTATTCCTAAAATGAAAATGAAAACTGAAACACTGGATAAACATATAAGAAGGGATGATATTAATAGTAGTATTTTCATTTAAATAGACATAAAACATATAAATGAATATGTACAATCAATGTCTATGTCTATAGAGAGGAGATTATGTCCCACATGGTGGTCTGTGAATAAGATATCTCCTTTGAGTTTGATGTGGAGTCTGATGACCTGGAAAAGGGCTAATCCTCAGGCACTAGAATGTCAAATATCACATCCTCCACCTGTGTGTTAGTGGGAGGAGATATCAAATGCATGTCGTACTACGCTCATGATCCTTCTACCACTATGGTGGTAGAAGGACCTGCCATCATCACAGTGGGGAACCAAGCCTACAATGGGGCTATACCCTAAAGCTACGATGGATTTGGACCCCAAGGTTGTTATGGATCTGGACCCCAAGTCTACAATGGATTTGGACCCCAAGATGGAGATAACTATGGATATGTTGTCAAGAAAGACAGATCCCATGCCAGTTGAGGCACATCCTCAATCGGTTGAGGCTGGACTACTTGAGGGCCGACCTCTACCTCTGGAATAGTTGTGTCCTCACACAAAACACGGTGTTGTTTACATCATTGTCTTCATGGATCCTCAGCACCAGCTGTTGCTGCATGATGTTCCTCTAGGGTAGGAACCTCCTCTCTCTGGGATGGAATCTCGAAGATGCTCTTGAAAAGTACATGATAAGATGACATTAGCTCTAGTGATTCAGCATGGATGGCTGCCCAGCTAAAGACCCCCTCCTCATCTTCATCACTCATGTGAACAAGATTCTTTGAGTGAGTTCCCTATAAAGAGATTCAAAATGAATTATAAAATAGTTCAATAAAAAAACAAATGTAAATTTATTAACTTAAAATCTTATGAATCTCTCTGTCGTGTTGGGTAAGATACAGTATAAACTTTATTCTATACCAAAGATCATACTTGACCTGCTCTGAAAGAAAGAATCTATTCGTAGGTGAACCCTGCATATGAAACTCTGCACGTCTACACCAACAATCGAGAAATCTAGCATGTACTCAGTGCTAGTCCCCATCCGTCTCCCTATCAGCTTCGTGTCATGAAGTTTCTTTGTCTTTCTCAGTAGCATTGGAATCAGTTGAGCACAGAAAAACTGGCGCATGACTCTGTCGGGTTGCTACCACTCAATAATATAGAAGTGAATGAGGGGAACTACAACCATAACATCCTCAATCCCAATAGTGTAGTATGGTGGAAACTGGTCCATAATAGTCTAGTATGGAAGCCATGAAATCTGAAATGACATGTGACCTTTCTCAAAAAATCTCCTTACTAAAAACCAAGATTGATGCTATTATTAAATTTTTTAGGCAGTGATAGATTGTATATACATACTTGGTTGAGTAAGAGATAGTACAACTTGAGCCAATATATGCCCAAATGGTGTCTCAGAACCACGCAGAAACTTTGTCTCTGACACACCTATAAAATACAACATTGATAGTGACAAATAATGAGAAATTAAATTCAATAACTCCTAGTGGCATCAGAAACCAATAGAAATGAGTGATCATACCAGTGTCCATGTGAAACATCATGAAACACCTCCATCGCAATCGGAGGAGCAATAAGCTCAAGGCATAATGTGGGGATGTGCTCTCATGGCCACATCTGAAGAAGGATGAATCATCCCCCGAGATCTGTGCAGTTCCTATGGGATAGCATGCATAATGCTCTGTACGTCTATTCCAAGAAGGCTAATCCCTAGCTTTACATCCTGGACCAATCAAAGTCCTCTAGTAGGGGTAGATACTTCATGTTCACGTGCATCCTTGAGTGATCATTACACATGGTCCCTCTAATGAGGTGTAATATATATGCATAGGCATAACGCATGATAGTCTGCTCATTAGCATAATCGGGTAAATGTGTAATATGCACCTCTAACCAAGGCATAGATATCGAGGCTCCATCAGTAGCCCTATGGTCGGACAAAATGTCGAATCTTGACAATCACTGAGTAAGGTTGGGACAAGATGCATGAGTGGGTTTAATAACACCTTCCCCCTGGATAGGAATACCAAAAAGTACCGCCACATCCTGGAGGGTGATGGTCATATCTCCCTCAGTCAGGTGAAATGTATGTGTCTCTGGTCTCCACCTCTCCATGATGTTAGAAAGCAGGTGATGGTCGACAAATGTGAAATCTGATAGGGCAATGTCATAGAATCCAGAATGGTACAAGTATACTCTAATGGAATATGGAGGCTCCCTGTGATGAAAATGGCGTGCTCGACACACCCTGATCGATCGATCCTCACCACCGTCTAACACGACCTAAGAAACATGGCTATCCTACTGAGTGAGTAGTATGGTATCATCCATCTATATATAAACAAATGAAATGAGTCATAATTTTAAAATGTAAATATAACATTATAGTCATTAGAATGTTATGAATTGTAGAATGCAAGACATGTCATGTTTATTCACATTGTTTTATGAAGTTATTTTTACCAAAATAAAGGGGCATGTCTTCATGTTTTTCAAATCATATTACTAATGTGTTGTTAAGATATGACTGTACCTAGAAAATGGTGTTTTTTAAGATATGGTTTTATATATTTATATATATAAATGATTTTTCTTTGTTATGTAAATGTTTATTAAAAAATGGTGTCTTTGTAATTTATGTATGACTGTCTACATGATGGTATGTTTCATGGTTATTTTCTCACATGTATAGGTCATTCTATAACACTAACTCAACTTCAAGAAATAATTTGTGGTAAATGAACCATGGGGTAGGAGGAACAGTGACAACGATGATGGTGATGAAGTAAACTCATTACATCACCACCATCGTTGTCACTATTCCTCCTATGATGTGGTTCATTTCCCACAAATTCTTTCTTGAAGCTCAGTTAGTGTTATAGAATTAGATATACTAAACTCTATTGTTGGTTTTTTACTATAAAAAGCTCATTTCTTAGTTTTTATAACCTCTCTGTAGTAGTACACATAGGTAAAACCTGACTCTATACGTCGAAAATGTTTTATGATCATGATTTTAATAGTGTAACTAATATTGACAAAGATGGTTGATCATATAATCTTTATTATATTGAAATTTTATAACGTCTTCTTATACCGTAATATATGATACTATTATTTCATTATATAAAAGTTTATTAGAATATTAGTCACATAATTTTTTGAAAACTGAGGTAAAGGGATGATGTTTTTGGGTTTTGGATTCATCTTTTAGGTTTTAGGGTTTAGAGATTAGGGTTTCAGATGTAGGGTTTTGGGTCAAGGTTTTAGGATTTTTTTTAAGGTTTTAGGGTTTAGGTTTATGATTTCAGGGTTAGGGTTTAGGTTTTATGGTTTAGGGTTTATTATTTTGATATTAGGTTATAGTTAATAGGTTTTTGTTTGGTTTTAAGATTTTTTTGGGTATAGGTTTTTGGATTTTTTTTCTTCAGTTTTAAGGGTTGGGATTATGATTTCATAGGTAGGGTTTGGGTTTTAAGGTTTAGGGAATATAATTTTGAGATTTTGGTATAGGGAATATGTTTTTGGGTTTAGGTTTTAGCTTTTAGTTTTTAGTTTTTAAAGATTAGGGTTTCAATATAGGGTTTTGGGTCTAGGTTTTAGGATTTTGTTTTTGTAAGGTTTTAGGGTTTAGGTTTATTATTTCAAGGTTAGGGTTTAGGTTTTAAGATTTAGGGTTTATTATTTTGATATTAGGTTATAAGGAATACTTTTTTATATTTAGGTCTCAACTTTTAGGTTTTACATTTTAAGTATTAGGGTTTCAGATATAGTTTTTTGGTCTAGGTTTTATGATTTTTTTCGGTTTTGGGGTTTGGATTTATGAATTCAAGGGTAGGGTTTAGGTTTTAAAGTTTATGGTTTAGAATTTTGAGATTATGGTATATGGAAGATGTTTTTGGGTTTAGTTTTCAGATTTTAGGTTTTCGGGTTTAGAAAACCAAGGTAAAAAAAGAGATAACAACATTTAATTTACTATATTAGAATCTCACAATGAAGACAATACATCATTGTGGTTGAGAGTGTGAACTCAAACCGAAAATTTTAGGGTATAATTTCTGGTTATGACCTTATTGATAACATATGGTGCATCTCAAACTCTGCCCTTATTCTTGAGGCCAGTCCATCTCATTCTGAATCCTGCTGACCTTCAGTCTCCCATAGGGACGCAACTGATTGATGTCAGGTATCACTATCAGTTGGCCTTCGGGCATTGGAAAATAATGAAACTCCCTAATAGGCTTCCATGGTGTTGTATAATAGTTAGAAATGGTGTCAATCTGGTACATTATATCAACATATTCTTCTCATGATATGTTCCCAAAGGAACATGTTGTGATAGCACGTGTGCATAGAAACTGTAAGGCTTGAAAGTTTCTACATTGACATTGCCTCGTTTCCAGTAATACCACCATTTTTTCACCTATTCTATTTGTGATGGGGTCCAAAGTCTCTTGAAATTAAAATCAATATTCTTCTCATCGAAAAATTCATACATGATGACCAGATTCTTCTTCAATGTTATTTTCAATCTCTCGTTGAAAGTTTCTTCCATACCTTAGCCCCTGCTGAATTCCATCTGGGGCTAGTTTTTGTCTATCAAAAAAGTACTTTACGCAATTATATAATGTCTCCTAAACTAGGGAAATTATAGGTAACTTGTGAATCCCCTTAAATACACCATAAATTAACTCCACAATTTTTGTGTTCATGTGTCCATACCTATTCCCCCATCATATTCCAATGTCCATTTTTCTTTTGGAATATGCATAATATAATCATAAACTTCTTGATTAGTATTACAGATTTGTTCAAAATGTTCTTTAAAATACCATTTCTTACACTGTTGATCAACCTTTGAAAAACACAAAAATAACCAAGGTCATTAATCTGATCATCCAGGACCATCCAATCTTCCTAGCCACCTCACATTTTTCCTTGGCCTCACCTGGGAGTTTTTCTCATGGAAGTTACATGCCACGTCATCCCATGATTGAGAAGAAGCATCATATCATTGTTTCATCTCTCTAAGGACTCCAAGATGATCGTAATCACCTGAGAATTCATTTTCATGTGTTATCTAAGATTAAACCAAATAAATGAAGTGTATAAGAAATTATCATTTTTCTGATGACAGTGATTCCTTGCGATGTGAGGCAGTGTCGCACAAGCTCTTGAAATGAGCTAGGTCGATGGAGTGATTTTCCTATAAATAATAGTGAGCTACACATTTTCTTTGTGTATCTTATCTATCATCTAAGATCGTATCACTTATCTGAGAAGATTTTTTAGAGAGATAGAACAGAACACGTCTTATGTTTTTGAGATTCCATGCATTCAAGTTCCATATACACAATCGCATGATGATTTGAGTTTCTGCAAACTGTTTTGTGAATAAGATAGAATAACCACAAACTATTTTTGTTTGAGAAGGAGAAGGTGACACTGTGTATTCTTTGTGAAAACTCATTAGTGAACTTGTTTTATGAAGAAGATAGAGGACACCATATATTGTTTGAAAATCATAAAGAGACACTACATACTGTTTAGAAGAGGAGCAAGAGTATCATGCATAAAATGATATTTAAGCACGATTAAGTTTCACGTGAAGGTTTTTTGGGATATGCACAAATATATAGTGTGTTCATGTGTTTTATATGAAGAAACAATGATGAGTAATGGTGTCATTTTCATGTTTACACGGTGATATTCGCACAAAGGAGAATTGATACATATTTGGGTTTCATAGTGGATACAATGAAAGAAAAACTATCAAATGATATATTTGTACAAGTTTTCAGTGTGTGCAAGGGTGAGTACACAAGAAGGCAGACAATGTGTGAATATAAAGTGTGCAAAGTGGATGGTGTGTGGTTCAGAATTCATTAGACAAATTTCATGTGCATGAATTCATTCATGACCATGCATATTTGGATTCTCATACACGACACGCTTATATTGCATCCAAATTAAATAAACATTGGACAGTGTGGGAATATACTATATGTGTGGTAAGAAACAAATAAAAAAATTGAATAACTTGTGAATGTGTCTTATTACACAAAGTAAGATGACCATGCATTGTACTTTATACATGCATGAAGTTTTTCAAGTGCACATGAAATATAAATTGTATGATCAGTGTGTGGTTATTTTGAGACTAAATCGATGACATTTTTACTATCAGTGATTCAGAAGAATTTTTATATTCGAGATTTCAGGGTTAGGTGAGGTCAGGTCTTTAGTAGAAGAAATAATTATTTCCCGATCAATGTTTTACTGAGATAGATAACCATTTATAGGTTATTGGAATTTTTTTAGCAAGACCAAAATCTGTTCAAAGGTTCTTGAATTGTACACGATACAGTTTAATCCATTAATCTCCTGAAGTAATATCAATTGATCATCTTATCTATGGATCAAATATTCTAAAAATAATAAGGAACTTGTGACTGGGGGGTCTAACTAGTTGTTGAAGAGGCTCTAGAGACTGGGGCGTCTGACCAGTCAAAGGGTTGGGGCATCTAATCAACTGAGGTAGAAGAGTTGGATTAGTGTAGGGTATAACTAGAATCAACAGGAGGATCAATTATTGTGGTGTATAACCATTTTTTTCTGAACCATTGTAATTGATAAAAATATTATAGTGGATAATCCATGTTGGGGGGTCTAACCAGCATAGCAAGGATGTAGGTCTCGGTACCAAACCTTGTACAAAAATTGTGTACTAAATTTAATTTACTTTATGCATTGAATACATGATCCACTCATCTTAATAGGTGATAGAGGTTAGAATTAAAGGGTGAAAAATAATTTAGTAAAAATAATTCACACCTAATCCCCCCTAGTGTGACTGAATGATCTTTGGACACTTCAATTGGTATTAGAGCATACTCCACCTATGATTGGATCTACTTTACTTGTTCAGTTGTTTTTATCAAAAGTATATGAAGTTCATATTTTAGTTTGAAGAAAAATCAGAAGAGCTTCAGATGGAAAATCATATCTCTACTCCTGATGTTAGTAATTTTGAAGTTTCAGTTAAGACTCAGAAAAACAAAAAGAAAAGAGTGTCAAATAAGATGAAAAATGATTCAAAGATAAATGAAAATAAACTACTAGATGAAGGAACTCAGAGTATAAATTTTTAAATAAAATCACTTGGTTATAATTTTTTTGAACAAAGTTAAAGTTGTGATGATGATATGATCAATTCAGAAAAATTAGAAAGAATCTGAAGAAAGTTCCCAAATAAGTGGTCACATGTATGACCAATGTTTTCAAGGAACTTCAAGATGACAAATTATAGCTAAGAGAAGAGTAAAATGATATGGAAGAGGCATTGACTAAAAAAATTATAATATCAAACACTCTCACAAAAATAGTGAAAGAAATGGAAGAAACAATAACTCTTTGAAAAGAAATATATACTAGAGCTATTGAATAATTGAAAAGTAAAGTTTGTGAGAAAGATGTATTTGAAATTGTTTTTATAAAATCTATAAATGCACTTGAAAAGATGAATAATAAATCTATGAATGTCATAGATGATTAGCTGAATGATAATGCAGAAAGAATCATGGAGCTTGAAATTTTGTTATAGAAGGAAAATCATATGCATTATGATGAGATTTAGAATATGAAAATTCAGTGGGAAGAAAGCATGAAATCAGTTGATGATGAGAATATTTTTCTCAAATTGAAATGTATTTAACTAGAAGTGAAACTAAAGAATATGGAAGAGACACAAGGTGAGACTTCCCAAATTTATGAGAAAAGATTTTTTTCCAAGGATTAATCGGATAAGAGTATGATTACTGAAAACACTCATTTTAGTAGCAAGAAGATCTTGATATAATCAAATTATAAACTACTACGGGACCATTGAATATAGAAACCCTATCCTTTTTCACATATCATTACAAGATTTTAAGCACAATTAAACATCATATTACAAGCCAAGGATCATAAAGTGTTGTGACTTGGAGGATTAGGTACATAATTAAGCATCATGAAAACATATTTTATTTAATCTCCACACAAATCTCCTAACATCCATTTTTCTCAAACATCTACATAGGATAACTTGGGGATAACATGAAAAAATAGATGAGCTAAAAATTACAGTAAGGGAATAATCATAAGAATAAATCTTAGAACATGGGTTAGAAGGCATGACATAATGATGTAAAAAAGGAATCATAACATATAAAACATGAATTTAGCATGAGTCAAGGCTTTTTTTTACATAGAGTATCTTGAGTCTAGGCTAACTACCAAGACTGTTTCACATGGAGCACGAGTCAAGGCTAACCACCAAGACCGTTGCACATAACGTCTCCTTAGACTAAACTTTACCCAATGAATTGGAGCACTATCTAGGTGCACCCATCATAACATGTTTAGCAATATGTGTTCCACGTGAAGAATCACATATAAGGAATCAAATATAACATAAATTTTACCCGTGGAAATAAATGGGTATCATAATCATGTCATAAGGCATTACAAATGGGCATATCATAAAATTGTCCATAAAAGAATGGATTTAGAACATACATTTAAATTTATAAGGTAAAATAGGAATAGATCATGATAAGTGATGTCAAACTAAATTTATAACATGTAAAAAAAGTATTTAATAATCATTATAATTAAAACATTTTAGTGTGGTTTAAGGAAAATATTAAAGAGATTTTTAAACAGAATATGACATAATATTTATATAAAACAAGAAGTGAACCAAGAATGTTTTAATAATAAAAAGATTGATTTTAGAAAATATATGGTGGCTCAAAACATATTATAGAGTGCACTTTAAAATGGGTAAAAATTTGGGAATCCCTTAAATTGGGCTTGCTTATTGGAAGACTTGAGTAGGGAACCTTTTAAAAGCATGTATATCCTTGAAAAAGAAGGATGAATAGATCTTGATACATGATCTTGTAAAATATAAACATAATTTAGAATATTCACATAAAAATAATAGATAATTTCATTTGGGTAAAGATAGATGAAGAATAACCAGAAGTAATAGTGGATGTTTGGGTAGATTCCCTTACCTTAAGTCTAAAGGTGTCCTTCACTTGATCTTAATGTCCTGGATAATCAAATTAAATTCATTAATTAATAATTCCATAACCTATTCTATATTAATTTGATTTATTATAACTTAATTAAGTTTATTTATAGACTTTTATGGGTTAAGATATTCAATTTCATTGCTTGGGAGCGTTGGTTTTCCTTGGTTTTCATGATTGGTTTACTTGTATACATATATGAAGGGTCATGTAAAGTGGGGTTAATTATCTTGAATTGAACCTTTATGTTATTAATGACATTCCAATGGTTAAATTGATATTATATCATTTGGTTTTATGACATGAGGATGAATCATTTGATTAATAGTAAATTATAATGGTTTGGGTTTATTTTAGCGGTTTTTCGATCACAACGAACTCATGTTATGTTATAAATTAATATTGTGAGTAAAAAATGACTCCAGAACCTTAAATAAGATATAATAAATATATTATAACCTATATCAACCATAAAAATGGTTTCATGACCAGACCTTGAATAAGTTAAAGGAAATTGAAAACTTTTTCATCCTTGAATGTGATAAATTAACACATATTGGAGGATATTTTTATTTTTTAGTATAAAAGGAGGGGGAAGGATAGATGATGATGGATTATTCCATTATCATAACAAAATTATAGTATATGTAAGGTAATAGAGTTATCATACCATTTAGATGAGGGGATCTTAGGAGAGAAAAAGAAAAAAAGGAACTTGAAAAGAAAATAAAAGAATCAGAATGAGGAATTTACCTCTTTAATTTATCCTCTTTGAGAGCCACCTTAGAGAAGAGGTTTTTGTTCTTTGATGATACCAAGAGATTCTAGTCGTGGGGTAGGGTATTGGGAATATATTTGAGTAGAATTTGGACAAGTCTCAAGGCTTGAGATGTGTGAGGAGAAGATGTGGTGAGGGTGGTATTTATAGTGGAGAAGGGGGTATTTTCTCATTATTTTATTCAATATTTTATTATTTTGCCCAAGATAAGAAATAGTGTTGATTATTGAGACTAATTACAATAATATGTGCATATGAATTCAAAAAAATGTTCACTTACGTCATTCATGACTCAATCATGACTCAAAAATTCATTTATTTACATATACTGTAAATTACCGTATTTCACTATTCACCAAAAATTCAAGTATTTTAGAAAAATCCAAAAAATTCGCCCTAACTATTTTTTTGACATGAAGAATTCAAAAATAAAATCCATTTTATGTAAATAATTTTCTAAATATGATAAATTTAATTTTTAATTAAAATCATTCATTACTTGCAGAATACAAATTTTAAAATTAAAACTACTTTTCTAACACTTCGAAAAATTTGTTATGGTCTCATAAAATTATCATATAATAATAAGATATCAAAAAAATAATTTACAAATAAATTTTATGAAAATATGTTTCTTTTAAATTATTAAATTAGTCATAAAATTGAAATTAAATATTTATGACTTATAAAAATACCAACACTTAATTAAAAAAATTAAAATATTTATTTACTTATAATATGATATAATTATATCATATTGTCACTTATAATATGTATAAATTTTATTTATACCTCAATTGGTGGGATTTATATTCAATTGGCCAATTTACTATTCATAACGGTCACATTATGTTAGTCTCACTAGGTCAAATGCCCTGAGAGGGGGTGAATCAGGGTATGAAAGATTAAAACCACTATCGCTTTGGATCTTGTTTCATTGTTAAAAAAAAACACTCTCCTCTCCCTTTCCTGTAGTAATGTATGAACAGAAATTAAAGCATGCACGAGACACAATAATTTTACTTAGTTCAGCCTCACTGGTCTATGTCCAAGGATCATACAATGGCAATGTGCTGATGTTCCAAATCTACTGAAAGTGCACTTCTATTTACAATACTCAGAGTGGACTCATTGTCCCTCTTGGTTTAAAACCAATCACAATTTGAAAGCTCAATGCTCTATCAACTGAATTGTTCTCAATACTTCTTTAAAATATCCACTTACATTTTATAGACCTATAGGTCCCTTCATCATCTCAAATGAATGCATCCTCCAAAATATGTTGATGCTATGTCGATGTTCCACTTTCTTCCACTGATGAATACCAATTTACCATAGCTGTATTGGGAAACTTTCAATCTTTTGAGCAACCCTTATTGTGCCTTTCGTGCAAGTTTTATGATTTGTGTGAAAAACCTATTCTTACACGCAACTTCCTTCTTATGCACAACTTCCTTCTTGCATGCTACTTAAATATTACGTTCAACTTCCTTAGATTGTACGCAACTCAAATTATTTCGCACAACTCCCTTTACACACAATTCATAGCTCTGATTTATTCTAAGTATTGACTTACTTTGAATGAGGGGGGTCACCTCTTATTTATAGGCATCATCGACCCCTACAAGGAAGATTCTATGTGTTGCACAAGATCATATTTGAGCGCACAAAACCTAGTTTCATGTCGCATTGGGCATGCAAGCCTCTTTTTCACACCCTCAACTTTCATGAACATTCCAAATCTTTTACATACTTTATGCCTTTTCCATATTTCTATGTTCTAATCCTGTGAAATTCCTTTCATGTAACATTCCAAACAACCTTCTATCTTGCTCACAAATTCCTTTTCCAAAAACACATATCTACATTTTTCTGATTTTGAGGCCCAACAATTTGGCAAACACTGGAAAAAGGTACCACCGTGTATCTATTCTTTTTTTTACTGCCTGCAGATCATCCATTCCTTTATCATGGTTATTTTTCAACACATATTATCAACAATATGTCTGGAACACCACAACTAAACCCTCTTTGTCAACAAACACAAAAAACCCAAAAATGATTCAATGTTACCTTGAGGGATTTTTCCCAACATATTTGTATTCCAAAGGTCAATTTACTATTTAATCAGTATAGGTTCATTAACTTCTACAAACACTTCTTATTTCATTCATTCATCATTTATAAAGCTTGTATTGTGTTCTCTATGTGTTTATACCATATGAAATAATTATAAGAATAGAATTTTCATTGATAAAACTTTGGGTCATTACATTCTTCCACCCTTATGAAATTTCTCCCTTGAAATTTTGTTTTACGTACTAATGTGAAAATAGGTGTGGATACTTTTCCTTCATCATTTCCTATATTTACCATGTTTCATCTTCATAATTGTAGTTCCACCATTGTACTTTTTCTAGTTGAGTATTCTTGTTGCGTAGGACTTTATCTCTATGATCCAATATCATTACTGGTTTCTCCTCGTAAGAAAGATCATTCTCCAACTGTACCACCTCTGAAGTCGGTACATTTTAAGGATCTAGTATTTACTTCCTTAAGAGTGATATGTGGAATACATCATGTACTTGAGACATGATTGGTGGAAGTTCTAGTCAATAGGTCACATCTCCAACATGATCAAGGATCTCTAAGGGGGTGATGAACCTAAGATTTAGCTTCCCTTTCTTCCCAAATCTTGTGATCCTCTTCCACATAGATATGAAGAGGAATACCATGTATCCAGCCTTAAACTTGAGATCTCATCGATGATTGTCTAAATAACTCTTCTGTCAACTTTGGGCTGCCTTGATGTGTTGTTGAATGGTTTTCACCTTCTCCACCATTTATTTGACCATTTCAAGTCCTAACAGGTTACATTCACTGACCTCATCCCAAAATTCCAGTGCTCTACAACTTTTCCCACAAAGGGCTTCATATGGATCTATTTGGATGCTTGAGT
Organism: Viscum album; assembly: GCA_963277665.1. Taxonomy (NCBI): domain Eukaryota; kingdom Viridiplantae; phylum Streptophyta; class Magnoliopsida; order Santalales; family Viscaceae; genus Viscum; species Viscum album. The sequence goes on along the minus strand of OY728155.1, from coordinate 435,592,679 downwards.
GGAAACTATTGTTGTAGGATAATTCGACCAATATAAGATGTTGGTTCCATATTCCTTTTAAGTCCATAGAACATACTCTCAACATGTCTCCTAGTGTCTGAATAGTTCACTCAGATTGGACATCAGTTTGAGGATGATAGTTTGTTCTGAAGTTCAGATCAGTGCTTAGAGCATGTTGGATACTTTTACAGAACTTTGAGGTGAATCTCAGATCTCGATCAGATACAATCGATAGTGATGATCCATGTAGCCTTACCAACTCTTTGATATATATCTGTGCAAGTTGATCCAATGATAATTCCTCTCAAATTGTGATAAATTGAGTTATCTTTGTAAGAAAATCCACAATGACCCATATAGCATTATTTCCAATGGATGTCCTTGGAAGTCCAATGACAAAGTCCACAATAATGTTATCCCACTTACTTGTTGGTATGGGTAGTGGTTTCATCATCCCTTTATACCTTTTTCTTTCATCCTTCAATTTTTTACATACCATTCACTTTGATATATATTCATTGATCTCCTTATTCATATTTTCTCACAAATAGTTCTCTTGGAGATCTTGATACATCTTTGTGCTCCTAGGGTGAATAGAGAAGGTTGAGCTATGCACATCATTAAAAACATCCTTCTTTATATTTGGATCGGATGGTACACATAATCATGACCCAAATCTTATAACTCATTCCTTATCAATCTTAAACTTAGAGGATTTATCATTTCTAATAGCTTCCACCCTTTTCATAATTTCCACATATTTTCTTTGAGCATCCTTTATTTTCTCCAAGAGGGATGGTTGAGAAATAATTTGAGAAAGTATTGATGATGTTCCTCCCTTAATTATTCCCATGTCTATCCTTTTTAAGTCTAAGAATATTGTATCCTTATCAATTCTCATCATTGATAAAGATGCAGGACCCTTTCTACTTAGAGAATTCGCTACCTTATTTTCCTTACCAGGATGGTAGTAGATTGAGTAGTCATAATCTTTGATGATCTCTAACCATATTCATTGGCACATATTAAGATCCTTCTATGTGAATATATATTTAAGACTTTTGTGATCAGTATATATCTCACACTTCTCCCCATAGAGATAATGCCGCCAGATTTTCAATGCAAAGATCACAGCTTCCAACTCCATATCATGTGTAGGATAGTTTTTCTCATGGATTTTAAACTGCCTCGAGGATTAGAATATCAATTTATCATTTTACACCAATAAATAGCCTAATCCTTTCTTTGAATCATCACTTTACACCACAAAGAGTTCTCCAATTTTTGGGAGTGTGAGTACTAGCATAGTGATAAGCTTCTTTTTGAGATCATTAATTCTTTCCTCACATTCTTGAGTCCATAAAAACTTTACTCTCTTCCATGTTATCTTGGTTATTAGGTTTGAAAATTATGATAAGTTCTTCAAAAATTGTCGATAATACCCAACTAGGCCAAGGAAACTACGGATCTCCATTACAGATATTGTCCTAGGCCACTATTTGATTGCCTTTGTATTAGAATGGTCCATAGATATCCCTTTTTTGGTGATAACATGTCCCAAGAATGATACTACCTCCATCTAGAACTCGCATTTATTATACTTTGCATATATTTTCTCGCTTCTCAAAGTCTTCAGCACAATATTCAAATACTCCTCATGTTCCTCCTTGCTTTGTAAGTATATCAGAATATCATCAATAAAGACTACCACAAATTTGTCAAGGTAATACCTAAAGAATCTATTCATTAAATACATGAAAATTTATGGAGCATTAGTGAGTCTAAAGGGAATCACTATGAATTCATAGTTTCCATACCTCATTTAAAAGGAAGTATTGGGAATATCTTCCTTCCTCACCTTTAATTGGTGATATCCTTTAACATCCCAGGTAAATAATGAATATGACATTTTCATATTTAATAATATTTTTGAATTAAATATTAATTTTACTTTAAAGAGGATGCTATGTTCGATAGTGTACCTGATACACAACAACATGTTTCTTTGAAATCTTATGTTGCACACTCACAATATAGTATTATTATTTTAAATGGTAGTTAATTCCTAGCCATCTTAATGGCAGGAATGAATAGTAATAACTAAAAAATGATTATATATGTTTTTTTAAAATATTTTAACAATTACCTAATAAATGATATTGGTTTAAAATGCGAATGAATCCAATTTTAAGCATAAATATTCTAATATTCTTTAAAAGGTTGATTAACCTTCTTTTGATGGAGAACCCTTTTTAAATATACTTTTTGTCAATTTTATATGTTATATTTGACAAAATAAAATCCTTATTTAGAATCGGGACATCAAAATTTACTTTGTGTAAATTTTTGTTATTTTTCCAATAAAGTTCATTTTTTAATGAATAGTGAAAATGTTGTATTTTAATTCAAAACCTCCTTTTAATATAATTTATTTATATGGTTATATTATCTTTTTAATTGGGTTTAAATTTTAATTAAAATATATTTTTACCATTTAATCTAATGGTGGTCATTGGAATTAATTTTACTTTGAAATTGGACATAAACAAGTGTCAATCTTTTGATAGATATTGTTTCTTAAAAACACGTTATTTGTTTTTACAGCGGGAATTAATTATAAAATTAATTAATGAAACTTATATGTTTTGAATTTGGTAAAATGGACATCATTTTTGAATTTATAATATCAAATATATCTTAGGGTGAATTTTTGGTATTTTTCTGAAAAACATCAATTTTTATGAATAGTGAAACTACTAAGTAGTTGTTAAAAACTGTTTTTTTCGTTTAAATGAAATTTTACCGCTTTTGTGAATTGAATTTCAAAAATCCGACATACATGGTTTTCATTAGTAAGTAAAATGTGGTTTAATGGTATGAAAATAATTTTTGGTGGATAATAACTTTTGAGTTTTATTAACCGTGATTAAAGGTAATTAGGGTAATTTAAGGTAAAAATAATATTATAAAAATATAAAAATACCTTGAAACATGTCCTAACCTTATAGGATGAGTCATGGACGACCAAGATAATCCATGGGTCAATTTGGGGTCCCCATGGAGCCACTTGGGTATGATAATGACATTAATAACATTTTATTTAAAGTAAAAATAAAAATGTCACAAACATGTGTTGTTTTACTAAAAAAAAATTTACATAGGGTTATATAAGTTATCTTTTTGAATAAAAATATTCATTAGAAAGATAAAAATATTTCCTACATCATGTTAATTTTTTTATAATTTTTAGACATCAAATAAATAAAATTATTTATGAAACAATGATGATGCAGTGTTTACGCCATTAATGACTGATTTAAATAAATATGAAGATAAAGTTTAAAATAATATCCAAAACTTGTAAACTTCTTATTGAATGATTTTATTTCGAACATAGGACACCTTATCTTTGACTTTAATGATTTTCGGACCTTTAGAAACCGAAAATCATTATATAATAAAATAATATTTTCAAGCTTTCCAAAAGAGCCTCTCCTCTCCCTTATAAAAAGACCCCACTTCATACCCCTTTCTCACACTTCTCAAGCCCTTTGGATCCTCCAAAATCTAATCAAATAATCTCCCAATATCCCTCTATTAATCCTAGAAGCATTACCTTAAGCAGAAAGCACTTCAAGAAACCCTTTTGGTTCAAACCAATGGGAGTTACCTGATTTAAAGGCAATGTCTTCTCTTATGTTCCTTTGTTTTATTTTGCTTCTCCAACCACTTAAACTCTTTTTATTACTTTATATTGTAAAAAACAGGTATATACAATATACTATGATGTTTTTATAAGAAGTATTCTAGCTACACTTACACACACATCCATCTAATGGGTGAAGAACATACTGTTTCTGTGGATGGCGAACTACTACCTCACGAAACGATTATTGTTCAATTATCTCCTACCATCTCTCATGGTGGCCATTAAGATGTAACTATATTTATATATGATATATATTATGTTTATGTTTTCCTTATGATTATGTATTTTTCATTTATTCCATACCTTTAATGTCACGACCCGTCCTCGGGGCCCGTGCCGTGATTACCCCAAGACCGCCTTCCATAGGCCAGGGGCTGGCAACTAGCACTAAGGCGTAAATCCCGGTAAAAAGGGAAGGCATTTCCTTTGTAAAGTAAACAAACACCATAGAGAAAGCAACAATAGAAGTAAACACTAAGTAAAAACTGAGTACAACAGTAAGAGCAGAAAAGTAAGTAGGCCAGTATACAAACCCAAACTGAAAGTAAAGTACAACTGGAAAGGGAAAACAACAACTGAAAGTAAACCGCAACGTCGAGCTGTCCACTGGAAATACCACCTGAAGGGTGGGTACAGATAGCCTCCTCTGCTCCTCGGGTCCATCTGACCGCTCCGAGTACGTCCCGCCCAGTGGTCCACCTCCAGGTAACATCCTGCTCCACAAGTCTCAACCACGATCGGCGCTGTCCGTCGTCTGCAACCAACACAACGTAGTGCGGGCATAACCCGTGCAGGGGTGAGTATAAGCTACTCAGTAGGGACCCCGAGACCTATGAAGGTCTCCTAGAATCCACAAAGGATAATCCACAAAGGAAAGATACAATCACAAAGTAACATCTGACAATGCTTAGGTATATGCCCATATATATACCTAAGTCATCAATTCACGTTCGGCTCCAACATCCGAGCCCCAGTACAACCCAGTCCACACAGGAAAGAAAAACATAAATCCACACAGGATAGCACAACACAATCCAAAAAGGAAAGGAAAAAAGGATTCTGCTCAAACAGGTATACTTCTTTGTATGACGATAGAGATGGTCAGATATTGCCACTGATTCATCTAAGTTGTTAGACCCACAAAGGATCGATAGGTACTAACCCCCGCAATGACCCACAAAGGATCTGACCCACACAGGATCGATAGGTAACGAACCCCCACAATGACCCACAAAGGATCTGACCCACATAAGATCGATAGGTAACTAACCCCCGCAAAGACCCACACAGGATCAGACCCACACAGGATCTGTAGGCGCTGGACCACACAGGACCAATGAGCACTGACCCACACAGGATTGGAACCAAACAGGATCGGTAGCACTGATCCACAAAGGATCGTTGAGTGCTGTAGTCGTCGTCGAATCCACTGAGGATCTCTGCACAGTCGTTTTCGTCGTCGTAGTCGCAGCCAGCTCTAGGGTTCCCGCACATAGCAAGCTCGTTCAGGAGGGTCCGCTCCATGAGCCGAGAGGCTGATACATCAACTGACATATAGTCCAGAGTTGATGTATCCAAAAGTTCCGTATCATCAACAGGAACTCAACGTCGCAGACGACGCGTCAATCGGACGCCCCGTCTGAGAGTTATTGGCTTTTTCGTCCCAGGGGCCCGATTGGTTTTTAAGGCAAAACCAACCCGACTGTACTCCACCTACATCCAAACCTCAGGCAGAGTAAGCCAAAAGATCCATCTCACTAAGAGGAATCCATCAAAGTCGACGACATGTCAATCGGACGTCCGGAGCTCAAGTTATAAGTGTTTCCGCTCCGAGGGCCCGATTGGTTTTGTGTACGAACCAACCTGGACAAACCCAAAGTACTCCGAAACCTTGAGTGCGATATACCGAAACGACCGTCTCGATCCAAGGATCATATCTCCGCTGACGATGCATCGATTGGATACCCGTTTCTCAAGTTATGATCAAAAGACCGAAAAGGTCCGAAAACGGGGGGTCTAGGCCCGGACCGACCCGGCCCAACCCCCCTGGGTTGGCCTGAACCGGGTGAACCCGACCCAGGTCTGGGTCCGACCCGGAGGGCGCGGCCCGACCCGGCCTGGGTGGCCCGGCACGGCCTGGGCGCGACCCGACCGGCGCGGGCACGACCCGACCGCCAGGCGGTTCGGCTCGGCCGGTTACGGCCGAGCGGTGCGGGGGGCGCACTGCCCCTGCGTGAAGGAACCGCGGCCCCGCGTGGGGCCTCCCTTGCCAGCGGACGTGGAAGCCAGCCGCGTCCTGTCCTTCGTCGGTCCCGTGCGGTCGCGGGACAGTTGGCCCGCCACCGCGGCTTCAGCCGCAGCGGTTCTTCCCGGCGGCGCGCCGGGCGCCGCCGGCACCGCCATGCCGGCGGGTTGCTCCGCGGACCACCGGACGAGTTCCGGTGGTCGGAATTCCTCACCGTCTTCGCCAAAATCCCTCCCGGGGTCCGTCCTTCATTGCGAGGACCTTACATCGCCCGTGCAGCTGATTTTGTCGACGTCCGCCATTACGCACACCAAGAACGAAAGGGGCGGTGGGTTCGGACTTGTTCGATAGTCCGCACCCACCGCATTAGCGGTTTTAAAAGTCTCCCAACAATTTTTAATAATACGCCGTGGGTATAAATCACAAAGATTTAAAATAATCAAACCCCTACCTCGTCGTTGTCATCGGACGTGAGTTCTTCGCGGGATTGACCGTCGCGGAAGAAGAGGATCGTCGCGTCGCGTCGTCGCGATACACAACGTCGCGTCGACGATCTCTGAGGGTTAAAGAAAACACACAGATTTAATTGCACGTTTAAACCCATGTTGAGGATAAAATCCACAAAGAATTAGAGAATCGTAATCCCCTACCTCAAGCAGTTGATGATCGGAGATTGTTGCGGGGAAGAAACGTCGCGGAAGAAGCGTCGCGGAAGGAGAGTCGTCGGTGTCATGGAACACGACGTCGCTTCATCGATCTCCGAGGGTTTGGAGTTCTTCACGTTCTTCGCATTCTTCGCGAAGGAGGATGAAGATCTCAAGCCTTAGAGTCTTCTCCAAATCCTCTCAACGAGCAATCCTCAAGAAAGACATGCGTTGGTCTTATTTTATTTACATGCCAACAATTTGAAAAACAAGTTAAGAAACGAACCATTAATTCGGTGAATTAATGGTAACGTATTAACTATCCAATTAATAGGAGCGTTAAGAGTTTTAGAAAACACACCAGTTTACTTTCATTAAAGAGGAGTTTTCACGGGTGCGTTACTTAGAGGAAAAGAAACGGTGGGGCTCGTGCAGGCCCCACCTCACAAATATCCTACCAAGAGGGTTGGATATTTTGGGTTCCACCCTATCCGCTTCAACTTAGCTTAAGTGGATTTAAGTGGATTTAAGTGAAATAAAATAAAGTTGTCGCACCACTTTATTTTATTTTCTTAACTTAACCCCAAAAATTAAAAACCACACCCGAGAAAACGCAACTCCGAAAATGGCGTTTCTAAGAAAATACCAGCGCTGCGATTCTATCAGTGCCCTCGGAATTCGATTCCGAGCACCGGTTCAAAAGTTAAAAAAACCCACTCGTTCGTTCATTGAACGTACCCAAGCCAAACTTCGGAAAATGATTCTGGGCACACTGATCCTCGGAATCAGGTGCCGTCAGAAACTGAGTTCTTATCAAATTCCCAAGAAAATTAAGGAAAAAAAATTTCCTTGAATTTTACGGGTCTTTACATCACTCTCACCTCAAGGCTTTACGTCCTCGTAAAGATACATCATAAAATAGAAAAACAAAAGTGGGTACTGAGCACGCATCTGAGCCTCCCGCTCCCAAGTTCTCTCCTGGAGGTTCCCGTGCTGCCATCTGATGCGCACTAGAGGAATCGACCGTCCACGTAGGACCCGCTCCTGTCGATCCTCGATCTCCACCGGGACCTCCGCAAAAGTCTCCCCATCATCAACGTCCATCTCCCCATGGTCAATGATATGCGACGGGTCATGCACGTATCTCCTTATCTGAGATACGTGGAAGACGTCGTGCACCCGGTGTAACTGAGGTGGTAGATCCAGGCGATAAGCCACCTCGCCAATCCTGCTGAGGACCTGGAATGGTCCAATGAAGCGTGAAGACAATTTTCCGCCTCGTCCAAATCTTCGTAATCCATGTCGAGGTGAGACACACAAGAAGACGTGGTCGCTATCCTTGAACTCTAGTGGCCTCCGCCTTCTGTCAGCATACGACTTCTGCTGGCTCTGAGCTGTCCTCATCCGCTCCTGGATGACCTAGACCTTCTCTGTCGTGTCCTGGACCATCTCTAGTCCCACAAGTGCTGACTCCCCAGGGTCTGTCCAGCACAAAGGAGATCTGCAAGGTCGGCCGTACAATGCCTTGTATGGTGCCATCCCGATGGTGGAGTGGTAGCTATTGTTGTACGCAAACTCCACCAAGGGTAGGTGGTCCTCCCAGCTGCGACCAAAGTCGAGAATACATGAGCGGAGCATGTCCTCGAGAGTCTGAATGGTCCTCTGTGTCTGACCATCCATCTGAGGGTGAAAGGCGGTGCTCAGACGTAGTTGCGTCCCAAACGCCTCTTGCAACCCCTTCCAAAGCCGGTAAGTAAAGCGAGCATCTCGATCAGAGACGATAGATAATGGCACACTATGAAGCCGTACAATCTCCTGAATGTAGAGACGTCCCAATCTCTCCACTGAGCCCTGCTCTCTGATGGGTAATAAGTGAGCCGACTTGGTGAGTCGGTCGACAATCACCCAAATGGAGTCGTGACCTCTGGAAGTGCATGGAATCCCAGTCACTAAGTCCATAGATATCTCATCCCACTTCCACTCCGGGACCTCCAAGGGTTGTACTAAGCCTGCTGGTACCTGGTGCTCTACCTTCACCTACTGGCAGGTGAGGCATCGAGAAACGAACTCCGCCACATCCTTCTTCATGCCCGGCCACCAGTGTTGTCATCTGAGATCCTGGTACATCTTCACCACTCCAGGATGTACCGCCAAAGGGGAAGTGTGAAACTCTCTCAGCACCTCCTCTCGTAAAGCAACTGGTACCAAGGTACGTCCTCTGAAAAGGACGTCGTGCTCTGCTCCAAAGGAGAAACCATCAGGTGCCTGACCTGAGGATATCTGTGCACGCCGCGTCTCACAATCAGCGTCCCCATGTTGTGCCTCTCTGACCCACTGTAGTAGTGGAGGAGAGACTGTGAGTGATTGAAGGAAAGCTGCTCCATCTCTATCCAAAAAGGATATCCGCAAAGCGGCTAGCTGATCTATCGCCTCCTCAAGTAGCTGAATGCCCGTCCTCCTACTAAGAGCATCGGCTACCACGTTCCCCTTCCTAGGAGTATAGACTATCTCAAAGTCATAGTCCTGGAGGAACTCGAGCCATCACTGTTGTCTCAGGTTCAGGTCCTTCTGAGAAAAGATGTACCTGAGACTCTGATGGTCAGAAAAGATTGTAAAGGGCTCGCCCATCAAATAACATCGCCATGTCTTCAGAGCGAAGACCACTGCTGCTAACTCCAGGTCATGGGTAGCGTAGTTCTTCTCATGCGGCCTCAACTAACGTGATCCATAGGCGATCACTACCCGCTCCTGCATTAGGACACATCTGAGTTCGGTCCCTGATACATCGCAGTAAACTACGTACCCTACTCCCTCCTCTGGCAACCTCAAGATAGGTGCGCTGGTCAATCTCTGTCTCAGCTCCTGGAAGATCTGTTGACATCTTTCTGACCACACAAAGGGTTTCCCCTTCTTCGTAAGAGCTGAGAGTGGTGCCGCAAATCTGGAGAAGTCTGGCACAAATCTCCGATAGTATCCAGCTAGTCCCAAGAAACTCCGTACCTCTGTCACATTCTTGGGTGGCTCCCAAGCTAGCACTGCCTCGATCTTCACAGGATCCACCGCAACTCCCGCCTCAGAGATGACGTGTCCCAAGAAGTGGACCTCACACATCCAGAACTGACACTTAGAGAGCTTGCTGTAAAGCTGGTGCTCTCAGACTGTGTCTAGTACAACCCGCAAGTGATAGGCTTGCTCCTCCTCAGTCGTCGAGTATATAAAAATGTCATCGATGAAGACCATGACAAATAGATCAAGGTATGGATGAAAGATCTTGTTCATGAGGCCCAGGAAAACTGCTGGAGCATTGGTTATGCTGAATGGCATAACCAAGAACTCATAGTGGCCATACCGACATCTGAAGGCCGTCTTTTGCACGTCCTCATCCCGAACTCTGAGCTGATGATAGCCTGAACTGAGGTCTATCTTCGAGAACCACCATGATCCCTTGAGCTGATCGAAGAGGTCATCAATACTTGATAGCGGATACTTGTTCCTCACTGTCACCTAGTTCAGGCGACGATAGTCGACACAAAGTCACAAGCTCCCGTCCGCCTTCTTGGCGAACAGTATCGGGGAAGCCCAGGGTGAAACACTGGGTCGGATGAATCCCTTGCCCTGCAAGTCCTCCAACTGTACCCGTATCTATCGAAACTCAACGGGGACCATCCGATATGCTGGAGTCGATATCAGGGCTATCATGGGGTATAGGTCAATATAAAAGTCTACCTCTCTGCAAGGAGGTATCCCTGGAACGTCGTCAGGAAAGACGTCCGCATACTGATCCACCACTGCAGGAAAACTAGGACTCCGCACGTCAACTGATCCTAGGATGAGGCTAGCCAACTGATGAGTGATGGGTTGTCCTCTCCTCTGCGAGAGTCCATCCTGTGCTGTGAAGCCTCCCTTCTCGCCGGTGAAGGTGAACCTGCTCCCGTCGGTGCGTACACATCGCACCTGCGCCTAATACAGTCAATCTGTGCATGGACTGTAGATAACCAATCCATGCCCAAGATGATGTCTTAAGGCCTCGACGCCGCTACAAGAAGATCCCAGCCGAAGCTCTTGCCTCCTAGAGTAAGCTCACACTGCCGGCACCAGTGCGTAATCGTCGAGTCTGCTCCTGTAGGAGTCTCTAGCCGTAAGGATCGAGCCAACGGCTCTGTCAGAATCTCCAAGCTCCAAACAAGGGCAGCAGCTATGAAAGAATGACTCACTCCTGTGTCTATAAGAACTGCAGCAAGTGTGGAATAGACACAGATAGTACCTTGAATCATCTCGGGCACGCCGTGGTCGTAGGCCTCCGCTGCCTGAAGCTGTGCCTGTCTCTGCCCGCCAGCTCCTGGTGGCCGGGGTGGACCTCCTGGTGGTGGTGGTGGTAGAGCCTCAAAGCGTCGCCCACCACCTGCTGCTCGGCCAGCTCCTCTACCTCGTCCGCCTGCTCCCTGCAGACTGCCACGGTCGACCCTCTGCCTCTGCCTGGGTGGCCCCTCAACCGTCTGCTGCTCCTCGGCACGTTGGGTCGGACAGTCACGAGCCATGTGGCCCTGCCCGCCGCATGTGTAGCACTGCCTGCCTCTCGAAAGACTGGCTCCACGCTGTGTGCCCTGCACTGCTGAGCCAGTATCCTGAGGTTGTCTCTGTGAGGGTCTGGTCTGCCTGGACCCATGAGTCATCCGTCGACTTCCTGCTGCAGAAGACTCTGCTACGTGCCGCCCCGTGGTAGGTCTCGCTGCTGATGAAGTCTCAGCAAGGAAGCTCTCGATCAAAAGGGCTCGCTCCAGTTCTCCTGCCTGAGTTGGAATGCTGAGGGAGATTAGCGATGCCCTGATCTCGTGTCTCAATCCATGCTCAAAGGTTCGGGCCCAGAAGAACGGGTCCCGTACCATGTCTGTCGAGTAGCGCGAGAGATCGATAAATCTCGCCGAGTACTGGGCGATCGTCAAGCTGACCTGCCGCAGCTGAAGAAGCTCCTAGATGCACACCACACAGAGGGTGGCTGGGACGAACTCCGAGTGGAAGAGGCTCTCAAAGTCCGTCCTGAGAAGAGATGCCTCATCGTGCACCTGGATCATCAAGCTCCACCATCAGCCCGCTGCCGCGTGCAGTAGGCTCACTACGAGGATCACCATGAGGTCTGCTGGTGTCCTCACTAACCGGAAAACTCATACCACTACCTCCAGCCAGTCCTCGACTGCCTGGGGGTCCGTCTCCCCGCGGAACCTGGGCGGTCGCTGGCACTAGAACTCGTGCAGTGCACTAAGGCAACGTGCATAGTTAGCGGCTGGGGCTGGAAGCATCGGTGGCTCGACGGGTAGAGGTACTGCCGGTACCTCTGCTATCAAAGGGACCTATACTGAGGCCTCGTTGCTCGGTGGGCTGTCGTCACGCTCAACTCTCAGAACCCTAGCTGGCTGCGGTCGTGGGGATATCCTGAAAAGGAAACAGGTGTGCCACGGTCAGAACAGTATACCTGGTGAGCTGACACAAAGTAATCACAAAGAAAACTTGAAACACATATGCAATCAATGTTTTCATGCATTAAGTCAGAAATCAGAAGTCAGGGTCCTGGTGTACGGATACGTCGGCCGCCGTACCAACACTGGACTCCCTGAACTGATAACCACACCCAATACGATTAACACTATTGCTTCACATAGAAAAGATCATAGTCCCAAGTTCTGCGGTAAAACTGAACTCCTTTGATACCAATTTGTCATGACCCGTCCTCGGGGCCCATGCCGTGACTACCCCAAGCCCGCCTTCCATAGGCCAGGGGATGGAGACTAGCACCAAGGCGTAAATCCTGGTAAAAAGGGAAGGCATTGCCTTTGTAAAGTAAACAAACACCACAGAGCAAGAAACAGTAGAAGTAAACACTGAGTAAAAACTGAGTACAACAAAGAGCAGAAAAGTAAGTGGGCCAGTATACAAACCCAAACTGAAAGTAAAGTACAACTGGAAAGGGAAAATAGCAACTGAAAGTAAAGCCACAACGTCGAGCTGTCCACTGGAAATCCCACCTGAAGGGTGGGTACAGATAGCCTCCTCTTCTCCTCGGGTCCAGCCGACCGCTCCGAGTACATCCCACCCAGTGGTCCACCTCCAGGTGACGTCCTGCTCCGCAAGTCTCAACCACGATCAGCGTTGTCCGTCGTCTACAACCAACACAACGTAGTGCGGGCATAGCCCGTGCAGGGGTGAGTATAAGCTACTCAGTAGGGACCCCAAGACCCCCGAAGGTCTCCCAGAATCCACAAAGGATAATCCACAAAGGAAAGATACAATCACGAAGTAACATCCGACACTGCTTAGGTATATGCCCATATATATACCTAAGTCATCAATTCACGTTCGGATCCAACATCCGAGACCCAGTACAACCCAGTCCACACAGGAAAGCAAAATGTAAATCCACACAGGATAGCGCAACACAATCCACAAAGGAAAGCAAAACAGGATTCAGCTCACACAGGTATACTTCTTTGTATGACGATAGAGATGATCAGATATTTCCACTGATTCATCTAAGCCATCGGACCCACAAAGGATCGATAGGTACTAACCACCGCAATGACCCACAAAAGATCTGACCCACATAGGATCGATAGGTAACTAACCCCCGCAATGACCCACAAAGGATCTGACCCACACAGGATCGATAGGTAACTAACCCCCGCAAAGACCCACACAGGATCAGACCCACACAGGATCTGTAGGCGCTGGCCCACACAGGACCACTGAGCGCTGACCCACACAGGATCGGACCCACACAGGATCGGTAGCACTGATCCACAAAGGATCGCTGAGTGCTGTAGTCGTCGTCGAATCCCCTGAGGATCTCTGCACAGTCGTCGTCGTCGTTGCAGTCGCAACCAGCTCTAGGGTTCCTGCACACAACAAGCTCGTTCGGGTGGGTCCGCTCCACGAGCCGAGAGGCTGATACATCAACTGACATATAGTCCAGAGTTGATATATCCAAAAGTTCCGTATCGTCAACAGAAACTCAACGTCACAGACGGCGCGTCAATCGGACGCCCGGTCTGAGAGTTATTGGCTTTTTCGTCCTAGGGGCCCGGTTGATTTTTAAGGCAAAACCAACCCGACCGTACTCCACCTGCATCCAAACCTAGGGTGGAGTAAGACAAAAGATCCGTCTCACTAAGAGGAATCTATCAAAGTCGACGACATGTCAATCGGACGTCCGGAGCTCAAGTTATAAGTGTTTCCGCTCCGAGGGCCCGGTTGGTTTCGTGTACGAACCAACCCGGCCAAACCCAAAGTACTCTGAAACCTTGAGTGCGATATACCGAAACGACCGTCTCGATCCAAGGATCAAATATCCGATGATGGTACATCGATCGGAGGCCCATTGCTCAAGTTATGAGCAAAAGACCGAAAAGATCCGAAAACGGGGGGTCTGGGCCTGGACCGACCCGACCCAACCCCCCTGGGTCGGCCCGAACCGGGTCGAACCGACCCGGGTCTGGGTCTAACCCGCCCGGCATGGCCCGGCATGGCCTGGGTGGCCCGGCCTAGCCTGGGTGGCCTGGCGCGGCCTGGGCGCGACCCGGCCCGGCCGGCGCGGGCACGGCCCGGCCGCCAGGCGGTTCGGCTCGGCCGGTTACGGCCAAGCGGTGCGGGGGGCGCGCTGCCCCCACGTGAAGTAACCGCGGCCCCACTTGGTGCTGCCCTTGCCAACGGATGCGACAGCCAGCCGCATCCCATCCTTCGTCGGTCCCGCGCGGTCGTGGGACGGCCGGCCCGCCGCCGCGACGGTTCTACCCGGCGGCGCGCCGGGCGCTGTCGCCTCCCACCGCCGGCGCCACCGTGCCGGCGTGGCGCGCCGAAGGGTTGCTCCACGGACCACCGGACGAGTTCTGGTGGTCGTAATTCCTCGTCATCTTCGCCAAAATCCCTCCCGGGGTCCGTCATTCACTGTGAGGACCTTACATCGCCCGTGCGGCTGATTTTGTCGACGTCCGCCATTGCGCACACCAAGAACGAAAGGGGCGGTGGGTTCGGACTTGTTCGTTAGTCCGCACCCACCGCGTTAGCAGTTTTAAAAGTCTCCCAACAATTTTTAATAATACGCCGTGGGTATAAATCACAAATATTTAAAAGAATCAAACCCCTACCTCGTCGTTGTCGTCAGACGTGAGTTCTTCGCGGGATTGACCGTCGCGAAAGAAGAGGATCGTCGCATCGCGGAAGGGGGCGTCAGGTCGTCGCGATACACAGCATTGCGTCGACGATCTCCGAGGGTTAAATAAAACACACAAATTTAATTTCACGTTTAAACCCATGTTGAGGATAAAATCCACAAAGAATTAGAGAACCGTAATCCCCTACCTCAAGCAGTTGATGATCGGAGATTATTGCAGGGAAGAAACGTCACGGAAGAAGCGTCATGGAAGGAGAATCACTGACATCACGGAACACGGCGTCGCTTCGTCGATCTCCAAGGGTTCAGCGTTCTTCGCGTTCTTCGCGTTCTTCGCGTTCTTCGCGTTCTTCGTGTTCTTCGCGAAGGAGGATGAAGATCTCAAGCCTTAGAGTCTTCTCCAAATCCTCTCAACGATAAATCCTCAAGAAAGACATGCGTTGGTCTTATTTTATTTACATGCCAACAATTTGAAAAACAAGTTAATAAACGAACCATTAATTCGGTGAATTAATGGTAACGTCTTAACTGTCTAATTAATAGGAGCATTAAGAGTTTTAGAAAACGCACCAGTTGACTTTCATTAAAGAGTAGTTTTCGCGAGTGCGTTACGTAGAGGAAAAGAAATGGTGGGGATCATGTGGGCCCCACCTCAAAAATATCCTACCAAGAGGGTAGGATATTTTGGGTTCCACCCTATCCGCTTCAACTTAGCTTAAGTGGCTTTAAGTGAAATAAAATAAAGTTGTCGCACCACTTTATTTTATTTTCTTAACTTAACCCGAAAAATTAAAAACCATACCTAAGAAAACGCAACTCCTGAAATGGAATTTCTAAGCAAATACCGGCACTGCGATTCCATCGGTGCCCTCAGAATTTGATTCCGAGCACCGGTTCAAAAGTTAGAAAAACCCGCTCGTTCGTTCACTAAACATACCCGAGCCAAACTTCGGAAAATGATTCCAGGAACACCGGGCCTTGGAATCAGGTGACGTCAGAAACTGCGTTCTTTTAAAATTCCCAAGAAAATTAAGAAAAAAAAATTTCCTTGAATTTTATGGGTCTTTACATTTAAGGTTTCCATAATTGGTAAACGCGATAATTTCATTTTAGAAAGTGCGGAATACCGCCCCCTCAAAGTGATTTAAATCGTTAATGCCATATGTGGGATGTATAAAGGATGTAGTTAATGATATTATATATGATATTATACTGGAATTATAATATACCTTTATATCATAATGTTTTCATTCCATTAAATTCGAAATATAAATGAAAGTAGCGTTCATGCATACGTACGACTTACCGTCTCCATGAACGGTGCATTTCATTTCTTACCTTAAAATGTTATGTACTGGTATAAATACATATATATACTAGATATATATGATATATATGATATCTACATCATTAATATCATTCTATAGATAATTGATATTTTACTACATGAACAACTTGTAAATATAAGAAGTCCACTTTTGACTCAAGTACCAAATATCGACAAAACAACCGTTATTAACTTAAATGATTACATAATGTTTATAACATGGTAATAAGTGATATAAAATAAATAATAAACTTGAAAAAGGTTCTTAATCAATTATAAATTAACTTAAGTTTATCATTCAGGAAGAACAAGTAACATACGAGCAAGTCAAGTCGAACACGTGGTAAGGGATTTCTTATCTCACTTTTAATTCCATGAGATTTCCATTGTTCGCCACTTATTTATTGCATGTGGTATATTGTGTACTGACATTTGATATATATATTATCTTGATTCTATTTATATTCATGGTATTCTATGATTAATATTGTTTTTATTATCTTTTGGTTATACGAATCGATTGATTACAATGAGGTAAGGGGTTTTTATCTCACTTTTTATTCCCGTGAGATTCATGCTATATTTGTCACTATCTACTTTGAGTGGTGTATGTACTGACCATGATTCTACTATTTGTGTAATATAATCTCATTTATGGTTATTTACATCATCATTGTATGGTCCTTCTTCCATGGGGTGTACGTTTCGAAAGTTACCCAAATCGGCAAGGGAACCTTTCACCCTTCTCTTTTTAAAATACTTATTTTTGTTATGTATTTTAATTTACATCTTACTATGTTGGGATATGTTATTATATATCCTTATTGATGTAAATTTTATGTTCAAGTTATGAGATAACATTTTCTCTATCATTAACTCATTTTCTGAATTTTAAAGTGACGTCGTTAGGCTGTCAAATTTTTGTAAGGGAACTTCTTAACCCAATTTCAATTCTTTGGGTTAAACTTTTACATCTTGAATATGTCTTCCTATGAATATGTGTGAATGGACTCTGATTGTTTCACACTTAATATCCAATTATATTGGGTGTATTCTTATTTTTCACACATAATTATGTCATTGATTTATCATTAATCTAAGGATACCATCTTTGTAAGGGACTTCGTCTCAATCTCCTTTCATTGAGGCATATTTTTTTTATACACAAATTTATTTTATATGGTGTATAAACCACTTTGACTTTTACTTTTATTCAAAAGTAATCTTTTCTCTACGAAACGTTTTACTAAACGACAAAAAGTATGTTTCTGTTTAATGTACGCAGTGACAACGACCTTTCCGCCACCGCGAGTATTATTTGATCTTTGGCTTCCTTAACAAGCCGTAATGTTTTTTAAAAGGAAAATAAATACCATATACTCTTTTATGTATTTTGGTATTGAAAATGGATTTGAAAATGGATTTGTTATGTCAATATATTGTGATTGAAATGTGAAAATGTTTTCTTTCCTTTATATTTGTTGTATGTGTTGTGATTTTATAATGGTACTTGGACATTTTATGGGTGGTTATGTGATAAACCAAATGACGGGTGGTGACGTGATAAACCAAATGATGGGTTGTGCCATGATAAACCAGGAAAGGTGGTTACGTTATAACCTCCAATGCATTAGGTATGGAAGTCGGTCGTATGACTATTCCATTTAGTGACATGTGTGGAAGTCAACCGTATGGTTATTCCATTTAAGTATGTTTATGTTCCAAGTTACCTTTATATGTTATGTGTTCTTTATATGGGTTTTATGGTGATCTTTTGGTTACAAAAGGGTAAGCAATGATCTTTTATTCAGTGAAGAGTATTTACTACTTCATAAAGGTGAAAAGTATTAATTATGATGAAGTATTCATTATTTACTTGTTGTTTTGAGAAACTAATAGTTTTCCTTCTTTTGGTATCCCTTACTGAGCATTTTATGCTCATCCCAAGTTTTTGAAATGTTTTCCACAGGACTTAAAGATGAATAGGTTCAAGGATGGGATCAATGAAATACATTCTATCTAAAACATGGAACTAGACATCTTTCTTTTTAAGAGTTTTTATTTTTTGAAAAAAATGGAAACTGAGTAGAAGTGTCTACTTTGTAATCTTTTGGGATGTAAAAGTTATGTCCTAATTATCTAAAACTCTAAACCTGAAAAGATACTCAATGTGAATTATCCATTTAATTCAAGATTATGTAATTTTTTAAGGTCGGGTCCTTATATATCCCAACTAAAGGTCCACCTTTGAGAAAAAACCAGCCCCACGTAGTTGATTAAAAAATTCATCTATCCATGGAAGGTGATTCTTGTTCTTTATCATTATTTTATTGATATTGCAATAATCAATGTAGAGGCGCATTGATCCATCATTCTTCTTAACTAAGAGGACTAGTGCACCCCATAGTGAAGCACTCAGGCATATAAAACCCTTATCTAGATTCTCCTATAACTGCTTCTTCAGGTCTTCCATCTCTACAGTGGTTATTCTACAAGTTTTCTTTGATATAGGTAGAGATCCAAGAATAATATCAACTGAGAAATCAACCTCTCGATCAAGAGGAATACCAGTAAATTCTTCTAGGAATACATCAGTGTAATAACACACAATGAAAATGTATTAGAGCATGATTCTCTCATTTATCTCAATCATTTGAGGAAGATATGCTTGATCATAAGGAAAAAATATCAACACTTGAGACGATGATTCTAAAGGATATTCACCTTCCTCTTACACTTGTACAGGATTGGAGGATGCTCTGGGATATGAAGGGTGATCTCGCTTTCCTAGCAGTTGATGTTGTATTTATATAAAGATAGACAATCCATGCCCAAAATAGAATCAAACTCTACCAAATGGAGTATGAAGAGATTTTATGGGAGGTTTAGTCCACAAATATTTAATGGGGAGGAATTATAAACCTTGGATGCAATAATTACCTCATTTTTTGTTCTCAAAAATAACTCAACCTCCATATTTTGAGGTGGTGTTTGAATAGTTATACTAAACTTTCAAGATATGAAAGAATGCATAGAACCATAATCAAATAGTAAGTTCTCTATTCTTGAATGAATAACTAGTGTGTATGTCACCACTTCGTTGTCCATCTCCACCTCAGTAGTAGTGATGGCATAAGCCCTTCCTGGTTTCCTTGGAGGTTGGTATTGATTTCCTCCAAAAACCCTTAGCATAGGTAAATGGTTTTCATAATTCCCTTGTTAATTGTAGTTGAAACACTATACTATTGGCTGAGCATTTATATAAACCTTACTTTATTCTTACACATTAGTGGAATTATTCATATCCCTTCATAAGTTCTTGGATAGATGTCACATTCTTCTATATTTGAAGCAATTCCTGGTTCCCTTTAGACAATTCCCAGGATACTTCTTCCCATGATTTTGATATGTGGGATGTTGGATCTTCTTTCCATAATGGGATTTATTTTCTGATCCACACATATTAGACTCTATTTTCTGCTTCTTTTCATTAGTCTCACGATACCATTGAGAGTCTCCAATATCTATTTTAACCTTGAATGCACAATGGATAATGTCCTCATAACTGTTGAAGTCTCAAATCACCAATGTTTTTCATAGACTTTGATTTAGTCCACTAAAGAATCGATCCACCTTTATTTTAGTGTTCATCAGAAATATGGAGGTGTATCTTGGAAGCCTGGTAAAGTTTTATTTATACACCCCAATAAACTCATCTTACTTATACTTAAGTCTGGGGAACTCTCTTTCCATCTTGAGATGGAGGGTTCAGGAAAATTATTTATTGAAAAAGAAATTCTTGAATTCCTCCCAATCCATGGAATCAATTTCTGTCATGACCCGTCCTCGGGGACTATGTTGTGACTACCCCAAGCCCGTATTCCATAGGCCAGGGGATGGAGACTAGCACCAAAGGCATAAATCCTGATAAAAGGGAAGGCATTGCCTTTATTTAAGTAAACAAACACAACAGAGTACACAAGCTGAAGTAAACACAAAGTAAACTGAGTACAACAGTAAGTGCTGAAGAGTAAATGGGCCAGTATACAAACCCAACTGAAAGTACAGTACAACTGAAAAGAAGGTACAACAGTAGTAAAGTAAGCAGCCACCACCGAGTCGTCCTTTGGATATCCCACCTGAAGGGTGGGTACAGATTGTCTCCTCAGCTCCTTAGGTTCGGCCGTCCGCTACATGTACGTCCTGTCTAGTGGTCCACCTCTGGGTACCGTTCATCTCCTCAAGCCTCCACCTCAATCAGTTCTGCCCGTCATCTGCATCCAACACGATGTAGTGCGGGTATAGCTCGTGCAGGGGTGAGTATACGATACTCAGTAGGGACCCCGAGACCCCCGAAGGTCTCCTAGAATCCATGAAGGATAAACCACAAAGGAAAGGAACAAACAAGAAGAATCAACCAACCCTACTTAGGTATATTCCCATACATATACCTAAGTCATCAATATCAGTATGACTCCAACTTCTGAGCCCAAGAACAATCCAGTCCACATAGGAAAGAAGTCAATCATACCCAGATAATGATTGGAAGTCAAGAATCAGCTCACACAGGTATACTACTCATGAAGAGGGGTGGAGATGATTAGATGTAGCCTTTGAATCATCTCCTCTACCGAACCCACATAGGATACAAGTACAGAAGTCATCGCTGTCGAACCCACGTAGGATACAAGTACAGTAACCATCTTTGTCGAACCCACGTAGGATCCAAGTACAGTCGTCATCATTGTCAAACCCACGTAGGATATAAGTAAAGTTGTCATCGATGCCGAACCCACGGAGGATCCAAGTATAGTCTTCCTCGCTTCTGAACCCACGTGGGATCCAAGTACAGTCGTCATCATCGTCGCAGTTGCATCTAGCTCTAGGGTTCCCGCACACAACGTACTCGATACCGGGAGGTTCCGCTCCACGATTAAAAGGGGTAGATACATAAAATGTCACGAAGTCCAGATTTGATGTATCCCAAAGTTCCATCTCATCAAAAGGAACTCAACGCGATAGACGGCACGTCAAACGGACGCCCGGTCTGAGAGATATTGGATTTTTCGTTCTAGGGGCCCGATTGGAAATATGCTCATTCCAAACCCGACCGTTTACCAAAGTTGTCCAAAACTCACTTAGAGTATCGCAAAAGTATCGTCTCGTCGAAAGGGTCCCAGTGCCACAGACGACACATCGATCAGACGCGCGGTCTTTAAGTTATTCGAGTTTAAGTGAATAACGGGCTCGTCCCGTTTAGCCCAGTGGGCACACGGGTCGGGTTAACCCAGTTTGACGTGTCCGACCTGGAAGGGGTGTCGGACCGGTCCAAAGGAAAATGTAGCTCAGCCCGAAGGGGCGCGTCCCGGCCCGAATTGGCGTGGCCCGGCCCGACAGGGCGCGGCCCGGCTGGCCGAGCGGCTCGGCCCGAAGGCCGAATAGTTCTGAGGGGGGGGGGATGTACAAACTAGTGGCGCCAAGTAGCACCGGCCTTCTGGCGCACGCGGCCCGCACAACAGGCCACGAGTTTCTTCAGAGCGGCGCCTTCCTGGCGCCGCGGTTCGGCTCCGCCCGACCGGCCGACGGGTCAGCCGATTCTCTAGCACAGCGCCCTCCTGGCATCGTGGCTCCACTTTGCCCGGCCGACCGACAGGCCGGCCGGTTCTTCCGTCAAAGCGTCCCGTGTAGCGGGTCGTGATTCCTCCCACACAACCGGCACGATGACACCAGCTTCCTTTGACGCGTTCCAGGCAGGACGTTACGACATCATGCCTCCTCCGCCTTCAGTTTCCAATTCTAAGAATAATAAAGAAGATCAAACTGAGGGTCATCGGGCCATGTTCATTCGGCCCGTGCCCTCCGTGTAAGCGATAGAAATTGTCCAAGGTATTCAATTGAATACAACGAGAACGAGGGAGTAATTTATTTTAAATAAATTAATCAAACCCACTACCTCAACAATTGATGATGAACGTCGACGTCGCGGTGTATGGCGTCGCGAGGTGAGGATTCGTAGATGTTGACGGAGTGCGTCCAAGGAGGAAGCGACATCTCCTCACTTGTCGTAGAGAAGAGAATGGGTGGTGCGTTTTCGTTCTTCGTGGAATTGGCGTTCTTCATCAAAAGAGGCGTCGTTCTTCGTCGGAGGCTGGTGTTCTTCCAAAATCTCAAGAGCTATCCCAATATTCCTTAACACAATGAAATCTCTCCCCCAAAATAAAATAATAGGCTCCTCCTATTATTTTATTACACATGCAATTTAACTTTCAAAATTCAAATCACCTCATTAATTAAATGCATTGGAAATTAATTAAAGAGAGGGAGAGGAAAGATCCTCATTAATTTGAGGGGTTTTCATGGATTAATGGAGTGAGGGAGGTGGAGAGATTGGCAATTAAAGGGGGGTTGCCAAATTAATGAGGGGGTTTAAGGATTTTAGAGGAAAATAAATGGTTGGGGATCATGTGGGCCCCACATCTCTAACATCCACATTTGGGTAGTTAGGTGGCTGTGGGTCCCACCCTTAACTACCCATGGGAGGAATTAACCTCTTTAGATACATAATAAAATTGTTCCAACAATTTTATTTACTTCTTAATTAAACCCCAAAAATCAACTTCTCCTCCCGTGCAAATGCAACTATGGTAATAGTCCCCTTAAGCAATTACCGGTGTTGTGAGTTTATCGGTGGCCTCAGATTTCAATTCTAAGCACCGGTTTAGAAGATAGAAAAACCCGCTCGTTCGTTGACTGAACGTACCCGAACTAAACTTCAGAAATTGATTCCAGGCACATCGGGCCTCGGAATCAAGTGCCTTCAGAAGCCACAGACTCATAAAATTCCAAAGTATTTAAGAAAAAAAAATTCCATGAAATTTCTGGGTCTTTACATTACTCCCACCTCAGGGCTTTGCATCCCCGTAAAGCTACAACATAAACTAGGGAAACAAATGAGGGTACTGAGCATGCATCTGAGCCTTCTGCTCCCATGTACTCTCCTGGAGGTTCTCGTGCTGCCAACGAATGCGCACTAGAGGAATCGACCATCAACGTAGGACCTAATCCTGTCGATCCTCGATCTCCACCAGGACCTCCGAAAATGTTGCCCTGTCATCGATGTCCAGCTCCCCATGATCAATTATGTGGGTCGGGTCGTGCACGTATCTCCTCAGCTGAGATACGTGGAAGACGTCGTGCACCCGGTGCAACTGAGGTGGAAGGGCCAGGCGGTAAGCCACCTAGCCTACCCTGTTGAGGACCTGTAATGGTCTGATAAAGCATGGAGATAACTTGTTGCCCCAGACAAATCTCCATAATCCACGTCAAGGTGAGACCCGTAAGAAAACATGGTCGCCATCCTCGAACTCCAGTGGTCTCTATCTCCTATCAGCATAGGACTTCCGTCTGCTTTGTGCAGTACTTATCTGCTCCTAGATGATCTACACCTTCTCCGTCATAGCTTGAACCATCTCTGGTCTTACGAGTGCTGACTCCCCAGGGTCAGTCCAGCATAGAGGTGATTTGCAAGGTCGGTCATATAGTGCCTCGTAAGGTTCCATCCCGATGGTGGAGTGGTAGATGTTGTTGTACGCAAACTCCACCAAGGGTTGGTGATCCTCCCAGCTGCGACCAAAGTTAAGGAAACATGCACAGAGCATGTCCTCGAGTGTCTGAATGGTCCTCTCCGTCTGGCCATACGTTTGAGGATGAAAGGCAGTGCTTAGGCGTAGATGCGTCCCAAAAGCCTCCTACAACCCCTTCCAAAGCCGGTAAGTAAAGTGAGTGTCTCGATCGGAGACAATAGACGATGGCACACCATGAAGCCGTAAAATCTACTGAACGTAGAGGTGTCCCAAGCTCTCTACTGAGCACTATTCTCTGATCAGTTGGAAGTAGGCCGACTTGGTGAGTCGGTCTACGATCACCCAGATGAAGTCGTTTCCTTTGAAAGTACATGGGAGCCCCATCACAAAATCCATGGATATCCCATCCCACTTCCACTCCAGAACCTCTAAGGGTTGTACCAAGCCTGCTGGTACCTGGTTCCCCACCTTCACTTACTGGCAAGTGAGGCATCGTGAAACGAACTCTGCTACAACCTTTTTTTATACCCGGCCACCAGTACTGTCATCTGAGGTCCTGGTACATCTTCACTACTCCAGGATGTACCGCTAGTGGGGAAGTGTGAAACTCCCTCAGCACTTCCTCATGTAGTGAAACTAGTACCATGGTACATCCCCTGAAGATGATGACGTGCTCTCCTCCGTCAGAAAATCCATCAGGCACCTGCCCTGTGGAAATCTGAGCACGCCGCGTCTCACAGTCAACGTCCCCACGCTATGCCTCTCTGACCCACTGAAGTAGTGGATGAGTGATTTTGAGGGACTGTAGAAAGGCTACCTCATCTCTATCCACGAAGGATATCTACAAAGAGGCTAACTACTTCGTCGCCTCTCCAAGTAGTTGAATGCACAATCTCCTGCTGAGAGCATCAGCTACTACGTTCCCCTTACTAGGAGTATAGACTATCTCAAAGTCATAGTCCTGGAGGAACTCAATCCATCACCACTGTCTCAGGTTCAGGTCCTTCTGTGATAAGATGTACCTGAGACTCTGGTGGTTAGAGTAGACTGTAAAGCGCTCGCCCATCAGATAGTGCCACCACATCTTCAGGGCAAAGACCACTGCTGCTAACTTTAGGTCATGGGTAGTGTAGTTCTACTCGTGCTGCCTCAACTGTCATGAACCATAGGCGATCACTGCCCGCTCCTACATCAGGACACACCCGAGTCCAGTCCCTAATGCGTCGTAGTATACCATGTACCCAACGCCCTCCTCCGGTAGCCTCAATATGGGAGCACTGGTCAATCTCTGTCTCAGCTCCTGGAAGCTCTGCTGGCATCTATCTGACCACATAAAGGGCTTCCCCTTCTTCATCAATGCTGAGAGTGGTGCATCAACTCTGGAGAACTCTTTCACAAATCTCTGATAGTACCCAGCCAGACCTAGGAAACTCCGCACCTCCGTCACGCTCCCAGGGTGGCTCCCAAGAAAGTACTGCCTCAATCTTCGTAGGATCCACAACAACTCCCAACTCCGAGATGACGTGCCCCAATAAGTGAACCTCTTGAATCCAGAACTAGCACTTCATGAGATTACCATAAAGCTGGTTCTCTCAGAGTGTGTCCAGTACAACCCGTAAGTGGTAGGCATTCTCCTCCTCAGTAGTCGAGTAAATCAGTATGTTGTCGATGAAGACTATGACAAGACAATCTAGGTAAGGCTGAAATATCCTGTTCATGAGACTCATGAACACTGCTGGTGCGTTGGTTACACCGAAGGGCATAACCAAGAACTCATAGTGGCTATACCGACACCTGAAGGTCGTCTTCTACACATCCTCGTCTCAAACTCTGAGATGATGATATCCTGACCTGAGGTCTATATTCGAGAACCATCATGCTCCCTTGAGCTGATCAAAGAGGTCATCAATCCTCGTAAGTGGATACTTGTTCCTCATGGTCACCTGATTCAGGCGACGGTAGTCGACACATAGTCTCAAGCTCCCATCCGCCTTCTTGGCGAATAAAATTGGAGAATCCCAGGGTGAAACACTGGGTCGGATGAATCCCTTTCCCTGTAAATCCTCCAGCTGTACCCACAGCTCACGAAGCTCGGTGGGATCCATCCGATATGATGGAGTAGATATCAGTTTTTTCCCGGGGTATAGGTTAATGTAAAAGTCCACCTCTCTATAAGGAGGTAGTCCTGGAACGTTGTCAGGAAAAACGTCCACATACTGATCCACCACAACAGGAAAAATCGGAATCCGCATATCAACTGCTCCTAGGATGAGACTAGATAACTGATGGGTGATCGGCTGCCCTCTCCTCTGCATAAATCCATCCCGCACTGCAAAGGCTCCCTTCTCACTGATGAAGGTGAACCTTCTCCCATATGTGCGGACACACCGCACTTTGCGCCTAATACAGTCGATCTGAGTATGGATTATAGATAACCAATCCATGCCCAAGATGACATCGTAAGGCCTCGATGCCACTACAAGAATATCCTAGTCGAATCTCTCACCTCCTAAAGTAAGCTCACACTATCGGCACCAGTGTGTAATCATCGATTCTTCTCCCGTAGGAGTCTCTTTTTTTAAGGATCGAGCCAACGGCTCTGTCAGAATCTCTAAGCTCCGAATAAGGGCAGCGTAAATAAAAGAACGACTCGCTCCTGTGTCTATAAGAACTAGAGCAAGGGTGGATTAGACACAGATAGTACCTCGAATCATCTCAGGTGCGTCGTGGTTGTAGGCCTCGACTACCTGGAGCTGAGCCTGTCCCTTTCTGTCAGCTCCCTTTGGTCGGGGTGGTCCTCCTAGTGGTGGTGGTGGTAGAGCCTCGAAGCATTGTCCACCACCTGCTGCTCGGCCAGCTCCTCTACCTCGTCTTCCTGCTTCCTCCAGACCGCCACGGTCGAACCTATGCCTCTACCTGAAAGGTCCCTCTAATGTTTGCTGCTCCTCTGCATGGCAGGTTGGGCAGTCACGATCCATGTGGCCCTACCCTCCGCATGCATAGAACTGCCTGCCCCTCGGATGGCTGGCTCTGCTCTGTGTGCCCCGCACATCCAAACCAATATCCTGAGGTCTCCCACCTGATGGCCTAGTCCTCTTGGACCTCTATGACATCTGTCTACTGACGGCTGCAGAAGACTCCGCTACGTGTCGCCCTGCGGTAGGTCTCACTACTGGCATAGGCTCAGCAAGAAATCTCTCCATAAGAAGGGATCGCTCCAGTACTCCTACCTGCGTCAGAATGCTGAGGGAGATCATCGAAGCCCTGATCTCATGCCTCAGTCCCTTCTCGAAGGTCTGGTCCTGGAAGAATGGGTCTTGTACCATGTCCATGGAGTAGCGCGAGAGGTCAGTAAATCTCGTCGAGTACTGGGCTACTGTCATGTTGCCCTGCCGTAGCTGTAGTAACTCCTGGATGCACACTGCATAGAGGGTGACTGGAACAAACTCCGAGCGGAAGAGGCTCTTGTAGTCCATCCAAAGTAGTGATTCCTCATCGTTCACCTGGAGAATCAGGCTCCACCATCCACCTGTTGCTGCGTGCAGGAGACTCGTGGCAAGGATCACCATAAGGTCTGTTTGTGTCCCTACCAATCTGAAGACTCTGACGATAGCCTCCAGCCAATCCTCGGCTTCCTGAGGGTCTGTCTCTCCACAGAACCTGGGCGGCCTCTGTCCCTGAAACTCATGAAACACACTCAGGCGGCATGGACTCTCCACTTCTGGGGCTGGTGGTATCAGTGGCCCAGCAGGTAGTGGTACCGCTGGTGCCTCTGCTATAATGAGGCCCTGCACCGAGGCCTCGTCGCTCGGTGGGCTGCCATCCCGCATGTAACTAGGAACCCTAGCTGGCTGCCTTCGTGGGGCCATCCTGAGAAGAAATTAGTGTGCCATGGTTAGTAAAGTATACCTGGTGATCTGACACAAAGTAATCACAGAGAAAACTTTTGAAACACACTTGCAATCAATGTTTTCGTGCACTGAGTCGAAAATCAGAAGTCAGGGTCCTGGTGTATGGATACGTCAGCCACCGCACCAACACTAGACTCCCTGTACTTATAACCACACTCAATACTCTAAACACTATTTATTCATAGAAAGAAATTATCAGAGTCTTGAGTTCTGCGGTAGAACCGACTCCTTTGATACCAATTTGTCACGACCCGTCCTCGGGGCCCGTGCCGTGACTACCCCAAGCCCGCCTTCCATAGGCCAGGGGATGGCGACTAGTACCAAAGGCGTAAATCCCAATAAAAGGGAAGGTATTACCTTTATTTAAGTAAACAAACACAACAGAGTACGCAAGCTGAAGTAAACACAAAGTAAACTGAGTACAAAAGTAAGTGCTAAAGATTAATGGGCCAGTATACAAACCCAACTGAAAGTACAGTACAACTTAAAAGAAGGTACAACAACAGTAATGTAAGCAGCCACCACCGATTCGTCCTCTAGATATCCCACCTGAAGGGTGGGTACAGATGGTCTCCTCAACTCCTCGGGTCCGGTCGTCCGCTACGTGTACGTCTCGTCTAGTGGTCCACCTCCGGGTACCGTCCAGCTCCTCAAGCATCCACCTCGATCAGTGATGCCCGTCGTCTACATCCAACACAACATAGTGCAGGCATAGCCCATGCAGGGGTGAGTTTACGATACCCAGTAGGGACCCCGAGACCCCTGAAGGTCTCCCAGAATCCACAAAAGATAAACCACAAAGGAAAGGAACAAACACGAAGAATCAACCAACCCTACTTAGGTATATGCCCATACATATACCTAAGTCATCAATCTCAGTACGACTCTAACTTCCAAGCCCAAGCACAATCCAGTCCACACAGGAAATAATTCAATCATACCCAGATAATGATTGAAAGTCAAGACTTAGCTCACACAGGTATACTATTCATGAAGAGGGGTGGAGATGATTAGATGTATCCTCTGAATCATCTCCTCTTCCGAACCCACGTAGGATCCAAGTACAGAAGTCATCACTACTGAACCCACGTAGGATCTAAGTACAGTAACCATTGTTGCCGAACCCACATAGGATTCAAGTACAATCTTCATCACTGTCGAACCCACGTAGGATCTAAGTACAGTCATCATCACTGCCGAACCCATGGAGGATCCAAGTAAAGTTATCCTCACTGCCGAACCCACGTAGGATCCAAGTATAGTCATCATCGTCGTCGTAGTTGCAGCCAGCTCTAGGGTTCCTACACACAGCGTACTTGATTCCAAGAGGGTCCGCTCCACGAGTAAAAGGGGTCGATACATCAAATATCACGAAGTCCAGAGTTGATGTATCCCAAAGTTCCGTCTCATCAAAAGGAACTCAACATGACAGACAGTGCATCAAACAGACGCCCGGTCTGAGAGATATTGGCTTTTTCATTCCAGGGGCCCCGTTGGAAATATGCTCATTCCAAACCCTGCCATTTACCAAAGTTGTCCAAAACTCACTTAGAGTATCGCAAAAGTACAGTCTCGTTGAAAGGGTCCCAGTGCTGCAGACGACACGTTGATCGAACACACAGTCTTTAAGTTATTCAAGTTTAAGTGAATAACGAGCCCGACCCGTTTAGCCCAATGGGCCCACAGGCCGGGTTAACCTAGTTTGACGGGTCCGACCCGGTAGGGGTGTCAGAACGGTCCGAAGGAAAATGTATCTCGGCCCAAAGGGCGCAGCTCGGCCCGAAGAGGCGCGGCCTGGCCCGAAGTGGCGCGGCCCAGCGGGGCGCGGCCCGGCTGGCACGACCGGCTGGCCGAGCGGCTTAGCCCGAAGGCCGAGCGGTTCTGAGGGGGGGCGTGGCCCCCCGGCTATCTGAACTGGTAGCGCCAAGTGGCGCCGCCCTTCCCAAACCGGCTGGCCTTCTAGCGCATGCAGCCCGCACGGGGGGTCACAACTTTCTTCAGCACGGCGCCCTCCTGGCACCGCGGTTCGGCTCCGGCCGGCCGGACGACGGGTCGGCCGGTTCTCAAGCGTGGCCCCATCTTGGCGCCGTGACTCCCCTTTGCCCGGCCGACCAACAAGACAGCTGGTTCTTCCGCCGAAGTGGCCAGTGTAGTGGGTCGTGGTTCCTCCCGCACAACCGGCGTGACAACGTTGGCTTCCTTTCACATGTTCTAGGCACGACGCGATGGCGTCGTGACTCTTCCGCCTTTGGTTTCCAATTCTAAGAATAATAAAAAAGATCAAACGGAGGGTCGTCGGGCCGTGTTCGTTTGGCCCACACCCTCCACATAAGCGATAACAATTGGCCAAGGTATTCACTTGAATACAACGAGAACGAGGGAGTAATTTATTTTTAATAAATTAATCAAACCCCCTACCTCAACAATTGATGACGAACGTCGACATTGCGGTAGATGGCATCGCGAGGTGAGGATTCGTAGACGTCGACGGAGTGTGTCTGAGGAGGAAGCGGCGTCTCCTCATTTGTCTCGGAGAAGAGAATGGGTGGTGCGTCGTCATTCTTTGTGGAACTGGCATTCTTCGTTGAAGGAGACATCATTCTTCGTCGGAGGCCGGTGTTCTTCCAAAATCTCAAGAGCTCTCCCAATCTTCCTTATCACAACGAAAGCTCTCCCCCAAAATAAAATAATAGGCTCCTCCTATTATTTTATTACACATGCAATTTAACTTTCAAAATTCAAATCACCTCATTAATTAAATGTCTTGGCAATTAATTAAAGAGAGGGAGAGGAAAGATACCCATTAATTAAATGCTTTGGCATTTAATTAAAGAGAGGGAGAGGAAAGATCCTCATTAATTTGAGGGGTTGTCATGGATTAATGGAGTGAGGGTGGTGGAGAGATTGGAAATTAAAGTGGGGTTGCCAAATTAATGAGGGGGTTTAAGGAGTTTAGAGGAAAATAAATGGTTGGGGATCATGTGGGACCCACCTCTCTAACATCCACACTTGGGTAGTTAGGTGGTTGTGGGTCCTACCCTTAACTACCCATGGGAGTAATTAACCTCCTTAGATACATAATAAAATTGTTCCAACAATTTTATTTACTTCTTAATTAAACCCCAAAAATCAACTTCTCCTCCCGTGAAAACGCAACTACGGTAACTGTCCCCTTAAGCAATTGCCGGAGTTGCGAGTTCATCAGTGCCCTCAGATTTCAATTCCAAGCACCGGTTCAAAAGATATAAAAACCCGCTCATTTGTTGACTGAACGTACCCGAGCTAAACTTCGGAAATTGATTCCGGGCACACCAGGCCTCGGAATCAAGTGTCGTCAGAAGCCACAGACTCGTAAAATTCCAAAGTATTTAAGAAAAAAATTCCTTGAAATTTCAGAGTCATTACAATTTCCCCCTTAGACTTCATATTTTTTATCATTTTCCACAAATGATCAGTTTCCCCATCAAAATGATAGACTTCCAGCACAACTTTCTCTTCTTCCGAGCACTGGAGGACAAAGAATATATTTTCAATGGACTTAATCCACTATACTATGAGGAGAGGATCAGAATATCCACTAAAAATGGGGGGCCTTTTCTGTATAAAGGATTCGATGGAAACTTTCTCTTTCATTATTGAACCTATTCCCATCATATTTTGAATTTCTCGTATTCCCTATCACATTTATTATTGTCACGTGTTCTTCTATTTTCCTCTATTCACTAAGAAAAATACATTTTAATTAGGGGGATTGAATATTTAACAAATAAGCATAAAAAGGAAACATTAAACATATAAGGATAAAATCTTAAAGGAAAATTATATCCTAACTTGTGATTCCCTAGGTTTCAATCTAGGTTATCTATGATCTATTTTCTAACATATATTTTTATGGGATTTTTTTTGTTCCCTTAATAATGGTATGTAATGAGCTTATGAATTTACCAATGCATATCCCCTAAGAGTGTCAAACCAGGTGAAAACTAAGTCCCATTATCATGTACCAGTTTACCCCAAGTCAGGTTCAGAACACCTTGTTATAGTTTTTACTCCTAGGTACATTTGTGTCAGAACCACACCCACTTGTAGTACATTCATACATAGATGTATTTTCTCGATAAACCACTCACTCTATACTTATAAAAATTTAGGTATGTTTTCTTATAATCAATATTATCCCTAAGTTTCTTACTAAAGTGATCCATTCCCGATCTCCAAAAATAAGTAGACCTTCCTCTGATAACAACTATAGTGACCCTATCCTTTTACACATATCATTACATGATTTTAAGAATAATTAAACATCATATTACAAGGTAAAGATCATAAAGTCTAGTGTCTTGGAGGATTAGGTACATAATTAAACATCATAAAAACATATTTTATTTAATATTCACATTATGCTCCTAACTTCCATTGGGATCAAAAAATTTCATAGGACAACATGGGGATAACATGAACAAAGGGATGAGATGAAAAGCTCAGTAAGGGAATAATCATAAGAATAAATCTTAGCACATGGGTTATAAGGCATGACATAATGATATAAAAATGAATCATAAAATATAAAACATGGGATCATATATTCATGGAATCATAGTATTGTGGAAGCAACATAAAAAATGACTTTATCATGAGTCAAGGCTCGTTGCACATAGAGGAGCACGATTATAGGATAACCACCAAGACTGTTGCACATGGAGCATGAGTCAAGTTTAACCACCAAGACCGTTGCACATAACATCTCATGAGACTAAACTTTACCCAATGAATTGGATCACTATCTGGGTGCACCCATCATAACATGTTCAAGAATATGTGTGCCACATGAAGAATCATATATAAGAAATCAAAAATAACATAAAGGTTACCCATAGAAATAAATTGGTATCATAATCATGTCATAAGGCATTACAAATGGGCATATCATAAAAGTGTCCATGAAGGAATTGATTTAGAACATACATTGACATTAATAAGGTAAAATAGATATATATCACGATAAGTGATGTCAAACTGAAGTGATAACATGTAAAAATAGTATTTAATAATCTTTAGAATTAAAACATTCACTACGGGAAAAATGAGCAATTGCGACGGGTTATTTGCGACGGGGGTATTTCCCCGTCGCAAATAAGGAGGCTTTTGCGACGGGATTGCTTTCCCCGTCGCAAATAGTTTTCCCGCGATGCGCGCCAAATCGCGGGAAACTTATTTGCGACGGGGGAATATTCCCGTCGCAAATAACCGGCGGCGGTAAAAGGTAGTTGCGACGGGAATATTCCCCCGTCGCAAATACTATGTCGGCATGGGTTATTTGCGACGGGTCCCGTCGCAAATAACTATTTACCGGTTGACCGTAATAAATGTTGGCTAATGTATTTGCGACGGGAATCCCGTCGCAAATGGGCCCGTCGCAAATAATCTAACCTATAAATACCCCCCATCCGTTTTTTTCATTTCATTCTCATTCCTTATCTTCTCCTTCTCTTAAAATTATATTTCTAGAGTTGAGTTTTTCTCCAGTTTAATTTTTTTCTCCGGAGCTGATATTAAAGTTTTGAAGAACGATCAGAACAGATCAATTTTCAAGGTATTTATCTTCATTTTAATTTTTTATTTATTTTGAATTTTTTATTAGTTTCAATTATTATTAATTAGTTGTAATTTAATTATGTTTACATTGTTTTATTACTTAATAAATTTAAATTATTAGTATTGTTTATAGTTAATGGTAATTAGGAATAATTAGTAATAATTTTTAATAATTAAGAATAAATATTAATAATTAGTAATAAATACCAATAATTAGGAATAAAAACATTATTACATTATTAGTTTATTTTATTATTAATATTAAAATAATATAATTTTTTATATATATACAATTCTTTTTTGATCTGTGTGTTTGCTGTCTTCACATGTATTATTTGTATGTGGAGATAGAAAACGCACAGATCAAAGAAGAATTGTATATAAATTAGAAAATTATATTATTTTAATATTAATAATAAAATATATTAATAATGTTATTATTTGTAATTATTGGTAATTATTTCTAATTATTGATAATTATTCATTTAATTACTAATAATTAGGAACAATTATCAATAATTATCAATAATTAAGAATAATTAGTAATAATTAGTAATAATTACCAATAATTAGTATTAATTACCTATAATTAGTATTAATTACCAATAATTAGTATTAATTACCAATAATTAGTAATAATTAGGAATAATTAACAATAATTAGTAATAATTAACAATAATTAACAATAATTAGTAATAATTACCTATAATTAGTATTAATTACCAATAATTAGTATTAATTACCAATAATTAGTAATAATTAGGAATAATTAACAATAATTAGTAATAATTAGTAATAATTAGGAATAATTAGTATTAATTAGGAATAATTAGTAATAATTACCAATAATTAGTATTAATTACCAATAATTAGTATTAATTACCAATAATTAGTATTAATTACCAATAATTAGTATTAATTACCAATAATTAGTATTAATTACCAATAATTAGTATTAATTACCAATAATTAGTATTAATTGCCAATAATTAGTATTAATTACCAATAATTAGTATTAATTATGAATAATTACCAATAATTATCACTATTTAGTAATAATTAACAATAATTGCCAATAATTACCAATAATTAGTAATAATTACCAATAATTATCAATAATTACTAATAATTATCAATAATTAATAATAATTAGCAATAATTTGTAATAATTAGCAATAATTAGTAATAATTAGCAATAATTAGTAATAATTAGAAATAATTAGTAATAATTAGAAATAATTAGTAATAATTAGAAATAATTAGTAATAATTAGAAATAATTAGAAATAATTAGTAATAATTAACAATAATTAGTAATAATTAACAATAATTAGTAATAATTAGGAATAATTAGGAATAATTAGAATTAATTAGGAATAATTAGGATTAATTAGGAATAATTAGTATTAATTAGGAATAATTAGTAATAATTACCAATAATTAGTAATAATGATTATTAATTACCAATAATTAGTATTAATTACCAATAATTAGTATTAATTACCAATAATTAGTATTAATTACCAATAATTAGTATTAATTACCAATAATTAGTATTAATTACCAATGTTTAGTAATAATTACCAATGTTTAGTAATAATTAACAATAATTGCCAATAATTAACAATAATTAGTAATAATTACCAATAATTATCAATAATTACTAATAATTATCAATAATTACTAATAATTATCAATAATTAATAATAATTAGCAATAATTACTAATAATTAGCAATAATTACTAATAATTAGCAATAATTAGTAATAATTAGAAATAATTAGGAATAATTAGAAATAATTAGTAATAATTAGAAATAATTAGTAATAATTAGCAATAATTAGTAATAATTAGCAATAATTAGTAATAATTAGCAATAATTAGTAATAATTAGCAATAATTAGTAATAATTAGCAATAATTAGTAATAATTAACAATAATTAGTAATAATTAGTAATAATTACCAATAATTAGTAATAATTACCAATAATTAGTAATAATTAGTATTAATTACCAATAATTAGTATTAATTACCAATAATTAGTATTAATTACCAATAATTAGTATTAATTATCAATAATTAGTATTAATTACCAATAATTAGTATTAATTACCAATATTTAGTATTAATTACCAATATTTAGTAATAATTACCAATATTTAGTAATAATTACCAATATTTAGTAATAATTACCAATATTTAGTAATAATTACCAATATTTAGTAATAATTACCAATAATTGCCAATAATTAACAATAATTAGTAATAATTACCAATAATTATCAATAATTATAAATAATTATCAATAATTAATAATAATTAGCAATAATTAGTAATAATTAGCAATAATTACTAATAATTAGCAATAATTAGTAATAATTAGAAATAATTAGTAATAATTAGAAATAATTAGTAATAATTAGTAATAATTAGTAATAATTAGTAATAATTAGTAATAATTAGTAATAATTAGTAATAATTAGTAATAATTAACAATAATTAGTAATAATTAGGAATAATTAGGAATAATTAGTATTAATTAGGAATAATTAGTTATAATTACCAATAATTAGTAATAATGATTATTAATTACCAATAATTAGTATTAATTACCAATAATTAGTATTAATTACCAATAATTAGTATTAATTACCAATAATCACCAATAATTACCAATAATCACCAATAATTACCAATAATCACCAATAATTACCAATAATCACCAATAATTACCAATAATCACCAATAATTACCAATAATCACCAATAATTACCAATAATGACCAATATTTTCCAATATTTTCCAATAATTACCAATAATTACCAATATTTTCTAATAATTACCAATATTTACCAATAATTACCAATATTTACCAATAATTAGGAATAACTACCAAAAATTAAGAATAACTACCAATAATTTGGAATAATTACCAATAATTTGGAATAATTACCAATAATTTGGAATAATTACCAATAATTTGGAATAATTACCAATAATTTGAAATACTTACCAATAATTTGGAATAATTACCTTATTACATTATTTGTATATTTTATTATTAATATTAAAATAATATAATTTTCTATATTATATACAATTCTCTTTTCTTCTGTGTTTTTTTTGTCTCCACATGTAATATTCGCATTCTTTTTCAAAATTATCAACCTACTCGGCAATGGAGAGGTGAAAGTGAATGCGAATATTACATGTGGAGACAGAATGTTAAACACACAGATGAAAGGAGAATTGTATATAATATAAAAAATTATGTTATTTTAATATTAATAATAAAATATACTAATAATGTAATAATGTTATTATTATATAATTAATATTTATGAAAAAATTATATTAGTGTTATTAAAATAATAAAAAATCAATATAATATTAAAATTATCAATATTTGTAACAGGTTTTGCTTTATTCTCAATATATTCAATCCTTGCTTGTGTTTTTTCTAACAAATTATTCAAAACCAGTAATGATTTTATATTTTATAGAAAAATATGGAACAACGAGGTCGTCAACAGTCATTATTAGATGACCGCATATGGATAAATCAACGTAGAAATCCAAATGGTTCTGGTTTAAATCCAGTATATATAGAGGGTGTGGAGAGTTTTTTATCATTTGCGGCATCAAATCCAGAATTTGTTTCAGAAGGAAAGATAAAATGCCCTTGTAGAAAATGTGCATTGAGAACGTTTGACACGTTTGACAAAGTGGGGGAACATCTCTTGCGTTTTGGTTTTCAAGCAGATTATGTTTTTTGGTATCAACACGGTGAACGCAGTTCCAGAGCAGGTGATACCAACTTGATTCCGGATCCATACCAGTTTCAAGATTTAGTACATGATGTTGCAGGTTCATCTGTTCAACATACAGAAACTCCGGCTGATATAGCTTCAAATCCTGAGTTGGGACCGTCTGAATTTTATGAGTTGTTGAAGTCTGCTGAGGATGCATTATATCCTGGCTGCAATATGAGCAAATTAGAAGCAGTTGCAAAATTTATGGCTATCAAATCAGATAACGGAATGTCAAACACCTGTTTTGACCAGATATTTTCTTTGCTGAAAACACTGTTACCTGAAGGAAATGTTTTACCTGCAAATTACTATGAAAGTAAGAGGTTGGTTCGAAATTTGGGACTTACTTGTCAGAAGATTCATGCATGTTCAAATGACTGCATTTTATATTCAGGGGAAAATGAGTCGTTGGATAGTTGTCCCACATGTGGGCAACTGAGATATAAAGAAGGACAACATGGGAAGTCTGGTTTGATTCCTGTAAAACAGTTGAGATATTTTCCGCTTACAGCCAGACTTCAGCGTTTATTCATGTCTAAGAATACAACGACAATGATGTCATGGCATAAATAGAATAGTTCAACCGATAAAAGCTTGAATCATCCAGCCGATGGTGATTCATGGAAACATTTTGATAGAGTGCATCCATCATTTGCTTTAGAAGCTATAAATGTTCGACTGGGCCTTTCCACTGATGGTTTCTGCCCGTTTGGATCTTATGGTAGTCAATATTCATGTTGGCCTGTTTTTTTAACTCCGTATAATTTACCTCC
Source organism: Viscum album (assembly GCA_963277665.1). Classification (NCBI taxonomy): domain Eukaryota; kingdom Viridiplantae; phylum Streptophyta; class Magnoliopsida; order Santalales; family Viscaceae; genus Viscum; species Viscum album. The sequence goes on along the minus strand of OY728155.1, from coordinate 435,554,919 downwards.
ATGGATGTTGATGAAGGAGCCATATATCTTTTTGACTTTACTAATTCCAGGACATCCGAAGAAAAATATTGATGTTTATTTGAAGCCATTGATTGATGAATTAAATTTATTGTGGAGTACTGGTGTCAGTACATATGATGTTGCAACGAAACAGAATTTCATACTGAGAGCAGCATTGATGTGGACAATAAGTGACTTCCCGGCTTATGGGATGTTATCTGGCTGGAGTACACATGGTCAGAAATCATGTCCTTAATGTATGGGAGAGAACAAAGCATTTATGCTCATTCATGGAAAGAAACCGTGTTATTTTGACTGTCATCGCAGATTTCTTCCAGCTGATCATCCTTTTCGCAGAAACAGATCTCATTTCAGAAAAGGAACAGCTGAAAGGGATGGACCTCCAAAAATGCTATCAGGTTCGGAGTTAAAATCGGTTGTATTTTCATTACCTCCCATCACTTTTGGTCCCACAATAAACCAACAGAAAATTTCTGGTTTTGGGAAAGAACACAATTGGATTAAACGTAGCATATTTTGGGATTTGCCATATTGGTCTGATTTGTTGGTCCGACACATGTTAGATGTCATGCATATTGAGAAGAACTGTTTTGATAATTTGTTTCATACAGTTTTGGATACGCCAGGAAAGAGCAAAGACAATGTAAATGCACGTTTAGATCTTGCCCAAATTTGCAGGCATCCAGAATTGGAACTATTTGAGAATGTCAGAACAGAAAGGTTACTGAAACCAAAAGCAGCTTATACACTGTCTAAAGAAAACCGTTTATTATTTTGTCAGTGGATTGCAGATTTGAGACTTCCAGATGGCTGTGCTTCCAATTTGGGTAGATGTGTAAAGAATGGTCATATTACTGGATTAAAAAGTCATGATTGTCATGTTATAATGGAGAGACTTCTACCCATTGGATTAAGAGGTCTGTTGAATTCTGTGATTTGGGATTCCATAACAGACATGTCTCATTTTTTTCGGGAAATTTGTGCGGCTACGGCAGATTATGATGCTCTAGGCAAACTTGAAAAAGATGTTGTTGTAATTATATGTAAACTGGAAAAAATATTTCCGCCGTCTTTATTCGACTCAATGGAACATTTGATGTTACATTTTCCATATGAAGCCAAATGTGGAGGTCCGGTACAGTTTCGATGGATGTACCCATTTGAAAGATGCATGCAAAAATTGAAAAGAAAAGTACGCAACAAAGCATCTGTTGAAGGATCTATTACAGAAGCTTATTTGCAAGAGGAAATATCTTTTTTCTGCTCCCATTATTTTGAATCTGAGTATCCTTCAAAACACAACCGAATGGGACGGAATGAGAGGAATATTGATGAAATCGACAATCAATTATCTGTTTTCAACCAGTCAGAGCTTGGTTTTGGTGGAGTTTCTGAACGCTGGCTTTCAGATGATGAACATCATAGAGCTCATACGTATGTTCTGCTCAACTGTGAAGAGATGACATCAGTTGTACTGTAAGTGTTTATATCACTTATTCTATCATTTATGTTACAGTAAATAACTTTGGTTTTTATAGGTTGTATGATAATCATATCAAGAAACAAATTCCACAAATTACAGCAGCTGCTCTCGAAGAACGTCGACTGAAAAATTTCTCTCAGTGGTTTCAAAAACTGGTAACGTAAATTCTTTATCATTTAACAACTCATTCAATGTATAGTTTACTATATTGATAATTATTTCACAAATCTTCAGGTGTCTCGACATGCTGATAAAATTGACAAACGGCTGTGTGTATTGAGTAACCCACCTTCCAAACTTGTTAAAACTTATAATGCATATGTGGTGAATGGATTTCGATTCCACACACATGCATATGGGGAATCGAAAAAAACAATGAACAGTGGAGTTAGCTTGAGAGGATCTCATCATCGAGGAAATGAAGTTGACTTTTATGGCATACTTGATGAAATCATTGAACTCTGTTATCTTGGACAACATTACATAACCATGTTCAAATGTCGGTGGTTGGATACAGAGAGAGGCGTGCGTGTTCATCCGACTCATGGAATCATCGATATTAAATGTAAAAGTGTTCTCGCAGTAAATGAACCATTCTTATTGGCTCAACAGGCATATCAAGTTTATTATGCAAAGTACTGTGCAACATCAAGAGACTTGACTGATTGGTGGAGTGTAATAAAAATCAAAATTCGAGACAATCAGTTTAGTCAAAGTGAATGTGCTTTCACTGATGTGCAAAGAATTGAAGTTTTTCAAGAGAGTACTCAAAATCAATCTTTTTTACAAAGAGACATGAGTATCGATGACGACACCCCACATTTAAGAGTCGGTGATGACGATGATGTTAATGATGTCACACATGAATTTGAAATGGTAAGAGATGAAGCAACTGCAACTCGAATGGATATCGATGATGTTGAGGAGGAATATGAAGATGACATTGACATATATGAAGATGATGATGAAGATGAACACTTATAGAATTCCATGGTATTTATATACAATCATAATATGTATATATGTATATATAATAGTAATTATCAATTATTTGCTAACATTAACATTTTCTGTTTCAGATGGACGAGGCCACATTTCGTGCGTTGGCGGATGCTGACCTGCCTTTCGATGCGGATGAGTTGCTGGCAGATGACCCTCAGCCTGCAGGCGCTCCAGGGAGTACGCGGAGGGGGCGCGGTCTTGCACGATTGATGATTCCTGACCCCGTCCCCGAGCGACGTCCACGTCTTGGGTTTGATCCGCGCACCCGGAGGTGTGATAACCTGTGTAATAACCTGTGCATTTGACTAAGATTTCATTAATCCATTCACATAATAAATGTTTATTATTTTTTCAGTTTTTCGCATATAGCAGTCGGACAGGGCAGCGCTATTTTGCGCAACTATTTCTCTCAGTCGTGGACCACATGGGAGCAGATTCCCATTGATGTGCAGCAGGCCATGTTCGGCCATTGGTTGGTACGTACATAAATAAATAATTTTTATTTTGAAAATTATCTCATTTCTAACTTGATATTTTGATTTATTTGTAGGGTTTATGGTATCCGATCGAGGATACCATGCGTGACGCCATCCACGAGGCATGGGAGGTGGCCATGCGTGATCACCTTCGTCAGTTTTTGCACAATTTAAGAAAAGCTGCGATGAAGAAAACAGGAGTGTCAGAGTTTGATGAGTCATGTAGAGCACACCGACCAGAGTATATTTCATCCCATGTATGGGATGGATTATGTGCGCACTGGTTGAGTGGTGCCTTTCAGAGGAGATCATCGGTGGGGAGGCAGAATCGAGGGAGGCAGGAGGTGACTCATCGAGCTGGGAGTCGTTCTTTCAGTACTCATAGACATCATCTGGTACGTACATTATTTATAAATATTTTATATAACTATAAATATTAACAGTTTATTTTTTATTCTTATAGGCTGTCGAGCACCCCGATATTACAGAGTAAGATGTATATCGGAGGATGTACAATGATCCTGCTACCGGGGAGCTCAGAGGTGATCGTCAGCATCACATCGTGGTCAGTATTATTTGTTTTCAAGTTTAAAAATTAACTGCATATAATTTATTCACAATTTTAATTTTAAATTGCAACTATAGGAGTCATATGAGGCCGCAGCGGCACAGGCCCGGCCTGAGAGTCAGGCCGAGTCATCAGATCAGACCACTGCCCGTCAGTTTGATGAGGCGGCATGGATGCAGGCCACCCAGTATGCCTTCGAGAAGGGCCGGGTAGTTGGTATCGGCTCTCGACTGACTCCCGGAGATTATTAAGGCAGTGCTGCGATGTCGGCGTCCAGCTCGAGAGGAGCTCGTGCATCTTCTTCTACACAGTATGAGGATCAGTTGCGATCTCAGACTGCACAAATAGAGAGTCTCCGACAGGAGTAGGAGCAGATGCGTCAGCAGCATGAGGAGGAGCGTCGACGCCAGCAACAGCTGTACGAGGAGCAGACGAGTCGGTGGCAGCAGCAGCATCAGGAGAAGATGGAGTACATGCACCGACTCACTCATGCTTTAGGGATGGAGTTTCCTCCACCACCATCTGCAGATCCCCCACCTCCCCCCCCTCCCCCCCCTCCTACAGATTAGAGTTTGTATTTCTGTTATAAAATTTGTGAAATCAAAATATTTTTTTTTCTATTCGTAGTTTCTGTCTCATTATAAAATATTAAAAATATTATATTTTTAAATAACAATATTAATATGAATAATAATATTATTTATATTTTATAATATTAAATTATATATATATATTAAAATTTTATTTATATATTAAAATTATATATATATATTAAAATTTTATAATATTATAATTTAATTATTTTTTTTGTAATACTTGAATTATTTTAATATTTGAATGTAAAATAATTCTATTATTTTTATATTAATTAAAATAACTTATTAATATTTTTTTTATTTATGAATTATAATTGTAATATTATTATATTAATTAAATTATTTATTAATATTCTATTATTTTTATTTTTGAATTATAATTCTACTATTATTATAGTAATTAAAATAATTTATTATTTTCATTTGTAAATTATAATTCTATTATTATATTAATTAAAATAATTTATTAATAATTTATTTTTTTTTATTTTTTTTATAGTATTTGCGACGGGATACTATGCTCGTCGCAAATACTAGTATTATTAATAGTTTTTTATTTTTTTTTAAAAAGTATTTGTGACGGGTCCCGACTCCCGTCGCAAATACTAGTATTATTAATTTTTTTTTATTTTTTTAAAAAAGAGTTTTTGCGACGGAACCGTCGCAAAAGGTATTTGCGACGGGTCCCGTCGCAAAAGGTATTTGCGACGGGTCCCGTCGCAAAAGGTATTTGGGACGGTTCCGTCGCAAAAACTGTTTTAAAAGTTTTTTACAAAAAAACGGAATACTATTTGCGATGGGGAGAATGCCCGTCGCAAAAACAGTCTTTAGCGACGGGCCCGTCGCAAATAAGTGTAGTTGCGACGGCGTTTTCAGCAACGGGCTATTTGCGACGGGATCCCGTCGCAAATAGCCCGTCGCAAATACCTGTTTTTCTAGTAGTGATTTTAGTGTGATTTAAGGAAAATATTAAAGATATTTTAAAACAGAATATGGCATAATATTTATATAAAATTAGAAGTGAATCAGGAAGGTTTTTATAATAAAAATAGTGGTTTTAAAAAATACATGGTGTCTCAAAATATATTATAGAGTGCAATTTAAAATGGGTAAAAATTTGGGAAGTTCCCTTAAATCAGGATTTCTTATCGAGAAGACTTGAGTAGGGAACCTTTTAAAAGCATGTATATCCCTTAAAAATAAGGATGAATGGATATTGATACATGATATTGGAAAATTTACATATAATTTAGAATATTCACATAAAAATAATAGAGAATTACATTTAGGAAAAGAGAGAGAAATAATAACCTGAAGGAATAATGGATGTTCGGGTAGAATCCCTTACCTTAAGTCTGAAGGTGTCCTTCACTTGATGTTAATGTCCTAGATAATCAAACTAGATTCATTAATTAATAATTATAGAATCTATTATACATGAATTTTATTTATTATAACTTAATTAATTTCATTTATGGCCTTTTTATGGGTTAAGAGATTCAATTTCATTGCTTGGGAGCATTGGTTATCCTTGGTTTTCATGATCGGTTTATTTGTATACATGAATGAAGGGTCATGTAAAGTGGGGTTAATTATATATAATTGAACCTGTATGTTATTAATTATCTTATATTGGTTAAATTGATAATATATAATTTGGTTTTATGACATGAGTATGAATCATTAGATAAATAGTTAATGATTATCATTTGGTTTTATTTTGGCAGTTTTTTGATCACAACAAACTCATAATATCATGAGTAAAAAATGATTCTAGAACATTACATAAGATATAATACATATATTATAACATGTTTAAACCATAAAAATGGTTTCATGACTATTCCTTGAATAAGTTAAAGTAAATTGAAAACATCATCATCCTTGAATGTGATAAATTAACACTTCTCGAACGATGTTTTCATTTTTAGTATAAAAGGAGGGGGAAAGAGAGATGATGATGAATTATTCCATTAGCATAAAAATATTATAGTATATGTAATGTACTATATTTATCATACCATTTAGATTAGGGGAGATTATGAGAGAAAAATAAAATAAAGGAACTTGAAAAGAAAATAAAAAAAATCGGAATGAGGAATTTACCTCTTGAATTTATCTTCCTTGAGAGCCACCTTGGGGAAGAGGTTTTGGTCTTTTGATGAGACCAAGAGCTCTTAAACCTGGGGGAGGGGATTGGGAAGATATTTGATTATAATTTAGACAAGGAACAAGGCTTGAGAGGTGTGAGAAAAGAGCTGGGGAGGGGTAGTATTTATAGTGGAGGGGGTATTTTCTCATTATTTTATTCAATATTTTATTATTTTTCTTAAGACAAGAAATAGTGAAAATTATTGAGACTAAATAAAGTAACATTTTTATGTGAATTTTAAAAAATGGTCACTTAAATCATCCATGACTCAATCATGAATAAAAATTCATTTATTTACATATACTGTAAATTACCATATTTCACTATTCACCAAAAAAACAAATATTTCAAAAAATACCAAAAAATAAAACTAACTATTTTTTGATATGTAGAAATAGAAAATTAACTACATTTTATGAAAATAATTTTATAAATATGATAAATTTAATTTTTAATTAAAATCATTATTTACTTGGAAAATAAAAATTTTAAAATTAAAACTGATTTTCTAACAATTTAAAATTTTTATTAAGGTCTCATAAAATTATATTATAATAATAATAGATCAAAACAATAATTTATGAATAATTTTTTTTTAAATAAATTTTCTTTTAAATTATTAAATTATTCATAAAATTTTAATTAAATATTTGTGACTTATAAAAATACCAACACTTAATTAATAATTTTTAAAATATTTATTTTCTTATACTGTGATATAATTATATCATATTTTCACTTATAATATGGAAAAAATTTATTTATACCTCCATTGGTGAGGTTACTATTCAATTGGTCAATTTACTATTCATAAGGTTCACATTACTATTCCAAAGGTCAAGTTACTATTTCATCAGTATAGGTTCCTTAAATTCTAGAAATGCTTCTTATTTCATTCATTCATCATCTATAAATATTTTATTGTGTTCTCTATGTTTTTATACCATATGACATAATTATAATAAGGTAATTTCCATTGATAAAACTTTGGGCCGTTACATTGAAGAAGGAAATCCTTTGTCCTGATAAATCTGTATGCACTAATTCTGTTTTAATGACTAGTGAAGATTCAAATTTAAAGTCTATAAAAACATGGGTAAATAAAAATTCTTGTTCCCCAGGGAAATTATAAAAGAAGAAATGTTCTACCCAAAGGTAGCAGAATGTCAAAGATATTTAGAATGTGTCACATAAAAAGAAATCAATAATTGTTAGCTACTATTGGTGTTGTTGGAAGTTTTGGAATCATGAAATTAATTTTTGGAACAATATTTCATTGTATGAAAATTATAGAATGCCAACATTTAGGGGGAGAAAAGTTGAATATAAGTGAAAACCTACACAACATAAGCATAATTCATAGAAAGAGAATTGGTTCATCAAGAAAAAATGAGATTATTTTGAAACTTTCTTTGCTTATTGTGACAAAAGGTTTCATTATTATGATAAGTACTGGTATGTACCAATCATGCCCAAATATTCTATTTCAAATAGAATACCATGACAAAAAATAAAGCAGGTGAGAAATGAATATGACAAGTCAGCCTTGGGATATGAAAAAAATAAGACGGTTGTTAAATCAACAAGTCTTAGTAAGTTTATAAAGAATGATGTGAAGAGTATATCACCAAAGAAATGATGCTTCTATTATGGTGGAAAGGTTACATCATGGACCATTGGGATTTTTCCATGAATATCAATACTAATGGAAGAAATATGGAATCAAAGAAAGAATCAATACAGAAGAGAAATAACAAGATTGATTTGGTGAAAGAAATATATGATAAAGAATACGAAAAGATGCCTAAAAGAGGTAAATTATTGAATTATAATGTTGTGTGTGATAGGTGAAACATGTCTAGACATGCAGGTAAAAAAATTGAAGTGGTTATCTGGTCAATAATAATTCTTAAAGAATAAAGGGAAAGCAATTGTGACTTCTATTGTTGGGAAAAAGAAGTCTAAACACAAAGTGAAGACTGAGCATGTTCCTAAAGAATGTATGATCATATGGACAGAACATATGGAATAGGAAAGAAATTTGGAACCAGTAGAGAAAAATAAAATTTATTTTTTATCAAATGTGAAGAATCCTTTTTCATCTAATAATATTTCTAGGTTGATAAGAAACTCTAGGACTTGTTTCTCTAACTGAGGAGCATTGAAGAATCACCTTATTCCCATACATATTGTGTGTATTTATCATATAGGGAATTTAAAGTGAAGAATATATTAAGAGGGAGACCTAAATTTATAAAATTTGTGAATATCTTACAACTATAAATATGTCCATCGTGGAAGACTATTGGCATCATGTTATCTCATTGCAACATATCAAATAATCTCATAAGATACTTGTAGATTATTCTCGATGAATGTCTATCATGATGAAGAAAGTATTGAGTCTATCCCATGAGGGGGATCATAGAATATCAGCCATCATATATTTCTATCTCAGTTGGAATCATATGAATGTCATAATTTTTGGTGAGGTATGAATCTAATAATTCTAAAAAAAATCAGGAAATTGAATCTTGTCATCATTGAGGTATTTTGATTATATTATCTCATTTTCAAAATGAAAAAACTATTCTAAAATGGAGATTGATTTATTACTTGATAATAAAATGGGAAAAATGTTTACATTATAATTTTTTTAATCTATTTTTCGATATTTATATATGATATTTTTTTGAAATCTATTGAAAATTTCCTAAAATGAAGTTTCAGGTATTGGTGTCACATGCTGGGATTTTAATGACAACATTGATGTTAAATTTGATCACTCTTATTTTCTAAAAAAATAATTTCTCATATAGACTTATAGTTGGTTAATTTTAGCTCATTAATTTATTAGTAGTTTTTTATCGTTCTCAGAAGTAAATTAGACAATAAATGTCAGAAGAGAATAGGATGTTCTTAGCATTTGAATTTTTGGAAATGATAATCCCTTCCCATTCTTATATCTTTGGATTTATTTCCAATAAATGGGAGAATATATCATTAAATTTTAAAATAAAATATGTATTGAAAAAAAATCAAAGGGGGAGATTAAAGAGGCCAAGTGATTTGGTGACGTTGAAGTTCTTATCAATAACATGATAATATGAAAAAGTCAATGAATGTTTCCAATTTTATGATTATGTTTGTAGTTCAGATAACATGTGTCATTGATTATTTGAGTTTGGCATAATTGTTTAAAACATTGAGATAAATTAAGGTTTATGGATTTATGGTTGAATTCCAAAATAAGTGAGAAGAGAAATATAGTGAATAATTGCATCTTTGAGTATGTTGGATTTGGTTTGCTACTATTATTTTTAACAAGGATTTCAAGTTGGTCCTTACTAAAAACTAATCCACTACACACAAGATGACCCTAGCTAACTCAACCCTTACCTTATGTGGGACCCTAGTGGGTCAACCAGGGCTGAGGGAGCTAGACTGAGCCAAGATAGTAGGTGTCATAGCAAAATAGGTTTTTTAAGGTGTGTGGTCCTACTATGGGAGGTGTGTAGTGGGTGGTGAGCCACCATGCGGGGTGGCACGGTGGTGGAAGAGGGTGCCAGTACAGGTAGGTGCTAGCATGTCTCGGTAACAAATTATAGTTTTTAGAAGCCATAGGTTTTAATATAAGGGAGTCGAGAATTCAAGATAGTTTTGATTTAGGACGCACCTTAAACTATTGATCCGCATTTAAAAAACATGGAAAGAACTATGGATATTGATATGATCATCCATGACTGTTTGATCAGCCTAACCATTTCATGTTCATCACCAACCTCACCTGAGATTTTTTCTCATTAAAACTCCATGACATGTTATCGAGGTATTGTGAAGAAGCATTAGATCATCATTTGATATCTCTAAGGAATCCAAGATGATCGTAATCACCTGAGAATTAGTTTTCATGTGTTATTAATGATTAAACAGTAGAAATGAAGTGTATAAGAAATTATCATTTTTATGATTATAGTGATGTCTTGTGATGCGAGGCAGTGTCATACAAGCTGTTGAAATGATCTTGGTTGGTGGAGTGATTTTCTGATTTTTTTTTAAATATGTTTTCTGAAGAAAAAAATTAAATGTGTTGGTTAATTGTTTTTTAAAAAATGTGCCTCAAAGGCGGAATCGCCACTACCACCTTTTGGTTAAGTCCAAAGGAGGAAGCGGCGCTGCCGCCTATTTCCTAAAACAAAAAAAAACTATTTTAAATATTCTTTTTTATATATTTAAAATTTTAATTTTTTTATTTTTATTTTGTTATGTTTATATATATATATATATATAAATAAAAAATGTTTGAATAGAATTTATCTCTTATTCAAGTATGTAAATTTTCTATCCTATAAAATATAAATTATAAGACCAATATAAATGAAAATTAATAAATGGATTATAAATATAAGAAATAGTAAAAAATAAAAATAATTTCTTAAAATATGTTGATGAAAAATAATTTATAAGCTTTCTAATCCATCAACTTGAAACTTAAAAATGTTTCAAGTATGTAACTTTACTAGCCTATAAAATATAAACTATAAGACCAATATAAATGAAAATTAGAACATGGATTAAACATATAATAAATAGTTAAAATAAAAAAAAATTATTAAAACATGTTGATCAAAAATAATTTATAATCTTTATAATCCACCTACTTGAAACTTAAAAATGTTTCAAGTATGTGACTTTTCTAGCCTATAAAATATAAACTATAAAACCAATATAAATGAAAATTAAAACATGGATTAAACATATAAGAAATATTCTAAAATAAAAAAAAAATCTTAAAACATGTTGATGAAAAATAATTTATAAGCTTTCTAATCCACCAACTTGAAACTTAAAAATGTTTCAAGTATGTGACTTTGCTATCCTATAAAATATATTCTATAAAACCAATATAAATGAAAATTAAAATATGGATTAAACATATAAGAAATATTATGAGTTTTAATTTTTATTTATTTGGGTCTTATAGTTTATATTTTATAGGCTTTCAAATTCAATTAAGTGGTTTTGGATCCTCCTCGACATTCCTTCTTATCGCTCTCACTTACGAGTAACTTTTCTTATATTCCTTTCATTTTAATTTTTTTATTTTATTTATAAAACTTTTTATTTTCAAAAACTTTTTATATGTTTAGGCTATCTTTTAAATTTTATTTACATTGTTTTTATACTATATATTTTATAATCTTTTAAAGTTATCTAATTGAAATTTAATAATTATTCATATGTTTCAAGTAGTCAACTTTGAAAGCTGTCAAATATAAACTATGCCTAAAATGAAAATGAAAACTGAAACACTGGATAAACATATAAGAAGGGATGATATTAATAGTATTATTTTCATTTAAATATACATAAAACATATAAATGAATATGTACAGTCAATGTCTATGTCTATGGCGAGGAGATTTTGTCCCACATGGTGGTCTGCGAATAAGATGTCTCCTTCGAGTTTGATGTGGAGTCTGATGACCTAGAAAAGGGATAATCCTCAGGCACTGGAATGTCAAATGTCACATCTTCCACCTATATGTTAGTGGGAGGAGCTATCAAATGCATATCGTACTACGCTCTTGATCCTTCTACCACTAGGGTGGTAGAAGGACCTGCCATCACCACAGTGGGGAACCAAGCCTGCGATGAGGCTTTACCATAAGACTACTATGGATTTGGACCCCAAGGTTGTTATGGATATGGACCCCAAGTCTTTGATGGATTTGGACCCCAAGATGGAGAGAACTACAGATATGCTATCAAGAAAGACGGTTCTCATGCCAGTTGAGGCACATCCTCAATCGGCTGAGGCTGGACTACTAGAGGGCTAACCTCTACCTGTGGAATAGTTGAGGCCACACGCGAAACACGGCGTTGTTTAAATCATCATCTTCATGGATCCTCAACACCAGCTGCTACTGTAGGATATTCCTCTAGGGAAGGAACCTCCTCTATCTGGGATGGACTCTCGAAGATGCTCTCGAAAAGTACATGATAAGATGACATCAGCTCTAGTGCTTCAGCATGGATGGATGCCCAGCTAAAGACCCCCTCCTCTTCTTCATCACTCATGTGAACAAGATTCTTTGAGTGAGTTCCCTATAAAGAGATTCAAAATGAATTATAAAATAATTCAATAAAAAAAACAAATGGAAATTTATTAACTTAAAATCTTATGAATCTGTCTACCGTGTTGGGTAAGATATAGTATAAACTTCATTCTATACCATGGATCATACTTGACCTGCTCTGAAAGAAATAATCGATTCGTAGGTGAACCCTGCATATGAAACTCTGCACGTCTACGCCAAAAGTCGAGAAATCCAACTTATACTCAGTGCTAGTCCTCATCTCATCTGCCTATCATCTTCGCATCATGAAGTTTCTTTTTCTATCTCGGTAGCATTGGAATCGGATGAGCACAGAAAAAATGGAACATGACTCTGTCAGGTTGCTACCACTCAATAAATGGAAGAGAATGAGGGGCACTATAGCCATAAAATCCTCAATCCTAATAGTGTAGTATGGTGGCAACTGGTCCATAATAGTCTTATATGGAATCCATGAAATCTGAAATGACATGTGACCTTTCTCAAAAAGTATCCTTACTAAAAACCAAAATTGATGCTGTTATTAAATTTTTTAGGCAGGGATAGATTGTATATACATACCTGGTCGAGTAAGAGATAGTCCAACTTGAGCCAATATATGCCCAAATGGTGTCTCGGAACCAGGCGGAAATTGTGTCTCTGATACCACCTATAAAATACAACATCGATAGTGACAAATAATGAGAAATTTAATTCAATAACTCCTAGTGGAATCAAAAACCAATAGAAATGAGTGATCATACCAGCATCCATGTGAAACATCATGCAGAACCTACATCGCGATCGGAGGACCAGTAAGCTCAGGGCGGAATGTGGGGATGCGCTCTCATGCCCACATCTGAAGAAGGATGAAGCATCACTCGAGATTTGTGCAGTTCCTATGGGATATCCTGTATAATGCTCTGAACGTCTATTCCAAGAAGGTTGATCCCCAATTATACGTCCTGGCCCAATAAAAGTCCTCTAGTATGGGTAGATACATCATGTGAACGTGCATCCCTGAGTGATCATTACACATGGTCCCTCTAATGAGGCGTAATATATATGCATCGGCATAACACATGATAGTCTGCTCAATAGCATAATCGGGTAAATGTGGAATATGGACCTCTAACCAAGGCATAGATATCAACGCTACATCAGTAGCCCTACGGTCAGAAAAAATGTCGAATCCTGAAAATAACTGAGTAAGGTTGGGACAAGATGCATGAGTGGGTTCAATAAAACCTTCCCCCTAGATAGGAATACTGAAAAGTACCTCCACATCCTGGAGGGTGATGGTCATATCTCCCTTAGTCAGGTGGAATGTATGTGTCTCTGGTCTCCAACTCTCCACGAGGGTAGCAAGAAGGTGATGGTCGACAAATGTGAAATCTGATAGGGTGATGTCATAGAATCCAGAATGGTACAAGTATACTCTAATGGCATGTGGAGGCTCCCTATGATGAAAATGGCGTGCTCGACACACCCTGGTCGATCGATCCTCACCACCGTCTAACACGACATGAGAAACATGGCTATCCTACTGAGTGAGTGGTATGGTATCATCCATCTGTATGTAAACAAATGAAATGAGTCATAATTTTAAAATGTAAATATAACATTATGTTCAGTAGAATGTTATGACTTGTATAATTCAAGACATGTCATGTTTATTCACATTGTTTTATGAAGTTATTTTTACCAAAAGAAAGGGGCATGTCTTCATTTTTTTCAAAGCATATTACTAACATGTTGTCAAGATGTGATTGTACCTATAAAAGGGTGTTTTGTAAGATATGTTTTTATATATTTATATATATAAACAAATTTTCTTTGTTATGTAAATGTTTATTAGAAAATGGTGTCTTTGTAATTTATGTATGACTGTCCACATGATGGTATGTTTCATGTTTATTTTCTCACATATATTGGTCATTCTATAACACTAACTAAACTTCAAGAAAGAATTTGTGGTAAATGAACCATGGGGTAGGAGGAACAGTGACAATGATGATGCTGATGAATTAAACTCATTACATCACCACCATCGTTGTCACTATTCCTTCTACGATGTGGTTCATTTCCCACAAATTCTCTCTTGACGGTCAGTTAGTGTTATAGAATCATCTATACTAACCTCTATTATTGGTTGTGTACTATAAAAAGATCATTTATTAGTTTTTATAACTTCTTTGTAGTAGTACACATAGGTAAAACATGACTCTGTACGTCGAAAATGTTTTATGATCATGATTTTAATAGTGTAACTAATATTGACAAAGAATGTTGATCATATAATCTTTATTATACTGAACTTTTATAACGCCTTCTTATACCGTAATATATGATACTATTATTTCATTATATAAAAGTTTATTAGAATATTATTCACATAATGTTTTGAAAACTGAGGTAAAGGGATGGTGTTTTTGGGTTTGGGATTCATCTTTTAGGTTTTAGGGTTTAGATATTAGGGTTTCAGATATAGGGTTTTGGGTCTAGGTTTTAGGATTTTTTTTAAGGTTTTAGGGTTTAGGTTTATGATTTCAGGGTTAGGGTTTAGGTTTTATGGTTTAGGGTTTATTATTTTGATATTAGGTTATAGGTAATAGGTTTTTGTTTGGTTTTAAGATTTTTTTGTATAGGTTTTTGGATTTTTTTTCTTCAGTTTTATGGGTTGGGATTATGATTTCATAGTTAGAGTTTGGGTTTTAAGGTTTAGGTAATAGAATTTTGAGATTTTGGTATATGGAAGATGTTTTCAGGTTTAGGTTTTAGCTGCTAGGTTTTAGGTTTTAGAGATTAGGGTTTCAATATAGGGTTTCGGGTCAAGGTTTTAGGATTTTTTGTAAGTTTTTAGGGTTTAGGTTTATGATTTCAGGGTTAGGGTTTAGGTTTTAAGATCTAGGGTTTATTATTTTGATATTAGGTTATAGGGAATACGTTTTTATATTTAGGTCTCAACTTTTAGGTTTTACATTTTAAGTATTAGGGTTTCAGATATAGTTTTTTGGGTCTAGGTTTTATGATTTTTTGTTCGATTTTGGGGTTTGGATTTATGAATTCAAGGGTATGGTTTAGGTTTTAAAGTTTATGGTGTAGAATTTTGAGATTACGGTATATGGAAGATGTTTTTGGTTTTAGTGTTCAGCTTTTAGGTTTTGGGGTTTAGAAAACTGGGGTAAATAAAAGAGATAACAACATATAATTTATAAGCTTAGAATCTCACAATGAAGACAATACATCATTGTGGATGAGAGTGTGAACTCGAACCAACAATTTTAGGGTATCATTTCCAGTTATGACCTTATTGATGACATATGGTGCATCTCAAACTCTTCCCTTATTCTTGAGGCCAGTCCATCTCTTTCTGAATCCTTCTGACCTTCGGTCTCCCATAGGGACGCAACTGATTGATGTCAGGTATCACTATCAGCTGGCCTTCGGGCATTAGAAAATAATGAAACTCCCTAATAGGCATCCATGTTGTAGTATAATAGTTAGAAATGGTGTCAATATGGTACATTATATCAACATATTCTTCTCATTATATGTTCACAAAGGCACATGTTGTGATAGCACGTGTGCATGGAAACCGTAAGGCCTGAAAGTTTCCACATTGAAATTGCCTCGTTTCCAGTAATACCACCATTTTTCACCTATGCTATTTGTGATGGGGTCCGAAATCTCTTGAAATTCAAATCAAGATTCTTCTCATCGAAAAAGTCATACATTATAACCAGATTCTTCTTCAATATTATTTTCAATCTCTCGTTAAAAGTGTCTTCTATACCTTATCCCCTGCTGAATTCCGTCTGAGGCTAGTTTTTGTCTATCAAAAAAGTACTTTATGCAATTATATAATGTCTCCTAAACTAGGTAAATTATAGGTAACTTTCTAATTCCCTTAAATGAAACATCTATGCACTCCACAATGTTTGTGTTCATGTGTCCATACCTATTCCCCCCATCATATGCCAATGTCCATTTTTCTTTTGGAATCTGCATAATATAATCATAAACTTCTTGATTAGCATTACGGATTTGTTCAAAACGTTCTTTAAAATGTCATTGATTCAGATCATATTCTACACATAAGAGATGATATTTTACATAAATTTATTTTATCTTTACATTGAAATAGTAAAAAATAATAAATCCAATGCATACCAAGCCTCATGATTTCCTTCTTCATCAGTTCATTGTGGAAATTTTTCTGCACGTTGATAGCAATGTGTCTAATACAGTACCAATAATGTGGATTTGGGGATATCCATGTATTAGGGTCTGCATTTATTGCCTCATTAATTTCCCAATGTCGATCAGATATCAAACAGACACCCTAGATGTTAGTGAAATGGTTGATGATACATTCCAAAAAACAACTCCATGATTCAAAGTTTTCTTTCTACAAAATGTAAAATGCAAGTGGAAGAGTTGAATGATTTCCATCTTGGGTTGTTGCAATCAACAATATTCCCTATTATATTCTGTATAGAAATGCTCCATCAATCTGAATAAATTGTTTATTGAAACTAAATGCGGAGATACAGGGGAGTAATTCCCAGATTAACTGATGAAATTAAACACAAGATGGATCAAGTTAGTTATCTTGAGACACATGTTCATTTGTATCAAGATGGAATAAAACTAGGTTATGCTGCCTCAGTATGGCTAGAAATTTCAGCAACACCCAATATGAGTCATCCCAATCACCATGGACCTTCACAATTGCCTTATGTTTTTCCATCCATGCCTTATTATATGGAATCTTATAACCTAATGTATATTATATTCTCTATTTCACATGGTCTATCAAAACATCTTAGCATGTCCTGATCATCTCAATGAAAATGGATGATACAAATTCTGCATCCAATGAGGTATGATCTTGTGTCAGGCTTGGCCGAATGCAAGTATGAGATGTCTCAAACCTCGAGATTCTCCAACCTCAAAATGTAATGTTGGGAATCTACCTCAAGAGAAATCTACAATCATCCCCATACTTCTCACACCATATTAGATATTTGCTACGACATGATTCCTGAACTATATATCTATAATGTCTCTCAATGTGAAATCTCTTTAGCATTATTTTTAATGCATCTTTACTTGGAAAATTACTTCCAACATATAAGGTTTTGTCCAACTCACTAAACCTATCTGGTAAAACTCTGGGAAACTCAGTTGTGGGTGTGAGAACATTATTTTCAAATTCAGGCACACATGTCATTGCTTCTGACCAAGATGCAAAGAGTAGTTTATGATTTATTATAGGGAAAGGCTACTGTACAACTAATACATTTAAAGAAAATTCCTCCCTAAATTTTGTTGGTCCCTCCTTATTAGCACTATTTTCACCATTTATTCCATCATTAGGAAAATCCTCATCGGAAGTCGGATTTACATGTATATCCAAGAGATCATCTAGGTTTTCCTCTTCTGCATCATTTAGAATAGGCTCAATTTCATGGGGTGGACTATTTTCAACCACTATTGTAATTATACGTATTAGTACAACTAGAAGTTGCTTTTGTATAGGAGAAACATTAATATATAACTCCATCATGGTACCATCTGACCATTGAGAAAATAAATTTATTTCTTGGACCCACTGCGCATCAGCAAGCAATGGACAAGCAAGATGCCACAGTGTTTCTAGGAATTGCAAATGTCTATAGCTCATAGACTCGATCTCTTTATTAGTTCCTAAATTTAAGGAACCACGAATTATGTCTTGAATGTCACTAAGGGATACACAATCAGTTGTACTAACCACTATTATTGGTTGTGTACTGTAAGAAGCTCCTTACTCAGTTTGAATAACCTCCCCATAGTAGTACACACAAGAAAACAAGACTCTCTACGTAAAAAATGTTTTTTTGATCAATATTATGATAGTGTAATAAATATTAACAATGATTTTTGACCATATAATATTTATTAGAATGTAATTTTAGGACGTCTTTTTATACCCTAAAATATGCTAGTAATGTTTCATTATATAAAACTTTATTAGAATATAAGTCACAGAATGTTTTGGAAACCAAGGTAAAAAGAATAGGAAATGTAAAATTATTTTATTTAACATTAATAAAATGACATTTATGATCATATAAAGTGAAATGAAGAAGAAAAAAAAATTAAATAACACATTAATGATTTATAACATATAAGAAATTTCTTGATATTTTTCTATAGAATGTGGTTTGGATGAGATAAGTCTCACTTCGAATATGAGGTAAAATCCATCTTATTTTTAATTGGCAGATTAATAACATCTTTGAAAGATATGTACTTCAATTTTGAACTTTCAAAAGCTTTCGAACTTATAATCACATATCTTAGATGTCATCTTAGATGTCATTAGAAGGCCAAAATATTTTGAAATTTCAAAATTTAAGTACATATCCTTCGAAGATGTTATTAAGTTTCCAATTAAAAATAAGCTAGATTTTACCTCATGTCTGAAGTGAGACTCATCTCATCAAACCCACATTCTATTGAAAAATTTCAAGGTATTTCTTGTATGTTGTAAAGCATCCATGTGTTATTTAATTTGTTTATTCTTCTTCATTTCACTTTATATGATCATAAGTATCATTAGCTAATCATTATATGGATTCATTTTTTAATCATATGTTATTAATTAATTAATCTATAATTAATCATTACTAATAATAACTATTATTTCTAAACTATATAATCTTTATGATACACAAATTTAAAAAAAATATTATAACCAAAACTATGATACTAATGTTTCTTAGTATAATTTTTAACAAGTTAATTATTCTTTAATCACTAGTTAATAATTAATAAGTAAATCATTAGTTAACCATTAGTTAATCATTATTAAATCACTCTATAATCATTATTATTCAATCAATAATCATATGATATTCATTAGTTAATTATTATTAGTTTATCGTTGTATGTATTCATTTTTTAATCCTAAGTTATTCATTAATTAGTCTATAATTAATCATTACTAATAATTATTATTATTTCTAAACTATATATAAATAATTAAACTATTTAATAACTAATATCTTTAAAACTAACTAAAAAGAATTCAATTACTAATAATAAATTTCATTCTTTAATGCATTTTTCCTTGTCCATTTCATTATATATCATCATAATTATCATCTTATCATTGATAAATATACTAATTTTATTTTTATTTTCTTAGGTGTTTTAGTAGTTTATAAAGAAAATATGAATCATCTAAATCATATCCCTCAAGAGTGTCAAACTAGGAGTGCAGCAAGGCCTGTTGCTATGCATCGGTTCCCGTTTGAGTCTAGCTCAAAGCAGTGTTTTCAGGTTTTACCCCTAGGTACATATGTGCCAGAGCCATATCCACTTGTTTGTATCCAGACAGGGATTTGATTGCTTAGATAACCACGTAATCTTTATGCTAACAAAATTTTACAATACTTAATCCTAAGTTATTTTATACTTAATCTATACTTAATCATTACTAATACTAATTATTATTCCAAACTATATATAACTAATTAAATAACTTAATAAACAAAATATTTAGAACTAACTAAACTAATTAAAAACTGAAATATTTAGAACTAAAAAGAATTCAACTAAATAAATAAAAAACTTTAAATTAAATAAAAAAAAATACCTCTAAATGATGCTTCGCAAAAAAACCGAGCCTTCTTTTGGACCATCGACTCCACTGCATAGAAAAAAGAGTTTTTTAGAGAGAGAAGTAGTGGAATGAAGAGAGATGGGGGAAAACAGAAGTGAGGAGAAGGGGGAGGGTTCCCTTTTATAGGGCCTTAAGGGAAAGTCGGAACCCCCTTCCACCTTTTCCATGTTATCGATCCGGGCCAAACATGGTAGGGAGAGGGAAGGTGGCATCGGCAATGCTGCCTTTGAGGCACATTTAAAAAAAATAACCTACGCATTTTTAAAAAAAATCAGAAAACACGTTAAAAAACTCTGATTTTCCTATAAATACTGGTGAGATGCTCATTTTATTTCTGTGTATTATCTATCATCCAGGAGTTTATCACTCATCTGAGAGGATTTTTGAGAGAGACAGAACAGAACACACATTCTATTTTTGCGAAGG
Organism: Viscum album; assembly: GCA_963277665.1. Lineage (NCBI taxonomy): Eukaryota > Viridiplantae > Streptophyta > Magnoliopsida > Santalales > Viscaceae > Viscum > Viscum album. Next base: position 435,534,422 of record OY728155.1, on the reverse strand, counting down.
AGATTCCATGAATTCGAGTTCTATACGCAATCACGTGATGATTTTAGTTTACATGAACTTTTTTGTGAAGAATGTAGGAGAATTTTGAACTATTATGGTTCATGAAGGAGAATGTGAAACCGTATATGATTTGTGAATATCTCATCTGCGAACTTGTATTATGAAGGAGATAAAGGATACCATATACTGTTTGCAAATCACAAGGAGACACAACATATTTTTTAGTGAAGGATAAATAGTATCATGCATAAAATGATATTTATGAATGGTTGAGTTTTGTGTGAAGGATTTGTAGGAGCTACACAAAGATACAGAGTGTTCATGTGTTTTATGTGAAGAAACAATGAAGAGGAACTGTGTCATTTGCATTCTTGCATAGTGAGATTCGCACAAAGGAGAAGCAATACCTATTTGGGTTTATGTAGTGGACATAGTGAATGAAACACTATCACATGATATATTTGGGTAACTGTTCAGTGTGTGCAAGGGTGAGTACACAAGAAGGCATACAGTGTGTGTGAATAGTAAGTGTGAATAGTGTATAGTGTGTGGTTTGGATTTCATTAGACAAACTGCACATAAATGCATTCATGCATAACCATGCATATTTGGATTCACATACATGACACACATACATTTCATCCAAAATAAATAAACATTGTACAATGTGTGAATATACTATGTGTGTGGAAAGAAACAAAAAATAAAAGTGAGGATCTTGTGCATGTGTGTCATTGGAAAAATTAAGATAGTCATGCATTATACTTTATACATGCATGAAGTTTTTCAAGTGCACATGAAATATAAATTTCATGACTAGTGTGTAGTTATTTTGAGATTGAAGCTGGGAAAGTTTGACTATCAGTAATTTAGAAGAATTTTTGTATCTGAGTTTTCAGTGTTAAGTATGGTCGGGTCTTCAGCGAAAGAAATAATTTTTTCTTGAGCAATGTTTTGCTGAGACAGCTGACCATTTATAGGTGATCAAAATTATTTTCTCAAGACCAGCATCTATGAACACTATTACAAATAATACTTTTATCAATGCTAGAAAATGCTTTTAATAGTTCTAGAAAATCATTTTTAATCTCAGTGAAGATAAAGGGGGTCCCCTTTAACAGTGCTAAAAACACTGATAAAGGGTTCCCTTTATCCGTGCTTACAAAAGTGCTGATAAAGGCCCCCCTTTATCTGTATTATTTTAGCACTGATAAAAGACCACTTTATCGGTGCTTTAATTAGCACTGGTAAGTGGTGCCTTTATCAGTGCTCGAAGTAGCACTGATAAAGGTGGCCTTTATCTGGGCTCCAAATAGCACTGATAAAGTCCTAGCTGCCTGTGATGTGCTTTTTATATAACAGCACACCCACCAGCAGCACCTGCACCTACACATCATACACACACCACCTACACAAAACAGCACCAGCACAACACACACAAAAACAAAGCAGTGTACACAAGGGTTTGGAAAACAATGCTATATACATTTCAAACAATGTTTTATATAATTACATTTACAATTATCCAACAAATAGTTAAGAACATTAATGTTTCATCCTTTGACATCTGTGATACCCTCTCAAAAATTTCTTCTCATGGTATTATTTGCCGAAAAAATCATCCCAACTCAAGAAAAAGGATCCACCTATATAAGAAAACAAATATTATGTTAGTAATACTATAAAGAAATAAATTAAACATTAATATGAAAGAATACATTAATAAAATGTCAATTTTTCATAAAAAGGACACATTCTGAGTTATACAGGTCACACTGTGCGTCATATTGAGGTGGGGTTGAATCCTAAACGACATAAATTAGTTATGGATCATTTTCCTAAAATATCAAAACAATCTGAAAGGGTTTTCTTAGTTTTGAGTATGTCCCTTGTTTTTTTACTAAAACGAATATCAAATTTAAATGACATATTTGGATTTATACCAGTCACATCATTCATTGGATTGAGGTGTGGATGATTCCTACACATCAAAAATGACTCATGGATCATTTTTCTAAAGTATCAAAATAATCCAAATGGGTTTTATTGGTTTTTAGTTTGACAGTTGTGTTTTTTTACTAAAATATCATTTCAAACTGGAAACACCCATTTTGAGTCATATCAGTCGCATCGTACGTCGTTTTGAGGTGAGACTTCTTCATACACATCAAAAAGGACATATGAATTTCTCTACTAAATTATGAATACAATCATAGGGAATTTGTTTGTTTTTCAGTGAGTGAAATGTTTTTGAGCTAAAATGTCAATTTTAAACTAATAACGGACACTTTTAGTCATACCTGTCACACCGTTCATCAGATTGAGGTATGGTTGATTCCTACACATCAAAAATGACTTATGAATCATTTTCTTAAAGTATAAAAACAATATTAATGTGTTTTCTTAGTTTTCAGTATGTCACTTGTTCTCTTTTACTTTAATTAATGCCAATTTTAAATAAAAACACATTTGGATTTATACAGATCACACCATTCATCATATTGAGGTGTGGTTGATTCCAACACATCAAAAATGACTCTTGGATAATTTTATAAGGTATAAAAACAATCCAAATGTGTTTGATTAGTTTTTAGTATGTCAGTTGTGTTTTTTTACTAAAATATCATTTCAAACCAGAAACATGCTTTTTGAGTAATACCGGTCACATCATGCATTTATTTGTTGTGAGACTACTTCATAAACTTCAAAAGGGACTTAAGAATCACTATCCTAAATTATGAGGACAATCGGGAAGTGTTTTATTGGATTTTAGTGAGTGACATGTTTTGAGCTAAAATGTAAATTTTAAATTGATAACTGACACTTTTAGTCATACTGGTCACACCGTATGTCGGATTGAGGTGTGGTTGATTCCTACACATCAAAAATGACTCATGTATCATTTTCCTAAAGTATAAAAACAATTTAAATGAATTTTATTGGTTTTCAGTATGTTAGTTGTTCTTTTTACTTAAATTAATGTCAACTTTAAATAAAAGGACACATTTGGATTTATATCGATCACATCGTGTGTTTTATTGATGCTGTGTTGATTATTACACGTCAAAAATGAATCATGGATCATTTTTCTAAATTATAAAAACAATCCAAATGCATTTTATTAGTTTTTAGTATGTCAGTTGTGTTTTTTTACTAAAATTAATGTCAATTTTAAAAAAAAGACAATTTGAGTCATATCGGTCACACTATGCATCAGATTGAGGTGAGGTTGATTCCTACACATAAAAAATGAGAAAACACATTTTGATTGTTTTTATGATTTATTAAAATGATATATAAGTCATTTTTGATGTGTATGAATCAACTTAACCTCAATCTGACACACAGTGCAACTAGTATGACTCAAAGTGTCTCCTTATATTTAAAATTGACATTAATTTTAGTAAAAAAACACAACTAGCATACTGAAAACTGAGAAAATGCATTAAGATTGTTTTTATAATTTTGTAAAACTATCAATGAGTCGTTTTTGATGTTTATAAATCAACCCCACCTCAATAAAATGCACGATATGACCAATATAAATCCAAAAGTGTCCGTTATCAGTTTGAAATTGGCATTTTAGCTCAAAACATGTCACTCACTAAAAACCAAGAAAACTTGCTATAATTATATTAATAATTTAGATCAATGATTCATAAGTTCTTTGTGGAGTGTATGAAGAAGTATCATGTAAAATCGATGCATTATGCAATCAGAGCGAGTTTTCTTGTTTTTTAGTGAGTGATGCGTTTTGAGCTAAAATGTCAATTTTAAACAGATAACGGACACTTTTAGTCATATCGGTCACACCATTAGTTGGATTGAGGAGTGGTTGATTCCTACACGTTAAAAATGACTGAAGGATCATTTTCCTAAAGTATAAAAACAATCCAAATGGTTTTTCTCGGTTTTCAGTATGCTAGTTGTGTTTTTTTACTAAAATTAATGTCAATTTTAAATAAAAAAAGATACTTTGAGTCATACCAGTCGTAATGTGTATCATATTGAGGTGAAGTTGATTCCTATAGGTCAAAAATGATATATATATCATTTTCCTAAATTATCAAAACAATATGAATGTGTTTTCTCAGTTTTTAATATGCCAGTTGTGTTTTTTTACTAAAATATCATTTCAAACTAGAAACACACATTTTGAGTCATACCGGTCGCATCATGCGTCAGTTTGACATGAGACTTCTTCATAGACATCACAAAGAACCTATGAAACATTTTCCTAAATTATGAAGATATCCAGATCATGTTTTCTTGGTTTTAAATGAGTGATGTTTTTTGAGCTAAAATGTCAATTTTAAATTGATAACGGACACTTTTAGTCATATTGGTCACACCATTCTTTGGATTGAGGTGTGGTTGATTGATACACATCAAAAATGACTGATGGATTTTTTTTCCTAAATTATCAAAACAATCCAAATGTGTTTTCTCAATTTTCAATATGTCACTTGTTATTTTTACTAAATTTGTTGTTAATTTATTATAAAAATACACACTTAAAGTCATAACAGTCACACCTTGTGTTGTATTTAGGTGTGTTTGATTATTACACATCAAAAATTACTTATGGATCATTTTCCTGAAGTATAAAAATAATCCTAATTCATTTTCTCAGTTTTTAGTATGACACTTGTTATTTTTACTAAAAATACTGACAATTTTAAATAAAAATAGACACTTCAAGTCACATCAGTCACATATTCATGTTATTTCTATATATTATTCCATCAGGTATACTTCCCATTAATTTCTAAACAAATATATCTCATCTTATGAATAGGATTCTTTTTGAAAATAATGTTAGTACTGAAAAAATATAAATACATAAAGGATTAATAAATATTTTAAATGAAATAGTAATTATCTTTGAAAATACCTCTTCAGGGATGTTGGTTTGTTCATGGAATATGATATATTTCATAAATTTACAAACATAATAACCATAGTCTCTATTGTTTGTTTCAGACACTGCAGAAACATTGAAAAAATAATTAATTTTTTTATATGTGTGTTGTCCCATAGGAATACTCGAGAGGGGGGTGAATTGAGTTCCCATTAAAAATTTCTGTTTAAAATATTTGTTTGAAATCCCACAATTCATAAAACAAGTTAAACTGTAGTGAATTTATAAAGATTTTAAGTGTTCAATTAGTTTCTCAAAGATTTATTATTTCTCAGTTAACTTAATCTGAATATTAAGCTAGCTTTTGAAACTAACTTACTGGCTAGCAATAATTACAAACACTTTCTAGTTCAACTATCAAAGTTACTTTAAAATAGATTTTAATTTCAAAGTAATTACAAGAGGATTATTGAAAAAGGTTTAAACTAAAATAAGATGCACAACTATTTTAACCAAGAGGTTTAGTCTCAAGATAAGACTTAGTCCTCTCAACTAGTTTAAATAAAACTTTGATCCATACCCTGGATCGGGGTTTACAAAAGTACTCAGACAGTCCAGGTCTTCAAACCTCTACCACAGTTCTACGTGGGAAATCAGAAACAACAGCACATAGGTTTTCCAGGTCCTCATACGTCTACCAAAGTTCTACGTGGGATACACAAAGGTATAAAGAGTTCGGTGTGAGGATTCTAGTATCCTCTAGTTCAGCTTAGGAGTCATTGTGTGTGTCCAAACAAACAGAAACACACACTTCTCGTAATGTAATAAAAATGATCACAGAAGAGAAATAATATAGATATGAGTTTATAATTCTCTTCTGTGATGTCAATGCAGCTCTGGAGTCCTTTGGATTGAAGTAGATAAAGCTTTGATTCCTTCTCTAGAAGTTATCTGGAAAACAGAGTGTCGTGGTTTTTTTCCTTCACTTCCAGTACAGGTGTTCAGCTTGAATGTGACTTGAACCATCTCTTTGAACTTCTGTTCTTGATGTGTATGAGTGTTCTTCGAGTTCTTCGTGTGTTATTCTCTGCATGTATGTGTGTATCTTCTTATATGTATCTCGTATGTATCTTCTATTCTTCTTTAATTATATCTCTATGTGTATTACCCAGTAGCTTGATATTCCTTTTATTCCTTTTTTCTCCGGCAATGGGAATGACTACCTTTTACAGGTACGAGGTACAATTTCCTAACATGCCAATAACCCACATTAATTAATAGAAGTTGCATTGAATTAAGAAAATGTGACTGTTATCATTATATTAATAATATTGACAAAGTAGAGAATTTGAGTAACAATGACTAGTTAACAATCATCTTCCATCAGTAGCTCTCTGTCGGTAGACTTTTAGAGGTAGCTCTTGTAGCAGTATCTCATGTATCAGTAGCTCTATGTGTAGTGGTATCTCCTTATATCAGTAGCTCGTTGTAATGGTGTACTTCTGTTGGTAGCTCTTGCTCGCTATCAGTAGCTGTTATCATCAGTAGCGGTAACTCTTTCTATCAGTAGCTTCCTCTATCGGTAGCTCTATTCTATCGGTAGATCCATTCTGTCGGTAGATCGTATCGGTGGACTTGTGTCGGTGAACTTGTGTATCAGTGACCTTTTCTATCAGTAGACTTAGTCTATCGGTGGAATTTTCTACCAGTGAACTTGTATCAGTGAGCTAGTCTGTATCAGTCAGAGTTATAACTATCAGTGACTTAAGAACTTAAATGCTTACAAAGTAACTGTTCTATGCATATTAGTTCCAGATTGAATCAATATCATACTTCATCATTGTTAAACATAAATAAACACTGATTAATATATTCCATGATATTATATGATTATTTTGACATCCATATTAACTCTAGAACATGAGGGCACAATTATGAAACATAATTATTATATAGATAAGAATGATTTGGGATTATCAAAACATATCTAATCATATTTGAGATTATCAAAACAGGTGAGTCCAACAATCTCCCCCTTTTTGATAATCACAAATTATGGCATTATAATCTAGAATAAACTTTAATGAATTAGAGTAAAATACATCTAATAGAATTTCTCAGTGTGTTCATATCATAACTCTCAAATGTATCAGAGCTCCTCAAATGTATCAGAGTTAAACTATGAACAAACATAAGAGTAAAAAAGAAATAGAATAGTTATTTCCCCAAAGACATGTATTATAAGTTTCTCCCCTTTAGTGTAATTTCTCCCAAAATTGGAAGTTCTCCCCATATTATAATTTTTCTCCCCCTTTGTGATTAGAAAAAATAGAAAAAAAATGGTGCAGAGCATAAAAGAAGAAGAGGGAAAACAAACATTTTCATTTCACATGAAAAAGTTACATGAGATAGTACAAAAGAAATACAAGAAGTACAAATATTCCTATCAAAATCTCTAGCCTCATTCAATCAACCTCCTGGATGTCCACTTGGGATTTTCCTTTAGGATCAGAGGACTGAGGTTGGATAGGTGGAGATGCAGGCTTGGGGACTCTAGTAATTATCAAAGGTGGTTTAGCTACTGAAACATCGCCAGGTCTGTAATGAGTACTCCTCTATGTGTTCCTAGGAGTTAGGCTTCTAATTGCCTGAGCAGAAGTCATTTGAGGTGTGGAACTAGAAGAACCAGCGACAGGTAAGGCAGGAGTCATGATGATAGGTTTACTATCCACATGTAGAAATGGCAGTAAGAGATTCCTGAAATCCATAATGATACCTCCTCCTATCTCCATGGCAGAGATGAAATCATCCTTGTTATCCAGAAATTTTTCCAAATCAGGGATCAACTCCCTAAGCTTATTAACTTGTTCTCTGAAGGCTTGAGTAACTGGGGGCAGTTTCAGATTCTCTAACAACAGCTTGAAATGATTGGTTAGCTAATGATTGGTGTACACTCTTTGAAAATAATAATCAATTTTGTCTTTGATTTCCTTCTGGGATACAGTAGCATCTCTCATATAATCTTGGACGATTTGTCTGATATGCCTGGTGGTAGTAATCACTTGAGAGTCAGATGACCTACTGGCACGAACTTGATCAAGTTCTTCTTTCAGCACATATCAAAACTGTTCCATATCAACTTAAACTTTGGATACACCAAGAGGTGCTACAATAAAAGCTATTGTTTCTTTGAAAGACTGATTCAAATTACTTATCAAATTTTTCAGAACAAAATCTTGAGTACTGACATACGTTTTTATGGTCTTTTTAAAATATTTAAACACATCCACAAACTATTTCACCACACTTTTAATGTAGTTGATGTCAGTATCAACTTGAGATTTAGAACTCATGAGGGTATCAAATGAAGCAACTGATTTCCTTAGATAGTTAACAGCCTCTGATAAACTTTTAACTTGATTTTGACATTATTTTACTTCATCCATCACTCCTATCATAGCACTTGACAAAACACTTCCCAGAGAAGATACCAAATAACTTTCCATATTATTTATCTCTTCAACAAAACAGGTTTTCAATTCAGATTTCAGTGCCTCAAGATCTCCTTTTCTCACAATGTCTTCAGGCAGAGCTAGAGGAGCTACTGGTTGAGTAGTAACTTCCTATGAGAAAATATAATAAGAAACAAGATGCCTTCTAATGGGTGTATCATCATCAGAATTAGGATATTCTAGTCCCAATACAACAAATACTGGATCCACAGAACAATCTTCCACTTCATAGGTCACAAAAACTAATCTTATCCTTACAGGTTGCTCCCCCTCAACCTGAGCTTCCATCACCATATATGCAGCAGCAGTAGCAGCCTCAAGGATACGTCCTCTTCAGAAGATTCATATAAAACCATATTTATATCCAAAATAGGTGGAACAGGTTGGGGTATATTAGCAGTAGGTACTAGTCTGTCCACTTCAAGAACCTCCTCAATAGGCATAATAGAGCTCTCAATCAGAGGACTGAGACTCAAACAGGTAATTCCATTTTCAGATACTTTTTCTTCTTCATCATCACTACAACTGGAATCTGGAGCAGTCTCCTCACTATTTGATCTAGGTGGGTCTTCCTCATTCATAGATATTTCTTCAACACTTTCTCCCAGAACTGCTTCCTTTCTAGGTAGGGTCACAGGTGGACTTTATTTTCCATATGATACCTTTTCAGTAGCTGGTCTTGGAGGAAGATCAGGATCCCCTCCATCTTCTATAGAGGTATCCTCCTTAGAATCATCATCACTGTATTGAGGTTCCTCCTCATCAGGTCTTAGACCTAGATCTATCCTATCTCTTGGCCGATTTGGATGCTCAACAGGATTAAATTTATCATAAAATTTCTCATTATCACTGACCCATCTTTTTTTCCAAGGGTTCCAGTTAATCTTCATGTATTTTAAAATAGTTTTGGTGATACAGTATTTGTCCTTCACAACTACAGTCTCATCTTGAGATCCAGTTATTCCCTTTACTTTAAGCATTAAAGATATTAACTTGGAAAAGAATAAGTCATTTGTCTTTGATTTCTACCTAGTAATATATTTAATTTGAATCATCAGAAGCCTACAAATATTTACTTTTACTCCATGTCTTAGAAGATATATCAAATAAATTTCTTGAAACCTTAGATTTGAAAAGTATCCTCTTCTTGGACTTAAAACATGCTGGACAAACTTAAACAACAATCGGTTCTCACAATCCATTTCTATAGCAACAACTTTTCTTGGTGTGACATCTCCAGTTATCACTTCCAAAGTAGTTTCATACTCAAAAACATCACTAGCAGGGGTTACAGACTTTGAATAAAAATTGAATATACCTTCATGGGGTACCCTCAGACAATCAGCCCATTCCACTGAGGAGAAATAAACTTCCTTTCCATTAACAAATGAGAATACCCGATTCTCATTATCTAGTTCTTAAAATTTGAGAAACTCATAGAAATATTTAACTAAATTAGGATAATACGGTCCATTTTTTTTTGAGAAGAACTCAACCCATTCCTGCTCTTCAAGAACTCTTAGAATTAATGACTTACTGGTCATTAACCATTCCACGCATAGCTCTCTCTCAACTAATAATTCCCTTTTTATGAGATACAGGTTTATAGGTTTCTTTACTTCACTGCCACCACTAGACTCTCCTTTGAGTCTCTTGGCATTCGGCTCATCACCCTCTCCACTGACTGTCGGTCTTTTCACTCTTTCCATTCTACGAATCGCGAGGCTTAGGGTTCGAGAGAAATGAAGGTTTGGGAGCTAAGGTTCAAAGGTAAAGGGTTTGAGGTGGATTGAAATGAGGTTAAGACTAATTTTTTATCATTTAGGAATCAAGAAATAAATAAATAAAACATAATAAATATAATACAAATGATATAGATTCTGTTGGCTAAAAAAACACGAAGTTTAAAACAGTGCAAACTAGAGGTAACATATATACCGGTGAGGATTCCTAACGGTGAGGTCCACTAACAGTGAGGTTCTAACCGAAGGACCCCAGAACACCCTAAGAGGGGAGGGGTGAATCAGGGTGTTAACTTTTTCTTTTTAAAGTTGTGGATCTTGTTCCCACATTTCTAGGAACATGTTAAACTTGTCAAACAAATGAAAGTAGGAAGTTGACACAACACTTTTACTTGGTTCACCACAAAGGGATACATCCAAGGAGTATACACCGATAGGTTTTCGGTCGTACCTAATTCCACTAAACTTCACTAGATGCGGATTACAATGTTCAGGTACAGTCACACTGTCCTAGGTACACTGCCTTTAAAAAAGTTCAGAGATAGCTCACTGCGTCACTCGGATCACTCCTGTTGACTCCCCCTGGATCACTGCCTTTGGTGAAGTCCTAGTCAGTTTATAGACATGAGGGTCTCTTCAATAGATTTGCATTGAAGTCTTTGACTCTTCTTAGTATGAGACTCTGCTTACATCAAAGACCGGTAATGATGCACTTGAATGCACTGAACCACTGAACCATATAATCAGAAACACACAAACACGTTTCACTGACAATTTTTCGCAACACCAAGTTTTATGCACAACCTAAAGTTTTTCCCGCAACTTCACCTTTTTCCCGAAAGCCGGAATTTTTCACGCAACTTAGAATTTTTCATGCAACCCTGAATTTTTTGCGCAACTTGGAATTTTTCGCGCAACTAGGAATTTTTTGCGCAAATCGGAATTTTTCGTGCAACTCTGAATTTTTCAGTGTGAGCCATAATCTTTCGCGCAAGCCTCAATTTTTCATGCAACTCCCTTTATGTGAACCTTTTACATGCATCAGACCTTGGATATTCTCTGAGTCTTCAACCATACAAAATTAGTGGGGTCACCTCTTATTTATAGGTGTCCCAGACCCCCACGCACAAAAACCCCATGTGGCGTGAAAAACCTCTCATTTGGCATGTAATATTTCCCGCAGGTATCATTTTTCGCGCACATCTCCAGATTTTTCATCCAGGTCATGCCTTTTCCATTTTTCGATGGTCTGATTCTAAAACACTATTTGCGTGAAAAACCTCGCTCCACTATTTCACGCACAACGCTGTTTTTCGCGCGTAACTCAAATATTTCGCGCACAACCCACCTTTTTCATGCACCACTTCCTCTTTGCGCGCACCTCCTTTTACCAACAATACGTGTATTAATTTTTCGATTTTGAGGCCCAAATATTTGGAAAACACTGGGAAACGGCGCCACCTTTAATGTTGTTGTCTTCTTAAACTATATGATCACTTTACTGGCACACATTCTAAACTTCCATTGAGGATTGACAACAAACACCAACCATACTCCAATTTATACATAAAATATCCATGGTTCCAACACTAACAGTGAGTTCCATACCAGTGAGGTATAACGGTGAGGACCATACCAGTGAGGTATAATGGTGAGGTCCATACCAATGAGGTGTAACGGTGAGGTCCATACCAGTGAGGTCTAACAGTGAGGTCCATACCATCAAGGTGTAACAGTGAGGTCCATACTAGTGAGGTATAATAGTGAGGTCCATACTAGTGAGGTGTAACGGTGAGGTCCATACCAGTGAGGTGTAACAGTGAGGTCCATACTAGTGAGGTGTAATGGTGAGGTCCATACCAGTGAGGTTTCCTTAAACTATTAGAAAAAATTTATCATTCCTAATTCATGTTTGATGTAATTTAACCTCTCTAAATTTAAAGGTTTGGTAAATATATCAGCCAACTTATGTTCAGTGCCAATGAATTCAAGAGTTATATCACCTTTTTGATAATGATCCCTCAAAAAGTAATGTCTTACATCAATTTGCTTATTCCTAGAGTGAGACACAAGATTCTTGGAAATTTTGATTACACTGGTGTTATCACAATTCATAGATACATGTCTAAATTGATATTTATAGTCCAATAGAGTGTGTTTCTTCCACAGAATTTGTGCACAGCAACTAACAGTAGCTATGTACTCTGATTCAGCAGTAGACAATGCAACAAAATTCTTCTTTTTACTACACCATGATACTAAGGATTTACCTAGAAAGTGACATGTTCCCGATGTACTCTTCCTATCTAACTTGTAACTACCAAAGTCAGCATCTGAATAACTTATTAAATCAAAATATTGTCCTTTTGGATAAAATAATCCTAAATTAGTAGTATGTTTAAGATATTTGAAAATACTTTTAACATCAAGTGAGTGTGATTCTTTTGGATTTTCTTGAAATCTTGCACACATGCACACACTAAACATGATATCTGGTCAACTAGCAGTAAGGTAAAGTAAGCTCCCAATCATACCTCTGTAATTTGTTTGATCTACTAGTTTCCTAGCTTCATCAATATCCAATTTACATGTGGTACTCATAGGTGTATCACATCCCTTATTACTATCTAGACCAAAACGTGTTATAAGATCCTTTGTATATTTTATTTGATTTAAACAGATACCATCATTATTTTGAAAAACTTGAAATCCAAGAAAGTATTTGAGTTCTCCCATTAAACTCATTTCAAATTCACTTTGCATACTCTTTGAAAAATTAATACACAAAGCATTTTTAGAAGATCTGAAAATAATATCATCAACATAGATTTGTACTATCAAAACATCTTTGGAAATCCTTTTGATAAAAAGAGTTGGATCATCAATCCCTTTAATAAAACCTTTTGAAATAATAAAATTACTAAGTCTATTATACCAAGCATGTGGAGCTTATTTTAAACCATACAAAGCTTTATAAAGTTTAAAAACTCAATTTGGAAAATGAGGATTAGTAAATCCAGGTGGTTGTTCAACAAAAACATCTTCAATTATAAAACCATTTAGAAAATCACTTTTAACATCCATTTGATATAACTTGAAATTCAGATGAGCAACATAAGCAAGTAGAATCCTAATAGCTTCTAACCTAGATATAGGTGAAAAGGTCTTCTCATAGTCTATTCCTTCTTCTTGACTATATCCTTGTGCAACTAGTCTTTCTTTATTTCTAATGATATTTCCATATTCATTAACTTTGTTTATAAACACCCATTTAGTGCATATGGTCATAGTGTCCTTAGGTCTATCTAATAATTCCCAAACTTTGTTTCTTTCAAATTGATTTAATTCTTCTTGCATATCCATTACCTAAAATTCATCATTGATGGAATCATTGATATTTTTAGGTTCTGACTGTGAAAGAAAAGCTTGATGTTCAACCTGATTTCTTATAGAATCCACAGTCTAAGTTACTCTATCTAAATCTCCTATTACATCATCTAAAGGATGGTTTTTAAGGGTCCTAGTTGGTCTAGTAAAGTTAGGGCTAGAAATTTCAGGTTTATTTATAGGTTCGGGTTCAATAGAAACAGGTTCTGGAAAATTTTTAGAACTGGTTTTCTTAACAACAGGTTCACTGTTTTTGTCATTAAGGTTTAGAATTGATATATCTTCTTTAATATTTTCAAGAGGGGTCTTAGGTTCATGTGGATCAGTTTCATCAAATTTGATGTGTACAGATTCTTCCACACATTTGGTCCTCTTATTAAATACTCTATAAGCTTTTCTAGATATAGAATAACCTAGAAAGATTCCTTCATCACTTTTGGATGCAAACTTATCAAGATTATCTTTAGTATTGAGGATGAAGACTTTACAACCAAAAACTCTAAAGTAATTAACATTAGGCTTCCTATTATTCCATATCTTATAAGGGTTCCTTTTAAGAATTGGTCTAATCAAGAATCTATTTATAATATAACAAGTTGTATTGATAGCTTCAGCCCAAAAATAAACAGGTAGATCATATTCATTAAGCATAGTTCTTGCAATTTCTTGAAGTTTTCTATTTCTTATTTCTACTACACCATTCTGTTGAGGTGTTCTGGGGGGAAGGGAAATTATGACTATAGCCATTATGTGAGCAATAAGTTTCAAAGTCATGATTTTCAAACTCATGACCATGGTCACTTCTCAGGGTCTTAATCTTAAGTCCACTTAAGTTTTCTATAGACTTGGAGTATTTAATGAAATAAGAACAAGCTTCACTTTTGTGAGCTAGAAAGTATAACCAAGTATATCTAGAAAAGTCATCTACAAGTAAATAGACATAGTACTTCCCATTTAATCTATAAACTCTAGATGGTCTAAATAAATCCATATGAACCAACTCGAGAGGTTGAGAAGTTGAAACTTCTTTATTTGATTTGAAAGAAACTTTATGCTGTTTTCCCTTTTGATAAGGATTACAAACTTTATCTGTTGGGAATTCTAGTTTGGGAAGGTCTCTAACTAAACCTTTCCTAGTCAGCTTCCTGAGTGAATGAACATTACAGTGTCCTAATCTTCTGTTCCATAGCCAGGGTTCTTTATGAAAAGCATTTAAATAAGTAAAATTTTGTTTAGATAAAGAATTCAAATCTACAGCATATACATTTTCATTTCTTAATGCAATAAATACCAAAAAAAATTATAATTAAAAACATTACATGAATCATTTTCAAATTTTATATTGAATCCATCATCACACAACTGAGAAATATTTAACAGATTGTATTTTAATCCATCAAAAAATAATACTTTAGAAATTAAAATTGAATCAGTGTTACTAATCTGGCCTAAGCTGGTGATTTTTCCTTTTAAGTTATCCCCAAAGGTGACATGTCCTACATCAACTTTGATTAAGCTCTTAAAGCATGAGTAGTCTCCTATCATATGCCTTGAACATCCACTATCCAAGTACCATATCTTCCTACAGGAACTTTTCAAGCAAGTTTCCTTAGATGTTTAAGTCATGAAACACATGTTGGCATGATTCTTTTCTTCAAAATAAGAAGCTTCAGATCCACTTGATATGTCTTCAGAAGCACTCCATGTAGCTTTCATGGATTTCTTGTATTTCTTATCATTATCGTCATACTTTTTCTTAAATTTCAGTTTTGTACAGTCAGCTTTGACATGCCCTTTTCTTTTGCACTCATAGCAAACCATTCCATCATCTTTATCAGTTTCCCTCCAGTATTTCTTCCAATTTCCTCGTCGATCATACTTACCCTTATAATCAGATTTTCTAAAGAATTTCTTCTTTCTATATAATTTCTTGAATCTTCTGGCTAACTGAGCCATCTCTTCATCACTGTCTGAGTCATAATTTTCACTAGTTGAGCTTTCTTCAGTTATCTGAACCTTCTATTTGTCCTTTCTCTTTGAAGTAGTAGACTTGAATTCCACTGAATTATTATTAGGTTCATAATATTCCTCTTTATTTACCTTCAACTCTTCTTCATACATCATCAATTTTCCAATCAGCTCCTTGACAGGTAGCTTTCCAATGTCACATGATTCTCATATAGAGACAGAGGTTCCTCTCCATCTTTCTGGTAGGCATTTCAGTATCCTCATGATTTTCTCTTTTGATGTAACAACTTTTCCCAGTGATCTCATTGTATTAACTATCTTATTAAACCTAAGATATATATCAGAAATAGATTCATCATATTTCATTTTAAAATTATCATACTTAATAGTGTATGTATTTAGTCTCATTTCCTTAACATTGGTTATTACCTAATGGGAAACAACCAAAGTATCCCAAATTTCATAATCAGTCTTACAAGAAGATATTTGATTAAATTCTTCATCTCCTAAAGAAAAATATAGACCATTCATTGATTTAAAATTATTATTTTAAGAATCTTTCGTAGGTTCATCCCAAGTAGTTCTAGCAGTTTCTGGAATCTTATACTGAGTCTCTATAGCAGTCCAGATGTCAAATCCCATACTTTCTAAATGGATTTTCATTTTTATTTTCCATTGGGAATAATTGACACCATTAAATAAGGGTGTCATGTTGTTAGCTACACCTTATAATTTTTTATCCATAATAACTAAGTTTTAAGAAGATATATAAAGATATAAAAATTTATACTTAACAGAAATTTTGAGATCTTTAAGATACAACTAAAATCACAGTTGAAAACTTTTCACAAACAGAGTGTTTTGAAAAACTTTTATCTACCCCCTCTGATACCAAATGTTGTCCCATAGGAATACTCAAGAGGGGGGGTGAATTGAGTTCCTATTAAAAATTTCTGTTTAAAAGATTTTTATTGAAATCTCCCAATTCATAAAACAAGTTAAACTATAGTGAATTTATAAAGATTGTAAGTGTTCAATTAGTTTCTCAAAGATTGATTATTTCTCACTCAACTTAATCTGAAGATTAATATAGCTTTTGAAACTAACTTACTGGCTAGAAAAAAATTACAAACACTTGCTAGTTCAACTATCAAAGTTACTTTAAAACATATTTGAATTTCAATGTAATTAGCAGCGGGTTATTGAAAAAGGTTTAAACTAAAATAAGACGCATAGAAGTTTTAACCAAGAGGTTCAGTATCAATCTGAGACTTAGTCCTCTAAAACGGTTTAAATAAAACTTTGATTCACACCCTGGATCGAGGTTTACAACAGTACTCAGACTGTCCAGGTCTTCAGACCTCTACCACAGTTCTACATGGGAAATAAACAACAACATCACACAGGTTGTCTAGGTCCTCAGACCTCAACCATAGTTCTACATGGGATATAAAAAGGTATAAAGAGTTTGGTGTGAGGATTTCAGTATCCTCCAGTTCATCTTAGGAGTCAGTGTGTGTCTAAACAGACAGAAACACACACTGCTTGTAATGTAATAAAAATGGTCACAGTAGAGAAATAATATGGAGATGAGTTTAGAATGATATTTTCTAATGTAAATGCATCTCTAGACTCCTTTGTATTGAAGCAGATGAAGCTTTGAGTCCTTATCTGGAAGTTATCTGGAAAACAGAGTGTTGTGGTTTTTTTCCTTCACTTATAGTACAAGTGTTCATCTTGAATGTGACTTGAACATTCTCTTTGAACTTCTATTCTTGATGTGTATGAGTGTTCTTTGAGTTCTTCGTGTGTTCTTCTCGACATGTATGTGTGTATCTTCTTGTATGTATCTCATATGTATCTTCTGTTCTTCTTTATATATATCTCTGTGTGTATTCTCCAGTAGCTCGATATTCCTTTTATTCCTTTTTGCTCCGACAATGGGATTGATTACCTTTTACAGGTACGAGGTACGGTTCCCTGACATGCCAACAACCCACATTAATTTATAGTAGTTGCATTGAATTAAGAAAATGTGACCGTTAGAATTATATTAATAATATTGACAAAGTAGATAATTTGAGTAACATTGACTGGTTAACAGTCATCTTCCATCAGTAGCTCTCTGTCGTTAGACTTGTAGCGGTATCTCTTGTAGTAATAGCTCATGTATCAATAGCTCCATGTGTAGCGGTAGCTCCTTGTATTGGTAGCTCCTTGTAACAGTGTACTTCTTTTGGTATATCTTTCTCGCTATCAGTAGTTGTTATCATCGGTAGCGGTAGATCTTTCTATCAGTAGCTTCCTCTATCAGTATCTTCATTCTATCGGTAGCTCCATTCTATCAGTAGCTCGTATCGGTGGACTTGTGTCAGTAAACTTGTGTATTAGTGACCTTGTCTATCAGTAGACTTAGTCTATCGGTGGACTTGTCTACCAGTGAACTTGTATCAGTGATCTAGTCTGTATCAGTCAGAGTTCTAACTATCAGTGACTTAAGAACTTAAATGCTTACAAAGTAACAGTTCTATGCATATTAGTTCCAGATTGAACCAATATCATACTTCATCATTTTTAAACATAAATAAACATTGATTAATATATTCCATGATATTATATGATTATTTTGACATCCATACTAACTCTAGAACATGAGGGCACAATTATGAAACATAATTATTATATAGATATGCATGATTTGGGATTATCAGAACATATCTTATCATATTTGAGATTATCAAAACAAGTGAGTCCAACAATGTGTTTGGATAGTGAAATCTTATTATATATACCCTAATTTGTATCTAGTCATAGTACTTGTGATGTTTCTTATCCTTTTCCCCTGGACTCATTCCATGATATAGATGATATTCACACACCGCCCTATCATAATAGAATCCTCATTAAAAGATAATATAAATTATATAACTATATTTTTAGTTCTAAAATGTTGGATGTAGTATATTTAAAATTGACAAACACCATCATTTTTGGTTGGTTTGTTGGATATCCATGCATTGAATCCAAGAAATAAATCTTTAGAGTATCCAAATTGACCATAATGAGCATCCAATGCTGCCTAAAAACACAAAAAAGAATAAGTAATGAAAGGAATTAAAATTTATTTTATATGATTAAATTGTATAGTTTTACCCTTACATATTTGGTATTAATAAGAGTCTATCATCCATATTTTTTTTAAGCAATTTGAGCAGTCCTGCCACTATTTCACCCTCTTTCTCGGATTCTATATCTATTTGTTCTATAGAGGTGACATGAGGACTAAGAAGTCGAAATTTTTGTTCATGAGAAAATCCCTTCAAAAAAATTTCATATATACACCTGAAAAAAATATGAAATGTATTTAGTCATAATTAGCATAGTATATCAGATTTTGGAAAATCAAATCATGAATACATACCTCATGTACACATTTACAACTGAGTCGCCTAGCCAATCATGCTCCAGGATTTCACTTACATTGTCAACACCAATGAAATCCGGATCTTCCCTACTGTACATATTTTTATAAAAAATAAGTGTGTGAACCCCACCACCTTTCAACTTTGTATTCACACGAGACTTTAATAATAATAAATGCAGATATAGAACAGGTAGGTTTAAGGTGCTTTTGGTAGATCGTTTTAATCAGTTGGTTGATCCTTGAGATGGTTTTGAGATTTTCTTTATTTTCACCCCCTTCCCTATGTCTGTCTGTAATAACATTCATCGGTTTAGAACTTTTTCATTAAATGTGAAAGGTTTATCTTGAAAATTAAATTATAAATGAATACCTCTTTGTCGACATGGCCATGCGATGAATGTTCCAAGAGTTTTTTTGACCTTATGAATATCTTAATCATTAATTGGAATAGGTAGCTTGGTGCTTGGATCATGGGATACATTAATCAACACTTTGACATGACCTATTGGAAGTGTTCAATTGTGTAGCATGGCGTTCTGGACATTGAACATCATAGCCCTCTCTACAAGGCGATGGGTGGGTATTGATAGATATAAATCACTGTCATTTTCACCCTATACAATATCAATACAGAAAAGGTATCAGTGTCTATATGATTCAAAATTCATGGAAACATTTATTAGAACATTGATTACCTCATCTAAAATAGTTTTTTAAGGGGAATGGCTTGCCTCAAATCTAGTGGGGGTGGGGTAGGATCTTCATGCACTGGTTGTTCTTAAGTTTTTTCTTCTCTTTGACCACCTGTCATCATATTTTCCATGAACTCTCTCTATAATTTCATATTTTCTTCAAGGATATTTATTCTCTATCTCATCATTTTTATTTCATCACTTTGATCCGCTTGTTTTTTTCAAAAAAAATGTTCAGGGTGTCACCCCAAAACCCGCACCTCGGATGCGGCCATACTTTTCTGGCTGCTTCAAGGCCACCAAAAGTATGTTCGCATCTAGTTTGGGTGTTACTGATTCTTGTGAGTATGTTAGATAGAAAATATAGGAAAATAAGTAATAATTGTTATGTAATATTGATTTAAAGAAAAACAAATATTTATTATGTCATACTTACACATGTTTCCCACAATTTTTGTATGTTTTCATCTTTTAGTATTCCATCTTTATTTACATGTGCCTCCTTCCATAGCACATGGAATGGGATGGAAGTGACATTGGATTTGGATTCATAAATCTTCATATAAACATAGTAATATAGTTATGGTGTTTTTTTATGTCACATAAAATTATTATAGTAGATTTAAAATACGTACCAATTTTTTTTCAAGTGAAGTGTACCCCATTCTTGCTTTACGGTAGGGGCATGCTGGTTTTGCTACCCATTCCTTATTTTCATCACTCATTTTTTGTTTCATAAATAAAAAACTTTTAATCAAAGTGATGAATACATGTATCGTCAACCAACGTATTACCAAACACAATGTACCTTAAAAGACTGCTCTGCACGACATCTAGTAAACACATCCCACACTCCTTAGGTAATCAGGTGTGCATAAATGGGATTTAGGTGCGGGTTTATTTTCCCTCCAGCACATTTAAGATAACATTTCACTAAAATTATGCTAAAGACTCTATGAATCCTTCTAGAAACCCTTAATACATAGTCCCTATGTGAGTCATCCACAATAAATGAACTTTGCAAGGGATGAAGAAGAGTAAGTCAATTTTTCACTCTTTTATTTTTTTAGTAAATTAAAGAAATGATATCATAATGTTACTATAATATCTCCCCACATCAGTGTATTAAGCCCGGTGACAATATGGTGCCATGACTGTACATTAATCAGCACGTGTTGCTGAGTGATGATTCCAATGTAACTACTGAAAATGGCCTTATTGGGGTTAACATGTTAGCCCTTCTTATTCCATCTGACCTCGTATTTTATGCCTTTTGATTTTTTCCTTAAGGATTTTTTCTAACACCATCAAACTACTATGCTCCTATTTTTTCTACATCGTATGTGTTTGGTTTCCTACCATTTCCTCGGTTTCAACATCATCAATATCTTCCTTTGGAGTGCTAGCATCGACATGTGTAGATGGTGTTTGTACCTCTGCACTGGGATAAGTAGAAGCAACAGGTTGAGAAACCTATTGGTCCTCTGCACAATGAGCAGCAGCAGGTTGAGAGAACTATTGTGCCTCAGGATTGGGAGCATCATCATGTGAAGAAGTCATTATTTTCATAAGTGGTTTAATATTTAATTTATATTACATAAAAGCAATAGCGAATAGATAATAACATAAAGTAACATGATGTATATTACAAAAAATATATAAACTGATTATTGAACTCTTTTTTTAGAGGCTGAAGGGATTTGACCCATCTATCGACTATCTAAATCCCTTTATTATGATCCCTTATGACATACAAAATTTCGTCTACATTGAGACTACTGCAAAATTATTTCGATGTACCAATGAAAGGGTCATCCTCCATTGAATTTTCATCTGATCCTTCAGTGGTTTTGGTGGATAATAGAATAATTAACTAGTTTTGATTTTCAGGATCTGGAACATAAAATACTTGTACTTCTTATGATGACATTATAAATGGTTTTCCTTTGTACCCTTCCTTAATAAAATCAACTTTCACGAATCCCAATTCATCTATTTTAGCAGTACTCCTATTATCAACCCACTTCCATTGAAAAACCAGTAGATGAAATTTTGTATAATCCAACTCCCATATTTGTTTGATGATGCAAAATTGTGAAATATTCTCATAAATTGGATTTATGTATTTAGCACCAGAAACATGCATCGCTTTAGCCACAAGTGTAACTCCATTATTCTTCATGGTACTATCTTATTCATGTTCATTAGTATAGAATATATAACTGTTAATTACATAAGCATTATAAGATAATACATACACACTTGGTCCTCTAGCTAGCCATCAAAGTCATTCTGAAATTAAATATTTATTTTCATCTGACTCCTTAAATATATGGTCTCAAAACCATCCTATAAACTATAAATTATGTGTATTTGATATCCATTTTTTCATCCCTTGATGGATTCAAATTTCTAAGAATTTTTTTGTTGGTTTTGACATATGGGTAAACCTCCAAACTGATGTAAAAAACGTAAAGGTGGGCCTGATCCCGATCTATAATATTGATTGTGAAAACCTATCTTCCAAAAATTCCTTCACCCATAAGCTGACCAGTGTGATGATATTTCGGTAGACCAATTCTTTCCACACCGGATAGGTATTCGGTACAGAATTCAACATATTCCTCAACAATATATTTCTCTACAATACAACCCTCTAGATAATTTTTGACATACCCTTTCAAAATCTTCATATACCGTTCAATGGGGTACATCCATATATAGTGTACAGGAACACATTATTAAATCTCTCTCACCAAGTGAACCATCAAATAAACCATCATATCAAATAATTTTGGTGGGAAGAACATTTCTAATTCACATAATATGACAGTAATTTATCTTTCCATACTCACTAATTTCATCGGGTCTATAACTTTGTTGCATATAGCTTTGAAAAATAAATAGAGCTTTTTTAACTTATAACAGACATTATTGGAAAAAATGAAACGTAAAGCTATAAGAATTATATCTTACATCAAAACATGACAGTCATGTGATTTCATAACCTTTAACTTTAAATCGATCATTGAAACAATGTTCTTGATATTCGATGAATACCAATCTAGAACCTTCACATCATTCAAGAAGTTACAAAACTGATATCTCTCCTACCTATAAAGAGTGTAAGCAGCTAGAGTTAGAAAAGTTTGTATTTCATCCTTCATGGGCGCTAACTCTTCTCATATTCCCATGTCAACCATGTCCAACCTAGCCTTAATTCCATTCTTTGTTTTGTAGGGTGTGTTTAGCAACGTGTCTATAACACTACCACATACATTTTTTTCAATATGCATAATATCAAGAAAGTTTTTGATGTAAAGACAATTCTAGTATGGTAATTAAAAAATACTGATCCCTTCTTCCAACTGGTTTTTGTAAGGTTTTTCGAAAATGGTTTACCAAAAGCAGTGTCCATATATTTTACTTTCTCAAAAAATTGATCACCAGTTAGTGGAGATAGTGTTGTACGTTCTACTGAACTTCCATTGAATGATGTCATCCAAGATCGGTACTTATGTCATTGGGGTAGAAATATTCGATGTCCTAGAAACATGGTTTTCAATGAATGTTTCAATGTAATTGAATGTGTATCTTGTTCACAGACGGTACACCCATGACTTCCTTTAATTCTATATCCTGAAAAATTCCTATAAGAAGGAAATTCATTTATTGTCCCATACAACATGGCTCTCAATATCAAATCTTTATTTCTATAAGCATAATACAATGTAACACCTAAATCCCACAATAATTTCAAATCATCGATCAATGGAGCCAAATAAACATCAATATCATTGCCTGGTTGTTTTGGTCCTGATATAAGCATAAATATCATGATGTGTTTTCATTTCAGGCATAACCACAATGGAAAGTTATAATTTACCAAAATAACCATCCATGTACTATGATTTCTTCTTTGAAAACAAAAATGATTCACTCCATCTGTAGATAATGCAAGAAGAAGGTTTCTCGGTTCGTTTCCAAAATCAATATACTCATGATTGATTCTATTCTATTGAGGAGAGTCTACCAGTTGACGTAGTTTCCTATCTTTGTTTCTTCTGTCTGCATGCCACGTTAATTGTCTTGTGGTCTCCTCACTTATATATAGGTGCCTAAACATTGGAATGATTGGAAAGTACCATACAACTTTCATAGGACCAGATTCATCTTTCTTGTATTAAGAAGAACCACACTTTGGTCATTCTATAAGTGATTTTTGGTCCTTGAGAAATAGTATACAGTCATTAGTACAGGCATATGTTCATTCAGAGATCGTACCCATCGAACGTATCATTCGTTTGGCATCATATATTTGGGTCAGGAGCTCATTATCTTCTGGAAGCATGTCATTCAAGAGAGAAAGTAATTCTGTAAAACTAGTGTCACTCCATTCGTCTCCTTATTTCAAATTATACAGCTTTAGTATGGATAACAATGTTGTATATTTAGTGCAACCACCATACAATGACGTCTTTACACAACTCTTTAACTGCTCAAAATTTTTTGGGTAATCGTAAAGTTCATCTTCAACTATCCTTGTCATTTTCTCAATATGATCTTCATCATCATTTACATTTGTAATCACATCCTCGATACGGTCTTCTTCATTGTCTAAACTTGTAATCATATCAGATGATCCATAAAATGCACTGTTATCCCAGACACTAGCTACATTTTCTTTTTCCCCATTTTTATTCCAAAATTTATAACTTCAATCTATTCCATGATAGATCAAGTGTTCTTCCAAATATTCTGGACTAACTTGTCTTGAATAACAATAGCGTAATCACGGACAAAGGATTTGATAAGTTTCATATACATGATCTTTTTCAAACTTGATGAACTCTTTTACTCCATCTTCATACTCTCTTGTCAAACGATTGGTATCCATCTAGTCTTTATTCATATCCATCCTATTTTATTTTGTGATATAAGTATTTAACAAAATAAATACACAAAATATTTATATAATGTAATGGTTTTCCTAATTCTATAAAAATATAAACTTAAAATATTATGAAAAAACTACAGTTCCAATGTCCTTTGAAAATTATTTAAAAAATCACACTTGAAATCCCTTTAAAAAAACAACCATTTAAACAAATTCCTCTTTAAAATAACATTCCCTTTTTAAAATAAATCAATTAGTTCGAAACACTCTTTCACAAAATCACAATTCCTTTTTTTAAATCATTCAAGACAACTTCATGACCCAACAATATTAATCGTTTAAAATGAGCGACATCCCTCTAAGAAACCTTTCAAAACACTTGAATCATTTTAAAAGATCCACTTAGGAATTTTCACAAAAACATAGATCCCAATAGAGACTCTTTATAAAAGATACATAGAAAACACTTCGATTTATCCCAAATCAATCAGTGTTGTATGATTCCATCACATTATTCCAAAGGTAGGTGTAATAATAATATTTTCCAAAATCATTTGATATTATGCTCCCCACCATTGGATATCCCTTATCCATGCTTCCAATGTCCAGTTATATTAATTATACTTCACCACAACACCAGAGTTACAATGAATATTTTCCATAGTTAGTGACCACACTCGCAACCATGAAACACTCATGTTCCAGTTTACTACAAACACTGCATTATCTCAATGATCCTTGGCTCACACCGAATAAATTGGTTGTACACCCCAAGAACAATGTATATGTATCTCACATGAAGTATTATTGGTTCCATCCTTTATAAAAACACCTAATAAAATCTATAAGCATGAACCCAACTACTATATCGAGAGAACTCCCAAAACTCCACTTCTCAAGTACAATGAATCCACATGCCTACCCACAAAGGTGTATTTTTATATAATTATATCTTGGTGATGGAAGACCCCTACAGGCCCAATGAATTAAAAATAATCCCCACACATTCCAATTCATTAAAAATTTTGATTTTATATTTATGAAATAATAATTCTAAAGAGAGAGTAGTGTTTTTAGAATCATATTTATGTTTAAATAATTGATTTTAACGAATATTAAAATCCACCTAAGTAAGCATCTTAAAATTAACCATTTAAACACAATGTGTTTTATATAAAAATTATTTACACCATTGACTCTTTAGGAAAACCAATTTGCTTAATATAAATTATGCCTTAAGTTATTTTGTAACAATCATGATTTTAATTTCATCTTACTCATTCCCACTTAGTCAACCCATCCATTACATCACCACCAAATCACCATCTTAATTCAAGGTTAAATTGGTTTTTTTGACATATAATTCATTCAGGTTTAAGTAGAATGTGATGATTTCCTTTATAGAATAATAACATGACTCATGAATATTTACATTATATATAATATAAAAAACATAAAATGTTTATTCTAAGATACATTTTCTATCTTAAAAGTATTCATCAAGGTGGGTTGACACAATTGGACAACTTATTGTTTCAATTTCATCTAATTATTAATAAAAAATGAAACTATGTGACATATTTATAATATAAAAGTGTGTAAAACAACTCAAAAATGGTCTCCCCAATTTAGCCATTTATATAAAAAAATATTACATAGGCTTATGAGGGTTCAATAAAATAAAATATAATATAAAAAGAACTCAAAATGAACAATGGAATATGGAGGTCCCTATTTAATACCATATAGAATGTACGCTGTGAAATAGTTATAGTAACTAAGTACTTACTTATTATAGTAAAGTCTTGGGTCTTGTAATTAACACCTAAATTCCCTATGCCCTAAGTTATAAAATTATCAAAAGTGATCAAATACCCATACAGTTGACCATACAACCATTTTCCAAATAAAAAAAATGCCCCTTTACCAGAAGATCCCAAAAAAACTAGTTCATGCCTCAAATGAATCCCAAGGACTCGATGGACACTATTCACATCATACCAAGTATTCATACTGAAAACTTAAAAATGAACTAAAGTCCATTGATCATAGAACCACCACATATAATCCAACTATTTTCCAATCTACTACAAAAACATTTAAAATAATCATATGAATATGACTCTTTTTTAAAATCCTTAAGAATTCCTAACCACACTATTATCCCATCAACAACACCAAAAACAAAAATGCAATATTAACATAAAATCCCTTTCCATAGACACATTGAACATGAATAAACATTGATTACACCAAAACCATAAGTTCCTAATTTCATTTAATCACACCCAACATTACTTAGTAAACCTTTTGAGATTCAAAACGGTTCACTACACATGTGAACCAAACTTGCTTAACTCTCATCACTCTCTCAAGAAGATATGGTGAAAAACAGTGACATAGTAATCACAATAAAAATACCTTTGAATCAATTAAAATACTATATCTATCAAATGTTTCATATTTTAAAATCAATAATGCACTAGTATGCCTAAGGCCTCCACATAAGCTTCCAAATTCTCTAAAAATATCATTTTCCAAAATTAATTTCATATCTACAAGTTTATAAGATTCCACATTTTTACAATCCATTACAAAAGATAAAGAACATCAACTTTTTATGTACGGATGAAACAAATCTGGAACTTTATAATTTCAGTGCAGCTAATTTATTTCAATTTCTGTAAAACCATTGCATATTTGGGTGACCCATTCCATAGGTTCTATCAGGATTACCAAATATAACACTCCCAGTTTTAAAATATATATAATTCACAAAAAAATGGAAATGCCATCGCAAAACATCATTGGATCAGAGTGCATTAACAGTGAAACAAGGACAACCAACATTCAATTCATTTAGTGCGCAAACAAGGACCACCAACGGACATGATTTTCAGTAGGTTGTTTAGCCTGTATAATTCACAACATCACCATTAATATCAAATTGTAATAACATGAAGAACATATGAGAAAGAGGAGAAAAATCACCAAAAAAGTGTGGTTCAGTGCGTGGAGGAGGTGTGTTCATGATGGAGGAGAGGTGCACGGCGGAGGAGTCCTCCGGCGGAGGAGAGGTGCACGACAGAGGAGGCCTCTGGCGGAGGAGATGCGAACGATGGAGGAGTGGCGCATGGGGAAGTTGGGTTCATGGTAGAGGAGGAACGGTGGATGAGGGTTCACGATAGAGGTGGGTTCGCCACTGAGGAGGAGTTCGTAGTGGCGGAAGAGGCGGTGGCGGACGAGGGGTCAGCAGTGGTAGAGCTGGGGTCAGGGCAGAGCAGAGGTTGGTGGCGCAAGGGTCAGCTTCTGTGAGAGCTTGAGGGGTGCGAGAATGATGGAGACTGTTAGGGTTTTTTTATAAAACTCGGTGAACCTTATATCAATGCTAGCTAAAAAACACTGATAAAAGTATGTTTTATCAACGCTAAAATAAAAAAAGCACTGATAAAACATACCTTTATTTGTGCTAAAAAAGCACGAATAAAGATATTATGTTAATAATTTATTTATATTAATATATATATTTATAAAATTATATATATGATAAATATATATTTATTTATTTATAATTATAACTATATATATATATATTTATAAAATTATAATTTAAATAATTATAAAATTATAAGAAATATACTTATTATATTTATAATCATAGAATATATATAATAAATATATTAATTATATATATTTATAAGATTATAGATATATACAACTATATTTCTTCTAATTTTATAATTATTTATATGAATATATATTTATTTATAATTAAAATTATAAATGAATATTTATTTATTTATTTAAATAATTATAAAATTATAAAAAATTAATATTTCTAATTTTTATAATTTTATTAATATATATATATATAACATATTTATTAAAAATTTATAATTATTTAAATATAACTGTATTTATTTATAATTATAAATATAAATATTTTTATTTATTTATAAATATTTCTATATATTTATAAATATATTTATTTAATTATATATAATATTATATATGAAAATAATAAATATATTTTTTATAAATTAATAATTATTTAAATTTATTTATTTATTTATATTTATAACTAATAAATATTTATTTATTTATTTTTAATTAAAAAATATAATAAATAAATATTTATTTATAGTTGTAGTTATAAATATATATATATAATTATAAAATTATTAAAAAAATATTTATAATTTTATAAATATTTGTATATAAATATATATGATTAATATATTTATTATAATTTTTTAATTATTTAAATATATCTATATTCATTTAGGAATTATAATTATAAATATTTGTATTTATTTATAAATATTTGTATATATTTTTAAATTTATTTATTTATTTATATTATGACTTTATAAGTAGTATAATAAATATATTTATTATAATTTTATAATTATTTACATATATATAGTTATTTATAGTTATAATTATAACTATAAATAAATATATTTATAAATATTTGTATATAATTATATATATATATTTATATTTATTTATTTATTTATAAAATTATAATATATGTATTTTTTGTAATTTTATAATTATTTAAATATATATATATATAGTTTTAATTATAATTACAAATAAATATATTTAAAAAGTCTTTATATATAATTAAAATTTAATAATTTTAAGTATTTTTTAGAACATAATAGTATATATGGGTAACATGAATTAATCGTATACCTAGTAAATATACATAATAAAAAAACAAGTCATTAATGGACAACATGAATAATAAGAAAGGATGTAATGTATAAATAAACATTATGATACATAACATATGCACGCATGATCAATATATTTATTGAACAAAATCATTGGAAACACGTATATATTTAATAATTAATATAAATATATATATTTTTAAAAAGGTATTTATATATATATATATATATATATATTAATTATAAATAAAATAAATATATAAAATATAACAAATATAATAAATATAATAAATCTAATAAATTTAATAAATCTAATAAATATAATTAATTAATCTAATAAATATAATAAATATAAATCTAAAAAACTATAATAAATCCAATAAATCTAATAAATCTAATAAATTCAATAAATCTAATAAATCTAATAAATCTAATAAATATATTTATTATTTAATGAAATTTATTATAATCTTATAATTATATATATATATATAATTATAATCTTAGAAATACTTTTTTTAAACATTATATATATATATATTTGAATTATTAAAATATATATATATTAACTATAAACATGCATTTTTTAGTTAATGTATCCAAATAAACATTATTTTTTAATATAAATTATTAAAAACTTTTACCAGTGCTTTTCTTAGTGTTGATAAAGGACACATGTATCAGCGCTTTCATCTAGTGCTGAAAAAAGTTCCCCCTTTATCAATGCTTTCTGCTTAATGCTGATAAAACGAGGCGCTTCCCTTTCCCTGTTTTGTGGTAGTGGAAAAAGTTATTGAATTTTATACGATCCAGTTTGATCTAACAAGATCATAGAGGAAGATCAAGTGATCATCCTATTTTTTTATCAGATATTCTGAAAAGAAGAAGGATCTTGTGACTGGGGAGTCTAACCAGTTGTTGAAGAGGCTCTAGAGACGGGGGGTCTAACTAGTTGAATAGTTGGGGTGTCTAATCAACCATGGTAGAATAGTTGGATTGTTAGGGGTATAACTAAAATCAACTAGGGGATCGATTATTGGGGTATATAACCATTTTTTGTCTGAACCATTATAATTGATAAAAATATTATAGTGGATAATCCATATTGGGAGGTCTAACCAACATGGAAAAGATGTAGGTCTTAGTACTGAAACTTGTAAAAACATTGTGTGTTGTGTTTCATTTACTTTCTTCATTGCATGCATGATCCACTCGTCTTAACAGATGATAGATGTCATAATTAAAAGGTGAAAAATAATTTAGTAAAAATAGGTCACACCGGATTCCCCCCCCCCCCCAATGTGACTGCATGATCTTTGGAGGATTCATCTCAACCATCCTCATGGAGAAAATAAAGGATGCTCAAAGAAATGATGTAGTAATTCAGAAGAAGGTGGAAGCTATTAGAAAGGGGAAATCCTCATAGTTTAAAATTGATGAGTAAGGAATTGAAAGATTTGGGCTACGACTATGCATACCATCAAATCTAGAGATAAAGAAAGATATTATGAGTGACGCACATAGCTCAACCTTCTCTATTCACCCAGGAAGAACAGAGATGTATCGAGATCTCTGAGAGAACTATTGGTGGGACAATATGAAGAAGGAGGTCACTAAATATACATCAAAGTGCCTGGTATTTCAGAAAGTGAAGGTTTAAATGAAAAAGTCTAAGGGGATGACGTAGCCATTACCCATACTAGCATGGAAATGGGAAAACATCACCATGGACTTTTTCATTGGACTTCCAAACACATCTAGAGGAAATAATGATATATGGGTTGATATGGATTGTCTTACAAAGATAGGTCACGTTATCGTAATTTGAGGGGAATTCTCACTTAATCAACTTGCATGGATATATATTATAGAAGTGGTAAGGATGCATGGAGTACCACTATCGATTATATCTGATCGAGATCCAAGATTCATCTCAAAGTTCTAGAAAAGTCTCCAACACACTCTAAACAATGAGATAAACTTCAATATGGCTTATCATCCTAAAATTAATGGCCAATTAGAGCGGACTATTCAGAAACTAGAAGACATGTTGAGAGCATGTTCTATGAACTTAAAAGTAGGATGGGACCAACATCTACCTATGGTTGAGTTCTCTTACAACAACAGTTTCCACTCAAAAATCCAAATGGATCTATATGAATCCATTTATGAGAAAAGATGAAGAACACCAGTATGATGGGATTAAGTTAGTGAATGTAAGTTTCTAGAACCTGAAATGGTTGAAGAAATGGTGGAAAAGTGAAAACCATTCAGCAGCACATCAAGATAGCCCAAATTTGATAGAAGAACTATACAAAAAATCGTCGATGGGACCTCAATTTTATGGTTGGATACATGGTATTCTTCCATATATCTCCATGGAAGAGGGTCATGATATTTGGTAAGAAAGGAAATCTGAGCCCCAAGTACATCGACCCCTTCAATATCTTTGATCGTGTCGGAGTTATGGTCTATCGACTGGCACTTCCACTGACCATGTCTCAAGTACATGATGCATTCCATTTATCCATCTTGAGGAAGTACATAACAGATCCCTCACATGTACTAAATCCATAGGTGGTACAGTTGGAAAATGATCTCTCTTACAAGGAGCACCCTGTAAAGATCTTAGACCATGGGGATAAAGTTCTACGCAACAAGACTACTCACCTGGTCAAAGTACTATGGAGGAACCATAAGTGTGAAGAGGTGAAATGCGAACTAGAGGAAGTGATGAAGGATAAGTACCCTCACTTTTTTTCACCATGGTATGTAAAATGAAATTTTGAGGGTGAAATCTCATAAGGGGGGATGAATGTAACGACCCAAAATTTTATCAATAGAAATTTCATTCTTATAATTATGTCATATAGTATAAACCACATAAAATCACCTTGATAACACAATACAAACTTTATAAATGAATAATGAATTAAATAAGAGGTATTTCTAGAATTCAAGGAACCGATATCAATGAAATAGTAACTTGACCTTTGGAATAGTAATGTGACCCTTAGGAATAGTAATTCAAAAAATAGAATAGTAACCTCATCTATAAAAGTATAAATAAAATTTAGGTATCTTATAAATGACAATATGATATAATTATATCATATTATAAGTAAATAAATATTTTAAAAATAATTAATTAGGTGTTGGTATTTTTATAAAACATAAATGTTTATTTATATTTTTTTCATTAATATAATTATTTAAAAGAAAAAATTATTTTCATAAATTTGACTCATAAATTGATATTTTGTTTTCTTATGATTATAAGATAATTTTATGAGACTTTAACTAATTTTTTAAAAGTGTTATAAAATCAGTTACAATTTTAAAATGGGTATTTTCCAAGTAAATGATAATTTTAATTAAAAATTAAATTTCTCATATTTATAAAATTATTTTCATAAAATGGAGTTAATTTTTGAATTTCACGTGTCAAAATATGGTTAGGGTTAATTTTTGGGATTTTTCTAAAATACTTGAATTTTTGTGAATAGTAAAAATGATAATTTACGATAAAAACTAAATACATGAATTTTTTATTCATTGTTGATGTAATGATGATGTAAGAACAAAATATCAAACTCATCTTAATTATTTTAATATATTTAGTGATAATGTTCAAACTATTCAAATTCTTGAGCCAAAATAATAATCTAATGAATAAATAATGAGAAAACATCCCTATCCTCCCCTAAAAAACCACCCCTCACCACATCTACTCCTCACACCTTCCAAACCTTGAATACTCTACAAGATATTCATAATAATATTCCCAATCCCATCCCCCACATCCATTATCTATTGGTATAATCCAAAGACCAAACCCTTTTCCCTAAGGAGGTTCTCAAGGAGGAGAAATTTAAGAAGTGAAATCCTCTTTCTTTCTCTTTTAATTTCTTTTCAATTTCTTTTCTTTTATTATCCTCTCCTCACCTACACTTATACGAATGGAATGATAACTCCATTATATTTTATATAATGTAATTTTATTATGTTAATGTAATAATTCATCTTCAAATCTCTTCCCTTTTCCTTTTATTCTAAAAATGAAGATAGCATTCGTGGTGTGTCGATTTACCACCACCATGGATGATGCGTTTTCATTTTTCACTACCACTTACAAGTCTGGTCACAAAACCATAATTATGGTTAAATAATATTTTATTATACATATTATAATTTATATAATGTTCTGGAAGCAATATATATACATGATATTAAATAAAATTATATGAGTTCGTGATGGTTGTAAAATCCACCAAATAAATTAAATTATTTTCATTAAATATTTATCAAATGATTCATCCTCATAAAATATAAAAAAATGATATATAAGATCATTTAATATTATAAAATTTCATTAATAACATATAATTTCAATTCTGGATAACTGTTCCAATTTTACACGAACTTCCAAACTCATATACAAGCAAACCGATCATGAAATCTAAGAAAATGAACACTCTCAAATGATGAAATTAAACTCTATAACACATCTAAAATCCTATAAATGAACTTAATAAAACTATAATGAATAAAATTCATGTATAAGAGTTTTTATATTTATTAATTAATGAATCTAATTTGATTATCCAGGATATTAAAGTGAAGAAAGCATTCGGACATAAGTTAAGGGGAATTCTTGAACCCAGCTCTCTTTATTTGTGTTTTAACTTTTTCACTCCATTTTCAGTATGGATGTTCCTTTAATGTTCCTTAAATATAATTTAATTTTCATTCCTTTTTCTTTTATATAATATACATGTTTCCAATCTATTTTTATGAAAAATGTAAATATTTTTCCAAAATAACTCTTCTTTCCAAAAATAAATTTGTTACTTCTCATGAGATTGTTTCTTATTCACTCAATATTGGTGATACTTATACCAATTAGGTTATTCCCTGTTTCCTTTGGGAACCCTAAATTTTATTCATGAATATATTCTTTTTGAAATTAAACTCATTTCTTTCCATGGGTTATTTTATGTCCAAGATTGATATATGTTCTATGTGGCATGCATGATAATGTAAATGTTATGATGTGGCGGGTGTTCCCAAAATTGTATAGAACTCCAATGAATTGGGTAATATTTTTAATCTCATGAGATAAAGTTAAATATGTGTGAACATGATGCTATATTTGTTCAAAACTATGTGTGGTAGTTTTCCACTGATACATGATGTTTCATTTTTATGCATTGCCACATTATATGCATTTATCTAATTATTATAATGATGATGTTATGATGATGATTATGTTCACACATGTTTCATGTCTCTTATTCATCCTCTTACTATGATTTTAGATCACCCCTTCTTTTTATGTATATCCTTAGGTGAATACCTATAATAAGGAGAATATGAGGGCTGATAAGAATCTAAAGAAGAAGGAATTAAATAAATTTTTATGTTTTATTTTGTAAAATTTTTCTATAGTTCTAATTTTCCCAAGACACTAAACCTTTGGATCCTATATTTTTATCAATATTATGTTTTTTATCATTAAAATGATGTAATAGTCATGTAAGAAAAATCAAGGTCTCTTTAATCATAACTTGGTTGAATAGTAAGTTGAGAGAATGAAGACAACTATTTAACTATAAGTTGATCTGGATGGAAACATTGAAAATTCAAAAGCTTTGGTAACTCCAGATATCAGCATGGGATCACTAGAAATTCAACAAGTAGATGACATTCCAGAATGCTTAAGGTTTGTTGAATCCTGAGATAGAGATCTAAAATTTGAGTAGTCGGTGGTTAGGGCACCATAAATTGTAGCACTAAAAAGAGTAAAATCTCAAGAAAATTTGAGAATATTTTATACAATCAGACTACCAGTCGAGCGGTAAAAAATCAATGTGAATTTATTACTTATAATGGATGTTAGGGAACCTGAATGACTGGAAGTGTTAGCAACACTTAGTGAATCAAAATAGTGAGAGTTGTCCATAGAGGAAGAAATGAACTCTCTAAAGTTCAATGGAACTTGGGAGATGGATGAACTACTAGAAAAAAATAGATATAACTAGAGGATAAATGGGTTTTCTATTTGAAGGAATAAGATTGTGGAATTTGAAGATACAAGGAATGGTTGGTGGTGAAAGGAATCTAACAAAAAGAAGGGTTCATTTTCTTAGAAATATTTTCAATGGTAGTTAAGAATGCTACCATATGAACAGTGTTGAGAATTATTGATTTTAATGAACTACACTTAGAGTATATGTATATTAATACTTTCTTTCATCATGGTAAATTGGATGAGGGGATCTACATGAAGTAACCTAATGGTTTTGAAGACCTCTATAAGGAGAGCCTTGTTTTTAAGATTAATTAAATCTTCTATGGCTTGAAACAGTCATGTCATTGTTGAAACTAAAATATCAACACTTTTATGAATTACAAAGGTTTCTCGAGATGTGACTTTGGTCATTTTGGTTATCAGAAGACATGGAATGATGGGACTTACATCATTCTCATTATATTCATGGATGACATGTTTTTTTCAGGTCCAGAGAGTTCACAGATTTATGATCTAAAGAGTAATTTTTCCAAAATATTTGAAATGAAAGATATTGGCCTTGCTAAGAAAATATTGGGGAAGAGGATAGATAGGGATAAAATATCTATCACTATGGTGTTATGTCAGAAATATAAAATATAAAAGATCATTTAAAGGTTTCAAATGATAAGATGTAAGTCTATCTCAACTCCCCTTGTCAGACACTTCATGTTATCCAAGTCAAAAACACCAACATCAAAAGATGAGGTCCAGTACATGGAGATAGTTATATATGAACCATTTTTTAGAATCATAATGTATACAATAATATGTACATAGCTAGACATTTCATTTATAGTGGTAGTGGTAATTTGGTTCATATAAAACCTTGGAAGATAACATTGGGAATAAATGAAGTGGATCATTCAATACTTGAAGGGATCATAATATGTAGTTCCTTATTTTGATGAATATTATCCTTTTTAAGAATTCATTGATGAAAATTTATCTTGGTATTCAGGCACACGGAAGATCATGGTGGGCTTCATGTTTACATTTTCCAAAATAGTAGTCAGTGGGATGTCTTGAATGCAGCATGTGGTTAATTTTTATACAATATAAGTAGAATAAATGGCAGCTATGGAATTCTGAAAGGAGTTAGTTTAGTTAATTTACTTTCTAAAGGATCTTTTAAAGTCACTAGAAGGAGGATTTTTAATCTATGACAATCATGATGTTATCAACCTTTCTTGAAAACTAGTGTTTCATGTAATAATGAAATAGATTGGCTTTAATTTACATTTTATCATGAATCTTCTAGAGGATTAAGTGTTATATTTGTGGAATATGATAGGGAAGAAAATTTTGGTTGACATGTTCATGAAATTTTTAGTCCTTGAAAGTCTGAGGCAACATTGTGCCTCAGTAAGCTTGGGTGAACAGAGGATGGTGGATAACACTACTTTCATGGAAGTATGTAGGATAATTTTTTCCTAAGTGTTGGAGCATGTTGAGGGGGTTCCTTGAAGTAATATTCAAGTGGGTAATTCTTGGGAATGTGAATCATCTTCAAGGATTCAGATTAAAATTATAGGAAGGAGGAACTCTAAAAGTATATTAATGCATTTTCAAGGAAGAAACATCAACATCTTCAACATAAAGTTATGGTTACTAGAAGTTGGAGGCTTATTTCTTCCCTTCCCTCTCGTGGCTTCAGTTTGAGATTGGGATTTTTCCTTTATTGTTCTATCCACTCCTAGTGTTTTTAAGTCACTGTAAACCCTCATATTCTTCTATGGCACTCCCCTTCTCTAAATCTACTTCGATATGGGTTTCCTTACTTCATTGCTTCTTGTTCGAGCAGTGATGGGTGAGGATGGAATCTTCGATGGTTTCGGATTCTCCATAGGAGGCTCACATCAGGATTATAGGGATTTGGTATTGGACAGAAGTGGCTTCAGGTGTTTTTTGTTCAAGATCATGAGAAGGTATTTGATGGGTTTGACGGTGTCGATGGGATCTCAGGTGGAAGATGGAAAGGTTTATCCGGTGTAATGTTCTGGATCCGGATGTCACTCAATTGGTGCCCTGTACCCAGTTTTCCACATGGCCTCAAGCACATTTCCCCAAATGTTAGAGACTACCAACTAGCAGTGAGGGCCTAGGATGTGATAGTGGGGAAACTATGCCCTCATTAGCAGAGTGTAATATAGCAGAATTAATAATGATACAATAGCAGAAATAGTAAAAATCATACAACTGAAATAAATATTGTAAGACTGATAAGATAAATAACCAAGCATCATTCAATAAAAAAGATGATTTAGCATGTCACATGTTCTAAGAAAGAACCCGAACAGGATACACTGTATTTAGATATAAGATACAATGCCAAGGTAAAAAATATAAAAGAAAACTTAGAAGCATCACAATCCTCGGCTTGGTCCCATGCTCTCTTTCTCCTAAACATCAAATAAAGTACTAGTATAAGGGTGTTTTTCCTTATCAACACCTTCAACAATATAATCTATTTGGGCCCAAAATCATGACTCAAATAGGGTTTGATAAATAAATCCCAGTAGGCAACCACCCAAGATCTGTGCCTATCTGTCAGTGAGTATATAAAACAGGTAGTGTACAAAAAGGAAAAATAGTAAACTAGAAAGTACTCAAAAGTAAACAATCCTACAAGTCTTATTTTCTATTTTCATTCATTATGTTTAGTTCAACCATTCAGTTACATTGAATTATATAAGTCTCAAGATCCGTTCTAAGCCCGTCAATCCCCCGTATAAAGGATGCACAATAGATACCTCATAAGAAAATCTAAACAAGTAAAGTGAAGACCGAATCCAAGCTGGTGATTTGGATTAGAAGACACATCATAAGTCATTCCATTACAATATTTAATTCAACACCTCGCCCGCGGGCATAGAAAAAGCTCCGCCCTCAGGCATAACCAATCCTCACCCACAGGCATAACAAAATACTCACTTGTAGGCATAACAAATCCTCACCCGTAGGCATATTAGTCAATGAGGGTCGAGCCTGATATATCATCATTTCAGCATGTTTCAGGGTAAAACATGGTATATAATCATTTCATCATGTTTCAGGGCCAAGACCGATGTATAATCATTTCATCATGTTTCAGGTCCAAACCCGATGTATAATCATTTCAACATGTTTCAGGTCCAAGCCTGGTGTATAAGAATTTCAGCATAATTAGTAACACATGTAATTTACACTATTACATGGTTAACATAATAACAACTCACATGGGCATCATATGTAAGAACCCGGATCTTCGTTCAGGTATGTTTTCCCTTTTTCTGGAGTTTTTAAGGAAAATAAATTTTCTAGAAATTTTAGAAGTACACGCCATGTACTTTCTGAGTACACGCCGTGTACTCTTCCCCGGCTCGAAGCCATGTGATGGCCATGCTCGGGCCACACACACGGTGTGTAAGGCTGAGGTGGAGGCCGATTAATTCGGAGTACAGAAAAATTGAATTACACGCCATGTACTCAAGAAGTACATGCCGTGTACTTTCTTTTTTTCATTAAACGGACCGGGGTCATGCCTAACCCCAAAATTAGTCTTTTTCTCTAGATTTCTTCCGTCCGAGAGCGACCGTATGGCCAGATCTTCGATGGGATCCCTCCTCGTCGTCCGTTCTCTGATTCGAGCATGGTCAATTGCGTTGGAATCGCAGTGGTGAGTTCTTCCTTCTGCTTTAGCCTTATTTCTTGATTCCCCCTCGTTTCCAAATTATCGTAGGATGAACGTTTTGTGCGTTTTCTCAGATCTACATCCTTCTAAGGGGAATTTGTCATCGAGGTTTATGTATATCGATCTCTTAGGATCAAGGTAGGTGGTTTGTGCCTTTCCGTAGAAAGTTGATGAATATTATTTGCAAATTCCACCAATACCCTTGAACGGGGTATTGCGTGTTTCCTATTTTGCCCATGCTATTTGCCTGCTTTGCTTGATTTCTTTATTAGAGGTTATTGTTTGTGAGTAGAGTAATTTATTTCGTGCTCATATTACTTTGCCATGCTTGTTCTACCTGTTTGGCATTTTTCCAGTTGCCATGCTTAGTCGTAGGATAGTTGAACTGCTACTTTTTGTGCTGCTGAGCCTTAGTTGATAGCTAAGTAGTTCTTGAGGTTTACTTGGATGATACGCGGGCCCTGTGCATGTTTAGTTTCACTCAGGACTATGAGAACCTAGAGTAGTAGACCAAAGGGAGAATTGACGGAAGGGCTTCTCCAGAGTGTCTTTTAATACTATGTGAGACTATAGGGGGAATTGACGTTGAGTTCTTCCCCAGAGAGTCTATAGTTCCACGACGCAGGCCACAGGGGGAATTGATATTGAGTGCTTCCCCAGAGAGCCTTTAGCACGATACAAGACTATAGGGGGAATTGACGATGAGTTCTTCCCCAGAGAGTCTGCTTAATTACGTAGCTGAACCAGAGGGTTGAGATTGTGTGTGCCTTCCAGAGGGTTTCTAGTGCTATAGGTTGAACCATAGGGGTTAGGATGTGAGAGCTACCCAGAGGGTTGCCTATTTTCTTCTTGTTGTTGGATTCTTACTGGTGTACTTTACTTGTTAGAACTGTGGATTGTAGCTGCTTGTGTTTTCCTGTTTACTGCTTCTTGTTATATTACTGTCATGTATTCATTGACTATTAGGCACAAATCTTTGGGTGATTGCCTAATGGGATTGTATCTCACACCCTATTTGGTCCGTGCTTTTGGGCCCAAGCAGACTATGTTGCTGCAGGTATAGATAAGGGCAAGCACCCTTCTACTTCAGGATCTTGATTGCGCTGGAGCTGGAGAGCATGGGACTGATCCGGGGATCGCGATGCTGAGGAGTTTATTTGTTTTCCTTTGAACTTGTTTTCAGTTGCATTCCAGCACGTTTTTTTGTTTGCTTCTTTCCATAGATACTTGTACCTACTGCATTATTGTCATCATTGTTGTATATCTACTTTGCTTCCACTGTTTGGTTTCTGTTGTTATGCATGTTGTTCTGCTTTCACTATTGACAGTTGCTTTTCCATTGTATACCTTACCGAATGAGGGCATAGTTTCCCCACTAACTCACCATGGCCCTCGCTGCTAGTCGGCAGCCTCTGGCATTCAGGAAAATATGTTTGAGGTCATGTAGCGAACCGGGTACGGGGCACCATTGGAGGGGCTCCAGACTCGGGTTGTTACAAAGTGGTATCAGAGGAGTTCTTTTCTCTTTCTTGCTATTTGGAGACTTTAGTCAGGGATAGGAAAGATTCGGTACTTGGAATTAAGTTGTGCTCAGGAGTAGCTAACCCGTGTACAGGGAAAAGCCATACTACCTCGTTAATTGCAGTTTTCTGGTTTCGAGATTTTATGATTGATCTAATTTCACCTAGAGTGATTCATTTAACTTGTGCTATTATTGTTTTGATATTTCGGTTCTATTTTTGTCGCAACCCGATGAGATGAGGGTATGTCCTCTCATGCATCATATAGGAACTTGTAGAAATCACATGTCATGCATTCTTTCCATGCCATCTAGGGTGCATTAGCGATTGTATGCTGTTGTGATAGGCTCTGTATAGATTATGCATGCTGTTGTGATAGATGCTTGATAGATTCTCTGCTATTATGTTAGAAAACTGTTTTTTTTTGTTCCTTGCTTAAAATGAATGCCAAATTTTGGTTCTTGAGGTGTTATGGGCCCTCACAGATCAGAAATTGGAACCTTTTTCCCTTGTTTTTAGTGTTTCTGGAATCCTGCGCAGTTTCTGAGCTACTGCCCAGAAAAACCCAGAATACACGGTGTGTACTTTTTGGATACACGCCATGTAGTTTTCAGGCTGTGTCACTGACCGTGTGAGCAGAACACGGTGTCGTGGAAGTAACTTCGGAAACACGCCGTGTACGATAGGTACACGCCATGTGAGTTTGGAGCCGTGTACCCGGTCGTGTCACTAACAACACGGGCTGGGGAAGCTCGGGTAGAACACGCTCTGTCCGTAGGGAACACGCCGTGTAGTTCTATCCAGGTACCCGGCCATGTCACGAACAACACGGGCCGGCGTGACCTTATTTTCCACACACTGTGTTTGTTCGGAACACGCCGTGTAGTCTTGTCCAGGTACCTGGCCGTGTCACGAACAACACGGGATGGGGTCACCTTACCTATACATGCCGTGTTTGTTTGGAGCACGCCGTGTAAGGTCCAGCCATGTAGACGGCCGTGTGCTTAACAACACAGGCCGCCGAAGCCTTGCCTAGTACATGTCGTGTTTTCTGCGAACATGTCATGTAGTCTCGGGTTGAGTCGGACCGTGTGGGTTAGCCATGTAAGGAGACTTAGGCAGGGGAATAGTTTCCAAGTACACGCCATGTGTTGGGGTCAACACGCCGTGTAGTTTGAAGTGTACACGACTTGTAGGACGGGAGTACACGCCCATGTCTGTGGTTTAAGAAGACACGTCGTGTAGTTTTTATACACGCCATGTAGTCGAGTTTTGCAATATTGTGTGTGTTTTTTCATTGTTCCCGTTTTGTACTCTTGTGTTCTCTGTCCTTGTTTTTCTGATCCAAGGTGTGATTTTGATCTTTCAGAGCCATGCCTCTGAGACGTCCTCCGGTCGTACGTCTGTCGTTAGGTAGTGATCAGACGCCAGATATGGCTGATCAGGGACTTCCTGTCGATCCCCCAGTCGAGCTGGCCTTAGCACCGGCTGTCATACCAGTTGCAGGCGTAGATGTGCAGTTCAGGGAAGGTTTTATGAGGATGATACAGGCCTTCCAAGGATCACTGCCTCCTGCCTCGTCTATGGCAGACTTGACGCGGGTTTTCCAGTAGCATCATCCTCCCACATTCTCAGGGGAGGGAGGACCTCAGACTGCAGAGTCATGGCTGGAAGCCATGCTGACCATATTCAAGCATCTGGAGACGCCTCTAGAGAGGCGGTTCAAGCTCTCCACCTACATGCTCTGATACTCCTCCAAGAGGTGGTGGGACGTGGTCTCATAGGCGGGTCAACAGCAGGCTATGACTTGGGAGGAGTTTCAGCGTGTGTTCTATGACTACTTCTACCCAGAGACCCTGAGGGCCGATCGAGCCCGGGAGTTCATGAGCTTAGAGCAGGGTACTCTATCTGTTATGGAGTATTCCTCTCGTTTCACCAATATGCAGCGTTTTACACCCCTTCAGGATGGGAGTGGGGTGTTCTTGGTGAGGAAGTTTGAGGATGGACTCAGGAAGGAGATCCGCTCGCAGGTGAACATCTTCCAGCTGACTTCCATTACTTCCATTATCAACCAGGCACTGATTGTGGAGCACAATCTGAGAGACTATGGAGCTGCGAGTCAGGGAGGTTCTGCTTCCATAGCAAGATTTCCTCCAGATGACAGCAAGAAGTGTCGTAGGGAGCCTACACGCGGTGATTTGAGGAAGTGAGACGCATCATCAGGCAGCCAGGTGACGTGCTACCAGTGTGGTCGGACAGGGCACATGAGGCCGTAGTTCCAGAGAGACTCTGTGGAGTGCCGGTCTTACGGTAAGATGGGTCACCTTTAGCGTTTCTGTCAGGTTTTCTCACCAGCAGCTGGTGACCGAGGTTCTTCCATGACTCCCCGTTCAGGAGCAGCCCCACCAGTTTCTCACTAGTTAGGAAACTGGAGTTCCTCCGGCCGTTTGGGCCGAGGTGGAGGTCGAGGCCGTGGTGGTCAGCCACCAGTTTCTTAGCACCAGTAGGTAGGTTCATCTCAGAGTGGTCAGCCAGGGGTGTAGGGCCTCGGTACAGGCCAGTCTTTCTCTGTGGAGCAGAATTATCATGAGCAGGATCCCGGCCCTTCTACTGTTCGAGGTACGGTTTTAGTAGCCTCAGTTTTATCTTCATCCCTTTTCGATACTGGTGCTACGTATAGCTTTATCTCTGTTGCTATTGTGGAGAGCCTTGGGCTCTTCATCTTTTCTTTTGCCGACTTGTTGACACTAGACACACCTTTGGGAACGAGGACATCTAGTGTACGCCAGTGTAGAGAGTGACCTCTCGAGGTTGCAGGGTATCGCTTCTTATGGGATCTATATGTCCTAGAGATGACAGGCTATAATGTCATTCTCGGTATGGACTGTTTGATTCCCTTCCAGGCAGTCGTTGACTGTTATCGCCGCAGAGTCAGTTTCATCTCACCAGAGGGTGAATATTTTTTTCATAGAGGAGAATGGGACGTTCGGGCGAGTCGGACGGGACTTGAGCATCTTGGGCTAGGAGGGGTGACAGCCCAAATTTATAGTCTTTATCTGGATGATCAGGGGACTCCACAGTTGGACTTTCCTCCAGTGGTGGATCGCTTCAGGGATGTCTTTCCAGAGGAATTTTCAGTTTTTCCTTCGGAGCATGAGGTAGACTTCTCTATTGAGCTCATCCTAAGAGCGGCACCGGTGTCCATTCCTCCCTATAGGATAGCCACACCTGAGTTGTAGGAGCTCAAGAAGAAGT
The DNA here is from genome assembly GCA_963277665.1 of Viscum album. NCBI lineage: Eukaryota > Viridiplantae > Streptophyta > Magnoliopsida > Santalales > Viscaceae > Viscum > Viscum album. The sequence continues at coordinate 435,490,739 of OY728155.1, read as the reverse complement.
TGGAGGAGCTACAGGATAAGGGTTTCATCTGACCCAGTACTTCTCCTTGGGGTTCGCATGTCCTGTTTGCGAAGAAGGCAGACGGTACCCTTCGGCTTTGTGTGGATTATCGGAAGCTGAACCAGTTGACGGTCAAGAACTGATATCCCTTGCCGTGGATTTATGACCTCTTTGATCAACTTCGAGGAGCATGGGTGTTCTCAAAGATCGACTTGAGGTCCGATTATCATCAGTTGCGCGTTAGACCATCAGATATACCTCTGACAGCCTTCAGAAGTAGGTACGGTATTTATGAGTATACAGTCATGTCGTTCGGTCTCACGAACGCACCTGCATTTTTCATGGCACTGATGACCCGAGTGTTCCATCCTTACTTGGATTCCTTCATCGTGGTCTTCATGGATGATATCTTGGCGTACTCTCACACTCGACACGACCATGCCACCCATCTTGAGATCATTCTGAGTACACTGAGAGAGAATCAGATTTATGCTAAAATCTCAAAGTGCCACTTCTGGATGGATCAGATTCACTTCTTGGGTCACGTCATCTCAGAGGCAGGAGTATCTGTAGACCCAGAGAAAGTTAGAGCTATAGTTTTCTGGGATCAGCCAAAGAACGTCTTTGAGGTACGGAGTTTCCTAGGGCTAGATGGATACTGCAGATGCTTTATTCGGGACTTTTCTCATCTATCAGCACCCTTGACAGGTCTAACCAAGAAGGGAACGAAGTTCTTATGGTCAGATTCTTTTGAGTCAGCCTTTCAGGAGCTGAAAGGGAGGTTAACGTCAGCACCGATACTAGTCTTTCCGGAGCCAGGCAAGAGCTATACTGTTTATTGTGATGCTTCAGGTATTGGGCTAGGAGCTGTGCTTATGCAGGGAGATGGAGTCATTGCGTACGGGTCTCGTCAATTGAGGCCACATGAGAGGAACTACCCTACGCATGATCTGGAGTTGGCAGCTTTTGTTCATGTCTTGCGCTGTTGGAGACACTATCTTCTTAGAGATCACTTTGTGGTCTTCACTGACCATAAGAGTCTCAAGTATATCTTCACTCAGTGTGATCTGAATCTAAGGCAGCGCAGGTGGGTTGAGTATCTATAGTCTTTTGACTTCGAGCTTTCCTATACGCTGGGAAAGGGCAACACCATGGCATATGCGTTGAGCATGAGAACTCAGATTCAGGCAGTTCAGGAGGCCAGTAGTGAGTGGCAGCTGATGGCTCTGTTCTCTAAGATGCATTTGGAGGTGCACGATAGACAAGGACAGACTTTTCTATCTTCTGTAGTTGTTACCTCCACGCTACTTGATCAGGTACGGATGAGGCAGCTATCAGACTCAGAAGGCTTAGTCCTACAGGAGAGTGTGTCAGGAGAGGACCCTCTTCCTGGATGGACAGTGGGCAAGGATGAGATCTTGCATTTCCAGGGACGTGTATGGGTTCCAGCAGACATACGTGAGTAGCTGATGTGGGATTTCCATTCCTCTGTTTGGGAAGTTCATCCTGGCATCACCAAGATGTATCGGGACCTTCATCGCCAATACTGGTGGCCAGGTATGAAGAAGGATGTTGCAAGATTTGTCATGCGATGTTCTACTTGTCAGCAGGTGAAAGCAGAGCATCAGCGACCAGCGGGGCTCTTACAGCAATTACCCATTCTGGAGTGGAAGTGGAACGATGTTGCGATGGACTTTGTTACCGGGTTGCTGAGATCGCCTCGGGGAAACGATGTTGTTTGGGTTGTCATCGACAGGATTACAAAGGTTGCTCACTTCTTGCCGATCAAGGAGACCTTCAGTTTCGATGATCTGGGATGGCTTTACATCAGAGAGATCATTCGTCTGCATGGAGTTCCACGCTCTATTGTTTTAGACAGAGATGCGCGCTTTACCTCTCAGTTCTGGAAGGAACTTAAGAAGGCCTTGGGTACATAGGTACTTTTGAGTACAGCATACCATCCCCAGACTGATGGCCAGTCCGAGCACACAATCCAGGTGCTTGAGGATATGCTTCGAGCTTGCATCCTAGACTTTGGCGGTTCTTGGGAGAAGCATATTCCTCTGGTGGAGTTCACCTACAACAACAGTTTTCAGGCAACCATTCAGTTGGCACCATACGAGGATTTGTACGGTAGGCCATGTCGATCACCCTTATGCTGGCTGGAGCCAGGAGAGGCGGCTTTGCTGGGACCTCGTCTTGTACGGGAGACTTCAGAGCAGATAGAGTTGATTCGGAAGAGGATGGCTACAGCACACTCTCGGTAGAAGTCTTATGCTGATCAGTGGAGATGACCTCTGGAGTTTGAGGTCGGTGATCAGGTTTTCCTACGTGTCGCACCGAGGTTGGGACACAAAAGGATTCGGAGACAGGGTAAGCTTTCACCGCGGTACGTTGGGCCGTTTGAGGTCTTGGAGAGAGTTGGACCGGTCGCCTATCGGTTGCAGCTACCTCATAGGTATCGGGACATGCACGATGTCTTCCATGTCTCTCAGCTTCGACGTTACTTTTCAGACTCGTCTCACGTCTTTCAGCCCGAGGAAGTCGAGCTTGAAGCAGATGCGTCGTTCGAGGAGAATCCTATCTGGATTGTCGGTCGTAGTACGAAGGTTCTCCGCGAGCGGTCTGTTCCTCTGGTACGAGTGCTATGGAAGCACGGGCGAGCACAGGATGAGACCTGGGATAGGGAGGCTGATGTACGATCGCAGTGGCCAGAGATATTCGGGGTTCCTTCTTATCCACCTCGTTAGGGAAATTCGGGGACGAATTTCTTTAAGGGGGGAAGTTTGTAAGAACCCGGATCTTCGTTCAGGTATGTTTTCCCTTTTTCTGGAGTTTTTAAGGAAAATAAATTTTCTGGAAATTTCAGAAGTACACGTCGTGTACTTTCTGAGTACACACCGTGTACTCTTCCCCGGCACGAAGCCGTGTGCTGGCCATGCCCGGGCCACACACACGGTGTGTAAGGCTGAGGTGGATGCAGATTAATTCGGAGTACGGAAAAATTGAATTACACGTTGTGTACTTTTTTTTCATTAAACGAACCGGGGTCACGCCTAACCCCCAAATTCGTCTTCTTCTCCAGATTCCGTCCGTCTGAGAGCGACCGTACGGTCGGATCTTCGATGGGCTCCCACCTCGCCGTGCGTTCTCTGATTTGAGCATGGTCGATTGCATTGGAATCGCAGCGGTGAGTTATTCCTTCTTCTTTAGCCTTGTTTATTGATTCCCCCTTGTTTCCAAGTTATCGTGGGATGAACGTTTTGTGCGTTTTCTCATATCTACGTCGTTCTAAGGGGAATCTTTCATCGATGTTCACGTATATCGATCTCCTAGGATTGAGGTAGGTGGTTTATACCTTTCCGTAGAAAGTTGATGAATATTATGTGCAAATTCCACCAATACCCTTGAACGGGGTATTACGTGTTTCCTGTTTTGCCCCTGCTGTTTTCCTGCTTTGCTTGATTTCTTTAGTAGAGGTTATTATTTGTGAGTAGAGTAATTTATTTCGTGCTCAGATTGCTTTTCCATGTTTGTTCTGCCTGTTTGGCATTTTTCCAGTTGCCATGCTTAGTCGTAGGATAGTTGAACTGCTAATTTTTGTGCTACTAAGCTTTAGTTGATAGCCAAGTAGTTCTTGAGGTTTACTTGGATGATACACGCGTGTTGTACATGTTTAGTTTCACTCATAACTGTGAGAACCTAGAGTATTGGACCAAAGGAAGAATTGACGGAAGGGCTTATCCAGAGTGTCTTTTAATACGATGTGAGACTATAGGGGGAATTGACGTTGAGTGCATCCCCAGAGAGTCTATAGTTCCACGACACGGGCCACAGGTGGAATTGATGTTGAGTGCTTCCCCAGAGAGCCTTTAGCACGATACGAGACTATAGGGGGAATTGACGGTGAGTGCTTACCCAGAGAGTCTGCTTAATTACGTAGCTGAACCAAAGGGGTGATACTGTGTGTGCCTCCTAGAGGGTTGCTAGTGGTATAGGTTGAACCATAGGGGTTAGTCTGTGAGAGCTACCCAGAGGGTTACCTGTTTTCTTCTTGTTGTTGGCTACTTACTGGTGTACTTTACTTGTTAGAACTGTGGATTGTAGCTGCTTGTGTTTTCCTGTTTACTGCTTCTTGTTATATTACTACCATGTATTCATTGACTGTTAGGCACAGATCTTTGGGTGATTGCCTACTGGGATTGTATCTCACACCTTGTTTGGGCCGTGCTTTTGGGCCCAAGCAGACTATTTTGTTGCAGTTATAGATAAGTGCAAGCGCCCTTCTACTTCAGGATCTTGATTGCGCTGGAGCTGGAGAGCATGGGACCGAGCCGGGGCTCGCGATGCTGAGGAGTTTATTTTTTTTCCTTTTCACTTGTTTTCAGTTGTATTCCAGCACGTTTTTGTGTTTGATGCTTTCCATAGATACTTGTACCTGCTGCATTATTGTCATCATTATTGTATATCTACTTTGCTTCCACTGTTTGGTTTCTGTTGTTATGCATGTTGTTCTGCTTCCACTATTTACAGTTGCTTTTCCATTGTATACCTTACCGAATGAGGGCATAGTTTCCCCACTGACTCACCAAGGCCCTCTCTGCTAGTCGGCAGCCTCTGGCATTCGGGGAAATGCGTTTGAGGTCATGTGGCGAACCGGGTACGGGGCACCAGTGGAGGGGCTCCGGACTCGGGTCATTACATCATACATAAAAATAAACAATTTAATTGAACTATCACAAGGCTTAAAAAATTATACTCACATATACAATTCATATCACAAGCCTAATATGTAATCCAACAATTACAAGGCTTAAAAAATATACTCATATGGGTAGTTTATATATAAGAAGAAAACATATGAATTAAACTATCACAAGGCTTAATCAATTTTCATCGCACATGGTAAACATTAAATTAATCAATTTAATTTTAACCAACCCTAAAAGGGGAAACAATGGCATTCCCATAGGCACCCTAGGCCAAACAGCTAAAAAATGGTCATCTAAGGGAAACACACCCATAGAGTGCCCCTTAATCAAACCAAACAAGCTCAAAAATGTTTAAATTAATTTAATTCATTGCCTAATGATCATTAGAAAATAAAAAGGGTCAATTTTCATTCAATTATACACCCTAAACATGAGCGAATGGAACCACGATACATATAAACAACTCAACATTGAGCGAAAGGCATAAGACCACCTACCTTGTCCTCGTGTGACTCTCCTCGTCTAGTTTCAACCTCTAATTCAAGCTAGAACGTAGATCTAAAAAATGAGGTAAAAATATCAAGGTCCTATAACTTCATCAAGAGAAAAAATCACAAAGAACAGCTCAAGAGGAATCAAGATATTATCGATTGGGTTCAAACGCATCCAACGGCGATTGAAACGGAGTTTGGATGAAAAATCAGAAGCCAAAATGAGCTCTGGTGGTGCTTCTCGCAATACCCAGTGATCCCTCTGTCCAAATGACAGAAAAATGATGCCACTACCCATTTTATCTAAAAAAATAAAATTACACAGCGTGTACTAATAGACTACACACCATGTAAGTACTAAAATTTTCCTCCTCTACTGAATCCCCTTACACGCCATGTTCAACCATACAAGGGTAAGTTACATGGAATGTACTAATAAGTACACAGAGGGTAACCACTAATTTTTTTCAAGGCATGAAGCTATAATTTAAACTCTTTAACTCTTTTTTCTCTTATATCAACTGAAAATAAAAGATTTGTACCTCAAAGGAAGAACTAGGTTCTTACATCTGGTTACCTGTTCTCAGGCACCAGTGGTGTTATTCTGATCTAATGCCTCAATTTGGTTTGGTTGTGGATATGTATTTGAATAGTTAGAATGGTATGATGGTGTTTCAAATCTTTTGGATGTCATTTGTTTCTGTTCTTCTGGTTTCTGGATCTAAATGTTGTGTGGTGAAGATGTCGTGGTGAGAATTGGCTTTTTGTCTCTTTGCATTTGGTTAGCGTGTTTCTGTTTCTTACAGATTTCATCATGTGGGTGACCTAGAAAGAGGTATGGGTGTGCTAAAACCCATCATTCATCCATATTTTCTCTCTTGTTAGATGGATAGGCACCCTATTTTATTTCTGTACGGTGTTTTCTGGTGGATGTTACAGCGCATCAGGTTGATTGTGCAGTGAGTTCCTTGCTTGCACCATCGGGTGGGCGGCTCAAAAGAGAGATAGGTGTTATTGAATCTATCATTAAGTAATCCTCTCATATTTCAGTGTGAGATGGAGGATTTCTTTTCCTTGATTGTGTTTCCAGCACGACACAATTCTTAGCAGAGGGGGTGACACATCATCTTTGTCAAAATTTGCTGTTGCATTTTCAGACAGGGGGGGGAGACTTCTGGATAGTTCTTGTTATGATGTTTGTTTCTTTTTTTTAATTTGGTTCCCTATATAGCCTTATGATTTATTATTTATGATGTTTTACATCTTGTCTTTGTAATGGGTTCCTCCTTTTTCCCAGTCTTCAAAAGGAGTTATTTCTATTTCAATAAAGGGGGATTTCCCCTCTACCTTTTAAAAAAATTAAAGTGTAACATTGGATCCTTATCTACTATGTTTGAAATATGTTGTAGTCCTGATAATTCTAAAAATTAGGCAGTTTTCTCCTATGGACATAGGATGAAAGTAAGAACCATATAAATCTTATTTGTCCACTTTTTCTTTATTTTATCTTACTAAATGTTTTTTTATTTGATCAAGAGTTTTGTGAGGTGTGACTTAGTATTAATGATTTGGTTGGTACAGAATTCCTAGTTATAGTGCTCTAAGATGTGAAGAAGTTCCAGTGGTTGTTTTCCATGCACTGAATCATCAGTCAACACAATCTTCCAAAGAACATAAGTTCTATCATGTGTTGATTGTATGTAATTTTCTCCCTTATAAACACATTTTGACATACCTTTTCATGTAGAGGTTACTTTGGACCTTAGAGAATAGACAAAAAATCGTAATCTGGTTTTTTTCAACAACTTTTAAAGATTCACATGATTTTTGTAATGCATGTAAAACCGTCAATTTACTAGAGGAATTTACAAAATATAAAGAATTCCCCCAACAACCTTTCATTTTTTGTGAAATGTTTAATGTTTCGGGTATAGACGCCATGGGATATTTCTTGTTTCTTTTGGATTTACCTTTATTATGTTGATAGTAGATTATGTTTCTAAATGGATTAAATCCCAAGAAACTAGAACTAATGATTCAATAATTGTTATTGAATTTTTATGATCACATATTTTTTGTAGGTTTGGAATACCTTATGAAATCATCACTGATCATGGCACACACTTCTTCATCCAAATCATGAAATCACTCATAAAGAGATATGAAGTATAACATAAGATCTATACCACCTACCACCCATAGAAAAATGGGAAGGATGAGGTATCTAATAGAGAGATAAAAATAATTTTGGAAAGGACAGTGCAACCCAAAAAAAAGGACTGAAGCAATAAATTATAGGATGAGTTGTGGGAATATAGAACCACCTTCAAAACCCCCAAGGTATGTCCCCTTATAGAATAGCTTATTGAAAATTTTGTCACTTTCTTATTGAATTACATCACAAATTATACTAGGATGTGAAGAAAATGAATCTAGAATTTAGAAAGGATAGTGAATAGAGAAAGTTCAAAATGGTGGAACTAGAGGAGATGAAAAAAGAAGAATATGAGAACTTGATATTGTATAAAGAAAGGACCTATTTTGTACACAACACTCATTTAGAAAAATGACTTCCAAGATGGTGAAAAAGTGATGTTAGTTTCTTCTAGTGTAAAACTCATTCCTGGTAAGATTCTTTCCAAATGGGATGGACTATTTACAATGACTAATAAAAATCCATTTATTTAATTTAAAATCAGAGGAGGTGAATCTCAACAGCCCTTAAAAGTGAATGAGAAATAAATAAAAAAATCATGAGGTTTTTTGGAAGGAACCAATAGAGGATTCTAAACTCCTCCCTACTAAATATGAATAAGAACTGAAAGGTTTCAAATTTCTTTTAAGCTGGTCTAGACACTCATATTTCAAATCTATTATTCATTGAAAACTTCATGCTGAAATTAATTAGAAGTGTTTTCTAAGATAATTGTGGGGGAGAAGATAGGGTAGATAGGATTTAAATAGTATTATCTATTTTTTTCCTTTGTTTTTTTTGTTTAAGTCATAAAAAATAAAAATAACAATAACAATATGATTTTTAAAATTTCACTTCCCCTTCACTAGAACAAAAATTACCAAGTTATAGTGGGAACCATAGAAACTTTGTTTTTAGAATTAGGTAAAGGTGTTTAATGGAAAATAATTAAGTGGCATCAACATTATGACATGGGGAAACTAGAATTTTGAAATTGAACTTTGGTAACCTACCTAATGTAATTGATTATCACCTTAGTGAGCCTCCCAAAATAAAATTTTGATAACTCATATAAACTAGAGTAAAAAAATATGAGAACTAATCTAGAAGTCTTACTAAGTCAATAAATCATATTTATATATGAGAGAGAGTTATCCATTAAATAAAAGTTAGATAAACCTGAGATCTAGAAGCCTAATAATTTATTTTATTCTTTGAATATTAAAATTGGTATTGGGGGGTACCTGCTATATTGGGAGTATTTAGTTCCATTTTTTTCTACACTCATGTAATAAGTTCTTTACACAAACAAGGCTGTGAAAAAATCAATAAATACTAATTGAAAAATGGGATAGATATATTTGGGGAATTCTGAACTTAGATGAAGAAGGGAAATGTGATATATCTGAATTTCATTTAAAAAGTATCAAGAACATGTAAAAATGAAATTTGGAATAAGGAACTTAGGTTAGTTGGATTTAGAAAAGTCCCACTTGTTAAAATTTTAATTCCATTAAATTCAATTCTGTTTTCACTTTTGAAACTAGAACTATTTCTTGAGAGGAAGTGAAACCTTTATGAACTTGAAGAAAATATCTTATTTATGTGTGGTGGATAAATCAAGTGAAAAAATTTCATATTTTTTTAGGCATTTTAAAGGATTTTCACCTTTATTTTCCTCTAAATTTAGAATAAGAATCTCGACTCTAGAAGAATTTTGAATAAATAATTAAGTTGAAAACATTCTCATATTCATGATTCTTTTTTGATAAATTCATTTTGTTTTTTTTGGGGATAAATCCTACAATTAATTTTTATGTTCCATGATTTTCAGAAGATGCTAGACTAGAAAATAAAGGGGTTAAAGATTGAGATTCTAGAAGTGACAAATCACTAAAGAAAATGGAAAATTCTCTTGATTCATAATATTTATGAGCTTTTGAAGTGGATACATGAGGGTTTTTTTTTCTAAATGAGATATTACATAATATATTCTAAGAAAGAAAAGTTATTAGTATGATAAGGGATGAAGCTGACATGTGAGGTTTTTGAAATTCTAGGGGTGATGTGTAATATAGTTTCTCCATGAGAAGATCATGTGTAACATATTTATAAGGATAATAAGTTATATGTAATATATATTATCATTATCGAGCTAATTAATCACATATTTCTAGATGAATAAGTTGATGCATATTATATTTTCAAAGGAGTAGATGATGTGTAACGTATTCCCCCCCTGAGCAGTGATATGTAAGTTTTCTAACTTTACCATTGAGAAGGAAGTAATGCCTGGGATAATTTCTGGAACCCAGAATCATATGTAACCTTTTTTAAGCCACATTAGGTGATATGTATGATATTTTCCAAAGAAGTGGTATGCATAGAATATTTTTTCTAGATAGGAGGATGCATAATATATTTTAGTTTGAAAATTTTGGAAGAGTTTCATACGTAATATGATTTCTCTCAGGGTTAAAGTGATGCATAACATCCCATAATTTTCCAAATTTGAAAATTTTCATATGTAAGATGTTATTTCCCACTAAATATTATACATAATAAGGTTTTTTACAAGGAAAATGGATACATAATAAGTTGGAGTTTATAGAATTTTGAGAATCTAACATGTAATATATTTTCTCCTGGTGCATAGGCATGTGTAACATGTTGGAATTTTCCAAAATCAAGAGGAGGGAATTAAAAGCATAAATTCCTAAATTAAAAAAGGGATCGACTAAAACCTATTTCTATTGTCTGACCAAATCAAGAAAAATACTCCTGAGCTTCCACACGGTGATCATCCAATGAGTTGATCAGACCAATGATAGTGGGAAGAATGTTGAGAAAGGAGAATAGTCAAGATTCCCATCTAAAGAAATTTTCACCCTTAAGTTATACACGTTAAATCCATTGGAGAACATTGGATTTGGGCACTGAAACATAGGAAGATCTCGAAGTCACCAAGGGAAAACTAAACTAGAAAAAGGAAGATATGAAGCTTTTTCCATCCACATGAAGAAGATTGAGCACCTTGACTATGACCCCAAACATTTTTATGATTATATAAAATAGAATACTGAGTTGGGAGGGTGATTTTTAAGCTGCTATTACTAGATAATTTTATTTTCTTCTTTCATTTCTGTAACTTTTCTCTAGTGATGGAACATTGGACCCATAGTATTTAAGCTAAGAAAATTTTCCCCACCCTTGTTAATGAATTATATTCTTAATTTATTAATTCTCTTTTTCTTGATCTTTCTTGAAGTATTTTATTACTAATACAATATGATTTTTCCATTTCTATTTGAATTTGAATTATAATTCCCTCTTCTAGTTTGCATGAACAAGCCCCAAAGACTTCATCTACTATACGGTGGAGGGAAGTGAGGTTTTATATAGGAGTGATCAGTGGTATTTGATCATTAAGATAGGAAAGAGTAGGGAATGCATTGATTATTATATTTCTCTATTTAAAAATAAATTAATTGGTGAGAGTGATAAGTTGAGTTTTCAATTGATTAGAAAGAGAAAGTAGGAGAGTTTATTTAAGTGAATCATGATTTAACAGGTAAGTGAGGTAATATCTAAAGTTAAAACACTAATTTAAAAACTAAATACAAACACCCTTTTTATTAGATTAAAGTACACAACCAAAATTGATCACTGTTTTCCACCAAAATGAACCCACACAATACAAAAAATCACACTAAAAACTCCCTTCTCTATAGAGACAACCCAAGACCCACTTTCACTACAGTTTACTTGGGTTTAAAAAATATTTTTTTTCTATAAGGCCCTTGAAAACCATTTCACTATTGGTTATGATTGAATTCAAATAATCATACTCAATCCCATGATATACTCTAAAACTAAAATAATCACTTAAAAAAAGAGGATCACATATTCTCTTCATAGAAAAAAATATTTTTCAGTTCCTCTTGAAAAGAACATATAACTATCATTGATCAGATCATGATCATCTTTTAAAAAATAAGGGATAAAAATAAATATATCAAATATGGTAACCCTATTTAAGTTTAAAATTATTTTCTAACCATTTATGTCATCAATTTATAATCCTTTTAAATTATATTAATTATCGCTTATATCTTTGAATGGGAACCTAAATCATATCCATGTAATATCATCAAAATTCACCTCTATATAGGAATCTATGTGTTATGATTATGTGAGACACTACTGCAAAACTGGCCTTTAACAACGCTGGAAATGGACTTTATCAGTGCTAGAAAAGTGCTGACAACATGAGCGATGTTAAAAGACCAGGACTTTTATCAGTGCTTTAATTTAGCAATGTTAAAGGAAACCTTTATCAGTGTTGATAAAGGAATTTTATCGGTGCTTTTAGAAGTGCTGATAAATGTGTTTTTATCAGCACTTTTAAAAGCGCTGATAAAGGTCCAATTTATCATCATTTTGAAAAGCACCGATAAAGGGTCATACTATAGTATGATTTTACAACACACTATATCACCACTATAGTGTACTGTAACAGCACACTTCAGTACTAGAAACACATCAGATATTAACAAAAAAAAGTCACAATACATAATTTAAATGAAATGAAATTTACAACACAAATACCAAAAAACACTAAATTATAGACATTTCAAACATTGTTTTATATAATTACATAAATATAAATTATTACATACATTCAAAAAAAATCTTAACTTTCAATGTTACCATGATTTCTATTGACTTTGTTTGTCGAACTGCCAGCATTGCATGAGTTGTGTCGAACAAACCACCTCAACTCGAAAAAAAGAATTCACCTATATAAGAAAACAATTATTATGATTAATATTAAAAAGAAATAAATTAAACATAAATATGAAATAATACATCAATTCTATGAAAAATTATGTTGCTGTAAAAATATCAAGATTACCTCTATGATTGAGTAGTGGAGGGAACTTGAAAGATTGTGATAAATGTCAACACTACAGGAGTGAAAGGTTTTGTGAGAGAAGAAGTCTATTGAATTTTTGGTGCAGAAAGGGATGAAAGATGGATAAAGCACCCAAAATCAAACAAAATAATCCACACATATAAGAAAACAATTATTATGTGAGTAATACTAAAAAAAATACATATGAAACAATATATTAATTCTATGGATAGTGATTTTACTATGAAAACATCAAGATTACCTATGTAATGGAGCAGAGGAAGCGTCATTGATCTTCCTACAAAGGCAGTGGAGGTAACCTGAAAGAAACTAATAAATGAACCATTGCATGGGTGAAAAATTTTTAAGGGAGAAGGGGCATGAAAGTTTGACAGAGCCCCCCCCCCCCCCCCCGATTTGAACAAAAGAATCCACCTGTATAAGAAAACAATTATTATGTGAGTAATACTAAAAAGAAATAAATTAATCATACATATGAAACAATACATTAATTTCATGGATAATGATTTTACTGTTCAAACATCAACATTACATTTGTAATTGAGAAGACGCAGTATTGTTGCTCTTCCTGGAAAGTTAGTGGAGGTAACTTGAAAGAAAGTGATAAATGTACCACTTTAGGGGTGAAAATATTTTAAGGGAGAAGAAGAATAAAAGTTGGACAGAGCACCCCCAACTCGAAAAAAATAATCCATCTATATAAGAAAACAATTATTATGTGAGTAATACTAAAAATAAATAAATTAAACATACATATGAAATAATACATTAATTATATGGGAAATTATTTTACTATGAAAATATAAAGATTGCCTCTATAATTGAGTAGAGGCAGTGTTGCTTCTCTTCCTATAAAGGCAGTGGAGGTAACTTGAAAGAAAGTGATAAATGCACCACTGTAGGGGTGAAAAGGTTTTAAGGGATAAGGATCATGAAAGTTGGATAGAGCACCCCCAACTCGAACAAAAGAATCCACCTGTATAAGAAAAAAATTATTATTTGAGTAATATTAAAAATAAATAAATTAAACATAAATATGAAACAATAAATTGATTCTATGGACAATGATTTTACTGTGAAAACATCAGATTACCTCTTTGATTGATCAGATACAACATCATTTCTCTTCTTGCAAAGGCATGACACATGGATAGAAATCATCTAAAATAAATGAACTCTTCAAGGAATAATGAAAATTAAATCAACGTTCCATTATATAATTTTTTGGTAAAATAGAGAAGAATATATCGTAACATTACCTTTACATCCATCTAAAGGGTTTCCTTCATTATAGTTTGTTCTTTTGAGGGATTGTTTACATCATCATGTGCAGAAGACATTATCTTCATGAGTAGTCAAACATTTAATTTAGATTATGTTAATACAGTGAAGAACATATAATATTATGAGGAAAAAAATAATATATTAAAAAAAAACTTGTACCTTATCATTGAACTCTCTTTATTTTTTAAAGGTTTCAAGGATTTGGTTCCTCTTTCAAGAATCCAAATCCCCTCTTTGTGGTCCCCTCTAACATACAAGGCATTGTCTATAGTGGGGACGACATGAACTAATTATGATTTTCCAATGAAAGGGTCATCCTCGATTGAATTTTCATCTGACTCAACATTTGTTTTAGTCACTATCAGGAAAATCGACCAATTCTTGTTTTCTAGATCATAGACATAAAATACTTGTACTAATTTTTATTCCATTATAAACAGATTGTCTTTTTTCCCTTCTACACTAAAATTCACCTTCACAAATCCCATTTCATCAACTTTCACTCCATTGATATTGTTAACCCATTTGCAACGGAAAAATAGCACTTGAAATGTAGCATAATACAACTCATATATCTGTTAAATAATACAAAAATATGAAATATTTTCATAAATTGGATTTCTATCCTTGGAACCAGATATGTGTATCACTTCAGCCATAAGCGTAACACCACTATTTTGCATCATACTGAAGTAATCGTGTTATTTTTTATAGAACGTATAACCATTGATTACAAACCCATTGTAAGATATAATATTTTTATTCGGTCCTCTAGCTAGCCATTGGAGTCATTCGTCAATTGAATTCGGATTTTTAGATAAATCCTTATAAATTTTATCTTTGAACCATCCTATAAACTATTGATTATGTGTATCTAAAATCTATCTTTCAGCCCTTGATAGATTCAAATATCTAAGAATTTATTTGTGGGATTCAATGTATGGATCAACATCTTCACTATTATGTAATATGTAAATATTTTTTGTTTCCTGCTCTGTCAAGGTAATTGTAATAGCATCTCTTCTGGAAATCCCTTCTCTCATAAGGTGTTCATTGTGATGAAACTTTGGGAGATCGATGCTTTCAACATCTGATAGGTAATCGGTATAGAATTCAATAGCTTCTTCAACAATATATCATTCTACAATAAAACCTTTTGGACAACTTCAATTCTTGATATACCCTTTCAAAATCTTCATATACCGTTCAATGGGGTGCATCCATCTGTAATGTAAAGGACTACATAGTTGAACCTATCTGACCAAGTGAACCATCAGGTGGACCATTATATCAAAGAATGGTGGTGGGAAGAACATTTCTAATTCACATAATATGATTGAAATATCCTTATTCATGATGGTAAATTTCACCGGGTCTACAACTTTACTGCATATGGATTTGAAAAGGAAGAAGAGTCTGGTTAATGTATGTCATACATTTTGAGGCAGAGTGCAATGGAAATCAACAAACATTAAATCTTGCATAAAAACATGTCAGTCATGTGATTTTAGTCCTTGCAACTTCAAATTAGTCATTGACACGACATTCTTGATATTTGATGAATTCCCCTGTGGAACTTTTACACTCGTAAGGGATTAAAAAAATTTCAATTTTTCCTTTCTGGATAGAGTGTAAGCTTTTAGAGGAAGAAAAGTCTATCTTTTACACTTCACTGGTGCCAACTCTTCTGTTGTCCCCATTTCAATCAATTCTAACCTAGCCTTGATGTCATCTTTTGTTTTTTCAGGAACATTTAGTAACGTGCCAATAACACTATCAAATACATTTTTTCTACATGCATGACATTAAGAAAATGTGTGACATACAAACAATTCAGATATGATAATTCAAAGAAAATTGATCTCTTCTTCCAACCTGATTTTGTAAGGCTTTTCAAAAATGGTTTACTGAAAATAGTGTCAATCTTTTTTACTTTTTTGTACAGTTGATGACCCGTTGTTAGAGATGGTGTTGTACCTTGTTTGATATTCTCATCAAATTTTGTCATCTAGGATTGATATTTATGTTGTTGAGGTTAAAAAATTGATGTTTTAAAAACACATTCTTAGAGGAATGTTTCAACCGAACTAAGTATGTGCATTTTTTACAAATGGGACACCCCAACATGCCTTTAATTCTATAGCCTGATAAATTTCCCTAAACAGGGAAGTCATTTATCGTTCCATACAACATGGACCTCAATGTGAATTCTTAACTTCTATGATCATCATACATTATAACACTTATATCCCACATCAATTTCATATCTTCAATCAATGAAGCCAAATAGACAGCAATATCATTACCAGGTTACTTTGGTCTAGATATAAGAAGAGACAAAATAATATATTTGCGCTTCATGAATAACCATGGTGGAAAGTTATAATTTACCAACATGATGGGCCATGTACTATGAGTACTACTCTATACACCAAAATAATTTATTCCATCTGTAGATAATGCAAGATAAAAGTTTCTCAGTTGATCTCCAAATTCAGGAAACTCGTAATCAATTTTCTTCCACTGAGGAGAATCTGCTAGATGACATAGGTTCCCATCTTTAATTCTTATATATGCATGCCATGTTAATTTTCTTGAGGTTTCCTAACATCCATATAGTCTTCTAAACCATGGAATGATAGGAAAGTGCTATACAAATTTCAAAGGACTTGATTCATTTTTCTTGTATCGATCTGTGCCACACTTAGGGCATTTGATGAGTGATTCATGGTCTTTGCAAAACAATATGAAATCATTTGGACAAGCATGTATTTTTTAGAGATCATTCCCATTGAACGTAACATTCATTTAGCGTCATATGTTTGTCATGGCAGTTCATTTTCTTCTAGTAACATGTCTTTCAGAAGACAGAGTATTTCTATAAAGTCGGTGTCACTCTATCTATTGTTATCTTTCAAATTATATAACTTCAATACAACTGAATTTTTTTTGTATTTAGTACAAATTATATACAATGGTTTCTTGGAATAGCTATTTAACTCCTCAAACAACTTTGGACAATCATAAAGGTCATCTTCATTTTCCATTGTCATTTCTTCCAAGTGATCTTCATCATCTTTTACAAAGGTATTCATATCAAATGATTCATAAATCATAATACCATCCCAATCGATATCCACGTTCATTTTTTCCCTGTGTTTAGTCCAACATTTACAACTTTGATCTATTCTGTGAAAAATCAAATGTTCTTCCAACTCTTCCGAACTAATTTGTCTTGAATAAAAATAATGTAAACACGGACATAGGATTTTAAAAGGGTCTTCTACATGCTCTCTTGAAAACTTGATAAACTCTTTAACTCCATCTTCATATTCGTTTGTCAAAAGATTAGAGTGCATCCAATTTTGGTTCATATCCATCATATTGGGTTCGTAAAAGATTAATTTTATACAATATATAAATAAATACACATTAGATATTCATTATCAAAAGTGAAAGTTATAGACAATTCTAATAAGGGAAATATGGATCATTTCTACTAGAATATATGAGCGCCTAGATATTCGAAATCCAATAATAAGGGTTGTTGGAATTTGAAAAAATAGAGGGAGATAAATGCAGATAATAAATTATATCATCACTACACTTTATAGGTGTAAACTGAAAGATGGATAGTGTAATGACCCTAGCCTGAATTACCCAAACAACACCAGGTTAGATCATCTTATGACCTCTAACACACCTCAAAGTCACTAAAAGATTGTTTAAACTTTGGGTGTAAAAAACCATAAATGGGAGGTGGTCCCCCCCCCAAATAGAAACAATTAGTACCAGAGGTCGAACAAAATTCTAGCATGACCCTTGGGGTCAATGGACATCCAGACCCAAAATCGTCATTACACGATACAGGCATACCTATTAGACAAAAAACTATAGAAATAAATGATGCAATAGCTATATAGACACACATACATGTCACGTGAGTATAAAAACTCACTCACTTATAGTCTATAAGAAATATCAAATAGATAAAAACCTGGTATTCAAACATAACGTGAACTAAAGGTACCATAATGATTTAAAAAGTGAAGGATTAATGTGATAAAACCTCATGTGCTTAAATGGGGATGGCCCCTTTGAATCTGCTCCATAAGAAAACTAAGGACCATAATTCTAAGAGGAACTAGATCATATGATACATATAACCAATAGAGTAAAAAATTATTTAGTAAGAATATATAAAACATAGCAGTAAAACAACAATGAATAAATCCAAGGTTCAGTGTCAGATATAAACCAACATATCATACATCAGTAGTCAATACAAATAACGAACCACAAATCATTCCCTAAACAATGGATCACAAACAAATCGTAAACAACGGATCATAAATAAATCATAGAAGAAAAAATCAAAAACAAAACCAAAAATATACAAAGAAAATCAGAAGGCCTACCTCACTAGGTTGAAGAAAATCCAAGACCCTCTTCAGATGTCGGATAAGATGTTCAGAGACAGTCGAGTGGTGTGATTTGACTTTCGATTCACCAAGAAGGATCACCAACAATGGGTGGCTTCTGTGGAAAGATTCTATATCATGATGGGTTCGCAAATGGTTAGGGTTTTTAAAATAGAACTGGACACTTTTATCAGTACTTACCAATAAGCACTGATAAAGATCCATTTTATCAGCGCTTTGTCTGATAAATCCTCATCTTTATCAATGCGAAAAAAGAACTGATAAAGATTCTTTTATCAGTGCTTATTACTAAAGCGTTGTTAAAAGATTTATAATTATAATTATAAATAAAAAATTGTAAATATTTATAAATACTTAATAAATATATATAAATATAAACATAGAAAATGTACATTTATAAATATTTTTATTTATAAATATTTTTTTACAAATATATTATTAACATTATTAATGAATATCTAATTTTGAGTGCAAGCATATATGTACAAAATGAGTAAAGTTGAATAAATTAAGAATATATAGGTACACTTTAACAATATTGAAAAAATGGATAAGTTTTGTGTGTGCATATTGTATATAAAAATGCATTAATTATACGTATATGTGAAATCAATATAACGTACCTTTGATCTATATTAAATTGAAAAATCAAACGAAATTCAATTATATGTATGTCGAGTACTATGCAATTAGTCAATATTTTTAATTCATATTAATTTTTAATTATATATCATTATTCAATAAATATATGACAATTTAATGTAAAGCGCATAAATATTTTTTAATATATGATCATATTTATATACATTTATATATATCAATATATTTAATATATATAATTTAATAGCATTAATTTTCATAATTATCTAATTAATAAAATGTTTAATATTTAATATTTAATAATGTATAATCAATCAATTCATTTTTATCAATAATTATTTAATTAATAAAATTTGTAATATTTTTTTTTAATAAACATGTTTTTATTTTTTATTTATTTAATTATTTCAATTTATCGGTGCTAAAAATGCATTGATGAAAGAAATATTTATCAGCGCTAAATATAAAGCGTTGATAAAGCATACCCTTTATTAGTGCTAAAAAAAGAGCTGATAAAGGCTACCATTTATCAGCACTAAAATTAAAGCGTTGATAATGGTTTTCTTTATCATCACTAAAATAAAAGCATCGATAAAAGGTTAAATTTATCAACGTTTTCTTTAGCGCTGATAAATATTCTATTTATCAGTGTTTTTTTTAGCGTTGATAAATAACAACGCTGCTAAATGCTAGTTTTGTAGTAGTGAGATTAGTTAAAATGAAATGACTGGTTATCAATCCTGGATAACACTATTGGAAAACGAGACCAATATGGGACCTACATTCTTTTCTAGATCAATGGATTAAGGAGAACTCCCACCTCTTTAAATAGCATTCACCTTCCTATATTTTCTCTCATGTGAGATCCCTATGCTGGACATAATCTAAAATTTTCGACTCTATTCATCGCATCAACCTTCTTCAAACCAATGGCCCTTCATCATGATAGTTTCATGTGGATGGAAGTCAGCTATGACATAGTAACCGATAAGAAATGGTACAACGCTTATCTCATCAATCACAATATTGTTATCACCTATAAAAAATGAGAGAATTTTTATCCACTGATTCCTAATTCTTTACCCTATTACTGAAAACTTGTTTGAGTGTTCTTCTTCATTTTCCTGCTTTTGGCCATTAGGGGAAAGCCCCGACTCTTTTTTATGATCAAAGGTAAGTGTCTCTTTCTCTCTCTTAAGAAGTTTGTTAAATATATCAATGTATCTCTCATTAGTGAAAGCATGCTCATCTCTCATTGACTCCCTGGTGAACAAGGAATGTTCCATAAGGACTCATCCTTGAAACATCTTTTTGGGCCAATCAATCAAACCACTAAATGAGTGCCCTCAAAATTGAATTTTAGATGGTCAGTAAGTGGGTATAGACACTTGTAGTTCCTCGCCAGTGGGATATTGACACCATTAAGGTACATGGCATTAACATCATGGAAAATCTAATTGGGATGTTTTACTTAGTATTTCATAATTCATGTTTGTCTACATCCTTTCCATCACCACTTGGAAGTTCAAAGTCAAAATTCTACCCTGAGTTTATTTCTCATATTGAACCTTTTCTCCTTCAAAATAACTATCTTTAGATCAAGATGGGTCCTTCCTCCCCTATTATAGACTTACCCATCGATGAACAAAGTATTAAACACATGGGCCTTGTTTTTAACTCAAAGAACTCCCACTTCATTGAAAAATGAGTAAGGAAACCTCCTTCCACCACAACTTCTATACTACTGATTCCTAAATCTCCTTTAGAAAATCTCAAGGACACGATGACACTTGATGACGCTAAGGATAATGATCTTAATGAGGACTCCATGTTATAGACCCTCTCTCATAAACAAAAAACCTCCGCCTCTTAGTCTCCTGAAGAAAGAGAAGACATTTGGGCTCTCTTACCTTGAAAAAGATGAAAAGATACAGAGGCAAATGACTAAGTTCTATAGGAATCCAAAAAAAAAGGGAAACTTCCTTAATCGTCCCTCATACAACCTATTTCCCATTCATCTCATCTACCTTCTAATCACCCTTCCAATTAGACTTCGCCACCCCACCCTTCCCCTTAAATATCTGATTGAAGACCTTCCCCTCGGCCCTCACCTTGGCCTTCCCCTCCCCAACCATATGAAACTCCCATCTCAAACCTCACTCCTCCAATCCCAGTCACCTTCGACCTTCTTCTTTCCACCAAAATACCATCCATTTCCCCTATTTTTATATCACTTTCCACCTCCAGTACTGTTGTTCTTACAACATTAATTTTTGGGTCACTTCCTTCCCATTCCATCCAACCTACCATTTATATGCATTTCCCAACTCTTTCTAAACCACGTCTCTTTCCCTCCCTTTCCTTTAACCACCTGAAATGTTCTTACAGCATTAATCACCCTAACCTATGTTCCATATACTGCCACACCCACCCATACCAAACCACTTGTCGTTCATGACACACTAAGCTCCACCACTTCATCTAAGTCTTCGTATAATCAACCACTAACACCCAATTACCACGCATCTTCTGATGAGTCGAATAACCACCCTTACCATCTAGGATCATTCCCCCATTTTACCCCTACCTCCCTTAAACCCCACCTTCTCTCTACCCAATCAGCTACCCAAGCAAACATGCTTAATGCCCGCCACTTTCTAAAACAAAAAAAAAATACACAACTTGCAATGTACTGAATTCCAAATTTGATACCCTATGGGCCACTTCCTTCGCCACCCAAACCAACCAACCCATATACTCCTATGTCCCTCCTCTTAAATCCATCCAACCTTTAATTATTGTGGATCATATTATAGAACTTCGCTATAAATTAATGAGCAATAACAGGAACTTAACAACCTCTACAAAGAGCGTGAAGATGACCGAAAGACTATAGCTTATTCAGTAATAGGTTGCCAACCTTAATCAACACCTTGTCTGTTCTTTGGTGACATACCTTTAGTTTTTCCCCTATTTTTCTTCATTTTATGTTTGTGTATTATACTTCTCACCTATCAATGATTATATAATGTAATTCATTGTGGTTGACTTATTTTATTTTTTATAATCACAAAGAGAGGAACTTAAATGGTAAAGGCTAGTTGCACCGACAAATACGGGAATTTTAATAATGGAAGACGTTCATTATACTTTTTACTATGACTTGTGATCATTAAAAAAGAGATATTGTTGGGTCATTATCAGAATACCCCAATTATTTCCTTTATTTTGATAATCGCAACACGCGCTTATTATTTATCTAACGTTTTTTACTTTGAAAGAATTACATATTATCTTCCATCGGAACTATGCTCCATCCAATGTTATTATCCAAACCTATGAAATCTCATTAAGTACGAGAAGAATCGAAGGCAAACAACCAATTAATTGATATACCGGATTGCCTACCAAAGCTTAGAGCAATTTCCATAAGATGAGATGGGTGCACTGAAAATAACTGGAGCATATATGCCATGTCAGCTAATAAAATGATCCATCTCAAAAATGATCAAACATTATTTGTTTACACAGCTGGCCCTAATTCGATTGCACCTCTAACCAAGATACTTAAAGATAACCCATTGAACACTTTATTATTGATTTTAGCATAAATCCTTCAAATGATATGATATTATATTTCAGATATTTTAAAAAATAAAGCTTCATATATCATGCCCTCACCGCAAAATCAACAATGAAGAAAATGATGCAGAGCACATAGAAGTGATACTTTCACTGGAATTCACCAAACCCATTTATCGATTGCCTTGATCACTTCAACCACCAGGAAGGCCACCCCTGAGCTTCTTCCTCCTGTAGAAAAACCGGACTGCCGACCCCACCATTGGCCAGCTGGTCACGATCACAACATACGCCAGCAGCCACACTGACCATCGATTCTGCCGGCAAATCACATCCCGCCATCTACTGATGGCTCGGCCACGAGGCTCGGGGGTTTCCAGCTCGGAAACTGATCCACCGGGCACCTCGTCTTGTTCTCCGTTCAGACCGGGACCACCATCTTGTTCTTCAGGCGGGTCCGGAGCAGCCACCGCATCCGTTGCAGGATCGGTGCCCATTGCAGCCACCATTCCATCTGCTGCAAGATTCACATACGGCGCTCGGTCAATCCATGATTCCAATGCTGAGTTGGGGATGCAATTCGGCAACTGCCAATACAGGGGAAATAAAGCAGTTTTCAGTAAGTGTTGTCAAACGGATCCTAACAGCATAAATTGGGTCTGGTCGGGTTTGGGCCTCAGCTGTGAATGTATTTCATGGACTATAATCTGGCTTGAACCCAACCCAGCCCATGTTAGTACCATAAAAAGAAAAAAACAAATCACCCTGCCTGACCAACCCCCTCCTTTCAGAGCATTTTTGTCGTTTCAAACCTGGTTTTTTTTTTTTTCATTACCCTTTCTTTTACTTCACCACTTTACTTGAAACCATTCTTAATATGCCAAACAGAACATAGAAGAAAGGATGCTTTGGGGGCTTGACATGAAATTTCACCTCCTGTTTATGCATAAAAGGGCTAGCGTTCAAAACACTGAGAAATTCAATAACGGCCCGCACCCACCTGCAGAGTCCAAACGTACCCAAAAAAAGCCAAAAATAAAAAATAAATAAGAGAAGAAACCCACTTGAGTAAGTTATACAGTCAAAATATCAGGTTATATGTTAGAAATGCTATTATTAACCAAGAAATGCTATTATTAACCAAGAAAGCATAAATGTACCAGAAAATATGTTAGAAAATATTTTGGAGTAAAACAAGAAGTATCCAATCATTTTCATTTTCTGAAAACATGAAAAAAAAAGTTTTTCTTTTATAAAAAATCTCTCATTTCTGTTTTCATTTTTCAAAAAATGCTGCTCGATTACATAATCAAATATACTATCTAATACAATTTTGGAAAATGAAGAAAAAAATGTTTTCCAAAATCAAAACTTAAATATTCTTACACCATCCAGGCTCAATAAAACAGAAGAAAGCTGCAGAGTCTGATGTGATTCGAAAAGAACCAATAGATTTTTTTAAAATTCCGCTAGGCTTCATCTTGCAAATGCACTCCAATCTTTCTTTTCTAGATGCAGATTCTCAGCTTTAGAAATTGAATTCAGTCATTTTTATGGATAGCAGCATTCAATCAGTGACAAAAAAAATTGTAAAAAAAAAAAATTACAATCAAATGTGCTATCAAGCCTAAAGCTGCATATCCAACCCAATACATCACCTTCAACCAAAATAATAATTTTATGTATTTAATTTTTTAAAACCATTATTATTACAAATTTTAAAATTTCATATAATAGTAATTCAAAGCCCGGTTGATAATAAGGCCAGGATGTAGGTCAAAAAAAATTAAACGGATCAGGTTTCAGGCTTTTTTAACAAAAAAACAAATGGGTCGAGACAAACTTAGAGCCAAGTGTTTATACATATTCCTACAGTAAAAGCCCGCCCGAACCAGATAGGCCTGGCTCACTCACACCTCCAGTAATATTATGTTTATATGATGATACGACACATCTATGATCAATTAATTATCCACACTTGACTCTAGTGTTGAAGAGGATCATGCATTATATATCAGGGCAATCAATTGAAATTTCAAGAATGAGTTGAATCTTGAGAATAAAAAAAAATGTTATCTTTTACCACAGGCTAGATGCAGCTATCCCTTCAAAGAAGCCCAGATGCCCACCATGTTGTGGGGTGGCCAGAACGATATTTTTGTTTGCCCTGTTTGCGAAGTGAAAAAAAAATGGTCAGGAGTTGATCAGGAGAGAAGGGGATAATATTGAAAAGGAAGAAAAGTGTTCAGATTGCCTCACCTGCATTCATCCCAAGGGATGGTTTCCTTGGAACAGACAGGATCATCCAAAGCATTGATACAGAGCAGCGGCACTGACACATTACCCACAAAATTAGCACTGCTGCAACGCCTGTAGTACGTATCCACCGTCTGAAACCAATACCTTTTTGTTAAGCTGTATAGTAAGACCTCATTTGACAAAACTCGGTGTTTCTAGATTGCTTACGCTCCATTTGGCAACACTAGCTGAAAACCGCTTATAGCACTTGCCGCTTATGATAAGTGGTTCTGTATCCATTAAACAACACTAAAGTACTTTGGTATAAGTGTTTTCAGATTGCTTATTTAAAATGTTTTTTTGCTACTTATTCAAGTAGTTCGGGGATTTGAGTGTAAGTGTTCTTTCAGAAAAAGAACAAACAACACTTATCTTTTCAAACTGCATATCATAAGTGATGGTGCAATAAGCAGTTTTTAACGAGTGCTCTCAAATAGACTCCAAGCGTTTCCAGATTTCTTAATGAAGAAATGTTTTTCTGCAACATATTTAAGGGGTTTTCATCAAGTGTTGTCAAACATAGTCTTGTAGAAAAAGAGCTTTAGATAGCTTATTGGGAAAGTTATTTATTTATTTTTATTTTTTTTGTTTCTTTATGTGGGATTTTTTTCAGAAATTTAATTAACTGCTTAATAAGTGCTATAAGCACTTTCCAGTAAGTTCTGTTAAACGCAGCCTTAACAAAAAGAATCTATAAATAATTTAAAAAAGAGATAAAATCTGCTTCGGTAAAAAAATATACTTAAATTTCCAAATAAGATCAGAGAAAAACGGTAGTGATGTAACATGTGATGCAGGAGCAACAGCTCCTGCAGACGCACCCAGCCAGCCCAGCCAACGCCCCTCCAGGCATGCCAAGTAGTGGGGCAGACAATACCTTCAGGCACGCCCAGTAGGGAGCAGCCAGCATGCCCAGTGGGGGAGCCAGTGCGCCTTCAGGCATGCCCAGCAAGGGGAACTGCGCTGTACCAGTCCAGTGCCTGGGCCTCCAGCAGCGCCTGGGACTGCAGAAATCCATTTATTTTATTTTTTTCTACAGTGTGTACTTTTCTTTTAAAGGGGTATTTTAGTCTATTTATTAGGGCATAGGGTTGTGGGGAGTTTTTAAATAGTTAATTAACTGTCTTTGTCAACAACTTTTGGCGTTCATTATTATTTGATTAATATAGAGTTCCTCTCCACGTTTCCAGTTTTCTACATGAATTCATCATGTAAGGTTTCGTTTAATCCGCTGTGCTACATCAGTTTGGTATCAGAGCAAGGTCGTTCCTTGTTCGCCGCTGCTGATTCGTCAATTATACTTGTTCTTCTATTAGCACCTGCCAGCAGACAATTGACGCCTGCCAGCCAGCCAGCCACCGACAATTGATGCCTGCTAGCCAGCCGCCAGGTTCATTGACGCCTGCCAGCCATCAGTTAGTTGATGCCTTCCAGCCAGCCACCAGGCCAGCCAGCACGCACACAGCGCGCTATGTGCCTTCGAGCACCCGGGCAGTCCTTCCCACTCGGTTGTCATGGCCAATAATGGAAGAATCAATGAGACGATCTTCCTCAAACTACACAAATTCTACAGGAACAAGCCAGCCAGCACGCACACAGCGCGCACCCGGGCAGTCCTTCCCACTCAATTGTCATGGCCAATAATGGAAGAATCAATGAGATGATCTTCCTCAAACTACACAAATTCTACAGGAACAATTGCACTCACAGCAGCAGCAATTTCAAGAACTCTGCCTCTAGCAGAATCAATCCCAAGAACAACATAAGGCATGTTGAGTCAATGACTCATTTATTTATTTCAGAAATCACAATACACTTTATATGAAAATGATCTAACTTGAAGTTTTTGTTTAAGTTATGCTTCTGCAAAATGAACTTCCGGTAACTGAAAAACCAGAGAACTGAAACTGTTTTACGAAAATCCGGTGATTTGAAGTTTCATATCAGATTACATCCATCGGATTTAGAAGCACTATAGTTGCCGATGCAGTTGTGCTGAGTTAACTCATCGGTAGATGAAGCAACATGTTGAGCTCATCGGTAGATGAAGAAATTGTTGCCGATGCAGTTACAACTGACTCCGAGTTTTGAGGAATTTGGCCGTTGGAATTTGTTACGACAATGCAATAAGAATGATCATACGACATAAGAATGACCATATGAACTGAGCAATATGAAAGTTGTTCGTTTTGAAGCGTTGCAATTTCTTGTTGCTAACAGCGCTTCCGATCAGTGTAATTTTTTCATTCTGAGCGTTTTTGTTAAGAGCTACCGTTGGGAGATGTTTGCCTTGTAAAGCTTTTAGTATTTCCGTTGTAATTGTTCTTCTACCGATCTTGCATGATCAAGAGCTTCCGAGGATAGGAAGAAAAAGAATTTTTTGATCATCTGATCGAGGGCTTTCATGGTTAGGAAAACAAAACTCAAGTACTTCTAGTGTGTGGAAGTGAGCTGCAACCGACAGGTTTAGGCGAGGATTTTCGAGGATAGAAAGATAGACCTTCCGATATGTATAAAATCGGGAATACCTTACGACGTGTTTAAAGTCATGGATACCTTGGATCAACCTTTCACTTTGGTTTAAAAGTGTTGTTTTAATAATATCCTTTTAAATGAGTATTTGGTTTGCTAACCAATACTCCGTGTTTTGTTTTTGAATTTCCGCTATGTTAACCCTTTCATCAGTAATTTAAAATACCAATCATTTTATTTTCGCTGCTAACTGTATTTCATACAGTTTATATTGCCGTTACTGTGATCTTTGACTTGATTGATAATTCGAAAAACCGATCAACATAATACTTGTAGAGAACAAAAATTGTAAGTTGGTTTTTAAACTACAATTCATTCTTCCTTTGTATTTTATTAGACATCATACCTCTGGACAACAAGGCCCTCATGGAGGCACCGAAGGACCTTCATGTCCTGCCTCAACAACAACCACGGATGGGGGCTGCCCACCACCAGGAAGCTGAACCCCATGCTGGAGCACCACTTGCCACAGCGAGTTATGACGGCGCTGGCACAGCAGTTCGGGCCCCACTCGCACATCGAGGCAATGCCTCGGACTCAGGTGACGATTATATAGACCCGCCCAAACACTAGCAAACTCCCCAGATCAAGGCGGATACCACCTTTTCACGGCAATCTAGACGTTAAAGAGTTTCTGGACTTGGTTGTAGAGGTCGAAACATACTTGGACTTGATGAATGTCCCGGATCACCTACAAGTCAAATATGTGGCCTATAAGTAAAGAGGCAAAACAACTGCGTGGTGGGAGCAAACGCAGAATAACCAGTGTCGCCAAGGCAAAGCCCCGATCTGGTCCTGAAGGTGTATGAAGGAAGCCTTGTTCCTTCAGTTACCCCCAAACGACTACAATCAGGTGCTATACCAGCGTTATCAGGACTGCCAGCAATTCAGCAGGACTATGCACCAATATACTCGTGAATACCATTGGCTGTCGGCTTGGAACAACCTCCGGGAAACGGAGGGGCAGCAAATTTCAAGGTACATCTGAGGCCTACAGTCTGCCATCTGAGATCAAATACAAATGAATACAGTGTTCAGCTTGGACGAGGTGATTACCCGAGCCCTGTGGGTAGAGGTGCAGCTGCTGCAACACCCAGGTTCTACACCCCCAGAGGGCAGAAACTGGGACCCAGAGAGACAGCAAAATGTGGGGTTCAGACCCCCACCATGGCAGGAGGGTAAAGGCCCTGAAACAGCGGCAAAATCCATCGATGACCAGCTTACACAGCCTGCTACAGGTGCTGCCAGAAGCCGTGTTCAATCTGGACAACCCGCCCAGCCGTGGCAGAATAATAACAATCCTTATGCCCAAAAGTTTGGCGACAAGTGTGATCGCTGCCAACAACATGGACACTTGTCAAATAGTTGCCTGAATTGTGGTTGGGTCAATTTAGTGGGGACGCCAAAGAGGAGGGAGATCAATATGTTATCAACCCAGATGCTATCTTTGAAGAAGAGAGGCGGGAAGTCCAAGTAGTGAGCCGTTTTGTGATGACTACAGAACTGGCACCGGAAGACCCATGACACCACAACCTCTTCCGCACTTGGTGTCGAGTTAATGGGCGCGTGCTCGAGCTCAGTATCAATGGGAAAATTCAAGAGAATTTAATCTCCCGAGAGGTGGTGGACAGGTTGCAATTGAAAATGACAAAGCATCCGTCAAACTGCCACGATCGACCGATACTGTTAGAGAACTGTAGGCCCCCAGCTCCCAAAGAGGGAACTGCTATGGATTAACTATTCAAAGCAGGAGAGAATGACAGAATGAAACAGGAGAAAAACAGAAAACATAGTGAAAAATCGGGAAGCCCCTGCTTTCCCGCCCAAGCTCCTTAGCCGAACAATAGGAACAATCCCAGCAGAAAACTCTTCCCCGCACTCCCACTAACTCCCCCCATTTTAACTGAAAAGATCATGCGCCTCTCTCCTCCCCACGTGGTGATTCCAATCCAGCTGCAGTAACTCAAAAATAACCGCCAGGGGAACTGCTTTGGTGGGGACCATGCTGAACCGCCTCAGTGGGACCCCCTCCCATATTTGCTGTTGAGGCAGAATTACCCTTGCCCCTGCGGGTGTAAACCTGCCAAACTGTCGGCTGGCTACGGGCTCTATTATTCGCCCCTTCCTGAGAAACAGCCTTGTCCTCAAGGCTGAAAAATGGAAACTGGTTTTGGATGAAAATATCGTCCTCCCAAGTGGCGTCCTCCTCGGGTTGGCCCTGCCATTTGATGAGAGACTGTGGGGAGGTAACCGTGTCTTGGGTGTGGGAGCGTTTAGACAGGACAACCTCTGGAATAGGCCAATCAGCTGCATCTGGTGGTAAATCTGGAGGAAAAGTTGGGTGGGCAAGAGGGGGCCCTTGGAGCTGCTTAAGTTGGGAGATGTGGAAAACAGGATGTATCCCAGAAGTAGGGGGTAACTCGAGCTGATATGCCACAGGACCGATGCGTTTGATAATAGGAAATGGGCCATAAAATCTAGGGGACAATTTCTGATTTAGCCGGTTGCTGAGAGACAGTTGTTTGTGAGGCCAGAGGCGTAAGTACACCTGGTCACCAACCTGAAATTCAAGAGGTCGCCGGTGACGGTCTGCCTGAAGTTTCATAGCCTGCTGAGAGCGGTGGAGGTGGAATTTAAGATGCTGCAAAGCCTCCTTACGGTCAGAGAGGGCCTGAGCGACTGCTGCAACGCGAGTTTCAGAAGGTAAAAAGTTCAAAACAGTTGGGGCAGGTTGGCCGTAGACCACTTCAAAGGGAGTAGTGTTAAGTGAGGCATGCCAAGTGGTGTTATAGCAGAATTCAGCCCATGGAATCCAATAGGACCATTGCTTAGAGTGTTCACCAGCAAAACAACGCAAATAAGCTTCAAGGGTCCTGTTAGTGACCTCAGTTTGGCCATCCGTTTGTGGATGATAAGCCGAACTGAACTTCAAAGTGGTACCCTGGAGGCGGAATAACTCAGTCCAAAAGTGGCTGAGAAAAATTGGATCTCGATCAGTGACGATGGAATTTGGGATGCCATGGAGGCGAACCACTTCGCGCATAAAGAGTTCAGCAACACCGCGGGCTGTGTAAGGGTGTTTTAGGAGTAAAAAATGGTTGTATTTAGAGAGGCGGTCCACCACTACAAAGATGACAGTATAACCACGAAATTTGGGCAAGCCGGTGATGAAATCCATGGACAAATCTGTCCAGACAGCCTGGTGAATATCCAGTGGTTGCAGGAGACCCGCGGGGGACAGCGTGGAATACTTATTTCGTTGACAAGTGTAGCAGCGGCTGACGTACTGTTGGACTGTTTTCTTCATTCCAAGCCAGTATAAATTGTTTGTTAGTTTGCGGTAAGTTCTGTAAAAACCCATATGCCCCCCTGAGAGGTTTGATGAAATTCAGCCAGCAGGTGAGGTATCCAAGAGGAAGAGCTTGGCAAAACGAGGCGGCCTTTATAACGAAGAATACCGCGATCCAGCGAAAAGTGTTTATAGTTGGAGTTGCCTGTACGAAGGGCAGCAAGAATTTTCTGTAAAGATGGATCATTCTCGATGCCATCTAACAAGTGGGTGTCCTGTTGCCAAACCAGGAAGGATCGGACAGCACACAAATGAGAATTTTCATGGGAACAAGAGAGGGCATCAGTGGCCGAATTTAGGCGACCTGGCTTGAATTGGACATCAAATTGAAAACCCAGTAATTTTGAAATCCAACATTGTTGGTCAGCCGTCGTAATCCGCTGCTGGAGGAGATATTTGAGACTCCAATGATCTGAAAATACAGTAAAAGGGCGACCAAGTAAATAGGGCCGCCAATGCTGGATAGCCAAAGCCAAAGCCATAATCTCCTTGTCATAGGTGGATTTGGCAAGGTGGTTGGCGGCTAAAACTTTACTATAAAATGCAATTGGCCGTCGGTTTTGCATGAGAACAGCCCCCACGCCTCGCCCGGAAGCATCACACTCAATCTGAAATGGAGCAGAAAAATCTGGTAAAGCAAGAACGGGGCTGAGGTAATGTGTGTTTTGAGGTTGTCAAAGGCTTGGGCAGCATCAGCAGTCCAAGTAAAATTATCCCGTTTGGTGAGAGCAGTGAGAGGTTGGGCAATTTTGCCATAGCTTCGGATGAATTTTCTGTAATAGCCGGTGAGACCGAGAAATCCACGAACCCCTTTAACAGTTGTAGGACGCGGCCAATCCATCACTGCCTGAATCTTGGTAGGATCCATGGAAATGCCATCTTTGGAAATAATGTGGCCCAGATAATCAATCTCCTGCCGAGCCCAAGAACACTTGCCACTATTGGCAAACAAAGAATGCTGAAACAGAACCCGTAAGACAGCCGCCACATGGCCCATGTGGGCAGCCCAATCACAGCTGTATATAAGAATGTCATCAAAGAAAATAAGGACAAACTTACGAAGCAAAGGTTGAAAGAGGTCGTTCATGGCGGCTTGGAAGGTAGCTGGGGCATTCATAAGGCCAAAGGGCATGACGAGAAATTCATAATGACCACTGTGAGTGGGAAACGCGGTTTTATCAACATCTTCAGCCTGCATCCGAATTTGGTGGAATCCTGATTTGAGATCCAGTTTGGAAAAATAACATGCACCATAAAGCTCATCAAGGAGTTCGTCAACTACCGAAATAGGGAATTTATTGGGAATGGTGACTTTGTTGAGAGCACGGTAATCAACACAAAGACGCCAAGAGGCATCCTTCTTCTTAACAAGAAAAACAGGGTTGGAATAGGGACTGAAGTTGTTACGAATAATACCAGAATTCAACATGTCCTGTATTTGCCTTTCGATCTCAAATTTTTGAAAATGGGGATATCTGTATGGCCGAACTGTAACAGGACCCTGGCCGGGTAGTAAGTGGATGCTATGGACATGTTGCCGGACAGGAGGAAGCCCAGTAGGTGCAGCAAATATGGCATGAAATTGAGCAAGCAGGGACTGTAAGTCCCTCTGTTGAGTGGCAGTAAGGGAAGGAGAAGGGCGACCTGTTGGGAAACTGGGGTCTGAAATTGGTTGGGAGCTGGAAAAAGCAGCAGCTAAGGAGAAAACGGCAGGATTCGGTGGAGCAACGCCGCGAAGAATGTAATCATGATCTGCTGTCCAAAATTTCATGGTCATGGTTTTCCAATTTGTTTGGACATCTCCCAGGGTCCGCAACCAAGCTATGCCGAGTATGAGATCCAGCCAACCAATTTCCAGAACTTGAGTATCAATAAAACAGGTATAGGATCCCAGTGTAAGGTGGATATTAGGACACAAACCATGGGTGTACAGTTTGTGGCCATCCCCCAGGCAAACAACCAGCCGTTGTGTGGTCTGTATGGATAAACCAAGGATGGGGATTAATATGGGAGAGATGAAATTGTGTGTAGCACCGCTATCAATCAAAATTAAAATAGGGACATCCTCCACGCGGCCCTCAATCTTCATGGAAGGTAAATCATGTAGCAGGTGTTGGGACGACGAGTAAGGTGGGGTGAGGTCCTGATAAGCAACAACGTTACATCCATCCTCTGTAACATGTGGGGGTGCAGCCTGCTCAGGAGAGGCAGGGAGAGAATTGTCCCCCTCAAAGAGGTCATCATCTTCGCCAAGTAAGAACACACGTAACTTAGGGTCAGCACATTTATGGAGTGGAGAATAAGGGAGACCACAACGAAAACATAATCCCCGACGACGTCTATCTTCCCATTCCTGAGTTGTCAAATGGCAGACTCCTCTATCCGGAGGTTGGGGTTTGAGTGGTTCGCGAGGGACGCCACCTGGACGGCGAACAGCTGGTTGAGGAGGGGGAGGAAATAAATGGGGGCCACCAGTAGGAACAGTTGTATTGCGGTCACCACCAAAAGGACGGGTTACTGTGTTGTGAAATTGAGGACCAACACCCCAATGGACAGCAAGTTCAACATGACGAGCAAGGCGCATAGCCTGTATGTGTGTAGTAGGGTCATGGATGTGGACCCAACTACGAATATCTTCACGAAGACCATGCAAAAAATATACGACATACTGTGGTTTAGGCTGGCGTGGGATAAGAGGAGTTAAATATTCAAATTCCTCAATATAAGTATGAACATAATCAATTTGGTGGAGGGCAGCGAGTTCTTCATAGGGATTATGAATCTCCAAACCACTAAAACGTTCCATTAATTCATCTTTGAATATGGACCACGAGAGACCCGGATTGACCTCGAGAACTACAGTAAACCAATGGATGGCTAGACCGTCCATGCTAAATTGGGCGAGGGAAACCCTGGAGTCATCAGGTATTTGATGCAACCGAAAATATAGTTCCGCACGTGTGAGCCACCCTCTTGGATCGTGGCCATCAAAAATCGGAAGTTCTACTGGTTTCGGAAAAACAGGGAGTTCCTGTGGTAGGGTAGGTAGAGGAAGGTGCTCTGGTGGATCCCATGCAGTAGCGCCAGAATGATCTGCAGTAGTATCCAGGGACGAAGAAGGGTTGCTTGTGGGGTCGTGCGGCCGTTTATCCTGGCGACGGAGGATTCCCGAAGAATACTTGCGGAATTCTGCATTTTCTTGAGCCTCGCGATCCAAACGTTGAAAGTTGATATGAAATAAATCCAGAGTGGAAGAAATTTTGTTTACCGATGAGTGAAGATCAGCCAAAGAAGTATCAATCTGATTTATGCGGTGATCCATTGAGTCGAGGCGGGACCGATGTCGAGTCTCCATTGATGAACTGGGTGGCTGCGTGGTGAGCGGGGAGGCGTGCGTAATGGAGGACGAAGCAGAACGCACGAAGGAGGCAGGTCAGACCAATTTGTTAGAGAACTGTAGGCCCCCAGCTCCCAAAGAGGGAACTGCTATGGATTAACTATTCAAAGCAGAAGAGAATTACAGAATGAAATAGGAGAAAAACAGAAAACATAGTGAAAAATCGGGAAGCCCCTGCTTTCCTGCCCAAGCTCCTTAGCCGAACAATAGGAACAATCCCAGCAGAAAACTCCTCCCCGCACTCCCACTAACTCCCCCCCTTTTAACTGAAAAGATCATGTGCCTCTCTCCTCCCCAAGTGGTGATTCTCATCCAGCTGCACTAACTCAAAAATAACTGCCAGGGGAACTGCTTTGGTGGGGACCATGCTGAACCGCCTCAGTGGGACCCCCTCCCATATTTGCTGTTGAGGCAGAATTACCCTTGCCCCTGCGGGTGTAAACCTGCCAAACTGCCGGCTGGCTACGGGCACTATTAGATACAAAGATCACGTCGTCTGTGACATAGTGGAGATGGATACGCATTAGCACATGTTGGGGTGACCATGGCAATTCGACTTAAATGCTTGCCACAAGGGTCGCTCCAACACTGTGGAGTTTCCTAAGGATAAACCCACTACACTTTATCTCCATTGACAAAGCAACATGAAACTCAAGTAGCTGGAATGTTTGTTATTTCCTCGCGTGCTGCTGCTGATTTCAGGGAAAAGATGAGAGAAGCCAGCTATATCCTGGTCGTGATAGCTCGGGCATTCTCAGACAGCCCTTCCAGCATTCCTCCACCCCTCCAAGAGTTGCTCGATGAGTTCCAGGATATTATGCCTCACAAATTCAGGATTACCGCCGAACAGGGATATCAAGCACCACATTAAGCTGGTCCCAGGAGCATCTTTGCCAAATTTACCACACTATCAGCTGAGTCAATGGAGCATTAGATCCTCCACGGATAGGTATAAGAGTTACTAACTAAAGGCTATGTGCGGGAGAGCATGAATCCCGGTGCTGTCCCAACTTTGTTGGTAACCGACAAGGATGGGTCGCGGTGCATGTGCGTGGACAAACGGGCCATCAACAAAATTACAGTCAAGTATCGATTCTCAATTCTGCCATTGGATGATATGTTTGACATGCTTCAAGGGGCAACACTATTTTTGATGTTGTGCTCTCAGAGCGGTTATCACCAATTTCTAATCCGGTTCGGAAGGATTGTACGAGTTGACGGTGATGCCATTTGGCCTATCCAATGCCCCGAACACCTTTATGAGACTCATGAACTAGGTGATGAAACCGTTCACTAATAAGTTTTTTGTGGTTTATTTCAACGATATTCTTATAATATATATATATATATATATATATATATATATGTTTTGCAAGAAAACACGTTTTATACCAACCTCAAGAAATGCAGTTTTATACTCCCTAAATTAATATTCCTTGGATATGTCATGTGGGCCGATGGAATCCAAGTCGACATAAAAAATCCGAGTCATCCGGAAGTGGCCACAACCATAGACTGTTGGTGAGTTGTGGAGCTTCCACAGGCTTGCTACCTTTAACCATAGATTTGTTCGATATTTCAGCTTGATTGTGGCACCACTCACTGATTGCTTGAAAAGGAGAAAATTCCATTAGGGCGACGCTCTTGAGGAGAGTTTTGCTACCATTAAGCAAAAACTCACCACCACTCCTATCTCGGTGTTGCCCGATTTTAGCAAGCCTTTCGAGTTGGAGACCAATGTGTCCGTCATCGGAATTGGCGCCATGCTATCACAATCTGGGCAACCCATTGCATTTATGAGTGAGAAGCTTAGCGGCTCATGTCGCAAGTGGGCCGTGTACGATATTGAGTTATACTTGGTGGTACGAGTCATGAAGCATTGGGAGCAATACCACTTTCAGCGGGAATTCATCCTTCACACCAACAATGAGGCTTTAAAATATATGCATTCCTAGAAAAATCGCAAGAGGATGCATGGCATGCGTGGTGGATTACTTACCAGCAACAATTCGCTTGTGATTAAAGATAAGAGTGGTTAGAAAAATAAAGCAGCCAACGCATTGAGCATGCAAGCTCATATACTTGTCACTATGCGAAATGAGGTCATGGGATTTGATTATCTTAAATACCAACATTAAGATAACACGGTCTTTGCTGAAAACTGGCCACATTGTCAACTGGGTGTGTCAGTTGGATCTTTTATGTGCAGAATGGGTTTCTCCTCCTAGCTATAGAGCTTCATCGCAACAAACATTTTTGGGAAAGTTAAGACCATCACCTTGGTGGAGCGACAATTCTTTTGGCCCCAATTAAAGCAAGATGTTGCTAAAGTGGTGCAAAT
Organism: Viscum album; assembly: GCA_963277665.1. Lineage (NCBI taxonomy): Eukaryota > Viridiplantae > Streptophyta > Magnoliopsida > Santalales > Viscaceae > Viscum > Viscum album. The sequence goes on along the minus strand of OY728155.1, from coordinate 435,454,581 downwards.
ATGTATAGTTCGCAAAACAAACAAGGGTTGTGCTCAAAATTAATTCAGAATTATATATGCTGCTGCCCATTCCAGAATCTCTATGGACTTCATTCTTGGGGCTGCCCCGCATCCAACGGAACCATAATTCCGTTTGTGTAGTGGTGGACCATTTTTCAAAGATGGCACACTTTATCCCATGCAAAAAGACGGGATGCCTCCTAGGTCACCATATTATTTTTCTGGGAGGTGGTGCGTCTAGATGGTATTCCGAAGACCATTACACCGGATCGAGATACCAGTTTTCTTAGCCTCTATGGAGGTTATTTCAGACTTATCTCAACTATAGCAACTCGTTTCATCCTCACATGGATGGACAAATGGAGGAAGTAAATCACACTCTCGACCCCCTCAACACTCTCATCCACTGTTTATATGGGGATTGTTGAAGTCTGTATCTCACATCAGACTTGAGGTCTGATGTGGAGTTTAATATTCATTATAAAATAACCCCAAGGGCTCCTTTAGAGACAACACCTTGGGGGGTTCGGGTTTCTCCTATTTTATCATTTTACATGGTATCAGAGGGAAATTAATCCCGAACCCTCCTCCGCCCGTTTTATTTCTTTTTTTTTTCCGCCTCTAGGGTTTCTCCCGGTTGGGGGGCGACGGCCTCCATGGCCAACAAGCCATAGGTATCTCCCCCCCTGCCAGCTACTATCCCTCCCATCCGACAGATCTCCCCCCCTGCCGGCGCATGTTTCTCTCTCTGCTTCAGCCTTACTCCCGACGGATCTCCCCCTGCCGGCTTCTTCCTCCACTGCGCAGCTACCCTGCATCCTCGACAACCTTACCCACTGTGCGCGACAGCCCCATCCCGGCGGATCCCTGCTCCCTCCGGCGTCTCGCCCTCATCCACTGTTTATATGGGGATTGTCCTAAGTAGAAGGATCTCACCCTTGCCCCGACTGAGTTTTCCCACAACAATGTGGTGAACCATACAACTAGCAAGACCCTATTTGAAGGTGGCATATCAAAGGCCGCCTAAGCACATGCTTAATCTTATACCGCTACCAAAGTTACCTGGGAATAGCATTGTTGTTGAGCTCATGGTCTCCCATGTCGACAACATCCAAATGAGATAGCCTGAAATATTGAAATTTTTAACGCCAAGGACAAGGAAGCAGCTGATAAGAAGAGGCGACAAACAATTTTTTAAGTTGGGGACTTGGTCAAGGTACACATCCGGAGAGAACGATTTCTGGTGAGGACTAATAACAAGTTGAAGCCGAAGAAGATTGGGCCATGCAAAAATTCCGAACTAAATCAATGTTAATGTCTCTGTGATGGAACTCCTTGTTGGGTGGGAAATTTCTCCCACATTCCGACTCAAGGACGTGTCCGTGTGTGTGGGGGGGGGGGGGACTGATGTGGCATGTTACACAGGAGCAAGAGCACCTCCAGATGTTGCTTCAGCAAATGCGCCTAGCCAAGCCAACCAGCGCCCAGGCACGCAAAGTAGGGATCGCATCATGGCCAGTTTGAATGCGGCGTGAGGTTTTGTATTGCGGCACGGGAGGATTTGTTGTGCCGTGGAAGCCTTGGTGATAGAATTTCTTGGTTTTGTCATTTTTGGGATCATTGCGCCACGGTGGTTGTGTTGAGCTGTGGTCTTGGTTTGGCGGATTATCAGGCTTGAGGTGGAGGCACGAGGTTTGCACCGTTACTCTTGGGGATTCGGGTGTTGCAGCGTGGTGAGTCATTGTGTCGTGATCTTCTTTGATATAATTGATTTGAACGGTCGTTGACCATGAGGGAGGGTGTAGGGGAAGATTGCGTCGTGATTCTCGAAGATGCATTCGACTCACCCTTGTTGCACTGTGACACTTGTCATCACTCAGTGATCTCTTTCACCCAAAATTTGCACCATGGTCACTACATTTAGACTTTCTCGGAGTATGAAAAGTCATACTATTATAAATCAAGAAATGACTTTTGGCCGCATCCTTTGGATTGCTTATGTTGATGATATCATTATTGTTAGATTAGTGTACCCTGATCCGTTTGGATGATGTTGGGCCAAATGCTAGCAACCCATACTGAACACCAAACTGCAACTCTCGTGGGTCGAGCTCCGCAGTGAGCTCGTTGGAGGTTGCAGAGGGCAACGCGCCCCTACTCTGGGGGTCCGAGGGCCGAAGCCCCTCGGCCCAAATTTTAGGGAACTATAGCAACTCTGACCGCCTGTAGCAGAGCTGGTTAGCCGACACCGATAGGACACTGGTTATTGTAGCAGCTCGGACTTTGGAGGCAACGATATTGTAGCTCTACGGACTTCTTGCCACCGGCCACTGTAGCAGCTTGAACTTGAGTGGCCCCAGCATTGCAGACTTCCAGCCACTGTTCACTGAAGCACAGTGGACTTACTGTGCGGTTGGTGGAATAATGCACCGTCTTCTTTATTAGCTCACTTCGGGCTAAGGTTTATGCGTTGTGAAACATTGATATTCTCTTTGTATTTGTGCTCCCGAATCATAGTGAAATTGTGCCTCCGTGGACGTAGAGATTATTCCCGAACCACATAAATCATTGTGTCCGTGTTCACCTTCACCTTTTTTTATTCTGTTTTTTCTTTATCTGCAAACATATTATGTTGCTACGACTCCTGATGTTTCCGTAACAATTATCATCGGTAGCGACTCACGTGGCATCACTCATCTCAAGTCTTATCTTCATCAATAGATTTGTACCAAAGACTTGAGTCCCTTGAAATATTTTCTTGACATTGAAGTGTATCGCTGTACAAAAGTGTAGATAGCGAATTTCCCTTACCTCAATGTGAGGCGGAGATATTCTTTTATAGATGAGTAAAAATAATTACAAGGCGGGATATTCCGATGTGGGACTCGAAAATACCCATTATACTAAAATGAGATCCAACACTCCCCTTCAAGCTGGACAAGCCCAGCTTGGACTGAGAGTCCCACAAAAAGAAAAAAGACGACATCGAACAAGCTGATCCGCCGTCGGAATATGTACAAAACTGATATGGTTCTGCTCCAGATGGTGGCGAAGAAAGTGGCAATCCACTTCGATATGCTTCGTCCGTTCATGAAAAATGGGATTCGATGCAACCTTCGTGGTTGCCTGATTGTCACACCAGATATGAGCAGATGTTTGCGCTGAAAAACCAAGTTCATGAAGGAGATGACGAAGCCAAAGGATCTCAGTGGTGACCGTGGCCATGACACGGTATTCTGCCTCTACACTAGATCTGGAGACGACAGTCAGCTTCTTGTTGCGCCATGAGATGAGGTTACCGGCCAAGAATACGCCAAATCCAGAAATAGACATGCGGGTAGCAAGACAACCTGCATAGTCCGCATCACAGAAGGCCTCAACTTTCAAATGAGCATGATGTGAGTACCAAAAACCGCATACATGGTCTTTCTTTATGTATTTGGCAATGCGGAGGACAACATCCCACTGAGATCTGGTTAGATGCTCCATGGACTGGCTCACTTTGCTAACAACGCAGGCAATGTCAGGTCGTGTCACGGTGAGGTAGTTGAGTTTGCCCACCAGACGACGATAGCTCTCCGGGTAAGGGAAGGGTGTCGAGTCGGCATGGAGAGAGCGTTCCCCAAGCTCAAGAGGAGTGTCAACTGCAGTTGTCTGGCTCAACCCTGCATCCTGTAAGATAACAAGGGCATATTTTCGTTAGCAGAGATAGATAGTGTCCTTAGAACGAAAGACCTCGATGCCAAAGAAGTAGGTGAAAGGTCCAAGATCCTAGGTGTGGAAGTGGTGGTGAAGGTGCGCCTTGAGTTGGGCGATTCCAGTGGAGTCGCTCCCTGATATCATCAACATATACCACCACCAAAATAAAACCGTTTGACGTCGTACGGAAGAAGACGGTGTGATCCTTCATACTGCGAGAGAGGCCAAAGGCTATGACGTGAAGCGGCCAAACCAAGCACGAGAAGATTGCTTGGGGCCAATAGGGATCGACGGAGGCAGCAGACATGGGAGTCGGCTCCAGAGGCACGAAATCCGGGGGGCTGCTACAGGTAGACTTCTTCGTCAAGAAAGTCATGGAGAAAGGCATTCTTGACATCCAGTTGATGAATCGACCAGTGATGATGAACGGCCGGAGATATGGATAGGCGGACAGAGGTCATTTTGGCAACCAGAGAGAAGGTCTCAAAATAGTCATGCGAGTGTAGTCATCAATAAAGGTGATATAATAACTATACCCGACTGACTAAGAACCCTGCAAGGACCCCAGACATCAGAATGAACAAGATCGAAAGGATTCGCTGCACGTGGTTCCGGTTGAGGAACATACGTCGTCTGATGATGTTTGGCAAACTTACAGGATTCACAATGAAAGGATAGGTGGGAACTGAATTGGGGGCAAAGTTTATGTAGGGTGGAAGTTGGTGGATGACCAAGGCGAGAATGTAGGTCAAGAGCACGGGCGGAGGTGGATGAGCAAGCAAGAGATTGTGGGGTGTCAATCATGTAAACCCCATTCTGAAGATAACCTCGATCGAGTTCCCGATTCGTCTTCCGCTCCTGAAAAACAACACCAAATGAGGTAAAAGTAGCAACACAATTTAAGTCTGTGGTGAGTTTACTGACGAGAATAAGATTAAATGGACTTTGAGGAACATGAGCGACCGACATTAGGTGAATAGACGGGCTCAAGGGACATGTGTCAAATCCAGTAATGGGGATTTTTGAGCCATTAGCAACAGTAATTGCAGAGGCATCTGTGTACGGATGATAGGTAGTGAATATACCGGAGTCCCCTGTGAGATGTTCTGATGCACCAGAGTCAAACATCCAAGCTGCCTGTTGATGAGAAACACAGGCGGTAGAGCTGCCAGTCCGAGCAAAGGGGGTTGGAGAAGAGGATGGTGGCACAGTTGCCCGATAAGAGTGTATCAAAACAATCTCCTCCGGCGAGAGTGACGTTCTGTAACGGTCACTGGATGAAGGGGGACCGTCTTGCGGTAGAGCCGATGACGGAGGATGGGACAGCTGCTCGGGCGGTCGTACAGACGCACGAGAAGGCCGACAATGGAAGTGAGGGTGCATGCTTGCAGGAAAGCTGGCGACCGGAGGTGGTGCCGGAGGGCCGCGGGTGGACAAGCCAGCCATTGAAGTGTCGGTGGGTAGGGTGTTTTCCACCTAGGGGGCGGTGCCTGGTGGTTGCTTCTGAAGCAAGCCAGGACGTGCCGCGAGAGGGCCGAGAAGGAGCCGTTGGGACAAGCGGGTCGTGCGGCGTCAAGAGAGAGTCGCGTCGGGATCGGGAGGTGCCGGGAGGGCGGGCCGATCTTCGCGAGGGAGGAGGCGCGATGGAGGCGGTGTGCTGCGTCGGACGAGAGCCGGAAAGAGCACCGAAAAGGGAGCCGGGAGGAACGCAGGGGGGCCTGGCTGACGGGAGAACGGACAGAGCTGAGAGGGCAGGTGCTGGGCAGAATTAGGAGTCTGCCGGAAGGGTGCTGCGGATAAGGGCAAGGCCAGACGACATCGGAAGACCGCAGGGAGGGCTACACCGGGAAGGGAGGGGGCATGGGTCGGGAGGCGGGGGGGTGTCCGCCTAGAGGTGGAGGTTTCGTCAGGAGGAACAGGGGCATCGGGCTTGGGATGGGAGGTGGAGGAGTCCACCAAGAGCGTCGCGCGCAGGGAGTAGGACCGCCGGGAGGGATCCACCGAGAGGGAGTCACAACGGCTGGAGGTGCGCACGGGGAGCAGGACCGCCGGGAGGGATCCGTCGGGAGCAGCATGAAGAGGGCACGACAGGCCGATCGCGCCTGGACGAGGGCGCTTGGACGAGCACACCAGGACGAGGGCGTCGGGAATATGCAGGAGGGAGCCGCTGGGAAAGGCGGCAGGATGCAGGGAGGGAGATGTCGGACAGAACCGAGAGGGAATCCGCAGGGGATTTTTCTCGCAACCCTAGACAAGAGAGAGAGAAAAAAGAAGGGAGGGAGGGTTTGGGTTAGAGAGTACCCTTTGATACCATGTAGATGGCGAATTCCCCTTACCTCAATGTGAGGCGGAGATATTCTTTTATAGATCAGTAAAAATAATTACAAGGTGGGATATTCTGATTTGGGATTCAAAAATACCCATTATACTAAAATGAGGTCCAACAAAAAGGAATCTTTCTTTCACAATGCAAATATGCGTTGGATATCTTACAAGATACTGGCTTGTCTCGGATGAATGTTGTCGACACTCCTCTTAAGCCAGAGGTGATAGGAACATGGAAGGTCGGCGAAAGGGGCCTGGGGAGCTGGGGTGTTGCCGGTTGTGTAAGGGTCCTGCTACTGTTGTGCATAAGGGTGTTGGAGCGTAGGGGAGTTGGGGACCTGTTGTATCGTGGGGCTGTTGTTGGGTTAGTTGTTGTTAGGGGCAATATTGTAATTCATGTAGTTAGTAGGTTGGGGCAGCTAGGAGAATAAATGAGGGTTGTTACAAGTAGTTGAGAGCGATCACTAATTGATTAGTTTGGTTTTCTACTCGGCAGATTGAGGAGGCCCAGGCCTTGGCCTTAGGGAGTGTCAGGCCTAGGGAGCTTCTTCTCCTTTCTTCTTTTTCTTCACCATGTTCGATTGTTACTGCTTTAATATCGTACTTCGCTGCCTAAAGAATCCAACAGTCTTATCATTTGGTGCTTTTATTGAGAGTGGAAGGTAAATGTCGTCCGAGATAGAGACACGAGTCACTACGTTGTAAACGATGATGCAAGCTCAGGAGGAAAGGCAACAGTTTCAGGAAGGTCGACTCCAGGAGATGCAAACGTCTCCGGCGGAGCTCTTGAAGGAGCAACGTGGGTTTAAGAGAGTTTTGCGGGAACATTCAGTTCGACAGGCAGTTTCATAGCGAACATTGCATGCGGTCAAAGAGTTTGGAGGCTTGAAGACGACTCAGACAGACCGAGGAAGGTATGGCAAGGAACAGCCAGACTCTAATCACGCTTGGTCAGTAGAGGAAAATTACATACCTAGTATTAGTAAGGAACAATCAAAGAGAAAAAAAATCTTGGACTATTTTTCTGAGCCGACAATGGTTGAGGTGTTGGCAAAGTAGAACTGGGAGATGAGTCAAGTTCCTTGGCAAGGAGAGTCAAACTACCAGCGTTTTCAGGAGACAATCCAATAGCATGGATTGCCAGGGCCGAAACGTATTTCCTAATCCATCAGACTTGCAACAGTTTGCAAGTACCTAAAACACAACTGTGTACGGGTTTGTGCAACACTGGATGTTATCACTTTTGACTCTACGACCAAAACTGGATTGGGGGCGAACTAAAGTCGGAGATGCTTGGTCGATTTGAAACTGCTGTCGAAAGCAATTCGTTAAAGCGGATTAAAGGCATACGTCAAACCAAATCAGCCGATGAATATATTAACGAATTCAAGGAAATAACCTTGCGCATCCCAACACTACAAGAGTCGGGGTATGTAGGTTTTTTCTTAAGCGGATTGCGGCTAGAGATTGAGTGTACAGTGGTGACTCACGAGCCCTGCAATAAAAACAATACTTATTTCATTGACTAGGAATGTCGCACGGGAGCTAATTGTCCAGGGAGAAATCCAGGATCAAGAAATGTGGCGGTCTGGTCGGAGTTCTTAGTTTAATGCTCCAGTGGTTCCAGAAAAGGGAGGTTGCACCATCAACTCCAGAAAATTCATCAAGTTTTCCACCTTGGGGATAAGGTGGATTTTCAAAAGGGCGGAAATTATAAAAATGTGGGAGGTCTGCGAAAGGTGACTGAGGAGTTGGGGTGCGCTGCTGGTTGCGTAAGGGTCCTGCTGCTGCTGTGTGTAAGGGTGTTGCTGGAACATAAGGGTGTTGCTGGAGCGTAAGGGTGTTGGAGCATAGGGGAACTGGGGACCTCTTGTATTGTGGGGCTATTGTTGGGTTAGTTACTGCCAGGGGGCAGTATTGTAATTCCTGTAGTTAGTAGGTTGGGGCAGCTAGGAGAATAAATGAGGGTTGTTGCGAGTAGTTGGGGGATCACAGATTGATTAGTTTGGCAATCTGCTCAGCAGATCAAGGAGGCCTAGGCCTTGGCCTTAGGGAGTGTCGGCCCTAGGGAGCTTCTTCTCCTTTTTTCTTCTCCATCTTCCATTGTTACTGTTGTAATATCGTACTTTGCTGCTTAAAGAATTTCAAAGTCTTATCATTTGGTACTTTCATTGAGAGTTGAAGGTTAATGTCGTCCAAAATGGAAGCGCGAGTCGCTACGTTGGAAACGATGATGCAGGCTCAGGCGGAAAGGCAACAGGATCAAGAAGGTCGGCTCCAAGAGATACAAACATCTATGGTGAAGCTCTTGAAGGAGCAACATGAGTTTAAGAGAGTTCTGCAAAAACTTTCGGTTCAACAGGCAGTTCCGGAACGGACACCGCATACGGTCGAACAGGTTGATGGCTTGAAGATGACTCAGAGGGACCAAGGAAGGTATGGTAAGGAACAGGTAGACTCTAATCTCGCTCAGTCGGTAGAGGAAAATTACGCACCTAGTACTAGTAAGGAACAACCAAACAAAGAGAACGAAAATCTTGGAGAATTTTTCTAAGCTGATGGTGGTCGAGGTGTTGGCAAAGTAAAACTGAGAGAGAGTTGAGCTCCTTGGCAAGGAGAGTTGAACTGGCGACGTTTTCAGGAGACGATCCAATTGCATGGATTGTCATAATAGCCGAAACACATTTCCTAATCCATTGGACTCGCAACCATTAGCAAGTACCTATAGCACAGTTGTGCATGGACAAGTTTCTGCAGCACTGGATGTTATCACTTTTGACACTACGACCAAAACTGGATTGGGGCGAACTAAAGTCGGAAATGCTTAGCACAACAAGAGTCATGGTATGTAAGTTTTTTCTTGGGTGGATTGCGGCCAAAGATTGAGTGTAAAATGGCTACTCACGAGCCCTACAATAAAGCAAGGCTTATTTCCTTGACTAGGAATGTCGAGGGGCAGCTGATTGTGCGTGGAGAAATCCAAGATCAGGAAATGCGGTCGTCTGGTCAGAGTTCGGAGTTTAACTGTCCTACACCAGATGTTCCAGAAAGCAGTGTGGCGAAAAGGGAGGTAAAACCATCAACTCCAAAAAATTCATCAAGTTTTCCACTTTGGGGACAAGGGGATTTTCAAGCAGGAGGAAATGATAGGAACGTGGGAGGTCTGCAAAAGGGGCCTGGGGAGCTGGGTTGTTGTTGCTTGCGCAAGGGTCTTGCTGGTACTGTGCATAAGGGTACTGCTGGAGCGAAAGGGTGCTGGAGTGTGGGGGAGCCGGGCACCTATCGTGGAGCTGTTGTTGGGTTAGTTATTGTCAGGGGCAATATTTTAATTCTTGTAGTTAATAGGTCGGGGCAACTGGGAGAATAAATGGGGGTTGTTGCGAGTAGTTGAGGAGGTCTAAGCCTTGGCCTTAGGGAGTGTCGGACCTAGGGAGCTTTTGCTCCTTTCTTCTTTTTTCTTCTCCGTCTTCCATTGTTATTGTTGTAATATCGTACTTTGATGTTTAAAGAATTTCACAGCCCAATCGGAGGGGAAAGGTCCCTCGATGATACCAGTGACCCGTATTCTCTTTTAGATAGGTATCATCGTCTTGTGTGCAAACTCAATTATCTCACCATGACTCGGTCCGATATCGTCTACGCCGTCAGCAAGGTCAGTCAATTCATGGGTCATCTAACGAAATCTCAATGAGATGTTCTTCGCATTGTCCAATACATTAAGCAGTGCCCTGCACATGGTCTTCTCTATTCTCATCACAATCAGCCGAACATTAAGGCCTTCTGTGATAGTGACGACGCCAGGTGCTTAATCTCCTGACATAGCAAAAAACAAAATGTTATCTCTCGATCTAGTGCTGAATCTGAAAATCACGCTATGACAACTGTCACTTTTGAAATTCTTTGACTTCGCCAACTACTTAATGAAATTAGTTTTCCACTGCAGACTTCTATTCATGTTTGGAGTGATAATTAGGTTGCCACAGATATTGCTTTTAATCTGACCTTTCATGAACACACAAAGCATATTAAAGTTAACTATCACTTCATTCGACATCACTTTGAACAAAAACATATCACATTTGGCTACATTCACACCGCTCATCAGCTTGCCAACATCTTCACCAAAAACCTACATGGCGCTCGGCAGAACTTTCGTTGCACTAAGCTAGGCATGCACAACATCATTGACCCGGCTTGAGGAGGAGTTTGTTCGGTCTTTGTGTTGTCTCTCTTCATTTGTTTCTTATTGTGAGGCTCATATTCCAAGCTAAACATGTTCTAGCTTGAGGGGAAGTGTTAGACCTAATCAGGTTTGGGCCTAGCCCAATGTCATGTATTTAGAGTCCCACATTGGTTTTCTCTAAAGTTGTATTATATTGCTCTATCTATATAAATAGAGTTTCACCCTTATTAAGGTAATGAGTAAGGTTTTACTCCTACAAACATGAAACATTTTATATCCTTATACCCCTTTTAGAACAATAAACAAAACCATACATAATCATCTGTCTAATCATATCTCATATGATAAACCACAAAATCGGCTTTATCTTTGCTGCACTTTTAGGGTATTGTTAAATTCATTACATCTCTATGTAATTTCTACCGCATCTCTATATGACCATATGATAAAATCCTTCCAATGAACTCCTTAAGTAACATCTATGAAGTAAGTCAGTTGGAATAATGGTGGGACATAAGAATCATATTGCTAATGTTCATTTCTTTGAACAGATATTCAAACTTCTTTACTCCACAACATCAAATGTTACGATGTTAATATCTTTTGTAATCCATTTAGAACTCTTTCTACGTTCATCATCATCATCGTTCTTGGAACCTCTTATTATTTGTTTGTTTGTTTTCTCCAATGCCTAACTCCATTCATTCTCCACCACCTGTTGTGCCCTGCGTCAACTATGCCGCTAACCCTCCCTTTTTTGGTTTGGTTTTATCATTTTATGTATTAGTTAAAATTTTCTATCGTGCGGTCCTTTTTTAAAGTTTTTTTGTTATTTCATATGTATTATTTTTTGTTCTATTTTATATTTTATTTATCATGTTATAATTTTTCAGCATATATATATGTGTGTAGAATTATATAATTTAAATTATATTAATTGGCCCATGATTGGATAAAAAAATGGTCGCGACGCGATCCGCATTGTTGCTATCCCGCTACAGGACCCCGTCGTGACGCGCCGCATTTAGAGATTGACTATTATGCTTCCTACAAAATGAATTTCATAGCCAAACCATGTCATTAAGGAAATCTTCAGTCTCATCAAGTCATTAATTACCAAATCATATTGAGTACATGAGCGGAGACCAATATTCCTGTGGTCATCTTGCATTTAATACATTTGAAACCTTAAGTAAATCATTCTACGCTTCTCATAAGAATCTAGATTCAAGTGTTGAATAATTTCAATAGTTGGTTAATCATGAAGGTGTTGCTTTAACACAAAATTTTCGAATTCACCTAAAACAATTCTTAAGTTTTGGACCAATTTAAGAAGTTTCTTACTTTAAGCTTCTCCTTTTCTATATATTGATATCAAAGTTGGGTTGAGCGATGATGACATTTATCTACAACAATAGCTTTTATCAAATGAGTATCATATTTTACATTCATTTAATAAAGACTTTTATTAAATGTGCTCCCACTAAAATGATAACCACTTTTAAACTCATCATATCTGTAGAAAGTCCCTACATCAAGGAGAGGTGGAGACATTCTTTTATAGATAGAGGAAAAACATTACATGTCAGAGGAATCCGATGGGAGACTCGGAAATACAATTAACCGGGTCTAACACTCCCCCTCAAATTAAAACAGATGTAGCTTGGAAGAAGAGTCCCACAAAAAAGAAAGAAAACACAAAAAAACAAGATCCTACACTTCCCTTCAAGTTGGGTCGCTGATGTTGTAAATGCCCAGCATGGTGCAGAGAGAGTCCAGTCGAGCTCCTGCTAGGCCTTTGGTGAATATGACGGCAAGCTGATCAACCGTCGGAATATAGCTGAAACTGACATGGTGTTGCTTGAGATGATGGCGAAAAAAGTGAGTCAACCTCGATATGCTTTGTGAGTTCATGGAAGACTGAATTAGAAGCAATCTTCATGGCTACTTGATTATCACACCAAATATGAACAGACATTTATGGCAGAAAGCCAATTTCATGGAGAAGATGACGAAGCCAAAGAATTTCAATAGTGACCGTGGTCATCGCACGGTATTCAGATTCAGCACTAAATATGGAAACGACAGTCTGTTTCTTGCTTCGTCAAGAGATAAGGTTACCTGCCATGAAAATGGCAAACCCAGAAGTAGACTTCCGGGTGGCTAAGCAACCAGCATAGTCAGCATCACAGAATGCCTCAATATTCAGATGATCGTGATATAAATACTGAAAACCACGAACAAAGTCTTAATTTACTTGACAAAGCAAAGGACAACATCCCATTGAGATTTCGTCAGATGTTCTATGAATTAGCTAACCTTGCTGACAGCGCAGACAATATCCGGACGAGTCATGGTAAGATAATTGAGTTTGTCCACAAGACGACGGTACCTCTCTGGTTGAGAATATGGGTCTATGGCATCAAGTAGAGATCGTTCCTCGGGTTCAAGAGGAGTGTCCACGGCAGTTGTCTGAGACAAACCAGCATCCTGCAAAATAACCAATGCATATTTCCATTGGGAAAAAAGTATGGTGTTTGGAGAACGGGAGACTTCAATGCCAAGAAAGAATGTTAAGGCCCCAGATCTTTGGTTTGAAATTGTTGTTGAATATAATATTTGAGATGGGCAATGCCATGTGAGTCGCTCTCAATAATAATAATATCATCAACATAGACAACCAACAAGATGCAGCCCGAGGATATTTTGCGGTGGAAAACAGTGTGGTCCTTCATACTCTGAGATAAACCAAATGAAGTGATGACAGTGCAGAATCTGCAAAACCAGACACGAGGAGACTGTTTAAGGCCATAAAGAGAGCGACGAAGCCGACAGACATGAGACTCGGCTCCTGAGGCTATGAAGTCAGGAGGTTGTTGCTGATATACCTCTTTGTCAACCTCTTCGTCAAGAAAGTCATGTAGAAATGCATTCTTGACATCAAGCTGATGAAGAGACCAATGATAAGCAGCGACAAGAGAGATGGATAATCGGGCAAATGTCATCTTTACAACCGGAGAGAATGTATCGAAATAGTCGACACCATATGTCTGGGCGAAGCCATTTGCCACAAGTCGGGTTTTAAGGCGATGAAGAGTTCCATCTGCAATGAGGCGGGCCGTATAAATCCATTAGTTGTCAACCACCTGTTTACCTACCAGAAGAGGGACCAAATCCCAGGTGTGATTGTCGTCTAAGCCCGGTAATTCATCCCGCATTGCTTGAAGCCAACCAGGGTGAGATTTGGTTTCGCCAACCGTGCGAGGAACAAATATCGTCGCCAGAGCAGAGAGGCCTCTGTATGAAGTGGTGTAAAGAGGATTATTCTGGCAAGAGCGACTATCTTTCCGTAATACAATTGGCAAATCGTCTGTTGCCGGAGCAGGAGCGTCGAACGAAGCTGGAAAGATGTTGTTCTCGGCCTGGACGGGGGATACGTTCGATGGTCGATGAGAGTACACGGTACCAAAATGGTGATCAGCAGAGTGGGACACCTGAGGCAGGGGTGGGTGGATGGTGAGAGGAAGACGGTCATCGATAGTGGTCTGGGTGGAGAGAAACAGCGGTATCCGCACTGAGTGCGGAAATATCCCAAGAAGATACAATGGAGGGATTTTGAAAAAAAAAATTGAGAGATTGGGACGAGTGTCACGTACATAACAAAACACCCAAACACACAAAGTGGAAGCGGGTGAGGTGAGAGAGAGGAGATCAGAGCCCAAAAAGGAGTCTTCCCCTAAAGGATAGAAGGAAGACGATTTATAAGGTTGGTAGCGGTAAGGATAGCATCCCCCCAAAAATGAAGAGGCAGCTGCATTTGAAATAAGAGGGCACGAGCAGTCTCCGGAATATGATGATGTTTACGCTCAGTCACTCCATTCTGCTGGGGTGTATCGAGGCGAGATGTATGATGAAGGATGTCGTGATCCTTGAGAAACTGCTGAAGGGAAGTGGATAAATATTCTCGACCATTGTTCGAGCGGAGACATTTAATAGGCTTGGAGAATTGAGTGTGAATTTGATGGTAAAAAGTTTTAAAAATATCACAAACCTTAGAATGATCATGAAGGAGGTATAGCCATGTCATTTGAGATAAGTCATCAATAAAGGATGCATAATAACGGTACCCTGACTGATTGGGAACCCTGCGAGGACCCCATACATCGGAATGAACTAGGTCGAAAGAATTCGCTGCACGCGTTTCCAATCGAGGAACATACGTTGCCCAATGATGTTTAGCAAACTTACAGGATTCAAAATAGAAGGAAATGTGTGGACTGAACTAGGGCAAAGCTTATGTAAGACGGAAGCCTGTGGATGACCATGGCAAAAATGTAGGTTGAGGGCATGAGCAGAGGTGGATGGGCAAGCAAGAGATGGTGGGGTATCGAACATGTACAACCCATCACTAAAACGACCACTACCAAGTTCCCGATTCGTTGACCGTTTCTGAAAAACAACACCAGGTGTAAAAATAGCAACACGATTTAGGTCCTTTGTGAGTTTACTGATGGAGAGAAGATTAAAATGAAAGCGAGGAACATGAACCACTGAAACCAGGCGAATAGTCGGAATCAATGAGCATGTGTCAAATCTCGCAATAGGGATTGTAAATCCATCAGCAACAGTAATTGCAGCGGCATCGGTATACGGATGATAGGTAGTAAGCAAACCAGAATCACCCGTGAGATGATCGGAAGCACCATAATCAAGCATCCAAGCTTTTTGTCGACGAGAGACAAGTGGTAGGTCCACCAATCTAAGAAATAGAGGCCGAAGAAGAAACAAGTGGCAAAGCAGCCCGATGAGATTGTACAAGTGCAATCTCCTCCATTGAGAGTGTCAGTTTGTAACGGATGACGGTTGATGGCGAGGATGCTGCCATGTCTGGAAGAAGACAGGGAATCTAGCCTGGGCAGCAGGGGACTAATTTGGATAGTCGAAAAATGCATCGACAGGAATAGTCGAGACAGTAGTATAAAGCCATGCAGGAATGGCACGGAGCAGGATACTAATCAAATGTTTGGCAGTAATTCATCACGCATTGGAAGTCAGTGAGGATTCTGTCAGTGGAAGGATAAAGAGAAGAGGCTACAAGGGTGCAACAAGTAGTCTAGCAGGAATGGCTAGAAATGACAATACCGGCCTCAGCAGGAAGAGTCGGGCATCTGGTTAGTGGGTGGGATACCCACTAATGCGTGCAAAAGGATGACTCACAGGAGAGAGAGTTGTGTAGGGACAGTGTAACGCCGTCAAGAACGTCGCACCAGAGCGCACAACCAGAAGGGGGCCGTCGTTTGGGAGTTGCCGACCAAGAAGGTGTCGTGACTAAAGGAATCGGTTGCCTGGAGAGAGACTGCCTGGAGGGATACCACCTAGAGGGAGCCCGCTAGAAGAGAAACCGGTTAGAGCGATTGCCACTGGAGCGAGTGCCAGGAGTGCGTGTGACCGGGGCAGGTGCCTGGGCTACCCACAGGTGAAGCGCCCGATTGGGATGCGCGGCTGAGACGGTTGCGCGGGACTGGAACGCGCGCCTGGGGGCGTGCCGTTGCACAGGAGTCGTCGACCAAGGAGGTGTCGATGCGGCGTTGTGACTGCCGCACAGGTGGGCCGGCGACGGGGCGAGCGGCAACACAAATGGGTCAGTGAAGGAGGGGCGCGGGTGTTAGATTGGTGTAGTCTGATCCGGTTTCGATGATGTTTGGGCCGAATGTTTGTGGCCCGTAATGTGCACCAGGGCGCACTGTAGGAATGTTGACCACTGTAGCAGAGCTGATCGTCCGACACCGACAGGGCACCGTAGCGACGCGGACTTTCAATCGCCTTTCACTGTAGCTCCTTGAACTTCCAACCGGCAGCCAATGTATCACTTTTGACTTGGATGGTCGTCTTTCACTGTAGCGATGTAGACTTCCTGTGCGGTTGGTGGAACAATGGTTCGTCTTCCTCCTTTTGTAGCTTATTTCGGGCTAGGGTTCTTGAATGAGAAACTCTAAATCCATAAGAAACTGTAATTTATTTTTATAGAATTTTTTTTAGGACAGTAATATAGAATAGATTTCATCGAAAACTTACTGCAGCTTGTCACACAAATGCTAATAGAAAAAATAGTAAAGGTATAACTGGCATAACATCTACAATTTGATTTAAAAAAGCGTAAGACTCAGGCAATTTGGCAAAGAAAAAACGAATTGAATCAATTGAAAACTCATAATATTGAATACAGATAAAAAAATCGATATTTTGCATAACAAACTGTATAATTATTGAAAATAGATTTATATTTTTTTTCAATTTTAAAAATGAAAAATAAAATAGAATGGGAATACATTATGCATATAATCATTTAATAGAATTGAATTATATACATACAATTATGTATATAATTATTCCAGACATCTTTAGACCAGAAGTTACAAAAAGCTGATCACTTTATCTTTTTTAGTAATCCATCTAAGAATGACCAAGAATGGGGCGTGGCCAAGTGGTAAGGCAACGGGTTTTGGTCCTGTTATTCGGAGGTTCGAATCCTTCCGTCCCAGAACCACTCTTCTTTCTATACTCTATTTTTTTATTATCCTTTTCACACTCATCCATTTTCAATGGTGCATCAATTTTTTTATTCTGTGCGGATCCAAGAATTCTAAACAATATAAGATAATTGGTATTACTAAGAATTGAATCAAGGATTCGGTCAACTAAAAAATAGGTCATAAAACAAATAAAAAACGGATATAGAGAAAGGACTTTCTCTATACCTGTTTTTTACCTAACCAATAAATTGATATTTTATATTCTAATTTATTACTCATACAAATAGTTTCATTTAGGGATTTGATCGAAAGGAATCAATATGGTATACATAGATTAGGTTTTTATTTTAATCTGTGTTTTCTTATATCATTTATATGAAATATATTATATATGAATATTTATATATATAAATATTTATATGGATTTTTATAAAAAAGTAATTCTGCCTCTCCGTGGACATAGGGATCATTTCCCGAACTACGTAAATCTTTATGTCCTAAAATTTTCTTTCTTTCTTTTTTCTTTTTACCTTTTACTCTTCTTTGAATCGTTGTTTTGCCGTTGCGACTCCCGGCGTTTCCGCATCAGCAGGGTTTCCGCGCAGGAGGGACCGGCAAAGAGGGGTGCAAGGTTTCCGCGAAGGAGGGGTAGGAGATAGCGTGCGGTGCAGCCGCAGGAGATGTCGGCGACGGGAGGAGGGGCTTCTGCAAAAGGGGCCGACGACGGGAAGCAGGGCATCCGCAGGAGGGGTCGGCAATGGCAAGCGGGGCAGCCACAGGAGGGGTCGGCGACAAAAGGCGAGGGGGGAGGGGCTTCCGCATAGTCGGGCCGACGACGAAGGATTTGGTGCATCTGCGCAACGGAGAAGTCGTCGTGGGGCGGCAGCGGTGCGGAAAACGGGGAGGATCGGTGAGTGCAGAGGGTTGTCGTGCGGGAGGGCCGAAGATAGGGAGGGTTATTGGAAGTAACTTGTCCCCTTGATACCATGTAGAATGGTAGAAGTCCCTACCTCAAGGAGAGGTGGAGACATTCGTTTATAGAGATGAGGAAAAACATTACATGTCGGAGTAATCCGATGTGGGACTCGGAAATACAATTAACAGGGTCTAACAATATCCATTAGTGGGCCAAGATTCATATGTCATCATGACTTACACTGGTTACGTACGTAAATAAGTCACGACAATATCTAGTAGACAATCATGTCAATCATATTGTATATGACTATTGGATAGTTGAGTGGATAACTCTTTACCCCAATCCATCATATGGATTATCTCAACCATATTCCTCTGGTATTCTAACAGTTACGGTTTTCCAGCTAAGTGTAGCCGAAAGCAAACGTCAAAATTGAGGCATGTGGCATGCATGTCGAAGTCACGAATGGAGTGCGACTTTAAATGCAAAACAAAATCAAATAAATTGAAAAGTCGTTATCAGTAGAAACGGAAAAGTTGAGAAATATTTGTGTGGGCAGCCAATATCCTGAAGGTATAAGGCTGGTTGGAGTTCCCGAGTTTCACGATACCCATCTTCGAGTTCACACACAGTGCACATTTTAACCCTTCGACAGGGATCACCCTGTAGATATCGTGCCGCTCGACTTCCCACGACCATTACGCCACTAGAGCGACGAGGGAGAATTGAAACTGATACCTCTTGGATGCCTCCAGGGTACGCAACGGCGAACACAAAACGTTCAACC
Source organism: Viscum album (assembly GCA_963277665.1). Classification (NCBI taxonomy): domain Eukaryota; kingdom Viridiplantae; phylum Streptophyta; class Magnoliopsida; order Santalales; family Viscaceae; genus Viscum; species Viscum album. The sequence goes on along the minus strand of OY728155.1, from coordinate 435,436,135 downwards.
AATATTGAATGGGTGTTTCACAAAACGCTCGAACGTTTCAACTTTTGTAACCTTCAGTTTGAATCCTCGTGATGGATGTTTAACATTGAAACATTCGTGTTATGCAATCAAACTCCTCATAATCATCATCACATGATAATCGTAACCAAGAATGATAATTGGGGAAAAAGATGTAAGTTAAACTAAAGATTATTGTGCAACATGATAATCCCCTTGCATTGCCAACACGACATAGTGTCTCGCACTGTCGTAGTGCACATAAGGTTAGACCACGACATGATCTAAACCACCATGTCGTGGTCAGCCTTTTAGCGCGCATATCAAACACTTCCAAATGTAGTGATACTTCAGCTAAATGTGAACAACAGATTCTTTGCAAGATAAATCGCGCTCTGATTGTCACAGAACAACATTCCGCTTTCCCGTCGTCTTCCGAGTTCTTCCAACAACCCCTTCAGCCAAATCAACTCATCCCCTGCTTCTGTTCTTATAGTGTACTCAACATTCGTGGTTGACAGTGCAACAACAAGTTGTAGTCGAGACATCCAACTCACGGCAATCCCTCCGAAAGTAAACACAAAGCTCGCGGTACTCTTCCGTGAGTTTGTATCTCTGCTTGAGTCTGCATCCGCAAACCCCTATAACAAATCATTTGTTCTGAAACTGAGTGACAAGTCTGTCAAACCTTTGAGATACTGGAGTATCCACTTCACCGCTTCCCAATGCTCCTTTCCCGGATTCATCATGAACCTGTTGACGACTACCACCGCATACGCAATGTCCGACCTTGTACAAACCATGACATACATAAAGCTTTTGATCGCCGATTGCACCGGAAGAACTTATGTTCTACCATAAAGACATCAAACTCTTGGTTCTATTGTCTTGGTGTCTACTTAAGTCCATACAAACTCCGTTTGAACTTGCACATCAGACCTTCCATTCCGTTCTCGACGAAACCTTCCGACTAAACCACGTAGATCTCTTTCTCCAAATCACTATTAAAGAACGCAGTCTTAACATTTAACTCCTCCAAAAACGGACCTTCCATAGCAACCAGGTTGAGCACCATCCGAATCGTCGTGTGCTTAACCGAAGAAAAGATTTCTAAAAAAATTCACACCTTTCGTTTGTTGAAAGCCCTTCATGACCATTAAAATGGAAGAGCTGAACCCAACACCCAAGATACCTCTTAAGAGAGGCCTTGAAGTTTATTTAATAGAGAATTATAATGATAACAAAACACCCAAATCCGATGTGGGACAAACACTCTAACACTCCCCCTCAAGCTATGTCTACCAAGCTTGTATATATAATAAAACAGAAAGAAATCGCAACATTGCCTCTCAAGTTGGTACCAACTTGATTACATAACAAGACAACATAAGAAAATATAAATCGTCATGGCTGCACCCCTCAATAAGTTGAAAGATGATGTAACTGAAAAAGATTGTGTCAACCAAGGAACAACGTTCATCATGTGGAACTAGCAGGAAATAGAATACACCAACAGAAATAGACGAATCGAGCCTCAACAGGAATAGTCGGGTTAGGAGCATCTAAGCATGCAGGAACTGTTGGATTGGTGTAGCCCGATCTGGTTTGGGCCGAATGCTTGTGGCCCGCAACTGTAGTGGGTCAGAATTTGGAGTCAACTTTACTGTAGACTTTTGGACTTCCAGTCGGCAGCCACTGTAGCACTTTTGACTTGGGTAGCCGTCTTTTCACTATAGCGATGCGGACTTCCTATGCGGTTGTTGGAACAGTGATCGTATTCCTCTCCATTTGTAGCCCATTTCGGGCTAGGGTTACTTACTGAAAAACTCTGTAATTGTGATCTCGAATTATAGTAAATATTTTGTCTCTTCGTGGACGTAGGGATTATTCCGGAACCACGTAAATTCTTGTGTCCTTGTTTCTTTTTTTTTTCCTTTTACTCTTCTATGATCTGTTCTTTGCTTCGTGCTCCCGACGTTTCCGCAACAGGAACAACACGCAACGAGATTGGATGTCCGATGGAAAAGGCGAGAATTGGGGCGGCAATGTGACAGCAGGGGCGACGCAAAATGGGCAAAGGAGAGGAGACGCATGGGTCGTACACACCTGGATTAGGAAGGGGGCGCGCACAACAGCAAGGGAGGGGGTGAAGGAGGTGATCAATAGGAACGACGGCGTGCAACACAAAAGGAGTGTTGTGTTAGGAAAACATTACAGCAGGAGGCACGGTGTAAGTCTTGGCTTCGCGCCGTCGCGCAGGGAGGGATCGTCGCACTGGAGTTGCGGACCCGCATGGGGCAGTCGATTGGCTCATCCCTGCTGCTGGGAGACGGTGGTGATGCGCGAGGGGGGGGGATGGCAAGGGGTGTCGCTGCTGTGACGTTGGCCAAGAGCCTGGGGTTGCCGCCCCCAACGGGAGAAATCCCTAGAAAACCTAGGCCTAGAGAGGATATACCAGAGGGAGGGGTTTTGGGTTAGACCTCCTTTGATACAATGTTAAAATGGAAGAGAGGTGAACTCAATACCCAAGATACCTCTTAAGAGACACTTGGAAGTTCATTTATAAAGAATTATAATAATAACAAAACACCCAAGTCCGGTGTGAGACAAACACTCCAACAACCAACCTCGCCTTGTACCGTTTCCTACCATCCGCTTCTTCTTTCAACAAGTAGATCCACTTGTTTTGCAGCGCTCTTTTTCCCAATGCCAATTTTATTAGCTCTCATGTTCCGGAAATATGCAAGGCATCCATCTCCTCCCTCATAGCTAACTCCCATTGTACTGAGTCACTCAAACTTCTCGCCTCATCTAGGCTTTTAGGTTCTCTGTTGTCCGTAAAAGAAGTAGATAGTGCATTTTGGATTCAAACCTCTACATTGGTCGCCTGACCCTGGTAGACCGCCTCAACACCTGAGGTTCAGCTCTTTCTGGACCGTGCACTTCTGAAACTCTTCCCCGAGCTTCTACAATCCTAGAGCATTATAGTACATCAGACCTTGATACTTCCGGAACTTGATCATTGTATTCCATTCTAGAACTTCCTTGTACCTCTCGGACTTCTGTGCTCCCTAAACAATCTGAAATCACAGGACTTAAGTTTAGATCAACTTTGTGCGTTATTGCTTCTTTGTTCCCAAGAGCACCTTCTGCCAAGTTGTGATCCTTCCACAAGATCAACTTCTGTGTATGTTGATGATTACAAGAAGGAACTTGGATAACATTACACGGCTTACATACTTAATCAAAACTTCCTCATAAAAAACTTGGGCATAGAAGCTGCATGGTATTTGAAATGCCTTCTTATCACAAAGGAAATACGTTTTATACTAGCTTTAAGAAATCCAAATGTATAATGTTGATATAGTGGACACTCTTGAACCGCGTGAAAAATTATTAAATTCTCTGAGGCCTGGATAGGAAGTTAAATTACTTAAAAATGACTCGACCTAATATTGTTTGTGCCGAATTTCATTGGGATACAAATCTACAAATCATTAAATATATCAAAAAAGAACAAGGTCTGGGCCTATTATATCATTATTGTAGAATGGGAAAACCCCCTTACCTTCAAGGTGAGGCGGAGGCCTTCTTTTATAGATTGAGAAAGAGAAATACAAATAGGAGTATTCCGATGTGGGACTCGAAAATACCCACAATAATAAAAAGAGGGTTTAACACTTCCCCTCAAACTGGACATGTCCAACTTGGAGAACGAGTCCCACAAAAAAAATAAAGATGACGTCATACAAGACCAGACACACTCCCCCTCAAGCTGGGCTGCAGATGTTGTGGATGCCCAGCTTGGAACTGAGCGAGGCTAGACGAGCCCCAGGGAGGCTTTTGGTGAAGATGTCTGCAAGCTGGTCCGCCGTCGGAATGTGGCTAAAGCTGACATGATTGTGCTTCAAGTGGTGTCGAAGAAAGTGGCAGTCCACCTCAATATGCTTCGTGCGTTCATGGAAAATGGGATTCGAAGCAATCTTGGTGGCTGCCTGATTGTCACACCAGATTTGAGCAGATGTCTGCTGAGGAAAGCCAAGCTCCTGGAGGAGTTGTCGAAGCCAAAGGATCTCCGTAGTGACGGTGGCCATGGCACGGTACACAGATTCCGCACTGGATCGGGAGAAGACTGTCTATTTCTTATTGCGCCAAGAGATGAGGTTGTCTGCCAAGAATATGGCAAACCCAGAAGTAGATCTCCGAGTAGCAAGACAACCAGTATAATCAACATCACAAAAGACCTCAATATGGAGATGAGAATGTTGGGAGTAGCGAAGACCACGGGAAGGATCTCGCTTAATGTATTTGGCGATGCGGATGACAGCATCCCAATGAGAGGTGGTCGGATGCTCGATAAATTGACTCACTTGGCCAACAGCACAAGCAATGTCAGGACGAGTCATGGTGAGATAATTGAGTTTGCCCACCAGTCAACGGTACCGCTCTGGATGTGGATACAGTGCCAAGGAGGCATAAAGAGACCGTTCCCCAGGCTCCAGAGGAGTGTCAACAGCAGTGGTCTATGTCAACCCAACATCCTGCAGAATATCCAACACATACTTCCGTTGGCAGAGGGAGATGGTGTCCGAAGAATATGATACCTCGATGCCTAGGAAGTATGTGAGAGGACCGAGATCCTTAGTGTGGAAGTGCAGGTGAAGATGCCCCTTGAGATGGGTGATACCCGCAGAGACGTTGTCGGTGATGATGATATCATCCACATAAATGACCAATAGGATGCAGCCAGCGAAGGTCGTCCTGTAGAACACAGTGTGGTCCTTCATGCTGCGAGAGAGCCCAAAGTCGGTGACGACCGTGCTAAAGCGGTCGAACCAAGCACGGGGAGACTGCTTGAGGCCCTAAAGAGAGCGGCGGAGTCGGCAGACTTGAGACTCGGCGCCGGAGGCACAAAATCCGGGGAGCTGCTGCAGATAAACCTCTTCCTCAAGGAATCCATATCAAAAGACATTCTTGACATCCAGTTGATGATGGGCGGCCAGAAGATGAATAATCGAACAGAGGTCATCTTGGCAACTGGTGAGAAGGTATCAAAGTAGTCAATACCGTAAGTCTGCGCGAAGCCCTTGGCCACAAGGTGGGCTTTGAGGCGATAAAGAGTGTCATCGGGATTCAGCCTAACTGTGTGAAGATACAAATAGAGGAGTACTCTGGCAGGAGCGAGTACCTTTCCGTAGGGCAATGGCCAATTCCTCGGACAGCGGGGCAGGAGAATCGGACGAAGCAGGGACGACGGTGTCATTGGCCGGGACGGGGGAGACAGTTGATGGACGACGGGAGTAGACCTGACCAAAATGGGTGTCAACAGAGGTTGACACCGGTGGAGGGTGGATGATGAGAGGAAGACAATCATCGATGGCGGGATCAGGATGAGGAGAGGGAAGGGAGAAGGGAGAGCTTTCAACAAATGCGACGTCGGCCGAGATGACATACCGTCGTAGGTCGGGTGAGAAGCAACGATATCCGCGCTGAGTGCGGGAGTAGCCAAGAAAAATGCACCGGAGGGATTTGGGAGAGAGTTTGGAGAGGCCAGGACGTGTGTCGTGGACGTAACAGAGGCATCCAAACACGCGAAGGGGAAGGGAGTGAAGAGGGAGAGAGGAGAACAAAGCCCGAAAAGGAGTCTCCCCCTGAAGGATAGAGGAAGGAAGACGATTTATAAGGTAGGTGGCGGTGAGAATTGCATCTCCCCAAAAATGCAGAGGCACCTGTCGGTGGAAGAGGAGGGCACGAGTAGTCTCCAGAATATGTCTGTGTTTCTGCTCGGCCACGCCATTCTGTTAAGGTGTATCAGGACAAGAGGTCTGATAAAGGATGTCTTTTGTCCGGAGAAACTGCCGAAAGGGAGTGGAGAGATACTCACGCCCATTATCCGAGTGGATACATTTGACAGAGATGGAAAATTATTTTGAATTTCATTGTAAAAGGTTTGGAATGTGGAAAACACTTCGAAGCGTTCTCGAAGGAGGTAAAGCCAAGTCATTCGCAAAAAATCATCAATGAAAGATATATAATATTTATACCCCAAATGACTCGAAATGGTACAAGGACCCCACACGTCTGAATGAACCAGATCAAAAGGCTTTGAGGCCCTTGTATCCACTCGAGGAATGTATGTAGTGCGATGATATTTTGCAAATGTACATGACTCACAATGAAAAGAATTATGCCGACTAAAGTCTGGAAAAAGCTGATGAATGGTGGAGGCAGGCGGGTGTCCCAACCGGGAATGAAGATCCAATGCTCGAGCAGAGGCAGACGTGCAAGCGATGGGTGTCGGTCCATCGAACATGTAGACCTCGTCCCGAAGTTGGTCTCTACCAAGTTCCCGGTTCGTAGTCCGCTCCTGAAATACAACACCAGAGGAGTTAAATATGGCAGCACAGTTATAATCTTTTGTCAACTTACTGATGGAAAGAAGATTAAATGGACAGCAGGGCACATGTGCCACAAAGGGTAGGTGAATCGATGGAGTCAGGGAGCATGCGCCGAAGCCCGCAATGGGGATAGTGGAGCCATCGGCGACGGTGATGGCTGATAAACCGGTATAAGGGCAGTAGGATGTCAACATACCAGCATCACCGGTGAGGTGGTCGGAGGCACCTGAGTCGAGCATCCATGCAGGGGAGCGACGACCGACAAAGGCAGCGGATCGAACAGAATGGGCCAGAGAAGCCGAGGATGGACCGGGTCCTGCAGGGTCATGAGTCAGCCGGATGTCGGCCATAGACAGGTCCAGAGACGGTGGAAGAGTGGCGACTGCCGAGGAAGCCTCCTGAACCGCTGTCTGTCCCTGCCTCGGGCGCTGAGATGGACGTCCATGCAGAACCCAACACCGGTCGATCAAGTGGCCAAGCTTGCCACAATGTTGACAGAGGGGACGTAGACAACCTTCCACACTGCCACATCCACGAGGGCCCGAGGAGCGTCCACCACCATGACTGGCGAGAGTTGAGTGGTCGATAATGGGGGCGGGAGGGGGAAGAGTCCGCTGGGCCTTGCTCAGCAGATGATAAACCTGTGGGATCTCCAGTGTCGAAGGGCTGGCGAGCAGCTCGGTCGCTGTGGTGGCAAACTCTGGAGCGAGGCCACTGAGAAGAGTGAGGATGCAGAGTTGGTCCCGCTGGGTCTGAGCCTCTGCCGGTGTCTGGGGAACGGGCCACAACTCCTGCAATTCATCACGAAGCCCTTTCCATTCCATGAAATATGCGGTGAAGGACCGGTCCTGCTGTCAAAGATGGGACAGGCGCTGGAGGATATCGGAAACCCGAGCCAGGTTGTTGGTCTCGGAATACATGATGTTCAAGGAGACCCCGAGTTCCTTGACTGCATTTGCCGTGCGGGTGACATCCTTGACCGATCGATCCATTGAATTGACCAGTAGATCAAAGATCTTGCTATCAGCAAGCTTCCACGAACGGTATTTGGGGTCAGTCGAAGCCGGGGGAGGAGGATCCTCAAGGTGATGATCAAGGTCCATCCCGGTCAAGGACATCACCATAGTTTTCTGCCAGATTGAGAAATTTGTGGAGTCCAACCGGTCATCAACGAGGCAGGTGGAGGCGGTGATCATCTGAGGCAGAGGGGAGGAGTCTGCCGTGGAGGCGTTGGGTAGCGATCGAAGACGCGGTAGTGGGCAGCGTCGGAATCAGCGGGGAACCGGAACAGTCGTCGGGGTTGGATGGAGGTGCGCGCGTCGGGTGCGGAGGGTCGGTCGTCGGAATCGCGGGAGGGCGCTGGAGAGCCGGGAAGGGAGTGCGCGGCGGGAGAGGTAGTAGTCCACCGTCTAGCACACCAGGGAGTCGTGCGAAGAGGGCGCACCTGGACGTGGGCGCCTGGACGAGGGTGCCAGGACGAGGGCGCCTGGATGATCACGACAGGAGGCAAGCCGGCTAGAGTGTCGGGAGGGCGAGCCGGCTAGAGCGCCGGGAGGGAGCCGCTGGAGGCTTCGCATGTAGAAGAGGAGGGTCGTTGGGAAAATTCAAGAGGGTGCTCCGCCGGGAGGGATCCGCGCCGTCGGGAGGGAGGAGCGCAGCCGCTGGGTGGGACTTCGTCGGGAGGGATGAGGTGGGTGGGCGACGTCGCAACGGAGCAGGGCCGCAGGGAGGCGGAGCCGGACAGCGCAGGGAGGCGGGGCTGGGAAAGAGCGCCGCTGGGTGAGGGCCGCGGGGTGCCGCCGGGATGGTGGGGGGGCGTAGGGCAGACCCAGGAGGGAGGGGGGTGGCCACGTAGGGCAGACCCAGGAGGGAGGGGTGCCACTTAGGGCAGAGCCGGGAGGAAAAAAAATATCTAGAGGGAAGGCTCGGGAATAAATTCCCTCTGATACCATGTAGAATAGGAAAACTCCCTTACCTTCAAGGTGAGGCGGAGGCCTTCTTTTATAGATTGAGAAAGAGAAATACAAATAGGAGTATTCCGATGTGGGACTCGGAAATATCCACAATAATAAAAAGAGGGTTTAACAATTATCATGGTCATACCGAGGATCAAGACTTTTTGTGACGCAAATTATGCAGTGTGTTTATCTTTCCAAAATTCCATATCCGGATATGTTGCCTTCATTGGTGGCAAGCTCATTTCTTGGAATGGTAAGCACCAAAAAATTGGGTCTTGCTCAAGTGCAAGGTCAAAATGCATGGTCATGGCCCATGTGACAACAAAAAAATTGTCGACACAACAACTCTTGAGCAAACATGGCTATACAAATATGAAATTCACACTCATCTGGAGCGATAATCAAATAACAAAATAGATTGTCATGAAATTCCTTTTCATGAACACACGAAACACAATAAGGTAGATTGTAATTTTGTGCATGAAAACTTTGACAAGAAAACCTCACATTTAGATACATTTAGACATAAACCAGTTTGTTAATATCTTCACAAAGGTAGTTCCCGACTGTCTTCACAAAGGTAGTTCCTGGTCCACAAGTGGGCTTTTTATGTAACAAGACGAATATGATTAATATATAAGATAAAACTTGAGAGGGGGCTTTTTGGTATTATTAGTATTAGAAGATTATTAATATTGTCATTAGAATATTATAAGAATGATGAGTTTGGCTCACATCGATTGTGTACTCCATTCTATTCCATTAACAAATCTATAAATAAAGCCCTTGGTTGGGAGGCACGGAATCTTGTGTCCAATTTGAACGCATTTAATTAAATTTTGTTTGCACACGAGCTTAATTGGTCATGAAAAAGAATATAGTTTAAATGTAGAATTAAAAAAAAAATTAAGAAAACATTATAATTTGAGAAAAATTCAATGTGTGTACTATTTTTATCAATTACCTAAATTCTTGTGAAACAATTATTTTTTACTTACATTGTGGACTAGAGATAGTCGGGGATTGTTTGGTAAGCGATGAGAAAGGGAATGAAGAAGAGAGAGAAAGGAGTTTCTAACAAACTATGGAATTTCGATTTCCAATTAAATTGCACACGTTGCATACCAAAACATTAGAAAGTCGTTTATCAATTTTCATTCCTTTTACGGCACCATGTCTGTTCTCTATTAAGCATACCATAAATGTCAACTGTTATTTTATTAAGTGTGCTCTAACTCAACCAGAGGGAGGGGGGGCAGAGACAAAGGTGGCATTACCTCAAATTTCCCAACCAGGCACGTGGCATGCATGTCGAAGTCACGGATGGAGTGCGACTTTAAATGCAAAACAAAATCAAATAAATTGAAAAGTCATTATCAGTAGAAACGGAAAAGTTGAGAAATATTTGGATTTTGCATATCAGCTAACCTTCTTAATGCCTTCCCAATTAGCAAGTCGAGAATAATGAGGTTGATGTCTGCAAATATTAATAATAACATTATCAACAATTAGAAGTTCAAGCAACAAAAAATATAACAAAACACAAAGATATATGTATGACTGCTAGATTACAGTCAGACAATAACTGTATCTCCAAACGCAATTAGGAAGTCCAAATTAACATACAATTGTGCATAACCTTGAAGGCCACTTGCAAGAGCTTTATCATACAACTTCTGCAAAAATCTGCGTTTTATAAATCTGTCACCAATCTGCAAACATAAGAAAAAAATGCAATTTATTATCACAAAATAAATAACAAAAATTATATGCAACAACAACTCCCACGCTTATGGAACACCAAAAGCAGAAACCAGCTTATGGTTTGATTCCAGTTTCAGGTAGCGTAATTCTTTTCTAAAGATTAGGTTACAACATTGCTAGCAATTCTCTATTAAGCACAACACAAAAGGCTAAAATAAATAAAAAATTAGTAAAGGCGCGACATAAATGAGGGATACTAATTCAATGGACTATATATGCATGTATATTTCACACAGATTCCAAACAAACAAATTTGGATCGATAGGCTTCCATTGATGGGGAAAAAATCTAACCAATCAGGGCTGGAAATCTTAAGGAGAAAACACTCGAGCAAAACAGAAACAATTGAATAGGCCCATAGGACTAACCAAAAGGTCCCATGGACAACAAATAGCTGCAGCTCCAGCAACAGGAAGATTCTCCCCATCCTCCCCAAGATATTTTATCTGGGAACAATTATTCAAAGTTAAAAGAATAAACTATGAAACCGTAAACATTATTTGGGATAAAAAAACATAAAATATATTAAATTAAAAAATGCCAAATCAGTAGCACAAGCGCAAGCAACTCCACGCATAGGTAGGTAAACACGAAATGATCTAGCATGTGTAAATGGTCAACTGCAGATAGATAAATGTAAATCAATTCCTTGGAACATGCAGGGAAAAAAGATGATGATGAAGAAGAAATTTCAAATACTAAAAGGAACATTGTGCTACATACCAGAACGTTAGCCCCAATACTGGTCCCGATAGCAAATAAAGGAGCCATGGGAAACTCGTGATGGAGATAACTGATGACTTCCCGCGCATCTTTGGTCCAACCAGCATTATAAAAGCAGTCAGACTGCATGAATTGTAATTAAAGAAAAACAACATGCTAACCATATCACCAAACAGAATGAGCAAACCCATAATTTATAATTTCAAATATGGCGAACATATGTTAAAATTTTATAACAAGATCTTAGCGAACAATTTTTTATTTGGAAATCATTCTTTCAATTTATTTTTAATGCAAGACAGTGAAAGTGCCAGTTTCAAGCCTTTGGCAACTAGAAACTTTAGGAGAAGCTTACTGTAATTGAAATGCCACCCAATCCTCGATGATTGCTAATAACAACATTCCATTTCTGTCTAGCAACATTGAAGGCAAGATGCTTTATGTACTGTGTAAGAAACATCACAGAAGCAGCCAAAAATGAAATCTTTGGACAGAAAAAATCACCAAAATGTATCAAATGTCTCGCAAAAAAAAGGCAACAATTAAATATAGTTCAACAGAAATGTAAAAATTCAAAGTCAACACTGGTTTGAATGATGCCGAATTTCACGAAGCCCATGATATCTGTAGATGGTGAATTCCCCTTTCCTCAATGTGAGGTGGGGACATTCTTTTATAGATGAGTAAAAAGGATTACATGACGGAGTATTCCGATGTGGGACTTGGAAATACCCATTATAAAAAAATTGGGATTAACACTCCCCCTTACAAAGTACAATATGGCACTTACAACAACACACTCGCCCCAACTGCTGCAGCCCCTTTTACGAACAAACAGCACACACTCATATTCCAAACATTACCCCCTCCTTAGAAAATACCTTGTCGTCAAGGTGGGAAAAATCCAGATGAATATCTGACTCCAGTTTCAGCATCATCAGCGCGATCCTTCTCGAATTGTTGGAGCCACAGCTGCACTGGTTGACAAATTTTTTTCAGCTAGACATCCTTTTTCTAGGTTTGCATGACTCCAAGAGAAAAACCACGTTGGGACACGCATCAAGAGCAGCAGAAATATCCCCACAATCATCAAAGCTTTCAGGACTACAAAGGCCTTTTTGGACTTCTGAAAACGTCTGGCAGCAAGCTTGGAAAAATCTATAGAAGCATGCTGATACTCTACCCTGCCTTGCCAATGTTCAGAAGCTTCATTAAACAATTCCACAGCCTTTCTATATTGTCTCTGTTGGAGTATGTGTAACTTCCTGCCCCACTTTCTTTGTAACTTCCTGCCCCACTTCCTTTGTAACTTTCTGCCCCACTTACTTTGTAACTTCTCTTTGTAACTTCCCTATCTTTTCTATAAATGAGGGCTCTCTCCTCGCCTTAAGGGGTGTGGGGGATTTCTGATTTAACATGGTATCAGAGGGGTTACGACCCCCCCTCCAATTTTGCCCCCCCGCGCAACAGCTCTCTTCCCGGCGTCCTGTGCGACGTCCCGTGTAGCTCCTGCCGATCTCCCTCCAGAGCAGCAGCGTCGTCCCGGCGACCCTCCCAGCGCGCGCTCCGTCCTGCGCGCGACAAACCGTCGCCCCGCTGCGTTCCCTCCCGGCGCGCGCTCTCCCCGACACGGCCCTCCTCTTCGGCGGCGGCCTCCCGAACCCGACGGCCCGTAGCGCCTCCTCCCGACGCGCCACCCTCCCCGACGAGGCTCCTCCAGCGCGCGGCTCCTGACGGCGGCCCTCCGCTCCGGACAGGCCCTCCCCGTCGCGCCTTCTCCCTGGTGCGCGATCTCCTCGGCGCACCTCCACCCAGTCGCCGCTCCTCCCGTCGCACTCCCTCCTCCCGGCGGCCCTCCTCTCCCGCCCTCTCTCCTGGCGGCCCACTCCTGCTTGGCGCGGCTCCCCGCTTCGCCCTTCTGCCTGGCGCGGCTCCCCGGCAGCAGTTCCCTCCTTCGCCCAGCGGCGCCCTCGCCCCGACAATCTCCCTCCAACCGACCCGGGCTCCTTCAATTTTTTTTTTCCAGCGCCCGGCGTGCTCCGCTTCCCGGCACGCCTCCCTGATTCCGGCTCTTCCCTCCGCTGCATCTTCGCTATCCACGCGCTGCTTCTATGGCAGACTCCTGCCCTCTGCCGCCGATGATCACCGCTTCTACCCGCCTTGTGGATGACCGATTGGACTCCACAAATTTCTCCATCTGGCGGAAGACTGTTGTGATGTCCCTCACCGACATGGACCTCGATCATCATCTTGAGGATCCTCCCCCAGCCACGGCTGATCCCAAATATCGTTCCTAGAAACTTGCTGACAGCAAGATCTTCGCTCTGCTGGTCAATTCCATGGAACGATCGGTGAAAGATGTCACCCGCACCGCAAATACCGTCAAGGAGCTCTGGGACTCCTTGAATATCATGTACTCCGAAACCAATAACCTCGCTCGGGTGTCCGATATCCTTCAACGACTGTCCCATGTTCGACAGCAGGCCCTTACAACCTACTTCCTGGAATGGAAAGGGCTGCGTGATGAATTGCAGGAGTTGTGACCCATTCCACAAACACCGGCCGAAGCTCAGACCCAGCGGGACCAGCTCTGCCTCTTCACTCTTCTCAACGTCCTCGCTCCAGAATTTGCCACCACGGCAACCGAATTGCTCGCTAGCTCGTCGACGCTGGAGACCCCACAGGTGTATCACCGGCTCAGCAAGGCCCAGCGGGCTCTTCCTCCTGCCGCCCCCGTTATCGACCACTCAGCTCTCGTCGGTCACGGCGGTGGCCGCTCATCTGGTCCTCGTGGACGTGGTCGTGTGGAAAGTCGTTCACGTCCCCTCTGTCAACACTGTGGCAAGGTTGGCCACACGATCGACCGATGTTGGGTCCTGCATGGACGTCCATCTCAGCGCCCGCGGCAGGGACAGACAGCGGTCCAGGAAGCGCCATCGGCAGTCGCCACTCTTCCCCACTCTCTGGACCTTTCGATGGCCGACATCCGGCTGACTCATGATCCTCGGGACTCTGCCGAACCCAGCCCATCAGCAGCTTTTATAGCCCATTCTGCTCACTCCACTGCCTTTGTCGGTCGTCGCTCCCCTGCTTGGATGTTGGACTCAGGTGCCTCCGACCACCTCACCGGTGATGCTGGTATGTTGACCTCTTATTGCCCTTACACCGGTCCATCAGCCATCACGGTCGCTGATGGCTCCACTATACCGATTGCGGGCTTCAGCACCTGCTCGCTGACTCCGACGATTCACCTACCCTTTGTGGCACATGTGCCCCGCAGTCCATTTAATCTTCTTTCCATCAGTAAGCTGACAAAAGATTATAACTGTGCTGCCATATTTTCCTCCTCTGGTGTTGTTTTTCAGGAGTAAATCCACTTGCTGCCCACTGCCTGTTTGCCTGCTGGAAGAGGTACAAGATCCCAAGTATGGTTATCCTCTAGAGCCTGCAATTCATCCCGCATTGCAGCTAGCCACCCAGGGTGAGATTTGGCTTCACCAACCATGCGAGGTACAGAGAATGTCTCCAGAGCGGACAAACCCCTGTATGAAGATACAAATAGAGGAGTACTCTGGCAGGAGCGAGTACCTTTCCGAAGGGCAATGGGCAAGTCCTCGGGTGGCGGAGCAGGAGCAGCGGACGAAGCGGGAGCGTCAGTGTCATTGGCCAGGACGGGAAATACAGTCGAAGGACGCCGGGAGTAGACCTGACCAAAATGGGTGTCAACAGGGGTTGACGACGGTGGAGGATGGATGATGAGAGGAAGACAATCATCGATGGCAGGGTCAGGATGATAACCATACTTGGGATCTTGTACCTCTTCCAGCAGCTCTCCCTACTGACGCGGCAGCATCCCGTCGCGATGCGCCTCCCGTCCAGATCCAGTGCGCCAGCCCTGCCGGCGATCCCTCCCGACAGATTTCCCTTCAGGCGCCCGCTCCTCCTGCGCACCGGCCCTCTCCGCCTTGGCTCGGCTTCGCACCGTCCCCGCGCGCTTCTCCAGCGGCACGCGTCCTCCTGTCTGCCGGCATCCCTCCTCTCCCGGCGGATCTCTCCAGCAGCGGGTCTCCCTCCCCTGCGGACTCCCAGCGTCGCCGCTCCCGCGACGCCTCCCCGTCGGTCCCGGCAACCACGGCTCCCGCGCCTCCCACTGCTGCCCGCGACGCCTCCCGTCGCCCCTCACGGTCCCACTGCGCGCTCATCCCGGCGCCCGCTCATCCCTGCGGCCTTCCCCCCCGGCGGCCCTCCTCCTTTGCGAGCCGCGGATCACCCAGCGCCTCCCGTGGATCACCCGCGACTCACCCGGCAGCTCTCCTGCGGATTTCTCGGCGACCCTTCCGGCTGGCCGGCTGCACCTTTCCCGCCTTGTTCTTCCCGACGGACCTCCCTTCCCCGGCTGCTCCCTGCAGGACGACTCCCCACGTCGGCGGCCTCCCTTCCCCGGCTTGCGGCTCTTTCCGGCAGCCCGCCTCCTGTGCGAGTCTCCCGCCGGCTTTGTTGACGACCGGCCTCCACCCCTGCCGGCCTCCACTCCTGCCGACTCCACCAGCAGCTGGCCTCCATTCATGCCAGCTCCTCCAGCAGTCGGCCAACAGCCCTGCCGGCCTCCCGTGCCACCTCTGCTCAACTGCTCCCTCCATGTCGACCTCCTCCTGCATCCTGCGGAATCCCCGCCTCTCTGCCCGGTGCCTCCTGCGGAATCCCCACCTCTCTACCCGGCATCTCCTGCGGAATCACCGCATCCCTTCGCCGGCATCCTCCTGCGGATTTCTCGGCGCTTCGACGACCGGCACCGCCATTGCGGATTTCCCGGCGCTTCGACTGTAAGAACCCGGTTTTTGCTACGAAAGACTTTGGAATATTCTTGATGATATTCCAGAGCAGTGTCTTCAGACGGCGTGCGATTCTGAGCCCCGGAGTGCCCGGAATTAAATTTTCAATGCGTTCACACTGAAAATGCTAAATAAATGGGATAACTCCTAAACGGAGCTCCGGATCAGAGATCCGAGTGTACGGATGAGTCCGGAATGGGGTGTTTACCCTAGGAACGACATAAAACTTGTCGGCGCGGGATGTTTGGACCCCTCGCCCGCTTCTGGAACGTTAAACGGATTAAATAAATTTATTTTATTCGTTTAATGGCGAAACGCAGGTATCTCTTAAACGGTGGCTCGGATTGGAAAACCGAGGGCATCGTTGAGTTCGGAGCGTGCCGTTTACCCTAAGAGGGGTGTAAGTTTTGCGGGTGCGGCCCGTCTGTGAAAAATGGCCCCAAGGGCGTTTTCGTAATTTAGCGGCTTCGGACGCTAAGTTTTATAACTTTTGAACGGGGTCTTGGAATAAAATTCTGAGACCGTCGTTGCGCTCAGAGCGTGGTTCTTAGCCTAGGGGAGGCTAAATCCCGACCCCGTCGGGATTTCGGGTTCGGGGCGGTCGGGCGGGCGTTTAAGTGATTTGTACTTAAACACCCCTCCCCCCCCCCTTCTTCTTCCTCTTCTTCCTCAAACCCTCCCCCTCCTTCACCTCCGGCGAGGCGAGCTCCGGCGAGGCGACTCCGGCAAGGTGCGGTGGTGCCGGTGGGTTGACGGCGAAGCGACGGGCATCGCCCAAGAGGTAGGAGTTTATCGTTTGCGTTTTTCTTTCCCGCACCACCTTTGAACCTAATTCATACCCCCGAATTGCTGTTTGATCTTCGAACAAAATCTATGAATGCGTAGTAGAGTTAATTCCCTTTTCAACGCATCTTTCGGATTCAAAATCCGACCTCCGAGGCCTCCGCAATGATCCGCCGAACTTTGCGGGTTTTCGGGTTCCGGCGAGTTCAAGCGGCGGCGCGGCTTGGTGGAGGCGGCGGCGCGGCTCAGTGGAGGCGGCGGCGCGGCTCGGTGGAAGCGGTCGGCGGCACGGGTGCTCGGCGGAGGGTCGGCCGAGCGCGAGGCGCTGGGCGCCGGCGCGAGGAGAAGCCGGCCGCGCGAGGCGGCGGCTCCAGGCGGCGAGGCCGAGCCGCCGGGGCGCGGCAACCCCGCGGTCGCGGCGCGCGTACCCAGCGCGGGGACAAGACCCGCGCGACGCGGGTCTTCGCGCGGACCAAGCGACCGGCCACGAGGGCCGGTCGGCGCGCGGTCCGCTGGCCAGCGGCTGGACCGCGCGGTTGGACCGCGGCCCAGGCCAGAACGGCCGGACCGGCCGGTTTTGGCCGGTCCGGCCCATGGGGCCCTGCCCTCAGGGTTCGGACGCCCGTATTTTCTGCTACGGACGTCCGTTTTGAGTACCGTCTGCGGCGGTGGAACCGTATTGACGAGGCGGACTTTTTGAGATGGTTTTGGGAATTTATAATTCCCGAAACGAGGGGCCGCGGAGCCGCAACGTGTCTTTAAGTAGACGAGCGTTTTCTTCTGGGATTCTTGTTTTGGACGACGCGGACGCGTCCGACGTCCGTTTTGAGCGCCGTCAGCGGCGTTGTGACCCTGGCACTGAGGCGGAGCTTTCCAGGGCGGTTCCAGGCGTTGAGGCCGAAGTTGAGGCGCGGGCCCCACGGCCCATCTTTTGAGCTGCGTGCAGCTTTTAGCGACTTTTTCATCGGTCGTCCGTTCGAGGCGTGCGAGCAGTCGATGTTGGGTGTTTTTCCGAGGGCATCGCGTTGGCGCAGTCTGCCCGCTGTAATTCCGCACGATGGTGCGGGCCCCGTGAGGGCCGTTTCGGGAGTTGACGGTGATTTCCAGCTTTATCACCGGGCGACCGTTTTGGACAAGTGAATAGTCCATTTCGTGTACTTTTTCGAGAGGATCGCAACGGTGCGATCCGTTCGTTGAATTTCGGGACCGGGATGCGGGTCCCACGTGGCACCACTCGAGTGCGGTGCGCCGGGATGCATCTTTTTCTCCGGATATCCGTTGCACTCAAGTGAGTAGTGTTTTTGACGTGTTTTCCCGAGGGGATCGCAATGGTGCGATGCGCCCGACTGTTTTCAGGGTCGAGGCTCGGGATCACGGGACGTCGTTCGGGCGTGAGGCGGTGTTTGTGACTTTTCCGTCGGATATCCGTTGGAGGCGAGTAAGTAGTCGATCTCGCGTGTTTTTCCGCGAGGATTACAACGGTGCGATCCGTTTGGTTGTGCGGAGCCTCTTGCGTGATCTTGTTAAATGTGGAAGCATGGAAGGTGCTCCAGTGGTGGTTCGTCCTACCATGTTGTAGCGGACCCTTGGCATGTGATCGCGCACTCTTGGGAGAGTGATACAAATGATTCACGAGATGTGGTTGGCCGTGCCTGGGCCTTTGAGGTGGAGTTGTTACGTCACGACTTCGCGTTGACGCTGGGTGCCGTGTGCACGATAGCCTTTGGGCTAGAATGAGGTATACTCCGGGAGTATACGGGAGCGCTTGGAGGTACGTGTGGTTGTTTGTACCTGAGGATGTTTGTGCGCTCAGTTGGGGTTGACTTGGGGCCACACGTCGTGTGGGCCCCACGTGCGTGCCGCGATCTGCTTTACGTACCTTGACCAGCAGGGTGGAGTTTTCCCCTGGCTTTGTGCTCGTCTGTTTGACCAGCAGGGCGGAGTTTCCCCTGGCCTGGTGCTCTTTTGTCTGACCAGTAGGGTTGAGCGGTCTCCCCCTGGTCTTGTTCTCGATGGTTTGGTCGGCAGAGATGGTTTGGTTCCTCTGCTTCTTCGGCTGTGAGGGGTTTCGGTACTGTGCCCTTTCACCGGACTGCGACACCGTCTGCGACTACGGGTGTTCGTACAACGTGGGTGTTTTCCCCACTTTCTGGGATGAGATGTCTCGGTCTGCTTCGACAGTGACTCAGCGGATTGGAGCGGGATCGCCTTGTGAGGCCTGGGGAGTTTCTCCCGTTGCTCCGTGTTCCCTGGTATAGCTTGTGGTTTCGGTGTGACCAACACTTTACGCGGGCACCGATCCTCTACCCAGGAGGTTGTTTCCAGCAGGGTTGAGGTTGTTCCAGCAGGGCTGAGGTTGTTTCCAGCAGGGCTGAGGTTGTTTCCAGCAGGGCTCGTTAGTGGGTTACCATCTAGCAGGGATGGCCAGTACAGCGGTGTTCACCGAGCAGTACCATCCAACAGGGATGGCCAGAGCAGTTCCGGGCTTACCTCCAGCGGGGCTGGGCAGTGGTCCCCGATGTCGGGCTTACCTCCAGCTGGGCTGGGCAGTGGTCCCCGATGTCGGGCTTACCTCCAGCTGGGCTGGGCAGTGGTCCCCGATGCCGGGCTTACCTCCAGTTGGGCTGGGCAGTGGTCCCCGATGCCGGGTTACCTCCAGCTGGGCTGGGCAGTGGTCCCGTCGCCGACTTTAACCGGGTCGCCCTCCAGTGGATTACCCTGTTATGGGACTGGGCAGTGTAGCACCCGTCGACTTTCCGGGTCTCCCTGTAGTGGGAACCCGTTGACTTCCAGGGATCCTCCAGCGGGGCTGGGCAGGGGGTCGCCTGTCGACTCTGAGCAGACCTCTCGACTGCGGGGCAGTGACGTGGTGTGGTTTGACGTTCCCCTAGGACTCTCAAGTACGAGGAGCATTTTCCCCCACCGAGACGCGTCCTTGTGACGCGACCTAAAACCGTGCGGGCGAGTCAGTGCCGCCCAAAGCGGATAGTGTCGAGGTGTGGTGATTGAGCCCCTTGGCTTGCGGTTCGGGGCAGACGTGCGGGATGTTGGGCATCGATGGTGTTACTTCTGGGACTGTTGGTTACTCTTTCTTGGGCTGAGCTATGGGACGGAGATCCCCTTACGAGTTTGTTCGGGCTTCTTGACAGAGCATACATATGTATATACCTCGTACGAGTACCCACTCCTTGGGTTTTGGTTACTCTCCTTCCAGGAGAGGCGAAGACGCGCGGGGTATGCCATGTGCTTTCCGTGTCTAGCTACTCATGGTTGGACGAGTCTACTCTCCTGCTATAGGTAGCGAAGACTCGACGAGAAGTTCATCTTCTCGCCGTTTCCAGCTCCTTGTGTCTGGATGAGTCTACCTTCTTTCCTCTTGTTGGGTTGAGCTGAACTCTTTACTGCACTCTCTGTTGTACTCCTTTACTTTTCTGTTCGCTCTACTGCTCACCCTTCGGTACCTCCTTTTGTTGCTCCCTCGAGCCTTCGGGGTATCCTACTGAGTATTTTTATACTCACCCCCGCTTGGGCTTTGCCCGCACTTGGTGTGCCCTTGCAGACGACGGACAGGTGGAGCGTGACTTCAAAGGAGCGTAGGAGCTTGGGGAGCTTGGACCGCGTGCGGTGGTCGTAGTCGGGTTCCAGGTGGGAGACCCGTCAGCTGTTTGTTTTGTTTACCTGTTGCCGGTTGTGGCACTTTTCTGGTTGGGCGCGTGTTTTGCCCCTTTTCTTTTCAGTGTTCCTTCAGCTTTCTTTGTACTTGTAGAGGTCGATGCACTTTGTGGTATATATATAGCAGTTGCCCTTTCCTTTTCTTTGTTTGTCTTTACTTTTACTCTGCACTGTTGCATTGAGTTTGCTGCGTGTGTGTGTGTACAGGTGCTTAGGCAAAGGCCTCCCCGAGTTATTGTGTCTTCGGCGCTGGTCGCCAGCCCCTGGCCTATGGAGGCGGGCTTGGGGTAGTTGCGGCTCGAGCCCGGGTAGGGTCGGGTCGTGACATCGACGACCGGCACCACCATTGCGGCTTCCTCGGCACTTTGACGACCGGCCCTCCCGAGCGAATTTCTCGGCGCTTTGACGATCAGCCCGACATTACGGATTTTTCGGCACTCTGACGACCGGCCAGTAGTGCGGATTTTCCCGACGCTCTGATGACCGACCCGCCAGTGTGGATTTCTCGACGCTCTGTTGTCCGGCCCCGCACTTTTCCGGCGATGACCCATCCTTTATTTTTCAGCGGCATCACATTACCATCTTCAGGGGGAGTAGCATCAACAACGATTATATTATTTCCGTTTCGTCTATTTTTGTCTTGTATTTGTCATCAAGCTGGGCTTGTAACTTCTCTTTGTAACTTCCCTATCTTTTCTATAAATGAGGGCCCTCTCCTCACCTTGAGGAGTGTGGGGGATTTCTGATTTTACAGTCTCCATTGATACGGGTGCTCTCAAATTCATCTGGGTAACCAGGTCATTGGCCGTAGCATAATTCACTCTTCCCATCACAGGTGTCATGTTTGAAATCACAAGGCCGCTCAATGCCCGCACAAAATGCCCCAAGAACATTAGGGCTAACAACACCACAATTTGATTGGCATTCCTAACCCGCTTTGCAGGACTAGGCCTTCTTGCTGCTGTACATCCTTCATAAAACTTGACGGGTAGCAAGCTCAATCATCATGTAACGATTTTCATGGAGAACGAATATTATGCTTGATTGAGATGCTTCATCGGTAACAGATTCACTTCGAGGAATGCTTCCAAAACCTTCGGGATTAACATCCCTTTCAAACCAATCTTCCATAAATCTCGCAGCAGCGCCCTTATTGTCACAACTTAATAAGGAATTCGTTCGGCTCATCGAGGTTCCATGAGTAGCAAACCAGTTGAAGCTATGATAGATACCAGCTATGCCACCTGGAAAGAAGAAGGGCTAAAGGGGGAGGATGAGGTTAGAAGAGAGAGAAGGTATAGGGGGAATATATGGGGAATATGCTGCAGGCCCAAGGGAAGACTTTCATGGGCTTGAATAATACTTTTCTCAATTCCATTATCAATGGCATCAAAAGACTGGCGCACAAATCCAAGAGATGTTATGATATATGCAACATACTAAAGGTACCCGCTTTGCAGGACTAGGCCTTCTTGCTGCTGTACATCCTTCATAAAACTTGACGGGTAGCAAGCTCAATCATCATGTAACGATTTTCATGGAGAACGGATATTATGCTTGATTGAGGTGCTTCATCGGTAACAGATTCACTTCGAGGAATGCTTCCAAAACCTTCGGGATTAACATCCCTTTCAAACCAATCTTCCATAAATCTCGCAGCAGCGCCCTTATTGTCACAACTTAATAAGGAATTCGTTCGGCTCATCGAGGTTCCATGAGTAGCAAACCAGTTGAAGCTATGATAGATACCAGCTATGCCACCTGGAAAGAAGAAGGGCTAAAGGGGGAGGATGAGGTTAGAAGAGAGAGAAGGTATAGGGGGAATATATGGGGAATATGCTGCAGGCCCAAGGGAAGACTTTCATGGGCTTGAATAATACTTTTCTCAATTCCATTATCAATGGCATCAAAAGACTGGCGCACAAATCCAAGAGATGTTATGATATATGCAACATACTAAAGGTAGCCCGCTGGGCCAGCATGCGTATATGGACAACACTGACTGCCACATATTTCTCACTATACAGATTCACATTTTTGGAGCCCTCAACCTGTATATCTATCCCACCGATCCAAGCACAATCAAACTGTTAAACCCTCTTTTTTATTCTTTTTATTATTATGGGTATTTCCGAATCTCACATCGAAATACTCCCTTGTGTATTCCTCTTTCTCAATCTATAAAAGAAGGTCTCCGCCTCACCTTGAAGGTAAAGGGGTTTTCCAAATCTACATGGTATCAGAGGGAACCTTATTCCTGAGCCCTCCCTGTTTTGCCCTAAGTGACATTCTTCCCTCCTAGGTCTGCCCTACGCGGCACCCCCCCTCCCTCCAGCGGCGCCCTCCCCCCGGCGGCCCTCCTCCTTTGCGAGCAGCACCTCCCGCGGCCCTCCCCCAGCGGTCCTCCTATGCTCGCGGCGCCTCCCGCGGATCCCCCGACGGCCCTCCATCGTGCCTGCGCCGCTTCCTCGCACGCCAGCCCCGCCCTACAAGCGCGCTCGTCCGGCCTCATCCCCTTGCTCCCTGGCGACCTCGCCCGAGGCCCTCCACGCCGGCTCTCTTCCCGGCGGATCCCTCCCACCGTCCACGCCGGCGGATCCCAGAATTTTTTTTTCTTCTCTCCGGCCACGGCTCCCTCCAAGCGAACCGGTCCAGGAAAAACCGGTCCAAGCGGCTCTCTCCAGGCGACCGGCTTCCTCAAGGCGAACCGGCTCCTCCAGGTTCTTCCTGCGCACGGCGTGCACCGGCTCTCGGCGCCCTCCCGCTGTCCGCTGCTTCTCCCGGCTTCCCGACACGCCCGACCAGCCCACTGATTCCGGCGCAGCGCTGCCCAAAACTACGTCTTAGACCGCTACCCGACGCTTCCATGGCAAACCCCTCCCCTCTGCCCACCCGCCTCGTCGATGACCGGTTGGACACCACAAATTTCTCCATCTGGCGGAAGACTGTGATGATGTCCCTGACCGGGATGGAATTGATCATCACCTTGAGGATCCTCCCCCGGCTTCGACTAACCCCAAATACCGTAAATGAAAGCTTGTCGATAGCAAGATCTTCGCTCTGCTGGTCAATTCAATGGATCGATCGGTCAAGGATGTCACTCGCACGGCAAATATTTTGAAGGAACTATGGGACTCATTGAACATTATGTATTCTGAGACCAACAACCTGGCTCGAGTGTCCGATATCCTCCAACGCCTGTCCCATATTTGACGGCAGGACCAGTCCTTCACCGCATATTTCCTAGAATGGAAAGGGCTTCGTGATGAATTGCAGGAGTTGCGGCCCGTTCCCCAGACACCGGCAGAGGCTCGGACCCAGCGGGACCAACTCTGCATCTTAACTCTTCTCAGCAGCCTCGCTCCGTAGTTTGCCACCACGGCAACTGAGCTGCTTGCCAGCCCTTCGTCGCTGGAGATCCCACAGGTTTATCATCGGCTGAGCAAGGCCCAACGGGCTCTTCCCCCTCCCGCCCCGATCAACGACCACTCAGCTCTCGTCGGACATGGCGGTGGACGCTCTTCAGGCCCTCATTGACGTGGTCGTGTGGAAGGTCGTCCACGTCCCCTCTGTCAACACTGTGGTAAGCTTGGCCACCTGATCGACCGGTGTTGGGTTCTACATGGACGTCCATCTTAGCGCCCGCGGCAGAGACAGACAGCGGTCCAGGAGGCTTCCTCGGCAGTCGCCACTCTTTCACCATCTCTGGACCTGTCTATGGCCGACATCCAGCTGACTCATGATCCTCAGGACCCCGCAAGACCCGGTCCATCCTCGGCTTCTCTGGCCCATTCTGTTCACTCCGCTGCCTTTGTCGGTCGTCGCTCCCCTGCATGGATGCTCGATTCAGGTGCCTCTGACCACCTCACAGATGATGCTGGTATGTTGACCCCGTACTGCCCTTACACCGATTCATCGGCCATCACCGTCGCTGATGGCTCCACTATCCCCATTGCGGGCTTCGGCGCATGCTCCCTAACTTCATCGATTCACCTACCATGTGTGACACATGTGCCCCGCAGTCCATTTAATCTTCTTTCCATCAGTAAGCTGACAAAAGATTATAATTGTGCTGCCATATTTACCTCCTCTGGTATTGTATTTCAGGAGCAGACTACGAACCGGGAACTTGGTAGAGGCCAGCTTCGGGACGGGGTCTACATGTTCGATGGACCGACACCTCTCGCTTGCACGTCTGCCTCTGCTCGAGCATTGGATCTTCATTCCCGGTTGGGACACCCTCCTGCCTCCACCATTCATCAACTTTTTCCAGACTTTAGTCGGCATAATTCTTTTCATTGTGAGTCATGTACATTTGCGAAACATCATCGCACTACATATATTCCTCGCGTGGATACAAGGACCTCACACCCTTTTGATCTGGTTCATTCGAACGTGTGGGGTCCTTGTTCCATTTCGAGTCATTTGGGATATAAATATTATTTATCTTTCATTGATGATTTTTCACAAATGACTTGGTTTTATCTCCTTCGAGAACGCTCCGAAGTGTTTTCCACATTCCAAACATTTTACAATGAGATTCAAAACCAATTTTCCATCTCTATAAAATGTCTCTGCTCGGATAATGGTCGTGAGTATCTCTCCAGTCCCTTTCAGCAGTTTCTTCAGACAAAAAGCATCCTTCATCAGACCTCCTGTCATGATACACCCCAGCAAAATGGTGGGGCCGAGCGGAAACACCGACACATTCTACAGACTGTCTGTGCCCTCCTCTTCCACCGACAGGTGCCTCTGCATTTTTGGGGAGATGCAATTCTCACCGCCACCTACCTTATAAACCGTCTTCCTTCCTCCATCCTTTAGGGGGAGACTCCTTTTCGGACGTTGTTCTCCTCTCTCCCTCTTCACTACCTTTCCCTTCGAGTATTTGGATGTCTCTGTTACGTTCGCGACACACATCCTGACCTCTCCAAACTCTCTCCCAAATCCCTTCGGTGCATTTTTCCTGGCTACTCCCGCACTCAGCGCGGATATCGCTGCTTCTCACCCGACCTACGACGGTATGTCATCTCGGTCGACGTCACATTTGTTGAGAGCTCTCTGTTCTCCCTTCCCTCTCCTCATCCTGACCCCGCCATCGATTATTGTCTTCCTCTCATCATCCACCCTCCACCGGTGTCAACCCCTGTTGACACCCATTTTGGTCAGGTCTACTCCCGTCGTCCATCAACTGTGTCCCCCGTCCCGGCCAATGACACTGTTGTCCCCGCTTCGTCCGATGCTCCAGCCCCGCCACCCGAGGACTTGCCCATTGCCTTACGGAAAGGTACTCGCTCCTGCCAGAGAACTCCTCTATTTGTCTCTTCATACAGGGGTATGTCCGCTCTGGAGACAGTTGCTATTCCTCGCACGGTTGGTGATGCCAAATCTCACCCCGGGTGGCTAGCAGCAATGCGGGCTGAATTGCAAGCTCTGGAAGAAAACCATACTTGGGATCTTATCACCTTTCCAGCAGGCAAACAGGCAAACAGGCGGTCGGCAGCAAATGGATTTACACAGTCAGGATGAATCCCGATGTCACTCTCCATCGCCTCAAAGCCCGCCTGGTGGCCAAGGGCTTCGCACAGACTTACAATATTGACTACTTTGATACATTCTCCCCAGTTGCCAAGATGGCCTCCGTTCGATTATTCATCTCTCTGGTCGCCCATCGTCATTGGCCTCTTCATCAACTGGATGTCAAGAATGTCTTTCCTACATGGCTTCCTTGAGGAAGAGGTTTATCTGCAGCAGCCCCCCAGATTTTGTGCCTCCAGTGCCGAGTCTCAAGTCTGCCGACTCCGCCGCTCTCTTTACGACCTCAAGCAGTCTCCTTGTGCTTGGTTCGGCCGCTTTAGCACGGTCGTCACCGACTTTGGGCTCTCTCGCAGCATGAAGGACCACACTGTGTTATACAGAACGACCTCCGCTGGCTGCATCCTATTGGTCGTTTATGTGGATGATATCATCATCACTGGCGGCGACTCTGGGGGTATCACCCATCTCAAGAGGTATCTTCACCAGCACTTCCACACAAAGGATCTCGATCCTCTCACATACTTCCTCGGCATCGAGGTCTCCTATTCTTCAGACACCATCTCCCTCTGCCACCGGAAGTATGCGTTGGATATTCTGCAGGATGTTGGGCTCACACAGGCCACTGCTGTCGACACCCCTCTGGAGCCTGGAGAACGGTCGCTTTATGCCTCCTCGGCACTATATCCACATCCAGAGCGGTACCGTCGACAAGTGGGTAAACTCAATTATCTTACAATGACTCATCCCAACATTGCCTGTGTTGTTGGCAAAGTGAGTCAATTTATGGAGCATCCGACCACCACACATTGGGATGCTGTCATCCGCATCGCCAAATACATCAAGCGAGATCTTGCCCGTGGTCTTCGCTACTCCCAGCATCCTCATCTGCATATTGAGGCCTTTTGTGATGCTGATTATGCTGGTTGTCTTGCTACTCGGAGATCTACTTCTGGGTTTGCCATATTCTTGGCAGGCAACCTCATCTCTTGGCGCAAAAAGAAACAGACTATCGTCTCCCGATCCAGTGCGGAGTCTGAGTACCGTGCCATGGCCACCGTCACTACGGAGATCCTTTGGCTTCGCCAACTCCTTCAGGAGCTTGGCTTTTCTCAGCAGACATCTGCTCACATCTGGTGTGACAATCAGGCAGCCACCAAGATTGTTTCGAATCTCGTCTTCCATGAACGCACGAAGCATATTGAGGTGGACTGCCACTTTCTTCGACACCACCTGAAGCACAATCATGTCAGCTTTAGCCACATTCCGACAGCGGACCAGCTTGCTGACATCTTCACCAAAGGCCTCCCAGAGGCTCGCTTAGCCTCGCTCAGTTCCAAGCTGGGCATCCACAGCATCTGCAGCCCAGCTTGAGGGGGAGTGTGTCTGGTCTTATATGTTGTCACTTTGAAGGTAAGAGGGTTTTCCCAATCTACACAAACAAATGTTGATGAACATATCCTGCTAACATGAAAAAGATTGACAGCAGCCAAGCAACACCGGTTTGTTTCTCTGGATTTTGGAAGCACGACATATTAGAGACAACAGCTAAATATGGGGAATCAGGTTTCGCAGTATGTAGCTCGCAAACAAAGAAGGATGTCATCAAACTTTTCAATTATATTGGTATTCAATTCCACTATAGCCAACAAACAACTCAACAACGTCAATTCGCCATCGGTCTTGGTCAACCAACCAACACATCTACTAGTATTCTGTAACAATTTTCGATCTAGCTTGCATGCGATCTCCTCAGCAATCACACTTGTCGCCCTTTGCAGTTCCAGCAACAAACACTTCCAGAACCAAAGCAGCAAAATACTCATCTTCTTTTGCAATCTTCCCCACACCAAACTCCATTATTTCCACAACTGCACCGTAAGACCTCATTTGCCGAGCTTCTGCTTCTTACATTGCAGGCATCACTCTCAGCACTAACTGCGTAGCCAAATAGAGCATTAGCAATGACAATTTTTAGATTACTAATAGCGTCTCTACTAGTTTCCGTAACATTTTCCTCGACAATACCAGCATCAAACACTTCTAGAACCATAGGTTCAACTAGTGCAAAAGCATCAAAATTCTCGTTTTCTATTGCAATCTTGTTTTACTTCGAGCCAATCCTCAGTCCATCAATTATAGCAGAATCGTCTGAAATCAGGGTTCCATCAAGACTACTGCCAAACTCCACTTTCCCGCTCCCACTACTGCCCAAAAACTCGATGAAATCCATCCTCTGCTTTTTTTATTCTAAACCACAATATATTGCGGAAACGCCGGGAGTCGCAACGACAGAATAGGTTTGCAGATGAAGAAAAGACAAAAGAAAGAATCACACAGGACTGAGAGATTTATGTGGTTCGGGAAATGATCCCTACGTCCACAGAGATACAGAAATATCACTATAATCGAAAGCACAAATTATAGGAAGTATCTCAGAGTTTCAAGCACAAGAAACCCTAGTCCAAAATGGGCTAATAAAGAAGGAAGTGATGTGCCGCCAACCGCACAGAAAGTATGCACTGCTACAGTGAACGGTGGCTGAAAGTCTGCATCGCTACAGTGTCGCGGTCACCCTAGTCCAAGTTGCTACAGTGGTCAGCGGCTGGAAGTCCACGAAACTGCAGTACTGCTGTCTCCAAAGTCCGAACTGGTACAGTAGTCGTGCCAAAGTCTGCAATGCTACAGTATCATGCCAGTATCGGTCGATCAGCTCTGCTACAGTTGATCATAGTTGTTACAGTACCCCCAAAATTTGGGTCGACCGCCTTCGGCCCCCCACCCCCTGAAGCAGGGGAGCATTGTCCCCTGCGACCCCCAACGAGTTCACCGCGGAGCTCAACCCGCGGAGTTGCGGCGGCCCGGTGCGTGGTATGGGCCGCAAGCATTCGGTCCAACATCATCCAATCAGATCGGGCTACACCAATCCAACACAATCCACTTGGAGCTCGAGCCCCTGGTTCTTTTCTGTTATTATCTTCTCGACTTGAGACGTCCGACCAACATTAGCAAAAGCTATCTCCTGGCAAAATTTTCAGCAAATGTTTGAGTCCCCTGCATCTTGCCTTCATAAACCTGTTGCCTCTCTGTCCTCAACGACTTCCCCTTCGAAAAGGAAAATGCAAAACACAGCTATAGTAGTTCGCACAGAAACAATCAGGTAGAAGAGAGAACTTTCCTCCAAAGCCGCTGCAAACACATCTCCAGTAGCGAATTGTCAACAACCGGTCCAAGAGAAAGGTTAACCTCGTTCGTTAGTTTCACCTTGAACTCCTTCCGTACGCATTCCTCTTACAATCTCATTTTCAGCAGCGACGATCGTCTTCCAGTTCCGTGCACGAGTATTCCCTGTGTCGACCGAGTCCAACTATGTCTGTGTCACCTGCAGCGTACGCGGCTCCAGCAACTAGTGTGATTCACAATTTGAATGCATTGGAATCTCCTCCTCCCGATGATCAGATTGATTGTCCTCACTTCCATCAGAAGTTACTTTCCCGAGCTGCGTCCACTTCCAGCTCAACAGACTCACCTCACTGCTACAACGTTGAACCAACAATGTCCGTCCCACGCCTGTTGCCTTCCTCGCTACGTACGCTCTCTCTCCATGCGAGTTCCCCAGCAAAATCGCCAATTGTTAGGACAATTTTGTAAAAGAGAGAAAAAAGGAAGAGGAGACTAGTGAATTTCTATTAAGTATCAACAGAATCGAGAGAAGAGAGTAGTTACAATAGGAAGGAGATAGTAGAACTCCACCCAGAAGAAGATCACACTCCCAAGGTCGATGGTCGACACCTCCCAAGGTCCAACCCCGGTTGCTTCCAAGCAGAAATGCAAATGAATATTCGTGTCTCCTCCCAACACCCAGTTGCCCTATTCATTACCCCACCTGCCCACTGCTACAGCTAGCAAACACCACTCCCCCTTACAAAGTACAATATTGCCCTTACAACAACACAAACTCACCCCTTACAACAACACAAACTCACCCCAACTGTAGCATCCCCTTAAACGGACAAACACCACACTCATATTCCTGACAATTTTTGAAACAAGAATCCCAATTATTTTAGGGGGCGCACACCTTTGGCACGCCTCAGCGTGGTCGCCTCACCTCCCCAGTGGCGAGGCGCTCTAAGTGCGCTTCGCAACGCCCCTTTCCAATGCGCGAGCTGCAGTGCGCCTTTGACAACACTAGATGGTCACATAGAGATGTGTCAGGAATTGCATAGAGATGTAATGAGTTTAACAAAACCCTAAAAGTGCAAAAAACATAAGGTTGATCTAGCAGTCTATCATATGTGATATGATGAGACAGGCGCTTATGTATGGTTTTGTTAATATTCTTAAAAAAGTTTAAGAATATAAAATGTATCATGTTATACAAAAGGCGGTCTCCACTTTACCATTCATTCATGTAGGTTGCATATACTCGTGAAGTGAAATGACAATTGATCTCTCAAAATGCGATTTTGAGTTATCTTTAACCGATGTTCGTCTTGGAAAATTGTAAATTGTGATGAAATATTAAGGTTAGCGTGGATAGCACTTCGTATAGAGATATAGAAGATATTCATGAGGTACAAAACATGTTTTGTATACTAGATGACCCAAGAAGTATACCACATAGAATGTCATACACAATGACTTTGGTATACTAGGGGTGCATTTTCAGATTTGGATTTCCCCATACCTGAAGCTGGTGAGATGTCTGACATGAGATTCTTCATACTTCGATACCTTTCATATGTAAACCTTGAGGCTTAGCTAATCAGAGGGTGGTTGAGTCTGATGTTGATCATGTTGACGGTTGGAGCTTAACAAAAATGGGATTTTTCCTCTCGTATGACAAGTATGACATTTGGGTCCTCGATCGAGATAGACTGAGAAAGCGTACGGTCGTACCTAAATAAGACATGTGATGTGCTTGTTTATTGGATTAGAGGCATGTAATGTGTTCGTTTATAAAGGTGGATGACATGTGATGTATTCATTAACCCGGCCAGTTTATACTCGGAGAATCGAGAACATATGAGTGCCTATACGAGATTGACTTACTCCATATTTCGTGGTTACTCGATATCTTGGACAAAGGAATCATATAAAAATGCATGCTTGTATATAATACATCTGGTGGGCAGAGGTATAGAGATAAATGTGTTTGATGGATATCACGCCAAATCACTTCATAGCTTGAGTAGCACTAATGTTTTGCCAGAGGCCGCTCTTTGCTTGCTTTTATGGATTTGGGGATTCGTATTTGTTGTCAACGCTACAAAGGCCCATGGGGTCACACTTCATGGTTGACTGAATGAGGATTGAGTTTTAACTCAGAGAGGGGTGCTCTAAAAGTATTTTGTTGGAGTATGGGTAACTTCCAGCCCCACTAACTTTGTAACTTCCAGCCCCACTTTTTTTGTAACCTCTCTTTGTAACTTCCCTATATTTTCTATAAATGAAGGCTCTCTCCTCACCTTGAAAGGGGTGGGGGATTTCTGATTTTACATGGTATCAGAGGGAACTTAATCCCGATCCCCCCTCCCATCTATTTTTTTTTTCTGTTCTAGGTCTCTCATCTTTTTTTTTCCCGTGGGGGCGGCGGCCTCCATGGCTTACGAGCCATAGGAATTCTCCGCCGCCCCCTGCCGGCGATCCCTTCCCGGCGGATTTCCCGTCCCGGCGGCGTCGCTTCTAGACGCGGCTCCCGGTTCCCGTCGGGCCTCCTTCTGCGGTTCGTCCGGCTCCCGCGGGCTCTCCCGGCGGCATCTCTGTGCGCGACGACCGCGCCTCCCGTCCAGCACCGGCTCCCGCATCCCATGCGTCGGCCTCCTGCGCGCGACTCCTCCCGGCGCGACGCGGCTTCCCGGCTCGTCCCTCCCGCGACGCGGCTCCCGGCTCCTCCCGGCGCGACGCGGCTCCCCGGCTCCCGGCTCCTCCCGCTGCTCCTCTCCTGCGCGCGCATCCCGTCGCCGCGACTCCCGGCTGCTCCCGGCGGTCTCCCGCTGCTCCCGACGCCATCACCCGAGCGCCCCGCCAGCGGCCTCCCGCTGCTCCCGGCGCCTCCCGACTGCTCCCGCCGGCCTCCCGCTTCTCCCGGCGGCCTACCGCTGCCGGCGGCCTCCCTTGTCGACGCCTGCTTCCCCGCTGCGCGCGGCGGCCCTCCCTCCCGGCAGGCCCTTTCTCCCGTCCGCCTCTTCCCTGCCGGCTCCCGGTCGCGCAGCCCTCCAGCGCACGGCGGCCCTCTCTCCCGGCGCGCCTCCCGCCGGCTCTTCCTCCAGCGCGCGACGGCCCAGCCTCCCGTTGCGGCTCCTTCCCTCGGCGGCCCTCCATGCCGGCGCATCTCTCCCTCGGCGGCCCTCCATGCCGTCCTCCAGCGGTGCGCCCTCGTCCCAGCGGGCCTCCGCCCGGCTCCCGCGCCCTCGCCCTCGCGGCTCCCTGCGCGAAGGCCCCACCTCCTCCTGCGGCTCCCCTTCCCGGCGACCCTTCCGGTTGGCCGGCTGCGCCTTTCCCGCCTTGTTCTTCCCGGCGGACCTCCCTTCCCCGGCTTGCGGCTCTTTTCGGCAGCCCGCCTCCTGTGCGATCTCCCGCCGGCTCCTTTGACGATTGGCCTTCATTCCTGCCGGCTCCTCAAGCAGTCGGCCTACCGCCCTGCCGGCCTCCCGTGCCACCTCTGCTCAATTGCTCCCTCCATGCCGACCTCCTGCTGCATCCTGCGGAATCCCCGCCTCTCTGCCCGGTGCATCCTGCGGAATCCCCGCCTCTCTGCCCGGTGCCTCCTGCGGAATCCCCGCCTCTCTGCCCGGTGCATCCTGCGGAATCCCCGCCTCTCTGCCCGGTGCCTCCTGCGGAATCACCGCATCTCATCGCCGGCCTCCTCCTGCGGATTTCCCGGCGCTTCGACGACCGGCACCCGCCATTGCGGATTTTCTCGGCGCTTTGACGATCGGCCCGACATTACGGTTTACCGGCGCTCTGACGACCGGCCCGTAGTGCGGATTTTCCCGACGCTCTGACGACTGGCACCCGCCAGTGTGGATTTCCCGGCGCTCTGTTGTCCGGCCCCGCACTTTTCCGGCGATGACCCATCATTTTCAGCGGCATCACATTACAATCTTGAGGGGGAGCTGCATCATCAACGATTTTATTATTTCTGTTTCTTCTGTTTTTCGTCTTCTTTTGTCATCAAGCTGGGTATGTCCAGCTTGAGGGGGAGTGTTTGCAGCTTGTTGCTTGCGTTGTTTTTCATTATGTGTCCAAGCTAGGTACACCTAGCTTGAGGGGGAGTGTTGGAGTATGGGTAACTTCCAGCCCCACTAACTTTGTAACTTCCAGCCCCACTTCTTTTGTAACCTCTCTTTGTAACTTCCCTATATTTTCTATAAATGAAGGCTCTCTCCTCACCTTGAAAGGGGTGGGGGATTTCTGATTTTACAGAGAGTATATCCAAAAGGAATTTTGGATGGGTACTCACAAGATATTGCATATGATATGATACACGGTGAATTTGATAATAGCTTTACAAAAGTGTTTTGAAAAATATTCAAAAGGGCTTCGGTATGGTTTCACAAGTTATTGTATATGATGCAATATAGGGTGACGGCACAAAGTCTATGAGCCTTTAATGCAAGTGGGAGATTGAAGGAGATATGTCCTAAAGCCTTATACGTTTGATGTATGATTGGTTATATCATATTGTACGATATGTGTGTATTGTAAGGCATGGTATAAGATACCATACCACTGCCTATCAGTGGCATTATATGACTTAATATATCATAAGGCAATATGAATTGTAATGTACGATTCATATAACATCTTACGATTAAGCATTTGCAGTTGAATATTAAAAGAGTTAATATTCGGATCCCTCACACGATAGTTGTCATTAGCAAGTGTTTCATGAGATGAAACATGTGAGAGAATTGAATCGACAGTAAGGTTACAGATGGTTTGTAACCGTAGCATTACTCAAACGTTTCACAACATTCGAGTTAATGCTATAGATACTCGAGTAGCATCTTCAAGGGCTATAAAATGAGGTCTAGGCATTGAGAAGGTGTAAGTTCATGTGTGCCCATGCTCTTGCCGATTCTCTCAAACCCAGAGCTCTCTCCTTCCTCCTTTACCATGAGAGGTACTAGCATACCGTGGAGAGAAGTATCCCCGAGTGGCGGTGATTCGGCTTAGCAGAGGCTCAACTGGTGAAAGGTACACAATGTTCTTCATTTTATGTTTATACATGGTTTCGGTTTCGTGTATGGTTTATCTTGGGAATGAGGTTTCTAATTGCTTTCGCTGCCTTGAACGAGTGTCGTTCGATCCTTAGAACCCTTCACTAGCATCCCCAATTGACTTAGCATGGGTTTTTGAGAAGGCACTTGCTGTGAATGAAGAATTTGATTTGGGGAAAAGTTTAATACTGTGGTGCCTATGACTAAACCACCTTTTATTAAACATTTGAGTAAAGAAGAGATGGAAGATAAGAGAAAGAGGGACTGTTTCAATTACGATAAGTCGTTTACTGTTGGACACCGTTGCGAGAGGCTGTTTTGGTTGGGGTGTGTGGAAGAAGTTGGGGACAGCACTGGGGAGGAAATGAGTACAGATGAAACCCAGGAATAAGATCTGGGAATATCTCTTCAAGCAATGATAGAAACAGCAAGATCCCAAATGAAGAAGTTGGAGGGAGAAATCAATGGGAAATTTGTAACAATCCTTGTGGATTCGGTTAGTACACATAGTTTTCTAGATGCTGCCATGGTTTCTCATCTGGTTATTGACTATGGAACCTAAGGATTGCCTTAAGGTATTGATGGCAAATGGAGACAATATAAAGAGTGGAGGGGTGTGTAAAAATGAGAAGATGTTACTGGGGTTTAAAAAATTTAAAGCGGACCTGTATACGCTGCAATTATGTAGAATTAATGTTGTGTGGGGAGTAAATTGGTTGAAGACACCCAGGGTTATTGGTTGGGATTTTCGTTCTATGAGGATGTGTCTTGAGATGGAGGGAGCACGTGTTGAGTTACGGAGAATCAAGGAGCCAGTTTTGAAACCAGTGATCATAGCAGCAATGTCTAAAGTTGAACGTGAGAAGGAATTGAAATTACTATTGACTGAGTTAGATGATCTTTTCCACCCCTTTGATGTACATTCTGTAGTTGTGACCAAAAAATCAGGTTGCCGCCGGGAACAACACCAGTGATCCACATCAGCAAAATGATGAAACCGAAAGGCAGTGTGATGAGATGTTGTCCAAAGGAGTCATTAGACCGAGCCAATGTCCATTTTCTTCACCGGTTTTGTCATCAAGTGAGGATAAAGGAAGAAGACATTGAAAAGACAGCTTTCCGCACTAATGGACATTTTGAGTTCCATGTAATGTCGTTTGGACTTTACTAATGCGCCATCGACGTTTCAAACCTTAATGAAGTTCTTAAAGGAGTGTTGCGGAAATTTGTTTTAGTATTTTTCGATGATACTTTTATCTATAGCAAGAATTGGACTGAGCATTTACACCGCCTTAGGAAGATGTTTTCCTTGCTGTGACAACATCAATTGTTTCTAAAGATTACAAAATGTGTTTTTGTTCAACATGAAGTGGCATATCATGGGCATATTGTTTTGGATGAAGGTGTTAAGGCTGATCCAACCAAAGTGGAAGCTATGCAAAAGTGGCCAAAATCCCTTACAATTACAGCCCTTCTGGGTTCCTAGGTCTTACGGAATCTAATTGACGATTTGTAAAGGATTATAAAAAATTGGCCGAAACTCAAATGCTTCACCAAAATAAATTTTTTGGGACTGATCATGCGGAAGAGGCATTTGTAAAATTAAGGGCAGCCATGCAGAAGTGGCCAAAAATCCTTACAGTTACAGCTCTTCATGGACTCCTAGGTCTTTTGGGATATTATTGATGATTTGTAAAGGATTATGGAAAATTGGCTCAACCCGTAATTAAAATGCTCCGCAAAAAAAAATTATTTTGGACTGATCATGCAGAGGAGGCATTTGTAAAATTAAGGACAACCGTAACTCAAGCCCTTCGCTCGACATCATATAAAACTCACAAATGTTTATAGTGGAATGTGACGCTTCAGAGAGGGGGAATCGGAGCAGCTTTACAACAAGACGACAGACCAGTGTCATTCTTCAGTCGGCCCTTCGCTCGACATCATATGAAACTCTCAACCTATGAAAAAGAGCTAATTGGGTCATCTAAGGCTGTTTGACATTGGCATTCTTATTTATGGGGCCAAAAATTTGTGGTACGTACTGATCACTATAGTCTCAAATTCTTGTCGGAACAGAAGATTACAACATCCCCGCAGCAACATTGGATCACCAAGCTGTTGGGCTTTGATTTTACTATAGAATAAGGTGGCAGATGCCCTCTCACGTAGCAGCCTTGAATCTGGGGAAATCTGTGGAATATCGAGTCCCCACATTCATCTCTTCGAGTAAATCACAGACGAGATCAGAATTTCCCAGCAACTCCAAGAGCTCAATAAGGAAATAGACGAGTGAAGAAAGGGTGTGGATTGGATCGTTAAAGATGGCTTGGTTTTATACCGGGGGCGTGTGTACTTGAATACTGATTCTCCTCTCATTTTTGCGGTGTCATGCACTATTCATAACATGTTTCATGAAGGCTATCAAAAAACCTTATACAGGATCTCTAGGGATTTCTACTGGTCTGGAATGAAACAGCAGGTGCCAAAGTTTGTTTGGTCATGTTCCACTTGCCAAAGAAACAAAACACAACTGCTACTACCAGCAGGTCTTCTCCAACCGTTGCAAATTCCAACACAAACGTGGTCTGACATTTCTCTAGATTTTGTTTGGCCATGGGCTACCTCAGTCTATTATTAGTGATAGGCATGTAATTTTCACAAGTGTATTTTAGAATGAGCATGTTGGAGTCTGCATCCCACATCGGACTTGTGGTCCGATATGGTCTTTATTATTCCATATAAAATAACCTCAAGGTCTCCTTTAGAGAGAACCTTGGGTACTGGGCTCACCTCTTTTTATCATTTTAACATGATATCAAAAGAGGTCTAATCCTAACCCAAGTTCTCCCTCCCTTTTTTTTTTCAAGCCCTAACCAGCTTTTTCTCGGGATGGGGGGCGGCGGCTCCAGCCAAATTAGTCGGCCACCCCCCTTGCCGGCTTTCCTCCCTCCCGGCGGATCCCTCCCAGCGGAACCCTCCTACACGTCACCCTCCCCGTGCGACGGCCTCCTCCTGGTGTGTTGGCCCCTCCCTTCCCGTCGGATCCACCGCCTCCATGTGCGACGGCCCATCCCGGTGCACCCCTCCGTCAACATCTTCCGCGTCGACACCTCCCGCGACGGCCTCCCCTCTCGCCGTCGACTCTCTGCGCACGACGCTCCATGACGACCCCCCCCCCCCGTGAGGCGCTCCACCAGCGGCTCCGTTGCGGTATTCCCAGCGACCCAGATCGATCGGCCCCGACTCTCTGCGCGCGGCCTCCCTCACCCTCGCGACGGCAGCCCCCCCCCTTCTCGTTGTGCCTTCCGATCCGACGCATCCCTACTCCCTGTGCGCGCTGGCTCCCGCAACGCCACTAGATCCCGCTTCAACTCCCTCTTCCCGATGGGCCGCTCCACCTTCCTGTTGTGCGGGTAGCCCTTAGCGGCCCTTCCTGCTCGAAATCCCCAAGCCCCCTCTCTGTGCGCCCGCTCCGATGGCCTTCCCCCCCAGATCCGCCGCCGCATCGGCTCCTCCCGTGCAGCGCACATCCCCCTCGGACGATAGCTCTGGCTCGTCTCCCCTGTGGGCCACCCCTCCAGCCGGTGGCCCTCCTCCCTGCGCGATGACAATTTCTGCTTTGTTTTTTGTTCCTTTTTTGGTTGGCTCTGTTGTTGTCCAGCGGCTCCCTCGTTGCGCGTCGCCCTCCGTCCCTCCAGTCCTGCAACGCCTCCACTGCTGCTCCCTCCATGTCGGCCTCCACCTGCGGCAGCCCCTGCCTCCATGTCGGCCTCCTCCTGCAAATTTTCAGATGTTCCGACGACCGGGCCGCCAGTGCAGATTTCTCGGCACTCCGACGATCGGCCCGCCCGTGCAATATTCCCGGCGACTCTGACAACCGGCCCGCCCGTACAATATTCCCAACGCTCGATCGACCGGCACCGCCAATGCGGCTTTCCCGACGCTCCGTCGACCGGCATCGCTTGAGCGACTTGACAAATCTTTTTCAGCAGCATCATCCATCACCTTCGTGAGAGGGAGTAGCATCCATGGCGCTGTATCTTTTATTCTGTTTTGTCTTGTTTTGTCATCAAGTTGGGTATGTCCAGCTTGAGGGGGAGTGTTTGCAGCGTCTGTTGATTGCTTTTTTTTTATGTGTCCAAGCTAGGTACACCTAGCTTGAGGGAGAGTGTTGGAGTCTGCGTCCCACATCGAACACAAGTCCGATGTGGTCTTTATTATTCCTAATAAAATAACCTCAATGACTCCTTTAGAGAGAACTATGGGTATTGGGATCACCACTTGTTATCATTTTAACAAAGCATTTTAAATTAAGCGGCACTCGCTTAGTTTTTTCTTCGGCTTTCCATCCTCAAAGCGACTTCAAACCGATGTGGTGAATAGGAATATGGAGATGTATCTTCGATGTTTTACAGGAGATAATCCCAAGTGTTGGTTGGATTGGGTACTGTAGATGGCGAATTCCCCTTACCTCAATGTGAGGCGGAGATATTCTTTTATAGATGAGTAACAAGGAGAGATATTCCGATGTGGGACGCGGAAATGCCCATTATACTAAAATGGGGTCCAACACTCCCCCTCAAGCTGGACATGCCCAACTTGGACTGAGAGTCCCACAAAGAAAAAAGACGACATCGAGCAAGGTCATCCATACTCCCCCTCAAGCTGGGTTGTGGAGGCTGTGAATACCCAGCTTGGTAGTGAGAGAGTCCAGGCGCGCTCCTGGGAGGCCTTTTGTGAAGATGTCCGCAAGCTGATCCGCCATCGGAATATGGCCAAAACTGATATGGTTCTGCTCCAGATGGTGGCGAAGAAAGTGACAATCTACCTCGATATGCTTCGTCTGTTCATGGAAGACGGGATTCGATGCAATCTTCGTGGCTGCCTGATTGTCACACCAGATATGAGCAGATGTATGCACTGGGAAACCAAGCTCATGAAGGAGATGACGAAGCCAAAAGATCTCAGTGGTGACCGTGGCCATGGCATGGTACTTTTGTCTCTGCACTAGATCTGGAGACGGCAGTCTGCTTCTTGTTGCGCCATGAGATGAGGTTACCGGCCAAGAATACGGCAAATCCAGAAGTAGACTTGCGAGTAGCAAGGCAACCTGCATAGTCCGCATCACAGAAGGCCTCAACATCCAAATGAGCATGATGTGAGTACTGAAGGCCACGTGTAGGGTCTTTCATTATGTATTTGGCAATGCGGAGGACAGCATCCCACTGAGATCTGGTTGGATGCTCCATGAACTGGCTCACTTTGCCAACAGCGCAAGCAATGTCTGGTCATGTCATGGTGAGGTAGTTGAGTTTGCCCATCAGACAACGATAGCTCTCTGGGTGAGGAAAGGGTGTCGAGTCGGTATGGAGAGAGTGTTCCTCAGGCTCAAGAGGAGTGTCTATTGCAATC
This sequence comes from Viscum album, assembly GCA_963277665.1. Lineage (NCBI taxonomy): Eukaryota > Viridiplantae > Streptophyta > Magnoliopsida > Santalales > Viscaceae > Viscum > Viscum album. The sequence continues at coordinate 435,396,830 of OY728155.1, read as the reverse complement.
GCCTGGCTCAACCCTGCATCCTGTAAGATATCAAGGGCATATTTTCGTTGGTAGAGAGAGATAGTATCCTCAGAACGGGAGACCTCGATGTTAAGGAAGTAGGTGAGAGGACCAAGATCTTTGGTGTGGAAGTGGTGGTGAAGGTGCGCCTTGAGTTAGGCGATTCCAATGGAGTCGCTCCCTGTGATGATGATATCATCAACATATACCACCAGCAAAATACAACTGTTTGACATCGTACGAAAGAAGACGGTGTGATCCTTCATACTGCGAGAGAGGCCAAAGGTTGTGACAACAATGCTAAATCGGTCAAACCAAGCACGAGAAGACTGCTTTAGGCCATAGAGGGATCGACGGAGGCGGCAGACATGAGAGTCGGCTCCACAGGCACGAAATCCAGGGGGCTGCTGCAGGTAGACTTCTTCGTCAAGAAAGCCATGGAGAAATGCATTCTTCACATCCAGTTGATGAAGCGGTCAGTGATGATAAGCGGCCAGAGATATGGATAGGCGGACAGAGGCCATCTTGGCAACCGGAGAGAAGGTCTCAAAGTAGTCGATGTCATATATCTGAGCAAATCCCTTCGCCACAAGACGGGCTTTGAGGCGATGAAGAGTGTCATCGGCATTGAGACGGATCGTATAAATCCATTTGCAGCCGACCACCTGTTTGTCTGCAGGGAGGGGGACCAGATCCCATGTATGGTTGTCATCCAGAGCCTGCAGTTCATCCCGCATAACCTGTAGCCACCCCGGATGTGATTTGGCATCGCCAACCGTATGGGGGATAGATACCGTCTCCAGTGCTGACAAACCTCTGTATGAAAATGTAAAGAGAGTAGTCTAACAAGAGCGAGTACCTTTCCGAAGTGCAATAGGCAAGTCATCTGGTGTTGTGACAGGAGCATCGGACGAAGTGGGAATGATGGTGTCCTCGGCCGGGACAGGGGGTACAGTCGATGGGCAACGGGAGTAAATCGTCCCAAAGCGATGACCAGTAGGGGGAGACACCAGAGGAGGGTGAATGATGAGAGGAAGACACTCATCGATGGTAGTGTCTGGATGAGGAGAGGGCGGAGTGAAAGGAGAGCTCTCAACAAACGACACATTAGCAGAGATGATATAGCGCCGTAAGTCTGGAGAGAAGCACCGGTATCCACGCTGAGTGCGGGAATATCCGAGAAAAATGCACCGAAGGGATTTGGGAGAAAGTTTAGAGAGATTGGGACGAGTGTCTCAGACATAACAGAGACGTCCGAAGACTCGGAGTGGAAGTGAGTGAGGAGGGAGAGAGGGGAACAGAGTATGAAAAGGAGTCTCCCCCTGAAGGATGGAAGAAGGTAGGCGATTGAGGAGGTAAGTAGCAGTGAGGATGACATCCCCCCAAAAGAAAAGAGGCACCTTGCGGTGGAAGAGGAGGGCACTAGCAGTCTCCAGAATATGTCGGTGTTTTCGCTCGGCCACTCCATTCTGCTAAGGGGTATCATGACAGGAGGTCTGATGGATGATGTCCTGTGCCTGGAGAAACTGTTGAAAGGGTGTGGACAAGTAATCCCGCCCATTGTCAGAGCGTAGACATTTTACAGAGATGGAAAATTGTGTCTGGATCTCATGGTAAAATGTCTGAAAGGTGGAACGCGAATAAGGTACAGCCACGTCATACGCGAAAAATCATCAATGAAAAAGATATAGTATTTATACCCTAATTGACTTGAGGTGGCACAGGGACCCCATACATCAGAATGAACCAAATCAAAGGGTTTGGCAGCTCGTGTCTACTCGAGGAATATATAAAGTGCGATGGTGTTTCGCAAAGGTACAAGACTCACAATGAAAAGATAAATGTTGACTAATATCTGGATAGAGCTGATAAAGGGCGGAGGCAGAGGGATGGCCCAATCGAGAATGGAGGTCCAAGGCACGAGCAGAGACAGACGTGCAAGCGACGGATGTCGGGCCATCGAACATGTACACCCCATCCCGAAGCTTGCCTCTACCAAGTTCTCGGTTCGTCGTCCGCTCCTGAAACATAACAGTAGACGATGTAAAGATAGCATTACAATTGAAATCTTTGGTCTACTTACTAATGGAGAGAAGGTTAAAAGGACTGCGTGGTACATGGGTCACCGATGATAGGTGAAGAGATGAGGTCAGGGAGCATGTACCAAAGCCGGCAATGGGGAGAGTGGAACCATCAGCGACAGTGATGGTTGAGGAACCAGTATAGAGACTGTAGTTGGAGAGCATACCTGCATCACCGGTAAGATGGTCGGACGCACCTGAGTCAAGCATCCAGGCAGGGGAGCGATGACTGACAAATGCAATGGAGCCACCCGAGTGGGCAAGAGATGCTGATGAAGAGCCCGGTATGGAGGTGGTCCTATGATCGTGAACATAGTTGTCAATCTCGAATCGCGGAGCGACGCGGCGGGGTCCTATACCGGGATCGCTGCGACGCGGATCGCGTCGCGGCCGCTTTTTTATCCAATCGCAGGCCATTTCATATTATTTAAATTATATAATTCTATAAATATATATGTTGAAAAATTAAAATATGATAAATAAAAGATAAAAAATAATTAAAATAATGCATATATAACAACAAAAGAAAGAATTTTTTTAAAATGGCCGCTGAAAGTAAAATTTCAAACACAAAAAAAAAAAAAAAAACGGGAGGGACAAGTGGCGCGCCTGATGCACGGCGCAAACCAAAAAACAAAAAAATAACAAAACCCATAAAATAAAATAGAAAAAAAAAGACTCGGGGGAGGTGGGGTCGCCCTCAAGGGGTCGGTGCGGCAGGGGGCAAGGGGGTCGCCGGCGGCGTCGAGGGGTTGGTGTGGCAGGGTCGTCGTCCGCATCGAGGGGTCGGTGCGCAAGGGGCAGGGGGGGTCATCGGTGTCGAGGGGTCGGTGCGCAGGGGGTAGGAGGGTCGGCGGCGGCGTCGAGGGGTTGGTGCGGCGGGGTCGTTGTTGGCGTCGAGGGGTCGGTGTGCAGGGGGCAGAGGTGGTCGTCGACGTCGAGGGGTCGGTGCGGCGAGGTCGGTGCGGCGAGGTCGTCGGCGGCATCAAGAGCTTGGTGCGGCGACGGTGTTGTAGGCCAGTGCAATTTTTTTGCAAGCAAATACGTGTCGCGCTCGCGACCAGCAAGATTGCGCGCGATCCGCGACACCGCGATTGCGGCGTGACTGGCGGGATCGCGTACTGCGACGCGACTCAGCGTCCAAGGGCGGCTATGCACCGCTCCGCTCCACACCACCGCGATCGCGCCCGCTCCGGCGCTATTTGACAAGTATGATCGTGAATCATCTGGATCTCAGCCATGGAGAGATCCAACGATAAAGGAAGAGCGGCACCAGACGGGGATGCATCCTGGACCGTAGTCTGGCCCTGCCGTGGGTGCTGAGCGGGACGGCCATGAAGGACCCAGCAGCGGTCAACCAGGTGGTCGAGCTTGCCACAATGCTGACAGAGTGGACGAGGTCGGCACTCTCCACGTTTGCGTCCATGAGGTCTGGTAAAGCGGTTATTGCCACGACCTAGGAGAGCAGTGTGATCAAGGCTAAGGATGGGTGGGGCAAGGACCTGATGAGCCTTCCCAGGGCGATGATAGACCTGCGGAATCTCTAGAGACGAGGGGCGGGCTAGCATCTTCGTAGCTGTCATCGCATATTCTGGGTCGAGGCCATGGAGGAGGCTGAAAAGACATAACTGGTCCCGCTGGGCTAATGCTTCCGCAGGTGTCTGTGGAATGGGTCAAAGCTCAAGCAGTTCATCCCGTAGAGCCTTCCATTCCATGAAGTATGCTGGAAATGGACGGGCTTTCCATCGGAGGAGGGACAACCGCTGAAGAAGATCGGATACCCGAGTCAAATTATTAGTCTCGGAGTACATGAGTGTCAAGGAATCCCAGAGTTCCTTGACGGTGTTGGCTGTCCGGGTGACGTCTTTGACAGAGCGGTCCATAGAATTGACCAGCAAGGCAAAGATTTTGCTGTCCGCAAGCTTCCACGGACGATATTTCAGGTCGGTAGATAGAGAGGTGGTGGATCCTCGAGGTGGGAATCGAGGTCCATGTCGGTTAGTGACATCAACACGGTCTTCCGCCAGACGGAGAAATTTGTGGAATCAAGTCGCTCATCGACCAAGCGAATGGAGGCGGTGATAAGAGGAGGCAGGACCAAGGCGGCCATCGGAGGGAAATCTTCGGGAGTTGCTAATGAAGTCGACATTCAGCGCCGAAAGGACGCACTGTGAGCGGGTGCCGGCAGAATGGGAGACGCCGGGAGAGGCCGGGAGACCGCAAGAAGGGTGTCGGGCAGGTGGGGGGGTTCCGCCTGGACAGAGCCGAGAGGGCAGGCGTCGGGCAGAATTGGGAGAGTCTGTCGGTCAAGAGGGTCGTCGCGCGGGGCTCGCCTGGGAAATAGAGGAGCCGCAGGAGGCTGGGACCCCGTCAGGGCGGAGCGCGCCTGCTGGGAGGGAGGGGGTCGCCTGGAAAAATGAAGAGTCGCGGGAGGGGCGGGACGCCGGCGGGACGTAGTGAAGCCGTCGGGAGGGATAGGAGTCGCGGGGCTTCGTCGCGCGGGAGGGGCGCAAAGGGGCGCTAGGAGTGTCGTCGGGAGGAGGGGCCTGCGTCGGGGGAGCCACCTGGAGGAGTGAAGCGTCGAAGAAGGACAGAGGGGCGGCAGGATTTCGCCGGAACCAGGAGGGTTAGGGCAGAGGCGGGGCCGGACAGAACCGGGAATCTGCAGGGGATTTCTCGCAACCCTAGACGAGAGAGAAAAAAGAGAGGGAGGGAGGGATCGGGTTAGAAAGTACCCTTTGATACCATGTAGATGGCGAATTCCCCTTACCTCAATGTGAGGCGGAGATATTCTTTTATAGACGAGTAAAAATAATTACAAGGAGGGATATTCCAATGTGGGACTCGGAAATACCCATTATACTAAAATGGGGTCCAACAGGTACTGTGGGCAGAGTATTGCTACAATACAAGTTCAATACAAGTTATCACACTTGTTAATCATCCTACCAGACTGGGACAACAGAGGTTGAAGCAGTGGAAAGGGTTCTCTTGGAGAGGGATCAAGTTTGGGTTGATTTAAGGAAGCGTTTATTGCAAGCTCGGGAATGTATGAAAGCACAATATGAGATAAGGCATAAGTAAGTCGTCTTCGACAAGGGAGACCGGGTGTTATTGAAGTCATAACCATACCGTCAATCAACTGTGGCACAACGCCGCAATCAGAAAATCGCACCAAGATTCTATGGTCCTCTTCCAATAGAATCAAGGATTGGGACCGTTGCTTATAAACTAACTATTCCTAATCAGGTCAAGATCCATCCGGTCTTTTGCGTCTCCAAACGTAAGAATTTGTTGGGGAAGTGCCCGATGAACTCATTATCCCTTCTACCCAGCAAGGTCAGCTCATTCCTACACCTCAGGAAATTATTGATGTGCGCAAAGGAAATCCAGATTCAGAACTATTAATTCACTGGGAGAACTATTCCCCAGCTGAAGCTTCATGGAGAGACACAAACATGATTGCTAAAAAATATCCAAAATTCACGCCTGAGGTCAAGCACGTTTTGGAAAGTGGGGTAATTGTTGCGGAAATGCTGGGAGTCACAGCAACAGATAGGTTTGCAGATGAAGAAAAGACAGAACCAAAAGAAGAACAACAACAACACAGACACAGCTTGAATGAACTAGTAAAGAAGGCGAAGCATTGTGCCACCAACCGCACAATAAGTCCATTGTACAATAGTGAACGGTGCCTGGAAGTTCGCACTGCTACAGTGTTGCGGTCACCCAAATCCAAACTACTAAAGTAGTCGATGGCTAGAAGTTCGCGGAGCTACAGTACCGTTGTCTTCAAAGTATGAGATGTTACAGCAACCATGCCAAAGTCCGTACTGCTATAGTGCCCTGTCGGTGTCACTTGGTTAGCTCTGCTACAGTCAGAAGCAGGGTCACGTTGCCCCCTACAACCCCCAACGAGCTCACCGCGGAGCTCGACTCGCGAGAGTTGTGGTCTGATGTGCAGTATGGGCCGCTAGCATTCGACCCAACATCATCCAAACAGATCGGGTTACACCAATCCAACAGTAATGTTACGGTTCTTCCTATTCAGCGAGTTTATTCACGAAGGAATAAAAAGGATACGAATATATAAGCTGGAGTTGGTGTAGTGTGTGTGTGTGTTAGAAGTATTTATGTTTTGTTAATTGTTATTTCCTACTGCTGTCTGCGTGTATGGGTAAGCAGTGTACAGGCTTGTTGTTTTCCTTGGTGGACTAGTGTAGGACAGGTGTAATCTTCTAGTGTAGCAGTTATGACCTGGCAATTGGGTGGTTATTTTTTGTTGTGACTGCTGTTTGCAATCGGTGTGTCTCTGCTGTTTGTAACAGGTGTGTCCTTTTATAGGTGGAAATAAATGAACAAGGACATGCTGTTTTTGTCCAAAAATTACCCCGGTTATTTGATAACCAAGATGGAAATGGGATTGGTGAGCTAATAGTTTGTTTTAAATGTGTTGGAGTATGTGTAACTTCCTGCCCCACTTCCTTTGTAACTTCCTGCCCCACTTCCTTTGTAACTTCTCTTTGTAACTTCCCTTTCTTTCTATAAATGAGGGCCCTCTCCTCACCTTGAAAGGTGTGGGGGATTTCTGATTTTACATGGTATCAGAGGGATTTACTCCCGATCCTCCCTCCCTCATTTTTATTATTTTTTATCCCATCAGCCTTTAGGTTTTTTTTTTTTTTCCCCGTCCGGGGGGCGGCGGCCTCAAAGCCCCGTAGGGTTACCGCCGCCGTCCCGCGGCTTCCCGTCGTCTGGCACTGCTTCGCTGCTCCGTTGCCGACGTCCCCTCCTGCGGCTTCCCGGCTTCGCCTCCTTGCGACGACCGGCCCCGCCTCCCTCCGGCTTCCTGTCGCGGATCCCGCCTCCCTCCCGCGGCGCGACTCGGCTTCCAGCCCCGCATCCCTTGCGTCGGCCTCCAGTGACGCTCGGCACCTCCCGCGACGCTCTGTCCGGCGGCCCTCTCTCCCGAAGGCCCTCTCTCCCGACGACCCTCTATCCCGACGACCCTACTCCCTGCGCACGCCGGCCCGCTCGTCGTCGCCCCTTCCCGCAGCGCCTCCTGCCGGTCCTCCCTCCCGGCGGCTCTCCTGCATGGCGCGGCTCCCCTTCCCGACGGCCCTCTCCCTCCCTGGTACGCGGCTCCCGTCGCGCCTCCCTCCTCTCGCGCGGCTCCCGGCGCGACTCCTTCCTTCGCGCGGCCGCCTCCCACACGGTGCTCCCGACGCGGCTCCCTCCGGCGCCGGACCTCCCGCCCCGGTTCATCCCGCGCCGGCTTCTCCTCCGGCAGCCCTCCTCCCGTGCTCCGCTCCTCCCGCTGCTCCCGCGCGCTCGCGGCTCGCGGCTCCCGGCGGATCTCCGTCCAGTCCGGCGACCGCTCTCCCGGCCCTCTCGTCCCGCGGCGCTCCTCCTGTCCAGCGGCCCTCCGCGCGCCTCCCGGCCGGCCCTCCGCGCGCCCTCCCAGCCCTTCCCGGATTTTTCAGCCAGATCCTTCTCCCGGCAGCTCTCCTGCGGATTTCCCGGCGACCCTTCCGGCTGGCCGGCTGCGCCTTTCCCGCCTTGTTCTTCCCGGCGGACCTCCCTTCCCCGACTGCTCCCTGCCGGACGACTCCCCGCGCCGGCAGCCTCCCTTCCCCGGCTTGCGGCTCTTTCCGGCAACCCGCCTCCTGTGCGATCTCCCGCCGGCTCTGTTGACGATCGGCCTCCACCCCTGCCGGCCTCCACTCCTGCCGGCTCCTCCAGTAGCTGGCCTCCATTCCTGTCGGCTCCTCCAGCAGTCGGCCAACAGCCCTGCCGGCCTCCCGTGCCACCTCTGCTCAACTGCTCCCTCCATGCCGACCTCCTCCTGCATCCTGCGGAATCCCCGCCTCTCTGCCCGGTGCCTCCTGCGGAATCCCCGCCTCTCTGCCCGACATCTCCTGCTGAATCACCGCATCTCATCGCCGGCCTCCTCCTGCGGATTTCCCGGCGCTTCGACGACCGGCACCCGCCATTGCGGATTTCCTTGGCACTTTGACGACCGGCCCTTCCGAGCGGATTTCTCAGCGCTTTGACGATCGGCCCGACATTACGGTTTACCGGCGCTCTGACGACCGGCCCGTAGTGCGGATTTTCCCGACGCTCTGACGACTGGCACCCGCCAGTGTGGATTTCCCGGCGCTCTGTTGTCCGGCCCCGCACTTTTCCGGCGATGACCCATCATTTTCAGCGGCATCACATTACAATCTTGAGGGGGAGCAGCATCATCAACGATTTTATTATTTCTGTTTCTTCTGTTTTTCGTCTTGTTTTGTCATCAAGCTGGGTATGTCCAGCTTGAGGGGGAGTGTTGCGGTCTTTTTATTGATTTGTCTGTTTTTCATTATGTGTCCAAGCTAGGTACACCTAGCTTGAGGGGGAGTGTTGGAGTATGTGTAACTTCCTGCCCCACTTCCTTTGTAACTTCCTGCCCCACTTCCTTTGTAACTTCCTGCCCCACTTCCTTTGTAACTTCTCTTTGTAACTTCCCTTTCTTTCTATAAATGAGGGCCCTCTCCTCACCTTGAAAGGTGTGGGGGATTTCTGATTTTACAAAATGCATGGAAAAAGTGCGATGGAATATGTTAAATAATAAAAATATATAATAAAAAATATAATATAATATAATATTTTTCATTGTTCAAGGGGTATCTTGTCAATATCCCATAAAATCAGAGATTATTGTGTCCATTAAATTTATTTCCCAAGAAATGAATTGAGTATTTCACCCAAATTGGAAGGAATCTCGCTTCCCTTAAAAGATGAAGTTGACACTCCCACTGTGTCTCCCCCGGCCTTGTACCAAACATGATTTCCAACTGTTCACTCACTCATTCCTATTTTCAGATCACCGTTTCTTCATACCAAACGTAGCTTAAAAGTATCAATTTTTAACTAGCGACGTCTTTTTTCCAACAACGCAGCAAAGAAGTGTCTTCCTTCAATCCCATTTGCATCTGTTTTCACAAAAGATACCAACTACTCATTGGCCATTCCCCTCCAGAGTGCTACTAGCAGCCATACACTGTGGATATGGTGATGCTACTCATGAGCTACTTAAAAAGAAAATACCAACTAATGATCTTGCATTTCCAGTGTTGCCGATTAGCTGTTAAATATTTATTTAATCTGGGCTGAATATATAACCTCAAGCATAAACTGAAGCTGTACCCTGATCAATATGGATTACTAGCTACTTAAAAAGAAGATACCAACTAATAATCTTGCATTTCCAGTGTTGCTGATTAGCTGTTGGATAAATGATTATCAGTTACAAACAGTGTATATAAGATGCTGGGTAATGTTGTACTTACAGCAGAGGCAGAATCACTTGTTAGACCGGGGATGACTACCACGAGAGGGGTAGTATCGTCTTTTGAAATAGCAGTATCCACATGAAAACCACCTCCCAGAACTACATAATGATAAAAAAGATGACTCAAATAATAGAAAGACTAGCACTACCGGTTACAGTATTAATTAGCAAAACAAACATAAAATGGCACAGCCAGATGTCATAATCTGAACAGCAGATCTTTTCTGCATAATTACAAACGGTCAGGAAAGGGGAACTACAAAGTTACAAAGAAAACACACAAACACACACATGCAAAAAGTTGGGGAGACTCGAACCCGAGACCTCCCCGACACCCCACAGGGCCTTTTGCCACTAGGATAAGCCCTGGGGGCAACAGATTTTTTCTGTATAATAAATACAAAAAATAACAACTTTCCATGTAAAAATGCAATGCACGGAAAAAAATTAATTAATCTTAGATGTTTGAATTTACCGTCAGAACACATCAGCCAGTCCAAAGCAATAGTTCCACCATCAGATGCATGAAAAATCTGCCTGATGGAGAATACACATGAATATCAGTTAAAAACAACAGAATATAGTTCTTCAATAATTTATTTAGCACAAGAGCCCTAAAAAATGTACAACAATAGATTGTTTCTACCTCAATGCAATGTACTGAATTAGAATATAAGGCTGCAATAAATTAATTGTGAATTGTACTAATAAGGAACATAAGAAGGCTGCCACTCAGATAGAAAGATACTTGAAAAGTCTTCTTTGAGAAAAGGGTTCATGTTATCTAAGAATAATAATTTAAGAGTTCATGGCTGCACAGATAAGAGATTGACTTCAGGGCATTTTGTAGAAACCAGATTGCATGGAGAAGTAAACAAAAAAAAAGGTACGATATTCTACTGTGGAGGCAGAATTTTGTAGGATGTTCTAGGCTTCAGAAAATGACCTAGAATTTTATATGCAATTATTTTCATTCCAAAGGGATTGACACCAAACATCTTGTGTAGAAAACTCCAACATATTCTCAATGTTACACAAGCCTTAATATTTCAAAGTCATCTAACCCTAGTATGTTCTTAATGAAGGGCTTCAGACGGATAACATTTATCCTAAACGTAGGGGAAGAACAACTCCAAGAACACGCAAACCCCAGGATCTATCTATACATTTAGATTGAATAAAACGAAGAAAGAACGGTGTACCTTGGTCTCCGTTGGTTCGGCTCGTCCACACGCGTTATCAGCAAGCGAAGGACTCCTTCCTCCTAGGGTGTCCATAGGGTGCACGAATCTCCCGAAGCTCGGGAAGGATCTCCCTCTTTATCACAGTTTGCTAGAACCTTGTTTAAAGATATGAGAGAAACGAGAGCTAAAATGATCATCGGCTTGACGAGTTCTAACACAAGATCACATTACGAGTCTCATCCCATCATATGAGAATCAAACCACCTTTATATAGGCCTCAAGAACTCAAAACATTTGCCCAATATTGATTGAGCGTTTCTTAAAACGCTCCAACGTTTCAACTTGTTTGAAACATATGGTTCAATCCCATTAATTATCATTTAATGCTTAAACGACTATGTAAGACCTTCAAACTCCTCAAATTCATCATCATATGAAGAATAACTGAGTATGATAGCATTTGGAGCAAGAGAACGAAGAATCTAGCACGTTATCGCATAACATGCATGAATACGCACACCACTGCGACGTGGTGACACTCACCACGTCGTGTTGTATCAAAACACAGACCACAATGTGGTCTAAACCACCATGTTGTGGTCTATCTTTTAGTGCATATTTCCATCGATTTCTCACTTGTACAAAAAGACTCATAAACTTAGCACAATTTCACCTTATATCAAATCATATGTAATAGCTTGTGAAATCATATCCAAAACTCCTTTTGGACATATTTCAAAACTCCCTTTGAAAAAAAAAACTCATTCATTTTCATCACATGTTACATCATATGTAACAACTAGTGAAAATCCATCCATAACTTCTTCTGGATATCCTAAAAAACACTTTCGGCATAACTCTCAAAGTTTCATAAACTTGATCCTCATTCACACAACCGCAAAGTGTGAACCCACGGGCCTTTGTAGTGTTAAAAACAATTGTGAATTCCTGAATCCGTAAATATAAACAGAGATCGGCCTCTAGCAAAGTGTCAATGTTACTCAAATTACAAAGGGATCTGGCATGATCCCTATCAAACACATGTATCTCAATACCTATATCCACCAACTGTATTGTAACACCATGCCCCTCACCTATTGGTCTGGGAAGAGGCAGAGGTGCTACCAAAGGCTGGCAACAAGTGTCAAGAGCATACAAAATCGTTGGGGGACGATTTACCTTGAGACGAGAACAGCTTGCTGAAGACGAAACAAAGACAAACAACGCTATATGATGCATGTAATGTAATACAATACAACTCAAACCAAAAAACAATATCAAAGTAGTGGGAGGAATAAAAAGGTACAATACTGACACAACAAAGGAAAGCGGAACTCAATGACACCGATGTGGCATAAACCCAAGCATCACCCCAAACAAGCTCCAAGCACCGACTTCAAGTCCCTAGCCCACTGCATCATGATGCAACACCACAGAAGTACGACACCTTGCCTTTACCTGTATCCCGGTACATAACATCTATAAACGCACTTAAGTGCCCAAGCAGGGGGTGAGTATAAAACTCAGTAATTTCCAAAGACTTCCCAACACGCGCCACTAAAAACAAGAACAAATTAGGTCACATTTAAAATATACATATATCAAAATAAGTAGAGGCAGTTTTAAAGATTTCCATAATAAAGCAATTAAACAAGTTTCCAAAACCATAACCTCTTGACATCATTATTTCACAAATCACACACCCATGCATGCACAATAACAGTCTTAATCCTCATTAGGTGACTCGTCCCGTCACCAAATCTTCACCTGATGGAATCTACCTTGTGCCACTTTGGCACCGGCCCTAAGTCCGAACCAATAAGGTGCTGCAATGCAATTTCATGAACTCACGCCAACCACACATGCCAAGTTCTCAATAAAAAACATTTCTTTTGAAAACCATTTTCTTTTACGAAATTTATCAAACACCTTAATTGTATCATTTCATAACCAAAGATTTAAATACTAAAACCAAGGAAGTTTTCCAACAAAAAATGAGTGATTTAAACATCAAGCCTTCAAGTTCTAGAACAAGTGGTGTGGAAGAGAAGTCACTTACCTCACAACGGTTAAAGAAAACGAGGAACGGCACACGAAACCTCTAGATCAAGCCTTGAAGCTTCTTCCTTTCAATAGATCCCAACAGGATCTCATCAAAATACACATCATCGTGGATCTATCTATAACAGATCATATCTATGGCTTCGTGAGAGAGAAGATGAGAAGATTTAAAGAGAATGAGCAAGAACGAGGACTTACCGTCAATTCCCGAGATCCAGCGCACCTTGAATCGTCAAAACTTGCTTTCGGATCAAAAGGAACCTACAAGAACACTTAGGAAAGGAGAGGAGTTCGAGAGCTTGAGAGAGGAGAAGAAAAATGAAGGTTTCGAGGATAAAAACCGAGTTAAACTTTAATTTTCGAAACGATAAATGCACGATAAATGCACGTTGCACGGTTAGACCACATAGTTCGGTAAACCGTGTGCATGCTATTGTCTCCAAATCCCACCTCGCACAGTTGGCACACACGGTTTGACAAATCGTGTGTCAATCATGTTTTTCCTCACTGTCTCCACTCGCAAGATTTCGCCTGGGCATCCGCACAGTTTGGACAAACCGTGCGGTTTCCAGAAGAAAAATTCTCTCTACAATTGGCATTTTTGTCCCCAAAAAGCTGGATATTTTTTGTGCTTAAGAAAAGTTTTGGTCATTGCTCCAACATAAAGTCTACTCATTTTCATGTCTCTTCCTGAATCTAACCATGTTGTCATAAGAGTCGTATCAAACCGATACTTTTCTCACAAAAGAGCTTCTCCTGTCTATCCACAATTTGTATCGGCGCGTGAATCAACGTATCATTTGGTTCAAGATCAACATGGTCTCATCGAGGATGGTACTTGCTTAATTGAGATACATGAAATACATTATGATAGGAAGATGGGTTGGGGTAGTTGTTGTGTAGGGGGTTGATGGGGTTGGAAAAATTAATAAAGGATCGGAGTATATTTGTAAAAGGGGTTGGGGCAGTTAGGCGGTGGCTGGAGGTCATTAAACAAGGGGTGGGGGCCAGTTTGGGGGACACATTGTATTTTTGGAGTTTGGCTTCCAACAGAAGCAACCAGAGGAATAGGCCTCGGCCCAGAAAGTAGCGCCTCTCATGGATTTCTCCTCCCCCCCATTTCTTCTTTATTTTCCTTCTCCCTTAATCGTTGTTCTATTGTAATTCTTGCATGCACTATTGTCGAAATTAATGGAATCCTTTGTTATTTCTCTCTCTCATATTTGGACACCTATCAATTGGTGCTTTCATTGAGAGCTGATTGAGAGAGGATTCTTGAACTGAAGTTTTGGAGGACTCAAGACGCAGTAGAACCTGGTACGTGCATAATATAAGAAATCGCGGCAGCAGGGGAAAAAAACTCAATCGCAGCTGAAGAAGATGACTCACACCGGACGAAAAAGCTCTGGTTCGTGCAGGTTAGTTGAGGTGGTCGCAGCAGGCATAGCAACTTCTTGAAAACGGTACGCAGTGGAAGAGTACCTTGATCGAGTGTGAAATCTGGAAGTTTTGGTTTGCAACTCTGGGCACAGAAAACTCTGGTTCGACAATTGCGCCAGGCAACTCATGATAGTTGCGGTGGCGCGCCAAACGAAGCAGAACCTGGTTCGTCCAAGGAGAAGCGGACGATGTTAACGACGCATAACAGAGAAGACAGAACGCGGTAATTTTTTGTTTGTTGGCACCGTTAAGGTGACGCAGTAGCTTGCATCTATGAAGCAAAGGAGTCCAACTGGCAACCGATCTTGATCGGCAGTGTAATCCTCGCGCAACAGAGGAGCAGAAACACAGCAGTGAAAAATAATAATAATAATAATAAAGGGCTCACGCACAATGTCGCAGCAATGGGGAAAAACAGTAAGCAGCAAGAGGGGCGATAGTTCCCTTCGCGCAGCAGTGGGAGATTACACGCGACAGAAAGAGACGTCACGCACCGGTGGAAAAAGAAAAAAAAAGCTACACAGCCACTGCAGTTGAGGTGGAACGTGACTAGCGACAGGGGAAGAAACAGACAACAGTGGCAGATCGGATCTTGTTCGGCAGTGGAGGAATCGCAGTAGAGAGCTAACACAACAACTGGCCACACGCACACATTGAGGAAAAAATGAGAGAACTCTGGATGAATCTGGTGAGGCTAGAAATGAGTCAGAGGAAGCACCATGGGACGGAAGTGGAAGCATACTTTTCAGACCGCCAAATTCCTAAACAAATGAAGGTATCAATGGCCGAATTGAGTGTGCAAGGAGTAGCTTGGGTTTGGAATTACTTGTTGGAACCGAATAGGAATGGTCTTTATTGGATGCAATTTAAAGGAAAGTTGCTCACGAGATTTGGTAGTGTAACAAAGGGAAGGTAGCTACGACTACCCAAGTTGGGGTCGATTCAGGGCCAACAACCTGTACTGAGGACAAGGAAGAAACTAGACTTGTACAGTCACAATGGGAGTTTTTGCAGTTGGTGTCGATGCAAGGTCAAACACCCGAAGAGATCTTTGTTCAACAGCGAATGATTGAACCTTCTAAACCACTAGCGGCGGAAGTGACACTATCGGGAGTTCCACCAGCAACTCCTGATACTTTTGATCGACAATCTATTTTGGGTTTTTTGACACCTTTGCAAGGGATGACCAGGACGAGCAAGACACAGGTAGTATTGCAGGAGCAGACTCAGCCAAACTGATAGAGGAACTCTATCAGAAGAAGTTTAGATTGCTGGAATTGGATTGCTGGAATTTGAACCAGAATTACAGAAAACAGGGGATAAAACAGGGGAAAGCAACAAAAAACAGACCATCGAGAGCACCAGCAGGTCTCCCGCCCAAACCACAACTGACTATTTTCCCTACTCCCCACAAAGAGAGCTCCCAGCTCCACTTATAACAGCCCAAACCCCACTACCTCTAACCGCACAGGGCCCACTTACTTTCTAACTGCCTTGGACCCTACTCAACTCTAACTGCACGGTCCCCCCCCCCACCAACAACTCCAAAACCGCCTTCTTCTGGCTGGACCTTTTTACCCCCTTCTAGAGTAAACCTTCCAGCTGGCCTGGTGGTCCCGCACCCTATCACTGGCCACCCCTTGGATTTCAGGCTTGTCCTCAAGCCTGAAGGTAGGAAATTGATTTTGGATGACGAACTGATCCTCCCATGTGGCATCCTCTACGGGTTGGCCCTGCCACTGAATTAAGAGCTGTGGCTGAAGGATACCATCGCGAAACTGAGAGCGGTGAGATAAGACAGCAGCAGGTTCTGGCTGCGGTAACTCCTCGCCCCCGAGGCCGACTGGAAGAATGGTTGAAGCAGGATGTTGGTCGATGGCATGTTTGAGCTGGAAAATATGGAATATAGGGTGAATACGAGCTGTTGGGGGAAGATCCAACCTGCAAGCGACAGGACCCACTTTGTTCAGAATGGTAAAGGACCAAAATAACGTGGGGAGAGTTTTTGGTGGATCCTCTGAGCGACCGACATTTGTTTATGTGGTCGTAGTTTAACATAGACCTGCTCCCCAATGGAAAAACTGACAAGGCGTCGGTGGGGGTCAGCCTGCTGACGCATGAAGTCCTGGGAGCGGCACAGGTGATGTTTGAGTTGTATTAAGGCCTCTGTCCGATCCCCAACAGTCTGGGCAACAGCTGCAACTTGAATTTCGGACGGCAAATAATTGAGCAAAGTGGGAGGCTTATGGCCATAAACCACTTCAAAAGGGGTGGTCTGAATGGCAGCGTACCAAGTGGTATTGTAGGAAAACTCAGCCCAAGGTATCCAAAATGACCAATTCTTGGGTTGTTCACAAGAAAAACAGCGTAAATAAGTTTCTAAGCAGCGGTTTACCACTTCTGTCTGGCCATCCGTTTGAGGATGGTAAGCCGAACTAAATCGTAGTCTGGTGCCCTGGAGGCGAAATAATTCCTTCCAAAAGTTGTTGAGGAAGGTGGGATCACGGTCGTTGATGATGGACTGTGGAATCCCATGCAAACGGACTACTTCTCTGAAAAAAATGTCGGCCACTTTTGCTGCTGTGTAGGGGTGTTTGAGGAGGAAATGAGCGTACTTGGAAAGACGATCGGCAACCACCATAATAACATCAAAGTCGTGGGATTTCGGTAACCCTGTAATAAAGTCCATTGACAAATCATTCCACATAGATTGTGGGATTTTCAAGGGCTGTAAAAGACCGGCAGGGGACAAGATGGAATATTTATTATGTTAGCAAACAAAGCAGCGGCGCACAAAGTCCTGCACCTGGCGTCTCATACCTGGCCAGTATAAAGTAGCAGCCAGTTTACGGTAGGTACGGTAAAAACCGGAGTGGCCGCCTTTGGGAGAGTTGTGGTATTCTTCCAACAGTGTGGAATCCAAGGGGATTGAACTGGTATAACCAAGCGCCCTTTATAGAACAACGTGCCATGGTGTAGGATAAAGTGGGGAAGAGACGGGTTGTCGGATTGCAGATTTTGGAAAAAAAATTGTAACTGGGGATCCTCCGCAATGTTTTGGATAAGGTTGGGCGCGTCCTGCCAAAATGGAGCATAGTGCAGGAGAGTTAAAGAAGGTTGTTCATCACGGCAAGAAAGTGCATCAGCGGCAGAATTTTCGTGGCCTGGTTTATACTTAATTTCAAAATGGTAGCCCAACAACTTAGTTATCCAGCTCTGTTGATCCGTGGTAGCAACCCGCTGGTGTAGGAGAAATTGAAGGCTTCGGTGATCAGAATATACCACAAAGGAGCGACCGAGGAGATACGGTCGCCAATGTTGAATGGCCAATACCAGTGCCATAATTTCTCTTTCATAGGCATATTTAGCCAGGTTGCGAGGGGACAAGGCTTTACTGAAATATGCAATGGGTTGACAGAGTTGCATGAGGACGGCGCTGATGCCACAACCCGAAGCGTCACATTCCAATTCGAAAGGCTGGGTAAAATTTGGTAACCGGAGGACAGGAGCCAGTGTGAGGAGGTGCTTGAGGCTAGTAAAAGCAGCCTGCGCACCTGCTGTCCAGGCAAAACCGGTTGCCTTTGTGAGGGCAGTGAGGGGCTGAGCAATAGCACCATAATTCTTAATGAAGCGGCGGTAATACCCGGTTAATCCAAGGAACCCACGGACGCCTTTGACTGTTTGTGGAACCGGCCAATCAAGGATAGCTTGAACTTTGTTGGGGTCCATGGAAGCACCGACAGAAGAAATAATGTGGCCCAAATATTCGACCTACTGTTGGGCGAAGTGGCATTTGCGTTGATTGGCGAAAAACTGATTGCTCCGAAGAATTTGCAAAGCAGTGGAAAGGTTGTCCAAATAATGCTGCCAACTAGAGTTGTACACAAGGATATCATCAAAAAAATTAAGATAAATTTGCGAAGGGACGGAAGAGATCGTTCATGGTAGCTTGAAAGGTAGAGGGAGCATTAGTCAGCCCAAAGGGCGTAACTAATAACTCGTCGTGACCATTATGGGTGCGGAAGGCCGTTTTGTCGACATCTTCAGGGCGCATCCAAATCTGATGATATCCAGAAGTGAGGTCCAGCTTGGAGAAATATATAGCACCATGCAATTCATCCAAGAGTTCTTAAACCACTGGGATGGGAAATTTATCGGGGACCGTCGCCTTGTTTAAAGAGCGGTAATCAACGTATAGACGCCAGGACCCATCTTTTTTCTGGACAAGTAATACCGGGCTGGAATATGCGCTGCAGCTGGGACGGATGATGCCTGTACGCAACATGTCCTATACCTGTTGTTCAATTTCTGCCTTCTGAAAGTAGGGGTATCTATAAGGGCGGACGCAGATGGGTGGTTGCCCTGGGAGGAGGCAAATGGCATGGTCCCGAGGACGTTGTGGAGGGAGGCCCGAAGGATGCTGGAAAACACAGTGAAAAGCTGCCAAGAGGGTTGATAGAGGTTGGTGGTGCGGTGGCTAGAGGGTAGGACAAGGAGATTTGGTGTGGCCCCCCAAGAGGAGGCGCTGATATCCTGTAACCAAGGGACGGGTGAGGCGGCTGGACAAAGAAAATGTGGTATGCAGTGGGAGACGAGTGCACTGAAGACAATAAGTGCGGCCAGCAGCGTGGAACTTCATGAACATGGTCTGCCAATTTGTATAGACGTCCCAAGGTGTGCAACCATGCCACCCCCAAAATCAAATCTAAGTGGCCAATGTCCAGGATATGGACATCCACGGCACAGTGGTAGTCCCCAACTGATAGAGCTAGTTGAAAATAAGCACCCTGCGACCAGAGGGAATAGCCATTGCCGAAGCGAATGCGCAACCTCTGGGCAGTATTTGCTGGAAAACGGAGGAATTTAATTAGTTTGGGAGAGATGAAATTATGTGTGGCCCCACTATCGATGAGAATAAGAATTGGGATATGGTTAATGCAGCCTTCAATTGACATGGAAGAGGGTCCACGGGTGGCCCAATCCGAAGGAGAGCCGGAAACATCAAGTAGTTGGTATGCCACAATGTTGCAAGCTGCTTCAGAAAAAGGAGCAGAGGAAGCAGGTGTAGTGGGGATGAGGGTGGGCTCCTCAATGTCTGAATCTTCCTCTCCCATAATAAGAATCCGTAATTTGGGGTTTGCCCAGCGGTGGGTGGGAGTGAAGGGTAATGCGCAGCGAAAACAACGACCCTTGCGGGGCGTTCTTCCCACTCTTGAGTGGAAAGTTGGTGGACGGGGCGAGTGGAGGGTGGAAGCTATTTGAAGGCTGGTTGAGACGTGGTGGAGAAGCCCTTTGTATCCCGAGGAGAGGAATGGCCGGGAGGGAAAGAAGGTGGAAGTGGAGTGGAACGGGGCTGATATGTAAAGACCCGTAAAATTCAAGGTAAATTTTTTCTTAATTTTCTTTGGAATTTTACAAGATCGCGGTTTCTGACGGCACTTGATTCCGAGGCCAGGAGTGCCCGGAATCAATTTCCGAAGTTTGGCTCAGGTACGTTCAGTGAACGAACGAGCGGGAATTCCTATCTTTGAAACCGGTGCTCGGAATTGAAATCCGATGGCACCGATGAACTCGCAACGCCGGTAATCGCTTAAGGAAACCTTTACCGTAGTTGCGTTTGTGCGGGAGAAGAAGTTAATTAATGGGGTTTAATTAAGAAGTAAATAAAATTGTTGGATCAATTTTATTTTTATATCAAGGTGGTTAATTTCTCCCATGGGAAGTTGGTGGTGGGGCCCACATCCACCCAACTTCCAATGTGTGGATAATTGAAAAGTGGGGCCCACACGAGCCCCAACCTTTCACCTTTCCCCCTTTTTAACTCCTTAACCCCCCATTTAAGTTTTGCTAACTTATCTCCTCATTAATTTTATAACATCTTATGTTAATAACTTAAGTGAGTTAAATGTGGGTTTTGAATTTTCAAACTCTTGAATTCAAAAACCTATGTTGGGTTAATAAAATAAGTGGGAGGATTATTTTATTTTGGGGTTAGATTTTCTTGTGGTGGAGACTTGGGAGGAAAGGGCTAAGGGTTTGAGGAAGACTTTTTCTTCTTCAACTTCGACGAAGAACGTGAAGAACACCTCGGACTCCGACGAAGAACACCGTCCTTAGCGAAGAACATCTCCGCCGAAGAACGCGAAGAACTTCTCCAACGACGCATCCTCTTCGGACGCACCTCGACGTCAACGGAATCGACGTTCGTTTTCCGCGACAACCGACCTCCACGACGCTCGTCTTCCGCGGCTCGTTGACGTGCACCGTTCTTGAAACCGAGGTAGGGGATTGTTTTTAATTAATTTGTTCGTGATTTCATTCTTGAATTTCTTCGTGAAATTTAACCGTCTGCTATCGATTAACGTAGGGGGGGGGCGGACCGCACAAACACGGCCGACCCACCTCCTTAATTTTTCTTGTTGAATTCTTGGATTGAATGGAAGTGGTGCGGTGCTGTCGCACCGCGCAGGTTTTTGCGGCAAAAATTACGCGGCGTCGTCGCGCCGCGCCACGAATTAATACAAGGACGCGACGCCGTCGCGCCGCGTCGGAGACACCGAAAAACACCGCGGCCAGAGCAGGGCCACGGCGGAGGGGCGCGGTGCCGTCGCACCGCGCCGGACGACAAGGGCCGCGGCAGAGCAAGGTGACCGGCGGCCGGACCGGGCCGCCGGCGTCGGAGCTGGAAAGGGGCCGGCCATCGCCGGTCCCGTTGAGCAGGAACCGGCCGGCCAGGTCGGGCCGGCCGGAAGGGGAGGAGCCGGGGGACGGCACCGCGCCGGACGACAAGGGCCGCGGCAGAGCAAGGTGACCGGCGGCCGGACCGGGCCGCCGGCGTCGGAGCTGGAAAGGGGCCGGCCATCGCCGGTCCCGTTGAGCAGGAACCGGCCGGCCAGGTCGGGCCGGCCGGAAGGGGAGGAGCCGGGGGAATTAAATTCCCCCGGTCGGACTTCAAACGGCCCCCATAAATGGGGGGCCGTGGTTACACAAGGGGGGCAGGCCCCCCCCCCTTTCCTAAATGGCTCGGCCTTCGGCCGCGCCCAGGCCGGGCCGGGCCGACCCGGACCCGGGGCGGGTCGACCCGGTTCGGGCCGACCGGGGGGGTCTCGGGCCGGGTCGGTCCGGGCCCGAAACCCCCATTTTCGGACCGTTTGGGTACAATTGCTCATAACTCGGGCTACAGACCTCCGATCGACGCGCCGTCAGCGGCGACACGATCCTTGGAACGAGACGGTCGTTTCGGTATATCGCACTCAAGGTTTCGGAATACTTTGAGTTCGGCCGGGTTGGTTCGTACACGAAACCAACCGGACCCTCGGAGCGGAAACGCTCATAACTTGAGCTACGGACGTCCGATTGACGTGTCGTCGACTTTGTTGATTTCCTCTAAGTGAGACGGATCTTTTGGCTTACTCCGCCCGAGGTTTGGACGCAGGTGGAGTACGGTCGGGTTGGTTTGGCCTTAAAAATCAACCGGGCCCCTGGGACGAAAAAGCCAATAACTCTCAGACCGGGCGTCCGATCGACACGCCGTCTGCGACGTTGAGTTCCTGTTGACGATACGGAACTTTTGGATACATCAACTCTGGACTATGTGTCAGTTGATGTATCAGCCTCTCGGCTCATGGAGCGGACCCTCCCGAACGAGCTTATTGTGTACGGGAACCCTAGTGTTGGCTGCGACTGCTACTGTGACTGCGACGACGACTGTGCAGAGATCCTCAGTGGATTCGACGACGGCGACTACAGCACTCAGCGATCCTGTGTGGATCAGTGCTACCGATCCTGTGTGGATCCGATCCTGTGTGGGTCAGCGCTCGGCGGTTCTGTGTGAGTCAGCGCCTACAGATCCTGTGTGGGTCCGATCCTGTGTGGGTCATTGCGGGGGTTAGTTTCCTACCGATCCTGTGTGGGTCATTGCGGGGGTTAGTACCTATCGATCCTTTGTGGGTCCGACGACTTAGATGGATCAGTGATCATCTCTATCGTCTTTCGAAGAAGTATACCTGTGTGAGCTGAAACCTGTTTGCTTTCCTGTGTGGATTGTGTTGTGCTATCCTGTGTGGATTACGTTTTGCTTTCCTGTGTGGAATACGTATATTTTCCTGTGTGGACTGGGTTGTACTTGGGCTCGGAGGTTGGAGCGTATTGGAATTGATGACTTAGGTATATGTATGGGCATATACCTAAGTAGTGACGGTTGTTACTTCGTGATTGTATCTTTCCTTTGTGGTTTATCCTTTGTGGATTTTGGGAGACCTTCGGGGGTCTTGGGGTCCCTACTGAGTAGTTTATACTCACCCCTGCACGGGTTATGCCGCACTACGTTGTGTTGGTTGCAGACGACGGACAGCGTTGATCGTGGTTGAGGCTTGCAGAGCAAGACGGCACCAGGAGGTAGACCACTGGGCGGGACACACTCGGAGCGGACGGCGGGACCCGAGGAGCAGTGGAGCTATTTGTACCCACCCTTCAGGTGGGATTTCCAGTGGACAGCTCGGCGTAGCGGCTTTTACTTTTCAGTTGCTGTTTTCCCCTTTCGAGTTGTACTTTACTTTCAGTTTGGGTTTGTATACTGGCTCACTTACTGTTGTACCAGTTTTTACTTAGAGTTTACTTTTTCCGCTTGCTTACTCTGTGGTACTTGTTTACTTTACAAAGGCAATGTCTTCCCTTTTTACCGGGATTTACGCCTTGGTGTTAGTCGCCAGCCCCTGGCCTATGGAAGGCGGGCTTGGGGTAGTCACGGCACGGGCCCCGAGGACGGGTCGTGACATGGTAAGGGAGAGTAGAGGGGCGGGGAGGAGCTGTGGAATATTCCCGGGGACGTCCCGAGACTAGAGGAGTGCCGCTACGGACCGAGACAGCAAGTGCAAGTTCGACATGCCAGGTTGTCCGCATAGCCTGTAGGCGTGTAACCGGGTTATGGATGCGAACCCAAGAACGAATTTCCTCATGGAGACCATGTAAAAAATAGCCCACATATTATTCCTCAAGCTGACACAGCAAGAGAGATGCCAAATATTCATAATGCTCGATATATTCCTGCACAAACGCCTGTTGTTGAAGAGCAACAAGTTCCTCATAGGGATTTTGAATCTCCAAACCGCTGAAGCGTTCAAGGAGTACAGTTTTAAAAAGAGGCCAGGATAAATCCGGATGAATTTCAGTCAGAATAACCAATGGATAGCCATGCCATCCATGCTGAGTTGGGCGAGCTGAATCTTCAAGTGATCCAGTGTATGATGAATGCGAAAATAGAGCTCAGCCCGTGTGAGCCAACCCCGCAGGTCCGTTCCTTCAAATGTAGGAAGTTCCACTCATTTAACAAGATGATCGGAGTCCGAAGAAGGGAAGCGTCTATCTGAAGATGGGAATCTGCCGGAAGTGGAGTGGGAGGAGCATCAGTTGAGGTCCCAGAAATCGCCGAGGGCAGAGGAGGGCAGCCATCCTACTGCAGAGGTTGTTTCTCCTAATGGCGCATCATATACTTACGAAATTCAATTTGAGCAGCCATTTCTTGATCCCATTTGTGTTGCCCCTGCCAAAGGTCCAGAAGATCCTGCTGGAAATCAGTGACCGAGGCAGACAGCTGGGAGAGAGTAGATTCCACTGTTCCCAGGCGGAGCTCGATGCTGTCAACACAGAATTGAGTGCGGGTTTCCATGCAAAGAGGAAGGAGAAGGCAGGTCGGACCAAGTGATAGAGGAACTCTATCAGAAGAAGTTTAGATTGCTGGAATTGGAACCAAAATTACAGAAAACAGAGGAGAAAATGAGCATATTTATAAAGTCGATCCACCACAACAAAAATGACATCATATCCGCAAGATTTAAGCAGCTCTGTAATAAAATTCATAGACAAGTCTGTCCACACAGCTTGAGGCATGTCTGACGGTTGCAAAAGCCCTATCGGGGATAGAGTATATTTGTTTCGTTGGCAGACTGAGCATTGGCGCGCAAACTCCTACACATGACGTTTCATGCCCAGCCAATATAAGATGGCACCCAACTTTCTGTAGGTCCGGTAGAAGCCAGAATAGCCACCTTGGGGAGTAGTGTGGTACCCCTCCAAGAGTCGTGAGATCCAAGGAGAAGTAGCAAGTAAAACGAACCTCGTACTACAGAATACCATGGTATAAAGTAAAATGGGGATGGGAATGTTGCCCAACCTGCAACGCCTGGAGGATTTTCTAGAGTTGAGGATCATTAGAAATAGTTTGTAGTAAGTCTTGGTTGTCCTCCCATACAGGTACAAACTGGACCAATTGCAAAGAAGACTCTGCGCCGCGGTGAGACAAAGCATCCGCCGCCGAATTCTCCCGGCCCGGCTTATATTTGATTTCAAAATGATAGCCCACCAATTTGGTTATCCAACACTATTGATCAGCCGTAACAGTATGCTGGTGAAGTAGAAAT
Organism: Viscum album; assembly: GCA_963277665.1. Lineage (NCBI taxonomy): Eukaryota > Viridiplantae > Streptophyta > Magnoliopsida > Santalales > Viscaceae > Viscum > Viscum album. Next base: position 435,372,313 of record OY728155.1, on the reverse strand, counting down.
TTAAGGCTTCGCTGATCGGAATAAACGACAAAGGGCCAACCCGGTATATATGGATGTCAATGCTGAATGGTTAAAACAAGAGCCATAATTTCTTTATTGTAGGTAGACTTTGTCATGTTGCGAACAGATAAAGCTTTGCTGAAGTAGGCGACGGGCTGGCGATGGTGCATAAGGACTGCTCCAATCCCACAGCCTGAGGCGTCGCATTCCAACTCAAACTCTTGGGTGAAGTCTGGCAACATGAGGACCGAAGCTTGGGTCATGAGCTGTTTGAGGCGAAAAAACGTTGTCAGCGTGGGTCCATGCAAAACTGTTTTTCTTGGTGAGGGTCATGAGGGGTTGAGGTATCGCACCATAGCTCTGGATGAATCGACAGTAGTACCCGGTAAGGCCGAGAAAATCACAGACCCCTTTGACAGTTTGTGGAACAGGACAATCAATGACAACTTGAATTTTATCGGGGTCCATCGATGCTCCAGCTTGAGAAATGACAAGGCCTAAATACTTCACCTGTTGTGCGAAGTGGCACTTGCGTTGATTAGCGAACTGGTTGTCTTGGAGGACCTGTAATGCGGCAGTGAGGGGGGCTAGATGTTGCATCCAATCAGAACTGTAAACCAGTATATCAACAAAGAAAATTAAGACAAATTTTCGAAGTAAGAGACGGAATAAATCATTCATGATAGCCTAGAAAGTGAATGGAGCATTAGTAAGCCCAAAGGGCATGACTAAATACTCATAATGACCATTGTGGGTGAGGAAAGCCGTCTTTTCCACGTCTTCCTCACACATCTGAATTTGATGATATCCATATTTGAGATCGAGTCTGGAAAAATAGATGGCATCATGCAATTCATCCAATAATTCTTTAACCACCAAAATAGGAAATTTATCAAGAATAGTTTCTTTGTTGAGAGAACGATAGTCAACACAAAGACGCCACGAGCCATCTTTCTTTTTAACTAATAAAATTGGACTAGAATAAGCACTAAAACTTGGTCAGGTGATGTCAGCCCATGACATTTCCAGCACCTGGTGTTCGATTTCAGTTTTTTGAAAATGTGGGTACCTGTATGGCCGAACCATTACTGGCTGATGATCAGGAACTAAGCGGATAGCATGGTCCCACGGTCGCTGAGGAGGAAGTCCAGTAGGAGTCCGAAAGGCGAGCTCAAAATGAGCTAACAACTGAGAGAGGTTGTGTTGTTGGTGTTCCTCCAATGAAGAAGCAGTAGTGGGAGCTCAAGCTGGTGGTTGTGTCCCATAGTGTGACGGCTCGATCCTACCCTCCATTGATCAGATTTCCAGAATTTAGACACAATCCAGAATGAAATGCAACAGCAGTAGCGGGGGCTGGCCTTTAGTGCAAGTGCCCCATGTTGCGAATTAGGAACCCCCTTGAGCAGAGAAACCAAAGGTATAAATGTCATATTAAGCACACCCAGAGAAAATGCAAGTGTCGGTGCCCACATTGCAAGTGTTGGCGCCTTTTCTTTTAATAAAAACCGAAATATCCTTGTGTATCTAAGGTTCTATGGAACCGGCGATGGAATGTAAGAGCTCAGACCGCTTTGCATCTTTAGGTGCTGCGGAGCTTGGATCTTCTTTGGTATCTTGTATTCGAGTTGGAGGCAGTGCTGCAGTGCAGCAGAATTAGAAAATAAGGGGTGGAAATTTGCTTTTCCAAGTTTTAAATTGTTGACCAAACACTGACATAACTGATATGGGGAACGAACGTCAGCCTAGGTACTTCTAGAACTTCACAAACCCACTCCCTGTTCGCATAATGGTGGTCGCCACCAACCCCTCTCCAGCTTAATGGAGCTTTTTGTGTATGCGTCCCAAAATCAAAGTAGACCCCAAATGCTTTATAAAAACGCATCTGGTGAAGAATTTTAAAAATGGAGAGCAGTTGTGTACTTAAATGATACACCTGTCGGGCTGGAGTTGCCTTATGAATAAGCTCAAATGTCATAATGATGACAATGTTTCTCACCCTTTCCTGCACCAATGCTAGTGGTCTCTAGTGTTGTTCACCATAATAATGCTTTTCATCTGTTGCAGCATAAGAATGGACAGAGTCTAGAAAGTCCGACATTCCTTGTCCAGTATAAAAAATACGATTCCAAAGAGCTCCTGCAACAGTCACAATAAAACATTCAAAATCTGGACAGGTCAAGGCAAAAAGAGGCGCCACACTGCCCTGAAGGCCGAAAACAACGTTGTAAGCTTCTGACGCGGATAATCCCCAAAGAGAGCCAACAGTCTTTTGTGGTGAACCGAGATCCCAGGAGGCATAGCCCTGCCATCAACTGGAGAAAGTCATCCTCGTGACCTAACAATAATGTGCATCATCAGAAGAATACAATGTTGCTGAGAAGATGATGGGTAACCTCCTCTCCCAATGTAAGCATGTGCCAAGCTAAGCTGGGAACCTCTATTTGTATGCTCTATGCCCTTAGGTTCAACAACAACCTAGGCTAAAGACAACATTGGCTCCGCTGTTGAGGGCAGATAATCACATTGCTTGACATATTCTTTAGGAGCTCTGTTCGGCGGAAGAGCCGGTAGCTCCACCCGACGCACATGTGACAGCTGGTCGAGAGCGAGCCCAATGGGTGATTCGGCCATACTCGCATCGCGCCCCTACGCCATTGTTTCGCCAGCCACCGCCGTTTGTGCTTCAGTCCCCTCCTCCCGTTGTTGTAGCTTCTCCGCCTCGCCAAGCCAATCTGGATCGTCTTCCTGAAGGAAATTGAGCCTAGATAGCTTATCTTGGTAGTTGTCGAAAATGTTTTTCGGCAGAACCGCTTGTCGCCCCTGCGCCTGACCGAACAAAGCTGCTTCAACACACCCTTGTACCTCAAAGGCACCCGATACGGTAGACGGAGCCGCAAGTAAGTTCGTCGTGACCGGTGGCGGGGTCGCCTACTGGTGCGGCGCCTTCTCCAAGTGACGCAACAAGGTAGATATAGAATATTGCAAAGTATCCATCGTACCTGTTAGTCTTGCGACTATAGCTTCGAATTGGCCCATACATTGCTCCACCCCAACCTTGATGCGCTCAAGGCGCTATTTCATCCCTTCCAAGCGAGTCTAAAGCCGAGTATCAATCGTCATGTGGGGAAGAGAATATCTGATAGGTCGGACCAAGTGATAAGGACACAGAACCGACTACTTGTATATTGAGAGAACAAGAACATAAATACAAATGGGAGGAGGAAAGAGAAAAGTAGAGAATGGAAGAGAAGCTCGAGAGTTCCCCGAGAAGCTCCCGCCAAAACCATGAGGTCGAACCGAGCTACAAGATGAATCTCCCTGCCCTCTCTCACCGGCTCATCCCTTATTTATAACAGCCCCTTCAAACAACCTGTGGGCCCCCAACATATTCCCCCCTGGATTCCCAGCATATTCCCCCAGCTGTCCTTCCCCCTAACAACTCCAACTGGCCCATCCAATCTCCCCTTGGCAGATTCCATTCCATAACCAACAGCCCCTCTACCCAACAGCACCCTAGCATAACAGCATCACATCCAGCCCATGTATTCCTATCAGTGTATCTATAAATAAAGGGCCGGACCACGCTTGAAGGTCACAGATTTGGATGTCTAACTTAATAATGGAGTTGCAGCTACTCTTAGGGGTTAGAAAACACTGGATCGTTAAGCAAAATGGAGTGAGCAGAGTTGGAAATGAAGGAGCAAGTGTTTTTTGCAGAGCTGCAATGACAGAAGAAGTTGATCAAATGGTTTTAGTGAGTCTGTTACTGGATTAAAGTGGTCTCCATGTGAGTGGATAGTTGAACGAAATCTCCTATAGTACTGACCTACATATTCTTCTTGTACTTGACAAAACGTAAAGGAGAAATGGATATGCTTTCTACTTGATTTTCCTCTCTTTTGATCTTTATCTTCTTCTCTTCTGGTCTTTTAATTCATATTTCTGGTATCCCTCGACTCTTATTCTGTAACAGCTGTACTATTATTTGTTGCGGTGTGTGAACTGAATCACTCTTTTTACCGGAAAAATCGTAACAGAAACTATTCCCCTCGTGGGTTACCAGGAACCAAATGTGCATAGCCTAGAGAACGAGCCAAGTGAATAGACCCAGTGAATTTTTGAAAATCAAAATACCTTCTGTAGTTCACGACGGGGGGGCTCCCAAAGAAACTGAGAAAAGCAGTCTGAAAATGAGGGCTCGAAAGCCAGGGGGTCGCCAGGTATCTGCATAAATCCAAAGTGAAAAGAAACAAAGTTGAAGATAACTCCTAAAAGGAAACGTGGGATCAACAGCGCCTATAAAACAATCCAAGACCATAAACCTTTAACGCGGAAGGTTGGAAACAAAATTCACCTTCCGTGGAGAAGCCGGCACCTGGAAACGACGTCGTCATAGATCTCGGAGCAAGAATTGTGGGTGAGGGGAATGGGGGCACCCCATAACACGGAGCGCAGGTCCTGGAAGAAGTGGAACTCCAAATAACTGTAAAGGAAGACAACGAGGATAATTGAAAGGGCCAGGAAGTAGTGGGAAGTGGGAACGGCAGCGGCCGCTTCGAAGAGGAGGCGGTAGGGCGAGGGGGAAACATTCTCTGAATGATCGATGCGATCCATGGGAATCTCCTCAATCCGTCGGAGAAGATACCAGAGATCAGGAACGCAGAGGAGTACGGAGAGAACCGTCCGTGGCAGTGGGCAGGGACCAAATGATGAAAAATGGCATTTTTAGTTGTAAAAATGTAGTCATTGAAGTTGTTTATCGTTAGCAAGTAAAATGACTCACACTTACCATAAAGATTATTGGATTTGGTTTATTGAAGTGTGGTAGCCTTTGGCTATTTGTCTGAAGAAACCATATTAAGATGAAAGAGGAAGTGTTGTCAAATAATTTAATGTACCTCATAAATCGGTTTGCATCCTTTGATGTTTAGTGAATTGTGATGTTCATTTATTGGAAAGGCTAATGACTTCCACTCGATAATGTAAAATTCATATATTTTGAGTGATGGTGGTAAAACAATATATGGATTTATAAACGAATGGGGGAGAAGCGTTGGAAATATAGTGCATTCATTTTGAAAGTCTTTGTCAAGGTGTCGGTAGTCGAGTTATAAATGGACGGGACAAATGACGAAATTTGATTGTCAAAAATGTATTGGGAAATGAAAGTAAGGATGTCGTGCTAAACTAATTGGCTTGTTATGAGTTTTTTACTTTGATATTGAAATAGTAGTTATCAATGTCTTGTCCTAGTTGAAAAAAAAAACATACAGAATTTGTCACTGGAAGCACTGAAATGAGTTAATAAATTTGAGGTGGTAACTTGTAAATCCTTAATGGGTGGTTGCAAATGTGCCAAAGTCAATTATAACATGTTTAATGTTGTTTGTAAATATGTCAAGACGACTTGTAAAATTTTGGATGGGCTAGTCATAATTGTGTTGAAATTGAAGTTACCCAATCAGGATCCAAGTATCACTAAGAGGGGGAGGGGGTGAATCAGTGATATCTTTTTCTTTTATGTTTCTCCTTTTTGAAACAACATTCGCCTCCTATTAAAGAGTTTTTCCTTGCTGAACACACACAACCAAAAGAACACAAGATTTACAAGGTTCAATACTCAACAAGAGTAGCTACGTCCTTGGTATGATACGGAAATAATCTAGTACCACACAATCCACTAAAAAACAATCCTTTGATGTGGAATACAACGAGTAGGATATGCTCTTTCACTCGTGTAGTACTTGGGAGATAATCCTCAAGTATGTGTGCACCCTCTTAGCACAAATAGGGTAAAGTAAAATCCATGTGCTTCTTGACAAACATTCTCAAATCTGATCGTTGAAAACAACTCTTCTCTTTCCTATCCAGAAGCTGATAGAAACTACCTGGACTTCGTAATAATACTTAGTCATATACCCTAGTCGTATCTTAATCCACTTGAAAGTACTTCTCACTTTAATTTGGGTATTCAAATCTTCAGCTCGTAGAGCTCCTTCGCGAAGCTCCCAGCTTTGTAGAGCACTCTAGTTCGCAAAACTCTCTAGTTCTCAAATCTCACTAGATCGCAGAGCTCACTATTTCACGGAGCACAAATTGGTCTTTGCGAAGTTCACTTCTTTCACAAAGCTCAATGGCTCACCGCGAAGCTCCTTTCCTTTGCGAAGCTCACCGCCTCACATAGCTCGCTTTCTCCGCGAACCTTCTTTGCAATTCGAGAGCTCTAAAATTCTCGTTAAGTCTCTCTACATCTCTCGAGGGGGTAGGGGATATTTATAGGCGTTTCCCACCGACTCTAGAACCTTATAGCCACCTCAACATCAAATCGCGGAGCTCCAAAATTTCCGTCGAAATTCAATCTGTTTCGCAAAGCACTATGACTATTTTCTGGATTCACGAAGCTCGTCGTAATCGCGAAGCGTTCCGTCAAATATTTTGTGCCACCATGATGCTCCTTCTTCCTTTTCGCCACCGCAATGCTCATTCCTTTGCGCTGCCGCAGTGCTTACTTGCAAAGCTCTTTACCTCTGCTATTCGCGAAGCTCGTCGTAATCGCGAAGAACACTATCAACATTCTTCATGTCTTCACGAAATCTATTTCATGAAGCTCATCTTTGTGAAATTCATGCTTTTGCCATATTTTGATGTTCTCTTCAAGGAAGTCCACTTTTCACGATGCTATCCCAACTCCAAATTTTGGACCCAAAAAATTTGACAAACATTAGGAAATTGCGCCACCTTAGACACCTGCTTCTGGAAAACCAACCCTACTGATTGGCTGCATATTTTCTCCCCCTTTCCTTTATAAAGCTTTCAGCATAAGTTCTCAACCAAATTATGATCTTTTTGAAATAAAAACCAGCAAAGCATCGTCGGATTTATCGTGGAAAGTATCGTAACTTTCTCGTATTTCCTCACCCACTTACACAAAATGAAGTGATTTCCTTTCTTCTCAAACTTCCTTGAAAACAAAAGACAATACTTAGTTCATCCAAAAACTTCATCATCCAACTTGATCCCAACAGAAATAAATTGGATAAAGTTACGTATTGAAGTTGATAATGTTTGAAGGGTTAGTGTTCATGTTACCGTTTATGCCCTGAAGTCAATCAAGTGTTGGTGTCTTAGGAACATCAAGTATCACGTATATCAATGGAAATATTTTATCATTCATTTTTTTTCTATTTAGATTATGAGAGATGATATGATAATAACCCCTTTGGATATATGTATTACCAGGTTATCCCTAATTGAAGATCATCATGTTGGGTTTTGATGATATATTAAGATCGGTATGAGTTTGACCGCTTGTATAGAGATAAAACCAATCATTCATGGGATGCAAGTTGGTTAACTTGTATCTTGACCGGCCCACTTAATGTACACCACATGGATTGTCATATATACGCCATTGATGTTACTCAAGTGAACATTGGTTATGGATCATTCAACTTGATGTTATCAAATAAGTTCCCTACTTGTGAGGTTTTGTACTTTGATACCTATCTAAAGTCACTTGAGAACTTGTCTTAACAAAAGGAAATTAGGTATGACATCATGAATCTTAATTGAAGTTTGAATAAGTGCATTGTCATGCGAAGATAATTACATGTGATGTAATCATATAAGTTTCAGTCAAATCATAAATCAATAAAAGAGATAAGCTATAAGGAGTTGGCATTGTCCATGTCTCGTGCTTAATCTCGATGTCAAGGATAAAAGAACTTTGCTAATTGGCATATGGTGGATTAGACCACATTGAACCCTTTTGTAATCTGGGTAGCTATGATGTGTTGCTATATATCACTCTTACCTTATGGTTACAGATGATATTAACAATCATTGACAACTCTGCAAAGGGCCCTTAAGGCCACACATAAGATAATGTTAATTGGGATTATTTGGGCTAACGTGATTAGTCCATGTACTAAAATGTTTATGTTTATAATAAACACAAATAAGATTTGTGTTTTTCACATTTGAAATATTTAATCAAACACTAGTTATTTAATTAAATATTTAATGCGGTATCATAATATCAACAATGTGTTATTTATATTATTAATACATAAACATGGTGAAATAACAAAACCCAAATAGGATATGGGTTTAGGCTTGATGTAATGGGCATCCAAGGCAAGTTACATGTGAGAATTTCATAAGCCTGCCTAAAGAGGCCATTTAAGAACCTCCTTTACTAGTTTTAACCTCATATGGAGGTTCATTAATGCATCTCTCAGGGTGGTTTGACACCCATGTCACTTTTGGAGGCTATTTAATGCTTTAAATATCCTCAAGGGGCTCTTTATTGCACCTCACCATGTGTGATACAAGATTAGCCTTTGTGAAGGTTATTAAATGATCCTCTTGCTATAAATAACAAGGAGAAGGGTTGTAGTCTTCATTATATTGTGTGAAAGAAAATGCGGTTCTTAGAGTTCTCTAGTATTTCTCATCTAAGAGAGTTCTCTAGTTTTCCTTATTAGATAGGTTCTCTGGTGTTTTTTCTAATCTCTTTATCCGCCATTTGTCTTGGAGTGACTAGCATCGCTTGGATAGGAAGAGAATTTTGGCCTAATGTGTGACAACAAGATGGTCTAGGGGGTAAATAGTCCTTTCAAAACTTTAAGAAAATTAATAAAATAGTGTTCAAGATTAGAGTAATAAAAACAAAAGGATCTGATAACGAGTGTACTTTTGATAATAACAAACAATTCAAATTCATGCAATATGAACAATGCAATGAAATGAAAATATAAAAACAAGAACGTCATAATTTTATAGTGGTTTGGATCAATGTGATCCTACGTCACTCTTCACAAACCCTCTAAATCTTCGAGAGTTATGGGATCCACTGTAACATAGTCTTTTATAAAGGTGCATACTGGACCTAATCTTTTTCTACGGGTTCAGATCTAACCCAATCTACTATAAAGGACAGACCGAACCTATGCCTTTTGCAGGTGCAAGTAAAACCCAGTATTTTTAAGGCGCGGGTCTTACCTATGTATTTTACCAGGTTCAAACATAACCTGTGTATTCCTGCTTTTTTATCAGGTTTACATAACTAAGACATTGAATTTTGATTAGAGGCACAACCGTTTGTGAGCTGTGTTATAACTTGATAATAACTTTACTCGGAAAAATAATATAGCATGTTGAAAAGTATAAAATAAATGAACTAGAAAAAGATGCAGAAGAGAATGTTGGTGTAGAACGGTGTTCATCAACCCTTTAAAATTAAAGTAGAATGATTTTATTTGGGAGAACTAGCTTGCATCAATGACCTAAAACAACAATGTATGAATGTTGTAACACAATAATTCTTTAGAACTTTAGTAGAAATGCAATCGTGTGTATTTATCTATTACACTGATTTCTTAGAACTCTATTTATAAACAAATGAGTAATAACTATATGCTTAATTTATGATCTCCTCCACGCAGGTGTTTCATAAATCTCATCACAACTGGAAATGATTATAAATAAAACAAATATTAAAATATTACCATTTCCTTTATTTTAAGTTTCACGCACATTTGAAAAATTAATTCTCGCATTATTCATGTATCAAACACTTTGAAGCAACTTTTCATAACTTCATTGGATCTTATATATGATTTAAAAAATAATAAAATAGTTAGAATAAACCATATAAAATTGTAGTAAAAGGAAATATAAAATATATATGAAAACATAGTATCGTAATGCATCTCTATTTAAACATACTTCATTTGAATAAATTTACATATGAGTGAAAACACATATGAGTCATTTTAGAAACTGTGTAAGAATGATTTTCACATAAGCATAACCATGTAAAAAGATTTAATGTAAGGGTTATTTTTAAGTGTTTATAAGAGTAGCCTCCTTTTCTATTTTAGACCTTGAAAGAGTGAGTAAGAACTTCATAAGAGTAACATACAAACTTCATAAGAGTCAACATGCAGTTTGAAAAAGTAACATTAAAAGATCCATATTGACACTTCATAAAATAAAATAATTTGCCAAAAAATATATTTTGAAGATACATACAGTTTTTCAAAAAACTTAAACACTTCAAACATTATAATATTTAAAAACTTAAATAATAAAAAAGATAAACATTGAAACAATTAAGTAAGGAATTTGTTAATATCAAAATATAAAGAAAATGAAAGTGGTTTAAAGATTCACTCAAACAATCTCCCCCTTTTTAATAATTTACAAAATCGAATAACAGTTATAAACCCCCTTTTTTTGTAATTGATCAAAAAACAACAACAAAGAATAATAAACCGTGTAGATTAATATGGACTAAACAATTCTTCCCTTTTTAAAAAATTAAACACTAACAATCAATATATGTATAAAATAATCAAGTAAAATAGATTTCAAAACTGGAATTATTATACAAAACATTACATTCAACATGCTTAATAAATATTAATTAAAATAAAACATTAATTTTCCCCCAAATTTAAATAGTAATAAAAAATAATGGAAAACTAAAATCGCACATGATAAACATTTAACACAAATTTGAAACTCATAATGTGTTCAATAGTTAAAATAAAGAATAAATCCCATTAGAGTCATACATTCTATAGAAATATTCTAACTATTAAATATAAACAATAAATCTCCCCTTGAGTTAAATAATCAACATGTTTAAAACTAAAAAAGAAAACCA